>CM026427.1:802067-3392365 GCA_014871385.1 Ceratodon purpureus | reverse complement strand
TACGACTATCAGCACTCACAAAAAGTGATACGTTATATATATTCATGAGTACGTAAGCAACTCAGCAGTAGAGATTATCCTTATGTAAGTGAAAGGTGATAGATCGCTCACCGCGAGGGAGTAATAGTGGACGTCGCTGGAACCTCAGCGGTGAGAACTTCACAGAAACGTTGGAATCCGCCACATACTTGTCCACTACGATGTTGCAATCCGGCACCTGCGACGCCTCATTCCCCTCAGGTGGAAAAGCCATGTCAATTGTTTTCCATCTCATCTTCGTAAGCCACCCTTCCTGTGCCTCCTCCTCCGCCTTCCGCTTCTTCGACTCTCTTGAACTCCGTCTCCTTCTCTTGGAGGAAGGTCAACTGTGCTTCGGGTTCGATTGTGTAGAATCCAGCCTCCACGGCCCAGTGATCCACTGCAAAATTCAGAGGTACAGTAAGCCCACGTCGTCGCATGAGATTAAAAAAAAAATCAAGACGGGTTGTGGTTCTGAAGTCGAATAGGTTCAGTAAGGTTTAGGTGTCTCACTTCTCGACTACAATTTCAGGATGAGACAATGACAGGGGAACTCTTGAAAACTCACATTCGGCGTGAACACGGTCGGAGATGTCTACTCCGAGGACATCCTCATCGCTAACAATGTCCTCGAGGTCGCGCTCCACGCCGGCGGATGGGTGGATACTCGTTTCAGTCCTATGCCTGTCGGACGGCTCGTAATCAGAGTCCGATGTGGATCGTCCAACCTGGCGACCACCGACAGGAGAAACTGCTGACGGCCACCCATTAGCAAGTTAAAAAGTGCTTCTATTCGACTAAACACTTAAGTGTTATATCTTCAAATCTACTAACAAGCTAAACCGAGGCTATTTCTGGAGTACATAATAGTACCTGGTCCTGGTGACACGGGGCAGCTGTCCCACTCGTTGCCTCCTTCTACGATTGGTGATCCTTGTGTTGCAATAGGTGGTACTTCCGCGGATTGGACCTCTTCAACCGAGAGTGGAGTACCTGCACGAATTGGACCACACGCCTCGATACATTCTAATGATTGGCAGACGTAGTGGATTCCACCAAGCACAATGTCCTCCAATTGTAGGATTATTTAACTAACACTGGATTGAACATCAGCGTACATAATGGATGACAGGAGACTCACCGTGGTTATTAACTATCTTCTCGACGAGTCACTCCCAGAGCTTGCAGTATCACTGTCTGCATGCGACGACACTATGTACAAACAGCCAGCATCTATTTCAGTACAGAACAATGTAATTTCATGTCAGAGTAGGCGGAGTAGAATTCATATTCAAGGTACTTGAAGGGAAACTGGTAGGGGGGCTGACCTCCGATATGAACCACTCGCCCGTACAGTGGTGGGAGGACGACGGTGTCCGGCCTCGTTGGCAAGGCATCCTTCAAGTCGTAGCAGTTGATGAGCCTCATGTTCATCTGCCGAGGATGCCTATTAACCTCCCAGTCATCCGGAGCCCCCTCCAAGTCATTCGCGTTCAGCTCCGACGCCTCAATCCGTGGGCCACCAACCGGACTCCCGTCTTGTTTTGCTTCTCAGCTCTTCTAAGGATATGAACGGACGCCCCCCCCGCTGACACTGCTTGGCGGCAAAGGAGGCCCAATCCACTGCGTGCCCGAGCTTCTCTGCAATCAGTCCCCGTGCAAAGGCGAGTCCAATGCAGCGCTGCTTCCCCATTGGGCGCTGGTGGGTAACCTCGTACAGACTCTCAATCCTCTGTATCATTCTCGGACTCTCGCTCGAACCTGGCCGCGCGTACCAGAATTTGCCGTGTTGCTTTGGTCCCCATCGCTTCGCACACTTCTCCTCGTTCACGACTATGTCTGGAAGTGCGTCCCGGTCGCGTCTCGGGGCTCCCGGCAAGTATCCGTAGTTATTCAGTTTTCTTGTCCACGAAAAACCATCGTGGCGATCCCCGATGAGGGTTCCGTGGAATGTCATGGCTGTCGATGGCCATGTCTGCGAAGACATACAGAAGACATCATATTGATTAAGTCTTCCATAGCCGAGACAGCAAGGGTTAAATTCTATTCCATTGTAAATAAAAAAAAGGCGCACTAACTACACAACTCCAGCAAAGAGGAACGAGAACCAACAAATTCGGAGGATGAAATGGTTACGAGTCATTCAAACACACACAATATGGAGGAGAAGGGCGTCTGGACCGTCGACAAGATATGGAGAAGTCAGCATGGTACAAGCACATGGAAATACTATTCGGAACATAATATCATAGATGGAAGCGCGTACCTGGTTCAGTAATGAAGCCCGTGATTCTGCTTCGCACGCACCGGGGAAGGAGTGGATTAGCACACAGACGCCAGAAAGCATCAGTCGACGGGTTCGCACTCTGGAGGCTCCGCCCACCTGTGCGATGGAAGCATTGAGGAGCATCCGCCTCTCCATCTCTCAGGCGACTCGCTTTATTCTGAGGAAATTAGGGTTCTAGAAGACAGCCGACAATTGATTGGGGCTGGTAGTCACCTCACATCTATTGCTCCCTGTCATAATATGATGCTGAAAATCCAATGCGTGACGGGTGTGGATACGCCACGATGGTCATTGTGTCACTAACCTGTCAATTCTCCACAACACCTTCCACTCATTGACGATACAGCGAGGCAGACTGCTGCTAATTACAGCCCAGAGGTGACAGAATAATGACATGTGAAACTAGAAGGAGCCGCCTCGCTGATGGGATGCTATGCGTTCTACTCATGTCTACTTCAGTGCCCCATGACGGCATGACCTACGCCTACTTTGATGGAATGGACTCGAAACGGCTGGAACTGACATGCGTATGTACTCGTCCTCTGGATTATGATTGATTAGATGGACTTCCTGAATAGACAAACAGGCTAAGATTTTGTGACAGGTGAAAGAGGCTCCGCCTACTCAGTGTCCGGTGCTGGTGACATGACCGTCCTCCGTCAGAACCTTGGCTCGTACGTGAAGCAAGT
Source organism: Ceratodon purpureus (assembly GCA_014871385.1). Lineage (NCBI taxonomy): Eukaryota > Viridiplantae > Streptophyta > Bryopsida > Pseudoditrichales > Ditrichaceae > Ceratodon > Ceratodon purpureus. Next base: position 3,389,371 of record CM026427.1, on the reverse strand, counting down.
TCTGACAAGTCAGTACATGGGACGAGCCTCTGACTCAGTTTGGACGTGTGAACATATTACCTAAGAGGGATGTGGATATACTAAACCGTGGACCTACTGATGCCCCATGGCCAGAGAAGCACACGGTATTTCTCTGAACAGAACCTAGAATATAGAGGTTGCGGAAAAACTTTTGGGGAGTTATTCAGTTACTGACCTCAGAGAGTAACCTCAACTGATCAGTTTGCAGAATGCTGTGAGAGACTGTAATGAAGGATTCATTCGCTGAATTGACGTACCAATGTCTTAGGGAATGCCGTAGTAACACCGAGTTCAAGCTCTGCGTGAAGGGCTGATGGCATTTCAAACTCGTTAGAGTTATGCATCGTCAATCGCATTAGGTACGGGAATCACTGGAACTGCTGCCTCGTCGTTGGGGATGTCGTCCTCTGAATCGGAATGGATGTGGTCCGTTTGCATGTAAGCTGCTTCTTCGTCGACCTCTTCGTGTGCCATGACATGCACCACGTCGGCCTCTAGTACTGGCTGCCTCTGAGGCTCAGCTGCAGCCTCGCCTTGTCCTCTAGCAATGTTAAGCTCGGTGGCAGTGGTCCGACCTGGTGCGCTAAGAGAAGCGTCTGGTAGCCCATCAGTGACCCGCCGTGATCTCGGCTCCTTGTACCTCACAACCTTCCATTCTTCATTGTATGGATCATCGACAAAATAAACCTGTTCGGCATTGGGTAGTCCATAATGACGACTGTGATAAGTGATACGATGCTCATGATGCAATTCAGAGGTTCAGCTTAGACCGGAATGCAAACATTGGGAGACTGTACGAATGAAAGGGAATTGCGTCGATTAACTGACCTGACGGGCATGTGCGGCCATGAGATACGGCTCGACGTCTGCACTCTGTCGAGCAGCGTGTTTTACGAGCCAAAAACCGTCTTGGTCTACTTTGATTGTCGGCTCCCCTGCGAGATCAGGCTTGATCCATGAACACCTCAATACGTTGAACTTCAAATGTCCGTAGTCAACGCGCAGTATGTCCTTAATAATTCCTACATAAAGGAGCTCCGACTCAATTTGGTTCACATCCGACACTGAAGAACGGCAGGTTTGGTTTATGATGGCTGCCACTCCAGCGTCGAAGGTTACGTGTTGTTTCCCGTCCTCTTCGTCAGTTCTGAAGTGGTAGCCGAAAGCCCACATCGAGTTATGATGCTTTACGTACGGAGACGGAAGTCTGGACATAGTCACCAGATCTGGAGAGGGGTTATGACCATCGATTCCCATTTGACGCACTCTCTCTTCGATCCAGTCTGCGAATGGAACGAGTCTCCTTGGATTGCGACCCCTAAGCGATCTTCTTTCCTCTGAGAAAATACTGCAACAGAAACGGCTGTAGAGTTAAACAGTACTCTACGTACTCGTTTTAATAACAGTTAGAGCACTCTTTATTTAGTCACCAATGCGATGACACTGACCCAAACAGTACGCATGAGGGTAGCATACCTATAGAGGTCCTCCGTGTGGACGCAGTGACGCAAAACATGTTCGTGAAGTTTCTTCAATTCAATGTCGTCCCAGAATTGCTCACGACCCTGCCCCTCCATCACCTCCCCTGCGTCCTGTTCGTCTTCTTCCATGTCCCAGAGTAGTCTCGCAACTCCTGGATACATTTGGAAATGCTCTGTGACGAATCCGATGGCTTCCGTATACATATAACCCTGGGCAATGGATCCTTCGGGTCTGGCCTTATTACGCACGAGGCTCTTCAAGTGACCTAAGTACCTTTCCACGCTATACATCCAGCGGGCATGAACGGGCCCGCACCAGTAAAGCTCCCTTGGCAAGTGAAGTACGAGATGGGGCATTATATTCCAATACGCCAGTGGGAAGTATATCTCCAGCAGAGAGCAAGTTTCGGCAATGTAGTTCAATAAGTTCGGGAGCTCACTCACGGTTACTTGTTTCTCGCAAATCTTCTTGAAGCAGTGCCCTAGTCGAATAACAGCTACCCGAGGTCCATCTGCGAGCGACCCTCTCAAGGCGGCAGGTAACACCTCCTCTAGAACAACATGCCAGTCGTGGCTTTTCATGAACTGGAACTTCCCTTTATCCAAGTTAACTACCTTCGACAAGTTCGAACAGTGACCAGTCGGTGTTTGAACATTCTTGATCGTCTGTAGGACTCGTCGTTTCTCACCGGGGCTAAGAACGTAGGGTGCCTGCGGCATCAGGTAGCTATCGGTTAACTCATCCCGCACAAGATGCAGACTAGGCATGACCCCTTGATCCTGTAGGTCCTTTCGCACGGCTATCGTGTCTTCTTCACCGAGTAAAAATCCAGTAATTGTAACCGCTATATTCTTTTCCACATGCATGACGTCGAGTGTGTGCCTAACTGGAAGTTCCTATTCACAGCACCATGAAGAAAGTTGTGAGACTTCAGCTGAAAATATAAGAATGGGGGATCAGCAAGCACGACTGACCATTGCACCGAGAAACATAGTCTGCTACATATTCATCTGGTCACACAGTACCAGATCATGCGCAGGTGAGCATCGACATGTGCAATTCATGTCGTCGAACAGCATGATCATATAATCCAATTCCAGCAGTCATTATACGCTATCTAAGAGAACAACATACGCTAAATGAATGGTTAGAAGTCCCGGTGGACAGAGCCTGGTAGTTCGAACCCCATTCACCAGCAAGTTTATCGACACCGAAAAAAAAGGCTGGGCTAAACTTCAATGACATATGTTAAGACAGCTACATCACCCCGACGTCTAGACATAGAGTCCCAAGTGATCATGACATGAAGCCACTGGAGCCACACAATATCGAGACGTCGAAGACAACATGTGCAGACTGTAAACAAGGATCAGGGGCGGCTCAGTGGCACTCTTACCTTCCAGTAAGGAAGCCTATATAGTGAGGAAACTCGCTTGATGCCGTGCCTTCTGACGGGGTCATTTTCCTTCGGTCTTCCATACTCTCTAAGCCACCTGACACGCTCCTCTCCCCTCTGCAATGCTTCACTTCCGGTAACGGGAGTAGGGGCCACTCGGTGCTCCTCATCTATGAAGTTTGAACTGTCGCCCCTGAAGGGATGGTCTGCCCTAACAAGGAACCTGCGGGCACATCCACAGAAGACGTTCTTGTGTAAAACCTTAGAACGCCGTGATCTAAAGCCCTCCCCGCACACTGGGCAGCCAACGAACCCATTGGTTGTGCAACCAGCTAAACGCCGTAGGCTGGGAAGTCGCCAATTGTCCAGATGATCATCGCCTTCAATATGAAATGAGACGACTCCTTATAACGGGCGACATCCATGCAGTACACCCCTTCTTCCCAAAGATGTAAGAGTTCTTCAATCAGTGGCTCCATATAGATATCGAAGTAATCAGCTGTTACGGATTTAGGACCCGGGATTAGGATCCCCAACATAATAAAATAATTCTTCGTCGTAAGCCACGGTGCAATGTTGTAGTTCATGAGGACAATAGGCCATATAGAGTAAGTACTCCTCTTGTCTGCGTGGGGGTTGAATCCATCTGTAACAAGAGCCATTCGCACGTTTCTATCGTCATGGCCAAACTCTGCATGAAATCTCTCCGAGATCCACTTCCATTGCGCTGAGTGAGAGACATGAGACATCACACCGTCCGTGACTGCGAGGGTCGCCCACCATGTCATTGCAGCTGCCTGAAGAGCACTTCGAAACATCCGTTTGAGTCGCGGAGTAAGAGGGAAGGCCCTCGTAACCTTGAACGGCACTTCTGATCTCCCTGCTCTTCTTTTTCTCGGAGCCCTGCAATGTGGACAAACACGAGCGTCCTTCAGGTCCTTCCGATACAGGCAACAATTGTTGGGGCAGGAGTCGATTGACTTGTAAGTGTGGCCCAACTTCCTCAAGTACTCGGATGCCTCTCTGTAAGTCTTGGGTAAGGTATTCGGCTTAGGAAGAATGGTAGTGCTTAAGGTCCGGAATAGCTCATCCAGGTAGACGTCGGAACAGCCGTGCAGCTTTCCACTACTTAGAAGCACATACGTCGTTCCCATGCTAGAGTATTCTGATCCTGGGAACAAGGGAGTAGTCGCTGCCTCCTCTAGGGCCGCGATGGAAGCGTCTGTCTCGTCGTCAGAGTCTCCCCACTGGTGCGCCCCCTCGTCTCCAGAGCTATCATCAGAAACGTCGACTGACGGTGCATCGGAGATGTCACGGCCGTCTTCACCTGCTGCATTACCTTCCTCGCGTAAGGGGATTGCCGAGTCACTGCTTCTCTCCGGACTAGGAATCCCCCCACCCCGACCTGCTCCTACGGGTGATGCTCTGTTCTCCTGCCCTAAGTCGTCGCTGACTCCATTCGGAAATCTCTGTTGGTGCGGATCTCCTCTCGGATGCTCTCCAGCATGAACCTGGTCCACCATCACCTCTTCATGAATTCTGTCCACGATATCATGAGCTTCGACTACCATCTGCGTCACATCAATCCCCGGGTCTAAATCCCTCCGCCGTAGTGCGTTTGGACGCATTCTCGCCTGCGCTCCATAGTACCACGTAATGTGGTCCTCCCACTCGACGTCGGAGTCGTCGTCCTCGTATCCCTGGTACAACAGAACATCTTCGACTGTTAGGCAGGAGGTGCTTCATGACATGCGATATCCCAATTCATAGCATCAACCAATCGGTATTGTGTTCTTCTACTGTGCATGGAAGGTGAAGGCTCTAAGTGAATTTTCAGAATTCGAGTTCCTGAGTTGTCGTGGTTAATCTTACATATGAGCACCACATCAACACACGAAGGAAAATATGAGACATACCTCTGTCCTTCCATAGAACCACACATGCCTTCCATTATCCCTCAGGCATCTCCGGTATGAGTCGAGAGTGAGTTCCGCCTCCCGCATGTGGATTTGACATGGACATGGCAGTTTCGTCCAACTCATCCGCCTCGCGTACGCCAACTCCCGCCTGAGTAATTTCGCTCTCCGAGACAGGATGCGAGCCTCCCCCGGTGGATTCCTTCGAATGCCCTCTTCCATTCTAAGAACATGAAGAACGACGACAGCGGTTCTTCAGACTCACGCACTGTCAATGAACAGCCATGTACATCACGGTAACTACGTAATTAAGCACTTTCTACCCACCGAAAACTCCTTAATCACAATTGGTGCCCAACGGGTCAAGGAATGGCAGCATACCTAAACGCTTCACCTCGCAAACCCAACAAATGTAAGCGTCTGAGCGAAATCCCCTTTTCTGTGCAGAACTATTCTGACCAGCATTGGTCCTATCCAAGGCGATACACCTCCTCCAAGCCGTCGAATTCAATCCGAACCAAGTCCGCTGGAAAATCAGAGCTAGAGACTTCTGCAGAAGGCTCTTCGTATTCTTCGGGACGTGTACTACCTTCCGACGGATTGTATTCCTGCGTAGGGAGTAGTAAAAGACACTTGCAGAATAGAGAGGCCGACGTCGCCAATGACGAGAGTGTATTGCACCTGCAACGCAACCACTTCACCCGCATCGCTCCATCCAAGGTGAAATACTTTCCCCACATTTTCCCGAGAGCGCAGTTGCATTTCGGATTATTAAACCACCTAAGTTTCCTACACGAACTGCAATCGCAGAACTCAATGCAGACGTGACGAGGACCGAGCACTCCTAACTCATACACCCGGATTGCGCTCTCTAACAGACTTGGTGCCCCACCAAATCGGTCAACGCGTAACGAATCTGTTCCGTAATCAGAGCTATATTCCAAATCCTCTCGATGCATCCTCTCAGTACTCTCTATCCACTTCAACCACACCACGATCAGAGTAAGCACCTCAGAAATTGTCCGTTACTCTGTAAACCCTAATTAGGAGTGTTGGGTGTGCGTCTGCAGTACACTCTTCCGGAACGCAACAGCGCAACAAGGAAAGCAGAGTACATCGGTGAGCGGGAACGCATGTGCTCTCTTGAAGGGAACGTCCCCACCTGAACAGCGTTGCAATAGAAATATTCTATGTCTTCCCATGCACCTATAGACCATTCCAAACCTCCCGTAGTGCGTAACCAGAGTACCTTAGTCTCTTGGTGCCATCGTCCGAGGATGACCTTCAGCGACGAGGCTCCTTCAATCCCCGACCCTCGGCCCATCCAACCAATGATAGGCGCCGTCATCTGAGGGATTCTCGCGAAAGCTGCTTTTGATCTATATTATCTATTTCTAAGTGGGGAAGTTCGGTTTGTACCTGGTCGGCCTTGTCAGGTAAACAACCGGGTATATTGGTTAGTTTCTAGTAATCATCGACACGGCGTCACTTCGGAAACCCATCCACGACGTCCATGAGTGAGGACTTCCACCATTAAACCTAGGATAGCTATGATGCTGAAGATACCTCCTCTGAGACGGAGTTCCCACTCTCCACCACATGCACCACGATGGCGGACAGTATGGTGATATTTAGCATACCGTCCCGTTTTTATCTGATTTGCAGACCAGCAGCAGTAATGGTTCAGAGCGCCGTGATCGGGAGAGTTGTGGGCGCTCTTGTCTTACTCATCGGGGGGGATTTCCACTTTCTTGCAAGGCTCTAGGGTTTAGGGATGAGATGTCGTCGCCCATGGCTCACGTCGACGGCGGCTGCCCCTGGGGTTCTCAACTGTGTCACAATGTTATTGAGAGACATTTAATCGGCCTCTGTCAATCGCATTGCTGCGCTCTCTTCCAACCTCAGGTCCACTCCCTAACCCAATGTTCGTTGTCTGCACTCGTTTGTTTCGTTAGATTCTCTGTTTCTTTTTGGACACTGTTCCATCTGTTAAGTCGCGCACGGAGATCCCCAACCCGCCGTTTAATGGCGATGGACTCACGAGTACCGTCACCGAGCCGCATGTCCGCAAGAAGGATTGCCGAAGGACCGGGAGGCTTACACCACACCATGTTAGATGTAGTCGAGTTAGCCATCTTCCGCTTGGACAGGTACCTGAAGAGACATCGCATGCCGGTGAAACCGTGGGTGATGGATTGGAAGCGCCCTCGTAGTGGCCCAGAGTCGGATTGCGATCCCGCTCATGTCCCCGCGGAGACTTTCTTGGACTCCCTGCCCCGAGAGATAGTGAAGGACAAAATATGGCCATTGCTAATGAATGGAGAAACACCAGTCGATAAATTCAGAATGTTGTGTCATATTAGATGCGTGTGCGTCGGGTGGATGGTATACGCTGAAGGTAGCAAGGAGTGGCCTTTAGGATTAGAAGCGTGGATTCAGGGTGATCATCGGGTTGTTGCCGCAACAGGGGAAAATCCGTTCCATGACACAGACTCCGAATCCGACCCGGACTGGGCTAACGCAGATTGGGACTGGGACGAAGAGAGGTCCACAAGCGGCACTGACGATGAGGAATAGATACACATTCTGTAGAATGAGAGGCAAGAGCGGCTGCGGCTAACGTCATTGTCGTAATCATCTTAGTGGATTTCGGAGTTTGATCCTGTCCTCCTCCCTGTACCGGGTTATGCCCATTGTATTTCGATAATCATATGTCGCACTGCATAGTGTGACACTTCCACCGATATTGGCTCATTGTCACGTTGTATATGTTCTATACTTTTCTGTTGTGGAATTCCTCATTTTTCGTTTCCACTTTCTATTTCACGTGTCATTGAATTAACCTTGTACAGTGGGGTTTGTTATGGCTAACAGAATTTTATCCCGGTGTTATCATCCTCTGGTGGAGCTCAACATTTCGGACCTCCACATCTTTCCCAGAAAATGACGTCCACTTCCTCCGGTCAATCGAACATCCCGACACAGGTAACACACTTACGCATTAGTATATCAGATCCGTCCTAAGTTCATTTTTCTCAGTCCGTGGTGGATAAGCACGTCGCAGCTGCATTTACATTTTTATATACCTGATTCTAAAACAATGTTATCGGGGTCTTGAACTTGAAGAGTACATCCTCGGGACAGATGCCAGTGAACTCAAATTACCCTCAACGACCTCCGTACTTGCACCCGTGGGCGTCGCAGATGATGTACTCCGGGGCAGTTCCTCCTTCGATTGACTCTTCTTCGCAGTTGCAATATCTTTACCAAGGATGTCAGCATCCATCACTCCAGAACAATTCAGTTCCCGTGCCTCACGTCCGCAACTCCATGTCCCAATTTGCTCCCACGGGCGCCATGGAGAATTACCGACGACTATCGCTAAGTCACAGTCGCGCTATTCAGCAGAACTCCAGTCAATCACATTCTCTAAGCTCTCCTATTTCCAGCCAGCTGCCGAGGTCCCGTGGCGGAGATGGGAGTGCGAGCAAAGACACCGCTAGTGGAAGTAAGGGCCAGGGTAGCGGTCACACAGCTCGCACTGAGGGATCCGACTCCAGGATGCATAACAGCAATCACTCCGACCTTCCGCCAATACCGCAAGCCCCATATCTCCCAGGCAGTACCGTCCCTTGGCCTGGATGGCGTGGTGCCTCAGTGCTATCTCCATTCGACTTCCCACCTCCGGACATGACCTCCCCAAATGTTAGCCAGCAGCAGGTGGTGTTCGAAGCATTGCCCATCGTACCTCACAATCCAGTGGACGTGACGAGAGAGGAGGACCAGGGCATTCGGTACGAAGAATCCAAGAGGACAGCTCAGAGAAGAGCTCAACGAGCCCGGAAAGCTTCTTTTATAGAGAAATCTCAGCAGTGGCCCATGACGATCCAATGCACTGCAGAGGGAGGAATTCCGAAGGACGTCCGACCATTCGTCCACCGGCAATTCAGGGCATCTGCCCGAAGGTTTCTGAAAATGTCCACTATACATTTCAGAGACCATCCGGACTCTGACATCAAAGTGGTAGTAGAAGACATCGATCGCAGATTTGTATTCAACCCACCCTTGCGAGCGGGATATATCATGTGGTTTATAGAAAACTCCTTACGTACATCACGGTATTTATGGCGTAAACATTGGGTTAAAACAGGACGCGGGGAGAAGCATAAGTGGTGTCCCCAGAAGTATTTTCCAGCCCTTGTTAAGTATTGGAAATCTGCCGAGGCCGAGGAAGAGAGTAAGCGCATGAAGGAGGCCCGTAACGCAGCGAAAGAGAAGAAGAGACTACTCCTCGAGAGGAAGGACCACAGTAATATTGCAATTGACGATGCGTGGGATGTAAGAGTATTTTCTAACCCTCATTTACTGGTGAACTTTCATTGAAGTTTGGTAGAGACTTCGTTCTTCAATGCTTTGCACAGATGTCTTTGATTTCAGTAATGGACATCTTCTGCTTGAAATCCCGTGATGATTGGAAAAAGATGGACAGTAATGTCTTGGCCGCGTGTTGTTCCTCCATCGAAACACCTATTCATCAGAGAGAATCCCCACCTTTTTTTGCCTCACCTCCACTTCCGAGTTGGAGAGCAGCCTACTCTGCAGTTACTCCTATATGTTTCACCTGTTCTCCCCGCGTCCACGCTAACCTCCTCTCTCACCCTATTGTTTTTCATCCCCACAGTGAACCTCTCTCCTCCTTATCCCACCTCACCGACTGGTATTCCCCACTTATTTTCAATTTTAAATAGTGACAAGGCAGAGTAGAGTTGCACAGTTCAGCTCGTAAGTCAGTGAAGTTTTTTCCATTTTTTTCCCCTTAACCATGGGAGATTCTTCTCTCGGACGAAGAGGGAGTTTGCACGTGGAGGGGATCATGCACGCACAATCTGAGGATAGTAACGACGAATCTTTCATTTTCTGAATGAGGATCTTCCATGGGTTCACTGGAGCTTTAAGGCCGCGAATTTCTACATTCAGTACTTATGATATTTCGAATATAAATTACCTGACCACCGCGAGAGCTTGTGCAGCCCCTCGTCGATGAAGATGATGAAAACTTAATTTGGGACGACAGCGACTACAGCGAGAACTCGATCCCCTGCGTGGACTTGACAGACTCGATCGGAAGAGACGATCCTGAATTCAATGTAAGACCATTTTTTTATCCATTGATTGTGAAATACATTCTCCCGTCGAGTTAGAACTCAGCGGCCGTTCTAGAACGCAAAATTAAGTGAAGTACATGTTTTCGCTTTTGGTCGTTGCAGAGGGGTGGTTCCAGTACACCTGCTTCCAAAGAGGGAGACTCTTCATGTCAGGTAACAATGCGCCAAAAATTTGATGTTGTAAGAAGTCATGTAATCAGTAAATTGAGATTCGGTACACCTGTTTTCACAGTAGTGACGGCGGCAAACTTAGCCACTGAGTCGATCCGTCAGGTTTGTAATAAAACGCAAGCTCTGATTGGGAGTATGTATTTCCTCTGACACTTGCACGAGCAGGACAACCCGGAAGAGAGAGGCACTCCCAGCCACGTTCTTGGTAATCTGCCCAGGGTTCCTAGGAACGACAGTGCAGCGAGATCAATCGGCAGAGAGCTAACGGCTCTAAAGAAATCAGTGGACGGTATCTTGTCTTGGCGCGAGGGCGTCGACGCGCACATGTCGCAGTACAAGGTGGACATGGCAACCGTGAACCAGAAATTAGATCTGCTCATCAATGCCGTCATGCCCACGGGAGTCGGCCAGCGATGGGGTGGAGCACAACAAAATTTCCCCTTAGGAGACGTAGGAACTCATCCAGTCGACAACAATGAAGATGTCGCAGTGAACCCTGGTGTAGTCAACGTCACATCGATTCCCGGAGCAAGTGATCCGTCAGGGACGGCCTCCGGTATGACAGATGAATTAAGCACACGCACAAGATTATTTACCGAACCAGGTGTGCGCCTCTCACGCATCTTTCTGAAGTAGGTCTATTTATTGGGGAATTTTTTTTGTTATTCACAGCGCTTTTCAATGCTCGACTGAATTGCCAATAACCGTGGGTACCACGGAGCGACGAGGTCTTCATTCGATCCTTGTCTTCACTAACACTCGATGTTCGTATGTACGCAGTGGAGGGTCCCGCTGAGTCTGAAGATCGCAGAACCCGGAACAGTGACCCCAGAGCAAGTTCATTCGACCCCCTTACGTCCAGTCACCCGACAAATAGCTCACACCATACAGTATCAAATCCGACAAACGCTCCGCCAGTTCAGAAGTTGGGACCCGATGCTGGCCTGCAAGCTGCGTTCGGGTTGACATCCGCGGAGACCGAGTTGCTGACAAGGAAGCGTCTTCCGGAAAGAGGTAATACGAGTGGCATCCTTACTGCAGTCTTACCGTGTTCATCTTTCTAAACAACATAGGGAATTATTTAACGATACATGCGGCATCTATGTCGTTTCAGTGTTGGATGCAACCCAGTTGCCGGACGAAGAAGATAACCCTAAACCGGCGAAAAGGGGACGAGTTCCTCGAAATAAGGCAACAGTCTTCCCTGCAGCGTTACCTGCGGAGGAGCCATCGCCATCAGTTCAAGGCTCAGTGACTGTGCAACGGCCTAAGCGAGTGAGGAAGAGACCATCCAAGTTCATCGACCACGTCCCACCGTCAGAGAACAAGCCGAGGGCTGAGATGGTGAGTGACACAGGAAACTTAACAGGACAACCAACTCTTCATGGAAATGCAAACATGTCTACATAGATGTAACTGCTCTAAAGAACATGTGTGGCCTCACGTGCAGTCTGACCCTCTAACCCCCAAGAAGGCAGTCTGGGTACTACATCCGGAGCATCCCAACAAGACAATAGCGTTGGGAAGGTGCGGTCCTCACTGGCGATCGTACAAGAAAAAGGACGTCCCCAACGTGAAGGGCGTCCTCTGGGTACACGGAATGCAGCAGGTAACGATTGAACATGTGTACCCAGAGTTTGCGACAGCGGAGGTTCTCTACCCAGATCATCAACGAGAGGGGATTAAGAACATTGGTGATGCGCTTAAAGGGGACTTCTCGGAAGACGCCACCATAGTGTGGCAGAGCAGATATCTCAATTACGTGGAGGTCAGCAAGTTGAACTGAAAGGTTTGTTTTCTAACGTTGCATCATATGGTATTACATAATGTATGGTGCAGAGAATATTCATTTCCTTCGAAGTCACAATTCGGTCTTTAATTCATGAGCGGCGTAAGCCTTCCGGATCCGAGTTCTAACAACTGATATGGGGCTCGTAACGTACCGTGCAGCTCAGGTCGCTTGACAAGGCAGCTGGATTGTGAGATTTGCAGGCCGAGCTGTTCTGAACAGTTGGCAGTGAGTAGCCATTGCGTCGCAGCACATTTCTAGTTGAGCCGAATCTGAAGGAAACGATACACCGCCACAATAGACGCAGAGTGGGCATGTGACATGAGGAGTCCGTGAAGTTCGTAACGGGTACTTGCTGTCGCCGAGCTGCATTGTAAGTTTTTAACCTCTCTCAGGGGTAGACGGAATACGTGTTTGCAACGCCCATGTAGGTTTCTCCGCAGTATGTAGTTAGTGTGTGAACGGTGTTTTGAATCGAAGCGACGGGGAACGAAATTACAGGAGTTTAGGGTCGGATGAAGTGTTAGCCGACAGTGTTTCTATATGAATTTAAACTGCAGGGCTCAAGTGAACCTGTCTCCTTCATTTTCCATACATTTTTGGGGAAAAGAGTGTGTAATGAAAACCGCTGAAACAAAGAGTACTCCGTGCAAGGTTTGTTTCCTGTAATGCTGGGGTTAATTGATATTGGAATCATGTGGACGCACAGGATATGCCGCTCTTTCATGTCGTTCGTCATCACTGCAAATGTGCTGAATGTGTAATAGGAAGTTTAATGTATTAATCCCGTGGAAAATACACTTCGGCACACTCATGTACGTCCTCCTGTTTATCAAACCGCATAAACAAGGTCATCCACATTGACCGGCAACATATGTTTGAGCTCTCACACAAATAAACCGTAAACAGGGCCATTGAACCCTGGAACTGTCCGACTGATATCCGCCTCACCGGACCTAATAACCGCCTCCATACCCGACCATAACCTAATCCCAAACGTACAGAATACCCGGCAGATGACCGCACACACATCCAGACCAATATCCGGATCATTATGTCATTCATAACCTGTCTATACCCGGGCATGTAACGAAGGTCATATCCATATTGATACCTCAATGTTACCCTCCATCATAACCGCCTATTACCCGGCAATATCCCACCGCACAATGTTCAACATGTCTTAACCTGGATTGTGCCACGTGTGGGAACAAGCGTAGCCCGATCATTCCGGAAATCAAGGGGATGGTACCGAAATGGGCTTCTGAAGGCAGGTCCCAAGATCCTCCCCGCAATGTATCGGACGGTCCCCGCGGGCTGGGACCTCGGAGGAAATTTACCGGATTCTTTCACCCAGCTCTGCTATCCTCATCGCTGACGAGGCAAGTCCACGGTGTACGAATGCATCCACGCTGGAATGCTCTCCGCAGAGCCTTCGAAACAGGTACATCGCAGAGCGCAGGGTGCTCCCGGGGTTCGCGATCACGGGGTCCCACTCCTTGGAGTTTTGTGACGCCCAGCACTGACCAGCTCTCTCTCTCCCCCGCAGTTCGCGTATCTCTTCGGAGAGTCCTCTTTCCGTCGCCTCAGTCGCTTTTATGCTAATTTTGACAGTGAGAAAAGACCAGTATGCTAGTAGTGCAAGTTCACCGCCTCGGAAGGTCCATCAACAAATCTTCCCGACAGTGCAAATGTGGCCATCAGGCGGTAGAAAGCTTCTGTGAAATGAAGGGAGTCCCAGTATAGTGTCCTCTCAGGATCCGAGCAGAGATTCCCTAAACTCGGAGCACCGCATGCCACAACCGGGTTGAAGTTGTAAGGACCGCCGCCTCCACAACACGCCCGGAAACCAGCCGCGTCAATTCCTGTCAATCACCACGAAGCCGTATCAACCCCAAACTCAGTGCACATACAACTGACTATGTTATCTAATTCAACCAGGGTACCTGCGTGCTCCTCACCATACTTGGCCTGGTTTTGAATGACTTCGTATGCGCCAGCAAACCAGTCATAGTAGAGGAAGATGGTATCAGGCCACATCTGGCGATAGGCTTCTACGGCGGCCTTGATCTTGTGATTGAGGGTCTCGAACACAGCGTTGTACGCAGACAAGCAGCCGAACTCGTCTTTTGCACTCTTCTCGCCGAAGAGTGTGCGGTAGTAAGGGGTGCATCCCGCTGGTGGCTGGTTGAAGGTGAAGAAGAATCTCGCACCTCCAGCGTGAAGCTTCTGCGATCCATGAAGCGGCAAGGCAGAGGTTACAAGTCTAGAGGGATCCCGCTGAGCATGTCAGCATAATAAGATTCAGAATGGTTTTACCTCAACACTCTGTTTCAAGGCGCCAAGTACTTCGTCGTCAAGCTTCGCATTCGCATCCGCAGGAGAGAGACCAGCTGTGAAAGCGTAGGTGTAGTCATTGCCACCAATCTCCGGGATCAAGTGCAGTGCGGTGCTCACATCGACATTACCTGCGCCACTCATTCATCGTTACAACAAAAAATGCCGATGCTTCAAAAGAACTCAAAATCTGAATTTTCGTATTCGAGGAGATTCTGAAGAACCATGCTTCCCAGAGATAAATATGCTACGTTGTGCAAAGGTAAATCTGGTTTAAGAGCGCAGAACACGCTACCCGTAAATTCTTCTCTGAATTTGAAGTAGTGCTCCACTTCTCGGGCCAAGAACAAAGTAGGTGCAGGAAGTTGGAGGCTCCGTGCGGTTGCACCAGAGTATGCAAAGTTCACGCCATGGCTGTACGCTGATTGTTCAAACCGCCTTGAATATGGTTCAAGAAAAGGTATCCCAAAAGCTTGAGCTGCGTTGCAAATCCCATCGAGACGGGTACTAATTAGCATACCATAAAACGATCTCCACAACGACTAGTTAACAAATACGGCATGACGAACAACATCTCTGAATCGCTATGAAACTTGACCCACCCAACGGTTCAAACTCATACCTGTGTAATCAACGATGAGTCGACCATCGCAGAACCGGGTCCTCTCACAGGGACGATCCGGGAAGCGATACGACATGCCATATGGATATCTAGTGACATCATACAAGAGCGGCACTTCAGCATGAGCGTTGCCAGTGTCGGTGAGAGAATCCCCGAACGAGTAGATGTACTTGGGACACACAAATGCATTTGCATCCTTGCATGCTAGAAGAAACACCAGTGCTACAAGAGAGAGGATATGAAATCCCATCTTCTGCAGTACCGATATCGCCACTTGCACAGCTTCTCGTTGCAAGATTAGTCTAGTTCCGGAGCCGGCCGTGCTTCGATCACAGTCCTTGCTTAGAGAGAAGTATTCCACAACACGTGAATGGTGTGGCAACAGTGGTCAATATTATTGCAGGAGCTTGTGTACCATTGCTGGATCCAGCAACTGCCATTAAAATTCTGGGAGAAAGTGTCACCTTGCCATTGTAAGTTATAACTTGATGCATATGGTTCAGTTCTCTGACAAGAAGATGCTCTTCCTGCTTTTTATCTGGGAGGGACTATTTTCATGATCAGATGGCTGATGTGGGTGATGTGACAGATGTGGTCACTATGTCCGTGCTGTGCCGGAGTTTAAACCCAGTCTTACTCTGCCTCAGTTCAAAGTTTCGACGTTTGACTACCAGAAAGTGTAGAGTTTTTTTTTTATGTTTGACAAGTAGAAAGTGCTAAATTTCATCTGATACCAGAAAGTGTCAATTTTTTTGAAGGTTGACTAAGAGAAAGTTTTGAATTTTTTTATGTTGGACTGTTGGAATGTGGTATATCTCTTGGAGATGGTTTTAGCTAATCTCCATAATTATTGTAAAATTTATGGTTTGTTAACTTTTTGTGTATGTATGAAATTTTTAGAAGGTGGATGAGAAGTGAGTTGTTCTATGCTTTATTTCATGTTCAAGTGGTTCACAAAAAAAAATTAAGATTAAAGTTCAAAAAGTGTTGTTAAAAAATAATTCATGAAAATGAAACAATCAAGAAATGTAGGAAAATCACCACCATCAAAGTATCACAACAAATTTTACCCAATAGGTTGTCAATATCTTTTTTGTTATTAATCGCTAAAGTTATTTCGTCCATTTTTCACACAATTGGAATTTTGGATAAGTTCGTACAATGTCAATTTTCAATGTGAGTTTTGCATCAAATATGAGAAGAAATTTAGAGATTTTGTTTCTCCATTAGACCATGTTTTCTAGACATTAGTAAAGGTATATACTTGTCATGCTTTAAATTTATAACATATTTCAACTATGCTACTGTTTGAACCTTGATATTGGGCACATTGTTTTGAATGTAATTTTTCCATATAAAGCATGTGCAATACAATTGTGGACAATATCAAAATGAATAGGATCAGTTCTTTGTAAGCGCCATACATTAATTGAATATACACAGAGATATTTAAATATAATCCAAAATCACCACACATTTTTTTCAATGAATTTAGTTTTAAAATTAGAAAATTCTGAAATTAAACTGAAAAACATATGTGCTTTGAATGCAAGCTTCTTTTCCTTCCAACTCTCAATTTCTTCAATAAGTCTTCTATTTTGTTATTTCAGGAAGATCTCCATCAAGTGATACAAATTTGCACATATTGTTGTTACTACTTTATCACTAGTAGAAGTAAGTTTATTGATAGACATTTACTAGATTTCAATTTTCTTTTCTTCATTTAATGCACACTTCCAAGAAATCTCAAAAGGACACAATATACCATGATTTTTTGGCCTAACATTGAAGCTTATTAAAATTACTATTAATGTGCTTCCACCACCTATTTGCGTTATTGTAGATAGGTTCTTCAAACTTAGCTTGATCTCTAGTCAAGACTTCAATGGAACAGTGCATGAAAAAAAATATCTTTATTTGATAAATTAGACTTATTTCTATAGTTTTTAATTTTTTGCCTGAATTTAAATGTAGAAATAAATGCCAATTGATTAATCAAGCATACCTTTTGTAAGTCCCATATGTAGTTCATGTATGACTATTGGTTGCAAAAACGTTTCTACTTACACATGCATAGTACATTTGCGTAGCTTATATTATTTGTGATTACTAATAAAAGCTGTTCTTGATGCAAATCTTCTAGTGTTTCACAAAACTTGTAAATATGAGTGAGTGTCATTTTGATACTCTAATATAGTTTCAATAGATGATTGAACTTTGAAAGCCCTTTTGTTGTGGAAGGCTGATACATGTTAAGACATTAGTATACTTTGTTAATAATAAAATTATAAGAAACAATTTACATTGTTGTTGTTTAAAATGTTTAGAATTCAAAATAAATGATGTATAAAAAATCAAAGGTTCAAAAATTAAAACATTATATATGTTGAATAACTTATTAAAAAGAAAATAAAAACAAATAATGATTCTTTTATAGCAGTTTATATAATCTTGTCTATTACAATAATCAATATATAATTTAATGAATATCCACCTTATGTTTTCAATTATATAACCTCATCTAAGTTTAGCCTTAAAAAATATTAGATAAATTCAACATTTGAAACATGCATAAATTTAAGGCAATTATATCAATTTTTTCAATAAATTCAAATTAAATCTACAGTATCTATTTTTTTATAAATTGATCTCAATTAAAATTTGACTTACAATATAAATTTTGTAGTTTTATTTTTTATTTTTAAATGTTAACTTAAAATATGGCTTTAAATATTATATTAAATTCGACTCAATACCTTGGCGGGGCATATTTTTGCATTGTGATAAAGGATGTACTTCATCTCAATTTTGTATTCCTTTACAACAAAAGTGCTAAATATATTGTGAGCAGTGTATCTTCTTCTTTTAATAAAATGAACATTTAAGATCAACATGCCTATTCTCGTGCATTTAAGGGTTTCTCATAGTTTAGTATGAAAGCTGAATATAAGGATTTTTCCTTAATGTAGGAAATACAATTGAAGACGATTCCAAAAAAAAAAAAAAAAAATCAAATTTGGATCTATATTGTATTTAGTGTAAATTTTTGAAGCAAATGTGCTGTAGATGCCTATTGTAAGACATAGGCTGGCCGAAACCTCCTAAATTTTTGTGCTATTGTCCATACTTATACGACCTATTGTTGCAATTAGTACACATTAATAAGCAGAAGAATCATTTATAGTAAACCATTTGTTCACATAAAATCAACCAATCAATTTGAAAAAGCGAGCCACTGCATTTGCTAAACCAAGCTAGGATATATTCAAGATTGTGCGCATATGAGGCAACCACGTTTAGAAAGGAAGGAACACCAAGCAAAGGATGCCATGAAGTAATGACTTTTGCAACCTATTTTCGAGCACTTTCGAAGCTAAGGTAGAGTGACAATTACAAACTTAACAGCAAGTTGAACAACTATTCACTCACGATCCACAATCTGCACTGAATCGCAACAATAGTCTTCTCTCTAGATCCATATCTCCCACCAATTGCCTTCTCTTAAGTTATAGAAGCGATGATCATGCAGACATTCTTCATATTCAACTACAATAACATGGTATCCTCTAGCTCCTTAATCACTTAGGCACCATTGAACAACTTCTACAGCAGCTTACGCAGCACATTGGTATCCTCTACGCTCCTCAGTTACTTAAGTAGCATTGAGGAGCTTCTACATGCAGTACCTTAGGCAAAACATTGGTGACCTCTCAAAACCGACGCTTCAACTTGCTTATCCTGTTGTTGGCGCCTCTTTTGTTGTTTTAGATCACTATCATGGTTCGAGTTCCGCATACCTTGCATCACATTTGTGCACACCATGTGGTGGAATTGCAGGTGGAAAACTTCTTGATGCGCAAGTTTTGTTTCTTGCAGCTCTTAATTTTTCTAGACGTTTTTTCATGTTTAGCTTGTGAATGGAAATGAGTATTCCACAAAAATGAGGAATGTAATCGCCTTTAGCAAGGAGGAGTTGCATTTTTCACTACGGATTGTAAGGGTTCACTTGCCTCCTCAATTGCTTTTTCCGTCTATCGTGCTTTGAATGCTTCTCTAGCTAGCTTGTCCGCCGCTCTTTGTACTTTCTGCACTTCGTTGCGTTGTTTTTTTATTAAACGCGTCTCGTTTTTACGCGGACTCTCTTCTTTCCTGCAGTCTACTTCTAACCTCGCTTCCTCTTGCATTTGGCCCTTTCCTTCATACGTGATAAATAATCCTCACTTGTCATTAGGATGCTCTTAGTCAAGTAAAATTCTAAAAACTATGATTTTTAGTGAAATATGTAATTAGTATGATGTAAAATTAATTATAAATATAAACCTTTACTCTTATAGTTTACGGTCTTGTTCAAAATATTTTAATTTTTTTCTTTATAATTTGTTTCATAAGTATTGATGTATTATTCAGAAATGCAATCTTGTGAGCAGCGAACATAGAAATATTTACCGGACAGTTTTTGAAATTTGAAATTTTTTTATGAAAAATTTAAAAATTAAATAAAAAACACCTATTATTGCGGAATCTAAATAGAATCTAAAAAGAATCTTTAGGGTTTAATTACCATGTACGTTGATTTCAGAGAAATTGTTTTACAGTTTTTATATAATACAAAGTCGGTGTTTATGGTTTGAAGGAAAACTTATATTTGTATATGTAATTGGTAAATTATATCCTTTAAAGATAGAATGAAAAATATACAAAATTTAAGTGGGTACACGTCGGGTATACATAATAAAGTATATAGTAATTGGAAATACAGTGCATCATAAGTACAAATAAAACTGCGTGTACATACGAAGAATCTAAGTACCGAAAGTGAAGGTAAAATCTAGAAGTGAGAACCACGCATGTGAAAACCCATACTATCAGAGGTATCACTGTCTCCTATGTAAATTGGGGTATCTTCACTATCGCCCCAATCGTTGGTGGAGTCCGAGGCTCCTTCATTAATTGAATAGGCTCTATCATATGGTGAAAAGGGGGAGGGGGGGGAGGGCGATAATGGAGGAGTATAGTACGTGTAATCGATCTGGCCGCGAAAAAACTCATGTAAATTATTGGAGAGTAGTCAACACCTGGAGAGTAGTCATCTCCTGGAGAGTAGTCATCACTTGGACAGCCATGGACATTCAACCCCGAGGGATCCTTGGGCAGCCATGGACATTCAACCCCGAGGAATCCTTGGGCTTCGCATTTCCCTGGTCTGATTGGGAAACTTCAATACAATAGTTGGTGTTCCCCATTTCAATCACTTTGATGGTAAGAACATCGTCGCAGCCTCCAAGGTCAACTCCAGCATCACGAAGATAGTCGAAAGGCTGAGGGACTGGAGCCACGTCTGGAGCAGGTACTTTCTTCTCTGGTGTTGATGAAGGACTCTTGGAAGGAGTTGAATCCGATGCAACTCCTATGAGAAGGTCTAAGTTTGGAGAAACTCCAGCTTCAGAAAGCCTCCGTCGCTAAGCCCACGTGAGCACCATGTTGGTGTATAGAAATACAGTAAAATCCGAATCTGCAGGAAGAAAAAAACAAAGTTAGTAAAGAGAAATGCAAATTGATGTAAACAAAAAATATCCGTAACTCATTCTTTACTTTGTAACATAAAAACAAAAATATTATAAAGGCAATAAAGAATGAGAACTGACCGAATGTTGAAATATCGACACAGAAAAATCTCTTCCCTCCGAATATAAGCCACTAGAACAACAACGACTTAATGAAAAAAAAAGGAATAAAAGAGAACACACAAAACCAAGAGCATATATAAAAGGAAACAATATAATGCGACACAAACATAATCCGACGTACAGTAGTTAGTAGACAGTAGTTAGGAAAACCAGTAGTGCTATAAACCGCGGCAAATATCAACATAAGAACAAAGAAAACAAAACCCAATATGATATAATCCGAGAATCCGAGACCAGAACCCGAGACCATAAGCTAAGACCAAAACCTAGAAATTAACACTGAACACCTAATATTTTCAATGATCGTTTTCACAATTTTGTATGATATTTTTGGATAATAGGTTCTCCGATGTTACAAAAGATTTGGCCTTGTGGTAGCACAAGATTTCATCATGTGGAAAAAAATTCATACAACTTGATTATTTACTATTAATATTAAAAAAATTAATAAGTATAACATAATTTCAGTGCTTTCGTAAATTTGATGACTCAATGTCAGGTAAAAAATTTTGTGCCTTAGAAAAATATTAGATTATTAACTACAATTAATTTATGCTTAAGACTTGAAAGTTAAGGTTCATTCTTCTAGGTATCTATAATTCATTATGGTGCTTACGTAGGCCCAACGTCGGAAACTTGTTGAGGAAGAAACTAGAGCAATGGTCTATGCCATGGAAGATAACAATTGTGGCAGTAATGGAGATCCCGCGACTGTTTCTACTCTTACAGCAATAGTCGACCTTCAAAACTCCTTCCATGAGGAACTTGCTCTTGAAGTGACTACCAGCCCTCAGCTTAATAACTTTGGTTGTGGAGATGGAATTGATCTTGGAGACCGCGACGACATTCTCTGTATTCAAGTGATTGAAGTGGGGAACACCAAGTACTGTGTTGAGGTTTTCAACTCAAAGAAGGACTCCCACCATCTAAGGCCAATGGCCTATTCTATAATCCAAAATACAATTGGCAGATCTATAGTGAGGAAAACAATGTCTGGACTCCAGTAGCGTACCTAATCGGTTATGATCTAGATGGTTACAAAAAATACTTTGGTCACTGGTAACATTGACTTACTTATTATCCTCTCCATTAGCTGCTTCCTCCTTCATCCTCAACTTATTAAGCGAAGCGCTTTCCAAGTTTAATGGTATTTCTTAATTGCATGAGAAAACCCAATTGGACTCTTCCTAGGGTTGCAACGTCGAGCTTCATGGTATTATTGTCATTGCTAATGACAGTTCTGATAGTGATTAAGATTCTTTTTTTGAACAAATTTGGTTATTGGATGAATGATCTAGGATCCAAACTACAAATTCAAATGATGATATTCACTATCGTTGTAATTATTTATAGGTTATCTTATAACTGATTAGACCATAGAGGATGAAAAGATAAAATCATAAGCTAAACCATATTTCAACTGTACGTTATTAAGGATGAAAAGGTAAAAACATATTTCAACCATACGTATTAAACAATTTAGAATTAGAGGCACCATGTCAAATCGAGATAAAACAAATTAAAATAAAAAACCAAAATTAGATACCGCTACACACAAAAATTGTCGCCATATCAAGCTATAATATGAAAGAGAAGATTTATGACTCAAATAATACATTCCATCAAAATCAACAACTTTCTTAACATTTATCTTGACTACCCATTACATTTTTAATGCAATGCAATTAAGAGACTTAACCATTGAATGTAAATGAATCTAGATCTTCCATACATTCCAATATAGACGGTTCAAGGTCGTTCATGAGCTTCAATCTGCATTGTCCGGTGTTGCACTAAATGGACCAAAAAAATATCATTGTCAAAAAAATATCATAGTCGTCCAAACAATTATATACACTTATAAGTTCTGCCTAAATCAGAGTCAAAGATGTGATTTGGTGATTATGTCCTCCAAAATAGTTGAATGTTCACCAATGGTAGTGCATGTCATTTACGACGACCTTCTGAAACACCATGGCACAATGATGAATTTTATACTTCAGCAACATCGAAGGTTTATAAACGAGGTCCTAACGTTAGACTAGTCAACTGTTGCAAAGGTTTTGGCCACATCAACTACATAAACAAAATTTTTAGAGTGACTTTGGATGATGAGTTCAACCATCAAAGTTACAGGAGTCAATACTCAAGTTGCTTATTTGACATATGAATTACACATGGCGGGCCATTCAAGCGCCATTGCAAACATCGCAAATTTTGGACTTCTACAATGACCATAGTTTATCTTCTTCACCTAAGGAAAGTCCCGTTTCCTTATAGAAAAGTCCCATTTCCTTGTAGTACCAGAACACAAGCATACACTTAGTACAATGTGTAGATTTGAAAACAAAAGAAAGCCTATCAACTTGAAACTTGAACTTGGATCTCCACCGCTACATACAAAGTTGGGATGGAACTCCTCCGTAGACCCGTTGTCGAGGATACAAGATTGGTATGAATTCCATCCTCCTCAACAAAAGATGTTAATTTCAAATTAATTTTATATCACCAAAATAATATCTTTTTAACACTAAATACTAAAAAAAATCATATCAAATCCATATGGTGAACACTAACAATTAATATCAATTCAATATCAAAAGTACTCCACCCCATACCCCAAACAAAGTAACATCAATCTAATATCAACTTCAAATTGAGACCCATTTAACCTGAGAAGAGAGCAGAAACATCCAGGTGGAGTCCAAGTGGACTGCTGACCTGGACCTGAGTCTCAATTCTCGCCTTCAATAACTTAACAAGCTGTGCACAAACATATCACCATCTGGTTTTGCATGGAACGGGATGCGCCATCGCCACCTCGCAGTCACGAAATCGCCCGTCAAGCTCCAACCTTTCGCAGGTGGGTGCCATTGCAATCCCTCCACCCACACTCCTGTCAAATTTCACAGCCCCTGGTTCCGTGATTCGGATGTTGTAAACCAACTCTTGCTGTGAGTCTAACTTAGCACTTGGGGAGCAACTCATGCTGCTGGAGCATTCATTGCTGAGGACACAGATTGATGTTGCTTGGATTCACTGTCAAGTGTTGATTGCTAGCTTCGGAGCTGTCTGGATTTGATAACATGTGAGGGAGAAGTGATCAGATTGGAGAGATAGTAATCTAGTACTGGTTTTCGTTTTTCCGACTTTGCGTCTTGGAGGTTAAATTGCTTTTCTGTTCGTGGATTGGGGATTTGTTTCTGTGGTACTGGGTTTGGATTTCCTCGCTGTTTATGTCATGTGCTGGTTTTTTGTTGCTGCCAAGTGCGTGTTTGTGTAGAGATTGGTTGAATGTGGTTTGTTTTTTACTACCGGCATTTCTAAGGGATGTGTGGCGGAGCTATTTGATGTTGAGAGTAGTCCTTATCTTGCTGATGGTATTGAGGGCTTTGAAATTGAGCTTTTTCTGAGTGGGTCTTATGTGATTTTTAAAGCGAGCCATGTCTGTTTGATTGTTTGAATGTAGAACCAAGTTTTGTTCCAAGGCTGTTTGGAGGGGGGAGAGAACATGGCAGGGTCAGTGCAAGACTGGGTGAAAAGCTCCGTGCTTCCCAATGGCCTTGCCGTTATCACATTGGACCGCCCCAAGGCCCTTAATGCCATGAATGCAGGTTAACAATCCTGCACATTTGATTTACTTATTTCGATTTTGAAACTTGTGGCAAGCATAGAGGGTGGTTGAGTAGACCTTGATCAATCACAATATGGTAACCCTAGGTTTCAATTTCTTGCAATTTGAAGTTTGATGTATAGTCTTGTTAACTAGCGTCATGTATGTATGCTTTTACTCTCTAAGAAGACATTGGATTCCGTTTTAACAGATATGACGGCAATGTACAAGAAATACCTTGATGAGTGGGAGAGCGACAGCAAGGTGCGGGCAGTGCTGGTCGAAAGCTCCTCCTCGCGGGCCTTCTCCGCAGGTTATTCCTTGTACTTTTTAATGTATGACGCCAGGTTGCCAAGCATTGTTGATTAACATCCACCTCAGATTGCCCTACGTTAACTCCACTCGACACACAACTGACAACATACTTCTCTTCGTCCCCTTTCATGACTCTAGAAAGTGGTTGGCAACTGGAGGAGGAGTTGTGCGGTCAGCACGAATATTGTAGTTACACAGTGGATTTCGACACTAAATCTTTCCAGAGACAACCTCTTCTACCTGCACAATTTGTCTGCATAGGGTTTGCAGGTGGATTAAACAGGCGGGTCTTACTGGAGAGATGACGATCAAGGTTTTCCTTGATTGCAGGCATGGATGTAAAAGGGGTGGCTGCAGCGGTGAAAGGAGATGTGAAGACATCCATGGTGCCAACGGTCTGTCCAATGCTCTCTGTGAACGTTTGATGTAATTGTTGGAAACAGTCGCATTGAAAGAATGGTTCACATTTCCATGCAGGTGGAGATGTGAAAACGATGGTGTCTGAACCGAGACATAGTGCTCTGGCATTGGCGCGCCAGGTCTGAGCTGCTTCATTACAAACAAGTATTAGCTCATATATTGTGCAGAAGGGATTGGGCTCCTGATGGGGTCGTCCACACGGGTCCCAACAAGCAGTTTAAGAAAAATTAGAATATTTTCTACAAGCTCTTAGTGATCATGTTGTGATGTGGTACAGGTATTCAACAATGAATATAAGTTGATCTGTGCCATAGCACGTTACAAAAAGCCATACATCTCCTTGATGGATGGCGTCACTATGGGATTTGGCATTGGCCTTTCCGGACATGGTCGCTTCCGCGTTGTGACTGAGGTACTCTATCAGGCTCTCTCTCGTCTTTCAAAGTTTTCTCACAAGAGCCTCAAGTTGGTATGTGACATAATGGTGCTTAATATTGGTTTGTTTTTTGAGCTAATAATTTGGAACATTTTTCAAGGGTTTTATTCGGTACAATGTTTGTTTGAGTAGGAACTAAAAAGCCCAGCATAGTTTGTGGCAGAAAACTATGTTAGCTATGCCGGAGAATGGGATTGGCCTCTTTCCTGATGTCGGTTTTGCGCATATTGCTGCAAAAAGTCCTGGACAAGGATCAGTCGGTAAGTTTTGCTTTTATCATATTGCACAAATGTTTCTGCTATTCAAAGATTAACTGTTTGTTTTATCGATAATACTGGTTTTTCCAACAAGATTGTCTGCTAGGCTTATCTCTAGTAGGTTAAATTGCGCGCAATCAAAACGCAATGCTCATTTTTGTGGTCATTCTTCCGCCATGGATAACTTCCTCTCAAGGATACTTGTGTTCTTGACGTAGGTGCTTACATGGCTATGACGGGAGCGAGGGTCACTAATCCAGCCGATGCTTTGTATGTTGGTCTGGGCACGCACTTTGTACCCACTGACAAGTTGTCATCTTTACAAGAAGCTCTTCGCAATCACAACTCGTATGTTCCTGCCATAATTTCGGGTTCCTTGGAGGGCTGTTGGATATGTTCGGCATCTTTAGATGTTTGGGCCCTGCCATGAATTCGGGATGATTGTGAAACATTGCATGTGGATTCCGATTCACCCGACACAGCTTGATAATCTCAGTAGCTATTCTGTTGTAAATTTCTGAAGGTACAAAAGAGACAAAGTAGTTTTAACGATGTCTAGGAAGTGTTTCTTCAGTTGCAGCGAGTCACAGAGCGAAGTAGCTAATATTGAAGTAGTTTAGTGTCACTGGACCTTCACGAAGATATCGTTGCATTAACATAATAGTTTTGAGACAGGTGGTAAGAATAAGCCAGTAATTGTGCTTTTTATTGGATGTCAAATCCTCTTATCGTATGGTTTATTTTGCAGGTTAGATAATGCATGGGAGGCAGTTGAAGAAGTTTTGGCGGGTCATCAAGTAACTCCAGATTCACATCCTTCTCTCGAAACTCTTCTGCCCGCTATTACAGCCTGCTTTGGTGCTAGCCTCTCAGTGGCGGACACTATCAAGGCCCTGAAAGAGCATGAACACTCTGATGATGACTTAGGCAAGTTACCATGCTCTTTTAAACCAAGGTTTATCGGGGTTAGCACCCTGAACAACCTTTAATTTTCATGGAAGTTGGTGTTTGCTGATACCAGTTTAGGGTGTAAAGGTTGTTGATTCTGGTAACGGTTTCCGTGAGGTGCTTGACGATGTTTTGTTGCTTCGATGTTTGCAGTGGCAGAGTGGGCGAAAGGAGCATTAGCTGGAATTGGCAAGGGAGCTCCATTTAGCCTTTGTGTAACTAAGCATCATTTTGCGACTGTAGCTGCTGCAGCAAATTCGCCCGGAAATGATCTTTCTGAGGTTTGTAGTTTTGGCCATTGGTAGTTTTTAGGCATCAGGGATGATATTACTTTTCGGTAGGTGCGTAGTAGCCTACGTTAGTTTACGAGTTAATGTGAATTATCTGCATGATATTGTGCGTGGGCTAGATCTTGATGCTGCTAACAACTATGCAGTGACTGAATGCAAACGGTTTGGAATTCTGCAGATCGAAGGAGTAATGAAAACTGAATTTAGACTTGGAGTACGGACTGCGACAAGGCCAGACTTTGTTGAAGGCGTCAGGGCAGTGCTCGTTGACAAAGATCAAGTAAGCGTGAGAAACTTTGCATAAGCTATCTTTCTATATCCTCCAACCGAAATGCTGCTGATCCTGATTTATCATCCGTTGTTTTGGTTAAAGCTGCCAGATTTCCAACCTTGGCAACCTACAATGTCTCTAATTTACGTGCAAATACAAGCATCAAGTCTGTACATGTGCTACATAGCATATTAATAGCGAAGTGATGCCCCCCACTAACCTTGTAAAAACTGAGTGTGGCAGAAACCAAATTGGCAGCCTCCAACCGTTGAAGATGTGGCGACACCTGATGTTGAAGCCTTATTTGAGACGTTCGAATATTCCATCGATGAACTGGAGGTTCCACCTGCAGCTGCCTAATGACTGCGTTGTGGTTGTCAGAAGCTGCTGGTAACAGCAGAAGCCCAGAGACTTCAAAGGTAACGTAAGACAGCTATTTCACTATCATTCATCCCATTAGCCGCCTGGATATCATTGAGCTTTTATTCAGTCACCTAGAATGGCACGACTCCAATAGACATAAGTAAAGCAGTTGCACACAATACCTCGTAAGTTGCAACCCAAAGGTGGAACTTGAATTTTGGGAACATGCTCTAGTGTCACGCGTGTGATGAGATCAAGGTGATTACAGTTTGTCAGGACAAGTACAACTTCTGCTTTTCCGGTAGGCAGTGGGTAGCAGTGGTAGGCTTTTAAATAGCTCTTGCAAACTTCAATTGTCGGATTTGGTCGGTATTTCATTGCGCTATGGAAATTTGAATGACAATAGTTACTCTGATACATCATCAGTGGCAGATAATCAACCTAAGATGGGATTTTCATCGTTTTGGCTACAAAGTATAAAAAATCACCGATCATTTCTCAATGTCTGGGACCAACGTTGAGGATGTTTGCTTAAGGTAGAGATGGGTATTCCCGTGAGTTTAAGCCATTCAGCATATTTGGGATTGAGAAAACTATGGGGATAAAATTTATACAAATAGAAGTTAGGTCGAAAATCACAAATTTGATTTTTTAATATTTTTTTCGAAATTTATCAAATTTTCATGAATATTTGAAGTGCAACATTGTAGACCACTATTTCCGTGAGTAGGTATATGCAATACAAAGATTCTTGCATGGAGAACATGATAGGTTGTTATACAATCTGCTGAGTGTGGTAGTCAGGTTCTGTCTGCTCAGATATTGGTGCGCTGATAGGCCACGGAATTAGAATCCTGACGGGAATACCCATCTCTACCTTAATCTCCAACCTAGCTTTTTCCTAAACCAGTGTTCTGCCAATGTAGACAGTTTCTGTTGTTACTCAACAATCCATTTCTCTTCAATAGCTGAGCCAATTCTCTCCACGAAAGCACTTGTAGTTTCCTCATGACATTATGAGCTGCTTAACGCTCATGGGATAGGTGTAGCCGGGGGTGTCCCAAAATCTATTTGATAACACCACATTTGCCTTGTCGGTTGGGTGGTAAGGATCCCAGAAGAGGTAGTCGAACCGGTTGGGGCAGATTTTGAAGTTAGGCAAGCATGGAACCGCTCCCTTGTAAGGTCCCCCGGCCCCGCAACATCCTCTATCCACAACTGAAAATCCTGGAGAAGAAACACACTAACGTGAGATTTGCATCATCCGAGAATCGAAATAAATCCTATTTATATATATTTTGAATACTTGATTAGTTGAAGCTAGCTAACTCACCGAATGCACTTGGATTAGCAATCATTTCGGAGACGCCTTTGTAGGCATCAGCATAGACAATCTTCGCACCGGGAAGATTGGCATTCAGCTCATTGACCAAACCCAGCAAACCAGCATTAAACTCTCTTGCCTGAGCATTTACTTTCTCACTACATTGACCATCCCTGCTGAAACGGAAGGTGAGCTGGAAGGGAATGCACCCAATGGGACCCAATGACGCCACCACAATCTTCCGGGCACCCAGGTTGTATAATCTCTGCACTCGAATTGTGTAAACACATATGAGAAACCAAATCCTGGGTCAAGATTTAAGTAGAACTTCTAAAAATTACGAGCATACCAGATGTTCCGTGATCCCAACTTGCTAAGGAATTAATGAACGAGAAACACAAAAATCAGTTTGTAAATATGGGAAAGTAAATACCGTCAGTTGGCCACGATAAGTAGTCAGCACCAGAGCTGCAACCTGTGAAGATGAGAGGTTGCCAATGGGAGAGGCTGGTTGGTAGTAATTGTTCAAGTAATCGTTCGAACCGAGGTTGGATGAGTACAAGGCTGAGGAGATGAGTCTCATTCCAACTTCCTCTCCAAGCATCGCAATAATCTGGGCCTTGGTGTTGGCGAAGTAGTCCAATTGCTTGTTCATTGCGATCCGTCCATACTGAAAATTACGATGGCCATGGATAACAAAATTTGTCAATCACACAACCTCCTGTTTGCCTTCTATTGCACTCATCTGAACTCGGTAATTTTTGGAGCAGACTTTCCAAGAGAACGAAGAGCAATTTTGGCTACTTCTGTTCATTTGAACTTCTGTAGCCCATTTGTGGCACATGCCAGTTAATTTCTAAGTACTCTCTTCCCAATACCTTGCTAGCACCGCTAATATCACTTAATACAGAGTAACTCCTAAACCTTCTCCTCCAGAAGAAATTTCCAGTCTGAAATCTTACCAGTATGTAGCCGGAGGAGTCAAGAATCCCTCCAGCTCCAGATGCGTAATTCACACCATTGAGAATCATCGCCCCAGTGGTGTTAGGGGCCAAGTATGGAGGAATAAATTCTGTTAATCCCAAAAGCTGCCCTGCAGTCACATTATAGGTTTACATTTCAGTCAGTACAAGAGAATGTATGATTCACAATGAATCAGTTCTAGGAGAGCATTAGTGTACAATGTCATTTTACTTAGGAGCATCTGAGCTTACCAATGATATCCACAGTGGTGCGTCCATTGCTGTATCTTCCAGTGGGATAGCCCCCGGGGAAATCGATGCCATTTGGCGGGTTGTTAGCCCTTGACAACGTCCTGATGTAGTTGTTGTTGCCAGGATCGGATAGCGAGTCACCAAATATGAAGACGGCTGGAGGCTTGTAAGTCTGCTGCGCTTTGGCCATGCGAGGGAGCAGCACCAAAATGCAGCCGATAGTGACAAAGCTCACAAGGTTGCATTTCGTGGCCTCCATCTCCTGGAGAAAGAGAAAGTGAGTTAGAATTTTGAACTACATGTTTACGAAAACACAGAAAATGTGATTGGGGGATGTAGCAGAAACATGATTCTTTACAAGACAACTTGTGGCAAAGTAGTCATGACTTCCAGTAACAGGCATGATATTACAGGAAGTACTGTAACAACCTCGAGAGTGTGATTAACAAAATATGTATCAGGAGATTAACCTTGGAGTTGGGAAATCAAAGAAGTTGATGGGCCACACCACAATTACATGACTAAGCAAAGCGTTGTTGAATAGGGAGCAGCCAGGCAGTAGAGAGCTTGTTAAAAACAGGGGAAGGAATGTGGAGGACACACTACAGGCTATTTGATCTGCACGTAATCGTCTTGTTTCGTGTAATACTCATTAAGATACAGCTGACTGCTACATATTTGTAAATAACACCGATTTTTGAAGCTTCTACATTGATTAGATGTGGATCTTAAATAACTCCAAGTGCTTATCAGTTAGTTCAGCTACTAGTACCACGGAATCTAACCAGCTACCAGAAAACATTAATCAACGTACATCATTACATAGTACCAGAGTTCAAAGTATCTAGAACAGCTTAGATGGTTCAAGGAATTTCACGAACCAGCTCTAATATTGACGAGTGGAGACACAAAAACGTGGGCAACTTAGCCTTGTCACTGTCATCTGCATGTTGTTGCTAATTCTATGTATGGCCTAAGTGCAGCAGATTTACTTCCGGGATCTTCACCTCACGGCCCAGCAACTCATGTTGAGAATATCAGCAGGTCTTTGTCACGGAGGCCGTAAGGTGAGGAACGTCAATAAATTCCAGGCCGCGATCCGTGCAGACAGTCGCAAGTTAACATCAAAGAAGTTTTGAAACAATCACCGATTGATATTCACATATAATAAGGGAAAAATTAGCAGCAAAAATCAAAGACAGGCCAGGATAGTTCGATTACGCGCAGTTTAATTACCGCAATCTCCCGAAATGTTCTGTAGACAAATGCTTCCTAGAGTTATGATTGAACGCAGAAACATCGGTGTCACTAAGTTGTTGAATAATCAAGGGTTACCTCATGAAAAACCCGGCGTTTAATTCACTAGACGATGTACGATCAACGGTTTCAATGGTAAACTGCTTGCACACAGACAGCCAATATCTATACCCACATTGTAACAATTTCGACTGACATATTAATCACTCAATTCAACCAGTTCCGAAACTCAAAAGCTGCTGCACCTTGCACTACAAGAATTTTCTAGCTACAACAACCACAAATGACTGAGACGAGAAACAGTGTCTGATGGAGCTCTGCTACGTAACGTATCCATACCTTAGTTTTAGAGAGAATGAGAAGCTTCAGCTGCAGCTCTGCGCCGAGAACTTAGAGCCTGCAGCTGAGTCGTGGTACCATGCACCGCTTCAGGCTTGTTTAAAGTACTCATACCAAGCCTTCATAGTCTACACTTCGTACCCGCGGCAACTGGGTACTGAAGAGGGAGTCGATGGGCATTAACTCAAGCTCGTCAGTTCATGGGACAGTCTCATTTATGTCGAGACACGGCGAAGCTGGGTACAGCCTGGTTTCTTCATAATGAGGAGAATTTTTAGTAACGTTTCCACAACTTCGATTACAGATTCGGAGGTTTACTGTTTCAGTGCTAGGAACTTGGAAGTGGCAATTAGCTGTCTGAGGATATGAGAAGTCTTTCGTCCCTGTCAGTGGCTCAGTTGGGAGTATGGGACTTTGGATCTTTTGACCTGCTGGCCGTCACTACAACTAAGTTTTCAATTGCCAATATCTGGTTCAGAAACTTGCTGGCACATTTGAAGTTAAGGCATACATGCAGCCCAATGAAATCTAATTTTAAAACAGATTTTAAAACCTTTTTTATGATTTGCACCCGGTTTAAAGAAAATAAAATTGTATGGTTGAATAATGGCAACCTACCTCAGAAGCGATGATCTACGTCAGCTTCTCGAGAGAGTACGGGGTGAACTTAATGATCTGCGATTCTGCGTTACACGAACCTCCACCGAGTTTCACCAAGTTCAATTCTGGCAGACAGTCTTTAAGTCTGTGTTCTTTAAGGAATGTAAAACATTGTAGAGGCAGCTTTGGATGTGGAGTCTTGGCCACTTTGTTTTGGAGGCCAATAACTTAGAGACAGGGTGGATTTCCATTAGAGCATCTCCACTGCCAACACGCTATACTGTTGAATTAAAGTCTTCCTTTTTTCTTTCCCTCAAAGAATGAGAGTTTGAGAGTATCACCAATAGAAGCACATTGAAAAATCATGGTAAATAGATCCCAAAAAAATCAGATTGTATGACAAAATTACATAAATTTCAAGTATGTCATTATATGGAATTTAATGGGATAAGGCAAAATTTGCCAAGTTGAGTAGAGTTAAAACTACAGGAGAATCTTCAAACGGCAATTCTATGGAATTTGGCTCAATTTTACATCTAATAATGGAATTTTAATATGTAGAGTGACTTGAAAAAGATCTTCATTTTCAATAGAATATAATCAAATTTAATTAAAATATGATTTCAAATTCACTATAAAGTTTTTGGAAATCGTTGAAGTTAAAAGCAATGGATTTCTAAATAATGAATGGAAAAAAATCTAATATGAAACATTAGTAAATATCAGTTAATGCACTATGAAGTTGTATTTAGATATTAAGGTTGTATTCTCTTGTAAGAAAAATAGGCAGGGTAACTAAAGTGATGGAAAGAAGCTGATTTTAAGGCTTACAAAATTGAGCAAATAGGACCAGAAGCTTGGAACTTGATTTTAAAATATTGATAGGTGTTGTTAGGAAAATGATAACTTATCATGATTCAACTTTTAGCTATGACGGTTTCCATTAGATATTTGTGCTAGGGTGCACTAGTATGCTACATAATACTATGGTTAAGGATGTTAATATAGAATCTTTAGATTGATTTTATTTAGCATTCCTATATATAATAGCAATTTGCATTGCTTGGTTTTGATTGGATTTGTGCAAATTAAACAAGCATCATTTATTTATTTCTTGATTTAAGTTTAATATATTTTATTCCTTTATGTTCTCTATTCATCATGACTTACTGGCGCTTTACGTATTACAAATTTCTCCCACCAAAAGTGTATGTATATCATCCATGAAAAAATTTATGTCTTATTTCATCCACAGATTACATTTGGAAAAAAAAACAAGAACTTTACTAAAATTAGAAAAATTACATGAGCCATGAGCGCCTCATGCGCACCTTCGCTCATCGCTCATGTCATAGCCTCCCTCGTACCCTCATTACTCTTCTGTACTGTATAGATGCAATTTTTTGGACAATTATAAAAAGATAAATTGTTTATTGATTGTTTAAATCATTTGAAAATGTAAAAAAGTATAATCATAAAAAATAGTTTTATCTTAAGGTAGCTTTTTTTAATTTTGAGCTAGGTAGTTTTGAAGTGTAATCATAATTCAAACTTTAAACTATTACAAAATTTACAATCATGTGGTTTTTAGTTTCTAGATTTTTTTAAAACTTTGTTTGTAATTTTTGTTGAATAAGTACTTATTTAAGTTTGTTTTTTTCTCTTTGTTTTGATGCTTGTATAATACTAATAGAGGCACCCTGAATTTCGTGGCTTGTAGGACAATCTTCTTCATTTTCATCTTCATCTAATTGAAAACAAGCATCTACATCTTGTGGATTTGAAAATGTTACATAAGCATAAAATCCATTCTTTTTGGTTCCCCCCGAATAAAATTTCTTGAACTTCATTGTGTTGTTGGGAGCATAATTCTTCTGAAACTTCTGGAAGTGGTTTTTGAGAATACCTTTGGTTAATTTAAAAGGAGAAAATTCTAATTTGATTGTATCTGTTGATTTTTTATTTGCAACTTGACGTGGAGTATACTTCCAGCTTTCGGGCTCTGATTCCATCCTTCTCATTATTTGTTGATT
This sequence comes from Ceratodon purpureus, assembly GCA_014871385.1. Taxonomy (NCBI): domain Eukaryota; kingdom Viridiplantae; phylum Streptophyta; class Bryopsida; order Pseudoditrichales; family Ditrichaceae; genus Ceratodon; species Ceratodon purpureus. The sequence goes on along the minus strand of CM026427.1, from coordinate 3,355,105 downwards.
TTCCAATGATTGGACTAATGTTTCATTGGTTAATCCCATTGTCTTCATGTGATCCAAAATCATTCTTTGTTGTTCTAGTTGCACTTGTCTCGTGTGTTCTTGCTCCATTTGTTGATGCTTTAATTCCATCATTCTTGAATGCTCAAACTCCATCATTCTTTGTTGTTCTAATTGCACTTGTATCATGCGTTCTTGCTCCATCCGTTGATGCCCTAGTTCCATCATTCTTGAATGTTCAAACTCCATCGATCTTACATGCTCAGAATTCATCATTTGTTGATATTCAGTATCCATCAACCTTTGAAATTCCATTAAGCCCTTTGAAATAAATATAAAAGATTATATAATTTATACTTGAATCATCAAACAATAGAATAATTTTATACAACTATGGATAAAACACAACTATATTATAATTCTAAATAAGAAACTTTATGTGAATGATACCAAGACTACAAAGACTAAATTATATATCCTCTGAAGCTCGTTTATTTTAAAAAAACAACTTTTATTTTAAAAGTAAAAGACATTTTGTAAGATAAAGATATTTTTAAAGTAAAATACACCTTTAAAAGTGTTTTAATTTAAATTTTTCTTTTATTTTAATAATTGTCTTTTACTTATGGAAGTACTCCATGGACAAAGCATATTGTCTGAAATTGTGAGTGTTCAACTAATGTATATAAGCCTTAAGGGTTGGAATACACATAATGCTGACAGTAGTATGCCACAAACATGTGTGCAGCTAAAATAACATCATATTTATTGTTATGTTTTCTTTATTGTGCACGATGTTATCTCGCAAGTTCAAGTTCTCAATGAAAAGCCACATTATTCCAAATTCAATGAGTCTAGTGTAATTTCAAGTTGATTTTGGAGGAACTATCTAAATCCTCCCATCGAGCTTGGCTTAGAGGTCAAGTTTAGGAAGGGGTTGGGAAGGGTGGAGAAAATCCGTGTCTCTATTATTATGTTTGAGTTGGGCTCTTCTTAATCTCAAGAGGACTTCCATAGTGTAATTTGGAACCTATGGCCCCGAACTTAGCCAAAATAAAATAAAATAAAAGACCATGGGGTGCCAAAACAAGGAGGGCTAGAAAAATGAACCCAATTGAACCTAGCATCCCATCCACCCTCGTTGGGAAGAAGTAAAGAGACCCGTTTTTTTTTTTTTTTTTTGAGTCAAATGGTGAAAATCCATTGCAAATTTGCAATAAAAGGACTACACCGTCGCAGAACCGAGCCAAGACAACACCTGGTTGACGGGATCTTTTTAAATTTTGATTAACTAAAGAAACCTGAATACCATACCTGAGACAACCACCTAAATCTACCTATTGAAACTGTCCGCAAGGCGGGTGAATGAGAGTCCACTGGACCGCCGAGTCTTGGATAGTGCAAAGCGCCCCTATGCGAGCCCACTGCGCATGGAAGTCTCGGCGTGCTTGGGGTCGTGCGCGAGGCCTGTGGCCTTGCGTGTCCTGCACACGGAGCCACCCGACTTTTCCGAGGTCGATAAAAGCGTCCCAAAGAGTGCATTCTAGGTGAGCTCGGGGCCAGTGGTGGTTTTGAATACATTGGCGTTTCTACAGAGGCAGATCACCCATATGGTGGATCCACGGAGGAAGGACCATAGGAAGGTCCCCTCCTGAAGGGGGCCGGGTAATGCCTCCCCCATCATGCATTGATGCCAAGTGAGATTAGGCCAGAGGTTGGGGGTCCCTTGGATACCAAGGGCGCTGTAGAGGACCGTGGTAGCAAACCTCTAAGCGTCTCAAGCCGCATCACAATCGAAGAAGCAATGTAACATGGTCTCGGAGGCGCCTTGGGTGCAACAGGCGCACAAGTCGGAGGTAGAGGTGAATGCAAGCCGGCACCAATGATTCACCGCGATTGCCCGGTGGAAAAAGCTCCACAAAAAGCCGGCTTCCTTGCACGGGCGTCCTGGGGTCCATACCGCTTCTTAATCCGGGGAGAATGTGGCAGGTACAAGCCCAATCCATTTCTCACTTATCATCCGGGTGAGGGACAACCGGGGTCTGCGCCAAGAGCGGCCTTTGGTGGCGGAGTATGCGTACAGACTGTCCCCTGGGTGCCAGACCCAGTGCCCCGGGTCAAGAGACCCGGTTTTGGACACTAATGGAATGAAGCATGGGAGTTGTAAACAAGCAACTTCGCATATTACAGGGAGGCGAGAATGTGAGACTAACCCAGAATTTAGGCTTGACAAGTGGATGGATGTGTTGTAATGTTCATGCACTAACTTACTGAGGTAATGGTTGAAAAGAGGTGTCTCTATTGATGGCCTGGTTCAGCAGGCATGGAAGGTTTGAACTGGTCAATTCCAGCTCTTGATCTTCAAGCAAGGCCTTCAGCCACTAGGTGGCAATCTTTATTATTTCTTTGAACAAGCGGTAAGTGCTAGCTGACTCACCACACCAAAAGAAATATTATTATGGTGTCATGGGCTCATCTATGTAAGATGTTGACATCTCTATATGCAGACTCAAAGTTAGCTTTGTCACCAAGATGTAGTAAGCTACCACATCTGCCATAACCAGGACCTACTGCAAAATTGGATGTAAATATTGATGCCCGATCACAAGCTCTGGAGACTGGAGCTAACAGGAGCTTTGACCTTGAAAACAGCACAGTATTGCTCAGGAGAAAATTCATCCAAACTCAATTTGGCAAAGTCTACAAGTACTTCCCAACATTCTTTTATTTTTTAAAACAAAAGGTGAGCAAACAAAAGAAGAGCATCAACAATTTCCACAACAAAATCCTTGTTGTAATTTCACAAGCCCTTGGCGTCGGGCGACCTATCTGACTCATTTTGCACAAGTTGGTGAAAGATAGAAGTACAAAGGCTAGATTTGTTCCAGCAGCCAAAGATCAATTAAGGGGGTCTCTTGGAAGTATGTAAGGTAGTAGCACCAGAGAGTAACAAAATCAGAGCCCTTGTGCTTGTTAAATGTCTCAGTAGGTGTGACAAAGGTCAGGCAAAGTAGAGAATATGTTTGCCAAAAAAATTAATTTTTAAAAGTTTTATTGAATTCTCTGTGAATTTCCAAAGGTCTTAAAATTAAAGGTCCTAATAATCAACAATAGGTGCTTATGAAAATCATCACTATAAGTACGCCACAAAAAGGATGAGGCTTCAATTGTTAGTTGGCCAATGAAGAGTCACTAACAGTGACAATGAGGAGTTCGAAAATGGTGCCTCAATGAACTTTTAATGAGAGGTCTAAAACACATAGTCAATTATTGGCCATGCGCGGTTTTTAGCACTTCTACTTTATGGTATCATGTCCTTATATTCGCAAAGAGGACAGCTTTTCAGGGTGCAAATTCAGAGGTGTGCGTAGGTTTGCATAGTTCCTACTGGGACTGGCAAAGCATGGCACTCTGGGTGTTTTTCATCCTCGTTCTCTAGGTAGTCCAGTTTTTCTTCTCCATTAGTATTAGTTGCCCCATCTATTTGACAATCATTAGGCCCATTTACAACTCCTTTGAGGGAAAATGAGGAAGATAAATAAATTAAAAATTAAATAAAACAAGTATGTATAAATAAATTATATATCCCTCATAAAACTATTTGAATAACATAAAGCTTTTCAAATCCATTGGGTTGAGTGAGAAGGGTTTGAACAAGGTCAACGGGTCCGGCGGGATCCGTTGCCCGTTAAGACTTAGGGTCACTCAAAACAATGATTGCGAGGTAAGTAGGTTTGATCTCATTGAATTTTGGATTTTATAGCTCTTATGTTATTCCAAATAATTTTAAATATAAATATATACCAAAATTTTCAAATTCGAAGAAAAAAGATGCAAAATACCATATTTACAAACTCATAATCAATAAACAAATACTTGATCCAATCCACCAAAAAAAAAATTAACTTTTTTTACAAACTCATAAATATAAAAATCAAATTTACAAAAAATTAATTTATAAACATGTTCATTATAAAATTGATTATAATTTAACCAATTTTTTAATTATTAGCTGTATAAAAATCAAATGAAATAATAAGTTCGTGAGTTCCAAGATTTTGGCTTTAGTGTGGCAATTTCATTCCCGATTCATCCAGTGAGTACAATCAATCCTATGAGTCAATCCTATCAATCAATCTTATCAATCAATCCTATCAGTCAATCCTATCAATCAATCCTATTAGTCAATCCTATAATGCAGGAAACGGGCAATCTATTACTCTACGAGTTTGCCTATAAACCGCCCTGGTTAGCTAAGGCAGGTCCATACTCTGAAAATACTACCTTTATTTACAGACTATTCATTATATTTAGAATCTTAAAAAAGAATAAAGCACTTATGGTCCTTAGGTGGAGTAATTACATGGTTATTTTAGTTGAATTAGACAAAATGTGCAACCTCTCATTAGCACAAATGGGTGGTTTTAAGGTATGTTACTCTAAATAAAAGGACTTACACATTGTAATATCATGGTAGTTTAGCACTTTAACCCCTAATGTTGAAATCAATCCGATCAGGGTTAATTTTGGTCCGGTCAGGTTCTCAGTTACTAAATTTAGATCAAATGAAGTTTTTAATTTTGTCAGATTGTAGAGTTTTTCCATACCTTTCCAAAAAGTCATCGCATGCTTCAAAATTCCTCATACTTTAGGAGATATTCCTAGTCAAAGTTAGAAAACACTATTTGAAATTTGCCCAAAACTGCCCGAACTCCGGTATATGCTCATTTAGTCTAAAAAACTCCCGAAAATCAATTGAATTGCAGAAACTTCAAAAATTCACAAAAATTGAGATTTATAAAAAAAATTCGATTTTTTATTATGGTTCAAGTAAATAAGATTTTAAGGCAGAATCTGACCGTTTGGATTTTCAATCCAATTGTTCTTCACATGCCTTTTTTATTCTCAAAGATTGGCCTTTGTAGTTGAATTTCAGCATACCTCCATGTGAATAATCAAGCTTTTCTTTAGGTTTTCTAGGTTGTATGAGGGTAAAAATTGCAAAGACATGTTCCTGATTCACCTAAAAACAAGAATTTGAAGAGCCTCATATCATTTTTTTTTACCAAAAATGGTTTTTTTGGTCCTCAAAAAACCATTTTTTCCTTTTTTCAACTAGCCAAAAAAACTTTTTTTCCATCTTTAAACATTACGATCTCACAAATGGTAAGGAATTTGAATTTAAGATTTGACACACATATGCACATACAAGTCAGGTACAAGATCTTGGGCTGCATATTAAAAAATACATCAAAAAATAAAAATTTGCACCTTGCATTTAAAGAGGGCAGTTTTGAGGGTTTTTGCAATTTTGAGGGCATTTGATATTAGGGGTTAATAATTTTCTATAGTTTTATTTTTATTAAAACATTAAATTTTGTGGTAAATTATTGGAAATATAATGGAGATGGATTCTTTGGTTTATCAAAAAATTATAAGGTCACTATAAGTAATATATTCTTGTTTTGAAAGAACTTTAATTCAATGGGACAATAATATACAAATGCAGTTATCTAAACATGTTATATTTACAATCTTATTAATTTTGGTTTTGGAAAAGGTACAATTACATGTTGGTTTCATCATTTTCTTTTTTGAATTTAGTTCAAAAGAAAATCAATGATTTTAGTTCTTCATATGCCGATTGGCAACCCTGTTGCTTATGGCATGAGGTTTCTACTAGCAATTTTTTTGTTTTTTTGTTGGTAGGAAGACATGCACCTAGGAATGTAGCCAAGTAAGAAATAGATGATTCTGAGCATGATTCAAAATCATCCATTTGAACATATCCATCCATAAATTATCTATAATAAGGTACTTTCATCCAAAATAGTGACAATTTTTATTAAATGTTTTTGAAGACTTTGACGGTTTCATCCACTTTTCTGGTCATTTTTTTTTAGAGTATAAGCAGCCACATCCAAAATGAAGTAGGCCTTGGAGAAAATTCGCCAGCAATGCAAACGCTGGTTAGTGGTTTCCATCTGTATCTATTACTTAGCTTCTGGCCAGTTCTCGGGCACAATTTCCAGTTAGTCAAGAATGTCGGTTTAGAAGTAGCTAGAAGAGCCCGAGAGGTTCCAATTTGGAGGATTTGTCTCCTATTCCTGGAACGGTTTACACAAGAGGGCCGAGGCTCTTCTTGCATTAATTCAGTGGGAATTAAGAATTTGTCTAGGCTCTGTCTCCAATTCAGCCATGATCCAGGTCTCAAATTTAGAGGCTCTTCTTAGATTAGTGCAGATCAAGAATCTTTACCGTGGTTTCTAAGTTTGTTCCTTGATGTTCTCTACCGTATTTTCAAAAGCTGTTCGTTGATTTTCTAAACCCCTTTCATGTTCCTGCATGTTTGGGTCTAAGACTCTATATTCCCTCCGGGATTCTACCTTTTCCTTCAAGGTAGTGAATCCAGCCATCACCTTCTCTAGTCATTAATCTTCTACTGGGACCCTGATTTGGCCCACTTCACCTAGATCTTTGCATGCATTTCTACTTGAATCTGATATCCTATATTAACTTGTTGCATTGGAATATGACACTGATGACGATGACAGTGTCGACGCTTGTGTAATACATTGACAGGTGCAAATCTACTCCTATCAAAGTACGAACGGAACATTGCTCAAGAATATGACGGCACATTTGGACGAAACCAGAGTTTGGTTCACACTTCATTTGTTTGCGTTTAAAAGATTAACGGTCTAGCCTGCGGCCAAGTACTCTAAAAATCAGTGCATAAGCAATTCATCGACCACCACGAATATTGGTAATATTGATAATGTCTTCTCCTATCAAAATCTGATCGGGCAAACTGGAAATAACGAAGCAAACATTACGACAGTGATCATGAGTGAACTGATATTTCAACTCAACATGTGGTTTCCGAACCCAACTACAACGTCCTCTCCTATGACACTGGTTTCAAGTGACACAATAGATGTACCTAAACTATACTACCAATGATGCTTAGCTCCTGAAATCCCTTCATCCTAACTTCATGTTTGCGTTGATCCTCATATCTCTGACTTAAAGATTATACACCAAAGACCTGGACCTCACCACAAGTGTTCGAAACGAAAACTCATACATCATTAATTAGTATATGAACACCAGTTACAAAAATGCTTACCATGAGCTCAATGCGCGGCCCAATTTTATTCAAAAAAATGAACTACAATCAGCGTCAATAAATGAAGATCACTTATAGAAAAAACAAGAAACGAAGTCCTGAATCCCCTTACGTTGAACCTTAATTTAATACCTAATACAGAAGTCGTGTTGCTCCTACGCAAGAATGACCGTTCGTAATCTCCATACAATATCGTGTTGGAGCTACTTCGAAACTTATGCATGTCAATATAAGATACCACACTACACTACGTCTACACATTCAAGGGAGCCTTGATAAATGGCCAAAGTCATAAGAAATATTTAGGACTTCCTGTAGTACCAAAGTTACGAGAAAATGGAAACATAGTGTATTGCTCACGAATCCTGCAACGTTAAAATGTGTAGGAGAAATAGCTAACTATGACCGTACCCACATATTCCATAAGTGCACTTGATGTGTTTCCTACACGTCTTGCCACATCTGCCGCAATTCTTCTCGTCCTTCAAAATGTCCTTGCACCTTCCACCGCAGCATTTGTATCCAAATTTGCACTTCTTACCGCACTTTCCACAGTTAGTCGAATCGGTGTGCAGGTTCTTGCACTTCCCTTTGCATTTTACCTTTCCGGGAGGACAGACAGGCTTCTTAAGCTTCTTGCAAACGCCCTTCGTGCAGACATAATTCTTCTTTGAGTTGCACTTGTGACCACACCTGCCGCAGTTCTTACTGTCATACAAAAGACTCACGCACTTCTTCTTGCAGCACCCCGGCTTCTTGTACTGCCTGCACTGCTTCCTCTTCCTGCACCACTTCGAATGAGCTTTCTTCTTTTGACGCAGCATACGCGCAAGTAGGTGACCCATAGTACCATGCTCCTCATCGCTAGGTTCGGAATCGTCAACCAAATCAGTGGCTTCAGAATGCTCATCACCATCATCAGCATTATCAGATTCGGCATCCGGATCGTCGGTGGCAGCTTCAGGGTCTTCAACGGTCGAGTCATCGAACTCAGCGTCATCATCGTTCAAGTCACTGGCATCGGATTGTCCGTTAACAACTTCTGCATCTTGATCTACATCCAAGTCAGTCGCACTGGAAGGCGTAGCGCTGTCACCGCTATTGACATCGACTTTATCCGCTATTGCAACATGAAGCAGCAACACTGCACCTAACAAAGCCAACAAGAAGAACACAGATTTGGAAGCCATTTTGGATCCCTACGATCCAACCTGCAAGGTGCAACCTGCACTGATCTAAAACACAGTCGGCAACAAAGACCTGCACTAATATATCGAACAAGTGTTATCAGTGGACATCCAAGTCAATGACTAGATCTGAGCCCCGAAGGAGAGCGCCAAGGTGAGCAACCCACAGAAAACTCTGGGTTCAAGGCAACTATGTATATGCGCATAGGCCGCAATATAATACGCCGAAGATTTTTTTTTAATTACTATTTTGGCTCAGATTAAAGAAGAAAAAGATTTCATTCCACACTATTGCGCTCACTGTGCCGATCAATTTTCGAGAACCCGCCACCTCGTGGTTGGCCAATTACCATTTCAAAACCAAAATAGTACGCCCATCTGTAACAAGGTTATTTTATCAAAACTTGGATACTTACTGCAACCACGTCGTGAGAGAGTTACAGCGATGAACTTCCAAAGTTTCACTTCAGAATCTACAGTGTGCCAACTTGTGTTAGTAAGTTGCTTGCGAGACTCAGAGCAAGTTATTCACCCCAAACTCCAAGCGTGACACTACTCAATTTGGATTTCGATCACTGTTCCGAGCGTGCCGACTACTTGGAGGTTTTGCGGACTGTTTGAGGAATGCACTAATATATCAATATATATGCCTGCATCTCGTACAACTGCTGCCAGAAATACAAAAGAAGAATATGAATATTGCGCCAAGCGATTGTCTGTAATTCCATATTCCAATTTCATATTGATATTATGATGTGCGTTCAACGTTGACAGTACAACACTCTACAGAAAGGAACACAGTGAAGACACGCAGGGAGTCAGGATTTTGTGGGAGGGGTGGGCTTCATGTTTGTTGAAGAATGAAGTGCCTTTCTTTAAAACAAGAATGAATGTTCTTTTTAAAACTAAAACGAAACAAATAAACAAAGAAGTCAACCTAATTTTGTATTAAAGTTAAATGTTTGTTGATCAAATAACAGTATTGAACTTTACCTCCATAACTTGCAGGTCTCGGGTGTGGAACTGACGGAACCTTTGTTTTTTGAGTTTTTCCTTAATTGTAATCAAGCTATTTACAGTAAATGTTTATCTTAAAAAAATTCACATTGCCAGCTGTGCAATGGACGTGCTGATTTTTGAGGGCATGCTGAATTTTATTTTGTTTTATTTTTTCGGGGTGAATGTAACGGGAGCAATGGAGCGTGCTGGTTTTCGCTATACCTTTATAGAAAAAAAATAAAAAATAATGCATATTAATCTGGTAGGGGCACAAACAGTGAGTACAGTCTTTGTTTTGGCGCCATTTATATTTGTGGGAAAAATAAACAAATCTGTCTGTATTTTTTCTATGCTGTACGGTAATGACTGCTTATACCAACATTTTGCCGCTGCACTGTACACTCAATATACAAATATAAGTAAATTGTATTGTGTAATTAGGAAAACATTTTGTTGTGGCTAACTGTTGCCCCATTTTTCATTCGTTGGGCCCTGCCATTGAGGTGGGTGTGAACAGGGCATCTCTCAAGCTCAGCCCTTGGTCCACGTCCCAAATCAAAGTATTGCTTCTTTTGCAATACCTACTGCGCTATGTGCCATGGCTCCAAGTTCATCTTGATTTTTTTTAGTGTTGGCTTACCTAGGTGTGCAGTTATGGTTGATAAAAGTGAGGGTTGTAAACATTCCACCTCCCCTAAAGTTTTCGAGCATGAAGTGAGATTTAACATGTGCCATTTTGGAGCATGTTTCAACTTTTGTATTAATGTTTACTGTAATGTACTACTAATTAATTAGGTAAAATGTAAAATTTATGGTTGTACTAATGTTGAATTGATGACATAAACATAAGATTAATTAGGGTAGATAACCCTTGAACGCCAAGTCAAGGCACCATTTGCGGGTACTTTGGTATCGAGATTGGAAGGAAATGTTGTACACAAAAATAGTAGCTTTGAGAATGGTCTTGAAGAAATTAGTGGATTGAGTATCAATATGGTTGTTTTTGGAACCCCTAGTTAGTTATCCCCTAAAGGCCCTTGAGACCATATTCTGGTCGCAGGACTTCTTGGGCAGGCTATTCTAAGGTTTCAAATTTTTATTACTTTTTGTAATTTTTATTCTATGTTGCTTTCAACGGTAGCTTTCTAATGGCGCAAATTTTAAAGCATATGGATTTACGATGCAAAAGTTATGGATTTTAGAAGAATCTACTCTAAATTTGGGCAGCCAATAATATTGGACCCATAATTTGGGCCCATAATTTGCCAAATGATGGGCCCAATATTTTTTCATCCATACACATTCATGACAATTTTCATCCAATATAATTTTTTCATCTAATTAATAGTTTCTATCCAAAGCGATTGTTGATTTTTCATCCAAATGACAATTATCAACCAAAGCTTAGTTTTCATCTAAAATCCATTTTTCATCCACATAAATATTTCATCCAAACTTTATTTTTCATCCAAAATTTGTAAATTTCATCTTATATCTATGACATGGCAGGGGATCCATCCACAGGACCCCCTTTTACCAAAACTTCCTTTTGAAATAAAAGAGAAATATAAAATTTGCACTTCAAAAAAAATTAGAAATTTGGGATTTACTCCAATCGCATTGAAATTTTTTGAAGTTCTTTCCATCATTGACTTTAAGATATCTCTCATTTGGATTTCCAATTGGACATTTTAAGATTACTCTTTAAATAGTTTTAATTTTGGAGAATGCAAGGTAATTTAAGCACACCCCTTTTCACAAAATTATGGATTTTTTCTCCTATCCAAGCCCGTATGAGGTTCAAACTTTGTGAGCCTGTACCTAACTTTCATACCTAAATGAATTGATGATCCTATATGGATCAAATGTGTTTTCAAAGTATGGTTTTTGGGCATCAAAACTTAGGTATACTCTAGGGACACCTTCAAAAGTACTATTGCAATGACTTCAAATATAATAAACTTCAAACATAATAATCTTGCAATTTGTATTGTAGATTGTCCTCAAAATTGGTATACACCTTTTTGAACAAGGTAATTAGAAGATCCTACGATTTAATATCCAATTTCATAATTAAATTTAGAAAATAGTAGGTTTTTATCAATAAGGGTATGTTTTTGGCAATTTTGGCTCTAAAAACACCTAGGGCCTTGAGGGGTTAATTCCTAAACGTCCTCACTTATGTCCAATTTGGATTGTTTTGCAAAGATGCATTATAAAATGTAACTAACGTGAATATTTGAAACTAAATGTGTCATTAACCCCTAAATTTCCTTGTGTTTTTGAGAGCTTGAATCCTCAAAACTGCGATTTTTTACTACTATGCCCTCCCGAGGATATGAAACAAATGTTTTATCTTTTTTTGGAAATTCAACCGTAAGATCTTGTACCTAACCCTACTTGGAAGAACTGATTCAAATTTCAACCGTTGGATGTTTTTCATTAGTGAGATCGTAGTGTTCAAAGTTTCAGCAGATATTTTTTTGGGCCTTGGCCGAGAGGCATGGTGCAAATTGGCCAAAGGGAGACTTGATGATTATTACTTCAAAAAATTTGGTCACATTTTTTCCCATGTAGCTAACTAGGTTAGGTATGCTCATGCAAAAATTGAGGCCAAAAAAACGCTTTTTAGACCTTCATAAAAACTATTTTCTATAAGAAGGTATAAATTGACAAAATAGTAAAACATGCATTACAAAAACAATTTGTGGGCTAAAGAAAAATTGAACGGTGAGTAGGTACCTTCATAAATTTTTGATTTTCAGAAGAAAACAAAATTCAAAAATTCAAAAATCTCGAATTTCAACAAATTTTTATAGGAAAAATTCAAAAATTACTAAAAACTTTGAAGCTTGTCTTTGTAAGTTTTGGAGACTACCCTTGTAAAATTGGTAATCTTTTTGACTTGGGTCACTATGGAATTTGAATAGTGATTTGGTTAAGAACATATTTCAAATTTTTTTTTTGTAAAAAGACCTAATTTTAGACTGCCCGTTTTGGACTTGAAACCTAAAATTTCTAGATGAAGGTTCTAAAATTGGAATTTGGCTTCAAATTTTTTACTACATAGACCTTACCGTAAAGGGAGCATCCAGTAAAAATCTTGAAAAAAAATATTACTTTTAACCCCTCCATCTAGGCTGCCCGAAAGTGCAAAAACCCATTTTGGGTTTTAAGGATAGTTAGGGGTTAAAAGATATACATTTTGAAACTTAGAATCAATCGAAAATGGTAGATCTTTGATTGTTATCAAATAAAATAATTATTTTAAAATTAATAATTTATTTAAAATTCTTTTGGCACATCTTGATAATTTTCTCTCTTTCTTTGTATATTTGTGTATTTGAGTTTTTGATACATCTCTTTGTATTCTTGTATGCTAGTGTATTTTTTTTTGTGTATTTGTGTATTTTTGTTTTTTTAAATTATAGAAGTTTGTACATCAATAATCTAGAATAAATAGCTTTATTGTTCTATTATAATATAAATTCCTTGAATACATAACTTATTTGACAATGCAAAAACACTTGAATGAATTGATGTTCAATTTGTTTTTTATTGTATTTTTTTATAATAGCTTATACAAATAAATTTCTATTTGGGTTGTAGATGCAATTTAATCTGTCGTGGTCAAGAGGCCATGGCATAATCTAGTTGTATTAGTATAAGTAAGAAAATATACAGAGAAAGATCTAACTTCACTCAATAGTTTTTATTAATATCTTTGCAATTAAAACCCTAAAATTATACTATATAATAATCTTAAAAAATATATATATAACTAGATCATGCGGTTGCTTATTATATATTGCCACCGCAAATCATTAGTGCCGTTGACGCCAATATATAATCATTCTATAAGCAATTATAAATTCATAAAATATTAAAAAACACAATTTTTACATCACTTTGGCTTGTACTATACATAATATCAATCTCATCTTACAACAATATTATATAATAAGCAATCGAGCTAGAATTAAAACCAAGAAATCACTTGGCAGACATTTACTGAGAGAATTAACATCTATGCAAGAACATCACTAAAAATATCTCTACTTCAACTAGGAGTCATGGCCAACGGCCATCCCAACTCCAATCCGAATCGTTTAAATCTTCTGTGAATTCATGACCTTAGTCCAAAACGGGGTTGTTATCAAGATCCACTCCCCAATCTGAATCAAAATTAGAATCTCCACAACCATATTGAGATCTATTTCTCGAACCATTCATTTGATTCTCCATCATCCATATCATGAACTTCATTACCACTATCACATGCACACATCCTTCCACTCACAAGGCCAGCACCTCATCTGCTCGAAGCACTACCATCTCCTCCACTGGCACCACTTCCACCTCCCCTACCACCCCTCAACATTAATTAGACCAAAAATTTGATAACTATAACCATATGCGTACGTATGAATTACAAACTTTGTGAGACACTTAAAATCCTCTTGCTTCACTCTGCAAACAATTAGTTTTCCATCTATAAACATGTCTACTTTCCAACACCAATTTCAACAATGACACATAGCATTTCTTCTCAGGTTGATCGTGAATGTTTATATGTTTATATAAACCAACATTTTGATCTCTCCCTCCTAAAGTGGTGCGATTGGAATCCACTTATAAGTAACTAATGGCTTGTATAATTAAATGATATACCTTGCCAAAGTAATCTATTATACAAATGAGCATGGATGTCTCACTCGACGGTTCCACGCCGGAATCCGTCGAGGAGACAACTCACACCTTTAACATGTGCCTTGGGGACCGCTACGGCAATGGTGGCGCGCAGGGTGCAGTTGCGAACGGTTTGATGGAGAAAAAAGGCGACACATTCTTGCAGTGCTACCTGATCCGCCTCCACGCTACGACTTCCATGCACATGCAGCATGCTTTGGGGCAATTTCGATGAGCTCTATGGGTTAGGGTGATGGAGTTTTGAGCTGTTGTGAGGTTAGGGTGATGGTTTTTTGATCTTGTGGATGGTTGTGTGGTGCAGAGACTGGGGCCGGAGTGGCGGTAGAGGGTGTAGAGAAGCCGAAGGCGGATCCGTGGAAATTGGAGACGCAACCGATTCGGGAAGATCAAGTAGTCAATGCTGTCAAGTTTCTTTCGCATCCCAAAGTTCGGGGGTCGCCCATTGTCCATCGACGGTCGTTTTTAGAGAGGAAGGGGCTGACAGGAGAGGAGACTGATGAACCTTTCCGCATGGTTCCGGTATTTTTCTTACTGGCTCGGTGTAGAGAATGCTTGGAAATCCTGGAAGTAGTTTGCAAGCAGGTCTTTAGGGGTTGTTTTCTGAAACTGGGGTTAGTGGTGCAGCAAATATTTGGGTTAATTTGGGTTCCTAGCTCTAATGAAATAGGAGTAATGGCGTTTGTGTTATTCCAACTTAACATATTGTTTGCAAAGCATCTGGTGTTTTCACATGACGGAAATGAACAATGTGGGGTGTGACAACATTTTTTTTGCATCACTGTGGTGATTGATATTCAAGATGGTTTTGCCATTTTGATTAAAGGAATTAGTAACCGTGGCTTGTCGTTTGCTCAGGATCCCTCATCTTCAGAGGCAGCTGCAACTGCTGCGGCAGCGAAAGGTATTTTATCCGTTTTGACTCCCTGCGTGCTGTTGAAGTTGTCGTCTGCACACAGGAAAGGCCGAGTCTTATGTTTGGCAAAAATGCAGGGACACTGCGTTGTCAAAGCGTTCTAACATATTATGGTTTTAACAGATGTGCAAGCGCAGGCTCCCTCATCCCAGCCTATTGCCCCAGCTCAGCAAGTGGTAGTAGCACAGAAACCACGTGAATTGAGCTGGGGGCAGAAGCTGCTTGGTCTGGGGGTAATTGTGGCAGCAAGTGCCGGCGCAGGAGTTGAAACAAAGGTGTGTATTACATGGCTTAATTGAGGTGTTATTTTATAAAGCGGGACAGACAGTGTAGTTTCACCTTTTTGTCCAATTCATCACCACACGTATTGAGAACTGGGTTTGTCATGCGTTTGCTTGGAGGATTACGTGTATAGTGGTATAGGATGATGATGCACGTGGTTTGAAGGTCATGATAGTTCTTAGTGCAGGAAGTTTCTATCCACAATATTTGTTCGAAAGTGTACTCATTGAGTTTGCACTGTTCAAGCATTCAGGCGTATATACTTCCAAAGTTCAAATCGTGGGTGCGTAGTATTCTTCTAGATGACGGTGAAACGGATAAAAAGATATCTCCACATACCGAAGGACTACCTGTTGAGCCACCTGTAAATGAAGCTGCACTAGCAGGTAATGCTGCCGCTGCCGCTGCTTCTGAAGTGGCTGCAGCTATGCGTGAATTTTCTCATGCCAGAGCTAAAGGTAGATCTCCAACGTCTTGGGTTTGTTGGATGATTTCTCTGTTATGACCTCTTGGCCAGTGTACGAGGCTCCTTTACTGCTACCAGTTTCTTTCACTGCAGGATTCCAGCGTGTGTTTGTGGATTAAAAGGTGGTGCTAAGCTGTGTTTTTTTCTTTTTCTTTCCTTTGTGTGTATTGTGTGTTCAGAAAGTCTGCAGCTGGGAAGCATAATCAAAGCTTTGGAAACCCAAACCCTTGAGCTGAAATCTGCTCTCTCAGGCATGCGGGATGTTGTTAACAATAATAGCAACAACAACTACGGTTACAATAACAGCAGCTCGAGATTAACTCCTACAACAACACTTGGTTCTATCCGCCTCGCCAAGGCGCTAGGTTGGCCCAGACTGCGCCCAGATTGTGCTCAGATTGCACTCCAGAAGCGCTGCCTCATCCTTGGTGAGCTCTCTCCCGTCCCATGTTTACTTTAGGCAACCAAAGTTGCTAGCTTGGTGGAGTCGTGGACTGTGTCTGCCTGGACTTTGTGGTGTTCGTTGGTTCAGTTGCACCGCTTAAGCTTTTTCGTTTGCACTTGTGGACTCAGCTTCACTGCTCTCGTCGGGTTCCAGTTTCATGGAGTGAGGCTCCCGGACGATAGCCGTGCGACTCGACATTTCTCGTAAGTCATTCCGCTCTCAATCCCTCGCTTGCTTGTGTTGATCCAATTCTGGAGGATGTTCACTGGGAGCTTGACTAGGAGTTTGTTGGAGTTTGTGGTGTTTTGTGCTCTTGGTGATATTGCGGTGGAATGAGTTGAATGGCCATTCTGGTTATGGTACTGTGAATGTGTTTGATTAGCGACGTGGAGTGTGGGGGAGCATTTCTGTTATTTGTCGAGGTTTTTCTGGGAGTTTTGTTTGTGGCGTTCGTGGTAGCTGGGAGGTGCACTGTGTTGGATTGGTTTGACGTTAGGGTGATGGAGTTTTGAGCTGTTGTGAGATGGTGGATTAGAGAATGAATGAATAGAGATGTGAGTTGTGTGAGGTGTATTATATGGCATTTTAAAGGGGAGTTGGAATTAGGTACAGTGCCGGAGGGGTCCGCCATTTGGAGGATCCAATTGTTTTACTGTTTGAGCTATGGCTTTGAAGCTCATTCTGCTGTTTGAGCTGTTGTTATCTTCTGTAGATAGGATTTTGAGATTTATTTTTTTAATATATTTTTTAAGTTTGTTTTTCCTCTCTTTTGTTGAACAGTCACTGAGTAGTGGATTCTGGTGTAGGTCTTGGAGCGGTTTGGAGATTTATATTTTATTTATATTTTTAATTTGTGATTTCTTAGAGTGTTGTGAGAATTTAGAAGGATCTGTTGACATTGCTATGGTCACAGTGTTGATTATGAATTGCAATGATTGACTGTCAACGATTCTTGAAATGCACTTAGGTTTTGTTTTTTTGTGGTTCCACTTTCACAATTGGTGAACATATTGACTGATTGAGAATCATCTGCTGTATCACATTAAGGAGCTCAAGAGGATAGAATGGCGCCAGTGAAGTGTTTGCAATTGCAAGCTCAGACTCTATGCTCTGGACATCACGTTTGTTGTTTCTAAATCATCAATTTGAGGAAAATCCGTTTACAGTATCTCATAAGTTTTGTTGCAATAAAAATTCCATTTTTTTTTTTTTTCAAAATTTCAGATCTTTGTTTCTTTTTTTCCATTTACTATTCCAAAAATATATACTATTCAATATATTATTGCAAATTACTACTCAATAAAAAATAAATTAAAATACAAGTATTAATATGAAATTAATTTTTAGTATTTATAAATTTCAAAATAAAAATTGATATTACTAAATTACATAGAGTGCTAATGTAAATTTTTACTAATTTTTTATTAGAGTTATCTTAAAATTGTAGATGGATTAATACAAATTTATTTACACACTTAAAAGAAGGTTCTTGTATGCCTAAACCATATAATATGTTGACTGTAATATAGAATATGCTGACTGTAAGTCAATTGTGCTTGCACACACTTCTGGTGGCTAACTGAACACAGTCTTATAAGCCAACATCATAGTCATGAACCTGTAATTAAGTTCACTAGGGTATATACACCATGCAGTATATGTTCGTGGGATTCAACAAAGACAGCCGTGTAAAATAAACCAGTACTGTCTATGTGAATTCAAAATCCATCACAGAGGAATGGATATAATATACTTCATATTTAATTTTAAATTTTCTAAAAGTCCTTAATATTAATCTAATGACAACGTGCTCAACGGCACGGGTCCCACTAGTAATTTACAAAACAAAAATTTATTTATCACTTATAAGTAATTAATAATTTGTATAATGAAATATATATTTATACATTGACTTTACCATGATGTTTTTACAAAAATAAAGAAGTAATAGCTTCCAAGTGAGTTACATTGTAATATCATTTTTAAAATTTTAGATTTTTAAGATATTTTATGAAAAAAACATGAATGCAGATATCAAGAATATATTCACAAAAATTATATGAAATTGTGACAATGTGTTGAAGTTCTTTCACATCAACTATATTAGATTTAGTTTCAAATTTTACATTTATAAAAAAATATACTACTCAACTAATTATTTTGATTTTAAAGATTTTTAATATTAATAAAAAAACTAGGGCTACGCACAATCGTCGACAAAAATCATAATTTTTTAATTTGAATTTAAAAAATGAAAGGTGTTTATGTAAAAATGAAATATAATAAAATGATAAAGTGGATGTATAATTCTTTAATGTATAGTTTTATTGTATTGATTTAAAGAAATGAATTCAAAATGGTTACCTAAGCGCGAATTATTTGGGTGGCTCAAATGCCGTTACAATATTTAAAAGATGTATATTTTTTCTCTAAAATTTACAATTTAACGTACATTTTTTGTTTTTTTAATCTTTAGAAGTCAATGAAATCCTTTAAGTAAATAAGGTTTGATTTTAAAATTTATAACTCTATTGTAATAAATTATATTACAATAACTACAACTATAACTACTTTGTTTGTGCAAAAATCCCTTTTTAAAGTGAGTGTATTAATGTTTCATAATATAGATTTATGTTGGCTTGTAGAAATGATAACACATTGGAATTGTAGTCACCAATGATTTGTAGAGGTTAATAGGCCACTACATATTTTTTTTCTTTGAGATAAAAATATTTACACATTACTCCGTGAAGATTTATATCCATAAGAAAAATTATTATATCTTCTTAATAATCTAAAATATAATAAAATATAATATGTTGACCCATTTTTAATTTGATCTTTGATTTAATAATCAAGTGAAAAAAAAAAGTTGCATATATATATGGAGTAGTAGAAATATAATAATTATATATAATACAAAAATCTTATCTCAAATCTAATTTTAATATCTTTTAAAACATGGCAATCCTTTCTACTACTTGATATGTATGTGTATATATATATATCTATATATATCTATATATATATATATATATATATATATATATATATATATATATATATATATATATATATATATATATATATATATAAATATAAAGCAGAAGGATTTGCTAAAATTTCAAAATAATATAAATTGAAATTTTAATAGTCAATACGTTAAATTATAAAGAAAGATGTTCATATAAAAATAAAATAAAATAAAATATACAAAAAAATAAAATGAAGTTGAGCTTTGTTTTTGTTTTAAAAGTTGATTTTTAAATATTGTTGAAATAACTTTTGAAATAACCTTTGAATAGCCATTTATATAATCTATATAACCTTTAAAAAAACCTTTCAAGTTTCCAACTCCAACTTCAATCTTTTCTTTCTTCTCACAACCATATAGGACCAATAATACCAAAGTACATGACGACGACGACGGCTACAATGGCCACGACAGTGATTTTTCTTTATCTCCAAAAACCCTCTCCAAGTTCCTCGTTGACGGAACAATGAATTTATTATATTAAGATATTAATAAGCATATAAATGTTGATTTTTTCAATAAATCTTTAATAACTGACTTAAAGATTTTCAAACAATACATAAAAAAAACCTTTAAATAAGCAATAATAGTCCACCCCGAAATTTATACCATTCTATATTTGTGGATTCATTAAGGTTGCAATAACCATTAAATCAAGACTTGGTGTATATTGTTTGGTTAATTTTATAATTTTTAACAATTATAAAAATAGTAAAATAAGTTGTATGTTTTGAAAAAACACATCAATTAGCTTTCACACAAGGTTTTTTGTAGAACAACCTCAATTTTTTATACTCTAAATTATAGACCAAACAAATTTCAAAAAAATTATGTTACATGGTGGTCTACATGCCAATGATTTGCATTGGCACCTTAAGCTCTAACACATATACATTTCTATACATTAAAAACCCGTATATATCTATTGTATCAAGGTAGCATTGCTTTGACAAGTAATTATAACTTCTAAATAATTCAAATTTTGATGAAATCAAAAAAATTAAGTTCTTATTAATTTAATTGATACAAAAAATACAATCAAGAAAAAGTCATGAAAGCATGTTAAAATGTACATTTTGTGAAAATACACACAAAACTTTATAGAATTCTCATAATATGCCTCTTCACTCCTGCATGCCTTAGATAGACGATGTCCAAGTTCAAAGAGAGACGCCTTGCAAGTTTTGTCATTGACAAAGAGTCTCACCTTCAACTCCAACACAAGTGCAGCTTCAGAGTCGCAACATAAAGTTATCACCTAAAACATGATTTAATTTAGATCAATCCACACAAATTAATACATCTTCCATTAAATAATCAAAAAGTAAAATCCTTTTGGAAAAGGGGCTTCATAATTGGAATACAGATAGACTTTTAAAAGAAATATACGAGTTAAATCATATTTGAGTTGATTATATTACTTTTAGATTCAAACTTATAGTAATTTTCAAGATTCTCAAGATTTAAAATTAAATTAAAATCATGAATGCATTTATAATATGTAAGATGTGAAGATATACAAACATATAAAATATAAATCATGTGTCAAAAGATACATAGAAAATAATTGAAGAATTTCAAACAATACATGTATAACCTTTCAAATAGCAAAATTAATTGTATATTTTGAAAAACACAAAAAGTTGGTTTTATGTAAGGTTTGTTATGGAATTGGCCAAAAAATATTTTTAATTTTATAACTAAACTATGCGGTGATCTATTGGCTACCGCAAATCATTGACGCCCTTGGCGGCAAACTATAACCATTATATTAGTAATTATAAAGATATACAATATACAAATATAATTAATACATCACTTTGAAGAAACACTTCATGGATGTGGGGTTGGCCCAACAGTTGCAGCATCCCACTTTATTACTAGCTACAGTGACTGGGCAAGCTGCTTCGGTAAGGGCCTTTAAAAATCATGGTGTATAAACAAGCGCCCTCCCCTATCTAAAATCTCAACTACCCATTGCACTTCATCTCATTCTAAACTCTCTTTCACTTTTGTTGGTTGTTCGCTTCATCATTTTTTTCTAAACTTTCATACATGTTTCTGTGCTTGCATATGAGTCTGCATATAGTGCTCCCAAGATGATTCTTTTCCTCCTCTTCTACGTCACTTCCATGGTAAGTACATCTCTATTTAAGTTGTAGTTCAGCATGCATTTAAAATGTCATTTTTTTGCTTGATTATGTAGTGTGACTCCTTTGAAATTTTAATCACCTTGCAGTCTACTAACATGTGCTAATGATGTGCTCAATGATGCAGGTTGAGAATCTTGATGCAGTTATATGCTGCTTGCCGAGGTGACGTCCCGATCTTCGGATCCGTTGATTCGGAAAGTCTGTTTTGCACAGTCCCATCTCATTTGTACTAACTATGATATTGCCTAAACCATTTCATCGCATCCGACGAAGTGGCAAAAGAAGCAAGTTTTATTAGTATGATTTGCAGAAAAACATTTCCTTGAGTTTTTTCTTGTTGAAGGTTGCAAAATCCACAATTTTTGCATTTACTATTAAGTCCATGTTCTAAGTTTATATTTTAAGAATATATATAGAATTTAGCTAATTTTTAATCTTTCAAGAGTTTTAGGATTTAAAAAAGAAATTATGAATGCATTTATAATGCGCATTGTGTGAAAGTATACAAGATCTTAAAATAAGACAATAGTATTAAAAAGACACATTGAAAGTAATTAGGGAATTTTAAAAAAATGTACAAATAACCCTTGGTTGCCTGTTTTGAAAAGACACATAAATGTTTCATCTAAGATTTTTTGTCACATTGCTTTGTGACGGAACGAATGGAAAGTGACACATGGACATTATTTTTTATAATATAAATATAGGTTTTTTATTTATTAATAAATATAAGATTAAAGATTCAATATTTTAAAGTATGTTTGACATTTTTCTCAAATTCTCTATGAAGAAATCTTGATTATATTTTTGGAAATCTCTTTAAATGGTTATATAATTTCATTAGTAATTGATATTTTAAAAATGCATAATGAAATCATTTGTGAGTTCATCCATTTTTGTAAAGTATGAATGAATCATCAAAAATATTGGAATCAATCTTCACTAAATTCTTTGATCCATATTAGATACATAAAAAATAAAAATAAATCCTTTTCAAATCTCCTTGCGCATGGAGCTTATATCCATCAAGAATTTTTAGTAGATTGCTCATGAAGTTATTGTCATTTTTATTAATTAGATTTCATATTAATAGAATATTTTTCACACTAAAATTACAAAGACTCAAGTATGTAAAACTTTGGCAAAATAGAATTTACATTGACTAGTTCAAGATTGGTCTTTAAAAAACTAGGGCTACCCAATGTTATGCACAACCGTCAACAAAAATCATAATCCATCATGTCATTTGATACAAACTCTATATTTTTTAATTTGAAGATAAATTAAAATAATTCACAATGAAGTTTCTAATGCGGCACTCGCAAGAGAAGTGTGAAGTCATATAGATGCAAGACAACATGTATGCGCACAACAAGTCAACAGAAAAGAAAAATCACTCAAAGGAGAAACAAACATGAGAGAGAACATCATTGTGCGTATGTTCATTTCATTTGAGAAGAAGAGATAAGAAATGAGAAAAGGAAAGTGAACATGTAGTACAACAGCCACGGTGGCGTCAAGTAAGCTTATGTACTACTACTACTCTTCATTCTCCTTAAACACAAGAGTAAGTGCAATATATAAAAACTCTACCCTCATCTCCCTCATGAATCCTTCCTCTTCATTACACACCCCCTCTTCCCTTGAGAAGTGCGCCTTGACTACACCCCCTCTTCACTGCACCCCTTCTGTAGCCCCCATGTTTAATATTTCACCTCCATACTCCCTCCCCCTCAAACAACCAACAACCACCCTCTTTAAAATAAGCTCATGCACACTCCCTCCTTCCCCCACTTGCAACTTTCTGCCCTTCTCATTCCCCTTGATTCATCTCATCACCTCATCATATGTGTAAACTTCTTCCTTCCATGTTGCAATACTTTCCATTGAATGTTCCCTCATGGTCCTCCTGCTTGCATTTGCGTCGGACCCCATTCCCCCGCTCCACCTCCCGCTAAGGTTTCACATCGCCATCGCTACTCCTCTCCTTGCAATCGCAAATTCTCCTCCTCCGATCGTACCCTCACTTGAGATCGCGTCACCCTCCTCTTCCTCGCAATTGGAGATAAGCGCCGGAACAATTGCCGATGTAGCTAGAGGAGGGTTTTTTCGACAGGAATAGAAGAGTATGTTTAACATTTTTTCCAACTTCTTTATGAAAAAATCTTATCTTAATTCCGTCAACAAGGAACTTAGAGAGGGTTTTATCCTAGAGAAATATGAAGAAAAATCAACGTCGTGACCGTCGTCGTCGTCATTGGTTCTAAATGGTTGAGAAAAGAAAGAAGAGATTGAAGTTGGAGTTGGAAACTTGAAAGGTTGTTTGAAAGGTTATATAGATTATATAGATGGCAATTCAAAAGGTTATTGCAAAATTAATTTCAAACAATATTTAAAAATCGATTGGCATATTTTAATAACAAAAGCAAAACTTGGCTTCATTCATTTTTTGTGTAATGTAAATTTTATTTTATTTTATTTTTATATGAGTGCCTTTCATTTCTTACATGTTAGTTTAGATTTTCAATTTGGATTTTTTTATACAAAGTGGTCTTCAAGAAATTTTCAAATTTTACACACTACAAATTATCATTCAAAAAACAAGTAATTTTGTTTTTAACTTTACTTTAATTTCGACAACAAGGTACTTGGAGAGGGTTTTTACCCAAGAAAATTACAAAAGGAATTGGAAGGCGTAGGTTGTTGTAGAGGCAGGCTAAAACTAAAGGTTGCTTACTAACCTGATCTTATCAAATGCCTTGAAAACACTCAAGATGGAATCAGATGACAATCCCTCTCTCTCTCTCTCTCAGAAAGTGATGTACCACCAATGTTTGACCCAAATGATCAGAGTTGTTCTCGGCATCAGCATCGTTGTAATCGTCGTCAATCTAGCCTTGCTTGCAATTTCCTAAAGATACAGCTAAATATACATTTATTTATTTACTTCCTAAATCTGTGACTTCACACTTCTCTTGCGAGTGCCGCATTAGAAACTTCATTGTGTAATATTTTAATTTATCTTCAAATTAAAAATATGGAGTTTGTACCAAAGGACATGATGGATTATGATTTTCGTCAACGGTTGTGCATAACATTGCGTACCTCTAGTAAATGATATTTAAAAAAGGCATAATGAAATCATCTGTGAGTTCATCCAAATGTTCTTATAAAGTATGAATGAATCATCAAAAATATTGGAATCAATCCTCACTAATTTTTTGTTATCAATGTGGTCTAAAAGTTATATGGTCCAAACAGAGGAAGAAATAGCATAAGTAGTGGATGATATCTAAAGTGTATATGATATGATTTGGAATACGATGGCAATAAACCTTGTCCTTCTCCTGATAACAAAGAAACTCAAAGCACGGCATCTATTGAGGGGCTTAATCAATCCTTCTAATTTTATTGTCGATGAATATATTAAATTTAAAATAAAATAAAAAAACTAAATTATGAGATGAACTATTGGCCACCATCAATATATAATCATCTACATACGTCATTATAAATCTATTTTGTAAACAAAATTATACATTGACTCTATCAAGATATATCTACATCAATAAAATTGTTATAAATTTCAAATAATTTATATTACAATGGAATAATAAAATCCAAAGTCACTTTTTAAAAAAATTAAAAAATATAATATATTTAAAAATATTAGATATATTTCTTAAAATCTGATTTTTTTTAAATGTGACTTTAGAAAATAATTTATGAGTTTGTTTAGAAGGAACCAAGAAAAAAAGAGTTGTAAGTTAAAATGAATATTTTGTGAAATTAAATACATAGAATTTTCATATAGTGTGCAATAGTATTTTTGCATTGGTTATATGAGCTTAAGGTTTAAAATTATACCTAATAAAAAACAAGTAGTAAAAAAAAGTTGCAAACTTTGAAAAAGCACATACAATATGTTTCTATGAAAAGCTCCTTGTGGAAGGAACAAACAGATGGACATGTTTTTTTACAATATAGATAAGAAAATTTGAAAGAATGTAAAGGTTATTTTAAAAAAAATAAATGGATTATTCTAATCTTTAATTCCAAAAATAAACTAAATATTGCTAAAAAGGGGCTATATGTCATTTAAAATTAAAAGATAGAAGAGACAAAAAGGTCTACTTCCTCAATGACAGATTTTGCCCTTCTGCAAGTGGAATGAGGTTTTTGTGTAGAAAACAAGTCATTTTATAGGCATGGCTTTTCATGTTCTTGACACCTAGAGCATTAAAGGGATCAAAGTGGACCAAGTCCTCTACAAATGTATTAATTAATTGCAGGGAAAATTGAATAACCTATTGATTTGGTCTAAAAACTATTTGGAACCAAAATAATCTTTTAGTGTAGAGAATTTCCAAATATAGACTACATTTGATGTTCTGTAAGATTTTTGAAAAGTGATTGCCAAATTCCAAAACAAAATACAAAATCACTCTTTCATCATGGTACAAGGATATGAGCCAAGAAATACTTTATAATGGTTTTAATCAGTTTTTGAACATAGTAATGAAAGGACTTAAAAATGTTAATCTCTAAAGTATTTTAAATAAATCTCTCCTTAATTTTTTCAATTCTATTGTTTGAAGTACACATGTCAACATTGGAAAAAAAAATTAATATATTTATGGCCATAGAACCTATTGTAAACTATTGAAGGCTTTTAAAGGATTGTGAGTCACTAATTTTAAAATTATTGGCCGTACACATTGAAAAATTATATCATTTAAAGTGAAGAACAATTTTATTAGATTTTTTTATATTTATAGTCAACAAATTTCAAATCCTTATAGACTAAAATATTTGCAAAGTTTCAACTCTTCATCGTTGCAATCTATTTATGTTAGGTACTTGTGTATAAAATTTTAAATGTAGTAGTGGTGCATGGCATATTCAGAAGGGTCTTGGAATAGAAGGAGGAATAAAAAAATATCAAACACATTCTAATTTTTTTGAACTCAATTGTTTTGAAAACATTTAATATAAAAAACAAAAACAAACTATAGTCTGTTCACAATAGACAATTTTATGCACCATGCTTAACATTTTGAAATTTTTTTGACTCCTCTAGAAGCAAAGTTGATGCATTAACAAAAGGTTATTTTTAGACAATCATAAAGATGACCATGCTAGGTCGTATTTATATCAAAATTCTTATACATAGTTGAAGGATTTAGCATGGTTGCCAAAATTGTTTGTATTTTAAAAAAAAACATTTCAAGTAGTATAACTTCTTCTTCAAAGTTTGAAAAAATAATAATATTTCCACAAACCTTTAGAAATGATCTACTTTCAATTAAAGCATTAAACTATGAATGTTAAATATAAATTCATTAGACCTTGATTAAAATTGGAAAAGGCAATTTGGATAAAAAAAACTTTAAGAACCTATTCCATAAGTTATAAAATACCATGAATAAACAATGACCTCTGTCGTAGAAGCACCTAATGTAGATACATTGATGACAACCACCTAATTTATAACAACAACATAGACCTATTTCTTCCATCTTTAAATAGAATAATATGATTGAGTGCCAAAAAAACCATAGTAATTACTACCTTGGAAATCAAGTCATTGAAACAATGTGTATTCCTTGTAAAATCTATTTTTCTACTAAATAAAACTATCATTATATTTATAGATGGTTTGAAAATAGTTGCATTACTTTAAGTTGATGATACTAGGTGATTCTATCTTTACCTTTGGCAAATTGAACCATTTTCTTTGGAGGAAATTAATACCATACAATTGGCATCTTTTGTTTTTTCTATTTTAATTTGAATGGAAGATCAATCTATATGTTGATTTAAAGCAAGCTCTACTATTGATAGAATCCCTAAATTATCTAAACATGTTTTTTTAATAAAAGATGATATTTTATAATTGTCATTTTTATTAAGATTAAGTAAAGTAGATAACATTTTCGGGACAAGAATATTTTTACCTTCAATTTTAGAGTCTTAAGTTTTCTTACCAAAAATGTATAGTTATGCCAAAATTGATTGTCATCTCTCTAAAATTATAGTGTGTGTAAAAGAAAACAAGTTTATTTTAGACCCTTTCTTATACAATACATACACTTTAGCTCCTCTTAAATATAATTCTTACACTAATATGAGTTTGAGATTTTTTATTATTTAAATTTGGCCATTCAAAAATTACAAATTTTACTTATAACAAAATTGTATAGCATTTTCAAAAAAATCTTAGAATAAAAATACATCTATAACTAGGTCAATGTGGAATTTTTTAATTTAAAAAAAAAAAATTGTGAACTGAAGATTTTAAAAGATCATGATCCACAACCAAACCAAAGATTGGTGCTTCTTCATGAAATAGAAGGAAGCATTCATAGATCGAACCAATTTATGTGGTCTTTTGTTGGACACTACAAATCGTTGGCACCTATGTCGCTAATGCAAGTTCATTTTTATAAGCCATCCTAAAAAAATACATTAAAAAATTATACATCCATTCTGTTAATGTATTTTTTAATTGTCAAAATTATATGTATATATATATATATATATATATATATATATATATATATATATATATATATATATATATATATATATATATATATATATATTCCAAATGATTTACATTATAATAAAATTATAAAATTTAAATTTTTGTTTTATTTGATTTAGATTGTTTAAATTTCTAATTGAAATAATAATTATAAAAGGATTTCCTCAAGTCTTTGTTACGGCAAACATTCACAAAAATTTCTAAAAATCTTGATTTAAATTCAAGTCCTCGATACATGCCTAGATTCTAAAAACCCCAATTGGGGCAAAGATTAATCATAATTAATGTTGTCATCTTTGACATTTTCCAAAAAAAAACTTCTATTGGAACAAAGTGTTCACTCCAAAGAATATCAAAGATTTCTCACCGTCTCGGGCAGTGTACTAAAAAGACTTCTTATTTTTTTTTATTTTTTTTATTTTTGCTTAAAGAATGGACATCAATCTTTACTTTGATCATTTGGATTGGGACTTTATGACATAATAGAATTTCTAAGAAAGAAATATGAATTAGTATTCTTTTGTATTCAACTTAATAAAAATATTCTTTTCAACATGCTACACTTGTCTTTTCTATGTAATTTTTTTATACAGTTAGCTAACTTAGTTGTCTTTGTCATGCACCAAAACCTCCAAAATGCATAATGCTAAAAACCTAAAGAAAAAGAAGTTAGAGCGTGTCTACCTAGTCAAGAATTGTGTTTAAAAAGTTTGTTTTTAAATTTCAATCTCTATAATCTTCTAATCTTTACGGCCGATTATGATGAAAGTTATTGAGCTATCTACTGCAATAATCTAAATGAAGATCTTACGGCTAGAATTAGAAAATAATGATGTTTTAGTACTACAATAATCTAATTGAAGATATAATGAATAAAATTATAAAATAATGATTTTTTAGTCATTCATGCTTTTTACATTGGAAATGGCAGTTTTAGAGGGTTTTTTGGTGAAACGTAATCAAGAAACTCTAGTGGTCGCAAATAAAACATAAGGTCATGTTAAAATGTACATTTGTGATAATACGCGTAAATATATAAACTTTTCACAATGTGCCAAACTATTTTTGCACTTATTATTAGTTTTAAGTTCAAATTTCACATTTTAAAAATACACAAAATTTTAGATAATTTTCTAAATTTCAATTTTCTGAAATTTAAATAATTACTATAAATGCGTTTATAACGTGCAATGTGTGAAGAGATACAAAATCATATTATATGAAGGTCGTGTGAAAAGATACATTGAGTATAATAGAACAATTTCAAACATCACATAAATAATCCCTCAAGTAATTAAAAAGGTTACGTGATTTAGAAAAATACAGAACTTAAGTTTCATGTAAAATTTATTGTAGAATTGGCCTGTGATGCAAGGATTGACGGATGGATAGACAATTTCATACACTATTTTTTTTTAATGTAGACGTGTCAAAGGAGAAGTTTTCTGACTGCGCTTCATACAGTAAAGAACTTTGATTGGAAAATCTAGTAGTTTTAGAAAGCTTATCTTTTTCAAAATCTAGATTTAATTTATCCAAAAATTTCAAAAGTTTCATGCTCATTGCTTCCATATCAAATTTCAAAAGCAGTATATGTGTGTAAAATTGGGGTCTAAACCTCACTGATTTAAAAATCTCTTAATACAAGCCTATGTAACGACTAAGGATTTGACAGACTTTCCACTTCAGATAATTGTAAAAAGTATTTTGTGAAGGATAAAAATATAAAATCACTTTGTCCTCTTCATGATTTCTTTTTAAAAAAATAAAATCTAAAATAATTAACCCCTAAATTTCCTTGTGTTTTTGAGAGCTTGAATCCTCAAAACTGCGATTTGTTACCACTATGCCCTCCGGAGGATATGAAACAAATGTTTTAACTTTTTTTGAGATTTCAACCGTAAGATCTTATATCTAACTCTATTTGGAAGAATAGATCCAAATTTCAACCGTTGCATGTTTTTCATCAGTGAGATCATAGTGTTCAAAGTTTCAGCATATATTTTTTTGGGCCTTGGCTGAGAGGCATGGTGCAAATGGGCCAAAGGGAGACTTGATGATTATTACTTCAAACATTTTGGTCACATTTTTTCCCATGTAGCTAACTAGGTTAGTTATGCTCATGCAAAATTTTAGGGACTTAAAACGCTTTTTAGACCCTCATGCAAATTATTTTCTATAAGAAGGTATAAAATTGACAAAATAGTAAAACATGCATCACAAAAACAATTTGTAAGATAAAGAAATAGTGAACGGCGAGTAGGTACCTTTATAAATTTGTAAATTTCAAAAGAAAAAAAAATTCAAAAATTCAAAAATCTCAAATTTTGACAAATTTTTAAAGGAAAAATTCAAAAATTACTAAAAACTTTGAAGCTTGTCTTTGTAAGTTTTGGAGGCTGCCCTTGTAAAATTGGTAAACTTTTTGACTTGGGTCACTATGGAATTTGAATAGTGATTTGGTTATGAACATATTTCAATTTTTGTTTTTGTAAAAAGACCTGATTTTAGACTGCCCGTTTTGGACTTGAAACCTAAAATTTCTAGATGAAGGTTCCAAAATTGGAATTAGGCTTCAATTTTCTTACTACATAGACCTTACCGTAAAGGGAGCATCCAGTAAAAATCTTGAAAAAAAATATTACTTTTAACCACCCATTTGGGCTGCCCGAAAGTGCAAAAACCCATTTTGAGTTTTAAGGATAGTTAGGGGTTAAGTTCTAAAACAAATGTTCATTTCTAATGTGAAATGTCAATTTTCAAGATTGATGTTCTTTCAGATAATATTGACAACTTTAATTCTCAATTTTTTTCAAAAGCACCATACATGTGAATACAGTCCAATTGGAACTGTCATGGATTTTCTATTATGAATTTTAAATTATAGCCTTAGAAAAGTAGAGTGCAAAAATTGACTCAAGTGGTCCTACCTACAGTAACTTAATACAAAGAATATAACTTAATGCAAAAACTTTGTTCAATACTACATCAAAGTCATCGGATGTTGTAGCCCATATATCAGTGCATGTAAATGGATGAATTTGGATAAAATTATATCAAACGGATGAAAATATATAGAAAATGATGAATATGTATCTCAGATGGATGAAAAAAAATCATCCCAATAATCAATCTCTTATGCACATGGTGATTTTAGTGTACCGTAACACCATAGCAAGTTTGCCGCCTGACAAATGAATATTTATTTTTTTGAAAAAATAAGTTTTGCCTCTCAAAAATCAAGTTACTCAATTTTTTTAGCATAAAATCAGTAAAAAAGATCTTACATGACTTAGAAATAAAAAAATATTGCAAAAAATAATTTATTCTTTTTTATTTTTCATCATCGTGGTTTTTTAATTCTTATGTTTTTGTTTATTTTTAGAATATTTCTGGGCAAACCTGCTATGGTACTAATCCTAGCTTTCTTGGTTAATCCTAGCTTTGCTGATTCCTAGGAATCCAATTTCAACTCTCAACCTTTGCTGAATTGACCATGACGATAGCATAGTACATGCAAGTCTGCTCTCAGTACTATCAATTCAACTATAGGTACATTCCAGAGACAAACTCAAAGAACATAGGAAGTCACGGAGTAGGATTCTCATCCAAAATGACAAATTCCATAGGTGTGTTTTATCTGGCAGCGAGCCAGCCAGTGACCTGCTTCAAAGTACGGTATACATGTTGACATTGGCAAGCCGCCTGCCGAGGAGTCCATGTTAAGACCAAACCTAAGTTATGTCACAAATAGAAAACTCCGAAGTCTTGAAGTTTCAACTGTGGCATCATTCTCTTGTACAACATTGCTGAGCTGAAGAGGCCTTGGCTACAAGTCACATGCAGCAACCTCAAACATCATCCCTAGGGATTCACAGAAGCTGATGAGGCATTGTTAAAACAATTTCTCCCATTCTTTAAACAGTTGCAGGTATACCCGTACACTCTAACCTTGATAATATCACATTATCGGTTTCACCATAAAGTGTGATATAAACAAGGTGTGACATACTTGATAATGTCACGTTTTGAAGATTTGCGCATAATGTGATATTATCAAGGTTAGAGTGTAGTCAAATACTATAAAATCTGTCCATTCATACAATTTGTCCATCCAACCATCACATACACCATCTATACTTGATATTATCACATTTACACTACGGATTTTGGAAAAATAGTGACATTATCAAGGGTGATAGGGATAATAATGAGGGAGTTTTACACTGAGAAAATCGGTTTCAAACTTTTAGGTGACAATATCAAGGTGTTTTATTAACAAGGGTGACATTATCAAGGTTAGAGTGTATTGTGATTTCCATGCAAGATTGATGTCCAATCTAAGGGCAAGTTGCTATGACAACACACTTCCACTACTCTGAAATTGTGATTTAGTGTTATGTACAGTACAATATATCTTGACAAGGTCACTATTTGACTTAGTGTAATAACTCTTGAAATGAAACTATATTTTAATATCAAATTATGAGATGGATACTTGTGGGATATTAAGTCACTTGGATAACTATTTGTGATTTACCTTGACTAGAGCTTAGTAAAAGATATCAATTCTTGTGAGATACTAATTAAATCACACTTTTAGAATACATGAGAATACTTTTAGACAAGTGAACATTCAATTCTAGTTAGTGTAGGTTATCAAAAAAAGCGTTGTTGAATTAGAAGAGCCAAAATGAAATATAACAAAATTTACTAAAAACCCTAAATAATATGGTTGTCATTAGATTTTGGAAATTCATTTTATCCAACATACCATATTCAAATTTTTAAATTCATTTGCATTCTTTCCAACATTTGATTTTTTGGTGCTTATGTTAAATGATATTTGGATGTATTTCCAATTATTAATCACTTGTGCATGAAAAAAAAAAAAAAAATCTCTTCAAAATTTCAGCAGATAGCATTGAAAATGCCCTAAGTTCATAAAAACATAGAATAGGCCCAATCACAAACCACAAGGTAACACCTACTGCAACTCACTCAGTTACCACCTTTCAGACAATCACATTCTTCAAGAAACTTGCAATTTGACAAAAACAAATTGCACCAATGTCAAAGTCAGCCAAATTAACCAGGAATCAAAATAAATTCAAAGGACTCCACTGCTCCTAATCTACATAAACCTATTCTAAATTGACTTTGAAAATCAGAATGATTCATCTTAAAATTTGGAAATTGACTGACAAAACAAATATACATAAGTTAAAAATTTGAAATCCATAGACTCAAGAGTCAAGACCCGCCCATTCTCATACATGTTCGAAACAAACAAACAAAGTCCAAATCTCGCAGTCAAGGAACCACCAAAATTCCCATTCTTCATCATAGAACTATCCATCCACAACATTCGTCCAGACAACAAACATTCATCCCAATCTCTCGAATGAGATGAGATTCATCCGAATTCAGTCCTCCAAATGGGAAGCACGGCGCTCTCAGAATCGCAGCAGTCTGAAGTAATATAAGCAAGCTTCTCTGATTCTGAGCAGACGTCAGCTTGTAAGACTGTCAAGTTGCAAGCAACAGCAAGGACAGTCTCTGGTTTGCATTCAAGAGGTAATCCGAAATCTGATGAAGATGATGATGCGGAGTTTAGTGATGGAGGAGAGAGAGGAGACGTGATTGTTTTGGAGTTGATGATCGAGATAAGTTTGGGATTAGGAGTGGAGTTAGTTAGGAGCTCGGATTCGGTTGTGTTTCCAGCAGCTGTTGCTATAAAGTTTGGATCACGCAAGTTGTCTGCGGGAGGGAAGCTCTTTAAGACTTTAATTACTGTCCGTCGAGATCTGTTTGTATCATTGCAGCACAGCATCGGTGCATCATTGCCTAATCACTTGGGAGGTGTTTTTGTGTGGATCACGCCAGGGGCCTGACAGGAGCTGTAGTAGCTGTGTTACGACT
This sequence comes from Ceratodon purpureus, assembly GCA_014871385.1. NCBI lineage: Eukaryota > Viridiplantae > Streptophyta > Bryopsida > Pseudoditrichales > Ditrichaceae > Ceratodon > Ceratodon purpureus. The sequence continues at coordinate 3,321,321 of CM026427.1, read as the reverse complement.
CTAAGTGAAGGCGTAACTGCAACGCGTTGTGGCTGTGGAGTCTGCAAATTGAATGTGAGTGTGAGTGGTGCGCGGGCGGGAGGAGGTAGCTGCTAGGGTGGTTGAAGTGTTCCGGCAGCCGTGGAGACGGTGTGGTTGCAGTGCTGTGCAATAGTTGGAGTATCATAGTTTGGTGTTCATACGGTTGTTCTTAAAAGCGGGTGGCACATCTGTTGACGGCGAGCTGGTCGGGCATCTGGAAAACTTTTCCGGACGTGGAGCTGTTGAGATTTGCGACGTTTGACAGTGCATTGAAGAACTTATTGAGCAGGTGTGGCCCGTGCAAGTTTGTTGAGGTATGCTCTTTCAGCCGGTCTCCTTTATCGATATTTCCCTAAGTTGCAGTTTAAGAAATACCTACAGAATTTGTATTATTGATTCTTTAGGTCTACTGCATTGGCTTTTCATGTCTCTTGTTTCTGGATGATCACTAATCAATTTCGTTTTTCTTTCTGTCAATAAAGCTCTGTTCGTTTTACTTCAAACTGTCTTCGATTTTGAGCTCGAGGAAGAGTGCTCGCAAAGTTTCCAATTCTCTTGAAACCAGGCTTCAGGACGTCATTTCGCTGTTGTGCGCTCATGAACAGATTTCTGTGCTGCGTCAGGTTTGAGACTGCAATGCTCCTGATTTAAGGCGGGTGAGAAGGATTGACATCGGAGCTCACAATGCCGAGTCTGAGTACGGGAAGACGCTCGGTCGACATGGAGACTCCACGGCACTCTGTTTCTAATTCGCCGCACTTCAGAAAGGCTGAGGTTCTCTATCTGCTCAGCCGCGGTGCGCAGACGGAGCACCCGCACATGATCAACGTCCACTATGCAGCTCATCAGCCAGGGCCTACATTGACAGGTACTCTGCCATAGCCATAGCCATAGCTAATCTTACAGAGCACACGAATCTGTGTTTGAAGTTCATTCTTATGTATTTTGGTAGAATCTCTGTCTCTGTTCTCCAGACCGTCTTTTTTCCCATAAACCGGTTCCTGTAAATTATGCCCTTGCACTGTCTAGCCTCTTGTTACAATGAGGAATGAGCGGCGTTAACTAGTACTTGCAAATAGCCAGAGAGGACTGCTGTGTGTTTGTTATGTGCTCCAATGCTTCAATGCTCCAAGACTAAGACGTCGAGGGTGAGGTATTCCAGATGTGAAAGATCGCTTGATTGCATTGCGAGGGAAAGGCATGCCAGATTCGTTTTCTTGGTCCTACAAAAGGTACTCACATCATCTCTCCTATCTCTGAATTTAGTGTCAAAGTCTAGAACGTCACGTTACTGTCACATGAAGGCGACACCACAGTATCAGCTGTGATTCAGAGCGTAGATGGTAGGTTGAATGACGGTTTGCCTGAATTGATGCTCGAATACTTCTCTCGAGCACATGGCATTTGAATCGTATCAGAAATGTGAAATGTTACTTATCTTTGGAGAGAATTTGAACATACATTAATTTCTGTTTTGACTTTCTGGAACTAAGAGTTCTTGGTTGAATGATACAGGAATTACAAGGATTACTTCATCTGGTGCGACTTGTTTGATGATGACTTCATTCTTCCTCTTGCTGACAGTGGCGAGTATGTCCTCAAAGCTATGGAACTTTTCGATGCTTCACAAGGTGCGTTCAGAAATCAGTGCCCGATTCTTTGCTGGTTAATTTCAGGATAGATATCAGTGCACTAATTGATTCCTAGTGGCAATTTGCGGTGAGTGTATTCAATATGTCTGAGTAGCCGATTATGACTTAGGCATCATAGGAGAGTTTTTCTCTTTGTGAGTGTTAAGCTTCATTTGTATAGAGCCATCTGTCACGACTCGTTTCATATGGTCTATTTTAAATTGTTTCAGACGCCTCAGACGAAGAACTCGAGTACCACTCGGCAAGAGAATCCCTTCCTATACGAATTACTCCTAGACTGAGTGGTTTAAGCAAGTCTTCAAGGGCGACAGAAGGCGACATGGCAAGAAAAGAGAGCATGTTCCTCAATGGCGATGCTGGTGACATTGGCTCCGACGTCAGCATGGACTTCAGCAAGCATGGTGACAGCATGTTTGAAGACGTAGTCGCGAACGAAAAGTATATTCCTGAAAGACAAGGACACATAACAGATAAACCGGTGAAGCGCTGCCATTCAAGCCCACACAGTGCATACAGAGAGTCCTTGCTGCAGAGAGATGGCACGATAGATTGCAAGGAACTGGCGGGTAGTGACACTGCCACCACCGCCAAGCAAGAGAGTCTCGTGTCAGTTGACGTTTTCTCCCCCTCTCCTCACTTTACCCAAGGATCTCTACCTGCGAGGAGAAGAACTTGGGAGAAGGAAGTCGACAAGGTCACCATTTACACAGATTTAGGCTACAACAAAAACTCGGACGACGAGCACCACAGTCCACGTTTGGAGGTGCCAGTCCGGGACAATTTACGAGAGCCAGACCGTACACCAGGTTCAGTTGCCTCCGAGGATTCTTTCTTGTACCTGTTGAGAAAGGCAACCAGGTTGGGGAGTTTTAGGCCACGTTTATGCAAAGGAGTCGACGTGCTTGATTCAACTCGAACCAAGACGTCGAAGATGGACTTCAGAAACAAAGCAAAAGACGAAGTGAACAGGCTTCTTTTCAAGAGCCCTGTGAAGCAGGCACATTCTTCTATTGATGAGCCTCCAAGGAAGAGCTTTCCTTCAAGGAACAACACTAGCGTTACTTCTTTCGCGGAGCTTGTTCGAATTAAGAACCAGATCAGGATACCCGAGAAGACCATCCTTACCAGCTCAGCACCCGAGAAGAAAAACAAAACCTTCGCAGACAAGCCTGTGAAAGAGTTCAGGACTCTCGCTGAGTATTTCGAGAGTAAGGAGAGAAATTCTCCCGTTCTTAAGCTTTCCAGTGAACCACATTCTGTAGCAGGTGCTCAACCCGAAAATCGACCACCTGGGGCTGCTGCTCTTGCTTCCGGTCCACAACAAGTTACCCGCTCACCTGGCAATGTTGCCCTTGATGTCACTTATCGAAAGACGATGGAAGTCTTGGCGCAGCTCTCCACTAATCGACGAGCCGACAGCACGGACGTTATCAGCACAAATCAGCCTGAGGATGAAGAATATGTCATTAGTCCAGTGACACAAGGCGAGGCCAAAAAGATGAGGTCGGAATCGAAAGGCAATAAGCAGGACGTGATAGCGGAAACAGGCAGCCCTGAGCTGACCAAACCAAGCCCGGAAAGCAGCCCTGTAAACATGAGCTTGGAGGAGAAAAAATCTGCTGATAAGGAACCATTGGCAGGAACGATTTCGAATTCTGGCAGGTGCGGATTAGTCATCTCCATCCTCTTCGCAACTAGGATTTCTTTCAGCAAACAATTTTGCAATTGAGACCTACATTGGATGTTTGTCCTTCCATAACGTCTTACTGGCCACCATGGTTACTGTGCTGTATTACCTCTTTGTCTCCCTGTGAGCAAAGCCGCTACAACTGGTTTTAAAGAAATTGGTGTTGTCTGTGATGTAACAGCCACAGAGGCGAGGCTATCGCGAAGACTTCTAATGAGGAGATAAATGAAACTCCGAGACCTTCCACCAACCGCCTTTCAATGGAAAAAGTGAACATTGCCAGTTTGGTGCAGCGTCCAGGAAGGGGTACGTCTGATTCCCGCACCTCACGTGGTGGTAACAAGCAAGGGTTGAAGACGGCAAATCAGGTCACAGCCGAGGCTGAGGCTGCTGCACCGCAATCTACTCCAAAATTGGGTTCTAACGATAGGGCACAAGGGAGTCCCTTTGAGCAGCCAATCAGGTCAAGGGACTTTAAAAGTAGAGAAGACAGGTGAGTTTACATACTGTCCCATTTGTATAAATATTCGTGCAGGGCGGAGCATTGTCCAGATGATAATTCATCTACTGATGTTCTGACTTAACGGCGCAATGTCACGTTTGGTTGCAGGCCATTGATTCCAGGTTTGACATGTATGGATTGGGAGAAGTCGTTTCAAGAAGCAGCGATGCACAGTGAACCCCCTGTGGACTTAGTCCTTCACGAATGCTCGTAAGCACATTTTCCCTTTGAGCCTTGAAGCAAGCTTTAAGAAGTCACACATGATGTTCATTCATATGAACATTTAAGCTTGTTCTGTATCAACGATGATCTTTGTCAACGAAAAATGTTGTAAAATAAGGAGGGGGGATGTTGTGAAGCCCCGTTCTCAAAAGTCCTGAGAGAAAAAAACGATACTGTCATTGAAGAATCGAGGTGAATTCAATTTGATAATAACATTCACAGTTGTATTGTGTTTGATGCAGACAATGTGGGAGGACCTTCAAGCTGGATTCATTGCAAGTACACATGCGGGGTTGCCATGCAGTCAAGAAACCGAAATCATCGTTGTCCACGCAGAGGAAAAGACTTTCGATATAGCGGAAATAAGTTCTGAGATATTTTGTGCTAGAGTAGGTTTAATCTGTCCGCTCCGAAGAATGAAGTTAGCAGTCACTGACTTCAATCTCAACACATCACTTGTACAAATTTCCGCGTATAGCAGGGTTGTAAGATTTAACATGTATCATTAAATCAGAGTATCAGTAAACATTTTGCCAAGTGTGACAATTACGAATGTCTCCGAAGAATAGTCACGTTGTACAATTCTGTAATCTCACTGAGATGTCTGTTTGCAGTTCGTGAACTCTGTACCAAGTAGGTCATTTAGAAATTGAATGATGTTACAAAGGCTTAGTAGGTCGGTCTGTAAGAATCGCTTTCCTTCTACCACTACAATATAAACCTCATAATGAAAGTACCTTTCTACAGCATCAGTACAGTTGTACCAAGACGCACGAATTGAGACTCCTCACCAAATAATGTGACCATGGCCTTGACAACGAGGTTTTATACCTCTCTATTGCAAGACTCTGACATGCAATGTGCAAAATAAGGCCATCGAGATAAACTCCTGTGAATATCCAATTATTTCCTAAGTACCACTATTGTGGAACAAAAATGACCAATAAGATTGTCAAAATTGCACCCAGTGTTGGGTCACTGTTACAAGGTAGCACCCACAAACTCGGCCCGTTCAAAAGTTCTCCACTTGCTGTAGCTGTGGCTGTGGATGTTGCTGCTTTGCTGCGTATTCACAACCAACTGTGGTTTCGCTGGCGGGGCTGCTGCAGTTTCTGCTCTTTCCAAAGATTTGCAGACAAACTCTAGAACCTCCCTTCCCCGAACACTATTCTGTTGGAACTTCTCTGCACACTTCTGCTCAATCTTCGCTGCCATGGACTTCAAAGCTGGCATGGACGCGCACGTGATGTTCGTCTCTTGCCGAAACAAGGTCCACTCTGAGTTCTCGGGATGTGGGAGATACGAGCACTTCTCTTCTACGTCGACGAAATCTTTCAAGGTCACGTTGCGAGTTACCATCTCTAAAGTTCGCTTGCCTGCAGAATAGGATAATCAGGGTCAATCTCCGGTAAATGCCGAAACTAAGAAGCACAGCCTAGTATGCACATGAGAGGAGAAGGAGAAGTCAAAGTACAGAAGGAATGGGCAGCGGGATGTTACCATTATCGACAATGGACTCCTCTAAGCATTGGCAAACATTAGTTCCCATGAGACGCTGGAGCCACCAGGGGCCAGGAGCATTTACAATGATTGATCGGGTGGTGAGCAACTGTCCACCCTCCTGATCCACACTTCTGTTCACAATGTTGACGTCTACAACGTGTGAGAGTAGCGGCCTATGTTCGGGGTCTGCATACTTCTTCCAATTTGCCGCCGTAACTCGTTCCCATGGATGCCTGTAGATATGCTCTTGCACATATCCCGCCACCATTTTGCCGGGAACCCAGACTCTTGAAGGGCGATGCCAAGGATCACAGGGTGTGCCGTCAAGTGGATAAGAGGGCTTTGTCTGTCGGAGATCAAATCAGGCTACCACTCTTACAAACTGCTGCAGACCATAAGGAACAAAAACCGTCAGCCATACATGTTTCCGTAAGGAGAAATCATTACAAGATAAGTTCGAAAACCTAGAATGACACTCGAAAATAAATTCACTCGAGTCCAATGACACTACAGAATAGTGCAGAGAAGCTTCTGTACGCCAACAAAAGAAAGATGCTGCGAGCTGCAATAACTAACAAAAGGGACTGCTACCTGCATACCCTGAAATTTTACGAATGTAACACGAGCCAGGTCAACCGAGGAAAAGAAAAATTCTCCACTTTAGGTCAGAAATATTGTCACATTTTCTCACAGATAATCCAATTACATACGCATTCAAATGTAACCGGAACAAACAATTCACTTCATACTTCCCTGCAGTTATATGAAGCCAGCATACGACTACCAACCCGACAATTTCTGTTCAAAAAGAAGTCACATGAAAGGAGAAATGATTGATATTGTTGTCACTACAGAAAGGACGTTCCATTCTTCAAACAAAATTCTCTGACAAGAATCTTCAACATTTCATAAGCAACTTTTCTCTATCTATTCACCACTGGTGACCTAGAATTGTTTCAGGAACATCGTGCATACCGGTTATAGTCATTCTAAAAAATAAAATAACAGGAGATCGAGGTGCAGGAAAAGTATTCTCAGCTAGTTCGCTAGTCCTTGAATTTGTACATAGCAAAGATCAGAACAAATTTCAATCCGTCTATTTCCAGCTCACGCACTGAGAAAGTTAAATATGCACCCTGTCAAACCGAATTGATAAAACGCAGTCTAAGCAAACAAGAATCAAGAAACAAGGTGACTTACACGAAACTACACGCCTTCCTGAACTAAGCCAAGCCTCAAACCCACCCCTGATCAAAACCCGCCATAAATCCACAACTCCTCACAAAGAACCTAAAAACGAGCTCAACACTAAAATTCACGAAATGCAACATCAAAGCAACAAAACTAAAAACCAAAACACCAGCGCTTCAAAACCACTCCCCCAAACTCACGTACCTCCCCAGTAACGATCACCAGAACGATTCACGTAACATCACAAACCATTCTACGCTTCACGTCTTCCGCTCTACTAAAACTCCACCCGCACCCCCACTAAGGAGAAGAAAACCAAACGAAAAGTCCACGCTACGAAAACACAGAGTAAGTAAGTAGACGAGTCCGCGCAACACAAACCAACCTGGGGAACAGAAGCTGAGGAGAAACGCTGGCCTCCTGGACGCTCCAGAGATGTGCTGAAGTGGAGAGAAAGATCAGTAGAAAGAGGTATCCCGTGGCGATCAAGGCAGGCAGTCGAGGGGAGGAAAGTGGCGGCCGCCACAGTGGGAGACGGATCAGCGAAACGCGAGCACGCCTCTGCGGAGACGACGCCCTGGCGACGCAGCCCTCCCTCTCCCTCTCTCTCTCTCTCTCTCTCTCTTCGTCTCTCTCCTCGCCTGGGCCCCCATTCTGCGTTTCCACTCACACGCCGCCACAATCAGACCCCGTCACCGCGGCCCTCCCCGGCACCCCAACTTGGACACTCAGCTAAAAGCGTCAATATCTACACCCTACGTAGATCTTACTGATCTGAATCTAGGGCATTAATAGATAGTGGTGGTTTTTGGAGCGCTTGGGGCGTTTGAAGTGGCGTGGGTGGGGTCAACAAGTGGCTGCACTGGGACGGCAAACGGGAATTCTGATATGGTTCTGAGAGGTAAAGGTAGGTGGAGATATTTCTGGATTTTTGGATCTTTGAATTGTTTTTAGTCCACCTGCGGTTTTTTGATGGGAGTGGCACTTGGGTGGAGGTTGTGATTGTAGCTTTGATCAGTTTGGGATGTGGTTACTACAATTGGGGGTTGGTTTTGGGATGTAGGGTGAAAGGGGATTATTGACTGCAGGGTTACCTGAATTGTTCATGTCGGAATCCGAATGTGGGTCGTCTCTTGTGCATGCATGAGCAATTAGGGTGGTTATTGGTGCTCTGTTGGTTTTTGCACCTTGTACTTGATTAGTGTTGTTGGTTTGTGAGAGGAGGCAGTGTTTTGGAAGGGGTGTTTGCAGTTTCTGGTTAAGATTCCTTATTCTGCAAGGCAACTTTTGTTGAAGTTCATCTCCTTGGAGCCTGTGGAATGTGGTATCGAAGGTTCCTGCGTGACTCCGGTGGTGGGAATTAATGCGGAATGTGGACTGGAGAGTATTCGTGTCTAGCAAGAAGAGGGCTTAAAATTAACTTGGGTCAGCTTGCTTGACCCTAGGTTTGGCATAAAGCGGATATATACGAACTTTTGGAGGCTTATGGGATGTCGTTTACCGCATAGCACATCATCTTCTCACCTGGTAAGTGCCGCTTTTTACAGGAATCATAACGCAGAAATTACGAGCATCGTAGTGAGTTTTTCACTAAGCGTCAATGAGTTTTTTATTTTGTATTGCTCCAAAAATCACAGTTCCACTTGCAGTGATTTTGAATTCTTCTTATCTTACCAACACAACCATCTTTATACATCATTGGAATTCACTTCAAAATAAAAGAACGCACAAAAACGACACATTCACATACACTTAACATACATCCAGAGATCAATTTGAAGCAATCAATTTGCTCATACCAAGAGTCCTGGTTATATACCTTCATAAGTCAATACAAAGCCATTCTCTCATTCTTTTTGTGTCAAAATAATGAAAAATAATAAACAAGAACAGAAACATCTAAAAAAGTAAAGCCATTCTCAAAATACGAATAGCATAATAATACAAAGGGCATCGGACTGTATAAAACAATGTATCAATATAGACATGCCTTTCAGTACGTCTTTCAAGAAAAATCAGCAACACTACTTGCAGCCAATTTTCCCGACTCTTTTGCACATGAGCTCATTCACCTGAGATCCGCTTCTCAAGTCTCAGGCTAACACCCTGCAATCAAAAAACAAACAAGCAAACAAGGAAGAGTCACTACACAGAAACCGTCTAAAAATCAAAGAAACGATATCCAACAATGCATCCAAACCTTTCAACATACTAGCTTCAAAGAAAAACAATGTCACTCACCTTGAGATCTCCAGAGCTTTCAAACTCACAGACAGACACTACCGCCTGATCAGGTTTCACAAGCCAGCCAGTTTCAACAACAGTACCCCCAGACTCGGACTTCGACAACGAAGTCCAAGTATCTAAGGGAAGGTAGAGATTTGTATCAGACAGTTGCCTCTCGACATCTTCAACACCTGACGAAACCAGTTCACTGCTTGAGTACTCCTGCAATGGCAAGCTCGCAATCAGAAACTGAAGTGTCACAAAACCAACCAAAAAGTCTTATGTAGGAGATATATATGCCCATGGCTGCCGAACCACAACACAATGGATCAACGTGGTGAACCACATGTTCTTCAACAATGGATAAAGATTTAGGGTTACAATCCTCTCATTTCAAAGGTTGAGATCGACAAACTGTTGGTGCTTTTACCTGCTGATGTTGTAAGTTTTGCGCAGAGTACAGGTCGGTACGCCATGATCCTGTAAGGGCAGAGGCCTCTAATGGCTTCTGTTTGGCAAAAGCTGGGGTACCAATTGCACAACCACCGAGCGACTCGCCGTTACGGAACGGGCCTTCATAAGCTTCACGAAACACCGTCACACGCCTCCGCGGGTCCAGATGTTGCAGGACTCGTATACGCTTCTTCTCATGTACAAGGCATTGCTCCACTTCGATGGCATCTCCCTCTCGGAAGACCTCCTTCCCTGGCCCTGACCCTAATTGTTCTTTTGTGACACGCTTGCCGCGCCATACGATTGTGTACGAGCCACTGTTGTGATATGCGAGCGCAGCGGCCTTCTCCTGCACATCGCATTTCTCGACGCCGTAGATAGTGGCAGCGTCTGCCTCACAGCCCACAGTTGGGTGTAACCTAATGACCTTGTACCACAAACGGCCCTTCTCGGGGTGAGCAAGGGTCGGGCACTGCGTTTGCCAATCGTGAATCTCGACTCCCCACTCACGAAATGCGTCCGGTACTATGTTGCTCGGCAGCTCGAACGGCTCCCCTGCGAAATTGAATTCTGCACTGTATCCGTCCCATTCTGCACTCACCTGAGCGCCAAAACCTTCCCAATCCGCAGTCCCTGCGAGAATCCCACTGTTCCACCTATCAACACTATGTTCTCTCACATGTCTGCTCCTCGTCTCACATAAAACTTTAACGTCGACAGAAGAGTAGCAAATGTAAACCCATGAACATTAAACCCATTTCTCACTATATCATGTCAAGACCGGCCATGGATAGCAATCTGCTCTCGTTCCCGAATCCTCACACAATTGCAACCCAATTCATTAACACTACACCCCCAGCATCAATCATAATTTCAAATCTGTACTAAATCCTCAAATTCTCCTGCGAATTGGAGCGAAATGATCGCCACGAGCTACAAAACGCACCAGAATCATCAGAGGTGCTAGTGCGAGGCTCGTCCACCACCACGGCACTGGCGCGCTGCTCCCCGTCAACGGCATGAACCGTGAGCCTTCTCTCCGACCTGACGCTCCCAAACCCACATCTCTCACTCTTCCCGAAACTCCCAGGCACAGCCACAGCGGCACATGAAACTCGTTGAGTGCACAGCTTGGGCGAGCAGTCCTTGGGCACGCACGACGGCGATGCTGCGAAACGGGAGAGCAAGGAGGTCGACATGGTTGCGAAGATTTGCGGACCAGAGATTCAGTGTCTGGTGTAAGAAGACAATCCCAACGCAACCCACAACAAGTGACAGAAATCAGTGACGCACAAAAGTGGCCCGTCCTCACAAAGCGTCGGCCCCACATCCGAGCTTGAGTCCAGGACCGTGTCTCCAAAACCAATCAACACTGAACATTACTTTCTCTTTTGCTTTCCACGCAAGAGGAAGAACTCTGGCCAGCTTGAATCAAGCGCTTGTTTTGGCACAAAAAAACCCTTCTGGCTGTAAAACTTTTAGATGCAGATTGGATCGGAATATCAGACTCTTACAGGTGAATGTCAGGAACTGAAATATGTGTTTCTCATACAAAACATAAATGTTTATGGTCTGGGACATAAGATTGTTAACCGTGAATGTTTTGAGAGAGAGTTAACGCAGGATAGGAAACTGTATGCCCAGCAAGCCATTGAGAGTTTGTAAATCAGCATCACGTGCAGGATCAGGGGCCTAAGAATGTTGCCAGTGTCTGATCAGATTGCAATCAAATCTCAAAACTTCACAGCGATCCCATTCTCGAAAAAAATGACCTTAATCGGAGGTTCTCAAAAATTTCATCTGCAATGCCTATTGAAACAAGTGGCCACAGATTACATTCTGCAGCGGATATTCAATCAAAGCTCTCACAACGATCATCGCTCAATTTTCACTGGCACCGATCGCCGGACTTACGCTTTCAACTCTCTCCTATTCTACAAACATTCTACTGAACAGTTTTAATTTTTTGTCATCATTGTACAATTGAATCGGTTTTTGGGGGAGGAAGATATGGATCATTGCGATGCGCAAGTGGAGATCAAACTTGCGCACGACGATGATCCGATACCGGTACATGGATCAGAGCTTGGTCGAGTCGCTCTGTCATTGGTGTCATATCGATTGTGTCATAGCGAGTTGCGGCGTCCCATGCTCATAGTTTTGTGGAAAGAAGTGGCGTGTTGCGCGGAGGAGCCTGAAGGCGAGAGCGAGTCGAGAGCTTCCTGCGCGAGGGTGCGCGTGTTGGGGCTGCCGTGACGGAACGCTTCCATGAGCGCTTTGACGAGGCCTTGGTCGGATGTGTAGCTTTGGGCGTATTCAGGGACTCGGAGGATGCGCTCGATCATCCAGACAGTCTTCTCTTGGAGGCGGCCAGCTTGGCGGACGCTGTAGAACAGGTCGAAGATGGGTTGCACGCCCTCTGCGCGGGCAAGCTCCTCGACGCCTTCTTTCATGTTAACGCCGTCGGAGAGGAGCGTGGAGAGAGCGCCAACAACGGCTTCTCTGACGCCGTAGTCATCTTCTTCCTCGAGGAGCTCGATCAGTGGTGTGATTGCGTTCGCAGCGACTAGGCAGAATGAGGCGTTGGGGTCGCAGACGCCGCCGTGGACGTCGCATTTTTCAGGCAGGTCGCGGATAGTTTTGGAAGGGAACAGGCAGAGGCCGAAGAAGCTGCTGCGAGTGGGAGGATGCGTTGGGTTTCGGAGAGTGAAGAGGTGAGCTCGCTCTGAGAGGAGCTGCAGACCGAGGGCGGACCGTTCCTTGGTCAATGGTGTCCAGTGCGCAATCAGCTTCTCCTGGAAGATGGTGAAGAGGTGCAGGTCTCGCATGCTGTTGAGGATGGCGACGTTGGAGTTTCTGGCGAAGTGGAGTAAGATGCCGAGTAATGCCTCTTGCATTGCACATCCCGCTCGCCCTGATAGGCGGCCTATCCGCCCTGTCTTGCAATCCTGGAGGGTGGCGACTGTCCATTGAAGCATATCAACTTCAAGCACTCGGATTACCTGCATGAAAACATCCTTCTTAGAAAAACGCAGCAAAAGCCAGGTGTAAGATTCACTCAGGTATGTTCATGAGCACTCTTCCAAGCTTCAATATCTCAGACGAATTCCTCAAGTCTCTCGATTCATCTCCATGCCGCCATTGCAACTGCATCAGTAATTTGTTATCGTTCGATATGAGGTTAGAATGTTACTTGCCTCAAATTCAGTAATTGGAGTGTTAGCTAGAATCGTTGCAGCCGCAACGCGCTCTTCCAAAGCAGCCTTTCCGTGTAGTTGAAGAACCTCCTTCAGATACTTCAGCTGGAGTGTGGAGCGGAGAGCGGCAGCAATGTCGTCTCCGATGTGTACACTGAGCAGGCTGAGCAAACGCAGGGCATTTAGACGAATGTTTGTGTCGGGATGCGTCATGAAGGTCATAAGTGTGGCCGAGCCGCCGCAGCTGCGTATGTTGGCTGCCACCACATCTGGAACACCAAAGCAGAATCAGTAAAAACAGGATGCGGCAACGAATTCCGGGCCTGTATCAGCTTGAAATGAACTCAGGAAATGCCATGTTCTACAAACCTGCCACTTCAGTAGAGCAAGCCATGCCGTACAAAGTCTGGAGAATTTTCTCCTTCCACTGCGAACTCCCACTCTGTAGAAGCCCGAAGAGCTTGTGCAAAATCTTTTCCGAATGCAAGAAATTCCCCTCTTTATCCACCAAGGAATGTTCCCAATTGCCTGGCACCATGACCAGATTTGCCAGAGTGCTTATTGCCATTTCCTTCAAGTTCGTCGGCGCCGGCAGCGAGAAGACTGTAAAAACTAGATGAGCGATAATACCAGCTTTGATTAGCACATTTGCAGTGTCCTCTAATGTCGACAAGTTCAAGAGGGCACCCAAAGCGGCTTCCCTTGCGTTTGGACTGATCGACAGCATTCGAACTAGAGTTCTACCGCCAGTCTCGGCGACAACTTCCTTGCTAGTATTGGTGAGGATCATTTGGCCCAAGTGTTGAGCAAGCTTCACTTGAGTTTCCTCAGGGCCTTGGCATAGGCGAGTAAGTACAGGTTTCATGCGACCTGCCTCTGCCATTTGCAAGGCATTGGCGTCCACATGCTCCAGGTTCAGGAGTGTGAGGTCGGCAAGATGACTAATCTCTGCGTTTCCACTGTGAGTTGAAGTCACTCCAATAAGGGCGACAATTGCACCCTTTTCAGAGCCGATGCGTGTACACATGGACTTGCTTAACGATAATTCATGGAGAAGTCCGACTGCGCACTCCCTTTCTTTGTCCACGCCGCTGCCCAAACTTTGCACCGCAAGCTTTATTGCTCCAATTTCTACCATAGCATCCTGCCGGCACAGAAAACGAGAATGGATGTAATTGAAGCTCAAACTGAGAATCGGGAGAGAAGGATAAAAAGCACAATGAAATCTCGGAGATCTGTTGCTTAAGTGGGGCCATTGCAAAACTGCACCTTGTTTGCCTGAGAGCCGATGGCCATGTGGCGGAGGGCGGAGATGGCTTGACTTCGGAGGTGAGCACGTGACTTAACGTTTCGCTGCCACAGCCCAAGCACTAGAGGAATGATTCCTGCTTCGCTGAGCTTACGACGATTTTCGGGGCTGTCCTCAGACATAAGAACAATATCCTCAAGTGCATGCTCAGCTTCTTCACCCTGTTGGAATATTTTCACGTAAGTTTTTATACATCTGTTCCCAATTGATTATCAGTTATGATAACGAGTTTTAGACAAATCGATGCAGGGAAAACATTCGAATGGAGAGGCCTGGTGGAAATTTTTACCGATGTAGTTGGGCCTAAGCGGGTGACTGCTTGACGAATCCGAATTGCGACGTTGCGCTGCTCCCATTCCTGAATGGTTTGACGAAGAACTAAGCTTGGTCGCAGATCGGTGGAAGTCAGTATCTGTCCGGAGACGGGGCATGTGGGTGGTCGTCCTTGTAGTCGACAAGTATTAAACCAATTCTCTATTGCACTGCGCTCATAGGTTCGCTCAGATTGCAGGAACACCGGATCCTTCATCACCTACACAAGTTATCACATCAGAAACTTTGATTCAAGATAGTTTTGCTGTGCCCAGTTTTCGTGATCCAATTGCACCACATGGTTCAACACATCGGAGAGAATGACGAAGGATTTCAAAAAGAAAAGAGGAAAAAAGGTGGAGTGAACAAGCTTACTTGTTTAGACAGGGGACACAGAAATGTGTCAAATGGTGCAATTGGGTCATCTTCCGCAGACTCGACAATCGTGTGCCAGTGCGGGACAGCGGGCTCGAGAGTCCATGCCTGGAACATAGATTCAATGGTTTCCAGCAACCGTATTTGAGCTTCGTCGCGACAGTCCACAAGCTCCTTTCGCAGCAGATGAAGCTGCTCAAAGAGCGCGCCTCTGTTTCTGTCGAGATCAAGCCCCAATTCGCGGCCAACGTCGAGAAGGATCGCGTTCTGAACTGCAGAATCTACACCCTCTTGTCTCGATGATTGGGCTTCTCTCGCGAGTGCTAAACATATGCGCTCCTCGTTTGCAGGAACCTGTGTCATAAAGCAACTCATCACAATCATATCCTGAATTGGCCCGCTCTATTAGAGCAACTCTGTCACGGTACCCAATGATCCGAGATTCTGAAAAATGAAAGTAAGAAGACTATACCGCGAATTGAGCTTGTTGCATTTCGCGGGCGAGGTCATCCGCCTTCTTGCTCACATCCCCCATTTGAGCAGATTTCGCTACCGTGACGGGGAAACGAGCCAGGTAATGACCTATTCCATGCGTCGTTCTCTGGATTTCTTTCACCACGTCCTGGCAGTGCGTGAGCAAGTAGAGCCGGCTCTTACTTTTGCATGTCTGCAGAGGACCTTGGAAATTCACCAACTCTGACTTGATGCCATTCAGCGCCGTTTGCACGCGGAGAGGCAGCCCGGGTGCCTTCCCAATATTCAGTTGATCAAGGATAGGCCGCAATTGCTCAAGGTACGAAACGAAGCGCCAGAAGCTCTCCTTCTCCACGGGCGCCTCGCGAGCTTCCTGCACTACTTTGTTGAGCTCACCTATCACCTCCGCTACTATGTTCTGATTGGCGTCTGACGCCATTCCTCGTTACTGGACACCATAAACGCAATACACACTTCATAAGAACTTTGTCCCTCAAGGTCCCCGATATACTCTTTCCCATTCTCTCAAATTGCTTCCACATTCACGCACTAGCTTCCGAAATAATCGTGAAGATATTTGCGATTCATGACAAAATGTACCTACCTCTAAGACTCAAGATGTGTAAGATTGCGCTGAAGATGCCTGAGGTCTGGGTGTCCGCACTCTCCATTTCCTGTCGCTTCCGAGGCGCTTCTGACAGACGGAATTCCAAACTGACATTGCACCCATGGTGTTACCAGCGTCAACCTCAACATCGCACCCCAACGCTTCACAGTGCACAGCTCATCACCAGGAGAGCAAAGCCAGATGCGAGAATCTTGGGAGGAAAGCTTCCTGTACAGGAAAGAAACGCACGGAGGCCGACAAAACGATAAGCAGAAGTAGAGCTTAATGTGGACGAGGATACAGAAAAATTCCACTTTCGATGAAAGCGGAAAGGAAAAAGCGCATAGTTGAGTATTTTTCGCGCTCGGCGCCGCAGAGCTCAACAAAGCCGAGGAACGACGGTGATTCTAATTCGGGCAAGAACTCACAACCTGGAACCCACATTGCCAAAGCATCGAGTAATGCAAGCTCCGGTAAAACACAAGAGACGGTCCTCTTTGCCAATCAACGAAGTTCGATCCGTGCCGGATAAACAAAAGAAATGAAAATAGAAGAGTCACAAGGTGCTGATGAAACAGTAAATTTCTCACAATTTTCGAGATCTTGAAAGTCGGACAACGCACCAGTTCAAACTTCTGCCTTCAACGTCAAAGCTGGTTACAGATTATCAACAATCGTGATGCACACCAAAGTCGCGGACAACGAAACAGCCTCGTAGAATCGACCGAGGACCGAAAGCAGAAACTGCAAAGCAATCACGTACCCAGCCAGTTACGTGACACGGACGGAAGGAGCCGTAATCTATCAATGAATCGGGAAGAATCAACCTGAGCCAAACTAACACAAAATCTTAGAATGGCTCAAAAACAAATAATGGACACAATCTGAAACACCGACCAGCGACGCCGAAACTGAAGCCCATGGCGGAGGCCCAGATCCTCAAAATGCGAGTCCCGGATAACAAGGCTTCTCGAAAGATTCAGGTGATCTGAGTTCACGGCCACCTTGCAGTGCGGCCGTGATTAGAGAGCAGCCTAGAGGAAAAGAATGGGGCAGCCGAGGTGCGATGATTTTCAACAGTCGGACCCTCCGGAAGCCTAGAGGCTAGATACTATTTTGTTGCGGCGGGAGGCAGCAAATTAGAGAGGCTGCCGAGAGATCTAGGCAGCGAGACTCCGGGCCAGCACGCGAGGATCGGCAGCAAAGGGCGCGGACACTGGTCATCCGCCGCTGTTGGACCCACTGGTCTGCTGTTGTCACTTTGACTGGTGGCGTGACAGAATTCTCAACTGTAATATAAAAACTATCCTGTTCTACTAAGTTCTGTTCAACCTCCTCACTTACGACATCGATTTGTTGAATAACTTGACGGAGAGTCTATGCATGCGGTTGGACATCATGACTTGTTGGAGATTCATGGTGCAGTGGTGTATGAACGTGCTGGACGGAAGTACAGCATGTAAATTGTTGAAGATAAGGTTGAATGTGACGCTTGAGTTGATTGAGTTGAGTGCCGAGGTGCATTAATCTTAAGTTATTGCATAGGTACAATTGACAAAAAGACCCTGGACATCCCACCTGAATCGATATCCCCCGATTGTTGCTGATCTGACTGAAAGGTGTTCTCGAGCACAATTTTCTCGCTCCTTGAGGCGAGATCTCCGGGGAGGTGGATTCCGGTGCTTGTAGGTGGAATATTGAGGTGACGCACTGGAAGTGTGAAAGGTGTGGAGTGCTTTAATTTGGGCCTTGAATAGAAAAGATATTATTTTACGTAGTTGATTGCACTTTCGGATACCTTATGATATTGGGGTGTGGGTGGCGTGGAACGAAACTATGCGAAGGTCGCCAACTGGACTCGTTTACTGTACTGTACAACGAACAAGGTGGATTCCACATACCTGGGAGTTATTGAGAATGTATTTTAAATCTTTTACAAACCCAGAAACACGAGGATCCGTGTTCACGTCAGAGCTCAGGGTCAAGTGGGTCGACGACGGAGAGGATAGTCTATATCAAGTGGATCAAGATTCGATCGAGTATCAAGTGGAGCTGCAGGTGAGCATCAATCGTGGACATGTCTTCAGTTGATGTCAGAGTCCACCACAAGGAGATGCTTAAAAACAAGATAACTATCATCTTGCTACGACTCTCTCAACCTCTGCAGTCGGGACTCGAGCAAGATAGGAGGTGTTTTTAGGAAGGCATGTGGGCACAATCAGATCTACGAGCCGTGGCTAACGTCCTTCGTCATGTATGTTGTTCATTCTTCACGAATTACTAGAAAGTTCAGGGCCATCAACAGATATAATGGAGCTCAGGCTCACCAAAATAAGCACTAGAGTGAAATGAGAAGTTTCGTGATGATCGGGCTCACTGGCAATTTAGTGGAGGAAAAAGGAACCACCGATTATTGCAGTAGCAATCAGCACTTCGGTAGTCTGTACCTGCAAAAGTCCCAACACGTCATGGGCTGTAACCATTAGTCAAGAAACTATTGGTAAGACAGAATTCTCTTATTGAATAGCCAGCTAGAACAAGCCATGCAAATTGGATGCTATGCCATCTTGTCAAACAACTTGAAAAACACTCGAAATGGCCGGTCACTACATGCTACGAGATTCACACTCTTCGAGAGGAGAAAGAAGAGGAGCTGAAATGATTTCAGAGGTTTACTCGGCTGGACCAGAATTGTCAATAATTGATGAAGAGACTCTTGATAAATGAACATCTAATATACAAGTTTACAGGTACCTACTGCCGCTGACACCATCGTGTCATGGTTAGTAGGCGGTATTTTTATGAGCTTACGTAGATTTAGTAAATGCTTGCCAAGTACGCACTCTAAGAAACCTCGAAAGCTTCAAGAATGTGAACTATCTGGGGTGTCTTCAACAGGTGCCTTAGCAGTCCGTTCTTCGGCTGATGCAGTGATAACAGGTACCCACAAATTGGCACTACTGGCCAGCAATCCCTGGACTTCGGGATCAGAAGCTACTTCGTCAACTAATGCCCCAAGGGATTCCAGCTTTGCAGACATGTTATCGAGCTCCCTCGCCACGTCAACCTGAAGAAAACAAAAAAACACACCACAACTATAAGATAGCCAACTCTTAAAAGTAGATCACACAGTGCTGCAAATACCATCGCAAGTTCTCGAGAACCACACCACGGTAATTGATCTCTACTCCCTTCTCTAACATATCTGTTGCTGCAGAACAACAGGTTCAGATATGCGTATTCTCAACTCACTATATTGAGTGAAAGTTCGTCTTGAGTGACCCAATGAAACCAAATCCCAGGAATGCGTTTACTCAAAACATCCATGACTCTCCTCAACATCAAAGAAAAATCTGAACTGCCTTAGTGAAAGACACACTAAAAGCAATCGAACCCAATTTGTTGCCACAGCCATACGACTAATCAATTATAAATTTTAAAAAAAAATCCCATCGTTTTAAGCTCATTAGCTACTGCAGACCTTCATGGATCAAACCAGATCGACTTGAGAAACAATTCAGAGTCACCACCATACCTCACTCATGTGACTTGTAGAAGCGGCAGGTGTCTTCCGGGTTTCAGATTGCAGAGCAGCGATCTTAGCCTTCAACTCCGTTTCTTCGACTCCACTGCTGGCCTCCACCTGCTCTTCCCAGGTACACATTCAAATCCCCAGCTTCAAACCCCAACTCACTCACACTCCCTCAAAACTAAAACCTAATTTAAAAAACCCCCCACCCTACCTCACACATACTCGGCAATCAAGTCCAAACAAACATCCCTTCGTCAGAAACATCACGACCCACCCCGAAGACATCCCATTACCATCTCTAGACCCATCCCACCTCCCAGAAACTTCGATCAACATCACCGCCTGAACAGAAAAACCGAAACTGGATGTGGAGGTCGGCAAAGGTTAAGATGCGTTACCTGGTCGAGGAGGCCATGAAGAAACTGGAAAAGCTGGTCGTCTAAGAGCTGAGCCTGAGGCTTTTTCACTCCTCCCATGGCTCCAGCAATCGAAACCGAAGTGGAACATCAACTTATCAAATAGTTTCTCAACCTTCGGAGTTCATTTCGTGACCTCGAAGGAAACAGAAACTTTGCTTAGGGCTGACGTGGTTAAATATAGTCTGGAGCCCAGAACCCTAAGTTTGTGGCCTTGGGCGGTTTTTTGTGCAGTATTTTGGATTCGAGGACGAGGTTGACGGTGTGGGAGTGCGCAGAATTGTCTTTGTAGACGTGGGTTTGGATTTGTATGTGGTGTGGAGAGAGGAGGTGAGCAGGGGAGCAGGATGAGGCCGATTTTGTTGAAGGGGCATGAGAGGCCCCTCACGTTTCTCAAGTACAACCGAGATGGCGACTTGCTGTTCTCGTGTGCCAAGGATCACACGCCCACCGTCTGGTATGCGAGCAACGGCGAGCGCCTCGGCACGTACAAGGGCCACAACGGAGCTGTGTGGTGCTGTGACGTTTCCAGTAAGTGGCGACTGGATGTGTTAGTTTTGTGTGTGTTAGTGTGGTTCTCGAGCAGGGAAGATGTGGGGTTTGGGGTTTGGGGTTTGGAGCATGTGGTGTTCTCCAGATGACGCGAATGTACCGGCGATAATTTTTGGTTTTTTTCTCGTGAGGTGGTTTTGATTGAGATCCTCTGTGGAATGGTTGTGGCGTTCAGGGGATTCGACACGCTTGGTGACCAGTTCAGCTGACCAGACTGTGAAGCTATGGGACTGCGAGACTGGGCTGCAGCTGTTCTCTTTCAATTTCGATGCCCCCGCGAGAGCTGTGAGCTTCTCCGAGGGAGACAAAATGGTTGTGATCACCACTGATCCTTTCATGGAGCAACAATCGGCTATCCACGTGAAGCTAATTGAAGATGACAGGTCCTTGCGTAAGTGCTTGCTTCACCCTTCTTCTCATTTTGGTGCAACAAATTTCAGGGTTTCCCTCCATCTGCTGCTTGAAGATTGCTATGGCGATGGACTACTAATCGGGGTATCATATTTTCAAACGTGGAATTCCACGAGCTGCTTATGTGATATTCAGAGTCTTTGCATCATTGGGAGGGTTCTAATTTTGGTTCCAAGTGACAACATTGTCTAGTTTGCTGCACCAGAAGCGTTTTTAGGGGTTGCAATTGGTAGATGTGACCGTACATTTCTTAAGAGGGCAGAGCAATATTTGAATTCATCTAAAAGGATAATATCCATTGCTGCTTACGAGACTGTTCTCAAGGAGCTGTGCTCACATCTAATGAATACGTCTAGAGGCAAATCAGATTTTTTTTCTACTCTATCCTTTGGAACTTCGTCGTTCGGATGTAGCTGCTAGTTGCACTTTCTAAGATCTGGAGTCTCCAAGGTTTGGAAGTTGTACATTTTGTTCCGTCAGCGAAACTATTCTACAATTTTAGAGGCCTGACGTAGAACCTGTGAACGCAGAAACGAGTGAAGATGTGCTGACCATCACTGGGCCACAAGGCAGGATCAACCGAGCCATGTGGGGACCACTCAACAAGACCATTATCAGTGCTGGTGAAGATGCTACAGTCCGCATCTGGGATGCTGAGGTCTGTCTTAGCTCTTTGATCTTTACAGTGATTTTCAGACATTAAGCTTGAAAGTTTCTGTGGTAGCTGTCACTTGTTCCATTCCTAAAATGTTCTTGATATGTATTTTTCTTGCCTCCCTTGCAGACTGGCAAGTTGTTGAAAGAAAGCGATCCTGAAACCGGCCACCAGAAAGCTATTACATCTATGTCCAAGTCAGCTGATGGCTCACACTTCATTACTGGATCTCACGATAAGACAGCCAAGTTGTGGGATACTCGAACCTTGAAAGTACTCAAGACTTACACCACAGAGCGACCTGTGAATGCTGCTGCAATTTCACCCCTCCTTGATCATGTATGGCCTTACTTCTCTGTATTGACTCGATCTTTCTCCTGAAGCTGAAATTGGCGGGACGTTCAAATGTCTCTTCTTTTGTAAGAACTGGACAGGTTATGCTGGTCGAATCTTGATGGATGCTTATTCAGATAAACATGTGGCTTTGATACAGGTCGTCATTGGTGGTGGTCAAGAGGCTTCACAAGTGACAATGACAAGCACACGAGCTGGAAAGTTTGAGGCTAAGTTTTTCCACAAGGTCAGACATCTTTCTGTGTGACTGTCTCCTTGACAATGGCAATGCCGCACGTCTTTTACCTCTTGATATATCTCGTCCGGTTGGTTATGGTTTTCCTGGCGTTGTGATCTTAAGGATTGTATCTTACCATGCGTTACTCTTAGTTGATTCTTTACAGACATCATTGCTTGCAGAGAATAATTCTATCATGTGACTGCCAAATAGACTAGAATTCTGAAGCAATAGCAAGGGGATTTTAATTCATCCTTCTCTGATGTACTGTGCAGATCTTCGAAGAGGAAATTGGTGGTGTGAAGGGCCACTTTGGACCCATTAATGCTCTGGCTTTTAATCCTGACGGCAGAAGGTGCGCTTCTTGACATGTTGAACTTTCTTTTTGCAATCCTGGACTGCTATAATGTTCGAAAGATGTTACATGTCTGGACAAGTAGCACCTCCTCTTATTTCTTCTATTTTTATTTTTATTTTTGCACACAATAACAACGAAATGCATTGTAGATGCTTCTTGATACTTATCTTGCATCGAAAAGCATTTATGAACTAGGGCATGAAACATATCATTTTGCTTATAATTTCGTAAAGAAGATTCCTCATTCAATATCTATCACCGCGGGAAAGAACGCAAACATGTGCTTCAGTGACGAGTTTTTATGCAGCAATATCAGATTAGTTTAAGGATAGCTTTAGCGACTCCGCGAGGCTTGCCATCTTCAACAACGTCATGGTTTGCATCGTGTCACAGGTGTCACTAATATGGTGTTACTTCCGTGATAATGCAGTTTCTCAAGTGGTGGTGAAGATGGTTATGTCCGAGTGCACTTCTTTGACGCTGATTACTATCACATAAAGGTTTAAGATTCTCCCCTTCTAGCCAGCTTCTCCAAAGATAGCCCGGACTTGTGGAACACGAGGTTTAACATTGTGCCCAAACAGGACATAGAGACCTCTGAGTTATACTCCAAATAGTTAGTGTGTTTGGTTATACTGCGGACCACAAATTTTGCACCTAAGTTTGACTTCGAGAGATATGACATGCAACTACGTCGCAAACTTAGCAGATAGATCTGTCTTGAATTTGGGGTTGCAGGCAAAGCTGTTTCGTAACAGCTGCCAGGCTTGTGCCGTGATAGAAGCTCAAAGCATTAGTTGGTTTGCTACAGTATGTTATTTTAGCTGCACACATGTTTGTGGCATAGTAGTGATAGCATTATGTGTATTCCAACCCTCATATACATTAGTTGAGCAGTCACAATTTCAGACAATATGCTTTGGCCATGGAGTACTTCCATAAGTAAAAGACAATTATTAAAGTAAAAAACATTTAAAGTAAAACAGACTTTGAAAGGTGTATTTTACTTTTAGAATATCTTTAACCTTACCAAATGTCTTTTACTTTTAAAGTAAAAGTTATTTTTAAAGTAAACGAGCTTTAGAAGATATATAAAGGCTTTGCAGTCTTGGTATCATTCAAATAAAAATTCTTATTTAGTAATATAATATAGTTGTGTTTTATCCATAGTTGTATAAAAGTTATTCCATTGTTTGATGATTCAAGTATAAATTATATAATCTTTTATATTTATTTCAAAGGTACTTAATAGAATTTCAAAGGTTGATGGCTATTGAATATCAACAAATGATGGACTCTGAGCATGTAAGAATGATGGAGTTTGAGCGTTCAAGAACAATGGAATCAGAGCTTCAACGGATGGAGCAAGAAGTGCAATTAAGACAACAAAGAATGATGGAGTTTGAGCGTTCAAGAACAATGGAATCAGAGCTTCAACGGATGGAGCAAGAAGTGCAATTAAGACAACAAAGAATGATGGAGTTTGAGCATTCAAGAATGATGGAACTAGAGCATCAACGGATGGAGCAAGAAGTGCAATTAAAACAACAAAGAATGATGGAGTTTGAGCATTCAAGAATGATGGAATTAAAGCATCAACGGATGGAGCAAGAACACATGAGACAAGTGCAACTAGAACAACAAAGAATGATATTGGATCACATGAAGACAATGGGATTAACCAATGAAACATTAGTCCAATCATTGGAAAATCAACAAATAATGAGAAGGATGGAATCAGAGCCCGAAAGCTGGAAGTATACTCCACGTCAAGTTGCAAATAAAAAATCAACAGATACAATCAAATTAGAATTTTCTCCTTTTAAATTAACCAAAGGTATTCTCAAAAACCACTTCCAGAAGTTTTAGAAGAATTATGCTCCCAACAACACAATGAAGTTCAAGAAATTTTATTCGGGGGGAACAAAAAAGGATGGATTTTATGCTTACGTAACATTTTCAAATCCAGAAGATGTAGATGCTTGTTTTCAATTAGATGAAGGTGAAAATGAAGAAGATTGTCCTACAAGCCACGAAATTCAAGGTGTCTCTATTAGCATTATACGAGCATCAAAACAAAAAGAAAAAAAACAAACTTAAATAAGTACTTTCTAGTATTTTTGTAGAATAAATTTATAATTGTACTTTCTTACATTTTCAAATGATTTAAACAATCAATAAACAATTTATTTTTTTATAATTGTCCAAAAAATTGCATCTATACATTACAGAAGAGTAATGAGGATACCAGTCGTAAAATCTCTCCCTTGCAAAAGTTGCAAGCAATGAAGCGCCATGCAACTCCGGAGGCAGGAGAACATCATCAACTGAGCATGTGAATGCATCAAATTTGGAACACAATAATGTGGCCACGTTGCAAGCTTCTAATTTCTGCCCCAATGGATATGCCATTTGCTAAACTTGCACACCCGGGTGGAGCTCGGTTGGTGCCGGAGACTGGAGTAGTTCGGTGTTTTAATAACTTCACCATGCGGTTTGTCTTCCTCTGCCCAGGCCTTGCTATCTATAGAGCTCTGTTTCTGCATCGGGAGTAAACAATTCTGCTTGGCTATGGTGCCAGCGCACCCCAGAGCATTTATAGAAACCGGAGAATTTGTTGTGGTATTTTATGTGCCCCAGAATCGAGACCCGTGCAAGATTCTGGTGAGTGAAAATCTGATCAGTTGTTCGATCTTCCGGCCACACGAATCCCCATGAGTTTAAGTGTACAGTGCTTGCTTCTCACTGGCTTCCTGAGCATTTTCTACCCCTTTCAAATGACTGTTGATTCATGTTTACGTTTGGAATTCATTCCTCAGTTGAAGTTTTCATGCTGAAGTTTTCATGACTTACTTTGAATTTGAAGAAAGCAGTTACCAGTATGTCTCGTACTTTCCCGATGGTTTATTATGCAACTTGGTCAGGCAATGCTGACTCACTCTGCATTTTCTTAAGATTGTTTGTCGAATTACTGTATTCATGAGATGAGAGAAACGATCATGTTTACGTAGTATAATCACCTATGATGGAATAGAGGATGACGATGTAAGTTAGATCCCAAATAAGGAAGCTCAGTCACCAGTGTGTGATACACTCCAGGTAAATCATATTCTAATCGACCTTCTAAAACTGGAGTAGCATGCCGTATGACCAGGGCCACTGGGCTTACAGACATCGGCTAGAAAAAATAATTCACCATGACATTAACGGGAGAAAGGAATCAATCAAAGGAAACTACAGTGAAGATTATGGATTTCATTCCCAGACCTGAGTTGAAATTTTCTGATTGGTTCGATAACTGCGAGTTGTTTTCGGTTGCATTTAAGACGCATTCCTTTGCAACGAATGAGAGGCATCACCTGCACATGCATGACGAAATATCTGCGCTCTGGAGGATCCGGGTGATGAAATCTACATAGAATCGGTATGAACGCGGCGGCCACGAATTGATTGTGGATGTGGGCACTGAACGGAGGTGATGGCATCACATTGGCTACGTCACCGGGGTCTGTACAGTGCAGGAAGTGGGGGCAGCGAGGGGGGTGGGATGGTGGCAAAAGCTGCGCCAGGCGCGGAGGCTTCAAGTAGAAGGAGAAGCCGACAAGCACACGTCGGTGCCTTTTGCAAGCGCATCACCGAAAAGGTGTTCCGGAGCCTTCAACATGGCGCTGCGGTAGTGTGCAAGCGTGGATAGCACATCTGGGTCCACCATCATGTGGGTTGCGAATCCGCTTCGAGAGATTCATTGCACTCGTGGGCTCATTTACTGAATTCTCTTTAAGTACATAGTGTTGCGCACAATTGGTGGAGTAGATTGTCGATCGCGCTCGGGAATCGAAGAACTCGGGGCTTGCTGAGATTGGGATTTAGTTTAGAGCGGAGTGTTGTGTCTTTTATGTTAGGTTGGTAGTTCGTGACCATCTCTTGACTGTGCTTAAGCTACTGGGTATGCGCTTGCAATAGTCAGAGGTTCTCTCAAGCTACAGGGATTAAGTGGGTGTGGAGGATGCAGCTTGTGGCGAGGGAAATGCTACTGCTAGCGAGTTGCGGAATTTTCAAATATTGGTCTGTGTTTTTGTAGGCAAGTGGTGTAGTTAGTGCCGTTTCTGCGAATTGCGTGCATAATTACCAAGGAGTTTGGTTCCGGCGTCACTGACTCGGTGGTCTGAAATGGAGCTGGATTGGTACTCCAAGAGACAGTTCTCTTCAAATTCTGCAAGACGAGTTGCGACATTGACTAACTTCATGGGCCATGTGAGGACTCTATCTACACTTAACGTTTTTTGCTTTGTGAACGTTGTTGAGGTCGGGAAGAGGCGTCGTCTGGTATATCTTTTCGATTGTTTTCACGAAGGTGTAATTTGGAGTAATGTGAGGTGAGAAGCGTTAGGCTTTGTAATGGTGAAGCTGTATCTGAAAATTGGTTGTGGAATTTGTGTGCAGGTAGGGTCGAGGCTCTTGTTTGTGAAGCCATTGTACAAAAGATTCTCGAGCACAATCTCGTTGAGGTCTCTGCCGGCAACGTCGAAGGAGTGGGACGACTACGATGATTTCCTCGACTTCCAACCCAAGTGCATGTCTTTCGGAAGGTCAACGAAATGGATGTTCTCGCAATTCGACATGAGCTTGCGGAGAAAACACCACGTTAATTGCTTTGCTTGCGTTCTCCACATTTGACTGCTAATGCAGCGTGGTTCTCACCATATGCAACAACCACAAATGTTCCATCCTTTGAAAGAGTTTTTTTTTTTTTTTTTAATAATCCTCGTAGTTTTTGTAATTACATTTAGAGGTTTTAGAGTAGAATACTCTACCAGTGACCATGCCTGTAATTAAACAAGAGCATGCTACATGTCACTTGGGTAGTCTCATATAATCGTAGAAGTCCATTTACTGTTGCGAAGAACGACATGTTGTACAACAACACTTTTTATTGCCGTCAGGATTTTATAAATCCTGGACCCTTGACAAAATACCTTTGGTACTGTATCAATGTATGTCTGTATTAACTGACGAACCGTCCTTGCAAGGCATCGGCAAATATCCAGCCAGGTTTGGCAACTTACGATGCCTGCCTTGTTTCTGTTGTTGTTTATGATTCTGTTTCTATGATGTGATGTTGCAAACTTCTTCCTGGCTCGTTTTCTTTGCTTCGGTGCTCGGTACTTGTGCCTCCTGAAGGATTACCTTAACTTCATCCTTCGGGTCCAGCCGCAGTTGGACACCAGTCTCCAACTTTTTACTAATTTCTTCTTGAGCTTGAACATTTTTGTTTGGCTTGCCACTCACTTCGTGTTGTACTGGTACGTCTTCCTCCGATCCATTGCCAGTGTACGTTTTTATTTGCTCTTGGTTTTCTCCTTCTGTCTCATGTTCTGTTGGAAGCTCTTCCTTCGACTCATTGTTACTCGTTTTCTGTTGCTCGAGATCACCTCCGGTTCCCTGCTTTGCTAGAAGATTCTCCTCTGATTTTTCAGTTATGTCGCTCTTGCTGCTCACTTCGTTTGTCAACTTTGAACCACGACTAATGGTTTTTTTGGCTGGGAGGTTCTCTTCCAGCTGGTCAATCATTATCTATCAAGAAAGTATCGATCAGATCTGAACGCGAGAATAAGAGTTATGCATCAAGGTGGGTTCAAATTGTGTCTATACCTGGAACCAGGGGTGTTGCAACGCTTGCTTTGCTGTTAGTCTCTTTTCTGGAATGGTGATCAAAAGCCTCCGCATCAAGTCTTTGCCTGTGTTGTTCATTGCTAATACCTATTTAGTTCTTAGCTAATCCAGATAATCGGGTCAAATTAGGAACCCATGTTGTGCAAGTGTGATACAGCCTCATATACATCCATCTGGTGGTGATGGGAAGAGAATGTACCCTCATAGGTGACGCTGTCCCAAACAGGTTGCTTCATACTGTACATCCCCTTCTTGATCTTTTGAAACAGGATAGCCTCGTTTGGATCGTCAAATGGAGAGTACCCAGAGAGTAGTATATACATAATCACACCTGTACTCCTGTGTGCATTATGTCATGGCCATAAATGAAACCCCTCTTTTTTAATGACTATTTTGTCAATTCCTTGTACAAGGTGACATAGTCTTGTTCAATTGCACGTCATGGTTGCGGTCCATGGCCGACAAAGGTAACTTTAAAATTTTAATTGCAGAAATAAGTTCATACTTGAAAGAGGCACTAATCTTACCAGAGATCAGCAGCTGGTGTGTAGCATAATCGTTTCTGACCCACCTCCAACACCTCAGGGGCTGTACAGAGGACGTATGTTTAACCCTTATTGCACTGAGGTTAATTATCTTACCATCAGAGAGTCGATAACAACATGCATTATGCTGCTAACTGTGTTTGAATGTGCTTGTCCTAATATGTTTAATAAAGAATTATACCTTTCTCAAAGAGCTAAGAATATAGTGCATAGAGATAGGAGTGTGGAACTAACCAACATATTGAGGTGAACCGCAGATGGTTGTCAATGGGGCTGCCCCGGCGAAGATCTTAGACAGACCGAAGTCTGCAATTTTGATGGGCGAATCGTCGTCTGGCGACTTGAGAAGAATGTTCTCGAGCTGCATATGACAAACTTCCATCTCTCAACTCTTTTCACCATTCTGCATTTTCCACACTCATCATTATACTCTGCCTCACAATACTAACACTACCTCACCCTGATCAGCCAATGCTTTGGTGCAGATCCAGAAAGGACAGGGAGCAACAGATTACCTTGAGATCTCGGTGTGTTACACCAATGGAATGCAGGTAGGCTACTCCTTCGAGAAGCTGCTTCATGGTTCTTGCAGCTTTTTTTTCTCCGTATTTGCCGTCTTTGAGCACTCGGTCTAGAAGTTCGCCCCCTGTTACACTGCCCTCTTTCCATTACTTTAGGTGCCGCTATCCCTTTGCTTCCACTGAAACATGATCTTATAGACAATTTTGCAATAAATATTTCATTCAAATTTTGTATAGAAGATTGTTGTTTGTCAAGTGGACGTACAGTTCGGTGATCACATACACATGCTTTTTTGTGAAAAAGCATTCTTTGAAGCTGATGCAATATTCGTGATGAACCTGAAATGCAACATTATTTTCTTTCTTTGTTACGCTAAATATTTCAGTTCTAAACACTGAATCCATGTGACAGTTTTACACTTGGAAAGGCACGTAATATTTTGTCGACAGTGTAAAGTATAGAGTTCGAATAGGAAAAATATTGCAGACAGGTCCTAGACGAAGCAGGATTTAAAAAGAGAAGGTACCCTATCCAGCACCACAATCTCTGCTTCCAAGCTTCCATCGTTTGGGTCGAATTTGGATCGGTCTATGACCTTTATTGCAACGTCTTGTCCTGTAGGAATGTGTTTTCCTTTCTTCACAACTGAAAATCCTGGAATACATCAATTTCTTCACATGTTAATGAAGCCCATTTCCTTTCACAGGTACAACATGATTTGTTTCCACGGTTCAGTTTGGCAGTTATATAAGTTTCAGGAAGTTGGTTCAATGCTTTCAGAAGTCTCAGCCGTTTCAAATGGTTGGTGCAAAATTATATTTGTATCAATTCGAACCACAATGAAGGTTAAATTCCTCCGAAGTGACTGACCTCCAACACCGATGGTTTTCTTCACTTTGTACAGCTTGTGAAACTCATCTTCGGTGATTTTTTTGAAATGAGGGTTTTTCTCAAACTCATGCATGCGATCAGCACCCCAGCTGATAGACCTGGATCGCCGGCACGCCTTGAAGAGAGCCCCAAAACAGTTGGCATTTTCTGTCGACATTCGGTTCTGAGATGCAGGTGCCGACGAAAAGCACAACGCTGGCATTTTGCTCCTCTTCCTCGATCAGCACCTAGTCTTGCACTCCACCGTCATTCAGCCCTTCAGGTTCATCCCCTTCCTTACAAAAAAGCATAATCTATATCATAACCTTCCACCAACGTGTTGCATCAACGTTTAATAACCCTACACACAGCCCAATACTTCCATAAACACTCACTGTTTTTAAAAACAAAACCTTATTCAGCACATTGTTAGGAATCGGCTGCTCCATTTCATCTCATACAGATCAATTTTATCTTGACCTTATAATGTCTGATGCAGTTTAAGCTGCAGGGCATGTCATGAACCAATTTTTCCAAATTTTGCAAGGAAAATGGTAGTGCTGTTGATTACAACACAACTTTCTTATCACACTAAGAAATTTATTCCACTTTGTTACTTTGTATCTTCTCTGGGCTGAACAAGCATTTCTTCTCAGCTGTTTGGAGAAAAAGGAGAATATGTTTCTGTTGCATGGCAAGTTACATGTTAATGGTTATGCATACAAACCTCAGATAATTTGCAATATTTTTATGTGGTTTTCCTCACTGGCGAGGTGGTTGCATTTGATCCTGCTGCTGTAATGTCGACAAGAGTGTGGAAGGAAGGATCAGTGGAATGGAAGATGATGGTGAGTAGGCCACAGCAGAAACCTCCCCCACTTACAACTAATTCAATCCAGACTTCCAGTTTCATCCATATTTAGTTTGGATGATAGTCGTTTAGTGCTCTCCACTTGTCCCTTGGGACAAGTAACTTTGAAAGTGGATGAGTGACTCAAGATTCTTGCATTGAATTTATGTTCTTATGAGAAATCAAAATAACATCAAGAAATGATTCAGATTATAGGTGACCTTGTGGATGAGTAAAGAATTGAGTTTGTATAACTTTTATAATATGTTTTGGGATAAATGTATAACTTTTATAGAATCCTTTGATTTAAAGATAGTAGGATTTGAAGTTTTTGGTTTTTTGGATGATAAGATTATAAACGGTAATAGTTTTTAAAGACTTGTATTTGTGAATAGTACTTTTGAATGTTAGAAAATGAAAATTAGAAAATGTTGTAAAGTTGAGCACCAATTTGATATATTGTTTGATTTGTTAATATGTCCTATTTGGAAAATATTCAATGTGTAAGATTTGTTTACATTTTAAATTAATGTAATTCATTATAATTTAATAATATCTTATAATTCAAAGGTGTAGAATTCTACACTTATCATATAAAATTCCAATTAGACTTCTTATTCATGGATGATGAAATGAACTCTAGCCATATTCTCGGCATTTTTCTATTTGGATGAAGCAGGAAAAATGGGCATGTTGAAAAACAATATTTCAAATCTTACATTCTATTCCCTTATGGTGTGACAAGATGATCCATCATTCTCTACAGCAGGGTAGAATGCTTCATCAGGGGTGTCAAGCACTAGTGGAAAAGAGGCTGTTCTACACCCCATGAGTACACGGAGGGGGGGGTCCGCTGTACTCTGGAGTGGTTCCTCCGAAAATAAGTCCAAAACGCTGTTTACGAGAAATGGGGGTCCACTATTAATGCGAATCTGAGCTGCCCGGTATACTGGTAATCTATTACCGGACTAGTGCCAGCAAGTACTGTTCATTGTGATGTCGATGATGACTTCTGAACGAGAAATTCACTTCGTTCCCGGAAATCAGTTAACAGAAGCTATGATAATCCATGACGTGCATACGCGTCATCTGCGAATGATAATGTGAACGACGAATTCAAATCACACTTTCATTGGACATTTTCTGCTGTTATCAGGATGATTTACACAGTATGCGGTGCAGTAAAATGACGGCACGTGTTACGACCATTTTCAAGATATCCGGCTGCTATCGAGCGCAGTTGATACTTCGACCACGTTGTATACCCGTCGATATCCGGACTATTAGTATTTAGCAGTTGAGGTCCGAGAATGAAGAACAGAGCTCCGATCTAAATCTAACTTCGCAAAAGAAGTGAAGGGACATGCGCTTCGATACGTGGTACCCAGAGAAGTGTGTTCGACATGACTGTCCTCCTTCTAGGAACATCTACAAATGCTACCCTTAACTGAAAGAACTACAAATGTTCGAGCTTGTCCTGTTACAAAAAACCGCCTCAAGTCGGACGTGGTGCTATTTACAAACTCACCGTCGTCCTGATAAAAATTAGTTCAGGCATATTCATGTACTGTCTACGGAGAGTTAACAATCATGTCCAGAAATTTGTGAAAGACTCATACTTCGGGCATTGACTGTGTGAATTCCTGTGGAGCATACCGAAAGATTCACATACATCAGAGCTGCGCCAAGAGGAGCATGACAGATTCTAAATTGGCGATGTTGTTGTCCACTTCTGCGCATGAATCTCGATACAATTTCTCAGCGTCTTCGAGGTTGGCAGTCATTTTCGTGATCAGCTCGGTCTGCCTTCTGGCCTTGAATTCCCAGCTGTTTCTTCGTGCCTCGGCCAATTCCAGATTTTGAGCCCACGACTTCTCCAATACCTCGCAATTGCGGACAAATATCTTGTGGGCAGAGATATGGTTCGCATCCAACACTATGCCTTCGTTTTGACGCGCATTTACACATACCCCTCGAGCGCGATCGTACTCCTGACGGGCACGGACGTGGCTGTCCGTCTTCTCCGAGAGCTTTCTGTTCATATATTTCAGCCGTGCTTTTTCTTCCGCGAGCTTGGACTTCAGGTTGCTGACCTCGCATTTCTTGTCATGGGAAGACATGCAAAGGTCGTTGCGTGCATTTTTTACTGCTGTCTCTATTGCATGTCGGAGTAGGGCCAAACCGGAAAACGTCGAGGCAGTCATCATCTCAAATGCGTTCTCTGCGTCAGAGGGACCGTCGATCAGTCGACGTCGACCAGGGAGGTTCTCTGCTTCAATCTTCACCACTACGGCCTCCGATGGCTCCTCGGGATCCGTCTGCGGTGTTCAGCAAAATCTAAATTACACAAGAAACCAGACATGTATCCCAGATTTACAGCCGGATTCTAGAAAAACACGGCTACGACATGAACAGTAGCATGCACACGTTTAAAAAAAATTATTCTACATTTGGTGACAAATAACCGACACAAAATGGGGGGGCAATAGATAGACGACCACATAGTCGAGAAACAGATGTGGCGAGAGTGTTCCGTTTTAAAAAGAGAGAGCATAGTAAGTGGTAAGGAGACGTACCTCTGGATCCGGAAACGGAAGTACCTTCACGAGCGGTTTCAGAGGGACCTGGATGTCAACGAACTCATCAAGTATGCGTACTCGCCCGGGTGACTGGTGCGGGTGCGTTTGTTTATACGCAAACTCCGCCCAGTTAATGTCATCGCCCTTCGCCTCCGCAAGAAGACCGCGTGCGAAATGGTGAGGAATAATATTGCTCAAAGGCCAATTGAGCTGCAGTACTCGCATGAACAATTCTCTCACGTAAACCTCGTACTCCTCGTTATTCTGATTGTCGAAAGTGTAACCCGCGGAAGTCTTCGATCCCCAGAATTGCAGCATCTCAGCGCGAGTCGGAAGTAACTCAGTGGGGGTGACCGTCGGTGTGAGTCCTTCGTTAGGCAACGCCATGAAATGGGCGAACCACTGGATCACCCCGAGCTCTGGGAGATATGGCGTAGGGTCCGACATTGTGCTATTCGAGAGCGCCAACGATAGGGAAGAGAAATCACGCAGTTCTCAGGACTTAGAACACAGCGAGAGAGGAAAGAGAGAGCGAAATTGGAAATGACGAAGACTCCACAAAAACAATCGACGAATACCTACATATGTGAGGAGTGCACACTGGGGTCATTAATGTGCGATTGCGCTTTGATTTGCTTTAGGGCGCATGAAGACTGATAATGAAGAGGAGATCTCTGGGCCTCACTAAACATAATTACAGGAGTTGGGAACTAACCACTGTATGATAATTGATGTGACATCTGGGAACGTAATGGCTGCTCCACAAGCTGTGATTGTACAAGTGAGAGAACTCGTAAAGGTCAAAATCGTAGCCACCATGAATTCAGACGTCCTTTTAAGGTTTGACGTCGACGTCCGAGGTTGTGGAAGTGATCATGCATGTTTCGGGATTGTCGTTTCAAGGGGGTAAGTTCATGTTTGCGATGACTCATCAACTATCATGTCCATCACTGATGAGTGTGAGTGTTTAAATCACACTTATGAACTCAGACGCGTGGTATTGACAGGCGTGGATATCACAGGAGGTGGATATGGCCAGGACCCGGATGAATATAAGCGGGCGGGTATATCGGTGGAGCGCATCCGCGAGCACGGGCATCGAACTTACCGGGTGTATCTTTATCCGGGTAAAGGTAGGGTCTTATCTCTTGTAGTGCGTGGGTATTTGAACTTGTTGACCAGTCAATCCGACGAAGATGTACTGCTTTCGTAAAATTCAGTAATGTACATTATGCGAAATGGAAATGTACATATTTCAAATCGAACATACAAAGAACCATATTGAACATTATCCGCGGCAGGTAATCAGAGGGAACGCATCAATTTGAAATTCCAATTGAGTTGCGGTGACTGTGCACTGCAAATTACTGATGAATTTCTCCAGGCGTTTAACATTTCAAAAACTTTGCATTTACATAGAGCTACTGAAACCGTCAAAGCAGCATTTCCAGATACCTCTACTTCGTACGTTTTATCATGTGTAATGAAGTGGACAGATTATGCCTTCTAATGCAAATGTGGAATCATAATTCTGGCATACAAAAATTTCTGAATTGCAATTCAATGAACATTACGACTGTCTATGCTCCTGCGTAGAGTGGTTGAGTGTCCTCGTACTGATCATCCTCGAAATAAGCGTCATCCTGAGGCGGTAATTCCACAGCGTCTAGAACCTCGACTGCCGGCAAAGGCACCTCTGCCATTGGATTGAGATTATTGCCTCCATGCTGGCAGACGTCAGGTGAACTCAGAGTACCAGGAAACAGACCAGGAGTTCCGGGTGCATGGCCTGTACCTGCGAATGTTGTATGGTCGTACTCGCCCGTTTCACGCTTGCTACGTGGTTCGTGGGATATAACCACTTTCCAAGCTGAGTCTCTACCGTCGTCCATGAAAAAAATTTGAGAGACATGCCTCGGAAAAACATACTGGTTATGGACATGGGCTTCATCTTTCCGATCGAGACGAGCAATCAGGAAACCGTGATTATCTCGTACTATAGACCGACGCCCTTGATCTCTGTGCTTTATCCAGTCCACCTTCATCACGACTGTCTTCAAGGCGCCATAGTCAACCATTAGAATATCCTTCAGCACACCCACGTCTATTCCGTCAACTTCTTGTTCGCTAAGCTGACGTGCAATTCCAGCATCATAAGTGATATAATTTGGGATACTCTCTCCGGACTGGCATCTGTATAGAGCACCATAAGCATGCATGCTCTTATAAGAGTCCGCGAAGAGTGACGGAGGATACGAGAGTCGGATCAGATCCTCTGAAATTGGAAAATCATCTCCACGGAGTTCCTCCACATGTCCACGGAGCCAGGCCGGAAATGTTACGAGGTTGGATAGTTCACGCGGGTACATATACTGCGAATTTCCTCTCTGTCTGCGCCATGCCGATCTGAACGCAGCTCGTTCAGACTCCCGAGCCTCAATCCGTGATTTATATTCACTGCGAGAAGATTTACGAATAAGTTTATAGGTAAGACTCGGCAATTCACTAATTACGTAGGAAAAGGATGTTCAGGAAGAAGAACATAGTAGCTACGGCATGTAATGCGTTAATAAATGAAAGGAGTATGCATCGGCTTACTTTAATAACTCAGCTGTATGGACTGAGTGTGTAGTGACATATTCATGGATGCAGTCTCTGCTTTCACGACTCAGCTTGACCCCCGTACGCTCGCCCATTAGAACCTCGCCTGTTACACGTGCTTCCTCCTCAGGATCCCAAATACGCCGTTCGGAGTGGGGGTATTCCTGGAAGAATTCAGTGACGAATCCGAGAGCCTCGTCAATTGCGTATCCAGAAGCCATGCTAGCCTCCGGGCGTGAACGGTCGCGGACATATCCAGTAAGTGTGCCCATGTACCTTTCAATCGGGTAACACCACCTCGCTGTCACTGGTCCACACCAGTACAATTCTTCGACAAGATGGATAGGCAAATGTGACATGATGTCCCAGAAGCCTGGAGGGAACCAGACTTCTAACATACACAGCGCTTCCGCTACGCATTGCTGCATGTCATCAAGGTCATCGGGATTAATAACCTTAGCACAGATTCGTTGGAAGGCGTGTCCAATACGAATGACTGCGTCTCGGGGACCAGGGTCGAGCATGTGACGAACCGCGGCTGGGAGAATCTGCTGCAGAAGCACGTGATGATCGTGACTCTTCAGTGCCTGCAATTTTCCTTCACCGACATGCTTTCTCAAAGTAGCACTGTAGCCAGAGGGCACCGGCGTTGTTGCAATCAGGTGCAACAGTTGTTGCTTCTCTTCATCGGTTAATACGTAAGGAGCTCGGGGTTGGACGAATAGTTCAGAATCCTCTTGACGGGACAACCAATACTCACGCCAGCGCTGTTGTGGCCGTGTCCGTTCCACATCCTCCATGTCCTTTCTTGTGGCCGGTGTGTCCTTCTCTCCAAACAAATATCCGAGGATGTTTGCTGAAACATTTCTTTCAATGTGCATAACGTCGAGGGTGTGGCGTACTTTAAGTTTCTGCACAAAGTTTAATTAAAAATTAATTGAGATGAGATGATACAACATGAGACCACCGACGGATTATAACAACGAACCATTTCAAATTGAGCATAAGTACATAGAGGACCTCTTTGCTGGTTAAATGGATATCTCAATGGTTCAAAGACGACCCCATACCATTGCAAATTGCCATAACTGAATGGCAGATGATTTCAACCAATACCCCAAGCACGGAACTGTAATGTCCTTCATACAAAATGGTAGCGCAGTAAACTCTGCCTGATATTAAGAGGACAAAGGGGTCTACAGTCCAACAACGTTTGAAAGATACAAAATTGCAGACAGATGGAACTGTTGCCGCACCTGCCAGTAAGGGAGCTTCCAGAGTGAGGACAGACGATTGATCCCATACGTACGAGCTGGGTCGTCCGTTTTTGGGGACGCACCGTTGGCTATGAAAGTTTCCCTGAGTCCACCATATAGGACATGTTCTTCAGGTGAGATGCGATCAGGAGGAGGCCGAAGTTCCTCATTGCCGTCGAAGTCAGTAACATTTCGACGCCATGAATGGTCGTGGGATAACCATCGCCGATGTTGGTTATCCCAGACATTCTTGTGAAGGAGCCGGGATCGGCGACTGCATGTACTCGGCCCACAAACTGGGCAACCCAAATACCCCTTGGTAACACATCCCGAAACAATTCCAAGGGCCGGGAAGTCGTGTATGGTCCACAAGACCATTGCACGCATCGTGAACCACGCCCCTTCATTATCCACGGATGCATCCCACGTCCAGACCCCAACATGCCATAACTCCAGGAGTTCCTCGAGAAGGGGCTGAAAAAATACATCGAAGTTCTGGCTTCGCACGGCCTGAGGTCCCGGAATGAGAAGTACAAGGATAATAAAAAACCGTTTGGTAGTCAACCAGGGGGGCAGATTGTAATTCAACATTAGAACAGGCCATGTCGACCATGTTGACCTCTTGATACCGAATGGATTAACGCCGTCTGTCGCAAGACCTAGCCGAATATTTCGTGCCTCGTTTGCAAACTCAGGGTACTCTGTGTCAATCAAACCCCACTGCCGTGAATCTGCGGCCATTCGCTGAAGTCCATCTAGTGATCTGTTGTCCCTGTGGTAAGTCTGGAACGCTGCTTGAACGGGGGTCTGAAACATCCTTTGTAACCTCGGTATCAATGGGAAGTGACGGAGTACCTTCAGTGGTACCTTAGAAGCTCCAAATATCTTGTAACGTGGAGCTTGGCACACCCTACATTGCTCCAAATCCGCGTCAGTTCCTCCTCTGAATAACATGCAGTTATTTGGGCAGCTATGAATCGCGTTGTATGCCAAGCCCATCATTTTGAGCTTCTTGCTTGCGACGTACTCTGACTTCGGCAGCGTGTTGATCTGTGGTAATATACTACAGGCCAGAATTCTGAAGAGGTCGGAGATGAATGCGTTAGAAGTTCCATGAGTTCGACACAAATTGAGCAGCAAAAGCGTAGCTCCCAATGACGAAAGAGACGCTCCGGCAAAGAGTAGAGTTCTTGCGCTGTCCTCTAACAAAGCCTCTTCCGGTGTCAAGATAGGTTGCACTTCCTCTTCAACAGCATCGAGGTCGTCGTCCACTCCGTACCGCTCGTCCTCAGTGTGTTCGAGGACTGAATCATTGGAAGGCACTTGAGGTTCCATGTTCACATCATCATTAGTGTCCGTTAATCCTGGTTGATCACGATCCTGTTCATGCAAGGGTTCGTCGGTAACACTCATACCGTGTTCTTCGTTTACATTTGGAGATGGCGCCGTGGTCTCTTCTGTGTTGTGATGTGTGGACTGGGTCGGTTGAGGATCATCCTCCTGCATTAGGTTGTCGTAATGATTGAAGGCGAATTGGACGATTCCTGTGGTGTCCAGTCCAGCATCCAATTGTACAGCGGCATTCCAAAATCGACCTGCAGCCCGGAGACCGTAGTCTGCGACTATTTCTTGTTCCCACTCATCGTCAGATGAGTCTTCTTCACCATCCCAACCCTGCGTTCCAAGAGGAACACCATGTTAGATTTCTCTACGACCGTGTTAACCACGGCAAAAATTCTTTAACTCCCGAAGTACATGCAGACCTTGTTTTTCTTCGCGGTAATTTCAATTTAGAACCATACAGACAACATAATTCTTACCGGTGTTCGTCCCCGTAAGTATGGATAGCGTCCAACATCCTGCAAGTGTTGGTTCACCATCTCGCGTCTCCTTTTACTATGAACCTGGCCCATGCAGATATTGCATGGGCATCGCATAGTCTCGACGCCATTTCTCTCACTAACAAACTCTTCTCTCGCTAGCACTTTTGCATCTCGGGCACTTATACGGTTCGGATCGTTTATTGGTAATCGCATATGTTGATCCATGGATATCAGACACGGACTGGCTAGCACTTGAGATTTCCTGCATCAACGTCGGTGCAAGTAGAATCATGCATTCAGAAATTTGATAAGCAGTATGTAGAACCGACTTTTGCAATATCCTCAGACACGTACAGGACTACCTCAGATTAGTTATACCACCTCTCCAGGTGCAAAAAGACGACTTCCAGAACAGACAGGCCCGTGGAGCCTGGAAATTAAAAAAACACGACCTTTTCTCAGCGTGGTCTATGTAGCTCTACATCCGCAGTACACTATTCAAAAGAGAAAACAAGAATTGCCCCAAAATTAAAAAACCAATAAACAAAATTGGCAAACGACCAGAAAGCTGAAATGAAAAAAACGCAGTCCCTACCATGGGCTAAACATGCAAGAACGAGAGGTCACGGATCCATACAAACAAGCGAGAAAGGAAAATTCTAACCAAATACACGAGTATTCCACTTAACCTAATTCAGCGACCACAGATACATGCTACTACCGCGCATTGAATAAATATCGTGCAAAAAAGAAAGAAAATCCTAGAAGTACGTCGTCATACAGACGGGAGAGGGGTACATCTCTTTGTCACGTAAGTGAAAAAGAATTGTATCTAATCATCAACGGCATCAGATCAATCTAACAATCGCAAATGAAATTGAGGGAGAAGTCAAGTGGGCATTACCTGGCATCCTGGGCTCCTGCTTGATCACTACAAAACGGTAGCCTCTGCAAATCTCGACATCGCCATATCAGACCTCACTACTTAGAAGACAGTGGATACGCAATGCACTGAGAAGTTAGGTGATCAACGTGGAGACCCGAGAGCACGGAGTGGATAGCATTACATGGTCCGTATAAATAACCTAAGCGCACCCGCTTTACACCTCATAGGAAAGGCCAACGGGTTTCACATACAGTGCTGTGCGTACATGGAACATCATGCGCCGCCTTCAGTATCCATCTTAATTATAGAATAGGGTTCAGGGGGGATAGTGTACTCAACAGCTCATTTTGAAATGTTCGTGTAGTCAACAGACAAATATATGGCGATCTAGTTTCCCACTGGAGGATGCCGATCCAAGTCTGTATATCAATCCATTAATACCTCGCAGCTTCAATTCTGTGCATAATTTTGGAATTATGCTACGTGAAAAGTGATCATCATGTCCATACTTAGGAGCACGGGGGATGTGCAGAAATGTATCTCGCTGAATCTCCGATCGTGCACAGTGACCTAAGATTAGCCTCGTCTCTCCGATCCGTCAATTGGTTGGCTCGCTTGTTGAGCATATTCTAAATTGTGGCATCCGACACTGTTGATAGAGGAATTACCGTATTATACGCATAATACGAGGACATACTCATGGGCCTTGTTTTCATGAACTGTGGTTGATGCGAAACGCTCTAAGGGTTGCCGGACACACCGATGACGCTCATTATTTTCTTTCTCTCCGTCACTCTCCGCTACTCTGATGTATACTGTCTATGTCGCGGTCCTGTTCAGATAGTTTAGAGTCCGCATTGAATGTTTGTCCCGTGAGTTTCAGTAGTCCTTGTGTTCCCTGAAACAGTCCAGCTTGAGGTTCAGATACTCTCTCCCCATCAACACTGCAGAGCGTTTTCGACCTCCGTCTACCGTCTCTCTCCCGTCATCAGCATTGGATCGAAACTAACCATTTGTTCAGTACCTTATCGCACACACGTACTCGCGATCACATACTCGTGAACATCTGTCTGTATTGGTCGTTGTCGACTCCCCCTTTACTTATGCCGTTTAATATCGAACAGCGGTAACCCCTCTTTTGCTGTATGATCCTCCATGTCTGCTGGGTTCAAACGCATCCACATGTTCGACCTGCAAAAGTTCACAGTTGCGGTGTATGTGGATA
Organism: Ceratodon purpureus; assembly: GCA_014871385.1. Lineage (NCBI taxonomy): Eukaryota > Viridiplantae > Streptophyta > Bryopsida > Pseudoditrichales > Ditrichaceae > Ceratodon > Ceratodon purpureus. The sequence continues at coordinate 3,280,265 of CM026427.1, read as the reverse complement.
AATCACGCTCTCTCAAGCACCGTCTCTGAAACGCATATTCGGAACCGTTCTACCGCAACGACCCTCACACCCAATATTCTGGTAACAGTCAATTTTGGCAAACCGTAATGTTCATTACTAAAAAAATCCCCGTATAAAGGGTTCCGCGTGAATACCCTCAGGGGACACGTCACTGAATAACTATCCAGCAAAATAAAAGAAAGAGAGCCCGTCAGTGCGCTCTCTTTCCATTTGCGTGTTTTAGCTTCATACACTATAATCCCGACGGGCTCCATCGTAGTGTTTGTGCCCCTAACGATTGTCCTTCCATAGCCATCTTTGTTCTCCTTGAGTCCATGCTGCGTCTTCCACTGATACTCCGTCTCTAAGTCGTCATGGACGTTCCGCGTAGCACGAGACTTGCAAACCTACCCTGCATCGCTTTGTCGAGAGTGATGACACATTGTAGATCACCCGTGGGCATTCTTCCGTTTCCGCGAGCACGGTTTTCGTGTAGTTTTCGACATTGCACGTGATGCACAACACATACCATACAGTCGCTAGCATTATTTCTCTAAACCTAACAGTCTCTTCGGAGCATTGGCCGCCGCCGCTCACAGGGCTCTCTACAGCGCCGCGAATTTCAGGCTCACTCGATCATAGGTGGCGGCCGATTATGCCCCGGATTCAGATCTGAATGCTGGAGGTTTCTCTACAATGGCAAACCTAGATGCTTGTAGTAGCTCATCACGTTCAAGTCCCAACGGTATATATGCGCCGTCATGGTTTATGTCAACTCACAATTTACACAGTGAGTGGTCCGTAGAGCATCAATTCTCTTCCTGCTCCCCAGTTGTATTGCATTTCTCAGCGATGTTGGGACGATCAGGAGCGGGTTCACCTACGTATTCGAACAGGACACCAATGTCTCGCCCCCCCCAGGTTCGTTGCTCTCTAATCCAGACCAAGCCTCTTGTATTGCGTTAGTGTTTTTTCCACCTAGGCTTACACTTATGTCTTTCTACAATTCTCGATAGCAGCATGTCAGTGATTTCCGTGTATGTCTAATTCACGAACATGTATGCGATGCAGCAACAATCCAATGTTCCTTCACCACATACTGGTTCTAACTCGACCCCTCGCGGCAGCGCACCTACCGATGGGAGGGCAGGAACTTTCCATTGCAGCCCGTCCGTAAGAGGAATTTCAAACTCCCTTGCCGATCGGAATCGAATGCTACCCATCCGACCACGCGTTGCATACGGCCCAAGCAGTATGTTTAGTGCACCGTCTCCGTCTCGCAGTCCTGCCATAGCTGTTCCTCCCCGACACTCCATTTCCGATCCCCTTCCCTCTACATCTCCGCCTGCATCGATACCTTCGTCGGTCCCAGCCGCTGGCACCATGGTTGTGGCCCCTGCTCGGCCTCGCATCGCTCCATGTTCGGCGCAAAGGGACACCATGAACGCTGCGCGTCGACAACAACGTCAACTGGATCATGCAGCATACGGCGAGATGCGCGCCGCACATGCTCATGGTCGGCAGGCGCGCTTTCCCATCCCGACGACCCCCACAGGTGAGATCATTGGACAGCGAACCAAGTGGCACAGGGCCGTTCGTGCTATCGCGAAGAGAACTCTGGATTGGTCCATAAGGGAGCACAAGAAACATCCAGTTTCATGGAAATGGAGTCTGTCGACTATCCAACGTGAACTTGACTCAATGTTTACCTTCGATGTACCAGTTAGAGAAGATGTTCTGGCCGAGTACGTCACAGGCTTTATTAGCAACGACAGATCGAAATGGAAGAAATGGTGGACAGAGAACAACCATACACAACATGAGGATTGTCCTGACGAGGCGTTTACGATGTTGGACAAATACTGGAGGAGCGATGCTGGAAAAAGAGAGAGCGAAGCTATGAAGGAGAAGAGAGCCCGGGTGGGATCTACTTCCAGTGGTAGTTTCCCATACAGCGATGACTCTCCCTCAGAGAAACGATCACGTTGCGAGAATGGATCAGACGAATTTGTAGAGTTCCCAGAAGACGATGACTTGGATTTCGACAACCGCATATGTAGCCCGGTGAGTGCTGTATTACATTTCTTCTTATGTTGCATTCAATCACGAATTATATATCCCATACTCTGTCCATCTGTATACCGTCACTGACTCCCGAATCAGGATATGCAGGATTATAATGCGGTGACGTTTCCTACTCACACGCCATTCAATAGCTTTGAAAGGTCCTCTGGTTCCGAACCATCTGTGCCATTAGGTCACGATTCTCTAATGGATGCTGACACCGAGGTTGCGGACGTTGGACTTCCGTCTTCGTACACCCAGAATTCGAATCCTTCAAATGCCACCTTCGGTCAGCACGAGGTGAGTTTAAGTAATTTCTGCATGTAACCGCTCTACTTAATTCCGATAATTCTGTGATGTTATTCATGTAGAGTGACTCTAACAAGCGCATGGCATGACGTTGAATGTGGGTCGGTTGGCTTGCCCTCAGAATGATCATCCCACACGTTTCCTGCGTCCATCACACCGTGTTGGATTAACAGAGTATGAGAGGAATTACTTCGAGTCCCATCGGGAGCTCGAAGCAAAAGCACGAATGCAAGTACTTGAAAGCAGGCTGCTAAACTGCGAGGACTCTACGTTGGCAATGGGAAGTCGTCTCGACTTCATTCAGGCCGACGTTAGCAGCACCCGCACAGCCATGCAAGAGCTTATCGCTATGATAAAAAGAACTACGTCGGAAGCCAGAGATTCAGATTCAAGACGTCCCCGTTCCGACAAGGCCACTACGACGTTACGGTCTAGATCTGGTTAGTTAAACCATACTACTCCATCGTCATACATTCGAATTATATATCCTCATATCGTCTCAATGTACACACACTCACTTCTTTATGGGGGTGTGGTCACAGCTTCGCCTTCTCCCAGTGAGAAGACGGTGATTCTGTCCCCTCAGTCGGCGGTTACAACATCTGCTGCTGGAGTGAATGCTGTTCAAATCTCTTCACCTTCCCCTCCTGTACCAAAGAAGTCTGACGATCACCCAGTGGCACCCGTCGAAGTCGCTCCCCCCCCAGTATCGACGACTGTCGAGTCCTTGTCAGCATCTCCAGGTCCTGACTGCTCAGTACAAGTGTCGGCAGCACGGATTCCTCCGGCAGAACTTACTGCCTCCATGCAACAGGCCATGGGGCCCGAGAAGAACGTGGACATCACGGCGAGCTCTTCCCCTTCTTCCTGTAAAGGCGCCACTCCTACTCCCACGAACAACTCCTCCGAGATGATGAGCATTTTGTTCCCGAAGGCGCTTTCAGACTGGGATGCTGATTTCGAGCCACTCCCTCCTCGACGCGTACAGCCCGCACAGAATATACAGGTGCAGACACGGGGCCGAAAGAAGGGCAGCTCAGCAGCCCTTTGCACAAAAGTACCCCCAGAACCGATTGTACCTAGGGATGAGGGGTGTGATCCTATTTCAATTGGCAAGCTTGTATGGATCCTCCATGAGCAATTCCCTTTGGTTGTTGTCGCTCAGGGAAAGGCGGGTGTGGCATGGAGGACCAAGTCAAATAAGTTGGGGGCACAATGCTCTGAAGGGCATCAGTGGGTTCAAGTCCATCGTATGTTCAAGCACGGAGTTCCGCTGATGTTTCCGGAACCTGAAATTGGTTGCTCACTTCTAGAGAGTGCTTTGCCCCCTCCACAAGGACGGCAGAAGTCGATAATGTGGTCATCACGCCATTTAGTGGCGTTCAAACCGTAGAAATTGATACTTTCACGGTATCTGTACTCATCCGACGCCATGTCAATGGAGGTTCATTTGTTAAAACATCGCATTTTAATGCAAATTCTATTTTGTATTGATATCATACTATTCGTGGCTCATTCTATCCACATATATGCTTACCTAGCATACCAAATCAGACCCTGCGTGTGCATACTGCTTAAAGCCACCGGTTACACGCATATTATGTAATGAACTCATAATTGCGATTTACAAATTTAAACAGTATCAGCAATCGAATCCTGAGACACGACATGGATAACCCTGAAATTAGACCTGATATTACTCGTCTATTTAAAAGAATTACCATGTCAATCTCGACGACACCGTGACTCAATCCTAATCACCACTAAGAACCATGCCCATACACCATGAACAGTGTTCTCTATTCAGGACGAAAAAGAATAATCGCCCACGAAGAATATTCGTCAAAAGATTCCGGTCTTCAACCGACAAGGTTCTCAACCCCAATATATGAACAGCTTACCAGTACATCAACCGTCAACACGGTCATAGTCTGAGCGGACGGACGTAAACCACAGAAAAGGGTTTCGACAGAGGAAGGTACATGAACCGGGTAGTATGAGTCATCGCTCCGGGCAGCAACCCCCGATACATACCCGGCCAACAGTGCAATTCTCACGCACACGGTCGTGACAGAAACGGGTATACATAGACGCGTCCCCAACGGATGAGAATCGAAATCGCGACCGCGTAACCAGCGGGACGACTATAACGAGGGCACAGTAATCAATCCCACAGCCCGCCAGGAATGACTTCTATGTACTCAGTACAAGCTCTGACATGCCGGGTTACACCAAGGCAACTGTCGCAGTAAACCACCCTCGTAACACCGCTCTGCAGTATACTGGTCCGTGTAATCCTTGGTGTTTCGCAACTGCATTTCCACTAGTGAAGACACACCCAGAATGTTTCACCAATGAAGTAAGTTAGTCCATGTGTGCGTGAAAACAAGATTATGGGAGCTCGACTGAAGGTCGAAGGATTGCAAAACCCAAGATGGCTTTAGATGACTCATCAACCTACATCACATTGATTGAATTCTTCATGCAATATAGCAGTGGAGGTTAGAATAAATGCAATTGGATAGAAAGAAGTTTTGCAAGTCAAATTTTCCCAGAACGGACAACTTTGTAACGGAGGCATGTACCTCACAGTCCTCCAATACAGCACCTTTGACTTGATATCCCAGTTGCATACAAAAGGACTACTAACATAATTGGGAAGGAAAAGTAATTTCCATGTCATAAATTGTTGAATTCTCTTGGTTTGTCTGGTAATGAATTCACCAGCACTTGCCCATGGTATGTGGCCGGTTCAAAAATCAGCATCATTGAACAAACAAAAGAGAAAACCGAAAGTGGAAAGGTGTTCGTCTAGAAAAACCAAAGTTTTGGGCACATTTGACTCCTCATTGTTAACCCTTCAACGTCCAAGTAGCCCCGAGGGGGCCGTTCCCAACAGAATCTTCTCTGTAGAATCTTCTGTACTCAACCTTTCATTGATATTTTGATATCAAACTGGTCACCTTCTTATGATGTATACAAATAGTGAATTTTTTTTATTCAAATCACAATTTGTATGAGTGATTTTGTGATTTGAAAGGATTGTGGTAGGTAGGTTGGGGGTGTACATAACCTTGTAGGAGGTTGCAAGCTCATCATTGATTGGTTCATTCATGATGCCCAAGTTCAAAAAGTGCATTATTCATGATGCCCAAGTCCAAAAGATGTTGTGATCCATTTTCGGGCTGCCCATGGGGGAGTGCCTAGACGTTTAAGGGTTAAAGAAATGAATTGAACAATGAGTTTCATAAATTTGCAACTTACAGGTTTCCCATCGAATGAGTTTCCATGCGGGAAACAATTGGTCTTACATCACGGGTGTGAGTACTAGCTAGAATCGTAGAAATATTTGGTTATTGAATTTACTTGTGATTGCTATGTAACCTAGAGAGCTTGTCACCTCACTAATAAACAATAAATGCTATATCAAAATAATAACTAATGTCATCAATTCTACATGTATTGTTCAATATTAATTACGAAGTATGATTTTAGAATCACCAACATAGAGAATTGTTGTACATTGTGGTTGATGTTAGGGCATCGCCACCCGTCGTGAACCTTTAAGCGGTGCTATTTACGGCGCCGCTAGGTAGCAGTTCCGCCCACCCCCCACCCACAACCGGTACAACTCCCCGCCATTGTTTAATTTTGAGGCATTTCAGGTTCATGTTCCCTACCTCAGTTGGTTCCTCACAAGTCCCTCTATGTCTTTTTCCATCTAACTGTTCCTCCTCAACAAGAATAAGTCCAAAACAAAGTGGACGTCAACAAGAATAAGTCCAAAAAAATTCAACATGTGTAGGAAAGCAGGCGCCTAGTGAGGAGAGGAGCGCCACGGCAGGCTGCCGGGTTGAAGAGGCCGAGGGCCGTGGCCGGCCTCAATGAGTTCGTTGAGCGGCTCACGATGAGGAGCAGGGAACCTCAGAGGCCGGCCTGAGCGCTGTTGCCGCGACCATTTCATGGAACGGTGGCCATGTTCTTAAGAACCACTAAGGTACCTTCCAAAGCACTTATATGACAAGTCCTTTTGTGAATTGATGCTAAAAGTTCAAGCTTTTAGCAAGAATTTGAGTTGAGGAAGAATGGAAACTCAATCTTCCTTGATGAACACAAACTGTCTCTTTTGTTAAAATGCGCATAGAAAGATAAAAACTTTGAACTATCAATGTCTGGTCATCCTCCACAAGCCTTATTATTTACTCAAAAGATTTGTGAATTTTAAAAATACAGTTTTTCTTTAGCCATTACTTCTAATAACAATAGATCTATTGTTAATTGTTTTTGACATATTGTTCACTAATTTAAAAATATTCTTTTTATTGTTAACTCATTTCTTTTAATTTTGATAAAAATCTATAAATTTCCAAATATCAAATTAATAAGTCTTGGACTTTGGATTATCATACTACAACTCAGATGGTTCTAATTTGTAAATGTAAATAGATATTTTTAGTCCAAGACTTTAGATTCTTGCACTAAATTGGATTAAAGTTTGATGGATAAAATTTTGACTTTGGCCTACTTTGAAACGACCATAAGTGTAAAAAATGTAATGATTGGCCTAAAAATATATTTATGATTATATATAAATAATATGTATAGTATATTATTCACATTAAAAGACTGTGTACTTATTATAGGCTCTTTCATTCACTGTTGTAGAATCTATTTAAAATGAAATTATATTTAAGGTAGCATCATATCATGATATTTACTATTTTGGTAGTAATTTTACTAATGATTTTGATGTTTTAAACACTAGAAAAGGATTTCTTATCAAAGAATTGTATAGTCTTCTATTTATATAAATTCTACACAAGTAATTAAATTATCTTTATTGTAGTGAAAATTATTTCATCGTAAAACTTTCATACTATTTTCATAAATTTTTTTACCTTATTCAGCAATGTGACATAACTTCAACAATTTTTAGAATGAAAATTTTCTACTATAGAAAGATGTTTTTGGAAAATCATAGAAAATTTAGTTATTCATTTGTATTAAAAAATTTAAAGGCAATTGACGAATGAAGCTAAGAATTTTGAGTTGCCTGATAAGAAGAGAAAATACAATGGAACAATTTTTTGAGCAACTAACACTCATTTTGGTTATTAAAAACAATCAATGGTTTTATGAAATATAATAAATTCAAGAGGTATTTGAATTTTTTCACACATTTTTGTGATCTTTGATGAAAAATACTATATTTCATAGTGCATCTAATATGGTGGATTAATGATATTTAGAAGAATCAACCCAGTTTTTTTGAATCGTCAAATAATCTATATAATTCACTATTTGATACAAATTTATATACATATATATATATATTAGATAACTTAATTAAATGTTAGAAAATCATACATTGAGGAAATATTATCAAGTTTTAGTGTTACCGTGATTAAAAATAGGTTGTCCTACATCACTAGCATGGATCTCAAAATTGCCCTTACTTTGGAAATTCATGATAATTTCAATATCAAAAAGAAAATTAGATAATAAATGGCATTCAGCATCATTCTTATGTTCCTCCACAAAAACAATCTCTTCAAACCATAAACACCAAAACACATACTAAAATGAAAATCATTAAAAATTATTTCTTGCCGGGGAGGCTATCTCCTTTGGTTTTGCGGTGTTGTGTTTCTTCATTAACTCCTAAAGCATCAACTCAATAGTTTTGGTATGATTTAAGGTCCGGTCAGCCTCTCTATGAGTCAAATCTTACCGGATGTGGCTATAACTTTGGCACAATATGGGAAATTGTCATATCTTTCTAACAAGACCAAATTTTACTTTCATCGGACCCGTAGTTAAGAAATAATTTGTGTTTAATGATCAAAATTCAATTCAGGACAGCTAGAGCATGTTTGTGGCCAATGGGAGTGGTGTATCAAATCTGTGACAGTCTACAGTGACTTCCAAATGATAATTTCTGAAATCGTTTAAAAACTTGATTTTGAAAAATTCAACTGTAAGATCTTGTTCAGAGCCATCCAATTAGCATACATACTAAGTTTTGTAGATTTTGACCGTATGGATCTTGAGATATATTCAGTCAAAGTTCCAAGTTTTATAAAAAAATTCAGGCAGATCAACAGTGATTGGATCACCTTCATCACCCATTTTTCCTTCACCATTTTCTCCTCCTAAACCACAGTATATGCTGTAAAATTCATATCTATTTTGGATTTATTTATTTTTTGGATTTCTTTCTTCTACAATTTCTTTTCCATACAAATGCATGTATACATTGTTTGGATTTCAAAAAATAGATGATCTTCGTAGGCATTTGTAGTGTGGAAAAAGAGCCAGTGTATATGCATTTCATTTGACTCCTATCATTGGAAATGTGGTTTTCTAATGCTTTTGTGTGTTGCATTGTCTTCAATTTTTTTGAGCATACTCCCAACTCACTTTAGAATCCAAAACTGAAGAGCCTCCAACCACACAATCTCAAAAAATTGGTTGTTTCACTCTCCGAAGGGTGGCTATCTCTGCCTGGCCGTACCAAAAAAACTTTTCTCTAAAGTTCAAACCTTACGATCTTCCAAACGGTGAGGAGTTACAATCTAAAATTTTGTATACACATACATGTACAAGTTAGGTACTAGATCCTACGATTAGATTCTTTAAAATACGTTCGAATTTGCATAATTCTACCCTGAACTAAAACATGGCAAAATTGAGGCAGAATTTGGAATTTTATGGCCAAAAACTTTAGGGGTTAATACTACAAAGTTTCACCCTCTTGTTAAGTTTAAAAAATAAAAATAAAAATAAAAATAAAAATAAAAAACTAAAAAACTAAAAAACTTGAGTGATTGGTTAGAGGTGTCTTTACCAATGGAGTATATATTCATTTATAATGAATACATACTCCAAGATCTGCTTCTAACTATGGAGTATTCATTCACTGCAAGTAAAAAATCTAGAAATGAAATAACATATTTTTCGGAAAACAGTTAATAAACAGATAATTCAAAGTTTGTAATGATTGGCTATTTTGGGGTACAAAATTCACACATTAACTCCAAGCTTTTCCGTTCCCCCTTGCTTGCCTAGTTGCCAGCAGTTGCTGAGACTCATACTAAATATATTACCCAATAGAGTAGAAACTCTTTCCTTCATCGGAGCAACAAGGACCAGGCAGCCTTCCTGTCTGTTCCAACCACAGAACAACGTCGTTGCATTTGCACAGGGCAGGAATGGGCACCATTGGATTGTGCTCTTGCACAAGATCCTGCAATGGGAGCTGGCTTGGGTGAGGCGGTCTGCTTTCCTAAAACATAACACATTTAATGAAGTGGGTGGGTTTAATCAGTGCAGCTGATCCTGCATTGATGAACAGAGGTGCTGGCTCCTTGATCCTATGTCATCTCCGGATGGGGAATCAGGGGCAATGACGGGGAGAACCGGCAGCTAGTTACAAATAAACGGACCGAAATCGACGGCCAGCCAGTAAAATATGAATGTCTTGGGATATTTATCGGTTGGAAAAACTAAAAATCATCCATGTATCACACAAGTATTGCATGGATATCATCCATACATGGTCAAATTGTCATCCATGTATCATCTACGTCTACCAAAACATTTCATAGAAGTTAGGATATTAACTGGGTTAAGTCCCAAATCTCCCTAATAGCTAATCCGAATGAAAGTTAGTTGTAAGTTAGTCGGATGAAAGTGCCAAATTCAGTTCAAAACTTACTTTGACCTAAATATCACATGAGTATCACCTAAATATCACATAAGTATCATACATAAATTACCAAATAATCTTATTTAATGTCTAATAATAGCTGGATGACCTCTGAAACTTCCTGAACCCCGTTGGAGATCACACTTGAATGAATGTGAAATTTTCAGGGTAATGCTGCATGCACTGTCAAAAGGCTGTGTTACTACTATTGGATTGTGCCATGTAGATCCGTTCTGTGACTGCCAATTTTGAAGAATGACCCAGTTTCCATTCTGGAATTTGGATTGCAGCAGGGATTAACCTTGATTTTATCGAAGTATAGCAAAGAATGATAGTAATACTACTTTTTTGTTTCATGCTATAAGCAGAGGAAATATGGGGAAAGAGATTATGCATGTTGTGAATCCACAGAAAGTTTGCAAAGTGAAAATTTGTTCTTTCTCAAAAAGCTGTTCCAAAGCTGTGCACCGAGCAAAATACTTTTGATATCCTCATGTTTCACACGACAGTCAAATTTGGAACTTGAATTAACTGCAAGGATTGGCAGTTATTTAGCTGAAGCTCTCAGGCTGGTAAGGAATCCACAACTTGCCAATGTACTGTTCAATTGCATATACTCACGGTAAAGTTGAGAGATGATTTATACTCAGAATGTTTCATGTCAAGTAAGGGATTAACCCCTAAAGGAGCTTGCTCTCCGGAGCAGGTCAGGAATACAGGAACTCTATAAAGGCGTAGGTGAACTCCGAACCTCGGTAGCAAAGGTTCTGTTCATGATTTTTGATGGCACTTGTTGGGTAATCTGTGTGCGGAAGTGTAGAAGATAGAGGTCGAATGAATTTGTCGATCGAGTATGTGTTCGATTTATGAGGAATTTCGTAGTGGGAGGGGGTGCAAACTCCGGTGAAATTGCGATACGTATGTGCCTCGCGAGTCCACGGGTCCAGGATCGCCATCGGTTATAGGCCCTACGGTTGGCACGGTTCCCGACGATGCGTGTCAGAGACGGTGAGCCGGTCACTTCGGTTACCTGGAGAACCGGTCCCCTGTAATCACGGGGAAGTTCGGCGGTACTTTGGGATGGTGTCCAGACGCGTGGACGAATAGGGAGAGAGTTCTGACGGTTTGGCCGTGTCCCACGACAGTGGATCACCAACCGCCGTGAAGTCCATGGGGTGCGGCCTCACATTCGGTTACTGGAGAGCACCGAAAACACAATCGCTCTCAGTGAGCACTGATAGAGCACACCTTACGAAGTGGGGAAATATACTTTATAAATTTGTGCGGTGCTTCTTCCACAGACAGAAGAAGGAAAACCCCTGCCTACATATCAGCCTATGTTCGAGGTGATGGTCAAATTCAATACCGAGAGTTTGAGAATGTCTTTACTGCGACCTTCTAGTAAGAGAGCAGACGACGTATCTACATAGAGACAGAACAGACACGGAGTAGTGGACATGTAGCAACTATGTACAGATTGTTCATATGGCTCGGAAGACACAGTGGAGCCAAGAGTTTCTACTCTGAATTGAGAGGCCTATTCACTCCTTTGTTACCTTGAATTCCACATATCCTACTTTTGTAAACAATAGAGTATCGCCGAGGCCAAAGTTGTTGGAGGTGCAGAACTCCGGCCAACCTTTGGTGAAGAAACACTGCGTCTGCGTTTTCGCCTCATGGCACATTGTCCTGACAATCGCTTCCGTTACAGGCCCCGTCAGTACGTAATCTTTCTGCTTGAAGCCAGCCTCCCCCTCAGCGCGCCAATACGCCGTGGGAATGTCCTGCCAGGATATGTATATATGCGCATGGGTTACCTTGGGAAAAAGAGTACAACAAATTCGCACTAAACCTATGCACTCGGAAATTAGGAATTCAATTTTCTATTGTCATTCAGGTGAAATAAAGAAACGACAGCAAATGGGTACAGTCGAAATCATGGAAAGAAGAATGCAAACGGAACTCACAAGTCTGCCTGACTTCTGCTGGAGGAGATGTGATTTGCGGAGTGTCTTCCGGAAGTGGGGAAGATGGGTCATTGCAGGGCGAACTCGTGCACGAGACTGAATGCCTTCGGATTGCGGGACCTGCGCAGCTTCACGTTCATCGAAGAGAATGTCAAGCAAGACATCGTCAACCTCGGGTTTAGGGTGAAGAAGGTCGGGGACAGGTATTTCCTCCCATGCTCCAGCGTCGCGTGTAGGTAGACGTCCATGCTGGCGAGGGCGCAGCGCCTTGGGAAGGCCACACTTAGGCAGGGACGGGACTGCCGCATTCTCAACCGCCGGTTTCTCATCCGGGGAAGACTCCAAGACGCCGCTACGGCGGTGGATTTCCACGGCCAGGCAACGATCATCAATCACCTCGAAGGTGAGGAATGCACCCACCCCGAGGTGGTTGTCCGCAAGGAATTTCGACCACCCACAACAGACAGACTTCGCGGAAATTGTAGCAAAACCAGTGCCGTCGACGCGCTCCAGCTCTAGGGGCCACTCCCTCCACGTTGTGATGGACATCACAAGGGCGCACTTCGACTCCCCTGGCCAACCTGTACTCGTAGTAAATGTGGTCGGGATCTCCTGCCACACCAACATGAAGATCACATAAGAAAAGAGGTGTACTTCCATGTCCTCGAAGAACTCTGCTGCAACGGACCTAGGTTGAGAGACGCCATGTCCATGTCGAGTAAGTGTAGACAGGGGTACTCACCAGTGGAGAGTTCGGCGCGGTCGATGACACTGTCAAAGCAAAATACCGGGCTCCGACGTCGTTCAGCTCTTGGAGAATCTCCATCACGGTTCGTTCAGGAGCCATGTCGTGGAGCTGCTGCTGCACTGTTCGTTGACTGAGGGGCTTCCCCGAAGGTGAAGGAATACAGGGAGTACTTGGGCTGCGGGGCAAGACCATAGAGGTGAGAGTGCTTAGAACATGTGAGAGTGCAGTGGGCGTTTACAGCGCATGAAAATGAAATAGTTAGAGTGGAGGAAGACACCTGAATTGCTGCTTAGGCTTTGGCTCATTATGGGCCGTACGCGCTCTTAAATGTCCTTACGGCTAGGTGTAATGACAGAATCCGATCGAGATCGGTGAATCATGAGCAACAAGTCCCGTCAACAACGGCGTGTCACTTCAGTAATCATGAAATCAATCCACTGGGGACTTAGGGGTCTCACCTGCAACTCCAAGTATAGAGATTCTAGCGCACCTTCGTTGGCGCTGAGCTAGGATTGAGTCCCTCTTGAATCCTGGATTCCCCCAATCAGGACGTATAACCGAAGACATGGCACAAAACACCCCCTCCTATCTGTCAGAACAATCACAGAAAACTGTAACTAAGAACGACAACTCCCAGTAAAAGGGAATCGACAAAGCAATAAGAGCAATGCCCATGAGTCTGTGCACAAAAATGTGTTCCAGAAGTGCACCCCCCGTCACGTACACGTCGGAGCCAGTCGAGGATGGAACTCTCGGAACTCCAACCATGTCCAATGAAAGAAACACATCGCGAAACCTGAATCACTGTGGAAGATGCACTTCAAGGGTGCACAACGTAACAGAGCCGGGATGCGTATATAAACCACATACCTTACTGAACTTCCATAAAAGGAGTTTACAAGGACACGAGTTCGTTAAAGTTCATAGGGTCCAGGAGCATTCTAAAATACAAAACATCACAGTGATGACGAGAACAGGCGCGGCTCAGAAGTTGGGAAATTCCAAAAAAACAAATACATGGTCCGACGAGAAGAAGAGTGGCCGGACACGAATAACAAAGTCTTCAGGGGACCGGGGAGATACACATAGTTTTGCTAAGCAGAGTGACAGAGAACGGCCGGAAGTTAGTCAGTGACGTCGTCCAGCAGCGGCGACGGCGCGCCATGCCGGTCACGGTCGATGTCGTCAGAGGAGCAGGCGCTCCCCTCGTCTTCAGAGTCCGATCCCGTGGGCACTACTGGTGGAGGTCGCCCCACAGTGTTTGCCGAAGCCGCTGTCGCTTCACCGACGGGCACGACCTGCATTCGAGGGGGGGGCAGAGGCCGGTCCATGGCGTCTACATGGTAAACTCCGGTGAATCTGGCGACGGCTTGATATTGCGCCTCGCAGGTAGGGGACCAATCCCAGACGAAGTCATCGTCGAGGAGATGAGTCAGCGCACCATACGGGGGGAGTTCGACGTCCCAGTTCACCTGCTCAAAGAGCTCGAGACGCCGTAGCCACTCCCGCACCTCCTCCACAGTGGACGGTCGCTGCAAAGACACTTGGTCAAATCGCCGCTTCATCCTTGCGAGTCTGAGCAATTCTTCGGGCTTAGAAAGAAGAGAAGTAGGTGAACAAATGAAGAAATCAGAATATGATCTACTGTTGGGGGAGGGCTTACCTTCTGGACTATTTAATGGCGTCTCAAATGAGTACCTTCCAGGCACACTTGTCCCGGACGACGCAGCTTCCGTTGACAACCTCTAATGCGAAATCCCCGGGTACAGAGATTGCAATGAAGAACACTTTTGGGACTACACTCCAGCGGCGTACCCTGCGCAGGTCCAGCACGAATCCAGGAGAACGATGTCACGGTCTAACGTGAGAACTGAGGACGGGTCTCCCCTTCAACGACTTCATGTGCCTGCGATCGAGACGCCCAGTACAGAGAAGTATACTTGGAGCCAAGCCTGACGCGGACAGTGGACGACGAGACAGGGGAAATGACAAGTGCAGGAGCACTCATACGACGACTGAAGTGTCATTGAACTGGAATGCCTCCGGTACAGCAGAAATGCAGCAAGTGCGTGAGGGGGGGGGGGGCAGGGACAGTGGACACTCACCTACGGTTCACGGCAGAAGAGCGGCCCGTGAATGGGAAAGGAGGTATTGCTGTCACCACGCTCTTGGGACTGATTAGATAGAGCTGACTCCTGGATTCTGTAAGTGCTGGTAAATGCATGTGGAATCTGCCTCGTCATACCCGGAGGCACGAAGTTCGTCCATTGGTCTCTGTCTTCCTACAGAAGTAACTGCATGCACACAGTAAGTCCGGCACATAGAAATATCATTGAACTGAACCGACGCCAATGTAAGAAGCGAAGTAAGTATAGAGGAACTACAGTAGCGGGTGAAACATGGATTGAACTCATACTCTAAGTTCCTGTAATCACAAAGAACACAGTTTAGCGTGGACCAGCAATGTAAGAGACAGAGGCCAGAGTTACCTCGTAGAAGAAGTTACCTTGGATGGGGAAGGTACCTCCCAGAAGCGGGCAATTACACTGTGGCGCGATTGAAAAAACCTCAGATTCCTCCAGCGCACCGCGGAACAACCCTAAACCAAAAAGGGCCGGGCTACAGTGACGAGCACAGAAGAACCGGACAACGCACTGACTCCACAAACGCATATGACAAACTCCAGGAACGCACATCATTCCGGCACAGAGAATGGTGACCACCGGTCAACCAATAAACGTAACACACACCGAATGAAGAAATGCAAGAAATCCACTGCCAAGCCTAATCATCTGAGGCGGTACTGCGCGCAGACGAAGAGGATGTGCACATTTACAGACTGCGTTCAGGATGTTCAGCGGCCAGCATTTACAAACAAAGTACGAGTCTCGGGGCGGGTAGTTCGTGAAGTAATGTCAGTGCGTTCAAAATGTAGATGCATGCATTCCTACGCAAGCGCGACCCTAAGAAGTGGGTCCAAAAAAACACTTCACAGCGCTACTCTGGTGGTGCACGATGTCCACGGATGTCCACAGCCCTTCGCTCGTACGGGGTTCTGGTCTTTGGTGCGACGATATGAAATGCCCTTCAGTCACAGCGACCGACGCCGTTTTCGCCGAGGGGAGGAGCTAGGTAATTCCTTTGCGGCGGATTCCACCAGGAGGTGGAAGGTGGACCACGTCTCCCACCATGTCCGATCAGCGACTCCCTCCTGCCATGACCACGGACGACGGAAGTCAGAGACAGTAAATCATACCTCTAAATGAGCCCCTCATGTTGTGCCCTATAACACTCCTCCGGGCACATCCACCTCTTCCCGCAGGCTTTGCAAAACCACTTTTGCACACGGCCACGAATTACACATCTTCGCTTCAAAGTCAATCTATATAGGGTGTGGACAGTCGGGGGCCGTCTCAGTGGAGGGGCGGTATGGGTGAGTCTTTTGCGAGCCCGAATGGCACCCTGGGCTAGGTAAGTTCCAACTGCGATCTTGAACGCAAGGTGCGTGGTGGCTGGCAATCCAACAGCCTCCATTTCCTTCACCCAGCAGACGTAGGCATTGACCATTGTCTGGTCTACGACAAGATGAAACAATTTAAGCCACCACTTGTGACACCTTAGTTGGCTAGAGTAGCTCCCCCGAAGCTGATCCGTGACGTCCACCCCCCGCATGTACTCCACGTACTGCCGGTGCATGGGGGAGGACGGCACAATGAGCCTGCCTCTCAATCCATCCACCTTACGCAACACCTTCGTATTCGGCTCCCACGGCGGCGCAGCAGTGCTAAGGAGCGTGACCAGTTTCTTATCCTGCCAGGATACCACGCCCATCTGTCTGTGGACGTGGGTCCTGATCAGCATGGAACCCCGCACAGACGGATCCAACTGGCGGTACAAGCCTCCTGGCAAATTCTTACTGTACCTCCTCACGGTGCCGGTAGCCCATATACCTTTGCACATGAGGTCGTGAAAGAGATTTACACTTCCAAAAAAATTATCCACGACGAGACAATGTCCGCGATTCTCCAGCCCGGTCATCATGCGCTCCACCACGTGGTAGCCGAGGCCATGCGGCCCTGCTCCTGTTCCCTCTCCAAAGTATACCTCAATGGTGTACACAAATCTACTCTTTGAACTAGCAAGAAGCCACGCTTTAATACCAAACCTGACAGGTTTCTTAGGCATGAACTGCCTTATGAAACAATACTTCCCTTTGTAGGGAATGACACATTCGTCTACTGTTATTTCCCTCTCTAAGTTATAGATCTCCCTGGAAACTGTGCCGAACATGTCCACGAGCCACCTTGTTTTTGCTATCCTGTCGAACTTCGGGTCTTTCAAAGTTTCACATCTCGGATCAGAGTACTGTTGTCCACCAGGTGGAGGCAGCGCATAATGTCCTCCCACCTCCTGAGCGTCATGATGGAGGCGATCAATGTGCAATACAGGAAGGGCTGCTTGCGCATCCAGTACTGGCGCACGCTGGGGAGGCGTTTGCAGCCCATGAGAACACAAATCCCTATCCACCCCCGGATTTCGTCACGGGTCACATCTTTCCACAGCCGTCCCCCTTTTGTCCTCGGCGCTTCATTCTCCACGGCAGGCATGGTGGTTTTGGCGTACCTGTTCGTTTCAAACACAATCCGGTCCAATACAGCATCAGACCAGTACATTTCAAATACAGTCTGGGGCAGCGGGACTCCCGGCGGTCTGGGGCCCTTCAACCCTGGTTCAGGGCCTGAGAAGTTGTCGCGACTTCGGACGAAGTTCACGCTGGCTGACGACCACGAGGCCTTCCTGTAGTAGGCAGCCAGTTGGTTCACATCCATTGGCACCGGTGTGAAAGCATCCGGAGCCATGCACCATGCTTCAAGGCCCTCCGGGTCCTTCACCGCTTCATCCTCGCAATCTGGTGCGAAGTCGGAGTCACTGCTGTAGAAGGTGTCTTCAAACTCCGGGAGCCAGTTGGAGCCACTCGAATCCGGGGCCTCCACTACCACTTTTACCTTACCTTTTGCGACCTTAATCACAGGAGGCAACATGTAATCCGGGAGATCAACGCTTACCTGCGGAAAGGTCATCCTCGCAGTTGAGTCTTGCGTTCCATCCACGCCTTCGGTGTCGGAGGGGGGGTCGTAGTCGGCAATCGGCTTGCCCGCTGGCGCGGCTGCTGCGCTCTTCCCGGTGTTGTTCTCGGCTACGTGCTCCGTGCGCCCTGGGCCCTGTCCACTCCCAGCCCCGCTTGCTTCTCCCTCGGCTGCTTCAACCTCGTCATCTCCAGAGCTCCCGCCAAGTGCTGCATCTGCGGCCACCATCGGTATCCCCGGGTAGGAATCAAGTGATTCAGGGAACAGGACTGGCTGTTGTGGACTGAAGCAATGCTGCCTCTTCCACCAGCCATATCCATGTCCCCCCTCGCTGCCACATGCACGGATGTCTGGACCATTTGCGATCCGAACATTCTCTTCCGCCAAGTGGCAGTCCGTGTTGTACCCCCCGAGATCACAAATTACCATCTTTTGTCCCGTCACAAGGTGTATGCCCTCCCCGGTGACATCCCCTTGTGTCCAGGAAGGGGTATCTCCTGTATGGAAAGATGACTCGGAGAGGAACCTGTTTGGAACAAGGACGGCCCACCCCGACCTCCTCGAACTCCAGTCCACGTAGGTTCCGAAGAAGCGCTCTGGCATTATGTCCACGTTCACCAGGACATGCCTCTCCATCGCTCCCCCAGGATGCGTGCTGTCGAAACCGATACTCCTCGCAATTGGAGTGGACCTCGTCCAAGAGTCATCACGGAACACCGCATCCCAGAGGTCCAGGTTCCAAGTCTCCATGCTCTGAACCGAGTGCTGCGATTCTGGAGCCACGAGATCTTCCGCTGCCTCGTACCCGTCGAAATGCGCAAGGACCTCGCGGATGGTGTCGTCATTTGCCGTCTGTCGCTCATATTCCGCCACTTGCGCCGCGAGCGCACGCGTTCTAACACCGTTTGTGAGGTTAGGAACGACTTCTGGGGGGAGCCAGTCCGTCGGCTTCCTCAGCTTGCGGATGCTTTTCCCCTTCAAATCCTTCCACTCCTTCACGGTCAGTCCCCCTCTAGCTTTCTTCAGTCCCTCTGCAATTCACCAAGTACGGACATTAATCCAACAAACTCTGCTTAGAACATTGTGATACCCATCGCGAAGTGGGCGACATGTTACGCAATCTACTCGGATGTTGGACAGTTCCAGGTAACGTACTCGGCAGTTGTGATATCGCAATGCTACGGTAACTTGTGAACTGGAAAAACAAAAGTACTTCCTCCTACAAACCCAAGAGATACGTGCGCAGAGGAACTCATCGCACATGAGCATTTACAGGAAACAGAGGACCAGAACATTACCATAGAGGAGATTCTAATATACTTACGTGTAGAGGCGGGCGTCCAATTCGGAGGAGGAGGACCGAAATCGTTTGCTGGATCGCAGGCCGGCATGGGCGTCTGCTGTGCCAGGATTCCTACTCCGCAGCTCGCGTCCCCGACCTTCTTCGCTCGGGACTTCCGCGGGGGCTTTGGTGTGCTTTCCCCCCCTTCTGGAGCGACCTTCTTCAGCCTCGGCTGCCGGGGCTTTCGGGGCCTCTTCAGGCCATCCACTGCCTGCGTCATGACGACCTCCGCTTCCCCACGTGGTCCCTGGCTGTCCACCCCTAACAAGGGAGCTGAAGCCGCCTGCAATGGAAGCTTTGTAGGCGTTATTCCCTCAGTTTCCCCCTATACAGAGTTTCTACTCTTCAGAAAAAAAAAAAAAAAAAATCACACACAGAGCACGAATGTTCACACCTTATAACATGTAAGAGTAGGAGGAGGTCTTCCTTACCTTTTTCCCCCTCGGCTTGCGGGGTTTCTTGAGGCATGGCTCCAAACCCCCCTCCTTCGCCTGCGTGGTGTCCATATCCGCGTCCGGTACCACCTCCTGCGTGTTTCCCTCGAACACAGCAGACGGAACCGCCTGCACCAGGGGATCGTTAGCATGACTCCCCTACATCCCCCTCATGAACCGCGTATGTCTTTAAGAAAAATTTAATCAACACACAAGGAACGCATTCAAAACTGAAGACTCTGGTTCATGAGGTTCGTCAATTACCTTCTTCTGTCTGGGAGTGCGCGGCCTCTTGGCCGGCGTGCTGGCCATATCCCCGCCCGCTACCACTCCCGCGGTGTCCCCGGGTTCCAACAAAGGCTCCGGAACAACCTGTTGGCACGAAGTCCTTAGCATGAGTTCCGAACAGCCCTCCACTGAATGGAGTATGTCTTCACAGAAAATAGGAATTACACTGTGCATGACGACATTTACAGTTGAAGAGTGCACTGCATTCGCGATTTACCTTCTTCACTCGTGGCTTGTACTGTCTCTTTGGCCGTGCCTCCGGCACTCCCTCCAGCGCCTGCGTGCCCTCCACTTGAGGGTCCCGTCCCAGCTCCGTCGTATTCATGACCAACACCGGGGGTGGAATCACCTTCGCACAGACGGTGGTCAGTCACAGTCCCCTCCCTTTCAAGTAAGGCCGTAAATCATGAAGGGCCGGAGGTCAGCATCGTAACAACTGAATCGCACAATTGGCATCGACAAAACATTGAGGATTTATTAATTAATGCTTACCTTCGTCGCCCTTGCTCTCGGAGGTTGCTTTGGCTTCGGGGACGGGTCGACATTCTCCTTGCCACCCTGTGTCCCCTCTGTCTCTGCTGCGACTCCCCCCTGCAACACCTTCCATTACAACAGAGGCGAATTTTGAGCTCCACGAGAACCCTGAACGCAGGAAACATAGACCTCAAAGAAACTGCAAACTTCCCCGGCAAAAACTCGCAATGGAAATCCAGCATTTCAATGAAGAGAAGAACCTGTTTCTGGGCCTTCGTTAGCCGCGGTTTTCTTGGCTTCTTTGGAAGGGCCCCACTCTCCGGCGCCGTTTGCACCAGGACCACATCGGAATCGACTATCTCCTGCGGATGCCAATGAAAGAAACTGTAAGTTCTGTACAATTGCTCACCGAAGTTCAACTTCCATTCAGAAATAGTGCTTGTGCCCTAATTTGTATCTGAATTTCCTGAAATGGCTGTGGAAGGGGTCGTCACCTCCGTCTGCCTGCATGAACCTTCTTTGCAATACGAGTTCTTCAAGAATGGATATGTGCTACAGAACACTCATCAATCAATGCTGGCTGTAACAGTCTTGTAAGAAGACATCAGACATTGCCTACCAATGACAGAACGTGAGAACCCTAAACCGAAGGACAGGGCTCCGGGTGAGTATATACCTGCGGAGTCTTGTTTGGATCCGTCGTGAGGGGATCCTGTGTGGGAGGCGGCTGCGACCCTGCCTTGGAGGTCCTCGCCAGGCGCTTCAACATTTTTTCCCGAACTTGGGAACACATGATTGCGCAAGATGTCCGTCACAGTTGCAGGAAAAGGCCGTCGCTCGCACCAACCGAGAATGCGAGCTGCGTGTCTGTACCACAGGTACCGACACCGTTCTGGCTCCTCAAATTTTCCCCTACGATTCCACTTGCTCGGACGTGGTTCCTTGAGCACTGTCCTCGCGTCCAGGAGTTGCAACGCGCGCTCCACTCCACGCACTGAAACTCCTTGCCCTTCGAACCACTTCTTCAATTCTCCCCCCACCGCTCCAAGTTCCCTTCCTGATTGATTGTGGCCTGACTCTCCCATGTATAGGTTCTCTCTGGAATCAATCACCACGAATTCTACCTGCAAATGAGCAATACTGATTGCAACCAACACGAATTCCAATCCCCACCACCAAACCCTCTTGTAGGCAAGTCCAGAGTCCATCCTACCAATCGCCCCTCTCAACCGGTACACCTTCAACGTGGTTGTCAACCTCATTGCAGCCGCCTCCGCACAGCGACTCCCCGCAGCCCTTCAGTCCGGATGCCTCATACAAAAACATAAACAAAGTTGTAGAGCCGCAAAACAGGAGTGGGGGAGGTGGAAGGCGAAAAACGGAGCGGGAATCCCATATCGCCACACGCGGGAGTCCTTGTAACGACGACGACCACCTCACCCGGTCACCAACGGCCACCGCAGATCACGGGGATCTTACCCCCAAGACCGTCCCCGACCTCCGTCAGAATGAGCAGTTTCCTCAGGAATACGTGGATATGCGCATACATTTCGTCACAGACACCGGAGTATGGCTCAGAATGAAATTCAAAAAATCATGTAATTATCACATCTTCAATGCCGTCATATCCGTAGTTACTCCCGAAACTAGATTCCATGTTCTTCGAGGTGAAAACCGCTAATACAGCACTACCGTAGGCCAGAATGGCCTGTCAGCTCCTTTAGGGGTTAACTTGAAACCATTTCCTTAAGAGTACACTTCTGTAGCTGCATGCAGCAAAAGAGCCTCATTTCATTCGTAACGCCCTTTGGGTTTTTTGCTATGGTGATTGAGAACCTCCCGCAACATGAGGTGGGTTGGGAGGGCCTCCCGGATTTTTGCCTAGAATTTCCTCCGCGAGGGAAAACCCGCACTAGTAGAAATGAGTGTCAACTATACTGGAATCAACACCAAGAACAAGCCTATTCTAAGGTTTGAGGAAATGGTATACATAGAACACTATTTGGTGTAGTTGGACACCTGACAGGTCTAATTGAGTCCGAGAGAAAAGTGGACTTTTGATGTGGGCCCTGTTCCACTTTGGAATGCGCAGATCTACCTTCACTGATGTAAATGTAAGAATCATGGATGTATATTGCAGTGGATGAGGGATTTTTAAATTGCGGTGATGAAGGATTCTCCCAAGGTGTACATTGATGGATGTCCACAAGTTTAGATTTGGATGTTGATTGAAGCCCATGACGTTCACTCTGTGCTCTCAACAGAGTGGTTCACTCTGTGTTGAGTCTCCAGCTGCATGAGATAAACAGAGTGAGTGCTCGTTTTTATACTCAAGTAGTAACGTTCTCTGAGCAATGCTTGTGTGATATGTGCATCACCACAGATAGCTACAACAAGTCCAACGACCTTGGCTGAGGACCCACATTGTGCCACCAGTTTCTCGACAGTGTTCACTTGTTTCCGACGACTTGGCTGGTGATTGGTTTGCCACCTGGATTCTCTTTTTAAAGTTACTTCCAAGTTACAATGGGTTCACTAAGCGCGAGGACAGAAGGGTTAAAGTCCCTGTACCATATATATCTTATCTTCCTATTGGCCAACTCCGTGGCCAACAACTGTAGACGCAAATCTTAGGCAAGCTTCAGTGCTCGGACCCCACAATTACACCAAAACTGAATCTTGGCCAATCAGGAAACAAAGCTAATTCTGAATGAACACCATACATGTTTTCTGGTGTAATACTCTGGTGTAGTTAGCGGCTATTTCCACTAGTGCCGGGAGGAGTTACGCTGGGAGAGCCCCAATCGGAGGGGCTCTACCTTTACAAAACACATGAGCTTTCTTGTGTCTTGGTTATCTCTCAAGTTTTCAAGTGGCGTATTGTCAGATAATTTTCACAAAGCTTTTTGAGTGACCCTAAAACCAAAGTGGTGAAGCTTCTTGTTCCCCCGCCTTATGAGGCGCTTTCAACCCCTTCTGTTTCCAAAAAATTGAAAAATAAAGTTGTGATGCTATGAAACAATTGATAACCAAGTTGGATGTTAGGTGGGAACAGATAGTTGTATAGAAAAGGAAGACTATACTTCCAAGAATGCTGGCCAGGACCCAATAGCAATGTAGAAATGGATCTCTGAGCTTCCTGTGGTTGAGAGCAAATACAGAAGGATGCATTTCAGTTCCTTTGGCCTGATAATTGGATTGCCAACTTATCTGGCCAGGCTTGCAATTGCTTGGACACCAACAATTGTGATGAGTCATGAAGAGTTCAAGCATTGATGCATGCTCTGTGCAATGAACACAAGCTTGATAGAATACTTCCTATTTTGGGAAGCAAGAAGTCAATCAGCACCAGCAATTTTGTCCAGTCAAGTTTTGGCTCTGGAAGATTCACCCCTATTTATGCCTTGCAAAGGAAAATTGATATAAAATTCTTATCTTAATGAATATGCTGAAGCGATGTAATTACACGAGATGTGTAGAGATTCCCTGTGAAACACAAGGTGCGGATTGTGAATTTCGAGGTTTCAAAAGAAATATTTGTAAATTCATCATGCTTGTTCAGTAAAGTATGTAAGTAATTTAAAGTTTTTTTCTTAAAGTAAGGTATTCCAATCATGAAGGTATTCCAAAACATTCTTGAATTGTGTTCCAATTATTCATACACCCAAGGTGATGAAATTGCATTGTAATTCATGACTTATAATTAAGGACGTATTTTAACGTACATTTTATGTTTTTTTGTTTTTTGTTTTTTTGTTTTAAATTTTATTTTAGTGGATAGAAATGTCCATCTGATACAAAATAACATTGTTGAGTTTTAAACAGGGTCAACAATGTTCACATTCTGTCATCTTTCCAAAAAGACTGTTGGTGTGACACAAACTTCATGAATTGAGATACCATACTTGGATAACTTAACCCTTAAACGTCAGACCCAGCCCGAGGGGCTGGGTTTTTTTTGAGAGAATCTTGCTCATAACTTAGTACACTCCATTATACCAAATTGGATTTTTAGAATGTCAAACTGAGCACCTTAAAGAAATCTATACTTTCTTAGAATAAAGCTCAAGCAAATTAAAAATAGAATAATGCTTAAAATGGAGTTTAAACGAGATTTTGGGAGTGGTATCAGGAAAGCATATGACGTTTAAGGGTTATGCTATCTGCACCGTTTTTAGAACAACCAGTACTGAGACGTAATATTTTCATGAATTTGAAGTTAGTTCTTATGAAGAATGTAAATTTCAGCATGATTTATTTTCCAAATTTAAAAGTGAAAAGCACTCTGAAGCCCATATTAGTTATTGAATTTCCACAAGTCCATACATATGTAGTTCTAATTTCCACTCGTGATAATCCTCAAACCAATCTTTTTTTCTTTTTTCTTTTTTTTGGAAAAAAGTGACCTTCAATCCTCAAACCAATTACTAGTACTCTCAAGAATTCTCAATACTTGAATACCATTGGTGGGTTGCTTCCTTGTGAATAGTGTTATTTTGGAGAGACACACACGATATGAGCTAGCCAAGCATTGGTCGGTTGCCAGAAGTCTCTACCAATAGATTTTCTTTGCTTGGTCACCTTAAGGTATCTGTAAGGCAACCCCAGTTTTTTGTACTTCGTCTTTTGAACTGTAACCAGAAACTGATCTAGACACATTATGTACTTGGCCTTTGATTTGCTAACCCTGCGATGTTTCTGTTCACAAACTTCACAACAGACATGATGCAATCCAGGGGCGTCAGAAACTTGGAATATAAATTATGCTTGTCATAAATTATTTTGAGAAACCCTGCAGGAGTGGGAAGCACAGTTTATCCACCCTTGTAGATTCCACTGTCCTCTTTCAATCTAGTAATCATTTGTAAGGAGCAGAATTGACTGAGTCTGCCCAACAAAACACACATGAATGTAGACAAGTGAATAGTAACTTACGGAAATTAATCTAATTTATTTTCATTTATTGGACTAGCAGAGTTACTATTATTAAAGGATATTTTTATTGATCCCCATCAGTACAGGAAAAAGGATTCTAATGCACTTAGAAACACATTTTTTGGACACCCTATGAACAAGTTGTATATTTTTAAAATGTTCATTACACATATGTCTAATTTTGGTCGTATAATTTCATATTTGGTTGATCTACATTCTCATCACCATTGTTTATTAGTTTCTAAAAAACAAGAATTAATTTGGAAAATGTTTGAAACAAGTATTGGTCCAAGAATAGGTAGTTTACTATAGAAAAAAGGTTGAAGAACACACAAGGAATTTGTTGACATCTAGTATAATAAATTGTCTTATAAAAGGTCTCCAACGGATAAGAAAATTTCTACAAGCTTTGTATAGTTGTACAAAGCCAACCTTATAAGGTTAGGAGCTCTATGGTGAAAATCAAAAGTCGGATTGGGTGAACTTGTAAAGACATGGTAAGATGCACTATTATAGAACATCAACTTCAGTGCAAATGACATTACGCATTAAATCTTGTGAAAATATATTACTTTGGAACCATCAAACCAAATTGTACTTAAGAAACCACTTAGCCAAATCCCAAGTACTTTTAAGAAAATTCTAATATTTCATTATCAATATTCCAAATTGAAAACAATTTCTATAAATGACATTGTGATGTTTGTAACAATTCATTCTAGTTTCAACACAATGAAAATCATACTTCACATTACATGACATATTCGTTGGCCTATTATTTGGCAAAACCATACTAGACCCTTGACCCACTAGACCCAGCCTTTCTCCCCTTTATGACACATAAGAAAACCTGATGGTCACTACCCATCTCATTCCTTCCCGATTCAGTAAGTCATGCAATATCTTGCATGGCAACTATCTCTCCAATCCGTCCTCCAAAACTGCACCACATAATCTACAATCAAACTTTTCCTCGCACAAGAATCAACCGTCCTCTTCATCCACTATTTTTATTTCATTTCTATCACAAAAATGAAAATCTCTTTCATTTCAAAAAGAGAAAAAGAAAATACAACTGCATCCAGCCAGGGAGGAGAGTGGAAAATTGGAACGGACCCTCTCGGCATCGCTCTGTGATATGCAAGAGTCCAAAGTGCACAACACATAAAGGAGGGGTACAATGAATGATAATAATACCGGCAGCTGAACAAGCTCCAAGTGCACATGCCACAAGGCACTGCCGAACTTGCCGAAGTAAAGGAGCCAGCCAGGGGGTGGAACTCCTGGGCGTGGAACTCAGATTCACGCATCAATTGCACTGTTCCGCTGCTGCCTTAGGTCCTGGTTGCTCCCTCCTTTGTCGCGCCGTCACCAGCTTTTCCAAGGTTCCCACCCGCTTGGATTCGTCAACCGGAGTCAGACACCACAGTGATCGACTACATAGCATGATACATTCATCTCCGGGGTCACTGACACTAAGAGACGAATTCAGCTCCCACTGTCAGCACGGATTCTGCACTGCAGCATCTAGTTTGATCACTCAAGGCACTAAGCTGTCGCCTTCTTCCAAGTGTGCTACAGTTGCTGTTGCTTCGGAGCGTCTGGAAACAGGCTATGTTACAGTGGTATGTGAGCTGAGGGTGGTGAGTTTTGAGCTGGAGGTGTTTCCGAAGTTGGAGAATAGAACGGAGTTGAAGCTGGATGAGAGGTGATGGAGTTGTGGGTGAGAGGAGGGCGGGGTTGGAGGGTGAATCGTGGGGGTGTCGTGGTGGAGAGCAGGTGGCAGAACTAGTGGCGAAAGGTTTGGAGGTTTTGTGTTGAGAGGGGATGAGCTGCGAGCTGGGATGGGAGAGGTTTAGTGTGCTAGAGAGTGTTAGCTGAGTAGATTTGACGGTTCGGAGGTGGGAGTGTATTGGAGTGGGTTGTGAGGCGGCTGGGTGTTCGTGGAATTCATGTGCACGGCGTCGACATCGTGGACAGTGAGGTGCGTTCATGAGAGGATTGGTTGGAACGATGGGGATGCAGAAAGCTGGGGGGTTGCTGGGAGTTCATGGCGATACCATGCTTGACAGTAGTGCGGAATCCCGAGCTCGAGCGCGACGGATCATGGCTCCTCAACGCGAGTATCCAATTTTCACTCCTGTAAGCCATCTCCTCCATCTCGGCGAAGTTGACTTGACAAACTATGAAATCATTAGCCTGAGGCTGGATTCGAGATTGCAGTAGCTGCGGATGGTTTGGCTGTTAGGCCAAAATTATTACCAAAAGTAGTTGAATATCCCCGTGGATTGGCAGCATTGGCTTAGCCTCCTTCTCTCCCAGTCTTCTCGTATAGAACTGAGAGTCTTCCCGTTCATGAACCGAGAGTTGAGCTCAAGTTTTCACGGATTCATTTGCTCTCTGAGCTCCAACTCTTCTAGTTTTTTATTTGTTTCAAATTTTCCCTTGCAGTCCTTTCAGCTCTCCATTGCACGAACAGTGAACTCTGTACACAGTGTTCCGATTCTGAGAGTTATGTTTTCTCTCCAAGGCTAAACCTGTGATCCTTGACGACTGTTTTGAATAGCCCGTAGATCAAGCTGAGTTTTGCAATGTAGTTTAGTTATGTGGTCATTCTTGTAAGAACATCAGTCGCACATATTTAATGCCAGAGCTCTACTAAATCCATTAAAAAGGCTTTGACTTCATTCGTCTAAGCACTCTTGCTGTCGTAACAGGAGGATTCAAACTTTTAAGATATCTATCTCCGAAGCTGCTGCACTGTGAGTATGGTTAAGATTCATTCAAGTTGGCCAAGAGCCATTCAACCAGCCGCATTGGTCTGTAAAGCACCTCAACGTAGAGTGCATTCTGTGCCCTGTTTTGAATTGCAGCAATGTAGTGAATCTAGAATCTGTCGCTGTGATTGTTGAGGAAGCCGAATGTGCAATGAATGCAGGGCTTTCGAGAACCAGCCGCGCAGACTGGAAGCTCAGACCAGAGCCAAACGAGCTTCCAAGACTCAGACGGGCAAGGAATTTGGAAAGAGATCCACACCGATACACAGAGCACGGCGGGTCACAGCAGCCACTCCATCTCCTTCGAAACGGGCCACATGCTGACGCCCTCCGTGAGCGCCACCAGCCTCCAGAACAGCCCCTACGCCGACTACATGGAGCCACCTCCGCTCCTGTGCCCCAGCACCGGCGGCACGCTTCCCTCGGGCACCCTCTCCATGAACTCCTCCGCCAATTATTACAACGCAGTCCCCAACACCCCTCCACAGCGCAACTACAACATCCCTGGAGTGCGCGCCAGCCCCGCCACGACGACGGTCCCGCATTCCCCCCAAAACGTCAACATTCTTAGCCCGCAATTGCGACCACTGGAGAGGAGTCCCAAACGAACGCAGCTCCACATCGCCAGCCCTCGCCTCACAGAGAACGGCGGCCTGACGCCCATGGTGAACCAGCTGACGCTGAGCCCGGAGCAAACACGGCCCGACTATGATCCCACCGACGCACATCTGTCGTCCAACATGCTTCCTCCAGCGTCCTTGGCGCGGTCGCCGCACCAGGTGACTCTAGGTAGCCCCGTGCACACGCCGGTGACGTCCACAATGAAGCTGAAGAAGATGATGAAGTCTCGTCAGCAAGCCGACCAATCCCCTCGTCCTTCGATTGGTAAGGACAGGTCCCCGGGCCGCACCTGGAAGAAGTCGTTCCGAAGCGCTGCATCCCCGGCGTTGGCGAGCGTTAGAGATGATCAAGCACAGAACCAATCCGTCCGAGGCATGACGAGAGAGATGAACAACTCCTTTCAGGGGAACAAACCAAGACCGAATGCTGTGAATCCGATGGCTGCCCCGAGCTGGCGAGGAGCTGATGGCGGGCAAATGTTGGCCCCTGTTCTCTCTTCACAAGGTTAGGCCTACTGTCATGAGATTTGGTCTAAGTAATATTTTTTTTGCTTTGGCTTCCATGACAGATATTGCATCGAGGTTATGTTAATAAATTTCTTGAGATTGTTAATTGTTCGCAGAATTTTCAGGGGAAATATTTGAGCGGTCAGATGTTCTGAACAGAGTTGGAGGCAAGAAGTTACCATCAACGCAAAAGTCTGGCTCTTATAATATATTCAACTTTCTGAGCTGGGGGAAGAAGAAGGCTGGTGGTGGAGGTGGGACGACGCCGAAGCAGGAGTCGTTCCTCGACTCCGACCTGGGAAGCGTGAAAGCAGACTCCGATTCTATCAAAGTTTTAGACTACACGATTAAAACCTTACGTTACAAGGTGGAGCAGGCGAATCAGAAGCGCGCTGCGGCGATGGAGGAGGTCCGCGCATTGCAAGCAGCTGTGGAAGCGTCGGACGAGAAATGTCGCCAGTTAACCCGACGGTGCCAAGAACTGGAGCTGAAACTAAGCGCGCGCAGCAGCGGCCTCTGGGACACAGAATTCGAGGAGCCGCGCGACAGCAACGCGACTTACATCGTTGGGCGCCGCGAGCCCACGAATTCGTCTCTCGGCCCTGCACGTCGGTTCTCATCCATGGAACTCACCCCAGAACAATTCCTCAGAGTGTTCGAAGACTCCATCGCGTCGATCCGCAAACTAGCCTCCGCAATCTGCATCCAAATCCGAGAAATGGGTGAATCCGCAACGCAAGTCATCACCACGCTCTTGGAGCAGCACAAGGTCGGACGCGCTATCAGTCGCATGCCGCGCAATGTCATCATCCTCTACTTCGAATCTTTCCTCAACCAGGTCATGTTCGAGAGCTTCGAGAATGTCAGCTTCGAGCCCAACGGCGCGTCCTCCGTCTTCGACCCGGATACTCTAAAACAAACCTGCTACCAATCATACCAAAACCTCAAGAACCAGGAATGGACCACGATCGAGAAATCGCTCGGCAAGCCCGGCGCGCTCGTCGTGAACACGAACTTCCACAGGTTCTTCGTGGTGCGAATGGAACTCATTCTCTCCCAGCTCGGGAAGCTAGGGGAGAACGAAATCTCCCTCAACCTGATGGCGGCGTTCTTCAACTCTGTGAAGGCCGTGTGGCTAGTGCACCACATGGCGTTCGCGTTCGATCAGCCGGTGTCGATCTTCCGGGTCTCTCCAGCGTCGGACTTCGACGCCCGCTTCATGGAGCAGGTGACGGCGTTCGATCAGGATCTGGAGCCCAATGCGCGGTCCAAGATCAGCATCATGCTGAACCCGGGGTTCATTGTAAATCGCCAGATTATCAAGTGCCAGGTGTATTGTAGCAGTAAATACGACTAGGATATGAGATCACATGAGCTCATGAGTCGATCAAATATTTTTTCTCAGTCCCCAACTAAGTTGATCTGGACTGAGCCTTCCCTGGTTAGTTTGGATGTTGATTAGTCTTGTGAGATGGTAGTGGTGGTGTAGTGTAGAACAATTTAGCGCCTGGTGCTGTTTTGATGACTATCATTTTTGTAACATAATGGATCCTGCTTTTGGCATTGAAAGAAATAAGTTTGAGGTTTTGGCATATCATGTGTTAGTTTCTGTTCATTTGTAATAGTTGCTGCCATGCTCTGCTTACTTGCCTTAAACTATTTGCCAACTAGTGAAAGCTTCTGATAGCCAGAATTCAAATGTCAAGAACAACCTGCCATGATCACGCCAAATAAAGCCTTCATATTATACGAACATGTTGTGATGCTATCGTGCCGGTGGTTACAGAACCTTTCCAGTGAAATCTGGAATCCACAGTTTTCATAGATCTGCATGGCTTCACTTTCGTCTCCTTTGCGCACCAACTCTTTCTTAAATTTAAGGAATTTTTTCCCGGACCGACATTTTGTACGTAATTTATAGATTTCGGTTGCTGAAGTATAACCTAGCGGAAGATAATGTTCGTTTCGTGTACAGTGATGGTTTTAAGTTTTGGCCTCCTGAGTCAAAATTCTCGCTGCAAGAGCTTTCAAGGCCTACTTCCATGCAATGACTTTGCAAGCTGCCATCCGAACAAGCAAGAAGAGAATCTCCGCCCTTGGAGTACTCAACTCACACATATCGTGTTTGTAGAGTAGTACTGGAGATCCGATTTGGAGAGGATGATCACGCTTGCGAGCGCAGAGTGCAAACTTGTGGTTTCACTCCTAATTTTTTGTGAAATCCCATCTTTTAAGCAAAAGATTTTCGTGAAAATTTCCGGGTTATCCCATTCGTTTTACTTTTGATCTCGGTTGCTACTGTAGTCCTGGAGTTTTAACAGACATTTTTGAGCAAGGAGTAATGGTGGATAACGAGCCATGCCTATTTTGCTAATTGAATTCTTACGTGAGTTCCATTCTCGTGCTTGGGCTTCTGATTGATTTTCGTGCACGCGAGGGTGCTCTCTGTTGGAGCGGAAAAATTTAGATTTCCTTTTTCCCTATTTCTTTCATTCTTGAATTTCAGAATAAGGATCGACCGCTGTTTGTTGGGCAATAGCTGTCGTGAAATGGGTAGTTCGCTTGTGGCTCCTTGTGACGTTTGCTTAAGGTTTCATATGCTGAGCCTTTCATAAATTTGAATGCAGCACTGAAGACTTTATGCGTTGTGCATAAATCGATATGACAGCACTGTCTAGTGGAATGGCGTTACAGATTTGGTTTCGAAATATCTTCACCTTCGTGCTATGGCTCTGTCTACAAATACAGATAGCCATTGCTCAAGAAGATTACAACAACGTCACTGGCTACGCATGCACAGGTGCCCGCTCAACGTGCCAATCTTATACGGTTTATAGAACTGAGGGGAGTCAAAACCTGTCAACCATAGCCTCGAATTTCAATACAAGCGCAACAGAAATTGCAAATGCAAGCGGTGTAGATCCTACATTGGTCACACTGCGCCCTTTCGGAGATCATACCCTGCTGTATGTCCCGCTCGCATGTAGCTGCTTCAATGGCACATACCAGTCGCGCATCTGGTATGCGGTGATGCCGCTGGATACAATGCTAATCATCGCCAACAGCACTTTCCAGGGCTTGACCACTTACCCAGCGATTCAAGCTGCAAATCCCACCGTGGTTCCGACGAATATGTCAATCGGCCAGTTGCTGAACATCCCCTTGCAGTGTTCTTGCCCTTCCACTGAACAGCTCAGAGTTGGCTCGCAATTATTGGTTACCTATTCGATCTTCCCTCAGGACACGATAGTTGACATCAGTAAGCGTTTCAATGTATCCGAGTCCGATATCGAAGATGCAAACGGTGTCACGGATCAAATGGCACAAAAACTAGTGCCGTTCTCAATCTTGCTGATTCCTCTTCCGGCTCTTGTACCACTGAATTCCAGCAACTTTGCACTGCCTCCTCAAGCTGACCCTCCTCTAACCCCTGCTCAAGTCCCGAGCCTTAGTGGTCCTGCCATGGCGAGCTCCAAGGACCCCTCCGAGATACCCTTGGACATCGCTGTCGCCGTTGGCGCCGTCGCAGGGGCGCTAGCTGCGATTCTTGCATGCGTGCTGTGTACAACTGTTCGGCATTACAAAAGAATCATTGATGGTTACAAGGACGCCGATCGAAGGAGCTTCATGAAAGCCTCTGTTGCTAGCTCTAGTTACACCACTGGCAACGACTTCAATCTTGAAATAACGGACATCTTGGGGTCTGATAACCCTTTGAGATTCTCATACGAGGAGCTGCTCACCGCCACCAACCATTTCAGCGACGAGAACCGGATCCATGGCTCTGTCTTCCTAGGAAAATTGAAGGGGTCGTTGGTGGCCATCAAGCAGATGAAGGGGAACATGTCCGACGAGCTCAAGATCCTGTCACAGGTCCACCATGGGAATGTGGTAAGCCGTGATTTACACGATTAATTCTTCATTCCTCTGTTCTGGGTGCTGATCATGTAGAGTGCAGTATTCAGCTGCACAATCTTTTCACAGGGTTGATTCTTGCACATGTAGGAGTTCAGTTGTTTTAGGGTGCTGATCGAGACGTTTTGTGTGCTCAAATTCAAATCCAGGTGAGGCTCGTAGGTGTGTGTGCGACCCGGTCAGAGAATCTGTACCTTGTTTTCGAATACGCGGAGAATGGCTCTCTCAGTGACTGTCTCCACTACCAGATCGCTTACCCAAGCTCCAGTTTCTCCCGTTCTGTAGGGCTGCTCTCGTGGAAGCTCCGAATTCAGATTGCCCTCGATATTGCGTTGGGATTAGAGTATTTGCACAGCTACACACAGCCAAGCTTGGTGCACAAGGACGTGAAGAGCAGCAACATTCTCCTCGACCGGCAGTTCCGTGCAAAAGTGGCTAACTTCGGCATGGCCAAGATTGCAGAACCGGGACAGGGCGGCATCATGACGGAGCACATCGTGGGGACGCAGGGATATTTGGCGCCAGAGTATCTCGAGCAGGGCTTGATCACCACCCGGGTGGACGTGTTCTCTTTCGGAGTGGTGCTCCTGGAAATGCTCTCTGGCCAAGAGGCCATCAGCAGCAATGGAGAAGCCGGGCAGTTCACTCATCTCTCGACGACGATTTTCGACGTGCTCTCCGACGTACTCAGCAGCGACGAGCAGATGGCAAAGCTGCAAGCGTGGATGGACTCCCGACTCCTGGATGCTTACCCTCCGGACATAGCCTACAGCGTTGCCAGCCTGGCCAGGACGTGCGTGGAGACGGATCCCAGCAAGCGCCCCGACATGAAAGAGATCAGCTTCGCATTGTCAAAGATGTATCAGGCATCACTGCAGTGGGAATCGTCCACACGCTACACGGCCACGGCCGTTGACGCTCGGTGATGTTAATTAGGCGCTCTCCGGAGGCAGATGCAGAGTCCAGACTTGTGTGATTTCCGAATCTCCCCACGCCTCTGCAAAGGACCAAGCCGTTCCACAAGGTAATGACGGTAATATTTACATTCACTTAGCGTGAAAGGGCAAACAGTCAGAAACAAACCAAGATGTGTTTACAGTGAGCTATCCACTCCCAAAAGAGAAAGAAGTAGAATTTCCGTCTTTCCACAAAAGGTAGTATCAACAGCTGTCAACGTTCTTCCAAATTCATGTACAATGCTCATGTTAAATGTAGGGATGATGATATCTCTACGTTTGGGAGCCATTACAAGAGACGATTATTCTATCTCGATTGGAAGCTTTACATGAGGAATTTCCAAGCATAGACAACAAAATTCAAGAGCTTGAAAGGAAGTCTGGGCTATCATGTAGAATTGTCTAAAAATCATCATCATCTTCTTCCGCAATATGTTTCGCAAGTTCCTGCTCTTGCTGCTGGCGCTCACGGCGTTTTTCAGCACTCTCCAACTCCTTCTTGTGAGCATCTGGCGGAAAACGCAAAGCTTTCACTGCTTCATTATGGGTGTTAAGACAGAAAGCAATTCGAGAGTGAAATGCTTGTTGAGGTTCCTGCAGCATTCAAACAAGCACGATCAGGTTCTACTTCAAACCACCCAAGAAACCTTATCTTAATTACAACCTTGTATATTCAAAAGCTAAAATCATTCCAAGTCTATTCAAACGGATTCAGCAGCCAGCGTAAACACAAATCGGGTTCAAGAAATTATTTACATTAGAATACAATTTAAATCCACCTCTCAACCAGCACAAGTGGTAGACAGATATGACACGTAGCCCAACCATGCTTTCGGTTCTTTAAAAATAAAAAATCCACTTCATCCTTTTCCCTACCTGCGTTGAGTAGATATCGCCAGTTTCTTTCGACTGCATCCACCCTTTAGAATGGTCGACATTAGCGTCAATTCCTCCATCACGAATAGCCTTTGTAACAATGCTCTCAGCATCATCCACAGGCGTAGCTGAATCCAAGTGCAATTTTGAGGCAACATCAGCTAACGAGATTCGCGAGTATGCGATACTGATGTTCCGAAGACCAGTTCGAATGACGTTATGCCGCAGGCGCACAATCAGATTATGACTCTTGTCAGCAGTGAATACACTTGAGTTTTTCTCAGCAACCGAGCGGAACAGCTCCAAGTCCCCAATACGTACAGCCTGTCATGTATAGGTCCATAAGATCAGCATGCCAGTTATCAAAGATAACTTAGAACAAACCAATGATACCGTTAAATAACCAAGGCCAAGAATGATAAATAAACTAGCAGCTATAGCCTATAATTAAAAACCTCTGGATGCTTCACAAACCAACCACAACAAGTCCATCACAAGCAAAGATTTAGTGGAGATGCACACATTGGTAAGCTCGAAGTATGGCCGCAGGGCCTTGCGCATTCCTTGCTGCATGAAAGTAGTGCGTTCAGGAATCTCGCCCAAAAGCAGGCGCACAATGACAGCCCACTTTGTACATTGAATCCTGAAACCTCTAGCACTGGTTGGGGCCTTCCGTGCTGCTTGCAGCAAGCACTCCTTAGCATCTGTGTACTCTAGTTGAATTGTTCGTATTTTTCCCAAATAATACAAGTACCGACAAAGCTGCACAGCAACAGCAAATATGTAAGGACAGATCAATCACTCTCATGCAAAACAGAATAAATTTCAAAACAATCAGACATTGCCTACCTGCTGATTTGAATGAGAATCAGATCGTTGAGTTTTTGAACGAAGCTTCTCTGCATGATCATAGAGATTGTAGTGCAGGTAATTACGTAGCAACAAGTTCAAAAGAGTTTCCTGCGCACCAAAGCCGAGGTACATCAATGAATTAATAGCCATACTGCAAACCTCCATATAGTCTATATATATCTGCAGATACTAAACACAGCTCTGCTTTTCAACTATCCTAACAATCACCTCTTCAAAAATCACAACTACAGAATGCAAATCAAAATACGATGTATCTAGGGAACAGAAAGGCTCAAGGAAAGTCCGAGATGTAACTAAAACACCAATTATCAAGGACCATTAAAAAGCTAGAGCGTCATGTGACAGATTAATATGGATAATTTGAATGGACTTGAACAGAATACAAACCTGTCCTAGCTCATCATGTCGGAGTGTAGCTGTCTGGTGCAAAGCAAGTAAAGTCCTGACAAAGAAAATCACCAGGGCCTTAAATTAGCTGATAAAATTCTAAATGTCACACTAGCAACTTTGAACGGCAATTAGACCATCATCAAGCAAGAGAAAATCTCACCCACGAATGTCAACAAGAGAATCTGTAAGCTCGTGGCTGTAGGAGTAATAGTAGTATACTCGGGCAGCCAAAACATCTAGTGTTCGGCGATTTAGCTGTTGAAGTCTTTTGACAGCCGCTGCCGAGCAAGACTTTGCCTGCAACGGAAAAAATACCAACAAATAATTAATATTTCAATCGAAGTCTAGCTGTAAACCCGCCTTTCCGATTCTCCGGTAACAGTAAAGGCTCGACATAAGTTTCCATGAGAACTTCCGCCTAAAACTCACATTTCATTTCGGTACCAAAAATGCAAAATTAGAGGACCGTGACATAAATCGCCTGAACAACAAGAAGGGAAGAAAAAGAGCTGCAACGGATAAGAATGAGCACCTCTTCCAACTGCTTCTGATCGATTAAGAAGATGGTAACCAATAAGTAGCAAAATATCTCTACTTCAGGTAACACGGATTGCTTCTGAGAAACATGGGACTGCCCAGCGACGGAAGGTGTATCAACTTCCATGTCTTTCTCGTTCTTGTCATCCTGAAAAACCAATGTACCTAGTTTGAGAAACGAAGCATTTGATAGCTTTACCAAATATAACATCGGATAACATTCAAATGTCGCAGGATTGCCTTAATGCCGGCATCCTTATATGCTGACAGCAGGACCAATCAAAGCAGCACTAAATTGTGAGCTCTCAAAATCACAACAGAACTGGGTAACTATATTGCCCTTGCTCCACAATTGCAGCTCGGCCCAAACTCAATTCCAATTGCACCACCACCACCACCCCCATGCCCCAACCCCTGCTGCAACTCATTTCCATGACCACAAACCCGATGCACATCGAACGCCACAGTCAGGTCCAAAGAGCATTTACCGCGGCAACATACGGCGACAGGCGAGAAAGAGCCTCAGAACCAGCAGGCAGAGCATGCTTCAAAAACGCATTCACCGTCGACGCTTTCAGCTGTCGGCGAACCGCGAGCATCTGGCGATTGGCACGCGCCATCAACCGCATCTCCTTGTTCGACACTCCCTTCTCGATCGATGTGATCACTCCCTTCAGCTCTGCAATTCAATCACATCAACATCCACATCAGCTCCCTGCCATTCCCAAATCCACACCCCCTCCAAAACCCTAATAGTGACCAAAAAAAACATCTAGCCCTTTCTTCCACCGTCGAAACCAATCCACAGCAAGCTCTTCCAACACGGAAACAGAAATCGAGATCCAGCAAACAATCATGCAGGTTTGAAACCCTAAGCATCCATTGAAAGCAAGCTAGGGTTAGAAATGAGAAAGAGTGAGTGGTGACATACGGGAGAGGGCGGAGGGCGGCGTGGGGTCGGCGGGCTTCATCTCGACGTCCTGGCCCATGGCTGGAGGCGCGACGGTCATTCAATGGAGTGTGAGTGAAATGCTGAAGCTGGTGGTGCTGCGACTGTGCGAACTCCCTCACCACAGCCAAGCGAAGCTCGTGTGTTTGTGTCGCAACGCAATCCGAGCTCTGCCTCCGGAAATTGGCGACCGCGACGAGGACGACGACGGGCTCTGTCTATACCCAGATGATGCCCGGATCAGTGGGACGATGTCCGTTTTCAATTGAGAACCTCGATACCCTTCTTTAGTTCCTGGCAAGACTCTTCAAGCAGGACCCCTCTGGTAAGACCTTTCAGTTGTTTCTGGCAAGACCCTTCAATAGTTTTTTGGGGAGATGTTAATCAGGAAAATGGGATTTGACACAACGGGTATCATAGAGTACAATCTATAGTATTAGTTAGAAGGTAGAATTGGGTTTAAAAGGAATAATAAGAAGAATAGGAGGATAACAAGGTGGGAAATTCATATACAAACCTTGTGCTTCAACAACGTAAAAGTTTGAATGG
Source organism: Ceratodon purpureus (assembly GCA_014871385.1). Taxonomy (NCBI): domain Eukaryota; kingdom Viridiplantae; phylum Streptophyta; class Bryopsida; order Pseudoditrichales; family Ditrichaceae; genus Ceratodon; species Ceratodon purpureus. Next base: position 3,241,960 of record CM026427.1, on the reverse strand, counting down.
TAGAATGCTACATGTTGAATGTGTTTTTTTACGTAGTGTGCTCTAGGAATGGGTACTACTTATTTAAGCTAAGAGTTGGAGTAGAAGTGATGTGTGATACCTTCTTCATTTCAATACACTTGATGGTCATGTTGAAGGTCTTGCTTTTGAGGTACTCATGGATATTAGTATGCTACATGAATTTATTACTCAACATTCATGTTAATAAGGAAAACAAGTATAATCGGAGCTTCTTCTTGAGTTCTAAAAAATAATTTTACTTTAAGTTCCCTAATTTTTTCTAGTCCTCAAGTTGCTTTGAGAATTACAAAAGTTATTACTTTATATTAGAACGTAAGAGTTGTTTAGGATAGAAGATAGACATTTTTGGTGGTCGAAATAAAGTGGAAGATGTTGTTTACATTAGTATAGACACCAAGAGGACATGGTGCATGAAATTAGAGGAGTTGGATAACTTCTAAGAATTTGAGACATAATCAATTTGATAATTGATTTCATTGGTTATGATAGACTTTATTGTTATAAACAAGTTTTACTTGTTATGATAGAATTTGTGAATATATTATGTGCAACAAATTGTTCAAAGCCATAACTACTGGCATTTAATAATTTTTGAGGTTTCACTTGAAGTTGCTTCACTTATGGTAGAACGACCAAAAATGGCGCAAATTTCAGCATGGAGAATCTACTGCGAAATTAACAGTGCACATAATTTTCATGCATGGGGAAACTAATTAAAAAGTTGGAACAAGTGGAATCATCATTTTTGGATTCTTCTACAATTAGTTATGAATTTTTGAAGATGGATTCATAAGTGTTTCTAAAATGGCACTCTATAATGTTTTCCATCAGTACATGGTACCGTTGGGTGAGGAAGCTATTATGTACCTATGAGGGAAGATGACTAGAGCTCCATTTTCGGCACTGCGCTATTTTTGGTCGTTCTACCATATAGAATTGAATGCTAATGTTGGATATTTATATCATTTTTTCAAGCTTTACTACTCTTGGCTACAAAAGTAAAGGTGAAGGCTCTAATGATAACATTGTTGAATCGCTACAAATAAAAATTACTACAAAAACATCACATTCTACTAAACATAATTATATGAGTTTTAGATATTATCATATAAGTTCCTTGAGATTGGGTTGTTTCTTTTGTTGCATTGTATAGCTTTAGATTTAGCATTACATATAGCAGCTTCAAAGTACTTCATCCTACATGTGTTTAATTATCATTTGATAATTTTGCAATAAACTCATAAATATTCTCTGAATGCACTCACACATTGACCAAAACATTCAACACCGCACCTGTCTACCACTTCTATGAATAAATTCTTTGGTTGCTTAACCCCTAAAGTTCCTTGACTATGTTTCACCAAAAAAACGCTCCAAAACTGCCATTTTCAATGTAAAAAGCATACATGACTAAAAACTCATTATTTCCTAATTCTGACCGTAAGATTGTTAACTAGATTATTGTGGTAGATAGCTCAATAAATTTCATCATGATTGACTGTAGAGATTAGAAGTTTATAACGAGTGAAATTTAAAAACATACTTTTTGATACGGTTTTTGACTATATCGACACCTCTAACTTTTTCTTTCCTTAGGTTTTTGGCATTATAGATTTTGGAGGTTTTGATGCATGACAAAGATGGCTAAGTTAGCTAATTGTATAAAAAAAATACAAAGAAAGGACAAAACACCGGTTCTGTTAAAAGTGGACATAACCATGTGCGTTTTTTTTAAGGGATTATTTTTTAATATTAAATTATTAAGTTTATGGTACATTTAGTTTCTTTTTTCATCTAAATATGATTTAATAAAAAGGCATATGCCACACCCTTTAGTCAACTCTAAATAAATCAATCTGAGAGAGGGGGGGGAAATGCCACACCCTCTTTTGAATTATAATAAAGAAGAAAGAAGAATCAATCAAGAATTACATTTAAATAATTAAAAGAATATTGCACGTGAAACATATGTCTTATCTTTTTATAACCACAATATTCATAGTTTCACATAATTTTATACATATTTTGGAATGCTCTAAAATTTTAATAAGTCCACTTTTATGGAGGCACATACATTTTTAACAGAACCAGTGTTACAAGTGTAGCATGTTGAAAACAATATTTTTTCATTAAGTTGAATACAAAAGAATGCTAATTCATGTTTCTTTCTTAGAAATTTCATTATGATAAAAAGTCCCAATCCAAACGCAGTCAAAGTAAAGATTGATGTCCATCCTTCAAATGAAAAAAAAGAAAAAACCTACAAAATCTAATTTTCTAACTTTTATGAGGGAAAGGAGAAATATTTTTAGCACACTCCCCAAAAACGGTGAGAAAATGTTGATATTTTGTAGAGTAAACATTTTGTACTAAAAGAAGTTTTTTTGGAAAATCTCAAAGATGGCAACATTAAGTATTTATAGAAATAATCTCAGAGATAACATGTCAGAGTTCGGAATTCCAGGCTTTGGTTCCAGGATAAGTGTGCAGACCATTAATCAACATGTAACTTAACTGAGATGAACACAACCATGCTAAACTAAGATTATGCACAAACCAAAATCACATTACAAAATGTCACATGAGGAACAAGCTTCCTCATTGTGGTTTAAATAAGAGAAAGCTGGAACCAACAGTTATAACTGTCTGTTACTAACTAGTTTGTAACATTACCCCCCCCTTTATCGTCTACGTTGAGCTCCCTGTGAACTTGGTCCTGGTGCACTGGGATGAATCCTGTGGAAGTCTGCAACAGCTTCAGGTGCGTTTTCTAAATTTATAGCCGGTTCCCATGAATTCTCCTCTGGGCCGTATCCCTCCCACGAAACAAGATATTGAAGCCTCTGTCCACGACCAAATATCCGAGAGTCAAGAACTTTATGGACTTCATACTCAATGTCTCCATCAGGAGTGGTAACTGGCGGAGGTGGTATATGGCGTCGTCCTATAATTGTGTCTGGCCGATATCTCTCAAGGAGAGACACATGAAATACGTCATGAATGCGCAATGTTGATGGTAATTTGAGGCGGTAAACAACATCAGAAATTTTTGATATCACCGAGAATGGCCCCAAAAATTTAGAAGCCAGTTTACGGGATGGTTCCATTGTAGAAATATTGTCACGGCGGAGCATAACCTTATCACCAATCTGGAATGTCGGCTGCAATTTTACCCCCTTGTCATAATTTCGCTTAGCTTGTTCTCCAGCAATTGTGATCATAATTTTTAATTCCTCGTGAACTTCTTGTAAATGTCGAACTCTTTCTTCAGCTGCCGGGACAGTAGAGGTAGTTGGGGTCGAAAATGATAACGACGGGTGATAGCCATATGTAGCGTAGAATGGTGAAAATCCTGTTGCGGAATGGCATGCATCATTATATGCGAATTCTGCTAAAGGAAGCAGGTCTACCCAATTATCTTGACGTTTAGTCGTGAACATCCTTAAAAATTGCTCCAGTACCTGATTTACTCTCTCAGTTTGTCCATCCGCTTGAGGATGGAAAGCTGTAGTTGGAGAAGGGTGGATTCTTAAAAGCTGGCATAATCTCCTCATGAATTTTGACACGAAAATCGCACCGCGGTCTGATATCATATCTTCCGGTGTTCCATGGTGCTTCCATACATTATGTAAATATAATGAAGCAGTACCATTAGAATCAATTGTTTCGTTGGTTGGGATAAAATGAGCTAATTTAGTATTTTTATCCACGACCACCATAATGGAATCATATCCTCCACTCTTCGGTAATTTCACTATAAAATCCGTAGAAACTCGTTTCCATGGTGCTTGTGCAGCCGGTATCGGTTGCATCAACCCGTATCGTGCATGGCGTGTAGCTTTGGATCTTTGACACAAATCACAGCCGTCGACATAGCGGTGCACATATCTTCGAAGAGTAGGCCAGTAAAAGGTTCTCATCACCAATTCCAAGGTTTTAGTTCGCCCTTGATGCCCTGCTGCCAAAGCATCATGTCTGGACCTCAAAATCTGTCGTTTGAGCTCTTCGTCATCTGGTACATATATTTGATCTCGAAATCTAAGAAGGCCGTCGTAAAAAGTATATTCTTGAAAACGGCGGCGAACATCCAATGGAGCCTGTTTTGCATTTTGAAAGAAAACCAATATTGGCCTCAATGTTTCGTCTTCCTTAATAGCCAGCCTAATTTGTTCAAAAATATAAATATCTGTCCAAACTGGATCATCACTTTGAGTTGCTGCCAGTCGTAAAAGTGGTCGTTTTTCCTCATGTTTTCCCTCCATCACGTCGATCCTTCTTGAGAGAATATCCGCCCTTCCATTTAAGGAGCCTGGTCGATGTTCGATTTCAAAATTAAATGCTGATAAAAATTCTGACCAACGTGCCTGTCTGCGATTTAATTCTTTAGTTGTGAGAAAATATTCTAAATTTTTGTGATCTGAAATAACTTGAATCTGATGCGGGGATCCTTCTAAATATACTCTCCAATCCTGGAATGCTAAGACTATACTTAATAGTTCTTTATCATAAATGTCGTAATTCTGCTCAGCTGGGGACATCTTCGAACTTCGATAGGCACAAGGGTGCCAATATCCATCATCTCCTTTTTGTGAAAGAATTCCTCCTGTTGCCATATCCGACGCATCTGTCTCAACCCTAAAAGGTTTTTCGAAATTTGGATGGAGCAATACTGGTGCTTGTAAAAAACGAGAACGTAGTTCTTTAAATGCCATATCAGCTTGTGTCGTCCATTTAAATTGTTTATTCTTGCCAGTTAAAATGGTAAGAGGCAATGCAATTTGAGAGTAATCACAAATAAAGCGACGGTAAAAATTTGTGAATCCCAAAAAAGACTGAATTTCTTTAACCGTACCTGGAGTTGGCTAATCTTTAATAACTTGTATTTTATCTTCACACATCTCTAAGCCTCTTGAGGAAACAATCATGCCCAAGAACTCCACAGATTCGCAATGAAATTGACATTTTGATTCTTTTGCATAAAGTCCGTGTTTTTTAAGTCGTTTTAACACTTCTCTAACCACTTGTATATGTTCTTCCAAAGTCTTTGAAAAAATCAAGATATCATCTAGATATATGACCACTGATATATCAAGGAGATCTCCAAAAATACTCTGCATGTGGGATTGAAATTGTGCTGGTGCATTAGTTAAACCAAAAGGCATTACAAGATATTCAAAAAGACCGTAGCGGGTTTTGAAAGCCGTCTTGTATTCATGTCCCATAGCCATACGTACACGATGGTAGGCTTGTCTTATATCTAGTTTTGTGAATATGGTGGATCCTACCAATCTATCAGTAAGTTCAGGAATAAGCGGTAGAGGATAACGATTTTTCACAGTGACTTTGTTCAAGTTTCGGTAGTCTATGCAAACTCTTATAGAACCGTCTTTCTTCTTAGCAAATACGATAGGAGCGGAAACTGGAGATTTTGACTGCGTGATCCATCCTTTTCCTAAATTTTCTTCTAGATATTTTCGAAGTTCCTGTAATTGCACAGGAGACATTGGTCGTAGTCCCGTGTTTCGGGGTTCTTGTCCCTCCTTAAAATCAATCTTCATGTCAGATGGACCGTGATCGGGTAATTCGTTAGAGGATTGCTCACTGAACGCCTCATAAAGGTCTTGATATTTGGTTGGAATCGATACTGATTCAGTTTCCATACATTCACATATTTCTAAAGCATAAAGCTCAGCATCCTTTGCTGACAATCTAAATGCAGCTGCTGACACCATTGCATGTTTGGGAGCAATTAAGACTGACGTTCGTTTTGATTTATTAGTATCAGTAACCAGGCCTTGATTTATTATTTGCTTAACCAGGCCTTCTTCTGGTGATGGCTGATTTTGCTCAAATGGAGGAGCATTCGCTCTCAGGAGTCCCTTGGACTGATTTGTAGGGCCAATATTCTTTGGATCAATATTATTTGGGCCAATATTCTTTGGGCCAATATTCTGTGGACCAATATTCTTTGTAACTTCTGATTCCCAAGGCCAACTCCCTCCTTCCGCCAGAGAGTTCGAGGCCTGCTGGAAACAATTATTTTTACAAAACAGTGAATCAAATTGCACCTTCCTATGAGACCAACGGATGGTGGGGTCGTGACATATGAGCCATGGGGTACCCAACACACAGGAATACCTTCCTGTATTGGTAATATCTGCAGTTATTGTTTCGCAATGTCCTCCTATTTTAAGGTGAATGATAGCTTCGTGAGTGATGAGCCCGGAGTTGATTTCTCTGCCATCAATCACTCTGACTTCACGCGGATGTTCTTTGGTCTTCACAATTGCGTTGCATTTTTGTGCGAAATGAGGATGAATAAAAATACCAGTGGCACCAGAATCCACCAATGCAAGAGTTGCCACACCATTCACTTTGACATCCAAAGTTAGGTGCGCTCCCGGGTCAAGGGTGGCACGTAAATATTGGAGGTCATTTCCAGTTTCCAGTTTCAGTGTAGTTGTCGAATCCAACAATCCTTGTCGCATTTCCTGCCCCAATCCCATCCATGACTGACTAACTTCGGTTTTTTGGGGATCACTTCCTTTTATGAGCATTGCAGCTGCCCTTTGGACGAACCCCGGGTACTGAACCTCTCCGCTCAGTCCCGGGTTCTGCCTTTTCCCGAACGCTCACTAGCTTCTTCCTCTAAAGATGCAATAGATAGTGGCTTGGAAGGGTTGGTGGGACACTTGGAACGCACATGGCCAATTTCTCCGCAGCCCCAGCACCGTCCTTGTCGTTGGTATTCCAATCTTTCTGCAGATGTTTTTGCTAACGCCGTGCTTACTTGTACCGCCCCAAGCTCCATTGGCACTGGTCCCGACGAACCATTGTTAGAAGGTTTTCCAACCGGATTTCGAGGCACAAAGGCAGGGGCTCTCGATATGAACGAATCTGGTTGAGATCGTCGATTTTGACGTCGGCACCATAACCTCTCGTCAATTCTTGACGCCATCGCCATCCAATCTTGGAGTCTTCGGGGTTGGCTTTCCGCGGTAGCCACTGAGTCCAAAACCTCATCCTTCAGTCCTCCTCTAAATCGTGCTATCAAACTTGACTCGTTCCAGTCGAGTTGCGCTGTGAGCTCATTAAAAGTGGAAATATAAGCTGATACTGAGCCGGTCTGACGTAACCTTCCAATTTTGTCTTCAGCATTACCTCGTCTATCCAAGTCACCATACACAGCAATGACCGCGTCTCGGAAAACGTTGTAATCAGTTAAGAGTTCATGCTCCCGTTCCTCGTCCAAAGCTTGAAGTAAAGGCATTGCCCAATTTTGAGCGGGCCCTGTCATATAAGAAAGTGCATATGCTACTTTATCCGCATCAGAACTGTAAGTTCGTGGCTTACCTCTAAAAACTAATCGTAGTTGTGCAAACCATCGGTACACCTCATTTCCTTTCTTTCCGGAAAACTTCTCAGGATCAGCTACTTTTGATTCTCGACTCTCAATATCAGGTTCCCGATGTCCTCCCATCCTTGAATATGCTCGTTCATCTCCCCTGATTGAAGTTAAAGGAGACCGTTGTCGAGGTATTGCAGCCACTTGCTCTGAAATTTGCTGAACCAAATGTGGAATTGCTGATTGAAAAACAGACTGAATCTGCTGCTGTATAAAAGAAGTAAATTCGGAACCCATACCGGTAGTCTCTGGCACAGGGAGCCCTCCAGATACCCCGTCCACCTGATCTCGATCCATCACTCAATCGGAGATTTCCAATTAATCAGCTTCCTGTTATTGCAACTCCGCTGTAATTTTTTCCGTAAAGCCCATGCCTGTTTCTTGCAGTTTGAAGCTCATCCTTCAAGCTACAAGACTTTAGACAAAGTCCTCATTCACTGCTGGTACATAGAAAATACAATCTCCATCTTCAAGAAATCCAATTCTTCTATTTCTAAAATTCTCGATTTCGCCACCTGCAATTGGTATTCAATGATACCTGACTTGTCTTCTCGAAACTAGAGTCTTGGAAAATCCGATGGAAAAGGTGGTTCATCGATACAGAGTGCCTGAATTGCAAGACAATATTCAGAAAGGTTATAAATCAGTTCATTGCAAATGCTTTGGAATGTACCCAGAATTTCCTTAACGGTGCCTGCCAACTCCTTGGCCATTGAATCATCGTATTGTTGTGTCCAAACGCAGACACTCTTTTTTCTCACGTTGGCTGATGAACTGAATTACATTTCGCTGAAATTAGATCGCCAGTTGCGGTTTAGTTTGGATATCCATTTGGAATCAATTGATGATGGATACCACTTGCAGGTTGCAGTCCAGTGCTGCATTAAAGTTATATTTCGCTGCAGTGAAATGCCTCCAGGCTGAATTCGAAATGACTTTGAACACCTTCAAACAACTCCATCGAAGGTCGGTCTGTCTGTAAACGACTCCAACTCTAGGATTCCGAAATCAACTTGCAAATTGATACATTGCAGCTTGATCTAGTCGTCAACGCATCTGTTATGAAGTGCTAATTGGAAACAAGATCATTCGTAGGATTTTGCTGATCAGAACCTGTCCAATCCTTTGTTGCTGATTTCGAAATAAGTCATCTGAAATTTCTCGCAAATCAAGATGCCTCGATCCTCGTGACCAACATCAGAACCATTCCCGGAACGCAAGCCAATCAATGATGTGACATTATGTCAGAGTTCGGAATTCCAGGCTTTGGTTCCAGGATAAGTGTGCAGACCATTAATCAACATGTAACTTAACTGAGATGAACACAACCATGCTAAACTAAGATTATGCACAAACCAAAATCACATTCCGAACTCTGACATAATGTCACATCATTGATTGGCTTGCGTTCCGGGAATGGTTCTGATGTTGGTCACGAGGATCGAGGCATCTTGATTTGCGAGAAATTTCAGATGACTTATTTCGAAATCAGCAACAAAGGATTGGACAGGTTCTGATCAGCAAAATCCTACGAATGATCTTGTTTCCAATTAGCACTTCATAACAGATGCGTTGACGACTAGATCAAGCTGCAATGTATCAATTTGCAAGTTGATTTCGGAATCCTAGAGTTGGAGTCGTTTACAGACAGACCGACCTTCGATGGAGTTGTTTGAAGGTGTTCAAAGTCATTTCGAATTCAGCCTGGAGGCATTTCACTGCAGCGAAATATAACTTTAATGCAGCACTGGACTGCAACCTGCAAGTGGTATCCATCATCAATTGATTCCAAATGGATATCCAAACTAAACCGCAACTGGCGATCTAATTTCAGCGAAATGTAATTCAGTTCATCAGCCAACGTGAGAAAAAAGAGTGTCTGCGTTTGGACACAACAATACGATGATTCAATGGCCAAGGAGTTGGCAGGCACCGTTAAGGAAATTCTGGGTACATTCCAAAGCATTTGCAATGAACTGATTTATAACCTTTCTGAATATTGTCTTGCAATTCAGGCACTCTGTATCGATGAACCACCTTTTCCATCGGATTTTCCAAGACTCTAGTTTCGAGAAGACAAGTCAGGTATCATTGAATACCAATTGCAGGTGGCGAAATCGAGAATTTTAGAAATAGAAGAATTGGATTTCTTGAAGATGGAGATTGTATTTTCTATGTACCAGCAGTGAATGAGGACTTTGTCTAAAGTCTTGTAGCTTGAAGGATGAGCTTCAAACTGCAAGAAACAGGCATGGGCTTTACGGAAAAAATTACAGCGGAGTTGCAATAACAGGAAGCTGATTAATTGGAAATCTCCGATTGAGTGATGGATCGAGATCAGGTGGACGGGGTATCTGGAGGGCTCCCTGTGCCAGAGACTACCGGTATGGGTTCCGAATTTACTTCTTTTATACAGCAGCAGATTCAGTCTGTTTTTCAATCAGCAATTCCACATTTGGTTCAGCAAATTTCAGAGCAAGTGGCTGCAATACCTCGACAACGGTCTCCTTTAACTTCAATCAGGGGAGATGAACGAGCATATTCAAGGATGGGAGGACATCGGGAACCTGATATTGAGAGTCGAGAATCAAAAGTAGCTGATCCTGAGAAGTTTTCCGGAAAGAAAGGAAATGAGGTGTACCGATGGTTTGCACAACTACGATTAGTTTTTAGAGGTAAGCCACGAACTTACAGTTCTGATGCGGATAAAGTAGCATATGCACTTTCTTATATGACAGGGCCCGCTCAAAATTGGGCAATGCCTTTACTTCAAGCTTTGGACGAGGAACGGGAGCATGAACTCTTAACTGATTACAACGTTTTCCGAGACGCGGTCATTGCTGTGTATGGTGACTTGGATAGACGAGGTAATGCTGAAGACAAAATTGGAAGGTTACGTCAGACCGGCTCAGTATCAGCTTATATTTCCACTTTTAATGAGCTCACAGCGCAACTCGACTGGAACGAGTCAAGTTTGATAGCACGATTTAGAGGAGGACTGAAGGATGAGGTTTTGGACTCAGTGGCTACCGCGGAAAGCCAACCCCGAAGACTCCAAGATTGGATGGCGATGGCGTCAAGAATTGACGAGAGGTTATGGTGCCGACGTCAAAATCGACGATCTCAACCAGATTCGTTCATATCGAGAGCCCCTGCCTTTGTGCCTCGAAATCCGGTTGGAAAACCTTCTAACAATGGTTCGTCGGGACCAGTGCCAATGGAGCTTGGGGCGGTACAAGTAAGCACGGCGTTAGCAAAAACATCTGCAGAAAGATTGGAATACCAACGACAAGGACGGTGCTGGGGCTGCGGAGAAATTGGCCATGTGCGTTCCAAGTGTCCCACCAACCCTTCCAAGCCACTATCTATTGCATCTTTAGAGGAAGAAGCTAGTGAGCGTTCGGGAAAAGGCAGAACCCGGGACTGAGCGGAGAGGTTCAGTACCCGGGGTTCGTCCAAAGGGCAGCTGCAATGCTCATAAAAGGAAGTGATCCCCAAAAAACCGAAGTTAGTCAGTCATGGATGGGATTGGGGCAGGAAATGCGACAAGGATTGTTGGATTCGACAACTACACTGAAACTGGAAACTGGAAATGACCTCCAATATTTACGTGCCACCCTTGACCCGGGAGCGCACCTAACTTTGGATGTCAAAGTGAATGGTGTGGCAACTCTTGCATTGGTGGATTCTGGTGCCACTGGTATTTTTATTCATCCTCATTTCGCACAAAAATGCAACGCAATTGTGAAGACCAAAGAACATCCGCGTGAAGTCAGAGTGATTGATGGCAGAGAAATCAACTCCGGGCTCATCACTCACGAAGCTATCATTCACCTTAAAATAGGAGGACATTGCGAAACAATAACTGCAGATATTACCAATACAGGAAGGTATTCCTGTGTGTTGGGTACCCCATGGCTCATATGTCACGACCCCACCATCCGTTGGTCTCATAGGAAGGTGCAATTTGATTCACTGTTTTGTAAAAATAATTGTTTCCAGCAGGCCTCGAACTCTCTGGCGGAAGGAGGGAGTTGGCCTTGGGAATCAGAAGTTACAAAGAATATTGGTCCACAGAATATTGGCCCAAAGAATATTGGCCCAAATAATATTGATCCAAAGAATATTGGCCCTACAAATCAGTCCAAGGGACTCCTGAGAGCGAATGCTCCTCCATTTGAGCAAAATCAGCCATCACCAGAAGAAGGCCTGGTTAAGCAAATAATAAATCAAGGCCTGGTTACTGATACTAATAAATCAAAACGAACGTCAGTCTTAATTGCTCCCAAACATGCAATGGTGTCAGCAGCTGCATTTAGATTGTCAGCAAAGGATGCTGAGCTTTATGCTTTAGAAATATGTGAATGTATGGAAACTGAATCAGTATCGATTCCAACCAAATATCAAGACCTTTATGAGGCGTTCAGTGAGCAATCCTCTAACGAATTACCCGATCACGGTCCATCTGACATGAAGATTGATTTTAAGGAGGGACAAGAACCCCGAAACACGGGACTACGACCAATGTCTCCTGTGCAATTACAGGAACTTCGAAAATATCTAGAAGAAAATTTAGGAAAAGGATGGATCAGTGTTAGGACTAGGCAACAAACCAGGCATAGAACCATGGGACGGTTAAATGGTAGTTAGTGGTAGTTTAGAATGGGATTCAAGTTTTCCATGTATAAGAGGCCAGTGAAGGAGCTTTGTCCTTCACTGGCCATTTCGTCAATCTCATGAATTATATTACTTTCAGCATTAATTATATTATTGTCTAATTCTTATTAGTCCATGTTCTGACATAATGGCCAGTCCAGGTTGTGAATTTAATGATCCAAGTTCGTGAGCGACAATAGGAAATTTTGTAGCAAATTATAATTCAGCGATGGTTATGAATACAGATCGGACGTAGCAGTGGCTTTGTACCACCTGTCCCGAAGGCTCTGGTGGAGATGCGGGGCTGACAGGGTGAATCCATATAAAATAAAGGATACATGGATTGGCCGACCCCAACCTCAATCAAAGATATTAGAGTAATTCTCAGCATCCTCAACTATTTTAGGCGTATGGTTCATAATTATTCACAATTGGCGTTAGTGTTTTTTGTTCTGATACAAGAAGGCGAGCCCTTTACTTGGACAATAGAGGCAGAGACAGCACTCTGTGACTTCCAGACCCAATTGAGCAAGTTCATAAAAGATAACAACAATTCGTGAAAGTTTGGACTGCTCGAGAAACATACCAAAAGGAAAGACTGATTATGATACGATCCAGGTTACCGGCAAGAAAGTAGGACCATAAGATTTGAAGATATTGGGGATTTCCGAATATGCTAGTGACTGCAACCATCGAAAAATAAATGCGATTTGTAGACTTTGCAGTAAGAGGGTTGGACGATGAAGGAATTGTAGCAACCGCAGTAAGCGTGAAGTAGGGGCCGTACTTACAGGGTTCGTTTCGGTTGTAACCGCCAGAGTCATGAGGCTCATCCTAACTTCAACGACGAGCACTAAATTGAAGTGATAGATCGAAGTGATAGGAATGCCAGGGAGGCGACTTAAAACTTACCATTTGCAATTGGAATTCCGGGCGGCTTTGATACGGACGACCATCAACGATGCCGAAGGAAAAGTGAGGTGCTGGTGTGACGATTCCGACGCATGTCTGGTGAGATCGATGATCCAAGGGACTGACCGGTTGCCAGACCTGCAAATGTTTGTGGAACAACTCGAGAGAATCACCGAAGAGAGGACAGCAAATTTTGAATTCTCCGACAGTGAGTACGAGACTTCCCTGTTTGAGGGATTCCTAGAGACAATGCTTGAATTGGTAACACGACGGGTAAGAGCAGCGAAGCAGCCCACGACGCACACTACTTGAGAAACAGAGAACGATAAAGAAGGTCGAGATGCGGTTACCAGGGGATTACAAATAGGAGGATTTTTATAAAAAAACATAAGGCATACGGAGAGATTATACCATGGAGTTAAATGAGGTACCTTTGGTTACAGATTCGACACCAACCAGTGGAGTAGCGGACTTAACAGTGTTTATCCAACAACAACTCCAGGCCCTGCATACTGTCCAACAACAAGTGCAGGGATTGCACACCGCGATCCCTCACATTGTTCAAGAGTGTATGAATCGTGGCGGTATTGTGCAAGGGACCCCGGTTACAACCCCATCATTGCCCTCTCAGAATAATCAGGAAGGACCAAAGAGTAAGGGAGTAACAAGGATTGCACGGCCCAAGGAGTTTGCAGGAAAAAAGGGCGGTGAGGTCTACCGCTGGCTCGCACAACTACGGCTACAGTTTGACAATGACCCTCAAGGATATGTGACAGATAGGCAAAAGATAACCTGCGCACTCTCTTACATGACTGGGACTGCGGAGGGTTGGGCAATGCCCTTATTACAAGCCCTGGACGAAAGAAAAAATCATCCGCTTCTATCTTCGTATGAAGAATTTCGGACTGGAGTTATCTCGGTATTCGGAGAAGTTGATAGGAAGGGGCATGCACAGGATAGGCTGATGGCGCTCCGCCAAACCGCTGGTGTGGCCAATTATATAGCGGCTTTCAATGAACATGCAATACAAGTGGGCTGGTGTGAGGAAGCACTCATCACTCACTTCCGACAAGGCTTGAAAACCGAAGTTCACTATACCATAGCCACTTCAGAAGAACTACCCACAACACTCCAAGGATGGATGTCGAGGGCATCTCGGATTGACGAACGGCTCTGGGCCATGAGACCTAAGGGTGGAAGGTTTCCGACTACCCCGGTGACCCCGACCTTCCAACCAGGACGACGTTTCATATCCTCTTCTCCTACAACGGGCCCAGTTCCCATGGAGCTTGATACAATTGCACTAGTCCCCAGAAAGTCGACGGCTATGGCAAAGACGGCTGCAGAAAGACAAGAGTTTCAACGCCAAGGCCGATGCTGGGGTTGTGGACAACAGGGACACCCACGGTCCAGGTGCCCAACAAACCCCTCAAGACCTCTCTCATTCTCTGCCACTGGAGAGGAGGAAACCAACAGCTCGGGAAACGAGGAATCCCGGGACTGACGCCTCTGCCTCAGTACCCGGGCCACCGTCAAACGGCTAAGGCAACGACGTACAAGCAAGCTCTGATTGAAGCGCCAGCTCCGGAAGAGGAACCTCTTTTCCTACGTGCAACCACCGATCCCGGTACACACTTGACACTAGCAGGTCAAGCTAACGGGCGATCGGCTACCTTACTGGTGGACTCTGGAGCTACTGGTGTGTTCATCCACCCGAGCTTTGCTACGGCTAGCAACGCCACGGTCACAGTGAAGTCCACGCCCCGCGAGGTCCGTGTAATCGACGGACGTGTCATAAACACAGGGCTGGTAACTCATGAGGCGACCTTTCAGCTGGTGATTGGGGATCACGTCGAAACACTCACGGCGGACATCACCAACACCGGCCGATACGACTGCGTCCTTGGCACCCCTTGGTTATGGCAGCATGATCCTGACATCCGGTGGTCTACAGGGAGTGTTCGGTTTACCTCCGTTTTCTGCAAGAAGCATTGTTTACCGACATCCTTGCCATCTCAGACCGTCACCAATCGACCTACTTTGTCGTCGCTACCAAAGTTTCGTCACACGACGAGGGGGGCTGAACTCTATTCACTGGAGATTTCCGAGCTATCAACGTCACCGATAAAAGAGGGAACGACTCTTCCATCGGAATATGCCGACCTGGAAGGCGCGTTCAGTGAGGAGGCCTCAAATGAACTTCCTCGACACGGGCCTTCGGATATGAGAATCGAGTTCAAAGAGGGGCAGGAGCCTCGCAACATGGGGCTTCGGCCTATGTCACCTGCGGAATTGGAAGAGTTACGAAGGTACCTCGATGAACATCTCGGCAAAGGATGGATTCAACGATCCCAGTCCCCGGTATCGGCACCGATTGTGTTTGCAAAAAAGAAAGATGGAACCCTCCGTGTCTGCATTGACTACCGAAACCTCAACAAGGTTACCATAAAAAACAGGTACCCGTTACCCCTGATTCCTGAGCTGACAGATCGCCTCGTAGGAGCCAAGATTTTCACCAAGCTTGATGTACGTCAGGCGTACCATAGAGTCCGAATGGCAGCAGGACATGAGTACAAGACGGCCTTCAAGACCCGGTATGGCCTCTTTGAGTACTTGGTTATGCCATTTGGGCTTACCAATGCCCCGGCCCAGTTCCAGGCTCATATGCAGACCATCTTTGGGGATTTGCTCGATATCTCGGTGGTGATATACCTCGACGACATACTTATTTTCTCCAAAACATTGGAAGAGCATCGATCTGTGGTCCGGGAAGTTCTAAAGCGCCTCCATCAGCATGGACTTTACGCCAAGCTATCTAAGTGTGAATTTCACAAAGAAGCAGTTGAATTCCTGGGGCTTGTGGTCTCGAGCCGAGGGCTTGAGATGTGCCAGGATAAAGTGGCGGCCCTCAAGGATTGGCCTACGCCAAAAAACCTTCGTGAAGTTCAGGCATTCTTGGGATTTGCCAACTTTTATAGAAGGTTCATCCCCAATTATTCACAGATAGCGGTCCCTCTTACACGACTTACTAAGAAGGACCAACCATTTTCATGGAGCCCAGCAACAGAAGCGGCATTCAGTGAACTCCGTCGCCGGTTTACAGAAGCACCGGTCCTCCTCCATCCACAATTCGACAAGCCTTTTATTATAGAGACGGACGCGTCTGATACTGCCACCGGTGGCATTTTGTCTCAGTATGGACCTGACGGGCTGCTACACCCATGTGCATATCGCAGCTCGAAGATGTCTGCAGCTGAGGAAAATTATGACATCTACGACAAAGAACTCCTGAGCATTGTATTAGCGCTTCAGGATTGGCGCATATATCTCGAGGGCTCTCCTCATCAGATTCGGGTGATATCTGACCACAAGAACTTGGAACAGTTCATGACAACCAAGATCTTGAACCGCCGCCAAGCCCGCTGGTCCGAACTCCTCTCATCGTACAATTTTGTCATTGAGCATCGTCCAGGAGCTCTCAACGGACGGGCAGACATGCTCTCTCGTAGGTTCGACACCTCGACTACGGACAACAATGTGAGACCCTTGTTATGGCTGGCAATGTTAGAAGCAGTCGAGCCAGTATGGAGTGACGACCAGATTTTCAAATTAATCAGGGAAGCCACTCCAGATGACCCAACACTCGGACCGATCTTAAGATTTCTGACAACGGCTCACGGAGAAACCCCATCTCAGTTACGTCGACAACTCCACGACTATACTCTCTGCGATGGACTTTTATTCTTCAGAGGGGCGATAATGGTTCCTGACAATGAGGAATTCAGACGACAAATCCTCCGCTCGCGCCACGACGCACCAGCTGCGGGGCATCTGGGTCGCGCAAAGACCGTGGATCTGGTAGCACGTACATTCTATTGGCCGTCACTGACCAGGTATGTGCACCGTTACGTAGACGGCTGCGACCTCTGCCAAAGGTCTAAGTCCACGAGACACCCCCGATACGGGCTCCTCCAGCCCATCCCGGCAGCTGATGCTCCATGGAAACGAGTCACAACCGACTTCATTGTCAAGCTTCCTCAGAGCAACGGTTACGATACCATAATGGTAGTTGTCGACAAAAATACGAAATTGGCCCACTTCATCCCCACCACCGAAGCCATGGATTCGGCCGGCGCGGCCAAGTTGTATCTCCAACATGTCTGGAAACATCATGGTACCCCGACTGAACTCATCTCCGATCGCGGCACGGTTTTTGTCTCCAAGTTCATGCGGCGTCTTCACGAGCTCCTCCGCATCCAACCATCACCAACAACGGCATTTCATCCTCAGTCGGATGGTCAAACAGAACGCGTGAACCAGTACTTAGAACAGATACTACGCATGTTCACAACTAAGCGACAGGATGACTGGGCTGACCTGCTACCATTAGCGGAATTTGCTTGCAACAATTCCATTCATTCAGCGACAGGGTTTTCCCCCTTCTATGCAACGTACGGCTATCACCCAACTATGTCGTTCAGCAAGCCTACGACATCAGTCGTACCAGCTGCCGAAGATAGGGTCCGGCTATTACACCAGGTTCACGAGGAAATAAAGACTATGATCCAAATTGCTGGAGAGAATGCCAAACGACACTATGATCGTCACGTACATGATGCACCTAAATACAGTATAGGTGACAAGGTTCTGCTCCGAAGTGAGCATATTGCAGCAACATCTCCGTCCAAGAAACTCGGTCCCAAATTCTTAGGCCCGTTTCCAATCATCCAGAAACTCTCTGAACTCGTTTTCCGCTTAAAGTTACCTCAGTCCCTTCACATCCATGACGTATTCCACGCTGCTGTTTTAGAACCCTATCGCCCCGACACCATCCCAGGCAGGCAGCAAAGACCACCTCCTCCGGTCAAAACTCCAGCAGGGGACCTAGAGTGGGAGGTTAGTCAAGTGCTGAATTCCAGAATTGTAGGGCGGGGTCGAAGACTACAATATTTGGTGTCATGGAAAGGCTACGGCCCTGAACAAGATTCCTGGGAACCTGCGGTTAATTTACGCAACGCCCCACTCATGGTCGAGAATTTCCACAGACTACATCCAGAAGCCCCCCAACCACCAGCTATACCTAGAAGGGGGGGTAATGTTAGGACTAGGCAACAAACCAGGCATAGAACCATGGGACGGTTAAATGGTAGTTAGTGGTAGTTTAGAATGGGATTCAAGTTTTCCATGTATAAGAGGCCAGTGAAGGAGCTTTGTCCTTCACTGGCCATATCGTCAATCTCATGAATTATATTACTTTCAGCATTAATTATATTATTGTCTAATTCTTAATAGTCCATGTTCTGACAATCAGGCAGTCAAAATCTCCAGTTTCCGCTCCTATCGTATTTGCTAAGAAGAAAGACGGTTCTATAAGAGTTTGCATAGACTACCGAAACTTGAACAAAGTCACTGTGAAAAATCGTTATCCTCTACCGCTTATTCCTGAACTTACTGATAGATTGGTAGGATCCACCATATTCACAAAACTAGATATAAGACAAGCCTACCATCGTGTACGTATGGCTATGGGACATGAATACAAGACGGCTTTCAAAACCCGCTACGGTCTTTTTGAATATCTTGTAATGCCTTTTGGTTTAACTAATGCACCAGCACAATTTCAATCCCACATGCAGAGTATTTTTGGAGATCTCCTTGATATATCAGTGGTCATATATCTAGATGATATCTTGATTTTTTCAAAGACTTTGGAAGAACATATACAAGTGGTTAGAGAAGTGTTAAAACGACTTAAAAAACACGGACTTTATGCAAAAGAATCAAAATGTCAATTTCATTGCGAATCTGTGGAGTTCTTGGGCATGATTGTTTCCTCAAGAGGCTTAGAGATGTGTGAAGATAAAATACAAGTTATTAAAGATTAGCCAACTCCAGGTACGGTTAAAGAAATTCAGTCTTTTTTGGGATTCACAAATTTTTACCGTCGCTTTATTTGTGATTACTCTCAAATTGCATTGCCTCTTACCATTTTAACTGGCAAGAATAAACAATTTAAATGGACGACACAAGCTGATATGGCATTTAAAGAACTACGTTCTCGTTTTTTACAAGCACCAGTATTGCTCCATCCAAATTTCGAAAAACCTTTTAGGGTTGAGACAGATGCGTCGGATATGGCAACAGGAGGAATTCTTTCACAAAAAGGAGATGATGGATATTGGCACCCTTGTGCCTATCGAAGTTCGAAGATGTCCCCAGCTGAGCAGAATTACGACATTTATGATAAAGAACTATTAAGTATAGTCTTAGCATTCCAGGATTGGAGAGTATATTTAGAAGGATCCCCGCATCAGATTCAAGTTATTTCAGATCACAAAAATTTAGAATATTTTCTCACAACTAAAGAATTAAATCGCAGACAGGCACGTTGGTCAGAATTTTTATCAGCATTTAATTTTGAAATCGAACATCGACCAGGCTCCTTAAATGGAAGGGCGGATATTCTCTCAAGAAGGATCGACGTGATGGAGGGAAAACATGAGGAAAAACGACCACTTTTACGACTGGCAGCAACTCAAAGTGATGATCCAGTTTGGACAGATATTTATATTTTTGAACAAATTAGGCTGGCTATTAAGGAAGACGAAACATTGAGGCCAATATTGGTTTTCTTTCAAAATGCAAAACAGGCTCCATTGGATGTTCGCCGCCGTTTTCAAGAATATACTTTTTACGACGGCCTTCTTAGATTTCGAGATCAAATATATGTACCAGATGACGAAGAGCTCAAACGACAGATTTTGAGGTCCAGACATGATGCTTTGGCAGCAGGGCATCAAGGGCGAACTAAAACCTTGGAATTGGTGATGAGAACCTTTTACTGGCCTACTCTTCGAAGATATGTGCACCGCTATGTCGACGGCTGTGATTTGTGTCAAAGATCCAAAGCTACACGCCATGCACGATACGGGTTGATGCAACCGATACCGGCTGCACAAGCACCATGGAAACGAGTTTCTACGGATTTTATAGTGAAATTACCGAAGAGTGGAGGATATGATTCCATTATGGTGGTCGTGGATAAAAATACTAAATTAGCTCATTTTATCCCAACCAACGAAACAATTGATTCTAATGGTACTGCTTCATTATATTTACATAATGTATGGAAGCACCATGGAACACCGGAAGATATGATATCAGACCGCGGTGCGATTTTCGTGTCAAAATTCATGAGGAGATTATGCCAGCTTTTAAGAATCCACCCTTCTCCAACTACAGCTTTCCATCCTCAAGCGGATGGACAAACTGAGAGAGTAAATCAGGTACTGGAGCAATTTTTAAGGATGTTCACGACTAAACGTCAAGATAATTGGGTAGACCTGGTTTGTGCATAATCTTAGTTTAGCATGGTTGTGTTCATCTCAGTTAAGTTACATGTTGATTAATGGTCTGCACACTTATCCTGGAACCAAAGCCTGGAATTCCGAACTCTGACATAATGTCACATGAGGAACAAGCTTCCTCATTGTGGTTTAAATAAGAGAAAGCTGGAACCAACAGTTATAACTGTCTGTTACTAACTAGTTTGTAACATAACAGATGTATTTAGCACGGCTGCCTAAATCACCTACTGAACACAAAATTCCACTTCAGTTACTATAACTATATTTTAAAATGTCTAAAAGAAAAAAATAATAAAAAAAATCCCTCAAAGTCCTTACAGTACACATTCACAAAAAGTTTCAAATAATCTTGATTTAAATTGACGTCACGGGTACATGCCTAAACTCTTAAAAAGCCCAATTTTGCCAAATTATCCTTTAGGGGTTAAGTAATAAAGATTAACTATATTATTCAAAACCATAAAGTTTTAATGCTATCTTAAGATGTTGAAATTATTTTCTTTCACTCCATGTCTATGGCTTTTAATCGAGGCAAAAATTAGAGGTGTTTTGCATTTGTTATTCCAAAAGAGCCCTATATTCCTCACTATTGTAGTGTTGTTTGACATAGATAACACACCACTTTTATATGGCAATAATTAACACTTCCATTTCCCTATACTAAAGTTGCATTACCTTGTAATCAATACGTAGTATACACTTTTATTTGTCCATGTCTTTTTATGATTTTTCTTGACTTTGTGTAGTTTTCACATACATTGAAAACATTAACATCCAAGATTTCAAACTACTTTCTTTTATGTTCAATACTTAAATATATATTCCATATTATTACCAAGTCCTTTTTAAAGTTAGAATAGTTGTTATAACTATATAAGAATTTGTGTTTATATTATATAGTCTACTTTATTGCTAAGATTTTAGAGTATTTTATGGATTTAAAATATGAAAATCTTTTTTGTAAGGCAAGAACTAACCAACAGAAATTCCAATTTATATACAAAAGTGCAACATGCTTCTTAGATTTATAAATACACTATGTTGCAAACTTGATTAGTATTTCATTTTTTTTTCAAAGGAAGCTTCAACAAGTTGTTTGACCTTCTAAGGCTATTTATGTCGACTTAATTACATTTCAATATTTATAGTATATACAATTAAATGATGATGTAGAGTTAAAGTTAAATTTTTATTTATTGAATCTAATGATGATTTTTTTAAATAAAAAAAAAACACAAAAATAAAAATAATATTAAACTACCGAATAGTTGCATAAAACAAAACATATTATTTATCTTAAATTATAACATCCATAAATTAACATATATTTTAGAGAGGCTTTTAAATCATACCATTATTATAATTTTGGCTGTATATGTTAAAATATGTTTTCCAATAAATTTAGAAGCGTTATTTATAGATAAATTTGATAAGTACAACGATGTATTGCCTAAAAACATTATAATGCTACAAGAGAGTTTAAATCCTGAAAAATATTAATAAAATTAAATGTAGATGTATATAGTTTCTTGCATGTATTGTTTGATGCTAGACAAGTACATCAAATTTTAGAATTTATATAAGTTGTTGATTGACATGCTTTGTTTTCATTATAGAATTGCAATATTTGTGTAACCCAAAAAATAGAGTTATTGTGAAGCGGAATGTGTTTTCAATCAAAAAAATCTTTGTCCATAAAGCTTTGAAAATAAAATGGTCCACATGGTATTCCAACTTTGATGTATTTAAACTATAGAAAATAAAGTTTATCTCTGATTAATTAATCATTTAAATTCGTTGATGCCTAATTTCATAGGTCCTTTTAAAGTACACATGAATGATTAAACTTTGATGTTTAAAACAATAATGGAATGTTTGACTTTGTAATCTAAAAATTATAATATAATAAATAATAATAATTCAAAGTGCCCCATCATTCTGGAGTTCTGGTTAGAAAGTGTTGATTCTATAGGAATGAATTTTGTTGGATTGAACCATGACCTCTGGTCACATGGCAATGTCATAGAAGATCATTTTGACTGATACATGGGTCAATCAGAAGGAATTTGCATTCTTTTTCTTTCTTCCATAAAAAGAAATGGTTGCTTTGGATGCCTCTTAAGTTAGAAATAAAAACAAGATAATTTCTTATTTCTAATAGAACCCTTGTGAAGTGCAACAAAATTATTTTTCTACTTCTTTCTCAACTTTAGCTAAAGATGAACTGTAATAGAAACAGAATTGTGAAAACTACTCATCTATACCCCCATATTATCCACCATTAAAATGGAGGAGGTTCATCTAGACTGAATGCTATGAGATGTGCTATATTCTATGTAGATAACAAAACAAAGATGCTTGTCAAAGTTTGCAAATTAATTTCAGGCAATATAGGACCCAACTTGGTTATTGTGAAGTACATCGTAGATCTGGTCATGAGTTCCTTCGCATGCAAAGGGTGTGGCTGAGAGTTTTCCACGACTTGCACAGAGAGACAAGTAAGTTCGTGTAGACAATTGGCATGTCACATTCCTCAACCACCATGCTTGCACATGAATTTAAATAATCACAAGGTACCTAAGGGCATCTTTTGGGTACTTTGAAAACCCCCTTGGATTATTTTAAGAATGAAATAGAGGACAACAGGGACTGAAACATGCCCCTGGTCAACGATTTGATTCATTCGATCGGACGGCTGTCAACATGGTGGAAACCAGGTACCACTAAACATCATATTTTGTACACGGAGTGGGGTGATTACTTTCTAACCACCAAGCCCCCAAATTTTGTGCCTGCTCTACCCGAACAGCACAACTTGTGATGAGTTCCCCGTTATGATGACCCCCCTCAAGTGTGTATATAAAATGTCACACAATTGTCCATCAAAAACATGCGGCTCATTCACCAACACTGCTCTCATACAATCCCATTCCAGATCTCAACAGCCCTTTGAGATCTCCACTTCAGGCTCCGCTTCTCATTAGATACCTAGATGATACTCACGTCTTACCAAGCCGATACCATTCAGATACCCTGCACCTATTCAGGCACCTCGCTCAACAATCCTTGAGCTTTCCTAGATTCTCACCTTCCCACTCCCAGCTTTCACAACATCCTAGATGATTGCCAGATTTGAAGACTCTGGTAATACCCGCATGATACTAACATTCGACCCAGGCGGATATCTAGCTATACCAAGATGGTACTTGCATGATACCTATATGATACACTGGTAGCCCAGAGTTCTCACAGCAAGCTCGAACAGCACGGATTTAGAGAACTCTCAGAGAACAAAACCAGGAACTTAGGGAACTGCATTAGGAACGTAGGAAATAATGTAGGATATGGAGAACGTCATAGGGAGCTTTGGGGAACGTTGATGACATGGGGAACTTCGCCTCTCTCGTGCTTAAACCCTAAACCCCAGAGAAGGGTGTCCGGGCGGGGGCTGGCTATGGCGGACATGGCCCTGGGCACCTGGGCTCCATCACGTACACGCCTCTCGGCTTCCACGCCCACGCCCGTACCACCCCCAATTGTCCCTCTCTGCATGGTCAGTTCCCTCCTCCCATTCCCTCTTTAAAAAATCTCTCATCACAATGTAACTTATGCTTCCCCTTCCCTAACGCAGAGACTGATGGACTTCCCATCTTCTCTCTCGCAGGGAGCTCATTGAATTCATTGATTCATCCTCTTTTGAAACATGTCATGTTCGCGTTTTCTGTAGGGAGTTGTTTGCATTCATGAGTTTGGGTTTTGGGTTTTGGGTTCTAGGTTTTGGGTGGGTAGCATTTTGGGGAATTTGGGGGTTTGTTATGATGTGGGAGTTGATTTTGTGATGGTGAGGTTTGTAGTGTTTGGTGTTGGTGAGGGGAGGGGTGTGTGTGTGGGTGGAGTAGTGGGTGAGTGAGAGGGGGTACTCAGTGTGTGACTTGTGGCCCGTGTGGGCGATGGAATCGGTTAGGGTTTGCGGGCAATTGTAGTGTGGACTCTGGGTTATCGTTACTTGGTACTGGTTTTGTCTCGTGTTGTGCCTTCAGGGTCCTTTTCACTGTGGTTGAATTTTTTTGTCACTAGGACATTGTACGATTGATTCATGTCAGTGTCACGCGTTTGCTTGGGTTTCCTGTTTCGTGCAGTGGTGGGGAATATACGGGCCAATAAATGATCCTGCGTCTCTGTTGATACTGGGCCTCGGTTGTTTGTGTTGCTACAGTGAGATCTGTTTGTGTAAGAGGATACGTATGTCCTTATCCTGTTCTTCGTCGTCTGGTTTGCATGCAGATTGGGGGCTGTTGTATGTATTTTGGAGTCGGCGTAAGGTTGCGTTATTGAACAGTGTGGCACGTTTTTGATGCAGATGAAGGTGGAGTTGTAATTGGACTTGGATGATGGAGGGTTGGTTTTAGGATCGTGTACATTTTGAGCTTTGAGCTCAACATTTAAGGAGTGTGGGTGTTTGTTGCTGAACCTCACAATGGGGGAAGCTGGCGAAGGTGCAGAGGTCTTTAAGAATCTTTTTGGAGGATTTTCTGGCAGTCTGTCACTCTTCACAAACAACCCTTATCAGAGAGTGAATGCTGCTGATGCTGCTGGGGCACCGGCTTTGTCTCAACCGGAGTCACATGAGAACGGTGGCAGCAAAGAGGCGTTGAAGAAGGGGAAGAAGCTTGCTGGGAAGGAGGAGGAATCAAAGAAGGCTGAGGCTGAACCCATCATTCACTCCGCTGAAAAGAAGAAGAACAAGAAGAAGAAAAATGAAAATGTAGTAGAGAACGATAATGGTGCACCGGATACGAAGAGCAAATCACATGATGTTGCTTCACAGGATATTAATGAGGGGGCGAAGGCAGGGAAGAAGAAGAAGAAGGGTTTAGTGGCTGGTGAAACAGGGGTTTCGGATGTTATTGCTGAAGGTGCCCCCTCGAATGCTGAGCCCATTACGCCTGCCAAGGAACTCACGAGCGTGAAAAAAGAGAAAGAGAAGCGAGCTAAGAGGAAGGTGGTTGAAGAAGAGATTCAAGAGGAGTTCGAAAAGAAGTATAAGGGACCAGATGGCAAGAAAGCCAAGAGTGAATCCCACGTACATTCGGAGGATCCAGAAATCGATAACATTCTGCATGAGTCACTCCAGGAAGAGAATAAGGTATGTTCTGGCAAGAGATGCAGCTGTGAGCTTTCCTTTTAATGTGTTCGAGTTCTTGTGCTCGTTTCTCTCGTGTTGCCTTAGCTTGTATTACAGTATTTGTGGGGTCTAAATTCAGCACGTTATTTCGCCTACTGCTCTTTCTCAAGTAGCATCGAGTGATACAAGCGATAAAGTGTCTTCGATCATTATTTCACAACTGATGCTTCTACTTACCTCCGTCCTTGAAAGTGATCCTACGGGAGTGCTTGGTTTCAAGAGCCGTGTGTGAAAAGCTGGGTGATGAGCTTCTGTGACAAGTGTATTCAATGGATATATCGTAGCCTCACTTAGTAATCTAAGATCTTTAAGTTCGTTACCTACTAGACGTTTTCTTGATAATCTTTTTCATTTTGTTTTCTTGTAGTCGCAAGGTAAACGGAAATTTGAGGATGACGATGATGGTCTAGCTGTGCCAACTAAGAAGAAGCCAAAGAAGACGAAGAAGGAAGTTGAAGAGGAGGAAGAGAAACTTCTTCGGACCGTATTCGTTGGAAACTTGCCGACAACTGTGAAGAAAAAACAGATAATTCGGGAATTCTCTCAGTTTGGGAAGGTGGCAAGTGCTCGTCTGCGATCTGTCGCTCTTGTCGATGTAAGCTCATCTCATGCGATCAATTCTTGTGATTATTCGTCTCTACTAGTGCCTTTAGCCATCACGATTTCATGCCAAACACAGAGTTCTCTGGCGGTGCTGTTTTCTAATAGTTATTATGAGTATATTCGTTGCTGGTGTTGTATCATCTGATTTCAAGATGTAATATGTTGAGCAATGCGTTTGCTGTCTCCAGACAAAGCTCCCACGAAAGGCTGCAGTTATTACGGGACAAGTCAACGAAAAGCGCACCAGGTATTTCGATCCCCTTGTTTTCTAGCTTTCTATGAATATTATGATTGTGCCATTAGTCTCATATTTCTCAGATCCGAGGCAGCCTATGATAAGAATGATCATTACTGTTAGAGTTTTCTCAGGGTTGATGAAGTCAGAGATGGCCTAAATATCCAAATTGATCATTTGGCGCATGACCTATGATGAAAAGTGTTATTGAGATGTTTCTATTATGTAGTTGTTAATGTCTAATTGGATTATGTTGGTCGTGGCAGCCAGAATGCTTACGTAGTATTTGAGGAAGTAGAGTCAGCAAAAGCTGCTCTCGCTCACAACATGGCTGAGGTCAGTTCTATTCCATCATGAGACATTTTGCATTGTTTCTTTGGAGAATCAGAATGGCTGAATGATAGCACAAATTCGGATCTACATCAGAGTAACGCTTAATCTTTATTGCTCCATGTTTTAATTTACTTAAGCTATAAACGGCACAGTCTAAAGTTTAATCAGTAAGATTTCATAGTCTATGTGGACCTCTGCCAAACAGCGAGATAGAAGATGACCTTGACTTGATTCTAGCAGAGTTTTATCAGTTGTGGATACAAAGATGGAAGGAGACGAATTATCTTTTCGTCTATTTTATATCACGGCGTAGATAGTTTGGTTTCTGTTGTAGATCACTTTACTCATTTAAAATGTCGATGTTGATTTATCTCTCTTTCATATCCGTGTAGTTTCAAGGAAAGCACATTCGAGTGGATATGGCTACAGCTCCTCGGAAGGATGGTAAGCCTGGTGTTGACAACGCATCTGAGTACGACCGAACCCGCTCATTGTTTGTAGGGAATGTCCCCTTCGATGTAGAGGTACTGTTCTTCTCCCCTTAGTGGCAAACTTGGGCTTGATGAGCATTAAGAGCTGAATGAGGATCATCTATGCTGTTGCTTCTGAAATTTTTTGTGCTCTATAGCAATTATGTACCTATGATGGCTTTTAAATTTTATCAACATCTCGCAGGAGGAGGACTTGTACAAGGTTTTTGCAAATGACAACCCTGAGCTGAGTGTCGAAGCCATCAGAGTGCCAAGGGATCCTCAAACCAGTATTAGCAAAGGGTTTGGATTTGTACTCTTTAAGACTAAGGTGAGTTTGTTTGGGCTTGTCGCATTCTTGTATATATGAAGCCAAATTCACCACGAATTCCTGAACTCACAGTCATGAAATTAATCTGATGTTTCTCCGATCGATAATCGCACGCGCATCTCTACTCTTTAATGCTGGGCGTTTGCAATACTAATCATTAATGATCGTATCAGGCTGGTGCAAACGCTGCTCTTGCGAAAAAGTCTACGAAACTTGGCGAGAGATACCTGCGAGTCGTCCGCATGGGCAGCCAACAACGGCTAAAAAAGTTAACTGGACCTACTGCTCAGGACCGCGGGCGCTCAAAAAGCTTCACAGTCGCTAGCAAGCGGCTCCCTGAAGGTGTTACGTCAACAGGTAAGAAGGGTCCACTTCCATGGGAGGGTGCGCGCGCATCCAAGTCAGATGGTAAACCAGGAAAGGGTACGTTAGGACGCCATGATCCGAGACGTACTCCACTAGGAAGTGCCAAAACATCAGGAGACCCCGCCCCTAAGGTGAGATTAACTAAAAGACCTGCTGTTTTAGCTCGGAAGCAAGCAGCTTTGTTCAAGGCTGGCAAGGGACCAGCTCCTCCTAAAAATGCCGGGGCAAAACGCAAAAACGATAAAGGAAGAAAAGGAGGCGGCAAACCGAAGAAAGCAAAGTAGTGATTGAGATTTATGCATCTGAATAGGGAAACCTGTTCTGATTGCAGTGTTGGTGAAAGGGGAAATGGAGAAGATGGTCCAGGTTTTTGGGGTTCAGTAGTTGACATCAGTGCATGGGGAGTTGATTCGCGAATTGTTCTACGGAGGCGTGATCAGCTCACTCTGTCAGCACTGCAGCTAGGAAACTTCGTAGTGAAGGTAGATTTGATACTGCTTGCAAACGAGACTTTTAGATAGACATAACTGCTTGTTTTAAATGTAACATTAATGCTTGCTCATGACATGCCCGGAAAGAGTTTGGCAAGCCCAGATTATGGACATATGAATTTCTTACAGCAATTTATAACCCGCTATAGGATTTTGCGGTGTATTACGTAATTGCTTCCGGACGTGCCATTGGAGTTGCAGTGCCATAGCACCAACAGGAAGTTAGTAGGATGCACGAAGGTTGTTCTTCTGAAGTGTTTGTAAGCTGGAGTGCTTATGCATCATCTCAGCAGCATGATAATCTCTGTTGAAAAGGAACATGCTCTGAAGCACCTGACTACCAGGGCCTTGGGATTTGCTGTGTTGCTTCATGACAGTGATGTACGTGTTTACATCACTCAAATACGTGGAAAGAATGATGTGGAAGGCTAAGTGCAAATCGCCAGCCCTGCTGCTCAGGCCAAGGGGTGGGAGAAGCTTCTCACCGGCTAATCAGGAAGAAAGGAATCCATGGATCAAAAGTGAAGGAGGGACTGCCTTTGTCAAAACTTGAAAGTGGAAGATGTGGCCACAGACGAGAATGCATTCTACGGTAGTCCAGGACTAGTACCCAGACACAGATGTTGTGACCTCTGTAAAAACGTGTGAGTTTTGCCTACTCAGTCCCTGGAAGGCATTGTGGATGGCACGGTTTTGTCACCATTTTGTCCTCTTTGCAAATTTACTTTATTAAAATGGTGAGGTTTTGTCAGGGACATCCTTGATTGGTACTGTCAGTAGTGTAGTGGATGGTGAGTCTTTGTCATCATTTATATTCTTTGCTAAAATACTGATTACTTACTGTGTTAGAAGTGACATGTTCCTTCATGGATACCCTGCAGTGGTACCAGAGCTCTGGTATAACTTAATCCATGTCACACTCATCAGAGTAGTAGGTGGGTGGCATTTATGGCATGCAGGTTTCAAGTATTAAGGGTCATTCATGAAAACTATAAAAATTATAAGTTTAGCGTAAACTGCACAATAATTTTGGGAACCTTGGTTTGTAAATACTTACAATATATGAAATGAGAAATAACTCCTTATCATCATAAATGACATAAGGTGAAGTACTAGCTAACATAATCATAAATGACATAAGATGAAGAAGGACTACGTTACATCAAAATAACAATTGGCCCTTTATCATCAAAATCACAATTGGCACCTTATTAAAGAACAAGTATTGAGTCTATTGTAAGTTCGGAGTGAGTACCTCTTTTAAAAGAAGTGAGTTGGAAATGGCTGGTAGTTCAAAATTTTGGTAAAGAAGCAATATAATTTTGAAGCAATATAATAGAAACACTAAATTCTTGGTTTTCGATACTTCTAGGAAATTTCCGATAACTTCAAAAGATTTTTTCTTTCATTACAACTACTTACCATAGTACCATAATATAATCTCGGCTGATTGACCAAATATATTTAAAAAAAAGAAAACAAAATTAATCACTGAAGAAGTGGTTTTCGAAATTATATATTTAGTGGAAAAATCACTATAAATGGTATAAACCGGCTAAAAATAGAACATATTGGGCAAATTCTACAATACACATTCTTCCAAAAAATCTTCGAACTAAATAGATTTTGCTTCCCAAACTAATTCCAAAACATCCCATCAACACCACACTAACAACACGACACAATCCAACAAATCACATAAAAAGACAGTAACAAACTCCGTAGTCCAACCCCATGTCCTTCTAGGAAATGTCTAAATTGTCACTCACCCCCATTCCCCTACCACAAC
The DNA here is from genome assembly GCA_014871385.1 of Ceratodon purpureus. Classification (NCBI taxonomy): domain Eukaryota; kingdom Viridiplantae; phylum Streptophyta; class Bryopsida; order Pseudoditrichales; family Ditrichaceae; genus Ceratodon; species Ceratodon purpureus. Next base: position 3,211,796 of record CM026427.1, on the reverse strand, counting down.
AAACTCAAAGCACGACACTCTCACCATTAACCTTCCACACAAATTCCAGAAACTCAAAATGAATCCCTGTAGTAGATAACGCCCACCCCCCTTCCACTTTCGCCGTGGCAGACACAACTCCCAAAGCTACAAACAAACAACAGCCTCGTCGGAAAATGTGCGCCAATTGTGCGAAGTCACGCAACCAAACCAAACAATTGTCGACAGGATTCAGGAAACTGGGGCAGGCAGCGGGGGAAGAGACAGGCGCAGCTTCGGCATTGCCCCGGCCACATGGCATGCGCTTCCTCCCCCGCACTCACAGTAACTTACTCATAGCACTTGCACAGTTCCCAAATATAAAGCCTAGACTGTAGCGCCTGCCTGCACAAGCACTGGACGAGCACCTGGCTGTCGCTCACCGATGAATCGATGATGATGTCAAACAGGCTCGCAGCCGACTCACTCCAACGAACTTCAACTTTCATTCCCTGAGCCGTCTCGTGACTTGCACACTTCGTGTGGCCACCAGGCCATCCATGACCCTCCCACTGCCAGTCCCCCGGAACGAGTTTCATCCGGGTACTACAACTCCGGAGCCTCACAAACTGTGCTGGAGTCGAGCACATGTGGGTAAGTTGAAGAGCTGCAAGGTGGGAAGGTAGCAAGGTAGCAACTTTGGGTCTTGAGATCGGAGGTCACTCGTTTGGCAGGTGTTGGTTTTGGTTTGGGTCGTACGAGTTCATAGATTGGTACTTTTGGTGCAGTGAGGGAGCTGCTTCTGTTTTTTTTTCTTTCTAGAAGAGGGGGGAGGGGGAAAGATTCGTACTTTGGTTTGGTCGGTGTGATGTGGGTTTAGTGATTCTAGGTGGGGACAGGGGGAAAGGGATCACTTTCAGGTGGTCAGAAGAATGAATGTGGATGCGGGGAAGGGGAACCAGGCGTGGCGGGGTTGAGGGTGATCTTGTGAGGGTGTAGCCTGCGTTTGGGGGCTGCGGATGCGAAGATCGGTTCACATTCGGAGGTTTGTGTGGAGTTTTGTTTTTTGTTGTTGATTTGGAGATGATCTAGTTTTTGAAAGGCGACTGTTTTTTCGCCTTGTTTCTAGCTGGGATTGGTTTTGTTTTGGTTTTGGGATTGTGTGAAGTTGGTTTCTTTGGTTGGGGATTTTGAGGGGGGTGATGTGTGGGGGAGCAGGTGAGTGATCTAGACGTGGTGGTCGCCATGGCGGAGGGGAGGCAAGGGCGATCTCCGATCTTGGAGGCAAGCATGACGCAGGGGGAGCGCGTGACCGTGCAGATAAACCCCCGGCGTCGGCTTCCTGATTTTTTGCAGTCTGTGAATCTGAAGTATGTGAAGCTTGGGTATCATTATTTGATCACGCATCTTCTGACGCTGCTGTTTATTCCGTTGTTGCTGGCAATCGGTCTGGAGGCCGGCCGCATGGGGCCGGAGGATTTGTGGCAGCTATGGGAGAATTTGCAGTTTAACTTGGTGAGCGTGATCACGTGCTCAGCGCTCCTGGTGTTTGTCGCGACGGTGTACTTCATGTCACGCCCCAGGCCTGTGTTTCTGGTGGACTTTGCCTGCCACCTCCCAGACGAGAAGCTGCAGGTGCCTGTGCAGCTGTTCATGGAGCGCACGCGGATGTCAGGGTTTTTCGATGAGAAGAGCGTGGAGTTTCAGAAGAAGATTCTCGAGAGGTCGGGTCTGGGATCCAAGACGTATCTTCCTGCGGCGATGCATGCGCTGCCGCCGTGCCCTAGCATGAAAGCAGCTCGGGAGGAGGCTGAGCTGGTTATGTTCGGATGCCTCGATGAGCTCTTCGAGAAGACGAAGATCAAGCCCAAGGATGTGGGCGTGTTGGTGGTGAATTGCTCCCTCTTCAACCCCACTCCCTCCTTGTCAGGCATGATTGTCAACAAGTACAAGATGCGTGGGAACATTCGCACATACAACTTGGGTGGAATGGGATGTAGCGCTGGCGTCATTGCGATCGACCTCGCGAAAGATATGCTCCAAGTGCATGGAAACACATACGCCATCGTTGTGAGCACCGAGAACATCACCCAGAACTGGTACTTCGGCAACCGACGCTCCATGCTCCTCCCCAATTGCCTCTTCCGCGTAGGTGGCGCAGCCATCTTGCTATCCAACAAGCGGAAAGACGCAGGCCGGTCGAAGTACAAGCTCAACCATGTGGTGAGAACGCACAAAGGTGCTGATGACAAGTGCTACAGCTGCGTGTACCAAGAGCAGGACGAGCAAGGAAACATGGGCGTGGCTCTTTCCAAGGATCTTATGGCCATAGCCGGAGAGACGTTGAAGGCCAACATCACAACACTCGGTCCCCTCGTGCTTCCCCTCTCGGAGCAGCTCCTGTTCTTCAGCACCCTTGTGGCTCGGAAAGTCTTGAACATGAGGGTGAAGCCTTACATTCCCGACTTCAAGCTCGCCTTCGACCACTTCTGCATCCACGCGGGGGGCCGGGCCGTCATTGACGAGCTGGAGAAGAATCTCCAGCTGACTCCGGAGCACTGCGAGCCCTCCCGGATGACGCTCCACAGATTCGGCAACACTTCCTCCTCTTCCATCTGGTACGAACTTGCGTACATGGAAGCCAAGGGTCGCATGCGGCGAGGCAACCGAGTGTGGCAGATCGCCTTCGGAAGCGGGTTCAAGTGCAACAGCGCTGTGTGGCAGGCATTGCGGAACATCAAGCCCACCCAGCAGTCACCGTGGGCGCACTGCATTGATGAGTACCCTCAACATCTGGAAGAGATCCAGCACATCAATTAAGTTTGTCAGTGATCACTTTCTTACATTGCCATTGCCGAAATTGGTGATTCAATTGCAAATTATTCTCGCCTGCCGATGAGACTCAATTGCGATGCAGGCTCTGATGCATGTTTGATTCCCCAGCTTTGCAGTGAAGGCTGTTAATTGGCCACAAAGGTTTGGTCAAATGAAATGAGGGGCGTCGTTAACTTGGCTTGGGAGAGTTATTCAACATTTGCCATCCTCGATACATTACCTGCAAAACTAATTTTTTGCAGCCAAGGTTACCATTTTTTGCTCCCCTTTGGAGCACATTGAAAAGATGCTGATACGCTCCGTGTATTCTATCCCTTGTTTTGGAATGAATTTAAATCTTTCAGTAGATGGTCCAGGTCACTCACACCCGGTGCTTGCTTTTCTCATCTTATGCAAGTTCTTTGAAGGATGTGCTGACGATGCTTTGATCGTACCGTTTGATCGTATTTTCTACTCATCAATCAGTCTTTGCGTTCTGTTCAGCTGGTTTTTACACAGTGCACGAGGATGATTTGTTTCTGAATTGTGCCCGACACGAACGTGGATTGTAATGCTTTTAGTGCTAAGAAATCATCTGTTGCAATTGATTCGTGTTCAGAAACTGGTTGCCGATTTGCTAATTCGATTACGTATGCTTTGTTATCAGTGTTAGAACCGATGTTGTGGTTTTTTGAGCAACTGGGTAAAGTTTAAACAAAGGTTTTGTACTTGTTCTTGAGAACGTATGGAGGTCTTATTGGCGGTTGACCAAATGTGCGTTTGTCTATTTGACCTCGTTGGCTAGGCTTGGATAGGCTGACCGTCGCACATTTATGGACTCGATCGCTTTGACCGTCCTCGACTTTCAAGATTCTGGGACTACAGCTCCAATGAAAACATGGGCCAATGTTGGCCAATTCAGTGTCTGAATTATTATTTTTCTTCTTGATGCAAGGAAAATATGTTACTTGTTTGTCTGCCACTTTCTCCTTCAGAGTAGATTTCGTTTCATTTCATTTTTTTATTCCCTTCATGCAAAACATGTAGATCATCAAGAACTTATCATTTGCACAGGTTCATTGGATTTCGTTGAGATAGTAATGAGTTTCTTACTCATCACGCTCGTGGATTCGTAGCAATCCAGACTGGGCTGGTACAGCCTCTTCTCTTCTAACAAATGGGTGTTATTCCATATAAAATGCGATACATGCAACAGATGGTACCAAGAGAAAAAGTCCCTAGCAGACACAGCTTTTCATGATGGGTTCGAAGCCTAGAACGCGGTTATGACGTTGATTTTGTTACATGCAGTCTTCCAGACCTTTGCTTATCCGTACATGGCCCAAGCCTCGGGTTTCAAGCCAGTGATTTCAACATGGCACATGTAGAATGACATGCACCTCTGGGCAGTATCCAGGTGCAAGGGGGAAAGATAGAGTTTCTATGCCTGACACCAATTCTAGCACCCACATGACCGACTCCTAAGGATAACTTTGCTTGTGGTACCTTCTGAGAGACGGTTGTTTTCTGGTTCTGGACAGCAGTTTTGGCAGGAAATCTGTTCCATACATACACGACAAAGTTTGCTGTCAGGTAATGTCAACAACTATTCAAAATGATGGTGTCAGGACTTACGAGAGGGCGCCCATTTGTGATAGCCCCTTAACATGTCAAGCATCATTTGTAAATTACTAAGATACGAAATGCTCTTCAGCTTCAGAAAAATGACAACATGTCAATTTAACACCGATCTTAAAATGTGTAATAGATAGGCTGGCACCAAATTCTGACATGTTTCAATTCTAGATTTTTACGTAGCACGCAATGCAAAAAGAAGTTCAAAGGCAATGCAGGAACAGCACTATCATAACAAAATAACCTGTGTTGAACAATTGTGCAAAATCTAGGAGCGAGTTTCTACACAATCAACCCGTAAGTAGTTCCAGAGTAGGATCCGAACTGACCATCATGTCCCACTCAGGACTCACATTTTCAAGGAGTCATCTTGAGTGCCAGATTCAGGAGTAGAAACTTTGCGCGAATCAAGATTCATGGTGACGGGGCCGTCATTCACCAAATGAACCTGCACATTGACCGTCTCTGTTTATCAAAACGCAATCTCCGAAAATGAACCATTTTGAACAATATCCTGGTCTCTGTCCGATCAGCGACGTATAACAATTGATTAGAAAAGAAATCCTTATGCAAGACAAAGATGTCATGGGCACTCAACAACTCAAGTTGATTAGAACGCATGACCCACAAGCGAAGAAGTTTTATAATACATAATTTAAAGGCGTAGGACGAAACCTGCATCATTGCCCCAAATACTCCATCTGCAAGAGCACAGCCAATGCATGAGGCCTTGATTGATAGCTAAACAGAACAAGTGAAAAAACCCAAAGAAACAGTCATTTAAACCAAATGCAAGCCACCATATATTCCGGTGTAACATTGATAGCTGAAATTGCTACCTTTGACGGCGTCGGGCTTGTAAGCTTTGCGAACTCTCTGAACAAGGGACTCGTAAAATGGCTTGGCAAGTTGCGGGGGCATAGCTACATGAAAGTCCGGTTTGTTGCCTTTTAATACTCCGTACAAAGTGAACTGGCTGACTGCATTTCACACCAACGATCCCCTCTGAATTAAATACGTATTCATCAGAGACCCCATCATCAACAGGATCAGCTTGAGCTACTAAACGAAGCAAGTCGAACGGAACGAAACAGCAACACATGATTCAATTCATGTCCAGTTATCACGTTAAGTTTTCAATTCTACTACTCTGATGAAATAACTCAATAATTAACTAGAGAATAAACCTTTCCGCGATTAGATACGTATTAGGGTTTTAATTTAGAGAAAATATGGCAGGTTATGTAAATTACCGAGCAAGACTTCATAGTTTTTCTGCATCACCTGCAGCGCAACGTAGAATAGCAAAAATCATTTACCCAATGATGCACTAACTCCGCTACAGATTGCTATAAAGGGAGAGCAACACAAAACCAACACCCCCTACACCTACGAGAGATCAAGCTAAAAAGTCTAAAAGCTCACATTCTGGTCCCATGGTTTGCCAGTCTTCTCGTTCTGAAACAGACGCATGTTGAGGATTTTTCGGCATCTGAAATTTTTTCACACCATCAAATTAGACCCTGTAAACTGGCTCGCACAAGCCGGAACTCACGAAACAGAATAGGAAAAGGGAACCCTCTATCATCAAATTTGAGGAAATACTTCGAGACAAATACAGCAAAGTGCGTTGCAAGAGCGTCAAATGAGCAGAAGTAGTTTTGAACAATGTTAACACCTAGGAAGAATTCTTAATATTCAAGCAATAACTGGATAATTAAGCCACTGGTACAAACATGAATTCGGAGTCTACATCAGTGTCGGAGTCGAGAAGACCCACAAGCACAAGCAACCCATGCCCAATCTCTGATACCGTCTTCCCATCCACCTGCCAATCCATACCGAAAACCACATACCCAGATTCAAAAAATGACAACATATGCAAAGGTTGCCCTAATTGGTGCATGAGAGAAAACTGCACCAGTGAAGCTAAACCAAGGCTGTCAATTCTGACAACAGTAGCTCGGAAACCAGACATGGACTACGAGGATTTAAGACTCTACCCGTTTCTGCAACTTGTGATTGTCTCAGTAAAATGCGAAAAACTCTCTAACAAGAATTGGCAAAACCAACGTTCCAAACTGTTCATCTAACACCATCACAACTCGACTCCCCAAGCTCACATCCTCAATAAAGTCACAAAATTCTATAACCAAGTATAACCATTCCAATGCAGCGAAACCAGGCAAGGTGCAATCAAAGAGATAGGTGAAGAAAACTTGCCTCGATGCGCGCAGACGTGACCCGCTGCACCACAGCCCTCATTGTGAGCGCTGGAAGCAGAAGTTTGATACTGAAAATGTGAACCCCAAACTGCAATGCACCGGCTGAGGAAACTTGCAGAGCAGCAAGAGAAGGATCAAACCACCTGCGACTTGCCCACGAAGCTCTCAAAAATAATGAAATTAAACCACAGTGAGCTCCCTCACTCGCCTGATTGCTCAGTTCATCCTTGAATGGATCTGCGAGGCCTCACGGTTAGGGAAACTCCACAAGGTAGAGCATTTGACTGACCATGTCACAACTTAGTGATGTTTTCGGTCTCACAACTTAGTCTAACCATGTCACAACTTCCGATCGATGGAAAAATTGCGAAAAATATGACTCTCGGAAGCATTGTCTCTGGATTATCAGAGCGAGGTTTCGATCCTCGGACCTGTGGGTTATGGGCCCACCACGCTTCCGCTGCGCCACTCTGATGAAGATGAAGAAGAAACATCTGAAGTTGCACTATATAGTGTATAGACAGGTCCCTATTTCGGACGAAATCGGATAATTCCACCATCGAAAAAGCTTGAATGCGTGCCGTGCATATGAACTCTACAGTCGCCTACAACAAAGATACGTGATGCCTTTTTGAGGCATTCAAATATTTGTATATAGCATACAATAAAATCAGTCCATGTTATCTTATAAAATTATCATTCAATTCTTAGCCAATCCCACTTAAGCATACCAAGTTTCAATTTCAAAAAAGTAAATTTCTAAGTCTTGGTGGATTTTTAAAGCCAATTTTATGAATTTACAATACATTTTATTAAAAATAAGTGGTGATGACTTCATAAAATTTGATTGCAAAGATATGTAAGGAACGTGCATGCACCATCTTTTGCATTGAAAATCACTCCATTGAGTAACAAAGTTTTCCTCTATGAAGAATCCGAACAAAAGTTATCATGCAAATAATTTTATAAAATAGATATTTCTTTATTGTAATTAGATTTTGAATACATATTCCGAAATAAAAAGTTATTGTAATCAGATCTGTTTTGAATACATACTCCGAAGTAAAAAGTATTAGCCATATTAAAAAGAAAAATATAATAACAATATTAAAATAGAATAAAGAAAATCAATTACAGAGTACGATCATGGCAATTAAAGCAATCAATCCATATGATTAAAATTATAACCGCAAGGAATAACAAAGAACCTGACGAAGGCTACAAATCTCAAATGTAAATGTAAATGTTCAAAAAAGTTTTTAAAACTTTTGATATTACATTACAAAATCAAAATACAAAATCAATCTCAATTATATTCTTTTTAATATGCTAAACAAAATTAAAAAGTTATAAAATTTAAATAAAGTAGAGCAAACACTGAAATTTCTTCCTAAATATTTTTCCCTCAATATTTCTTCCTCAATTTCTTCCTCAATTTCTCCCTCAATTTCTCCCTCAATTTCTCCCTCAATTTCTCCCTCAATTTCTTCCTCAATTTCTTTTTCAATTTCTTCATCACTTTCTCCCTTAATTTCTTCATTAGTTTCTTCCTCAATTTCTCCCTTAATTTTTTCCTCAATTTATTCCTCAATTCATGTTTATTCCTAATTTTTTTTCCAACATATCTGAATCACTGTAAGTCTCTATGACAGTTTCTGCATTCGTGTTTTAATGAATATCCATGTAACTGTTTTCGTGTTTGGAGGCTTATGCAAATCTTAAAGACCAGAAAACATTCCGATACTTTTACTATTTCATTTTCTACAAATCACTGACTAGGTCTATTAAGTAATTCATCTAAATGTGTTCTAGAACCAGATCACTAACAACTAACTCATGTAAGCGTGTTTTAGAGTAATTTACTGATGCATAGAAATGAAGATTGGTTTTGTAGATCAGTGATTGATGTTGTAGATTTAGTGCACAATTGTGCAAAAGTCTACAATTCCGACACTTTTATAATTCCATTTTCCACAAATTTGTGGCTAGGTCAATCAAGTAACTCATCAAAATGTGTCATAGAGTCAGATCTCTGACTAGGTCAATATATTAACTCATCTCAAATCACTAACTGTGTCAATTAATCAGCTAATTCCAAAGTTTTATGAACAATGACATCAAAGAATATATTTAATCAAATAGCCAGCTGTGAGATTATCTACAGTACATCTCAGAGAGTGTAAAATACTAACCTTCTTTATAGAGGGAGTCTCTAGAGGCTCCATAGTAGTTGGGTTTTGTTTGAACTTCATTGATATATTCTGCTTCTATAGACAACAGATTCAACCCAAAACAATTGTAGCAACAATCCTTGAACAAAATTTAGGTCCAACTATAGTAACAATCAAAGATTTAGATTTAAGTATTGACATTAACCCTAACACCTTTAATGAGTTGTTCTCTCAACAAAAGATACAACCCACAACAATTGTAGCAACAATCAAAGAACAAAATTTAAGCACAGACATCAACGTTAACACCCAAAACTTGTAGTTAAATTATGCATTAAACACATGTTCCATTTGTTCTCTTTGGTACACATGCTTTGATTATAGCCCCATTGCGTCTAGGCATACCTATTATCTTTTTTGCTTGTAGAAGCATTGTAAATTGTTGTCAAAATGCGTTTTGTCGAGTTGTGGAGTACCTTTTTGTGATCAAAGTTTTCTTGTTCTCGTCATTTATTCAACCATCTTATTTAATATCAGTGTTAATGATGAAAAGAAATCATTTGGTGCGCCTCCAACAACTAAGACAACAACACCAATTCCTTAAGGTAACTTATTTGCTTTTGAAAACCAGATATCTTGTTGTATTAGGTTTTATTTATTTAACAAATGTTCCGAATGCAGGTGTTGTAAAATTATATCAAGTCAGATTCTAAATTTTGTATTAAATCTAGTATTGAACGTTAATTTCATGTAAGAATGTGGAATATAACCCACGGAAGAATAGACTCAAGAGGAAATTTGGTACATATGGCCAAAAAAACATATCTTAGAGCACAAAAATTGCTTTCAAGCATACATGGAATTCTGTTGCAACAAAGATGAGGAAGACGTTAGATTTATTTGGACATCAAGTTAAAGAATATTTTACGAATCAATTTTAGCTATAAATTGTATATCAATTGGGGTAGATTTACATCCAACACAAGTGCATTAAATTCACATGTCCAAGATTTATTTTATAAAGCCACACATTCATAAATTGGATTTTGATTGCTCTTTTATATATTGGTTTATTGAGGGACATCCCAGAGCAGTGAATTTGGAGTTTTTCAACATTGTATGAAATTCAAGAATAATAACAAGGGTAGTGTATTTGTATTCAGCAAATATATAAGTCACGGAACATTACAATTTAGTTTCAATTCATTAACAAAAACTGAAATCAGGATTGGTTGTGCCTTGATTAATAAAAAAATAATTTGTACTAAAGTTGAAAATCAACTTTAAAGTGAAAATCTCATCACTTGAAAAGGTATCAAGTATTTAAATTATATTGATAACGGAAATTGCAAAGTGAAGATGTAATTGAAAACATTGAAGAGGTATAAATTTTTTTCAATTACTTGATTTGAGTGTAAAGTAATTGATTTGAGTGTAAAGTAATTAATTTAAAGTGGTTGTACTTACAACCCTTTTTGTATATTTCTTTTTAATAGAATAATTTAAGTATTGAATTTTTAATGATGTTTGTGCATTGAAAACCTAAAATATAATGATAACTAAGGTGCTATATGTCATATGTCATTTCTTAGATTTTAATTGAACATGATTAGATTGAATTCGAATTTGAAATTTAATTTTGTAATAAAAATTTTTACTAATAAAAATTGGAACAAATATATGTCATTTATAAAAAGATTATATACTTGACTAGGAGTGAAAGATTAGACAATTGAGAGTATATTGACATTGGTTTTCAAGAGATGGTTTATTAGGTCACTGCTAAAAGCAAAATGACTTTATATACTCTCTACATCTCTAGTAATAGATTTGCAATCTAGCAAAGTGAATGGAATTGGGCTAGTTTGCAATGGCAATCCCAAGTCCACAAATCGCTTTAGATGTAGTTCCTTCTCGTCCTCTATAATCATGTTGTGCATTATAATGCATCCAATCATGATGTTGCCAATGGTGTCCAAATCCTACAATTGTATGAAGTTCTTAATAATCTCCCATTGAGCTTGCAAAACTCCAAATGCTCTCTCGACAACTTTGTCGGCTTCCTCTCGGCACTTTGCAAAATGTTCTTTTATCTCCTCTTGAGGCTCGTGAATAGATTGGACAAAACAAGTCCAAAAAAGATATACGCCATCAACTAATAAATAATAGCGGGGGTAGACATTGCCATTTACCTGAACACTCAGGTCATGGTCAACAATTCGCAAGAAATTGAGGAGGAATTGTGAGCAATCAAAGACATTGATGTCTTTGTTGCCACCTGGCATGCCAAAAAATGCATGCCAAATCCACAAGCTCTTGTCTGCAATGGCTTCAACAATAACGCTCTCATTCTTAATTTTGTCCTGGAATTGACCCTACCAAAGCCACATGACAATTCTTCCAAATCCAATGCATGCAATCCAAACTTCCAAACATATCAAGGAAGCCACGTGCTTTGTTTACGGGGGGGCCACTTAGTGTGCAAGTTGGAACCTACGTGAGACCGGAGGGTATTTAATAGGGGGGTATGTATTTGGGTATTATGATTAATATATATCTTATTGTTAGATCTATTGCTTAGACTCACTATTTTTTGACACCCTATACATATTTATAATACCATGTTTTGGTGCATTAATGAACCCCTATTGTCGTTATAAAACAATGTCATCTAATAATTCTACTAGTTTAGAAAAATACAATTTTTGGCCCATGGACTACAAAAATACAACTTTAAAGCATATAAGCAAAATATACAGAAACTCCCACAGATCTGAAACCAAAAGCAGCCATTCAAGCGGCAACCCTGAACACATCTGCTCGCAGCGTGAGGGCCACGCTGCAATGAGCGGGAATAGAGGAGAAGCGGAAATCCATGTGACTATTAAAGTGTGGAAAAGATCAACTTTCATGTGAGATCTACTTTCACGTGAGATGGAATCCCAAGTTTTTCATTGGATTAAATATCTATCCAACCAGTGGACCCACACTATTATCCCCTATAGCTGCTACATATACCGTATTTTCTATATAAAAAAATCTAAAATCTATTTTTAAAAGTGGCCCTATTTTATTTATAAAGGTAGTTTGACTCTATACCAATGCTATGTTAGATAAAAAAAAAATATAACTTTTACCTAGATTTATTATAATGGATCATATTTTTTGTCTTACGTAGTTTCTACCGCAACGGAGAGTGCCCCCCCGTGGCTTCGTTGATGGTCATTTGTTTCTCTAAATTATCTCTAGTAGGCTATCTAAGATATCTAGCCTCAAAGCACCCGTGAATTCCTACTACAAACCTCTTCATACATTCTTCGGCAGTAGACTCTCCTATCTTGCTATACTCATTGCAAGCGTCAGTAGCAACTCCATATGCCAACATACAAATTGCTGCAATGCAATTCTGCAATGTAGGAAGACCCATGCGACTTGTTGCATCAAGCCTCAAGTAAACCAAGGATCAAATGTGGCTACAGCCTTTACCATGGTCAGAAACAATTCTCTCTGCATCGTCCGAAATCCTAAATCCTAAATCGTCCGAAATTTAATCGGACCATACATAGGTGTCTCAGAGAAATAGTCCTTGTATAAGAGGTTATCATAATGTTCACAAGCACGGTACACATACTCCCTGCCTGCAACACTTCCACCAACCTTGGGCGTCAAAGATAACTCATCTAAGATTTCATTAGAAACAACGTCAAACATCTGTATGAAAAAATCGTTCTCAAACTCATCTTCAGACTCTTCCTCAAATCCTAATCCTAATCCAAGACTCCTCTCAAGCTTCTCTTCCCATGATTCCAAGGTTGCAAAAATTAAAACCATATACTTTTCACAATGCTGAATGCCACAATCTGCTCTTACCGAATACTTCCACTCCCTCACCTCCTCGTAGCCCCAAGCACTCCTCTATAGGCCTCTGATTTCAGCGTCACTTGCTGCGTCCATCTACTGCGAGGAACTGAAAGAGCACCTCCTTTTATTAGATCACATGGGAAGCTTGGGTAAGTTCGTGGCCACGGTGGCCTCCACTTAGCCACGGTGGCCTCCACTTAGCCACGGTGGCCTCCACTTAGCCACGGTGGCCTCCTAAATGACTTCACCTCAGCTGGGACGGGGGATGGAATGAGCTCAATGGCGCGACCATTGGAAGGCTGCCTTGACATATTGCCTTGCCAAATGGCGTCTGGAGGGTGCGTTTGGAGGGAGACCATTGAGGATGATCTTACAGTTGATGCAAAAGACGCACAATTTTATGACTTGGCAAGATTGTGATACAACATGAGAATTCTCTTTACAAGCAATTAAAAATAGCCAAGCGTTTAAGCATCCTTTGCTGTATACTTGGATACATCCAATGACATCCAATTCCATTGGCCAGCCTTTAGTGCAATCATGAAATCAACCTCCCTCCCATGTACTCACATGTGGGAGCACCCCATTTGTTCTCCGCCTTCTCTTTTACTTCTATAAGTATCTTTCCTTTCCATCCCCTTGCCTATACATGTGTGATCGTTTCCGGATCACATTGAGTCCTTGCCAGGCACTCTAAAGCCACCACTCCATATAATATATATGATTAATTATGAATTTCAAAATTTCCTTTTGAGTTGAGGTGTAGCATGTCAATTACTTCATCTTAGTAAAAAAAGAAAACATGGAAAATGTAATTAGATATGAGTTTTCTTCAACCATGAAAAATTAAGAGAAATCTATGAGTGTAGAAAAACTAATATACATATTCAAGTATTAGTGAGTGGTATCACAATCCTCATTTTCATATGCACCTTGGATTCAAATTTTGTAGAAATACATACAAAAATACTTGTCCGGATGGTTCCTTTACTATATAATCCGAAAAATGGACAGTTCCGATTTTTTTCCAAACGGAATAATCCGGATAAGTTATGATGGTTTACATTCTTTGGTAAACATTTCTTAGGGTGCCCATTGGTATTACCATACTAGTTTGAAATGCATTTTACATGGGGTCTCATAAATGACAAGGATATAAGGGCCAAAAGAAGGGAGGAATGTCAAAATGCATGAAGACATTCTTTTTGAAACAAATACCATGCTTGGACGCATAATTACAGATTGATTTTCAGATCTACAATATTTGTACAGTACTACAGCATCACATATTTTTTACAGTACTTGGAAGCTGGAGCTGGTTCGGGTGACTGGAACATGAATAATTTGCTATCACGATTCACCCTAGATTACTCAACAAAGGATCTGTAGCACTTGAATGATAGTCTTCGAATGAAGCCGAGCAGCTGCTGGAGAGGGCAGACTCCGAACTCGCATACGAAGGGGGCAGAGACATGTTCCAGTCGCCATACAACGCTTGAATGAGGCGTTTGCTGTGCGGTCGGAGGCTGGGTTCCGGCAGCGTGCACGACATGCCCAGCTGCACCACACGGGTCATCTGCTGCCGGTGCTTCACCTCATCGAAATCGAAGTCTACTTGGTTCCGAAACGCATACGCATCCACATCAGAGGCGGCACTCTTCTCGAAGAAAGCGGTCTCAAGAGCTGGATCGATCACATCCCAGAGCAGTCCTCTCTTGTGCATGCTCCTCACCCAAGGCACCAGATCCTCTTTACCCTTCGTGTGAGGGGACCGCCCACATACCACCTCCAATGCCAGCATGCCAAAGCTGTAGACGTCGGACTTCACAGACGCAGCGGAATCGTCTCCCGATATCAGCAACTCCGGAGCCATGTAGGGATCCACCTCTGTTTTCGAACTTTTGATCTCAGCGATGCTCTGCAGACCAAAGTCTGCGAGCTTGGCAGTCATGTGGTTGTCAAGCATTACGTTTCTGGGCTTGATGTCCTTGTGCAGGATGCATTTCTGCTGACATCCGCTGTGGAGGTAATCCAGAGCAGCCGCGATCCCTTCCAGGATCCTGAACCGGGATGTCCATGGCAGAGGTTTAGCTCCGTTTGTTGGTTGCAGGAAATCCTCCAGCCAGCCGTTTTCCATGAACTCGTACACTAAGAACAGCTCACCCTTCTCGTAGCACCAGCCCAGAAGCGACACGAGGTTGCGATGGCGCGAGCGGCCGATTGTGGTGAGTATTTCGGCATGAAACTCCTCTCCTTGTGAGTTGGGCGAGACTCTCTTGATGGCCACCTCTTGTTTGGAAGTAAACTTGCCTTTGTAGACCTGACCATACCATCCTTTGCCCACCACTCTGCTTTCGCTGAAGTCCTCTGTTGCAGCTTGAAGCTCCGCGTAGCTGAAATTGGTAGCGCCAAAGTAGACAGCGTAGTTGCTCCCACTACGTAAATAGGATCTAGAAAATAGCGACATTGCGGAAGAAGGAGATCCCGTTTTCGAAGAGGGCAAGGAGATGTTCAAGTCGCCGTTCAAGCCTTGCAAGAGACGGTTGGTGGGAGGGCGGAGAGCTGGATCCAGTTGCGTGCACAGCAGCCCTAATTGCAACACGGAAGTCATCTGTTGCTGCACTGCAATGGAATTCATTTCCGAACACTCACGGAGAGAGGAGTCTATCACGTCCAGAAGTTGCCCTTTCAGGTATGCGCTCCATACGAACCCCACTAGACATTCTTCCTCGTCTTCGCTGTAGAAACCAGGCGGGCGTTGCCCGCACACAACTTCCAACGCTACCATGCCGAAGCTGTAAACGTCGGCTTTCTTCGTCAATTTCCCATGCATGAAAACTTCCGGCGCCATGTAACCCAACGTCCCGCCTACATTAGATCCCATCGATGCTCTTGAATTTGGGTTCAGCTCGCTCACGATGGTGTGCCCAGCGAGGCGCGCGAGGCCGAAGTCTCCGAGCCTGGCAGTCATATGACAGTCAAGCAGCACGTTGCTTGGTTTGATGTCACGGTGAAGGATGCACTTCTCCCATCCACTGTGGAGGTAATCTAGAGCCGAGGCGATTCCTTGCAGGATTTGGAACCTCGACTGCCATGGCAGAGTTGGGTAACCTAGTTTGTGATACAGGTGCTGCTCCAAACTGCCCTTGGCCATGAAGTCGTACACGAGAAGGAGCTCATCACATTCGTGACACCAGCCGAGCAAGGATACGAGGTTGCGGTGGCGTAAGCGGCCGATGCTGAGCACTTCTGAGTGGAATTCGCGTTCTCCCTGTTTTGAGTTCTTCGCCATTCTCTTAATCGCAACAGTGATTTTCTCGTTTTGGTTTGCGGATTCTAGGATTACTCCCTTGTAAACGGATCCGAATCCTCCTCGGCCAAGTAGCTGCTCCTCGCTGAAGTTGTTAGTGGCGACTTTCAGTTCGGCATACCTAAACCTGCGGGGACCGAAGTTGATGGCATCCAGATGCTGCGAAGCTGTGAGATTTGGTAATGTGCACGTTTGATCCGGTCTGCGGTATAAGGGGAGAACCATCTTGAGAGCTGACTTAATCCTTCTTCGATATGTTGCCATGATAATCGTTACCACCACGACGACCACAACTAGCACGGCCGCGCATATGGAAATCCAAATAACCAATTGCTTGTTGGATTTGGATTTTGGCTGAACAGTAGCGTAGGTGCTGAAGTTCTGCCCATGACAAGGTGAAGCTGCGGTGAAGATCAGCAGTATGGTTGAGAGGATTGACAGGCCCTGAAAATGTCACAGACGCAAATCTGTCACGCCGAATTGCAAGAACTTACTCTAGATCACTGCATGCTATGAGAAGTAGAAATGTTTCTTCCCTATGTTCCAACATACCTAGAGCAAAACAGTATGAATTCATCGGATCTCCGAAGCAAAACACTTGAAGCAATAAAGATAGCTGATATATTCACATAAAAACTTCTAAGAAAATGCAATTTAAACGGCCATAAAGAACTGTGACGTCCAACGACCGTAGTGCACTAGTACTGCCTGACGATTAACGACTATATCTAGAGAATCACCCTGCTTCAAAAATTCCAACAAAAGGATTTGAAAGTGCAAACAAGAGCCTTGGTTTGCTGTCTAACTTATACGTGTTTCACATGTTGTGACCAGAGTCTCAGGTCAAGCTAGACGGCAAACAATGACGATTAAAAAGCGTTGACATATCTCAGTGCACTAAATGGCTGTCACGTACAGCCAAGTAGTATGCCACGAAAATCTGATGGAGGACGTACCTTCATTATTGAGAGACTGGCGCTGCCTGTTCCAAGCTGGAGGTTACCGTGGGGATTGAACAAAGTCGCTCAGACTACGAATTCAAAACTGGTAATGTCTGTAAAACTTACGAAGTAATCAACAATTCTGAGCAATCAAAAATTGTGAGCTAACTCGCCAGTTCTTCATGTTTGCCAGATCGCCCGAATTGTCGTCACGGTATTCAGCTCGGAGGTGCACTCTGTACTAAGGATCAAGGCTCAAGTCTCTGAGGCTAATTTGATGATAATCCAGTGTTTCCTTGCTCTCTCCTCGCTTGAACTGACGTTGACACTGAATTCAGAATGATGAGCTCTCTCGTGGTGAGCTTCAGTATTGGAACATAGTGCGTCATTGCAACGAAGTGGGTCGCTGGTGTTCTAATATTTTTAATTGCATTTTTTAAAGTTCTTTGGTTGACACTTTAGGCACATATTGTTTGCATTGATGATGAGCTGGCTCAGTCCTTCCACAATTTTTGTGAACGCATTCGGAATGTTCAATTTGGAAGCTGCTTGCAACTCCATGTACCCTAGAATTTCCTGTAGGTGGGATCAGCATTCTTCACCACAAGCTGAAGGTTGGAGGTATTTTCTTATCCCCGACACTGAAAAGGTGCTACTGCTATGGCAACTTCGTTTGCAATTGCTCATATGACACTTGTAACTCTAACTAGTGTGTGCAGGCTTGAAAATGATTCGAGGATTCCGTTTTTAATTTTGTACTTGTCACGCCCAAGTACAGCTAGGTTCACTACAGTTCCCGTAGTGGTGGCCGAATCAAGCTTAGTTTTATGGAAGTATGTGCACATGAAATGTTTAGAAATTATGGGCTTGAGAAGAGATATGTGCAGAAACTTCAAAAGTGGATTCATGCAGTTGATAAGAACAAAGACAAAATATCTTGTCTTGTTTAGAATTGATATAATTTCCAGTGATTGGAGCTGTAATTTCATGTCAAGCTCGTGGAGTTGACATTGAACTGTGAGGAGCAGGATGGGAGATGATATTTGTGCATCATGTTGTGTGAAGGATGAATGCTGGACAGTTAGATCCTAAGTAAGATCCTAGTGAAGAAAGAAGAAGAAGAATTCCGGTTTTTTTGGAAAAATATCGGCATGAATTAAATGTTTTTGGTCAAGTATTTTGAATCTATGTTCTTTGGACATTAAACTTTAGATAGAGTGACATCTTTACAAACATAATGATATCATTTTTATATTCTTGAAGTACAAGTATATAAAGTGAAAATAGTCCATTTTCATTTGAAACCTTAATTTTGTAATTTCTTTTTGCATGCCTCCTCTTGGAAATGAAGCAACACAACTTTGACTTACTACATAGGATAATTTTTCTATACACCTGGGATGACTTCCAATACTTCTGGCTTAATATCAAAGGCATATGAAGAAACATTATTGAAGACTCGTAACATTCTAGAACTAACGTGGGGGTTGACTTTATCTGAAGAATTTTTAAAAAGAATAATTTCTAAAATTTAGTAGAACCATGGTGAAAGAAACATCCATCCATCCATCCATCCAAATTTTTTTGTCCATGATTCCAAAACAACTTTATAAGTTTCAAATTGAGCCATTTTTTCACCTCCTATAACTCTTCAAAGTTACTACAATTTGTGTTGAAACTGTGCCAGAAAAGCTTGTATTCATCCTGTATCCGACTGCACAGTACTTTACAATAGCCATGAAGGATACTATTACTTCGTGGACATGATTGGATTCATTGTAATGGACAAAGCACACTCTTCCAATTCTTCATCTGCTCCTCCAAGACTAATGTGTGCTGTGAACATCGCTCCTCTTGGGGCACCCCAACGCAACAGCTCCCAAGTTCTCCAATGACGTGGAGAGGCTCCACTTTTATTGCCATCTAAACTTCTGGTTCAAGACCGCCAAACCTCTTTGAAATCACTTCTTGTTTGCATCGCTAGCTGCACAGGAGGGTGAAGGAAATGACATCATCATAGCCTTCACCGCAAATTTCCACTTGACAAGAGGGAAAGACTCAGTGTCACGTATCTGCAGTTGCGGTAACGAATTTCAAACCGAAATAGTTCAAGAAATAAGGTAAAGAGTTCAAAACATTTGCTCTATCTGATAAAATGATTACCTGAAATGGTTTCAAAAACATGAAGCGCCGGCACCCGCCGGATAGAACTTCGTCTTCACATTCAAGGATTGCAATGTCCCGTTGAGTAGATCGAATTCCCTCGTTTGGATTACATTGCCCGATTTCCATGTAAATCTTCAACCCTCAGGAATGGGTGAGAAGAATAAATATAGGCACATGAAACCTGAATCGTCTCATGAAACTCCTGTCTTGAGATCATGGCAGATCCCAAGGTAACAAATGTGCAACATGCTCTTCTTTGTTATCTGCCATATGAATAAAAATTCTCTATATCAAAGGTTCCCTAACTCTGATGACATCAGCTTCCGATCGCCTGCTCCAATGGCTACACACTTGACAGCTCAAGATGCTCCAAATCCATACTTCTCTTCTCCAGACTTGAGCGACGCCCGAACTAATCGGGTTTCACTGGTTTCATGAAATGCACGACTATTCCCGCATACGACATTGAACCAAAGCTATTTCCGGGTGCAACCATAGCTGCAATACTCTGCTAGATACACGATCTATAATCCAAATTCATTCATGTCTTGATCTCTGTCTCAGTGGAGGCGCAGGGTGGCCAACTTCTTGCTAGCGGATACTTGCCCTCGATTTCCTCATCTCTTGTGTATGCTTAATCCGCAAAATATATGTGTCCGACCGACTCGTCTTCAACGTTCAATGGGCTCAGTCCTGCAGGCCGGGCCATGCCACCAACGCAAACTTCTCGCTCAAAACTTTGGGGTATGCATGGTGCAACTCCATTTCGCAGCTAGCATAATGTAAGACAGGGACACGTCTCACACACATGCCTAATGGACATGCCTGATGGATATGAGAAGCGGCGTGGGTGCAGCTGGACAATAATTGAGGGAAACTCTTCCCATTCTAGATGCGAAGTGAGGACTCTACAAGAGTTGTTCCCGAATTATGTAGCAGTTTCGTCAGACATGAATACGTGGGTGACATTACCTAGCAAAAACTGTACAGCACAGGAGAAGTCTGCGAATGATACTGGGAACCTCAAAAGGTTGCAACTGTTTAAGTTACACAAACCATGAGGTTTACTGTGTTGGTTCAAACCACCGTTTGATTGAGCTTTTATCCATTCAATAGTCAAATAGATATCTTCATTTTCGAATCTTTGTTGGAGCACCCGCCAATAATTGTGGTACCGTAGTGCTGCTTGAATTGCCAATTGCACAAGGACCATTTTGTTGGACAACTCTGTGATACCCGATGTCCATTTTCCTAGGCAGCTCATTCTCTTTGTTGCTATTATAGTGGGATATGCACCAACCATCAGTAAGTTGTCGACAGAAGGAATTCGACATCAGTGCACTCATACTCAGCTTCAGACATTATTTAGAGAACTCTGCAAGGTATGTTGCCATGGGAGCCTTGACTAATCTGGATAGGAAATGTCCAAAGGTCCAAGCCACACATCGGAAAATGAAGAGTAGTCCTAACCCAAAGAGCCAGACACTGACCATCCTCAACATTAGGAATCAATGTGGAGGTGAAGTCAAAATTTTCATGAAGCATGTCTGAATGAGATGTATGAGACAGTTTCCTGCTAAGGCTGATTGCGTTCATTTGATGCGAGGAGCATTGTAGGGTATGCTTTCAAATCTTGGGGCTGTCATTCCAAGTTGCTCAAAGATGATGCTTCTGTCGTATATGTGAACTCATTGAAGAAAGAGCTATAATACAAACATGTGGGTCGTCACAAAAATGATGCTTGTCTCGTGTCTTTTTCTAGGATGCTTCAAACATTATTCTTTTGATCTGGAATGTCTTCTCTGTTCTGAGATCACTCCTGAGCTCTTCTAATAGTTGGTTTGGCAAAGTATGAAGAATTCTCAATGGCGTGTGTTTTATGGCAGAACAGAATTAAATATGCATAACTAATTTGACTTCCAGTAATTGTCCGCAACTTTTGCTCCGATTAATACTAGTGTACCAGTAATCGTTCTTCGTCCTTTGTCCTTTGTTAGGTTCAAGCTAGCAGTATTGACTGGGTCATAGATGAGCTAGTGAAATGTCCTTCACTATACACCTCAATGATCATAAAGCAACAACTTGCATACTGACGCTCCAGTTGTGAGACCATGTGCGATGAAGCACTGAGTATGTACATGACATAAGTAGTGCGAAACGTATGAAGCATTCCTGGTGAAAAATTAGCGAAAAGTGAAATGTCTTCTAATACCAGAATACGCTACCTGTAACTATTCTGCCATAAAATTACAAAGTTAAACCTGAAGCAGAAAGCCATACGCGTCAAGTATTTTGGAGCCATTCAATCCCACAACAAAACTCTGCAACAAACAGACTGAAAGTACTTCACATTGATGGCACCCTAAAACAAAATCTAAAAGGTATCCCAAGTATTCACGAGTACCACCATGTTGCCCCCAATTTTCAACTTTACTTTTGCAACTCAAGTGCAAATGATACAACATACACCAGTATGACCTGCTTGGGCACACACTTAGAGATAGAGAGATCGAGAGATATCAGCGAGCTATGTAAAAAGGAGCTCGTGCCGTTCAAGGATTGACTCCCCTTATTCACTACCTTCCTGAGAGTGGGGGACCATACCCAACACTTGCCAAATAATTACCTATCCTACATTGGGCTAACTATGGCTCAGACCACTAACAAGCCTGAGCTCTCTTCCGTGTACAAGTGTCCAACGATGAGATTGAACAACAAAAAAACACAAAACCAACACCTTGTTCAGATAGTCTAAAAGAATTAAGCGTACGTTGAAGCAATTTCCTCGAGGTGTTGGACAAGTTCGGCAGGCTTAGAAAAGAAGGGACTGTGGTCAGAATCAATCTCCCGAACCTTTGAGGGTACACATGTGGGGTCACACAAGAAAGCTTCTTCTTGAGCATCAGGAGGCAAAACTTTGTCGTTCATCGTCTTGATGTACACCTTCGGGACTGTGCCATATTTTTCCTTCGTCCATTCAATGCAAGAGCCGTCCAGCATTTTCAATGGCACAGGTTTTGAAAGCAGTGACGCCAACACCACATCCTGCAAAATAATCTGAGTACATTTAGCTGAGCTCTTGCTGTCAATGATGATGAATTTTTCTCCAAAAAAGCTAAAGGATGTGAATGCCACTGATTGAAACCGGGAGCCTTACCTCAGATGGACACAGGTGATAGAACACTTGCGGTTGCATCTTCTCCATGACAATTAATGAGGTGGGCATGGCATGAAGTCCATCGCCGAATGTGTACTCAATGTGGCTTCCCACAACTGGGTCCAGCTCGAACAACTGCGTGTAAAGCAGATACATATACATGAGCAAATTGTAGCTCCTTATGCAGTCCTTTTGGCAAACAGAAAACATAATAATGTAGAAACGCCAGTGTACAAATACAGTACGCCCCAAGAAGAAAACACACTCTAAGCTTATGTGTAGAAAAAATTACCTCCAGAGTGAGAGGGAATCCGCTCGGTAGCATCATCGCAGCAATGTAGACACCCACTGAAACTTTCTGATGGTAATTTTCTAATCCATATGTCACACTCAGGCCTCCGAGATCGTGTCCGACTAGAACAACCTGCATATCCATTACAACAGGATCATTATAAATTTTGATGCACAGCGTCATAGATAATGAACAAATCAAATAAAAGTGCACAAAGCAGGGACAAGATCAACAATGTACGGCAGAAATACAAATTGCAGCAAACCATGTCGTCTTCAACCGTAAACTTGGGACTTTAATAGGAAATATGCTTCCATGGTAAGAATTAACACCGAACACAGATGCATAATTCCACCAGATTTGTATACTAAGATATTTGTCTAGAACCGCTTTGTTAAAGATTGAAATGCTTTAGACTTTACGAAGACACAAAGATAACTTGGGAGCAATTCATCAAGTTATATGGAATATAAAGTACTGTAAAAAAGGAGTGTCATACTAACCTTCTCGTTGCTTGGAAGAGAATCCATGAATTCGACAAGGGGATGGTTGTAATTCATGAAGGAGGTGATCTTGTTGGGATCAACATGGTCTCTGCCGCAGCTTGCGAGGTCGATGGCTGATGCCTTGTGCCCCTTCTTCCTCAGAAGGTCGACTACTCTGTACCAGGTCCATGCACCCAGTCCTCCACCGTGAACAAATACAAAATGTGTGGGTCCTGAGACACCCATCTTGGAAAGCAGATCCGCCAAATATACTCTGGATTTCAAAGGAATTGACTGATAATCAGCATTTAAGGCAACACATTAGCCCAAAATTGACCCCAAGATTACCTTTCAATTCAGTGGACAGTGGATAGAGATGAAGGAGATAGATTGCCAAGAAAGATTTGTTGACGTTTGAAACAGTGATCATAGCCACACCAAGGAAGTTCCGGATCGTCATGGATATGGACAATGGAAGTGCACTCTCTTCATTCTAGTAACATTCCACCTCTAATGCTGCTGAATCGCCATTACTGTAATTACATCAAACCTTATGCAAATCTTATCACTAAAGACTGCGACCCCAGAGATCAAAAATCCCAAAGACTTATCAAATTCGGACCCGTACTCAAGATCGTGTTTCATCTCACCCAATTTCAACACACCAAACACAAGCTTCACCCTCACACACATCAACGACCTCCAAGCTCTTACTACCGTAACTCAATCAATCTCCTACAGATCAAACGCCTCACCTTGGACTCAAAGGAGAGCTCCACAAATGCACTTGAGCTGATCCAGCTGCACACACACACACAGGGAAGCAGATAAAGATGGAGCTAGTTGAGAGGGGCAGGTCAGCAAGATGGTGGTTGGGAGATGGATTTGGAAGCGGCTAATTAATATGAAGGAATAGTAGAATGGATAGCTACGAGGATACAGCAAGGGCAGGAAGAATACAGATTGAAAGAAGAGTTCTTCGGTGCCCAGAGTGCAAGTTTGGATGCTGAAGGAGTCCTCGCGGCTGGAGCTGCAACTGGTCTTGCCAAAGCCAGGGTGTCAGTTGCCTCACCTTGGACCTAGCCCCCTCCAGCCTGCCTTCACAAGTTCACAACCCAGTAACTTATAATTCTAAAATATTTGTGATTAGTGTTAAATTTTTAGTCACACCCTTGCCCAGATCCGGTAATACGGTCTCCTTGCTTAGAAATGTCATCTTCCTCTACTAACATGTAACTTTCTCTTGGTGACAACTTTCAATCAAATAGAAATTTGTAATAAAGATCAGTTGGTTTAGACTATGTCCAAACTTTGAGAGGCCACTGGTTTAGACCAATTAAAATGCTAAAATGCCCAAAGTCTGGCATCTCGGTCTTCACAGTAGGGGTTGAAGTCTAAAGAACGTTGCCTCGGAAAGAGCCTTGGTGGCATCACTTTTAGGAAGTAATGGCCCGATCACAAAATGCTCGACCCAAACTTCCTTTGAGAGGACGAACTTCTTCATTGGGCTCAGCCTCTCGACATAGCTCAGTCCAGAAAAAACGACAGTCATCCTCTCAACTTGGGCATAATCTGAACCGGCCCATAATCTGAACCGGCCCTAAGAAAGGGTGGATCATGTACACAGCCGTATGTAAACATACTGGTACATGGAATGAATGTACTATAATATACCATGTCTTACTCACAAGCGCTTCACATATTTTGCACCGAAAGAAAAGTCAGTACATGTTTAAAATAGAATTTATTGTCAGTCCAGGAGGTTGGTTTGGCCGACCAAACCATCAACTAAGGTAGAAACACCTTAAACCGGGCGAATAAGAGATTCAGCATGATTGTGGACCTCGTGTGTACTGTTTGTAATTTTTCCTGGATGGGGAAACAGGAGGGAGAGTGAATGCAAAAATTTCCAGAATTAAATAGCAAAAATTGAATTTACTACAAATTTTTGAAGTCAAAAGTGTACATGACCTTAAAGTGATCAGTAGACTCTCCTTTTGTGGCGCTCACGCATGTAGCTAAAACCGTGCAAATAGAGTTAATGAACCATGAATCTATGAACCAACCACCTCACTACACGTGTCCATATCGAGTCACTATTCATGAACTATTTATGAAATTGCTGTGCACGCAATAAGGTTCATGCCATGGGCGGCACAGGGGCGGTCTACCCTGCGCTTCTGGGGGCCGCCCGGTTTAAGGTGTTTCTACCTTACCAGCCCCTTGGAACGGTTCAAACAAATCATCATGACCTGAAAATAAAGACAAGGCAATGTTCAGGAATTGGATAAAATTCTATTAATAATGTAGTAATTGTAGCTCCTCCACTGCAAATAACTCTACCGTTCAGAGATAGTGTATTTGGCTCCGACGTGCACATACAATGTACTTGGTGTAATTGTAGCTCAATTTTCCAGTCCTCAAATCCAATTATATAAAAGATTAGTGTTCCTGAGCCAAGATGTTACTCCTACAACTTACCTAGACTCCGTAGATGGTACCGGAACAAAACCTTCACAGAGCCTTGAGCACATGTATTTTCTCTTCATGAACTCGTTCATCTAAGGTAGAGATGGGTATTCCCGTCAGTTTAAGCCATTCAGCATATTTGGGATTGAGAAAACTATGGGGATAAAATTTATACAAACAGAAGTTAGGTTGAAAATCACAAATCCGATTTTTTAATATTTTTTTCAAAATTTATCAAATTTTCATGAATATTTGAAGTGCAACATTGTAGACCACTATTTCCGTGAGTAGGTATATGCAATACAAAGATTCTTGCATGGAGAACATGATAGGTTGTTATACAATCTGCTGAGTGTGGTAGTCAGGTGCTGTCTGCTCAGATATTGGTGCACTGATAGGCCACGGAATTAGAACCCTCACGGGAATACCCATCTCTACCTTACATGTGCAATCTACGAAACCAAACAGGGAGATCAAGAAACTTGCCAGGAGGTGTGAGTTTTGTTCCTGAGTTGAATGCAAAAGCAGTGATTGTGTCATTGTTGGAATCGCACGGCTGAGTAACCAAAGAAATTTTAGTCTGTCTTTAGATAATTCACAACTGAGATGGATTAACCCTTACAATCGAAAGGCCTCAAAATTGCCAAAAATCCTAAAAACAATCGTCTTTCAATATAAGGTGTAATTTTTCAATTTTTGATGTATTTTGGAGGACAGTAACAGTAGGATCTAGTACCTTACTTGTACATGTATATGTACCCCAAATCTTAGATTAAAAATCCGTATTGTTTGTGAGATCTTAATGTTTAAAGTTGGAAAAAAAAGTTTTTTGCCTTGATGCAAGATGGGTTTGAAGTGTTTTGTTAGCCAAGAATATCAAATGTATAAGTAAATTTGGCTTGAGGCTCTTCAAATTCTTGTTCCTAGGTGGTTTAAGAATTTGTCTATGCACCTTTTACCTCCATACAACCTATAAAACCTAAAGAAATGCTTGAATTTTTACATGGAGGTATGCTGAAAATCAAATACAAAGGCCGGTCTTTGATAGTAAAAAAGGCATACGGAGGAATATTGGATTGAAAATCCAAGCGGTCAGATCATGCCTTAAATTTTTATTTACATGTACATAAAACAAAACTTGGAAAAAAGTGAAATCTCATTTTTTGGTGAATTTTTGAAGTTTCTGTGAACTAATTAATTTTGGGCAGATTTTGAGGATAAATGAGCATATGCTACATTTTTGAGCAGATTTTGGAATGCCCTCATACTGTTTTTAAACTTCCATTGCGAATATCTCCTAAAGCATGGGGAATTTTGAAGCATGAATGGTCTTGTTGGAAAGGTATGGAAAAACTCCATTATTTGCAAAAAGTATCAACTTCATATGATTTATAGTTACTAACTCAGAGCTTGACCAAAGTAAAATTGACCATGTTAGGGCTTTTTTTGACTTGAAGGGTTATACCAAGTTGTCCAATTAGTAATCTGGGCAATGTGTGCCCAAAAGAAACGGTTCTCTTCAGAAGATAAGTGGAGCAACCTCAAGTCTGGTGAGAACATCCTTGCAACGTTCCAAAGGATAATTTTCATGTTGCAGTATTTATGCTATCTAGATTGCTATAGTTTGGAATACCACATAAAAACTGAAGCTAGTACTATGATCTGATCATGCTTTCCAAATGATGTTGTAACCTTACTAATTCAAGAAAAAACCTCTGACCCTTTTAGCTAAACTAAGTATCAAATGCTTTCCTTTGCTTTACTCTTTGATTTTTAATCCCAAGTGGCTACAGTAAAGTAAAGCATAACAGGGAAAATTGTAACTCTTTGATTTCTATCCCAAGTGGCTACAGTAAAGTAAAGCATAACAGGGAAAATTGTAACTCCTAGGAGTTTGGATTTAAAAGCTACACGCAATGACAAGTAAATCTTACTGAATTAACCCAAGTAGTGTGTACAAATGTCAGTTTGGCAAAAGGGAGACCAGTTGAGCAGGAAGCATCAATCTTGTTGACAAGGTCATGGAAATGAAGCCTTACAAAAGACATGACCCACTCCCACCGTCCCATGTGGACAATCACTACAGTGAACTTTAAACTATTTGAAATTCCAAACTGATCAAGTGTTGCCGCCCAGTGGATGGTGACTGCCAGTGATAGTACTTTTAAGTTCTATGTATGGTGTTCTTACCATATTAAAAATATTATGGGTGTATTAGATTGATATGAATATGAGTCATTGTTCCAATTATATGTCAGCTTGTATGTTGGGGTTGAATGTAGAACTGTGAAAATTGTGAATTATGATAATTAGTGAAGGATTTCACTAGTCCAACATGAGACATGTTCTACGCTGCTCTCCACGCCGGAGTCCACCTTGGAGTGAGCAAGTCCACGCAGGTGGACTGAGGCCAGGCAGGGTGGAGTTGGGCAGTCCCGAAACAGACCATTCTATATTATCTACATCTCCCCCGACCGGATGTCAGCTAACTTTTAAACAGTCTGTTAGAAACGAAGGCCACAATGGGGGGCCAGGTGGCATACATAAAGGCCGTGAGGGGGTGTCCCAGTTCTGTTGATAACCTGCCTGTTACCCGGATGATGCGTGTACCCTGTGAGGGTCCCTTAACTGGGACAAAAACGCTACACTCGGGAATGTACCCGGTTTTGGAATTGGTACACGCCTAAGTGAATGGGTATACGGTTTTAGGCAGATACACCTTGCTTGCGGTTTATATCTGGGTTTAGGTTCATGAAGTTGATAAATGGCGGAACAAATTCGATACACCCTTCACGGTTGAGAATCGGTAGCATACCCGGTCTGAGGATGAACGTGTGATTCTTGCGGATGATCTTCCTTGAAATGGACAGAGTATAATATTAGGGTGCTGTTATCGGGAAATTGCAGAATCTATTTGTTGGGGGGGGGGGGGGGGGGGAACAATGGTGAGAATTAGGGTTTTATTGTCAGGTGTAAAATAGACATACTCTGTGCTTTCCCGGTTGGTATAGAAAACAGTCCGATCCGAGACGTTGCATAGTAGAACAATCTCAGAATTTATTATTCACTGTGGAATCCATGCCTAAGTCGGTGAGTACAGATTTCGGGAAACATCCCAAGACGAGTACAAAGCCACACTCGATGTTCCTATCAATGCCACAAATAGAACTATTTCATCAAAGGGCAATCCTTTTAGACGCATGCAGCAATTCCTATTCGATTCTCTATACAGCTTCCAAATAGGTATTGTAATTATCCAATACAGACTTTGGCGATCTCGAAAGGCAGTGGAGGCGGTACAAGTCAGGCTCGCAAATCTGCATGCTCCTCGGCTCTCAGATCTCGAACTAAGAGGTGATGTGCCCACTTCAAATAGACAGTGGAATTCCTCGGTGGAACTAGAGCTTCAATTAGGATACAAAAGGGTTGTTGTTCCAATTCAAGGAACATGACTATTGCCGAGGAATCATAGACATGGTGCACCTCCACCATCTGCTAACCAAGGTCGCAAGGGGTCTAGAGTTGATTTTTTTGAGTAGATTTCCAACTGATGCAGCTCTTCCCGTATGCAATTGAAAGTCCTGGGATGTCAGGGTGATGTATCCAACATGGTTTGTTGCACGCAACTGGATGGTCCGTGCAAGCTCAAGGATTGACGCGGCCAATTGAAGGGCATGCCACAGGCGGCACATGGTGGAGTGGACCTTTCGACTTCAAATATTTCTTTGATATGCTGTTTTTCTCCTGGGGTATTGTCTTCTGCAACCGTGTAGCTTTGGCAGGTGGTTGTGTCATGAAATCAGGGTCACCAGAGAACATGGCGGTTGAGAAATCCAAATCGTCTTCAGCTTCCACTTCCGAAGGAGCTGGCGTTCGGTTAAACGAAGTTCCTGGGGTTTGTACGGAAGACATGGCGGCACCGTCACCATGCCTAAGATGTACCGCCTCACCACCGGAGCTCTCAAGCGTCAAAATTGGGCTACCCATATGGTCTTGGCGGGCTCTTCGGTGATCTTCGAGAATGACAACGGAGGGTCTGTGGTGGATACCTACAAGACTTTGTTCAAGTACAAGGGAATGAGTAGCACCTTCTAGAGTCCTCGTAGCTGCCGGATTCATCAATGATCTTAGAACATGGTCTCGTACATATTCTGGTGTACGCTGGGCACGTTAGGTCGTCACACAATGCACAAGGTTAGTATCAATACATGATACATGCATTGTAGAAAATGTATTGCTAACGATTGAAAGGTATGGGATAGGGCAGCGCTTTCCATTGGAAACACGGCTGTATCACGCAGTTCAACACTGCAAGCCTCACTACTCGTGGTGAAGTTGGTGTCTCCAAGAACGGTGGTGTGGTCTATTATGTCGTCACCTTAATCCAGGTGCGTCTGCAAACAGATTTTGAGATGAAAAGTGTCCAGTATTCAAGGATAATCACCGCGGGTCGGCAGTAATCAACAAGTGCAATGGCAAGGTACGTTGGTACATTGTCGATTGAAAGAATTATTGGCTTGAATGACAAATAAAAAATAACAAAGATGTTGGGATTTGAATCATACCTGTATACCAGGGGAAGAGTCATCTACATTTTTCGTAAGAGGTTCTATGTCGCTCCATATGTCTTGTGGAACTGAATGGACTCTCTCCAAATCCTGATTCTAGACAGATGTAGAGGAGACATGTAGTAGAAGATTTGATAAGTAACGAGAATTGTTCGGAATTGATGAAATGAATAGCTAATGTCGTGGCCTTACCGAATCAGTCGTCCTGGAGTCAGGGTGAGATGTGCTTGGAGAATTCGCAGGTAGCAGAGGTCGTGAATTTTTGGACTTTGATCGAGATAGGCCAGAGAACCAAGAGCGCGTTTCTCCCGCATCTGTTTGGACTTCTACCGTCCTTCTTCGCTGTCTCAGTGTGGCATGCAGGTTTTCCAAGCAGCGTCGGGGCAGTCTTCATGTTGGAGACCGGTATCGTAAAAATATTGCCTCCACGTGCTCTTGTCGTGGGCAATTGCATCGTCTAAGTATTTTGGTAAGTAAGTCGGATCCAACTCCATTGGGCTGTACGAATAGATGGAGTCCAATTCACGTTGGACTGTCAAGCAGAGTAATTTTCACTCGCCCTGTTGTTTGGCATAGGACGGATAACTCCAATTTATGACCATTTAGTTTGAAGATAGTATGACCATTTAGTTCGAAGACCTACTATCTTACCATGTACATTCGTGGGGATGTTGCGTTTAGGCTTCCGGCCCTCTGCGTGTGATGCCACGGTCTCCTTGAAGAAGGCCGGTTCATAGCTTCTTTGCTTGCGCCTTCTCTTGTTGCGCTCTGATTTGTCTAGGCTTAAGCTCCCTCCCGATGCTGATCGCCTCCTCTCAGATCCTGACGAGGTTTGCGTTTGGCCTGGTGAAGGAACACATGGAAGAACTTGCGAGTCGCAGGCATTGTTAGATATCCACACAGGCTCTGCACGTACCTTATGGAGGAGGTGTGTCCGCACGGTTGAAACTCGCACATGCAGAGGACAATAGTATGCATTTACCTCATAAGGGTCGACAATACAAGCAGAGGTACAATAATGTTTGGACTTATAAAGGACGGTGAAGCTTTATCTTCGTCCTCATGTTGCTCCCAAGCTTTGTTAAGCATGCTTGCTCCAAAGGCGAACAAACCGGCAATTGCGTCTTTGTATGCCCTACGTAATTCGTTGCTCCAGTACTCCGGTTCGTACGAAGCAGACCCAACACTGCTGTCTTGAAGTGAGCACGAATCCATTACAGAGCACTGCATTAAGAGGGAGAATGTAGGATCTAGGACTCGGTAGGCGCAAGGTACAATCTCACGGAACCCTAAACGGAAATAGTCAGTGTAAAGGTCCGAAGCAACACTACGTATGTCCGTATTAGGGGTTTAGGGAAGGAGCCGCCATACCCTCGGTGGCTAGTCATTTCAATGAGAAATGATGGCTTCATCTGCTCGATCAAGGCCGCCAACGCCGAGAGATTAGGGAGGATGGTCTTCTGATCCTGGTTTCGCCAATGTATCGTTGCCAACCATTCCAAGATCGCCCCCTTTTACATCCCCACTAAATCCTTGAACGTATCACAGTATGTCGCTCTGGTTCCAACTAGAATTCAGCGATAGATTGTCACGCAAATGAAAGTAAGAGACAACACTTCCGACCTCACCCAGAGTTGAATACTACACAACGGAGGGAGATATTCACTAATGTCGTACGTGGAAGTGCAGTAAAGCATTAGTGTACATTGAAGCACTAAGGCTGCCTAACGAGACATTGTAGACTCAAAAACCAGGCACTGAAAGCTTAATGCTATTCATACAACCAATCAAGTCAGATCAAAGCAAATCAGTATGTCTTGTTTCTCAAATACAACATCCTTCTCAACATGATTGAAGATTTATTACAATCCAATAAAGCGACAATTGTGAAGTACGTTCACGGAAAACTTTCTGTACTGCTCCCACAAACCGGATATTAACAAATGCACCAGCGAGTCGGTTATCGTTTTGGTGTACTTGGGTTCGGTAACCTTTCACCTCACCAACGGCGGATATACCGGACGAGCCGGGTAAAATGGGCGATCCGGTCATGAATATCAAGAACCTCCCACCATTCGGACCTCAGCCCGGCACGTCTTCCTCAACCAGTGGAACCCGATTCTTGCCGAGAGAATCGAACACGAGGAACCCGAGGACTGCGTGTTTGGCGTCAAGGACTCCGGGTCATTAAAAAATGCAACACCTGGACTCAATCCACCTACAAGCCACATTAAATTGTCCTCGCTTCATTCACAGGACTAATTTTGTCACAGACCAATGTGAGCGTCTCTCCTTTCTGGGAGTCTACCTAGAGTCCACCTTGTGCAACCTTCCAGTGGAGAGGCTGGGTGGAACGCGTCCATGTTTCCACTAGTGTTTGTGGAGGTTTATTGTATTTTGGAGATTGGAACATAAAATTATTAAAATATTTTCAAGAAATTAGAATTGTCCAAAAAGAAGAGGAATTATTAAATAAAATACTGTGTGTTTTAGTTTAGAAGTTCAAAGATGGCTCAAACTGAAAATAATTTTTTCAGAAAAACCAGGGTTAGCCTTGGAAAGCCAAAGTAGTTTATTGTCTTGGTCGAATTAATATTGCTTTGAATTTGAAAACATGTTAATATAAGGATCATTCTAATAGGGCGTATTAAAATTATAGTCATCCAGTGCAATATAAAGCCCACCAAAGCCAACCCTCAATATTAACACTAGTCGAAACCATGCCCAGAATGACTAGAACAGGTGACCACCAAAGCCAACCACTAGTAGAAAAGAGGTTCAACTACACCAAGGTTCTACACCGAAAATGAACTTTGGTGTTCATCTATTTTCGACCATGCAATTCCATTGGTGCAGAAAAAAATTTGGTGTCGAAGGAATTGGCAATCTGAAAGTCTATGTCAGATTTCTAATATGCGGAGTAGTCCATTAATATCGACGAATCACAAAACTGCTGTGTACAGCGCTCTCTGCTGTCATCTGCACTTCATCGGCGCGAAACGAGGATGGTGATTTTACCAAAATGAGTAATTAGTAATCCTCCATCTGAAAGCCCCAAACCTCTCGCCTCCTCCCCTCGGAGGCGCCGCATCCTGCTGCAGCGTCATCGCACTCCTCGCCTCCCGTTGCTTCCCCCACCCTCACCCTCGCCGAGCTCGTCGCTAAAACCCCTCCTTCTCGTCGCTCAGACTCCCTCCCTCTCATTGCTTAGACAAGGAACGTGTTCAGGTGAGCGACGGCTGTGTAGGTGAAAGGCTGTACAAGGGAAAGTTAGTCTAAGCGAAGGCTATGCAGGTGCCGCATCTTGGTAGTTTGAGACTAGTTTGTATTTGGTGCAGGTGCAGGCTGTGCATGTGTCGCATTTTGGTAGTTTGAGACTAGTTTGTGCAGGTGCCGCATCTGTGGTAGTTTGAGATTAGTGAGTGTTGTTTTTGTAGATGGTCAGTTTTGGAGATAGGTGTAGCTGAGAGGTTTGTATTAGTTTGCATAGTTGTGTGTGGGGTTCATGGCTTTCTCATATTGCATCCAGAAGTGCATGGTCTTTGGAGTCAGGCTGAAGCCTCGGAGTTTTAACCCTGTGGTGGTGGACGTGAAGGGTGACCACTTTCAAGTGAAGAATAATTGAGTTGGTGCTGCTCTTTTATGCAAGGAGAGATGCAAACTGCACGTAGTGTGAATTTGAAGCTTTGTTTTCACGCTCGGGTTATGCAGAACGTCAGGAAGGCGAAGTGGAATCGCATGGGCCTAAAAATCTTTGAAGTCTTCTCAAGCGGGGGCAATATATTGATTTAGAAGAGATGTTGTACCAGTTGATAGAATTGTTGGTGCATGTCAAGGAATATCGACGATGCCGCATCTATCTCCGCCACCTAGTTACCACAAAGCGGATAATCTACGAAATATAACATGAATATCAAACGAACAGAATCGGTCTCCATCCAGTCAGGCAACAGTACAAAATAATTACAATGCTCTAAAATACACCAGATTTATTTTTTACTGGAAACCAATTAAGCCCACGTGATGCGAGCCAGAAATATACAATGTTCATGGGGACCAGAGTGACACTATTCACGTTCAATTCTGGCCATTTCAGGTGCCGGATTACAACAAAGACACTTTTCATTACACCATTTCTAAAAGCCTGAATTAGGTGCCATTTTGGTGTAATACTTGGAGTAGTTGACCATGTTTTCTAATAGTGAACCTTCAATATTAACAATAGTAGAAACCATGCCTAGAATGACTAGAACAGGTGACCAGAAACATGACCATTTTTACTAGGTTTTTCCCTAATTGTATCTTTGGAAACTAATTTGCCTTAACTTTAGAAATTGATTTGCCTTAACTTTAGAAACCACCAAACTCTTACATAGGGAATATGAAGAGACCACCAAGTTTTTTCATATCTATTAGTTTTTTAGAGTGAGAAAATAAAATGGTATTTAATCAAAATTCATCGTGACCAAGTTAAATATGTGATGCCTTTACAACTATTTTTATTAACCCTTAATCCCTAAAGGCTCTTGAGACCATGCCAAGGTTGCAACACTTCTAGGCAGGCTATTCTAAGGTTTGGCAATTTAATTATTTTCTGAAATTTTTACTCCATGTAGCTTTCAATAGTAGCTTTTCAATGGCACAAATTTCAAAGCATTTGGAGTTACAATGCAAAATTTATGAATTTTAGAAGAATTTGCTCTAAATCTGGGCAACCAATATTAATCAATCAAAATCTCCCATTTTTTGCCCAAGTTGCCCGTTATTCACAAAGGCAGAAAGTGACAAGGCAAAATTTCTAGGGGTGGGCACTTGCAAAACGATGGGCCCAATAATTTTCATCCATACACATTCATGACAGTTTTATTCAATAGAATTCTTTTATCTAACTAACTGTCTCCATCTAAAGAGGTTGCTAAAATTTTCATCCAAATGACAATTATCATCCATAGCTTAGTTTTCATCCAAACTCCATTTGTCATCCACACAAAATAAGTCATTCAATATTCATTTTTTCTGAACTTAATAAATTTCATCTAGTATCTATGATGTGGTAGGGTGTCCATCCATATGACCCCCATTTACCAAAATTGCCCTTTGAAATAAAAAGGAAATATACAATTTACACTTCAAAAAATTCTACAAATTTGAGATCTACTCCAATTGCAATGAATTTTTTTTGGGTTCTTTCCCTCATTGACTTCAACATATCGATTGTTCGGATTTCTAATTGGACATTTTTAGATTACCCTTTAAGTTGTTTCAATTTTGGAGAATGTAAGGCAATTCCAAGACACCGCCTTTCACAAAATCAAGGATTCTTTCTACTTCCTGAGCATATATGAGGCTCAAACTTTGTGAGCTTACACCTAACTTCCACACCTAAAAGAATTGATGATCCTCCATAGATCAAATGTGTTTACTAAATATAGTTTTTGGGCATCAAAACTTAGGTATACTCTCAGGGCAACGCTTGGAAAAACTTTTATAGTGATTTCACACGTTATAATCTCGCAATCTGTACAGTGGATTGTCATCAAAAATGGTATAGACCTTTTTGGATAAGACAGATACAAAATCCTACGGTTACATACACAATATTAAGTCTAAATTTAGAAAATATTAGGTTTCTATCAGAAGGGGTATGTTTTTTGGCGGTTTTGGCTCCATATACACCAAGGGCCTTTAGGGATTTAAGTTTCTTGGTGTTTGTAAAGCAAAAACAATCAAACATAACTCCTTTCTACTTTAGGCCTAATAAATCTCAATCCAAGAATTTTTTAGTAAAATTATCCATAAGATCTTATAATTAACTTAATATACTACTCATATACCAAAATTTAAATTTTGATTTTAAATTATTTGTAAAATTGTTTTAAAAAAAATGAATTTTTATTAGAAAATTTAGAACTTTTCTTTGTCAAACTTTGAAGCTTGCCCTTGTAATACTCATATATCTCACCCTCCATGAAAAAATCAAACTGGTTAAAAATAGAATTTGAGGTGCATTTCCTGAATCGCTGAGAGATCCAGTTTCTGTTTTATGGTTAGGCTGGATTTTTTATGATAGGGTCCCAGAATTCTATTTTAAACCAGTTTGGTTTTTCCATAGAGGATGAGATATAGTCCAACTTCAATAAATTGATAGTTTGAGCATAAAGTTGGTCAAGACTACAATAGAATAATAATATTCAAAAAGTATCTTAAAATTTAAAAAAAATCACTCCTTGAATTTGAGAGTTCATCAATGAAAAAATCCCAAAAAATAAAAAATTCACCAAGAAAAATCACACAATTAATTTGCAATTAAATCTCTCTCCTCAAAACTTTTATGCTACGTTATTGCTTTTTATTACTTCATCTAAGCTATCATAACCCCAAAACCCAAATTAGATCTGAAGAAACTTTAAGGGTTAAAATTGAAAATATTAGAGAAAAAATAATCTTTGATTTCCTTACTATTTGTAGATAACCATGCTGTTTAGGGACAGAATTCATGGTGCCAGAGCTGCTCCTACAGAGGATGAGAAAAAGGCTCCAGGGCCAGTGTTGGCAGTGTAGCCCCCCCTTACTTAGGGCCCAGTGTAAGTTAGTAGAAACGGAATAGTACAGTACCCACCAATAAGTTTACGTTCACAACACAAATAAGAGAACATCTCTCAATTTTCAATGAATCACCATGTTCTCAAAAATGATCCAAATTGCCAACTGCAAAGTGTATTGGAAAGATAACGGAGTCCTTTATACCATTATGTCAAATATTTCCCATAAAAATGAAAAATATGTGCTATTATACCATTTTCCTTACCTAGTATCTACTATTCACCCTTAGGTCTTATTAGGGGCATTCTACATTGAGGTATGCCAGAAAAGAGAACTTCAACCATCTTCATAGAAAGCTCTTCCAATTCTTTTTGTATAAATGCAACTTATTTTAGAAAAAAATATGAATTATGCTTACCAAGAAGCTTAATTTTAGACTTTCATACTCTAACTGACGTGTCACCATAAACAAGTGTAACTTCAAATGATCATATCTCTCACCTCAAATGACCAAATTTCATGAAACTAACACCAAATTGTCTAAAATGTAGTAAATTTCATCAAAACCATCTCTTATGTGCTGATCCAAGCCACATGTGTAAGGAAATTTCATTAGCAATCATTGCATTCAAAAATGTGTATGTTACTTTTTCACAAAGGACCACGTCTACGCCAACTCCATTCAATATTTGTCGGTGTGAGCCACATCTATACAAAGGGCATCAAAAGAGGTCTCTCAAGAGATATTAAGATTTTTTTTTTCAATATATCTCACCATATGAAGGCCTTCATACTAGCGAAAGGTAGATACTAAAAAATATGTTAAAACATGCTAAAGTTATTAGATAATTTTCCACTCTTCTTGGAATTTTTTCATATATTGATAAAGAAAACTCTAGTATCTTCCTTATGTAATTTGTACTTTATAATTTAAATTAGTTTTGAGGGCATGGCGGCCAATTGAAAATTGGAAGTATGTTATCTCTTACTGCTATGAACGTAAACTTGTTGGTGGGTACATACACTGAGGAGCTTCATAAGTTAGCATTATCATTGGACCCTTCTCTCTCCTGTTTGGACTATTTCAACAAAGGGGGGGAGAGTCCCACAGAGCCCAGCTAAAAAAGCTTCATGAGAGCATCCCCAATAGCCCACCAACGGACCCCGCCAACGGTACTTGGCAGGCCCGCAGTGGCACCACCCGCCCCAATGGGCGCGGCATCTCCCTCGTCACTCTCCTGCGACCCTACAAGAGTGCCCCGGTCTCACCAAATTTCCTCTCCTTAACGGGAGACATTTTCCCACGCTACCTGCAAGTCAACCTCCAGCATGGCAACTCCTGAGGCGGGAAGGGGGAAGAAGGGGAAGAACTTTACAGCGGATGAAGAGAGATGCTTGTGCAGGAGTTTTTTGTCTATTTCGCAGGATCCTGTGTGTGGCAATGGGCAACGCAACACTGCGTTTTGGGAGAGGATCACAACACACTTCAATCGCAGCAAACCCAGATATGCTCCAACCCGTCCTGCTAGGTCTCTTGAGACTAAGTGGAGCCACATCAAACATGATGTTGCGAAATTTGTAGGTGTGTACAAACAGGTCACAGATTCAAGAGAGTCTGGGGTTTCTGTAGAGGATTTGTTGGAGAGAGCTCTGGAATTTTACAAGGACCGCCACCCCAAGCAGCAAACATTCTCTTTTTTGCACTGTTGGCATATTTTGAGGGAGGTGCCGCGATGGTGGCAATCTGTGATGGAGGTGCAACGGCGAGCAGCGGGTGAAGGGTCTCCGGGAGCAGCGATGGCGCGAGGGAGGGCGGCAGCAGCCCCGCTGCGGAAGGTGGCGACCCCGGCAGTGGGAGCGGCGAGCCTGCTGAGGCTGCGCAAGCCGAAGAGGAGAGCTGTACGTTGCCGCCAGTGAGGGAGAAGACCACCTCTCGCCCCTGCCGGCCGCAGGGAAACAAGGGAGCGAAGGCGGATTTGGCCGAGCAGGGGAGGAGAGAGTCAATTCTCAAATCTACGGCCCGTGCAACCGAATAGATGGCTGCTGCAAACATGCGAAAAGCTGAAGCCATGGCTGATCACGCAGCCATGTCTCTATTTTGGATGCCCATGGAGGATTTGGATGAGGATGCAAAGGAGTATTTTGTGCTGCGGAGGAAGGAAGAACTTGAAAGGATCAAGAGGAGAATGGAGCAGGAGAAGAGGCAAGCCGAGAAAGAGAAGTTGGAGCATGAGAAGTTGGTCCAGGAGAGGGCTGCGGAGAAGCGAGCGAGGGACAGATCCGCGGAAGGCAACCCAGGAAAACGTCAACGGCTGCAGGCCACCACCCCCGCAGCCGTTGCGGAGGAATCGACACAGCCGCCCATGGGAGTGCCGCTCAATGCAAGCACCATGCCGAATCTCACCACCGACCCCGCCCCCGTTGAACCAACCCTCAGCCCCGAAGGATCCCCTATCGAGGACCTCCCAGGTCAGTTCCTGCTGCTCCCCTCTCGCACTTGCTGTGCTCTCGTATTCCTTCTCTGTCTTTTTTTTTTTTTCATTTCACCTAAGGTTCGATCGCACCCTCCCTCTGTCGTTGTTTTTTTTTTTGGTCACCTCTTGTTAAAAATGCTCGCACCCTCCCTCTCTGGGTTTTTTGTTTTTGTTCACCTCACCTTACAAATGCTCTCACCGTCCCTCTCTCGCTGTTTTTTTCTTCGTTCACCTCTCTCCTTACAAATGCTATCACTTTCCCTCTCCCGGCGTTCTTGTTTTTGCTTCTACTGCCGTCTCGTTTCCTCTCACTGAACCCTCTCTCGGCATTTTTTTTTTTGCTTCTACTCTCTGTTCGTTTGCTCTCACCGAATCCTCTCTCGGTTAATTTTTTCTGCTTCTACTGGCTGGTCGTGACTCGTTTGCTCTCATCGAACCCTGTGTCGGCGTTTTTTTTTTTGCTTCTACTCTCAGTTCGTTTGCTCTCACCGAATCCTCTCTCCGTTAATTTTTTTTGCTTCTACTGGCTGGTCGTGACTCGTTTGCTCTCATCGAACCCTATGTCGGCGTTTTTTTTTTTCTGCTTCTACTGGCTGGTCGTGACTCGTTTGCTCTCATCGAACCCTGTGTCGGCGTTTTTTTTTTCTGCTTCTACTCTCTGGTCGTGACTCGTTTGCTCTCACCGAATCCTCTCTCGTTTATTTTTTTCTGCTTCCACTGTCTGCTCGTGGCATGTTTGCTCTCGCCGAACCCTCTCTCGGCGTTTTTTTTTTTGCTTCTACTCTCTGTTCGTTTGCTCTCACCGAATCCTCTCCCAGCACTTTCTTTTTTGGTACTACTGTTTGTTCGTTTCCTCTTACTGAACCACCTCTCGGTGTTTTTAATGTTGTTTGTACTGTCTATTCGTTTGCTCTCACCTCCCCTCCCTCGGTGTGATTAATTTTGGTTCATTTCACCTTCTGCTTGGTCTCACATTCCCTCTGTCTCTCTTTTTTTTTTTGTTCATTTCTAGCTTAGGTCTGCTCTCTCTCCTTGACCCGTCTCTCACCTCCTGTCATGGTGATTTTTTCGTTTGTTAATGTCATCTATAATCTCTCTTGGAAATTGCAGTCCCAATTTCATTTTATTTTTTTCAGTTGAGATCCTCAAGTCTTTCACGGAATTGGTCTGTTATCGTCTCTCTCCACACTCACCGTCCCTCACCCTCCCTCTCATTTTTTTAATTTTTTTTATCTATAATCTTAGAGCACCTTACCGTCTCTCAACCCCCCTGCTCGCTCTCTGTCACGTATTTTCGCTCCTCTCTCTCCTTGAGTTCTTCTTCCTCCCTCACTGACTCTGATCGTTCCTCTCTCTGTTTTTTTTTTTTTTTTTTTCATTTCGACTCCTAGCCTTTCGACTGCCATTCAGTTTCTGTAATCTCACCGTCACTTCTTTTGTTGTTATTTTTTTTTTTGAACTGTTTTGGTTCTCTCATTCAAACTCCCCTTGTCACTTTCTATTTTCCTTTTTTTTTTTTTTTTTTTTTATTTCGGTGTTCTTGCTCTCATTCGACCTCCCTCTGTCACGCTTCATTTTTTCTTCATTTTTTTTTTAATTTTGGTTCTCACCGAACTCTGTCTCAGTCTGAATTTCTCTCT
Source organism: Ceratodon purpureus (assembly GCA_014871385.1). Classification (NCBI taxonomy): domain Eukaryota; kingdom Viridiplantae; phylum Streptophyta; class Bryopsida; order Pseudoditrichales; family Ditrichaceae; genus Ceratodon; species Ceratodon purpureus. Next base: position 3,171,087 of record CM026427.1, on the reverse strand, counting down.
CTATCACTCCCTACCTCTCATCTTTCACTCACCTGCAACTCTCCAGCTCTCCATCTCTCGCTGCTTCTCCAAGCCTACCATATGTTATGTTTGTTTTTTTTTTTTTTTTCTACTGTCTGTTTCATTTGACCAAAGACTGATTCGACACACATGCTTTCGTTGGTTTCCTTGTTTGCTTTAACCTTCATTTGGACTCCCTGTTTTTTTAAAAGATCGCCCTGTTTTTTGCAGATGACTCTCAGGCCGATGACTGGGAAGACTCTCAAGTCATTCCCGATACTCAACAGGGGAATTCTGCTCCAACCTCAACACAACAATTTGTAGATAGCTCTCACTTACAGTTTGCTCAACCCCCACCCATGTACCCCGTAGGAAATCCATTTGGCTTTGATGGTCATCACACTCCCATTGGGGATGGCCAAATGTATGGCTTCAAATATTTTGGTTAAGGCTTGAACTTGAATGCAAGATTTTTTTCACAATAAATAGAAACATTTCATCTTCCTAAAATTGGTCTTCTCTTCTCTACTCTAACTCTCCACAAATGATCAATTAAATCATTTCTCAATGCAAAGTGAGTTTCAATGTTCTCAACCTGCCTAGTGCCGTCCTATAATTCTCGAAATGTGAATGGCATAGGAGTGCTATGGGAAGGTCCTCCCAAATCATCAAATGGCTCAAGATGGAGTCCCTTCTCATCCTCCAAAATCATGTTGTGCATAATAATGCATGCCATCATGATGTTCTCAATAACCCCCATATCCCATTGCCTACAGGGGTTCTTGATAATTTCCCACCGTGCTTGCAACACTCCAAAGGCACGCTCCACATCCTTGTGGGCACCTTCTTGGCATTTTGCAAAATGCTCCTTCATCTCACCGTGAGGCTCATGAATGGGCTGCACAAAACATGCCCAAGATGGATAAATACCATCTGCGAGGAAATAGTATCTATGATAGACATTGCCATTTACCTCGAAGCTGATGTCGTGGCCTGCACTCCGTAGAAGGTTTAGAAGAAACGGAGAACTGTCCAAGACATTGATGTCGTTGTTGCCCCCAGGCAAGCCAAAATAGGCATGCCATATCCATAAGCTCTGATCTGCCACAGCCTCCAAGATAATGCTCCTGTTCTTGTCCTTATCTTGGAATTGACCTTGCCAAGCTACAGGGCAATTCTTCCAAGTCCAATGCATACAATCCAGACTTCCAAACATCCCGGGGAATCCACGTAGGGCATTGATAGCCATCTGCTTCTCTATGTCCAACCGTGTAGGCTGCCTCAAATAAACAGACTCAAAGCAACCTCTCACTGCAACTACAAACCGAGTCAAGCACTCCTGAGCTGTGGACTCTCCCAATTTGCAGTACTCATCACATGCATCTGCTGCCACTCCGTATGCCAACATACGGAGCGCAGCAGTGCATTTCTGCAAAGAGGATAGACCCATACGCTTCGTACAATCAGGTCGCTGTGTAAACCATGGATCAAAACTCACAACAACATCATGGATCCTTGTAAAAAGTTCCTTCCGCATCCTATACCGTCTCCTAAACTTCCTTGGTCCATATGTAGGATTGTCACATAAATAATCCTTCAAAAGAAGATTGTGACATACCTCACGATCACGCCATACGTATTCCCTCCCAGGAACACTACCGCCCGCCTTGGTCTTGATTTCGGGCTCACTCAAGAGTTCACTGGAAACAACATCAACCATCTGCAAGAATAGGTCATTCTCAAGCTCATCCTCCATGTCCTCTTCAAACCCTATTTCAAATCCAAGTGCCCTCTCTAGCTCATCCTCCCATGACTCCATATCTCTCACAAATTCTAAAACACAAGCAAATCCCAACTCACAGCCTCCACCCAGCTCAACCTACAATTATCTCTCATTCCCTGTTCACAGGCCGCAGGAGCTCATGTCGAAGAGAGCTGAAAAGAGCTCATGTCGAAGAGAGCCCAGCTCAAGGGCCCGCCAGCCACATAGGCAGGAGCCCCCACGCCAGATCACCGGCTCCCCAGGCCACATCACCCGCCAAGGGCCCATGCCGTGACCCATACCGAGCCTCGATTGGGGCGGTCTTGAAAAAAATCCTCTCGCCATTTCGCAGGGAGCCCGCCAGTCTGGCTTGGCGCCACTATTGGGGATGCTCTGAGATGGTACCTGCTACCCACCTCTGACTTGGAGATCAGCACCTCCTCTGAGCATATTTTCAGTGCCAAACACCCAACAGCTTCACAAAGAAAGAAAGGGAGGGTTCAATCAATTTTTGGAATTCTGGTTTTGGGGTACCGTAGCATGGTAGCTGGTTTGTGCACCTCCAAACAGATAATTGTTACCTTTGAAAAAACAAGTTTTTTTTTCGAAAACTGAATCTGTTGATTATTATGTTTTTTTACGTAATAATAAAAGTTTGTTTAGATGAATTTGGAGGAGTAGAACATAACTAGAATCAAGTATATATTTTTTGATTTTTACTATTAGAAATTGTCGTCGTATGAATTTCTGTCACCAGCTATTTAGACTAGGTTTAAAGTTAAGTTAGGTTTAGTGTTCCATTAGTCATGCACACAAAATTAAAGATTAGAAATCTTTAATCTAGTTCAAATATTCAGTTTATGTAATTGTTAATTTTCTTCTATTGTAGCGGAAGACGTAGTGGAAAGCAACTTAGAAGAAGAAAAAAAGAAAAAGCAAAAGAAAGAAATAAAAAGCAAAAGAAAGAAGAAGAGAAAAAAAAAGAAAAAAAGAAAAAAGAAAAAAAAAAAGGATTAGGAAACAAGGAAATGAGATTTATCATAAACATAAAGTCTATGGTAGATCTCAAAAAATTGCGGGAGCAAACCTAGTCTCATTGTCGGATATCAATAAGAGCGGGCTAGATTTTAACTCATCTTTGCAATCAAAGAAGTGAACCCTCTTTTCCATTTTCCATAAGGGGGAAAAACGTGCCAGAAAGTAATCAAGGTTTAGAGGAAGATGAAACATAAGCCGGTTATTTAGAATTGAGCTTAGAGGATTCAGAAGAAATCTAGTGAGCAAGAAGAGGAAAAGTGGCCATGAAAGAAGCAAAAGCGAAAGCAGTGGAGGATATTATTGTCACTACGGTCCCCGCGTTTTCTGCTACACTTTTAGTGAATCTTTAGTTTCCACCACCGTCGTTATGGAAAACGAGAAGGTTGACCACAAGGTAGAGGTATCAATGTCTAGGCCAATGTTGACTTTTCTAATGATTCCTAAGGCACCGCCGCCACTCTCTTAGAAAAGTAAGGCAATGTGGCCACTTACACTGTTGCTTCTTTTATTTCTGCGAGTTAGCCAATTAGCAATCTTATTGGCACCAGTTTCTTAAGAACGGTGGATGGCATGGAAGTACTTTCCAGGACTAACAACAACGATCAGTTGGGCGCCACTTGCGTCTCTGCCTTTGTCTCAAGACCACATGGCCGCTCATGAAAAGAAGAGATACAAACAACTTATGAGCAATTTGAAGAAGCAAAAGGCTAAGAAGTAGATTTTTGATTAGATTCAAATTTTGAATTAAATTGGCAAGTAGTTAGGTAACCATGCATTGATGGCCTTTGTCATTTGGCTAAGTTTGGTTTTTGGCTATTGATCTTGAAGCTAATTAGGTCAATTGTTAACCTATGATTTTGATCACAAGTTTGGAAGCACGGTGGATGTTTTTTTACCCAAAAAGGAAGAGGACTTCTGTCCTTCTCACTACTTTGTTCTGCAATTGTGTAACAACGTTAGACGCTCTTGCACTATTTGAAACTCCAATCAACTACACTAAAGATAAAAAATAAAATTAATTTGTACTTCTAGTACTAGTGTTCTAAATGCACTGGTTGGTGCAATTAGACACTTGGCAATATTATTCTTAAGTAAAGAAGAGTCTTCCATTTTTACATGACATAATGTATTTAGTGATCCCATCATTTGAATTGTTTTAAGGATTTCAAAAGCTAATGGACAATAATCAATGTTTGTCAATGTGCTAAGACCTCAATGAAAACGGATTTGATTTTTGTTCCTTGCAAATCAATATTTTCTTATGCCCTTCAAAACCATGTGCAAACACTATCCAATCTGGATTTGGATAGATTCAAAGCAAAACAATCCTATCCCTCTCCATTGCTACAACAATATTGCAACATTGTCACCAAAAATATGACAATCCTTGCTAAAGCTCGTCAATTTTGATTTCCGTATACCGCAATTAAATATCAACCAACCTAGATGTCATAAACCAAACATTCTGAAAGTTATTAAGATCTAGAACAAGATAAACTACATCATGCAATTGATTGAATGTGATTTTCCATACCCAAACTGCAGCATTTTTTTAATTTATTTTTATTAAATTATAAACAACATTAATTTCAATTTGGAGTGGAAAAAGGAAGGACATGATTGGCTATAGAAAATTCTTTGAATAATAAAGTCTATTTTAAGGGATTTTAACCTTTAATATTACTCTAAATTCTCAAACAACCAATCAAATTCTATCTCTTGGAATAGGTGAACACCAAATGATATTTTTGGCATTTATTTTTGGTGTAATTGTCACTTGTTTCTACAAGTGTCAAGAAATTACAATAAATCATGTAGTGCTTCACTTTGCTATTGAAATAGCTAGTTTTAAAGCTGACAATTAGCCACGTACATGCATAAAATGAAATGAGATTTTACAAATTTATCCAAGATTTTATCGATTCATGAATAGGTGAAAATAAAAACATACAACTTTGAACCTTCATTATACGCTCTATTCAAACATCATAATTTACTTCATCTTTTGTTAGAAGATTGTTGCAATTTAATAAATACAACTTTATTTAGTAGCTCAAAAACCTTCTTCAATAAAAATGGTGGCACATCAAAGGTATGAATGAATTTTCTAAATAACCAAAGGTCGTCTCAAGCTAAAGTTGAGTAAAACAAGAATTGGTGAAATTGTTGAAACAATAAAAATATGATGTAACAAGATAATCCATATGTCTTTTTTTCATTAGGTGCAAAAACAGGTCAAGAAAAGGCCGTGTAAGCGGTACGTGAGAGAGAAAAACGGGCGCTGCCCGCATACTTTTTGACATTGCACCGGCTGTGCCACCGTGGTGCTAGCAACCGCCACGGGGGCTCAAACCAATGACCTCCCCGCGAGGCGTGTGGAAGGCACAAGCTACAATGCCAAGCTGACACCATCTGCCCACTTGGGACCAAACCCCGAGCCAAGTCATTCATGTCTCAACTAATATTCCGAGGACCTTTGTTGTGAGTGCGCCACGCAGTTCTGTGTGGGCAGCAACTTTGGCATCCGTTGCCATCGGCAGAGGTGCCCAAAGCAGGGGGTTCACCTAGAAAGGGCAAGCTTACACGGCCTTTTCCATACCCCGTTTTGCACCTAATGCATTCTCCAGTTTGTTCCCGGAATATTTCTCTGTATATCTGGTTTAAAGATAGATATAGCTTTTAAATAATGTTATGATGTTCAATCCGTGGATTAATTTAATTTTTATATGATTAATTATTAAAAATATACATTCTATTTTCAACAAATCTTCTCTCCAAATCATTTTTTTTGAAACTCCAAAAACTCTTATTATGGTTGTCAATAGTAAAGGATTAGTAATGAATATTGAGATTCAAATCCACTCTAATTCTTGTCATCTAAATTTTATTTTATTTTTAACACAAACAACAAATTACTTTATTGCAAATAAATCACAACAAAAAGAATGAACTCTAGTGTGAGAAGTAATCCTACTACATCATCATTGAAAGCTTTTTGAGTCGCTAGTAGACGGAAATATGAACCATTTCAAAGTTTTAGGATGCCACAACAATTTTTATTCTTATTCTCATTCTTGTTTTAAAATGCTATTTTGGATCCCAACTTAAAGGTTTTACAGCCACTGCAAATCCACTCTCATTATCCTCTCAAACTTTTCAACTGAGTTCTCATCTTGCAAAGGGCTCTCTTTGTAAAACCTAAATCTGCAAAAACTTGAAACTACAAAATCCAAGGGGCATTTGAGACTAAGGGCGAAGGACCAAGAGCCATAGGTCTTGAATTGTCTATATGGCATCACTTTTTGAGAGTTTCGGCGCCCAAATGTTAGCCCCTTGAGCAAAGTTTGGGTTGAACAAGTTCAGAGAAAACCAAATTCTTGACAAGGGCCCAAACTCCTCTTCATTAAAATATTCAGAAAATCGCCAATTCAATATTTTAATTTAATTTTAGACTACAACTCCAAAACTTAGCCCCTCGGCATAGTTTTGTCTTTCAACAAAGTCCAGTCCTGGGCTGTGTGGGTGAAACGCCCCTAAATCTGAAAAAAGTGAATCTGCAAAATTCTTCTCAAGAATATTGACACAAGAGTGGCTAGGCTGTTGAGAAGTTTGCACAGGTGGTTGGTTGATATATCATTCACATAGACAAACATTTTCCCGGCCATTCCTTTTCCTCTCCGGAGGAACAATCAGATATGAAGTCGATGTCACGGTAGGAGCTGCAATAATGAACGCCGGCCAGGAGCCTGGAGGCGAAAGGGAAAGGCGAGAATTACGAGTCAGAGCCTGGGACCAGGGGCGGTACAAGGGCCGTGGCCCGTGGGGAAAGGGCCCCAGCTTCCCAGGAAGGGAGTCCCACCATCACCACTTTCAGACTCTCCCAGAGCCGTGATGATCATGAGAATATTGCACATATCCTGGCGTCAACGACATCCCTGCACCATGGGACTCAGCACCTGGAGCTAGCACGGATCACCTTCTGTCCTTCATTCTCCAGAGGACCGGAACTAACTCATCGATTCATGCCATTTCGGGAGTACTTCAGTCGGGAGCAGATCATGTTTGCAATAGAACAGTGTCAAAACTTAGACTTGTAAGTGTGGAGGAAGAGCACTGTCAGTAACTAGCTAGATGGGTCAGTAACGATCGATTAAGTTTCCAGTGTGATTCTGTTGTTTTTTTGGTTTTTGGGGCTATGAGTCATGAGATGAGGATTATGGCTCGGATCGGTGGGATATGATCCGCTTGACGGCCTACAGTTAGACGTATGAGCTGGTTTGGGAGCCTTCTGATGCTATCTTCGTGAGTGGGCCCGTTGGTGCTTGTCTGGTGTGCGTGAAGAGCCGCATTTGCTCGGTAGTAACGAAGCTTTTTTGAGATTCGGTTTTGAAGAACTCGCCGAGCCGACTTTGAGCAGAGATCGTCTCGCACCTCAGTGCTGGAAATGGTGCTTCACGCTTGATTGACTCGTTGTGGTCAAAGCTGGGAATGCTTCTGCTTTGAAAGAATTTGCAGCGCACAATTGTTGTGTTGGAAGTTGGAGCGAGCTCTAAGTCGGCGTGTATCCGTGTTTAGTGCTGTGTTAGTGTTTCCGTACACAGGACCGGGTTTGTTTCTGGCCGGTTGCATGTGGGCTGAAGCTGCCTAGTCGGTCGAGCAAGGGGTTCAAGCACGTACACGACTTTCCGTGGACCAAGAGTTGAGGCCTGAAGAAGTGGTTTCTGTTTCGCTGCTCTTGGAAGTCACACAGCAAGGCGTCTAGGATGACTGAGGTGCGCCACTCTGTCCACCGCATGAAACCCTTTAATGTTGATATATGTTATTCGCACACTGGTTCTGAAGATTAATAATTCTCGTCTTCCCCTGCGAGGTAGGCATACATCCTTTCCATCTGAACTAGAAGCTAGCTGCGTTATTAGGTTTAGAAGATCGCAGTTCTGTTTCCTTCTATTTCAAAACCGAGGTCGACCTTCTCGCTTGAACTCCGAACTTGCCACTGTTTTCAGTCCCTCGTGGGTCAATCAAGCAACAGCATGCATGGGAATGGATGACATGAACAGTATCCGCCTGATAACAGGCAGCTTAACTCTTCTTTGATCGTGGCTGAAAACGTAAAGGACCCTATAACATCGTGTCCTGCACAAACGAGCTTAGGTAACAAAGACTTGATAGCATAAAACTGGACATGGCCAGATTCTAGGATTAATTTACCTTGAAGGTGAGATACCTAGAATTTTAGAGGAAGAAGGGAGGGGCTCACAATCGTCTTTGAAGTAGCAGCCATGTGTGTGCTGAGTACTAATGCATTTCTTAGTTTTCGGGCCGAGTGCTCATGATCCTCGCTTTCCTCTTTTTCGTAGTCTTGAAACCTTGCTTGAAACGATGTCATGGTGTTGAGTGTCAGAAAGTGGAGCAATGCTCTTGCACATGTTCTAATAGGACTGGAGAGGAATGGGTGGCGAGGCTAGGCTACAGAGTACCTGCATTGACAATTCAGAGTCTTCTTGCATAGCTAACAACATGTAAAATTCTGTCAATACTCTGACAACTCTGTCAGAATTCTACAATAGTGAGCAGTCGAGGACTCATGAAGCATGTGCATGCATTGAAAATGAACTTGGGTTCAGGTAGTGAGCACTATATGTTTGAGTGATTGAATCCTTTGTGAAAGAATACATAGGGTTGAGAGATAAGCATGAAGCAGTCAGTCCTGGGGACCACTAGTAGTGTGGGCAACTCAAGGATTTGACTGAGTCCACAGGAATACGTACTAAAGCTGAGTGCTAGGTCAACAAACCTGCCGGCCCACCCCCACTCTAGCAATCAGAGCAGATTCCTGAACTTCATAGCCATTGTACTGTCTCTTTTCTAGATGTGTAAGGTAGTGCTCCCAAAAACCGTCCCGTCCCAAAAACCGTCCCATAGGCTTGACATAGGCTGTTCCTGAAACTGTGCAAAATCATTCTAATTCCGTCTATGGCTGCAGAAATTGAGTGCTTGTGATTGGTGCAGAAACGTCCTATTCTCAGAATCCAAGTGGTCATATTAACCATGACTCTAGGGACGGTTAGTGGAGCACCTAGGGCTGAACATTCAAAAATTCATAGGAAATTGTAGACTTACTCAAAAAATGATTTTTTTTTTTTGGGGATGGCTTTGCACTAGCTTAGCACTTCATCCAAAAATTATAAAAAAATTCCACCACTATTCCAAATGAGCAAACCTGAAATTCGGACGGTTTCTGGGACCACTACCTTAATCTTTTTCTTTGGTGTGGCTTTAACTACGGTTTTCATCATCTGTTCAGAAACTGCTGATGATGGTAATTAACAGGTGAGAGTATTAGTCTACATCATATTATTTGATCTAAAACATGGTTCAATCAGTTGGTCTTTCGCCAGGAAGCTAAAGTAGCACATTTGAAACTGTCATCTTCTGAGTGCTGCTGATCTGTGTCTAACATAAGGAAACTATGATATGCATGGGAAATTGATCTTGCAGCTGCTGAAGAATGCGCTTGGAAGTTGGGCCTCTTTCATATGATTTTCATGCGGTGCTCACAGTATAATACGGTTTCAATGCAAAGTCGTATTTCATGAATTTCTCTTGCGTGGCATTTGTGCGTAGGTGGTGGAGCTCTATGTGGTGATGCATTGTGAAGCCTGTGCGGCTGCTGTGAGGAGAGCTATCAGAAAGACACCTGGTAAACCTGAATACTTCACGAAGATTATGTTGAGCATCATCTCAAGTTTGATAGAGTTCAAAGCAGTTCGAATTGGGTATTTGAAACCAATTGACGTCTTCGGCATGTGAAACGTATCAATGCAGGTGTGGAGTCGTACAAACTCGACTTTTATGGACAGAAAGTGACGGTAATTGGGAAGGTGGACCGGGAGGATGTGTGGCGACGCATCCATAAGACAGGCAAACGTGTCACGCTGATACCGAAGCCTGCTCCGCCCAAGCAAGAGAAGAAAGAAGAGAAGAAAGAGACCAAGAAGGAAGAGAAAAAGGACGAGAAGGAGGAGAAGAAGGAAGATAAGGCAGAAGAAAAGAAAGAGGAGAAAACGGAAGAGAAAAAAGAGACCAAAGTTGTGGACAAGGAAGAGGTACCTCTTGCATTCAAGCTGTCTTTCTGATTTCAATCCCAGCATTCGAAGACTGCAATCCCATAAGCTAGATTGCTTCCTGAACGTTGCTTTCTGTATCAATCCAACTGTGAATGATGATGGTGGGTTGAGATTTTGTGCAGGGCACTTTGCCTTCACAACTTGCCACATTGCAATACAGTGTTGGAGTTTCTTGAGAAGAACCTTAAATGCAATTAATTAAGTGTGTTTGGTGATCTTATGGATTGAAATCTAAAGACAATTCTGGTGCGCAAGAAGTCCGTGTACTGGCCTGCCGTTCGCCTCTGGAGGTTTCTGATCCCCCGGGTATGTAACACAACGATTTTCAAAACCTGATGATCCTTTCTTGAAGGTTTCATGTTACGCAACTTTTCAGTTTTCACATGTACACATGACGATGGTTTTGTTGTGGATGCAGGAGGTGAAGATACACGAGAAGGAAGAAGTGGCGAAATTGGTGGAAACAGAAGAAAAGAAAGAAGACGCCAAAGGTGAAGAGAAAACAGAAGGGAAAGAGGAGAAGAAAGAGAAGAAGAAAGAGAAGGCCAAGGAGCCGGAGTGGGTGCCCCTGCTAGTCACTGCACCCTTCTACACCCTTCCCACCAGTGTTTACTAATCTGCTGCTGAATATCCGGGATCTGGTCATTCCAATGCCAGGTTCAAATAGCAATCAATCTCTGAAGGCTGTACGTGTGTTCGTGCTGGTGATGCATCTTCACCACCTTCACCGGCTTCACCTGTCTTAGACTTATTTATGCTTTACGAGCTTGAGCTGGGGTTTAGGGTTTAAGGTTCAGATTTTGGGGTTTAAGAACTGTAATCCCCAAATCTCAGCACTGTCTTAAGAGTGTTTCAGTTGTCCTTGAATGTGAGGAACGCAGACCAGAGTTTGCTGTGTAGGTTTTTTTCTACTGTATATTTGAAAGATTTATCATAGACTTACTATATGTGCTCTGAGAAAAACCTAGCTTAGAATAGCTGTTGTTTGTGGAGAGAGGGAGCAACAATACTCATGTTCTCACAAGACATAAGTTTAACATGAAAATCATGTACAGATCAAAAAAATTCAAAGCTGTGAATGATGTGATTGATTGTGTTGTGTTTGAATGCGATTCGTGCTGATGGCCATGCTTTGCTTATGAATTCCTGAATAGATTATTCATGTTGAGAAAGTACATGACCAGAAGTTGTTTCCACATTGCGGCAATACTTTCTCTGCTAACATCGCTATTGTTTAGATGCTCCTCCTTTGAACAGGGCAGTGTTCGGCTTCCACGATCTGTACTTGCATGTCGATGTAGTCGTTCACATCCAAAGCTTTTTGCTCCTCGCAGGACAGTTGATCTTCAGACCTAATTTGCAAGCTCCACAATTCATCTTCGTCTAGGAACTCTGATGCAAGCTGGAACTCCGTCTCTTCTGTTTTTGCAACAGGAAGTATGCTCGCCATTGCTTGTGGTTCCTGAGCGTCTGAGCTTATCATGTCTTCAAGTTGCTGGACCAGTAAAGCACTCTCCTCAGAGTTGCTGAGAGCTTCCAATGCATCCTCAGAAACCAGCTCCTGAAGTAGGGTTTCGCTTGTAGTTGGGATCTTTACTGCTTCGACCGGGTCTGAGCTTCTGGACAGAATTTCTTCAAGTTTAACTTGATCGCCAGTAACTAAACCGCTTGCTTGTAAGTGCGATGCAGTCTCGATTTGTTCGAGCCTCGCCGAAGACGGATGTGATGAGGGCTTGTATTCCTCGCACCTGTTAGCAGGATCAAATGTGGACGGAAGACGAAGAGCCATGAACGCCAGCGATCTTGCTTGCTCCTTCACAAACTTCAGCTTCCCTTCTTCATTCAGCGATCCGGGCAGTGGTGGCAGAAATGCCGGGGAGTCACGGAAGTTCCGCCACTTGTTCTTGTCGTAGTAATAGAACGCCACATCCACCGCCCGGGCCGCCTCCATGGCAGACTTGAAATCGCCAAACGACACCTTGTTCTTGTACTTGAACGGCTTCATCTCCGCCACCCACGACTTGCGGTCCGCTCGGAAGCGGACACCCTTGTACTTCCTACATGTGGCTTGCGTCGTCGCATCAAGGCCTTGCTCGAATGGCACCGACACTCGCCGTCTTGCGGCCAGGCAAGACTGGGTCTCGCATCTGGGAATTGAAAACGCCACGAAACTAACCTGCAGCCCCCCTTGCAGCAGCAGATGGATAGCCAAGGGACCCAAAACCTAAACCCGAAATGAACGCTCTACTTCCCAATCAACCCACACCTGGTGCCGTCAAAACCAGGCTCGCAAAACAGCAACGAGTCGATCGAGAAACCAATTTAAAGCACGAAACAAAAAAAAAAAACCTTCACTGGATATTCCTGAGTACAACAGCAGCTTGCCAAAATGACCTCGCCTTCTTCTTTCACCATGACATGATTTCGGCAAAGCTCATCATCTTCAAAGAGCGCGAGAGATTCTTCATAGCCATCTAAACATGAAGAGATGAAGCTCAGAAGTGCAGCCCAAGTCTTGTAGTAAAGTGGTACAGACGTAGTACAGACATTTCAGTTGGGTTACCATAGCTTCTCTGTAGAAGAAGTAGACGTCTCAGGAGATTGATTGAAACACGGCAAGCATCCCCCAAAGTACTACCGGTGATCAGTGTCGGATCACGGCCTTATCCTCACATATTCCTTAAACCCGGATGCTCGCGAACGTTGACAAATCTGCGTCACCAAGTTGGCCTAAGGAAATCCGAATCCACATCTGCTGTCGAACCGATGCCATATTTCATTTTTTCGAATAACAAATATATCCGTGATCGAGACTGTTGGCGGAGCCCGGAAACAGTCTCCGAGTAGCTTCTGTGCATGAAGCGATCGTGCAGAGCTGTTAGTTAGCTGAGGTCAGAATCTTGAATAACAAATTATTTTGTAGACGTGAATGCATTTGCTACTCATTCAAGGAATCGTTACCATATCAGACGTGCAAGGGACTCATCAAACGGCAAGAGAACTGTTTGCCGACTTCTGACCAGAGCACACTACAATACTTAATTGAAAATTCATTTCCGTTCAGAGAGATTGAGAATTTAGGGTCAAATAATCTGGTTTACTATCAAAACAGAGAAGAGTTTGTGCTTAATTTTGCACATGTTATCTTCTACACAGAAATTGTGGATACAGAAAGTGGATTCTAAGCTTTCTAGAAAGCATGATTTTCCTACTTTCGAGAAACCGCGTGCCGTGAATTGAACCACAAGTAGTAAGACAACTTATCTAAATAGTACTCAAGGGTTTCTAGACATCGATATTTGTGTTCTTGTACGCGGTTTTGATAGTTTCCTCGAGACGGCGGCTCTTCGATTTATCAGGAGTTGATTTACAGCTTACAAGGCTCTTGCTAGGAGTGAGCATCCAAATCCGAAGCTAGAGCTTGCTAAGCATCCTATGATTTAATAAGGATTCCGCATCAGGAAACGCCAATATAGATTTGCAGTTGTGAATTGAGTCTGCCATGTGCCCGGTTTGAAGAGAGGCGAAGCTGGAGCTGGTGCTTCGGATGATGTGCTCTTCTTTCCGTCGCTTCCACTGGTGGTCACAATCCTGCTCATCGCCTGGCCATAGTTCTAAGCGAATTGCAAGATGTTGAAATCTAATTCCATTGATTACCTAGGTAAACGAATATTGCCGAATAAATGGAGCCCAATTTGACATCTAGTTTGAGATTCCAAGTATACTTGGAAAGCTCTGCTAGAGTGCCTCATGCGGCACTTGGCTAAAAATTTGTGCATTATACGCAAGTGGACAAGGTACGAGCAATTTGTTCCTAAACCAGCGCGGAATGAGCGAAAAAGATGATCACGCCACTAGCATACGATTTGAGAATGCGTGTCCAGAGTGGTGTACCGGTTTAGTAGCCGAGTTCTTGAGGATTCAGGGACAGGAGAGACTTGGTCTGCGAGGATGCAAACTTGCGAGCGAAAAGGAAACAGGGAGATGGCGAGACGTCATTATGCACACATGCGTAGGTCGTGTTATCAAACGCAGTGTCATGGCGCTCGCCATCCGTATCCCGCACGCGCGACTGCAGCTCCTTGATCACGCCAGCAGTTCCTGACAGGCCATTCGGAGAACCGCCATGCGGTTCGGTCCAATTCACATACATCGTTGTCCGCTCCGCAATTCCACCCGCGTCTGCCAGATGAAGCAGCGTCTGCACGTACTGCTCGTCCCATGTGCACCACCATGTGCACCCTGCCTGGAACTTGAAATAGATCTCCGTGTCGTTCACCACAACCCTGGCGTGGTCGCGACGGAGCGCCATCCAAAGCTCCCCTTTCCGCAGATCCGAAGCATTAAACTCCGGTGATGTCTGCCAACTGTGGTACCGGGAGTTAGGATAGAACGACTCAACGAAGCTCACCTTCGATCGCATAAGATACTGGTACGCAAATGGGAAACCGCGGATCGGGACGGTGCTCTCGCACGCATTGACGAACCAGGCGTTGTTGTAACGCGGATCGAGAAGCGCATGCGCAAGCAACCTGCGTAATGCATCGACGATGCCGCGGGAGAAGCGTGGACATAACTTGCTAGGAATCTCTCTCCCTTCGAAGAGGGAGCCCTTGGGATAGACATACCCTGGAGTGGCGTGCATATACAGCGAGTATTTCTCTTCGTGTGTTTGGAAGAATCTCCTCCACAATGGCTCATGAGGAATGTCGCCACGGACTAAGAACAAAAACGCAATGCGTGGTATGCCGGCTCGGGGGCGAGCAATGGCTGCGTCCCGCAGCAGTTGTGCATCTGTAAGATATCTCTTCGGCTTGTACTCGGAAAGATTTTTCTCTCTAGCTTGAGGCTCGTAAATTACTATCACGCTGGAGTTGATCAATGTAAGTGACGACCCAAGAGATTTGTTTCTAATGTCCAGAAAGTCTGCGAATGAAGAAGACGTGGAAATTATCCCAGCTAGCGAGACCGCCACTACAAAGACGCCCAGCCACTGCGATACACTAATCTTAGACTTGGCCATGACGCTGCACTGAAATCAGCAGCTTGCTATTTTTCCGAGCAGACCCAAGTGGAAAAACAGAGTCCGCCAAGTTCTATTTAACCTAATCGAATGCAGGCACGCAACTTAATGGACCATATCTTCCAGAAGAAGGAATCAAATGGACCATGCCTGCGGTTTAGAACACCTGCAATATCGACAGAAGAGAAACACCAAGAGGAGCTCGCTCATTCCTAGACTTGTACGCCTGAGTGGTGAGTCTGTTCCTTCGATTCTGAGCTTGAAGGAAAAATTCAATACACGTATAACTCATGCACGTTGACAGCCGTTAGAGCAGCTGAACATCATGAATCGTGAGGTACTACTAGAATATAAACCTCCCATTCGAATAAACTGTTGCACCTGCAGGAGATCAATGTAAAATATCTTCATGATTGCGTAGAATATCCATCGAGAATCGGTAGTGTCGCAATGACGTCGAAGTCCCGGGAGCCACTGACCATCCACAACGAAAATCAAACCTGCCGTCTGAAAGGATAATACTTCGTTTACGGATCTGTTGACAAAGGAGTTACCAAGTTGCACCGCGTTAGATCATGACATGTAGTTAGTGCTCCCTGAAATGAGCGCCCGGGAGCTACCTGCAGAGTCCATGCAATTGCAATCTGTTTGAAGGAAGCTGTTTCCCATCTGCAATTGACATGAACTGAGGATTATTATTTTCAATCATACTTGACTGATCAGCAGCCACGATCAACAACGTCATGAATCCTATCCTTCCACGAAGTTGAAGTGTTGACAAAATAATTTTTTTGATGTAATTCCATGTTGAATGAGTTCATAATCAATGCTGACAGTGGAGGGAGGAGGGGGACGTCGAAGAGTCGTCACTGAGGCCGTGCTCAGTGTCTCCTTGCCACGTTCCTGTGCGCGGTTACTCCTTCATTTATCACCCAGAATTCAACGCCATGCCAACTTCGTTGAGTAGGGTAAAGTGAATTAGGTCTACGCCTCCAAAATGTACCTTCATTGGACATATAGAAACTTGAGAAAAACATTATTTTTCACATAAGGTTATAAAGGAATTCAAATATAAGGCCAGTTTTGACAATGAAAAAAGCATGTAAAAATTATTGTATTGAAAATCCAAACAGTGAGAACATACCTCAGTACGTCTTTTAAATGTACGAAGAAAAAAATCAGAAAATTAGTAAAATCTCATATTTTGGTGAATTTTTGAAGTTTTTGTAATCTATTTCATTTTGGACAGATTTTGAAGATAAATAAGTATATACCGCAGTTTTGGGCACATTTCATAATGCCATAATAGTGTTTTGAAACTTTGAGAGTAAATATCTCTTAATTTTGAGGAATTTTGAAGCATGAATGGCCTTGTTAGAAGAATACAATAATTGTATACATAATGCCAAAATTATAGATTTATTGTGTAACCATGAAACTCAAGTCATTGGTGACAATCAATACTATTTTTTTGGATTTGAGCTTGGAGCCACAAAGGCCATATTTTAGTTTATTGTATTATATAAAGTTGGATTAAAATCCATTTTCATTCCAAAATGATATATATTTCATCTATTTATAAGAAAATTTATCAAATCCAGGGTAAAAGCTGGCAACACCAAATTAAAAATTTGGACAAAATGGAATCAAAAATTGGAATTTTTAAAATCAAGAAAGTTATTTGGCTCCACATGGCTAGATAACAATCTATTGATAGGAATTGAAGGAAGAGAGGTGGGTAAAGGTTGAAATCTGGTGTAACTAAAAAGATAATTGAATAGTGAACTAGTGGTGGTATTAAAAAGGTGCGTCAATACTTTAGATTTTTGAGAAATAACATGTGGTGATAATAGGTTTTTTTATCAGCGGTGTTTGAATGGAATTAAGTTGATTTGAATACAATAAATAGATGATTAATTATTAATCAGCAATCTGCATTGCCAAACTTCCAAGACAACTCAACATGCTCTATCTTTGTTTGAGACGCTGCTATGACGACGATATCACAACAATATCTTCCGAGAGAACATTCTCGCAATCTAAATCACTAAAGACTACATCTTCCTTGGACTCATATCCATTTGGCTCATCCTCTTCTAAACCAATGGCCAAAAGACTAGACTAAAGTACTTAGTCGTAAGATGCTACAAAAAGTTGATTGAAGTATGATGTTGCATGTTTATTTGTCATAAGTAAATGGAGCTATTAAAAAGACCAATAATGATTCTTGGATGAGGGCTTCAAGACAAGGATTTTGCTAAGTGGTGAGTCCAATTGAGAAGCAAGGACAAAAAATTCTGGAACAACATACAATTTCAAACTGTGACACAATGGACTTTTTAGTAGTGTGTTGGTAAACACGAATAATATAACAAGTATAAAGGATCCATTGAAATATTGGATATCAGCTCTAATAGTAGAATGAGAATTGAAGATGGCTCTATCCACATAGTATAACTTCATCTCAATTGTTTGTTTTATATTTAAGATATGTATTTAGTACAAAAAAAGAAGATACTCCAACAATTAAAGGTTTTGTAGATAAACAATGAAATGAAAATTACTTATCAAGTTTTCTACCAAAAATCTACAAGAAATTACATGAAAGCATTGAAAGGTATATTGGTTTCTAGAAAAATAAAATTTCTACAAGACATGAATAAGAAAAATCAATGATGAAGCCACATCACCAATTCACACATTTTCTTCATTACAACTTACTTCAAGTTCAAAAAAACTATATATATATATATATAATTATTTTTTCTATCTTTATCTTTTACAAATGTAGAGATAAGGATCTAGTATTAGTGAAGAATACAATAAAAAATCCTATTTACACCCAAGCTCTTCTTTAGTCTAAAAGTGCCGTAATTTTTATCCTTATATTTACCTAAAATCTAGATTTAAGGCCAACTCTTAAAAGAAATTATTTAAAGTGTTATAATGTTTGATCAATTCAACACCCTATCCATTTTTTCCATTAACACTATGTTTTCCATCAATGATTCATATATACCTTAGAATCAATATATAATTCATCAAATTGTATCTTGTCATGTGTAATTTAACATCCATAATGAATGATATTCCAAAAATCAAGAAC
The DNA here is from genome assembly GCA_014871385.1 of Ceratodon purpureus. Classification (NCBI taxonomy): domain Eukaryota; kingdom Viridiplantae; phylum Streptophyta; class Bryopsida; order Pseudoditrichales; family Ditrichaceae; genus Ceratodon; species Ceratodon purpureus. Next base: position 3,153,028 of record CM026427.1, on the reverse strand, counting down.
GTAACTTCTCAATCTTATCTAAACCAACAAAAATAATCAAATTAACATTAATGGCATTTGCAAGATAGCAATAGATTCACCAGCCAGTATGGATTGTGAACAATGTTGCGATATCTCTCCATGACATATTGTCTGTCTGCAAATAACTCACATGCAACCCACTAAGTATACACTTCCTCTCATGAAGCTCTGCATGCTATGAAATGATCCCCAAAAGTAAACAGTAATCAGAACAAAATCTTACAAAGAAGGAGAATGCTACACACAAATAATAAGAAATGTGAAGTTCATCAAGGATTGTCCGGAAATACCTCACACAACAATGCATGACTGATGTCCCCATTCCATGTTCAGGATGTAAGGGTGGTAACCATCCATGTTTAGCATTGTGTTGTTTTTCTAGGGGGGACCCAATTTTCTGTAGAGAAATTGCATGCTTGTTTTATGTTTAGTGGGGAATTTATTTTAATATATTTTGTACACTGTAATCGGTGTATTTTAATATAATAGTGGCTTCAAAAATTGCAGGTTTGTTGTTTTATTACAAATAAATTGAATTGATCATTATTCTAAATTACAAACTAAGTCGGTGATAAAAAAAATCCCAAAATTTAAATTTGTACGAATGTTTTAAAATTCTAGTGTTTTACCGTATTGATAACACTCTTTTTACTCTAACTGCTTTTTTTTATGTCACCAAGAGATAGAAACAAACATCCCCATTCAAATATAACATTTCATTATCACTTAATAATACCAATATTTATTTGTTTTAAAAAATTAAAAAAACCCATGCTTATAACAATTTAAACACAATATCAATTTTTTGGCTTTTGGGTTCTTTGAAACTTATTGATCATATCCAGTACTACGACAACTATATACTGCAAAACCATAGCAGGTTCGGTCAAAAATAATAATTCTCAAAAAAAAAATGTATAAATTAAAAAATTATGAAATTTAAAGAAAAAAATGAAAATAGAATAAATTGTTTACTGTGATATTTTGTTGTATCTGAGCCATCTGAGATTATTTTTAGTATTATTTTGCTAAAAATCAAAAGTAAAGAAAATCAATTTTCGAGGGACGAATCTTAGGGCCAATTTACATATAGAAGCCGAGCCAATTTTCCTTGGGGTCGTTTGCTTGAAATTTCAGCCCATTTTTGGATTGGGGCTGGCCTCAAGTCCCTACTATAATAAGATTATAATGGAGGCTGATTTTCCCATATGTAATGGCTTTGAGGCCAAGAAGCTAAGTCAATTCAACCAATCCAAAAAAAAATAGCCCTTCTCTTCTTTTCTTTTCATTGCCATTTGTACAAAATGGATGAATGAAGACATGAGATTTTAATGGCTCTTGTGTTCTTCATTGGCATGCCACATGTTATGACAAATATTGCAAGGTCTAATTAAGTCTAAAAATCACATCAATCAAACAAGTATATAGCCTCAACCACATATTTACACTTGCATATCACATACATAGACCAAAAACATAGTATAGATTTGGGCTTCATTTGGCCTCGAAATGGTGCTTGAGCTAAAAATTCCAGCAATGCCTTGCAAATAAAATTGATGAATTGAGGTGGGTGGGCATGAAGGAGGGAGGAAGGAAAAGGTAGATGAAGTCTTTGGAAGGCCTTTCCTTGTAGACGTGAGGTGGGGTCTCAATTCCCTACAGTTTTGCGAAAGTATTTGATTCGTTAGAGAATTAGTAATTTTTATTATAAAAGGAATTTTTATTCAAATGCGATATTGGCCCCGAGGACAAGAATTGGCCTTCTACTCTTTATGCACCCAATTCTCCGAGCTTAGGCCATGTCAAATCTTCCAGTTTTTGATTAATATATTCTTGCTACTAAATTAGCCCAGCCTCAAGGTCTAAAAGGGGTTGCAGTTGATTTGAGCCTGTTAGCCATTCACAAGTGAGGATTTCAGTCCTCAAACGGGCTAAATTGGCCTAGACCCATGATGCAAATCGGCCCTTACTTTTTCAAAAAATAAAAATATTTGTTTGGTAAGTAACAAACTTACTATAGTGTTACGATATCATCTCTAATGCCAATTCTCTTATCATTTAAGAATAAGGCAAGCCACTCCATAATGATCTCAAATTTTCTCTACTGATTTTATCATTTTCTTAATTTCGTCGTCGATGAACTTGAAGAGGATTTTATCTGAAAAAAATATGAAGAAAAATTAGCTTCGTGACCGTCGTCATGTCCTTTGGTATTATTGGTCCTATATGGTCGTGAAAAGAAAGAAGTGATTGGAGTTGGAGTTGGAGTTGGAAACTTGAAAGGCTGTTTGAAGGTTATATAGATTATATAGATGGCTATTCAAAAGGTTATTGCAAAAGTTATTTCAAACATATTTAAAAATCAATTGATATATTTTAAAAACAAAAATAAAGCTCAACTTCATTCTTTTTTTGTGTAAATTTTATTTTATTTCATTTTTATACAAACACTTTTCATTTCTTACTTGTTAATTTTGGTTTTTTTGGAATTTTTTCACAAAGCGGTCTTCAAGCAATTTTCAAATTTATACACTGCAAACCATCATTCAAAAAACGAGTAACTTTGTTTTTTACTTTATTTTAATTTCGTCAACAAGGTATTTTGAGAGATCTTTATCTAAGAAATTTACAAAGGAAATTGGAAGGCATAGGCATTGGCGTGGTTGTGGTTGTGATTGTTGTCAACCTAGCCTTGCTTGCAACTTTTTAAATATATACATCTATTTATTTACTTCCTAAATGTGAGACTTCACACTTCTCTCGCGAGTGCCGCAATAGAAATTTCATTGTGAAATTTTTAAAATTATATTCAAATTAAAAAATATGGAGTTTCTATCAAAGAACATGATAGATTATGATTTTCGTCAACAATCATGCGTAGCATTGCATAGCCGTAGTATTATATAGAAAATTGGAAAAATTTGGAGTTTTTTTGGTCGTAATGGCCTGTGAAAAAATTACATATTGTTAATACACATGAAAGTATAATACAAACTTCATAAACAACTTTCTAGAATTTTAATATTAGGTCTTTTATCAACAAATTTTTAAATAGATTTATATCCATAATTAAATAAAACTTTGATATAAAATGTTTTATAAAATTTAAGAAAATCCAAATAGTTTTCCACAATTAAATCTTAATTTTGAGCTTATTTTTCTTGAATTATTTATTAAAGTTGAGAAATGCACCAATTCTTCATATTTTTTTGAGATAAAATCCTCTTCAAGTTCCTCGTCGACATGATTAAATTATAAATATAAAAACTGACATTTTAAAATATTAGAACGATTAATTAATGCTAGTCAAATTTAAGAATTTTGGTTGTTTATTTCATTAAGAGTGACATTTATTTTCACTTTTGTTAATCTTTAACTTTTAGATTTGTCAAAATAAGAAGTTCTTTTAACTCCTAAAATTCTTTGATACTACATTGAGGTCGCAGTGTTTTTTGGTAGGCTATTTAATGCTCCTAGGTTTTTGAAAATTTTAAATGTTTTTTCTTCAACTTAGTTTTTATCGGTGGCTTTTTAATGACACAATGCTCAAAACATTTGAATTTATGATGCAAAAATTATAGATTTCAAAAGAATTTGCTTTAAATTTGTGTAGCTAGTAACCAATCACAATCTCTCATTTTTTGCCCTAGTTTGTCATTCAGAAGGACAGAAAGTGACAAGAGTAAAATTTAAATAATGGACAATTGTAACGTAATGGACCCAATAATTTTTCATCCATACAATATGTTGACAATTTCCATCCAACTAATGAATTCCATCAATAAGGACTATTTTCATCCCTGCAAAGTTATCATCCGAGTGAAAATTATCATCCATAGGTTTATTTGCATTTAATAGATATATTTCATTTATAGATAATCGTACATCCATCCTTCAGTTTCCATCAAACATTAATACATATCATTTTGTTTTTGTGATGTGGTAGCGGGTCCATCCAACAAGACTCACTATCCCTAAGCAATTTCCTTGAAATTGTAGCAAATTACACTACTTGTACTTTAATAATTAGCAGAAATTAGAACTTTATTCCAATTTCATTGAAATCTTTGAGGTTTTTTTTCTCTTCGACGAAAATATACTTTCTCTTCGGAATTCCAATTAGATATATTCAAGTTACACTTTTGGTTGTTTTAAATTTGGAAGATGTAAGGCATTTTGGCACACCTCCAATGACTACAACAAGGATGTTTTGCCCTTTTCAAGCATATATTGGACTCAAAGTTGGTAAACGTAAACCTAACTTCCACATCTAAAAGAATTGATGACTCTTCATGGATCAAATGTATGTACAAAGTATACTTGTTGAGCATCAAAACTTAAGTACACTGCTTGGGCAATATCAAAATAAACTTTTATAGTGACTTTTAACCTTACAATATCTTAATTTGTACAATGGATTGTGCTCTGATTTTGTTTACATCTTTTTAGACAATGTAGATACAATATCCCATAGATTTAAATTCTCTGTGATGTCTAATTTGATATCAATAGGTTGCTATTAATAGGGTTTTGTATTTTTGGCTCTAAAAATACCTCAAAATTTTAGAAGTTAAGCAAAAAAGGAAACTACAAAAGACCTTGGGACTCCCAAATGGGCATGGCAAGAAAAATGGACCAACCAAACGAGGCCTCCAAGCCATACTCGTTGGGGAAAATTAAAGTGACCCCTTCATTTTTTATTGAAGACTAAATTTCAACTTTCATAATCTCGTAGCTCTGTTTTGGATTGTATTTTATAATACAAAGTTTAACTAATATTAGAATCATTTACAAAATACATAAATTTTTACTTTAGAACTTGTAAAACAAAAAAGCTTCAATTCCAAAGTCTTCTAAGAATGTCTTCTTATTGACCTTAGATCAAATTGATTATAGATTGTAGTTTTTGAATTGAAGAATTTTAAAATTCTAGTTTGAGCCCGACATTTAGGTAAAACAAGAGGAAGAGAGAGAAAATGGCTTGTGGAGCTGATTTTTAGAGGCATGAAGCAACTTTTGAAGTATAGAGAAATTGATTACATATCATGAAGATTGTGCAAGGTGATCTATACCATTTGAGCTAGGTTTGGAAAACATAGTTTATAAATCTCTTGTCTTGATTGTCTAAATTAATTTGTAGAAAAATTGTATTTATAGGTTATAATAATCTTAGGACTAGAATCTTTGGTTGACTTTAAGGAAGCCAACCATGTTACCACTTTTATTGGCTAAAAGTTAAAGGAAAACATGGTCCATTTTTGCCATGTAACATTCCATCAATGAAAAAACCTTGGGCTCCAATCAAGTTTTTCCTTGGTGTAAACGTAAAAGTTAGATATAAAGATATCCACCTACAAAAACTCTTTATTTTTTTTTATGTAAGGTAAAAGAACCAATAATTAAAAAAGACCAATAACTAACTCTTTTAGACCTCTGTTAACACCTCATAATGGCACTTATTTTTGAAATCCTCATTTTGAGTGTCAATGGCTCCTCGTTGGCCTATTAATAGTTAGAACACTCATTGTTTTATTAAGCCACTAAGTGATAGTTCTCATAAGCACATATTTTTAATTATTGGAACTTTAATTCTTGGCCCTTCAAAAATTCACAAAAATTCAATACAATCTCCTTCCTTCTTTTTTTTTTTTTTTTTTTTTTTTAAAAAATATTGGGAAGATCTTATACCCGTATTTAATTTAGAATTTATTTTCTAAATAAGGTTTTTATTACAATGATTCAGACAGAAGTTGCACTCTTCAGTTATCTAGGCTTGCAAAATAAATTTGCACATTACTTGTAAAACTTTGCAAACAATTACATAGTGACTTTATTATGGCATGATATGCTGAATAAGCTGTAAATTAGTGAAACCCACCCACCTCCCTTACACATGGCTTACTCGTAGTTACTCCAAACTTGAAGCTTACTTTACTTGGGGGCCGGGGCTTACTACAAGCTTGAACTTTACTCTAGCAAGTCACTAATTTGTGACCATTTGATCTAGGTTAACCTTCATCTAAGGGTCAGAGATGATTGGAACAGCGAGGCTATTACTGTCCATATAACAAACAAGTGAATCTCTAGAGACTTCTTTGAGGGTATAAAACCTTGGGAGTTTCTTTGCCATATGCATCTGTTTACTTGTCTGCTTTGAAAGTAATTCTAGTTTGCTACATGTATGTGAGAGATTTTTAGAGCTTGTGAAGTTTTGGTATATGGTGGTGTGGAGCTGAAGCAAAGTGCAACATGGCTGAGTCTGGTGGAACCACTAGTCAGGTCCTCTAATTTATGATTGCAATTAGACTCTTTCATCTCTCCCTTTGATTTATATGTTTGGTGTAGGGTTTGATTTTTCTTGTGACTGCAATAACAAGCTGTAAAGGGCTGTTGACACCTTGTCTACAAACATAATCCTAACTGTGGTTTTGGTTGTGTTTATGGGGACAGGTGAGGTCCTTTACCTCTGGATTTTTCTTACTTTACTACACCAACATTCAAGGGATGAAAAGTTTTCTGGAGACTCAAACTATTTTGTGTTTAATCTTCTATTGTCAGTTTTAACTTTTAAGACAAATTTTTCTCTATTATTTGGATTGTTTTGTCATACACTACTATATTGTAAGTAGTGTGTTGATTGAGAATTCTTTGGTATAAAGCACTATGTGTCTATACTGGTAATTTAGAATCACAAGAGAGTGTACAGATTTGATTAGGTTTGAATTGAGAATGGGCTGATTGAGAATGAAATTTGGTGAGGAAGGTGATAAAAGTTGCCCTGTAAAGGGATGTCCCGCCTACCCACCCTTAGGGGTAAGGAAGTTTTTTTCTTTTTCTTTTCTTTTTCATATCCTCCATGTTTAACTAGCATTTGTGTATTTTTATCACACATCATGTGTCATTTTAACCATCACAAGGGCTTCTAGTGCTACTACCTTAGACAGCCTTTGTGTCCAACCAATGTTTTTTTTGGTGTATTCCAGCCAGTGTTTTTTGGTGTATTCAAGCCAATGTTTTTTTGGTGTATTCAAGCCAATGTTATCGGGTGTATTCAACTCCAGCTAAATACAAACGCTGTTACCAAATGTTTATATGTTGCGAAGTGGCCCTTCCTGCAAGCACGCACTTGAAGACGGCCACAACATAAATGACAAACACCGCTTCTAAAAAAGAATTCCCAGCGCCTGAAGCAAGAAAAAACACCGCCGAAGGAGTGAAGAAGGCCCACACTAAAAACAGGCCCAGGAATGAGTGCCAACACAGATCACCCTCACACTGGTGCCTCTACAGTCATGTGGAATGTTGAGTCATTCAATCTACAACCCCCTCCTAAAATACAGCACACTAGGGGTAATGCACAGCAGTACAGGCGACAACTTAAAACCAGACCACAAACGCCCAATTAAAAACCGCCTTGCAGTGTGGGCACACGACACTTAACCATTCGGGTATACTTAATCTAAGGCCCAGCATATTAGCAGCTGCGACAAGCGTGCAGCATTATGGAGTAGCCCCCCTATTCTGGGCATGACCCATTTGATTTATTATCATTAATATATCCACATTTTTAATTGTTATTGGTACCAGTAGATCCCCTCGCCTCCCAGCTCCAAAATAGCAGCCCAAACCACAACGACATTCCTCTATCCACCACGGCCCACGCCCTGCTGGAAGTGGCCCACTTGAGAACAGTTTCGGAGGAAGAGCAGCGAACGATGCAGCAGCAGCAGTCGCAGAGACCGGAACCAAACGCGGGGTGGTGGCGGGCAGCGCCACCCAAATACTCGCCCATCGTGGGCTGCTGCCCCCGCGATGCCCATATAAGACCGCGGGTCGCCGCCCAGTCTGTACATATTGCAGTCAGTCATTCCTCCTCCGACGACGTCTAGAGCGCCCCTTGCAAGCCGCGATCGCTAGACTTTCGTCTTTCCATTTGGAGGACCATCTTCTAGACTGGCTCTTGTCGAGCTAGAGTCGTTGATAGTACCACTTTGGTCTGTGTCGTTCGTGGTTTCTGTGTATCGTCTTCAGTAGACTGAGTCCATCGGCGAGTTGAAGAAGACGAAGGTGAAGGAGGAGGAGAAGGATCATCATGTCTTGCGGGAATGGATGCGGGTGCTGCCCCAAGTGCGGCTGCCGGGCTACTTGCACGTGAGTTTTTTAAGTTTTGTTTGAGTTTTGGAGTCTGTCTGTTGTGGAGAGGGTGAGTCTAAGAGTGTGCTAGATGAGAGGTAATTTGGTGATAGTAGGCAGGTTTTGAGGAGTGGGGGTAGAGGTTGGGGATGATGATCTGGGGTAGTGTATGTAGCGGTTTAGATTATATGAAGTGTAAATTCAGTGTATTGTTCTGGTTTTGAATGTGGAGGAAAATAGTGGAGAGGTAGCAACAGTGGGACGATTTGTCGGTGCGGTGAATCTGAGTGGATTTTGTTTTGGATGGTGTGACAGATGCAATCAAAGTATGTGGTTCGACGCGAGTCCCATGGGTGACTTAAGGTACGGAATCTTCTGGCTATGCCGTTGCTGCTTGCTTTTCTTTTACTTGATGGGATTATATTCCTTTTAGAGTACGTCAGGAAGGGTTTGGCCGCTCGGACTGTCCTCGGTGGTGAACCGCGTGTTGCGGTTTCGCTTTCTTAGTTTGTATAATTCTTTTTAAGATCCTGCAGGAGGATTGGGCGACAGTTGATGTAGTTGTGCAAAGATCTCATGTACAATGTCTGTATCTTGTGGGCTGTGCAGTTATAATGTCATGGTAATGGCATGCAAGACCGATGAGTGCGGTGCGAAGCGCGGGTGCTCCGTGGGCACTTGTGCGAATGATAGCTTCTCATGCGGGTGGTTCTCCGAGGCCGCCGCATATGTTGCCTATTACGGCTGACGGTTGGGAGCTCGATTTCTGAAGCTGGAGTTAGTGTCACGATGCCATGTTCAACTAGTCGAAGTTTAGACCTCCTGTACTATTACAGAGTCAATACGAATATGTGCGGAATGGGTGTGCACTTTGAGAGTAGATCTAGAGTTTTGGTTTTCTTTTTCTCTAAACCAATAATCATTCAGTGGAATCACCACTGCTTGAACCGCTAGGAGCAGGAAGCTCATCGGATACTCAAACTTTTGGACTTTGGTATTATGAAGCCAGCCGGTTTGCCGACGGCTTGGGCTGATCTACAGTTATAGGTGTGCTATCTAAGCCACATTACAGAATTACAGCGCTCATGGAAACTAACTTTGAGTCGCCCATGTTGTGCTACCAGAGCAAGAGAAACATACAGTACTATTGCACTACGCTGCATTTACATCGTTTGCTTCAAGCACACTCGATTTGGTTATGAATGTGAGAAGTTTTGTTTTAGCCTGACCCACAAACTGAGCTTGCACTTGCAAAATGTGCACTGTAGATACGAGAAGTGAAATGCAATTATGTATGTATCATTGCGGGAATTAATCTTGTTTGTGCAGCTCTTTGAATCGAGTGAAAGCTTTGGTTAATCCGATCACTGTTAGGATGGTTTCAGGATCCGAAACTTAGGAACTTGTGGATTTTTCTGTTACCCATTTTCTAAAAGGATCGAATCAAGTCTAACTTTGAGTTTCGATCCAGCTTTGAAGCAGATCTTCTGCAAACGTAAATGGGACGTAAACGATATATATATATAGCTGGATTCTGACATGGGTCGCTGTGTAACTGTCCGTCATTCCATCAATGAACAGTAGCCTTTCCACGCATGTACAGTCTCTGTAGCCCGGTTTGGTTGAACTGCAGTGACCGCGCAGCCCCGCTCATCTCAAGCCTGACTTCTATACCAGGAAGCCCCTGTAACATTGCCAGCGATGGCCTAGCATGAGAATGGCAATGTGGCCAACTTACTAAACTGGGAAAACTCCAGACTGATGATCCCAATGCAGACCCTACACCTCTACTCTTCGAATCGCAAGCTACTCACATGCGAAGTGCATTGCGGGCCTGATGTCTGTATCGAACCTTCGCTTCTCACATTGACGCCTTCTGGAGCACAAGCGTCCAACAGACAATATCCGCTGTGATCTCCAAATGGAGCTTGGGGACAAAGCTGTTAGTTCTTCTTCCAACGTGCGACAAGCTTGGGCACACCCTCCTATTCTTGAACTGGCTGGTGACCACTGACTCACCTCTGTTTCGTGATCTGAAATCATGGTTGAGATGATTATTGAATATTACAACCACTTGGGTAAGTGTGCCGGTAGACCCCAGAACTCTGACTTTGCAACCGAGTACGTGCTGATGTCAAAATCCATTTACTTTCGGGCCGACCTCATCAATTTTCGAGTAATTCCTTTCACGTGTCGCTCATGAGAAATTGTCTAAAATGCTGTCTTCATCTGACACAGCGAGTGGTTACAAGTTCCTTTCGATTGATATTATCAAAGCATCCAATTCCAAAGAGGGCCAGAAGAGCATGACGATGTCGACCTGCAAACCTCTATCACGCGGAATCTGTGTTCCCTGTTGCAGCCAATCAGCTCCAAATGATTGATATCCATTCCACAAGCTGTCTACTTGTCAAAGTCTGCCTCTGTCGCTTCGTCGTTCCAAAGGGTTCTAAGTTCGGTTTTCCGGATCGGTCATCGGTGCATCAACAAACAAGTTGACTCCCTTCAACACCTCATTTGTGTGGACCAACGATGGGGAATTTACTGTACAAGCAATGACTTCAAGTTCGGTATTCAAAGTACTAGTCCTGTCTGCTGAGAAGTTAGAACCAGTGTGTTTCCGAGAAGATTGCGGTTGAAATGAAAAACAACTCTTCTGTAAAATGAAGACAAAGTTCTTCTAGATACAGGTTTGTTCGAGGTGAAGCTGAGTTAACTTGATGTTAGGGAGTTTCACATGGACTTGGCTGTACAGAAAGAATAACTGTTCACAAGATGCATGTGGAATGGACAGTTGGGAAGTTACGAAGATGGCTTGGGGTTAGATTTTTGTGGGTGTACAAATCAGAAACATCCATGCCTCATCAGAAAAGGTTTTCCTTTGTGCCAGCTTGTAGAGCCAATATTTTAAACTTTTGTTCAGTTGACACTCTCATATGAGAGCATGTTATGATATTTCCTTGCGTAGCAAATTTTTGAGATGGCCAAAGGGTCTCAACTCCCAGAACAACGTTTTAGAGCATGCCAATGTTAAGGATTATAATATGATATTTGAAAGATGACCGGATATAAATAGACGAACATAACCATCAATCCTTGAAGGACCCTTGTTCCCTTGACAATAAACCACACCCTTGTCTTAACCAGCTCTACAGTCTAAAGGCCTCAAAACTGCCAAAACAATCCTCAGAACTGACCTTTTTACTACAAGCTGTAAGTTTTTAACCCTTTAACGTCCCGATTCATCACTGTTTTCAAAGATTTGTTATAAAATGGTTGATGAAAATGGAAAATGGATTTGATGTACAAAACAAAGTTGTAAATGTCAATGTGAAGATAACATCTGTGCGGTTGGATTCATCATATTTATTAATAATATTTTAAAAGTAATTCTGCAAGGTTTTCTATTGTAATTCAATTAAAAATCCAAAATTAACACTAATTTTTTTTTAAATATTGTAATGAGATTGGAATAACATGCATTACAAGATGGTATAGTTTCCATTATTTGATACTACTTATTATGAAAAATCATGTTTAAGGTCTCTCTTTTTGAACTATGAATTGAAACTTGACAGAAATCACTTTTTTTATTTTTCAAAAATTCACATTATCTTATACAAACCGTACAAATGGTATAAAACTAGCACAAGAATTGGAAAAATAAATTAAAATGGATGAAAAACATCATGCAGGACAGAAAACGAGCTGCTGAAATCCAGCCGGCGTCCAGATTCTAGACGCCGGCGCGTTAAAGGGTTAATTTTTGATGTATTTTGTAGAAAAATAATTGTAGAATATAATACCTCACTGATACTTGTATATCTACCCCATATATTAGATTCAAACTTCTTACCATTTGTAAGATTAAAATGTTCAAAGTTGGAAAAAAGGTTTTTTTCCTTGTTGCAAAATGGATTTGAAATATTTCGTGAGCCAAAAACATCAATTTTAAAAGTAAATTTGACTTGTGGTTATTCAAATTCATGTTTTTAGGCGGATTAGGAATATGTCTATGCACTTTTTACCTTCATACAACCTATAAAAACTAAAGAAATGCTTGATTTTTCACATGGATGTATGCTGAAATTCAAGTACATAGGCTGGTCTTTGATAGTAAAAAAGGCATATGGAGCAATATTGGATTCGAAATCCGGGCGGTGAGGTCATGCCTTAAAATTCTATTTACATATACAGCAACAAAACTTGGGGGGAAAAAAAAAAAAAAACCTCAGTTTTTGGCGAAGTTTTGAAGTTTCTATGATCTAATTAATTTGGGCAGGTTTTGAGGATAAATGAGCATATAGTTGTTTTGGGCAAATTTTAGCGTGCCCTAATAGTGTTTTCAAACATTGACCGCTAATATCTTATAAAGTATTATTGCAAATTGTTTTAACTTCATACAATCTATATCTTATAATCAAAAGCTTGATTAGAGTCAAATTGACCACAATATGGTTGATTTCAACTTTAAATGTTAATGACAGGGTAGACCCTCTTCATTCTCCTCTCCCTCCTTCGTTTTATTTTTAAAAGGCCCGTGCGCCGTTTTTAGTAACTTTGAAAATTATAATGGAACCATGGATGATGGACATGAATTTAATTTATGGGGATCCATTTGTTTACTTTTAGATATTAAAATTTTAATAATTTTTTAATATTTTAAAAAAATAATACCAACTGAATTAGAAAAAAAATTCCTAAGAAAAATGTTTATAGGAGGCTTTTTGTGCCCTCCAATGGATGCCATGCTTGAGGAGCCTTTTGTCATTAAGCTAAGTATGTTTATTTCTAATGTAAATTTTTAAGACCATTCTTGAAAGTGGGAAATTGTAAGAGCTTTGTAGGAGGAGGTTCTTTTTTGGATGGTCATAGAAAAATTTAAAATGTTGATCACAACACTATTTATTTATTTATTTATTTAGCGTGTGATTTTTATACTTATGCCGCACCTTTTTACTACTTCTAAGAATTTATGTACAAATACTTAATATGATTTTTTTGAGATTTAAAAAAAATAAATCTTTCTATAGTGCAACAATCCACTTTGAGGGGATTTCAACTTTTTTCATCTTACCAAGCAATATTGAATATATACTTTTTGCTTGCCAATTTCATTACTCTCCAAACAATATTTTGTTTGATTTTCATTAATTGGAAAGGACACAAAGTTAGTGAACAAATATTAGAGCCTTCCTATAATGTGCACAACTTGCATTAAAAATGTTTGTGAGTTTAATTAATTATATCCACATAAACCAAAGACTGATGGTCCTTATTTCTTGTTGAGGGAAGAGGCGATGTCACTTATATACAATATATAGAGACTTCCTAGTTGTGTACAAAATAACTTAATTTACCTTTAGCCATTTATATGATATGATTTACTACTTTTAATGCCAAATTAGGTGACGGCTCGAGTATATGTTCAATTAATTGACGTGGCTACCAAATTTCATGTCTAGCAATGTAAAACAATTTGAGAAAGATGTAGATAAAAATAAATTAACTCTAAAACTCAATTACGTACACTCTAAGATTACAAAATGAATGCTACAAATTTGACATACACAAGAGGTTTTTTGGGTTTGATTTTTTGAATGGGCATATTCTTGACCTTCATATTTATAATTGTGTCCCTATTTAGTGCATATCATATATGTGAATTGAGCAAAATGTCTCATTAAAGCCTCTCTTTGTTGTTGATACAAAGGAAGTATCAGAATTGTTGTTTGAGACTTACAAGTAATATCCTAAAATGGAGTTGCACAATTCCATAAGCAAAATTTGAGTGAGTTTAGTGATGTAAATAACACTTTTGTTGGTAGATCAGAGGTGTATAGTACAACTAATTGTAAGGCTTGTGCACAAATAATCATTGTAGGTGGTTTAGAAACTTCACAAAAAACTAGAAATCACTTGAGAGAAGAGCCTCATGTTGGTTTAAGTGATAGTATTGTAGAGGAGTGTTATAAAAAGCATGTCTGAAATGTAGAGAGAAGAAGAATAAACCAAAGCTCACACTTTTGTAGATTAAAGAACGATTAGATTTTTTTAGACGTCATTGCCATTGGATTAGTGATGATTGGAATAGTACAATATTATTTGATGAACCAAAAATCAACCAATTTTGCTCTAATGGTTGGAATTGGTGTTGATTTGTAATGCAAAAAAATAGAAGTGTTGGAATGGTGCAACAAACTTTCAAGTTTGATGGTGAGGAAGTGATGATGTAGGATTGCATAACTCAATAATAGTGAACTGGTACAATGTATAGGATTAAGGAAAGAATAGATCAATACAAGTATCATAAAATTTTAGAGCAAGAAATGATTCATAAAATGCATACTTATAATTTAGATCCTACTAATATGATTTTCAACGGGATAAAATCCAGAGCATACATCTAAGAGTGTGTGTTACATGCTGATTTTGCAAGAATTAAGTCTTTTAAAGTGGCCATTGCAATCTCTAGACTTGAATCCAATGGAATACTTGTGGGCAACTTTAAAATGTTGATTAAACCAATATGAAGGGCCTCCCAAAGGAATGTTAGAATTGTTGAATATGAAGGGCCTCCCAAAGGAATGTTAGAATTGTTGAAGTCTGTTAAAGATTGTTGGATTTGAATCGCTTCCAATGAGTGTAAAAACTTGTATAAAAGCATGCCCAAGCACATTGAAGGTGTTAGAGGTGCTAATGGTAGATTTACACATTTTAGATGGACAAATTTTTAACTTTGTTCCAACTTGTGTAAGCAAAACTGAGTTTTAGATTGAACTTCACTATTTTTATTCTACATGTATACTTATATGTAATAGACTTCAATCTCCATAGAAGTATAATTGATTGCAATGATAATCATGTGCAATTTATGTTTTCAATTTTGATGCATCCAATATCCCTACATTGTTTGTTGAATTTTAGTATGTTGTGTTCATACTTAGTTTTAGAAGCCATTGTACATCAACTTCTAGATACTTCCATAGACTCTTGAAACTTCTACGAAGTTCTATACTTTTCTAGAAGAATCCATGTACTTCAAAGAAAATTCTATCAACTTCTAAAACCTTCTAAAGGCTTCTATGACTATCTAGAAAAGGTTTCATCAAAATCCGGCTTTATAGTATAAGTAGGAGGTAAAATTGATGCATCCAAGTCATATGAACGCATTTGCTGAAACAATCCATCATGTTACCTTGTTCTTGGTCTTTGGAACCACTTGCTATTAATCTTTGTTATATAGGCTACGTTGCTTCATTTTTATGTAGATTTCCATCTAATTATACTAATCTTTTTCTTAATTCTTTGCCTTTGATCTTGATACACATCCTTCTAGATTCTTGTGTCCCTAAAACACTCTTCTCCATGTTTGAATTGTTTGCTTTTGTTCCAAGAGAGAATGCGGAATTCATTTGCAATTCTTTATCAAGTGCAATAGTCAAAGGCAAGTGCATTCTTGGATCCTTAATGCAAGCCCTTTGCAAAGTGTGCAAAAATTAGATCTTTGTAGATAAATAGAGAAAAGGGAGTGTAATTAGGGAATTTTGAGAATTATAGTTGAGATGATGTATGGTAAACTGGCCTATGACCGCCATCCTCAGAAGTGGCGTTCCCCATCTATGAATACCCTATTTATGAACGCCCCCCCCCCCCCCCTCCCCCCCCCCCCCCCCCCCCCCCCCCCATCTATGAATACCCTAGTGGTAGTCATGGGATATTAGTGGCGACACCCTTTAAAATTCTATAACTAATTCATATCATGTCCAAAATTTATGATTCCACCTCCTGTCTTCTTTAAATTTTAAGTTTTATCACTGAAAAATAGTTACAAAATACAACTACATGCCTAATATTGCTGAATCCTTATTGTGGCGGTCATAGGCCAATTTACCATATTGGAAGTGCTGAGTTTTGAAACCAAGGTCAAGGAATTTGTACTCTTTCTGACAGGAGGCAAATAAGTAGATCAACAGATAAGCTTTGCAGTCTGCATGGGTAAAATCTTGAATGAGGGTTGTGTAAATTCAAATTCACGTGAGCAAGAACATGAATAAAGCCTTCGGATGGCACCATTTGTAAATTGCATGACGATCCTCTATCAAAGATGTGTGTTTTGATTCTTTGGATTTGAATTCGGTGAAACTAGAAAGTGAACACAGAGGTTTCACAATATCTTCTGAAGTTTGCATGTGAAAGACTATGGTGTCATCAACAAAAATCAAAGTCCTAGTCCAAATCTGTAGTCAAAGTCTCAATTTTTGTGATTTCAATGGAAAGGAAGGTTGAAAAATCATCAAATAGATGCTACACAGGTCACATGTGCATTTTATATAGTTTATTGCTGAAAAAGATCACACATCGTTTGCATGAACACAGTTGGACAAAGAGTTGCACAGTTTTAGAATACAAATGTTGCATGTCATGTGAAAATGCACTTAGTTCTCAAAGGGTGCTCTGAAGCATTTGTAACACTTCCTAATAAATCAACACTGTAATTAAACCACCACTGCTGGTTTTTCATGAACTGGAAGATTTTATGTGGTACAAGAGGAACTATGGATGCATAGGTACAAGAAAAATCAGCTCAGTATGTGTGACTCAAACATAGTCATCTCTGTATAGGTTTAAAAAACACTTCCTATCACATTTTTATGGATGTCAAAATTAGATTTTTTTTCTTTTAATAGAGATTTGGTCTACAATATGTGTAGTGGTAATGTTTTTGACCTCTTTCCATTGCAAGATCTGTTATTGAAATTATCTATTTCTTTTAATACATTTTATCCCTTAACTTCAAAGAGGTG
This sequence comes from Ceratodon purpureus, assembly GCA_014871385.1. NCBI lineage: Eukaryota > Viridiplantae > Streptophyta > Bryopsida > Pseudoditrichales > Ditrichaceae > Ceratodon > Ceratodon purpureus. Next base: position 3,136,067 of record CM026427.1, on the reverse strand, counting down.
GTGAAGTAGTAGTTTTTAAATCATACATTTTGACCTCTTACCCTTGCCAAGATGGGTGCTAAGACAAACTGAGTAGGCTTGTATTTCAAAGAATTCTCAAATCAGAAAAAAATCACTAACACCATCTCCTCTCACACCTGTCAAGGATTTTCACCTTTTGGAGGAGACCTTCCCTTGGTTTAGATCCACGCATACATGATACACTTTGAAGATGGTTGTTCATGTTTTCAAGTTAGACGTACCAGAGACATTTCATGTGGCCAATGTTTATAATTGTGTCTCAATCTCCTAAGCACACCCTAAACAGTTGTTGCTCTCTGTGTTTTGAGAAACTAGTCCCTGGATTCTTGCAGAGTTTGCTTTCCTTAAAAATCTACCATCTAACTGGTTTTTGGAACATAGAAGTCTGCATCACTGGGCTATTCAGACTTCACACTGTACACAGGTGAGTTGAAACTTGTGAGAGAGATGCAAATTGCTGTCAACTCATTTCAAAGCTATGTGGTGAATGCGTCACGCGCAATCAATAAATTATAGACTCAGCAGAAAGTTATTAACTTGTATGAGTGTTCAGGCTAAGAATATTTCTCCAGAGTCCAGTGTCAACCGCCTCAGTCCATAACTGCAATTAATGTTTACTTCTGTCTATGTTTTATGACTTTCGTACGAGTCTGTTGATGTGAAGCAGAGTAAGTAAGAACGAAGAATTACAGTGGCTTTAGCAGGAATTATGTGTCTGTTGGAAGCAGAGAAATATTTATGTACCTATCAAGAGCATTGTATGGAGATCATAAGTTTCATTCCATCAGCCTGCAAGGAGTAGATCTTGCTGTAACCTATACAGGTATTCTTGTAAGTTTACTTTTGTTCTATTGCAGAAGAATTCTAATGGTGATACAGCACGAGGGTCAGATGACTCAGATCATCAGGAATCTACATAACTTGGTGTCAATGCAAGCTGCTACGTTTGATTAGTCTGCAGTGTCCTCATTGAGTCATTGAATTTGCACCAGCTTCAGATAGTCACTTCAACAAGTAGCACAAGATTACGTTGTATGCTTGCACTTGTGTGAAAGGAGCTCAAGTTATTCAAGTGATGATGTACTCTGTGCTTCTGAGATTGTTTTGTTTGAGTAATAGCAGTGCACTTGAAGATAGAATTTTGTACTATCCATTGAAGTGCAGGATTCAGCCTCTTGTTAGCTCCATGCTATCAGTGCAAATCAAAATTGTAGTTGTTGAATTGTGCATTGTTCGAACTACCAGAATATTACTCATGAGTACATATCCAACGTGGTACAATTCAAGGCGACACACTAAGCCCATACCTATTTATCCTTTTCCTCGAACCCCTTCTCCGCTGGCTCCAACGCGATAACCTTGGCTATACCTTCAAAACCTCTACCACTCACGAAAGCACCGCCGCATATGCAGATGATCTAGCCATCCTCTCTAACAACATCAAAGCCCTTCAAGTCCAACTCAATAAACTACACCGCTTCAACACTTGGGCCGGCATGGATCTTAGCATTCCCAAATGTGCCATTACCGGCTGCCCCAACAAATCCCACCTCACACCAACCGCTTTTAAAGCCTTCATTCAAGCCCATAACATAACATACAACAACACTCCACTTCCGGTCTTATCCCAAAACGAACCATACAAATACCTTGGCCTCCAACTCGTCCCCTCTCTCAAATGGAACCTCCAACGCGACCTTTCCACCAAAAAACTACACAAACAACGTCAACAACTCCAAACCTCTCCAGCCACACTCCGCCAGAAAATCAAAATTGTCAACACTGTCCTACGCCCAGGCGTTGCCTATGGTTTCCACGCCGTCCCCTACTCCTTGCCTGACATCCGCAAATTAGACAAAATCATCATCGCAACCACTAAAACCATCTGTAAACTCCCCCGCAGCACCCCAAATCTTACCACCCAACTCCCTACCAAACTCTTTGGCATAGAAGCATTCTCCTTCACCATTGACTACCTCAAATGTATTGGTGAACAGCTTCGTGATGCCCTCAATGACACTGGCCAACTAGGCACCATCTACAGAGGCCTAGTTCGATTTATCATGGCCATCCACAAAGGTTCCACAAATCTTGACCCCATTACCACCAGAGCCTGCCTCCACTCCCCAACCACCCGCACAATTGCTCTCCTCCACCAAGCTGAAGTACAAATTCACAGTTTCGATGATTCCTTCCCCCATTCCACTACACCCCTTGAACTTTTATGGACCGCCAACAAGCACAAACTCCCACCCCCTCAACTCCATGCTAGTAACAAATTACTTCACAAATTATATACATCGGGAATACAACACCTTCTCCACCTCACAACACCCACACAAACCACTCTTCTCAACCACGCCCAATTCAAACAACAATACGGCACGTGTACGCGTACCCAACAAACTGCCTTGATGTGTTGTCAAATAATGTTCTGCCACCCCGCCCCATGCCATTCCCGTTGTGATACCCCTTGCTCCTCTCACCACCTCACCAACTCTCTCCTCCCTGATTTCCACCCCCCTCCCTCCGATCCACACCCCAACGTTCTGCCCCTTCTCACCCCCCACCCCCCCACCCCTCCCAACTCCCCCCCCCTTCTCCCCCAACCCTCCCCTTGCCCTATCTCCCACTCGCCTCAAACACCTTCCCCTTACCGCAATCCTCCACGTCACCCCCTTCACTCGATTAGACAGAGCTTCTGGCACCAAATACCTCTCCCACAAATATCACTGCTCTTGGACCCTCCCCACTCAACACACTTACACCTTATGGCTATTGGAAAAACATATTTTTCCATATACCAATCCCACCCTTACAAACCACAGCATTCTCACTCTCCAACACTACTACACAGCCCGCCAACACCAACACTACTCCACCGTTCTCTCAAAACACTTTTTCCACCCACAGTCCACTGACTCCCGCCACCGCACTCGACCCAAACACCTAGCCCACGTCCACATTTCCATAGCCGAATGCAATCCAGACTCTGACATCCTTACCTCTCGCCCCCTCATCATTAAAAGTCCTCACATCGCCCACCTCTACGACAACACTGGCAAACACCTTTTCGCCATCCCCACCCCTAGGCTCGAATCGCTTTGGGCGCAATACCAAACCTTCCTAACCACCCAGACTCCCATCACCCCACCTCTCCAAGATTTTGAATCTGAAGTTGTCCACCTCTACCAACGATACAGCAACTACAATCCTCGTAATGACTCCCACAAACAGAGCCAATACCATATCCACCCTGATATCCTCAGCTACCTCATCTCTACATTTGGCATAACACACTCATACTTCTCATCTCCAATCACATGCCCTCTCCAACTCTCCCGATACAACTCCCCACACCCGCGAGATCAAATCTTTGGCTCCTTAGGCCCTGTTTTCCAACACAGATGGCAAACTATTGGCCTTGCCCACCCTCCTACACCTGAACTAGCCACACAAGCCCTCCATTGGGCCCGCCTTGCTTCCCAGGAAGATCCCAACCACTACACCATCCTTCTTATCCCCGACCTCCATTGGTACACTAACCAAACTCCACTTTCACACCAATACAATGACACCCATATCTTAGCATACCTCCCTGCCGATTCCCTCCCCTATGCAACCCCCCTCATTCCCAAACACCCCACTAAACCAATCCCCAACCCCAATGAACCTTCTGCTCTCCACATTCTCTGTGTCCACCGACTCTCCCATCGCTTCCCAAACAGCGCTTTTAAAATCCACTTCCGCACTCGCCTCACAACCCTCCTCAACCTTCCTCAACCTCCACCCACCCGTAATCCTCAAATCACCACAAATCCCACCCAAGTCAACTCCACCCCTGCCTAGACAAAAGCCCCTAATCATCCCCCCCTTAACCCCTCCCCTTCCACCCCACCATGCCCCCCCTTCACACATACCCCTCCTCAAAAATTCCCTCTTGATAGCTACTTCACAGATGGTGCCTTTACCCCCCCGGAGGACGACGGTAGCGGTGACCTCGCTGGCTATGGCATCCACAACCCGGCCCGCACCATCAATAAAAGTTACCGCCTCCCCGGCCTTCAAAACATTCTCCGGGCCGAACTCAACGCTATACATGCCACCCTATCTCTCACCACTTCCCAAACCGAACCCATCTAAATCTTCACCGACAGTCTCAACTCCCTCTACCTAATTAGCACCCATATCAAACAACCCTCCCTCCAAAACAACCACCCCGACAAACTACTCCTACAAGCCATCCTGGCCCTTCTACAACAAAATCCTACACCCACATACCTTCACAAAGTTCGTGCCCACATGAACATCACTGGTAATGAAAAAGCCGACAGCCTTGCCAAAGCCGGAACATTGCATCCCCGTCTTGACCAAACCGAACCATACCACCATGGCCACAGTGCCCCATTTTGGCTCCACCGCGCCATTCCCAAACAAGCTGATCATCCATTCAAAGACCCCATCCGCAACCTACAAAAATACCTCCAGACCGAAGAACTCACCCAACAAAAAGACACTGCCAAAAACCTCACATACATTGACAAATGGCTCAACAATGCCGACATCGACACTACATACTCCAACCATTTTTGGGAAAACTCAGAGATCACAGACTCGCAAATCTCCCAACTCCTCAAATTCCGATATGGCCAATACATGGGCAATGCTCGCAAACACCTCTTCTGGCCAACACAACATACATCCATTAATTGCACGATATGCCCAGCTCAATCTATTGATACTTGGCCCCATCTCCTCTTAGCTTGCCCAGAACAAAACATCCACCGCCTTCGCATCAAACGCCATAACACTGCCGTTTGGGACCTACACAAAATGTTTATGTCTAACACAAAAACCCGCTACTATGACCTCATCAACGCTGGCAAACATCATGCCCGCACTTCCGAAAACACCGTTCCCTCATGGCTCCTCCCTTGCACATGCCTTTCACAACCTTGCCATTGCCCGGCACGCCTTTGCCCTGACATTCTCCTTGTTCTCAATCATCCCCTTGACTCCCCTCCCCCTCTAGAACCTCACCCCCACCTCACGATCCAATTCATCGAATTTACTTACTGCCACGATCGCTTCCCCCCCGAAAGTATCACTAACAAAATCACCAAATATACCCCCCTCCTCCAAGCTATCACTGATCACGGTTGGAATATGGCACCCCTTCTTGTCCTCACGGCTGGAGCCCGAGGTGCTATTCATGCAAACATCAAAAACACTCTCTCTAAACACCCACAACTCAAAGTCCATGACACACTAATCAACCAAGCCCTCAAAGCCATTCACACCAACGCTATCAAATGTTTACACCATATCATCCTTACAAAACGACGTGTTGAGAACAAACAAACATTACCCACACTTCCAGACTAACTCCTGCCACCCCTTTCCCTCCACATCTTTTCATCCTCCTCTCACACAAATATATACACATAACTATATACACATTTGCTTATGAATATATTCCAATATCTACACATATATATATATACACATACATATATATATATATACATATATATATATATATACATATATATATATATATACATACATACATACATATATACATACGTACATAATTCCTTCTATAAAACATCCCTATACACCTACATACCGGCCCACACATACCTCTCCCTCAATTAGCCCCATTTTCCTCCCTTTCCCTCTCTTGTGTCCATTGATGAGTCTTACAGTCTCCTCTGTGTCCATAGGGTTCACCTTCGAAAGAAGGCATCAAGGGTAGCCCGCCCCAGCTTGGTCCTGGTGACCATTCTGGTAGCACTTCCCCCAACGAACCCTTTATTCACGCTGGCCCTTCGGGCGAGAGTTCCTCTCTCTCTCTCTTTGAGTAATAGCAGTGCACTTGAAGATAGAATTTTGTACTATCCATTGAAGTGCAGGATTCAGCCTCTTGTTAGCTCCATGCTATCAGTGCAAATCAAAATTGTAGTTGTTGAATTGTGCATTGTTGGAGCTACCAGAATATTACTCATGAGGTCAAAGGTCCACAAGTGGAACACCTTGGATTACATGGAAAAAAAGAAGAAAAATTTAAAAAATTTAAAAACCATTCCCATTTAGAGGCTGACTGCTGACATGAAGGAAGTGTTTGTTCTTTAATCTCTTATCCTCTGGGAGTCCCTAGAAGCAAGAATACAAGTAGGATTTCTTCTGTGTTATCTGCCTCTTGTGCATGCAAATCTATGCCCACCTTACAATCTGTTTAAAGTGCTTCAAAAATATTGTTAGGGGTTCTTGTGCATCTGCATCATGCTCTTGCAAATTTACAAATTTCAACAACTTTTGTCCAACCTTTGTCCAACCTGAAGAGTTTTTTCTAATCTATGGGAATATTAGTGTAGTTTGGGACCCTCATCTTGCCTAAACAATGTTCGTAGTACCTAGATACAATTAGAGAAGCATATGACATAGACCTTCTATGCAATATGCAGTAAATGTAGTACAAGTTCCACACAATAGCTAGTTCAAGACAGCTTTGAAATGATGAACCCTGCAGTTGTCAAATCCAAAAAAACTACAGAGACAACTTTTTGCAGAAGTACTACCATAACAGCATAGCAGTTTTGTTCCCAGCCGCAAGAGTATACATATATTGTTTTTTGGAGAAATAAGGTTTGCCCATCAAAAATTGATTTTCTTGATTTTTTATTTTAGCAAAAGAATCACTAAAAATAACCTCAAATGATATAGATATAATAAAATATTACAAAAAATAATTTCATTTATTTATTTTATGGTCTTCATAATTTTCTAATTTTTACGTTTTTTTTTGGAGGAATTTTTCATGAACAAACCTACTATGGTGTTGTGGTAATATACCACCCTACTTTACACTTAGAACCATTCCACATATGCAAGTATCTACAATGTTCCAACACTACATTTATTTTGTGTAATCAATTTGTATTGAACTAAGAATTATGCATAGAAATGCCCACACAACAAACATTAGTTTTCAAATGAACCTACATTATCTTCTAATTATAAGAAAATTTTAACTTTCAACGTTGTTGAACCTTTAAACGTTGTAGAACACTCTTAGAAGTTCAAGTAAGGTCAATTGGAATAAGGAATGTGAACTTTAGTAAATAATATTTGAATTATCAAATATTTTACATGGATAGAAAACAAAGTTTGAAGATCAATGCAAGTAAAATCATGATTTTTTTAATAAAATTTGTATAAGTTATGAATTTCAAAGGGTGTTTTTCCAAGAGCCTAATTTCAATAGTAAAACCATGCCAATAACTATCAAAATAATAATCAATAACCACCATCTAATGCCACTTATGCCACTTAAAATATCACCATATATTTCTTCCATGTCTTCTAAGAATTGATATATATTCACTTTATCTCCATTGCTACCACTTCTACACATTGTGTGCACCAAAATTATGTCCATCGTCACCATTCTTTCAAATGTTTCAAACATTGCTATAAATGCAGTGTATAATAGATGTGTACTAGGTGATTATTGGTAATTTCATAGCATGTACATACATGTTCCTGGTGGCCTATGGTTTAATTTATCTTATTGCCTATGCCCTCAAGATTTGTATATAATTATATCATGAACTACAAGCTTTTTAGAAAACATTTTAAAATTTCTTAACCCCTAACAAATTTCTTAACATTTTAAGTTTCAAATTTACTTGAAACTTTTTGAATTTTTTTTTGTGGATTTCTTTTTTCAAGAGGTTTATAGGGATATTTTAAATTTTTTTTGGATGAAGTGAGAAAAAGTTATGGGATTTTAAAGATTTCAGGCAATCTTTGGGTAGGCTCTCAACCACTGTGAATGTAGCAAATTATGCCCAAAACTGCCCAAAACTGCCAAAATCTGCCAAAATCTGCCCAAAGACGATACTTTGAAATTCCACCAAAAATCGAGATTTTAGTGTTTTTCAAAAATAAAAATTCTTATATATAGAAGAGGCACTAGAAGAGGCACTAGAGCATGTTTCCACCATTTGGATTTTCAATCCAAGAATGTTTCATATGCTATTTTTATTGTAAAGAAACGGCCTTTGTATGTGAATTTCAGCATACCCCCTTGTGGAAATTGATGATTTTCTCAAGGTTCCACACCTTGCATGGGCATGAGATTTTGTGGACATGTATCTAACTCACATAGGAACAAAAATCTACAGAGGCTCATTCTAAATCTACTCAAAAATGGTTTTTTTGACCCCAAAAGAATGTTGTCATCTTTTTCCAGGGTAAAACATATTTTTCTTCAACTTAATATTATGATATCTCAAATGGTAAGGAATGAGAGTGTGAGATTTGGTAGGCATATGAACATAGAAGTTAAATACAAGATCTTATGCTTGGAAATACCAAAATTGGTTCCAATTTTGCACTATCCGGCTTGCTTTCAAAAGGGACTATTTGGAGGCAGTTTTGAGCAAAAACACCCTTGGCCATCTAGGGATTAATTATGATTAATACCAAAGTCTAGGAACTTTATTATTCTTGAATTGAATTTTTGGTTCAACACATTGTTTAGGGTGTTAATAAGTAGACATGGAGTCATAGTAGGAAGGTAGGCAATCACTAGTGGAAAAGGTGTACAACTACACCAAAGATGAACACCAAAAAATGTCCAATTACACCAAAAGTTTAAATTTTTTGGTGTAATTGGACATTTTTTGGTGTTCATCTTTGGTGTAGTTGTACACCCTTTTCCACTAGTGAATATATATAAGTGCCTTCACAATTGCAGTCAAAGAAGACAACAGTAAAATACAAATAAAACGAAAAGGAAACAAGTTGGAAATTATAATATTCAATCAAAAATAATAATAAACAATCATTATAGTTGAAATTGAATTGAGGGTTACATAATAAAAAGGTCACTGAAATTAGTCTCAACTATTTTCATTATTGTTGTTTTGATGTAATTTAAGACTTAACAAGTTTGAGATCCTATAACACCCCATCCATAGTCAAATCCTTTTCACTTGGCTTGAGAGGTTTGACAATGTTTCATTATTTTGGCTAATTCCATTATAAAAAGGTTGTTTTTGATGCATTCACTAAGTTGTTTTACAAAATATTGATGTATTTTATTATTTACCTCACTGAAAATGATTTTGTTTCTAAACTGTGTCTATCAAACTAGCTTTTCCATTTGCTCTTCTAAGCCAATATGTACTCCAAGTAGTGGAGTCTGAAAAACTTTTCTCCTTCAACTAATATAAAATACTCATTTTGCTTGACACCACTTACCATGTATCCTTCTACAAAGTACTATATTATTTAAAATAAAATAAAAATCAGCTTTCTAGTATGGCATAATTTGCTATGTATGTTTAATCTAATGTCATGGTGGTAACCACCACCAATTGTAGTTCAATAAAAGTATTTGATTTTGAATCCTTCATAAATATACTTGTACAAAAGAAAGATTTATAAATATGCCAATATACATGGCAAATAATCTTGACAAATTTGTAATGAAAGTATCTCAATGTTGTTAGATGACTTTCTCTGAACAATGAAAATTTTATGCTTCTAATAAATATTAAATACCTTATATTCTTTCTATGAAGTACTAGTTATACTTCTATTGTTCATTTTAACAGTTTTCCCATTATCCAAAGTCGCTCATAAGAAAAGAAAAAAAATCTATTAAAATTCTGTTTTCCTCATATATGGATGATGGAATGAGCATAAGATAGGAACTTTAAAATGAAATGAAAAGAAAAAATTCATTTGACAAGCATTGACAAAATAACCATATGATTTGATAAATATTCATAGACTTACATGGTCAAAGTTTGATTGACTTGCAATGAAATTTTAATTTTTGATATATATTTCTCAATCCTTTCATAAACAAACAACTCCAATACCGGTATATGAATTATGCAATTTGACCTTGATTGTACTTATGAAAGTTTGCTAGAATAGCATATAAAATTACTAAATTGGATACTTGAATATTTAGATATTTGGCGGCAAGATTGGTCACCTCTGACGTTTAAGAGTTACGTTAAGTGCACCTTTGTATCTCTTATATTCTGGCTGAGTTTTTATCCGAGACAGAATAATAATCCTCAGAAGCAACCTTGACCAAGTTCCACCAGCAATGAGTAGCCCTGTGCTAGAGTAATCTAGAAATCCAATTATTTCAGTTTGTCACATTATGCATAGTCACAGAGTCAAGTCATGTGTTACTGGGGTAACTCTACATGCACAATTCATTGTGCCATGGATTCAGATTTTCTGTTCACCATTTCAAATGTTTGTAAAATAAGTAAGATTACGCACTTCATCAATTTCACCTATAATAGTGATGTACATGACTATATGAATTTGTGAAGGACACAGTTTGGTCCCATTATTTGTAGAAATATAGACAGAATTGGACAATAATTTTTTCCAATTTTTTCCAATTTTTCATATAGCAAGTCTGGGGCGGTTTACACCACCGACCAAGAGCCGCTCCCATGGAGGTACAAAATCCCTCATTGGCTCCTTGAACTTGTCCCAAGATGACTTGGGTTTACACTACAAGGAAATAAGGAAAGTGACCAAAGGAGTGTAGGTCTTCCAAAGGCCTAAAAACATGCCTAGTGCATAATGTTGAAGGGTTGGACGGATTTTGTAATGAGAGGCAAAAATGGTTCTCTCATTGCAAAAACGAGGAAACTACAGGTAATGAATGTTCTTTTAATATTTTTAAACAATTTTTTTTTGATGGAGGGCCAATGTTCCACAATTTCCATTAATAGGCAATCATTTAAAAATCAATACACCCACTTTTTAGGACATAGTCATTCCTCTTGGTCTAAGTTTGGTTTAAACTTAGGGAGAGGCCCAAGGGCTTTGAAAATCACATTTTGAAATGTGACCATAGAAGTGTGACCACAAAGTGTGACCATGGAATTAATCCATTTTCCTTGGTCACTATTCTTGGTCCATGGTGTAAACCACCCCTCATTTTGCCATTGTTCATGTCATACTTGGATTGTGTAAAGAACATGCATGTGTAAGTCGGCATAGAAGTTAGGGAGGCTACCCTCTACCATACTTCAAGATATTTTAATCCACTTGAATGGTTAGATTTTGATGTTGTGCTAGTAAATTAATATGTCAACATTGTTGCAAAGTAGAGTCGACACTATTGGTAGTCCATGCGAAAGCTGTGTGATACAATTTGATTGTCATTCTTTTGCTTGCACAAGTTAAATGTTTCTAAACTTCTTTATTCATATTCAGTATCAATGGAAATATTTAGTATGTTGAGAGCTAATGGTGTTCAAACATTTTGTAAGTAGTCAACAACTCCGATCAATCGATTCTTTACATGGCTATTTATCATATATAGTTTCAATCTTTTCTACGGCAATCTGTAAGAGACAATTCATATGAGACATGTATATTGAAGGCTTTGTGATGTAATCAATAATATAATAAACAATGACTTTGGCATCCTTTCTAGAAGCGCCTATGAATTTAATGTCATGTTTGCATCTACATGCACTTAGTATCTATAGATTTGCATTGTTCGGCCATTTGCTTGATTGCCTTATATATAATAAATTTGTTTCTGAATAAAAGTCCGTTTTTTGGCACATGCTATTAGTATCTACAAAGTTTGGTTTCTACATCTTTATTTTTTTTTGTAACATGCTAGGTTACAAATGTATCTATTTCATACATTCATTAGCTGATGACATCATTTTTGAAATTGTTCAGAAAATGCCTCTTGATTTGTATTTGGAGCTTGTGTGGTGCAAAGATGTATGTTGTCATTGATGAGATTTGCGAGATCTTTTTCATTGTTTAGTTTTTTTCTTCACAATATAGTCATTGATCATACTTCTAAATGATGCAGTATCTTTTATAATGGTGTCATTCAAATACTTGATCAACAATGATTGAAAGATTGGATTATATTGTAGTTTTACGTTAGTTCATTTGTATCAAGTGATTTGTTAACCATAGTAGTGTGTGTATGTGGAGACTTCCATTTTTGGCCAATTCACAATAACCACAGTTCGCAATCACGTTCTAAGTACTCCAGATTTGCCTTTATTTGTTTTTTGTTGTTTTTTTTTTTTTTTTTTGTGTAAGTATTGAAATGCTACATTTACAATGGTTTGTACAAAGTTGCTTGAGTTTTTCAATTTGTTGATGCAATATAGTGTCTTTTATTTTTGTCAAGTATATTCGGATCCAAATGAACATCTAGATTTATATTTTTTGCACTATATAAACATACTAAGGGATGGTAAATGAGAGCTAGATTAATCATAAAGAATATACTTGGAATTCCTAATCAATGCATCATACTTATGATTTGATCTTATTGTGTCTTATCAGAGGTGCCTCATGGGAGAACGTGCTTGCTCGATACTTTCATATGTTGTAACAAATTTTTTATCTCCTTATTGTCAATAATAATCAATGGATTGTCAATTGACTTATTGACGTTCATAGATTTTATATTATTCAATAGTTCAGCCTATGAAATAAAATGATGGTTTTGATACAGTAAATTTGAATCCAAGACATATTTGTTGTTGTTGGATTATATTGAACATGAAAAAAGAAAATAATTACTATTTTTCAAATTCGTATAGTTCATCATTAAGATTTAACAAATAATACATGTGTATGTAGGGTGAATCTTATTTTTAAGGACAATTATTCATTTTTAGATACTCCAATGCCATATGGAAAAAGATTGAGAAACATGCAAGCCATAAGGTCAAGGTTGTTGTATTTATTAACCATACTTGATCCGTGAGTATAAGACATATATAAGTTATTTTGGATGTTTTGTATAGCATTTTGCATCATTTCATTAGCATATTTGTGCTGTCAAGTCAATGAATCATGACATTTCGATTATTGAATTGTAAATGTTGATAGGATCATTATTTGATAACTTATGGAGATTAGTTATGTTGGTACAATGTTCCGCATTGGCTAACTCAATGTTCGTAGGCTGAAATATAAATCTCGATATTGAGACTAATATATTATTGTCTAGTTGTGTATTTAATATTTTAGTATCTATTGTTATGCCATTGTATCTTGCATGATGTATTTAGAGCTGTGTAATTCAAGTGGACACTACAACCTTACTAACATATTATAAATCATATGCTATTATAAAGTTAATAAATGGATAGATGGCCCCTACAAAATGAACTGCAATTGTATCAAATAATGATTCTATTGATAGTGGTATCATACTAGTGATGGAGCAATTTATCTATTTTCTATCTACAAACCATTTGCAAAAGCAAATTTAGGCATCCGTTTAGCATGTAGTGCAAATTGACATCCTATACATATGATTAGGTTATTCTCCTCGTATGAGATTCCTCTATTAGAAAGCAACATTCCATTTAAGTTTTTATGCATATGTTGGGTATCATTTAAAGGTTCTTGGAGTATTGTTGACTTGTTGTTAATGTGGTAGTTTGGATTGAATGTTAATAATGTTATGACTCCATTAGAGGTTTACAAGTCGGCTGGAGGAGGTGACCCTGTCGAGGCACCGTCATTAGTTGAAGGTGAATTATTTGTATAGCAACAAGGACAGGAGGAGGCGGGAGGAGATCGGCAATTGCCGAGAGAGGAAGAGATGATGAACATACCTACAAGATCGTCGGCTATCGAAGAGCCCCCTTCTAGTGAGCGCGACATTGCGGCGGACTCCGCCACAAAGCATTACTTTGTTGGTGTAGACCCCTCGGACCAGGTTGCAAAGAGCTACGTCGCTCAATTGGACACGGGAGCTCCAGAGCCGCAGTCAATTGCCCAATTCCTACAACTGCCTACGTTCACTCCGAGAGCAACTTTGCGGCGTCGTGATTTAGTCGTGGATTTAGCAAAATTTGTGATATTCACAAGCAGAGAGTATGACGAGGCTACAGTCGGAATCATAAATGCAAGAGAAGATGTTGCAAAGGAAAATGAGAGGCAAAAAGAACAACGTGAGGAATCAAAGCAGCTGAAAATGGCAGAGAGAAAGGGGGCAATGGCTAGAAGAGTAACATCACGTGAGGAGAATCAAGGCATGAAGGAACTGAAGGCGGTTGAGAGGGCTGAATCTCAGGCTAGAAGAGTAGCCGCGAAGGAGAAAGCTACGCGGGCCAAAGCGGAATGTGCATACCAACTAGCCATGGCGAGAGCAGAGAAGGCAGCTGAGCGGTTGCGTAGAGTCGAAGAGCAACGAAGTAGTCGTGCACGTGGGGCGTCGGAGACTATGGAAGTACATAAAAACGAAGAGAAAGGGGTTGGGGCTCAAGGCGGTTGGGCAAAGAAGTCTTTGGAGGGGCGCCCTGACCCTAGGGGCAACATTTGACCACCCCGTCCTCGCAATTCTCTGTGTTTGCACTGTAGGTGCATGCCCCTCCTTACCATCCATCCATCACTCAAGAACCTCTCCATGCACACTACTTCTTCACTTCGCCTTCAAGAAGCCTCCCCTCGCTCTCTCAATTTGCCGTAAGTCTACATTCTACGAGGTCCATTATACAAATCCTTAACCCATTTCAAGTCCCTGCAATTCCACAAAGTCATTCCCGGAATACATCCATGCGGCAAGAAGGAGGTCATTTGAAGGAGGGCCTTGGAGTGAGCCGTTGCAACGTCCCTACACGGCGACCTAAATGAGGACCACCGCGTGGGAGAGGGGCCTAAGAGAGCATGAGCCAAGCGGACGGTAGGACCCAGTGAGGGAGGAAGCGCGCACAGTGCGAGAGCGGGAGAGAGTAAATTGCATGCGGGAGAGGGCGACTAGGCCCCTGGTATGAGAACCAGCTAGAGCATGAACGTGAGCTGGAACAATCAAAATCATCACACCGCGCTTTGGGTATGAGAGGCTCTGGACATGCTTTACAGCCTTGCCATTCGTTGACCACACCGTAGCCCATACACAACATAGAGTCACGTACGACGCTTATTTTCAGTGGTAGACTATGCAGTTTCAACAAATATAGCAAAACAATTTTTAGTCGCTTTAGACACCATAGGATATTCAACACGGTTTGGACTTAGGAGAACCTAATGATGAGATTTGGATCACGAGGTACTTTTTCCTTTGAAAATTTGTATTTCTTTGTGTACTGAGTGTTAAATTTTGAAAAAAAACTTTATCCTATGAGAAAAATTCTTCTCTACATGGGAAAAATATACTCCAAAAATAAACCTCCAAAAAATACTTCAGAATGCTTAAGTTGGTGGTTTTAGGGCATTCAACCCTAGAGCTAAAGTTTGGAAATTAGAACTAAAGTTATACAAGTCTATAAGGTTGTACAAAGATTATTCAATGTCCATTGCCACCAAATAATAACAAGTATAAATTCATATATTGTTTTGCATATTGGAGCTTATAATGGTCGCAATAGTCTAGTCTAAAGAAATGGTTTCCAAAATCACCCTTTAAAGTTTTTATTTTGATTTTGTGATGGTATAAATAATAATAAAAAATCTCCCAATTCTAGTGCATTCCTTTCGACCAAACTTTGATTTACTTGATCCAATAATGGTCAAAGTTGTGATAGTAAGAAATCCAAAATCACTTCTCGAAGGTCTCCATCGCTTCTTCTTTTTGTTTTAATTACTAGTGTAAAGCGGCTCTAACGTCCTATACTCTCAATCAATACATTGAGGACAAAGTAAAAATTTAGTATAGTAATCCTTCCGAGTTTCACAAAAGCTATTATGTCACGCCATTTGGAACTAATTCTGTTTTCTCTTGGTGATTAGGCAGGATGTTTGACAGTTGACTCCTCATGGCTGGCTGTGTACGACACAAGTCAGAAGCGAGGACATAGTCTTTGCACCAATAACTTGGCCTAGATGATGCCGCGGATAGGCACCACAGTCCCATGCCCAATGCAGCTTTATGTTCCCAACATTTCCAGGCTTGACTGCAATATATCAACAAGAGCACTGATTGAAACTGCAAGAAACCTTCATTGCAAGACTCTTCCTCAGCCTTTTTTTTCCAGCACAAAGCACAATGCTGAATAATCATGTAACTTATTGACCACTTGTGTCACAATATTCATGTTTGTGGGTCCAGGGCTTCGTGTAAAAGGAGACTGCTTTGTCTAATTTTGCTCTAACCTCCTCAGGTCTTGACTTTGTATTGAGACTAGGTTGTAGAGGCAGAATCAATTCTGATTAAAACACAAGCCATAACCAATATTAGGCATTTTGGAAATATTTCAAAACTGGATTATACTGTTTTAAAGGTATGGAATTATTGAGAGTCCCAGTCCAAGTCTAGGATACCTCTTTGAGGAATTAAGGTAGAGATGGGTATTCCCGTCAGTTTAAGCCATTCAGCATATTTGGGATTGAGAAAACTATGGGGATAAAATTTATACAAATAGAAGTTAGGTCGGAAATCACAAATCTAATTTTTTAATTTTTTTTTTTGAAATTTATCAAATTTTCATGAATATTTGAAATGCAACATTGTAGACCACTATTTCCGTGAGTAGGTATATGCAATACAAAGATTCTTGCATGGAGAACATGATAGGTTGTTATACAATTTGCTGAGTGTGGTAGCCAGGTGCTGTCGGCTTAGATATTGGTGCACTGATAGGCCACGGAATTAGAACCCTGACGGGAATACCCATCTTTACCTTAGTATGATATTAACTCATATCAGTGTTCTGTTGGAATTCTGTTTGCCATCCCTTCAAATTCATTAGCAGGTTTAACCCTGAAGTCAAAATCATCCCTAACATGATCGATTAGACTCTGGTCAGGATCAATTAGACTTTGGTCAGGCTCTCAGTTACTAAATATAGATCATATGAGGTTTTTTTTGCGGATTGTAGATTTTTTTCATATCTTTCCAACAAGACCATTCATGCTTCAAAATTCCTTATACTTTAAGAGATGTTTGCAATCAAAGTTTGAAAACACTATTAGGGCATGTTGAAGTCTGCCCAAAATTATAATATATGCTCATTTATTCTCAAAATTTGTCCAAAATTAATTAGATCACAGAAACTTCAAAAATTCACTAAAAATTGAGATGTTATTTTTTTTCAAGATTTATTTTTTGTACTTATAAATGAAATTTGAAGGCATGATCTCAACACTTCATTTCCAATCCAATATTTCTCCATGTGCCTTTTCTACTATCAAAGACGGGCCTTTAATTTTTGATTTTAACATACATCAATGTGAAAAATCAAGCATCTCTTTAGGTTTTACAGGTCGTACGAGGGGTAAAAGGGCATGGACATATTCCTAATCCACCTAGGAACAAGAATTTGAAGAGCCTCACATCAAATTTACTTTTGAAATTGGTTTTTGGCCAACAAAACACTTCAAACCGATTTTGCAACAAGGGATTTTTTATTTTATTTTTCAAACTTTGAACAATATGATCTCACAAACGGAAAGGAGTTTGAATCTAAAGTTTGGGGTAGAAGTACATATACAAATAAAGTACTATATCTTACAGTTAATTTACCCCAAAATACATCAACCTTGAAAACTTACACCTTATATTGAAATTCTTTTGTAAATGGATATTGCAAATTTACGTGCAAGGTAATTCTGCATAGAACAATCTTGGTAGTCATGCACTTTCCAAGTCAATTCTGTGTAGAATTGTGTTACAAACCAAGCAAAAGAACAAAGTGAAATATTGTGCAAAACATGAACTATCTTGGTGATTACTCCATCCTACCACAACCACCAAAAAGGTATTCTTTCCTTTATGTAATGGATTAGTTGTGGCATTTTAACAAATATTCAGAAAAAAAATTAATTAAAAAAAAATCTAATTTATATTACCGTATGTCATAGGCCAGTTCGATAAAAATTAAATTAAAATCGAATCGCCAAAAAATCCAAAATTTTCTATTTTTAGAAAAATGTTTTGATACTCAAAAGGACCGGGATTGGTACAGAAATTGAAATGGTGAATTGAAAGTATCAAAAAATAATTAATTATTCAACGGCAAGGTGTCGAATTGGCCTATGACATACGATTGTAACAAAAAATCCCTATTTTAAGCTATGATCGTATGAATTGTTTATAATTAGTAATTTTGATTAATTGTAGTCCAACATTACCTATTTCCTCCAACTTTCATCTACTACATTCAATTGTTCCTTCTATAAATGTGTATCTAATAATGACAAGTTTTTTCAGGGAGAACTTAATAATATATACTTGACTACCTTAACAACTTTGTTCACAAGTAATTTTCAAAAATATATAAAAATATATAAAATTCGTGGACCTTTCAAACAAAATGGAAGTAAATGTAAAAAATTCAATCGGTTGAAAGGCCTTAAGGAGCTTCCTTTACAAAAATGTGGATTTGAATGTTTGCATTAGCATTAGTGTTTTGATTTGGAGTAGTTTAATGTTGTTCAAATTTTCATATTTTATTAAAGGAGGAATTTTCAGAAATTCCACATAGGCCCGCATGGAGCTTACTGTTTGAAAAATGGTAATTATGTGTTTGGAGGAAGGCAACCCAAGTACGGTAGTACTTGCAAATGTTGATGTACGCGGATGACACCTCGTTCACCACGTTTGGAGATGAAGAGAAGGTCAGGAATCTTATCTATCTCTTTGAGACCTTCTGTCTCCCACCGGGGTTAGTCCTCAACTGGACCAAATCGAACGGTTATTGGAAATGCGACAGTACTGCCGGACGCTTTGCTTGGAGAGATCACCTCGGTATTGCGTGGGCGGAGAATGATAGTGTCAGCAAGCTCCTTGGAGCCCCGTTCGGGCTATCCCTCACTACTGCAAATGTGGACGAGTTTCTCCATAACCGGCTCGAGAAGAAACTCACCTATTGGAGCTCTACCAAGATTAATCCAACTGGTCGTGGAGTCGTGGCAAACAACTTGTTACTCTCGTCGATGTTCTTCTTCCTGTCCATCTAGGGGGTACAAAGAAGGAAGTAGGCGAGGTAAAGTCTTCGATCATGAATTACGTTGCGTCGGGGAAAATTAAGAGGTCAAGAGCCCATGTAAGTTGGATCCAGTGTTGTCAGGAGAAGAAAAGTGGGGGTATCAACCTCATTAACCCGGATGATGCCGCCACCTCTCTCATGGCCAAGTGGCTACCGAAAGCGTTGGAGCTCGAGGAGTCCAACCTCCAACTTCTTCTCCGCTCCAAACTAGCTCAATACCAACCTTACTCCGGTGGGCGGTGGCAAAGTAGTATAGAGTTCTTTACAATTCCCAAGCATCAAGCGAAGCAAGGGTCGATTGTGTGGAATTAGGTTATCTTCGCTTAGAAACTTCTTCTCCCTTTCATTTCGTACGTCTGTCCGACCAACCGTGAGGAGCTGCTAAGCTGCAGCTGGTGGTGGTGCCCCGCTGCACCAGTAATCGGGCTAGGGTTCTCCAACGCAAGAGCGACCACCCTCCACAAAGCCGGCCTACAGCGATATCGTGATGCTTGGGTACAGGGTCGGTTCATGATTGCGACAGAGGCCAAGGTTGCATTCGGTTTGCTTGATCGTGAGACATGTGCTTGGGACGGTGACCTTCGTCACCTCAAAGAGATTAGGCAAGACTTGCTACAGGCCTCTAACCACCTTCAGGTTGGGGAGTAGGTTGCCCTGTACCAAGACAACTTGGCGCAATTATCGATGGTGGTCTGCCGCACGGAAGAATTTTTCCAACCAGCACTAGGTGCCGGCATACACACCATCCACATTAGTACTACCACATTTGAAGTCAGCCAATACTCGTCACGCCTGGTTGAGATTCCTTTTAGCTTCCGCCTGACGACCGCTCGGTATGACGAGCATGGAGATGACTCCCTCAATGAGATTGCAGGATGCATGCGTCGTGTCCGAGTAGTCACCATGATACACTAATCTCCTTTGCATCTCTTCTTTGGCCGAGTCGTAAACCCGGCATGGGATCTCGAGAGATTTAAGTGGCCAGGAGGAGTCCGTTTTTTCCATTACACGTCCCAGCTAGGTTGGAAATTGCTGCTTACCAGGCATATTCTTCCTTTGGTAGTACAAGAGAAATGGGGCCGGACCCTCTCGGCATCCTATAAACTGAAATGGCTTAACGCCTGGGATAAGAAAAGGGAGAAAAAAGAAGTAGGTTTGCTATGGGCCATTTGGCATAAAGGGGTGGAAGTGAATGCATGGCAAGGGCAGTTTCAAAATCAGGTGGATCAACGCTGTGTGGTATGCAGCATGGGGGCCTGAGAAACTGTGCTTCACTGCTTCTGGGAATGTCCCAAGGCGATCAAGGTATGAAAATGGTGTGAAAACATCTTGCATGACCTCTGCCCCGCCACCTCCCGTGACCATGGTGGACCCGACCTCCCGCGCCCTTCCCAGGCAACACAAGCCGTCCACGTCTCTTATGATCCTGGTAGCCACAGCCCCTCGGGCCCCTCTCAGACAACTCAGGCCATTCAGGTCCTACGCGGCCTCGGGGGTCTCAGCCCTCCGGGCCCCTCTTAGGTGGCCCAAGCTTTCCAGGTCCTTTGTGACTGTGGCAGGCCTCCCTGTGCACCAAGTGTCTCAGAGGCACGAGGTGCCGGCAGGGCACACTGTGCCAAAGGAGCTCCGCCTCCTGCACCGACTCCTGGTGATGACTTGGCGTCGCTGGACTTAGGTAGCCCCAGATCCTCCTCGTCACCATTCACCCGTCGACTCAAGCTCAACTAGAAGCACTGCATTTCTCTCATAGGCTTCCGCGTCGTTTTAAAACCGTTAGTCGTATTTGGTTGCTCATGCGTGGCTCAGTAACCTGGGCACTCTGGTGCACACGGAATGATGCCTCCATCATCGAGTCAATGTGCCCCCCGAGAAACTCGAGTGTAAAATCTGGCTTGGTCTTATCAATTAAGGGAGATTAGCCTGGGATAAAACCCGGAGGGATATTGACAAACTTGGAGTCAATAAAAAGAAGATCAATGAGCGGCTTGTGCAATGCAGGTCCCTTTTGTGCTGCAAAAACTAGTTTGCTGTGTGGGATGGAGATCAGCCTAGGTGGCATCTTGCCGGCCTTAGCTTACGTTACATTAGTGGCTAGATTCTTTTTTTCATGTGTCTACGTTCTGTCCTGCTCTCGCCGGAATTGGCGGGGGCGGGTTGTATTTGTGCCACTCTCTTTCTTGCAACAAAGGGCATCCCTTTACTTGTGTCAAAAGAAAAAAAAAGAAAAACAAATGTTGATGCAATTACACCAAATACATAATTTATAAAGAAAAAAAACCGCACCAATTATAATAACTTCACACACCCGAGAGCAGGTTTCAAGAGTAAAAAAGCTACACCATCCCCTAATCAATCAGTGTCAGCGACACTAAATGATACATCCCAGTGTCGGTCGCTGCTCCAATCAGGTAATTCTCAAAACGCCCCCACTCCACTCTGATGCAACCCAACGTAGCCAATCTACCTACTCCAAAACAAAAAATAAACTAAAAACTAATATCCTTTTTAAAAAAACACCGATGCTTCTCAGAAAAAACCATACACACCTTACATATAAAACAAAAAAATACCAAACAACCATGACTGTACCCTCCCACCCCAGAAGCTGGAACCAACAAAATATGTGTCCGAATTTCATTAGCCTCAAAAAATAAAATACAAAACCCAGAGTGTCCGAACCTCTCCCCTTGCATGATGGAGGAGGAGTCCTCTCCTTTGTATTGCAGCCATGGTGATGGTGGTACAGTAGTCCTAGCTTAGAGAGAGAGAGAGAGACAGGGAGTGAGTCAGAGTTGCTGATCTTCCTGTTGCAACATAAGCCAGGCCCCTGGCAAGGCTCTTGAATGATGCCCATCAATGCTCCTTGCTCGGCCCCTCTCCCAAGTGTGCCGCCCTTTATGATGCCCCAGCTCTTGCTCCCAGGCTCAGGCCTTCTCTCTGCCAGGTCCTACTCCTCCCCCTTTGCCAGCTGCAGGTTCAGCTTCTAACTTCTAACAAGTTGTCTCAAGGTCTCAGCTTCGCAGTTTAGTTTAGTGTAAGTTAGTGTACCTCTAGCCTCTCTTTCTTCTCTCCTTTCGGTTTCAAGGCTCACAGCTACAATCCTGCCTCACACTACACTTGTGGGTGCTTCATTCACTCGGTTGGGTTGCACGCTTTTGGTTCCTCTTTTCCGGCCAAAGGTGCCACTTTTGGGGGCCCAAGGTTGATGACTTGAGGTTGGTTGTGTAACTTGCTCTAGCTGAGTCTCTGGCTGCTAAATTTGCAATTTGGGGTTGGAGTGGAGGATTGTTTAGTTTTGTGGAGTTGGAGTGGGGAGGAGGGGAGGTGAGGGTGGGGGGTTTCAGGTTTTGTTGTTGTTGTTTTTGAGTTGTTTTTGCTTTGTTGGTGTTTTTTTGAAGGTTAGTATTTTGTGCCGGTGACGTCATACTGGAGTGTTTGGTGAGCTGGTTTCTACTGTTGAGGGTCACGTGTTGGCCGGCAGGGAGTTTTGGTTTGGCCATGGACATTGCATGATTTTGGTGGAGAGAGGTGGAGGAGTGCAGTTTGGTGCATGAGATTTTCGTGTCGTTGGGAGTTTGTTTTGTGTTGCCATGTGGTAACATTGAGCCGTTCGAGTTCTCGTCTTCAATTAGTTCACTTGGTATTGAGTTGTTTAGAGTTTTGACTTTGTTGCCGACTGTGAGTATCAAGGGTCGGTAGGTGTGGTTGGGACGGATTGGGAGTTGCGTTGTCGGAATGCTGTTCGATTGGGCCGAGAGGAGTATTTTTACATGGGTAGTGAGAGAAGCAGCTTAGTGGACAGGCGGTGCAGCTGGGCAACATTGCAGGAGGTTGAAGAGCTCTAAAGGTTTGAATAGAATAAATATGGGTTGCTGTGTTTCAACCCCCGGGGTGGTGGAGGACGAACTGCAAGATGGGACGCAGCCGAAGAAGGATGTGCTGCAGAATTTTACAGCGGAGTGCAAAGCAGATGCTCTGTTGGCTATGATTCCTGGGCGCATGTTTGCCAATGGCGCCAGTAATAATGCATGTATATTTACTCAGCAAGGTCGCAAAGGGACCAACCAAGATGCCATGGTAGTGTGGGAGGTATGGTCACTTTTCCCACCTCGTTTGTTCTCATTTGTGAACGACACATTCAAAGCTCCATAACATCTGTTAGATGAAGATTGATATATTGATTCTGAAGACCAATGCCTCGGTGTTTAGGGTTTCTGATGCTACAAAGTTGGTCAAGGTAGTAGAACCTCACTGATTGACATAGAAAGTGCTCATGTGTACGTATCCGTTCGTCTCCTCGGACGAAGTCCATCTCGAAGGCGTAATGCAGTACTCAACTGTAGATTGCATTCATTTCTAGCTGACCTTTCGTTCATGTACTTTGAGCTACCAATCAGTATAGTTGTCATGTCAGTAAAAGACACAGGAAGGCACAGGATGCAGTGCCGAGTTAAGCTTTAGGCATTCTGATTAGCATCTACTGTACGATTCTTCTCAAGTTTGATTAACTTTCAGTCTATTCACCCTTGGTTTCGTGCAAATTGGTCATGAGGTTAAAGCAACTTCCTGTCAGAGTGTACTTCAGAACCGTGGTCACGTCGAACTGACTCTACGTGGGTTTAAAGAAAACTGTTAGATACCCATAGCTCTTAAATGTAGTATAATTTCTTTAAACTGGAAAGCTTTGTTCTGAAACTGCCGGATGACAACAATTTGAAAGCTCTAGATGTAGCTCCTTGTGTAATTGGTGGACAATTTTGCGCAGAATTTCGCATCTATGGAAGATACGGTCTTCTGTGGGGTCTTTGATGGACACGGTCCATTCGGACACTTGGTAGCGCGACGGGTGCGAGACTCCGTTCCTTCGAAGCTTCTCCACTACTGGGAGGAGCGGATGGCTCACCAGTCAGAATACAAGCTGGGCCCAATAACAGGATCTCAAGATCGACGAGAGATTTTGAGTAATGGTGCGAGTAATGGTGCGAGTAATGGCGCAAGTAATGGAACTGTAGAAAAGCCCACTGTACATCAAAACGGAGGATTTGTACATAGAGAGAACGGAGCAGAAGGGAAGATGCTATTTTCAGACACCGTTGAGGATGCTAAGGAGCATCCAATGTTTGACGCTTGGAAGGAGTCGCATTTGACAGCATACCGAGTGATGGATAAGGAGCTGCGATCTCACCCTGGGATAGATTGTTTCTGCAGCGGTACCACTGCGGTCACTGTGTTAAAGCAGGTAGGCAATCTGGTTTTGATTATGAGGAATCCAGCTCAGTCTTATGTTTTTGGCTAAGAGATTATATCTAAGTATTCCGTTTGCAGCGAGCATGCTACTAATAAGTTAACTTGATTTTCGGGTAGACTGATGTTGGAGCTCGTGGGTTCCTTGGGGGAGATTTTTGGAAATTGAATTTCTCGTTGCATTTAGGAGATAATCCTCACAGATATGTTGTGTCATTGAGTGCTGCAAGAAGTCAATTTAGTACGTGGGATTTGAGACTAAGACCTTTTAATGCTATATGTTTCTATCAGAAGCCTATGTTCTGATACTATGTCCTATAGAAAACTAGGACTGTCGTCCGTAAGGATCTAATAATCGCGATTGGATTTGTGCAGGGTAAACATCTAGTGATTGGGAATGTTGGAGATTCTCGAGCAATTTTGGGCACCAAGGATGAGAAGGGTGCGTATGTTGCTGTTCAGTTGACAGTGGACTTGAAGCCAAACTTGCCAAGTAAGTTGTTAAGATCTTGACCTAAAATCTCATTGTTTGAAAAACAAACTTTATGCCACTGATAGATTGACGTGTTCTACGCATTCTAGAATCCTACTTACAATACCCAATAGCATGATGTTTACACATCGGCTTAGGATCCTATTACAAGAACTCACACAAGATGAACTTACACAGGAGAAGCTGAGCGAATTCGACAATGTCGTGGGCGTGTCTTTGCTTTGCACGACGAGCCAGAGGTTTCACGCGTCTGGTTACCTTTCGATGATTCTCCCGGACTTGCTATGGCCCGTGCATTCGGCGATTTCTGTTTGAAAGACTATGGTGTTATTGCTGTCCCTGAGATGTGCTATCGAGAACTGACAGACCGAGACCAGTTCATCGTTCTTGCAACTGATGGGGTATGTTCAGTATGCTCAGTTCTACCTTCACACAGCTCAAATCACTTCCTTACGAAAGAAAATTTCTTACAATCAACAAGTTGATAATTTATCTTGAGTTCATAAAACTTGCATTACCATGGTGTGCAGATTTGGGATGTACTAAGCAACGACGAAGTTGTCCAAGTGGTTGCACAAGCCCCTACCCGCGCAACAGCTGCTCGCGCCCTCGTGGAATCAGCCGTGCGTGTCTGGAGGCTCAAATACCCCACTTCTAAAGTAGACGATTGTGCTGTTGTATGCCTGTACGTAGATCAAACATTCTCAGCGTCCAGCTCCGAGAGCTTGACACCGAAGGAAAGATCCAAGGCTAATGCTATATATGACAACAAAAATCTAGAGATAACAGGTAATTCTCCACAAGAGTCTCACTTCGCAGAAGCTGGAGAGATCTCTCCTGGGGAGTCTTCCAAGGACCCGCATGGGAGGAAGACGAAGAAGCAGCCTCGGAAGCTGGCAGATTGGCTAGGTGCAGATGTGAATGAGGAGGAAGAGTGGTCGGCGTTGGAGGGGGTGACGAGGGTAAATTCTCTCCTCAACCTGCCCAGGTTCCTTGCTGGTGACAAGCGTCGTACCGGCGACTCCTCACAACAGCAGAAGCATCAAAATACTTCATGAGAACTCACAAGATGAGCATCATCACTTGCAAAGGGGTGAACATCTTGCTCAAAAGGTTACACTAAACCGGTTCGTTGATTTGTAGTAGAAGAATCTCGATCGTTGTACATACCGTTGGGGGTTTGTAATCTGCACCATGGTAGGACACTAAGTACGGCGGCACAGCATGCACTAGAGGTGGAGATGCTGAATTTATGCTACTTGTTCATCTGGAGAGGGGATTTTGTAACTTGACCTGCACTCTCAGGTATTACCACTCACTCATGTATTATATCTTTAAGCTGGCCCTGGTTGAGGCAGCTTTACAAACGGAAGATTATAGCTTCTCTCATAATTATGCCAGTGTCGACCGATCTCTGAAGTCTCACTTCGTAGCTCCAATTAGAAGGATGTAGGTCCATCGTGTCGCAGTTTTGTAGAATTGCTGCGCCGACATGATGTCCTGGCCTGTACGCATTTTTGTGAAGAAGTTTGATCATACCTTCAGAGGAGATTCCGCAATAAGAACTTGGCTCTTACAAACAGGATCTAATGTTGATTATGTTGTGAGTCAAAGATGAGCAAAGAACCGGGAGTCCAGTCCTGAATTTTATTTCCTTCTTAACAAATTATCCATCCATGAGTGTCCGTCACGCCCATGGTGCTTGCATGAATTACTTTCTTTCCATCCTCCGTTGAAATATCATGACCTTGGGTGCTTTGCTTGTGATGTTGCCGTGCACGTCGTTACCATTCTAGACAACCGTGATCTCCTGTCTGCCGTCGTAGATAAACCTACATGTATACTTATCACTTGCACTCAGGCTTTGCGCGATTCAATCCTCTCAAACACCGACACTTGGATGTTAAGATAAGTGACCAACGTCGGTAAATGATCACCTCCATATACTTAGGTCGTATTGCACTAAATCCACCTCATGAGGGTACGGGGAATATTCCCTTTAAAGTCTGGCGGAGCGAATTCACAGCTGGAACTGACCACCAATTGCGCAATTCCTTAGACACTTTGCTGCTTATTTAATGGTTCAGTCGGTGATGCATGTCTCTATGTCGGAGTTGAATCGAGTTTTTTCGTAGATTGTGATCGCTACAGACATCTGTGGGCCTGAGTTTGAAGTTCCCTTGGAACCTGGCTTTGTAAACGTAGTTTGCTACCGTTTGTTTTGGAAGATCTCAGCAATGTTTCTCTTGAGGACGACACAGACTAACTTAGCATTGCCAAACTGATGAGGTAAATACGTGCTCATTGCACAAAGTGGAAACCACATCACGTTCCATCCTCCCAAGTTTATCAACCCACTGATTGACTACTTGCTGTCAAGCTGCACTAATTTACAGACGAGACACCGATCAGTTTAGGCTCCAGAGAGGTAGATTGTGTCAAGGATGACCGCCGTCGTCAGCTGTCTGAGCTGTGCGTAGTATTCCCATCATCTAAGTAAGATTTTGAATTTAGAGAGATGGAAGTGTTAGTCATTTAAGAATTGGCTACTGAGTTGTGTAAATTTGGTTACGGAACTTCGGAGAAAGAAACTTCCCCTGCTTTTCTCTCGCTCACGCTGCTTATGGGTCAAGATGGACGTTGGGAGCGATGGTGAATCTTCGTTAGACAGCTTCGTGACCGCCGGCGAGAGAGATTGGACCGAGGTTCGAGCGACGGAATTCTTAGACTCTGCAGAGTATCACAAACCATGTAAGATAATAGACTCCTCGATGTTGACCATCGGAAAGAAAATCGGGGAAGGAGGACAGGCCGTGATTTTTGAGGGCCTCTGGCACAACGACGCTGACGGCGCCGTGTTCCCTGGCAACCGCGCAATCAAGGTGGCAGTGAAGCGGTTCAAGATGGAGGAAGCACACACAGGGCCATGGCCGGACGAGATTCTGATGCTCAAGGGAGGAAATCTCTGCCGACTCCATGGGTACGTAAGCTTGGACAACGACCCATCGACTTCACTCGTCATGGACCGATATGAGTGCGACCTCCGCTCACTCATCGAACGAAACAAGACGTCTCACGGAAACCCGACACAATTCTCTGCCATGACCAACTTATCGCTAATCATACAGATCGCTCTAGGAATGCGGTGCTTGCACGCGCACGGCATCACACACAAGGACCTGAAAGCTTCCAACATCCTGGTCGTGGACTCCACATCAGCCACAGTCGACATCGTCATAGCCGACTTCGAAACCTCGTCGAACGCGATGGGGTCAAGGTTCTGGCGCGCCCCGGAGATTCTGCGCGCTCTGAAACTAGCCCATCCAGAGACACCTTCTCTGGCGAGAGATCACGAGAAAATCTCTCAAGCATTCTCCCTGAAATCCGACGTGTATAGCTTCGGCATGACATGCTACGAGCTTCTGACAGGACAATCTCCGCTTGCCGACCTCCAAGCTTGCGACTACGAAGCCGTTATATCAGGAAGACGACCCGAGCTCCCCCACGACCTAAACCCAATCCTCCGCGACCTGATCCACAGTTGCTGGCACGACACGCCAGCAAAACGTCCCACGTTTTGTCAGATCATACTCGGGCTTCGGGACGTCGTCGACAAGATGAACTTACCCCCGATTCCAAAGCTAGTATCCTGCTTCAACGACGACCACCTCTTCGTGCCGAAACCGAAGCTGTCCACTACTCCTGCAACGGTGTCCCTGTTCGTAGAGAATCTGACGCAGTATGTGAAGCACTACGGGTGGAAGTTTTTTGTGAGCTACCATTCCAGGTCTCCGGAGGAGACCGTGCAGGTGCACATCTCATCCTTCTTTTCTCATAATTTGATATCAGATTCTGAAACTCCAAGTTCAATCCCACGTCAGAAAACATCACTGATCAGATCCAAGTTAACGAAAACTGTGTCGACGTGCATGTGTGCATGCAGGTGTTGAAGCGGCTGGAGCACATCGAAGACAAGCGGTGCGAGATCTGGCGGAGGCTGCCGGACGACACCATCTTGCAGGAGCGGTGCAGCAACATCAAGAGCATGTTTGTGGTGAATGCATCCATGGTGGGCGACTTCGAGCTTGGTGAGGAGTTTGAGAATTATGTCAGTGAGTTGCACACTTGGTGGTGTTTTGTTCCGTGAGTACATTGGTGCTGGCTCTTTCTTTCCTAACATTTTGCTTTGAATTCATCTGTTTCATGTACATAGTTGGCAGCATAATTCAGTTGCGATGTTGTATGTATTTGTTGATACTTGTTGTACATTACTGTAATTTTGGTGACATGGGATACCCAAGTGTAAATAAATATTGTCATCTTGCAGAATTTTCATCTGTTTGGAGTTTGTGTAACTTGCTACTTTCTCTTGATGATTTGATGGGATGTTCTCTCCATGTCATGAGCTCTTTTTGCAAGTTTTGCGATTTTTGTGAGACTTGAATCTTCACAGCTGAGTGTAACATCTTGTGGAATTGATGGAAAAAGTATTTAGAACTGGTGGAATATTATGGCGAATTCAACTGATCCTTCCGATCTCTACAGAGTACTAGGAATTGCAAATACGGATATCTCATCTTGTGAGTTATTGCTGGCATCTTCAGTTGCTATGGATATATTAGTGGTAAAGTTTTCCGCAGAGTTTTTAAAGGATATCATGAGTTTTGTTCATTATGTAGATAATTTTACTCCAAATAGTTAGGAGGCATGGAAGAGTTTGGTGGTTTCATTACGTTTGGTGTGTAAGAACTTTATGGTTTTGAAACTGAAGAAAAACTAGTTTTGTCATCTTTTTATCCATGAAAACTAGTTTAATATGAGTTTGTTCAAAGAGGCAACCTAAATTCCCATGCCACTAAAATTTGGTGTCATGTGCCACTAAGTGTAAAAATGGAATCCTGTCCAATGGTCGTGGGTGCCTGGTGGGAGATAATCTCTGTGCACCATCTGATTTTGTTTAGTCTGGAGTTCATGAATTTTAGATACCATAACTACTGCAGATTGAAGTTGCATCCTTGATAATCTGGTTTTACTTATTTATTCTTAGTACTTCTCATTTATTTATTTTTACTTTTCCTTTTAATTTACTTCTATTTCTAATTTTATTTGTAGAATTTACATAAAATACCACCAAGTATGCCCCTATATATTTACATTTGCAATATTGATCTAGTTGATAAGATGGCATTCAGAATGTATTTTGCAAGAAAAACTATTCAAATTTTAATTGTAATGATTTTAATATTGAGTTCTCATCTTGTAACAACTTTTGCTCAAAACAGTATGAGGTATGATGACACCACTTTGAGTTATTGGGCGCCATGTTTATCTGCGATTGAAGGTTTACCTTCTCCACCTCCCACCGCAGAATGTTGCAATTTGATTACACCGGCTTCCTATGAATCTTTGTGTACATTGGTTCAATCAGCACCAACTGGAATTTTCAACATCAATGCACTACATAATCTTCCAAATCTATGTGATTTGATATTTAATAATAATTGATTAGTTTGCATTTAATAAAAAAATGAATTTTATTTTATCATTGATGAAATTTTTACTACAACAAGGCAGTATATTCAACAAAGTTTGCATATAAATAGTTAAGTATGTCAATATAAACATTTATATTGATTTTATATATACTACATTTCTAAAATTTACCTCTAAGGTAGCAATCACTTCAAAAAGGGTTTATATTTTCATTTTTATTCTTTTGAACAATTTTTGTATGAAATTTGAAAGTAAGTAAAAATAAACATTTCTTCCATGTCATTTTGATGAATTGTACAAAAAACATTTCATACCATCATTGTAAACATGTTAATTCTATAGTAATCAATAGACAATATTCACTTGGTTACAATGTATTTAACAGATTTGTTGTACACCAAAAATTGTAGAGCATAGTCTGAAGCATATGTACATAAAAGTCCATACTACACCAAAAATCCCATGGATTATCAAAATAAAGGATGTTGTATTTATTCATTAATTGGATAAAAATCTGCTTGAGACTATCTATGGTCAACTATCCTTGTCATTATTACAATTATTATGCATATCTTCTATAATCCTTCATATCTCCCATTGCATTACATAAACATTCTAAAACCAAGTATTACACATTTTGAAATATTTTTCAAATATGTGGTAGAAGGTCTACAAAATTTACTTATACTCCATAGAAATACTTCCAAAAATTCTGAAAATATTAATTCTTAACAAAAATCACAATTTTTATTTTCCAATTTTTAGCAGACATACACCTTCATCTATTAAACCAAAAAAAATAATCTCTATCCCTTTTGCATTAAATGAAATTAAGGCACATTTTACACACTGTCTGGGCTGTCTGTGGATTGCTCCTTGATTTCAACCTCCAATCAAGGACTCCGTTCCAGCCTAAAGTTGGATTCGGGCTAAGGAAAACCTTTTTCTAATTGCATCAAATAGATACAAACATTTTGGCGCTAAAACACTGCCTCGTAGGATGCCACATAGTATGAATTTGAAGTTCTGAAGAGGCCCTAGTAAAAAAACCCTTAGGGCCCAATTTAAAAAAATCGTGCAATCATATTAATTGAAATTTGAAGAGTTCGGGCCGGCCTCAATACTGGCCCAAGTATAAACCGGCCCTTAGTATAAGGATCCAATGAACACCCCAGTTACACGGTCTTGGGCTCGGCGAGACCAAATGTAAGACCAAGTTTTACCAGAAGGTTCGACTCGAACCAAACATGATACCGAGACGGAAAATCATCACATCATCTGTTTCCCTCAGAACTTGTTTTCGCAGCCCAAATTGAACTCTGGCGACATCGCTGTGCAGAAACCTCACCAGACCTAAGTTCGAGCGAGGGTTTCCGCGGGCTCGCTCGCTTGAGGGCCGAGGCCCTGCGGAGGTAGCCATTGCACGCAACTCCTG
Organism: Ceratodon purpureus; assembly: GCA_014871385.1. Lineage (NCBI taxonomy): Eukaryota > Viridiplantae > Streptophyta > Bryopsida > Pseudoditrichales > Ditrichaceae > Ceratodon > Ceratodon purpureus. The sequence continues at coordinate 3,104,410 of CM026427.1, read as the reverse complement.
GCAACGGACATTCTTAGCTGAGGCTTGTATGGTTCTGTTTCCGTAGTGGACTTGTGTCATTTGTTTCTCTACTGCTAGGGTTTACCGATGAAGCGGGACAGGGAGGACGAGGATGAGGTGCGCGATGACGATGGGGCCGCATTGGCAACTCGTGGCGATGAGCGGGATGATCTCCGTAATGGCGATGATTTGAACGGCATCCGGAAAAAGTTCAAGATCCCGGACTCGCCCCGGCAGGGGGTGTTGTCCAATCTTGGTGACTACGGGGAGGAGGAGGAGGAGGAGGAGGAGGAGCGGGTTAAGGAGAAGGTGTATGAGTATGAGAGCGACGAGGAGGCGGAGCGGAGTCGTGCTGGGATGCGGCGGGACACTGAAGTGCGGAAGGATTGTCCTTATTTGGATACCGTGAATAGACAGGTATTGGTTTTTTCTGTATGTTCATTTGGTTTGGGGTTGTGTTTGGTGATGTGTTGTGGTGTGGAGAAAGGGGTTGGGGTTGCGTTGATTAGTGTTTCTGCCATTGGTTGGAGAGTGACTGAGATTTCTGCCCGATTGGGTGCTGTGAACAGATAGGTGTTGGTTTTGCGTTTCATTAGGGTTAGGGTTTAGTGATTTTGGAGGGTTTTGGAATTGATTTGAGGGTTAGGATGTGTTTGATGGTGTTCTAAGGTGTTGCAAATTTTGTTTGATTATCTGATCCCTGCTTTTGGTTGGAGCCTGACTTGATCTGATGTTCTCCTCAGGTGCTGGATTTCGACTTTGAGAAGTTTTGCTCGGTCTCACTTTCCAATTTGAATGTGTACGCATGCCTTGTGTGTGGGAAATATTATCAAGGACGGGGCCGCAAGTCTCATGCTTACACTCACAGCCTGGAAGCTGGACACCACGTTTTCATCAATCTGCACACGGAGAAGGTTTACTGTCTTCCGGATGGCTATGAAGTAAACGACCCTTCGTTGGACGATATTCGATATGTCTTGAACCCTCGGTATGATTTATCTTCTCTCCTCAATGAGGTTGGTCGTTCTGACTTTTTACGTTTGGTTTCGAAGAGGAATATGTTTGGTGTGCTAGCTCCAGGTCAAGAGATTTTCCGTAGTACCCCTACTGGTTTTAGAATGTTGAATGGTTTCTCTCTCCTCCCCCTCGATCTGTTGTCATTTATATGGTGTTTGTTATCCGTAGAATTTGGTAGAGTGGTGGTGTGAATTGGGGTATCGATGGTAATTGATAGCATTGTTTGCGCATGCAAACCGCCTTAGGCCGAGCGTTGACCTCTTAAGGAATGAGGCAACGTGGTATTCCGCGAGAAAGGATTATACGCGGCACACCTCGTGTGTGATAGGCGCAGAAAAAGTGAGTTCTCTGGCGATGCACCGCTGAGCCTTGCGGTTCGCATCGAGGAGTGGCCCTATATTTTTAGGAACTAGAAATGGTCAAGTTGTGCCTTAGGCCGAGCGTTGACCTCTTAAGGAATGAGGCAACGTGGTATTCCGCGAGAAAAGGTATCACGCGGCACACATTGTGTGATAGGCGCAGAAAAACGAGTTCTCTGTCGTTGCTCTGCTGAGTTTTGCAGTTTGCACCAAGGAGTGGCCCTACATTTTTGTCCTCGGAGTTTTTGAGTTTTGTGAACTATCTTAACTTCAAAAGCGTTACCTTATTGTTTGCTGTTGTTTGTTTTGCATTGCAGGTTTACGAGAGCACAAGCAGAACAATTGGACAAAATCAAACAATGGTCACGAGCCTTGGATGGCTCAGACTACCTACCAGGAATGGTGAGTTCGTACCAGGAGTTGTTATTTATTTGCGATACAACGTAAATTTTCAATGGCTTATGCTTCGCATCAGTAATCGTTTTACTTTCTAGTGCTTGCCTTTTCCGCACTTGTCACCAATCTAACTCATTTTGATACCTCTGTAGGTGGGTATAAACAACATCAAGGAAAACGATTTTGTGAATGTTACTATTCAGTCACTTATGCGAGTCACCCCATTGAGGAACTTCTTTCTGCTTCCTGAAAATTACAAGTCGTGTAAATCGCCTCTGGTGCAGCGCTTTGGTGAATTGACCAAAAAAATTTGGCATACGAAAAATTTCAAAGGCCAGGTATGTCCGTTTGTTCGTCAACTAATATACGACAACGTGATTCTGTTTTTGTATTTTAATTGAGCCCAGCCTCCTCTTTGTCAGGTAAAAGGATCTCATACGTTAATATAGGTGTTAACTAACATCTGCACTGACTTAGTCAGTGGTCAAATCCGTGTAGTGTCGCTGATGTTTTTCTCTCGTTTTTTGTTCGCGGACATCTTGCAAATATGTTGCTGTGAACATTCTTTCATGGACATCGATTGGTATTGGCAGGTCAGTCCTCACGAGTTTTTACAGGCAGTGATGGTAGCCAGCAAGAAGAGATTTCGAATCGGTGTGCAATCTGATCCCGTGGAGTTCATGTCATGGCTTCTGAACACGCTGCATACAGATCTTAATGGCACTAAGAAACGCAACAGTAGTATTATCTACAAATGCTTTCAGGTCAGTGCTCTGGTTCCGTAGACTCCGGTGTCAAACATTAACTTCCCTTGTGTATTTGCTTTTTGTTCCCTTTCGTAAAGATCAAGCTGATGTTTTTTGTCCAATCTGTGGTCACGTAGTTTGCAACTTTTGTGGCCAAACCATTGATGTCTCATGTATTGTAAACGATACGCAGGGGGAGTTGGAGGTGACAAAGGAAACTCAGAAGAAGAGGTTTTCTGAACGAAGTGAGAGTGCTCCATCAGGTGCAGATGCCGAAGTCAAGGTGGATTCAAAAACATTGGATCAGGAAGTTAGCAAAATGCCTTTCCTCATGCTGGGCCTCGATCTACCCCCTCCTCCACTTTTCAAGGATGTTATGGAAAAAAACATCATACCCCAGGTTTGTTTGACTCTCCAACCATTTGTTAATTCGAAATATGTAAAAGGATCTAGATGCTGTTACCAAATGTGTTAATTTCTGCTAGGACTGATCCCTATATTGCAGTACGCCAAGGATATCACAGATAGTATAGAGACTGTATCTGTCCTATCTTTCAGAATATCGCCTAATCTTTATCATGCATATGGCATTTCTGGGATAGAACGAACATTTTCTGACACGATTGAAACCCATTTACATGTGCAGATACCTCTCTTCAACATATTGAAGAAGTTCGATGGAGAAATGGTAACAGAAGTTGTGAGACCCCAGCTTGCCCGGATGAAGTATAAAATTACTCGGTTGCCCCAGTACATTATCCTTCACATGCGGCGTTTTACAAAGAACAACTTTTTTATGGAGAAAAATCCAACTTTAGGTGAGCAAGCCTTGACTTCTTTGTAACGTAGATCACTTAATGGAATGGGTAAGTTTTCTATTCATAAGCGTAAGTCTTCTGTTGGACGTAGGCAGGCATCACACTATGAATTCAATATTTGTGGAAGCGCTTATTTTGCTTACAGTCTTCTGTGAATGACTTGTGTGACAGTAAATTTCCCTGTAAAAAATCTGGAGCTTAAGGATTATATACCATTGCCTACGTCAGCTGATGGTGAAAAACAACGGACGAAATATGACTTGATTGCCAATCTTGTCCACGATGGAAAACCAGGCGAAGGTTCCTACAGAGTTTTTGTACAGCGGAAGTCAGATGAAATGTGGTAAGTTATTTGCTCTTCTTTGAGTATGTCGTAGTTCTTACTGATTCGAATAGTTTGCTATACTAATTCATGGACCTAGAATCTCGACAACGCACCTCTGCCTCTATCTTTCCAACTTTAATGGCCTTTAGGATCATTGCTGGTACGGACCCCATTTAGTGTGGGGATTATGACTAGTTTGTGGGTTGTGGATTCTAGTATATGCTATTGGCTATGATAGATCACTGACACAGAAGTATCAGTATGGAGGCGTTGACTTTTCATACTCTAACCACAAAATATGGTTTGCAGGTATGAAATGCAAGATCTTCATGTGAATGAAACTTTACCTCAGATGGTAGCACTTTCGGAAACCTACATGCAGATTTATGAACAACAGCAATAGTTCATTCTGTACCATCCAAGTGAGTTCAGAATAGTCATTTTGGCTCATTCGATGAAGCTTGGTCCAGTGTTGTCTAGACAGTTGAGTAGATATAGATGTTATATAGGGGCCTGGTCTTGACCTTGCGGGTCTAGTACTTAGTGAAAAAGAATATTTTTTCTTCAGGACAACGGACCAGATGCTGATCTGTGACAAAAACGCAGTGGTTGTATTATGCTAGAAAAAAAATTCATCTTATCTGCCAAGTGAGCGCGTGGGTGTTCTCTTTTGGGGCTCCCGATCTACTTCAAGGTAGATCACGACCTGATTATCTTTAATTTGGTCATTATAGTCCTTCCAGTAGTTTGTTGATTCTTTTGAATGGTGGAGCTCATAAATTGAATTTTCTTTTTGCAATATTATACCATGTGGTCTTGTCTGTTGGCTGTACTGATCATTACATGGTCAAGCCTGGGTACATGAATATAGTTCGTCTGCAAAAGCCGTTAGTGTTTTCTCTTTGTGACTATTAGAAGAATCTAATATCGATATGTCTCAGTTGTGCAGGCTCCATTTTTATATTTGTGAGTGAGAACAAGGTGGGGGTTAAGATATACATGCAAGAATTCATTAATAAAATTCCCACCCTTGGTATACACTCTTCACTTATTTGAGGAGCACGAAATTACAACTTCAATGGAAACATTGACCAACTGATAGGCCGCACACAGTTGGACCATCAACTAAGGCTGCCTCGAAGGAGACAGTAAGTTAGAGAAGTACACTAGTCATGAAATGATTGGTACTCTAAACATTCCATAACCCAGTAAATGTGTTACACCTGCGCAGATGGTTACTATTCCGAAGCTACTAGTATTGTCTTTTATAGTGCCGGATGAATACAATTGGTTTTCTCCCTACATGACATTCTCCTCAAAAGTCTCACTATTGCAAAGCATCTCGAGAGAATATTGTGGTTTTTTTATATGATTTGGACTTGGACCTGCCTCGTTGGTCTGAGGAGCAAGCCTAGCATACTATCGCTGCTACTTCTAGAGTGAGACCTTGAGTCATGGAAGCGTAAAAGAGACCGGAGGATGGGAACAGCAGACACATGGAGATTCATCTTTCTCGATGGGACCAAACTGATGAACATTCAGTCCCGAGCCCTACATATTGTAATACAGTAGCACAGAACGCTGGTTCTCTCAAGTCCAACCGTAGTACCAACGGGCCTCCAACAACCCACAGCCAAAGCGGGAAATTAAACGAACCGACTCAAAGAAACACTGAGTGGATGCGGTGTCAGAATTGGGTCGTAAACTATTATCTGATCCTTCTTTTGTGTAAGAAAATCAAATGGGACGTAACGAATGAAATGCACACCGAGTGGATTTGAGCCCGGAATAAATATCGCCATTCTCGAGCGGTGCCTAGTTGGATCACTGAAACGTTTGTCCTTCTAGTTTGTGGAGCTTCATCTTCCCACATACTTGGGTTGTTCACCAACTAGCCGGGTAAATGGCTGCTGGCAACTTACGGAACGCATAATTGGGGCCACAAAGATATTTCAGGAGCGGGCCAGAGGGGACCCCACTTGATTTTTATGGTTAGGCTTTTTCAAGGCCTACAGATGACCTTTTTCTCCTTTCCAAATTCCTTGGGTGGTATTGGTGGATTTGAGGACCACTCTACCTGGAGCAGGGATATGATTCCTGCCAGGAAAACCAATGGTAGCGCCCGGTGATTCTTGGGCCTATCTGGTGCCACATGTATTGTGGATAGCTGGGAACCATGGGATCAGTGGAGCACTGTAATGGCCATTGGGTTCTCTTCCCTGCCTGGCCTCTCGTTTGGCCCCCTTCCAGTCTGAATTGTGAACAACCTTGCAATCGAGGGGGTTAGCGTGGAGCTCTGGAAGCACATGACCTTGCAACCAAGGGGGTTGGCGTAGGACCCTCGAAGCACATGACCTTGCAACCAGCTTGAGAATGTTTTGGAGATTTTTTAGGAATCAATAAAACCCTTTCCACCCCTGTTGAACTGAGTTGGGTTGACTTCATCATCCCAAAGTTCGAATTTCATGTTCACAAGGGTAGTTTCTTCGGCTTATTGGTGGCAAATTCCCCCTCAGAAATCGAATTATGAAAAGAATTTACTGTTTTGAAGATATTGCACGTATTATATGCTTCTAGATTCCTAACCTGTATTGCGGTAAGGATAGAGGGAGATTTATTTTTTACCAATGTTTTTGAAGAAGATCTAGTGCAACATTCTTGAGGAGTTGTAACCATTTGTTATGCTCAAATTACAATTCAATGTGAGATTTAGTTTCCTTGGGAATTAGGGATCCTCGGTCTTTGGTGTAATGCAGGGCATCCAAGAACGTCATGAATGTAGTAACATTACAAATTATAATTGAATCACATTCATACCTTGGGTTATATTGCTATGGTACATACAAAGTTATGGGATCTATGTGAGAGATTTATGCCAAAATTCCTCCCCTGTATCTCCCACAAGTGCCATGTTTCAAGCTTCCAATCCCCCAAAGCTTGGTTAAATTTATTGAATCTTGTTCATAGCCACCTGATGCTGTGAGTAGTGACTACCATCCTGACCCTTGAATGATGTGAGTCGTACTTGTCTCATTTCAAATTTTTAATACCAGCATCTGATGTAGCACAGTTTGCTAGTTTTATGACATCCTGGTCAAAACTTAGGATCATTTTTACCAGCTGCAATCTGAAGCATGACCTCAGTATTTGAAAAAAATTGTGTGCTCAATTTTTAATTAAGTCTTGGTGAAACTTTATGATAAACCCCTTCAGACTCCCACTATCTGCATCAAGAATTGGAATATGGTGGGTGATAGGCTAGGAGAACTGCTGATATGAATTCATTGAAATAGGTTAACCCCTAAAATTCCAGGCCCGTTTATGCCAATTTTCACTCCTAAAATGTTGAGAATTTCAAAAAAATCCTTTTTTTTTTTTTTTTTTTTTTCCTTTTAAATGCTGAGATTTCAACCTCATAAAGATTATGATTTATGATGTTCACTAAAAAAATCTTGTCAAAAAATATTAAAAATTCTAACTGTGGTAGCTTGCCGAAGTTCCTCCAACCCACTTTGGGTTTTGTGGAATTTTAGGGGTTAACTTAACTTCATATGTGTCTTAACCATTTTTTATTTTTTATTTTTTTTCTGCACTACTCAATTCCAAGGTTATGGTAATCATATTTGTAGCCATTTTCAATCAACTTCACTACCTGTTATGATCACTCTAATCAAATATGTAACTGTATTGTGATTTACACAATCAAACAAATCAAATATATTATTCTTTCATGAGTTTTTTCTGCAATCATCGATCAAAGGAGCAATAGCTATTCAATTCAAACATCCAAGAATTGAATTTTCCAAAATTAAGGATTAATTAAATTTAAGAAATAAAGGTGGAATTGAATGATTTTTTTTCAACATGCACTAACACTTTTTATTTATCAAATTTAGATTTTTCATAACTTGGAAAAATATTGGATTAGATTGATGCTACTTGTAAATATAGATTTTTTATATTATAAGGACGATACAAGATATACCTTGGGACAATGGGGAAGTTATGGGTTGAGCCTCGCAAAAGAGGAAATTCCACAATTTAATGGTCCCAACTTCTTGAACACACTTAGAAAAGAAGATTACTAATTTTACTCTTATGACTAGAGACAAAAAATGTTATGTAGTTTCATTGCAAAAAATAATCTTAGTGTGATTACCACCACACAAATAATATGTTGACACACTTTCAAACATGTTTTATGCATTCCAAATAATACCATGCACGCTTTCGGCTGGAGGGGTTCTTTGGGCAATGTACATTTTTCTTTTTGGTGTTGGCGGAGTCTTCAATCAAGTCAGTACCATTGGGCCAGCAATATGAAGGAAGTTGCGAATTTGTTTATCTCCAAGTGTGGTTACTCGTCGCCTTTATCACTACTGTTTCTGAAGAGAAGAACGTGCAAACCAACATGTGAAAATCAACCACATGGCAATACACTGTACAGCACTCATTCAAACTTGCACAACAAGAAGCAACAATGAAAGCTGCTGCAAGTCTGTGCAACATCACTATCTATGTAACCATGTATTGCACAAACATGAACAAAAAGCATGCAAGCAGGCGGACACATCAACGCGTAACCTCAGTAAGTGGGAGTAACAATTAAAATACAACTACAATAATAAAATACTCAACAGAAAAATGAAAATCAGCCTGATTAGAAGATCTTTCAGATACGTCTGCTTGTCCTCATTCACAATGGAATACCCCTAATTCCCTCCACACACCATAAAAATATTGCTTTACTGTGCCAAAACATTTGACCCAGTTGATCCCTTTGAAATTCCAAACAAAGCGCCTCCTGAAGTCCCAACTCTCATAACTGATGAAAATGTGCATCCATGAGTGATCAGTACTCGAACTAGCCAATGTAATCTTTACACCCAAAACTGTCCCGGTACCTGAAACCAACACCATCTACTCCTACAACAGATCTCAGAATCTCATATCTACGCTGGTGAAAACTATTGCTGTTTAGAGACACTCCATTCCAATTCCTTGACACACATCCAAAACGTAAGAACACAGTAGATACATAAAAATATCCTGAAAGAAGACAAAATATTCAAAGAAGTAATATAAACACCATTAGTTGACAACAAATTTTGGATTAAATCAGGGGTCCCCCTGTAGAAAGCGGGGATAGACTTTGGCCATTTCTAATCCTCATTGTGTACCTTCTCTCCACCTTTATCAAAGCTCACTTCCAACTAAATTACCAATTCAACTACTTTTGACCTATTCATGGAGTAACTTACTTTCTTCACCCTCGACTTCTTCTTTAAATAATTCCAAAAAAAAACACCTAAATATTCAGAAAATAAAGATTAAATAAATGATAGAATTTTCACTACTTTAAGCATTTTTAGAAAACAATTTTCAAAATAAAATAAAATCCAGTAGAGGAGCATAGAACTTGGAGTGTAGAATTTGCTTTCAAAGCGACGGTGGCCAACACCATAGCCGTGCAGTTCACTACCCACACACACAAAGCGACCTCAAAGGAGCCCACAAAGGTGTCCAGGCAGTGTGAAATCCGCCACTGTAGCAATCTCCGCCCCAACTGCCGGCCGTCGACCGCGACCAACACCCAACACCACCACCAACTCCGCCGTTGGCCGTCGCCCAAGACCCCCTCTCTGGCACCCCTCCACTGGACGGCGCCCGAGACCGCCGTCGCGACGGGCCGCGGGCGACGCGGCCGACGCCCGCGACGCAGATGCGCGTCGGCGTCGGCGTCGTCCGCCGGGCCGTCTCTCGCTTCACGCCCTGGTGGCCTCTGCGCGTCCGCAAACTCCCCGCAATGGGGCCATAACTAGGCCCGATTGCACCCCTCTCGCCACACATATCTTGTCCTGCATCTCAAGGTTGTGTCAGAGCTTCTGTGGGCTCGACTCACACCCCGAATCCTGGCTCCGTAGCCAGCCCAAGTCGCTAGTTTTGACCCATTTTGGCCCAGTTTTGGTCCAGTTTTGGTCCAGTTTTGGTGCAGATTTGGGTTGCGGAGTTTGGTTGCCAGTTTGTGGAGATGGCGGCCTCTCTGTTGTCCAGGAAGGCTGTGTGCGTGGGGGCCGAGGCCTCGCTGGGAGTGAGGACGGTGGGCGGGGCCAGGACCTGCAATGCGGTGGGATTGGGTTCGTTGAGGAAGGTGAGAGGATTGGGTGGGTTGGAGCTCGTGCGGCGGGCGGAGAAGAAGAGGGTGGTGGTGCGGAGTGTCGCGGCACCGCTGACGTTCGTGCCTGAGCCGGAGACGCCGGAGCTTGAGGAGGAAAGTTTGGAGTTTGATGCGTCGAAGAAGCCGCCGTTCACGTTGAGTGACATCCGGGCTGCGATTCCGAAGCATTGCTGGGAGAAGAATACGTGGAAGTCGTTGAGTTATGTCGCTAGGGATGTCGCGATTGTGTTCGGGTTGGCTGCTGGCGCTGCTGCTGTGAACAGCTGGTTCGTGTGGCCGCTGTACTGGTTGGCGCAGGGGACCATGTTCTGGGCTCTCTTCGTGCTCGGACATGACTGGTAGGTCTTCTGGAGGCTTCTTGGGCTTGGGAAATGGTTTGCGGGTTCTTCTGTGTGGGTGGAGTGTGTGTGACGGGTGCATTATTGGTGATTAGTCGTTAAAGGGGAATTGTGTTTTCGAGATTGATCAGTTGGGATTCCTTCGTTCGAATGTTGGGCTTAGGATGCTCTATTGCTATGCGGTTGGTGTATTGAGGGAGATGGAATTGTGCATTGGTATCGTACGCGAGGTGGTGGAAACGGAACATATGAGTATTGGGGTTATCGTTCTCGTGAAGCCGGTGTTTGGAAGGAGGCTTTGTTGGGAGTTGCGTTTTGTAGGTAGCATAGTAATTATTTCCGGGTTTCTGATGTTTGTCCATGTGAGTGGTTCTTTGGAATGCGAATGTCTAAAGAGTTTTCTGCTCGTGGGTTTACAGCGGACATGGTAGCTTCTCGAACAGCAAGGCACTCAACAGCGTCATCGGTCACCTCACTCACTCGTCCATTCTGGTGCCATACAATGGCTGGTGAGGAGTCTGACCTTATCTTTTCATTGTCGGTGATTTTTTGCTTTCGTGAAGTATTGCCTTTTTTCATCTGGTCCTGTGTTTTTTCTGAAACTTATGAAATTGTGGTGGATGCAGGCGTATTAGCCACAGGACTCACCACCAAAATCACGGCCACGTTGAGAACGACGAGTCATGGCACCCAGTAAGAAACCTATCTATTAAGATCATATCTTATTGAATTTCCTTGTGAAGTATATGTGTCTAAATGATTTGACATGTGCACCGTGGGTGATTCCGGTATGTTTCAGTTGCGTTGCGGTGATTCGTTTCTGATAATGTTTTGTGACTCTTTTCAGCTTACCGAGTCTCAGTTCAAGAGCATGGACTTCTTGGCAAAATTTGGCCGTTTGAAAGCCCCGTGGGCACTGTTCGCCTACCCTTTCTACTTGGTAGAGCTCTTATCTTCACCCTAAATTTCATAGAAATTCTTGGTTTGATGCTTCTCAGTTAATCTTACACTCTCTGATGGACATTCTGCAAGTTGGAGAGGTGGCTTTCGCGTGTAGAAGTCAGTTCGTAGTCTTAACACTTCTACGTGTCACGATCGGTCGAATTATTATTTGTCGATGCTTGAGGATTTATAATCATGTCTTTCACAAATTCACCGACGTTTTTGTATCATTTTTCAGTGGACAAGGAGTCCCGGAAAGAATGGGTCTCACTACGATCCTAAGAGCGACTTGTTCGTCCCCTCGGAAGCCAAGGATGTTATCACCTCCACGACTTGTTGGGCGGCGATGCTTGCTGGACTCATCGCTTTGAGCTTTGCAATTGGACCGATGTGGGTGTTCAAGCTTTACGTCGTGCCTTACTGGGTAAGCCTAGTTCTCGCATCCAATCCAATTCACAGTTTTCCTACTAAGAATCTCTGCAGCTACATAATATTCTGCTAATCGGTAGAATTCCGCCAGCTGATTATTTGTCCGTGTCTCAGGTGAATGTCGTCTGGCTGGATGCCGTGACATACCTCCACCACCACGGTTACGATAAGAAGGTCCCATGGTACCGTGGCACGGAGTGGAACTATATGCGTGGTGGACTTTCCACCATCGACAGGGACTACGGCTGGTTCAACAACATCCACCACGACATTGGAACTCATGTGGTTCACCACTTGTTCCCTCAGATACCTCACTACAACCTGATTGCAGCGGTAAGCCCAATTGCCTTGTCCCCATTCTAGACAGATAGAATAAACTGGGTACACTTGTTTCAAATTAAAATATCTTTACGCTACCAACATATGTACTTACGACTCTGTCTTTCTTGTGCAGACGGAAGCCATTAAGCCTGTGCTAGGAGAGTACTACAGGGATCCAACTAAGTCAGGACCTGTTCCAATTCACCTTGTAGAGCCTCTTCTGAAGAGTTTGAAGGAAGACCACTACGTTTCCGACACAGGCGACATTGTTCACTACCAGACCGATCCCAACTTCTAAGTGCTGGATGTCAAGCATTTCAGGAACTAGTTTAGGCCTATGCTGACGGTGAAGAGGTTCTGCTGAAGAAGAAAAGACAGGGCTCAGTTTTTTCAATTTTGAAAGGTTTTGATCACCCTGTTTTTAACTTCTGCATATTTTGTAGGGCATGAATCTTGGAGCCTTGGGTAGGGTGGATAGGTCAGGTCGCGTTGGATTGTCCTTGTGCGATTCTTTGGAATGAATGGTATCGGCCAATTGCCGCTCTCATTCATGATTTTGATAGGTGAAACATTGATCTTGCCTTCATGTACCAGTACTAAATTTATACTAAAAAAGCCGACTGTATAATTTTATATCTCTATATTTGGTATATCTTTTCTTGACTCTATAATGTTACGCGATGTGAGCTTTCTGAGAAAAGTCCTAAAAGTAGAAGTACTGGATTGGTGAAATTGAAGTTGTGATAGATGTAGTAAGAAGCGTTCCGATGAAAGTCTGATTGTACAGACAGTACAGGCGTCTCCAATTATTAACTGCTCCTTTCAGAAATGTCCACTTCACAGCGGGCCACACAACTTATCATACTGAAGTTGGCAAGTTGACGGAAAATGCATGCGAAGATGAAAGGCTGTTCTGTAGTGTACGTTATCAGTTGGGAATGCTGAAAACAGACTAATGGTACTCGAATATGTTTCCCATCAATAAACTATTCGAAAGGATATTGCAAAGTATGTTAAATAAATTTTATCCATTATCTATTGCTATGTGAACCTGGTGCATACGGAAGTGATATACTTCTCATTTTTAGTCAGACAACAATCTCAATAAGATTAGATTGGAAGATACTAGATTGAGCTCAATGTCTCCGTTACGTTGTTGTTGAATTTGTATGACAATGAGGTTCAAAACTATCACTCGACATTCGAATACAGCGCTCTTGCGGTTGCATCAGAACTAGCTTAACATTTTGAAGCAGAAGATTGCACATGTCTCTCGAATATCTTTGACCGGCTCCTAAGCGGGGTTAGCAGTTTTTTGACTTGCAGTGATATTGAATGTGTCACTCGCCTCGGAATGAATCATAAAAGAGCTTGATATTGAACATGGGTACAGTACAGGAGGTCGTTAGTTACATTCAGATAGTAACTTAGTATTTATCGCAGACTGATTACCTACTTGGAGAAGTGCTATGTTAAGGTCATACATCATTGTTGAGGACCTCCTAAATTTGAAATTTTATCGGCCTAGCACACTTCATGTACCATATTTCCTTGTCAGGACATGGTCATCATCAGGCATGGAAGAAGTTCGCAATCATTGTGAAGGTGATTTGAAGCTGGTGAATCTAACATTAAACAGAAACTACAAAAAATGATGCACCTCAGTAGAACTAGATTCAGATTTGTGACCCAGAGATTCTTTGAATGAAAATTTCATACCCTTCACATATTGTATGAACTTCTTCTGGGGGCTTTCACATTGCCTAGAGGCAAATGGCAACATCACCTGGCTCTGATCTCACTGAGCTCAATTACAGCTTCGGAGCCACTTGCCTGACCAGAATTCTCTCCCATATGCAAGACTTCACTTTCATTTACAGGCATAAGAGTGGTGGCTGAGCTACTAAGACCAAGTAACATGCGATGAGATTGGTTCTCGTTCACATTCCCCCTGATAGACTCTGTAATTTCTATGCAGCCTTGCAACATTCCCACTACTTGAGCCATGGTGGGTCTTCTCTCCGCAGCTGTTTGTATGCACGCAAGAGCAGTGGTGATGACTCGGTACACTTCCACCTCCTCATCCAACTGAATTGAAAGAGTGGGATCAACGAGTTCCATGAGACTACCTTCTTCGTTTTGTTTCCATGCCTGTACCAATGCCACAATGATACCATATTAGGTCAGATGTCCACCAGATAGGCCACATATTAAAGTGTCATCAAAATGATATGAGAGGAATAGGTCTTAGAAATGAAATCATCAAAAATCCAAATGATAGTTTCTCCGGTCAACAAAAGCTTCAATTAAAGAGATGCGTACCCAATCCGTAAGATAAGCTTTATCTGGTGGGACGTCGAAGGAGATGTTCTTTCTTCCACTCACCACCTCCAAGGCCAGCACTCCAAAGCTAAACACATCTACTTTGTCACTCACTTGGCCTCGTGTTGCGTACTCCGGCGCCAGATAACCTCTGCACGTTCCAGATTGTAAAACAATTATCTTTCCATAATCTTGCTGTATGAAATTTATAAGGTTCCTTAACGCAGGTTGTTATCCCTACCATCCTTGAGACAATAACGCTTCACTTTGATGAAGAGCACAATATTCTTGTTCAATGCGACAACCCACTTACTTTGTTCCAGCAATCTGTACAATTGTGACGTGGGTGTCCTCATTTGGAAACAACATAGCCAACCCGAAGTCTGCAATTTTGGGATGCAAGCTCTGGTCCAATAAAATATTGTTGGCTTTGATATCCCGGTGAATGATTCTTGGATCCACTCCAGCATGGAGATAATGTAGGCCCTGTGCCACTCCCAAACATATGTTGAATCGTGCAGGCCATGGAACCACTTGGTTACCTTTATGCTCTGCAGTACAATTTGCACGATACTTCAATCATCAACGTTGTTGTTCAAACTCGTACTTTCAAAGACTCAATTTACACACAAATGTTTTGTGGAGAAAATTACTTATCCGGAAATTTCATAACACATCTGTGAACTTACCAAACAAAGTCTCAGCAAGGTCGGAGTTGTCCACGAACTCGTATACCAACAGTCTTCGGTCTCCACGGAGGCAACAACCTTTAAGCTTCACCAAATTTCGGTGCTTCACAGTGGTGAGAAGAACTACCTCGTTCAAGAAATCGTCCATGTTTTGCTGTGCCTTGGTGAGAAGTTGCTTCACAGCCACTACACTACCATCCGCAAGGGTTCCCTGCGTGCATGACAAGAAGTTTCTCCTTCAAGCAAAGCCCAAATTTACAAATCTTCAATTTGCACATTCTTAGGTATGTGTCCATGGGCAGACGAAGTTGTGATTTATAACTATTAAGAAAACAGGGGAGTCATTACCTTGTAGACTGCACCAAACCCTCCCTCTCCCAACTTATTTTCCGGATGAAAATCTCGCGTTGCCTTTTGGAGCTCACTATAAGCAAATAGCGTCGGTTTCATTTCGTACTCCGCAAACTCTGAGAAAATTTCACATTACACGAGGTCATACGGAGATACTCAATGCAACTTCTAACAAGAGTATACGGAAACTAGAAATCTCATCGGATGCTGAAAATGCTGAGTGATTGTTGGACGTACTTTCATGGACCGCGAGCAGAAGATAGCGCCTGTCCCTTCGATTCTTCCAGTATAGGATGGCTGCGATGATCAACATCACTGCTGCCAACGATCCAGCTACAGCTGAGCCTATGATAATTGTTTTAGTCGACTTGGAATATAGGTCTGCACCAACATAATTAATATTGTTCTTAGTTTTAAACTTCTTTAGAATGACGGAAACTTTTGGCATTGATTTACAGTGAACCGAATGTGTACTTTATTACCTACATGTGAGGTCAGTGTCTTACCTGTGTTGGAACAAAACTGCTCACAGAGACACCTTTGTAAATCAGTTGTCACCTGTTTACAATATGGGTTTCCTTGTAACCTGTTGAATTTAAGAAACTTATCAGGAAGAGATAGCTCATGCTATGTCATCTAGACATTGAAATTTAATAAATTTAAGCCCCGGATACATATGACTATCATAGAATCACTGATAAAAAAAATGCAGAAGAAGGGAAACGATATGCTTACTCGATGGTGAATCTCTTAAGAGAAGAAATATTGTTTGAGCTGAAGATGACTTCGGTAATTTGATTCCTTCTCAGGCGCACAGTTTGGAGAGAGCCATTGTAATGTAGACTGTCAATGTTCAGTGTTCCGCTGAAGTTGTTGTCGTTAAGCTCTCTGCAACAGACGAAAAGCTTTGCTATCCTCAGCTTAATTGATTTTGCAGCGACTCTTTTTAACATGCAATTTAGGCAGAATTTCTGCCTCTCAGAAGCATCGGAAAGCCGGTTTGCAAAAGAAGGTGCGTTACTTACACTAACTTCAACCGCTCCAAGCTTTTGAACGTTGATAGATTGAGCTCGCCAGTCAAGAACGACCCACTTAGATCCCTGCAGACACGAGAAAACATTGTAAAGATCTTGTGAAGCACACCAAAATTGCTGCTATTTTTTCGATTAAGTGAACCCAGTAGTCTGATATATATCAACAGCCTGTTAATGCTTTGACATTGAGTTCATTTGGAAAGAAATTATTATTCCTAACACAGGACTAAATTATGTAAATTATATTCAGAATTCCGCTTGCAGAGGGCATGGATGTTGCAATCAAACAACCGTGGACCAGAAATCGAAATCTACACTTACAATGTTTCTAATCTTGTAAGGCTTGACACCCAGGGAGGGCATAGTCCTGCATCGAACTTGTTATAGCTCAAACTCCTGCACAGACAAAGTGACTTGGTTTGGTACACTGCCGATGCGCTTCTCAATCCGCATCACCCAACTCTCACAGAATACGGCCTTGACACCCAAGATGATAATTCATCTTGTAGACGTATCTTCAAATTCTTGTAAAATGTAGACTTGGACTAAAAAACTCCAAGAAAACATTCAAGTCTAGATAGAAGAAGCCAGTGATATCTGAATTCGGCGCAAGACTTACAGTGATGAAAGATTAGACCAGCCCCCAAAATTCGGCATTGCACCTGTGAAACTGTTGTTGGAAAGGTCTAATATAGCCAAGCTCTGTTTTGTGGAAGGACTCAGAACACTGGGATCAATGTGTCCACTGAAACTATTACGACTGAAGTTCCTGTATTGAGGCACCAAGGAAACGGCACGATAAGTATGTAACACTGCCTCAGTGGACCACTCACCCTTTGTTCCTCGTTATGATACCTGTATGTACATCTATAGATTCCTCACTGAATCCGCACTCCAAATATCAATTGCAAACCTTGTAGCCTATTCATAATGATGAGGTTTGATCACAGCATGGCACGCAGCAGCTCGTGAAAACAAAATATGTGATGTGAAAAAAGTCTTAGAAGTGAATTTAGTTTGTACTCACAGCGTATGAAGAGATCCCAGGGAGCTCAGATTGGGCATATTCCCCGTGAAATTATTACTTGACAAATCCCTGTTTCACAAAACCAATTCGCACTGTGTCTCAATAAACCTCATTGGCACTCATTCTGAAGTCAGTTTTGCACCTGTGATCTATTTCGTTGTTTGTAGTTTTGAGATTTTTCGGAACAAGTCGTGCAATCTTTATTGATGATATATACAACCACGTTAAAAATGAATTTGATGAGAGACACGGCGGTCCTGCAATGGGAAAGCGAAGGTAAAAAAAGTAAGAAGAATTCTTACGCTGAGACAAGTCTCGTCCAATTCCCAGAAATGTTCAAAGGTATATTTCCTGAAAGAGTGTTGTTGGACAGATTCAGAGTGCGCAATTTCAAGTTAAGTCCAAGACTTCGTGGTAGCTCCCCATCCAGGCGGTTGTTACTTAAATCTCTGTAAAGAATGCAAAGTTGAAACGATTTAGTGGTTGGATTCCTCTTGATTCCTCGGAGCTGGATTGCTAATTGGCCACAGGATATCAAAGAAAGCTTATCGGGCAACCAGAGGAACCAGAACCACTAGACTCAAGAAACGCAGTAAGTATCAAAGAACTTACAAGTCCTCGAGGAAACTAAAATAGGCGAAAAACGATTCCGGAAGAGATCCATTAAATCCGTTGCTATGAAGGTCTCTGCAGAAAACATAGAACTTCAAATTCAGTTATGTCGAAGTCTGTGGTACAAGGATGGCGGAAAAGTAGTCAAATGATCTGTTCTAGAAGTTTATGAGTTTTGAGAACGTTTTGATTGCTCCTGATGGTCAACTAGATTGAAAATTAGCATGTGAGAACAAAAATGATTCGTTAAACATGAGGCCAGACTAGCACCATCTAATCACAGGATTTGTGCACATAAAGGTGATATGAAGCACTAGGAGAATTTTAAAGCAGAGACGTACAAGCTTTTCAGAGCCCAGCCAACGTATAAACCTCCAAAACCAGCATAGAATGGAATAGGAAGAGGTCCACTCAAACGAGGATTTTCTGTCAAGATTCTGCATTAGCAATGCAACACAGTGAGAGGAGTTCTTGCAGGTAATCTCTAATATCCACTAAGTATCGGTATGTTGAAAATGGAATTAGTAAACATTAGCAGGATAAACATAGGATTAAAATCTGCTGCTGATAATTGCACATTCAATCGAGGGAAAATAGCGGTAAGTCTCACAAAGTTACAAGATCGTTGAAGTCCCAAATTGCAGTTGGCAAAGTGCCAACGATTGATGCGTCGGTAACTGATCTGCAATCATCACTCATACAACTAGTTATCAGAAAGATAACACAAGCACCACTACTAAGCATGGAATATAAAATTGTGTGTAGCAGATTTAGAAAACTCGCAGACAGCGGAAAAAGATTACAGGCCATGGCTCCACGAAGCCTCACAGACACCATTATGCATTGATATTCGAGGGACTAACAGGACATTTACATTTATACGACAAACTCATTGAAATGTGTTATTTTAGGAATCTTACATGCTAACAACCCTTGCATCATAGATTTTGTCGATCCCATTTCCCTCCAGAGCGGTTCTAGTCTCGTTCAGCGCAATGTAGCAAAAGACACCCCGCCAAGGTTTCTGAAAGCAGGGATCATTTATCGGATCGCTATTATTTAACGGTACCCAACCTGGAAGACTACTATTGAGGTCTTCCGTGCTCCCGTTCCATGCCCCAAGAAGCGTTTGCAGCGCATATACTGTCTCCCGCAGCATCCAAAGCCACAGCAACAGGTTAGGTCAGTCGTACTGAGTAGTTAGAATGCACTTGCCAGGCAAAGCTACACAGACCATAGACTCCTCCAGAACCTTAGCCATTCTCTCTTACAAACAGACAACTCAATTAATGAAGGCGAAGCTGCAGAGCACCGCACTCGCAAATTCCAAGCTCTAAGCCTGAGTTTAACTTCGCAAGGACCCAGAATGCCAATAGACTCACAAAAGAAGATTAATCAACAAACTTAGATCAGCTGAATAATGTACAAGACCTGTTGTGAGCTACATGTCAATAGGCTAGAAACCATACATTCATATGAAGGCAACTCAACAAAATCGGCTCGCGCATCTTGGACGACAGTGCTGAAGACATGAAGAGAGAGAAGCGCAGCGATTGCGGTCACCGCAAACGAAGTCTTCCTCTGCATGGCCATATCGATCCTCCGAATGGCTAACTGCTGGGTCGCGACGTCTGGCTACATGTCGCAAACCTCTACCTCCAGCGCCGGGGTTCCAAAACAAATTCCTCTACCGCCACCCAACCAATCTACATGTTCTCAAAATGCGTCACACACCAGCATTTGAGTCACCACCAGCGCCCGATCGATATCGATCAGTGTCCATGCCATATACGTCGATCCTGTGAAGATGCATATATCGAAGCTCAACTTCATCAAGTTGAACATGAAATACGCGTTGACAAGGCCGAATCCAGATTAGTAAAACAAGCCTAGTGGAGGCTCGACACTTGACGTTCCATGATGCCGGCCCGGTGTATGATCTTACCGCCGACTGCAACAACAACCATAATTTAATCGTATATGGTAACACAGTGCTCACGGCGGTCCGCTATATATAATAATCTGCCACGAGGATAGTGTTACTATAATGCTTCGATCGAAATGTCGGGAGCTTGACCGGTCCGGATGAGCTCGTGATATGATAATAAGTAAGTTACCTTCACTGATTCACTCTGCAGGTTGCACTGCAATTGTTAAGATCTAGAATCTCGAGATTGATCGACATGATCATTGGCCCCAAGTCAAACTAGCTAGGCATATACTTTCTTTTTTTCTTCCTGAATTCGACACAGGCCTCCTTTCAAAGAAAAGAATAAGTCATAACAGGTGCTGTCGTCATGCGTTATCTTCGACTTCCATTATTAACTATGAGGGTAGGATTTTTAAATAATTATTTTCAATTGCAGTTTCAATGCTCAAGGTCGAGCTTTGTCAATTTCAGTCTGTCGTCCTCTTTGATTCGGAAGGAGAGATGGATATGGGTAGAATATGGTAGCCTGGTTCGTTACAGTGTTGAAGGGTAGGCCGGTAGAGCTATGATTGTATTGTAATAGAATTTGATATTTGAAGAAAAAATCATGAGACTTTTAAGTGATTTTATTTTATTTTTTCTTTTGGGTAGTTTGGGTGCTTATGCTATGCCCTCTTATAACCTTTGAGATTTGTTATATATTATCTAATGTAGTCTTTTTAGAGATTGAATACAGATTTTTTCGAGATTGAATACAGTCTTTTTAGAGATTGAATACAAAAAATAATGTCCGTCGTATAGTTTGAGAACTTCCATGAATTGTCTTGTTAAAAATAACAACTTTATATAGTGGTAATATTTCATCCAAGAAGAGAATTTTGAATGAGTTGGCCTTGTAAAGTTGGGTTCTGAAAGCTTCAGTTTCTTTACTTCAAAATTCAAATGCTATAATCTTCCAACTCATGTGGTGAAATTATTTAAAAAATAAATTCATATATTCTTTTGATAGTATGGGACAAAATCCAATGGCTGTAAGTGTAAAAATAATATTTTATTTGAACAAATTTTGATCAGGGTACTAAAAGATATTCAAATGTTTTTTGAGCTACATGGTCGAGAAACTTCAGGAAAGAAGGGCTTCATCTTACATGCTTCTATCAAGTAAAAGAAACATTATCGCATGTCACATCCGTATGTGCTCCAAACTTAAAAAAACTAAAAACACAAAGAAGATCCGGAGATCACACGTGACAAAGTGGTGATGAGAAAAAAATCATTTATTTACATAAATCTCCAAACCACCAAGGTCCAGCTTGTGAGCCAGCAATTCTACATGAAATTTCTTTTGCCCATCACAACATACATGGAACTTCCTCCAAACCAAGTTTCACACAATTTCACATAAATGGCCACCTCACCTGGCCCTGATCGAACTGAGCTCAATCAGAGCTCTGGGGCCACTAGTGGAACCAGAATTCTGCCCCAAATGCAATGCTTGACTCTCTTCATCGACAGGCACAAGTGTAGTGGCTGAGCTACTGAGACCAAGTAAGATGCGATGAGATTGATTCTCATTCCAATGGCCCCTGATAGACTCAGTGATTTCTATGTCACCTTGCAACATTCCCACAACATGGGCCATGCTTGGTCTCCTCTCCGCAGCTGTTTGTATGCACGCAAGAGCAGTGGTGATGACTCGGTACACTTCCACCTCCTCATCCAACTGAATCGAGATAGAAGGGTCGACGAGTTCCATAAGTCTTCCTTCTTCGTTTAGTTTCCAAGCCTGCAACCAATGCCACAACGATATCAAATTGGGTCATATATATCGTTAAGCAGAGTAGGCTCTGCGTCAGTTTCAATGATGACAGGAACATGCCTTACTGTTACAAGGTCTATCAAAAGATAGGGTGGTTTGCGATCTATGTTTATGAACTCGTTTAGAAATGACGCATACCCAATCCGTAAGATACGCTTCTTCTGGGGGGACGTCGAAGGAGATGTTCTTTCTGCCACTCACCACCTCCAAAGCCAGCACTCCAAAACTGAACACATCTACTTTGTCACTCACTTGGCCTCGTGTTGCGTACTCCGGCGCCAGATAACCTCTGCACGTTCCAGATTGTAAAACAATTATCTTTCCATAATCTTGATGTGTAAGTCCTATTTGGTAGCTTCAAAAAGTTGTTTGTCATCAACATGCATTGAGATGAAAAAAATTGATAACAGCACTGTTTCTGAGATCGTCAACTTACTTTGTCCCAGCAATCTGTACAATTGTGACGTGGGTGTCCTCATTTGGAAACAACATAGCCAACCCGAAGTCTGCAATTTTCGGATGCAAGCTCTGGTCTAACAAAATGTTGTTGGCTTTAATGTCCCGGTGAATGATTCTTGGATCCACTCCAGCATGGAGATAATGTAGGCCCTGTGCCACTCCCAAACATATGTTGAATCGCGCAGGCCATGTAACCAGTTGGTTACCTCTGCGCTCTGCACAACGAGGATCATATTTCAATGATACAATCACCTAGGCAGATTTTCGAAGTCACATATGAATTATTTAGCAAGGAACAAACCATTTGTCCGGGAATTTCATGTCACGACTCAGAACTTACCAAACAAGGTCTCGGCGAGATCGTAGTTGTCCACGAACTCGTACACCAATAGTCTTCGGTCTCCACGAAGGCAACAACCTTTAAGCTTCACCAAATTTCGGTGCTTCACAGTAGTGAGAAGAACAACCTCGTTCAAAAAGTCGTCCATGTTCTGTTGCGCCCTAGTGAGAAGTTGCTTCACAGCCACTACACTACCATCTACCAAGGTTCCCTGCATACATGATCAGAAGCTCAGTAAAGACTTCACTAACAATTCCAAAGCACGAACACGTTAAGAATGTTCTACCAATGTAGACACTGGTCATCAGTATAGTTCCATCATGCTTGCTAATACCTTGTTGTCGGCTTAAAATATTATCATGGCTATCCAGAGTTTAATGGCGACCCCTCAGCCTTGATTAATATCAGAGATTGATACTGATGACTATGAAGAAAATGTAAAATGGGAATACCTTGTAGACTGCACCAAAACCTCCCTCGCCCAACTTGTTATCTGGATGAAAATCTCGCGTTGCCTTTTGGAGCTCACTGTAAGCAAATAGCGTTGGCTTCATTTCGTACTCAGCAAATTCTGAGAAAATTCAACACCACACAATTAGTTCTCAAAGTGTTACTGCGGTGGATTTAATGCGACTTCTGAACATATTAAATGAAAACATATACAAGCAGATTCTGGGAACGCCGAGAAATTGTCGAACGTACTTTCATGGACCGCGAGCAGAAGATATCGTCTGTCTCTTCTGTTCTTCCAGTACAGAATAGCTGCGATGATCAACATCACTGCTGCAAATGATCCGGCTACAGCTGAGCCTATGATTATCTTCTTGTTCGTCTTTGAATATGGGTCTGCACAGCGAACCATTTCTCTCAGATTTAAAGTCCCAATGAGTATCGGAAAAGAATTCACATTAGAATAGATTCGAACATTTATGTATTTAACTACCTCAACATGTACTAAGCAGGTGATGTCAATCAGTGCCTTACTTGTGTCATAACAACGTTGCTCGCATAGACACCTTTGGGTATCAGTATATTTCGCAGGCTTGGTATTATCGCAATACGGGTTCCCTTGTAACCTGTTGAATTGCGAACCTTATCAGGGAAAACAATATTATGTAAAATCGTGATGGAACCGTTTGTGACCATTCATCAAGACACTCGATGTGTTCCTCAATGGAAGCGATTTACATAAGCCTCGACATTACTTGGCTTGCAATGTCGCATAATTATAACCAGTGATCGAACAAATGCAGAACAAGGGACAGGATATGCTTACTCAAAACTGATATTATTCGGAAGCGCAGATATACTATTTGAGCTGAATACAACTTTACTGATTTGATTCCTTCTGAGGCGTATAGTTTGTAGAGTGCCATTGTTTATAGTACTATCGATATTCAGTGTTCCCGTGATGTTGTTGTCATCCAATTCTCTGAAACATGGAAGGCCAGTTTTATTTTGCGTAGCTCAGTTAATCATACATAGCTCAGTGTAATATACCGGAGGGATTTCTGACCTATCCTTTCGTCAATTAATTTTACAATTATGTTTTTCGGCACATATGGAATTTGAGCTAAGATAAAAACCATGATAGCAAATGATATATGACTCTAACGCATGTAGGGCTAGATGACAACATATATTAAATGTATGGAGGTGGTGCGTTACTTACAATGTCTTCAATTTTTTCAAGCTGCTAAACGTAGACATGTGAAGCTCGCGTGTTAAGGACGTTCCACTGAGACTCCTGCAATCATGAGGTAACAGCGTAAGAATTTTGTCAACCACTCAAAATCTCCATACCAAAGTTTCAGTTGTTGTTAAGAACTAAATAGAATTTTGTTCCAGTCTCAAACACCTCGTCCGCATGACTTAACGTAAGAGTTGTGGAAGCTAAATTGAGGACAGAAGTAACTTAGGAAGCTATTCTGCAGTGGATTAGATATCATAATGTATGTCCAAGAATCTGCTCATGGAGGACCTATGTTTTGCAAACTCAAGAGAAATCCAACAAGTCGAGAGATACTGACAAAATTTCCAAAGTTGTAAGGTTTGACAGCCAGGAAGGGCATGCTCCTGCGTCGAACGAATTATAGCTCAAACTCCTGCACAAACAAAGAACTGAGATTGGTCCAGTCCTGATGCACCCTCTATCGGCATTTGCCCAGTGCTGAGGTGAAGTACTCTTAGTACCTATCTGAAGGGATATGATTGTTTTGTATAAACTCTGGCTACGCAGTTCAAACGTTTAGAGCACCCGTCCTCAAATGCCTGTAAGTTTATGAGGACCTGGCTACTGTAAGAGTTCCATGAAAACGTCCATAGGTACGGGTTGCCAATCATATTGAAGGATTTGACGCATGACTTACAGTGATGCAAGATTAGAGCATTCGCCTAAATTCGGCATCGGACCTGTGAAATTGTTGTTAGAAAGATCCAAAATTGTCAAGCTCGCTTTGGTCAAAGCATTGAGAACACTGATGTCTATCGGCCCAACGAAATTGTTATGACTGAGATTCCTGCATTGAAACACAAAGGGGACGGCAAGATAAGTTCGATGTGCCCAAAAGAACGCAAGAACACAAAAGATATGAAGACATATACTCAAGCAATCGGTACTTTAGTTTGCACTCACAGTGTGTGAAGAGAGGCCACAGTGCTCAGATTGGGCATATTCCCCGTGAATTTGTTTTTTGAAAAATCTCTGTTTCACAAAACAATCCATCATGTGTCTTACATACCATTATTTGTCATTTCTCAACTCAAATTTGCAACTGGCACAAGCTCCTTGAGTTCGGGATTTGACTCGTACAGGGTTTCAAAATTTCAGGTACGCAATTCGGAATAATTCATACTATCTATGTTGATCAAATGCGAATGTGGATGAGTCACTTGGTGAGAGGCACAGACAAGGTAACAATGGGAAAGCGAAAGTAATGAATAGTGCGAGTGCTTACGCTGTAACAAGATTGGTCCAATTCTCAGATATGTTCCGAGGTAGGTTTCCTGTAAGGGTGTTGTTGGACAGGTTCAAAGATCGCAATCTCTCGTTAAAACCAAGGCTTACTGGTATTGATCCTTTCAGTTGGTTGTTGCTCAAATCTCTGATAAGAATGTCAAAGCTGAAACAAGTTAGTGGTGATTCCGGATTCCTTGTAGTTGGATTGTCACAGATTAATATGCAGGAGAGCTAACATGGAACCAGAGGTACCACAAAAATCAGACTCAAGGAGCACTGTGAGTGCGGTATCAAAGCACTTACAAATCTTCGATGAAGCTAAACCAGGTGAAAAGAGGATCTTGCAGCTGTCCGTTAAATCCATTGCTATGAAGATCCCTGGAAACGTAATAAATTTCAATTACAGTCATGACGTCGAGTGCAAAAAAGACCGTATGAAAATAATCAGAACTGTTCCCTAAAGCCTTGCATAGTAAATGCTTCGAATGCTTATGAGGGTTTAAAGTTGACTAGGTCGAAGAATGTGAAAAGAAGAACAAAAAGAAAAAGGAAAAAAAAGACTGACCAGCTAAAGTTAATCAAGTCAGGCAAGAACCTCGCAATCGAAGGATAATTTGTGGAGAATGATGAAGCAAAGACGGTAAGAAGAGACTTACAAGCTTTTCAGAGGCCAGCCATTTGTGCCATTTTGGACTGTAAGGTCTGGAATTGGAAGAGACCCATTCAATTGGGGATTTTCTGTCAAGGTTCTGCATCAGCAGTGCACTCTAGTGAGAGGACTTCTTGGAGGTAACCCCAAGTATCCACTAAACTGTTGAAATATATCATTTTCTTGTTTAAAACAGGATTAAGATCTGCAGCTGACAATAGCATACTGTATTCAAACAAGAAAATGTGCCGGATGTACTCACAAGGATACAAGGCTATCGATATTCCATATTGAAGTCGGCAAAGTGCCTACAATTGATGCGCCGCTAACTGTACTGTAATCAGCGACTAGTTAGCGCATTGAGAGCACACACAAACATTTTGTGTGGCCCCATAAGTCTGGGGCAACTATGTAATTATGGGAGAGAAAATCTTGGAAGTACATATCACATGAAACAATTGACAAAGATAACAGGCCATGGCTAAGCGTAACTTTCCGAAAAGATCTGGGCTGGAGGAACCTTACATGCTAACAATTCGAGCATTATATAGACTGTTCAATTCATTACGCCCTGCGCTTGCGGTCTCGTTCATCACAATGTCACAAAAGATCCCTCGCCAAGAGTAGAAGAAGCAGGGGTCATAATATCCATCGACGTCATCAGCCGTAATGTTGGGATCGAACAATCTCCAACCTGGTAGACTACTGTTGACATCTTCTGTGTGCTGTTGCCAATCTCGAAACAGGTCCATCAGCGCAGATACTGTCTCCGACCATAGCCACAGCAACAGGTTAGGTCAATTGTGAGGATTGGAAACATATTTTCCAGTGGTGCCATACATTACAACAGCAGGATTTCTTAGGACCTAAACATTCTACAAGGCAAGGAGGTGGGATGGACACAGCGAAGGTGTCTAGCTGTAAGCGTCAACTGTATAAATTTTCCAAGTTTCTGAACCGAAAATATGTAGTTTCTTCTGTGCCTTCTGTGTTTCCTCTTACGAAGTTGACAATTTCTTAACTAAAATTGTACTCACTATGATCCATCGCTCAGAAAGTAACGGGATTCCCCCACATGCGACCGAGACGCCCAATACAAGTAGAAGCTGAAAACAGTTTGTAAGTGAGCTACATGTATGAGACGCATCAAGAAGTTGAAAAGTTTACCTTGAACTTTTGGTAACACAATTATGTCTGCATAGGTTACGACGTTAGTTGAGACATGAAGAGAAAGCAGCACAGCAATTACGACCGCCACGAAGTTCCTCTGCACGGCCATGTTGATCCTCAAGCGAAGTTATGGGGTCATCGGCAGCGCAATGTCTGTTACAAAACTCTAGCGCTAGCAAATACCAACGAAGGGCGACACTTAACCACACCGAGCCTCAACCAATTTCTCCACGATCGTTCCCATCGAATACTCCTCCACTCCCCTCGACAATAGTCATTGACTGATACCAATTCAAGGCGACTATTGAAACGTTCTTCACCAGTTGAAGCTTCCTCTCAACATCTGGAAATCGATGCGTACTAACTTGAGTCCATCACCGAGGTCACCACCATTTTAATCTACCGCTCTTCTCTTTACCATATATGCATAGAAAGTGGAGGGCAAGAGAGTCCACTCTAAAAACGCGGCACATGGATTCCGGAGGAACTTTTCCTGTCTGTACCGAGGAGTGATATTCCGTGTTATGCTGAATTTTACACTATATTTAATTTAATGATATACATATGGTAACAAGTTTACAATATATTAAACTGTGGCGCTGGACAGGTTGTCCCGATATAGTTCGAGATTCTGGGTAACATTAACGGAGAGGTTGAATATGCCGTCTTGTCATTCAATTATTGTAGGACGAACCATTTAGATAAATCCTCCAGAATGCTGAAAGTTGAGAACTAGCTTTAGAGGTGACTCTTTCCATGCACACTGCTCATTTTCTTACAGATTCTTTTGTAACAGCCCATACTACAGTGCAAACAAAACACTATTGCAAAGCACTATTGAGAAGAAATAGGGAGGCCACAAAAAACATCATCCGCTGAGTTGAACCCGGATTCTCAAATAAAGTTGAGTGTATTCGATTGAATTGTTGGCTAGCACTTGACGTAGTTGCCGTGAGGGCTGGTCTCGCAAAGTATTCGACTCCTGATTGGTTGAGAGCAGGTTAACTATCACAAGGTAGAAGTGTCTCATCGCATAGAGGACCAAAGAATTTGATATCAACAGGAAAGAGGACCAAAAAATATGAGATCAATGCAGACACAAGGCAGACCAGCTGTCCGCGAGACCAGCCCTCCTGGCAACTACTTACTAGATAATGGAGGTGAGGTTCCCTGCTACCGGTGGTAGCCGGTCGACCTTGCGCCGTCGCCGCTACGCGGCTCCGTCATGCAATGTCTCCCCGCTACCACCGGTAGCAGGGAACCTCACCTCCATTATCTAGTACATAGTTGATCGAGTTCAACCAGACTTTGAGAACTGAAACGGAATGGAGGAGCACTAACTAGTTGAGTTTAACTTTGTAAATTTCACTGGAACTTCAATTTGTTGCAGAACCTACACGTTTTTGAGCGTAGTTTTGTATTCTCAAATCCTGGCACCGCCTGGTGTCAGCTGGTCAACCTTGCCTCAGTTGCCGGCAGAACGTGCTACGCCTTCCAACATGCTGTACACCATCGTAGTCGATTCCCACCCAAGGAATTGCTGAAATGGTGGGAGATATAAATTACTAAATGTCGCTGCATGAAGCTGACATTGCAGTTGTGAAGTGCCGCTGTGAGGGAGATTAGGGATCTGCTTCACTCTAGCATACAAATCTTAAGCGCCGCCGGCCTACAACTCCTCCTCTACCGCCAGCAGACTGCAAATCCATGTGTTCTCATTTTGTTCTCTAATCATGAGTCCTGATGAAATTTGCTCACGCATTTGACAAAACAGAGACACAATCACTTGACACTAAACACTCTCACACACAGGTAGAGTGAATGCTCATGTAGAAGCTCTCTTTATTCACAATACAACTGGTTTACACTATGACCTCATGAGCTAAGCAACTAATTAAACATTGTATACTGCGAGCAAATGAGCTGTGTGCCTACAATGTGTGTGCTTACACTATGAAAGACAGACTAAACTAATCACAAACAGAGTATGAAGACAGGGGAGGAGAGAGACGAATGACGTCATCAAGAAACACCCTAAATCCAAGTGACAGCACTTCATACTTGCTGTACATGAATGAAACTAGTGAACGTTAAATGAATTGCATCAACTTGAAGAAACATCAACAAGCCAATACTAGACGTGGACCCTCCAAACTGGCTCCAAAATCGACCAATATACCGTATCTACACCATTTGTGATTCTACGAGGTCACATATGACCAAGCACATCATCAAAAACCTGACACCCGCATTCACAGAGCATCTCGCCCGAGATTATCAAAGCGGAGCTCGACTCTTGAGAATGTGCATAATTCCGAAGACTCTACATACCATAATCTTCGTGCGGTCCACTCGATCGATATCGACTTACCCCCGACTGCAACAGTATTAACTGGCAATAAGTTAAGAATGATCTAAGTGATCATGTGCTCATGAATCCTACCGCGACTCCAGATTTCTTTCATGGGCTGAGTTAAATGGCAGGTTAAAGCCCGTCGTAGCGTTAACGTGGACCATTTCGTTGCTCGTAGATGTAGATTTCTATCAGACAACGTTCACATATATTCAGCTGTTGGTAACGAACGCTGCTACTCATATGAATCAGAACCTTTTAACAATCTCAACTATTTTCCTCATTCAGAGAGATGTTTGATGTGTTCAACTCTCACTGAGTTACAGAGCCACACACCATGCATGCCCTCCTCTAATTGATTAATTACAAATCTTTCGACAATTTCGATATGTACGCAACATACTTCACCGTCTAGATCACGAGCTGGGAGGAGTCGACCAGATTGCACAGGCCAATAAGATGAATTCATTTCTTTCACGAATCTGTCATAAACTACAGTGCCTCAGAAAAGGAGACCCGTGCCGAGCATGCTATATTAGTTTTAAGGTTCAGAACTTCAGGCAGCCTCAAGCGCGAAATCGAACAACGTATCAAACCTCGCCATCCACATCCGGCCACTGATCTCATCCCCGCACGCTCACTCTCGATACTACGGTATGAGTACTCTGCTCTGAACAATCAAATCAATCGACATCTACAGGTCGATGACAACCAATTTTACGAGCTACTGTTAGAGCTGTAAGCTAACTTGGTCACCAATTCTCACAATCATCGCAAAACATATCACGAGGTAACTACTGGTCGGCTACTCTGTTACACGAGGACGCAGCACTCCTTTAAACTGGTTCTAACTGTTAAACTCCTCCAGTGGAAAGTGCACCAAAGTCTGAAGGGGGTGGGGGCGCTACTTCCGGAATGCAGCGATCCCGAATCCCCGATTCCGGATCTGGTATCATGAAGCCTGGCTTGCACCTTTCACTGCATCCTCCACGTCTGCAATTCACATTTCAGCTGAGTTAGTTCGAAACCATACAAGTACTTGCAAAAGAGTGATGTTCATCTTGCACAGATGCGTCGAAGGAATTATGTTTCCCAGTGCGCTACCACGTTCCCCTTCAAAGCTGAAATCATGAGTTGTGGAGTGATATGCAAATATTTATTGTCTGTTCGTAGTTACATACGATCTACTGCTTTTGTTTCTGACACTGACAGCCCTTACCTGCAATAGGCCTCTGTGTTTATCAGTTCGACGGGGCAAACGTTCCCGCATGTGCCACAGTTTAACGCGTCGGTTTGCAGATCCGCGCCACCCGCCTCGCAACTGGGCGGGGGCGGGGGCGGGGACATCATGGCTGGCGGGGGCGGGGCCGTAACAGGAATGCAGCCCCTAAATCCTTCATCGAAACGATTGCCTGCCTTGCACCTGTTTGCGCATTCTCCGGAACTGCAATTCACATTTCAACCAAGTTAGTTCGAAATCATTCAGACTCGAAATCATTCAGACAAGTACTTGCAAAAAACTTTGATGAGTGATGTTCATCCGGCACAGTTTTTTCGAAGGAAGGATGATCTCCAGTGCGTTAGTGCGTTCCCTTGCATAGCTGAAGTCAAGAGTTGTGGAGTGATATGCAGATATGTATATTGCCTGTTCGTAGTTACATCTACTGCTTTCGTTTCTCACACTGACAGCCGTTACCTGCAATAGGGCTCACCGCCCACCAGTGTGTCGGGGCACTTGTTCCCGCATCTGCCACAGTTTTTCACGTCCGTTGCAAGGTTCACCTCGCAGCCGTTGCTCCAGATGTTCTTGTCGCAGTTTCCGCGCCCGAAATTGCACACAGGCTCCGAGCACTTACCCTTCACGCACTTGCTGGCGGCGGCGTAAGGCACCTGCTTGCACGCCTTACGACAGCACCCACAGTTCTTTGCATCGTTGCTTAAGCGTGTCTCGCAGCCGTTCCTCCAGAGGTTATTGTCGCAGTTACCAAACCCATCCTTGCACTTGTAGCGGCACTTGCCGCCTGCGCACCACGTCCGAGTGTACGGCAGAGTTGCACACTTCTTGCGACAGTCACCGCAGTTGTTCACATCCTTCTCCACACAAGTCTCGCATCCGGGTTTGCGTGGGTTGCAGTCTTTGTGAAACTTCGGACACTTCTTCTTCGTCGCCTCCGCGCTACCTGTGCAAACGAATAAATCACAGTTATCAGTGCCTTGCAATTTGCATACTTCCCAGTCTGCAGGAATGCATAACTTCGTGCACCGTTCTAGCATCAGCAATGTGAATGCAACTGATCTGTGCTTGTGCAAAAGTCATGAACTAAGATTCCGCCCACCATACATCCATTCAAGGCTACACATGCAGTAGATACAACCGAGAACGAACACAGTCTGAAACTAGTGTGTGATTTCACAGGGAAGCATCGCCTCTACATTGATATGGTCAAGGAATGCAGAACGACGAGTTACCAATGAGGAGCACTGCAAGGGTGACGGCCACCACAAGCAGTTTCGCATGCGAGTTCGCCATCGCTGTGCGGAGATCAGCAGGAGCACGCCGAGATTGTAGAAGCCAGAGGAGCTAATTCCTTCTTCGGGAGATACAGATCACTGCAACGGACTCCCAAGTGACCTCGGACCAGCTGTAGTGAGGCTGCGACAATGTCTGGATCGACGAGTCCTGCTTAAGTATTGAATGAGTTCGGGTGAGCTGGCCATTGTGGATGCAGTAGACTTGATTTATCGAAGGTTGCACGGGACTTCCCAAGTTCATCATTACAGTATGGTAAACTCAAATACAGTTCATTTGTCGCCGAGGAGATTATCTCCAAATGGCAATAAGATCCCCTGGGGCCCCCACATCCAGCTTCATTCGAATGAGGACGGTGTAAGCATGCTTTGTGCCGGCTTTGAGCGGGCAGAATTGGATCGAAGCGCACTGTTCACCACGAGCACATGAGACAAAGTATACCACGTTTTTGAATTGCCTCGTGAGCGCTACCTGGGATCGCTGTTTTTTAGCTTCTAAGAGCTTTTCCTTTTCCCAGGAGCCAATGGGGTTTTTGCTTGGAAATAATGGCATTTTCATTTTTGGGCCCCAAGGCCATTTTTGGTGGTTTTGACTTAACCCCTGCCGAGAAAAGCTCAGGGAGTAGTTATGTTCCAGCAATCCCGCCACTTGTGAAGGCCACTACCTTAGATATGCATGGAGAGATCGATTATCTTGATATGATAAGGTAGACACATAGAGAGAGAAACATCGGTCGCCGGAGGAGACCGACGTGAATGAAGTGTCTGTTCGATCCACCCCCAATCCAATGCCCACAGGACAAAGGTATGGAAATAAAGATCTACTCCCCCGTTTTGTAAGGTAGACACACCTAAAACCACCAACTTAAGGATTCAGAGCCTTTTTTTTTATTTAGGTTAATTTTTGGAGTGTAATTTTCACGTGTAGAAAAATAGGTTTCTCATAGAATGCATATTTTTTCAATTTTTTTTCCCAATACACATATAGGTACACATATAGGTACTAATTTTTAAAGGAAAAAGTACTTGGTGACCCAAAACTAATCTCTAGACTTTTTCCATTGTCACACCTAGCTGGTACTAATTTTCACTCATGATCAGACCCAAAACCACTAGCCTTTTTGAGTGTTTTCATTGGTCATAATTTTCACTCATGATCAGACCCAAAACCACTAGCCTTTTTGAGTGTTTTCATTGGTCAGTTTGAATTTTTGAGTGTTTTGATTGATCAGTTTGAAACTTTGAATTGAGTGTTCTGATAATGCTAATTCAGCTTAGTTGCGATTATGGTGAGACCTCTAGGTTGGTTTTGAGTGTACAATGGTGGTTTTAGGTGTGTCTAGACTCTACCTTAGTGGACGTCGGCAGTGGTGATTTTTCAGTTTTCACATGGTCCTTGACATGTGCAGGGAGGGAGCCAAGGACATGTTATGGGTGTAAGCATGGTAAAGTATACCAAAAAAGTGGTTAACTATTTGTCAGTTTCAGCCCTTTTGCTAAAATTATGCAAAAGTGATGGAAAAATGTTATTGAAGTCAAATTTTTTTGCTAATATAGATTCTCAACTTGTTTTTGTACAACTTGGAAAAGTTTCATGCAAAGTAGACACTTTTAAGTTATTGTATGAGGGCTTTAAGTCCAAGCAAAGTGAATGTGACCATTTGAAAAAGTGGCTAGAAAAGAATCAAAAACTATCTAAAAATCACTTTTGATGATAGGGGGCCCTCTGTATGTTTAAGAGGTATTCTAAAATAGTCAATTCATATGCTCATCAATTGGTTTAGGGTTCCAAAAGTGTCGCAAGGATGCTTTTTAAGAGGGTCACTCTTGCGGTACTTTTAGTGAGTTTTTTTTCACCCAACATTGTTTTTCAAATTGGAAAAAACATCTTCTAAAGACAATAGAGGGCCCCAAATGAAGAAATCAAAACTTTGGAAAAGTTTATTTTCATGATTTAGAACTAGTGGTCAAATTAAGTATCAATTGAAGATGTTCTTTTTATGAAGTTGCTTATTAGATACCTTGTGACACCCTAAAAAGTGACTAAAATGCTCAAGAACTACACCAAAATGCTCAAAATCAGCTTAGAGCTTCAAAAAACAGCACACTTCATATTCACTTTCTAGTGATCACACATTGCACTTACTGGTCCACTTTACCATGCTTACACCCTTATATTCATTAAAAAAAACAAACATATCCGGAGAACGGGTTGACTTCTCAAAAAATGGATGGATTTTGGACGTGTCAAATTCAATTTGGACGGATTCTTAAAACATTATTCTATAAAACGTAAATGGTGCTATTATCTGTTACATTTGAGTCATTTGTAAAGGTAACCCTTGTTTTGAAAAAGATATCCTCTCTTCTCCAATTTAAATAATTAAAATCAGCCCTGAATAGTTCTATTTTTTTTGAATTAGTTCAAGGAAGAAAAAGGCGGCTAGGATTCTTAATACAACATGACCTCTACTTTTTGTTTCTAAAACGTGGCTAAAAATCTTCTAACTTGTGTTTAGAGACCACCAAGCTCTTCGATATATAATAAATATTATAATTGTAAGACCACCAAGCTTTTTCATATCTACGAACTAGTGAGAGTGAACAAATAGTAACATAATAAATAAAAAGAGGTGTATCTTCTTGAAACTTTTCTTGACTTTACAAATACCTCTATTATGTCATATATGACATGTGAATATAAGCATAATAGAGTCAAAGTTCAAACCACTATTACCTAAAATCAAACTTCCAAACTTCAAGAACTCAATTCACCTGATGACATTGAGTCATCAAGCACAATCTTTAAAACCTTTTGAACACAATGTTCAATTCCGGAGAGATTTTGGGATGGGTTTTTGTTTTAACTAACGTCTCGATGGATGAGTTGAATTTGAAATCACCGGAGTTATGGAACGGGTTGCAATTTTTTTCCTTTCAATTCAAGGTTTCTGGATTTGGACATGCTAGAACTTTGTAAAATTAACCTTGCTGGATGACATTATACTATAAACCAGGCCAAAATGTCATTAGTGACCAAGATTGAACCTTGCAATCTCATTCCGTTGAGGAGGTAACTTAGAGACGGTTTTACACAAGAGTTTTTTCAAAGGATCGTCGTCGCACTCTTTTATGTCGTCGCACCTTGTTAGGTCGTCGTCGCACCCTTATTGTCGTTCCTCTTCATGTATGCCAAGAGGTCTTTGGATAAAGGTTATGTGTCCTTTGACATTACCATAGCCATTCAAATAATAATGAAATAAACCAGAAAAACAATAAAGAGTACATGACCTTTGGCATTCTCATACCCATTTAATCATAATTTAAGTAGGCAGCTTAAACATTGAAATCTCAATGAAATAGCCTTATAAGCGTTTGGCTACAAAAAAATCAAATTAAAAAAAAAAAATAAAAAATTGCTCTATCGGTGAAACCTATGCTAGTTCCTACTTAGCCTCAAATGCTTAAGAGATGAGCAATATGTTATCTACCTAAAACACTTTGAAGTACCAATACAACGAGGTTAGAAAACCTTCCATTATAATTAGGCATACCAAAAGATAGTTCTTATACAAGGTCGTGCCCAGTGCTCTTCTATAGGTTTGATGGAATAAGGCCATGTTCGTGTTTTCCATCTCCATCATTATCTATACGAGTTCCAAAAAATATAATAGAGGCTAGCAAAGGAGAGAATGCAAGGCCATATACTTTTTCTAGAACCTTTGTATTCAAAGATGACAAAAGATTTTCCTCCTTGTAATTTTTTTAAATTTTTTTTTATAATTTTTTGATAGAAATTAAGGGTAACCTTTACTGCAAAGATAAAGTACACAAGCAAACTCCCCCAGGTCCGGCGTAGCCCGACTTAGGGATCCCTAGGTATGCGGAATCCTATAGCTGGGGACCAAAAAGAGATCAAACCTATGCAGAACCCCATAGCTACAGACCATGAATCTAAAACTAATCAAGACTCCATAGACCACCATTGAGGATGGCTTCCATTCCTTATCTCATCCTCCATGGACAAACCAACCTGGTTAAAAATAGAAATTTGGGATCTTATCATCAAAATTGTAGTCTATTTGTAAAACTAAATTTCTGAATGGTTTAGCAAAAAAAATTCAAAATTCTCTTTTTAACTAGTTTGATTTTTCCATGGAGGGTGAGATATAGCAAGTATCCCATTGGTACACCAATTTAGTTAAAATTGGTAAAGGATCCCATCGCTCTTTGTTGGAGATTTTTTGCAAGCCTTTTGAGTTTTCCTCCATGCTATTCTTCCATAATAGATAAGTTCTATCCAAAGGGAGAGTTCTAACTTGACTTTGGTCCACCTCTTACCATTGAAAGTAGCATCATTCTTCTCTTGCCATAGTATCCATAAAACGATGCCTCAACAAAGAAGCCACATTCTACTAACCTGATAAAATCTCTGGGGCATCCTATGAGCAAAGATGCACTACTTGTCACGGCCACGTACTCAGAAAACAACTTAGGAAGACTCTGGAAGGATCTAGAAGTGCCTAGAAGCTCCTAGAAGCTTCCGGAAGATCCTGGAAGTCCCTGGAAGCTACTGGAAGCTTCTGGAAGTTCATAGAAGGTCTTAGAAGGTCTTAAGTTGTAGAAGGTTCTAGAGAACCTTCTTTTGAGCTAGTGTAAATAGGAGTCGAGGCTGAGGGCAACCTCAGTCTCAACAACGCATCTCTAGGAGCTCTAGCTCACACCTCTTGGTGTTATTGTGTACTCTTTTTTGTTAATCTGAGTATTGTTCAAGCTTTATCGAGAGTTCCTGTTCTAATTTGAGTCTTTTCTTGTAGCTTGTCTTCTCGTGTCCCTGACAGTTTGTCGATACTGTCTTATTTGCGAATATTAGAGCTAAGGTTTTCTTGCTAGAGCGTGGATTATCCCTCTTGCTTGAAGAACTGTTGGCGTCTTGAGAGTTGCGAATTACCCTCTCTCAAGCTGATATTTCGTTCAGCTTTGAATCTTCTTGTAAGAGTGCAATTTACCCCCTTCTTGGAGAATTCAAAGCTTTTTTTTAGAGGGCGTGGATTACCCACCTCTAAATCGGCGCTCGAGCTAGTTATCTGCTTAAATCATCTTACCTATATAGCAATGACTGGAGGTCAAGATATTAGTATGATCGAGTCTTTTGAAACTAGGTTTGACGCCCTTATGAACGCTATAAACGCGTTATCCACGAGACTCACGAACATAGAAGGCGTTGCTCACAACAACTCAAGCTCTAGAGCAAAGTCGACTACAGCTCATCAGCCATTTACGTCTGTACCAGAGGAGGTTGTTCGAGTCTGTATCTTTAGCGGCGCATTTGCTAAGTTTACGGCTGGCTCCGACGTTCGTTCACTAATGTCATATCCTCTCTAATGGATAAGATATTGTAACTTTCCCCTTCTCCTCCGCAAATCAAGGACCTCCTCCACTTCATATTCTTCATGATTTTCTACTTCAACAGAGGGCAAAGATGGTTGTAATCGTCCTGAGATAGTAGATTCTTTATATGATTCTAGAAGAGAGACATGGAAAACTGGATGTACCTTCATGGAAGCAGGTCACTCCAACCTATACGCAACTAGGTTGATTTTCTCTTGAATGCAGAATGGACCAAGTCGCCTATAGTCCAATTTGTTGTAGGGCCGATTAGTCTTGATGTTTCGCCGAAGAAGCCACACCTTATCACCAACATGAAAAACAAGAGATTCGTTTTGAAGCCGGTCTGCAGAAGTCTTATACAAATCTTGGGCTTATTGTAACTGCATCTTCAAAATAGCTTGAATTTTTGATAAATGTTTGGCAAGATTTTCAGCTGCTGGATTCTTGTCACCGGTGGACGCCAACATATCAAGTTTTGGATGATAACCATAATTGGCATAGAACGGAGTTTGCTGAGTTGACGCGTGAGAGTGGCGTTAAACAAGATCTACGCCTTAAAACAAGGGTCGCGCTCTGTTTCTGTGTACGCTTCTGAATACAAACAACTCTCTGCGGATATCAACTGGGACGAACAAGCAATAATGGACCAGTTTTATCGAGCTTTGAGGGATGACGTGAAGGACTTCTTGCTAAATTTTCCAGATCCCTGCACGCTTGATGAAGCTATTAGATAGGCTGTAAAATGTGATAATCGGCTCTTTCAGCGATATCAAGATTGTCGTTTTTCAAGTTCCTCAAGACAAAGCGCACATACTGCCTTAACGAAGGTTCATAATTCATATCAAGGCGTGGAAGATACGCAGATTAACGCAACACGCTTCAAGCCATTGACACCGGTACAGAAGAAACGAAGATATGAAGAGAATCTATGTCTCTATTGTGGAGAACCTGGACATAAAGCCGGCAGCTGTCCAAAGAAGCGGAAATTACCTGTGACAAAGATTAGAAGCGCCACAATTGAGGAAAACAAGGATGGCCAGTCACAGTAGGGGCCGTGCGACTGGACCTTTCAACACCATCAAAACATCAAGGTCCTTACCTCTCTTCCCAAACTTCTCAATCTTTTACCATACCTATTTCTGTTGGACGTGAAAACATAAAGACTATTAGTTTATTTGACTGTGGAGCATCTGCTTGTTTCATGGATATGGCTTTTGCAAAACTTCATAAGATCACGCTTCAGCAAAAGCCTAACCGTGTACAAGCAGAGGTGATAGACGGGCGACCTATAGTTGTCGCTAATGAGACTATACCTGTAGACGTAGCAATGGAGGGTCATAGTAGTAGGATTATGTTTAACATAATCAATAGTCCCTCCCATCTTGTTGTTTTTGGGATATCTTGGCTCAAGACGTATAACCCAGACATAGATTGGTTTTCTCGTACTATATCATTCTTAAGAAAACCTCAGCAGCCGAAGGAATGATTACAACTTGTCACACAACGAGCTGTTTGAGAGAGTATATTGACGAGAATCTTGCGAAGAATTTCATTCGACATTCCAAGTCCCCAATAGGGGCACCTATACTCTTTGTAAAAAAGAAGGATGGCTCGGTACGATTGTGTGTGGATTATCGAGGTCTGAACAAGGTCACTGTGAAGAATCGTTATCCGTTGCCACTAATATCGAGACTTTGGGACCAGCTCGGCCAAGCCAAGATCTATACAAAGATAGATCTCCGTGGAGCCTATAATCTTGTGCGGATAAAAGAAGGAGACGAGTGGAAGACTACATTTCGCACAAAGTATGGGCATTTTGAGTATAATGTCATGCCGTTTGGATTGACCAATGCGCCGGCCATTTTCCAGCATTTAATGAATGATGTTTTTCGAGAATATCTGAATAGATTCGTCGTTTGCTATTTAGACGACATTCTGATCTACTCCAAAAAAGTCGAAGAACATGAAGAGCACGTGAAGCTGGTATTACAAAAGCTGCGAGAAAAGGGCTTATATGCCAAAGCAGAGAAATGCGCATTCCACCAACCTAAGGTTGAATTTCTTGGATATATCATATCTAGCGAAGGCCTTATGATGGATCCAAAGAAAGTTCAAGCAGTGACAGACTGGGCGTCACCAAAAACAATACGCTATGTGCAATGTTTCCTTGGTTTTGCTAACTTTTATCAGATATTCATCAAGAATTATTCACAAGTTGTGGCCCCATTGACCCGGTTGACATGTAAGGACAAGTTGGAGTGGACACCTGCAGCACAGAAGGCATTTGAAGATTTGAAGATTGCGTTTACTATAGCTCCAATCTTAGTACATCCTGACTTTACAAAGGCGTTTTATATGGAGACGGACGCCTCTGATTTTGCACTAGGAGCAGTGCTCACGCAGATGGGAGAAAATGGAAAACTTCATCCTATTGCATTTTATTCAAGGAAATTTTTGGCGGCCGAGATCAACTATGAGATTCATGATAAAGAACTTCTTGCTATAGTTGATTCCTTCCAAGAATGGCGTCATCTGTTAGAAGGAGCTGCTCAGTCGGTTGTTGTGTATATCGACTACAAAAATTTGGAGTACTTTACATCCGTTCGGGTTTTAAATCGTCGCCAAGCTCGTTGGAATATGTCCTTATCCTGGTTTGATTTTACTTATCACATATTGGCCAGGGAAGCAACAAGGATTGTCGGATGCATTATCAAGAAGGGCGTATCTTGCACCAAAGGCTGGAGACGCGACATTTGATCGACAATGCACAACATTGTTGCAGCCTGAACGATTTTGCCTCAATGCGATGTCAATGGCATTA
The DNA here is from genome assembly GCA_014871385.1 of Ceratodon purpureus. Lineage (NCBI taxonomy): Eukaryota > Viridiplantae > Streptophyta > Bryopsida > Pseudoditrichales > Ditrichaceae > Ceratodon > Ceratodon purpureus. Next base: position 3,064,086 of record CM026427.1, on the reverse strand, counting down.
TCAATTGATGCCGACTTCCGTCGTGATATTCAGATTGCATCTAGCCAAGACCCTTTGTTTTGTAGAACAAAACAACATCCTGACAACGACAAGTTCAAGATTCAAGATAACTTGTTGTATTTTAAAGATGGTGTGTATATTCCGGAGGGGCCACTCCGACTCCGCATGCTTCAGTCTCGCCACGACTTCCCTGCAGCGGGACATTTTGGCTTTAACAAGACATTGGAGCTTGTTTCTCGAGATTTTTGGTGGCCACAAATGTGGAAGGCCGTCAAAGACTTTGTATTATCTTGCGATACATGTTCAAGGTCAAAGAATCCTCGGCAGTGACCTTATGGGCTCTTGCAACCATTGCCGATTCCTCAACGGCCGTGGTCATCTGTTTCAATGGACTTTATCACAGATCTGCCGCCATTAGCTACTTTTGACGGCATCTGTGTTGTGGTAGACCGGTTGACGAAGATGGCGCACTTTATTTCATGTACAAAGTCTATTTTTGATGAAGAGACTGCAAAACTCTTTCTTGACAACATATATCGGTATCATGGCTTGCCAGATGATATTATTTCTGATCGGTGACCCCAATTTATATCTAGATTTTGGACATGGCTGTTTGAAATATTGAAGGTCGACATCAAGCTCTCTTCTACTTTTCATCATCAAAGTGATGGCCAGACGAAACGCGTTAATCAAGTGTTGGAGCAATATCTACGATGTACAATCAATTATCAGCAAGACGACTGGACATCGTATTTATCGCTAGCGGAGTTTGCTTACAACAATTCTATTCACACGTCAACTCAGCAAACTCCGTTCTATGCCAATTATGGTTATCATCCAAAACTTGATATGTTGGCGTCCACCGGTGACAAGAATCCAGCAGCTGAAAATCTTGCCAAACATTTATCAAAAATTCAAGCTATTTTGAAGATGCAGTTACAATAAGCCCAAGATTTGTATAAGACTTCTGCAGACCGGCTTCAAAACGAATCTCTTGTTTTTCATGTTGGTGATAAGGTGTGGCTTCTTCGGCGAAACATCAAGACTAATCGGCCCTACAACAAATTGGACTATAGGCGACTTGGTCCATTCTGCATTCAAGAGAAAATCAACCTAGTTGCGTATAGGTTGGAGTGACCTGCTTCCATGAAGGTACATCCAGTTTTCCATGTCTCTCTTCTAGAATCATATAAAGAATCTACTATCTCAGGACGATTACAACCATCTTTGCCCTCTGTTGAAGTAGAAAATCATGAAGAATATGAAGTGGAGGAGGTCCTTGATTTGCGGAGGAGAAGGGGAAAGTTACAATATCTAAGTTATCCATTAGAGAGGATATGACATTAGTGAACGAACGTCGGAGCCAGCCGTAAACTTAGCAAATGCGCCGCTAAAGGTACAGCCTACAGGAATTTGATCAACGATATCCTGAAAAACCAAAACCACATTGCAGATGAAACTTCACAAAAACGCGTCTTGTATAGGTATATTAAAAGATAGAGTTTTGGTATGCAAAAAACACAACTACATGTGCTGTTTGTTTAATTTCCTGTAACCATATCAAATTTACGAGTACGTCTAGACATGGATAGCGAAGAAGTAGATACTACATTAGCTGTACTTTCTCAGCCTAGCGGATCACGTCGACGTCCATAAGATGAAGAACCAACCAAACCCAGATGGCGTCAAAGGATACCAAGTAGCAGATCATTTGTATTGGTGTTAGAAGTTGAACCTGCTGGTGAAGGCCGTCCTGAAGGCGTATTTGCAGGACGTTTTCATAACGAAGCTACGAAGGTTCAAGCATGGTCACATGTCAAAGGCGCTGGGCACTATCGATGGCTGCAAGGACCCATGAGTCATCTACCTCGAGCAAAACAGTTGGAATACATTGTAGAGACTATGCGCCAAGTGTTCGATTTCTTGTGATTTTGAAGGTGATCATGTTCTAAGCTTCTCGTAGACCTCGAAGCTAAAGGGGGAGGTGATGTCACGGCCACGTACTCAGAAAACAACTTAGGAAGACTCTAGAAGGATCTAGAAGTTCCTAGAAGCTCATGGAAGTTTCTAGAAGTTTCTGGAAGCTTCCGGAAGCTCATGGAAGTTCCTGGAAGCTCGTGGAAGCTCGTGGAAGTTACAGGAAGCTTCTGGAAGCTCGTGGAAGCTCGTGGAAGTTACCGGAAGCTCCTGGAAGTTCATAGAAGGTCTTAGAAGGTCTTAAGTTGTGGAAGGTTCTAGAGAACCTTCTTTTGAGCTAGTGTAAATAGGAGTCGAGGCTGAGGGCAACCTCAGTCTCAATAACGCATCTCTTGGAGCTCTAGCTCACACCTCTTGGTGTTGTTGTATACTCTTTTTAGTTAATCTGAGTATTGTTCAAGCTTTATCGAGAGTTCCTGTTCTAGTTTGAGTCTTTTCTTGTAGCTTGTCTTTGGGTGTCCCTGACACTACTTCCAGTTGAGAATAGTGACGCGGGTTCCTCTTGAGAAGAGAGTTCCCCTCTCTCCACCTCTAGAAAGTTTGGAGAGAACTTTGGCACACCACTTCTACGCAGTAACTGCTGATGGACACTCCCAAAGCGATGTAAAACCGTTTATCTCTTATCACCGTTGCACACAATGCATTGTTGATCTATGTTTGGTTGGAACCTCCCTCTCCATGCGTTCATGGCCACTACCCTATGCCATACCATCCAAATAAGCCGGACAAGCTTTTCTAATCCTTTGCTTGTCCCATACATTGAGCACTTATGAATTTTTTGTTGAAGAAGAATAATGCTCATTGACAAAGGTGGGCACTATCTCTCACTAAATTAAGATTTATCAAATTTGCACAAAATCAAGTGATTTTTCATACATGTACTTTAAAAGTATGACATTATTTTCTTTCAAAAAGCAAGAGTAAGATTAAGCGGTTGAATATATGGAGGCTTGTCGTAAAGTGATGAGCACTTGACTAACATGAAGAATGGAATGCACAATCATCCTCCTTGTTAGGAGTAATCAGTCCCTATGCAAGGCTAGTGGTGCAACGACGATCCACCCTTTCATGTACCTTGGAAAGAGAAGGCAAGTGACTAGAATAAGGGAGAGTGCTCAATAATGACTCAAATTTGAGTATGGGAAATTTGTAGTGAAGTTATGAGTGTAAAACATTTTAGTGCGTGAAGAAAGTAAGTGAAAGGGTAATTCAAGTGGATTCATTATTTTTGAACTCTTTTGTAATTTTCTATGAATTTCAAAGGTGGACTTATAGGTGTTTCTAAAATGATGCCCTAATTTGATACCCTATAATGTTTACTATGAATACATGAGTAATATGACATTGTTGGATTGCGAAGCTATCATGTACCTCTTGGTGAAGAAGCCAAGAGCTCCATTATTGGTATTAGGTACCTTTCCATTTCAGAGCACCCACTCTCAGGTGCATAGACTCTAGGCTGGTGTTTCCTTACAGCTAATAGTAACAGTTGCGAGGAGTGCGGTCTTGGCAGCTAGTACCCATGCTGAGACCTGGGGGAAAGAAGGAGAGTATGAAGCAAAACAGAATGAGATTGGGGAAGAAAACTCTCAATTTGGATTTGTTACCAAATGATGTAGATTTCTGGTTTGCTTTTGGGGTTCTGGTTGCGGGTTTGGGATTGGCAGCGACCAAAATGGAGTGAGAGAAAGAGAGTAGAGTGGAGCTGGCTTGGTAAGTTTAATTAGTCGACGGTTGTACGCAGCAACGCGCAGCCATAGTACTTATAAAAGCGTATAGTAACATGTGGTGAGCGGATTGAAGAAGTAACTATAATTTGAGACCACCGATCGACCTCCAAGTTATTTAGTTGATGTTCAATAGGGATCCGTGTGGTTTGAGCATGATGTTGAGAAAGATTCCTTCTTACGTCGTCCACAATGATCTACTTTTAGCTGTTAGATTGAATCCGTTATGGAAAAGTTCCATTAAAGTCATCCACTATAGCTTTAGTTCTTGTTCGTGTTTTTATGAGCCTGGGCATCACCTTAGGTGCTACCGTAGGTGGAGGGCCGGTTCGACACTAAATAATTCAAAAATCAGGTGCGGAAAACTTTGGAAATTATTGGTATTTTTTGGCGAATATTACATAAATTACAATTCAGATTTGCCGAAAAGTAAAAAATTTGGAATTTTTCATTAGGATCAACCCTAAATGGAAGGTGCGTGAGATTCAATGGGGAGAAGGTGCTCTTTTTGTAATCAAACCCACTTACATTAGTCCACAAAGAGTATGGGTTAAGACGTAGCAAGACTCTAGGTGAGGTTTTAGAAATGTGTTGAATACAAATTTTTGGAGTCCAATTAGCATAGAAGATGAAGTTTAATGGAATTTTTTCAAACTAAGAAAAGTTGAGGAATCAAGCCTTCTTCCACTTCCAACAAAGTTTGTGTTAAAATAAGTTTTTATGCAAAAGATATAGACAAAAAAACATTGTAAAGATCTATGTGTCAAACTGCGTTTCTAACAGTTTTTCAAAGCTCATTTGTGCTTAGAGGATCAACTTTTTTGGAATTGTTTTGGTCGAAGAAAATCTTAGGAATCAAGTACTCTTTCACCTCCAACAAATTTTATGTCATTTGAAGACTTTATGCAAAAGCTATGCATGTTATAAAAATAAAGACTAACTAGGTGCTTCACCTCAAAGTTCACATATCCCACATGGATTGTTGGATACAACTCCATTCCACTTGTATAAAGTACAGAGCATTCCTAACTTCCACACCCAAAGTCTCACATACCAATTTGATGTAAAGTCTTGATCATGACAACATGACGGAATTTAAAATTTTATGGAGAAAATTGCCGAAATGATCAATAAATCAATTTTAGGTGTCGTATGCAAGTTTTTCACCTTTATTAATTATTTGACAAAGAAGTGTCGAACCGGCCCTCCACCTACGGTAGTCTCCAAGTGCAACCATGTGTAGTCGATGTGATTATTGCAAATAACTCAGCTTGAAAAGGGGTTTAGATGCAAGCAACTCAGTCTTGTCACTGAGCCTGTGGAGGGGTTGTTTGTCAGCAAGTTGTTTGCAGTTATTGTCACTCCTGGCTCATTCACACTAAGCCCGTGCAGCACTTGCACTGCCGCTCTCGAAATGAAGGTAAATCCAAAAACAAAAAATATTGAAAGCCTTGATTCTTTTGCTGCAACTACTTTGCAACTACATTACACTATCACAAGTTGAGCCATGCTCTTTTTTTGCATTATGTTCCTTCTTGTGATGCGTTGGAGTAATTTCTCATTTCATATAATTTTATATTTCTTAATTCCCAAAAGATTCCCTCAAAGTTATTGAATGCAAGGCAAAGGGGTTGAGGTTGCCTAGCCCCTGGTCTCCCTCTAAAATCAACATTATGTAACTGCGGCTTTATTTCGTCATGTAAATGCATGCCCGCCGACCTAAAAACCTATCAATTTTGCCCAATGAAGTTTGTGTGATTGCTTGTTTTTTGTTGGTAATGGAACCCAAATGATATTCGTCGTAACTTTATGAATTTGGGCAAGAGCACCAAAAAAGGCTCGTCGGTGGAGGTTTTGTTGGGCAGAGTCCGGGCTGGTGGTTGCAAGCCCCACTCCCTTCCCCAACTAACCCCAACAAGGAAAAATGGTTGAAACGTATAGCAATATTCTTACATTTGAACGCGGGCTGGTGTTCAAGAACCACTGGACTCAGCTCTGGTATGGCCTTAATATGGACTAGGGCCACACTGGGCAAATACACCAGTCCAGGTAGTAGTCTCCAGCTTAAAATGGGTTGGCTGGGACTCGCTGGATGCAAAGCTACACCATCACTCGAGTAGTAGAAACATGCTTCAACTACACTGAGAGGCTACACCAAAATCACATATTGGTATTCATTTTTTTTTGGCATTATGTTCCGATTAGCGTAGAACAATTTTCAGTGTAATCAATGAAATGGCACTCTTCCACTTTAGCTATTTTTGTCTCAATCTGGCCTCCTACTTTATCAACCAATAGTGTACATGTCCATGACCTTATTTCAGGTTTTGCACTTTATGGAATTTCTAGAAATGGAAATCCTAGAGACTCTTCAGTTTCTTATGCCTAAAATGGGTGGAGAATCAGGCTAGAAGATGAACAGCTGATTCGCCGAACATGATTATCAAGTTACTACAGTCACATTCTGGCACCAATCAAATACATTTTCCTTTCCGGGCCATGGCAGAGGACGTGCACTTTCCTCAATACTGTAGGAGGTTACTATAGGAGATTTAATTACTTGGAGCTTTATACACACAAGAGACACAATCACAGATTCAGCTTTGTTTCACATGTCCCATAAGCATTGTGTACCAAATGTCAATCCTTGGCTACATAGAGGCTCCGACTCATTCTGACCTTCACACACAAATACGTGCTCAGTTGGGAGCTAAACAATCTCTGTTGATTGAGTAATGTTAACCCCTAAATGCTCTTGAAAATTTCAGGCTCAAACTATCTTTTGATACCTCTTTCTAAAGCAAGCTGATTTTATTAATTTCATAACATTCTTTTGCAATTTCAACCGTAGGATCTTATAAATAACTCATCAAAAAGCTATTTCTCAAATTCTTAGAGTCAAAAACCAAACCAATCACAAGATCGTGATGTTTAAACTTCCAAGACAAGTTATTTCCAATCCTTCAAAAAACTAAAATCTTGTCTTCAACGAATTTTCAGAAAATATGCTTTAGAATTTTAGAATGGAAAATTTCATATTCTATTTTTAAAATGACTTGAGATTCTTGACAAAAAATTTCAAAACATTAAACCTTGATTTTCATCTTCAAACCATAAATAATAAAAATTAGATGTAGAATAGAGGGAAAAACTAAACTACTAATTTTGTCCACATGAAAATAGATATTGTCAGTTCGAACGGTGAAAATGGTGTAACAAGTAACCAAAAACTTTTCCAATTTTTAATTTTGGAAAATTGCTAAAATCGAGTTCAAAATCAATAGTTGAAGTTATTTTTGATGAAGAGTTGACCGAACTGCCCGCATAATATGACTTCTCATATCTCTTACCTCACTTATTGGATTGGCATGGCTCAAAGTTTCCTATGTCCATACAAATCAGTTGAAAATGATGATATTTTAATTTAGTTTTTAGAAAAAGATTTGAGTTTTTTATATGCTGCCCGCGTTGAGATTTTGAACCTTTAATCCTTCATAACTTTTGCATTACATATCAGAATCATATGAAACAAAGCTTGACATGTACGTAATGACTTAAGGAATCTACATACAAAAGCTCAAAACTTAATAATGATTTTTAAAGGCGTAGCAGCCTGCCCAAAATAGGCTGCGACCACATTTTGGTCGCCAGTGCATTTAGGGGTTAAGGACCCAAGTAAACTCGCTCGGAACTTCACCCTCTTATCATGACTTTCCATCCAATGAATGTAATCAACCTCTGTCCATACGATCAATAATTAACTCAAACAATTAAATTACTGAATCGCTAGATTTAATGCTGAGGAACAACAATGTAGGCCACGTGAAGTACTTTGGAAAATTGCACAAATTTCAATACTGGGAAATAATTCATGGAAAATTTTACGTCCTCCCCGAAAACTGACTTCCAACCCGGGAAAAATATCATCCTGTTAATGGTGGTCCAGAAATAGTGTGGGTAGCTTAAGTGGTTGGTTATAGGACAATCAATTAACCTTATTGTGGATCAGCCTAGTAGCCTACTCCCATGACTTCACTTATGTACCAGTGGGCCGGCATAAAATGCAAAGTCAACCATTGATTGGTTCAAAAAAGAATAAAATATAAAAAGTCAACGAAGCTAATCTGGGTTAAGTGCTGAAAAGTGCTCCTTAAAGCCCAGAATGCAGAACAGTTCTGCACAAGCTGGACCCTAAAAAATGAATCGACCAAAACTATGATCGTTTTTCGGAGTGAGGATCTGTGATTTTGCACTACTGTACTGTACATGATGCTATTGTACTGTACTGTACTTTACTGTACATCTATGTACTGGAAATGAGTGAGGAAGTCAACTCCTTTGAATTTCTATTAGCATTTTTTGATCTAAACGTGCGAACATTGAAGGCTAAGCAAGAGTGTTGCTCATTTTCTGTTAACCCTTTAGTGCTTAGGTAACCACTAAATGGTCACTAAGTGGCACTAGTGGAATACTTGTCCACTATGACCAAACTGTATGACCAAAAAAATTCCTGGTCACGAAGCTTAATCCTCATTGGTGGAGAGGGGAGATCTCTTATAAATTGGGGGGCTATAGACCTCTCCTGGGGTGCACCACACAATTCTCACGCATGGAAACTGTTCATACGCTGTTCTGACCAATGACAGCCATGCGAATTCTGGGCCCATTACTTATTTCCTAATTCAGATGTATGGTGGGCCAGAGACGAACTGCCCAGCGATTATCCTAGTGAAATAAATTCGCCACATGTTACGGGCCTTGCGCTTACTGTACATTCCGGCCTCATTTGACCCCTTTCATGGTGTACTCACAAGTTTATCGAAGGCATGATTGTATGCGGCAGTGGGATTGATACCCTTTACGGAGATTATCAGCCCAGTAGCAAGATTAGATTACCGCATTGTGCACAACGTCGAGAGCGAGAGGGAGAGAAGTGTGCACAACGGCGACGTCAACGTCAAGAGCGAGAGGGAGAGAAGAGAGCGTCATTGGAAGCGTGAGAGAGAGGTCGACAGAAGGGGAGACGCAGCAGGACACCACCGAAGCGCAGCGTTGCTCGCGACGTAGGAAGGCACTACTCTCGCACTCTAGCAGTGGGAGGCCAGGCTTGTGTTCGGTCGCTGGAGCTAGCGGCGGTGCGGAGCGTGAATGTGACTGAAGGGAGTGAGCTGCGGGTTCCGGCGAGGGGATGCGGCGCGGAGGTGCGAGACGGGGTAGAGCGAGACGAGGTGCTTTGAGCGGTGCGTTCATAGGTGCGAGACGAGGTGCTTTGAGCGGAACATCACAGGTGCTTTGAGCGGAACATCACAGATGCGAGAGGAGGTGCTTTGAGCATCAGTTCAAGAGCTTCTGTGATGTTCAATCACTTAAATTAGTGCTAGTATAGTTGGTCTTAGATAGTTATGGCGATGTCTTGTGTGTAAGAATGTGTTGAGGTGATCGCCAAGAACCAGGAATGGAAGCACTGAATTCCTCGCTCGTGGACAATAAGGTTGGAAAGGTAGGTGCGAGCGGTGCGATGTTGCGCACTGCGCAGCAGCCAACCTAGGGCGGCCTTGAGAAACCCTCGATCCCCTCTCTCCCGGGTATCAACTGCAAGAACCTTCCATGTAAAAAAAATTACGATTTCAAATTCACGACGCTGGTCGCAGTGGGACCCTGCTACTGTTCACGACCCTGCTAAGTTTGGAATGACCAATTTGACCAAGATCGAAAAGAGATGACCAGGGAGCCATCTTGGTCATGAAATTTGATTTCGGTCACCATCCTGGTCATAGAATCAGTCATACAGGCAAGCCCTCCCGCTAGTGTGGTCACTAGATCACAGGGAAAAAAATGTTGGAAAATCTATGAACCATCTCAGTCCAATGTTTGAAGTTGAGATGTGCAACTTTTGCATTTGCAGATGTTGTCAAAAAGAAAATTTGAAATTTGAGTTTCTTAGCTATTCAAATATCTATGTACAAAACACGAAAATATTGAAAATCCTTAAAAATAGGACACATTTATTATGTGATACTTCTTGTGTTTGCAAGTTTGTTATCTTGTATTTTTTTTTGGAATTGTGTTACCTTCTTCATGTTCTAGTAGTATATATTTTCCAATCTTGGTCAATGTACCAATTACTTATTTCTTAGTTTAATGTATAAATTTTGTCCTAAACTATACTTGGATTAGTCACTTTCACTTATAAAATCTACAAGAATTATCTATAAGTGAGTTCTTGATATAAATGATTGCAGCAAAGCGATCTTGGGAGAGACCATTGTTAAACATTTTTACTTTCATGTTTGAAAATTTAACCCAAATTTTATTTAACCTTGAAGTTACACACCCCAAAATCTCAATTTTGAATATGCATTTATACAATTCACAGACATACTATAATCTTCCAATTCAACGGTCTGATCTTACCAAGATTAATTGATACTTGTTTCATTGATCTATACTTACATTCATACCATATACGTTTGGATGCTGTCAATAGTATCACTAATCTCAACATTACCAAAATTGCCCTTCAAAAATTACGGAAAATGTACAAGTTACACTTCAAAAAAAATTGAAAATTTAAGTTCCGCATCATACACTGAGTCGAAGAAGAAGAAGATGAAGAAGATTAACAAGTCTTCTACTTTCCTCCCCCTCCACCTTCTCTTTTGTCCCTACACCAATTGTTTTTTTTTTTTTTTTTTTTTTTTTCCTTTTTGGTTATTTTTTTTGCACCATGACCTATTTTTTTTGAATGCAAGGATGGCTACGAATGATAAATATTTGGTGTGAACACGAGGCGACATAGAATTGCATTCATATGTTAGAATGGCGATTTACATAAAATTACTATTACTATGTTATGCAATTGCTATAAATTTGAAGTCCAAGTGAAATGGCTATTAAGCACCTACAATTGCATCTACATGACTATTTGTCCATAAATCGGTGTAGGAAAGCTAGCTATCTAAAATGTTACATTACTAAACCTCTAGCAATGAGATTCACTTGCTAAGTGCAATTTGGCTTCAAATGTGACCTGTAAAACACAGGCAGACATTCCCACGCTCAAGTAAATGAGAGTCATACAAAATCAACTGAGCCACGGAATTATGTGCAAAGTTTATCACAACAAAATTAAAAAAATTTGTAACTGAGTTCAAAAACCTAGCAATAGTGATTGCAACAAAAAAGCCAGTAGGACTCTTCAAATGTATTGGCGTGTCATGAAAGCTTGCCGAAGCCAGCCGAAGCCTGCCTAACTCAGATTAATACTACAGATAGTAGCGGTATCTTTTTGCGTAATTTGCCCATTTATCAAAGCATGCCTCATATGGGAAAGTATGCAAAGCAAAACAATGTTGGCTATACATGCTGACGACCACTTGAAGATAGACGTTTAGTGCATTACAAAGCTTGTTTTCTAGAAAGCTCAGGGTGTTGAAACAATTCTCATCTTGCACGGAACCAAAAATATATATCACATTAATCCCAACTACTTTCATTTCCTCAAGGTACACACCTACACACTTGCTCCATCTAGTGTGCGCCATAAGAGCATCCACATCGGTCCGCAGCAAGCCGGGACCCGGCTTCATATTCAAGGGTGCCATTGGTTGGCACCTTTGAATATGAAGCTCGGTCCCGGCTTGCTACAGACCGGTGTGGATGCTCTAAGCAAGTTATGGGTTTACAATGAAAGGAGGCTCCAGGGCAACGGAGTAATTGTTAAGCATGGCTAGCTTGAAATAGCCATGTTGGGCGTCAAGTTTTCAAGTCCAGAATGAGCTCCACATGTCGGCCTTTATTTTCACCATTACTAATGATCATTTTGCACCGAAGAATTTGTTTAGCTCCTCTAGATGCTTTTCAAAATTACTTTCTGTCCCTAAGACTGCCCAATACTGGAGGTAAACTATATCTAGAGCATCCAAAACATTTTAGGCTGGAACCACAACATCAGTTGCTAGCCTATGATGCTGCAGTTGCAAGAGAGTTGGAGCACACTAAGTAATATGAAAGGAGATAAACATAGATAATCAAAATCACAATATGCAAGAACGAACAATAAAAAATAATAATAAAAAAAAAAAAAGTTAGAGAGAGAGTAAGTGAAGAGGGGATTGTAAGAGAGCTAACTTGAGCACTAGTCTCTGACCCATGCAACCAATTCATTGTCTCGTCTGGGCAGATAACATCATTGGCTCTCACGAACAAATGAACCAACTCAATCATATAGCAAATAACCTCAGAATCCCACAAATTTATACAACAATTGCTCCTCCTACCCCTGTAAATACCCTTGTCAAACCTAGCAAAAAATGGTCTAAACTATATTATCCAAACATCCCCGCAAACAACCATATATCCATTCCACAAATTCCAAACTACCAAACAAATTTACCATTAAAATTCCACCCACATTTCAGCTACTACATCGATGGTTCTTTTATACCCCCAAAAGAAATTGGCCCAGGCGAATGGATGAGAAAAAGAGCTAGATTTGGTATTTACAGCCCCAAAGGCCTCAATATCTCCAAAAGATTAGACGGTCACCAAAATATACTACGCACTGAAATGATGGCAATACACAAAACACTAAGAATTCTCAATACACAATTCCCTAACGAACCAACATATATATTTACTGATTGTCTAAATGTATTATACTTACTTAACACACAAATAAAACACCCCATATTAGACAACAGCCATCCAGATCAAGTCACACTTGCCTCCATGGTAGAACTACTACAACAAAGAACACAACCAACTACAATATATAAAGTTAGAGCACACGTGGATATTGATGGCAACGAAGAAGCAGACAAATTAGCAAAACTAGGGACACACAAAGCCCATAGAAAGGCTGAACACGCACACAAATTTGCCCATGCCACTCCATACTACTTCTAAAAAGACGATTGGCCATCCATGATGTCTATTCCAGACAAAGGCCCCGTTCGAATCCTAGAAAAACAAATCAAGAAATATGATAGAGAAAACAATTTGGAAATAATGGCCATGCAAACCCCCAACATTTGCAAATGGACAGAAAACGCAGATATAGACAATGAAATCTCCAATGAATTTTGAAATAACCCAGCTATTACAGACAAACAAAAATCATGCCTCATCAAATTTCGTACTGGAACTTACATCATTACATGGGCCAAGCTAGAAAACAAATGTTCTATGGAAGGGATAGATTCCCGTCTATCTCATGCCCAGTTTATAACTCTCCTGAACCGGACACATGGTTACACGTCCTACTCACATGCCAACAACAACACATTCACTCACTTCGAGTCAAAAGACATAACAAAGCAGTTTGGGAAATTAGAAAACTACTTGTCTCATCTGAAAAATCTTGAAGCTTTATTCTTATGAATGCTAGTACCTTCAACGATAAACCTTCAGAAAACACCATCCGTACTTGGCTTCTACCTTGTACATGTGGCACACAAAGATGCCATTGTAACTCTTGATTTCGACCAGATATTCTCTGCGTTAAAGGCTTACCATACCAAAGCAACCCTCCTACAAAAATTGACCTCAATCTCACCATATACTTCATCGAATTTACATACTCCAATGACCGATTCTCCCAAAAATACTAGAAGCCAAAACCAACAAATAGAATCCATTAATTGCCAACATCATTGCTAAAGGATGGAAAGTCGACCCTCTCATAGTTATCACTGCTAGCGCCAGAGCCACCACACACATCCCATCCATGAAACTACTAGAAGATAGATTCAAAATTCTCATGCCTACCATCAAAAACACTTTCAAAAATATTAATACAATTGCTATACAATATGCCAGGTCTATCCTTCTTTACGAAAGAAGAATAGAAAACCACCAACCATTACCCGAGACATTGGATCCGCCATAGTCCAAATTATAGAACAAATTTTTTTTAACAGCTAGAGCTACTTTATTTGAATGTTAGCACACGAGTGCAAAGTCTCTTGTCACTTCTCGCTAGGTGGGCCGCTGATTGGCACAACACATTTCCTGCATGCGATTTCTCACTTAGCAGTACCAAGCCACTTCATCCCCCACATCTGCTCAAACAAGTCCATCAGGGTTCAAACTGGACCAGCTATATGAGACAAACGCTCATTTCCAACCAACAATGAGCTCGTGGCTTGGCGTTCAAACTCTCACTGCAAACTAACTTATACATCCGTTTTACTGATTTTTTGTTACTGGTTACTTGTGACTAAAGTGTCTACTCTCGAAAGGGGGAGTAGATCTTTACTTCCATACCTTTGTCCTGCGGACATTGGATTGAGGGTGGATCGAACATACACTTAACCCCTAAGTGCCTAGGAAAGCCGAAATGGCTTTTTGTTGTTTCGGTCAGTCTAGATAAAGGGGTTAAAATTGATATTTTTGCCTAATATTTTTACTGGATGCTCCCTATAATGCAAAGTGTATGTGGTAAAATTTGCAAAGCCAAATTCCAATTCTAAGACCTCCATCTAGAAATTTTAGGTTTCAAGTCCAAAACGGGCAGCTTAAAATTAGGCTTTTTTTAAAAAAAAATCTTGATATATGTTCATAACCAAACCACCACTCACATTCCAAAGAGACCCAAGTCAAAAAACATACCAATTTTACAAGGGCAGCCTCTAAAAATTACAAAGACAAGCTTCAATATTTTCAGTAATTTTTGAATTACTTCTTTCAAAATTCGTCAAAATTTGAGATTTTGGAATTTTTTAAAAATAATTTAGCTCAAAAATCAAAAACTTATAAAGTCGCCTAACCACCATTCAGATTTTTCTAAAACCAAATATACGTGACTTCATGCATGTTTTACTATATCAACGTTTTCAGACCTACTTCTAGAAAACAATTTTTATGAGAGCCAAAAAAAGGAATGAGTCTCTCAAATTTTCCATGGAGGTACTCAACTTGATTACAGACATGGAAAAAAATATGAGCAAAATGTTTGGGGTAACAATCTTCAACTCCCCTTTTGCACCATTTTGACCATGTCATTCAGCTAATGCCCAAAAAAAGTTTTGCGGCAACTTTGAATATTATAATCTCTTAGATGGTAAACATCCAACGGCTGAAAATTTTATCAGTACTTCTAAAGAAGGTTCAATAAAAGATCTTACGGCTGGATGTCTAAAAAAAGTAAATTTGATTGGTTCAAATTGTCGTTTCTACAAAGTGGTCAAAAATCACTGTTTTGAAGGTTTTGAGACCAAAAACATGCTTGGGCACTTAGGGGTTAATTCAAGTCGGTTTCCTCCGAAGGCCAAAGTTTCTCTCTCTCTTCTAGGCATTAACATTCTTGGAATTTGCAAAATGAATACTTTGCCTTCATACCCTACCTCTACTTCTACATGATCTAGAACCCCTAAGCACTATTAAACTTGATTCTTCTTTTTCCTTCATGTGATCCACCCCAAGGACAAATCATTGTTTGAAATGAAAGTCATGAAGAACATGAATGCAAAGCATTCAATGAGATAAGAATGTCACTTTCTTCACGTCACATATATAACAAGGAAGTAGTCCAATTCTTGACTTTGATCTATATAGTCATGCAAATTAGACATTTTGGAATTGAACATCTTCTATTGCTGAAATTGTAGTGTTCATTATGAATGAGGAGTCTAAATTTCCTATAAGACAAAACATGATGCCTATTTAGAAATCTTTTGTGGTAGACTAGCCATCTGTTTCCGTGACATAGCCTATGAAAAGGGGTACCAACTTAACCATGAAGGAAATTTTAGCCCTTGAAGAAGCAGGTCTTCAACTCTAACAATGTGGTTTCTTGTCTCCGCACCGACAATTCCAAAACGCAGCACCTATGCCACTTCCAAGAGCTAATTTTTCAACTCCGTTAAATCGAGACGCACATCCTAAAACTTGAAATGGAATTGCCATAAAAAGAAGCGTAGAGGCACCCGCCTATAGACATAGGAATAAGTGGGGCAATTCAAGACGTATGACTAGTTCTTACGTGACTAGTCTTACATCCATAGCATATCCTGGGTATGGATGTGTTATTTCTATGGATAATGGAAATGGAAAGGTATATTGTGTTACCGTTACTAATTTACCACAATGTACCTGCCTCAATATTTTAAGATGACATCAAAGACCTCTTGAGATAAGGGTCAATAGATGTACTGCAAGTACGTGTTACGTGTACTACATCTTTCAATATTTTTGTAAGATAAACTACAAAGTAGATATTTTCATGCATGCCCCCAGCTTCAACTACAATAATGTTATGCGAGTTTTGGAACTTGCTAAAGTTGCGAAACCACGAGTCAATAGTTTCCAGAGAATGAAAGGCGTTTTAAGTAATCTATGTAATTTATGAAAATACTACTATAGACAAGTTTTCTTAGGCCCTACTCTTTTTATACTTGTCAAAAACCCTAGTTAGCATTAGCAAAATTCCAATTTAACCCCTAAAGTTCTTTGACAATTTATGTTCAAAAAATCTTGAAATCTGCCATTGTTGAGAAGAACGGTAATTCAATTTTTTAAACTATTTTTTTTGAACTTTGACGGTAGGATCTTAGAGAAAACAATGTTTAGAAATAGTCACATTTTTTTCATGATTTTTGACCGCACGGATTAGAAGATTATAACATTTGATGGAACTTTGAAATTTTTTTTTGCCTATGCCCGACCAAATGAGCAAGGGTTGACCGCTTGTGGAGTGAGATTTTGCCACTTCACAATTTGGTGCTTCTAGAAAATAATGAAGTACATATAGTGAAGTACATGTCCATCGAAAAAAAAATGTAAAAAAAGTTTCTATAAACAACATCATAAATTTTTCTAACTATGATGGGGCATTTTGCAACACATGCACCATTTTTGCTTCTAATATCCTAGTAAATCCAATTTTCAAAAAAATGGAAATCTGAGCGGTGATTACCACGGTTACACTCTATACTTCAAGTGGGAAAAAAAAAATTAAAAAAAAAAAAACAAACATCAAGATTCAAAATGAAACTTTACTGAATTTCAAAGAAAATTGGAAGGGGCAGGGGGTAGAGGGGTTGGATTTCATCCCCAACCCGTCCCTGCCCTCTAAACATCCCGACTCCCACCCTCTCTCCCCCCCTCCCCCTCATCCTCCCCATCCCGACTCCACCCAGATGCTCCCGGCCCCTGACAGTCCTCTCCCCCGCCCTCCCCGACCCCCGACCCTGCCCGGCCCTCCCACCCCTTCCCACCCAGGCCACCCCGACCCCGATCCCCGACTCCAACCTCCCTTCCTCGGAGTTTTCCCCCGACCCGCTCCAGCAGTGGACTCCTCCGCCCTCGCAGCAGTGACCGCCCTCGGGCTCCCCGCCGCTCCCAATGGCCCCGCCTTCCCATGGCATAAACCTCCTCCCCTCCTTCACACCTCCTTATTCCGACACCCCCTAAATGCATGGAGCCTCCTAATGCGGTACTCCCTCCCACAAGGGAGCCTAATTCCGTCTCTGTTGCATAAGCTTTGGCAGTGAGCACCCCAAAAAACACCATTTTCCTATGGCTACCCCTTCTCTACTACATTGAGTGTTTTAAAAATTAGAAGCACATTGCATCAATTTTTTTGAATACTTCAAATTTATGAATTTATTATTATGGAGATTCGGGGTATACACCTTACATAATTCATTACTAAATTATAGGGTTGTATGACACTTCACAAATAAAATGAGGCAAATTCCAACCATTATAGATTTAGAGAATTTTTTTTACACTTTACAAAGTTTCCTAAAATTTAGAAAATGAGAAGTAATTCACTTACATTATCAATCCTTCGCCGTCGGAGTTCTTCATGATACTTTTGGAAACATGTACCATTGGTAACACACATATATTGGTTACCGCACGACCCGCAATAGTAATGTGGCCTCTTTCCTGAGTTAGTCTTCTCTTTGTTGCAAACCACACAAGGATTTCTCTTCCTCGAGTACACCGGATAACATAAACCCCTACCACGAGGGGCCGCATCAATGTCATCGCATTCCCGTCCAATCCAATTTCGCAATAAAGCCTCACATAATTCGGTTCTAAATTGCAAATGCGTCATAGGTCTACGAATTGGAGTACAACCCTTGCATTTGTCAAGATACACCAAAAACATATTCACCACCGTCATGTCAAGTAAAAAAAAGAAAACCCGATGCCACCACTTGTGCGATCGATTTTGTGTGCAATAGGAAGCTTGAAGTTGGTCCGCCACATCAACTCCGCGCATGTGAGTGGTGTACTCAAGATGCATTGGAGACGTAGGAATGTTATCGCGAGTAGCTCCATTCCGTCGCGGTACTGTTTCAATAGGCATACATGGAGCTGTAGTCGGCTGAGCATGAGTAGAAAGAAGTAGTACCGGTTTCTTGTCTTTCCATATTACCGTAGAAATCGACCTAGATGCGTGCATTCTCCAATCCATCCACCCTTGATCTTTCTTCTTATACATCTTCGGGTTCCTAAAAGCAATTGGCAAACCTATGCGATTAGATCGCATTGTGCTGGTTGCATAAATGGCTCTACTAAACAAATCCTTGAAAAGACCAATACTTGTAAAAAAGTTGTCCATGGTGATAAGATGTCCCTTCCCGCCAATATCACTTGTAAGATCCATAACTACTTTGTGAGCCAACTTCGGCTCACCTCTACCCACTCTCCCTACTTCTTCTTGAACTTGTGATTTTCCACAATAAATTGAAAAATTCCACACATACTTTGATGTGGAGCACGCCAAACACCACACCTTTATGCCCCATTTTTGTGGTTTCTGAGGCATGTACTGCCGCAACGGACAATAAGACCCCTTGTAACGTATCATCATCTCGTCGATCGTGCAATACTTTCCTAAATTCCACGAAGTTCTACAATTATCCCTAATGGATTCTATCAACCACCTCACTTGCCCCAATTTATCATAACCCGGTAAATCTTTGTCACGGACATATGTTGCCGGGTTTGTAATGTGCAAACATCTAGTCAAGTCCATAAATCGGGAACGTGTCATGATGCTAGATATAATGGAACAATGAAAAATTGAACCCCTTTTATGCCAATATGATTTGATATTTGGTTGACGCTTCATTCCCATCTACAACCAAATTGCCATAAAGGCCTTCAATTCTCCCACGGTAAATTCCTTCCAATCTTCTCCTCCCATAGTATTTCCTAGAGCATCGACCGCCGTAGCATAGCGGTTGGTTTCTCTCACAATGTCTCGCAATATAGTATGGGTCCAAAACAACCCGAACAATTGCAACATTGTAGGAAACATCCTCCAAAAAACATTTGACATTGAAACCCCGGTAAATTGCATAGGAATTGGATCATACGTAAAATTTGTTTTGCTCCATGTTTCATCGCGGTATATATATTTTACACTATCATGGTCTTCCAATGCGTCGTCCCTACCTTCATCTTCACTAAAATCTTCCTCATCCTCGGAATTGTCACTTCCACTATCAAGGGTGGGCAAATCGATAATATTACCTCTACGCCTTTGCCGCATATGAATTGTATTGTCATCATTATGATCTCGTGCCCGTCTCCGTATACGCGTTTCACCCTCAACTTCTCCATCATAGTCAAATTCCCCACCCTCAAAATTCCCCAAATCCTCTCTTACTAAATCCTCTCTAGTACTTCCCACCCCAAACCTGCTGTCTCCTCTTTCCCCCACTGCCACAGTTTCGAAACCCCTTACTGTCCCTTCCCCATACCCCCCTCCCCCAATCCCCTCTTCTCTATTCCGCTGGACCATGCCCCCCAACTCTCCCCTCCTGTCCCCGAAGTCCCCACCCCATCCGACCCCGCTCCCAGCCTGGTTACCTCTCTCTCCAACCCCGTTCTCACCCTCCCCAACCCCGTCCCCTTCCTCCCCGACCCCACCTTCCACTCCCTCTTCCCCGAAACCATCCACCCTGCCCTCCCCGACCCCACCCTCCAGTACCTCTTCCCCCTCACCACCCACTCCGCTCTCCCCGACCCCGCCTTCTCTGAAACTCCCGCCCACCCCCCATCCCGACCCTCCACTGCCCGACCCTTCCTCCACCACTGCGTTCCCCGCCTGCGTTCCCTCGTCCATCCCGTTCCCATCTCCATCTCCCCCGCTCCCGCCCGGTTCCCTCCAACGGCTCCCCTCGCCACTGTCCCTCCCGCCCCTCTCCCCGCCTTCACCCGTGGCTTTGCTCCTCTCCCCCGCAGCTTGCCTCCTCTCTCCATGCAGCGTCTCTTGCCTCCTGTGATGTTTTTTTCTTGATTTCGCATTAAATTTGTTGATGTCATAGGTTGCTTCTTCGGGCCACCATACTTCCTCAAGTGTTCTGTCTTCATCAAATGCATAGACTCCCTCATCAAAACTATCTTCACTTGGTTCCTCACATGAACTTTCTCTTCCTCCATTTTGCAAAATTTCTTGACTATCAAAGAAATCCGGATTGTACTCTCCTATTACTGCCTCTAATAATGTGTGGATGTCTTCATTGAAATCTGCAGGCATAGGATTAGTTGGTGGAGGAGGTGTAGGAAGAGGAGGTGTAGGAAGAGGTGGAGGGAGGGGTGAAGGTGGTGATGGGGGAGGAGGAGTAGATGTTGATGCTAACTCCTTAGAGTGCAATCTTGAGCTACGACGTGGGGCTTCTAAGAAGCTCTCCTGCAAATTTCAGCAATGAAGAGTGTTAGTAAGGTAAAGAGGAAACTCATAGTTAGTCTTATCAATGAAGATAACAACTACAACATCATAAATGCTTCATGTGTCTCACCTCCTTCCCCCTCCATGATGTACTACTCTTCCTTGGCATGTCTAAAGAGTTGAAGAAATGATAGTGAAATGGAATTGCAATTGTTGGAGGAAAATTCTCAAGAATACATGAAATTGTGGAGAATGTGGGGAGTTCAATACCTAAGGAGTCTTTATATTAGTGCACATAGATCAAATACCTTGTTGTAGAGCATCTCAATTATTCCTTGTGGTTGCAAGTAGCATTAGAGAATTGACTTGGTAGACATTCCAATCAATTCTACACTAATGTCATCTTTGAAGAGGGTTTGTTTTCTTGTTGTGTTATACTTGATTTGGAAGAGGAGAATGTTGCATTCAATATGATTCCCCCACTCTCCAAATCCAATGCACCAAGAATTACATAGGATTCTGAAGTCTCAATTTCTTGTAATGGTTGTTGGATGCTAAAAATTAATTGCACACTGTGGACTCAGCCCACAGCAGTGAGTCCACAGCCCGCAGACACGACAGACAGACCCCGACCCCAACCCCGACCCCCAACCCCTGACTGGACTCCCTCGGCCCGACATCTCCCCTCCCTTCCACGACCCCGTCCTCCCTTCTCTGCCCGGCCCTCCCATCCCGACCCGACCCGACCCCCTCCCTCCGACCCGACCTTCCCCTCCCTGACCCGACCCTTTCCTCTCCTCCCCGACCCGTTGGCGACTACATCTCCGACCCCGACCCCCTTCCTCTGACCCGGCCCTCTCCCCACGACCCCGCTTTCTCCTTCTCGTCCCCGCCCCTTCCCCCTCCCGACCCCACTGTGAACAGTTGTTGCCACGCCACCCTTCACCATCATTTAGCCACTGCCCCTACATTCAACCTTGGAATTTGGATCCGATGCCCCCTCAAAAGTCAAGACCGCCCCTCCCACTGATTGGGTGAAGGAGCTGCCCCAGCTGCCCTTGGAGTAGCATTTGCCATTCAGAGTCTCATAACTTTCACTCCCGGTGTCGGAATAAAAAAATAAAAATACTGACACGAAGCCCGTGAAACGGCACACTTTCAATAAAAATTTCAAAAAATCATGACTTAAATTGAAGTCGCAGGTACATGCCCAAAATCAAAAAAAGCCCAAATGTGGAAGATTGTCCTTCAGGGGTTAACCCCTAAAAATCCAAGCGTTTTTGAGAGCTTGAAACCTCAAAATTGCGATTTTCTACCTCTATGTACTCCTAAGGGTATGTACCAATTTTATATGTTTATTTATGACTTTCAACTGTGAGATCTTGTATATAAGTCTATTTTAAGTTACTCTTTAAAAAATTGACTGTTGGATGTTTATCATTTGCGAGATCATAACATCCAAAGTTTGCTTAAAAGTTTTTTTAGGCCTTGCTCGATAGGCATTGTCTCCATGGTGCAAACGGGGAGTTGAAGATTGTTACCCCAAACATTTTGCTCATATTTTTTCCATGTAGGTAATCAAGTTGGGTACATCCATGCAAAATTTGAGGGACTCATTCTTTTTTTTGACCTTCATGCAAATTATTTTCTAGAAGCAAGTCCGAAAACAATAATATAGTAAAACATGCATGACGTTACGTATATATTTGTTTTAGAAAAAAGTAAATAGCGATTAGCTGCATATATGAGTTTGTGATTTTTGAGTGGGATTATTTTTGAAAAATTCCAAAACCTCAAATTTTGACAAATTTTCAAAGAAATAATTCAAAAATTACTAAAACATTGAAACTTACCTTTGCAATTTTTGGACGCTGCCCTTGTAAAATTGGTATATTTTTTGACTTGGGTCTCTTTTGAATTTGAGTATCGATTAATTATGAACATATTTCAAGAAAAAAAAACCTAATTTTAAATTGTTCTTTTTAGACTTGAAACCTAAAATTTCTAGATGAAGGTTTTGAAATTAGAATTTGGCTTTGCGAATTTTACTACATACATCTTGCAGTATAGGGAGCATCCAGTAAAAATCTTAGGCAATTTTTTTACTTTTAACCCTTCCATCTAGGCTACCCGAAATTTCAAAAAGCCATTTTGGTTTTCTTGGATTCTTAGGGGTTAACTAACGCTTACTTCCAAGCAATGAACTTGAACATTCGAGAACACAAGGACTCATTTGCCACAATGTACCAAGGCTATGATGTTAGTAACTGAGAAATTTGGACCGCCACTTGAAGCAAGATGGAAGAAGAAGAAGAATGGCAAGTCCACCTCACAGACTGCTGTATGAATCATCCATCACGGGCAGAAACAGATGAATGCCATAAGGCTCGCAGGAACAGATGAATATGTAAAGAAAACTGTGTAAAGAAAACTTTCAAAACCGTGTGGAAAGAAAACTTTGCAACTCTCCGCAACCCATTGACATTTAAGGAATGACTTCCATTAGGAATTGGTGTTGTTAGAAGGAGGAATATGACAAAATGATGAAGTCCAAAGTTCAACTGGCCTGTCTACCGAATCAGCAAAGGGAGACTCTGGACTGCCTCTTCCACCCACGTGACTGACATTCGAAGAAAATTCTGTTGCACCGAAGTCACACGGAAGCTCTTTCACAACTCTGCAATCGGTACTTCGCTGCTTTCGAGAATTGGGCCAGCTCCACATGGAAGGAGGCCCCAAGGCTTATCATTGCAAACATTATATCTAAATTTTAATATATGATACATTATGTATACAAATCAGTGAATACACGTTCAGTTCTTCTACTCGAGTAATCCTTAAGAAGTACATTTTGTCCCCTTGAAATAAATAAATCTTCCATTCACTATCGAAAATAGTCGCCACCCTTCACCTGGCTCTGATTGCACTAAGCTCAATCAGAGCTCTTGGCCCACTTCCTGAACTAGAATTCGGTCCTGGTAACATGGCTTGACTCTCTTCATCTACAGGCATAAGGGTAGTGGCTGAACTGTTAAGGCCGAGAAGTGCGAGATGGTTAACATTCTCATTCAACCCGCCCCTAACAGCCTCAGTAATTTCTATGTCACCTTGGAGCATTCCCACAACATGGGCCATGTTTGGTCTTCTTTCCGCAGCTGTTTGTATACACGCAAGAGCAGTGGTGATAACTCGGTGCACTGCAACCTCCTCATCTGACTGAACCGAAAGAGTGGGGTCAACGATTTCCATAAGTCGTCCTTCTTCGTTTAGTTTCCATGCCTACACCAATGCCACAATGACAGTATAATGAATTAGATGTCTGGAACTAGACAAGTGACGCTGCATAGTGAAGAGTCAGTATAAATGATATGAAAGGAGTTGGTCTTATAGTGAAATTGTTCAAATCCCGAATACCACAATGGTAATTACGATATAATTTACAAGTTCAATGGATGCATACCCAATCCGTGAGATAAGCTTTGTCTGTTGGAACGTCGAAAGAGATGTTCTTTCTGCCACTCACCACCTCCAAAGCCAGCACTCCAAAGCTGAACACATCTACTTTGTCACTCACTTGGCCTCGTGTTGCATATTCTGGCGCCAGATAGCCTCTGCACGTTCCACACTTTATAACATTTAGCTTTTCCACGTCTCACGCTAAAACCTGTTCTAGGTAGATCCTTATCAGAACCTTCCGTCTTCAACACCCATTGATGTGAAATAAAGCACACAAGTTGTTGCGGAGATATCCACTTACTTTGTACCGGCAATCTGTACAATCGTGACGTGAGTATCCTCATTTGGAAACAACATAGCCAACCCGAAGTCCGCAATTTTGGGATGCAAGTTGTGGTCCAATAGAACGTTGTTGGCCTTGATGTCTCTGTGAATAATTCTCGGATCCACTCCTGCATGGAGATAATGTAGACCCTGTGCCACTCCCAGACATATATTGAATCGTGCAGGCCATGAAACTACTTGGTTACCTCTGTGCTCTGCAAAACGAAGATAAACATGATCCAGTCGTCTCCTTAGTTGTGAAAACACAAATATTCATATGTTTTACGTGAAATATTTTGATAAAAATAGGTCAAGAACGTCAACGTCTCGAGTGTAAATTTACCAAATAAGGTCTCCGCAAGATCGTAGTTGTCCACAAACTCGTACACCAAGAGCCGGCGGTCTCCACGAAGGCAACAACCTTTAAGCTTCACCAAATTTCGGTGCTTCACAGTAGTGAGAAGAACAACCTCGTTCAAGAAGTCGTCCATGCTCTGTTGCGCCCTGGTGAGAAGTTGCTTCACAGCCACTACACTACCATCTGCCAAGGTTCCCTGCATACATGATCAGAAGTTCAGTAAAGACTTCACAAACGAACTCTAAGCTGTACGTTCAATATTTGGATATCTAAAATGTAGCAGATACTATTCAGTTTTAAATATCCATGCTTGGTACTGAATGCCATATTGTCGACTTCATGGTTATCCTTGGACATGTATTTCCAGAGCCTAATAAGTCGAAGGCTGAGAAGTGAAAGCTTAATGAGGGACCCTGACCAATCTTGGAGGTTGCTATTGCGATAAATATCAGGACAATGTGTTATAGCATTACCTTGTAGACTGCACCAAACCCTCCCTCACCCAACTTGTTATCCGGATGAAAATCTCGCGTTGCCTTTTGGAGCTCACTATAGGCAAACAACGTCGGTTTCATTTCGTACTCCGCAAACTCTGAGAAAATTTGACATCACACAAGGTCAAAAAATGATACTCATGGGTTGGGTTCAATGTGCCTTATGAAAATATTTAAGAGGTCACGCGTTTCATCGAATTCCAAAAATGATGAGTGATTGTTGGACTTACTTTCATGTACCGTGAGCAGAAGGTACCGTCTGTCCCTTCTGTTCTTCCAATACAGGATAGCTGCGATGATCATCATCACTGCTCCAAGCGATCCACCTATAGCTGAGCCTATGATCATCCCCTTGTTTGACGATGGGTCTGCACCAGCATAACATTAATTTCTTCCGGAGTTAATTTTTAAAGAGAAGTCTCGAAACTTACAACAAAATTAATTGAACTTTTCAACCATTGGGGCAATTTGACGTTGAACATTGTTATTAAAATAATGTAAGTTACCGTAATTTTGCCTTAATGAAGCCAATACACAAGCAGGTCAGGTTAGTGATTTACCTGTGTTATAACAACGCTGCTCACAAAGACACCTTTGTATGTCAGATGGCTTCGTGTCACAAAATGGGTTTCCTCGTAATCTGTTAAACATGCGAATATCAGATTTAAGAAATTTCATTGAGAACGTAGGACTATTGTAAGCATCTAGACGTCTAGGTTCCGTAATGGAGGCGATTGATTTGCATGAACCTTCACATCACTTACTCAAAGATACATTCGGTTCGGAAATATTCCGAGCAATCTCAGCTAACGCACCTCAATGATCAATCAAATGCAGAACAAAGGTCAACAATATGCTTACTCGAGAGTTGTCGGAAGATTTGAAACATCATTTGAGCTGAATATAACTTTGCCAATTCGATTGTTCTTCAGGCTTATATGTAGGGAGCCATTCATGTCTCGATTCATGATTATAAGACTGTCAAAGTTGAGCGTTCCAGTGATATTGTTGTCATCTAGGTATCTGTAACACAGAAGAAAAGCTTAAGGTCTGATCATACATCACGCCTCTTTGTAACACATTGGAGGATTTTCTCACATATACCTAACAGATGGCACCATCTTATGTTTCAGTAAATGCAGAATTTAGCGTGTTGCTGTTACATTTTGAGTTCAATGCCATCACCATAAACGTACATAACACGAATTCATTGCAAAGGTAGCATGAATGAAGAGTTTTGTTACTTACAATGTCCTCAACTGTTTCGAACTATTTAATATAGACAGATTGATCTCGCCTGTTACGTTCGTATTCCGCAGATCCCTGCAATCGTATGTGCACAAGTATCGATTAAATAAACTCGTGAATCTGATACTGTGACTTGGAGTAATAATGTCAGAAATCAGAATTGGCATCCTATAGAGCTCATGATAAAGGAGTTTGGTATGAACAGAGAACAAAATAAGTTGAAATTAATTCAAGATTCTGCTAGCAAAGGGACTATGCTTGGTTGCTAATAAAATCGATTAGTCGTAAGATACTCACAGCGTTTGTAAACTTGAATGGTTGTACAGCCAGGGAGGGAATGGTCCTGCATCGAAGGTGTTATTTCTCAGATTCCTGCACAAAACAAAGAAACTTGGTTTTTCACACTTGTGATGCACCCCTCCATCGAAATTATCCAGTGCTGAAGGTACCTAAACCTATACCTATCTAAAACCCATTTGAAGGTACATGATTAATAATTGAAAACGCCTAACTTCAGATGCTCACAATTTGTAGACTAAAACTACTAAAATCCTGGCTATACTCTTCGTCCAAAATCCATGGAAACTTTTATGTCTTAGAGAATGTCAGCTATGTCATGATTTGAAGCAAGACTTACAGTATTTGAAGATTATACCAGGCACCTAAATTCGGTAATGCACCCGTGAAATTGTTGACAGACAAGTCCAACTTTGCCAAGCTCTCTACTGTCTCGAGACTGAGCAAATTGAGGTCTATCTCCCCACCGAATTCATTGTGGCTGAAGTTCCTGTGTAGCATCAAGAGAACACCAAGATATATCTAAGGTCACTCTATTTCATTATCACACATCCCTCAATCTTACTCTGATCCACGTGTGTAGCAACGGAGCCTTGGATTAAACCCTAAGCATATACATATTAACTTGAAACTCTATGGATTCGTAATGATGAACTTGACGCTGTGAAAAGACTGAAAATTATAAAAGTCAGCTTCGTAGTTTTCCGCACTCACAGTGTGTGGAGAGATCTAGCGGTTGTCAAATTCGGAAGAGATCCGGTGAACTTGTTACTTGATAAGTCCCTGTTTAAAAACATAGTTAGGCATTTCATATAATATATCGCTCATTCGCAAATCTGAGTCACAAAAGTCATAGGCTCCTTAAGCTCTGAACTTGAACTAATTCATGTACCATGTATATCTATCAAATGTCGATACTTTCAATAGTTACTTGCTAAGCAGCATCAATATGTGACACTACAGCGCCACTCCACTGCGATGGAGAAAGGTAAAGAATAATGTGAGTGCTTACGCTAAGACAAGATCTTTCCAATTCTCAGAAATGTTCCGAAGTAGGCTTCCACTCAGGTTGTTGTTGGACAGATTCAGAGTTTTCAATCTATTGTTAAGGGCCAGGTTTTGTGGTATCGGACCTTCCAGGTGATTGTTGCTTAAATCTCTGATAAGAGTACCCACTGGGAACGAATCAGTAGTGATTCCTGAATTCCATGTAGAAGGATTTGCCACAAAATTTACAAGGAAACCTGTCTGGCAATGACAGGAACCAGAAAATCAAACTCTAGGAGCGGCGCAGGAAGCATTAAAGCACTTACAAATCTTCGATTTGCTGACTAGACTGAAAAAGCTGGTTCGGTAAGGTTCCATTTAATCCATTGCCATGGAGATCCCTGGAGAAACGATAAAATGCAATTACTGGACCATGAAGGGGGTGGGCAGCTAGGACCAAGAAGTGCAGATCTGTTCATGGGTTATGCATACACTCTGAACATCTTTCATGAGGTAAGGCATTGGCATGTATACGAAAGTGAGGAAAAAAATTAAAAAAAAAATAAATAAAAAAAAAAAATTGAACTAACTCAAGATGAAGACAATCTAGCACCTGGGAATGACATGTGTTTGATTACATGATAAGTAACAATAGGAAATAATGAAGCAAGACGAAACCAAGAGCTTACAGGCTTTTTAGTGACCAGCGTGGATCGTTGTTATTTGTTGGCCCCAGGGGAATACGTCCTGTAAGACCAGGATTTCCTGTCAAGATTCTGCATTAGCAACGCATCACCATCAGAATGATTCTTGCAGGTGAGCCCTACCGTTCAGAACAACGTTAATCTGCTGCAGTGATAATGGTGATACATGCAAATTATTCAATTCAGATCCACTCCTGAACAGCAGTCTACTATTCATCAAGAAAAGGTGGCGTATATACTCACACGGAGACAAGCTTGTTGAAGTTCCATAGTGAATCTGGCAGATTGCCTACGATTGATGCGTCGCTGACTTCACTGTGATCATCAACGTCCTTAAACTATCAGATACAAGTCTACAGATCGGGATTGGTACCATAACCACTTCTGTGTGGATCACTTGAGAATGAAAAACCACACAATTGTGTAATGCAAACTTTGGAAGACTAAACGGCCATGCAAAACTAAAGACAGGCCATGGCTAGACGCCATGGCCTTACCAAGAAACGCCTGTGATATTGCGCTTGTAGGGCATAGGGATGAACAGGATTAGCATCTGACGGCGAATTCTTTGAATTTTTTGTGTTCAGGAATCTTACAGGCTAACAACCCTGGCATCATAGAATCTGCCGATGTCGACCCCAAATTGCGAGGTAGCGGTCGAGTTCAAATCGATGTAACAGAAGACGCCTCGCCAAGAACTAAAGTAGCAGGGGTCGACAAATTCGGAGGAATTATACGACGTACTGGGATCAAACCATTTCCAACCTGGCAGAGTTGTGCTGACATCTTTTGTGTGCACCACCCAGTTTCGATATAGGTCCTGCAGCGCAGATACTGACTCCGGCACCATCCACAGTCACATCAACAGGTTAGGACAATAGTGACCAAACTTGAAATCTCTTAAACAACAGCCTAAACTCCCCCACACGCGATCGAGAACGCCCAAGACCACCAAAGCTGAAAGCAGAGCTTGAAAGCTAAATATACAAATCATACTAAAACTCAAAACTTTAAAACCCTTACATTCGTCCTCTGGCAACACAATCTTGTCAGCTTGCGCATAATCAACCACGTTAGTGAAGCCCTGTAGAGAAAGAAGCACGGCGAATGCAACCGCCACCAAGTACTTCCCCACGGCCATAGTACCAATCCTCGCCAGTCCTTCGCTTCAGTCACGTTCAGTAGGGCATGACCTAGCTCACAAACCGCTACAATCTAGCTCCAGAAACCAACAAGTACTCAAACAGATCGAGCGTCAGAAACAGTTTCCAAGTGCAGTAACATCTAGTCGCCCAAGTTTCCATAATTTGCAGAATCGAAATGGAGCTCATCTAGACTACTGATGTTGCAACTCCACTCGGAAGTTGTGTTGACTGCAACTGTGAGTGAGATTCAGAGTGGCAGAAGTGGGGTCCGAGACTCCGAGCTCTCAGATTCAAGGTCGGCCGATGTCACACCGTGGTACAGTGTGGGCTGATTGAAAAGAAGGGAAGGCAGCTCGTGACTGAACGCAGTCAAAGTGACCCATCAACGCGTTCCGGAGGCCGACTGTGGACTGTCTGTCAGTACGTGTCTGTACTTTCCATCTTACCGACACTGCGTGATAATATATAAACACTATCTAAAATTAGAAACGAGATCCAAAATTAGGATATATGGATCAAAATCCGAAAAGGGCATTTAAAATTAGGGAAATAGAAACCAAAATTACAAAGTAAATAAGATCCTGAATTTGAAAAACCAAACCCAAAATCCAGAAAATAAGTTCCAAAATTAAGAAAATGCCATCGAAAATTAGAAAATTGGCAACCAAAAATATGAAAATGATATTCAAAATAAGGACAATAATATCCAGGATTAGGAAAATGGGATCAAAGATTAGGAAAATGAAATAAAAAATTAGGGAAAAAGGATCCAAAATTTCAAAAATGAAAACCAAAATTAAGAAAATGATATCTATCAATAAACAAATGAGATCCAAATAAGGAAAATGGGATACAAAAATAGGAAAGTAGCATCCAAATTTAGAAAAATATCATCCAAAATTAGGAAAATGGCTTCTTTAATTGAGAAAATAGCATCCACAATTAGATAAATGAGATCTAAATTTATGATAATGAGATCTAAAATGAGGAAAATGATATTCAAGATTAGGAAAACAAAATCCAAAATTAGTGAAATAATATCCAAAATTGGGAATACAAAATCCAAAATTATGGAAATGATATCCAAAATTAGGAAAACCATATCCAAAATTAGGAAAATGAGATCCTAAATATGATCTCAAATTTTGGTACTAGGATCCAGAGTTAGGAAAATAGGTTCCAAAAGTAGAAAATGTTTAAACATCCATCTGTACATATATTCCAGAAATCAGAGGCCTGGATGTCTGGCCCTTCAAGTACACGCTCAAAACCAAGAGACTGAACATAAGAAACTCCATCCGGTCAAGGGCCAGAAGAAGAGCTCACACATCCAGCCCAATATCTCACAAAGTCCAATGACAATCACAAACTTCACTCAGAATCTGGGTCGATTCCACTTCGCAGGTTACTGGTTCATCATCAAAGCTCTTTCTCGCAGACAAAACTCATATCTGGGCGTCGATAGAATACTTATGATATAACACCTTCTGCAGATCAACTTCAAGGAAATCTCCGAGGAAACAGAAATGCTATCCACCTTATGGCACAACATTCCACTGAAGCTCGCACATGACATCCCTCTCGTTAAGTCTTCGATCCTGCGGCAGTGCCGGAAGATCTCGCCAGGTGCATGTGGACAAGTCATAGAGCCATAAACAAGGAGACATAGATACCACCAGGAACTCCTTGCACGAGTAGAGATTTAGTTTTTGCTCCTTCAAGGGGAATCCGTCGAAAGGGCCACAGTCATGGTGTTTCTTGACTCTGCGGTATTTCCTTGCTGGATGGCAGAAGTGCATCTCCAGAATGGAGTAATGTTGTCTGCTCTCCGGCTTCCAGAGCTGAAAATATTTGTGATCGGAATATGCATCGCTTGCTATGGCGTTGTCTTCTTTCGATTTGAAGAACCAAACCTTCCTGTGTGCAAAGTCATATTGCCACTGACCACATAGCAACCGGCAGGTATTACGCGGCGCGGATGGGGTCCTGCACCGATGTGTATAGCCCAGAATGTCACCAGTGGATTTCTTCTTCTCGGCTGTGCTCCATTGTCCGGTTTCGGAATCATACCTGTGGATTACACCATGCAATCCGTAAATAAAAGCCGTGGCATTCACGAGCACAACTGTCACCTTGTAATGTTTTGTATGGTGGTCGACAGACAGTTGCACCAGTGCACGAGTAGCACGAGAACACTTCGATAAAGGTTCTAGAACAGGGAGTTCCTTCTCATCGCCTGTTAGTGGATTCCACACAGAAATGAACACTTGGGGCCCCTCCCGATCAACAGATGACGTTGTGTTTAGGAAACACGCCAAACCACCATCGCACGCGCAGATCGTGACATGTTGCCGATTGACGGGAGCCGTGTATTTGACAACATGCCATCTGTTCCTGAGTTTCGGATCATAGGCGTGCACGTAGAATGTTCCATCTCTGTCCCCGGGGGTGATGAGTGCAAACGTGGGTGTGGAAGCCTCCGCACATATCTGCCTGAAAAGAGACCCTGGTGAGGTGACGCTCCTGTTCCACTCCTTGGAAAGAAATCGTAGGCTCTTGATCTGGGGCAGTGGAAGGCGTGCAAAGATAAGTTGCTTCAACTCCAGTGGCAGAACTTCTCCCCAAAGAAAAGGATTCAGAATATCCTCAAGTGTATGAACCTCGACGAATGTCACCTCCGAGTGTCTACCAAGAGCAGAAGTATCGACCAACTCCCCGAGTAACTCAACATCAGGACTTGAACTCCTGGATGGCTGGATTAATCCCCCATGTTTATGAATATAATTGAGAAGTATTACGACGTCTAAGTGTTTACCTAGAGCAGAAGAATCGATCGATTCCCCGAGTAACTCAACATCAGGACTTGGACTCCTGGGACGTGGCTGGAAAACAGACTTCCTCAACATCGTTGCTGGATATGTGCATAGATTTACATGTATTTGAACAGGAAACCATGTGATCATTAACTGCAAAATCTAGTATGTTTCACAAGCCTGGCCCCTTGTGCTGAAAATCTCTCAAAACTCGACATAGACGAAGCCCTACACATGATTGACACCCCTGTTGCTCCATCGTTACCCCAACTTCTTAAGTCTGTACAAGGAACAACGTAATCCCTGTATGAGAGTTTGTGTCTAAGACACTCTTAAAATTCCAACAAGAAAAGTCTAACTCCAATCCCAAAAGCAGAAATCTCATCTTCCTCTCAACATAGTTTGGGCAGCAACTTAGTTTGCTAACATAAAGAATCCAGTCGTAAACTCTCCCAATCGCCTCAGAGAATCAGAAGAAACTAAAACAACGTAAACGTAAAACAGATGCTGCAACCCTAAACCGTTGCCCACAGAACCAGAGCGATCATCACCTGGAGAAACTTATACGTGAAGCCACGGCGGTGCTCCTCACAGACCCCAATCCTCAGCTCCTCTTCCAATCTAAAGAAAGCACAACAATATTCACCACACCAATTGAGCTATCAGTGCAGAAATCGCAACACCTCGTCCGCAACTCCGAGAATCTGACAAACTATTAATCCCATCCTTCTACTAATCATGCCTAAACCCGAACCCCTCCTACAGCCACAATTAGCTTCTGAAAGCTCCCTAAATATCGACATCGCAGTCATCGAACTTCAGTGGACAACCTGGAAAACGAAAGGTGAGCCCATGTTCCATCAGTCGGGCGGATCGTCACAGACTTCCAGAATTGGTGACGATGTCAAGAGTGTCGGTAAACGTGGATGAACCGGTTCTCAAGCTTTCATCGCCGACTAAAATCTTCGTTTTTCCACGGCGTTGGTAAAGGCCACCTAAAACCGTTGGGCTCATGTGGGCTCATCACCTTCACAGAATCTATAAAACAGTCCACAAAGGCCATCAGAAAGATTTCGGAAATTGGGTTCCAGCTCAATCTCCATGCAACGACGCTGCCCTGCATCTCCGTTTTCGCAAAAGCATGCTCCGACTCGGTTGCCACATGGCTGCCACATATCCTCGGCAGTTCATTTCCTGCCTTCCGTTATCCATCGGACATTATTCCATGACAGATGGTGTACAACAATCACACTTTATCACATGTGTGGAGTTCCTGCACAATAATTGGGAGCCACTTGGAACCCAAGTTCTCAGAGATTCGGAGTATTCGTTGTGTGTTTTCTGGTGAATTCTGACAAGTTGCTAAATTTCAGCGTAATCTCGCATCAACTCGCTGCGTTGGAAGATTGAGGTTTGTAGAGTGTAGTGGCAATTGCGGGAGTATTGGATTCTAGAGATGGCAATGCAAGCTGTGGCTGCTTCTTGCCAATCCGTAGGTCGCCACCCACAATTCAGTTGCGAAAATGAAGCTCATAGGAAGGAGTTAGCGCACAGCGGTCATCATGGTTTAAAGTTTGTACAGTTTTGTAGCGCAAGAGGGAGAAGTAGCAATGGGAGTTCTGGTCGGAGTAGGACGATTAGGGCGGCAGCGAGTGGCACCGAGGTGCCCACAGCAGGGACTTCGAGTAGGACGAGTGATAGGTCAGAGATTACTAAGGCGGATGTAGTTGTAATTGGAGCTGGAATTGGAGGGTTGTGTTGCGCAGCTCTGCTTGCGAAATACGGGTACAAGGTGGTTGTGTGTGAGAGCCATGACATAGCTGGAGGAGCAGGACATGCGTTTGAGCGACAGGGATTTCAGTTTGATTCTGGGCCTTCCTTTCACGCTGGATTGTCTATCAAGCCCTCTATCAACCCACTCAAGCAGGTGCATATTCTGTGGACACAATGGCATGTCTCTTCTGTTCACTAGATTAGGTTTTCTCCTCGGTTTGGTTGTTTGAGTTCAGGGAAGACGGTGGTGCCTTGCAGGTGCTGGATGCGATAGGAGAGAAGGTGGAATGCGTGCAGTATAAGAACTGGATAGGGTATTTACCAGAGGGCATGTTTACGTTTACAGCGGACAAGAAATCCTATGAAGCAGAGATTCGGAGAGTTGGGGGAGCGAGGGCAGCATCCGAATGGCGAGAATTGGAAGAAAAGATGGAGCCGCTAGCGATGGCTGCTATGGCTCTCCCTGCTGCGGCTTTGAGACCTGACCCAGGAGTTGTCTTCACTGTTGGTAGATTTCTCCCAAAGATCTTGCCTTACTTGCCGGCTACCAAGGACTTGCTCGCTCCCTTCTCGGATATCGTCAACCAGGTTAGTGCTTTCGTTGCTGTGACCCCATTTGATTGAGGCCGAAATGGTTTCTATCGTGCTTACTTACCTTGGAAGATCCTTTGCGAGCCAATAAATTAGTTCTTGAATGGGAATATTGCAGGTTGTGAAGGATCCATTTCTCAAGCGGTTGATTGACTTGGAATGTTTCGTATTGAGTGGCCTCCTGGCAGACAGGTATGCTTTGAATGCCTTTCATGAGGCCGTATCCTATGTTGCAATTAAAGAAGCTTTGCCTCAGGCAAAATGTGTAGATCTCTCTCTGGAAGTTGCAGGTAGGGAAGAGCGATGTGGGAATTGATGAACATTTGAGGTATGCTTTGCAGTACGATTACTGCTGAAATGGTGACAATGTTCAAAGAGCGGCACCGTGAGGGTGGTTCTATTGATTATCCCCTGGGAGGAGGAGGAAGTATCATCGAAGCCCTTGTTCGAGGCTTGGAAAAGCACGGTGGTCGCTTGCTGCTTAACACTCACGTAGACGAAATAATATTAGAAGGAGGGCGTGCTGTAGGTCAGTATCACTTAACCTTCTTCACGATGTCATTCTTATCAGTTTGCTGTAGTACAAAACCATCATGAGCTTATGGATAATATTAGTTAATGTATCTATATGCCTTCACATATTTTCAGGCATTCGAGTGCGACCAACAAGAGGCACGAAGAAGAATTCGTACACAATTCGAGCATCGAAAGCAGTTGTATCCAATGCATCAACTTGGGACACAGCGAAGCTTCTACCCAAAGACTCATTGCCCACATGGAGCTACATTGACCGTGCAAATGTCACTGAAAAGACAGATAGTTTCGTGCATCTTCACTTGGGAATTGATGCAACCGGCCTTCCGTCCGACTTGGAGTGCCATCACCTTGTTCTCAACGACTGGAAGGTGGGGGTTGGTGCACCGCAGAATGTTTGTCTAGTTTCGATTCCCACAGTTTTCGACCCTTCACTTGCACCTACAGGCTGCCATGTTGTGCATGCCTACACAGCTGGGAATGAGCCTTACAGCATCTGGAAAGGAATGGACAGAAAGAGCCCAGAGTATGCAGCTTTGAAGGAGGAAAGGTCACAGGTAATCCTTAAACCCTGAACCTTAAACCTACACAAACTCCCTGGCATTGACATGGGTCCTATGGTCTTTCAGTTTTGCAATTCACATACGTTTGGCAACGTGGCAGGTGTTATGGCAAACGCTGGAGAAGGTGATTCCAGATATAAGAGATAGAGTGAAGCTGAAGCTTGTGGGAACCCCATTGACACATGAGCGCTACTTGCGTCGAACAGAAGGCACATATGGCCCCGCAATCAGAGCTGGGAAGCAATCATTTCCAGGTCCTTCAAGTGAAATTCCGGGCCTACTGTGCTGTGGAGATAGCACTATGCCGGGCATTGGAGTGCCTGCAGTGGCAGCTTCGGGAATGATCACAGCCAACTCTCTTGTGCCTGTTTGGCAACAGTGGGGTCTCTTGGACTCTTTGGATGTGGCTGCATGAATTAGCTCTTCATTGAGACCTTCCGGCGATGTCCTCAGCTTGCTGTAGCCTGCTTACAGATCAAAGTAGACTCTAAGTCCTTCAAAGGACCTTCCGATTCTTCCCTTTAAGGCTGCCAGCACCGAGGGAGCCTTTGCCTGGCTACCAAAGGAGCTATATACTCTCAGCTTATTTCTGTCTCTATGATAATGAAAAATTCAGAGAAGCGAAGTCCCTTATGGGCAGTTTCATTGTTTAAAATTTAAATACAATCTTACTTCAATGATAAATATGTCTCGGAGAAGCTGTGTCGAATGAAATCGAAAGAGACTTATTACAAGTATAGGTGCATTAAGATCACGTTGAGAGCCTTGCCCCTGTTGTGTTTGTTTTCACCTTGATTCATGAGGTGTGGTCACAATATTGGTTCACTCTTTGCACTAAACTTTTGGCTTACAAATACGAATGAATTAGATTTTATGTGCTGCAATGCAGGTGTTTGAACTATCAGTAACTATACTAGCACATATTCGATTTTACTCTTTCTCGAGCTAAAGCTCATTTGAAATTGAAGACGACAGAACGGAGTCAACATAACGAACTCGCCGG
Source organism: Ceratodon purpureus (assembly GCA_014871385.1). Taxonomy (NCBI): domain Eukaryota; kingdom Viridiplantae; phylum Streptophyta; class Bryopsida; order Pseudoditrichales; family Ditrichaceae; genus Ceratodon; species Ceratodon purpureus. Next base: position 3,027,459 of record CM026427.1, on the reverse strand, counting down.
CCGCAACAGACGCCTGGAAGGCCTTGACATGAGGAACTTACCATTGTTATCAGGTGGAGGCACACCTGGTGATAAGACGGAAACTAATGGTGTCAATTTGTATCATTGGTGATCGGTCCAATAATCTTCCAAGGTTGAAATGTACAAAGCAGAGATATTAAGAACGACAAAATTTTCACCGAGACTGAACATGTCAAGATTCAATTTCGATAGTAGAGTAAACACAAGTTTTTCCAGCAGGAAGTTTTGCAGCGAAGCCGTTGTTGAACGTAGCCTGTATACAGCGTATGTAGGTAACACAACGATATCAAGCTAGCAAAGGAGTTTCTCTACCCACCCAAATCATTGATGAGAATTGACCTAAAAGGTTGGTCACGTCTAAAAACTTGTTGACTCAGGCCAGCTAGTTTGTGCTGAAGTCAGTTGAGCAGTTGAAGTATGTAAGTAGCAGCCCATTCCCAGAACACATGAGATGAACCACTACCACAACAGCCGATCACACTGCTAATGTCTGAACATGTCGGAAGACAGCAGCATGTTTAAGAAATCCTTTGTAAATCGTTTAGGAATCGTCTGTATCAACCAAAATGTGCTCACCACGTTCAAAAGCAGTTCATCCCAGTCTTCCACCCAGTTCATCGGAAGAGCAAAATGTCTGAGCAGCATGTACTTTACCACAATCTTTCATATCATCACTTTTGATGTCCTCGGTCGCCCCAATCTGGAAGACTTCTGCTTCGGCTACGATTTCTATCTCTGTCGTCAGACTTGTCAAACCCGCCACCAAAAGAACTACCTAGAAACATCACGTCCTCAAAAGCTACTTCGTCCTCCGTAGCTACCACCTCCTCCATAACCCCCTCCGCTAGCCATTTCTCTGAGCTCTGGGATAACTTCCTGATTGGCTCCCTCCAAGATTTTGATAAGACCCTTTGCGTACTTCCCATCCTTATCCTTAGAGAAGAATGTGTAAGCTGTACCAGTAGCACCGGCACGACCTGTCCGCCCAATTCGATGGACATAATCCTCAATTCCGGTGGGAAAATCATAGTTAATCACCACTCTGCCAGAGACACAGTCAGTGAAATTTTTATTGACGGTTTCAATTGAGGCTGAAAAAGTACCAAATCAGAGGTTTGAGGAAAATTATGCATACCTAACGTCTTTGACGTCAAGGCCTCGAGCAGCCACATCTGTCGCAACAAGAATAGGTGCTTTTCCATTCTTGAACAGGGACAAAACACTTTCTCGTTCTTGTTGAGTCTTGTCTCCATGGATTGCAGCTGCCCCGAAATCACGGCCTAAATTCCGAGAGAGTGTATCACACATACGCTTTGTGGAACAAAATATGATGATCCTGGAGCCTGGTTCTTGTGACCGTATAATCTGTTCTGCTCGCCGCTGCTTCTCGTAGTGTGGAACCATTTCAACATGCTGCCGTCACCAGATATAGAATAAGTAATCCTGTTTAACACTTCTCATGGAATTAAGTTGCTAAAACAAATGCCTTGACGATCCAAGTTCTCAAGCTCTTCAGAACCAGGAAAGCAAAGTTCAGTAAAGTTTGTGTTGCAGAAAACCTGAGTAATGGATTTGTTTGCTGTGAGCAGATCAGTATTGCCAATGTTGACCTGCACCGGATTTTTGAGAAAGTCTCCTGCCATTTTGCGCACTTCTTTGGGCCACGTAGCAGTGTACATGAGTGTCTGTCTTTTTGGTGGTATCTCCTTGAGAATTTTGCGAATTTGAGGCTCAAACCCCATGTCCAGCATCCGATCAGCTTCGTCGAGCACCAGATATGATACTTGCCCTAGACTCACTTTCTTTGTTTCCAAAAGGTCATTCAAACGTCCTGGAGTTGCAATGACTATGTCAGCTCCTCGTTCAATGTCTCGGATCTGAGGACCCTTGGGAGCACCACCATACAAACACTGCATTCATAGCAGACAGTGGTATCATTATTCACCTAGAAAGCCTTCAGCATTTTACACAATGATCAAAATATACAACAAACATTGATCTTGCAAACTATAAACGCAATCTCGCAAAACAAAGTATATCCAGCAAAAAACATACCGTGCTAGAAATTTTGGAAGATTTCGTAAACTTCACACATTCATCCTCTATTTGCGTTGCAAGCTCACGTGTGGGAGCCAACACTAGGACGGTTGGTCCCATTCTTGAATTGTTCTTATGATTTTGCAAATGAATGAAAGACGGTACTAGATAGCCCAGAGTTTTCCCAGATCCTGTCTTTGCAACTGCCACTACATCTTTCTGCTGCATAACTATAGGCCAAGATTGAGCTTGAATAGGCGAGGGAGCCTGAAAGCCTGCCTTTAGAAGCTGCAAATCAGATAGTACAATTAAAGTCAGCGAAGACCATTCCATGACTCGTACGATTTTTACACTGTTCACTTACATATGCATCTGCCGTTGCAGTGTTTAAACCTATTTTGCACGGTTCAATCCAAACTATCATTCAACGTTTCAAAAAAAACAGCGACAACAACGATGCATGACCGTGGGCATTACCTCTTTGAGCACCTCTGGCGGAAATCCAGCAGCCTCGAATGACATGAAGGGTGCAGGGACATCTTCTCCCTGGAACATTTCCGGCCATAGTAGCTATTGATCAGCAGCATTGGCATACTATCACTCAGTGTGCAATGCAATCATCACGCTGAGAGAAATTGAATGCAAAAATGTAAACTTCACAAATATGAGGTGCAAAAACCAACCATGACAGTCACTTCGTGCTTTTTTCTGTAGGCCTCAACTTCGGCAGGAGAAGCTTTTGCGCATGCTTCCATTCTGGGACGCTTAGCAGCCGAACCATCGCCATTAGAGTCATCATACGTTCCAGCGCCAGAGTGTCTTTGGCCTCCTGCCGATCCAGTGCCCATGGCAGAGGATCCATAACCAGCGCTGTTGGCTGAAAATGATCCATTTTGAATTCCCGATGCCTAACAAGGGCAAAATTGTTCCAAGCACATCAGAACTCACAAACATCAAAAATATTTGGATCCTTCTTAAAGCCATTACACAGACGTTGAAACGCTAATTTCACGTTTACATCTCGAGCAAGAGAAGTAAGCAAGAAGACACGTACATAAAATGCTCATAAAAATAAAGAACGAAGCAATGAATTACACCACGAGAACAAATATTTTCCTGCATTTTAGCCCCAACAACAAGCTCGAGAGCGTGAGCCAGCGGATGAAAAAACCAGGACAACAAACCTGAGCCGACCCTTGTGAATTAGGTCTAGAAACTACAGACGGTGGAGGAGCGACAGAACCTCCTGGAGGCGAAGGCCTGTCATACTGCGTGACGTTCGTGGTAGGATTCCAGTAGTAGATGTTCCCGTTGTTGCCATCTATCAGAGCCCTCCATGGCTGAGGAAGCGTTGGATCCGCCGGAGCGTACCGAGCTCCCACCATCGTCAACAGTCCACAAAACTCTCAAAAACTCGCAAACCTCACCAAAACCTCACAAAACCCACAGAACCCTGTACATCAACACAAATGGGTCACGGGTCAGTAATCCCCCACTGTCACCCTCACCATACACTACATCCTCCAGGCTCCCCAAACCAACAACGACATAACCAAATCTACACATACCTCCCATACATGAGAAACAAAACCCGAGACACAGGATCAACACAACGAAAGAAGTAGGCCCACACAATCCACAAACCTCTAAAACCTCACAGCACTGTACATCAATACAAAAACTCTACCATTCACACATACAACCACATCACTAAACTACGACCTCTACTGAAAACCTGATCAAATATAGCTACAGCTCCCCTCTCAAAACCATAGCCACCTCCATATCACATACAAACACAACTTCCAGGAAACCAAATCAGATTGCACAGGCCGACCAAACGTACTGAAAAAAAGGACCAACACAGTTCCCAAACCTCTCAAAACTCACATCAGACTGTACGTCGATACAAAAACTCTACCATCCACACACATGGGCACATCACTAAACTGCAATCTCCCACTGAGAACCTGATCAAATACCGCTACAGCTCCTTCTCGGCCAAGACCATGCCCACCTCGACCACATCACATACATACACAACTTCCTGAAAAACACAGGATCAAAACCACTGAAAAACCAAGCCAACACAATCCACAAACCTCTCAAATTAAGCTCAGAGGAACCTGTACGTCGATACAAGAACCATGCTATCAATGATCAGCAAAGCATTAAGCGCCTGCCAGTAGTAGTACTGTTCAGAAACTCAACATCCTCATGTCGAAATAATCGAACAGTGTAAGTGATGAGATAATATATACATGAGAAGGGGACTTAGAGATGGAGAGGACAAACATAAAGTACGTGGAGCCATGATTAAGTGCATGGTGATCGGTCACTTGGGAGTGGGATGATCGATCATGGGAATCTGATGGGACGTGGAACGGAAAGGCTGCCTCCACAGTGACGGCGCATCAGTCTCGTCCATCAGGTTTCCCCACTCTCGTCCACCTAATCGGCGATGTTTAGTGGGCGTCCGCGGGCGTCCGGTGGACGCTCGCTCTGGAGTACGTACTGGCAAGTCCCGAGACGTGATGTGTTGAGTGTTCATCCACTCTAACAGCTAGAAAATCATCAATCATGTTCGTCTAATGAGTCCTTTTGAATTAAAAATATTTCCACGTCATCACCACTTAAGGTCCACGTGGCTGAGGTGTGAATGGGAGCTTTTTATGGCTTGGAAGATGAATGTCGTCGATGAGCGGATGTCATCTTACGGAATTCGTCGTCTCCTCCAGCGATGAGCTCTGACGCCGGAGAGAGAGAGGAGTGAGGAGCGAGCTTGCGCGGATCGGAGCTTGGCTATGGCGAGAAATGGGACTATGAGGCTAGGGTTTGATCTTCGTGCGCGGCTTTGTTGGGACTAGGAGCGAGATTGCTCTCTCTAGAATCGGACAGTGATGTAGATCTGTGAGAGCTTGCTTTTTTTGACAATGTGAGGGTAGGAGGTGAGAGAATGGAGCTTGGAAAGGCGGTGGAGGGGAAGAGGATGGAGTAGTGGTGGCATTGTGCTTGAGAAGGAGATCTGTGTTGTGTGGATTGAGTGTGTTAGTTTGGGAGTCATGGATCATGTGTTTGCGCAAATTAGGACGGAGCTCGCGACGAATGACAACCTGCGGCAAGCGCAGGCGCTGTTGCAGGTGCTGCAACATGCGGCGGGGGGGAAGGACATTTCCTCCATTGCGAGTGCGGTTTGCGATGATATTATAGCGAGTCCTGCGAGTGCGGTGTGTAAGAAATTGGCGTTTGATCTGATCCGGTGCACGCGCTTGACGGGCGATCAGTGGGAGGTGGTGTGCCGGGGGATCCAGAATGATTTCGATTTTCCGGACTCGGACGTGACGGCGGCGGCCGTGTCGTTCTTGTCCGCCATTCCGTCGTGGCGGTTGAGTAAGTTTATTATTGATTGCAGCAAGGAGATTTCGAACTGCATTGTGCACGATAATCCGAACCTGCGGTATGCGATCATCGAGACGCTCGGGTGTTTGCTGGCGCGCGATGATGTTGTGAATCTTTGCGTTACGAGCGCGGCGTTGTTGGATAGAGTGTCCGGGTGGTGGCGGCAGATCGGAGAGAGTATGCTGCATCCTTCGGACGCTGTTGCTAGAATCGCGTTCGAGGGAGTAGGGAGGTTGTTTTTGGAGTTCAGCACGAAGAAGCTGAGTCGCTTGGCGGGCGATAAGTTGGTTCCCAGTGAGGATTCGCTTGCGATTCGAGCTGGCTGGGTGGTGGCCATGTGCAGGTTCGTCTGGGAGAAGCGGAATCTCTTGATGGCTCGCTCGAAGGTGTTGACAGTGGATAGCTTTCGCGCGTCAGTCTTTCCTCTTGTGTTCTCGGCGAAGGCTGTGGCTACTAGAATGGTGGAAGATATGCAGGTTCGAACTCTTGCCTTCGCTTATGCAATGTGGCTCAATGCAAGGTAGTTGAGGAGCGGATTTCTGTTCATGCCAAATCGCTTTTATACCAGCAGTATGTGAGCCCTAAGTGCATGAGAAATAGACTTGATCAATTCTGTCACTGTCCGTAGCACAAAGTGTTTCTCCTGCTTCTCCTTCCATAAAAGTTGTGGATCGTTTTCAGGTGCGAATTGCTGTGAATAAATTGTTTGTTAACAGTTGATGCTAGATGACGGAAAATCGTTCGTTCTTTAGAAATTATTCGCTCGTATGCTACTTATGCTGCTCATTCCTTGTAGAAGATAAGAACTAACGGTGCTCCATTTCTAGTAACATTGCTCCATTGCGGGTCTTCGAAAGCTTTTCAAGCTAAGTAGATTGTCGGTATATATTCTAGATTGCGATATGTCATTGAAGGTTTTGGAAGAGGGATGTTACAATCTTGTGAGTGTTTGGCAATATGGAATACATTTTATCATGTTGGTGCTCTCTGTTTTGTTTGTTCGCGGTTGAGGTATATCTGCTAACGTTGATTGGTTTGCAGATATTGTCAGGTTTAAGGGGAACTCCTCGAGTTGCACAACTTGCACTTGAAGAGAGAGAGTTTCGCAATGCTGAGCACATCCTGGGAATTTCCGATGTTGTCTCCCATTTGATGCCCTATTTGTTTGTCCTCGACCCAGCTTTAGTGTATGAGGTCAGCGTCAACCTCCTCTCCTTAGCCGACGTGCCTGGAGGAAAGCCGGAGTGGGCGTCAGCACCAATTACTGCCTTGCTTACTCTGTGGGATCGCCAAGAGTTTAATGCGGGGCGAGAGAGCATTGTCCGAGCGGTTGTAAAGAACCTTCAGCTTCTGGATCTTCACTTGCAGGTCAACTTGAGTTTATCCGACTCACTTAACTTTTGGTTGTCTAGATACTTGTTCTTCTTTCACCTGTCCTTTAAATTGGAGATATCCCTGTACTGATATTCATAGTTTCTTCTACAGGTTTCTCTCTTCAAGCGGCTTCTTCTGATGGTCAGGAATCTTAGAGTGGAAGCAGATCGCATGCATGCACTCGCTTGTATCTGCAGGACGGCTCTTAGTGTGGACCTATTTGCAAAAGAAAGTGTTAGAAGAGGTCAAAAACCTCTACAGAATACGAATATATCTGCATTGTTTGAGGATGCGAAAATTAGAGAGGATCTGGCAAGCATCAACAGTGAGAGCCTCTTTCGAGAAGAGTTGGTTGCTTGTCTTGTAGAGAGTTGTTTTCAGCTCTCTGTCCCTCTTCCTCGGTCGAAGACTGTCGGTCCTGAGAGCCGTGTTATTGGAGCTCTGAATTATGGTACAGTCTCAGGTGCTATGAGCTGGACTCAGTCAGCTCTGGAAGTTGTTGAAGTTTGCCGGCCCTGTGTGAAGTGGGACTGTCAAGGTAAATTTTTTTATCTTTCATTCTACCCTGTAAGGTCAAGATATCCGACAATTTCTTTTGAATGGCAATGACCATTCCTTCTTCAGTGCTTGATTCCTAGTTATGTTGCATTTCTTAAGCAACTAATTTATATTTTAGCACAGCCTTGTAAGATATCTTTGGATATCATACCGGCTTGCTTTGTTGGTTTTCACTATCTCTTAAACAGCCGCTACGTCGCTCGCGCTTTTATAGCTCTCTGCCACCATCGGTGTCAAATTAGTTTTGATGTAGTCATAAGTAATTAACTGTCTTTCTGATGCAGGTCGGACATACGCCATGGACTGTTACTTGAAGCTGCTAGTGCGTTTGTGCCATATTTATGATACTGTTGGAGGTGTGAAGAAGGCCAAGGATGGCGCCTCTCCTGAACAAATCTTGGCGGAGACCCGGTTGCAAGCCTTGCAAAAGCAACTTGTGAAAGATCTAAGCGAGGTTTTGATTTCTTAACTATTCCGTTTCTGTGGTCGTGGGTGTGGTTTCAAAGCTAACAACTGCTAGCCTATCGTTGCAGTTATGAGATATACAGTTGCACTTTCCTCTTGATGTGATTCATTATCTTTGAATTTCTCATGGCAACCGGACTGAACAGTTTTATTGCATTGCTTTGTTGAACCTAGGTTACCACTGCACGATTAAGAGCTCGTGTTATCTGGGCCCTTGCGGAGCACTTTGATCTTGAGGGTCTAGACCCATTGCTTGCAGATGATCCTGAGGATCCTCTTAACATCATTGTTGATCACATCCACAAGGTCATGTTCAATACAGATTCCACTGCAACTATCACTAACAGGTACTCAACGATCTTGTGGCTTCGTGATAATAAGTATCTTGTTTAACATCCCGATAGCAGTGTATGTTATAGATACTAGGGGCTGATCTGTTGCCATTGTGCTGCGATTTTGTTCTTTTAGATTTTTTTCAGTTATGAAACTTGGTAACCTCTCCAAAATATGATCTGCTCTGCAATTTTCAATTATACTTCTATTCTCACTCATTTCTTGAAAAGTTTCTGTCGAGTCAGACTTCTATTTGAGATGTTGATTGTCTGTTTAGATAGCATTACTGGAGTTTCTCGCTAACCTTTTTCCTACTATCTTGGCCCTGCAGGTTACAAGATGTACAGGCTTTACTTGTTAGTTCAGAGCATCTAGGTTCAAGAAACTTGAGAGCAGTACAGATGTTGACAAAGGAGCTTGAGGACTTCAGGAATAGCGCTTTGGCTGACTCTGTGAATAAGCATCAATGCCGCCTCATCCTACAGAAGTTCAAATACATCTCCAAACATTCAGATTCCAAGTAAGATACGTCGGAAGGCTACTTATTGTGGCTTACGAACATGTTGATCTAAAGATTACGGAGATATACTGGTAGCTAATTCCCAAAGATCAATAACAGTTGATTTGCTGTCTCAATGTTTAGTCTTATGCGTGAGGTTTTGATGTTGAAGTTGAAGCTTTTGTTATCAAAGATGCATGAAAGAAAATATTATACAGAATGCGGTGGCAAACCAGGAGGTGTCAAACATGCAGCCTTTCAATTATTTGTCAATTTCTTTGCTAAATTTTGGATGGCATGTTCGTTGTGGTAGTTGTGGTTTGATTGGGCTCAGTATTGAAACGAGAATTTAGAGTCTCTTAAACTACCTTGGATTGTGAAGACCTTATGGCACACACAATATGGCTTTTCTGCAAGTTTCGATTTCCTAATCGAATTATGCTCTTGTCTTCTGTGAAGGTGGGTAGGAAATTCAGGTTCTACGGGCGATTATCCTTTCACTCACCACAAGCTTTCCGTCCAGTACTTTGATGCATCGGCTGCTCAGGATCGTAAGCTTGAAGATTTAGTTCACACAGCTGTTCAGGAACTTTGGAGGCCTGCACAAAGTGAACTTACTTTGGCCACGTCTGGAATGGTCTATTCAAAGCCTCCACCAACACCCATAACTGTGTCAGGAAGCAGCGATCCGTGCTATGTTGAGGCTTACCACTTGACCGATCCTCATGAGAAGAGGTTAACCCTACATCTGAAGGTATGAGAATACCGTCATTCTGATTGTGAACGATGGCCAATTATATTTCACCAGTAAGATCCCTCAGTGGGAAGCATCAGATAACCATTTTAGTACATTTTGCTACTATTATAAACTAAGGTTAAGAAACTTGGTATCAGAGGTTGGTTGCTACCTGAATGATGTTTTTGTTAGGAAATCTTTGTTTCTGAAGCATAAAGTAACGTTGTTGTGCACTTCTGAACATGCTTCCAGATTCTTAATTTGACCGAGCAAGAACTCAAGCGGGTGGATGTTCGCGTTGGACTTATTGGTGCGCTAAGATTTATGGATGGCTCTCCCCAAGGTGTTCGCCAACTACAGCAGCTCCACTCGCAGGTATGCTTTTGGTCTCTTGTTACTTCTCTGTAAGGGTAGGGTCTATCTAAAAACAACGGCCTTTGGAATTGAAAGGCAATTGTCTGGCAACTAGAATACTAGATATGTAATCAAGATATCATTGAGAAAGCAGTTAATGGAGATATAATGAGCTCTAAGCGTTTCCTGTGTCTGTGTAGGATCCGATTTTATCTAGTGTGACTGTTGGAGTATCAAGGTTTGAGCGTTGTTCCTTATGTGTACAACTCTTGTATTATCCATTCTTTGGTGGAGTTGGATTGGCCAACGAAAAGGAAGTTGAGGGTGCTTCAGAGGATGGAAGCCATGGGGTAAAGCTGCGGAAAAACTATTCGTCTGAGTACGGAGAACCAGTGGTCTTGCGGTGTGGATCTTATCGGTTACCTCTCATTGAACTTCTGGTTCCATATGCTCTATCTCCCGTGGAATTTTTTAGGCTCTGGCCAAGCTTGCCTGCAATTACTGAATACACTGGAGCATACACGTATGAAAGTGTAGGGCTCAAAGCAGCAACCGTGACTGGGGGATACATGGAACCGGCAGTTCTACCCATTCTCTCAGGATTAAAAGCTTTATCATCCAAACCTTTTCACAAAGTATGTTCCCATGTCTTGCGGACTGTGGCAGGATTTCAGGTATGATCATCTGAATTTGTGTATTTTACGGTTCTAATCTTGTGTCATCAGGAATTAGAGCGTCATCTATATGTATCTCTATACAGTATTTAAATTCCTAGAAACCGCATATCGAAGCAGAATTGTCTAGGTCAATGTCTGAAATCGTTGGGCACATACCGATATTCATTCCACAGTAACCGAGATTGTCATCAGGAATAAAAGAATCCTTGATATATAGGTTCTTGTTCTTTCGACCTTTGGACTGTGTAATGCAATGGTACTGTTCGTCCCCTTTATTGCTCTGCTGGCCTACAGCACACACGTTCTTCTATGACCGTCACAGCTGTGGTGGCTTAAGCCATCGTTAATTTTAATTCATGATTATATCTTGCTGAGTGGGCGACGCTTTGTGCAGATTTGCTATGCTGCCAAGTCCTGGTATGGTGATGTAGTGTTTATGATGATCTTCGGGACAAGTGAAGTTAGTGGGGATGTGGATCTTGGTGAAGAAACAAAGACTATGGTATGCAAATTTGTGGTGAGGGCATCGTCGGGCAAACTTGTGGATGAGATCAGTGCCGATGTTCAAACCTGGCTTGATGATTTGACTGACCATGCTGTTCGGGGAGTCTCTGACGAGGAAGTGGAGGTTCGTAGCGTTGCCAATCCTGATGCTTCTTCTTGATTCTATATGTGTTTCCGCTACTTGTATTTTTGTAATATTCCAGATCTTTAGTAGAGCAATGCATATTGCCAATAAATCACTATAGCTTGTCTATATCATTCGACTTTTCTGCCTGCTTCTGTTAACAAACCCGGCGATTTTTGGTATCCCTTGTGACAGGCTGCTGCTGCCGAGAAACTTAAGAGATTAATGGAGATTTTGGCCGTAATTAGGGCTAAGCCGAAGTCCGAACCTGAACCTGACCATGACACAGACTCGGATGATGATAGCTTGCTGCCAGGCTTAGAAACGAAGCCCAAGAAAAAGCCCACTACACTCTTCTTACCTTCTCCTGAAGATATGGAGCATCAAGCATTGCAAGCGGCTGTACTACATGAGTGGCAAACATTTTGTCTTCAGCAGGCTGTAAACTAGACTAGAATCTTGAAATATGTACCGTGCCACCCTTTCATTCTCCAATTGTTTTATTAGTACCTAGTTTAGATGTGGTCCCATTTCAGTAGTATATGGTCCAAGCAAGTCCTCCTTTTATAAAACGGCTAGATTACTTGGCGATTCTAGTTAAAGGTTTTACCATTTTTCTGTGACCATATTAGTAGGCATTCATTGCGAGGAGATGCTTTTACCTCAGTTCAACTTAATAGAAATTCGTTGAGAAATACTCGACAGTACTGCATCTCTTCAGCTCTCAGCTTACACCTTAAGCGTCTACCTTTGACAGCTTCATTTTCTGATAAGAATGATAGTGCAGGCTACTTGTTTGAGAGTATCCTCATTTGCAAATAGCAAGAATTACATGCAGATCGTAGGTTCTAAGAATTACACGCCGAATCGTAAGTTCTACTAACTTGAAGAATATGTTGTTCTCAGCACCCCCGGAGGTTATCAAAGAACAAATTCATTTATGGCAGGGCATTTGCGAGATACGGATCAGTGAACAATCATAGCCGCCGACGATCGTGGCAATGTGCTGGATATATGTTCCGATCAGTGTACCCTACCGCCGCCAATCCCATGTGCTACATTGATACTACTGTAGTGTTTGTGAACCAGCGTCAAAGCAGATTTGGAAATATTCATGTGACGGCGCCACGTGACTTCTGCTTGGGCACTGTCCTTGCATTTGCTGTGATCGGATGAGATCAGCAGCTGCTTCGTCATCTGTAGAACATAATCCTATAAAATTTTGTTTTTTCCTTCGAATTGTGTCGGTAGGTGCTCACTAGTTATCTGACTACTTCCTGAATCCCCGTAGTCTGGAAATACTTGAACTCCTCACATTTTGATTCGTGCTAATTGATAACTTAGTTCATCAGAATCCATTTCACACAAACAGTGCCCAGTACTAATAACAATGGATAAGGCCCACGCTGACATCCACATGGTGGGAGATGAGAAACAGGGCTAGACAGAATTCATGGTATGTGTACAATTCGGAACGATTGGGCACATCCTCATAAGTTGATATGAGCATTGCAAATGTACATTTTTGGTACAAAGGATTGTCACCCACATCTCCGCCAAGCTTGGGCGATAGAATAGGACATTACGCACAGGTCGGACCACTACGCAATGGCCTTTGTAACTACACAATAGAGTGCGAAGAGAAAAAGGGAAAAAAACAACTCGTGAGATCTACACATAGTTTGACGCTGCAACCAGGTCCTGCGGTGCGGAACAATAAGACAGTCTTTTATCTACTTCCTCTAGTATCAATCTTTTCAGTATGCTCCAACTGATAGTAGCTACAGGGCAAGTAGACGATTATGGTTTGGAAATCTATACCTTCTGTACAAGGAGAAGGGGGGAACGAAAAACTGAAAAAACAATGCAAAATTTTAAAAACACTCACAAAATTGCTGCTATGGACAACTGAGAGGGGTGGTAGGCGGGTGGGGTTTGATTACCAACACAGCCCCTCCTTCCTCCGCAACTCTCAGTGGCTTCGTCTCCGGCTCTATCAAGTTCGCAATCGTCATGTCCAAGAAATTATCAGCTACTCGGTAAACACTTGTAACCAGAGCGAACGGCGAGAAGCGAGTCCTTAGCAGTCACGCATGGATGGTCGGCACGGAGGCCGAGCACCTCATACTCCTCCCTCAAAATGGCCTCCAATGGTCGCCTCTCAAGGCGAAAGAACGCTTCAGTATCCTTCTGGACTCAGCGGATTCGTTACCCGGTGGGACGTGACTGGATTTGCATAATCTGTCTATGTGTTTAAGAAGTCTCAATCTTTTGGAAGCCCAATCTTACGTGGTTGAATGCGGTTAATGTCTCCTAGTGGCAAAACTGTTCCTGGACTGAGTCCGAGAAGCCTTGGCTGCAGAACGGGCTCGTCGCCCTCGTGTTGGGCCATGTCTGCAGAGGTTGCTGCGATGCCGGTTGGGCCATGGATGTGGACGGATATGTTTGGTACACTGCGCAGTTTAGGTCAAATGGGCGCACGGAGTTTCCAAGATGAGGCATCATCATCGGACCACCCTGCGTCATGAACCTCGCGTCGTAGCTGTTTCCAATCCGCTCCAAAGTCTGGCATACGACACACTCATGCTGATTAGACAACCTTCAAAGAAAGGGCTCTCTCAAAAGACTCAGATGACCCTCTGCCTTCCTACACACAAGTGAAAATCCGGACATGGCAGAGACGAGCCGAGAAACGGTATCGACTTCGAAGTTGCGGAGAGCATGTTCAGGCTAAGAAATGGAGCGGCATTCCTCAAAAAACTCTAGATGTATATCACCGGCGCTCGAATGTTTAAGCCACGGCTACAGATGCAAGACGTAGTTCTGGATCCTACAGTATACTTGATGGGAAAGGTCGGGAAGTTGTAACAAATATCCCGCACGATCAACAGCATGTGACGTATGAGCTTCATGACCAGGGATCTAGACGATGAGAGTGGAATGTAACCTGGAGTTGCTGCTGCAGAAATTTGACATAGTTGATGGCTTCGTCGAGCATGGAGGCGGTATCCATCTTGGTCCCCCCGGGCACGAAATGCTGCAGCACTCGGACGCGATCGCTGATTCGCTCACGCCGATGCCTCGCCGCCACGCTCTGTGGGTCCTTGGAGATTCGCACGTTGCGCCGCTTCGGCCGCGTCTGTGCAATTTCTTCCAAGCTGGGAACAGTAGGCAGCGACAGCGGCGTCGAGAAAAGAATGCTGGGAGCTGCAACGGCGGCTGGAGCTCCACCATTGCCGGCAGCTGGCAGGAACGGCACCGCGGTGGGTATTGCGAGTGGAGGCTGCGCCACTGCGGTTGCGATGGGCACGAACGGCGGGTACTCAACCGGAGCCCGATGATTGTCTTGCTGTCTCGGCGACTTCCTCACCCACGACGCTGCTTCCGAGGTGTCATCAAAGGTGCGCTTGTTGGAAACCGTCCTCGGCGATTTCCCGAGCTGCAGGGCAGCTGGAGACAACGGCCCCCGGGGGCTATCTGCTTCCGTGTACAGATTCGCCTCGTCCAAACTCGACGCAGATAACGCCGTGGACGGAATCGCACACAACGTCACCGATTTCCCCTGCTGCTCGGAATTGATATCTTCCTCGTTCCCTGACGACTCCACCATGCTTGAGCTCCCGGTCCTCATGAGGAGCGCATCCGGATTTTCTTTGCATAACTCCAGAGTATCTAGCTTCAGAAACGGATGCGTCACAGCAGCTTCCTTCTGCAGACTCTCGAATAGGGAAATCGGAGTGGAGTTGCATGTTTCCGCGTGGTAAAATAATGGTGCGCTTGTCGTGGATTCGATGATTCCATGGTGCTCACTCCACTCTGCTCCCGCATTCAACCTACAAATTAGAGGGGACACAATTAGAAAGAACCAACTTTCTGCGGCAAACCTTTTTTTGAATCACGAGGAACATGCACACATTGTCCTTGCTGTGAACATCATTTTGACAAATCTGAGGAAGACGCCGACATTGAGTGGTGATGGATGTGGCAAAAAGTTGCAAAGAAACAGTCCAGGTGTTCAAATCCTGGTCCAGAGAAAACGACAAGAGCTTTCTACTCTGTCTAAGGAGGATGTGATTACCAGTTCTCCATGGACGGTAGTTCGTTGCAATCATCAGCTCTCAAGCTTAGACTCATTGAAGAGAATTTTTTCTGCGCGATTTGACTTCTTCCGACAGACGGTATTCTCAGTATCCACCTTCTACACCTGATACACAAGAAGCAATCCCTTCGAAAATGAGATCTTTCACTCTGGTGAACACAGCAAGGCTACCGGTAACAACCAAACTTGAATTCCATCTCAAAATTTTCCAAGCATTTGTGAGCAGATCTAACTAGTGACACATTCCTTCTTGAGCATAGGCCAGAAGCTCTTGTTTTCTGAAATTGGGAGACAAAGTGAAGTAAAGAGCCAAGACTGGTCAAAACAGGAGAATGCAAAGAGCAAGCAAGCAACGTGATCAACTTCATGGCAATCGCCAAAGAATTGTGAAGCAAATAAACCTTCCAGGCGTGGAAATGGAACCAGGGCTATGGACTCAGCAAGAATAAATTAGCACCTTCTCAAAAACGACTAGAGGTGAGCATTTTCCAACCAACATCACAGAGCCGAACTTGACTAACCTTGCGGGAACTTCGCACTGGAGAATTCAGCAAATCGCAGCGGCGTTCTGAAAGAAATTTAATTCTTCACACACAGCTTGCGATGAGCTCTGGATCAAGTTCAAAGACACTGCAAATGACGATCTCCTTCCGACTCTCTCTCTCTCTCTCAATCCCCCTCACCCCACTTCGCTCCAGAGAGCTGCTAGCAAGAGTGTTCTAGTAATGTGTGAATATGGGATACAAAGTCTGCACCTCGACTTCCGACTACCACCGAAAGCCGCAACCGAAGTGGCATGCAGCACCTAAGAGCACTAGACTGTGTACTTCGTCGTCGTCTCTCCCTTCTCTCTCCTCTCGTCTTCTCTCTTCTTCTCGCTTCTCCCCTACTTCCTGTGTCTTCTTTCGTTCTCTTCCAACTTGACGTTCATCTAGGCGGCTACAAGACGACTATTCAGCCTTGTAAAGAGCAAGCAGGAGACGTGCGACTCAGACCCCAGTGATCATGACAACCTACACTATGGAGCTGGGAATTTAATCTAACCTCAGGGAGCTACACTACAGTCCTGCCTAGAGTCTCCAGGGTGAGCCAGGAGGGTCAACAGCCCTATGTCAATATTCCCGAGTTGTAAGTTAAGATTACTATTTCCGTGCCCCTGCGCATTTCAAGACATCCCACGGACCACCAGTCTAGGCTGTCTGGCTTACCTTGCAAGTTTTGCCTAGACTATTCTACTCTGGATGTGATGATTCTGATGAACTACGGCGCCCAAGTTAGCCATCATTAAATAATTTAGTGCCACTTTCCTTACTGTAATTGGGCTTCATCCCTTATCACCAATAACGCTTAGTGCTGCTTGACGGCAAATTATCCATCGCCAGAGGGCAATTTTTGACTGCTTTAGCGAAGTGGGGATCTCTGGAGAAGGTAGATCTGGAGCGCTCTAGACTGGACCACTGTAACGGTTGTAGCAATTGGTAGCATAGCGATGCAATCTATGAGACCACCACCAGTGCCTGTGGAGTAGAATACTGTTCTCCGTCTGTCGCTTCCTTTGTTGTTGATCCCGGGGCGGGCCCAGCCAGCTCTGAAACTCTGTCCTGATCTGCTTGGAATGTTTTGCATCGAACCGCGACCACTATCATTTGAATTCCGAGTCTTCGTGATCAAACAGTTGCATGATTAGGAGTCCTTTACTTCTACTGCGTGCATTGCCGTAATGTTATGTTGAATGCAGAATTGATCAAGGTCATGTCAATTCTGCGGAGATGTACAATTTCCCAAATTCGAATCCAGAACTTGGTGACTGCAATATGTTGAAGTCACACCCGAGTTCATGGCGGATTCTCACCAGTTGGTTACACTAGTCGTCAATTTCTCTTGAAAGAATTGATGAGCGTGTGTGAAGAATGACGTTCCAAAAAAATTTAAATAAATAAATAACGTCTGTGAAGAACACTGGAGCAGGAATCTGCACCACCAAGGGTAATATTGCTGTGCTATTTCTCTTGAACTTTTCTTTTAGGTCAATAGAATTCCATTGCTGATAGTAACCATTTTTATTTTTATTTCTATTTCAATTATTGTAACAGTTACAATATATCATTTGAGGCTTGGACAAACCAGCACATAGTGCCCACAGAACATTATTCCCTGTAATTCCTGGACTACGTCTCACCAAAAACATTCCAATATTTATTGCAATGGAATTTCACCATTTGACTCCAAACAAAACAAAAAAAAAACAAAACAAAACAAAACAAAAAAAACAAAAAAAAAACAAAAAAACAAAAAAAAAAAAAAAAAAACATTCTAATATTTTCTTTCCTTTTGCAAGGAGTGAGAACCAAAGTCTTAGCTTTCTTTGTATCTTCAAATATAGGATGTTCTCTGGAACTATTGAAATTGTTGTATGAAAATATTGAATCTAATAAAGTTAATTCACAGTGTCGTGGCTAATATTTAGCTAATTGAGTGAAACAAAGGCGAAGAAGTAGAATGCATGAATACAAAAGATGGTTTATATCTCAAAAAAACTTATTGATTTATTTTTTCAAAGTATAAAATGACATACAATGGCTAAATCTAATATTTTTTTACAAAAATAATTTACTACATTTCAGATTTTATCCTTCATACTATTCCTCAAATTCCCCTTTTTACGTTTTAAGAATTATTTTTAGGCGACCCTGCTATAGTGCTACAGTACTGCTACAGAAGCAGCCATTTACACTTTCTCGACCACGGTAATTTGCACCCACCATATTATACGCTGTAATTTATGCACTGGAGTTTGTTGGCAAACTGGCAATAATAAACTGGCGGAGATGACTGTATCCTATCATTTAGGATAGGGTACATTCATATTGACATAGCCTTCGTAATTCATTACAACCGGGTTTCCAAATCTGGAATCTGGTTTGTTCAACACTGGTTACACTTCAATGACTTCATTCCACTGGCAACATCAAGACAGTGGGCCTGGTTGGCTGCTTGCCAGTGGGTAAGATCTCAAGGCTTCTGATTTTTTCTCTGATCAGTAGCTCTTGCTGACTCAGCATCCTTGCTATTCATGTGTTTTCAGTTCTACCAACTTGTACCAAATTCAGAAGCAGAGTTACCCAATGCCTACATTGTAGAGGTACTGTTCCCATTAAAACACTAACATGTGTACATTACATTCTTCAGTGCCCCTGAAATGCTGGTTTTTGAAAAAGGTATCATCATTTGAGGGCATCTCCAAAGGAGTTTGAAGTAAATAACAATGGCAATGGCATATGCGGATGAGGGCCACGTTGTCACTATCCGTTTATTAGGGGTACTCGCATGAAAACTCGGAATACCCCTACTGAAGGCTCCATTTTGAAGTATGAAAACCCCTATTACTTCATTGCTTCCTACGACATGGATTCTGATACAATTGATCAAACGATTTCTTTATTTTATCTGTTAACAATGCAAAGGTTGATTCTTCCAATTGGGGAGTGTAATGTAATTACTACTATTTTATTTTATTTTTGACACAAACGAGAATTTATTACCTGTTGCAAATAATGATACAAGTGCCAAGCATGGATAGCTGGTCATAATTACTGCTATTTGATTGGAAACATTTTAAATATTTTCAAAAACCCGATGCAAAATAGATATCATTACCAATAAGCAAATTTTCTGAATGTGAGACAGTGTAAAGAAAAACCCTGTTTTCAGTCATCTTGAAACCATCAAATTGAAACATTTATTTCAATTGCTTGGCCAGCATTCATGAACAATTTGTGGCAAATTGTTCATGTGGGCGCTTCAAAGTACTATTCATTCTTGGAGCAAAATGGTGATACAGTGAATGAATCTCCATTTGTACCAATTCTTTTATTTATTTTAAAATGACAATACAGTCACAACTTGGTATTGGGCCCAACTGCAATTCCCAAGGAGAACAGGACAAGCTCCATCCATGCCCCACTCACTTGCGGTGTTGCGGAGATTCAGGTAGAGTGTGCCCACATCTATGTGATCAAAATCACGTGTGTATTGAGGATCATCTACATGTTTGGTGAAACATCTTGCAACTTGATTTTGAATAAATGGAATGGATTTACAAATGTAGCTCATCATGAAGTGTAGCCAGCTTATATGCTCCTTCCAAGCCCTTGGTTTTGGACCCTCTCCACGGTTCATAGCTTAGGTTGTGCATATTGGTCATACATACCCACTCCTCCACATGTACACAAAATTATGTTGGCTGGTCCTCAAATCTTCAAAGATATGTTCTTGTGAGCCAGAAATAAAAATTTAAAAAAATTTAAAAATATTGGCTTACCTTCGCATTACCATAATAATTATTGTCCTCCACCATATAGTAGTGCAAGTGAGCTTTATCACTTATGTATAGAAGGCGGAAATATAATTCAAATGTTGGTTCAAGTGTCCTACTTTTGGATAGGAAATAATGATCGCCAAAGTTGTTCAATTGGAAATAAAGTTCAAGATTCTTGATCTCTTTGGTAACAGCCCTCTTGTGATAAAATTCCATGCAACAACTGCTTCTGAGAATCTCTTTGAATAAATTTGTGTCCGTGGTAAAGTTGAAAATAAGCCTGCTTGTGAACAAAGGAGTCCAACTTTCCAAACTCCCAAGGAGGCAAACTCACTCAAGGGCCATATTGTATTGACCTGGCAAATTTACATGATTGCCATTGAAAGCAATGAATGGAACCAACAGTCCCGCACTGAAACCACAAGCCAGGCTTGTTTGAAATGTCATCGAACTGGAAGGCTTTGATACAACATTTCATAGAGTTTCGTACATTTGAGTAGTTGGCAGGGTGGAGGCTTGCAAGTACAGTACAAGTTGAAGTACACGTTGTGGCTCTTGCTAGCGGATAAGGGTAAGCCCAACTCATTGCTCATTGTTCATCCCCAGCCCCCTCTGTGCATGTTAAGAGTATTTTTTAAGGTTTTTTTGGAAATGCATGTCAAGAGTTTTGCATGTTACCCAGTTTCAAGTGTCAACATGCAAAATTTAGATGCAGGAGGTGCTTGTATGAGACAAGGCAAACCCAACCAAACTTAAAATAACTCATAAGCTAAAGTGAATGTCCAGCTCGCCCTGGACTCTTGTCCGATGAGGGTTGTAATTTACCATTTTTTGCAATGAATTTCTTCATTTGCCTTCAAAAAAAAAAAAAAAAAGTGAATGTCCAGAATATATACATTACAACCTAGTCTTTGCACACAGTCCCACAATTCATTGAATTTCTAACATTAACCATTCAATATCAATCATATTCCCGAAGTTCAGCCTTCCATTTGGCATCCCCAAAATCAGAAAACTCTTTGATTGGTCGATTGGAGAAGGAGAAGCTTCAATTCCAAAAAACAGTTATTAAAAATACTGTTGAAAAACTTATATGATATTTCTCCTACTTGGCTTTTCATTTGATGCATTTTCATTTGATGCATGCATAATCAGAAGAGACAAAGAACTGCATGGCCTGTGTAAGAGCCACCCTTCAACTATTGGACATCAACATTGCCACAACAAAAACACATGTGATTTGCATGCATTCAGAGTTTTTTTTTTTTTTTTTTTTTTCTTTTTTTTTTTTTGAAACAAATGAAACGAAATGCATTCAGAGTTATAGTATTAGCCCCTACACAACCAATGATCAGACATCCTGGATGATTTAACAAGACACTATTTCTTTCATACACCAAGAATACAACAAGACACTGTTTCTTTCATCCAAGATTTATTGTAAAGATTTTTTTGGCAATAATGCTACCATTTCATGTTAATCCGAAAATATGTTATTGTCGACTTTTTTGGAGTGACGATTGGGGGTGTTCGCGATAGCGGACGGAGGCGCGACGTCGCCATGGCGGCGGTCAGGCCGCCTGCCCACAGGCTGTAACAATTCCATTTAACTTTCTGAATCCTTACTCTCATCTTCTCTGCAGAAATCTGGTGGAATCAATCGAGGAATTTATTCATGATACGGAAAATATGTTTAGAGTTAACAACATGGCTCCCCTCCGTCAGAGTTATTGAGCGGTGTTGCAGCATCTAGAGAGTCAAGCACAAGAGCCTCATGAGTCAGCACAAGCCACACGTTTGAACATCTTCTACTCAGTAATGGTCAGCGCGTCCATTGTTACAGGGCCAATGAATCCATTCGACATGGAGCCGGACGAGACGTGGCCCAGGGGGAGCTTTTGCAATTACCAAGGGTTCATGGTTAGAGGTACTTCTTTGTTTAATCTCGATCTTGAATTGCAAGTTATTGTACCAAAAGAAATTCCTTTCTTGTCCGCACACGTTGTCATTGCTTCTGTGGTTTCTGGTGACCTTCATGGCTCAACACTATCAGCTTGGTGGGACTCTTTCTGAGCCCTTCCGGCGCCGAGGACAATAAATTTCCATCGTTGAGTTATCCCTTTTTCATCTATGTACAAACGGATGGGCTGAATACAACCAACCGATTGCTTGCCAATGGTCTTCACCATTTTCATGGGGGCTTTATCATTTACCAGCGATAGACTTGTAGTTTAAACCCTATGTCCTACCCTGGGAATCAGATGGCCGACTTGGATTTCCTTTCTAGAGCTCCCTCTAGAATACTAGAAATTAGCGGGCAAAATTTGGAAACATGTTGACCCCTTCTTGGTGTTTAAGGATGTTGAAGGCTTTGACTCGTTGCCGCGCTCCTGTGTGGAAGTCGACCTACGACAAGGGTGGTTATTGAATGTGGTTGGATATAGTGAGGCAAGCGATAGTGCCACAGCCCCGGTCAGGTATGATGAGCTCACTTTCAACTGTGCACTCTGTGGCAACCACCATCAACACCCCTCCCATTGTCCCCGGAGTCGTTGTTCTTTGGCCTCGAATACCTTCACGGAGCGCCAACCAAAGGTTCCTATGTCCCGCCATCCTCGGGCGTCCTAGCACAAAGGTTACAGAGGCGTCGTTCATCTCTCAAAGAGCCGTCTGTGCACCGGCCCTAACGACTGTCTGCCACAGCATGTGGTCCTCGTCAGTCTCGGCGACCCCGGAGGCCGCCTCATCAACAATATCCCTGAGGCCGGATCAACCCGAGCCCTGATGCCGAAAGATTTATCCCCGTGGCCAAAGCCAGACGCTGTTCCACCATTTTCGATGTTCTCCCTTGATAGGAGGGCACAACGCCCCAAAACACCTCTCTGTTTTGCCTTAGCTTGCGCACGTGTATCGATATCTCTCAGCCAGGGTGTCTCCAGCATAGAATCTCAATACAGCCAGGCCAACTCCCTTCGGATCAGGAGCCGACAGAAGGTCTGTTGCTCCCTCTTCCCTAGTCGTAAGGACGATCGTCGGGGTAGGACATCCCCCTGCCATCTACCTTCTGCCCCCACCTTCCACTTCACGCCACCCTATCCCACTCACTAATCAGTAAGGTCCGAGTTGGGATCGAGAGGTCAGCTTGACACAGTTATGAAGGAATCTAACATCCCTTACCTAGACCCTTACGATCTTCATAACGATACCGACAAGAGTGGCAATCACTACTCTAACATTGAGTCTAGATTGTCCCGGACTTTGAGTGGAATGGGTGGGAGAAGGTTTATCAAAAGAAGAAACTATATCGAGGCCCTCTTCTCGCCCATGTGGGATCCTCCAATTACGCCTCCACCTCAGACTATTCCTATGTTGTGGGGGGTGACGAGGACAATCAAGCAATGGAAGTGGACTCAGGTGACGCTCAACTCCGCACCCCTCGGCAGCATCCCCCCGGCCCTCCCACATTCATCACCTCAAGCCTCTCGCATGGACAATCTTTCTCCTGCTCTTCTTCTCCTCTTTGGCCCTCCTCAACCAGAGCCGGCCAAAAATAATCTCTTCCTCACGGATGGGAGTTTAGGAGGACACGAGCCACCAAGTACTAGCCTACATCCATGTACATCAACTTTGCCGCGAGTGCCATCGACGGAGGTCCCTAGCCCTATGGGCATGAACTCTCCCGGCACTCCACCTTGTTCCCCTCACTAAGCCATTGCCTCATGGATGAAATCGCACGAGCTTTCAGGAGAGGATTTGTTTGAAGACGCACGGCCTAGTCTTCCTCCGGTGCCGACTTCACCAAATCAAGAGACGCATGCTCCATCAGGCCGGTCTCCCCAACCGAGGCTAGTCATCGGATGGACTGGTATGAGCAGACCCAACATATCCCCCCCTCCCCCCCTTGCTAGGTTCCCCCTTCACTGCCGGTCTCGAGAACCGCCATAGCCTTCCGTCCTACGAGGCTTAGTCCATCCTCCCTCTATGACACTCGTGCTCAAGCTAAGTAACGCTTCACCCTTCCAACCGCCCAACCTCCGTCCTACGACGTCTAGGGCTTCCGCAGGTCGGCCCCATAAAGTGGTAAGGACGCCGAATCTCTTCTCAAGAAGTGAAGATCAACTTCTTATCCCTCAATGTTTTGGGTTTTCAACGAGGACGAGGCCGTGGACATGATGCCGACCTACATTAGGGACTGCCATTTCACACTGGATATAGTAGCCATTTAAGAACATATATTGTGCGGTGCATCGCTTCAGCGGATCGGTCAGCGCCTGTGACGCATGGCCCTTTGCTTTGAGCTCAATGCCTTGATGTTGCGGACGACAACTCTAACATAGAGCAAGGGACTTAATTGAGGGGATATCTCAAAGGGAGATAAGAATAGACTAGAAGTGAGGGGATTCCTCACACAAGACTCAGAATAACACTTGAAGTGGGAAAACTAAAAGTGATATTGATAAATGGAAGAGTATGTACAACTGGTGTTGAAGAGAGTGAGGAGCAATGGCCCTCGACTCTCTATTTATACTAGACTAGAGGAAACTTCCGAAGAAAGGTCCTAGAGACCTTGGAAAGTATCCATAGGACCTTCCGGAAGCTTATGGGAGCTTCCGGAATCTAAGAAGGTCAAGCGGAACCTTCCGGAAGCTTATGGAAGTTTCCGGAAACAATTGGATCCGTATGGAATCTTCCGGAAACTTGTAGAAGCTTACGGAAACTACTAGAATTATAAGGAAGTTTGTAGAAACTTCTGGAAACTACTAGAACTACAAGGAAGCTTATGGAAGCTTCCGGAAGCTAGTGGAAGGTTCTAAATAGTAGTAGAAGCATGTAGAACCTTCTAGAAACTAATAGCATCTAAGCACGCTTAGCCACCGCTCTTTAGGAAAGCTCTTGAGAAGCTTCCGTATTGCGGAATCGTTATAGGTCTGACGGTAAACTCGTGGGGCGTGGATGAAGTCCGGTATGGCACGTCCGTGACACTCGGTGGGCTACGGACATAGTGATCAGGACAAAGGCGCGGGATGCGGAGGAGTCTTAACCTTAAGTCACCTACGTTGGATGCGGCACGTACAAGCCTTGGGCTCTCTTGTCGCCAACAGAGGTTAATGGATGGTCCTTCATGGCATGCCGACAGGTGATGTTGGGGTAGCTAACATCTACACTCCCAACGACTCACCATTCCGTTGCCTCCTATGGCAATTCCTAGCCCCAACCTCCCTCAATGATACTAATGAATATTGCTCGGTGACTTCAACATGGTGGAATGTTGGACAGACAAGACATAAGGTGGGCTACTGGTAATCCCTCCCAAGGAAGAGGGATTTTTCAAGGCCATGAAAGCCACCCTGAATTTGGCTAATCATCTCTGCTCCGACAGCAGTTTTAGATTCTCATGGAACAGCAATCGAGCCCCCCCCCCCCCCCCCCCCCCCCCCCCCCCCCCCCCCGGATCGCGCCTTGGTATGTCTTGACAAAATGTACGTGTTCAAGGCCGACTCTTAAGATCCCGAACGACTGCTCCTGCATTACTGTATTTGAGGCAACTTTATCCAATCGGACCACCATCCTATCCTAGCCACACTGCAGCTTGCTTCCTAGCCTCCTTGGCCCACTCATCCGAAAATGAGTGTGTATTGGCTCGAGGCGATTGCTTCACGTATCCGACGGGTATGGTCCACAGCTCCAGATATTTGGCTCACTTTTTTCTACAAGCTCCGTTGACTAATTAGATTTTACCGCGGCTTCTAGATACTGGGCACACGCTGCGGCTTTGTTGAAGGATGAGAAAGCCCTGACTGCTACTCTGGACTCTGACATTAGTTAGGCCTAGAAAGTCTCCAACGACCCCTTGTTAATGCAACTCAAGGGAGACATACGCATGTGTTTAGCGTCAATGCAAGCTCGGAAGCTTGCACGCCGTCACAGGCGGACTTGAATCCGCTGGAAACTGCGGGGCGACCAAGTCAACGAGGAATTCTTCCAAGCGGTCCGGGAGATGAGCGCCACTGTGCGCATTCCACACTCTTTGCGATTTTGAATCCTGAAGTACTTACTCTCTACACACCGAGTGTAAGAAATGCTTGAGAAACATCGTTGATGTACTGTGAACAACTTCTTCTCATGATCTTGTGATCTGCTAAGTAAGGTGCATGTTGCTGGAATATTGATCTTGAAGGCAGTAGTGTGAGTACGAAAAATCGGGCAAGGTACCCTCCTTCCGGGAAGCATAAAGGTTTAGTAGTCCTCCTTCCAAAATATGGCAACCTTGAAGCCATCCAAAACTGGTCCAAGCCAATGAGACTTTTAAACAGGTCGTACAAGCTCTTTGCCAAAGCCCTACAACTTTGACTACATAAACTTTTAGCCAAATTGATCCATGACGGACATGCGGCCTTCCTTCTCTCCTAATACATTCTTGATGCGGTCTTGGTACAACATGAAATGGTGGTATGGGCCTAGGAATCCGAGCAGTCGCTTATCATGCTCAAGTTGAATTTGAAGATAGCTTACAAATCTGTGACATGGCGGTTCCTTTTCCAAATTATGGCTCACATGGGAATGCCTCCGGCCTTTATCCCTATGCCACGCATGCTGCTCCTACATGCCATAGCCGTAGTTTCCTTGAATGGCCTCATCACCTCTGAATTTTCCATTTGGTGTAGGGTCCGGCAAGGGTGTCCCCTCGCACCTTACGTGTTTCTGGTCGTTGTGAAAGCCCTGGCCATATCGATCCAGCATAGACTGAGTACTAGTCGGCTGCGAGGGATTACTCTACCGGGTGTGGCAACATAGCATATTTTGTCCCAATTTGCAGACGATACTACGTTGGCATTTCAAGGCAATGTGCAGAACCTACAGGCAGCTTCCGACCTCCTGTACAACTGCGATCTAGCGATGGGCCTCAACATCAACAGATCAAAGTGTACCATGTACTGGTTCAAGAAGATCGCCCCACTTCCTAACTAGTTACCGGCCTTTGGCTGACCCATCGCCCCTCCACAGTCGCTCTCTAATTATTCGGGACCTCCTTTGAGGATCTCCCTGGATACCGCTGAGCTGGACACTTTTCGTCCTAGACTCGCGAGCAGTATGGATAGCGACCAGGCTCCGCAAAGATGCGGCGTTTTTATGGAGCATACTCCATAAAGCCGTAGAAGTGAACCAGTGGAGACACATGGTGTTTTTTGAAACCTTTGCTACACGTCCCCACTACGATTTCAATTTTGAAGATGATTATTTTAAAGATTTTTGTGGATGTAGGGAATTCCAAGAGCATCTTGGAAATATAATTTCATTCATTTCTTTTTATCCTCCATTGAAAAAACATATGTTACTTTATTAGTTTTCTTGACAAACAACTTTAAAATCTTTGATACAAGATTCTACTACCTTTGAGATTTTTATATTAGCCCCAAAAGGACAATTGTCTTGGAATGGGCTTTTTTAAAATTTGGGCAGGTTCCTAGAATTCCAATTTATTTCGTAAATCTTTGAAAAAAATAATGTAGGCATTTTGAAGAGGTTTGTGTAGATTTATTTTTTTTTGTTTTTGAACATACTGAAAAAAGTTATAGTACTTGAAGTGGAAAAAGCTGTTAAATGGGCAATTTGGGCAGTCATGCTAAATACATCAATTACCTCTGAAAATATTTCTATAAATACTTCATGATGCCATCTTTGAGGTTTTCAAAAAAAAAAACGACTTTGAGTGCATAATGTTCACTCCACAAAATATCAAAATTTTCTCACCATTTCGGGCAATGTATAGAAAAAACTTCACTTTTCCTTCATAAAAGTTAGGAAAAATCTTATTTTAGGTTTTTTATTTTTTTCAATGAAAATATGGACATCAATCTTTACTATGACTGTTTGGATTGGGACTTTATTGAATAATGGAATTTCTAGGAAAGAGATAATATTTAGCACTCTTATGTATTCAACTTAATAAAAATATTGTTCTCAACATGCTACACTTGACTTTTTGGTATAAGTTTTTTTACGGGAGTACCTTACTTAGTCTTCTTCGACATGCACCAAAACCTCCAAAATCCATAATGCAAAAAATCTAAGAAAAAAAAAGTTAGAGTGTGTCAACCTAGTCAAAACTCTTGTCAAAAAAGTTTGTTTTTAAATTTCAATTGCTATAATCTTCTAATCTCTATAGTCGATTATATTGAATTTTTTTGAGCTCTCTATTACAATAATCTCATTGAAGATCTTACGGTTAGAATTAGAAAATAATGATTTTTTAGGCATTCAAGCTTTTTACATTGGAAATGGTAGTTTTCGAGCGTTTTTTGGTGAAACATAGTCAAGGAACTTTAGGGGTTAGTAACTAATATGATTGCCTTAGAAGTTGTCAAAAAACAATTCGATCCATGGTGGGAAAACTTCATTTTGTGAAGAGTCAAATTTTCTCACACTTTTTGGTTAGAATGAAATAATAAATACTAAACATAATGTTTATCACACAAATGTAGAAGACTATGATAGTCTTTCTTTCATATGTATTGACAATGTTATGAAGCCATGTCTTTGTCTATAGTTGTTTTACAATGCTATATTCCTCTACAACCTCTAAAATTTGGGGTACATGAAGCCACATCATGCTCACCATACTAGTAGTTTCGGCACTGTTTTGCCTAATAATTAATTAAAGTGCAAAAAGTGGTTAGGCAATTCAAAAAATAATATCTCAAAGTTGGGCAGTTTTAACTTAAAATTTGCAGTGTACATAGGGAAGAAATTCTAGAAAATTTAGGCAAATTTGTAAATAATTATTTCGTGCCTAAGCTGCTAGTAACTTACGATATTAGAGTAAGATTTAGACCTTATACAGTGCAAAATTTTGACACCAAGAGAAGTCAAAGTCTACTAATCATGTTTGGGTAGGATAGACAAAAATAATCTTATTTACTTCAAGATTTATAAATTTTTCAATCCGTCAAATCTATGAAATTTTAAACGCATGATCTTTATTAGTCTTGGATAAGATTCTACCAATGGAGATGCAAAAAAATCTTTTATTTTGGTTATTTTACTCTTTGCTAGAGAAATGACAGTTCTAGAGTGTGGTGGTTAAAAATTATCAAAGGATTTTAGGGATTAACACAAAATATCAAATATCACTATAATAGATTTGGAGGAACTGGTTCCACACAAAATGTTAAGTACTGCATGTATAGTGGAAGATGCAAACAAGATCAAACTGCAGTGCTGCATAATCACCATTAAAATGTCAAATAAATTATCAAGTCTAACGGAAATTAGGATAACAAGCTAGGTGGAAATTCTAAAAAAAGTTAGAATGGCATTAGGGGATTCAGATCAAACGCCGTTGACCTGTAAAGAACGATATCATTGTTACCCAAGCGACCCTTTCCGAGAACTAAAGCTATTTCCCTCCGAAAAAACACAAGCAAAAAGATATTAGGAGTATATTATTGCAAAAAATTAAATAAGTTACTACAGCCAAGGGCAACATATCCATTTGCCCCAAAGTGAAAACCAGATTTTCAGGTTTATCAGGTAGTCAAAAATAAAATAAAAAATCGACAGACAGCTTCACCTTTCTCGGTTCTGCTGAGGTGTAATTTGCTTTTTTGCAATGGATTTTTTCACCATTTGTCTCACAAAAGATAAAAAAATAATGAAGTAAAAAAAAAACCAAACCCAGTGGATAATCCACAGGGCATCGTCACCGTCTAACCCTCCGGACTCCTAACCCCTTAGATAGTAGATGGAAGCAAAGGAAGTGAAATTCCTCAACCAAAAAGAGGAGAAAAAGGAACGAAACTGGAACATGAGGTGGCTCCCATGATAGAAGGCTACTCCATGTAACATGAGACATCCTATGTAGTATGTGCTTTGGGGATTGGGGGAGGGGGGCATGTGGGGGAAATGATTGGAATGGGCCAAAGGAGAGCTGAGGAGCCTTGAATGCCTTGAATGCAGCATACTGTGCACGGAGGCAGGAGGAAGAGTAAAACAGGGGACATGACTCAGCATCCGCCTCCATGCAGTACGGACCTACCCTCTGAGTCTATTCCCCTCCGAGGTGGGCCCCCCGAGGCCCGAGGGGGCGAGCCCCCTCCAACTCAGTAAATCGCGTTCATCCCTCGCGGGGTTCATCCAATGGGGGCGGGCCGGGGGACAGAACCCCATCCATCCGATGTGGCTGCCTCGTGCTCCTCATCTTGGAGCAGTGTAGATGCTGGGCGGGTATTCGGGGTATGTTTGGGTTTGGGAATTGATGGAGGGTGGAGAAGTGGGGAATGTTCTAGATAGGGACATTCTTTGTTTGTCAGGTGGATTTGCTGATGTGGGGACCGGTGCCGTGAATAGTGTTATTTTCTGTGGTTTTGAATTTGGGGCTTCGTCATTGCATGGAGTTGTTTGGCGGCTGGCCATGGTGAGTTTTGTGTTTGGTTGTGAGTGGAGAGGTTTTTTGCGCGGAGTGGGGTTGGTGGAGATCGAGGTAAGAGCATGTTTTTTTAGTTATTTTTAGTTGGATTTATGTTTGTGGGGAGTGATTTTGAAAATAGACTTATTGAATTTGGAGGTTGAGGTTTGATTTTTGCATGTACGGTGTGACTTATTGTTTTTTTTAAAGGCAAAGTATTGTGTAACCGTGTTAAGATTGTCGATTTTGATGATGAATTCTTATCCATGTTGTTAATATTTCATGCATTTATTTGATTTTGTATGTGGATTTGTTAATGTTGTTTTAATGCTGATTTTAAATCATTATTTAAACTCAACTATTCATAAATTTTAATATATAAATCTATTTAATTTGAAACTTAAGTATAACTATAAAATTTTAATATGTTTATATTAAAACAAATATGTAATTTTTTATATATTCTAAATTTATTTATGTCAAATCTTATACTTTTATGTCAAAACCATTAATCAAAATCAAATCTATGTATACACTTGAGTGCGGATGATTTGTTATCCATCTAAGATTTCATCTATTTCATTGCAGTTAGTACAATCTGGTATTTCATTGCATAAGAAAAAGAACTAAAGTTTAATCTTGGTATTGATTTTTCCACCTTTCAAGGGCAGCTGCCGCTCATTCTTTGACAGTGGCCTTTCATTGACGACTTGGCACATACAGACTTAACTTATACAACTAATGTATCTTATGTACAGTACTGTCATAGTCTAGATGCTGATTGAATGGCCACTGGTTATGGAAGCCTGGAAGAGAAGGAGCTCAGGAATTTGCAACAAAAATCAGTGCCGAAGATAGTTAACTCAGAAATACTCTCACATAGGAATGTTGATCACATTAGTTATACTAATCAACATTGTAGGTATGCTAATTTAACTGATGGATGAGCTGCATTCTTCTCCCAAAATTCTTGAAGATTCTTAACCATCTGTTGCTGTTTTGAAAGCCCAGGGCATGATTAAAACTATATCTTCATAATTTTAATCAGTTTCTTACTAGATTAAAAACCAGTCTGAATGATTTATATCAAATTGTAGTGGATCATATTCTTGCCTCCGACTCTTTCCATGAACTGGGAATTGATACCACAACAAAGTATTAAATCAAGCGGCGACGCTTCGGAAAGCGGAATGGAAGTGAAAGGAAGCCAAATGGAAGTGAGCACGTACTTGAAAGCTCTTGAGCAGATTCTGTATCTGCTGACAACAGGTTCTTCGGTAGTACTCCTGTCCTGACTCTACAATCCTTGTACTCAATTGTGCTCCTCATATCACCATGTATAGAGTTAACTTTTGAAAGGTTAGGATCCGAATACGGAGCGAACTCGATGCTAATTCCTTCAATGTTCGGCTTGGAATCGTCTACAGTGATGTTCCCTTGGGATGTCCGCACCGGGTCAAGTACTTGCAAATGCATGATTCTGCACTGAAAGAGCTCCACTAGGTGCTCTTCATGAAGCTGATCAGGAGTCATGATAACCCAAATGGCATCGAGTGAGGGATGCGAAAGGTGAAACAGATATTGATGGGATAACAGATCTTGACTCTCAGACAAGCTTTCCACATTCAGCAAGGATGTCTATATTGTGGATGACAAGGATGTATCCATCGGCTGGTTGGCAGGCTTGTCTAGGTACCTTGACTCTAAATCATGCCTCCCAGTTTGAATTTCAGGCATCTGATTGACATCCTAGAATAAGATGGTGGAATCTCTACCAGTTTGTTGTGAATTATGATGAACTTCTTATATTTCATAACATTGGTTTCAAAGATTGGAGACGTGCAAGTACACAAATGTTAAAGTTGATGGCCGGAGATATGCTTCCTATCTCAAAGTACATTTGAACTGCTTCTGGTAGGGTCTCATGACCAGCGACAATCTGGCTATAATATGACTTCCAGAGGTTTCTTGTTAAGATGGGTTCTTTATAAAGCAAGCAAACATTAGGTTTCCTGGCGAGATGATTGCGAAGCCCTGTTTGATAGAGTCCTACCGAAGGTACTACGAATCATCAAGCATATCTCGACAATCTCTCTGCACGGAGGGATCGGGTTTGAAAGAAGAAATTAATGTACAATTGCGGTCAACAATGTCAATAAAGAAATTCTGACTCGATCGGAACATTGTGGTAGTCTACCTAGGAACATTCTCGAATCATCCGAACAGTACGGCATCTCCTAAGAGAATTCACTAGTAACACTTATTAATGGGGTTGTAACAAAGCCATGTGGGCTTGATGACAGTGGCGAAGCTCACGTCATTTTATTTCATACCTAAAGACTGATTCCGGTTGTTTTAGGAATATCCGAACACTCTCTGCATGCGGCACGTCACGATTGCTGTTGAATTGCAGTAAGTAGTCAGTTGACATGCAGTCAGATTCTGCCTACTTGGGTTATCAAATGTTCAAATGCTATGTAGTGAATGTCGCTCAAATGACTCCCTTTAATCGAGAATCCAATCGGCAGCTTTGAATGTTCATATATCCAAATTCGAGTTTTCGAAGACAACAGGTGAATACTTGATGTTTGACAGTTTTTGAAGCGAAATTGAAAACTTGCTTAAGTATCAATGAAATGGTTGGTTGTAATAATGATAGGCCAAGTTGTCAAGCAAGCAGATTTTGCACAGCTAGCGGACACATACAGGAATCTAGATATGTCACTACCGTAGCATTCACACTTTTAATTGAATTCCATTGTCGACCAGAATTTGTGGATATCACTCTGAGTCTCCACTGCCCTAATCATATCTGTGACGCTTGTGTTAGACTCCTTCCCTAGAAGCGAATTTCCTGCCAAGCTGGTTTGCGTGCGGTCACTGCTGATTCATCTCCAGTTTCGATTGACGCCGTCCTTTAACAGATTACGTAGTAATACGTGTGATTCTGTTTTTTGGCCGTCGTTTCTTCGATCCAGCACTTTCAGCATAGATGCACGATCGGGGATCGGGTCTCAGGACTCAGCATTATGCAGCTCTGAATTTTGATCTATACTGGGTCTGTTAACCTTCCTGCATAATTTGTAGACTTATTCCGGTTCCGATTGAGATGTCTTGTTATAGTTTAACAGCTTTTGTATCATGTCATTCAACGCCATGCCTATTTTGCTAATGAGTTATGATAATGTTTTGCCAAAGTGATGAAAATTTATCTACTCGCAGGGCATCCAGAGAATCCTTTGGCAGTGGCTAGTCAAGGTTTGTTTAAGAAAACCCTAATTTGATAGTGTTGTCGATCATTTCCTTGGGAGACGTGCATTTCGGATCAGATGTAATTGCTCTTAGGCGTCTGCTTGATCTCGTCGGTTGGTTTGCAGCACATGAAGTCTAAATTGGCTGAAGTGATTCCAAAGAGCAGATAACAATTGGAAATTCTTACAGTAGATGAATGCAAAGGAGACAAACGAACTTCTCAGTTTCATGTTTCAGCGCGTACTAGTTTCCTACTCTAGAAGAATGTGACATGATTCATGTATATATCAGTCAATATTTTGGATAGACCTTACTATTCACAAACGCCGGAGCTCACCACTGGGGCTCTATAGATAATTATGCTATTCAAGAGTACTTTGTATTCCTGCATTGCTCTTGATGCATTGCTCTTGATGATCTATTTGAATTCGCACCGCGGTGAGCATGTATCGATGTAACAGAATTTGTGTCTGACGGTTTGAGTAAATTTCCAAAACCTGTGCATCCCATGATCCAGCTGATCGACTGCAGGGAGGTCCATGGCTCCGGAGGTCCATGTTTCTACTTCTATATCTTCCGCAGATTCATTGAGTTGTACATAACCTTAACGTACGAATTGCATATCTGTTAAATTCTGCATTAAATTCTGCAGTAATGCTCTAAATTAGTATGTTTTTTAATTGTGTGATGCAGACCAAAAATGAATCTGCCAAGGCCTACTACGATGGGCTTCATAAAATCAAGTAGTAAATCAATTTTGAACTCCTGACTACGACTTTGAAATGCGGTAGCACTAAAGGTCAAAGATGATACCGTCGTGTAAGGGAAGCCTAGTTTTGAATTTAAATCTCGATCTCAATTTTGATAGATATGGCAGCCTGTTTATATGAGGATTCTATGAATTAATGGCCCAGTTGCCAGAGGTTGCAACATGCACTTATCGCAGGTAGGCTTTTCCTAATCTGCAGTCCAGGTTTATTAGTGTAATTATGATAACCGAGCCATTTAAGGATATCACATCTATACAAGAAGCGTCATATTGTTATGCATCGTGAACAAAAGTGGCAATACCACCAGATTAATGAAAATTCCAATTCATCTTGATAACCACAAGGTTGAAAAAGCATGATCCTTTTCATCATCGAGTTCATTCCACACTCTTTCTGATTCCGAATCCTGAAGTACTTACTCTCTACACACCTAATTTGAGAAACATCGTTGATGTGCTCTGAACAGCTTCTTCTCACGATCTCTTGATCTGCTGACTGAGGTGCATGTTGCTGGAATTGTAATCTTGAAGGCAGCAATGTGAGTGCACACACTGCCCATCTGGTAATCAGCTTATCGTGTCTTGAACCATTTTATTTAATTCTTTGCAATCTGCGACTTAAATTCAGAAGAAGTTTACTATTAACCTTTGCAACTAACTGCTCCGCTCCGTCAGCAGGATTATGGTGCTAAATACTAAGAGATTACTACACTCTCTTCTCTTTTAAGTGGGATGCGGTCTCTAGACCCAAAAGTTTATCAGTAATTGCTTCTGTCAACGTCTCCTTCATATTTCTCTGATTGTCTTCGTCATAATTTGCACTCGTTGCATTCACTTCTGATAAATTTGTGATAATCTTCAGTAAGAGTACCACAAGAATGTTATCAGTGACAAGGAACAGTTGAAAAGTCTGGACCATGGAAAATTCTGATGTTTCCATTCAATACCCTGTTATTTTCAGGGCATCTACCCTATTCCTATATATCACCATGTGTTTCAAGGAATCACCTGGTGCACTTAATTGACTCTAAGGAGGATGGGAGGCAAGCACTTGGCAAATCCAAGTTTTTCTAAGGTAACAGCCCAGAGACCGCCACTTTTGGAGCCTAGCTGCTGTTTAAATGGCACAATTGGTGTGAAATAATTATACAACGGTTGGCCAATCATAGAGAATAATATGGAAATAAAAAATTTCAAAAGCTTTGGAGTTGTATTAAATTTATTCTCTGGATTTTTAAATGCCAAAAGCTATATGCAGGTGAATCAAATAATCATGTATATATTGTATCTTCTTTTTATTCTTGAATTCAAAAAAAAAAAACCTTGTTCTCCTATACCTTGTTCTTAGTTCTAGACTTCTTTGACTATAAGTCTATAAAGCATGCAAGTGTTGTATACATGCCTTTACTAACAAATTGCAATCCATTTTGTACATTTGCAGTCCAAAAAATTCACTTAATTAATCATGACTAACATCTTACTAAATGGTATATTCTTAAATACTATACAATATACTGGCTAATCCAAATTAGAGATGCATCTATGTCATTGTTTCATCCTAAACCATCCAATCATCCTAATTACTTATTCCAATCAACGTCACATATACTAGCATTCCTTCTCTATGGTCAAGTCAACTTACTAAGGGACCTGTTCCCATCTTCCTCAGATCAAAAGAGAGTGCCACTGAAAAGCTACCTTTCTCGGAAACCATTCTGGGCTCAGTGCCTTGCACAAGTCCAACGTCATGCTTGTATCAAAGCCAGGCTGCCTTTGGGTTGACAGAAGTTGATGTTCTTACCAACACTTGAATTATCATGAGGCCCAGAGGTCAAGATTGTGTTTGCAAGTGTCTGCTGACATTGGCATAATTACATCAATGAACCTCACACCACATGGGAGGCAGCTACTTGCACACTGAGAATTGAATTGCAAGATGGAGTGTATATAAGAGTCTTTTCAGCCATGCGGAAGTGGAGGGAGGGAACTCATTGGTTGAGGTTATGAAATACACCCATCCGCATAATTTTCCAAAAACTTTTCAAAATGGTAACCACCAGTCTCTGAGCCCTGGACCTCAGTCCGATGAGGGTTGTTTTTCCGTGTTTGCAATAAAACCTGCTTATTTGATCCAAAAAAATAAAAATGGTAACCACCAGAATTGTTGTTTTCTTCTCTTAATTTTCCCATTCCAGGACAGGCACAACATGTATTGTCAAGAAGTGGTTGAGTAATGGTCTCTTCCTATGCCTACAGGTTGAGGCAAAGGATCACTCCATGCAGTGGTGCATCCTGATATCTTCTGCCCCAAAATTGTGGCCATTTGCAGTGGAAGGGTGTGGCATGTGGATGCAGTGTGGGTGGCACTACAGTAAATCAGCTTATTCCTGAACATTTAAGTTATGAAGTTCACAGTTATTGTTAATTAAAAATAAATTATTAGATTTTATCGGCAAAAGAAAGATGATTCTAGTACACTTTTTGATATAGTTTTGAACAAAATATGAACAAGTTATAAATTTTTGAGATGCTTACACTAGGTGTATCAGAAGGAAAATGAAAAAGAAAAAGAAAAAAAGAAAAACAAAACAAATTTGAAATTAAAATGAACTGCTCTGGATACCAGAAGCCTGCAGTATGGAACTTGGTAGTGTAGTATTCAAATTTCAATGGCTCAAGGAGTTCCATCATGTAAATTATGTGCCAAAGGCTGTCAAAGTTGGAATTAGGCATGGACTTTCCAAACAACTGCACAGAAACTGGCACCACAGGCTAAGCTCATGATACAGAGGATATTGACATTTAACTAATATTCAGTGATTATTTGATTACGCTGGTGTAAGTTTTGCTTTCAACTGTGATATTCAAGTGAATTAGAATCTGGTACTGTAACTGGGGCAGAGAGCACACAACCCAAGTCACTGCAACCAAGATGGGTGTTGCTGAAATATTGCACATAAGAGCAGTCAGACTGGTGCACCTCGACTGCAGGCAAAGCAAGTCACCACCAGCCTGCTCTGAATATTTGAATGCCATAACTTAGGTCATGCCCATGCGGTACTTATAAGAGGGGTTCCCTTCACCGTCACGACTGTCACTCTGTATGCACAGAAAGGTGTTAGGAAGGGCATAAGTTAGAAGACATTTGCAAGTGATCCATAGTCGAGCTTGCAAGTGCCATGCAAATTTTTATCAAAATAACTTTCTAGGGTTAACAGAGTATCTTAGCAAAATCTAAGTAAGACTAGAGCTTCAATATGCACTAGGTTTCAGATCATCTTGAAGGTAGAATTAAACTACATTTGGTTAAATACACCGCACCCTAATATTATGTTGTTACTCATAAACTCAGGAGTTGTCTTGATGGACTTTGTTTGAGATTTGTAAATGATATGGGTTTTAGATTTTGTTGTACTTTTGATGGGCATCACGTAAACTAAATGATCTAGCATGGCCTTAGAAGTAGTTTTCTTCCTTGAAAATTCTACCAACCATGTCAACAAATTACAATATGCTCATATTATCTCCACTGAGCTCCTATTGCAAACATTAGAACATGCATACATTAGAGTTATAGAGTTGGCAATCACTTGAAGTAATCTATGATCTCCATCCCAAAACTCGGACACAGGGTGCAAAGTAGGTCAATCTGTGGAAACTCATTTACAAATGTACAAGACTATGCGTCATGCATGATGCGGCATATTTATTGGTAAGTTGTGGAAGATGCTCTCATTCAGACTTCTGTCATCACTGCCCAACCAGCAGAGTTACTGCATTCAAATTGCACAAAGTGGGTAGCAGTATTCCTACTCATACACCCTATGGAACACATGCTAGTTGACTGAACTTTCATCATGCCAACATGGTGGATTATGGATTAGAGAAGCATAATTTCAGCTATTACAATCTTGTCAGAATTTATTGAAGGATCAATTACCATTATAAAAATTCTAGTGACTACTTTCAGTTGTATGTAAACTTCCTTTAACTTTAAATGATTTTTTAAAAAATAAAAATTGTGTCTTATAAGAAGGATGATTTGTGATAAGAGGAGGGCAAGAGTTCATCTGGCATCATGAGTTTGAAGTGTCCAGTTCAGGATAATTTTCAGTTGTAAGTTGCACTAATCTAACCTCAGAAGGTTTTCAAGAAAAGCCAGCTTAAGGTTAGACGTGACTTTCACTGGAATAAAGAAGCAACATTTTGGAATTCTGGCTTCACTGCTGTGTCAGATTTTCAATGGTGGACCTCTTGAGTTGGAATGTGAGATTTCAAGGCTGCAGAATGACCGTACTTGACCGCATAAGTCCAGGATCTTTGCAAGCATCTGTCTCACCTGAGGACCCATTCCCATCAGAAAAAAAAATAAGAGGAAAATACTCACCTCTAGAAGAACAGACACACTTCTAACTGATCTGCCTCCATGCCCTTGACTAAATTTCTCAAAGTGGACCCTGGTCTAAACTTACAAAACCTCCCAAATCAACCAAACTGCACAAGTCACAACAGACTAACCCACACCAGACTCCTTCACCCGGTCAGGCTCCTTCACACCAGACTAATCCACTACAGGGTGGTATTTGCAAAAATTGTACACATAAATTCACTCAAGGATGAACCACAAATAATAAGACTTGATACAGAACGTAATGTAGAGTACAGCACAGTTACTCCGATACAAAGAGATTTAAGAGTAAGTTAGAGAGAGGAAGACTTGTGGTTGACTTGTTAGCAGCTGATGAGTGGTGATTAAATAATGATGGACAGGGTCACATATATTTATTTGGGAGAATGGAAGTTTGGGCAGCATAAATGGTGCAACCTGGTCTTCACTTGTCAGGCCCATGGCACCATGTTATCATGGGCGTACGGTTGTCATGGACACGGAAGCCATAGCTAGCTGCCAGCTGCGGCTGCAGCACTCATGCTTCCTTTTCCAGAAATGAGA
Organism: Ceratodon purpureus; assembly: GCA_014871385.1. Taxonomy (NCBI): domain Eukaryota; kingdom Viridiplantae; phylum Streptophyta; class Bryopsida; order Pseudoditrichales; family Ditrichaceae; genus Ceratodon; species Ceratodon purpureus. Next base: position 2,988,584 of record CM026427.1, on the reverse strand, counting down.
AAACCGAGACAGACGGCCCAAAGAGAATGATTTGTACTACGCACAGGTAAGTTATGACACAGTCGAGAAGAAGAAGAATCCCGCTCAATCTTACAATCGAGTCTGGGCCTGTGCCCAGCCGGATTCAATGGTTGCAAGGAGCTATGCTAGATTGCACTTGAGTGGGCTGTGGCTGTCGGAGTAACGCGGCTTGCGCAAGCCTTCCGCAATGTGCAGAAGACTTGCAGGAATTTGCAGGAGGATAAGAAGCTCGTTAGACTGTCTCTACCTCTACACGCCGTGTTTGAATGCTGCTAGACTGGTGCATGTCTGTGTCAAGACTGTGCTGCAGGCATTCCTCTTGCGTGGAGTACTTGTGCGTGTCTTGCTGGCGCGGCGTACTCACTATGTTCTTGAAAGTGGTCACCTCGGCTCAGGGCTGATGTTGAGCTGGGAGGTTTAGGGGTCGACGACTCGACACAGGCATGGCATTATATATGTGAGATGGATATTCATCTAAACATTCAGCTTTCGAGAGATTTATTTTTTCTGGCTCGATGGCTGCTTATCCTTGTGCTTGCACTGTTTCGTGCTCAATGATCTGTTGTCGACTGGTTATAATTTTATTGCAATTTGAACTGGTGACGACTGGTTTTGTGCATTGAGGGATTAATATATTATTGAAGAGTTTCAGGCGTGCTGCTAGAGCACGAAATCATCAGTAACGTACGCGTGAGGTTCTGATCCATCTCTGGGTTGAGGCTGCTAAACATTGCCACATGAGGCCGCTCAACAGCAACTGCCCGAGTGTTACCGCAATGATTGTGCAGGGATTGTCCATGCCTTGAGGCCATTGACAAACGTTTGACTAACAACCGTGCATGTACAAATGATGATTGCAGACCGTCCACCAGATCGGTTTCCACATATCAGTTATACGTCGTCTCGGTCACTTGACGCATCTGCTTCGTGAGAACTGACTTGACGACAATGTTCTGCATCAACCCAACGAAGCGCAATTCCCTTCCACCTACCCTTTCTCTCCTTGACACCATCTCCAGACAACAAACGGGATGTCCAACAAGAGACTTCGAAGAGCCTAGAGCTTCCCCTGAAAAGATGATCTCCGAAATGAGTCGCGTGTGAAGCTGCATGACCGCGAGCTCGGTTCCAGAACGGTGATCGAGTTTCCTGCAATGGCGATACCGAGAGTAACAATCATCGTCACCGTCATCGCCATTTCGCTCTTTCAGATCGAAGCCAACACCGACATGGAAGCGCTGCTGAGATTCAAATCCGGCATCACCACCCCGGGCGCGCTCCCCGACTGGACTCCATCCGACTTGTCCCCATGCACATGGACCGGCGTCGCCTGCAACACGCTCCGCCAAGTCACCAACATCTCCCTTTACAACCTCGCGCTCGCGGGCACCATTTCCCCTGCCCTCGCATCTCTACCATCTCTCCAGTACCTCGACCTCAGCATGAACTCGCTCTCGGGACCCCTGCCTCTGGCATTGTCCACCCTCCACAACTTGGAACTCCTCGACGTCAACTCGAACCAGCTCCTCGCCGGCGCCATCTCCGACGCTTTCTTCAACGGCTTCACCAACCTCAAGTATCTCGACTTGAGCTACAATTCGTTCTCGGGGACCATCCCTGCTGCGATTGGCAAATTGGTGGGGTTGGAGACGCTGATATTGTCCTGGAACTCGTTCACGGGAGCAATCCCCCAGGAGATTGGGAGTTTGGTGAACCTGAAGCGGTTGGATCTGAGTGTGAATTCTTTTCAGGGCGGAATGCCGCCTCAGTTTTCCAGGTTGGTGAATTTGGAGTATGTTTCGGTAAGCTCGAATGAGCTAAGTGGTGCGCTTCCGGAGTGGAGTGGGGCAATGGTGATGTTGGAACATGTAGATTTTAGTGGTAACTTCTTCGTGGGGGAGATATCGCCGCTCATTGCGACGTTGCGGCGGGTGAAGTGGTTGGACTTGAGCAACAACTCGTTGACGGGGACGGTGCCTGAGGCGCTGTGGACCATGACGGAGCTGGTCGAGCTCGACCTCGGGCAGAATGCGTTCACGGGAAGTCTTCCGGACGCGATCGGAAACTTGGTGAATCTGCAGATCTTGTACTTAGCCAACAGCCATTTCAACGGCGCGCTTCCTACAAACCTCTCGAAATGCGTTATGTTGCGGAAACTCGATCTCGGAGGAAACGAATTCGAAGGGACCATCCCGGAATCTTTCGGCGAGCTGAAGAATCTCGCCACCATGAACTTGCCGTCGGTGGGGATCAGCGGCCCCATTCCCGCGTCTCTCGCAAACTGCACGAAGCTCCAGGTACTTTGCTGCACTGTTTGATCATGAGGTCTTTTGTGGGTTTCTTTATGGTGTCGCTGATGTTGGTGATTGATATGATGTAGGTTTTGGACTTGGCATTCAACTCACTCAGCGGTCCGCTTCCATCATCACTCGCGGAGCTTCCGACCCTCTTGTCGTTCTCAGTGGAAGGCAACAAGCTCACGGGCGACATCCCGCCATGGCTGTGCAACTGGCGCAACCTCACAACCCTCCTCCTATCTAGCAACCTCTTCACGGGCTCCATTCCGCCATCGATCGGCACATGCCCCAGCTTACGCACCATCGCCATCGACAACAACCTCCTCACAGGCACCATCCCACCGGAGCTTTGCAACGCGCCCAAGCTGGAGAAACTGTCGCTAAACCATAACCAGTTGTCCGGGACCTTAGACACAACCTTCCTCAAGTGTACGAGGCTTTCAGAGATCGACCTCACCACAAACCAACTCTCCGGTACGATGCCGGAATATCTCGCCACGTTGCCAAACCTCATGATTCTCTCGTTGGGAGAGAACAATCTCACCGGCACTGTCCCGGAGCTTCTGTGGAGCTCCCAAATCATGATGCAGATCTACCTCTCGGATAACAGTTTGCACGGGGAGATACCTCGTTCGATCGGCACCATGTCTTCGCTGCGGTATCTCGTCCTCGACAACAACAATTTCGTCGGCGCCATTCCTGCCGAGATCGGCCAGCTGACGGGTCTCACCGTGTTTTCTCTGTCAGGCAATAACTTCTCCGGCGTGATACCTGGTGAGCTTTGCAACTGCGTGAAGCTGACAACCATCAACCTCGGGAACAATTCTCTATCGGGCATCATTCCGCGCGGGATTGGGAGTCTCGTAAACCTTGATTACCTCGTTTTGTCGCATAATCAGCTCGAAGGATCGATCCCGGAAGAAATCGCTGCCACTTTCCATACTCCATTCTTCCCCGACTCCAGCTACGTGCAGCACCATGGCGTGCTAGATCTCTCCAACAACCGCTTGAATGGCACCATTCCAGCCACCATCGGTGAGTGCGTGGTGTTAGTCGAGCTCCACCTCTCGGAGAATCAGTTAACCGGGACTCTGCCGCCCGAGCTTTCCAACCTCACGAATTTGACGACGCTGGATGTTGCAAGTAATCAGCTAACAGGGGAGATTCCTACGACGCTTGGGGGGATGCGGAAGCTGCAAGGGATGAACCTCGCGTTCAACCAGTTGACAGGCGCGATTCCGCCCGAGGTTGGTGATATTGTGAGCTTGGTGAAGTTGAATGTGAGTAACAACCGGCTCACGGGCGCGATTCCGTGGACGCTGGGAAATTTGACGGGATTATCCCATATGGACTTGAGCGCGAATGAGCTTGAGGGCGTCATCCCTGCTTCCTTGTCGAGTCTCGTTTCTGTGGTTGGCCTCAACTTGCAGCAGAATTACTTCTCAGGGACCGTGGATGGACTTTTGTCCGGAATCACCGTGTGGCATCAAATGCAGCATCTGAACTTGAGCTTCAACCTCTTGAGCGGGGAGGTTCCACCCACGATAGGCAACTTGTCAGGACTATCATCTCTCGATTTGCGAGGAAACCATTTAACTGGAAAAATTCCGAGTGAGATCAGCAGCCTTTGGCAGCTGGAGTATTTGGACCTCTCCCACAATCAGCTCACGGGCAATTTTCCTGTTGGGTTATGTGATCTCAGGGATTTGGGGTTTTTAAATCTCTCGTATAATCTCTTATATGGGGAAATCCCTCGTCGAGGAGTATGTGCTTTCCTTAGTGCGAATCAGTTTCTTGCCAACAAGGCCCTTTGCGGGGAAGCCATGCATGTTGCTTGTCGATCAAGACGGAATTTAGGGATGAGCATGGGCGGCATCCTGGGGATCGCTTCGAGTAGTTTGATCGCAGTCATGATTGTAGTGTTTGGAGCAATGAGGTTACGCCAGCTAAAGCAAGAATTGGAAGCGAAGGATTTAGAGAAAGCGAAGCTGAACATGAATATGGCCATGGATCCCTGCAGCTTGAGTCTGGACAAGACGAAGGAGCCGTTGAGCATCAACGTCGCGATGTTCGAGAAACCGTTGCTTCGCCTCACCCTCGCCGACGTGCTGCACGCTACAAATAGCTTCGCGAAGACAAACATCATCGGCGACGGCGGATTCGGGACGGTCTACAAAGCACACCTGCCCGACGGCCGCATCGTCGCGGTCAAGAAATTGAGCCATGGACTGTCGCAGGGAAACCGGGAGTTTCTCGCGGAGATGGAGACGCTCGGCAAGGTAAAGCACCGGCATCTCGTGCCACTCCTGGGCTACTGCTCATTCGGCGAGGAGAAGCTCCTGGTGTACGACTACATGAGCAACGGCAGCCTCGACCTATGGCTCCGCAACCGCGCGGACGCACTCGAGGTTCTCGACTGGCCGAAACGGTTCCGCATCGCACTGGGGTCCGCGCGTGGATTATGTTTTCTCCACCATGGATTCACCCCGCACATCATCCACCGCGACATCAAAGCTAGCAACATCCTCCTCGACGCGAACTTCGAGCCGCGCGTGGCGGATTTCGGATTGGCACGGCTGATCAGCGCGTACGATTCCCATGTGAGCACCGACATCGCGGGTACATTCGGGTACATCCCTCCCGAGTATGGCCAGAGCTGGCGCTCCACCACGCGCGGCGATGTGTACAGCTACGGCGTCATCCTTCTGGAGCTTCTGACGGGCAAGGAGCCGACCCGCGACGACTTCAAAGACGTCGAGGGCGGCAACCTGGTGGGCTGGGTGCGGCAGCTGATCAAGAAGGGCGACGCCCTAGCAGCGCTCGACCCGGAGGTTTCCAAGGGCCCATGGAAGCTCATGATGCTCAAGGTACTGCACATCGCCAACCTGTGCACGGCGGAGGATCCCGTCCGGCGCCCCACCATGCTGCAGATGGTGAAATTCCTCAAAGATATCGAAGACCTCGGCATTTTGTGAACTCCACATTACATACTATTAGGTAAACCCATCTGTCAACAACGCAGCTTGCATTCCTGTCTTTGGTCGGATCATTGCCAAATCTTCTCGCATCCGAATTCCCAAAATTCAACTTAATATCTCTTGTTTTTTACCCAGTGTGCATGCAGATGTTAATTCTCTGGCTTGACATTCTTCTCAATCCATTCGTTTGCAAGCTGTTCCACTTCCATGAGCTGATCAACCATCACCAAGGTAATATGGCTCTTTCATATCCATTGCACAATCTGAAGTTCATCTGAAATCATCTGTGTTTCATAACTTCTCACTGAATATTAATTACCTATTTTGTATCTGTTGTGTGCAGTTCCTTTGCATTCATTCAGCATGATGTGTGGAATCGGACGATACTTCTTGCATGATGCACATGCATTTTGATTGTATCATGTTGTCCAGAGAGGTGTTATATATGTATATAGATTCGACGCTGCTGGGAGTCAGTACATTCTTTACAGATCCTTTGAACACCGTCAAGAAAAAGCATGTAGCAATTTGAAAGGTATTTATGAAGGAGTTTCAAACCTGAATTGTAACGGCTATGAAGTCTTTGGATGGAGCCACCCATTAATCTTATTTTAGTGCTTTGTTACTTGAGCTGCATGGTTTAGTTATGTTCTCCCTTCCTAAGGTAGAGATGAATAGTTCTTATGCTTGAAGGACAGAATGTTAGTATTAATGTAATATAAGTCATGCAATGGAATTTTCACATTTGCTATGATAAGAAGAAAAAATATCAATGAAAAAATTAAATGAGTATCATTTAATAATTGGTGGAGTACTAGAGAATTATTGTTAAGATGGTTTGATCTATTGCTTCAATTATGTACCTTAGACTTCAATATAATTTTTTACAAAAAATTGCTTTTTAGGGTAAAAATGAGATTGTCCAATCTTTAAAGAATGTTGTCTGAATTCAATTAAATTTCTTTGCTATAGTAAGAATGATACCTCATAGAACCATTTCAATATCTTTCAAGATAAGGGCACCACATCTAAAAATAATGTTCAAAGTGGTCTTTGAAGAACTTCTAAAATGAACATTTATTACAATTGTTTCTAAAAGTTTTCAAATTTATACCATAGAATTATCTAAAAACTCTCAATGATTTTGGCTATGTATTATACAGGGCATATTTGCTTTGTTTGAACACTAGTTCTCATTGTCTAACCCCTATCCATCCTGCAGAACTCTGGTACCTGGAAATGTACATGTCCATGTCTACAAGACGGAGTCACTTGCTCCAAGATGTAGACTCAGGCAGTTGATGATCACTGATCAGAAGCTTTTTGGGATTTGGTGCTGGAAGCTTTAGCTCACTGATGAGCACATGGAACTGTTAACAATCCACCACTGGTTGACAGAAAATTAGTGCACTCACAAGAAAGCTCTGACAAAGCCTTTGAGCTGCCACTCCTTTGCACAGGACAGCTCCTACACTGGGCTCATCAGAGCGTAGATAGCAATATAATATGGCCATGACTCCATGAGCTCTGGAAATCATATGCCACTCCTTGACCCATCTTGGAATGTAGCACCCAGTATGAATTCAAAACCCACTCAAGTAGACTGCAATACTATATATGGTAACTTCAAATGATCATGAGCTTCAGACATGATCAGGCTTTGGAGGAGAGCTCTTCTACGTGTGTTTGATATATACTCTGCCACAGAATCCACTCAATACTTGTCACGTGCAGGCACAGTGATATTACTTTCCTCTGGATGCATTTGAATCTTTGATCCATAGGTGGAAAGTGAGGTTTTTATCCTGTAAATTTTTGTATCATCTTATGCATGGATCAAGTTTAGAAGTGTGTTACATAATATCAAGCATTATGTCATTGCCTCCTTTCATGCCAACGGTCAGGTCAATGCCAAATTTGGCACGATTGGCCTCGCATAGTGGCTAGCAGGATCCTGCCAATGCTAAGATTGGTACCAATCACTCCAAATGTAGTCCCTTGGATGGCAATTTGTTCTGGAGAGTAAAAATCAACTTTTACTATACTAATACAAATTTTTAGATTGTCAAAGGATGAAAGGGAAAAGTGTAGGAGAGAAGGTGGAAGGAAGGTAGGAGGGCTCTCCCTGGCGCCACATGTTGCGTTGGAGAAACCCCGGTGCACTAAAGAGAGTGTTGGGACTACTTCCGACAAGTAGACCGGGCATCGCTACTACCGCCTCCATCCCGTTGTCGTTGGGGTGGATGGGTGGCAATGCCTTGAGTGTAACCATGAGAGCACTTGGAAGTTCACTAGTTGGTAATCATCTTAAATGTCTTCGGTTCAAGTTTTATGACAACTTGGTAAGGAAACATCACTTTAAGCAACATTTATGTGATCTTTCTAGGTTACAAGTAAATACACTGTCAAGAAGGTCCGCAGTAAGGTACTGACTGTTTTATACATGGCTGAATTATGTACTCTGATTCAATGTCTGGCCTGCAAGGAATCGGTTGTTGGCAACCTGCTCACACATATGATGCACCAACTCATTTAAGTTCTTTGAGCCTTCTGGAAACTGAACTTGACTTTGAGTTGACCTGGCATGCTTGCTGGATTTGAGATATTTGTCATATTACTACAGTTTGTAACTTTGTATTTTGTCATATTTGGTTGCCTAAACCGTATAAAAGAACTAAAAGGACCTGATTCAGAACTTCATCGCTGAGTTGGGGCAGAATTTCTAGTTATCAAGGTTGACCACGTGCAGAGAAGTATATAAGCTATGGCTAGCCCTGGCTGTAGTGTCTAGAAGTCACAATTGAAGAGGTAGACGGTATTTATCTTCCCAATCCCAGTGGAACAAAAGATGAAATCATCGTCAATCTGCAAGGCCAACGAATTCCTTCAAATTTACTATGATTTTACAATTTGGATCGAGATTGCAATTTGTTAGTGAAGTTCCTGGACTTGCTCGCCGGAATGTTGTCATCAATTCTAATGATTGAGCAATAACGAACACTTCGAGGATATCAATGATTGAATCTTGGATGGGCAACCTGCCTGACTAATTGCACGTCGAGTTCAGTGAAAATATTTTGTACGTTCAAATGGTGAACATATCCCCACAGATAGATGTGATCAAAAATGATGTGCAGGTCTACATTGTAGATTTTCCAGATAGTAGAGCCTCACATTGAGTCCTAGAGAACATAATTTTCAGCTAAGTATCTCAACCGGCAACAGTCCATTCAGAACTTTTGGGTCTTCATTCTGAACAGGCATGACTTGAAGGATTGCAAACTTGTGGCGAAGTTTTGAACAGGATTCGGTTGTTTCTAGCAGAACGACACTCTGCAATAAATCAAAAGCACTTCGATTATCTCAAATTCACAACCACGTCGTGACAACAGAATACCTGTGGGTCCCTACAAAGATATTTCATAGCCCACAAGAGGAAGCACTTCCCGCGTTAGCATCAAATCCAATGCAGATAGCTCGACCCCACCTCGCCCCGAAGCCCAAAAGGAAAGCAAAAGCACCTGGACTCAGTATTGACCAAAAACTCGATGGACAAATGCAGCTTCCGCTGAGTTCACAATTGACAGAATCTCAACTCGAATTCGCTCTTTACAGGAATCAAAATGTCCGACGACATTAGATTGCGCTTCCTACCGTACTTCAATTTCTGCTCCTTTTTAACTGGTTTCATTTGGGCTCTGAGTGTGAACGCTTGGCAATTGAAGAATATTTTATCTATCCAATATTAGCTCATCCTGAGCAGATGTACATTTTGTACTCAATTCCTGGCTTTGGCGGTACCAGTCATCGTAAGTTAGTAGTATTTTAATTAGGCGATTTTGAGACCGTACAAATTTTAACCTGATAACCACTTTCTCAAAAAGCTCAAAGCACATTGATCCTGGCCGAGTGATCTTTTTTGAAAAACAAAACGAGCACTGCACCGAGTGATCCTATTCGGAAGCTTTCTCACTACTTTTTCCACTAGTGATGTCTACCTGGACGTGCAAAGACTATCAATTCAATCGACTTTCAAAAAAATTCACCAAGATCAGTTCGTAACAAAAAAATTAAAAACTAAAACTCCACCAAGATTAGTGCATCTATAACCCAAAGCGGCACATGTATTGGAGATTCCAGGCAAAAGCCAGCTCATATTAGTGTAATGAAATCTAATATTCAATGTAATGGAACGAGTTTGAGAACAGATTGACGCAGCTAGTTGCGCCAGTTCAAACTTCGAGGACCTATGAGGATGCTAATTATATGATGTATGGATCATGTTTTGAACATGACTATGGTGATAATATCCAAATACTCTGTCGTAGCTCTGGAACTTGGGAGGCAGAGCTCCATCTTGTATGATACAGACGATTCTTCATTGAAAGTTGACATATCATGTCAACTTCCCCTCTAAGATTAAAACAGAAACAAAATTACGTCTACCGGACGCTCATTACCTGAAGCCTCACTCTAGACAGTTTACCCAAAAATACTGGTCGAATCGGAAAATTTGATGAATTTAATTCCACAATGAGGGGCCATTGTTGGAGTCATCGTCGTCGTCACTGTCGTCATCGTCAGAATATGATGGAGGCTGGATCAACATCCCTCGCGCCATGTCCGAGACCAGATACGGGTCATCGTCAATGCCTCGCCAATTACTCCCGTACGAAGTCTCGCAAGAATTTGTCTCATAGCCACGGGTATAAGTGATATCGTGGAGCTCCTCCTCCTCATCGCTGCTGTCGGAGGACGAGCCGGGCGATAAGAAATCACTGTAGGAGAATCGCCGGCCCACTGAAGCAGCTGCGGCGGCGGCCGCAGCTGCTTGAACCTCCCGGGTGCTGTAGTGGCCAGGTGAGCCAGGAGGGAGAACGGGCCTGTCGTTGGGGAAATTGAGGTTGGCCACGGGTCCTCGCAGGCAGAGGAGAGCAGCGTCGTAGGCGTGGGCTGCCTCTTCGGCCGATCGGTATGATCCGAGCCAGATGCGTTTCTTCTTCTGAGGCTCTCTGATCTCAGATACCCACTTCCCCCATCGCCGCATTCGGACGCCGCGGAACTGGCGTTGAGAAGAGTCTGAGCTTCTGTGGTAGCCTGACATTCTTGCACCCGCTGAATCGAATCAGCTAATTCTCGATCGGTGGACGCGATTAATTGGACCTCAAAAACCAATTCAGAGAAAAGCAAATATGTACTTTCGAAGTGAATCAAGGCATTACTAGCTAGTTAACGCAGGGTGATGAACTAATGCACATTGATTCGATAATTAATTTGATCATCTATTGTTGTGACACGCAGAGTAGCATGGTCGAATTTGGGATCGTTGATCAGTTCTAGAATTGTAACTAATGAGAACAGAAGCACTCGGAATTCAGAAGAATTGGCTCATAGCTCAGGAAGCAGATTGCAAAGTTGTATCGGAAATTCAGAATACCTACATATCAGAATCCCGAATCCGAAAATACTTCAACAATCATAGAAAAGTCGAAAAGATAAAGCAGATCAGATAACAAACCTACACTTCGAAGTTGAGGCTCAATATCAAATACTAAGGACTTTGCCCAGCGAAGGTGCTAGTCTTGTAATGGATCGACCATGCGGTTTAGTTCCAGCTGAGAAAACTGCGAAAAATCGATGATCTATAACACTCCAAGCAAGTGAATCGAGTGGAAGTGATAATCAGATGAGTGTACTACATTGGTTGATCGGTCGACTGGAGATCGAAGCTAGTAGAACCGACTGAGCTGTGGGAGTATTGCTGCATCCGACAGGAGCTTAAATATCTTCAAACTCCTTGACTGCAACAGATGATATGTGATACAGTCAACGTTGAAGTCATAAATATTCTTCATATCAGTCATCGCCGGTGATGATCTTTCCTGTTACCCCACCGAATATGGACACCGAACTGAAGTCTACACACACGGGTAGCACAGACAGGTACACTGCAGAAGTGTTATTAACTTAGTTGTTAACTACCAGCTTCCTGTTCGGTGGGAGTTCGGTGGGGTAACTGGGCGACAGATTTAACGACAGGCTGATCATCATCCAGCTGCTAGCTGTCGCGGGGACGGGAGGACTTGCCCCATGTAATTAAGTTGTCAAGCTCGCAGGAGTGGCAGGAGTGGCAGGGAGCGTCGAGCGCGCGGGGCGAGAGTGGAGTGGAGACGTCGAAGGCGCGGGGCAGGGCGCGAGCGGTGGGGGAATTTACGAATATGGGGAGGGCAGCAGGTGCAGCCTGGGTGCCGGTGACCCTTGGCGAAGGCCCAGGTGGGGTCGCGGGGTCGCGGGGCCGGCACTCGTGAGGCCCGTGGCGTGGGCAGTGCAGCAGGCTCACCGGCACCGGCTGCCTCGCCACCAACGCGCGTGGAGTGGGCGCCACCTACTCAGCCGTAATCAGGCTCTCCGTTAGTTCGGTGGCATAGCAGTTCTCACTAGGCTCGACCATCACCCCAGTTCTCCTGCGCTGAGATGAGATATTGATTTGGTTTGAAATCTTTATTTTTTAACCGAGCAAGAGAAATGGTGCCCATCCCTATGTTCATAGGAAAATTACTCCATGTAGTAAGTCAATGTAGTTTGACTGTCGGTTTGATAGGAGAGAGGCCGGGAGAATTCACAAGATTAAGATTTTAAATGAAAATAAGCTCAATCCGCTTTATATATACCTAAATACCTAGTTTAAATTGGGAATAATGGTGCCCATTTCCATGCTCGGGGAAAAGTTATTACATGTGTAGTAAAGGGTTGTTAAAAATTCATATAGCATATAAAAGTCTTATTGGATTTTATTGCACTTATTTTTTATGTATTACTATATTAATTTTTGAAGAAGAGTTTTCTAACCTTCGGCATCACTAGATATTATCTAGATATTAATGTAGGATAGTTTAATTCAATATGTTTTTCACATTGTTGAAACCATTTCATTGATATGTGGTATATAGTAATAAATTCTAGAAGTCTATACATGTGGAAAAAGTATGTGCAAGTAATTTTTGCACTCCTAATAGATATAATGTTTTCCCTAAAACATTGGATGGAACAAGTCGATCGTAAATAATCATAAATATTACAATATTGCATTTTGTATCATCACAACTCACTTTAAAGTTAGTATTATTCAAACATTGTCATAAAAATTTAGAATTGGTGACACTAGTTATCATGTTCATTGTGGCCTTTAGGTTAACAGATCCAACTCCTTGCACACCCTAGCTCAAACCACTGCTAACACAGTGAAGTAGTTGGGCCTCTCAAATATCTTAAAACAATCAGTGCAACTTTAAGCAAGCAACTTGCTCATGGGGCACAGTTGCACCGTTATCATGTTTCAAGCCGTTACCAAATTGTTACCGCGAAACTCGTTTCCCAAACGAGCGAGTTCTACAGTAAATTTTGCAATTGTTACGAAGCAAGAATGAAACTTGTTTCATTCTTTTGAACTGTATGTTTCAAATATATTTTCTTGAAACAAGAAACTGCAACTATGCTCATGAGTAGACAAGCCATTCAATCAATGCAAATGTGTCCAAACAGGAGCGGCAATCAGGGACAGTGAGAAACTGTACACACCAAGCAGACAATACCACCACATTAATGTGCTACAGTTGTGAGCTTATGAATGTGCAGTGCCACTCGAGGCTTCTACTTTGTTCAATCAATAAATATATTTGCAAAAGAATCAATCTAGGATGTATCAACTACACATCCTCAGATTCAAAAAATGAGGAAATTAGCTACAAAAATTGCCAGTAAAACTGAAAGCCCACCTAGAGTGGCTCCCCTAGAAGCAGCGTTCTCCAGAGGACCAGCTGATGGTCCAACACTGGGCGCCACCGGTGCAGCACTCACACTCGGAGTTGCACTAGATCCCACAAGAGGAGCGACTGCGGGAGCAGCTGATGGAACCGGAGCAGATGCTAGCGGTGGTAGAGTTGGAGCCACTACAGGACTTGGAGATGTCGTTGGCGCAATCACTGGACTTGCAGACGTCCCATTGCTCCATTGAAGTGGGTACACATCGGTGCCGTTGGGGTAAAGAACACCCCAGTTTTGTTCAGCTACTCCTCCAGGCTTCAAGTTCTCGTTAAAAAGAGCGAACACAAAGGTGGGGATGAAGACACCAGGTCGTCTAGGAGTACCCTTCCTACCAAGGATATACGAAATCAGATTGCTGTTGTAAGTTTTGGCATTCGTTGTTGTATCAGAGCCAACATTTCCTGCAGCTCCTACAGTTGGCCATCCAGTTTCGCTAATTGCAAGTCTCACACTGCTGAATCCCACGCGCTCCATAGCCGCTGCTATTGCGTCCAGCTGTGCATCCAAGAGGTTGTAGTAGCTGTGGTTGCCGTCTACAATGAATGGAGTTTTTCGGGTAAACAGGGCATAATCCATGGGAACATATGATTGGTCGTCTCTCCATCCGAAGTAGGGATAAACATTTATGAAAAAATAAGAATCGGTGTCGTTGAGGAACTGCAACAGGGGTGTCAACACAGGAACTGCAATGTCTGTTCGGAAGACGCCCTTTGAAGGTGGGTAGGACCATCCCAGCGTGTTGAGCTCCGCTGCTGTGGAGAGTTTGATACTTGACAAGCCTCGGTTCAGCAAGCTAGTACGCAGATTCTGCATTGCTGGAACTAGTTGAAGCCAGATTGCTGATCGGGTTGTGTCCGTGAAGAGTTCATTTCCAACCAGAATCGTTGTGATGTTCGTGCTTGGGACATAAGGAACTATGTGCGTGAGGATCCATTGATCGGCCGTGGCAGCATCTGTAAGTGGAGGTATGGCGTCGTTGCCCATCCCAATAACTACTTGTAGCCCAGAGCCTCCGAGGGCAAATAACGTTGCTGCATCCGGATCAAAGAGTCTCACTCTTCCTATTCCTAAGCCCGATACAAGTTTCACTGCTTCCGTGGGAGCTGGCAGGTTGTCACCTACACGCCCATAGTTTATCCCCATCGTATAATCCTCTGAAACAAAACAAAAAAAACATGGAAACGTTAGGTCATTGAAGGAGAGACAGAGTAAGTGTATGATCAATCACTAGAACGTTTGTAAAATAAAAGCAGAAGCTAAATTAGGGCAGATGATCTCCCAAGGCGAACCGTGAAGAAATGCATCCAAGAGCAAAAGCAAGAAGCATTGAGTAACGAGCGGAAAGAGGAAGAAAGATTGATATACTATACCAGGGGCGTAATTGCAGAGCGCTGGTGATGCGAGTCCCGACACTAACATCACAAGCAGAATAAATGTGAGATTTCTAGAACCACTCCTATGCCTCCATTCTCCAGCGTTTCGCCACCGTCTTGAAGCATGACCATCCTCCATTTGACGCACCAAGACACCTGAGTCCTCATCCATTGTCATCATTGATCAACCTCTTCTCTGTTTCTCCTTCTCTTCCCCGAAGTGCTTGATGCAAATATAGCTCTGTCCTGTACCCTTCTTGTGCAACCTGAAATCAACGAAACACCACGATGAGGAGGATAAACACGAAACAAATGGGGAGCAATTCCAAACTATTCTATAAAACTATTCTCGATAGATACTCAACAACAACCAGCTACACGTCCAAGGAAAAAAAACTGGCACAAGCCATACCGATGCCAAACTCCTAGAAGGATTGATTGAAGCTAAGAAATCTGCAGCTATGAAGTTACATAGTATGCCCAGCAAACATGAAAAAACAAGCACAGAGTCTGCATCAAGGCCAATTCCTACACAGCAAGACTACTATTGCCATTGAAGAGCGTCCAACCATACCTCCAAATTAGACCCAAAGGCGCCTCAACCCTTGCTTGAAGCAAACTCGCAAACCGACTTCCTCACAAACCCAAAACTATACAAAACTTTTGTACCCACCAAACCCAAAAGCTGATCACAAACAACTGTAGAAGCCATATAAAATCCACTCCAAAGCCATGAAAACTAAGACAGCGACGCTCCTCCGCACGAACCACAGACGCACGCGCTATTGCAACACAGACGGTGACTCGATCAACCACCAACCACACCACGCTGCTACTCGGAAACTCGAAAGCTGCTCCGTCACGACATACCTGAGACATGGAGTGTGAAGACGGCCCAGCAATTTCGGCAGCCCCCACAGCTGCCAGGACCATCCCCGTCGACGCGTCTTTGCAGGTGGCAGTTGTGAGGCGACTCACGTACAAAGCTCCTGCCATCCCTGCACCGCCGACAGGCGGAAAATTTCTCCCACTGCCTCTGAAAATAATCCTCCATCTCCTGATTCCTCACATGGCAGCCCAAGGGTCCAACGAGTTACGTCCCTTGTTACTGCTTTTGTACTCCTCCAACGCAATCCTGCTGAGGAGCGGATTCTGGTGAGATGGATTAGCAACCGTCATGTGATCCTGAGCCTCTGACTCGGCAAACTGGGCCCCTGTCGCAGAAAAACGGTACCACTGCAGAATATCTCAAGAGCTGTGGGCAGCGGGTATCAACTAAGTTATGTGACCTTGTTGCCCTCTTGAGCTTCCAGGGCGCTTGCTCTGCTTGTCTCTCGAGTTGCTGATCTCCGAGAGATCACAGCCTGGTGGTGACGCCAGGAGCTTTCTAATTCTGATCCTTTCTACTGAATCCAACCCATCTTCGTGCGCTTCGACGGCGCTCGATTTGGTTGAGAATCGGTTAAGAAATCGTGACTACTAAACTGGAGGAAGGGAAGGGAAGGGAAGGGAAGGGAAGGGAAGCAGTGTGGGATGATGTAAGCTAAGTTATTCTCTGTGGAGGCCGCGTTCAACACCGTTGGAGAAAGGGAAAGCAACTAAATCAGATGATTTGAGACCAGCTTCCGGGTTTTGGGGCCTTGCAGATAGTTTTTGGGGTTAGCATTCAGTGAGAGGACACGGGTGTTGTTTCTTTTACGGGAGTTCGTGTGGTGAAGTAGTTTTTAGAGTTTTTATTCTTGTGGTTATGTTTGGGTTGAATTTTATAAAGAGATTTCGACTCCTTGCGTTGCATTCCAGTGTTTGTGTGAGTTTTTGTACCGACAGAAATCTGGGAGTGGAGGCTTTGGATGCTTGCGTTTTACTGAGCAGATGTTTACTGCCAAGGGATGGTGAAGGAGAAACGTAGGAGTTGATGGAAGGGGTTGACACAGGTGCTTGACTTTACACATTTGTCGCTCGGGGTTCAGAAACTGAAGAGGGAGCTCCAGAAGCAACCGTCGTGAGATTGTTGTTTGTTGCAAATTCCAGGAGATGAATAAGACAGTGTGTCCCGAGTGCCGAAAGGCGACGGAGGTAGTAGTGGACCATGCTGCAGGAGACATGGTGTGTGCAGAGTGCGGGTTGGTGCTAGAGCAGCATTCGGTGGACGAGAGCTCGGAGTGGCGAACGTTTTCTGATTCCACTTCCAGCGACCCAGTTCGTGTGGGTGGGCCTTCGAATCCGCTCCTCACTGATGGTGGCCTGTCAACTATCATATCCAAGCCCAATGGTGCCCCGGGCGACTTCATGTCGTCTTTGGGGCGTTGGCAGAATAGAGGCTCCAACCCTGATCGGTCTCTTATCATTGCTTTCCGTTCGATTGGTACCATGGCAGACAGGTGAGCTTTATGTCGAATTTGAATTTTCTGTTTGTTTTACTTCAGGAGATGCAGGAGACATGGTTTTTGCAGCAGAATATTGTTGAGATATTCTTCTTGGATTACTTTAGATCAGCTTTACTTGGTCCCTCAATGAGTCCGATATTCAGGACGTATTTGGGATGAATTTGAAATGAAATGCTATGCAAGCGCATGTGCTTGTGCTCTAGGCTCTTGTTTAGGAAGACATCAGTTCTAGATAGATTTAAATTGATGAAGAAGTTTGTTACATAATACAATTTGGGCTCGAGGAAATTAGGGTTTAGGTGGTTTATGTTCGGGGTGGATGGTTTGCACTCATGGCCTCTTGGCTTAAGTCGATTTTAATTTCAGACTTGAAGTTAGCATCTGCTATTGCTTTTCTCTCGATTAGTGAATCTGAACTGTGTAACTTATTAAGGAGTTGGGTGATATGGGGGCGTGGATCAGGCTTGGACTGGTGTCAACAATTAAGGTGAGCAGATTTTTCCAGTTGTTGGGGACGCTTGTTAATTCGTTGACGCTGGGGTTGCTGTGCACTTGAAAGGATGAGCAGGTGGAAAGGATTATTTTAATTGCTCCAGTAGACAGAGTGGTGCTTATGTCTCCCTCTGTTATGGTGTTAAGGATCGGGCCAATGAGATATATAAGAAGGTGGAAGACCTGAAATCCATCCGTGGCCGAAGTCAGGATGCGATACTGGCCGCCTGCCTGTACATCGCTTGTCGGCAGGAAGATAAACCGCGTACATTCAAAGGTTGCATCCACTCTCTACCTTGGGTGTCTGATTATGAAATTTCTTATTCGATATCGGTAGGTGCTGGCTCATGCTTGTTTTGATATATTTCTGGACGACCTCGGGCATTTTTATGTGCTGGATCTGACGATCAATTATGCAAGATTTGAGTTCTGGCTTCTACGTTAGCTGTGGTACAAGCAGGTTTTGTGGTCTAGAGTTGAACTATTCCATGGTAAACTATGTATTGTTGATTTTGTGCTCTGTAATCTTATTCACTCATCGATAATTTGGTTTAGCAGAAATATGTTCAGTTGCAAACGGAGCATCAAAGAAGGAGATTGGAAGGGCAACAAAGTTTATTGTGAAGCAATTAGAAGAGGATATGGGCATTTCCATGGAGATGGGAACAATCCATGCTGGTGACTTTTTGGTAAGTCTTTTATTTTCTTTCTTTGTATCAGTCAGAGCTCAAGTATTTAGTTGATCTGTGCACCCTATCAGCTTTGAGCCTCTTACTTGCAAAAACTTGCTAATACTTCTACTGTTGCAGAGGCGATTCTGTTCGCATCTTAATATGGAAAACAACGAGGTCAGAGCTGCTACGGAGACAGTTAAGAAGTCAGAGATGCTGGATATCCGGTTAGTGCCATCTTCATTCTATATCTATGGACATGTGAGGGTGTACCGATGATCGATCCTCTATTCATTTTCTTTTATATTTAAGGGTGCTGCTCAAGTGTCTCCAGTATTGACGGCAATTATATATCTGTTTGTGGGTAACCGCAGGAAGAGTCCTATATCAGTTGCTGCAGCTGCCATTTACATGATTTCACAGCTCAATGAAAAGGAGAAGAAGGCTTTAAGAGGTGCTTTCATTTCACTGAACAGTTTTTGAATACAATGATTTGGTAGTTTGTGTACGCCCAATAGTATACATGCTCCTGAACGGTGCCGTATTGTTGTTGACTGAATATGGTGCAATTTAGAATCGCTAACTACGGGAAGCCGGGCTGAAATGAGTTGAGTAGAATTATTAAAAAGTTTATGATGCTTCGAACGTGTTCGATAGTTCATATTTCTGAAATTTATTACTGGATATGATGCCAGATATATCAAGAGTGGCTGGGGTGGCCGAGGTTACAATTCGACATTCATACAAGGACCTTTATCCTCACGCATCCAAGCTTATACCGGAGTGGTTTTTGAAGGATGTTGATTTGAAAAATTTGCCGGCTCCATAGTGCTGCATTGTTTCGTTGGTAGAGAGGAGAGTATTGCAAGATAAAACACCCATCAGGCCAATGATAGCTGCATGTCTTCAACTTAGGCCGTTAATTTTGGAACTAAGCTCAGATTCTTCATGCTGATTTGAAAGTACTCATCATTCTTCGGCATCTGCCATTGATCAAGGTGAGAGTGAACGGATCTTCTGCGGCAGCATTTTAGTGGCGGGGTCGTGTACAGTACAGGTTTTGATAAATTGTATACACTCATGGTCTAGTCAGTTTGATTACTTTGGATTTTGGTTGGCACGAGAACCTTTCAACATTGACAAGTTATTTTCGAATACGGTTCATAAGAGGGAAGAAATGAATTAGTCAATACACTCTACAATTCTTGTTCTCTTCTGGTTGAAATGATCGATTAAGTTCTCACTCTGGATTGCTAGGTCAAAATGACCCACCGAAGCACACATATTTTCTTCATGTAATTGAATTGCGGATATAAAAACATTCAATCGTCATATCAAGTCATTGATTTTCTCGGAATCCACTGAGGGTTGTGTTTCGTAAAAACTGCTGGAAATGAGAAATAACTGTACATGTCAGGCCCATATTAAAGTACATTAGATGGCTATACACCAAATAAGTCGATCTACAGTACCTGATACTTACTCGGCAGTACTAATCCTGGACGTTGCTTGACAAGAGTGCATTTACAAATCAGAACATAACATCCTCATTCCTCCCCAATCTTTCAGTAGTCAAGACTCATGCTGCAAGAGTGGACTCTGCAGTTGGCTCTCGTCCTCCGACCTGTAGCCGTTGTTCTGCCATACATAAAAGATCAATTTCTGGTTAACTCAGGCTGAAGACCACACGTACAAAACAAAATCAGAAGATCTCATATGAAAACGGTGTTGAATTCCAAGACAAGATGTGGTGAATGATACGTACCTCAATGTCAAGGTCATCCTCACGACTGAAACTTTCAAAGAGGGAAGAAAACGCAGCCCGGTCATAAATCGAGCCCCCAATAGCTTCAGATTCAAATGTGTCGTCTCCTAGCCTCACGTTTCCCAAATTGTAAGAATCCAAAATTGAATTCCTAGCATCAAAATCGACGGGCTGTAGCGTAGCCGAAGTCCCTGATATTGCACCGAGTCTGTACATCTGACACCACAAAAAGGAAGAAAGGAAGCGTAGCCCACTTCCAGTAGCTTGCATCGAGAACATTAGCTTCACAGAGAAGGCTCCAAACTTGTCCAGTTGTGTTCCATTCCAGAAGTGCCTGCAGTTCCTCACAACCAAGGAGCACTCTTACTTTGATAGTAAATTGATAGAAAAAGCTGAGCAAGCATTCAAATGTCAACAAATACGGATGAAATTTGCAATCAGCAATATCACTCTGAATTCAGACCTACAAATATTTCCTCCTGCAATGACAATCCTAAACTCAAAGCACTACAAAAGAGCACATACCTGATTTCATCAGTGAAGAGGATGAACCAGACGATGTCAAGGAGGAGAGAGAAACCCAAGAACCCAGCATAAGCACGACCTAGGCTTTGGCTACCACTCTCGATCGCAATCAAGGCGAATAGTGCGAGCGCCAAGTTGGCCAACAGAATGCCGGTGTAGACAGCTCCCAACGATCCCACTAGTGCACAGGCCACCTGCATCCATACTCCCATCACATCAGCATAGTATCTCGCTCACGAAGAGCACCGAAATTTGCACAATCAAGGAACAAGCCATGAAATCGGACTACCCAGTACGTGAGAAATTTCCTTCCTCGACCACCAGATACTGGACACCTCTCATAAGCCCTAGGATGTATCGAAGCCATAAACGAGTAACAACAGCAACACATCGAAATCCAAGAACATTCAACATCATAGTAGATGATCAACACCTCGTGCACGTTTATTACACCTAATCCCCACTACCTCTCGGACAACCAATTCTCAGCAACTAAGACGAAAAGCATAGAAGGTAAAATGAAGATGATAATCCATGCCTTCAACAAATCACCATCACATGCGAAAGATGCTACACCGATTTCACATCACAAGGCAACCATTCACATTCCCAGTCCCAAGACTGCCATGCAAACACAGAGCCAGATCGAATGGCGATTAATTGACACATAAACCAAGTAACCCAAATTGATCCAGCTCAATTTCCCGAGTTCAAAGCAGGCAGAAACCCACTCACCTGCAAGTAAAGAAGCACGATAGCGCAGCTCTGCACAGCATCGTAATGCTCACACCACGCCGTAGCCCCTGAGCACCGGATGCAAAACTGCATGCTTACGCTCCCCCTGAGGTCTCATTCACGACCTCCTCCCAACCAAACCCTCCCCTCCTCCTATCTCCCCCAATTCCCTGCAACCAACATCACCCCAAAAACTCCCACAACCCCTCACCTCTAAACCTAAAAACATAAACCCCTGCAACCACTCCCAACAACCCAAATTGCAGCAGAATTGCATCCCATGCAGCTGAAGAATCTCGCTCAACTCAACTGCAAAAACCGTGAACTACACAGAATCTCACATAACCTCTTCCATGCGACGGCAACCCATTCGATTGGAAGAAGGTAGACATGGAATGATCAACCGAATTCCGACATGGGATTGCTTCAGATTACATTCAAGGCGAGGCCAATGCTCAACACCGTCACTGTGCCCAAAGGCAAGATTATCTACCAGGGAAGAACACTTCACCTTCTGCAATCTATGGTTATGTTAGATGATTTTGGGTATGCTTGATGGACGGAGAACCGAACGACACACGCAATAGCCGAATCACTCCAGAATTTGTTGACCGTTGGAGATGGTTTCTGGAACTCACACAGTGTCCATGTGAGTCTCGGCTCCTTGTGACACAAACCAGGTCAATTTTATTTTATTCTTGGTCTCCTACCTTCCAGTTTTTAGCGTTTTGTAGCTGAGCCATTGGGTTCATAGTTGGGGCCCAGTGAGTAATGACAAAGTATTTTGAAAGTGGAGAGTTGGAATGGTACGACCAGCTGTGTTAATGGACATTGACAGAGATGTAGAGGTCGGCAGAAAGTATTATGAATGTGCCAAATGATGGAATGTTGTCACTGTCGAGTGCTAATGGTGTGTGATATTTCTAATGACGTCGAACGGCTCTTATTGAAATTATGTCTCTAAACTTCATTATCAGCTAAGTCATCTTGATTGCATGGAGGTTGCTCTTGGACTTGGCAATCTCTTATTCACTAAACCTACTCATGAGATTATCGCCCTGTGACTTCTCATTAGAAGCTGTGTAGAAACAAAGAAGTGGAAACTGGTTGATGTGATTATAGCTGTAAAACAGGTCTGCGCCGTTTTCTTTGTATACCAGTGTAGGGTGCGTCTGCAGTCAAGGCTGCCGGTGCATTGCTAGGAAGATCTTCCTTTGGGGGCTCAATTTCCAACTGGGCTACCAAAGGTTTGGTTGCGGCAGGGTCTTCGTTGATAGCTGCATCTTCACTAACCAAGCTTCTACGAGATCCTTCGCCTCTCTGCTTTGCACAAGAAAGCATCGTAATTAAAAGAATGAGTGATGAAAGGATTTGTTTGAGAACTTGGAAGAACTTGCTTTGGGTATCTTGTTTTCCAAAAGCAACTGCATAGTTAATAAGCAAATACCTCCATCTCTTTTTCCAACGGCTGGTCGTCAATGTCCTCATCGTCGTCGTCGTCACTCGAAGAACTAGTGGAGTCGTCCTTCTCAACGTTTTCTTTGGCCCTCAATAGCTCTTTCAGTCTTGCATTTTCATCCCTGAGCTCCCGACATTTGGACTTCTTGCTATTGAGGATTCCTACAAACTTTTGAAGAAAGAAACGATTTTAATAGATATTATACAAGAAACCATCTTAGGGCTTCTACATTAACAATTTAAATAGTTTACCCAAATCATAGAAATCATCTTATGTTAAGACGAATTTGTACCTTCTCAAGTGAACGTTTCTTATACTGGATTTCCTCATTCCTACACTGCTCGCTCGTCTCCATATAGGCTTTGTTTGATTCTTTTAACCCGTCAAGATCTCGGCATTTCCTCCGATACTCCAACTGCGATGATTGTAACATAAATATTCACCACGAGCATCAATTATGAATGCAGCACCTAATATAAATACCGTAACCATATTTTCAGTGCAACCATGATATTTGAAAGCAATATGATGAAGACCAGTGTTACTGATAAATTGACAAAATACTTCTACTGGCCATGTTTTAAATACCGAAAGTTTTTCGTTTCCTTGCAGCAAAAAACCCAACAGATCGCAGATAACAGTTTCTGATAATGCATTAACCATTTGAAGATTAGCTCTCAGGGAAAGATTTGTATCTTTGTCTTGAATCTCAAAAGATAGCTGCACAATCACACCACCCAATTCAAAACTGGCTTAATGAAAAGTCACGGCATATCCCTGAAACAGCCAAATCCGTTTTAGAAAGCCACATATCAGTGAGATCCTGAGGCCTAATTCACCTTTCCCTCAGTAAGCAGAAGCTGAAAGAAAAATAAAGGTAGTTGACTACCAGATCAAAATCAGAACAGGACGTCAGGTACTGCAGAGACACATGAGCGGTATCAGAATAATTCACAAGAAGCCACATCAAATGAAAAAACATCTGGGCTAATGCAAAACCTTTCTGTGATCATCTCGAGTCTTAGTGAAGTGGTAAGCCACGCCTGGCTGTCCCATGGTCAGATAGAATTTGAGCTTCTCCGTTACCCAGCTCACTTCCTTGTCCCACACGTCAGCTCTCTCCTTCACATACGACTCGGAACCTTTGCAACATACAAAAAGCAGAAAATTTCAATGGACAATAAACAGACCAGTAGACAAAGCGAAAAACGCTCTCGACATCAGGTGGGTGTTCTGTACAAGAAAGAGAGGTAAACGGCAGATGGTAAAGAAAAGTCACCTTCAAAAGTCCAAGCCTGGCACCCATCAGTGACGGCAAGAGAGAAACTCGTCGGAAATGCTTTTGTTGGCTCCCACGTACTTTTGACAAAGAGAGTCTTCTTCACAGTAGAATCATGAAGCCCCTCGTGAACCTCAAGCCGCGCGCATGTTTTATTCCCTTCCTCCATTTCTCTTGACCAAGTACTCACAGTCCAGAACCCTCTTCCTGCACAGATGTGAATTACTTCAATCTAATTACCAAGAGTTGGAGTGCACCAATCCCGAACCACAAACAACTTCAAAACTCATTGGAGGAACACTTTCAAAATCATGATGGAACTAGTCAATTCTACACGAAAACGTCAAATTCTCATGAATTCCCATCTCAAACACATGCATTGACGGCCCTCGGTAACTGGACATCAAACCCTAATACCCACTTCGTTTACTTTTCTTCCCTCCAACACAATCAACCACAAAAAACCAAAAAAAACAAAACAAACTAAAACTGCAACCATAAGCACTTCATATCTCCAATCCACCACAAAATACAGTAGCAACTACCTTCATTCCAAAAGAATCACAATCACACCCTTGTTCAAAATCACCTACCATAACAGAACTGCAAACAGAACACTTCTAAACATGAAAGAACTAGCATATTACACTGATCACCAACATCATGAAAACTAGCAGAACCATTTATCTCCATCATGAGTGGAATGCAGATTAACATACCTCAACACAACGCAGCATTCTCCTTGAAGAAACGCAATCCGGCAGGCATGAGATGATTGTGAGAGCATACTGGCAGACAAACACTAGTCGGTACCTTCCCTTCCTTTCCCTACGCTTCCATTTCTTCCTTGATGCATCCCCATCATCCCTGAAGATTCAGATGAAAGCACCCCAGGTGAGAGATGATGTGCATACTGGCCATCATACAATGCAAGAAATAGACACAACGTATACACATCCAGCAACAAGTCACTCACACACAACTTCGATCTGATGTGATACTATGACATAACTGAGCCTTCGGTGGATAAGCGTCATGACGAAGCTTGAGCATTGGGAACATCATAGGGAACATTGTGAACGTACTTTGAGAACACTGAGCACGTGATTTTGGAATCTTCGGGAACTTTGGGTAATTACTATAGAAAGTAAGCACACTTGTTATAAAAACATTGTCCATTTACTTTGGGGACATCGTAGGAATCACGGTTCTGGCTTTAGATCCCCCGATTATTACACTTTTGCCTCGAGATCGAATCCGGGCACCGGCGCTGTTGACGTTCTCAGCTGATCTTTTTATTTCTTATTTCCTACTTTGAAATATATATAATTTTTGAAATTATTGGTGGAGTTTGAGTGAGGAGACTTGAGATTTTGTTGCAGTTTTTACATTTGTTTTGATGGAAAATGGGAGATTCCGTTGCAGGGATCCTCTGTTGATCTTTGTGCATGATACAGGCTGGTGTTCTGGAGGAGTGTGTGCTCAAAAACCGCCAGTGTGCCTAGATCTGACATAATCTATCTAAGCGGTAGATTTTAAGTTGTGGAGTCCATGACATGCATAGAGAATATCGGTTTTGGGTGGGTACCCATTAGTCCAAGTTGCAGATCTTCTTCTTGAAAAAGTCCTGCCCAAAATGTCAGGTTACTCCCACATTTCCTCTTGATATCTTTGTAAGCTTTTTAGCAGTGATGATTGAATTCGTAGATTTTGACCCCATTTTGGCACACTTCAGAGAGAAAAACTTTGATTCTTTTTTGCACACTACTCATAACTTCTCTTCTAAATAACAATGTGAATTTCTCTACCAATTTTTTTATAATCATCTTTTAGTACATATCATCACGCTACAATAATTCTTCATCTATAAATATGTAGAAAAAAATAATCTTTTACTACTACGTCTATCTTTTAAATATATGCAAATTTATGATAATTATCCAAAATTATTTGGTGACAAGGTGTAATTAGATATTTTAACTAAAAAAACAAAGTAAATAATTAAATGTATTTTTTAAGAACATCTTCTAAATCATTTAAATGGATAAACAAAATGTATATTCAATGAAGAAGATATTCTAACTTGATACAACTTTAAAACATTTACAATGCAATATAATCTATGAAGATCAAGCTTGTTGAGCCAAAATTAAGAAGAAGGAATAAAAGGTGGAACCTAAAGAGCAAATAATCTCAATCTTAAAGAACTGAAGAACTTCCAAAAACTAAAAGAAAATGAACACGACTCTCTCATAGCACAGTAGTAGATTTGTCAAAGAAACAAATTACGTTATAATCAATGTAGTAGATACAAGCTAAAAAAAACACAAAGTTAACACAAAGTTAAAAGAAAATAAGGCCAACAATAACATAGAGCATGTCAAAACTTACAAGATGATGCATATAAATTTTATTCGTCATTTTTGGCAAAATTGACTTTTAACCTCTTCATATCAAAGGTGGCAAAGAATTTTTTACCTTTGAAACTTTGTAGTAATCTCCATTAGGAGGAAGGCTTCATGACTCTAAGGTAAAAATTTCTAGGAAACCCAAATAATTCTATTGAATCATATTCTCATTATTCAATGGATGTCCTCGAAGTAGAAATGTATCTTATTGAAATGTAGTGAAGATGCATCAACAATGCAAACAAAAATAGCATTCCATGACTGTCAACTCAGATTGTATAAGGTAGGAGTACTCATAACCGTCCTTTTAAGCTATTTTGGGCTGGTTACCACTTACAGGAAGAACCAAAAGTAATATTCTTAGATTTGCAAGAGAAAATTAAAAATATTGAGAGAAGAAAGAGTCTTAGAAAAAACAAGTATCTATTTATTATATAATTTCAAAGTACATAATTCGTAGGGTGCTATGTCTGTCCATAGCTGGTGGTGGAATGGATCAACAATTAGCTCATTCTTGTCCAGAGAAAACCCACTCATGCCTGCATCATATCCTTAAAATATTTTTAACTTCACTGATTACCATCCGCAAGTGTCTAAAAGAACCAAGGTACAGTGAATAAAAAATTGTCCTCAAATGTCCAACTACCGCTGCAAAGCTAACTCAAAAAGAACCCAAATGCACCTCATAGGCGCCATCTATGAACAGTAAACCGTCCCACCAAAACTGGAAAGCAACTGTAGAGTGTGAAGATCCGACCCCACGAGGCCAATGCACGCACAGCTAGCCAACGGCTCTTCCCTGCAACTTCCCAACGTCTCAAAACGTCTCCTGATCCATGGAAGTCGGATCTCCAGCCCCTGGCCTCGTCGGACCTCCATCGGCGCAAGGTGCAGCCCCTGCCCTCGTCGGCGCTCTTCTGCGCTTGCGCGCCTGTTGCTCCAGCCCCGTCGTTGCCTCCCTCTGCTTACGATCTTTCTCTGCCTCTCTCCTCGCCTTCTCTCTTTCCTTCAGCAACTTCTTGCGCTCCGCTTCAATGCGCCGCAAGACCTTGGCGGTGTCTTTCGCCTGTTTCTCTCTCTCCTTCTGGAGCTTGCGGCGCTCTACTTCTTGCTTTCGCTCCTCTTTCTCTTACAGTACAGCCTCTTTTCGCGCGGCCTTGGCCTCCATAGTCTCGATGTACTCATCGCTCGTCATGAGAATCGAACTGCTGTAATCTATCAGGGGCTCGTTGCGATGGCGCTGTCTTCGAGCAGGGCGAATGACTCGTGGGAGTTCGAAGAGATTCGGCAGTGCAGGCAGCGGTGCAGGCAACTGATCCGCCCTGCCACCGTTTTCTTCCCTGTCCGAATCGTCGGGGTCCGAAGGCACGTAGAAGTGGTCACCCGCCGGTTGTGAGCTCGAAATGCGCTCTCCAAGCAGCTCTTCCATGCCCGGATCCGCCTCCGTCTCGCCCTGGTCAGTGCCCTCACCTCCATCCGGCTCGCTTTCAGATCCCAAGAGTACAGGTTGCCCATCCCCATTCTCAGGTGCCTCGGTTTCGAAATATTGTGAAGGACCAGTGTACTTATCCATGGCGTTGGGATTCAAAGGCCATATGCTAGTAGTTTGGAAACCTTTGATGATGTTTGCAGGTGTCAGCGCTTTTCTAAGTCCCAGCGAAACCCATTGCGCGAGGTCTTCCTTGCTGGCTCCTTGCCCTCTGCTACGGACTGACCATGCATCTCTGTATCCTCGAAACGCTACTTTGAACGGTTTAAATATACTGACATCTAGTGGCTGCAGACGATGGCTGGTATGGCTAGGCAATGACAACACATCAAGTCCATGCTCTTTGGCTTTCACAACAACGTCCAAAGTTACGTGAGATCCATGCCCATCGAGAACAAGCAGGTGCCTATTTTCAGGTGAGATTCCAAACCTTCTCCCCAGCACATTGATGAAATGAGATATCCAGCCAGCAAACAAGTACGATGACATCCAGGCATTGTCTTGCATTGACATAGTGGCACCAGCTTCACATTTACATATGTAGTCTCGCTCTCTGCGTCGTCCTTTGAAGATGTAATAATTCGGAATTGACTGGCCTGCAGCGTTGATGCAGGAGAGAACAGTGATATGTTCTCTGGCGTCTGGAACCATTGCATGTGCAGATCTAGTTCCTCGTTTTGCAAAAACAAGATTCCCACCTCCAGATCTACCTGCTTGCGCTCCACTCTCGTCGGCGTTCCATATGTGATCTGCAGGATACTTGTGCGTCCTGAAGATGAACTCCAGGTTACGGTATAGAGAGGCGACACTTGTTGGATTTAAGCCTCTCGCTCGGCCTTCTTCCAAGCACTGGGGAGCTCTAAGGGTGAGCTCCGGATGCCTGCGTCGAAACCACTGAAGCCAGCCCGCCCAGGGACACCATTCTTGAAAGGCGTCCACCTATCTTGTGTAAGCTCTGCAACTTTCATTCTCACATCAGTGATTGAAAGAGGATGGGCGTGCTCTTGCATGTCAAGCAAATATCTTACCAACTGCTCGTCCTCCTTGACCGATAACACTCCCTGCCTCCCCTTCTTCCGTTTGAGCGTCTTGCCGTAAACGTGGCCTCTTAAGGATGATGCTGGAATGTTGTAGTCTCTTGCCACCGCCTTCAGTTTCGCGCCTGAGTCGATGGCAGCAATCGCCGCTTGCAACTGCTCGTCCGTCCAGAGCCCGGTTCTCCTTCGATGCTGCGCAGGAGCTCTCTGCGTCGACGTCCCACCGAACTCCATCGACGGTCCAGGGCGTGCATGCGATGGGCGCAGGTTGTACCCTGTAGCACTCTCCCGCGACGCCCTCTCGTGCACCACGTCTGAGAAGCGCACCACTGCTGGCCTTTGGTGGGGATTCATCGCCTGGCCCACCGCGGTTGCTTGGAAACCACCTCGTGCCCCACCACCATTCTCTCGCACCCCACCTCCCATGCTGGGCATCGCTTCGTGGAAAGCAAAAGCTCCGACCCCATTGCCGAAGATGCTTGATTGTCGACCAGGGAGGTTGGGCACTGGCCGGAACACCGAGGCCTCACCAGTGAATTGCAGCTGATCAGACACTTCGCTTTCTCTCACTAATCCATATTGCTGTAACTCAGGGGCCCAGCTCTCTTCTTCATTGTAGACACTCTCGTAACCTCTCTCTGTCTCCGTATTACTTGCCATGGTCACTGTCAAGAGGAGAAAATCTCTACTTCTATGTTCAAAACAAAGATACACAAGAAACTAAAACAAAGCCTTAAGCAATCATCAGTGCAACACTTCTTTCATACAATGGAGAATTCACTTTGCAACATAAATTTTTGTTCTCTTCTGTATTTGCATTACAACCAAGCCTTGCACCCTTCATTAATGGGCAATATTGCAAATACTGCACCCTAAGTTACAAAACGCCGCCACTTACCGTTCCTTAACTAGTTGTAATTAGACCCTAAACTGCCCCCACCCTCTACTTTAACTGCAACACATGGCTGCTAAACTGCGTTTAAATATTTGATCAACCACCCTTCTACTAATCTAATTAATTTATAGTACCAATAGTATCATGTATCAATCTCCGTCCATCACGAGACCCTATACAGCCTCATCCTTATATTATTCTGTCCATGACAATCCCCATAACCGTCACTTTTCTGTCCAAATCAAGCTTGGGATGTCATGGGGCGGTTGTGGGTCAAAAAATAGGGCTCGGAGTTGGGTAAAGGGACGGTTATGAGTACTCCTACCTTATGTGGTTTCATATGTAATGTACATATGAAATGTAGCGGTTGTATATGTAATGTACATATCACCTGGGCATCAAACATGTTTTCAAATTCATATGCGGGTTTTGAATTCCAGTTGTCCACACAAATGTGCTGAAGTGTGTATTCCTGGTTCTCATCATCCAGTCTGATGGGCCATGCCAGAATGCTCATATCAAGGAGATGGTGCATAAACTCAGCCCAAGCAAAGACTTGACTTGAGTCAATTGCACACTCTTTTGGTTCAAGGGGTGTGACAAGTGTCATATACGGATATTTCATTAGATAGTTGTAATTCTCATGCCACAGGTGTCAGCCCACATCACCATGTAACTGGTTAGAGGTCCCTTTTGGGCTGGCATCTACTCTTATGTCCAACAGTGTTTCCGAAAGCCAATGATGTGAAAAACAAATGAATTGAAAGCTGCCACAGTGTGGTCCAAAGCTTATGCGAATAACGTTTTAATTGGTCCCTCCATAAGCTCTTTCTATGCTTCTTTGGAATAAACTTAATAGAGTTATCAATTAAGTGGATTTGTGTTTACTTAGGGATTACTGACCCTCGATTGTTTCCATATGGTTAGATTGCATAATAGATCTCTCCCCCATCGAGAGGTGCAACCGGTGGTTCAGTTGCAGAATTGGTGGGTTCTATTTTGCTGCTCCTCCCCGTTCTGGGGTCCTGGGGTCTTTTTTTGGTTATTTTTTGATAAATTTGGGCCTGTAGGCCATAAGTTAGCCCGTGAAAGTTTTCTAGAGATTAGTAGGACCCCACTCAAGCAAATATTAAGATAAGAGATTTGCTCTCACCCCTCTCCACCTCCTAAACCTAGCCTCCAAGCCACCGCTTGATGGGGGGATTTAGACAAGTCCTAATATTGCGATTGTTCAAAACATACCCAAAATCCCAAATAAAGATATCACAATAAAGCTCACCTTTTAAAAAAAACAAAATCCAAACAGCTTTTTCTTAGTTACAAAATAATATTTAATGCAAATAAAACATATGGATTTAGGATATGCCATATTACTTTTATTCAAGATGCAACCTTTTTAATATCATATAAATTTGACTCAACATTTTTTTAGTTTTAATGTTATTTCACTTCATCAAGTTTACAAATTTACATAAAATTTAAAGCATTATAATGTCTACACTAAGTTGATGGTTATGGAATAGTGAATTTCACTGTATAATTGCAAACTCACTGTCCAACTCATGGCTCTCACAGTGGAACTCCTAACCTTCCAATAGAAGTCTATTCAACGAAAAGACATTCCATAAGTTTTATATATGAAATTTGCTATTTACAAGCCACCACACTTATATCCATTCTAACAATATATTGTACAAAAACCTTGGTCATTATCCCCTCAACATTGATACAAGGTACTCGACAAATAAACACTTGATTTCTTGCAAATCCCTTAAATGGGATCAAAGTTCTTCATTATTCTGTACTGGACAAAATTTTATATCGTCCGTCGATAGTAATTTTATTCATTAATAATTCCAAAAAATGAAAAAAAACCAATAAATTTTCAAATTTTTGTTTTCCATCCTTGAAATTTTAATTGATATTTTTCTATTTTTATTTTAACCCCTAACTATCCTTAAAACCCAAAATGGGTTTTTGCACTTTCGGGCAGCCCAGATGGAGGGGTTAAAAGTAATATTTTTTTTCAAGATTTTTACTGGATGCTCCCTTTACGGTAAGGTCTATGTAGTAAAATTTTTGAAGCCAAATTCCAATTTTAGAACCTTCATCTAGAAATTTTAGGTTTCAAATCCAAAACGGGCAGTCTAAAATTAGGTCTTTTTACAAAAACAAAAATTGAAATATGTTCATAACCAAATCACTATTCAAATTCCATAGTGACCCAAGTCAAAAAGTTTACCAATTTTACAAGGGCAGCCTCCAAAACTTACAAAGACAAGCTTCAAAGTTTTTAGTAATTTTTGAATTTTTCCTTTAAAAATTTGTCAAAATTCGAGATTTTTGAATTTTTGAATTTTTTTTTAATCTGAAAATCACAAATTTATGAAGGTACCTACTCACCGTTCAATTTTTCTTTAGCTCACAAATTGTTTTTGTAATGCATGTTTTACTATTTTGTCAATTTTATACCTTCTTATAGAAAATAATTTTTATGAAGGTCTAAAAAGCGTTTTTTTGGCCTAAATTTTTGCATAAGCATACCTAACCTAGTTAGCTACATGGAAAAAAATGTGACCAAAATGTTTGAAGTAATAATCATCAAGTCTCCCTTTGGCCCATTTGCACCATGCCTCTCGGCCAAGGCCCAAAAAAATATCTGCTGAAACTTTGAACACTACGATCTCACCAATGAAAAACATCCAACGGTTGAAATTTGAATAAGTTCTTTCAAGTAGGGTTAGGTACAAGATCTTACGGTTGAATTTCCAAAAAAAGATAAAAAAATTGTTTCATATCCTCGGGAGGGCATAGTAGTAAAAAATGGCAGTTTTGAGGATTCAAGCTCTCAAAAACACAAGGAAATTTAGGGGTTAACTAAGGTTATTTTTAGTGATTTTTTTTTGAGAATAAACTAAAACTGAAAAAATAAATTTATGGGGGACAAATCTTATTTTTTCAAAAAATATATATATATTTGTTCAAAGGTGAACGAACCTGCTATTAACATATGGCAGTGTTATGACAGGTAACCTGGCTTGTTGCTGCAATGCAGTGAATGAATTATGGTGCAGGTTGAAGTAGTCACTGTTGGCGATCCTCCCATCCAGATTATCAGTACATGTGGGCTACACTATTAGACTTAATTATTGTAGAGTCGGGTCCTTCATGCTGCATGCACCAAACTTGGCCGTCTTTCATGAATTGGAGCTTCAACAGAAAGGGACATTACATTGTTCATTCAAGCACCTTGTGCCAGTATCAAAGATACATGTTCTATTCAGATACACTGACTGCTTAGAGTTGTCCTTGACCCTTTGTGACCTAGGCTGGTTCAGGACAAATCACAGCTTTTGGATGATTTTTCCTCTAAAAATTCTATGCTGGAATTAGTGATACTATTTATAATATATAATCATATAAATGTAAGCATATTTTAAGTAAATAAGTGTCAATTAAACCTTGGTAAGATCAAAACGTTGGATTGGGAAATTTATATGAGTATGGAAACCACCAAACTTTTACGTACCAAATATAGAGAGACCAACAAGATTTTACACACCAAATATAGAAATACTACCAATTTTTTCAATGTCTATTTTCTATTCAAATTGAGAAAATAAAATCATATTTTATAAAAAAAAAATTAAAAAATTGATATAATATTGGATGTGTTTACAAATAATTATATTGTAAATAAAGGAAAAAAAATAGCTGACTTTTTAAAGAAAATTAGTGTGAATAGAGTGTCTTTTTATCCTACTACTATGCATATGTCTACAAGATATATATTATGATATATGATTGTTTCTTCTTTTCTGAATGTGGCTTCTGATTTTAATAGTTTATCAAAATTTATGTACCAAAGATGGACATTGTACTTAAGTAAAATTTCAATGATAAATGACTTCAAAACAATTTTTGTTCAATCTAAAATCCTTTTAAATCTTTAAAAAAATTATAATTGGCATATGTTACATCTTTTGGAAAAGAATATTGTTGTAGATATGAAAGTTACATCTAAGTTTTCCAAATACCTTCAAACCCTTTGGAAATTGACCACCAAAAGCACCTCATGTCATTATTTGACACTTTTAAGGTCCAAAAACTCAAAGAATTGTTTCTCCTTCATTTGAAGTTTGATTTAAATGAAATTTGTTAGATTATCTTTCAATCCAAGTTCAGATTTTGTAATATAAAAAGTAGTTCAATTTCACAATCTCAATGACATTTTACAAACATTTTCCATAAGGGTTTATTTTTGAATTCTTGTGGTTTGTAGAAAGAAGGCAATTTTTCACATTACAAGACCATATTAGGATGCACTAATATTCTTTTAAAATGATAACAAACAACTTTGTAGTTGAAAAGATTTACACCAAAAAACATTGAATTGGAGCTAATAGAAATGGAAATCTTTTGTTAGTAGACAACTTTGATATAATTGGAATCTTGCATGGAAAAAGTGAATCGTGTTTTCTTTGAATTCCAACCGATTACAAGTAGGAACTTCATGGAGTGTGCTATTGCTTAAGCTTAAATAGAAGATTTGATTCTAAAAATTCTTCAAACTTGAAATACATTATTTTTATAAAAAAAAGTTGGATATTGATTCAAAATTTTTATAATAAAAAATTTTAAATGATTTTTTTGAAAACTAATGTTCTAATTATAATCATTGCTTTACTTTGCGCCATGATCATTTTTATGGATTTACTTCAAAACTTTGTGCTACAATTCACCTATAATTCATTTGTTTCATGAATGATACTTCGTTTACTATGATTTCATCCAACAACATGATATTACTTGTGTCTATGGCTACAAGACAAATTTTATTTGGTATAAACATGCCCGAGTAACATATCAATTTTGCAATGACAACCACCAAATTTTGGAAAATCTAATTTTGAAAGCAATCATCGCAAACCCTTTGGTTTTTTTGAACATTAAAAAATATATATTCTTTTAAGTATTAAAGGTGTAAATAGACATGATATAAAGAAACTTCAACTACAAAAATTTGTAATAGACGTATTGTATATGATATGGATCAATTTTGGACTCTCGAAAACCACCTAGCTTAGAAGATCCAAAGTGGAGGTTGAAAAAAATATATCACTCCAATAATGGGTCAACAAGACCTAGGATTTAAACATTTTGATATCGTCAATAATAATAGCCATTATTTGTATTATGAAAGAGTAAAATCATACCCCCATTTAAGGGACCCCACTGCAGAGAAGTGGGTGCAGTGGACTTTGACTGGTGGTACAGTACACTGGTCTTGACGCTGCCCCACTTGCATCTGATGTCAGTGGACTGTACTACTGTAGTCTGCCATGGTGGTGCCCCATCGCCCTTGAAACTGTGCAACGCATCTGGAATGATCCACAAATGCATTTGCAAAAACTGCATCGAGTTGGCCCACCTGGCGGCAGGACGACAGCAAAAGGACAGCTCCGTAAAGACACCCACTTGCCCATTTCGATCATTCCCTCAGCCCAGGCTGCACATCGATCCTTCCACATCCGCAGTTGCCTGACGTGTTTGCTCCGGATCTGCACCCGTGACCCGGATGGTTGTCGCGTACTGCGCTGTTCAAGCATATAATTGTAGATAACTCGTTTGATGAAGTGATGCGGATTCTGCCGAAGCTCGAGGTGAGTAACTTCCTGCAGTGTACTGTAATGCAGTGCCTTGACTCCCAAGTCCCCTGCTCCACCAACTTCCTCTGAAGCAGTTCTTGAGCTTCTGTAGCGTGTGGCGCCTTCGAATTCTGAATTTGTCATGGCCCGGTTTCCGCCTGGATTGGCAAATCTGCCCACGCCAGAATACAACACGGTTTTGGAAGTACAGTATCTACCGTTTATTATTAAACCGGGAGTTTGTGCATTCATCCGCGCTCAATGTTGAGGTTACCTCGGTCTTTCTGTTTCTGGAGTATAAAGAAATTGACTCCTCCCCTAATTCGCAGAGAGCTCTGAGAGAGGTGGAGCGCCTTCATAGATTAGGGTTACAAATGGTGTAGAGTGTGTCCATGCTTTATATACCCGGACTCCCGGTTTATGTGTTTCAAAATCCGTATCTTGATTGTGAGTAGTTTCATACGTGGTTTTAGATTCTGCAGGGTAGAAATATTAATTGATGGAGATTTAATGTTATTTTAGTTGTTAGGAATGGGAGCATGATTTATGGATTTTATTTTTCTTTCATGTTTTTATTTTTATTAGAATTTTTTTAATATTTTTTAAGACCGTGAGTTTGTTAGATCTTTAAATCATTAAGTAGGTTGAATAATACTCATATATGGATTAGTTCACCATTATTTCTTTAAGTAGATCAAATATAAAAAGTCCATCTGATTACAAAAAATGGTTTTACACATCTCTTTAAAGTCTACATATTGATTATTGTAGATATCTTGATTTTTGTAATTTTCATTTTATAAAAATGTGGTGATTTTTTCCAATTCTCTGACTCTATGTTTTTGTTTTGTTTGAAGACAATTAACAAGCTTGTAGAAGTTAAGTTTAACAAGTGAACAATGACCTCTACAAGTCCTTAAATAAGGTTGGATTCATAATCAATAAAATTTATTGATAGTATTATTGAATTTAGTAGTTTAATATCTTCATTGCCATGAATAATGATGTCTTTTAGCATTGTTACTCATTTTGGATCAAAATTCAAAATCAATGAATTCAAAAATGAATAATATAAATACATACATTAGAAGAAATTTAATCGGTAATAGCTTATGAACATTAAATACTAACAAAATTTATTGTTAAGATCTAATCTCAAAAGATAAACTCATATGACATTCATTTATACACCGTATTGTTGTAGTCACTTTCAATACGTTGAAATATCTTAAGTGTTACTTATATTTGTTTACCCATCTTCTAAAATAATGATGTATTCAAGTCATATTTACAAATTTTATTTTCCCTTTCAAAAACACCATGCATGTAGCTTCATTTTATTTTATATTATTTTTAGTGGAAAATAAGGCTCACTCTCATTATTATTGTAAGATTAGATAGAAAACAATCATTGCATACATTATTCCATTAAAAGAAAACAAAAGAGGATTACAAATCGAGTTCCAATTGAATATTGCAAACAAATGTAAGTAAATGTCATAAAAAACAATAAATGTCCTAAAAAACAAGAAGATTGAAGTTATCCTTACTTCTTCTTCCCCATCCTACACACCAAATAATTAAATTTTATTCAGAAATTTAAAAAGAAGATAGTACATCACTCAACATTCCTACCAACATTCCCAGCAAGGGTGGGGCACACGTTTACGTAGTGGAACAAAAGCCACCTGAGCAAAAGACTTCATCTTTACACCAAGTTGAGCCCAACTCCAAAGTGATATCAGTTTTCCTCCTATCACCACATTTCTAGAAGTAACAGAGAATGTGGTTGCCTCTACATAGCCTTGGGATTGGAATCCTTCACATAAGTTACATGCTGGCTCTGGAAAAGATATCCATCACTGCGAGGCTGCTTGCATGAAAAGCAAATTTAACTCATACATGCAACTTGTGCAGCAAACTGGGATGCACAATATGTACTTTCCAATCCTGTAGAAGTATCTCGTTGGATTCATGCATAACAAGCTACTGCTAGAATAAGAAGTCCAGAAATCCAGATAAGAGAAGCTCAAATGACATAAAAGGCAATGACCCAGTCCCCCTGGCCACTTCGGGAAGGAGGCAAGTTACCCATCCAGTCACTGCACCAAATCTGAAACAGGAGCAGTATTCAATTTGACCAGAAACATGATCAATGCAAGCGTCACTACTTACTTGTCCCACATGTTGTTCAAGAACAAAAAATAATAATAAGGGTAAAAAAAAGAACTATACTAAGTTCTAAAATCAACTTTCACAACACATGCTGTAAAACCCAACACATTATGAATTGCAAAGTGTTCAAATGTGAACCATTTAAAAACACCAAAATCTTCATAAGAAACATAAGAGCATCCCAAGTGGTTCTTTAACCCCTTAAGCCTCCATCCGGTTTACAGGCGTAGGGATCTTAAACAAACCCACTGATGGCCTATAAATATCTTTAAACCCTGTGCTATGATTGAGTAAGTCTTCATCTACGTAAAACGCATACAGATACACGTCAACCAGAATTCCACCACACCTATAAAGGTATAGGACCTGTTCGTTGAAGCAACTTTAGTGACTTAAGATTAAAAGACCACTAGAGATACTCTAAAAACAAAAAAACACAAAAATCAAAGAGCATTAAATTAACTTTCACATCTATCTAACTTTCACATCTCCATGAAAGTGCAACCATTCCGTTGCTTGACCCCAAAGCAAACACCCAAAGCATATACCCAAAAGTTGAACCCCACATAACCAACCCCGTGCTTGACAATCCAGAACGCCACATCACCCAAACACCTAACACAAAAATTCTCCACACTAATAAAACAGTAGTACAACGGTGTAGTACCATATTTTAAATCACCCAGACTGCCAGTCAGAAGCACAAACCTAGAAAACTGGAAACTGGGAACTAGAAACTGGAAAGTGGAGAGAAGCAGCATCTGCCCCATCGGAAGAGCTGCAACGAAACTCCATGAGGAAATTCATGGCAGTGGAGTTCACCTAGCAGCAAGTTTCCCATTCATTTGAACCTGGACACGCCCATGCATCGACGCTGCCATCGCATGACCAGATGCCTCCTGTAATGATCGTCGATCACCACCATCGCCACCACCGCAGATCATGAGCCGCAGCTGTCTGCTCAGTGGGGGCCATCGCATCGCATCGCACACGCACTCATACACACACACATACACATACACGCTCAGTCACAGTGGCAACTGGGGGCCGCCAGTACTCATCATCACTCTGCCCATTTCCTCACATATAGCCAACGTTTCCAACGCTGCCAGAGCTAGACTTTCGTACTCAGTTGCTGCAACTTGCCTGCATTCCGGACTGCTTGGACTTAGGCTGCTGCATTTGTCTAGATAGATAGATAGATAGAGAGGTTGGAGCCTGATCTAGTTACGGATGAGAGGGCTTTCGTTCCGCGTTTGTCGATTCAAGGATTGGGAGTATATTATCTTACATCCAGCGTGAAATATAGATATATATTCGAGAGTGGTTGTTGTTGTGGTGTTTTTTTTTGGATTGATTGAGTACTAGACTGGTGGTACTTGCTCTCAAGGGTTGAAGAAGAAACGTGCGAGGTTTGGACCGTCGTACTTTTGTTTTTGAGGAGTTGCGTACTGCGGACGGGAGTTTCGAAGGTTAGTAGGGCGTTAATTGTGAGGGGGTGAGGGTGGTACATTCTGGGGCCAAAGGAGGGGGTTTTAGGTGGCAATTGGTGGTTGTGGTGTTTTATGGTGATGTGTGCGCTTGGGGTCTTTGGGAGGAGGAGTTGGTTCGGGGTGGGGCCTTATGCAGGGACGTATTTATTTTGTACTTATTTGGACATGTTTGGGGCATGTGTGTGGCATTAGTTTTCAATGGTGTTCGTGGATTGGTGATTGTGGTTAGGGAGAGGTGAGGGCTCTGTCTTGGGGGTGGCAAGCGTGGGTTGATGATGGTCCGTTGTCTGAGTGTTTGGGTTGTTCCTTGAGTGCAGGGTTTCTGTGTGCGTGCGGGAGCTGAGGTTTGAAGGAATTTTCGTGCTAAGGTGAAGTGGTGCGGGAACTAGTTGTAGCACAATGTGTCATGGTTTGATTGAACAACGGGTCGCGGTCTCCGTGCCCGATCTCCTCCGGTGAGCCCCGTTTCCCGCTCTTTTATGGGTCCTTTCTTATATTCTCCCCATGAAGGTTTTAGTAAGTTTTGTGAAGGACTACGCTTTTCAGATCGCCGCTTCCTTGAGGAGTCTTGAGCGGTTGTATTTTGCGGTCTTTCTTAGAGTCTATGAAAACCCTTTGATAGTGTATGGTCTATTGTTCAATTTTATGTTCAGTATGGCTCCCACTGTTTTCGATGATCCGAGCAGTCCTTTTTTAGGATACCTGGACATGGCCATGGCCATACCCGTTGCGTTTGTGAGAAATGATCTTTGCACCCTCGGAAAGGTTTTGCTACCATTGTTGACTGTTCAACGTATGTGCTATTAGGAACCAATGCTACCCGGTGGAGCCTGATTATGAGAAATCTGCAGCCGATGACAAAGGTGACTTTCCTTTGAATGACTTCGGCCAAGACAGCGGCATCTTCTCTATGATCGATGAGCCGACGTTGCTGCGAGAGACATCAGGTTTATCGGATGGTTTATCGGAGGATGCTCTGGCTGATATCGTCAAGGACTACTCGTCAGCCGTGAAGAAGTTCGATTCTGAGGATGTCGACAACGTCGAAGCCGACGCACTTGCGTCTACTGGGTCTCTTTCGACATGGTTCGATTGCATCAAGGATAACGTTGACACAGCTACGGACTCAGTATTGACGAAGTCAGATGTCGTGGAGGTCAAATTGTCTCCTCAGAACACGCCTCTGGACACTGCTCAGGACACTCCTAAGGACGATTCCAATGTAGGGGAGGAAGTACCGAAAAGCAGGAAGGCTCGCAAATCTGCTGCCAAAGAGCAAAGCCATGCACAGCATGACTCAGAGATGGACGAGGGGGCGCCAGTCCTCATCGACGAGAAGAGAAAAAGACGGTATGCTTTGTTCTTGTGCCTCTTAGTTTCTTTACTGATTCCTGGTTTAGTCGTATGGTATGTATCATGGAGTGTGGTCTGAAATCTTAAGAAATCATCTGAACGTCTCTTGGAAGGACCACCTTGGCCCCATAGTACGAGACAGCACTTTCGTCCCCAACAATCACGAATCTCTGGTCGTGTAATATTCTATCAGTTTTGTGAGCAAGGGAACACCCTGCTTTGGCGGTCTGTTTAGGCAGAAGTGATACACGTGTGGCTTCTGTCTACTCACCAAAGATTCGTCTCCGACCTCTAACTTCTGGAAATGATGTGAATGTGGCCAACGATGTTTAATGGACAGGGAGAAAACGCTACCCACTTAGCATAAGCTTTGGAGGACTGTTCTAATTACCGCAGATGTGGGCCGTTGCTCCCTTTGAACTTTCCACTGATGTGGGACAACACATCCTCATGGTATAGCATGGAAGAAGGTATTGTTTAGATGTTAGAGACGAAGGCTTGTGACTCTTTGTTTCTGCAGAGTGGTCACAGCAATGATTCTATCACCGGTTGGTGTGCCAAGCAGTAAGCTTTTGCGTGGAAATTTGATGCTATATTTGTGGATCAATTTTTTGAGACTTCTGTGTGGCGGTTTCTGGTGCAGGATGTCCTCAAATCGTGCATCGGCGCAACGTTCGAGACAGAGGAAGCAGGAGCGTTTGGATGAACTCGAAATTTTGGTACGATGATCTTTAAAATTCGTCTTCGTCATGTTCTCTTTGAAATTGATTTTTCTCCGTATCCGAACCAGCCCATCAAGGAGATGTTTTGATCGTTACAAAGAGGCTGGTCTTTTGGTGATGTTCCATTTGTTATTCTGTAAGTTATTCTCTTTTCTGACTTGAACGTCTTTTGCTGCAGACTGCTCAGTTGCGGTTGGAGAATGCAACTCTCGCTCGCAGGTCAAAGATAGCTGAACAGCTCGCCAAAAGAATCCAGGTTGAGAAGAACGCCTTGGCAAAGCAGGTTGAGGAATTAAAGAAAGAGCTGGAAGCGACCCGACAGCCGCGTACGCAGGGCTCATCAGCTTCCGGGGATGAAAGCGATACAAGTGGAAATCTTAACTCTGGCGTCTGTGATATGGTAAGTTTATGTCCAATAATTCGAAAGCTTTGTGGCCATTCTGAAATCATACATCAGGCTGCAAGTTTAACAAGATCACGTTTTCCCCTTTCGTTTCGTAAGTGCCTTCTTTGCAACTGATGAACTCGTATTGTGAACCAGGTGGAAGGAGGTGAAACTTCCCCAGATGCACCTGTGGATGCTCAGACGCCATCCAAGGGCAACCCCATGAAACGCATCATTTCCAGCACCGATTTGACGACTGGCCTCTTTCAGGAACTGTACGATGCATTTGAGTCTGACCAGTTTGACGTCAGTCTCGGTGATGGTGCGTCCGATCTTCTTCAAGAGGAGTGGTACGGATCATTTACAGAGTGCTTGAATGCGTGATCCTACCTTTTGCAGCAGACTGAAGACCAGCACTCTATTTACCAAACACTGGCACCACGCGATGCCAAGGAGCACCATTCCCTTACAGATTAATGGCTCTAATTTTTGTTGTCATCTTTTATCATGTGCCTTTTCGTCTCTAGCATATGGACAGACTTATCATAAGGCGGGGAGAAAATTTTGGGAATTTCCAAGCTTTGGAATGATTTAAGGCAATCTTTTGCGTCGTTGGGATGTGTTGATGTTTGCAACTGTCAGACTAGTTCCTGACTTCATGTATCGTACTTCGATTGATGCATAATTGTACAAAGCTTAGGATCGGTGAGTCACTCGCAGGGAGTAGATGACCAAGTGCCGCGCGTAGTATAGTCTTGACATGGGAATGACACTGGAGAGTGTTGTGATCGCTGCACCGATTTGAAACATCGGTTCCCACTTGTGACACTGAGACCTGGAAACAACTTTGACAACATCCTTTTTTATTGATTATTTTGAAGGCACTTTGATGTCCATTTTGTAATTCGTACGTGTCCAATGTTTCGATGGGATGTTTGGATCCGGTTTCTCTCTGCTTAAATATGTTGCGTATGCCTTACTCTGATATAGATTGAAGAGAAAATTAGATCAGTCTGATGGTTTGTGTTCCGATTTTCTGTGCACTTATGAGCAAATCAACATCTGTAGCTTCTCATCGTCCACAGATAGTTTGCTTGTTTATCAAGTTATCAGATATTTCCTGAGCTTTAGAGTCAAATTTGGAGTTATTGACCACTCCTCAGTGCACACTGAATTTGGGGCACTCAACCACTTCAAAAAGAAAGAGAACACTTACTGATCCCCCAAAAGGCATTAACTCCAATTAGGTTTCTTTTCGTTATCAATAAGTATTTTCTTTGAACTTTACAAGTTGAATTTTTTTCCTGATTTGCTATTGGATGGTTGTATCTGGCTTATTGAACTACACACGTCAGAAGGATTATGGAAATAAGGAGATGTCTGTGAAAATTTAGTCAATTAAACTTTTTACTGGTTTGAATTAAAACTTTCTTTGTAAAATTTCAGATTTGTAAACTTTCCTAACAACGTTTGTTGTGTCGTGACATCACCCTTGGAAATGCTGGAATGATCAAAGGAGCTCTATTATTCCGATAATGTAAGTAAATTAACCCCTGAAGGCCTTTAAGAGCACATCGTGGTGGCAACACTTCTGGGCAAGCTATTTTAAGTTCTCACGTATTCTGAAATTCATGAAATTTGTATTGCACATGCTTTTCATCGGTAACTTTCCAATGGAGCAGATTTTATAGCATTTGGAATTACGATGCAAAAGTTATGGATTTTATAAGAATTTGCTCTAAATTTGGGCAGCCAATAATCAATCAAAATCTCCAATTTTCTGCCCAAATTGCATGTCATTCAGAAAGGTAAAAAGTAACAAGACAAAGCTTCAAAACTTGCAAAATGATAGGCCCAATATTTTTTCATTCACACATTCATAATGATTTTCATCCAATAGACCATTTTCATCTAATGAACCGTTTCCATCTAAAGAAGTTGTTGAATCTTTTTCATCCAAATGACAATTATCATCTAAAACTTAATTTTCATCCAATTAATCTTCACATTTCATCCAAGCTATACATTTTGCATCCAGACTATACATTTTTTCATCCAATATCTATGATGTGGCAGGAGGGTCCATGTCTACAATCCATTACTTCAAAAACTGCATGTTAAAATTATAGTGAAATTTACCTTGTGAAATACAGAAAATTCCAAAAGTTCAAATATTACTCCGATTGCTTACATTTTGTTTTTGATACTTTCTTTCATTGACTCCAACATATCTACTGTTTGGATTTCCAATTGCACATGTTTGTATTATCCTTTTGGTAGTTTTAATTTTAGAGAATATAAGGCAATTTCAGCACATACCTTTTCATAAAATCAAGGATTTTCTCCCCTTCTCAAGCCTATGTGAGGTTCAAACTTTGTGAATGTATGCCTAACTTAACTTCCACACGTAACATGAATTGATGACCTTCCATGTATCAAATGTGTTTGCAATGTATACTTTTTGGGCATCAAAACTTTGTTATACACTGGGGGCAGAGTGAAACAAAAACTTTTATGTGACTTCAAACATTATAATTTTGCAATCTGTAGAGTAGATTTTGTTAAATTTTGGTATGTACCTTTTTAGATAAGGTAGGTACAAGTTCCTACGGTTATATATCCAATTTTGTGTCTAAATTTAGAAAAATAAGTTGCTTCCACTAGGGGTATTGTTTTGGCATTTTTGGCTTCAAAAACACCAAGAGCCTTTAGGGGTTAAGATGAATGATAGCTTATATACAAGTCAATAAACAACTAAAGCTAAATAGTAATGGAGAAAATAATGAATTTTTATTCTAATTTATTTTGATTTTTCTGATTATGTGTCCTAATGATTCTTTTTATCACCTATAATATTCATATCATTGTGGACACCTAAATTCTCAATCAACAATTTTAATTGTCCATGACTTGTTCAAAATTTTGAGTAAGCATTTGATTTTGGGCTCATTGAAATCATCTCGTTGAGCACTACAAGATTTGTATATCACAAGCAAGTTTTTAAGCAAGTTTTGAGCTATATGTAAACAATACATCATGTGTTTCCAAAATACTCTTATCTCCTTGAATACCAGATTTATTGTATTGGGCTTAGAATTTTTGGAAATAATTACATTAAAAACGTAAAAATTAGGACTAGGTATGATATAAAGAAGATATAAACTTTTAGTATCTTTAAACTTTAGAAGCTCATATCTTTTTCAATATTAGTGGTATGGTATTTTCTTTAGCTTTTTGGAAATGACTTGTTAAAGACTATAAGATTGATTTTTTACTAGTTTAATTTGAGCAAGTTTTGAGTTATTTATTATACTTTTAAATTTAGCAATGATAAAACTGACAATACTTGAATTGAGTATAGTCCATTGCAAATTTGCGGTAATCATTCTAGCTTTGATGACATTTTACATAGAAATCCTATATATAATTCTTGACTTTGTTCTCATTATGTGTATTCAATCATAAATTAATTCATTATTCAACATATAA
Source organism: Ceratodon purpureus (assembly GCA_014871385.1). Lineage (NCBI taxonomy): Eukaryota > Viridiplantae > Streptophyta > Bryopsida > Pseudoditrichales > Ditrichaceae > Ceratodon > Ceratodon purpureus. The sequence goes on along the minus strand of CM026427.1, from coordinate 2,943,684 downwards.
ATATCCAATATTAGTTTCAACAAATTAAAAATATACAAAAATAAATGGAAATTGAATGGATAAATGATGTGGTTTTTAATGTTAAAATGTAGTAAGTTTTAGAAGTGTTGACTATTTATCGTATATATTCTGGTCATACAAGTTCTTACAATTTTTTTAATATTATAACATATTTATTTTGAAATAACCCATAAAATTTGTTGAAAGAGATTTTGTAAAATATTACACGTAACACTATTATAGTACCATAGCAAGTTTTGCACAAAAACGTAAAAATTAGAAAATCTTGAAGTCAAAAAAATGAAAACAAAAAATAAATAAATACTTTTCAAAATAAGTCAACATTCTCCACTAAAACTATATTAAAGTTGAGGAATTAATGATGATAATGTTGCTAAAACCAATTTAATCAATGAAAAATACAATAAATTTTAGAGGATGCCCTAAAACTTGTATTGTGTAAAAATTTAATTTCCCATCTCATCTACAAATTTTAAAACATATTTGCATTTGATCCATAGACAAAACCTTGTATATGGAAAAAAGAATCCAATACTAAAAGTAAAATTTAGGTTCCATACCTTTGTCGTGTCGGCTTTGGATTGGGGGTAGATCGAACAGACACTTAATTCACGTCGGTATGTGAAGTGCCTCTTTCTCTACTAGAAGTAACATTTAGGTCCCAAGTATAAAAAACAGAAAATGAAGTAGAAAGAAAGTTAAATTTTTAAACAGCCTGGTTCCATTTTGCAACTAAATTCTCTACAAGAAAATTGAATTCTGGTGAAATTCAATAATCCGATTCTTAAATTTTATTATTTTCCACTTTTTCAATATACACATGATTCTGCAACTTTACTAGAGTGCGAGAAAAGCATAACCGAGTGGAAACTGTCTGATAGTGGTTCCAAGCAAGTTGAAGCAACAGAATAGAAAAAACTGTGAATAAAACTGCCGACCTGCTTAGCAAAAGGAACTACAAAAGGAGAGAATGGAGTTATTTCGTGCAGACATGACTGAGGACAGTTCCTTCGCCAGCAGACATGGTGACACTGCTTCTTTCGCCAGAACGGGGTCGGAAGCGAGAACCCCCAGATTTGAGTTAGAAATGCTTGACATGCTCATGCTGATGCAGTCTCCATCTCGACGTTGCTGCAGTTTTGACTCCTTGCTCAGTCAAGTCGGAGTACACTTAATCCTCATTTAGTGTATGACTTATCTTTGAACATTATGATCTTCAAAGGGCCATATTATTCACTTACTAGGTTAGTTTCCTTTCTACTTCCTTTGCTGGGCCATGTCTTCTGCCGTGTTGGGTTGTGTACGCTTCTTTCAAGCATCAGATAATTGTGTAGCCTTTTTGTTTATAACAAAAACAAAAAAATTAAAAATACACATTAAGATCTTCAAAATGACATGCAATTTACCTTCAAACCATGAAGACAATTTTGTAGGTCAAGGTGAGTTATGATGTCTAAGTCTAATACTAAACTCCTTCTATAGTCCTTTTTTCACAGAAGACCAAAAAATGATAGATTTCGTAGGAAAACAGTCTGATGGAGTTATTCACTATACTGGCCGTTTCTTCAAACTTTGGGCGCAGTACTTTAAGAAGTCCTCTTCAAACATGAATATGTCATGTATTTTGTAAAGCATAAGATTGTTAAAGTAATGAATATCTCCATTCAGTGTTTTAGGGTTAAAGTGGCAATCTTCTTGATTGCGGGATTTTAATCTGTGTTGTAGGAGAAATGAAGCTGTGGCTACAGCATACTTGGATGCTCCGGCTTTGGAGTGTATTGTGCTCTGTGGTAAGTGGCTTATTTTCTCCACCTCCTCATTTGTTGGTATGGGCTGATCAAAGGTTTGTTTTCACAATGTTTTTACGGTCTAATTAATGAATACATGGCGTCACCTTTGGTATAGTTGCATTTAAATGCAGCTTGTTAACCTCAAATAGCTAAAGATTCTTCCAATCTTGAGAGTCATCTGGATGTTGATAGTGTTGTGCAACATGTGTGCAAATCGGTGGAATCTTGTTGATTTAATGCATTTGAATCTAATAACATACAACGTGCACCAGACGATGAGGGCCTGGTAATAGGCTTCAATTTGGTTATGGACCAAGGGCGACTTAAACAACCTTGGTTCCCTTTGGACAAGCTTGGACGTGCGTTTTGAAAACACTCTTCAAGTCCTCGTTCTCACAAGAAAAGCTTGAAGTAATTGATAATCTAGACCCGGCATTCCTAAATGGTTCGGTTCATCTACGCAAGCTTACTTGAGTACACCATATTTTGTTTTTCTGCTGTAAAAAACAATCAGAATATAATCCAGTTACATACGAAAGTATTTAATCTGCAGGTGCAATTTCAATCACGCAAATATTTTAAGAAAACTATATGTTTCCAATCTGACCTGACAAACTTTCTTTGCATGAACAGGGCGTTAAATCCGATTAGTTCAGTTTATTTAAAACCAAAAGCTCTGCGCCTGGGAGGCTTCAGTATCAAAGCTCTTGAGCTCCAATAGTAACAAACACAAGAGTCCATCAATTCGGTCTTTCAGCCAATACCACATGCTCAGTCCTTCAACAATGTATAAATCTTTGTAAGTTTGAGCATATGATATTGGCTAAAAGGAACGAATTAACGTCTTGCTTAAGCTCCGCTGCTCCGAGTCCAAGTAGCTAGTATCCCAGTACCGTATTACACAAAAGAGACCCATTCGTTTTTTAGTTCATGATACATGCTCAGCTCTTCATCAACAATGATTTTAACCATGAATCAACTAAAGGCTGAAAGTACATGTATCATTGACTAAAAAAACGAAGTATTCTCTTGTCCAAGTGACGTATAACTACTGTGCGTAATATAAGAAACCAACTCGTTTTTAGTCAATACTACATGCTGAGCTCGTCATCTTTAGTATTTACTCCGACGACGTCTGAGCATATAACATTGACTAAAAACGACTTAATCTCTTGTTACTTCCTCCAAAACCCGCTCCAGGAGTAATCAATACACGAAGAGAGCATTAACTCGTCGCTTAGTCAGTGCTACGTGCCCAGCAAAATTCGCCCCGTAAGAACTCTTTGAAGGCTGGGAATGTAACATTGACTGAAACGACGAATTTCTAGTCTCTTTGCTTCAGCTTTAAATGCATAACACACAATTCTTTCCAAATATCATAAAATCTACAGTGGAGACTAAACCAATCTCATGTAAAAAAACTAACACACGGTGAGAAGATCATTCCACCAGGTGGGGGATCGATTGAGGTTGGTCCAAGCTAATGACGTCTTGATCTAATATTGTCACCAAACAATCCCTCTGGAAAGATCTAAATTGTACATCTAACCGAGTGGTATGGGTGTGACGAGTAGCAGGACTGAAGGGATCAGTAATGCTCTCAACTGGACAATAGAAATAAAGGAATGAGTTAACTTGTGAGAGGTCTAAGCTTCAGGGTGTTCTTATAGTGAGGGAACTCCGACAGTTTGAATTTACAGACAGTGTCTGTTTGACATTTCGTGTAAAAACTAGTTTGTCAGATGTAGTAAAACAGCCAACAAGGACTCCAAGGAGCCCGACAATTAATTGTCTGTTCCTCTTCGGGTAACGCGTTGTTGAAACTCTTTCCTGTCTGGAATTGTCTGATTACTGTATAAACCGACAGTGTGACTCAAGGGAATAATAAGTCAAGTCGAGATGCAGACATGTAATTACTTATAAGTGGCTTCTGTTGATGATTTCCAGTTTTGTTAGACTCTATGGTGCATGCAATTTGAGGGGAGGTTGGGAATCATGTATGTTCACAAGGTGTCAGTGTATCAGTGCGATCCAGGCAATCATGGAAGCCCAAATATCTTTCAATATACAATTCAAAAAATACTGTTTCAGTCATCGATAACACAACACAGTTCTGTCGGATTTGGTTACCGAATACAATATGTTTAGCTAGTATGTTTAGAATTCTTTCTTTGTGAATGTCTTCCATTTACTCATGATTATCGAGTCTTTGCATGCAGTCAGACAAGAGATACCGACATTTCAGACCTCCAAAAGTACAGTACAACAGACTTGTAGTTGCTAAATCTTTATAGTTACAACGCTGCAAATGCACTTGTAACGCGTCCAGGTCAACAACAGCGTCATCCGGGATACGTCACGCAGCAACGAAGTCGCAGTTAAATCACTAAATAGGAATCTTTGCACCAGGGTAGTATGTTGCGTTCGGTTGGCCTGTTAGTGACTAGAGGTGATCAAAGAGAGTTGGGCAGATTCAGGATACTCAAGCAAGATTAAGCTCCAGGTTTCGAGGGAACAGCTTGTGGTGATCAGTCATTTTGCTTCTTGCCGTTACCGAAGACTGTACTGGCTGCAGACTGTTCATTTTTTATTTATTTTGTTGGTTATCCGAATCTCAAGCGTGTTCAAGTCTGAAACGTACTCTGAGTATCCAGGTGTTGCGTACCTGTGAGTCTCCTCTGTGGCATGCACCGAAAGAGTCTGATAACTCACTCTATTTTAATATGACCCTGGAGTCTCATTTTCCCCAAAATGAATGGCAGACGTTATAATTAACACGGGCAGCTTTGAATCCCTTCGTAGTTTTTATAAGGTTCTAAAAATATCTAAACCTGAGTTCCTAGCTTTCTTTAACAGTTGGCTCATGACCATAACAATTTTTCGCGTTCTGAAATATGGCATTCTTTAACTAAAATAAGGCTACCGCCGTTGGGAGAGAGGAAAAAATTTCATAACTTAAAACAATTCCAAATGCTTCAGCAGATCAGGAAGATCAGAAGAGGACGAGGAACGGGCCATTTAAAACTTCCATATATCTTTCACAAGATCACTGGTGGGAGCTGCACTGTGGGGGCTGCACAGTATCATTGGTGGGGGCTGCATCTTTGTGGACTTGATCAAGCCCATCCGTGAGTCTACAGTCCTGATCTCCAGCTTCTGGGCGTACTGCTTCTGTCGTTTGGCGCTGGAACAGTTTGTAGCATGATTTTCATAGCCAACTTTGCGCAGTAAAGCAATAAACTTAATAGACGTCACTAACCCATAATCCTGGTCTTGCATCACAGGCCAGCTGGAAATAATCGGTAGCGAATACTGTAAGAAACTGGAGGACGTGACAGTACCTTACTGTATGAGTCTCTGCAGAAGCTAGTGATCTGTGGTCCACAACGGAAGACGTGTGTATAGTATTTTTCTAAATTAGGTTCGAAATTTGCTGAGATTCTTGGAACTGGGTCCCTGGTTTCAAGACTCAAGTCCATAATTTTTTTATGATGATAAAAGTGCTAAAATGGTGAGGATCCTTCGATTATCACCTGCGAAAGCCTGTGCATGGACTGCTAGAGTCTTTTCGACTCAAGTTGAGAATCTGGAAATTCTTCAGGAAATTCCTAGGCGCTTTCTTTTTTCTTTTTTGATCTGAAACAAAATGAAACGTCGTTTCATTGCAGAATGTAGCATGATTTAATCACGCTCTGCCACAAGCATTCTCATGAGGGGAAAGGGTTCAGACCATTTCTACCTTTTTTTCAAACTTACAGTTTGAGCGCGCGCCGTTGGCTCTCATTGGGAACAATGTTACAGTGTTAAGGGTGTCTTCTTTAATAGTTTTGGTGCAGACCATTTTGCAAGGTTTAATCGTCTCGAGAAACCAAACAGACCGAATAATTAGAAACTCTTCAGCGCCAAATTGCCAATATTCGACTTGTTCATTAACATGGAAGATTTGAGAGTATAAATTAAAAGTAATTTGTAAGTACTGGAGATGCTTTAATTTACTTTTACAAAAGGTTCACAAAGTCAAAAAAGGATGCGGTATCAAGTGAGCAGTCGTTGCAACTGTCACCCTTGAGCTAGCCTTCACGAAGAGTCGAAGACTTGAACCCCAACTAAACATACTCAACGTACGTTGTTAGATGAAACGACCCGCGAGCTAATTCCAACCTGCACTTGGAAACGCAAAGTACAACGATCCCGTGTAATAGTACGTGTTCATTTGGTTGATAACCAAACCAACAAAAATCTATCCTGATACATGATCACAGCTCTCACAGCATTAATCTCTTGAGACATACTAGCTCGTTACGATAAGTCCAAGTCTTGTACGCTGTTATACGTATACGTACAGGTGGAAGTTGTATTTCTAATTTATTGCAGAATGTTATTTCCTTTTTCTTCGTTAGGGAAGCTTTTAAAAGAATTAGAAACAAAAGAACAGTCTGAATTTGAAGTTTGAACGGATATTCGTTTCGTTCTGCAAGGAAAAGTTTGAGAGATTACTGGTCAATCGACAACTTAGAGCATCAATTGTACAGCTTTATTGTGAGAAGCTCATCATTTCTGTAGCAACTTCGCTCAAGCTAGAGTCCAGAGTATTGTTATTCTCTTTGGAGTGCCGAGGGCGTCTACTGGGAATAATTTATAACCTGATATCTAAATTATTATCCATACTAAAACATATAAAGGTGGATAAAATATACTAAAACATATGGTATGTACGTACATTTCTGCATGAGCTGTCAGCTTATCTGCAGTTTTCGTTAGCGGGAATCAGAGGCTTTTAGCCAGGCTGAGAAGTTGATATGTCGCCCTCTCTGCATGCCCACGATCAGCAGTATATAATATATACTAATTCTACCATTTACCATCTCCCAGTATTCAGTACCATATGTCTCCCAAAGCAACGCACCATATAAGACTTCGCAGCCTGTAAAATGCAGCATTTGAGACTCTTTTTTTACTTGAGTGTGAGAGACGCTTTCAAGAGGGGCCGTGATCGAATCTGTAGTTTTCCCAGACGGTGTATCATTTCACGAACATTGATAAGCTGGTGGTGCGTGTGTTGCTGATGGTTGTGGTTGTCTAGGACAGCTAAAGGATGGTCCTGCATGTCTTTTTTGAATATTCAACAAGTGTTTTTCAGTGTGATGAGCGTTGTAGACTATAGTTTTGTCAACTACAAAAAATGATTCGAATGGGATGAATTCAGAACTGTCCTTCAAAAAAACTGTCCTTCAACTTAAAGGAGTCACTGCAACACAGTCAAAATGGTATCATATGTCAAGAGTTGTGATTGGTTCAAGATCTATTGTCATACGTCGACAGTTGTGTTTAATGTTGTACGTGTCGATTGGTTCGAGATCTAGTCTGCTATTCTATTTGGTAGGAGCAGCAATGAGCCAATGACCATAAAGCCTAGAAATGCTTGAACCAACACTGAGAAATGAACGATGTTGATATCAAACTTTGTTAGTAAGAGACTGTCAAACTTCAAAGCTGGAATCAAGAGCTAACTCGTAACTTCCAGATGCTTAATAAACTCGGTATGTTATGAGCTGCTCACTAAGTTGCATGTTCCACAAGTCCAGAACGAGCTTGTCATTCTGATCATTTCATGTTGGACCTACAGATCTGGTCATGGGTATTTCCAACACTTAATTGATTTGTGGAGTTTTAGACAGTGGAATTTGTTTTTTATATGTAATCATGTCGATCAAAATCTCTTTATTATTTGTGTACACCTAAGAAGACACTTTCCGGAGAATGTCATTCGATACCTCACAAGTAATTATGCTAATCAATGAATGCTAGTGTATGAAAAATTAAATTAAATTATTCTAAATCGATCCATAATAGTTTTGATATTTTGAAGTCAAGAAAGTTATAGTTTGCAATCCATCAAAATATGACAATTCAAAGAATTTGCAATAAAACATCCACAACACTAAGCTAAAGAATGTCACAACCAATTGTGCATATTTACAATGAATATAAGGGTCTTTGATTTGATCTTAATTCTTCAATAAACTCTCTTTCAAGGTCATAAAATTTGTTGGTATCATTTAAGTTCTAATTTATTTTGAATCATGAGTCATTTGAGTTAACAAAGCTGTAGTCTGCAACGCTCCGGACACTTAACTGCACAGGTTGAACATGCTTGTACAGACATGCAGGACCACTGTTTAACTGTTTCTAAGCAACTACTTCTATCAACAAGCTGATCAACAAGTTTAAGGCAACAAGCTGATCAACAAGTTTAAGGCAACAAGCTGATCAACAAGTTTAAGGCAACAAGCTGATCAACAAGTTTAAGACAACAAGCTGATCAGCCATGATATCAACACTGTAAGTTAAAGTTCTGTTTTCATTAGTCTCATGCAACCCAATTTTTTGTAGCGTACTCACTACAGGAGGTCCAGATCAGTCTACTCCGAAGGAGCCTACATCAGCCACTTCCTCGATTATGAAATCGAAGAGACCCATTTAGAAGCCCCGGCTAATTTTGTTTCTTCGTGATGATGATATGCCAGAATATTTGATACGATCAATTCAGCTCCCGGATACGATGACTTGAGTATGATCTAAAATGTCAGAGACTAGTCCTAGATTAGTTTTACATGCAAGTGGAACAGCTGGTACGCCGGTGGTACGTCCATGAAACCCTGAGGAACTCGTTTCCAATTGAACAAAGATCCATTCGAGCCAAAACAAAAAACAAAAAATTCCAGTTTCGGAGCAGAAGCTGATTCCACCAGCTGGACGACGTTGAATCGTTTTCTAAAATTACAGACCGAAGCTACTTGCCAGAGATTACCGTACTGATTACTGACAGTATTTTCTGTTGATCGCGGGTCGTCTCGGCTATTATTTAGATGCTTCGCACGCTACAAACGTTTGACGTTGCTAGCCTTTGCAGGAAGTGGGGTGAGGGCGGTGTGGCCAGATCCATTTCGACTTGACCTCGAGATGTACGAGAGATGTAATATATCTGTACTAATCTTCAAAACTCCGAAATCGGTAAACTTAGTACTGGATATTCTATCCCAGATATATAATATAAATTTTCTGTCAACTTGGAATATAAGTACACGTTTTATACTTCCGCCGCTTCTGGCCACTAGACCTCATATAGGTCAGAAATCCAGGATGCTGTGATCTATAAGAGAAGTGACCTCGGTGGTACACCGGCAATTCTTTCTCAAGTAGATTCTGCTACTGATTGCTAGTACGTCTTGAGTTCAGACACTCGCAGATTTTCTTGCCTGGAGGCGTGGTTAGCATGGAGGCCGAGCGATTTCCACAAGCTGCAACTCTCAAGGCTAGCCGTGTCACATGCACATCACCTTGCAGCTCATGAGTTTCCCGAATTTGTAATTGAGTGCAAGAGGACGTGCATGTGTGCATAGCTAGCCTTGAGGTGCGAGTTTATTGTACGAGGCTCCGTTTTGCGACGCAAACAAACCCTGTTGTCTTGTCCAGATCATCAGCGATGGATATTCAATCCTTGGTTTGGCTCTTGGCTCTAGCCAATTTCGCATGCACGAAACCTTGAGACTAGAAGAGTCTGGATCCTTCGTAAGAGCACTTAAGGTTCCGTGCATGTGAGTTGGCAAGAACCAGACGGTTGGACTCCACTGTTCACAACTTTTCAAGTTGGAATGCAGAAGTTGAGGCACGTTAATTTGATTGTTTCTTTCATCACTCTCTGAAGAGAATCTCTTTACTTGACGCTGATTTATTTGCTGTTTAGGAATTTTGGTGACATTTCTCTTCTCAGGAAGTTGCTATCTCGTGGTATTTCCTAAAAACTTGTTGCAATGAACGTGCTACATATGGATCATCTCCGTTCCGTTGCATCTTATTTCTTGTCGTCCTAGCCTCCGTCTTGAACCTTTCAGAAATTCTCAATTTTTCGTCTGTTTTATTAGGCCTCTTGACGGAGGAAAACGCCTCGAAAGCCTGGCGAATACCAAGCGTAATTTGAATTTATATATGTAGTCAAGTGTTCGAGATTATCAGCGAACTGTTCAAGGTTGATCTTGATCATTCTTCCCCAATAAACTCCCAGTAGCTGCTCCAAATGTTTATACTGTACACAGCCGTACTGTTAGAGGATATTTAGTTGTTGATGTTCAGCGGGCTGGAATGTCAGCAGTCGTTGAAACATGCAAAAGCATATGGTTTTGTAATTAGTGAAGGATGTGCAGGACATCAACAGCTAAGAAGCTCAAACACACCATGTTTGGACCATAGTTGTAAACAGGATTTCATGAGCATAGCAAGAGCCCGTTGTCAGGTGGATACATCTCCATGTTTGTTTTCGCAACAGCAGGTAGTCTCGAAATAAACCTTCCTACTGAGTACCCGGGATGGAACTGAGTATATCATAATATATACATACACTTAGTCCAGGACAAGCTGGACGACTTGCGTGTATGAGAAGGATTTTATTTCAAAGTTTTCTTTCTTCACATCACGTGCCCATTGACTATTTGTTCCTCCTCACTGGCTTTTCGGGGGTAATTTTAGAGATTATTAATTACCGGTACAAGGATCTACTTTTTAAAGTTGCAAGGTTCAAAGAAACAGTGTATTGCAGCTATCTTTTCATTTCTCCTCTCTGCTTTGAAGCATCAAACAAAATAGAGTTTGGTGATTTTTACTGGAAAAGCTGACCAGTAAAAGTCAGTAAAAGTCAGTAAAAGTCAGCTTCTCCAGTAAAAGTCACCAAACACTATGTAGTTTGAAATGGTAATTCACCTCACAGCATGTATGTAGTATCTTTTGGTGGAAGCTCCCATCGACGTCCATTTGAAGAAAAAAGCTAACCTTGTTACAACGATACTCCCGATCGTGTAGAAAACCCCGTGCAACAGTTGATCCATGCACATATTCTCCTGAATCACCTCATATTGTAGCCATTTTTCAGCAACAAAACTCTTCATAAGTAGAGCAACAAAATCCCAATCCCGTATTATATACTATCTCATAGGCCCATACAAAAATCTCACAGAAAAAAAGAAAACAAAAAACGATGAAAACTAAAGCAATCACAATACCATAAACCAACCTCTTGATTAAGCTGCTCCAGATATTCAGCGTACCGTGAGGATCGTACCAGCACCACTACAGTCTCCAACAGACAGACATGGCATTATCCCACAACGAAATAACTCCCATCAAGAAACATGGACACGATGTCAAACACACACAGAACTCCATACCCAAACCCAAACCCAAATAAATACACATAGCAACAACATTCACTCCAAAACCAACTAAGATAAACCACGGAAGAATAAATCCAACCCAACAGCACATCAAACTAATCTCACAACACACTCACCTCCCTCCTCCCACAAAAACCACAACCCTAACCCATGTCACCAAGAAACCCAGCTCCAAAAAACAACACCGAAACAACTGCAAATCGATACGCAAGAAAGAACTGCAACCTCACCCACAGCACAAATGCTAATCAACGGTTTCGAACCAAACTAGAGATGCCATGAATATGCTTATAAAACAACAGCGAAGCTCCCAGAGCCAACGACCTTAACAACACGCGAGTTCTGTGACAATCGTGTATGACAAGGCCCCAATTATTGTAAGAAAACCTGCGCAAGCACGACGCGGGGAACGCGTGAACCGGGTGGCAGGAGCAGGAAACGCGCGGAGAACGGACTGGGAACATCGTCTCTCTCGATTTGAGTTGCGCAACATTTGGGCCGAAGAAGCGTTGGTGAAAAGTTTGCGGAGCGGGAGCGGGAGCGGAGCTGCACAGTCGGTTTTTTTCTGAGCTCGATCGGCCGATCGAGTGCCAGGGGCGTAACCAGTTCGTCTGGCCATGGACGCGGCCATGGCGCAGCTGCCGTACCCGGATCGGTTCTACGCCGCGGCGCAGTTCGCCGGATTCTCCACGTCGTCCACTTCGCCATCGTCGCCGGCTTCCACCCCCGGGCGCTCCCTGTAAGGTCTTCCTCCACCTCTCGCTGGATTCGTCGTGGGCAATGCGGGTCTGGGGTTCGGATTCTGCCGTCGTTTCTTGCCCCTGGTTGTCGGTACGAGGATGAGATTTCGTCTCGAGTGGTTGATTTTTGGGTGAAGTGTGGGGTTTCGAGGGGTTGGTTTTGGGTGCATTGGTGGGATTCGTGGTGTCGTGGCGGAGATCTTGGTGGGATGCGTCTTGTGGGGGAGATCTTGGTGGGATTGGCGAGTGGGACTCTGTTTTCTTGGGGTGCACGGCAACGAGTGGGTAGCGCAAGAAAACTGCATTGTGTCATTTCTTGACGTGGTATTTCCAGTCGCGGAGTGGCGATCTAGTTGATTCGTGGGGTTTTGCGAGGGTGCGTCAGTAGATAAGGTTATGTGCACTTGAGTTGGGATTTTTGAGGGTTGAGGTTGTTGCATTTTGGTTATTCGAGTGTTTTGATCGCTGGAGTAGTGAAGTCTCTTCTGGGTTAAATTTTCACTGTTAGGTTTTTTTTATTGGGATACGGGCAGCGCTGGGGGTTGGGTTTTGATTCGGAGTTTTCGTTGTTCGTTTTGGGGATTGGTTGTGTTAGAGTTTTTTGTGACTTGCTTTTATGTCGGGTTTTATCAGTGAGCCAGATCTTTCGTTGGTTTGAGCTTTATGAGAATTAGGTTTTCGTTGTTTATGATCTTGTATAATCCTATTTAGGCTGATCTTAGAGGGGCTTAAGCCGTTCTGAGATGAGACTTGAGCGTTCAGGACTTTCTTGACCCTTTTCGTATGGTTTTGTGCATACCACGTCTCGATAGGAGGAAGTGAGTTTTTATTCATACCGACTTTTGTATCCACACCGCGGTTTAAGATCGCCGTATATTTTATTCTAAAAGAACCTGGTCTAAGTAGATCTGATCTCAACGTGCTGAAGGGAAACCGGTGTACTACCACAACCTCTTTGCGCAAAATGAATTTGATTAATTGATGTATGACGATATTGTTGATGAGTACTTTGTAAATATGTATTGACGTCCTGTTCTGTAATTCTGGCTTTTTCTTTGCATAAGAATTGGGAAACTAGGATCATCAAGCAGATTGTGTTGCTGATCCTTAAAAGTCAATAAGCTGTCCATAAGTCCACGATCAGAAAATGGAGGTTTACTTTTCTGATCATTGTTTGGCTTGCTGACACGTTGGGTACAGTTCTACGAAGCGACTATCAGGGGATGTACCAGATGAAACTCGGCTTATGCTGTTTGCGCTCTACAAACAGGCTACACTAGGGCCTTGCACGCTGAAGAAGCCATGGGGTTGGAATGTTGTCGAGAATGCAAAATGGACAAGTTGGACACATTTGGGAAACATGAACTCTTTGGAAGCCATGAGACTTTTCGTTCGGACCCTGGAAGAAGTAGACCCCAACTGGTTGGCGAACTCGCAATCTCAAACCACGGAGGTTGTAGAAGACAGAGCTGCTGTTGAGTCTGCTTCGAAGGAACTTACCAAGCTACTGTTAGAGAAAGACGTGCCCAGTGTTCCTAAATTAGTGGATCCGGTTATTACTAACGGAAAGCACTCAGAAGAGGAAGATTTGACATTTGTTGAGGAGAAAGCAGACTTGAAGGAAACTGAGACACCCAAAATGGCTGAGATGCATAATGCAGTTGCTGAAGGCATCGAAGCTATCACAACCATTCATGAGTGGGTACCAGTACCGGTGACTGGTCGAAAGCCACTTTCGCGTTACCAGCATGCATCCGCGGTAGTGGAAGGCAAGCTTTATGTTGTTGGTGGGAACACCAACGGGCGCTACTTGAACGATGTCCAGGTGCTGGATTTGAAGAAGCTCAATTGGTCAAAGGTGGACACTAAAGTTCCACAGTCGCCACTCTCCTCTCAACGAGACCCTCTTCAGCCCTGGTTTCCAGCCTGTGCAGGACACAGGCTCATTAGATGGGGAAGACAGCTCCTTGCAGTGGCAGGCCATTCAAAGGATGGTAGTGAGACTGTTAATGTTCATGCTTTTGACACCCACTCTTTGTCATGGACAAAGTTGGAGGTCTTTGGAGAAGCACCTGTTTCTCGCGGAGGGCAGTCAGTGACTCTGATCGGGTCTCAATTGTACATGTTTGGAGGGGAGGATTCGAAACGACGGGTCTTGAATGATCTCAATATTCTGGACTTGGAATCCATGACTTGGGAGACCGTGGTTGCATCTGGAGTCTGTCCATCTCCTCGGGCAGAGCATGTTGCAACGGCTTACTGTGATAAGTACATCTTCATTTTTGGAGGTGGCTCACATTCTGATTGTTATAATGATCTCCATGTGCTTGATCTTGAAAATATGGAGTGGTCAGCAGTGGAAACCCAAGGAATAGTACCTCGGCCAAGGGCAGGGCATGCTGGTGTAACAGTTGGCGACAGTTGGTTTATCATTGGAGGTGGAGATAATACAGGTGCCATTTCTGAGACGTTAGTCCTGGGCTTGACCACTTTGTCCTGGTCCGTTGAGGCTGTTGTTCCGGGACTCGCTGCCGTTGCTAGTGAAGGCCTGAGTGTTGTGGTTTCTGGAGATATTCTCTTAGCGTTTGGTGGATACAATGGGTATTTTAATAATGAGGTCCATGCTTACAAACTGGGACCAACTCGGTTACCACAAATAGCGAACGTGAGACCCCTGGTGGTTGTTGAGACCGAGCCAATTACAACGGCACTCAATGGTGAAGACGCTTTATCTGGTTTTGAGGAAATTGTTGAGACAATGGCCCAGGAAGAAGAGTCGGGAGATTCGACACCTGAAGAACTGAAATCGGTCGTGGAGCTGGATTCTCCAGCAACATCTGCGACATCCAGGAGAGCGAGCTCTCTGAATGATGAAATTGAGCATTTGCGAATGACGGCAGGTGCTGCACAAGCTGAGGTTGAGAAACTCAAGGTAGAGAATGCTGCTGCTCTTTCTTCTTTAGCTGATGTGGAGCAGGAGCTGCTATCAGTACGCAGTCAGCTGCAAGGTGAGCAATCGAGGTCATTCCAGCTTGAAGTGGAGGTAGCGGAGTTGAGACAGAAGTTAAGTACTATGGAGGCTCTACAGAAGGAGCTTGACCTGCTTCAGCGACAGAAAGCTGCTTCTGAAAAAGCAGCTAATGAAGCATCACAAAAGGAAAGCACTGGTGTTTGGGGTTGGCTGGCAGGCGCTCCTCCTGCTCCCAAATACGACGAGTAGTTTCTGCAGTGGATGGCACGGGAGGGTCGCACTCTTGTTTACACGTAGAAGGTGTCGGAGGTACCGTCCACTGCCATACCCTAGCAGTAACTGGCTCTTTCAGCTTCTTGTTATACACATGGTAGGTTTTGGTAAATATTCAGGAAATTTGACACGGGCAACGGGGTTGCTCCATTTATGGCAAATAGTGATGCAGCCAAGAAAAACGAAGGGAATTGTTAATTTTGCATAGTTTGGCAGATTACCTTCTGAGATTAGGTTGGTTCTTGTGTAATAGGAATTTTGATGGCATATTGTTATACGAAACTAGATTTAGATAGCTGAGTAGGGTGTAGACGTGGACTGTCTTGATGCCATGACTTATTTATGATCGAGTGCAGATTCACATTGTATGGACAATCATTGACTACTATGATCAATAATGAAAAGTTGTGAAAATACAGTTTTCATTAAAGTCGCCTTGAGTTTTATCATGAGTTTGTTAGATTGCATTATTATTTTTTACTCAAAATATAGGTGGGAGGTTTGGAAGTGCTTGGTGGTCTTTTCCATATTTGGTGTCTCAAGGTTGGTGGTCTCTAAACTCCAGGAAAACTAGTTTTGTTGTCATTTCATTATTAAAACTCAGTTTTTCTTGAATTCAAGGATCACCAAGGAGAGATCATCAAACTTTTCCATGTATATTTGATATTGAAAGTGTTTAAGATTTATGTTGTCTAAACCAAACACAGGATGGCTTTATAAATAACTCTAGCACTAATACATCTTGATAAAGCTGGTTGGTTGAGAAGTCTTGCACAGTAAGTCATCACAGTTTTCTTCTTTGCTACAGTGGCGAGTTTTCTATTCCTCATTAGTTGCCTGATTAGACTTTTTGATATCTATGCAATTTCCAACAGAAATCCATTGCCATTTCGCCTGCTACTGCCATCTCGCCTGTGACTGGTTGTGAAGTCACTGAGCACGCTGAACTCTCCAGGCCCGCCAATCGCAACAGCAATAACTGATCGGGGTGGTAACAATTTGGACATTGCTTAGAGGTTAAAAACACCAGGAAATGAACCCAACTACTGATATGACGAGGATGCAGTCAATGGCGTCGAGCCAACGTAAGATGATTGGAATTTGGAATTTAAGCGTGTGTCAGCATCAATTGCTATACACTCCAAAGGATTGTTATTCGGTACTCCTGATCCGTTCTCAGCTCACGTTAAACCTTGATGAATTTTTATAATCCTTCCTATGCACGTTGATTAAGATGCTGAGAATTAACGCGGTTGTTCAGATTGGAATTTCGCAGAGGTACAGAATACGCTTCAAGAGAAAGAAAAGCTGGAGATCGTGGAAGATTTATTGGGAGCGGGGAAGCGATCCATTTGTAAGTATATTGCTCCATTTTAACGATAGATCTGTCTGTGCGTGTTATAGACTCTAATTTTTACGTAGAAAGTGAATTAGTGCTCTAGCCTCTTTGTATCTCCTAAACGAAGAAACATCGTCAGTTGAATTCTGCATCTGCACGTGTAGTCGGTACTATTGTTCTGTTGCGTTTGTTGTCGTCTGAGACACTTCAGGGTGACCTCCTCTGCACACTGTCAGCCTTCAGGTGCTCTTCAATCGAAGCACCAAAACCGAAACGTTGAAAACCTTGCCTATGTTGAATCTTGATAATGCTAGTTTGATCAGTTTCCAAGCACCGTATGCAAGTTAATGTAAACGATTTCTTGAAGCCAATTAACGTCTCTTTTATGACAACTAGTTTATGCGAAGTTTATGTCCCAACGTAAATCTTCTACTCTCCAACCTATGTCTAGCTTCTCTGCTGACGTCATCGAATGATAATGTACCCATTGCATTGTAATTTGTGATTAAGAATTTCAGACTTACATGTACTCTACATTATGTGCAGGAACAAGGAACTCCTTGTTTGGCAGTTTTTTTCCCTGTAGTCTGAATTTAAGAGACAAGTTGCTCTTGTCCTGTAGTGGAAGGCAAGGAACTGTTCTGGATCAGAAAAGAATGGAGAGACCAACAGCACAGCGTTGAATTTTGTGTTAACTATGGCAGCATGATGCTCATGATCCCATGACATGCAAACCTGCTTGGATGGTGAGCAACTCAAATGATATTGTTGTTCCTCTTCTCCACAAGAAAGCTGTTATTTTAATGGGAGAGTGTTGATAGAAAGCAGAGCAGAGCCATCTACAAACTGACGTTGATGCATGTGCATTAGACTAAAGTTATGTCCAGAGTGCAGTCCCCATTTCTCTTCTTTTGGATTGAAACAACCACCCGTGTGTGTTTTTACTGTTTCATTTCATGTGGAAGTGATTCACCAAAAATTTCTATAATTTCAATTCGATAGTGGTCTTGAAAAAATCAACTCATACAATTAAGCAAATGTAAAATGTGGAAAAACCACCATAATTAAAATGTCACAATTTAATCCATTATGACAAATCCACTCAGAGATTGTCAATATTGTTTAGTTGTCAGATTAAGAAAGTAATTTGGATTTTGATTTTTTAAAGTTATATAAAAGAGATTTGTAATAGCAATCACAAATTCAATTGTAGAATAATGTTCATCAATGTATATGATATCTATATAAAATTCATGGTTTAATATGAATCAATTTATAATTTTCTTCTAATTATATTTTGTAAAAAATCTTGGCAATTTTTCAAGTCTAAAGGAAGAACAACTCTGTTGGAGGTTTCATCAAACTCAAACTCTGATGCTTCTTAAAAATAAAAAAGTTTTATTTCATGTAATGGATGTCTTACAACCGCCATAGACAAGTCCAAGTCTTCAAAATTATCTTGGAAATTATATCTTAAAAAAATTAGTGTTCTATGAGTTTAGAGACCATCAAGCTTTTGCACATCAAATATGGAGAGTCCAACAAGTTTTCTATATCTATAAGCTATTTAAAGTCAACAAATAGGATTATTTCTTATGAAAATCATGGTATCTAAATCAATGACTTATAAAGTGGGGACACCCAAAATCGCGCCAGACCCTAAATTGTTTATTGCTCATATTTAGATTGTACTTTTTGATCATTTATTGATGGACAAGATGGCAATTTTAGATCATCTACCAATGGAACTTTGACCCTTTCTGACTTTTGTATACTATATTCAAATCATGCATTTTTTGGTGCATTGGAATCCTCTTGAACTTGCTTTACAATAAAATTCAGAATTTGAAGATTCTAAAAAATAGCAAGTAGGCACAACACTTAAAGTAGCGGTCGCCGGTTTTAGGTGTTACTACCTTAAGTAACTATCATTGCTATAAAACATGTAGTCAGCCACTAGTGGCTCTATTTGATTTGAAAAACTTCCTTTGACTTAGCCAAGTCTGATTAAAAATATATACCGTACTAATGCTAAAAATATAATAATAGAGACTTCACTACAATCAAACGCAACATGTCTTGTCCTTTCAATCACTACATGTCAATACCTCAATTTGGAACTTGGACTTAGACTTTTCAATTGTGACTATGTACCGTCAATGCTATGTGCTGTCAGTGCTGTAACTCGAAGTCCTATGTGACTTGGACTTTTCAAGTGTGACTGTGTGCTATCATTAGGATAAAAAATGGGGTTTGAAAGGGGCTCTATAAGATAGCTCGTGGTAGGTGAACCGCTACCCAAACATTCCTCTTCATAAAAAGCCCATTGGTGCATGTCACTGCCCGCCGGTTGACAACGTCAGAAGCTCCAGTGCTGGCAGTAATGGCAGTGCTAGCAGTATTAGTAGCCATGGCATCGTTGATTGGTTGGACTCCTCGTTGGACCCATGGAACTACACTACTATGAGTCATATCGCATCATTGGTGCAACCATCAAAAGTGCACGGTTTGGGCTCAAATTTTTAGCACGTATGGATGTCAAAGGCCCCTTTGAGAGTAGTGGTTTTTCCTAATGCTACAACATTTGACCATGCCACGAGAACATGTTAGCTAAATACATTACAATTGTTTTGAAACTTTATTACAAGTTGATTGTATACAATGATATGTTGACTTCTCACCTTGGCTACTATTGATGATGGATTAACTAACATCCTTACTCTATTTAATTATAGAGTAACAATAATTAATGACTTTAGTTGGTAATGTATTTAGTAATGCAGCCAATTTGATTTGATATAAAAATGATTTATTTGATGTGGCAATTAATTATTTAAAACCGATCCATATTAATGACACATGTCAACATCATATAAACACTCGAGTATTAAAATGACTTTGTCTAGTAACATGTTAAGTTGCAATCTTAACTTTAGAAAGTGATGTGTTGGTTATGGTCTTGGCTTAGCAAGTAAAAGCTCCATTATGATTTTGATTGTAGTCCATGATGAATTAAAACTCTAATGAATCATAATAAGGGTCTAGTTTGTGATTTTGATTATTGATGTTTTCAATGATGTGACTGATGATATGACTAGTTTCAACTACAAATAACTATAGTCAATGTAGTAGTAATTTCAATAACAACTAGGTGAACATGAATATGATTGTAATTAATGATTGTACATTCTAGCCACTAATTGTAGACATGCAATATTAAATAACTTGAAAATTGAATATGGCATGAATATAAAATATAATGTTACATAGTTTAAAATCTAATTCTTTACATTGAAGGTTAATTCTTCAAATCTTATCTTTCTTTTGTCAATAGTCCATTGTTTTGATCATTTATTTTCCATGGTCATGTCTCCTTAATCAATATAGAATGAAGATTTGAAATAAAGTTTGGATATGTGAAATTGTCCTAGTTAGCTCTATAATTGTCCCACTTGGCTCAACATGTTCTACATATGTTCCTAAGAGTTTTTTTTAGAAGTCTTTGTCCAACTTTAATGAACCTTAAAAATGTACAAAGAATTTTGACACATTGTCATCTTTATAAAGCTTTAATGTGACTCTAACAAATCAATTAGGACTCTTAATCAAGTGGCAAGACACCATTTGAAACAATTTTATAGTAGTGTCAAATTTATTTTTCAAAAATCCTTTATACCCATGTTATTTACAATGCTCATATGAAACTAGGGTAATATTTAGGTAATACTCTGGCAATAACATATTAATATCTATATAATATCTTGGCTATAAACCTTGATATTTCCTTAGAATTTGATTATTCTTCTTCTATTTTTCAAAAATCCTTTGTATTAATTAGCCACCAAATTTGATTGGCTATAAATTGATAGAAAAATTGTTGAGATATATGTATTTTATATTGATTATCATTTATTTGCAAATTCCCAAAAAACATCATCTAATGTATCAAATGTCTATCATCATTGGCTGATATGAATGAACCAAGAGGAATTGGTAGGGAAGAAATTGTGATTTCAGTGACATGTTTTTTGTTTTTTGTTTATCTAATCGTTTATCATGCAATTTTTTTTTAATGACAAAATAATAATCATAAAAATGTACAAGCTCCATATTCAATAATGAAAATAACAATGAAAGATAAAATTGGAAAATAAAATTAAAAAACGAATGCTAATAATACAATTATTTGTAAACTCATCCACTGGAATTGTTTTACTTCATGGACTCATTCCAATCTACTCTTTTACCTTATTCCATTCAATAGATATTAGCTATAGTGGTGCAAATAAAAGTATTGATTGGTTAGATGCATGTGTTCATAAAGTAATTTTGGATAAACATGATGGAATAAAGCCCCCAAGACTTGCTTCCCCAAGACCCCTCCAGACCCCCGAAGACCCCCCCGACATCAAGACTGTTTCAGCTGCGCCACGTACCCCCGCCCCCCTCCCACCTTTCCCCCCGCGTATTAATTAACTAATGTCCATGTGGGGTGGTTTGCAATTTTGGGCACATAGTGTGGATGGTCCTACTCCCGAGGTAATTGGATTGTAATCTTTTCTTTTCTGTCTAGCATTGGAACTTGTTGCCTTATTGATGCCGAAACAAAAACAATAATAATAATAATAATAATAATAATAATAATAATAATAATAATAATAAATAAAATAATAATAATAATAACAAGAAAGAAAGAAATAAAGAGGATACCATAACACCATAGCAAGTTTGTCACCTAGTGAACAAATATTTTTCTTTTTTGAAAAATTAATATTTGGCTCTCCACAATTGAATTTCTCAATTTTTGTTCAATAGCAAAAAATCAGTAAAAACGGCCTTATGAATGGCATAGAAATATTAAAAATTTACAAAAAAACATCTATTCTATTTTTGTGTTTCTATCGCCATAAGTTTATGTTTTTTACGTTTGATATTTTTAGAATTGTTTTTGGACAAACATGCAATGGTACTACGGTAGTGTATGCTGGACTGCCAAGTGCTCTTGGGAAAGTATTTAAGACACAAAACTGAATCCCTTTCAGGCTTACAAGAATGTTTTGGGCACCTAACACTAGAGGAAACCCCCTACCATCTGACCAAACGAGATGACCAACCTCAGTCCTGGTCATGAAGAAAGTAAGCCCATGCCACCGCATTGGTCGAGGAGAAACATGTGGGGTCCGAAACTTGAGGATACTGTAATGGTGTACTGGGAACGATGCATTCAGATTGTGGCCCACCACGCCAGCTTCGGGAACGCCTGACGCGAACAGAAGTTATCCATTCTGGTAATTTGCTTATGGGAAAGAATGTGGAAATGTTTGTACTGCGTGGTTACTGTTTGATATCAGAAGAACCGGTGAAGGTCATGAGAGATACCCTGATCGGACAGTCGGGTATATGTGCTGTGTTACGGAGGTCAGGGTAAGGTGTCTGCTCGGTTGATACCCGGCCGTCATGATATGTATTTCAAAGACAGTGCCAATTCATTATTTTCTCAGAGCGTGGTGCGGATTCATAACTGCAAATCGGGCCAGTTGCCAGTGGATTTTCAAAATGGATTGTATTCTGCAAGAACTTCATCATGGAAATTTAGACAGAACGTTTATTCTCCACAGTGTTTCATGCTAAAAACTAATACGAATTCCATGTTCGTATATGTGTCATGCATAGTGGAATGAAGTTGAGCATCTGCCAAGGTCCTAGAAGAAAAAGCGCATGAGTTTTGGGAGAAATTTGGACAGCAGTGGAAAGGAGAAAAACGTTATTCTACTCGTCACCTAGATGCAAGATATGAGAGAGTGCTATGTACAGGGGTGTCCTCCCTTCCGGCAGTCTTGGGTACTTCTAAAGATTCAGGGACTGGGGAAGAAGTCAGGGTGGTTCAGGAATTCGATGAGAGCATCCATTTTAGCGAGTTCCGACTTCAGCACGGTGCTCTTCTTCTGATGGTCTCCTCGAATCGCCTGGAATGCGTCTTCACTTGTACCCAGAGTCTTCTCTTGAGCAGCAATTGAGTCCCGCAACTTGGAGACCCTATCCGTCACAAATTCGAGATTCATCTGGGCGACCGTGAAGGTGTCATCCCATATAGTTTCCACTTCTGAGTTGTCAGAATAGTTCGCTGTATTGGTTGATGATATGGTCTTCCATGGTGCCGATTCTTTCCCCTTAGTCTGCAGAGCATTTGCCCGGTTGTAGGCGTCTTGAGTTCCTTGGATTTTTGCCGCCCACGTCTGATGAATGCGGTGAAGACTCTCCAGTTTAGACCTCGCCCTCTCTACGCCCTCAGAAGCTACCACCATCTCTTGTCGCAATTCAGTAGCCTGGAAGATAATTTGCTCTCTCCGGTCTCTGGCAATGTCCCAAATGGAGTCCGTAAGTCGAGAGAGTCCCTGCAGTGCCAACCGTGGCGGAGATTCGCCTCCACTGTCGGTGGAGTCAGCATTGTTTTTTTCCTTGGCAATTTGAGCACCGCTGCTGTCTCCATTACGGGCGGAGTTCCCTGTGCCTGTGGTGACTTCATCTGGAGCTGCCGCTTCAGGAGTCGCTTCTGGAGGTACATGCTGCGACGAGAGGGGGACAAAGTCGCGCATCCATTCCTACAGCATTGTTTAGGGTTAATCGTGTTCAGTCAGAAAGCAAGCGAAGTAGTTGATGAATTAATGACAACGACTGATTACGCATTAGGGAACGCCGATGCTGCATTTTATGGCAGCGAGCGAAGTCTGTATAGTTCCTTTTTCCGAAAGTTAAAAAGGTTGCCCATGAAAAAAAACACACCGATCACGGTACTGCGATGCTTAAGAAGTCAGTGTATCTAGAGTTGTAGCGGAAGGAAATTCAAGGGGTTCGAAGACTTACGGGACTTGGGGATCTGCGGGATGGCTGGGGCGGAATCGGCCGGGGGTGTTTCCACGGTACAGGTGTCCGCGGGTTTTTGTACTTCGGCAGGAGCTTGGACGCAGCGTTATAGCCACCACATCGGCGCATGGAGACGGCGTACTGGGCCCAATCAACAGGGACACCATCATGTTCCGCAAGAACTCCACGAGCGAAGTGGTATGGCAAGCATTCGTTCTTCCTGAGCTTCCTCTGGTGTACCCTCTCGAACAGCTCTTCAACGTAATCCTGGTAAGACCCCAGAAAGTAGTGGCGCCACTGGTACGCACCTTGGTGGTTGCGTTGTCCCAATCGCTCTTTACAGACGGATTTCGGATACAGGTCTCTGCGGCATTTCCCGGGTACCATATCCTTGCTCGGAAGTACAAGAAAGTCCCTGTACCATTGCTTCCGACATTGAATCACCATGGCCGGAGAAAATATGAAACTCTCAAGATAATATCAGTGCAAGGTCCGCTGTTAGCGCAAGTGAGAGCGATAACGAGAATATACGAAGGAGAGTGGGTGAGCAGTGAGCTATGGCCCCTACTTATACATGCAGATGTACCTCTGCCGGAAGAAGGAGCAATTGTGAATTAGGGCCTGCGACAATTAATTCTGCACAGCGGTGCAAGCGAATGCAATAAAGGATCCCTGGTTAATCGGAAGAAAAGATAGTACGGACCACAAAATAAAACTAGACGTCGCTGTGATAAGGAGATGAGAGCAAAAAGGATATAAACCTACAGCATTAATGGACGAAGACTTTAAAGCGATGTGACGCGTTAAGGTGACAACACTAGTTTCAGTCCTTAACATCGACATATGATTCAGAAACGAGGGATCACAACTTACATTCTCCACACTGTGATTACTCGGATTCAGCTGAAGTGTGAAAAATAACTACCACTTCAAGTGTGTCCCCTTTAACACGATCTGGCCCAATACCCCCGCCATGCCGCCCGACATTACAGAGCGACGTGTTATGAAGTCGAAATTCCTGCCATCACATGAAAAACCGGGGAGGATGAGTTCATTATCTGAATAACATACGAATGAATCATAGAAGCATGCTACATCTCAGTAATGTCGATGCTCTTCTGAGTTACAACCTATATTTCAGCATGGAGAACATTAGGGGAGACACAGTTCAAAGAAGGTCCAAGGATACATAAAATTCTGTATCAGAACTATGTAATAGTATTACGTGGCTGGGACCTTGACCATAATGACACACTTACATACGTATTTCCGTACTTCATGTTGCAAAAACAGCCATGACCAGCACCTACTTCTGGGAATTCCATGGATAATGCCGCATACCATGAAGTGTACAGAGGTCGCACTTCCATTGCTCTGACTACTGAGCATTTATCTTGAATGCCCGGATTCTGTCGCCATGTACACAATCAACAACAACAGCATCTTATTTCGTCCTTTCAAATGTATTATCAAAATTACAAGGGACTCCGGAAGAGGGCATTCTTATAATTGCACAAAACACGACATGTACTATTGCTGCGACGAATCAGGGATTGTGATGAACGGTTTAATTAAGTAAGCACTAAATTCATAGAGCAAATCCATTAAATCTGATGTCATAGCTAGCGGACAACGGATTTCCACAAGGTACCTTCAAATTTCTCCCCGGAGTTGCTGCTTCTGGTCGTAGACGGTCGCAAGCACTAAAAATTCCCATAGAAAATCCAGTAAGACCTATCCAACCAACCGCTGCTGCAGATGTGCTCCAAACCTCCTCCTTCTCAATAGCTTTCGTTCAGAACAACATTCACAAGTCAGTATTGGGAACCTGATTAGTCTGAGATAAGCATGGCTGAATTTACTTTACATGGATAACGAGGTCGAGGAAAAAAAGGAGGACGGGACTATATTTCCGAAGTCGCTCAGATGGTTGTACGTTGATATCCTTATATAAGGAAAAAAAGTGTCAACATGATTTCTACATGCACTACAGATCTTCACGAAGACATTCGGCTTCCGTGAATGACAATAACAGAGGTAGTTCAAGTGGTACATGAATGGATTCTACATTACACTGCCGTAATAGCCCATTCATGTCTACGATAAACGTACTTGAATCCAACCGTAACCGAGCTGCCAATCCCGCATTCCCAATGTGAACAATATGATACGCTTCCAGTGCGTAATAGTACCAACCAACACTCCCCCCCCCCATCCCCCCCAATCCCCCCCCCCCCCCCCATTGAACTGAAAATAATTAAATTCTTCTGAACGCTCTACGCCTCTAAGGCGTGCATATATTACTGGGACTGCTGCCTTTGGATGACTCGCTTTATTTTCAATGCTCGTTACCCTGAGAAGGTTCGGAGTATCTGTGGGGACACCTCATATCCACATGTGAAAAGCATTCATCTAAGACCCGAAGCTCTTGTTCGAATGTTAAGTCAGACTGCTGCAACTAACAGAGTATACAAAAGCCTAACCTGACATCAATGACCGGCAGAGATGACTGTCAACGCGAAATGGAGAGGCCAATCAAAGATAAAGCAATTACTAAACATTTCTCACCAGTACCAAACTTATTCTGGACTGTAGATGCCATCAATCCGGACGAAAATGAACCCCGAAATCTGGGCACCTGTTATAGTACCAGTCTTATCGAGTGCCACAACCTCCTTTTCGCCGACTAACTCCAAATACGTATCATCTTTCTCACCAACCCCAAACGCGCATCCTGGGCAATTAAACACCTAACCTGCGGAGGGGTAAATATAAGTAACCTTGGTCAGTTGACAAGCTACTGTTTGTAATGCGACAGGAAGAGAATCAAAATCTGTACAACTGTATACTCAGCTTGCCCAATCATGAACTCCAATAACCACAGCAACGAAAACGACAGATGGAAGGACAAATCAGGCACAACGTTATCGGTGTTTCATAAAGAGAAAACATGATGCATTGGTGACAGAATTGCAAAGATAATCGTAAGATAGCATAATCGATGCTATCGAAAATACTATACAGAGACCACGCAATCAAACACTCCGTAGTCATAGAAAGGCAGAACAGAAGGGGGGGAGGGGTTGGGGGGGGAAGTATTCGTAATATGTAACCGTCAAAGACAGTAACACTGACATCATGCGACATATAGTTTGAGCTGAAAGGCCAAAAAATAAAATGCATTCCAACCATCGGGAATGAGCCTTACTCAAACATGGTTGGCAATAAATTGCGTAGGGCTTCAGGAATGTCGTATGAGTGCAATTCGATGGTTTGGAGTACTCCGTCTCGGAACAATAATGGCAATTCGTCCATTCAGCAAACACTCCGTCGCATGATCGCAGGTGTCCGTAAGCTCACCAGTATTCATCATATGTTCTCTACTCTGTTTGTCGACAGGTAAACATCCTCTGCGTGCTCATCTGGGAGAAATTCGACAGAGCGTTCTTGAACCGATTCGAATCCTATAACCAGAACAAAATCTTAATTAACACCACTGATTCCTGAACGACTCAAGTACTTCCTAGCATTCACTAGACTACAGTCAACGAAATAGCTGCAAATGAAATCATCGAATAGTATGTCTGAGCTCTACAAATGTCGATACATATGTACTGGAATGGATGTGCTATACTGTTCGTACCTTTTACTGATGTCCTCATGTTTACTCCACATACTGGAGTTCCATTTCGTCTTCAAAATCTGCGTCATCGAGAAACTGATCTTCCTCTTCATCCGTTGTTGCCTGAACCACTGTCGGCACCGTCGCTGCAGGAATAATTACAGCACCCGCATCTAGTGACGAGGAGTTTCCGGAAGGCCCACTCTCTGAATTCCCAGTGCCTTCGGGGAGGGGAAACTGTTCACCGGCAGAATCAATGTCCGGAAATTCTTTCTCCTCGATGACACGCCTTGCGCGAGGTTCGTGGTAAAGGACAACCTTCCACTCCTGCTGTTGGTCATCATTCATGAAATACACTTGTGATACCTGTGAGGGGAAAACGAAAGGGTTGTGCCGAGACTCAGTATCCCTGGATTCGTACAGAACAGACCAAAAACCAAGTCCATCTTTCCGCACGGAGGCTCTCCCCTGATCAGTACTTTTCATCCACTCCCCACGCATTACGACACACGTAAGCTTGCCATACGTCACAAGCAAGATATCTCTGAGGATGCCGACATCAAGTGAGTTGGTATCCTCTGTCACTGATGCGATTCCATAATCTAGTGACACGTACGGGTTCGGACCTCGACCAAGGCATCTGTAATGACAACCGAATGCTTACATGGCTCTGTAGGACATTACGATGCCACTAGGAGGACAATGTAGCTCCTTCAATTCCTCTGCCAGAGGAAAATTCTCCAGCCTGAGGGATCGGACCCGTGCGTTTAACCAGTCTGCAAATGTGGGGAAAGACCCGGAGAGGTGTTCAGGGTACCGGTACACCTGAGGTTGTTGTCGTCGCGGACGGTTGCCTATTCTGAAAGCTTCACGCTGTCTATGCCGTTCCTGGAGCTCTGCCTCCCATGCCCTGCAATTCACTCACTCAATGAATCAGGGGTTCATGGCGAATACTTCGTCAGTACTGATGTTATCCACATGTTCCGCTTAGAATCTGCGGATTAGGTGAAGTAGGAATTAATTTCAGTGTTTGTAAGACCGGGAAACAGTATATAATCACAGTGACCACAATGGGTGGTCAAACATAGTTCACTGCGAAGGGCTACATACTAAGGAACAACATAATGCTGGTTGTTATGAAGAATACATCGTCCACGACTTCATTGAGAAAGTTCTGTATCAAGCAAGTATACAAAAGGAATGAAGGCTATATATTTCGAACAGAGCTGAGAAAACAGACGACCGTACCTACTCTTTACGTTGTAGCCCCTTGCAAGGAAATCCCTTATAAACTAGGGAACAGAAGCTTCAACTCGTCTAAATATTTACTAAGTGAGAACTACTACAGAAATAATTAAAAATATTCTGTTCTGCCCATCCAACAAACACTCGGAGGTGACGTTCTGCGGTCGGTACCGATTTCTTAAAGTGATAGATGTCGCTGGACATTCCAGAACATTTACGTTCTATTCCGTTTTCAAGGAAACAAATAATTCGCTATAAAAATAAGGGGGGAGCTTAGACAGGATGTAATACGCTACCTAAATACAAGTGTGACTTCTGGTTATACAAAACCATGGAAATGCGCATGAACACGGAGTTCGACACAGGAAAACCGGTTCTGCGCTCTGTATCTATACTATCCACTGCGTATTGATAATGGGAAGAACACGGTCTCCACATCTATTTATCCAATTTCCGAAGGGAAAATCACAAATGCGAAAGAGCAACAACTAAGCAAATTAGAATGTTCGAACCTAACGAACCAAGCAGACCTTCCTATGTACATACGACAACGCTTAACAGTGAAATGATGATTTGCCAAAAACGCAGTGAAAACTTTCATGTACAGGGAAACAAATTTAACAAGGTTCAGTGTACTCACTGTAGAAGTTCCGATGTGAACACAGAGTGCCTGATCACATAGTCATGTACGTATGCAAGATCCACATTGGACAGCGGTTTCTGCGTAGGCTTCCCCAGTAGAAGCTCTCCTGCGTCACGCAACTCTTCCTCTGGATCCCACACTCGCCTGCGTGTGTGGGTATACAAAGCAAAATACTCCGTGCAGAAGCCAAGGCTCTCATCTACCATGTATCCAGAGGCCATGCCTGCTTCGGGTTTTGATCTGTCCCTAACGTACTTCGTGAGTTGACCGAGGTACCTTTCAACAAAATAACACCACCGTGACTGTACAGGTCCACAAATTTCAAGCTCTCTGACTAAGTGCACAACAAGGTGAGGCATTATGTCAAAGAATCCTGGTGGAAAGTACCTCTCCAACATGCACAGAGTTTTTGCGCTGTCCTTGTAAAGTGACGGAAGTTCTGACTTGTAGATAACCTTTGCACAAATTCTCTTAAACAATTTGCCTACTCGAATAATTGTCTCCCGAACTTCCTTACTCAACAAATGCCTTATAGCTGCGGGTAAAATCTGCTGTAGGAGGATGTGGTGGTCATGGCTCTTAAGTCCACACAACCTCATCTCTCCCACATGCTTTATGAGAGTAGAAGAGTATCCAGAGGGTACCTTTGTAGAGGAGACTAGGGATATGAATTTCTGCCTCTCCGAGGTTGTGAAAACGTACGGTGCCCTGGGCTTTACGAAGTCGCCATCTTCGTTCCTGACCAAGTGAAGGTGGTGGAACTTATTGGCCTCTTCCATGTCACGACGTAGTGAAGGGGTATCCTTCTCTCCGAAGAGGTGCTTCAAGATGTTATCTGATATGTTCCGCTCGATGTGCATCACATCGAGCGTGTTTCTGATAGGAAGTTCCTGTCACACACAGGAATGCAAAGAATGTTAAATTAAAAAAGGGGGCAATACATTGAGGAGATTTCGAGCACTAAGGAGGTCAATCAGGGATTGCTATTGCCTTCGCTGACCTCAAGCGCAGCACCCTTCGTACACGTCACTTTATTTGGGTTAGTAACCAAGCACTGAGGTAGACTCCTTCCCTGAACATAACTTCTATTCCCTCAAGGAGTCGATTATATGTCAAGCATGTACTGTACGAGTGTCAGTGCACACTGCCTGTATAGGAAAGCAGTTCCGGGAAAATGCAATTAAAAGTTAGAGGGTCGTCATCTATGTCACTGGGATACAGACAATAGTCGGAAATGAGAGATGTCTACATCTGAAATCAGGAAATTAAATCATCCTTTGAAATTTGCAGTCACTACTGGGGAGTCCGATGCGAAGCCTACTACACGAGTCCGGCGTAAGTATAATGCCCTGAAATTGCCATTCAAAACCAAAGAGACGTATCACTCTGTATGCAATGCGATAATGTAATATCAACACACCCAGAGGACAAACAATGGTCGTCAGAATACCCGGCACTTATCAGTAACGCGCTGTACCCGAGAAATATTATATTAAGGTCCTACAGAGAGCGGCAGCTTTTGTTGTTTACATTTTACAATACCTTAATGCTTCTAGTGCATTACAAAATTGTAATTCAGTTTTTGATTTCGTGACTGAACTGAAATGGTTAGATTGCGTAAAGGGAATCCTAATAGTGCCCAAACTCTTGGGAACAAGAAGACAACGAAGTATTCAGACTACACACAACCTGATGTCCCCAGAACTAAGGAATAATGGTTGTGCACGAACAGTGCAGCGAAAACGCTATGAGGTTGGAAGGAAGCTGCGTGCCTCTAGCCATCTACAGTATATCCTTCATAATAACACCAACGTTCACGTATTGAATTCAAACATAATTCAGTCTACTAGAATGAGCTGAAGCTTCTTGTGGAATGTCCGAGCCCCGGAGGAGGATAACATAATATTGGGAAGAAAGTTCAGACTGATATGAAAGCATCACCAGGCCGACCACTAACTGGCTGTATGAAGGTCACCGACAGGAATACTCCTGGACAGCGAAGGCTAATCCTAACAGCAATATGGAAACGAATCAAATAATAAGAAATATGAGACTGAAACATAGCTGGGGGGGAATTAATCACAAAATCCGTAATGGAGCTTGTGCTATGTTACATCAAAGACACGCATAAAAAGAAGAGCATGTCGCTTACCTCCCAGTAAGGCAGAGAAAACAAACACGAGACGCGCTTCACACCGTATTCTCTAGCAGGGTCTTCGGACTTTGGTGTTGAACCACGCAAAACAAAGGCCTCCCTCAGACGGCCCCATCTCAGTGTCTCCTGTACAGTGATGGGCTCAGGGGGAGGTCGGAGTTCCTCTTCCCCATTGAAGGCCTCTCGATTCCTTCTCCACGGGTGGTCCATGGGCAACCACCTGCGGTACTGGTTATCATATACAGACTTCTGTAATGCTGAGGACCTTCGAGAAACTGTATTTTTCCCGCAAATAGGGCAGCCCTTGTACCCTTTGGTCACGCACCCCCAACAACTCCATATGCAGGGAAGTCATGTGACGTCCACATCAGAATAGCTTTTAAATTGAAAATAGGAGTGCCCTTGTACATCGCAGCGTCATGCACCTCCACACCCTCTGACCACAGCTGCTGTAACTCCTCAAGGAGCGGCTGCATGTAAACATCGAAGTTGTCCCCTGTCACTGATCGTTTACCTGGAATTATTAAACTTAGCATTATAAAATGCTTTTTAGTGGTCATCCATGGTGGAAGATTATAGTTCATCAAATGCACGGGCCAAGTGCTGTGCGTGGATCTTTTAATGGAAAACGGATTTACTCCATCGGTTGCCAATCCCAGTCTAATATTTCGGTCCTCGTATGCGAAATTATCCCACCACCGCCAGCTGATGAACTTCCATTGATGTGAGTCGTAAGCACCCCTCATGCCATCGTCTTTGCTTGCCAGACGAACATGAGCCGTCATGAAAGACGTCTGTACAGGGGTGCTGTACATGCGCACAAGCCTGGGAATAAGAGGGAACCATCGCAAGACCTTCAATGGCACGTTTGAATTTCCTACTTTTCGGTACCTCTGTGCACCACATATCGAACATTTATCCAGCAACGAATTCTCTGGCCCCCTAAACAACATACACGTCTTAGGCCCCGGACAGACATGAATTGTCTCGTACGCCAGTCCTAGTTGCTTGAGTAGTTTTGACGCTTGATACTCCGACTTCGGAAGAGAGTTGACAGAGGGCAAAATACTACGGGACAACAACTGGAATACCTCATTAACCAAAGCGTTGGAGGCCCCGTGCGTCCTTAGTGTATTCAGTAAGAGTAAGGTGCTGCTGAGTTGAGTGAGCTTCGCCCCTGCGTACAGTGGCGTTCTAGCACACTCCTCCAAGTGATTCCGCTCAGTTTCAAATATGTCCTCCATTGCTGCTACGTCGTCACCCTCCATGGTGTGTACTGGTCGCCTGTCGGGCGAAGGTGGGTGATTCTCTCTCTCCGTATCGATTCCATCCCTCTGTGCCTGTCCTGGGAAATCCGTGCCCATGCCTGCATGGTCTCGCCCACCTTCGTCAACAGGGGAAGATGGCAGTCGATCCGCATCCCCCTCCTGGATCTCTGATTCGTCTTCGTCTGATGTTGTTGCTGCTCCAATTGGACCCCCCAGTGCATCATAAATATGAAATGCGTTCTGAACTAATCCGTGCATGTCCAGGTTTTCATCCAGTGGTGCTTGGAATTGCCCAAGAAAACCCTCCCTCCTTATACCGTAACCCTCCCGTATGACAGTGTCCCATTCTGAATCAGAATCATCCGCTGGCCAACCCTAATTGCCACAACAAACCTCATTTTTAGATAAACCAAGTCTTAAGGCGTGTACCATGACATTGACAATTGAATCAGAAAAGGTATGTTCTGGATCCCGTTGATGTCATTGCAGTCGCTGGAATGGCAGTGGAACAAGCATGTACTAAAAACGCTAAACCCAACTATGAAATGCGGAAGTTCAATGAAATTGTCGCGGACTTACTTTGGTGCTACCGCGGTGGTAAGGGTGACGTCCATACGTCGCCAGGTGATGCTGTATCGTTGCGTGTGTCCTTTTAGAGTGATTTTCGCCTAGGCAAATGTTGCACGGACATGTCCTATGGCTTCTTCTCTGTCGGTCAGCCACTGCTCTCTCTCTCGATTCCAGTTTACGGTCTCTGGCTCTCACTCTCGTATCACACCCAATCGGGAGCCTCCCGTCCATCACTTCAATCCCTATGTGGGTTTTAACCCACTAAATGTACATCTGTATATGGAACCCCGTCATGGGTGACACCATGGAAGCGGAATATAAGTTACAGACAAAATAATGGTCACCATTGCAAAGTAAAGCCTTGCATGACCGATAAACTGCGCCTCATCTCTACCTATTAGATTCCGAGAAACCCTAATGCAAAGGAAACAACACCTTCAATGAAGGTCATTGCAGCTAAACAGCGAACGCCACAGTGAGTTTGCTCTCGTATAATTCGTCTGCTGCAGAGTAAACCCTTGGGCTAGACGCGGGGGAATGCACCGTCGCACAGAGTGGAGAACTGCTCCTCAGACAAGTAGGCATCGCACAAGCTACGTCCAACGACATCTGTGCTTGCGACCCCTTGTGCCTCCTCCTCGATGACCACGAGGTCCACCCTTTCACTGAGTAATCATTGAAGGCTATCCCAGAAATTTGAAAAAACAAAGTCGCAATGATGTAAAAAAAACAGTACGGATCTTTATTTATGTCGAATCATTAATAACATCGACTGTCCCACAGCTTTCTGGTCCACGTCTCTACATATTCCGGGGGGATGCTCACACACAAGTGATGCACCTCAGCCCATATTCTGTCATAGCTTTCACGCGGACTACAAGGTTCCATGGCCGTGTCAGTTATTCACTTCAACTACACATGTGAGCTAAGTATTTCCTAATCGAAGGACATGAAATTGTTGAAGAGTACGCCGTACACTTTGTCCCAGAGTGGCTCCTCGTACGCCCATGGAAACCCATGCGCTTCCCCGACCCTCAGCAGCAGAAGCGTCGTCAGAACGGATGCGTTCACCCCAGCCACTTCCGCGTGGTACGGAACTGGCATCCCAAAATACTCTGGCCCGAAGTTGAAGACCTCCTCCACGGAGGGCATAAAGTAGTATGGATCCTCGGTTTCCTCCTCCGCGGTCGTGAATCGGACCATGGGCGTCGGCCGCCGCAGCTCCGTCTCCGTGAGTGGATCCTCTTTCTCCAACTCAGGCATCACCCCCTCGAGACTGTTGTCTTCCACCAACTCGGGCAGCACATCATCATCGAACGCCATTGCGGAAGGTGCCGGCTCCATCGCCTGCGTATTGATGGACTAGAAAAGCTCAGCGTTATCTGTTAACTCACTAAAGACTCGTTCGATGTAGATTTTTTCTGTGCAAGTTCTCTGCGCATTGCAAGTGAAGCGCCATTATTTATCCGAGAGGTCCCGTGGAGCCACTGAGTTAAGATTTTTCTGCCACGGAATCAAAGACAGTTCACATTTGAATCAGATGCTCTCGCTAGTGGACAACGCATTAAATTCGGTGTAGGCCAGCACGACTGAAATTAGGCAGTGATCATGCAGTGCGCAGTCATTCCCATTAAATTAAATGCTTACAATATCTCATTCTGTTTTACTTGGAAGAGAGGTCCTCGCTTTTGTTTTCATGTTCCCCCTGATGAAGAGCAGAAGCATGTTAGGTAGTGTGAGCAGTGTAGTGAAGCTATGCATTCAATGTAAGCCAAATACGTTTAGAGAAACTGGAACTGATGAAAAGTAATGTGCGAAATTCTTGCACCGTTTCATTTCAATTACCGTAATGGCTTCGTATCAACAGTTTTGACAACCGATTCATTGAGGATTCTAAACAGCTCGTCCACAAAAGACGAATCACAGTTGTTTTCCTCGCACAGTTTTAAAATGCCGTCTACGCAAGTCACTGTTAGGCGACAATGTGGTCCAGGATCGGATTCCTCATCGACTGTCCTAGAAGGCGATGCATGAATTGCACCCCGGAAAACCCCCCAGCCGTCGTTCACCCTCCCCCGCTTTCGCTCTCGCCTCTTCTCATCCTCGTACCCGCTGACATACTCCGGATGGTACAATTCGATGTCGCGGAGCTCCTCTTCACTGAGTGTCCACCTCTCCGTGTCTTCATCTTTGGTGCCTCTTCCCCCGGACGCGTCTCCTTGGGTGTCCATACGTGATCTATAGCCCTCTACTGCGGGACGCGAAGTCAGTGAGCGTGGATCTGTCGTAATGCTCAACCACAGTACGCATTCCACTCTTGAAAGAAAGGGAACTGCGAGTACCTAAAAGGTGCAGTGTTGCCGAAAACGTCCACGATATAGAGGAGTACAGATGTTGCACTGTCATGATACAGGGCGAAGGTGGGCGATAGGAACACTGAAAGGTGTATTCTCCGGAACGTGGTCCACAGCCAAGATTTCCGAAGCCTCTTTGGACTGCATGTCCTTGTAGTATTCGATAATTTTAACGGATTCGGTTTGTCGTTCAGTCCTTCGATTAATTGCGGTCACGTCAGCTGTGAATTTCCATTGGGGAACCGGTACGCTAGTATAGAATGCTGTCAGTCCTAGAATTCCATGCAGAATTAAATGTCCTCCAACTTATTCATATTCCTATCTTTAAATAGGATGATCCTCTGTTGGAGAAACCCTGAATTGGCTTGAGGCTGGACATGGATATGTGACGACAAAATTCCAGGAGATGCGATGACTAGGACAGGGAGTCAATTCTCCTTGGAAGATTGCGGGGACAACCATCATGGAGAACACGACCTTCTTCATGCGTTTCCTGTGGGTTCCGCTGATATTTGGAAACCGCATTTACAGTTTTCTTCTGATACTTTGTCCCTCTTGCAGTACCCTAATTCCGCCCGCCGTCACAAACATCTTAGATTCGTAGAGGTAGTTCTATCTAGTTAGGGATTTGATGCACCTAATTCCAATTTCCAGAATTCGTTACCGTCATGGAATTCTCTAATTACGTTAGACGATATAGGGATCTATCTCCCACATTTAGCACTTCAAATGAGTCTGCCACCTCTATCACAGACTCTGCGGACTCAATCGCATCTGTAGTTCGAAGGCGACGCCAGCGTCCTCGAGTTCTCCCTTCTCCCTCGAATTGCAGGATGACAACACCGTACAGTCGCGGTCCTGGAATTTTTCCCCCTCGTCGCCTGCAGGACACCGACCTTGGCCCAGACTTCAACGTTTCGCAAATGAACTCGCAGGTATTTTGCTCTAACCGTTTGGTCCAGTGACTGTGACCTGCGAAATCATATACCCCTTCGTGTTCTCGATTAGGAACAAGCATTTCATTTTCCTGAGAGTCGTATGGAATGTAGCAGATGCTCGTGATCGTTTGATAATGTCTCCAGACTCTTTGTATTTTTTAACTCCCACTGCTATACATCGTTACTTGCTTTAGCAATGAATTACTTTGAATTGAACGCGAAGGGGAAAACTAAGTGTTTTCGGTCCATATTCTAGAAGCCCATGTACGAAAATCAGGATGCAGAAGCAAACGACGACGACTTCGAAAACTTCTTCGTGCGGGAGGAGATCCCGCCGGCTAGGAGGACGAATTCTATTGCCGGTTTTTCAGGCGAAGGAGGGCCTTCTTCACCTCGCTACATGCCTGAGGTGGAAATAAGTCCCGCGCTGCCTCCCGGTATCCACAATGCCCAATTACGTGGACTACGTGGAGCGAGCTATGCTCTCCCCCAGGAACGAAGACTCCCCGCTCAGCAGAGGCCTTCGTCAGTAATAGGAAGTGGGCAGATTCGCGCTGCACACCTGGAAGCAAGCACTCTCTCAATGCATGAAACCTGGCGCTCACCATTGGAAGAGCAAGCGAAACGTCGGAGAGTGCAGCGGGAATTCTCGAAGCCCTACCTGAGTGAGATGGCAAACGCACACTCGGAGCGTAGGTCACCTATCGTACACGTCCCCACAACCACGACAGGTAAGCCAATCGGTTTACGTTCTGCTTGGCATAGACAAGTCCGGTTGATTGCAAGACAAACAATGGACCATTCCATCAGGAGTTATAGAGGGAAAAAAGATGCCTGGTCGAAGGCTGTCCAAGTAATTTATGAAGCTTTAGGTGATATCTTCACGTACGATTATCCTTTGTGCTCAACGTATCTTTCTAAGTACCTGAAGGGTGCGGTGAAGAATGATAGACTAGAGTGGAGAGAATTTTTTATTGCAAACAAGGGTGCGCAGCATGACAGATGCCCGGATGAGGCATTTGGCACATTGCGGAGATACTGGCTGAGTGTGGCAGGTCAAGAAGAGAGCGAGAGTATGACCGCACGTAGAGCTTTTGGATCACAGAAAAACAACAGCAACTGCAGTCAAGGTCCCATGTCGACGACAGCACCCAACCGTCAGGTACCGGTATACTGCATTTGTGCATAATTAATGTGCACCGAATTATGTGTCCATTTATGTTTAAACTTCATTTTAAATAGGAGTAGTCGATGGAGAGAAGAAATTTTTGTTTACTCCACAGAAATAATACTGCCTAAGCTCCCCATTAATTGTTTCTTAAGTATTTTAATTTATCACAGGGGGGGACGAATCGAAGCTCATCATCTTTCCCGTCAGATAGCAGCGGTAGAGGGGAAAGTAGGGCTGGAATATCTAGAAAATTCGATACTGTATCTGGCGAGTATCAGAAGTGATGTCGGGAGGGTGTAAAGTTTGTATTACATTGAGAGTGCTTCCATGGGGGCCATCATTTCGTTTCTAGCTGCAGACACCGATAATCGTTGTTGAGCATAATTTGCGTAGGATCTGTATTATACTCTGCGTTTCTTTGTGAACAAAGTAAGTTGCGCATGGATATGAGATTTTTAACTACCGTGGAATATCTTCAGGAAACGATCTAAAGTGAAGTCAAAGAATGCTACAGAAAGCTACAGAATTTGATATTCTTAGACGCCGGATTGAAAGTTTTCCAGATCAAGTCTCAGTTCCACCATGAGTCGGCCGAACTTTCTAGTAACGACATTTGATTCAGTAGTGGTGTGCCACAGTCTAGTAAACTAGTCAGAAAACATGTATGTGTTTTGAAACAATCTTCTGTTATGATTGCCAACTTTGGCAATGTTATCTCCGACTGACCAAGATCAGTGAACAAGAGACGGCACCGTACAAGGCACCGTACAGCTGGTCGATTTTTATTTTTTATTTTTTTTTCCATGGAGTACTGTCGTTGTGTTTTAGAAACAATTGAAACCCGATATTTTCTTACGTATTTCAATTTATCACAGGGGGGGACCAATCGAAGCTCCTCATCTTTCCCGTCAGATAGCAGCGGTAGAGGGGAAAGTTTTCTCCCCACCTCCAGTGGTGCGATGGAGGCTTCAACGCGGGGGTCTGCTCCTGAGGGTGCCGATGGCCCCACATGCGGCCCCGATTTTCTAACGACAGTACGTATCTAAACCTTCATCCGGGTTCACAGTTCTTATGTGATGTGCCTACTCCCCAAACAGTTGTGATACTCCTATATATGTTAAGGTCGTTGTTTTCAGCGACAATGTCAGTACTCTGTATCATAGGAATGTCATATTGTGTTTGATGTATGAATATCCCGAATTGTATTATCTTTTGTAACTTCGAATTGGATATTTCCCTCTGTTAAGAACAGATTGTTAAGGTATCCTTTGTAGTATGACACTGATAGTTCAATCCTCGGCTAACTTCTGTACCTCGGTCTATTTCTTTTTTCAAATTACGAAGTCACAGAGAACCCAAACCCTCGGAGAAACGGACCGTTTTCAATAATTTGGTCAATTTTGCCTGCTCTGTTGCAAGAGATATCCTCTTCTCACGTACAGTTTCATTCATGCATGTAAAACTCGTCTTGGGGTTTAGGAGGCCCGTATAGCAGGGTCGGCCACCTCCTACTAGGCTAACACATATGGGATGTGCAGTTTCTGAAGTCACGTTATGGTAACTAAACTCTACTTCTACTGGTTGGGCGTAAGTGTACACAAGCACTGTTCTGCGATAAGTATTTACGTTCAGTGGCATAAGACTCATATTCTTTCGATACTATTGAGTGCATAATCTGTATCAGCATTATACGTCCAATGACGTTTTGTTCCCCTTGGATTTCTCCATCGCTATGCATGAACAGAGGGATATCTTCGACGTAAAGTCTCTCTAAACGATGGCTTCTATGTCCTTATTGGGAGAGGGCTCTGTCGGTGAGAGGGAAGCAGTATTCCCGACCTTACCCTTCGTCCTTATCTGCTTACGAAGTCAATGTTCGCACACAGAGGGTATCGATTTCTCCTGCTTCATTTTTGTTTGATCAAAGCACTGACTCTGTTTCGGCATTTCATCTTTTATCTGTGATCAGCCGTACAGCACACCACAATCCGAGAGAGGAATTCCGGGACGAATGCTTGCGAGTGCGGAGATGAGCAGAATGCGTATTGCCGAGAACACAAGGATCATTGAGCTAGAGTCTCGAGTAGGCGATTTAGCCACGAAACTCACACAGAATTTTGCTATGGTCGAGGAAGTCCTCCACACTCAACGGGACTTCAAAGACATTCTTCTCCGTCTCGTCAATTCCAGTACGAATTCAACACCTGCACAAGAGAATGATCTTCATGACGAAGAGAGTCCGACTGGGGTGACGGCTCAAGCACCTTTGGTACCCCTGGCTGATGTCACTATTCCCTCTTATGACGACCATAATCCCGCAAGACAACCTTCGCCACAACCGTCGTGGATGTCAGCAGATACGGTGCTCCTCACTCCTAACACCCGGAACAACTTCCGTCCCCTGCGAGATGGAACGAGGGACATGTTGCCTGTTTCAATTGATGTATCAGACCATTCAATCGCTAATGGTTCAGTTAACGATAGCGTCGGCCTCCCAGAGAGCGTTGCACCCGAGTGTGACTTCACACCGCTTCCAATGGAACCAACTGCAGGGAACTTCTCCAAGATGCACGATCGAGGCCCCCCCCCCCGTGCTGCAGGATCCCCATAGTCGCACCGTAGCTCCTCCAGCAATTCTAACGCGGGGAAGGACTTTGAACGCTGTGACTGAGCCAGCTGATGCGACTGAATCGGCCACCGGAATGCTGAAGTTTTCACCGAAATCAGGATCCGATGCAGTAGCAGTTAACAAGCCCTGTTTCATAACACATCCAGACATGGGTGATGAAGCCGTAGCAGAAGGTCGCACAGGAGGTTCCTGGAAAGCAAAGGCACAGAAATATGGAAATCTCTGCCAGCAGGGGGAGCAGATGGTCCAAATCCACAAGGTCTTCGTTCAGAAATTGAGACTACTGCACATGGAGGAGCGGCAGCCCTTTCAGTTCCTGGAGGACGCCATTGTAAAATGCGTTGGATCCAATGTGTTCGTCAAGTGGGACTGTAAGTATGTACACAAAAAATCATTCTGAACAGTTTCCATACAGTAGTTGCAGTATGTTCTTTTCTCTTGTAGATTGCCCCTCGGTATGACTATCATGTGATAAGATTCCATGCCGCAGCACTCACGGCATTCAGGATGTAGTCCTGCGTTATCAAAGAATGCTACAACCTACTTTTTTTTTCAATTAAAATAGCTATTCCATGCAGACTTGTGATTCTTCGAATTAATCCTGCCTCGTTGAAACTGGAATGTGCAATCCAAACATAACCTGGCCAGTATTGCTATGTCCATGTGCAATGTCGTGGCTTACATATGCCGTCCCCTGGCCTGCGACAAGTATAATACGCTGGACATCCCTGTCATCAACCATAATCAGAAATCCACAAATCCATTACCGCCATAATTTTAAATCAAATTATGCAAATCAAAATCCAATTACATATTTATCACGCCGGTTATCAAGAACGCAGACGCAGGGTATGTGGACGGAGACGGGCTTTGCCACACCAAGGCGGTCGTCAATTGAATCGGCGGGCCTCAACTGGAAATGAGAACATCAATTGTACCAATCCTATGCAGCGGACTTCAATCTCCCGTACCGGATCAGGGCGTCAGCCCCGGATATTGTCCAATATCAACCAGGACAGTCAATATCCATGTCAGAACAGATGTATCATTCCGTGTCCGGGTAACATCTACATACGACGGTTCTAAATACGGGTACCACCACCGCATGCCCGGACTGATACTCGGGGGCTCATAATCGGATACCGGTATCAGGAAAATTTACAATGGTCACTTATCGAACGGGCAAACCAGTGGGCCCGTCACCTGAGAACCTGTACATCGAACTTCGAGAGCGCACCCCAGTTTAGGTTGTCCGATTTGACTGTAATCAGGGGGAGATGACTACAATTCAGAATGGTCACCTCGGCTCACTTCAGTCATGGTTTTGGTCAGCAAACCAGTCAAAGAGGACACCCCCTCCACTAGTGTAATGAGGGCTTGTACTCTTATTTCTTGCAATGAATTTTGCTTCAAAAAAAAAATGTAAAAAATGTTTTGGGCACGCTAGAGGATAAAGCAATCCCAATAATTCAACCCAAGCATCTAGAAGGAGTCTTCAGGTGCCAGGTGAAAGATAAGAAACTGTTGCTAATATAAGCTCATTCAGTGTTTTCCAGGGAGGTTTTAAAATTTTGATTTAACTTGCACTTTATGCTTTGCATTATTCAGAGTTTAATGCCCAAATCTGACTACAAGTCAATCAAAATCCGGATACAAGTTGAAATTCTTCAATGAACAAAGACCTCATGTGTATGAATAGTAAGGAAAACTCGAGTTTAAAAAAAAAATTGTAACAATTTCTATCAATAATTGTAAATTTCATTAGAAACAATTTTTATTCTGATCATACAAATGGGTTTTTTATTTGGATTAGTGATATATATTTGGCCTAAAATCAGATCTAGAAGAATTGGCTCCTCCAACTACCATATTAAATCTTGTAATTTCTTACAACTTAAGGCTGGTTTATCCTAAGTGGTTATTTGAGGCAAATAGTGAGATGTAAAGCTTGATGGGGAAAAAATAAAAAATAAAGTCTATGTATAAACATCAAGAGACAAATCATACCAAAACATTTTCAATTATAAGAAGGGTTCGGTTTAACTATCTTCCCAAATCTCAATTGTGCATAGGGTTTGCATTAATTAATTAATGCATGGGTGGAGAGGGTGTGGGGGTATGTGGCGCAGCTAGGACGGTCCAGGGTCTTGGGGGGTCTTGGGATCGGGTTTATCCCATAATGTTTGTATTTCCTCACCCCCCTCAAAGTACAAGAGGGCTGGAGGTGCGTGGGGAAGTTAATTCAGAAATATCCCAGTTTGCCATGTGGCACTCCCTCAAGGGAGTCCATGTGGCAAAAATCCTACAATGAGATTTCTGCATTAATTAATTAATGCAGAAATCTCACTTTGTGACACTATGATCTGGGATCTCACTTAGACCACGTAGAAAAAGGAAGTTGATTCCTGAAAAGCTCTTTCAAAGCCGTTTTAAGTTGTAACAATATTTTGGATGACTTCCCTAGAGATGAAAAAAATTGTCCTGATTTTGTTATGCAAAACATATTGTTAAAGTAAATACCTTTGGATTGAATTATTTCAAAAAAATATCAAAACAATCAAATATATAGAAATGAAAAAGACTAGCCAACTTTTTGTAGTGTCAAAAAAATTACCATTTTTAGAAAACTAATGATGTTCCAATATCATGTTGTACATGTTCCTTCTTTTATGGATGCAAATTACAATTTTAACCGGTCACAAAAACAAATCCAAGCACTAAAGAGTCATCTTTAAAATTTTAAAAATTGTTGAAACTACATAATGTTAAGGTTATTAGATGAAGATTAAACAATTTAATTTTTCAACCTTCTAGATAATCTCTAGGCATCACGATACACATATTATTTTTGATATCAACTTCATTGAAGTTGTAAAAATCATATCTTCCAAACAAGATCACCAAACTTGGACTTCGCTTTGTGTAAATGTTTTGCACTATACAATTTGAGGGTTTTGTATTAATATGATGTAAATGATGTTAGTTAGTTGTACACCAAATTTTAAATTTAACAAAAAGATGTAGTATTATGAAAAAAGTTGTATAAGGAACATGGGTTCATGTTATAAATAATACTAATTCCATTTTTTCAATATCCTAAGTTTCTTTTAAAATAAAAATCCATGCAGTCAAAACAAAGCTTTATGTCTATTCTAGAAGCAAGAAAGAAAAAACAAAATTATTAAAAAAAAATCCATATTTTTTATGTAATAAAGAAAAAAAATATATATTTGTTGGCAGCATTTGTAGCGCTAGCAGCGTTGATTGGCTGGACCCCTTGCTCGACCTATAGAATTTCACTATTCTTAGCCAAATGGCACCATTGGTGCCACCATGAAGAGTGCACGGCTTGGGGTCAAAAATTTTAGCACGTGTGGATGTCAAAGGCCCCTTTTAGACTACAGATTTCTCCTAATGTCTGCTCCTACTTTGCTAATTCAATTTTGATGGAGTTTGTATTGATTTGCAACTGTCGATTCAGGTTGGATTTGCGGGCGATCGCTGTGAAAGATGAAGGTAGATGCGCTTCATTAAATCGCATGCTTCCTCTTATAACTTGCTCGATCTTGCTTCATGTGATTTAGTACTTAGTCGAGTTCTGTATGTGTTTGCGCTTTGGTTTAGGTGTTGTACTTAGAGTCTGTTTTGTGATTTCTTTGATGGATTTTTAGGTTTCTTGATGTAGCTGGGTTTGATCTAATTTGTGACTACGAATCCTGACCGTGATTGATTGGGAGGTTTTGATACAGGCAATTAGGAGGTGCGAGCAGTGACCTTGGCTCTCCAAGAGAGCCGGAAGGAGAAGAAGAAGGCGCGAGAGATGCTCAGCGCAATTAGAGACAAGATGAAGCCCAAAGCTCCAATGACGGTGAAGGCACGGTATGAGGCTCTCGAGAAGAGCACGCCGCAGACGTATTTTACGAGCTTGCGTCACCAAGGTTTAGGGGCGTTGCTTATGCTCGTGCTAGACTCGAAGGATCTTGACATCCCAGGTCTAGAGCCAGGGAGTTCAGAGGAGGATTTGGTAATAGCGGCCATGGTTTTGTTGAGGATACAATGATCTGTATCTCTTGATACGACGTGGACTCCTAGATCCTCCACTAGATCGAGTGACACATTTGTTTTAAGCTCAAAATTGCCCCTTATTCCCTTGTCAAGCGCGTCGGAAGAGGATGACAACATTGACCTGAAGGAAGTGCCCAATTGTTCGGAAGGGGAAGATGATGTCAACAAAGCGGAGTCTCCGCTAAAGAAGGGCAAGTCAAAGGGAGCAAAGAAAAAAGACGTAGCAGCGTTACAATTGCCATAAAAAATTCTAGAATATATGGGTTGCAAAGCTCCCTTGGGCTAAGGGTATAATGGCGAGTGATGGCATATTGTACATGCGGAAGTGCAAATCTTGTTCAGCATTTGACCGCAAGTCATACATCATGGCTCCTAAAAGTGATACCGTCTTCAAACACGACAAGAAGAGAATTGCTAAGAAGGACATACGTCAATACAAGGTGAAGAAGGGTGAGCAGTACATTACTACACAATGTTGCAACTTGCCCACAAGAAGAATGTCAAACTCTACGCTGCCAGCTTGCCTGCCACGGTGTTGGAACAAGTGAACCATTGCACAACAATTGAAGCACCCAATTGAAAATTAGTTTTTGCTGCATTCAACCTTTTGCAATGACACAAGTAATGGAACTCTAACCTAGTCCTGAACAATGTAGCAATGGAGAGATAGATAGCTACCGTTATCAGATATAGTGACCTCATCAATAGACAATGCAAGAAAATGCCCAGACTGTACTAGTT
Source organism: Ceratodon purpureus (assembly GCA_014871385.1). Taxonomy (NCBI): domain Eukaryota; kingdom Viridiplantae; phylum Streptophyta; class Bryopsida; order Pseudoditrichales; family Ditrichaceae; genus Ceratodon; species Ceratodon purpureus. Next base: position 2,899,058 of record CM026427.1, on the reverse strand, counting down.
TCCGAATCTTTGTAGTGACCACTTTGTACTCATACAAAGCGATAACCCAACTTGAATTGTCGCAGCAATGGGCGTTTGGCATATCAGGAACATTCAACAACTTATACAAAGCATAACGTAAGTCGAAATCTAGCATACGACGACCATCACAAAGAATCTGAAAAAGGGAAGCAAAATGAACATGTCACAATTGTAGGGCAATGGTTCACTTGTTCCATTGCAAGGCTTTAGGGCCGACGTTACAAGCCGTGTGCAAGAGAACTTCGTCCCTTTTGGTCACGGGTTTACTGTGTTGCACATAGGTGCAACCTCGCGTTTAAGGCGTTGCAGCCTATTGGCGTCTTTGCTGCAATCAAGCGACTGCTGATAGTGATTTAGGGATATTTTTGCAAAAGTCCAAAGCGTTTTGCCGAGTTTAAACAATTCGCAGAATTAACAGAAACAAAAGGTCTCAAGATGCTTCGTACTATGGAAACTCGGTGGGTGTCTCTGATCGAACCATTGCATAGGCTTTTGTCGGAATATCTCACGCTCATCTATAAGATGACGAGAGACTTGAGTAACAACAACAAAGCCAAGGTATGGATTTGAATCCTAAACCATTTCCCCAATTTTTGCTTATTTGATTTATTTGCAATTGTTTATAGCTTGTTTGATTTAGTTTGAGTTGATTTTTTTGCTTGTTTGAGTTGTTTGTAGTTGTGGCTCATATATATATATATATATATATATATATATATATATATATATATATATATATATATATATATATATATATATATATATATATATATATATATATATATATATTCTAAAGAATATTCTTTAATCTTTAAAAGATACAAAAGGTATTTAAGATGCTAGGATAAATCCAATTTATTGATAAAGATGTATCTTCATCAAATTTTGCAACCAAAATTTTTTTGACATATTTTTTTGTAATTCTAAAACCTAAAACTATCTTTTGGAAATAAGGCTTACTTTATTATAAAAATGAGGCTTTTGGACACCTTAATCATTATGGAAAGTAAGTTGTGAAGAATATTCTACCAATCTTGTGTCTTTAATCCAACCATAATGCTATTTTTTATTGTGTATGCAAAAGAAACGATGGAGCATAAAAAATCACCATCACATTTATGACCATTTATAGTTCTTCAAGTGACCAAATCTTTGATGCCTTGGTATATGTCTATATTTGATTTTCATTATTGTCCAATTGATTGATTTTCTTTGAATGTAGCTCTTTTATCATATCATAATATTTTTATTCTTGCATCATTTTATATAAATCAAATCAAATCAAATCCTTTAGCATTTGATAGAATCTTCATCAAAAAAACAACAATGTTTTTTCAAAATGCATGGATTCAAATATAAGTGCAATAGAAACATAATCTATTTACAAAAAAATACATGTACTAAGACAATTAGACATCATTGCAATATTTTCTACAATATTTTTTTCTTTTGGCAATGAAAGTGAAATCTATGTGCTTATTAATTTGGATGGCACATAAAATTCTATTATATGCTTCTATTACCACTAAATTTGATATACAATGCCAGTAGGTCTATTTTTGCCTGCTTGGCTTTTCGGTGGCATTTTGTTATTTCTCTTAATTCAGTGGAATAAAAATTCCAGTTGCTTCAAAAAAAAAAATTAAAAAAATTGATATACAAGTATCTAATATGATTTGCTTTAAAATTGCAAAAAAGAAAAGCCTTATTATATTGTGTGAAATTTTGATTTCAGCAAGAATCAAAGATTTTAGAGTTTAATTTGATAGGATGTAAACAAACTTCTTCTTTTGATTTTTAATAACAAATAATCATTTTTTTGCAATTTTAAAGAATATCAAATGATTTTTATTGTCTTTCTTTCTTTTCTCAACATTCAATTTTTTAAATGGTTCATAATACAGTACTTTAATATAGATACAAATATTTAATTTCTTCACTTTTTTCATTTATTTTTTTTTGGGCAATAGAATTGGTAAATTTGAGATGTTTTTTTAAATAGAAATCTTTGGGGAAATTCACGATTTAAACTACCGCTAGATAAAGCTAGTTTCCCACTAGCTGTACCTCATGAAATGCTTCTCAGATATATCCAACATATCAACAAGATTACAATGGGCAAATATTTGCCCCTCACAATAAACCTCACCCTCGTCTTAATGACAAGGCGAGCCTTCCCCTCCTCCTCCCCCTCCTTGATTCTAATTTTAAGAAGACTACGACCCATTTTTAAAAAAAATTAAATTTTAAATGAAACTAAGGACTCCAGATTAGAATCCAAGAAAACCGACTTAGTTAATTTTCTAAACCTTATTTTTAAATTCTAAATTTCTTTTTCATCAACTAAATATTTACAGGGGGCTTTTAACCCCTCCAATGGGTGTCTTCTTTTGGGCCTCGTCAACAAGACGAAGGCGATGTTCACAAGTGTTGTGAAAAAGACAACCGAAAAACAAAAACAAAAACAAAAAAAAAAAAAAAAAAAAAAAAAACATAAACAAAACAGAAGCACGTTGCGAAGAGCTTCTGGCGAAGCGTGGAGATACGTGTAGTCAACAACGGCCAAGCACAGTTCCATCGCAATGGTACCCCATAGTAGCTGAAGCAGCGCTCGAAACTTACATCAATCTAGACAGCACACCATCACCCGGAACTCACTCATCGGATCAGATAGACCTCAAAATTATTAGTGCATCCAATATGATCGGTCATTTTCTTAAAAGAAATCTTCCTACCTTCAAGCTTCCTCAATTAAGCAAACCTCCGAAGCTATGGTTGCACCGTTACCGTAACTTGCTACAGATGAAACTCGTATGTACAGTAACTTCATTCTCGCAGCAATCTGCACGAAGTTTGGTTTAGCCGAATAAGAAAATAGAGAAATTAATTAGAGAGTTTCATAGTAGCAGAGTCTCTGTTCATCGATTAGGATTTCAGTTATGTACGGAGGCGTACACCAAAGTTAGGAATTAGCCTGAATCATCGATCGATCTACGAAAATTAAGCGGAGAGATTTGAAGGATTTGTGTACGTGTTGGAGACTAATTGGACCTGTTGTAATGTGTTGTCAGCCTAAGAGGCGAGCTGCAAATAGAGTGGCCCGTGGGTCCTGTTTCGAAATTCGGTGTGATGATGAAGTTACTTTGCAGATGGATGGGGCCCAGCCAATTTTTTATTGGCGAATTTTCGCCACTGTCTTACCTCATTTTTGGGCCTGGCTACCTATACACTAAGAAAAATGAGTAAAAAGGTGGATGAATTCGCCACAGCCTTATACAAAAATTAATCATAATCGCCACTAATTGGATGAATGTACCTTGTAATAGAATATTTTATGAATGAACAAGTTCAAATGGATGATTCTGTACATATTTTCCTTACTTTGCTCCACTCTTAGGTGCCAGTCGCTCTACCAACGAGAAATCATAAAAAAATGGCTGATGGGGCCTGTTTTTGGCCGGTGACTGCTCCACCGGAATTCACATTCGGCTTCGTGGAAGTACGGTCCGTGGTGTCTTTGGTGGCAGGTTTGTATGATTGTATTATCTAGTCGTGGACTAGTCGCGGCGGTCGTCGTGGAGGTCATCGTGGAAGATTAGTTTATACGCATTGTTGTGCTTCGTCTGTTGGGAGTGCAACGAGTGTATCGTACCCCGGGCCAGGGGCTTGTCGTGACTGGTGTGGATGCTTGATGGAATGGTGTCAGTGGACCGGTGAAAGGTTGACGCCGCGGACTTGGTCGAGAAAGCTGCAGCTGCCGCTCTGCTTTAACTTGGACCCTGCCTGCTTTCTAGCCGTGCAAGGGACCGGGTTGGGACCCACGTAAGACCTGCAACGTCGTTCCCGAAATCCTCGTTCTGCTGGAATGCTCGTGGAGCTGGTCGGCTGGTGCAGCAGATGTGACGCGAAGTAGGTAGAAACTGGTGATGACGAATCGCAGCGGTGCAGAAGCGAAGCTGCATTGATGAGGTGAATCAGAGACCTGTGATCGTATGGTGGCTCGAAGTTATCGATCGTAGTTGGTTGAAATCCACCTGTTGTCTCTGGAAGTTGGTGCACAGCTTCCCCTGCCGAGTGATTTAACGCAGCACTGTTGACTTACGGAGCTGCGGTGCCGTTGGGAACGGAGCTGGTCATATTTTTCTGTAGCCGGGTTTTTGTGAACCATATTCAGTGCTCTCCTGAACTCGCTGCAGAATTTGCTGTGGCTTGAATGCGGGTCTGTGAAGAGTGCGGGCTGTTGGGCTTCTTCGACCGGTATGTTGATTAGAGAGCTCGGGAAACAAACCAGCTAGCGTGGAGCCTGAGTTTTGCGGAGTTGGAGCGGTGTGGTTGCGGTGGTGTGCAGTGGTTGGTGAAGATTCGTGGACGTGTATCTGGACGTTGAAGGTGCCCGTGAATCATTAGGGAAGGCGAACTTTTGGCTCTAGAGAAGAGCTCGGTACTATTATATACAATAACGATGGGGAGGAAGAAGTTGCAACTAGGTGATCCTGGGAAGTGTAACTGCATTAGTATTCGATGTACTCTACTTTTGTGGACAGCTTTAGCGGCGTGGTGTGTGAGCGTTGTGAATGGCGAAGTGTACATGATTATGTTTAATGAGTAAGTACCCCTCCACTTAATTGGGCCATGTTAGCTTTCTTAGAAATCAACAGTTTATCTCAACGCACTCGTGGCGATCATTTGAGTGGATCCAGGTCGTGGTTAAAGGCGCTATATCCATTTCTCTGGAAAGGGTGAGGTAGGAGAGGGTGCGCAGTGGAGGTCGGTGAGGGAATGGAGGAGGACTGCGGGGCTGCCAACGGCATCACAGAAGTGAATATCGGTGTTATGAATCGTTTTCCTTGTACTGGCCATTCCAAGGGGCTTGATGTACGCACATGAAGTGGGCACTGGGAGATTTAGTTGTAGTGCCGAATCTAGGGATGTTCATCAAGAGATACTTGTGTGCCTATTGATTCAGCTGGATTAGGAGTCTCTACACTTGCTTGGTTTGCTAGATAACCGACCATTAGTTGCAATATTGCTGCGTTTTGAGAATATCACCGGATATTTGCTGCGTTTTGCTGCGTTTGCTAGCTGATTTAGTCTTCTGAGAAAGGATGCTGAATGTTCCGCTGATGTGAATGGATTACAGAAAAACATTAGCGCAACAATACGCGACGCTGGGAGCCCAGGAATTGGACGTGAGTGCGCAGCACGATGCACTGCTAACCAGTTTTCTCGGCACAGCGAACGACTTTAGGAAAGTACACGACTACAATCTCGTCTTCAATGGCGTTGCCGTCGACTTGACAGAATCACAGGTTCTCCTCTCTTTCTCCCTCATAAACTAATCACAACAGGCTCTAGTAACAATTGCACCTTAAAAATCCAAGAGACATGGCAAGTAATCTCTACTATGTTGAACCAATCTGCCACTTGCCGTTAATTGAACAAGTGATTCTACTTAAGTGAATTGAGTTTAGCCCCGTGGTCTAGAATAAGGAAGCCCTAATTTTGTTGCCGATGATGTTGATTTCAGGTTGCGCTGTTGCAAAGCAACGACGCGGTATGGCGAATCGTGAAGGACGAAGTGGTAACCATCAGCACAACCCATTCTCCTGACTACATGCGACTTTCGGAGCTTCCCAACGGAGCATGGAACACGTCCGGCGGGGTCGCCAACGCGGGTGAAGGCATTGTGATCGGCGTCGTCGACACCGGAATCTACCCGGAGCACCCCAGCTTCGCCGACGATCCTGTCAAGCCGTACACTCCTCTGCTGACTTACAAAGGCACCTGCGCAACCGATCTCCGTGCTCCGAATGGGTTCTGCAATGGCAAGATCGTGGGCGCGCAGTACTTCTTCGCGACCGCAAGGATTGTGAATCCTGCCAACGCGACGGACCCTGATCTGAACAGCCCCTTCGACAGCAACGGCCATGGATCGTGAGTGCTTGCATTGAATTAAGCAATTCGTCATGTAAATCTTAAGAGAATAGATGCGTTTTTGTAAGAAGAGATTAGCCCCACAGTACTTGGGAAGTTAACTCATTGCTGGTCATTATTTGCAGGCATTGTGCGGGTACCGCGGCAGGCAATTATGGAGTGCCAGTGATTGTTCAAAACCAGAACTTCGGCAATGCTAGTGGTACCGCGCCCAGAGCACGGTGAGCGTCGTTTTCAGTACTAACTTACCAACTCTGACGTGTGCGTCGCTCTCAGTGGACGGCGAGCAAGGCAATCACAGATTTCTAGGAACAGTTGTAGCAGGAGGTTGAAGTGAAATTCGAGAAATGTAGATTTCGAGACAGCATCTTCTTAGTCTGTGCTCTTAATTTTTGGGTTTTTCTGCTGTCGTTTGATTGCAGAATTGCAGTCTACAAGGCTTTGGATAAGCAGGGGCAGGGATACACCTCGGACATCATTAAAGCTATTGATCAGGTCCTCTCATTTCCAATTCAGAGCGATTTTTTGGTTTTCGCAGCTTCGAGAATAACACAGTGAACTTATTACATTATTGCAAAGAAAAACATCCGTGGTGCAGACTTTAGAAAATGATACATATCACTGTCTGGATAGGGATTGCAACGACGTTTGTGCAGATTGTAAGGTTTTAAGGGCCTGTTTATGAAGGGTTTTTTCTGACAGTCCCTGCCTCCGAGGAGATATCGTAATATTTTGCTGAGACTGACGTTTTCAAGTGATTGTGGATGGGGTTTGGTTGCAGGCTGTCATTGATGGAGTCAATGTACTGAGTTTGTCTCTTGGCTCAAATTCAGCGGCGGTTGGCAATGTGACGTACACACAGTCCTTTCAGCTGGCTTGCTTGGGAGCTCTCAAGAATGGAGTGATCTGTGTGCACGCTGCGGGAAACACAGGGCCGGGAACATCTACCGTGACATCGTTCAGCCCATGGATCACATCAGTTGGTGCTACCACAACCGATCGTGTTTACCCGAGCTATTTGTACACCGGAGATGGGAGGAATTACTCCGGCCAGGGTCTCACTCGTAAGTGCATTACCCATTTAACCTAATCGCATTCTCCTCTGCCAGTGTTCCAATCTTTAAATAAAAGAAAATTGTACATCATGTGAGATGTTGAAATCATTTTGTGCACTTTGTTTGGCAGCTCCTACACCTGGCAGTTTGAGTTACCCTCTCATAAAGGCGAGTAATGCCATAGTGGTGGGCGGTATCAAGGACCCCAACTTCGATTGCGCCGACCCATCGATCCTCAACAATGTACTTATCCAGGGGAAAATTCTGGTATGTTCATGGAATGGTGTCGAAGGTTCCTTCTCAGGCTCGATGTCCAACTTCAGTCGTGTCGCAGCGCAGACATCAGGGGCTGTTGGAGTGGTACTCTTGATTGCTGGGCAGTATTATGAAACATCTAGTCCTGCGAGTTGGTATTTCAACGATTTTCCAGCTATTGCAGTTTGGGGACTAGCATCATATCAGGTAATTTCGTCTCCTACCGGCCTAATCTTCGAATTAATCTTCACCTGATTGCCTGTTTAGTGCTAACACTACTTTTCCATAGCTTTTGTGATTGAGAGTGGTTGCTAACTCACCTGGTATCGTTTTTTTACAGTCATTTAACACGTATTACCTAGCTGCGAGTCAAAACGCTGCTGGCGCAACGGGATGGTTGAGCGGTGGGAATAAGGCGGTGTACACAGGAGCGTTTCCAAAGATTGCTCCTTTCTCCTCTCGTGGTCCCAATATTTTCTACGGTGTGGAGAATCCATTACCAACTGCAACGCCAGTGGCTGATGTGTTGAAGCCCAACATTGTAGCACCAGGTGTTGATATTTGGTCGGCTTGGTCTCCTGTCTCCGTAATGGAGAAGCCTTATTTGTTCCGAGGTAATTGCTCATGTGTCACCTAGTCACTGCTTTGGATGATTCTTCTTCTCGGAAGCTTGCTGGTTGGAGTCTTAGCTTTGGGACTGATTTGTGATGGATGTTATGCAGGGCAGCAGTGGTCTATGATAAGTGGAACAAGTATGGCAGCTCCACACATATCAGGAATTTCAGCCATGATCAAGCAAAAGTATCCTACATGGAGTCCTTCTGCGATTGCATCTGCGCTTAGCACTACAGCTAATCCCTTTGGTCTCAACAACGCCACTTTAGTTGCTTACGATGTCGAGCGAAATTTATTTGGAGATGCCATCGCACAACTTAAGAGGCCTGGCAATGCTTTTGACTTCGGTAATGGATTCGTTGATGCGAAAGCGGCTCTGGACCCTGGTTTGATATTCGATGCAAGTAAGTACTTCAACCACTGATTACATTCCACTTGAAGATATCAATTTGAGATTTGCAAAATGTCGTCGTTTTCTGTTCTGGTTTCTCAATATGACCGATTTTGGGTGCAGCTTACGCCGACTACATCAAATTCTTATGTTCCGAAAGATTGCTCGGCAGCGCTGCAGTGTACGCGAACACATTGGAAACGTGTCCGGTGGATCCAGGATTGTCTTCAGATCTCAACCTGCCAAGCATCACCATCGGCAACTTGACTACATCTCGAGTGGTCCCACGCACAGTAACGAATGTGGGTCTTCTGGAGACTTACACTGCATACATCATCAAACCTGCTGGTGTGGAAGTGGCAGTTGTTCCTGCGAATTTCACCATTGCTGCTGCGGCTACGCAGGTGTTAACAGTCACTCTCACAGCCCTTAGTAACTCGATTTATGTGAACCAATCAAGTTTTGGGGCGATTTATCTCCAAGGAAGCTTAGGGCATAAGGTGCAGGTTCCAGTGACTGTAACCTATAAGCAAGTGTAATTGTAGGGGCAATTTTCTTTCGAGATTCTAACCTCGTCACCTCCGCCGCTGTTTTTCAACACTCTCAGAGGGGCAAAAATTTGCTTGTTCTAGGAGCTGTAGATTGAGGAAGTGTAGATAGGTGCAATGCTCGGTTGTGCAGCGTGAGGCAAGGTGCGTGCTTTCTCTGGAAGGATATGCCGCCCGCTTGAGATTCTTGTTCAGAATATAAGGCCAACTGTAACTGGTGATTGTAAATTCTGAACTCCTGAGAGAGTCGGTGAGGGACATTCCCTCTTCTATGACCAGATTTTTGATTCTGCGTCTGAATATACTGAAGCGTGTGCAAAAATCTTGATTCACATCTACCAGCTGCTGCTGCTCATGGTCCTGCAGTAGAAACAAATCTTTTGCAGCTAATTTCACCATGAATACTGTCTTGTGGTATTCAGAATGTTCAGCCTGGCACTTTAGAATGCTCAGATATAATAACCTTTTGTGGGTTCCCACTACCATATCATCCTTCCTATTGAAGCACTCTACAGTGTTGACACCTTTCTGATTGTTTCATATTCCTACCGAGAAAATGATCGTCAACCACGACATTGTATATGACCAATCTGAGCTGTCGGCACAATAATGCAAGCCTAGTAAAAAAAACCAGAACACCAGAGCCAAAGGACAGAACAACGCCATGCTTCAGTCGGAGAGTTTAAGAAAAACTGGTAATCATGAGTAAATTGGGCAGATAAATGTCGTTCACCTCATATATATTTATGAAGAAATGGTACGCGAGGAATAGCGTATCGACCGGACAAGCAGCCTGCCTTCTACATTACAAATTCGCAAGCGCTCTTGTCTTCTCCGATTGTCGACACAAGCCGACGATTCCACCAGGAGGTAATACAACATAAGATTGCTTACAAGAAATATGCTACGATACAGTCCGCACGAAACGGCTGTGTATCAGAGATGCAAATCTTCCACTACTAGTAAAAAAATTAGAAAACCTCCCACCATCTTCAACTTTAGCCTAATTACAGGATCTTTGAAGTACACGTCCATATATAAGAAATTTCCCAAATAGACCGAATGAGTTGGAGTCCCTGAAGTCGGATTTCCAGAATGGAGATGATGTCTTGGTCCAGGGATGTTGCTGATCTTTGTATCAAGTCATGCCTAGCGTCTCCTAGCACAACAGATATCCAGGGAGAGTAGTAATCTGCTTATGTGTAAACGGCCAGGCAACAAGAGATGCAAAGGACCACCTCTCACAAATCAGTGCTTCAGCAGGCACTTCCATACTCAATGACCCTCCAGCCGAACTTGGGAAGCCCATGCTGAAAGCATATCCATCTTCCGCTGCTTGTCATGTGCATGCGAATGTCATCACCTCCAGATAACAAACCCCTCGAGATAGATTTCAACTGAAAGAACAGGTACTTACAAGTCATCCTTCAATCCCAACTCATCATCAAGGAAATCTTCATCTTCAAACAATTTGATAAAGCGTGCTTGTTGCATCTCTCTTTGTTTTCGACGCCACATAGTATACGCGACAAAAGCAAAACCACCCAGGGATAGTAGCACAAATAGGACAATCGCAACTGTCAACCCATGACCATGGCTCTTCTCCTTCTCAACAGGTTCACTGGCGGGTTCACTCACTGCCTCTTCAGCGGATGATACAACATCTGAAAAACATCATCCAAAGTTCAATTATCAGGGCCCCGTCTAAGCCTCTTAATTAGCTTCAATGTAACACTAATCTTCAAAGTCTACACTGGCAAAAAACTTGGCAAAAACATCCATTAAAAACATCTTAGTTCTTGGTACTTGGATGCATTTGCAGGAAGATCCACAAATCTGATGCAAGCTTCTTATTACTAAAGGAGAAACTGGAGTAAGAACTAAAAGCAAGGTCAGCTAAACTTACTGCAGGTTGGGCATAACAGGGTAAGGTTGAACTCATTCTCTTTGAAGTGGGAATAAACTCCCTCTGGACTTGGGCTGAAATCCAATGGGCAAAGCTCCCACTCATCGAATACGTCGTCTGACTTCAACGTATCTTTCTCATAAATCCCGCAGCGCTTGCATTTCTTTCCTACCAAAATCGTGAGTGGCTGTAGACATGACAAAAACCAGCACGAGTCAAAACTGAGAAGCACCTATACATAAACTTGTCGAATCCTACAACCATGGGTTGGAAAGATCCTCAGTGCGTAATGATCACTGATCAGTTCATTCTGTCCATGAGTAACAAGACGCGAACAATTTTATCAAGCCACTTTATTCTCTGTTTCCTTTAAAAAGAGCTTTGTAGAGCTACCTGCCAAGATTCCTCTCCCAGAAATTTATAAAGCTGACCCTTCGCTTTGACATCAGGCAAGTCCACTCTCTCCCTCTCATCGCCTTGGCATCGGAAATACACATCAGGCTTTTGTCCAAACCACTCATGCGTGGTAAAGATTGTCAAGGACTCCAATGTAACATTCCCATCTGCGACGACACCTGTAAAAAAACCAAAAAATTGAACTTCCATGTAAGGCTGCTAAACCCCCTTGAAACAAAAGAATTATCAGCATCGAAAATATACAGAAAAATCATACGAAACAGACAGAACGTCAACTAAAACCTAGACACAGTCCAAGCGCATTGCTGACACACTGCGTTGATTCAATCCCCAGAAACCAGAACTGGTGCCTAGAAAAAACACATGTAATTACAATTAAACCCCTAGCAATCATTTAAATTCAATCATTGCATGTCATAATTTAGAGGTTCTCTTGGACTTCGTAAAAAGGGTTACACTCGTAGCAACTTGAAACTGAGCCCTCTACCCCGCCTTGCACTACAAGACTCGAAACAGGGAATTAACAAACATCTACCCCATAAACAAACGATCCTCTATTATGACCTCAAATTCAATCCACCAGCTAATCTATACATGAGAGAAAACCAGCAATTCAGACGTTGGGTACTGACATAATCCAGAAATTTTTAACCCTAACAATACCCACCGATCAACTAACACCCTACCCACAACCAATCCACCACTTCGTAATCACCTCACACGTCTTTATGCAAACAAAACATAAAATCCACAACAGATCCGGGTACTACACGCCAAATTCACAGAAACCCTAAATCACCCCAATCTCCCGAAACTAGATCCCCAGTAAACTCTCCCCAACAAATACGCAACCAAACGACACCCAGATCATCAACCGAGAAGCGGCAGCGAGCGCAACGAGAAGAGGGAGAATTCGAATCGAAGATGTAAGAGTACTCCCAGCCAATCCGCGACGTGCGAAGGAACGGAAATGGAAACAGAGGCGGCAGCACCGACAAATGGGAGGAGTAAATCTGGGATTGAGAGAGGGACGTAACGTACCGGAAGCGGCGAGGAGGAGGATGCAGAGCGAGAGGAGCGAGAGGAGAGCGCGGCAGCCTCGTATCGACATCGGTTGCGAAGTGGAGGTGAGGAGCGACGACTCAGAGTGCGCTCGGTTGATTGCCATAACTTAGTTGCCCCAGTGCGCAACAATCTATGTCACGTTGAGGCCGGACTCACGTCGCCCTTGCCTTGTTTCCCCCTTTGCCACTCACTCACTGGGCTGGGCAAACACTACACGGTGGGAACAGGTCTGGGTTGGTGTTCGGGTTGATGTTCGGGTTGGTGTTCGGGTTGATGTTTGGGTTGATGTTCGGGTTGATGTTCTGGTTGATGTTTGGGTTGATGTTTGGGTTGATGTTCGGGTTGATGTTCGGGTTGATGTTCCGGTTGATGTTTGGGTTGATGTTTGGGATGAAGTTCGGACTAATGTTTGGGATGATGTTCGGGTTGATGTTTGGGATGATGTTTGGGATGATGCTTGGGTTGATGACTTGATTTCTAGGTAGTTCAATATTTGGTATTGTATCCCTTAAACTGGGAGTTTCCCTTATAGAAAGTGGGGTAGGCTCTGTTCATTTGTAATCCTAATTTTGTGCCTTTTCTCCGTCTCTCTTGGAATTTTCTTCCAATCAAATTTCTAATTCAATTATTTTTGACATGTGAATGAAGTAACTTAGTATCTTTGAGCTAGACTTCTCCTTTGAAGTTTTAAGCCAAGGTTAGTAAGTTCATGGAGGCTTGTGATTTGACCTACTATACTTTGGCTTCATGTAATTCATAGATAAGTCGCTTCTTGTTAACAAGACTTCACATATTAATTGAATTATCTGTAAAAATATATATTTTATAAACAATTAAGAGTACAATGTTTTTAAACGTGAAATATAGGAAGTTAATAGAGGCTATGAAGAAATACAAACATTGTATTAAAATTAATCATATAATGCAAGTTTCATATTGTTCTTGGGTAACATATCTATATCTAGACCCCATTTGGGTGAATTTCAGTTCTCGATGGGCCAATGAAAGAATTCAAAACCCCTTTGAAAGCCCAAAAGCCGAAATATTTTGAAAAAGTTGCAGAAAACCTATCAGCCAAGCCCAAGCTCCGTTTCTCTGCGATGCTCACTCTTCTTAATTGCTTCATGTTGCTCCATTGTTAAAGCATCATATTTTTTCCTTGGACAATTTTATGTTGCGGTTATGTTTGAGATCTTTATAACCATCTCCCTTGCAAAATCAACTCCATCGTTTGGATTGGGTCTTGATCCTTCGCTCCTTCCATCACTAAGGCCTTCACTTAGATCTTCACTTGGATCTTCCGACTCATGGATGAAGCTATGAGGTTCATACATACTTGGCAACAAATCAAGTAGATGATGAAATTCATTATCAATTATTTTCTTTAATACCAACATCTCTTTAATCCCGTGAACGTACTTCTCAAACCTAGCGGCCCAACCCAACCCTTGCTAGTTGAAGCGATTGCAAGCTCTACGATAAGTCCACAGATTGGAAGAGAATTCAACCCTCCTCTATGTTATTTTTAACAAATGTACTACAGTAAACGGCAAGTTTGGTCTTCTAAAATCTTCAGCAGTTAAAAATTGCAAATCAAATGCCTCGACCATTATTTCTTTTTATATACTCAAATTCCACTCATCAAAGGATTCTACTGACACTTTCTTCAATTCCTTTTTCTTTCTCACGTTATCATTTGATTTTTGTTATTCACACTCTATACAACAAAATATTTAGTGAGATTTCAACATTTAAATTTATTACTAATATCGTTACTCATTTGTTCGACGAGATTAATTTTCCAAAACAGTAAATGCTTAGGTTCCTTAATAAGTTAAGCAAATTCAAAAAAAACTCAAATTCAAAAAATATTGAATAGGAGAACATACTATAATGCTTGCATTGGACCTTTGCTTATTGTTTTTCTTGTTCTAGTGTCCTAAGACAATGCTTGCTCATTATTTTCGTTGTCCTCGTGCGCTTTTCATAACCCTTCAAGCTTTCCATTTTTAAGTTTTTTATTTGGCTAGCTCTATCAACTTTGCTTAAGTCAAAATTCCTGCAGTTAAAAGTACTTAAAATCCATGAATAATTGAACAATATCTTCGTTTGTGTTGAATAGAAAATTGCAGTTACTGGATTTCAAGCTTCTAAAAGTGCAGATTTTCAGGAATTGGAAGTATTTTAAGGATTTCAAAAGAATAAACATATTACATGAAAATCACAAATGGCAAAGACAAGAAGATCAAATTTTAGAATATAACTCAAATAGACTATCATAGATACATGTATAGTATTAATATGTAACCATTTGGATGAAATATCTAACATAATCCAATGTCAATGGTCCTCTTTCTACCACCTGCTACCAACTAGAGCGTAGTGTAACACGTTGCCACTTGTGTAAATCCTATATTTTGTCTTGTTGCATGATATGTAGTATTTGACATCAAAATAAAAATAGAGTCATGTTGGGGCTGGAAGTAAAGGCCATACTCTGGAAGGATTAACTCACCTCTAACAGTTAGACTTTTACCTGTGTACTTGGTGCCGTCCAAAATCCAACCAAGGAATCCCCAACTTTAATCTGAAGTATCAATGTGGGATATCCTAGAATAGTCTTGGATGATTTCCATACTTGAGAATAGACTAGTGCTCATTCTACCCAGCCCTCTTGGAGTATCATTCAGATCCAACAACAATTGGAGTTGTTTGGGCAATGATGCAGAGAAAAATATTTGCAGAATTCGTCTACAAATATATCTCCAAACATCTCCAACTCAGTTGCTTCTGGTATGATAACTTTCTCCTTCTACTTTTGCTTCTTTTGTCGATGAGCTACCGGTTGAATGTACCTGATAAAATTATATAATACTCAATGATATATAAAATGATTAAATAAAATAGATAAATGATCGAAAGGCGAAGACGATGGTGCGATGGAGCTCGGAGCTTCGAGGCTCCAAAACTCTAAGGACCTTTCATCCAGATTTCATCCAGATTTCATTCGTCAAAGAGATGATTAGGGTTCGAGCTCCAAAAGTATGAATACCCCTTGCGTACGGCTCTCTCTCACACTTCTCTCCCGCGCTCTCTCGGTAAGCCACTTGTCTTCCTGTTGTGTCTTTGCAGCTTTACAATTTAGTAATCGTGAATGACGTAATGACGTAATTGTTTTTATTATGGTTCCTTGTAATGCCACTTGTGACCCCATCGCTTTGTAGTCTTGCTCAGTCTTGTGAAAGTTCATGTGATCACGGGTTAAGTTGGTGAACACTGTCACGTCGAAGTCGGCTTCCTTGCTGCGTTCCAGCACCATGGCGTGCGAGGACACCTCCCTGACGCACGCCTCTTCTTGGTGTTGATGTATTAGTTTATCGTTCCTAGTACCTGTTAAGCCTACACTAGTTTCCTCGATTGATGCCCATAAAACGCGCCTGCAAGAGTCACACATTGACATGTTAGTTGGAATGCTTAACAGTATCCTTTGCTTATGGGTATTAGTTGATTGCAGGTTAGGAGCAAGAGAGGCAGAGGAGGTGCTCATCGGTATGTTTCCATGTCTATTCTTTTTTTATTGATGTGTCTTTGCAATTAGTATACTGACATTCTTGGCTTCCATCTCTTCTGACATAGGTATGGATCCCGTGGATGCTGTGGCTGAGGAGCTCGCCGCCTTCAAACTTTCAGTTGCGGCCACCTTTTCTGCGCAGCAGACATATCTCGCCGCGCACCAGGCGGAATTGGACTATTTGAAGGACATCACGATGCCCGCTATGAAGCGAGATATCAAGCTTACCGCTGCCGAGATCTTCATATAAATAGATTTACTTATCTTGAAAATAAATTGGCATAGCGATACCCAAACATTGTCATCGACGAAGAAAACTTATCCTTTAATTGTTCTATATATCCACTTGATCCCCATAGAGATTTGGCTTGGCGACACATCTCTAAAGTAGGTCTTGGAGGTATGGCTTGGGCGATGAGTATCCCAACAACCTCCTCACCATGCAACACCACGAGTGAGCCAATCAACACAGTACTGGATACCAAACAGTCCTCAAAATCAAATTCCTTTATCTTAGATGAATTAAAGGTGGAACTTTTTTTTACCTTTGCAACAACCTACACTGATAGAGGAATGTCTAACCATCGTGAACAATGGTCTCCTTTCCATAGACAATTATTGATTGTTTTTTCTCTTTTTTCACCTCCTCACATATCCTTGTTTTCTCCTATAAATATTGCCCTACATTATGTACTAAAGATAATCCTACCCTCATCAATGTTTTTATATGTTTGTCACATTTATTACGTTGCTCTACTTGTTTTAAAGAATTTAAAATATTGGAGGAAAGTGTATAAACAAATCGTACATCTTCCTCTCTCTCTACAAAATCTTGTTTTACTTTCTTCTTTGTAGCATATATCTTCGCCTCCCCTTGTCTTTTGCAATTCAAAAGGTCAATTGCCTCTCCCAATTTTTCCTTCTCATCTCCGACCGTGGCATCCATCAATCTCGTTTCCACACCTTTAACCACATCATTGTTTTAGTATGAAGAAAATCAATGTATACTTTTAAATGAAATTTTTTATGGATTTGTAATGTGGATGCTTTAGAGTTTTAAATATAACATATTATGTTTTACTTGAAGTTAAGTTTGAACAAAATTTAAGTCTAGTATTGAGTATAGTTGCAAAATAGGGTATTTCAAAAGTCAAAATGCCAAATAATTGCTTTGATCGAAGAAAAAATCAACTTGTTGATCAAGTGATAATTCTACTCGCATTATTCACAAGATAAACTAAATAAATACCATTTTCTTTTTTACCACCGATTGACTTTGAAATGCAAATTTCATATGACATTTGTCACATTTTTCAAGATTTGATGATTGGTATTCTTAATACTGCTAGACTTATTTGATGGCTTTCTGCAACCTTACTATTCGACATTTATCACCTCCTTCAAGTGAATAATTCCTTAATACAATCAAGCAATGGACATCATTATAATGTTCATCTAGGGTCATTCTTTCAAAGCGTCGACCATTGTCCGGATCACCTATTATTGCATAAATGAATTCGTCAAGCTTTTGAAACATACAAGCACCGTGAACCATATGACACTAAACGAAAACATCCCATTCAAAGATAAAAATTGTGCCCGAGTGCCAAAACATTTCCGTGCGCAAAGTGACATCCGAAAGTTCCAAATAATTGGCTTGCTGTGGAATATCTCTGCTGGGCTGATTGAGATGAAGCACCGTGAACTTGTACGCATCCATGGGAGGAAACATGTTTCAACTTTGGAGTGTCTCTTTATTGTGCCTCTCCAAGAGGTCCCTTGTTTGGCATGGAACATTGCATATTCCACAATAGAATTTCCAAATCTTAGGAACACTGTGAACTCTACAATACAACCAGACAATAAGTATTGCACTCGTGAAAAAGCCGAAAGACTCTTTACAAATTCAACCAACAGTATGACACTTGCTTCCTATGATAAATACAAGAGCATTTGTGGTAAACAATCATTATATGGTACCTCTGAACTCCTTGTCTTGCCAATGAATCAATAGCCATTTGAACAACATTCTTGAAATCCATGATCCAATTGGTCGCAAATTGCGCCAAAATATATTCCTATGTAGCAAGGTGTATTTGACATATTGCCACATTTGTTTGAAAAGGTTCATCGTGTTTGCACGTCTCTGTCTAAATAGTATAGCCAATCTAGGCCACATACGTTTCCAAGAACTATCGTTTCATGCTCAACCATTTTTGACATATTTTAATACAACAATGTAATTAACATAATTTATCTTGAACCTCCTATATATTGCTTTTGTTGAATCCGTCCCTTATAATGACCTCTAATGTAGCGCACATATCTTTATGTAAGTCATTGTGTTGTGCCTTAGGTAGTTTAGGCAATAGATGTTCCACCTTGCATGAAACCAACGCAATATTAATTGACATTTTGTTTGAATTCTACCAATTCTTTTGTTTTGCAAACACTACACATGTTCATAGATTGCTTTTCTCATCACAGTCTTTGATGTTTTCTCCTTGTCAATTATTATTGCATTTGGTCAGATATTATCCATATTTCAAAAACGGTATTCATAGTGAGCCACAATGCCGTGCCAACTTGGCCACTCTCATTATCGTCATTACATAATAAGATGAATATGGGCATACTCAAACCGCTTGCATCCAGGCATACTCCAGCAAACAATGATCTGCCCCATTGATTTGCCTTAAATGTAGAATTTATTATCCATGTGGAAGTAAGTGTTATATTTTTTGCTCTTTGTAGCATTTCTTCTGTTTGCATTACCAATATCAACGGCCGCTTAATGAGATCGGGATTCAAAAGATCATATGTTTGATAGAAAATCATTTTTTTCTTTTTAGTTCATTTTAGAATTGTCTTTTTTATTTTATCATATTCATCTCCATCGCCTATTTCTTGTGATTGAAGCTTGTAGGATACGTTTGATGATGCTCTTAGATAAAAAAAATCAAAATCTCTTATATTCATGCAATGGCTAGCTTGACGCAAGATTACTTCGCACCTTTTAGACTGAACAAGAGCGAACTGGATGTTATTCAAATTTCTCAACGTCTCAGCACAATTATATATTGCACTCGATAAATGGGTGAAAAATAACTATTCGTTTTGGACCCCAGCTCACGTCTGATATGCACCACATTGGCATGCACTTCAATATCATGACCTTCTTCAATTGGATATAAAACCTTCGCACAAAACTTATATCCCACGTATTTTGCAGTAGAACATTGCCGCACTTTGTCACCATAGCCGTCATTTTCACATGATTTCCTTTGAAATTTCCATCTACAGTGGTAAATATAAATGATCATTTCATGTGGACAAGGTGTCACTTTTGGGTATTTGTGAATTGGTTTCAAGAGCACAGAATTTTTTGCCATCTAATTATTTATAAACCTTTTCAATTTAGCCAATGACATTGAATACCGCTCATGATATCGTCGATATTGACGTACATTTTTTTTGCGTTGTTTTTCAAAGTGATTTTACTACAAAAATTTATAACCTTTTCAATGAATGGCATTGAAATGCTATTCATTTTAGCATTCATCAACCACCCTGTATTTTCAGTTTGCAAAGTAGTATCCTTATACGTTAGATGACTTTCCTTCTTGGAATGTGCAACTTCAAGAATTGACGACCATTCGTCAATGTATAGAACATTGTGATGAGGAAACTATTTATTGAACAATCGCTCTTCACCATTTGCAATTACTGGTTCCTCAAAAAAAATTCCATACAAAGCCCACTTTTTTAGTATATCTTTATGCCAAGCTTCCACTGGACTATCTTCTTGACAAAGAAAATTAGGATCCAAGGTAATAATAGTGTTTGTCAAAGGGACAACTCTTATTTTTGTCCATTCAACAAAATAATTTGCCAATTCTCTTTTTAAAGAATAGTATGTCGAGTGGAGAAATTGAAAAAGGTCATGTTTGGATCTTGAACCCTAACCACTTGCTTCTCATGTTCTTTATCTTCATCATTCTCCAAAACCAACAGAAAATTAAATTAAATTTCACCATCTGATTAAAAAACATCAAAGATGTCATCTTTTTTTGCCATTGTCCCAACACCTTGCCAACCAATTCAATCCCTATGATTACAACCAAGTTGATCTTTCTTTTATATGCACAACCAACACACAATAATGTTAGTCTAAATTAATTTTATAATTAATTAATGTCAATTCGAGTTGTCACCTATAATTTGTCCCCGGTGGTAACACTACATCATCGGCCTGTGCAATCATCTTGACTACACAATATTGAGGGATTTGTATCCCTTAGCGATGAACAAAACCAGGTCTTTAAGAAACTGCTGCTGCTGCACATCATTCTTTGCGTACGACTTTGCATTTCCAAAGTAGGCCGTGATCTCAGACGGCGGTGCCCCCTTCCGCTTCTTGGTCTTCTACCTTCCCGTGTCTCCTTCTTCAGTTGTTGACTCTAGCACATACCTTGCAAGCTCCTGGCCGTGCTCATTCTCCACACGTGTCTTCATGCTGGTGATCCCATGCGCTGGGTTGTCCTGCAAAATTCCCTTCCTTGACCTTGTGCCCCTCCCGCTTGAATTACTTGACTCAGCTTCAGTTGGATGACAAACCCAACACCGCAACTTCTGTGTCTCCCTCACATCGACAACCGTATCATCCCCCTTCAGTCGGTAGAAAGCCCAGACTGCACTACTGCGATGGTAGGGTCTCCGAAACAAAGGATTTGCTCTCAATGTCGCATACAAAGCCCGCCAAACTGCTTTCGACTCAGCTACCAAACCCTCCGAAATCAGACGCAACACATCACAGATCTGTCGGGCACTCTCTAGGTCAATGCTCTCACTAGGATTTGCAGTTTCACCACACGAGGATTGAATGGACGACGACATTGTGCGGATGCTCAATCACAACCCAAAATCCTAAGCAAAGAATACAAACCCTAGGTGCAGATGTTCAATTCCTTCACAGAAACGCAGCACACAACACAAAACAAACTTGGGTTACATGTTGCTGATCCCTGGAACTGCATTACAGTCCGCAACTACTCCACAATCTTCAATTACAGCCACTCTTCTCCACATTGAAGCGCACTCCTTGTTGCATTAACAGGTAATGAACTCGGCATATTCACAAAACCTACCGTACTTGCTCTAACAAATGCAAGGCCGGTTCCAATAATTTTTTGTTTCTCTTGAAACCCGCACAATCTGGTACAAAGCGCACTTGCACAAATGCACATACACGACACACTATGATGAAGAAGCTTCGGGTTTCGGAAAAACATACTCCGCAGGTCGGGTCGTGAGACACCCTATTGATATCCTTCCAGATACCCGCCGGGCCCCCTAATAACAATCCAACACTAGTCACCACCACTACCACTTCCATAGAGGGAATCACCACTACTTCCCCCATAGTACTCTCTGTGGGATTTGGCATTCCCCTGGGTTGGTTTGCATAGAGTTACATGAGAGTGCACAATTTTTTTGGAACTCCACTCGACTCTCTAGGGCCCCCATACCACCCATTCCATGCACATGGCTTGCAATCGCCTTTTGATGCGATCTGAATTTTCTATGTCCCATTTTCTAACATTCGTCATGTGTTTGCTGGAGTCATGGCCTTTTCCTTGTCGTTGGGCCCCACCATTGCTGGTCAATGGTTAAGATTGCCCTTTGGGCGATTGACGGCCCTTGCTAGCCGAGCCAAACCTTGATTTCGAGGCTGCCTAGTCGCAATGATTTCCACCTTGGTGGTGCCAACAAGACACGATTTCTGATTTATTGTAAAAATAATATAATTCTCTGCTTTTCATAGTGAACTTGTGTCTTATTGTACATCTTGATGAGTGAATCTCATGTAGTTCAACAATACAAACAGTACTTTATCACAATCCTTGATCTTTCAAGGTACAAGTTCAAGATATTTAGTAGTAAATACTGATTTTTTGAGCAGAATATTTTTGAAAATAGCCCATGTGTTGCTACCCATCTATGCAAGGATGTAGTTCTTGCAGGAATTGCCATTGCCAACTCTTAAGTTGCAAGAATGCATCCCTTCATTCCATTGAAAGCCAACTCTGGCTTTGCTTTTTACATTCTAAACTTTTATATTGTTTATCTCAATTTATGTACCCTTAAAGAACAAATGCTCATTTTTTGCTATAAAGTTTATTCAATTTTTAAAACTTTGTACATGTAATGTTAGGAGGGGTGGCCACATCAAAACACAAAATACAAACTCAATCTAACAGAGCTGTAGGAAAGTAAAATCCATGCGACCAAAAAAAGAAGTAAAAATTATCTAAACATCAAAAATCATTTACAAAAAGTTAGATGGTGACATAAGAAGTTGGAAACACACCCTGATTGAGACTCAAGTAGGATTAGAGACCTAACAATTATGAATAATGGCTACGATTGTTAGGGGGGATGTTTCGAGAGTGGGGGTTTCGAGTGTGGCGGAACCTCTAACTATCGCCCTTTGGATGAAGAATTACATGCTTTTTGTTGATATTGATGACAAGTGGAGGTTTGGAGGTTTATGAGTACGTTGTCAAGTTGGCTTGATAGCTCTTACTGCACCTAGAAGTTTCAAGCAGACGAAGTTGCGTGGTTGATTAGATCAAATGTAATGGCGCTGGCAATGGTTGAGTTGGTTTTGGTTTGATCAATGCATGGTCTCTGCAATGTGGTTTTTCTCGGATTTGGAAGTATTAGTATAGTTGTGAAAGAGAATCACTGATCCACGAGAGGTTGGGAACTGTGATGGTAAGTAGTTTTTCTGGCGGAATAGTCAAGGCGAGTATGTTCTTGGAGAGGGGTAATTCGAGTGTGTGTATACGAGTACATTGAAATGTTTAGGTTAAGTTCAGATAATGGGTTTTGATTTGTATATCTCACCAACGAATCTTGTAGAGCCATGTCTCGTTTGAACTATGGATGCAACATGTTAAGGACTATACATATTCAAAAATTCAAGTAGGAGTAGACACTTAGCAATTATGAGTAATTGCTACGATTGTTGGTGTCTACGATTAATGGCTATCAAATCAAGCTTAAAAATTCATAGAAAATTGTAAAAATACTATAAAAATATGTTTTTTTGAGGGATGCCTTTGCACTTGCTTTCCGGAGCATTCCAAAATTATAATTTTTCTCTTTCATAGGTCCAAGTATGCAAAGCTGAAATTCAGTGAGGAAAATAGCCCATTAGCTTAGACAACATGGAGTGAAGAGTGCCTAGAACATGAGGGTGGGGCAGTGAATGAGGTGGCAAGTGAATGGCCGAGGTGGCACACAGAGTCCAGAGTCCAGCTCAAGTCATGGCATTCGGCCACCTCACCTGGCACAACTTTCCATACCCCTCATTCGCACACCAATCTTGTCACTAGGAAATTTCCATAAAACCTGAATCACACCTTCAGTCACTCACCACTGCTCTCTCTCTCTCTCCCTCTCCCTCTCCCTCTCCCTTGCAGCTCAATTAACTTACTTGCATGCTTTCCTTCTTTCCTTTCAAAACTTAATAATACCATTCGGATCTCTCTCCGGCATTCGCAATCATTTGCAACACCACTGCTCTGCACTGCACTGCACTGGAATACAATTACCCATCACCAAATAGTATTCTCAACAAGTAAGTTGATGTTGCTTCATGTCATGGCAATGCCAAGTACTACTCATGTAACTTGCTTCATCATGTGTAAC
Source organism: Ceratodon purpureus (assembly GCA_014871385.1). Classification (NCBI taxonomy): domain Eukaryota; kingdom Viridiplantae; phylum Streptophyta; class Bryopsida; order Pseudoditrichales; family Ditrichaceae; genus Ceratodon; species Ceratodon purpureus. The sequence goes on along the minus strand of CM026427.1, from coordinate 2,875,564 downwards.
TTACATGTATACTAACTGGGAGGGAGTTGCTGCTCTGCTCACATGACAGTAGCTATGTCACGCATCTAGGGTTTCGATTCCGATTCCCGAGTCCGACAGCTTCCCAGGTGGGTTGGGTTTCTCTGTTCCTCATCATTTTCTGAGGTTTTGTGGAAGTTTTGTGGCAATTGGAACTCCACCTTTGGTGAATTCTTCTGGATTGAGGTTCCGTTGTAAGATTGCTCCGAGGCTGTTCGGTTCGGGAGGGATTTGAGTTTGCTGTGTCTTTGGAGAATTGAGCGAGGATTTTAGGGGTGACAGATGAATGGGAGTCGTTTTGTGGGAGTTTGTGGATTTTGGATTTTGGTTTTTGGGGGAGATGGTAGCTGGTTTGGGATTTGGGAGGAGAAACTTCTGGGTGGGGTTCTCGGATGGTGACCTAGAGGGGTTCTGTTGCGGTGGAATTTCTTGGAGTGCTCGAGAAATATAGTGGAAAGGTTTCTCAGAAGGTCGTGGTTCCGTGATAATTGCCCTCTGCTGAGGTTATTGATGGGAGCTTTGACTCTGCAGAGACGAGCGAGGGATTCAGTTGAAATGCGGTTGTGAATGGTATTGGGCGAGAGCCCTGCGAAAGGCAGGCAAGTGTAGACAATCATTGCGCTTTATTGACCTGAATAGTTCGTAGTCTTTATGATGTGTACTGAAGTTGGGCCATCATGTTTCAGTTGTAAGAATGATCACTTGTGTGATTGGGCTTGCTTGCTTTTTGTCAGTTCGTTCTCGAGGTCTTCAGGGAATGTTTTGGGAGGTTTTGTTTCTATGGAGTCGAGAATGCATGTTGTGTTGTTACCATGTCCTGTAAATTCTTTTTGAGCTGCACTTAACCAGGCTGCGAAGTAGTTAAAACATGAATTGACACTCTTTTGTGAAGGCTAAATGTAGACAGATTAATGTAAATGGCTTCTTCTTATATTCAACGTATGTGTGCATTCCTTTCGCAATTGTGTGAACAGGGCGATGGAGAGTGAAAAGCATCGGTATGTGCCCATCGATATGGCCCAATCTGAAGGGCAATATGTGGATAGCAAAGATCCTTGTAGAAGTGGGAGTAGTGGTGAATGTGGTGTTACGTCCGGATCTGACAGACGACAAGCCAGCGGCAATGAGGATGCTTTGCTGAAAGATACATTTTATCTTGAGCATGTTGGCCACGTTTCAGTAACGCTTTCAGATACTCATTTTGTGTGGAGTTCTGTCGAGGATCATATTCGGGAACTGGTAATAATCTTGAAACATGCGTTGTGTCTTTTATTTTGGGATTGAATTTCTATTGAAGAATTTCAAGGCTTCCGAGCGTTGCCTTTCGTGTCATTCTACTTTCTCATGAAGGTTGTCTTCAGAGAGGAACAATATAATGCCATATTGTGAAATCGATTGATTTTAGCACTTGTGCAGGACATCCTCTATTTGAGATGTTTCTTAATAAAGTTATGTATTCTGGTCGTTGCATTAATTTTATTATGGTGTTGGTGCGTAGGATGCAAGTGCGCTACTGTGCTGTAGAACCATACTCAAGGACACCGAAGGGCACCTACCGGTTGCAGAAATTTTTGCTGTGAAAGTATTGGGTTCAGGTCCACTAAATCAGCCCAAATCGACGATTTGTGGCGGTTCTCTGGCACCAAAGCAGGTATATTAGCTCGCACTTGGAATATTAAAACACAGGTGGGCTTTTTATTTAAGTGGTTAGTATTTGGTTGCTGGCTTTGCTAGAGTAGAATGTTGTTACTATGGCAATCAAGACTGTAGGACAATAATGTTGTGTTTTGAACAACTTAGGTCATATCTTTGAAGGTGGCAATACGTTGTGTGCCTTTTGTCCTCATACTGGGAGGGTAGTTGCATAGAGTTGAGGTGCACACGTTCCTGCGTTTCGATGGCAAGTGGGTTCCGAAGGTATATTTATTCGGCCACTCAAGTGAAGCCGTCGTCCAAGAGTGGGCTCAAAAAATCCAAGTGCTATTACATGAAGATTCACGGAGGCCAAAAACACTGCTGGTAAGTTTCACTCTGATGAGTATTAAACTTGTGATTTTTTGTTCTACCTTTAGGATGGTCCAATTGTAGAATCATGTTAAGTAGAATGTACCGGAACATGCAAAATTTCTTGTCACGTGTCAGAAGCAGTAGTTTTATGACGTCCTAGCTTGAAGTTTGATTTCAATACTTGCCTTATACGTGTGCTTTGTGCTCATGTTCAAGCGTAGGTATTTGTCAATCCATATGGAGGAAAGGGGTCTGGTGTTGTAACATGGAAGCAAGTGGCACCGCTGTTTGAACTTGCGAAGATTGAAGTGAAGGTAAAGTTCAATTATTTTATATATTTCCCAGGTGGTGTTCATTTTCTGGATACCAATGTATCTCGATATCTGTGGTGAATGGAGGTATTAGTTTTGTAATCTGCTGATCAGTTTTGTTCCCATTTGACCTTAGTTGTCATATCTTTCCGATGTGTGAAGATACGGATGCTGGATTACGACAGTTTTAATTGCTGTAATTAGAAAGGCAGTCTTCTTGATTGTTGCAGGTGATCACGACTGAAAGGGCAGGGCATGCACGTGATATTATGAACCGTGCTACAAAAGATGAGCTCAACGGTCTGGATGGTGTGATTGTTGTGGTCCGTTGTTTCTTACCTCTCTTGAGATAGCACACGCAAATATGAATTCTTAGACACCACAACGAAGTGAATACCAGCATGTAGTGTAACCTGTAGAACACTAATTCAGTAGCATTTGTGTTGTGATATACAGCTTCCATTTGGGTTCAACTGCAATGGATCCCAGATGCGTTTGCTGCTCCCTGTACGTATGAGTTTTGAGTAGTTCGTAGACCCTTACAAGTCTCAACTGGCTTAGTGTCATCCAATCAACTACTGTGTGATGTGTAGGGTGGAGATGGTTTCTTCAATGAAGTGGTAAATGGCTTAGTTATGCATCGCCACAAGGCGCCGGCTGCCATCATACCTAAAAAATTGGACAGTTTTTACAAGAAGCGAACACCCCTTCAACAACGGAATTCCACTGTGATTTCCAACGAACAAGGGGGTTTGAAACAGCTATTAGTTGGTGATGTAAACACTTCACCAGAAACCTCTTCAGATCAACGTCCTCTTCTTCAGAATAGACCTCTTCCTTCACTTTCGGAAGCTGCAATTGGCCAAGAGGGTAAGCATTATAACGCAGGAAGAACTACCCGTGCCAGTGGGGTGGGACCTGAAGGGCCATGCACAGCTGCTAATGGTGCAAAAGCTCAAGTGACAGAAGATGAAACGCGAGAGCTAGCGGGCGCCGATTCATCCGGTTACAGCTCTGTCTCTCTTAGAGTGTCAGTGCAAGACGAAGAAGGAAATTTCTTGCAGCCTACAACATCTACAGCAGAGCCAGTTGTCGGCACCAAGCGAAAAGGTTTGTTTGTATTCTTTCCAAGCTGTCCTTTCTGGATACATGCCTGAGCAGAGTGCATTCTACAGATAGGGACATACTGGGTTATGCTGAGATTTGAGCCTAGAAAATATTCTGGTTGGTACACGTGCGATTCTGGTTGGCGCATTAGGAATACCAAATACATTCTCGTATGACTCTATTCTAATGAAGAAGTGGGACCATCCTTAGACTTGATTATTGTTTTGGTATGTATGTGTGATATGAATTTCTAATTAAGTTGTAAAAACTCTAAGTTGCAGGTGATGCTTCTGAGTCCGCTGGCACATTTTTGAGCGAAATAGAATTGGAGAATCCTAACACCACTCTACTGAATTCAAATCCCAATTTGCGGATTGGACTAATTCCTGCTGGGTCCACAGATACAGTTGTTGTCAGGTACAGAGCTGCTTGTTATTTGCCGAAAACTTCCTGAATCCTTTTGACATGAAATTGGTCTTCTGCAGTGAAACGAAAATGCATCTTACTTATTTAAACCTCCAGTGTTAAAATGATTGGTTACCGTCGTGAATTCACCAACTTAAATTATTGTTGCACATGGTTGAAGATAACCTGAATATCAGGCACTAGGGCAGGCTGAGGCAGTGTTTATACAATGATAATGTTTAAATGTAATGTTAGAACAAGTTGCTAAGTTTTTAGGCGTTGCCATGCTGTGAGGTGCAGGATTGTTCAATACCTTTAAATGCTGTCCGTTATGGTGTGTCTTGCAGGGGATATTGTCTTTAAGCTAATGAGAGCCTCTGATTTGTTCACCTTGTTCCAAACGATGCAGTACTACAGGGACGCGTGATCCGTTGACGTCAGCTCTTCATATAATTTTAGGAGACAGTATGCCTCTGGACATAGTTAGAATAACGGGCTGGAGAAATAAACATGAGGATTCTGCGAGTGAGATGCCAGAAGTTCGTTATGCAGCATCGTTTGCTGGGTAGGAGACACACCAAGTTTAATTGGTATATATTAGATTCTACATGTCATGTTGATGTACTCACAGATGTTTTGATATATTTCTTTGGTGGGGCTGCTGGTTGTGATCAAGCAACGATTTTCTCAGTGACGGACTATATTGATGATCTTTTCAACAGGTATGGTTTCTATGGAGATGTAATGAGGGAGAGTGAGGATCTGCGGTGGATGGGCCCTGCTCGTTATGATATGGCAGGCTTCAAGGTCTTCATGCAACTCAAGTAAGAACTTCGAATATTGCCGCTCTTGGACTGTATCGAATCTTCCCTAGAGAAAAAAAATTGTATTATAGAATGTATTTTTCAATTTCAAGTTTCTCGGATAATTCATTAATTGAGCTTGTGAGTCACATGGTTCGAAACGTATTGATTATGCAACAGGAGTTATGAGGCTGAAATCTCGTTTCTCGATATTCCTCAAAAGCAGTCCGATCCCCAAACAGTGATACCACAAGGCCCATGGAGTAGAAACGCATCCTTCAAGTCAAGACATGATCATAAAAATAAGGTTCGCTCATGATATTGTAGTGCGGTAGTGGAAACTACCTTATAAACAGTGGCTCAGTGTAGTTCTTATGAACAATTTTCATTCTGAGTTGCCTTACATTCATACTTCCGGATAGAGTATTGCAATCATTAATCCACTAAATTCTGATCAAGCATAGGTTCCAAGGCTAACGGGCTGTGCGATGTTGCAGGTTGTCTGCCTTGCAAATTGTGCAGTATGTGCATCAGGGTTTGATTTTTCCCATGTACTCAACAGTGATAGTGATTCAGAGAGGGGTCAACATGGAGAGGGGATGCAAGCACCAACATGGAGAACATGCCATACGAAATTCCATAGCATAGGTGCCGCAGTCATGTCTTGTCGGAATGATAAAGCACCTGAGGGAGTGGCTGCCCACGCACACTTGGCAGATGGTTTGCTTCACCTGATCCTTATTCGAGAGTGTTCCCGTCCTGATTATCTCAGGTTTGTTCCTTTCAGCTACTGGACTTGTCAGGGTGAGAATGTTAGGCTGTCAATAAGTACGATTTCTAGGTTAGTTATGTTTTCAGAACAATGCATGCTTCTTGTCCTAAGTATGAAGTGGCTTATGATTAATTACAAGAGTCCTGAGACATAGCTTTTGAAACTTTTGTACTGAGGGTGACTGCAGGGATGGACATCGTTAGATGGGTTTACTTAGAGTTATGCAATGACTTCCTCATATAGAGCAACGTATATGGATTTGTCTGAATGCGTGGTTGAAGATGGGATGAGTATTAATAGCACAAGTTCGCTTTGTAATGTGCTGTTCTCTGAAGCGAACTCTTATTCAATTATGTTTTCCATTTGTGTCCCAATCATTTGGGTTTTTCCAGGCAGCTGCTTCGCTTGGCCAGGCGTGGTGCCGATCCTTTCAATTTCTCGTTTGTTGATTATTATAAGGTATGAAGCCGCAGACATAATAAGTACATTCATTGTAAAAAAAATCTAGTCAAATCACATATAATTATCAATCTTTTCGCGAAACAGTTCGATCGTTACAAGATGTCTGTCTGCACCAGAACATGATTGAATCGTTGTGCCTGTTTTTTTCTTCTCTCTGCTGCAGACACCACTGTTTACGTTTACATCACATGGGGACAAGGAAAGCGTGTGGAGTGTGGATGGTGAGCTCCTTCCAGCACGCCAGCTTACAGGACAAGTCTTCCGTGGGCTTGTCAATCTATTTGCAAGGGGTCCGGAAACATGAAAGTGGTGACCTTTTTTTTGCTCAACAGGATGACTCCAGGACAAAGGTGTGATTATGATGAACGTCGAGAGCAGTACTAGTAGTACATTTTAGTAGTGTTCATATCGTAGAGTGATCTAATTAATTGGTTCAGGAGAGGATAGGAACAATGAAATAAATATGCAATCATATGCTGTAACAGTACATAGTGAGGCCTTAGCATTTTATGAAAATTCTCCTGTTAGAAAGGAGAGGAGAGACGGACAACAGCGATATGTAATAGATGGGGAAGAAAATAACCCCAGTTATGTTTACTTGGTGCAGTGTTCCTGCTGAATGTAATCAAAATAGTTTAATATATGGAATAACATCCATGTTTTATTCACAAGCTACATCACCATTGCAGCACTGAATATGTAACCAAAATAATAGGGGCACTAGAATTATCCTCATTTATCATTCATTCACAGCAGTCGTCTCTCCTTCCATCCCTTGTTGCCACCTCGTCTTAGCTGATGTGGCGTCACATATGCCAGCGCAGCCCCACTGATTGAAGTATAAGACGCATATCTGAATCCGTCACCGAACCCAAAACCGACACCACCAACCAGGCTCGTAGATTTTAGAAACTAAATGTACGCCTTCGATACTTTAAAGTGATTTTATTCACACAGTAACGGTATTCAGCATATATCGCAATAACGAAAAGACCCGCCCCAGTGGACGATTCGTCGAATTCCAGTATTGTCCCCTTCGCGGTTTATACCTAGGTGATACTGTCACGATACTAGTGTAATATCTAGATAATACCCGCTAATACTCATGCGCTCATGTTGTGCGCTGGACGAGAATACTTAAGTTTTTGTTGCAAATCTGTGAAGGTTGCTTGTGGAGCCTCTTCCCGGAGAGAGATCTACACAGCTTCGGCACCGCATTGCATCGCCTTCACTCTTCGCTCTTCTTCGATTCGTAATCTATGTTTCTTCCTCTTTCCAGGGAACTAGTTCTCTGATTAAACGGTTGGGTGGCGAGGAAGTTCAGCCAGTTGGTTCAGCGGAGGGGAGTGTTGCAGGATTGTGGTTTTCGCAGCGATTCAGGTTGCGCGTGGGAGGGGTGAGCTTATTGCGAGGAGCGTTCTGGAAGGCGCGGGAGGGTGCATTTTCTATCCGTGATCTAGTTTTGGAACGCGCTGGGGCATTGATGTGAGCGTTGTGGGGTTTGAGGATTGGCTAGGGTTACGACGATGAGCTCGGGTGTGGCGTCGCATTAGATTGTGGAGCTCTTGAGGGATAGTTGCAATGGCGCCAGCTGCGGAGGCGAATCCTCCGTCGCCGCTGCCGCTGCCGATGAGCCACAGGTCCGTGGTGTCGATGTTCGGGGACGATGGCGATTCCGCGCCGTTGTGGTTTAAGAAGGATGCGTTTTCTTCGCCTGCGTTCGATCCCGAGGCGTACATTTCCGATCTGCGGCGGTTTGTGCCGTTTGAAACCCTGAGGGCGGAGCTTCGTGGTCATTTGGGAGGGTTGAAGAATGAGCTCGTGGAGCTGATCAACAGGGATTATACAGATTTTGTAAACCTGAGTACGAAGCTCGTGGATGTCGATGGCGCCGTGCTGCGCATGCGGATGCCGTTGAATGAGCTGCGGGGGAGGCTTGTGATGGTGAGGGATAATGTGAACGCTACGCTGCTGAAGTTGCAGGACGGGTTGAAGAGACGCGCGGATATGTCTGCTTCGAGGGAAATTCTGGAGTTGCTGTTGGACACCTCTCATGTCGTCTCAAAGGTTTCTCATTTTGGCCGTTCTTGCTCGATACATTGTTGCTTTAAAGTTTCCAAATCACTCTTCAGGCAGCTTCGTCCCCTCTTTCTTCGAGAGTTTTGGCAAAGTGCGTCGCGTGATATTAAACTAACTAATGATAGAGTTCTCATTGCCTCAGCCTTAAACCAATGAGATTAAATTCCAAGTAGTCGATTTACTTACTGCAATTGTATGGAATATCAAATCTGCTGCTTGGAGCTGTATATATTTTAGTGGTGGATTGTGTAAGTAATCATCGAATCTCATAAATGCAGCTCACCTTGTGGGACTCAACGTAGTGATTGATTGCATTCAAAACTTGTCTACTTCAAGTTCTCATATCTGTTAATACTTCCTATATCATGTTTTAGTATTTGATCATGAACTTTGCTAATGTTTCGTTTGAGAGTTATGCAGGTTGAGAAGCTTCTACTTGAGTTGCAAAGCATGCCCGAGGAAGGGCCGCAGGTGCCCCAGGCTGATAAGAGCGATGGGTTTAGGAGGGTTTACAGTAATGGTAACTTGGGAGAAGAGCAGGGTGCCAGTCTGGAAGAGACACGAAGCCGATTACTGGAAAGAATTGCTAGTGAAATGAATCGTCTGAAGTTCTATGTTGCGCGTGCTCAGGTTTGTTATTCTCTATGCGTTTATTGCAACATTAGAGACAACCTTTTTCAATCATTTATGCTATCATCAAGCATAGGCCTACAAAGCCAATTATTACATGAAATTTTCTTCTAGTGCATAATCCTTGCACATGATCTCATATTCATATCCCTTCCATGAATATTCTCTCTTTTATGGTACAATAGTTACCATCCACCAGCACAGGACTTCACACAGAAGCGTCGCAATACAAAATGACTTAAATTCCACATACTTTTTTTGTATCACTTATAATTATTTGTAACTGGCGATAATATCAATTCTACATGTCACAGGGAACCTTGTCAATATTAATGGCCGGTAACGAGAACAAGAATATTGGTAATATCATGGTAATTACTTGCTGTATTGAACGAAAATTTGCAATATTGGTCCCCTGTTAAATGGGCCATGGTTCCCTCTGTGTACTAGGAGATATATTGGTTATTAACATTCACCGCTATGAGAGTATCTGAAAAAGACGTTCAATTTGCTGTTTACTGTGTCCCATAGGATTTGCCATTTATTCAAAATATGAAGGCTCGCATAAGCAGTGCGGACGAGTCTTTGGATGCTGCTTTACGGCGTTGCTTTGTGGGAGCTCTTGAACGGCGAGACGAAACGGTCATTGTCCACTGCTTACGTGCATACGCTGCCATAGACAACAGTGCTGGAGCTGAGGAAGCATTCCGATCTGCTGTTGTGGCGCCATTTGTACAGAGAATTGTTTTCTCTCAGCCATCAGGGGTTGCAGCTACTCCAAGAAGTGACAGGCTTGAAGAAGTGCTGGAGGAAATCAAGGTCCACGTTCAGACTGACTGCCAGTTTCTTCTTGACAAGGCTGCAGCAGGTAGTGATTTTACCTCTGAATGCTCTTGTTCGTTAACAGCTGCGTCGTAGCTACCTCGTGCTGAGAGGCTGTTGCACATAGAGTTGAATATTTACATGGTTCACCTATCCCAAGTCCAGTTCTAGGAGATCATAGGTCTGACCACCTTGTCACTGTATACGGTGACTGATATACTTGACTGTTTTCTTGGATGCTCGCAGCGAATTCCGGGCTCCTTGTGTTTGACTTTTTGAGCAATTCGATTCTGAAGGAGGTTCTCTCATCATTACAAAAGGGAAAGCCGGGTGCTTTTTCCCCTGGGAAGCCTACGGAGTTTCTGGCCAACTATAAATCCAGTCTGAAGTTTTTAGGATTCCTAGAAGGTATTAATAATCTGCGACAATTCCTGTAATTTGCTGTGCTGTAACGCGTACTTCCTTGTTTACCATCTTCTGAAGCCCTGTTCTCACGATTTTACTACGTGTTTTCAGAGTACTGTCGTTCACAGACTGCAGTGGGGGCCTTTCGAACAACAGTTGCATATGCAGATTTTATTAAACAGTGGAACCTGCAAATTTATTTTACTTTGAGGTATGTTGGATTACTTCAGGAGAATCACAGAAGCAAAGCTGAAGGGTTTTGAACGACGCTTGTTAGTGCATTTAACCAGTTCTCTCCATTTGCAAATGGTAATGCAGTGACACTAGCGTATGTTAAGATAAGAGAGGACTTGCTACTCTATGTCTGAAAACGTGGCTCTAGTGGCTGTTTAAGCAATCATTTTGGTTTTAATATTCTTGTGATATTTTTCTTTTCGAGCAAATCAACTAGATACTGGTGGTGATTGGCTCACACATGGTGGGCTTCTGGCAGATTTCAAGAGATTGCGCAATCTTTAGATCAAGCCCTTGCCGGACCTTCAGTAGCACAGAGAGGACTTGCTAAAGCTGGAGAGAATAGCCTAGGGCTGGCCTTAAGCTCTAGTTGCACGTTGTGGGAATGTCTGCAACGCTGTTGGCAAGATGATGTGTACATTGATGCCATCTCTGACAAGTTCCTGCGTCTTACGCTTCAGTTGCTAGCAAGGTCTGCAAATGACACAATTTGGTGTACCCTACGAAATTGCTCTGATTCTACTAGTTCCAGTCCTCATCAGCTTTGCAAAAGGATTTAATAATTTGAACTCTTCTCACCAATTAGGGTTTGTAGGTGGTGTCAAACCGAAAATATTTGTAGAGTTATACACAAAAAGAACATTGACAAGTGGACTTCGCTTCCATGTCCATTTCCATATTAACCTTAGCCATTGTCAAATTTTCAGACATGCGACATGGTTATCAGTTGGTTTGGCAGCCCGCAGAGCCGGCAGCGCAACTAACCATCTTGGAGGCGAGTGGGCGCTAGCTTCTGCTCCCGAAGATTTTGTCCTTGTAAGACCCCATTCCTCTACTCGTGATATTGTGCTGCCCATCCTATCAGTGCTTCTAACAAAGTTATCAGAAAATCTCTGGATTCCATTGTTGTGTAGACACTTTATCGGTGCATATGAACGCTCTACTGCTGCAATGATTTAGGAGCATTTATTCTTATCATTTTTCCAGGAAGTGCTATCATTCTGGGCTCAGATTTGTGAGGTGGCTGTATTTGTTGTGTGTGCAGCTTAGGCATGACGTGGAGCTTCTAGTGCGTATGATCAAGAGTTCCTATACCGAAGAAGTTTTGGCTCTTCTTAATGGTAGCGCAGAAGACGTCACGGCGGTGGTGCGTGAAAGCTTGTCCATGGGTTCGCAGTCTCTGTTGACTATGGTACCTGCTCTTTCTGATGTCCTGACGGAGGCATTGACGGAGAAATGCGTAGAGGTAAGATTGTCTTTCTCCTTGCAACTTTTTAGTAAAGCCACTTTTATCGGTACACCTGAAGAGCGTAGGGGCATTTTGACCTACTTCAAAATGCACCACCATATGTTAATCGCAACATACCATTTTACCTTTTTGCAGGTGCTAAAACAAGCCAAAGGAATCATTGCAACTTATCGCATGACTAATCGACCCCTTCCCAGCCGCCACTCACCTTATGTTACAAGTGTCTTTCAGCCTCTTAAGGTAACAAATCTCCTTTCTATTATTAAGAATAATGTTACCTACAATCTTTCTTTACCATTTTTGATATTTTAATTTTTTGGTCTTGTGCTTCTCTGCCCTTAAAATTGACTTTATTTCTGACAGAAAGGTTCTTTTTATTCCCTGCTTTAGAAATCATCACTTGTTCACTTCAAAGGTTTTTTGGTATTGATCTGAATTATTTTTCTCGCCAACGCAGGCATTTGTGGACGATGAACGATATGCGCATGTAACGAAAGAGATGCAAGCCGAACTTATCACCTCTGTGTCGGAGAAAATAACTGCTCAGTATGATGTTTTGGCACGAGACATGGTATCAGTGGTAAGTAATCTGTACATGCCCCTGGCCCATGAAGCTTGTCCCTTGGAAGTATGTAAGGTAGAAACACCTGTAACCGATAACTTAAAGCAGTTTAGCATATCAAAGCTTGGGTTATCGACAAGGAGATATTTTTGGTTCATAGGAAAATAAGGTTCATGAAGAATGAGCATTTTTTCATGAATTATCTCCCAATATTGAAATTTGTACAATTTTTCAAAGTGAAAAGTACTTCCGAACCAGTAGCCGATATATACAAATGAGGTACATCTGTTCTTTCATAATCTAGGAATTAGAAGATATCGGCTATTGGTCATGTGTCGACTATAGGTGTGTCAACCTTAATGACCTAGTTCATAAGCCATTCACCCCTAATATGGTGCCTCTCGTCATCATCTCCAGGCTAGACAAACGGAAGCTTCTTTGCAGCTCCTGAGGCGAGGTGCACGACAAAGAGGCGCAGGAGGAGCTGATACAAGTGACAACATCTCTGATAACCTATCTGACAAGATTTGTGCTCAATTGTTCTTGGATGTTCAGGTACTCCTCATTCTGTTTTTGTGAAATTATGTTATTGCAACATTTACACATTCTAGGCCTTGGTACGTGTTAGGAGACTTCAATCTGCTATGTGTTGTAAAGAATGGAAAGAAGCAAACGAGCTCACTATTTAGTTATGTGAATTGAACATCTGCCATGTAAACAAAGATGTTCTTTTAACATACGAGTCTTATTATGTTTGACAAACAGGAATACGGTCGGCGTTTGGCAGCTTTGGGAGTTGCAGCAGCAGATATACCAGCGTACATTTCCCTTTGGCAGTGTGTGGCTCCTCAAGATAGGCAGGAAGTCGTCCGATATACTTTATCTTGAAATACTCGTTAAAATGGTAGGTTAGTAGCATAAAATAGATCACCCATTCCTGACGCAATAATTTTTAGATAAGGTTTCACTTGTACTACAATCATTAATCCAGTCGTTACTTAAACATCTGCTCTCTACTGAGTTAATCATATTTAGACTAAAGGACAGAGCACTTTTATATGAGTATTGAACTTCGATCCACCCAATCTTGAAAAAAATAAATTAAATATCAATTATCTGATGCACTTTTTGAATTCTGCGGTAGATTAATTTGAGTCATAGTAAGAGGCATGTTCAATGAATCAAACGATGTTGACAAAAAATAAATAAAGAGTAGAATCGAATATAGTAACAGTAAAACTGATAACATTGGGAGCAGTAACGTTCTAAAAATGATTTTCGTTGTTAAAATTTCTAAAATTCTAATGTGTTGCCTCCACGGTGGATCGAACACCGGACCTTCAGTTTACAAGACTGACGCTCTACCACTGAGCTATAAAGGCAATACGCCACGTCAGCAGCACACTTTACCATATGCCACGTCATCACCAATCGGATGATTGTGGCATTGATCGTCGATGTGGAGTTCATATATTTAGAAACATACATGAATATTTCAGGATTAAATCTTGATGTAATACATAGATAACACATTTATTAATATACATTATTTTAGAATTAAAAATATAGAAAAATAATTTAATTTACCATGAACATTGTCTCCACCTTTCTTGGAGCTCTCTTCCAATCACAAGAGTAGCTAAGCTTCTTTTGACCCTCAAATAGAGTAACCCTATGTAACTTTCCGGAGAGCATTATAGACTTCCGCTTGAAGTTAGCATTGGTCAGTTTCCTTACTATCATATGATAGTCACCACACCCAGCCAATTTTAACAAATTCTCCAAGTGTAACCAAAATCCATATCTTCATTCCAAAACTCATTGCCATTGCTTCCTGTCTTTCTGCTAGGGTAGAATCCTCCAGAACCCATCACCCCCAAAACCAACCAGTAGACCACCCTTCCAACTACCCATGCCCTGAATCTTTTATTGCTCTTGTCATGTTTGATATTCTGAACTACAAACTATGTTTTTTATTCTATTTAAAGAGAGCTGATTGGATTAATTGGGTAAATTCTTTGACTCATTGATTCACGGTTTAAGGTTCAACCATGACCAACAACTAGTAAAGGTTTGATGGTAACCAAGAAGAGCCTATTGATTGCTTCTAAGTCTTGGATACTTTCACTTACAAAATTCATAGTAAATTGGTTTTTTGCTATTTATTTCCGGGAAAAACTGCCTTCAATATCATTCTTGTTGTGCCTTTTGATGAAAATTTTCAGAAAATACACCACCTATACTAAAATCCTTAAGTTGGCGGTTTAAAGACATTCTACCCTAAAACAAACAAACAAAAAACTCCGGGATAAGAATCCAGTCAATGAAGAATTGAAGAGCTTGGTGAAGTCAAATCCTGGAGTCCACTCCAGATGATGGCAGGCTCTGCCAAGACTCCTTTTTCCCTGAAACAAGACTCGCAACTTAACTTATCCGCAAGTTGACCCTGGCAGTCCAATTCGACTGCAACACAGGTGAGTCTGAGTCACCAACACAGGCTCAAGAATTGAGCTCACCGAGATCTGTGGCGCTTCTGGCTGGAGCCTGGTCACTGGTGGTGGTTGAAATAGGAACACAATTGTCTGCACAAAGGTTCCCCAGCTCGGCGAGCCCAAGTTGAAGCCGCACTTTCAGCTCTGCCGCATCATGCATGCACTCGGATTCGCCTCTCTTGCCTCTTTCATTTCCAGACTCTGCACTGTCGGTATCGACCACTGTGCATCTTCACCTGGCTACAAAGTCGACCTCTTGTTGTGGAATTAGTAGATAGGTAGGAACAGATTTCTAGGGGTTGCGGTATTTCCTTTTTGTTACGGAGCGATGGCAGCTACTTGTCATTTGCAGCTCGGTTCTGGTTGAATTCATGTCCGGCTGATCCGATACTAATGTGATTGGAAGACACCGTGCCGTCTGGAGGAGCTCGCTTGCTCGCTTGCAACTGGTGAGTACATTGTTTGGTTCAGTACATTGGGTTTGCGGAACATGCTGAGTTTGTAGGCTTGTTCTTTGTTGGCATTGAGTAGATAGCGAGATAAGAAGTGGGTAAGTACTAGACTCGTGCGGGTCGCAGATTCTTTCAGTCCGTCAGAATGAGAGGTCAAAGGCGTGAAAATGCTTGTATGTAAGTGTCAGATTTAGTGGAACATCACTGCCAGCTGCTGGAGAGGATTTTGCAAACTTGGGCAATGTGAGAATTAGGCTTACGGGCTCAACTTGACATTGAACTCATATTTGCAGGATGGGTGTTACATTTGAACTCATATTCTTTGCTCGTCTGCAACTTGGGTGTTAGGAAGGCCGACCACGGGGTTTACTTGAAGGTTGTAGGCTTCATCTACAAAGCAGTACGTACCATTAGTTACAGGAAGAGTTGGTTTTTTCTTTGAAATGATAATATAATGTGAGTTTGAATGAAGTATTGAGCGATTCCAGACATGAGCATTACATCTTACGACATTTTCTTGAGCCATAGCGGCGCTCAGAAGACATTTGTAGAGCAGTTGTATAGAGAATTGAGGCAGATTGGGCGTTACAGTGTCTTCTTTGACAAAGAGTCCATTAGACATGGAGAACAGATTAGCCCGATTGTTTTGCAACACGCGAAGATGTGCAAGTTGAATGTTGCAGTGCTATCGAAAGAGTATTTTACACGAAGTAGGCATCCTATGTTGGAGCTGGCTGCTAGTTTCACTGCTGCAAAAGATGGAAAAGGTGTGCCGTGCATACTTCCTGTGTTTTTGGCGCTCAAACCTGAGCACGCGAAGGATGACGAGAATCAGAGGGAATGGATTAAGAAGTGGGAACAATGGAGATTGAACGAGATAATGAGCAAGAGCAGAAAGGAAATACATATTTGTATAGAGGTATGGGAGGAAGCTTTGTGCATGCTCTTGGATACTCGTGGACCAATTTACTTTCCCAACGAGAATAAAAAGGATCCAGCGATATTTTTGAAGAAGGTAGCAAGGATCATTGTTGAGAAGCTTGATGAAATATTGATTAAATCACGGGTTAAAACAATGCTTCTAGACAACATGGGAGCTGAAGGGGTGCAACAATTGTACAAGGTAAAACTGATTTGAACACTATTTTCTTGTCTAACATATTCCCATGTATCTGGCATTTTGATAGATTTGATGTGGGATTTTCAAACTTTAAAGTATCATAATTTATCAATAGTAATGATGTCATTCAAACGTATCGAACTTGTAAGAGCGTGTCTTCGTTGTTTTGATAGTGTATCTTAATTTCTCTCAAAGCGTTTGGGGTCTTGTGGCATGTATGACTAGCAGGATACAGGCAAATCTGAGTCAGTACCAGCTTCAGATGTCATCAAGAATGGTGGTGCACATGAGCAAAACCATGTTGGGCTTAGGAGAAAGACCCAACATTTCCTTGAACAGCTGAGTCTATTGATTACGGAGCTTGAGGATGAAATTGCCAAGAGTAGTAGTAGAATTGAGGACCTTCTGAAACTCTTGCAAGGTCGACGTGATTGCTCTGAACGTCTGATTACGGAGCTTGATGATGAAGTGAAGGAAGACAATGCCAATTCCAGCAGTAGAATTGAGGATCTTCCAAAGGTTGATCGCTCGTGCTTTCACACACGTGCCACTCCACACAGGAACCAGCAGGACTACTCTTGGAAATGGGCACACCCTGTCTCACATGAGGACTGGTTTTTTGTGGGAAATGACCAGTATCTGGGGTTCCAATTGCATTACGGTCAGGGAATTGATAGAAATCAGAACATCCAGAGCAACCAGGTACACCGTTCATCATATTATATAGGAAGCACCCTAATTAAGGAAGTCTATTAGTGTGGCTCTCACTGATATGTAATGAATCTGTATTGGTTCTTTCAAGGAGTTTTTCCTCGGCGAAATTTTGTAAAGTCTGTAGATAGAATTTCCAAACACTGAACATCTGCACTTAAACATACTACTGTAGATGATCACTCGTTTAGGTTTGCAGGATGTTTAGCCATGAGTTCGATGGACGCATTATTATATATGCAATGGGCTTGGGATACGTAGTGATGTTATAAGTTGGATGAGAGATGGAGATTCAGAAATCCTATTTCTGATAAGGTGTAAATTGGTGTAAAAACAGTTTTTATTTTGAATGATGCAGCTGCTATTGTACAATCAATATTACAGAATCAGCTATCAATCATCTACTCCAAATAAGGCTCAATTTGCTAATACTTGATTTCATTACTTTTTTGGGATAGAAGTGGATGTTTTATTGTATCTCATATGTGGAAATTATTGGAACTTGGCTCTCCTGCCGGAATTTGAATTATTTGACTATAGTCTGCTTCCCTTGACTAGGTTTGAAGTAGATGTTTTAGTTCTACGTCACATCATACTTTGGTGAGAGCAGGTGCAGTGTAGACAGAAGAGAGGAGCTGCTGGACTCTGATTTACATGGTTGGGATTTGTAATGCACCTTCTCATGTTCCAATTAAGACTTCTTTTCCCTGACTCTTATCACAGAGCTGTAACAAAAGCCCAAAACATCAAACCAAGACTAAATGATGCAATCTTACACAAGACCAAACCGAGAAGTTGCTTGTTCAGAGCTCGTAGAAAACAAATGAACCACCGTGACTATCAAATGAGGGAAATAGTTGACACATTTTATTTGAATGAAGTACTATGATACATGAGCTTGTGCTCCAGGTGAAAGGGTGCCTTGAGTTTGTTAACCGTAGTCTAGACCAAGCAACGGTGAATGCATGGTTCTCCCGAGCATTGGCTGGGGCTCTTCGTAAAATACCGATAATCCGAGCTACGTAATCATTACATTACGCATTGTCAGGGGAAATCCCTCTGTTGACTCCCACATGTCCAACTCAGAACCCGCATGAAGCGATGTGAGTGACATTGAAAAAGGTGCATTCCGATGCTTGAGGGAAGCATGCCCTGATGTAGCCGCAGTCACAGCCTTCGTGCCTTCCCATCTCGCATCTAACTTCCTCACCGGGCAGACATTCCATGCCTGGAGACTGGCACACTGCAATAGTTCGAGAGCATTCAATGAGTATTCGCTTTCAAGCCAAAGAATAATTGAAGTAAAAGATTAAATCCAAAGAGAAACGGTATTCCCCACTCTCGACAATGAATTGAAGGATAACCTCCCAGTTCAAAAAGATAGTCTCAAATATTGGGAAATGATCGCAAGAATGATGGCAAATAACACTGCCAGTACCTTTCCTACCACCCAATCCGTCACTAATCACGAATATGTGAATCAATGCACTCGATATAAAAGAATCCAGAGTTATTGGGTGCGAGTGGACGAACAAACTTACAAAGAGGTAAGACATCCTCCCGCACAGCAGACGGGGATAGAAGTTTCCGCGCTTGCGTGTTTGCAGTGAGCGTGTTGGTAAGGGCCTTGTTGAGCTCATATAATTGGGTCAACTGCACTCAGATTCACGTGAGCTGCGTCAGAATTCACAACTCGAACTAATATGGCAACAAACTTCATCGGAGAGCTACCGTGCAGGAGTACATTCGGCAGGAGATGAGGGCGACATTCTTGAGCAATCTTACCCTCGAGTCGGCTTCGGCCTGCATTCTTGCTAAGTCTTGCATGGTCATATACTTTCTGCTCATCTCTGCAGATACAAAATGTCAAGTTAGGCCCTGGAGCAAGACAAACCGCATCTAATCAATGGATGGTCTGAAAACACTACTAGATGCTCTACTTGAAGGGACTTCAGAATTAGAGATGCAATCCAACGTATTCTTTGAGGAACCGCGTCTCTTCAACTACAACTGTGTTGGCGAGACCCAAATCGCAATTCCCATCAGAAGTTAAAGATGAGGATTCGCATACCTGTGACGACAAGCAGCAGTAGGATAAACCCCATAATATCCCTGGCATGCATGGTGACTAGTTTTCAAGAACAATAGCCTGCACCACAGAGAGCTCTGTCAGCCACCGATATCACATGTCAAGCCCCTCCCGCAAACAGTATTTCCCCAAAGAGACAGCGGAACACTGTCCGATGAAGGTAAGATCCCCTTAAAAACTTAAAATAAATGATTGAAAATGCAGGGATCAACAAATGCTCCTAACAGATCGGAAGAATTAAAAACCAAAACTCCCACTCCAACAAACCATTGAACAGCAAAGCTACAATCAACGACGAAACCCAAACTCACAATGTTATTGTCAAGAAATTCTACGCCCCTACCTGCGATAGAACAAGCTTGGGCACGACACACACTGCTCAAACGCGCTCTCGCTGAATGCTCTAGTTCTCGAGGGCAGCAGACTGGTGCACTTTGAAGTGAAGGCAGGGATGAGTGGGACAAAGTCAGAAAGGACAAGTGATGATTTCACAGGAAGGCCGCTCCTTTTTCTTTTACAGCAGAGAATGGCGATGCAAATCATGCACCAGGCAGCCTGGCTCACTGATTTGCGTACCCGGGGCATATGCGGTCAATCATCGGCCTCCGACATGCAAAGCACCACCCTAGCATCGATCAAACGGCTCCATTGCATCCTAAACTTAATCCCTCTCTAATCCCGGAACCTGGCTCAATTATTCCCAGTAACTCTAAACATAGTCACCTGGCAGCCAAGGTCATTTGCAAATAGACCATGGCAATTATGGAGTTGACAATCGGACGGAAGGAGTCAGATCTACACACACTGGATCCCACCACTGACCGTTGCTACCAGAGCCTTGTCAGAACTAAAAATTCCTGCATCTGGGCCCGGATTTAAATGCAACTATGCCGATGATAAAACTGTTTTATGGAGTAATATTTTCTCGTCGAGGATTCTTCAACTGGGTGTTCGGGTGAGCCCCACGTTGTTTGCTGTGAGACTGTCATCATGGGAATGTAGAATTGTGTGGGGGTCTAAAAGTTGTTAAGAATCATGAAGTTTGCTTGAGCTTAAATTACTGGAGCTGAAACATGGTTAACCAACTTGTTGGATTGGAGAGTGCATTCTTTCGGTGTGAGATGGGAAAGGTGAAATAATGTGGGTGATATTTGTGGATTCGTACGGTAGAGTGGAGACTCCCAGGTTTCATCTTTCTGGCAGGGAACCAGATGGATAGCAATGTGGCCAGTCTGGTTTGGAATGGGTTGCAGAAGTTGAAGGTGAAAGAGAATTCCACCGGTCTGTTGAGTGGTAACTGGTGTGTTTGTGCAGTGATGTCGTCCATCGAAACATATTTTTGGCAATCATTGTTCAATCTCTTTGGAAGTGGCACCACAGAAAACAGTTGGCGTGTCAGGCTGTTGGGCTGTGCAATAATGGAGGAGGCTACTGTAGAATGGTATTATTGAATTATTAGTTCATTCCGAACAGAGCGTTGTACATTGAGGCTCCCTGGTCATCCGTCAGGATTCGGTTGCTCGGCCAACATAGTATCTAATCACTTCCAAGTGGCTGATTAAGTGAGTTTCAATTCTGCAATGGTATCGGCAGTAGTCATTGGCATATAACTATTGACGGACAATGCAAAACAAAATGTCAATATCTGAAATTGTGCCCCCAGTGAGGATTGAACTCACGACCTTTCCCTTACGAAGGGAACGCTCTACCACTAAGCCATGGAGGCCCTCATTGCCACGTGTAAATGACTCGTGTAATCTTAACCGTTGATGGTGGAAAGTCGCATCTCGTCATTTTTAAAACAATAATCAAAACAGAATTTCGCTTGCAGTATAACATCATTGCTCTTAGAAGGTGTTTTTTCCATCGGGTGCAGACAAGAGTTACTTTTCCATTCATAGGTTAAAAGAAGTTTGATTTAGGCAAATGATTGGTGAGAGAGCTGCAACAGAGGTGGAGAATAATCACAAAACTAGGATTACATAGAAACGATGAGAAGGAGTTGCCACTTTACATATGTGGACTCCGAATTCAATGTACTCTTTCTTCAAAACTGTGGAAAGAAGCTATTAACTGAGTCGCTGCTTCACAATAGTCACTGCCCACTTCCACGTTTCTGGAGCAGAGAGCTACATCCAGTCATCCCTCCCATGAAATGAGAGAATGTTAACTGAAGATAACCCAAATTACCACTTGTATGAAATAAATCATCTTGAATGAAATAAATCATCTGCTAAAAATCCTTGTCTCCCAGGTCTAGGGTGAAACAAAAAGACACTTGAACTGAGGGTATGGCTATTCAAAGCGGGAATGGGCGTATGCTCATTTGTTACCCTAATCTTCTTAAGGCTCTCCACCTCTGTCGAAGCTCTTTTCCAATTATTGGACTAATCAAGCTTTTTTTGACCTCCAAATACTATAACACCGAGGTTAAAATGTCCAAAGTGGAAGTCTAAAATGCAAACAAGAAGTAACTTAGGGTTACTCTATTTGGAGGTCAAAAGAATTGCTTGACTATTTTTATGAATGGAAGAGAGCTCCAAGAGAGGTGGAAAACCCTCACATGGTTAGGGTTAAAAGTGACTTAGGTCCATTCCCGCTTTAGATACCCGTACTCCAGGTTTAATTCACGTTCGTCCCTTTAGAGCCCAAAGTTTCTCTTCTTCTTCTTCCACCGAAAATCCATTCCCTGAGAGCATCCCCAGTAAGGCCTGAACCGTAAACCTGTAAACGGAAAGATGTAGAAAGACGTGAATTGCGGTTCAGGCCAAACCTGTATTCGAGCTTGTAAGCCTGTAATTTACAGGTCGAAACCTGATTTTGGAAGGTTTTTTGGGGCAAACCTGTAAATCTGTAAATGGTTTTGGAATGTTTTGCTTTGGAAAGGCACTCAGGTTTGGGAGAACGACGTTCTCATAATTACAGGTTTACAGGTTTACAGTACTACTGGGGATGCTCTGAGGCTTCTCTCCTGTAACTCATGGAGTCATGCATACTGCATCGAAGTCCATCACTGCACGATTACCGTCACCGTCCCTGAAACCAACATCATCTTCAAAATACGTATACTCTATCCATGAAATCTACCTCACGCACAGATAATGTCGGATTTGGGTACGTATCCCTTAAACCCTAAACCCTGCACTTCCTTCGATTCAACATTTTTGTGTGTGTCCGTGTGTGTGGGTGTTGATTAGGGTTTTGAGCCATGTCGAGGTAGCTATGGCTATGGTCACGCGATCGCACCTGCCGCGCATGCTGCGCACTGCGGCTCACCATCTCACATGCCCATGCCCATGCCCATCGCCGTCGCCTGCTTCCAGTTCTGCATCGGCCAATACCTTGTTTCAGCAATGCCGATCGTTTGTGCAGATGCGGACGCGTCTCGAAGTCGCTGACAACTCCGGGGCCAAGCGCGTCTCGTGCATCAAGGTTCTCGGCGGGGGGAAGCACGGCAAGCTCGGCGATCTCATCATCGCCTCGGTCAAGGACGCCGTGCCGCGGGGGAAGGTCAAGAAGGGGGAGGTCGTGAATTGCGTCATCGTTCGCGCTGCGATGCACAGGCAGCGCAGTGATGGGAGCGAAATTAGGTTTGATAAGAATGCAGTTGTAATAGTGAATAAGCAAGGGGAGCCTATCGGGACGCGTATCTTTGGGCCGGTGCCTCATGAGCTGCGATCGAAGAATTTTATGAAAATTTTGACGCTGGCTGATCATGTCACGTAGAAGGACTTCAATATTCTCAATTTTGGTCCCCTTTCAAGTTTTGCACTGGCGTCTGGCTCCGTTGAGTTTTGAGATCAGTAGTATGACGTGATGGTGCAGAGAGCGCTGTTTAGGTTTCCGCCATTTATGATTTTTCACGATTCTTTTAATTGATCAGCATATGTGCTCCATTTTAACGGGCTTGATTGTCTGAGCCTGTCTGATATCTGTTCTAAGTTAGTGATGATTACATCGATAGAGGGATATTGGACATGTTGTCCATTTTTTTCAATGAAGAATTCATTGCAAGGACAATTGAGTTGAAGTTTTACGTATTGATGCATAATTGTTTTGATAAAGGATTCCACTTCTGGTCATTAAAATAATTGCAGTACATTCTATTGCAGAATGGTGTGTTCTCAACGCACAGCCCATAGCTTAACTTGGACTTCCTGATTGCAGTGCAGCCCATTTTCCTGTTCTTTACGGGATGACTGTCGGTTTGTGTTCATTTTACGTTATATTCATGATGTGGTGCAGACTAACGCTGTTTTCCTCCGTTGTGAAGTTAGCTGTATTCGAAACTGGAGTGCTCCACATGCCACATGTTCTTGAGATTACGACGGGATTGGTTATGTGCACAATCTCCAGAGTCCAGAAAGATATCCTTTTTTCTCTTCGTTCCGAGCATGCTATACATTAGTAGCATAGTGAAGTACTATCTGCAGACATAGAGTAGATTGCACGCCGTTATGATTCATAGTTCATAGTCCTTCAGTTTCTACTTTTGCAGTTCTTGCAATTTGACCAGTTTCTACCGCTGACAAGTTAAGATTCTTGAGTTGGGTATGCGATCCACGTACGGTGTACGTGTTATTTTAGTGGCGAAGCAGTGAGTTGGGAATCTAATCAGCCGGTTCCATTAGTAGGTCGTTAAGCAGCAGTTTTCTCTTAACTGCCGCGGCTGCAGTGGCGTTAACGACATGTTTTATCCGACGGTGTAGATCAAATTCATTCCGGATTTCTCGCATCAAGGGATTCAGCTGACAGTGTCAGTATAAATAAGCTGAACTTCCACCATAGCCACATTGCGTTGCTGCTCTCCTTGCTTACAATTCGCCCGATTCCTGTGAGGACTCTTCAGGATTCCTAAAGAATCGATTCGGGCGGATTGGTTATCTCTGATTTTCCTTGGCTCTAGGACAATTGAATTGATTGTTTACCTATCTTGAAGGCAGGTGAACCTGAGGTCACAAACGTTTGCCTTCACCGTAGAGCGGAAAAGCAGTTCGTGCGCTGAGCACTTAAGGAACAGGGCCTGCTCCTTGAGATTCAGAACAGAACAAAAAAGAAATGAGGGAGTGTCTATCTATCCATATCGGTCAGGCAGGAATCCAGACCGGTAATGCTTGCTGGGAGCTTTTCTGCTTGGAGCACGGCATCCAGGTATGTGCTCTTCACAAAAGGTCTCTATTCCTTTGATTCATTGAATGCATCATCAGAATGTTTCAAACTCGCAACTCTGTGGTTGTGTGCAACTTCTAAAGACCGCATTACTAATAATTGCCGGATATTTCGCTCATCTGCAGCCAGACGGCCAAATGCCAAGCGACAAGTCATTAGGTGGAGACGAAGCCTTTACTACCTTCTTCAGCGAGACAGGTGCTGGCAAGCATGTACCTCGTGGTGTGTTCTTGGACCTGGAACCCACCGTGATAGATGAAGTGAGGACTGGCACATACCGCCAGCTTTTCCACCCGGAGCAGCTCATTAGTGGTAAAGAAGACGCTGCCAACAATTTCGCTCGTGGACACTACACGAGTAAGGCATCTTTCAGTGAGAGGATTAGATCATACCATTTGAGTTTGGAATTGTATACTGAGAGGCTGTTTATAACGTATTTAATAATGGCTATTGGTTCTGTTCTCCTTGGAAACTGTAGAAGCTTATAAACTGAATGCTTGTTGAGCTCAAGAATCAAATCTGTTGATGAAATGACAATTATTTGTGCTGTAGTTTCGATTTAATGTTCACCTCGTCAAATGATTGTGAATATTTCGTAACCTAAAACCATTTGAGTATATCATGAATGCAGTTGGGAAGGAGATCGTAGATCTTTGCCTCGACAGGATCCGCAAGCTTGCAGATAATTGCTCTGGTCTTCAGGGATTCTTGGTGTTCCATGCGGTTGGAGGCGGCACTGGATCAGGTCTGGGTTCTCTGCTTCTGGAAAGGCTGTCAGTGGACTATGGCAAGAAATCGAAACTATCCATGTGCATCTTTCCAAGCCCACAGGTGTCAGGAGCAGTGGTTGAGCCTTACAACAGCGTCTTGTCAACTCACTCACTTCTGGAGCACACAGATGTGGCCGTCATGTTCGACAACGAGGCCATTTATGACATCTGCCGGAGGCATTTAGATATTGAGCGACCAACTTACACCAACTTGAACCGGCTTGTTACCCAGGTTAGTGTCCGGTTTAATCAGTTTCTGTATTGAAAAGACTATCGAAATTGAATCCCTTTCAAGCTGAAGAATTCTGTCATTTCCAAGTCATATCACCTGAATTTTCATGGAGCTGCGTTGTGTCTTCATCCGACAGACTTGACCATCTGGTATCAATCCCTGGTTAAGCTTCTAGGAGATGACCACAGCATAGTCACATGATCATCTCAGGCTACCGTTTCACATGCCGCGGTAGCATAATGCACAATTCAGTCGACATCTCGATCACGCGGCTCCAGTTGACGTTCACATTTATCTGCAGGTCGTATCATCGCTGACGGCATCCTTGCGTTTTGATGGAGCCCTAAACGTGGACCTCACCGAGTTTCAGACGAACTTGGTGCCTTATCCCCGGATACATTTCATGCTTTCAAGTTACGCACCAGTGATTTCCGCCGAGAAGGCTTACCACGAGCAGCTGACAGTTTCTGAGCTCACCAACAGCGTGTTCGAGCCCTCCAGCATGATGGCCAAGTGTGATCCCCGCCATGGCAAGTACATGGCCTGCTGTCTGATGTACCGCGGCGATGTGGTGCCGAAGGACGTAAATGCCTCTGTGGGCACCATCAAGACCAAGCGCACCATCCAGTTCGTTGACTGGTGCCCAACAGGTTTCAAATGCGGCATCAACTATCAGCCTCCCACTGTGGTAACCTACAATTCTTTCTACCAACATCAATAATCTTAATCTTTCAACTTGCAGTTTTCATCACGTCTCTATAATTTAGCCCTCCAGAGAGGGCCAACATTTCAATTTGTTTGTTATCGTCCGTCAACAACTTTTCTTAACAATCCGAGAATGCTGTTTTAATGTGTTAGGTGCCGGGTGGCGATCTGGCCAAAGTCCAGCGCGCTGTGTGCATGATCTCAAACACCACCAGCGTTGCAGAGGTTTTCTCCAGATTGGATCACAAATTTGACCTTCTGTACGCTAAGCGTGCATTTGTGCACTGGTACGTCGGCGAGGGCATGGAGGAGGGCGAGTTTTCTGAGGCACGCGAGGATCTGGCAGCCTTAGAGAAGGACTACGAGGAGGTTGGTGCTGAGTCGAATGAGGGCGACGGAGATGAAGATGGTGAAGAATATTAGTGAACAACATCACTGAAGCAGCTTTTACACCTCTCTCCAGGCACTCTGCCTGCCCATCTTTGGGTCATGCCCATATTATGAATCTTCTAGACCCAAGGATTGTGTAACCAAGTTCTCAAACTTGGAGAATGCTCAAGGCACACTAAGGTTATTGGCTGGTCCAACTAAAGTTGCACCCCCATCCTTGTCCCTGCCAAAGGTTTGTAGATTGTAGAGCATTCTGCCAGTACCTGCAACAGGAGCGAAGCAACCTGAAGTACATGCAGTTTCATTCAGACTTAGTGTTCTCGGTGACTAAGGTTGACGCACCTATGACCGACCAGTTAAGAGATTTGCCACTGAGATTGAAGGTGTATAAGTTGAGGGAGATTTTCCCTTGAAGGGAAAATAGGTTTAAGGAGGAATGTAACTTTAAATGTCATGTTTACTTCTATATTTAATTCCCTATGAATTTTAAAAGACATTTTCACCTAAAACCGACCACCATGACACTAGAACGTGAGCACTATGCTACTACCAAAATATCCCTATATGATTCCCTTCGATTCCCTTTCTACCAATCATGCTTGATACTTTCTTCGAGGTCTCCCAAGATTTTGAATTTGAAAACTGGCCGGAAATGGAGGCAGGTAATAGAGAAGTCTACTGACTAGTCATGGGTACCTCATCGGCTATGGGTGCGGTCTCAATAGCGCGAGACATCATTCAGATAGTTTTAACAAAGATGAATAACGCGTCGAGTTCGAACAAAAACTAGTTTGAAGGAGAATGCCAGCATTCGCAGACTTGGCTACTTGGTATTCGAATGCTCCACCTATTTAGTATGTACTTAAAATGTGAACGCATTATCAAATTACAGTGTCTGTTACTCCTATGACCTACTATGTCAGCAATGCATTGACATGATTCCGTATCTTAAAAGCTCCAATTTTAAGAGAACGAAACGTGCAGTGAGTGCTTCGTTGTAGTAGATATCCTGATATTATGGTTATGATTCGGGTTGGGGAATTGGAAGGTAATAACACTGGCTGTGGAGCGATAGCTTTCATTAAGGGGTTCACAGTAGAGAAATGTCTGAAGAGATATAATCCCTGTTGTGCCAATGATCAGGTAAGGGAACGGACTCACAATCAATGTGTAATCAACCCAGCATCAAAGCAAATGCAACCCGTAATAACTACACGTTGCTTCTGTCAGGAAAAAATTAGAGTATTTTGCAGTAATCATACACCCAAGGTGTCATACGCCGATGAGTGTTCATCATCCAGAAGCTTCCAACAACTCACACGAACTAAACCCCATTCCAACACATGGCCTCAGAAATCCTGTGTCATGAAAACATCATCTCTTCCCCTCGGGAAGTTCAGATGGAGCTCATGAATCTCTCATCATCGGTCCCAAACACACAATCCATCCCCGATCAACGCTCAGTGGAAGAAGAAGTCGTTTTGATTATTCGCCCACAGTCCTCCGTTGAGCACTTCGCGATCTGCCTCACGGCCTTATCATCATCGCGCTGACCGGACACCATCCAACCAAACCCACACAAAACTTGTAGCCCCCGCTTCGCTCAGACCAAGGTGATCGGCTCCCCAGAGCCCGCAAGGCCTGCCTGAAGCAGTGACACGCCCACAGTGCTTTCGCTCTGCCAGCCCATCCGTTTGTGAAGAACAACTAACGAGGAAGGCCAACGACGTCCCAACCTCTACTCTAATATCTTCACATCAACCAGAACCCCGTACACATACACAGACTGTGTGGAACGCGGTAAAGCGATATGCTCATTGCCTGAGCGCACGCCCTTAATGCTCCATCCTTCCTCTTGCTACAGCCGTCAAGGCATAGGTACCACACCCACACACGGGCGCACACCTTGAGTACATTTGTAGCAAACCATGGCACCCTAATCACATCGACACATATATGTTCCCTCAGATCAGCGGGTTAACTATCATATGGGATGCGAAACATATGCTTCTATCCCCGTATCAAGTCTGTTGAGCTTGACGAAATTTTCTTGTCATCACAGAGATTTCTTGTGCCGGTACCTACTTTCAAAACTCGCGTCCGCAGCTCAGTCTCTGACCAGTTTCTCATTCACAGATCTCAGAAGCAGAACTGGCATTAGACTGGTGTTTGGATTCATCACAGCTCGACGTCACAACCGAAGAAAACAATCTCCAGCAAGTGATTGTTACTGACAGACACGGAACGTCTGCCTAACTGCCCACTCACCGACCACTCTAGCATAATCCACCATTCAATCACTGCGCAGAGGGCAGCAGCATTGTACACACGGGAATGCTTCATAAACCCTTCATAGGCCACATCCACAGCTCAGTCTCTGACCAGTTTCTCATTCACAGATCTCAGAAGCAGAACTGGCTTTAGACTGGTGTTTGGATTCATCACAGCACGACGTCACAACCGAAGAAAACAATTTCCAGCAAATGATTGTTAACAACAGACATGGAACGTCTGCCTAACTGCCCACTCGCCAAACACTCTAGCATAATCCACCATTCAATGACTGCGCAGAGGGCAGCAGCATTGTACACACGGGAATGCACGACGACACATCAACCCTAAACCCTAGAAATTATCAAAAACGAAAGAAGGCTTCGTGAAGGATCAGTTTTTCTGGCTTGGCCCTTCCGGGCTAGTTAGCACAGTTGGAATCAGCGTCGATCATCCGGGGAAAGTATCCTCATCTCCACTCACAAACACACAACTCTAGAAACAAACAAATAAACAAACAAACGAGACCATGCAAACCCTAGAAGAGAAAGAGATGAGTGTAAACTCTTGAATAGTAGGGCAAGCGCACGGGGCAGCACGAGCACCGTGGAGGGAGTTCTACGGTTGTCTGGCCGCTGCCGCACCACGAATCACGACGGATAGTGGTGCGACGGTCGCTGTGGGCAGAGCGCCGTGCGGAAGTGGTCTCAGAGCGGAGACCAGACCGGCCTTGGGACGACGCAGTGCCAAAGATGTCCACCAAACAGCAGAGCAAATAAATCGAGGTTGGGACGCTTCGGCAACAGCACCTACAACTAGTAATTAGTCCACCTTGAAGCCGGGAAAGAAAGTGTGTGTCTGGATTAGAGGAAGAGCTCCTTCAGGCGACGCTTGCTTATGCTTATGGTTTTTAGTGTCACTGCTGCTCTTTTCTTTTACCCTTTTTAGAGTAATCTTATGATGTTTCAATATCAACAATATAAGGTTTAAAATTTGATTGTCAAAAATGTGATGTTGAATTTTTGTCCAAATATTTTCATGTTTTTATATGCTATCGCGAGTGTTTTCAAAAACTTCATTATTCTCTGTATAATTTATCATCAGCAAACCGTATACGCATGTCCAACACTGCACATGTTCTGAAGCCAATAACGCATGCAGTTAAACAAGGGATTCATATAAAAAGGCAATTGCAACATGTCCCGTTAGTGGAACGACCTTTACGTGCATGCTTTACTTGCTAGGTTAAAAATACTTAGTTTTAATTACAACATTAAGTGAAGGTTCAAAATGCCCAACAAAGTAGAATACAAGCTATTATGTATGGCTAGAAGCTGGGATGTTCGAGTAGACATCTTAAATGCTCAAGGAAACATCAACGCCTTTGACCGAACGTCTTCTTAGACGCTTCTAAAATTCTCGTGTTGTTCATACATCATGTACTGCCTCACTTGAGTCCAATTCGGGCCATCATTATATGGTACAAAAAGTCGTTCTCCGTCTCCATAAGACATCACCAAATACGGGGTTTTCTTACAGAAATGACTAGTTTCCATTCTCTAAATTGTAAGGGTGATATTTATGGTGCATAGAGGCAAAAGGTAAGAGAAAAAATGTTTAAGGATTTAGACTCTAGAATCTTATCAAGTAAACTTTATGCACATGTAAACCAATCAAAATTTGATTCTAATTCATGCGTATGGACTCAAGTAGCGACAATCCGTAAAAAATTATCCAGATTGAATAAGTTGTACTTAAATGGTCTCATGTCTTGAATATAGACTTGGCTTTTGTTCTTCAAAATCTGTAGACACCTTCTACTATAATGAAGTGATCATCTATTAGGTAATGGTTTTCTTAGAACTGTTATTGGTGCAGAACCGGTTCTGTCGAGGTGGCGAGTCTGCGAGGGCGAGCCAGCTGGATAGAACCTCTTCTGCACCAATTACTGATTCCAAGAAAACCATTACCGGACGTAACTGGTGGCCACTTTGTTGAGCCGCGACCCTAATCCTTGACAGTCGGCCGCCTGTCATCTTCTTCAACGGTGTCGTCTCCCTCGAGCATTAGAGAAATGAGCGCCACTGGAGATTAGGGTGTTGCTTTGAGTTTCAAATTTTTGGGCGCTGCAGTTTGAGTATCAAATTTTGCAGCTGTAATCTGTTAGCATTCTCGTAGACTTGCATGATTTGCTTTGTTTTATGGCTTGTAGTTTTAATTTGTGCATGGTGCTTGCTATTTTCTGCATGAGCTTGAGGGTTTCCGGGTGCGCTTAGGATTTTTGCATGGGCTTGAGGTTTACAGCATATGCTTGCATTTTGAAGTTTTATATGAGGGTTTTATGTTGTTGTCGTATCAGTCTTGACGTTGTGTCGACTGCGATGTTGTGTCAAGGGTGTAGGTCAAAGCGTCGGTGATGCTTGAGATTAGAAAAAACTCTACTCGTGAGGACTTCATTGTTGCCTTCTTTTAATTTTGGGATGGATTTAACGTCTCCAGAGTCAGTTTCCATTTCTCCAAATGTTTCAAAGCGAGCAAAATCGGAGAAACGAGTTTCAATAGCCAAACCTATAGGTGTTGTTAGTGATGTACGTTGTAGGTCCATTTCAGAGATTTACACATCGTCGCAGCTGACGTTGATTGAAGTTCCTTGTCAAGAGACAGAGACAAAGGGTTTGAGTGATCATGTGGAAAATTGTTTCGGTGTTGTGCACTATGCAAGTTCTGGTGTTGGAGGTTCTACAAGTGAATATGAGAGAAATTATTGTGCCGATGTTTGTTCTTCAAGTTATGTTGTTGAAGAACCTTTGGATGCTGACGTTCACTTACCTACAAGTGATGGTAGAGATAATGTTTTTTTTTGCACGTATCACACAATCATGTCCTCTTGTAACTTCAGCTAGTTCCTCGTCAAGCAAAATAGGCCCTGCCATATGGTTATGGCCGAATTTTGCAATCGTTTATCATAACTATACTAATAATGCAAAACTTCTTCAATTACAAAAAGTCGGTAAAAACTGTGGACGTGAAAGACTACAAAAAACACTATGTGATCCCAATGAACATGAACTCAATGCATTCAAACATCCGAGCCTAACAAACAAGTACATCCAAAAACTTCTCTAAATACTCACAAATGGCATCTCTATCCAGGACTCAAATATGAATACGAGCTGATAGAAGTGCACAAGGCGGCGAGCTCGAAGCAATTCTGAACTACTCAAGTCAGAACCAACAACCAAAAATTCGAGATATGCACTTACAAACTTAGTGAGATTCTCAGAGATATAATAGCCAAGGAGCTCAATATATCACACCCAAATGACGACCAGTGGAACTAAATATGAACAGACTCACATAAAATACGACCACTGGAACTGCTTCAGTTTCTCGACCATGTTGCACTACTTCATGTTTGTCTATTCACATGTGTAGACTTGAGTAGAATGAAGATCATATACAATGTGAATCCAAGCAAGCACACAACTTGTGCAAATTGCAAATCATATGCTGATCATTGTAACAGTGAACACACATACAATTGGAAACTAATCAAGATTTCAAAGGCAACTAATCGGGAAGATAACTGAACCAAATTGCTATTGCCAAACCTTGTGATCGACGTTGAAATCATGCTACTAGTGCATGCGGTGAACAAACATATATACTATACAACTTCAGTGTGTTCCAAAATTGCCGCAACTTTCACTAATATCAAGTGCACTTTAACATCTGAGACGAGACCAGATGCTCAGAATTAAGAGCAGTAAGGGATGCAATCAATTAGATCACTGAAACCAACGTACTGGAGCTCAGAGCTCACATTCGCTTAAGTGCCTCAAGTGCAATCAACATCTATTTAAAATAGACTACTTAAAAGTTATAAATAGAGAAGGTTGAGCTTTTCAACTCACCGCAGCATTTTCTAGCCACGCTTATCAGTGCCGAGACAAAAATTGACTGCACGCAACTTCCAGAACTCTGTGTTTCCTCTTACGAAGAAAACAAATGTAGCGAAGAGAACAAATCTCCTCTGCACCTCGTAAGCACAATTAGGTTGATGTAAAGGATGTGCTAAAATTTTACGCTCATCTTCATCAGTGAAGAAATCAACCTTACGCCTAGCTTTGTTTGCACCAGCCTTGATTGACTTCTCCATCGCCAGAAGAACTGACTTGCTTGTGCGACCAAAGATAGGATGAGTGTGCATGAAAAAAGGTTTCTTGTTAATCCCTCTAGAATCGATCCTCTCTCTTTGAATGCCACAAAATATCCGGTTGAAACCTTTGTAGATTTGCATAACACTTTGACTAGGATAGTCCTTCACTTTTTTGTTCTTCAAGCACAAAAAAAACCTACAAAACAACTCTGACAATTCACGAAGAGGAATTTCCTCCAACGGCACTGAGGTATCTAATTTTGAAGACTCACTCCATGCATTAAACCAGTTTTTCACCTGGGAGTTGCTCTTCGTTGTATCGTTCTTTTGGTTACAGCGCATTTCTTTGTCAAAAGAAGCTTCATCAGATATGTCAAAACCTGCTTCATTAACAAAATCACGAGGAGACTCAACTACCATAGAATGATCAGTACTAAGGTTGAGACACCCATAGCCGACAAGTGACCAATAGCCGATATATTCTAATTCCTAGATTATGAAAGAACAGATGTACCTCATTTGTACATATCGGTTATTGGGTCGGAAGTACTTTTCACTTTGAAAAATTGTACAAATTTCAATATTGGGAGATAATTCATGAAAAAATGCTCATTCTTCATGAACCTTATTTTCCTATGAACCAAAAATATCTCCTTGTCGATAACCCAAGCTTTGATATGCTAAACTGCTTTAAGTTGTCGGTTATAGGTGTTTCTACCTTAATGGATACAAGAGTAGACTTGTTGATCACCTCCACAAGCACATCAGATCTCTCACTCAACTGCATTCTCTCATTGTTACGATAATCAAAAGGTTCATCAATGATAGAAAGTCCGATCTCATCAAGCCCTCCTGCATGCCATCTTGTGGTCCACAAATATTTCAGAAACAGGTATTCCTAAAAAAAAAACATTATCTCTACCATCACTTGTAGGTAAGTGAACGTCAGCATCCAAAGGTTCTTCAACAACATAACTTGAAGAACAAACATCGGCACAATAATTTCTCTCATATTCACTTGTAGAACCTCCAACACCAGAACTTGCATAGTGCACAACACCGAAACAATTTTCCACATGATCACTCAAACCCTTTGTCTCTGTCTCTTGACAAGGAACTTCAATCAACGTCAGCTGCGACGATGTGTAAATCTCTGAAATGGACCTACAACGTACATCACTAACAACACCTATAGGTTTGGCTATTGAAACTCGTTTCTCCGATTTTGCTCGCTTTGAAACATTTGGAGAAATGGAAACTGACTCTGGAGACGTTAAATCCATCCCAAAATTAAAAGAAGGCAACAATGAAGTCCTCACGAGTAGAGTTTTTTCTAATCTCAAGCATCACCGACGCTTTGACCTACACCCTTGACACAACATCGCAGTCGACACAACGTCAAGACTGATACGACAACAACATAAAACCCTCATATAAAACTTCAAAATGCAAGCATATGCTGTAAACCTCAAGCCCATGCAAAAATCCTAAGCGCACCCGGAAACCCTCAAGCTCATGCAGAAAATAGCAAGCACCATGCACAAATTAAAACTACAAGCCATAAAACAAAGCAAATCATGCAAGTCTACGAGAATGCTAACAGATTACAGCTGCAAAATTTGATACTCAAACTGCAGCGCCCAAAAATTTGAAACTCAAAGCAACACCCTAATCTCCAGTGGCGCTC
Organism: Ceratodon purpureus; assembly: GCA_014871385.1. NCBI lineage: Eukaryota > Viridiplantae > Streptophyta > Bryopsida > Pseudoditrichales > Ditrichaceae > Ceratodon > Ceratodon purpureus. The sequence continues at coordinate 2,841,451 of CM026427.1, read as the reverse complement.
ATTTCTCTAATGCTCGAGGGAGACGACACCGTTGAAGAAGATGACAGGCGGCCGACTGTCAAGGATTAGGGTCGCGGCTCAACAAAGTGGCCACCAGTTACGTCCGGTAATGGTTTTCTTGGAATCAGTAATTGGTGCAGAAGAGGTTCTATCCAGCTGGCTCGCCCTCGCAGACTCGCCACCTCGACAGAACCGGTTCTGCACCAATAACAGTTCTAAGAAAACCATTACCTAATAGATGATCACTTCATTATAGTAGAAGGTGTCTACAGATTTTGAAGAACAAAAGCCAAGTCTATATTCAAGACATGAGACCATTTAAGTACAACTTATTCAATCTGGATAATTTTTTACGGATTGTCGCTACTTGAGTCCATACGCATGAATTAGAATCAAATTTTGATTGGTTTACATGTGCATAAAGTTTACTTGATAAGATTCTAGAGTCTAAATCCTTAAACATTTTTTCTCTTACCTTTTGCCTCTATGCACCATAAATATCACCCTTACAATTTAGAGAATGGAAACTAGTCATTTCTGTAAGAAAACCCCGTATTTGGTGATGTCTTATGGAGACGGAGAACGACTTTTTGTACCATATAATGATGGCCCGAATTGGACTCAAGTGAGGCAGTACATGATGTATGAACAACACGAGAATTTTAGAAGCGTCTAAGAAGACGTTCGGTCAAAGGCGTTGATGTTTCCTTGAGCATTTAAGATGTCTACTCGAACATCCCAGCTTCTAGCCATACATAATAGCTTGTATTCTACTTTGTTGGGCATTTTGAACCTTCACTTAATGTTGTAATTAAAACTAAGTATTTTTAACCTAGCAAGTAAAGCATGCACGTAAAGGTCGTTCCACTAACGGGACATGTTGCAATTGCCTTTTTATATGAATCCCTTGTTTAACTGCATGCGTTATTGGCTTCAGAACATGTGCAGTGTTGGACATGCGTATACGGTTTGCTGATGATAAATTATACAGAGAATAATGAAGTTTTTGAAAACACTCGCGATAGCATATAAAAACATGAAAATATTTGGACAAAAATTCAACATCACATTTTTGACAATCAAATTTTAAACCTTATATTGTTGATATTGAAACATCATAAGATTACTCTAAAAAGGGTAAAAGAAAAGAGCAGCAGTGACACTAAAAACCATAAGCATAAGCAAGCGTCGCCTGAAGGAGCTCTTCCTCTAATCCAGACACACACTTTCTTTCCCGGCTTCAAGGTGGACTAATTACTAGTTGTAGGTGCTGTTGCCGAAGCGTCCCAACCTCGATTTATTTGCTCTGCTGTTTGGTGGACATCTTTGGCACTGCGTCGTCCCAAGGCCGGTCTGGTCTCCGCTCTGAGACCACTTCCGCACGGCGCTCTGCCCACAGCGACCGTCGCACCACTATCCGTCGTGATTCGTGGTGCGGCAGCGGCCAGACAACCGTAGAACTCCCTCCACGGTGCTCGTGCTGCCCCGTGCGCTTGCCCTACTATTCAAGAGTTTACACTCATCTCTTTCTCTTCTAGGGTTTGCATGGTCTCGTTTGTTTGTTTATTTGTTTGTTTCTAGAGTTGTGTGTTTGTGAGTGGAGATGAGGATACTTTCCCCGGATGATCGACGCTGATTCCAACTGTGCTAACTAGCCCGGAAGGGCCAAGCCAGAAAAACTGATCCTTCACGAAGCCTTCTTTCGTTTTTGATAATTTCTAGGGTTTAGGGTTGATGTGTCGTCGTGCATTCCCGTGTGTACAATGCTGCTGCCCTCTGCGCAGTCATTGAATGGTGGATTATGCTAGAGTGTTTGGCGAGTGGGCAGTTAGGCAGACGTTCCATGTCTGTTGTTAACAATCATTTGCTGGAAATTGTTTTCTTCGGTTGTGACGTCGTGCTGTGATGAATCCAAACACCAGTCTAAAGCCAGTTCTGCTTCTGAGATCTGTGAATGAGAAACTGGTCAGAGACTGAGCTGTGGATGTGGCCTATGAAGGGTTTATGAAGCATTCCCGTGTGTACAATGCTGCTGCCCTCTGCGCAGTGATTGAATGGTGGATTATGCTAGAGTGGTCGGTGAGTGGGCAGTTAGGCAGACGTTCCGTGTCTGTCAGTAACAATCACTTGCTGGAGATTGTTTTCTTCGGTTGTGACGTCGAGCTGTGATGAATCCAAACACCAGTCTAATGCCAGTTCTGCTTCTGAGATCTGTGAATGAGAAACTGGTCAGAGACTGAGCTGCGGACGCGAGTTTTGAAAGTAGGTACCGGCACAAGAAATCTCTGTGATGACAAGAAAATTTCGTCAAGCTCAACAGACTTGATACGGGGATAGAAGCATATGTTTCGCATCCCATATGATAGTTAACCCGCTGATCTGAGGGAACATATATGTGTCGATGTGATTAGGGTGCCATGGTTTGCTACAAATGTACTCAAGGTGTGCGCCCGTGTGTGGGTGTGGTACCTATGCCTTGACGGCTGTAGCAAGAGGAAGGATGGAGCATTAAGGGCGTGCGCTCAGGCAATGAGCATATCGCTTTACCGCGTTCCACACAGTCTGTGTATGTGTACGGGGTTCTGGTTGATGTGAAGATATTAGAGTAGAGGTTGGGACGTCGTTGGCCTTCCTCGTTAGTTGTTCTTCACAAACGGATGGGCTGGCAGAGCGAAAGCACTGTGGGCGTGTCACTGCTTCAGGCAGGCCTTGCGGGCTCTGGGGAGCCGATCACCTTGGTCTGAGCGAAGCGGGGGCTACAAGTTTTGTGTGGGTTTGGTTGGATGGTGTCCGGTCAGCGCGATGATGATAAGGCCGTGAGGCAGATCGCGAAGTGCTCAACGGAGGACTGTGGGCGAATAATCAAAACGACTTCTTCTTCCACTGAGCGTTGATCGGGGATGGATTGTGTGTTTGGGACCGATGATGAGAGATTCATGAGCTCCATCTGAACTTCCCGAGGGGAAGAGATGATGTTTTCATGACACAGGATTTCTGAGGCCATGTGTTGGAATGGGGTTTAGTTCGTGTGAGTTGTTGGAAGCTTCTGGATGATGAACACTCATCGGCGTATGACACCTTGGGTGTATGATTACTGCAAAATACTCTAATTTTTTCCTGACAGAAGCAACGTGTAGTTATTACGGGTTGCATTTGCTTTGATGCTGGGTTGATTACACATTGATTGTGAGTCCGTTCCCTTACCTGATCATTGGCACAACAGGGATTATATCTCTTCAGACATTTCTCTACTGTGAACCCCTTAATGAAAGCTATCGCTCCACAGCCAGTGTTATTACCTTCCAATTCCCCAACCCGAATCATAACCATAATATCAGGATATCTACTACAACGAAGCACTCACTGCACGTTTCGTTCTCTTAAAATTGGAGCTTTTAAGATACGGAATCATGTCAATGCATTGCTGACATAGTAGGTCATAGGAGTAACAGACACTGTAATTTGATAATGCGTTCACATTTTAAGTACATACTAAATAGGTGGAGCATTCGAATACCAAGTAGCCAAGTCTGCGAATGCTGGCATTCTCCTTCAAACTAGTTTTTGTTCGAACTCGACGCGTTATTCATCTTTGTTAAAACTATCTGAATGATGTCTCGCGCTATTGAGACCGCACCCATAGCCGATGAGGTACCCATGACTAGTCAGTAGACTTCTCTATTACCTGCCTCCATTTCCGGCCAGTTTTCAAATTCAAAATCTTGGGAGACCTCGAAGAAAGTATCAAGCATGATTGGTAGAAAGGGAATCGAAGGGAATCATATAGGGATATTTTGGTAGTAGCATAGTGCTCACGTTCTAGTGTCATGGTGGTCGGTTTTAGGTGAAAATGTCTTTTAAAATTCATAGGGAATTAAATATAGAAGTAAACATGACATTTAAAGTTACATTCCTCCTTAAACCTATTTTCCCTTCAAGGGAAAATCTCCCTCAACTTATACACCTTCAATCTCAGTGGCAAATCTCTTAACTGGTCGGTCATAGGTGCGTCAACCTTAGTCACCGAGAACACTAAGTCTGAATGAAACTGCATGTACTTCAGGTTGCTTCGCTCCTGTTGCAGGTACTGGCAGAATGCTCTACAATCTACAAACCTTTGGCAGGGACAAGGTATTCGAATACCAAGTAGGCAAGTCTGCGAGTGCTGGCTTATCCTTCAAACTAGTTTTTGTTTGAGCTCGACCCGTTGCAATTGTTGATGGTGAAATCCTGACATTATTTCTCTCCATCGGGTATTGCACACGGCGATCATTCCTGTGACATGTAAATGTTCCAGACTTCCGCGATTATATATTCTACTGGAAAATTTGTTGCGGATATGCATGGGCGCAGAAACCGCATCCGAATCCGCAGAATTCCCTTTGGTATTTCAGTTTATTAGGTTGTCATCCTTGAGAATGTGGGTGTACTTTGCAACCTTTATGCTGTTCATGATACTTCCACCGTGTTTTGACACCCCTCGCTCCGGAATTGAAACCATCATGTATGTGTGTTCTTATGACCTTCTGTATTTTAAATTACATTCAGATTCTTAAGATAAACTAGAATTTCGTAAGGTAAATTCGACAGAAATAGAGTTTTTGCAGACGAGCGTGAGTGGTAGAACTTTAGTAAGAGACAATGATAGTTGCTACAGTAACGATAACGAACGCTCCATACTGCAATCGAAGCCAAATTGGAAGGATATCCGTTGCAACAATTGCTAAGTGGAATGGCCCACCAGGCGTGTTCAATTGGTGAGATTAACTTCAGATTCTGTAAACTGCAAGCTCCGACCAAAACTCAATGATACATTATTCACAACATAGAATGCTACTCCTACATGCGCTGTTGCTTCAAAAATTGCACCACGTGCTCTGCCGTGCAATAAGCGACGGACTGGATAGTGACCATGGGATTCACCCCGGACGACGTCGGAAACACACTCCCATCGGCAACGAACAGCCCTTCCACCTCCCAGGTCTCGCCTCTGCGATCCACCGCCGACGACGCAGGGCCTGAGCCCATCCTGCAGCTACCCATCTGGTGAGCCGAAGCAAGCTGACACGAGGACCCCTTCGCGCCTCGCCTCTTCACCCTCGCCAAATACGCTTCGATCTCTTCACTGGATGCACCTGATCATCAACATCCACCAGTGTACATTCAATCAAACTGTCGAGGTTTTGCCTAGTTTTTTGAACTTTGTGGGAAATGGAATATGAATTTACCTTCGACTTTGAACCGCTCTCCATCCAACTGTTGTGTGCCGACTTCGACTGCGCCAGCTGCGATCAGCACTCTCAAGCTCTGCACCATTCCTGCAATTAGAGTCTCTTCGTCATAGGACGAGATGTGGTAATTGAACACGGGAAAGCCTTTGTTGTCGATCTTCGCAGACCCGTAGCCTTTGTCGCGGGTGACGATGGTTATGTGGCAAGTTCGGCTGTGGCGGAGGAGACGCTCCTTGCCATCCGCTCCTGTATATTGCAAGCACCAGTGGGTTAGCCATCTGCGTTTTGCATGTGAGCATGCAGGGGTGGAATCAGGGTAGATGAGAGGAGATTACCGGAGCGCCAGGGGTGGAATGCGGCAAAGACTGCGGGGTGGAATACGCCCGTTTCGAGTAGGGCTCCATACTCGGTGGGTTTGCGCGATGTCACAGGTGAGTAGACTGTCATGATGCCCCCCTCGTATGCCTTTCCTTCGGGCCCAACTCCTTCGGGAAAGTAGCCGAAGGTGGTGCTGGCGGGGTGCACGCGGAGGTACTTGCCGATGTTGGAGTTTGTGAGGCCGCTCTTGAGAAGGAGAATTGGTGTCATGAGCGCGCCGCATGACACCACAGTTGCGTTTGCCTTGATGAAGATCCGGCTGGGTCCGTTGCCGATCGTGGCCATGAGTCCTTCCGCCTTTCGTTTCTTCTTACCGTTAGGATTTGGGCTATGGAAGACATGCTCGGCTGTGCAGTTGGATAGGATGACGGCGTTGCCGGTGTTGACAGCGTCGACGAGCCATGTTTCGGCTGTGGATTGCTTCTTTCCGGAGGGGCAGCCGTAGCTGCACCAGCCGCAGTAGTGGTCGGAGGCGCAGTTGCGCTGCAAGGTTCCGTGATGGTACCCGAGTTTCTTGCAGCCCTCTTGGAGCACCGTGTTCTGGAGGCTGTGTTTGTCGACATTTGGTTGCACCGAGAGGCGCTCCCACACGGCTTGCATGGCCTGGTCGTATCGCTCGCTGTTGAACATGTCGAGGCCGTGGTCGTTGGCCCACTCGTTGCGCACATGCTCCGGCGTTTTGAACGACACGCACCAGTTGACGGCCGTGCCTCCGCCCACGACCGCTCCGGCGATGAGGGCCACGCTTGCGTCATCGGTGGACAGAGTCCCCATCTTCTCAAACATATTTAGCATTGCTGGGCCTTCGGTGGTCGCCATCTCTTGAGGAGCGAAGTACTGGCCCTTCTCTAGAACCACTACCTTAAAGCCTTGCTGGGCGAGAGCCGCGGCCATGACACCCCCTCCAGATCCAGAGCCGACGATCACAACATCGCACTCGAGGTTGATGTCATTGTCGTTCTTCGAATAGCCGAGCTTCTTTGCCTGTGCTTTGAAGCAGTCGTGAATCTCGTCCCCGATGGAGAAGCCCTTCGAGACGAGCATCGACTTAAGACCAGGATTCATGGCGTCAATGTGATTGTCTCCGAGTGGCCGTGGTTTCGTATATTCAGCTTCGACCCTATCTCTCACCGCTGAATCCATGCCCGAGTACCCAATTGCCTTCCATGCTACACCCTGTCCTTCTTCGTCTAGCTGATCATTCAAGAAAGATTATTAGGTACAATTTTTCAAGTCGAAAATTCTTTCAATTACTTGTATGCTAATGTGTGAAAGCTGACCTTGGAGTATAAAGCCCACCCGGTAACAGATTTCAACGCCTTGAACAGATTTCGGAACTGCGGGAGTGGGCTGCATTGCCAGCCTTGCAACACTCTCTCTCGCTCTCGCACGGTTAGACTTGAAAACTTCCGCAAGAGAGCACACTGAGGAGTGATTGTATTCACTCTGGCAAACGATGCGAGAAGACATGTACCCCACCCTGTACCGAGGAGTTGCAGCACTAGGAGCACGGACTTCGCCACAGGAGGCCTCATCAACAACAAGAGAGCGGCAGCGCACTGCGTGATTCTCACAAGGCGGCATTAGTTCATCAACCCCACCCAACATACAGTTATGTCCTCTTTATGGGTTGTGGAAGACCTAATTCTTTAGAGTCTTCAAATCTAGCAACTGTTCAATAACGTGGAATTCACAATGCATAGTGTGATAGAGGAGGAAACGTACAACATCTATCACGTCTTCATCGGATGCCTTCAGTTCGTAGAACCTGGCAACGTCCTCTGCCATGACGCCTTGGCACATGGGCACATACGTCTTGCCGTCTTGGAAGGGAGGCGCTAGTGAAGGCACGACAGTGTCGCAGATTGCGGTCAGAGCTTCGAATTGGGCGGGGTTGAGTGTGTGTTTGCGAGGAGGTGTCCATTTCAGAAGCGAAGGATGGGCGTGTATCACTGGCTTCGCCATCGCCAGCTTCGACTTCGGGCCATCACCAGCTCCATTCTCCCTCTCTTCGGGTCTCACACCGTTCTCGGCCGCTGGATGAACGCCAATACTAGGAATTGCAGCAGATGGTCCTCCACCATTCTCCATATCTGAGGCAATCGAAACCGGGGTCTGACATCAATGTGCATATCATCAAATCTAATTCTATGCCAGCTTCCTCAAAGCGTTAAGTTTACCCCATGGCGGTGGCGTGACCGCACTGACTTCAACACCATGGCCAATTCTAACGTCTCAGTTCCCAGCTCATCGCAAACATCTACTGATCTACCAAAAGGTGAGAATCCCAACTTCAGTCATTATCAATCCAAACGTTTTCTCGAATTCCAAGGAGAACGTACGCCCTAGCTCCCGCACCAATATTGCATGCTAGAAGATAATAGTAAGAGAACTTTGTTTTACTCAACCCAAGTCAAGATCGGAACGCCATGACTGTCTGCTACCGAAGGCATAGTTACAAGAATCCAAGTAGTTGAAAGTGAGAGAATTGTACAGCGTACGAGCTCACAACAGCGACATCAAATTAACTGAACTTACCTCGAATTATCAGACTCGAGGAAAAACTTGTGGCACGAATACTATAGATCAGAAGAGTGCTCTCGCCATGACTCTGTCCGCTACCTAGAGACTAAATCCAAGAATCTGGAAACATCTGGAAGTGAGAGAATTGTACACGTACCCACTTGCAACAACGACGTCAAAACACCAGCGAGACACCAGCTAGCTTGAATCAACCGACTTGGGGATGAACTTGTGGAGACACACTTGACAGCGGTGCCACATCTTCCAGTCAGAAAGTGGTGACTAATTAAACTGCCCTGCTTGCACGACACCGATCGAGTGCACGCCCAAGTAACGTTGACGGACACCAATGGCGACGGCGACGCCGCAGCTGCACCCGACGACAGCCTGCAGCGCCAGCAGCCAGCTCCTCTCCTGCGCCCTTAAATCACGATGGTTGTCGATAAGCATGGCGAGGGTATGTCGATGGCGATGACGACGATGGGGAGTTATGTTAGCATGTACAGATTACACACGTTCTAAACTCGCAACGAGCAGCTGCATGCCCGTACGCGGCGCTTGTCCGGAGACTTACACCCGAATGAATCGGCTCGAGGCTTACGACAGAGTTCAAGAGTGTTTCATAAATTCGTGTACCGTCATTGTCGAGGCATAACTGTTGCTTGTCAATGTGATGATCAACGAACTTCAGATGGAGCACCTTGATGTCCTGCCATATTGCCATCCCAGTGTGCCGTTGTCATTCTCTAACTGTTGCTAACTTAGCTCCATGATTTAACTTACCTTCTTCTTCCAATCACTATTCACCGAACATAGCGAGAGAGGAGTCAGGTTCAGCAGAGGAGAGGCTTCCTTGAGAAGGGAAATCAATGACGAACTGACATTCGCAGCCCATGGCACAGTTCTGTCTACGATCCAGACAGTACTACAGACAGACAGGAATTAAATCTGCATTAACTCAGTTGTGAAGTACCACTGGAATTCAGTAAAAGTTCATCGGACATCTACGCTGGAGGTGTCAGTGTGGAGTCACTGGAGTGGAACTTGGAGATTAATTTTGATTCACAGTAGGCTGAATCATTTCGAAGTCAGTGGTTTGGTGAGAATCTTGTACTATTGCTACACCTATTTTCCTCCTAAACTCTGTGTTTTTCCACCTGAGCTAAGCTTACATGAAGTATGGCACTGTTTTTGAACAAACTAAAACAATTGGGAAGGATTTGCTTCCTTTGGTGAAGTGTTGAGCTGGGTCATCAGTTCATGGGGATGATGGGAAAACCTCAAGAGATTAGAGTCTGTGGATTTGTGTGCTTTAACATTGATGAGGGTGAGAGTCAGGGAATGTCAGTAATCACCATTCATGGATTATGATTTAGCTGTTTGGGCATAGATTTAGTGTTCATGATTGGAGTAGCTGAGTTCACATGCAATGTGTGTGAGTCAGAGGTTCCAAGGAGATCTAAAAGACAACAATCACTATGCATTGGGGCTGTTTTGTGGTAGTTTCACAGAGCATGAAGGAGAATTGATGATAAGTGGTTGCTGAACTGATCATGTATCATGCATATGGAAGAACTGGAAAGTGAAAAGGTGTCCTCATGAATTCTTTTGAATTCTGCATGAACAACTTATAAATTTTTGTCAGATTTGAGTCACTGTCAAATCAAGGGCAGTTCATTTTGCTGCTGAATGTTTTATGAAAAAAGAGAAGTGTTAAAATATTGCAGTCTGTCTTAAATTCAAAAGGGCCATAAGATTTGCTGTAGTATTCATTGGTGATAATAATGGTGTCTCTTTATATTCCCGCAACAAGTGTTGCACCAAACCTCATGCTTGGTTGGGTCCACTTTTCTGGCCCGCTTGTTTCAGGGTTCTAGAGTTTTTTTGGTTATTTTTTTTTTTGTTGAATTGGGGTCTATGGCCCCAAATTAACCTCTAGAGACCCCTCTATTGTACTATACCAACGATACAAAGTAAACCATGACACAGTCAACCAAGCTTAATACCAATAATACTGTATTGCATAAAGCATGCTGCATACATCTGCTGGTACCAAAGGCTTGGTGCACAGCTCTCACACTTGACACTGGAGCTAACACCGAAGGCTCCAAGAAGCCCTCCGCTAACTTTTCACTGACAGACAAGCGTACGCTAAGAGAGAGAGAGAGAGAGAGGGAGCTGAACAGTAGTGGCTCTAATACATACTAAGTCGGGAGCTGGCAAGAACAAGAACAAGAAGGCATCATAATGCCTTACTGGCCTAGCTGGACGTTCCTCCTCCATAGACGTCAGTAGCACCGTGCTGTACAGTTGTATTGTATACTCATACAACACTCCCACTCAGCACGGTGCTGGTACTGTGAAGAATAAACAAGTCTCCCACTCAGCACTGTGCTGAAAAAACTGATTACTCCCGTGCAGTGAGACCAATCATCTGACGCATGCGTTCAAATTTGTCCCGTGGAAGCGGCTTGGTGAGTATATCTGCAATTTGATCTGCTGTGCAAACATAGGTGATAGAGATGATGCCCTTCTGGTCGCACTCTCGGATGACATGGTACTTCAGGTCAATGTGCTTCGTGCGCTTATGGTAAACTGGGTTCTTAACGAGCTTGATAGCCGACTGGTTGTCGCTGTGGAGTGTGGTCGGGATGGTCTGGCGAGCTCCGAGGTCTGCGAGCAGTGTGCGCATCCACGTCGTCTCCTGGCTGGCTAGGTGCCCTGCGATGTATTCGGATTCCGTTGTGCTGCATGCGGTGCAAGTCTGCTTCCTGCTCCCCCACGAGACAGGACCGCCGTTCAGGAGGAGAATGAAGCCTGACCTGGACTTTCGATCATCAACGTCACCTGCATAATCAGCGTCACAATAGGCAGTGAGGCGATTGTCAATATGCTGCCCTCCATATGTGATGCACAGATTGACTGTGCCACGTAAATACTTGAGAATGCGTTTAAACGCTTGGATATGTGGCTGGCCGGGGTTGTTGCTAAAACGAGCAACGTTGCTCACGGCATACGAGATGTCCGGTCGAGTGCCAAGTGCTGCCCACTGGAGGCAACCTACGCCCTCTTTGTATGGAAACTGAGTCGCGTTGCTGCTCATCTGAATGCTCAGGTCGGCGGCACTGCTGGGGTCGACCGGTACTGCAACGGTGTGGCATGACTCGTGTGCAAACCGTTTGAGCACCCGCTCAATATATGTGCTCTGATCCACCGTGAGGGTCCTCTTGCTTCGGTCTCTGGTGATGTGTAAACCTACGTACATTTCGGCGAGGCCCTGGGTGATCTTGAAAGCGCCGTTCATAAAGTTGAGGATATGCTCAATCTGTGCGGCTTCAGATCGAGGGCTGCATGCAATACCATCGTCCACCCAGATTGCAAGTATGAGCTTGGGGTCGGAGTGACTCACGTATATACAACAATCAGCTGTCGTGGACTGCAGAGTGAAAGTCTTGAGGAAGGAGTCAAATTTGCGATTCCAGACGCGGGATGACTGCTTGAGTCCATATAGGGCTTTGCGGAGGCGACATACTCTAGGTCCAGCGTTGTTATCCTCGAAACCCAGGGGCTGATCCATGAAGATGACTTCATCTATTTCTCCATTGAGAAATGCACTACAGACATCGAACTGAATGATGTCAAGGTCATTGGCGGCAGCAATAGAAAGTATGCTCCGAATGGAGTCAAACTTAACAACGGGACTGTAGGTCTCTGTGTAGTCAATGCCATGCCTCTGTGTGAATCCTTTGGCGCATAGACGGGCTTTGAAGCGTTGAACACCTCCATCAACTCCCAGCTTCAATTTGTACACCCATTTGCATTTAACAGTCTTCCTGTTAGGTGGGAGTGATTCTAAATCCCATGTGCGATTGAGCATGAGAGAGTCGAACTCCTCCTGCATGGCAATTTGCCATTGTGACCTCTCAGGGCTGGCCATGGCCTCGTAATAAGTGGCTGGCTCAATCGGTAATACATCAGGTGCCGCAGTGGCAATGCATGCATACGTGTTGCGATCCACTGGGTAAATCCAATCGCCAAACCGGGTAGGTGGGTTCCGTGAACGGGTCGCTGGTGGTGGCGATTGGTCTTCCTGAACAACAACCACTTCGGGTTGCACGTCAACTGCAGTAACCGATTCCCAATTGGCAAGTGGGTCTTCGGCAGGCTGAAATATAGGCTCATGCACCGTGTCGCCCAAGTGTACAATGGGCGCCCCTTGGCTGACATCATCTCCGTCACTGTTCTGATGACCGGGCTCTATATCATCTGGGTCATTGCTGTGACTATCAGGTAGGCTGAGACGGAGAGGGCTGCTGGGCTCCTCAGGCTGCGGCTGGTGAGCGACAGGGGCTGGTCCAGCTAGTGCGGGTAGTGGGAATACTGCTCCCACTGGCTGTCGAATATGAGCCGGGGAACTGGGAGCTATCTGGCCAAGGTTACATGTGTCATCCAGCCATATGCGCTCATGTGTTGTTCCATCGGCAGTGGGATCCGCAGATCCATCTTCGTCAAAGAGAACATCTCTGCTTTCGACAATCGTCCTGGTGTCTTGGTGCCAAATCCGGTATGCCTTGCTGGTTGTTGAGTAGCCAACCAGGACGCCTTTCTTGCTCTTCCGGGAGAGCTTGTGGCGTAGCTCTTTCGGCACATGCACATACGCATCACAGCCAAATATCCGGATGTGTGCAACTGAGGGTTTTACCTTGTGCCAAGCTTCATATGGGGTGATGCCATCAAGCGTCCTTGTAGCAGTCCTGTTGAGGACATACACCGCAGTATTTGACGCTTCTCCCCAAAACCGCTCATGTATATTGGCAGCGAAGAGCATGCTCCGCGCCGCCTCGAGGATTGTCCGGTTGTCTCGCTCAGCAGCACCGTTCTGTTCTGGCGTGTACACGGTGGTCAGATCTTGGGCAATCTCCTTCTCGTCAAGATAGGCGCGAAACTCACGACTCACGTACTCTGATCCTCTATCGCTCCTTACAACTTTCACAATGCTACCCGTTTCACGGTGAAGCTGAGCACAGAAAAGTTTGAAGCATCGAAGAGAGTCAGGCTTGGTTTTGATGCAATGGATTACTCTATATCCTGTGCTATCGTCCTTAAACAGAGCAAAGTACAATGAACCTCCCACTGAGGCTATGGGAAGAGGACCACACAGATCGGTGTGAATCAGATCGCCCGGTAGTTGAGCTTTGGTCCTCGGTTCATTTGTTGGAAAGGGGTTCCGATGCTGCTTTCCATAAGCACATCCTGCACAAAAGGTATGACGACCGTTTTCCAAGAGCATGCCATCTACCATGCAGCGAGACACCATTGTGCGAATGGTGGAGTGACTAACATGGGCCAAGCGCCTGTGCCACGTATCAAGACTTTGCTTGCTTGCTGCCTTGGTTTCGGTGCCGAAAGAATTGGCAATTAAGGCAGTGCTGCTCTCCGTGGGTTTCACAACTTCAAATAGCATGCGGTACAGGCGGCAATGCACTGCACCTTGCATTACAAGCTTCCCGTCTTGGAGCAGCTGGCACCTAGTGTCGGTGTGCAAGGTGTACATCTTCCTTTGAGCTGCTACATAGGTGGAGAAAAGGTTGCGACCAAGATCAGGAACGTAGATCACACCTTTCAAGATGCCGTGTGTGGTCTGTTGGGCGCCTTGAATCTTGATGATGATATCGCCTATACCATGCACTTGCAGCATCGCTCCTCCAATTCCTTGAACATGTCGACGTTCATGCAAGATATCTGTGAAAGTAAAGAAAGATGTGCGATCTTGACACATGTGCTCGGTGCATCCGCTATCGACAAACCAGTATGTAGACTCACAGGGAATGCTGCTGATGCTTGCCATGTACGCCTTGTATGTGTCAGTTGAAGAGGTGGATGCTGCTGCCTTGGTCTGTCCTGCCTCTTTGAGATTTTTCTTGGCTTCTTGATGCGCTTTCTTCTCCTCAGCACTAGCCGGGCACTCGCGGCCCCAGTGACCAATCTTCCCGCAAGCCCAGCACTCCGTAGTCAACTTGCGATCACTTATCTCCTTACGCCTCGCTGCTCGCTCTGCCACTGTGTGCTCAGAAGTGGAATTACTCCCACTTTTGCCTTTAGAGGATGCTACGAAGGCAGCGGCAGTTGCTGCTTCAGCGTCTACACGACCCTTGAGGCGTTCTTCTATTGTGAGAAGATGGAGAGTCAGATTGTCAAGCGTCTTATCAGCGGCTGGCATGATACTCCAGTTAGACAAAAAATGATCGTAACTGGCAGGAAGATTGCAAAGAATCTTTGCTATGACAGCATTGTCATTGAACGTTTGATCTCCGCGACTGGTTAACTGGGTGATGATGACATCGATGTCACCAAGATATGCAGCTATGTTGCCATCGGAACCTAGCTGGCACTTATAGAACGACTGTTGCAGAGCATGTATGTTTTCAGAAGCATTTCGCTCATGCAGGAGCTTAAGCTTCGTCCAAATTCCATTGGAAGTCGTACAGCTGCTCACGTTCTTCAAATACTTCTTGTCAATGGCTTGACACAAAAGACTGAATGCTTGACTATCTTTCTTGATCCACTCGGAAAGATCTGCGGGAATGGTATTATCTGGCTTCGGTACTGAGCCATCGACATGACCCATAAGTTCCTTGCCAAGGAATACCGCTTGCATTTGAAATTTCCATAAATGAAAATCTTGACCATTGAACCGATCAATGTTCCCCAGGTCACGAGAGGAGTCCATGCTGTAGCGATGGACTGTACAGACCTGATTTAAGCACTATTTCCAAGGCTGGGATGACGTAACTAAGGTTCGAACAAGATTCGAAGCAGTAAAGATGCTAACAGTACTGAAGCAAATAGTGACGCAGCTTTACAAAACTTACGTGTAAAGGGCCCATAACCTATTGTACTATACCAACGATACAAAGTAAACCATGACACAGTCAACCAAGCTTAATACCAATAATACTGTATTGCATAAAGCATGCTGCATACATCTGCTGGTACCAAAGGCTTCGTGCACAGCTCTCACACTTGACACTGGAGCTAACACCGAAGGCTCCAAGAAGCCCTCCGCTAACTTTTCACTGACAGACAAGCGTACGCTAAGAGAGAGAGAGAGAGAGAGAGGGAGCTGAACAGTAGTGGCTCTAATACATACTAAGTCGGGAGCTGGCAAGAACAAGAACAAGAAGGCATCATAATGCCTTACTGGCCTAGCTGGACGTTCCTCCTCCATAGACGTCAGTAGCACCGTGCTGTACAGTTGTATTGTATACTCATACAACACCCTCGTGGTCAGGTAGCGTCCCCACTCCAACATAATAACAGGGTAAGATTTTGCCCCACCCATCCCACCCACTCCCGAGCCTGTGCTCCAAGCCATGCTCAATGGAGGAGTTAGACTAGGGTCTGTCTATTTACCCCCGACGAGCGGTGCTCGGGGGTGGGTCGGAGGCCAGGCTCGGGGTGGGGAGGGGAGGGGGCAAATCTCTGCCCCTATTATTTGCCTTGAGTGGGGGTCCTAGTGATCACATGGGGACCACCTTAGGATAAATTGGGACCTACGGCCCCAAATTTGTAAAAAAAAAAACCAAAAAAAGACCCCAAGACCCCAAAACGGGGAGGGGCAGAAAAATGGAACCCACCGAGCCTAGCAACCAAACCAGCGGTTGTGGTTTGGTTGCACCTCTCGTCGGGGGTAAATAGAGAGACCCGTTAGACTATACAATAATAATCTTACAAAGAATGGGGGAATTTATCTGCACGTAAAGTACATGCGCGCTACTTGGGCCACCAGTCAGTTTGCACTGAATTTTGCATGAATGAAGCACATTGCTTATGGCAAACAACAAGCATCCAGGACTCGCGGCTGTTGAACGACTCATCTAAAGTCATGGACTGTTTTCCAATCCACCACAGTTTGATTTGTTACTGTGTATGTTAAGCAAATGTGATAAGGTTTAAGCCTTTCAGCAAGTAAAGTAACAAACTTGGTACTTCCTTCTGTGAACTACATTAATTGCTTCACTTCAAACTGACTCTTGATTTACAATTGTCTTCCATTGACATTATATGTACAACAATATAAACAGCAATTACCTCAATGTCTACAGCCTGTAGAATTTGTACTGGATTATTAACCAAAATGCTGTCATCACCTTCATTGAGTCATGCACGAGCCCTGGACGCTGGAAGGACATTTTCATTGTGATTAAGTAGTCAAGCTGGCCTTATAGAAGTTAGACGAAGAAAGCTCCAAACAATCATTTGTTTTGTTTATCAATACCATAAAGTTGCTCTGGTTGTTGCATGGCTCGCAATAATAGTAGTGATAATGTTTGTTAGAGTGATAACTTGTTTAGCATGATGTAGTTCCATCCTGTGTTCTCGAGGCCGCAAGAAAGTGATACCAAAGAGTGAGGACTAGAGAGTATAAGGTAAATGACTAGTAACCGACCATGACCAGTAAGCAACCACTGGGCAAAATCTTCATTTTCTACTATAAAATCTTTGCTTTCCCGAACACTTTGGGTGAAAATCTACAATGATAGGTTACTAGTACACTGCACTTTTGCCTCCTTAAAATTTACAGTAATTTCAATTTTTGAGGGAAAATTCTAAAAAATTCTATACACACAAATACCTTATCTTCCTACATGGAAAAAATTTCTGCCACATCATACTTTGAAAAATAACCTCCAAAATTGCTTAAATGGTCGGTTACTGGTCATTTACCTTATCTGTGGCATGTCATTGAGGTCACATGTCAAGCTTCGAAATTTAGTGCCACATCTATCATGGAATGTATAGTCAAGTACAACATGCCTACAAATTTTTAAATCATGTTTTCATTTAAAAGTTCAACAATGTTTAGGAAGTTCTAGCATGCTCACACATGAACCAATTTTGATACCATAAATTGTATTAGAATTGCAATGAAGTGTACTTTAACTTCGGAATAGTGAAAAAATAAATAAAATTAAGATCATA
The DNA here is from genome assembly GCA_014871385.1 of Ceratodon purpureus. NCBI lineage: Eukaryota > Viridiplantae > Streptophyta > Bryopsida > Pseudoditrichales > Ditrichaceae > Ceratodon > Ceratodon purpureus. The sequence goes on along the minus strand of CM026427.1, from coordinate 2,824,337 downwards.
TAACAATTTGGATTTCTTTTATACACTATCTATCATTTTAAAGTGAATTTGTGGAAGATGGTCAGAGATATCTTGCATTAACCCCTAAAGTTGATAGGCCTCAAACTGCCAAAAACCCTCAAAATTAGACTTTTCCAATACAAGGTGTAGTTTTTTAATTTTTGATGTATTTTGGAGGAAATAACCATAGAATCTAGTACCTTTATTGTACATGTATATGTATCCCAAATATTAGATTCAAACTCCTTACCGTTTGCAAGATCATAACGTTTTGAGTTGAAAGAAAAGTTTTTTTCTCTTGTTGCAAAATGGGTTTCAAGTATTTTGTGAGCCAAAATACCAATTTCAAAAGCAAACTAGATGTGAGGCTCTTCAAATTCTTGTTCCTAGATGAGTTAGGAATATGTCCGTGGAATTTTTCAAGAGAAAATCAAGAAAATTTAGAGAGAAAATCAAGAAAATTAGATGTTGATTGAATTGTGGTGTGTATAGAAACAATTAGCAAAGCAATTTAACCCCTAAAATTCTGAGGGTATTTTTCATCAAAACTGCCTCAAAACAGCCCATCTTCAAAGCAAGGCGGATTTTGCAAACTTGGGGTCTTTTTTGGTACATCTAACCGTAAGATCTTGTAGCTAATTTCCATGTCTACATGTCCACCAAATCTCAAACACTCATTCTTCACCAATTGCAAGATCATAACGTTCAAAGTAGAAAAACAAATTTTTTTTCACTGCAAAAAAAGGGAACAGCAGAGTTTTGAAGGCCCAAAAAACCATTTTTTTGCATTATGGATTTTGGTGGTTTTGATGCACGTCAAAGAAGACTAAGTTAGCTAATTGTATTAAAAAAAATTATATTCCAAAAAGTTGTGGAAGATTTCCAAAAAAATCATTTTCTACTAGGGGGTATACTGAAATTCACAAACAAAGGCCGTTTTTGGACAATAAGAATAGCATATGAAAAAAAAATGGATTAAAAATCCAAACGGTCGGAACATGCTCTACTGCCTTCTCTATACATAGAAATTTTTATTTTTGAAAAATATCAAAATCTCAATTTTTGGTGGAATTTCAAAGTTTCTTCTTTGGGCAGATTTTTGCAGATTTTCGCAAATTTGGGCAGTTTTGGGCAGTTTTTGGCAGAATTTGCTGCACTCACAGTGGCTTAGAAAATTTCAGCAGCTGCCCAACGAGCAGCGTTTGACACTTAAACCTTCATAACTTTTGATCCCGATGTCGGAATTGAAAAATAAAAATACCTACACAAGGATCTTCGAACGGCCCACCTTCAATAAAAATTTCAGAAAATCCCGATGTAAATTGCATTCATAGGTACATGCCCAAATTCCAAAAAAGCCCAAATGTGGATGATTGTCCTTTAGGGGTTAATGAGATTGATGGAGGTGGCTCCATTCATAGCCTTCATTCCTTTCGGTAGACAGGAATGATACCTTAAAATTTCTTATCATTGAGGAGGTATTCAAAGGGTCTTCAAACATTGTAATGTCATGCTAACTTGGGTTATTTAGGTTCAGTAAAAAGATGCATTCAACTTTATGAAACATATTGATACTAATTTTGGTTTGTTTTTTGTCCATACAACAACCTCCATAGAGTAAGGACATATAGTACTAAGAGGCTGCATGTAGATGAATTGTGAAGAGTCCAAAGAGGTACTACATAATTTATTCAACTTGTTTTGTTTGATGGTTGCATTCTGTACTGTGGGATAAAAGGTCACTGGCTGATAGACTGAGACTTCAATAAGCATGTCCTGTTCAGCTTGAACAAAGATGATAAGACAAAAAAGAAGACTAACACAATTTATGCCACATGAAATACCGCACAAATCTTTAAAAACATAGCTTCCAAATCCTGGCAGTTTTTCAATATTTGCAAAAAGTCTAGGGTAAAATAATGGCTAGATTACATATTGGTACAAAGAAGGGAATACTTTCAGTCCTCTACAGCTTCCCAAAAATCGACCTACCGCTTCACAGAACTAAGGTAGAGGCACCTATTCCCAGCACTAAATCTTGTGATCTATTCTCTAAAACCCAATTAGGAATACCCACTTCAGTGCAATTGAAATGAGTACCTTACATAATGATATCTGTTCTTAGATGCTTGAACCTTATACAACAGAATCATAAGATACCTATGAAGACTTACTTAGCTGGGCCTTCAGATCTTCTTTAGCCTTTTCCAGTGCTTCCTGCAATTTCTCGGGTTGCCTGCCACCTGCTTGGGCAAAGTTGGGTCGTCCACCACCACCCCCTCCACAAATTTTAGCAATGGTGCCCACGAATTTTCCTGCCTGAATACCTTGTTTCACAACACTGGGACTGAAAGTGGCCACTAAGCTCACTTTGCCATCTCCAGGAGAAGAACCGACAACAACTGCTGCTGGATCACCCAACTGTGAAAGGAGATGCTCAGCTGCAGCTTTTAACGACTCTGCATCAATTTTGTCCAAAGAGGCTACCAGAACCCTGCATGCAACAAACGTTTCGTATGAGAATATAGTAATTTATAACACAAGAGATTATGCATATCGTTAATAAAGTGTTGGTTACTAATATCATAAAAGTAGGAACTAGATGATATCATTCTTTCGATGCTTTGCAATCGTAGTTCGAAGATTTTGAGATTTTCTGCATGCTCTGTAATCACAAAATTCATAGTCCACCACCAACTGCCTTCCTCCTCACCTAATTACTTAGTTTGACTTGTTTCCAAGGAGATATCTACATATATCAATACGATTCGATTAAGGACTTCTTGTAATGTTATGGTTGCAAAAGTCAGAAACCCGAGGAAAATACCTGGTATTAGAGTCACCAATAGAGACAGCCGTCGGTATTAAAGCCTCTGCCTTGGCTACTGCAAGCTCCACACGCAGAGCAGAAGCTTCGTTTCTTGCTGCTCGTACCTCTTCTTGCAAGCCTGTCACTCGGCCAGCCAAATCATCTGCCTTAACCTGGGCAACAGCAAGAACCATTAGCATCGATAATATTTTAGACGTAATACAAGCTACAGTAGCATGTAGGATCTATCAGAAACATGTATAAAATACGTGTAAAAGCAAATTTTCTGAGATATACGGCTGTAACTATATTTATTAGTACTTAAGTAACTCAATACCTTGAGGAAAGAACTGAGCTGCTTCACTACAGCGTCTCGAGCGTTGATATACTCGATGAAAGAGTTACCAGCTACAGCTTCAATCCGTCTCACACCCGATGCAATTCCTTGTTCAGACACAATTTTCAGGCCCCGTATCTCAGCTATATTCCCCACGTGAGTGCCTCCACAGAGTTCCATAGAAATTCCTGGTACAGAGACCACCCTGACCTGCATCGACAGAAATAGAGAATTTCATCAATACGAGTACTTGAATGTGATGTGGAACATAGATTAAAGTATACGAGAGGATATAAATGCATACCTGTTCTCCATATTTCTCCCCAAACATCGCAATGGCACCCTTCTCTTTCGCAACACCAATAGCCATCTCTTCAGAAGTAACTGATACTCCCATACCAATCCACTCATTGACAAGCGATTCGACCTTGAGAACTTCGGCTTCTGTCATCGCCCTCGGAAGATTGAAGTCAAATCTAAGTCGATCAAAAGCTACCAGAGATCCGGCCTGGGAAACATCAGAACCCAAGACATCCTTGAGAGCTGCCTGCAACAAATGTGTTGCTGTATGATGAGCCTGCATTCCAAAATCACCACATCATTGTCAAAAATGAGCTTAATAATCATCCTTTCAGAAACTAACACACAAAACTAATATTCTCTTCCCAAAGAGGCAAAATGGCAGGATCTTTAGAAGCCATATCACATAAAAGTAAGTCGGGAGATAAAACGTTCTCATACCTGTGCGCGCTGTCTTAGTGTAGAATCAACCTCTGCATCCACATCCAAACCAACCCTCACAAATCCATCTTGAACGACACCAATGTGCCGAAATCTGCCAGCTTCTTTAACAACATCTTTCACTTTCACCACCGCTTCACTATCGCTGCCAAAAACTCGGAGATAACCATGATCACCAACCTGTCCTCCAGATTCGGCATAAAAAGGTGTTCTGTCCAGGACTATCTCAACCTCCTCTCCTTCTCTAGCTTCACCGAGTGATTCACCATTGGCCAAGATTGCAAGGACCGATGAAGAACTAGACAGCTCATTGTAACCTAGGAACTCAGTTTCCGGAACTCTCGCAATCATTTCCTGGGCAGCCCCACCTACTGCTAATTTTATAACGTTGTGGGCAGCCTGAGATTGTTTTCTTTGAACATCCATCTCTGCTTCAAACCCTGCTAGGTCAACAGCCACTCCCCGCTCAGAAGCAACTTCTTCAGTTATCTCCACTGGGAATCCAAATGTGTCATAAAGCCTGAAAACATCCTTGCCATTCAAACAGGGCTTGTCATTCACGGGCTTTTCTAACGCTTCTGTCAGCAATTCTTCCAATAACTTTTCTCCCTTTTCTAAAGTTTGAACAAATCGTAACTCTTCTCTTTTCAATTCATTATAAATCTTGGTTTTCTGTTGCTGAACATTAGGGTCAACGTCCCCGCTCATTCCAACCGCAACCTCAGCAATTGTTGGTAGGAAAGCCCCTTCTTGGTTTCCTCGTCCATCGCCACGAATTCCGAGTAGACGACCCATGCGTACGACACGTCTAATAAGGCGCCTAACTATGTAACCGCGTCCTATATTAGATGGGTATACGCCATCAGATATAAGATACACTACAGCCCGAGTATGGTCTCCAATGACCTGTCAAAAAGAGAAGGACCAATTCATAAGAATCGACTGCAATAAGAGAAGATAGTAATTTGATTCGACAAAACTTGATGTAGGTTGTACGTTGTGAAACTGGTAGAAATACAAGTACGACATGCATTACAAACGGGATAGATTTTATATGGCCTACTTAAATACTTCAATGACTACTCGCATACAAAGTTCGAAGTAGAAAGTCTTAAAGAAGGATCTACATCATGCTTAGCATGGGAAATTATGCTACATTTTCTATGATACCTGTGCTCGTGCTTGCGCAAGAAAACCAAAGAGGGAGGGCGTACAAACCTTAAGATATGTTTTGACGTGATCGTCAGCTGTTTGATAGTTCACATTTGCAAGCTCTGCAGCACGTGCTATTATAGGATATATTAAATCTGTTTCGTAATTGTTTGGAACCTGCATCAATCCAGTTTGTTGTGCGTCGTAAGGGCAGTGTTAAAGAAGAAGGTCGATGGAAGCAATAATTATCTTCTTTGATGTCTCTAATATACCGAATGCAAAGTCATGAGAGTATCGATTTCATCAACTAAGGTGGTTTGCAATGATATTTAGCATGGCATTGACAGATTACACACCTGCTGAAGGATCTGCGCCATGCGTTCTAAACCAAGGCCAGTATCAATATTTTTATTCTTCAGCGGCTCAAGCTGTCCGTCGTCAGTACGGTTGTACTGCATAAATACTAAATTATAGAATTCGATGAAACGGCTGTCATCATTAAGATCCTGTTTAATCACAATCCAAGCTTTCAGCCATGCTAGTATTCGACAACAAAAATATTGAGAAGGATATTCTAATCTATACAAAAAAATGCGGAAAAACATGTAAGTGGTAACTAATGCGTTCAGAATTATAGCAAAGGCTATAACAACTACCACGATAAGTATAAAGAAATGTGCATAGAGGAAAACGAAATGGAATCGACTAAAAGATCAGAGTGAAGCAAAATAACGAACAACATATTGCATAAATGTGGGGCGTTCTAGAAACCATACCGCGTTGTCTGTACCCCGCTCAGGATGAAAATCAAAATACATCTCTGAGCATGGTCCACAAGGACCGGTTGCACCACTCGACCAAAAATTGTCCTCAGCACCCATCCTTTTTATTCTTTCAACAGGAACTCCCACCTTACATTAAAACATTTAAGCGTCAAACCGACAGAGCAGATTGTTGTGGCAGGTAAAAACTCCTAATTTCAACAGTGAAAAACGGTTCCACAGAACAACGCAGGACAATCATACCCCTCTTGTCCTATGTTTTCAATGTCATCAGCTAGAGTGAGCATAACTTTCAGCAAATGGCCAGAGCAAAATACCTCGTCCCGCCAAATGGCAAGAGCCTCGTCATCGTCTTCAAAAACGCTAACCCACACCCTCTCCACCGGGAGCTTGAACCTGCCCAGAAAAAGAAGAAATTCCTCAGTTCAGGAAACGTACAGAAATCCTATTTATGTCTAGATATTTAAAGTTTACGAGTCAAACCTCACGTAAACTAATGTACTGTACAATAATTGACGTTTACAAGGTGAAACAATTTTCTGAATTAAAGACATTGCTTCCAAATTTATCATCGTTTTGATCCGAAATGTAGACAAAAAGTGCTATGAATTCATGAAAATTCTTCAAGGGAAGGCCTAGATTCTCTAGTGCAAAACAAGCAGATTTGAATCAAAGAGTACTTACTCCTTGGTAGCCAACTCCCATGCCCAAGCAATTGCTTGCTGCTTGAAATAGTCTCCAAAGCTGAAGTTTCCGAGCATCTCAAAGAAAGTGTGATGGCGTGCAGTACGACCGACGTTCTCTATGTCATTAGTTCTTACAACCTTCTGAGTGGTGGTTGCACAAGGATACGACCTTGGGACCTGACCCAAGAAAATGGGCTTAAACTGCAGCATTCCCGCGATGGTCAGCAGGACGGTCGGGTCATCAGGGACCAAGGATGAACTCGGAAGAAGCTTATGCCCCCTGGCAGCATAGAAATCGAGAAACCGCTTGCGGATTGAATCACCTCTGATTTCGGGATCAACCGATTTAAGTGTATCTACCATTCCTTCCTTGACTGTCTCCGTAAGAGCTGTGAGAGCACCACAAAACGACTTAATGAATTAATTCGGAAGTGTGGACAGTGAACGGAAGCAATCCTAAGAATCAATGTTCGCCTCAACCCGTCGATTTTAATCCTCGGTTGAATATAACTGTCAACCACAAACTCCACTAATAACCTAAACCTTGAATGACAATCTCATACTTCTCCTTGCATAAAAAGTAGGCTTGGTTCACCAACACATACTCTAGATTGCCAGGTTCATATCTCTCCCTCAATAATAAACAAGCAGTATCAATTTGCCAAAAACTAATGCAGTCGTAAATGCGAAGTACTCAGCACCAGAGGAAGGTACGGATGTACTGTTACGTAAGTGAGGCAATCGATGGAGGATCAGGGCCGATTACCTGACATACTGCAGATAGCAGGCAACGACCTACGATATGATGATGTGCTGATCGAAAGGCGGTCGCATGCTACTACAAATTTCTTCGAATTGAGGAATAACGTGCTCCCTCGAAAACATCCCAAAGTGCTTTCATTCCCTGCGAAAAATAAGGACACTCAAAGTCACGAACAGTATTGTTTGGGGGTTCCTTCATATGCTACTAAACTAAAAAAATTGGTGGTTAAATGAAATGGGCATTCAGCTATATTTCTATCAACTTCGACCTAATGGAAGGAGTAAATCTAGACCATCAAGTTGGAGTACCAGCCACATCACTTACCCGAAACATGGTGCACATTTGAGCTGTTTAACTGAGCAATGTGATAAAGACGGACAGAGCCATATGCACCTACTCGATTCCCAGATTTCGTCAGAGCTCCCTGTAGAACCACATCAATGTATCAGATAAAATGAAAACTCACAAAGGGAAGGGATCGTTTGTAGGCTTGCAGAACAGACGTTGACAAATACTAAGGTAGTAGGACGGAAGTGACGATACCTTCAAAAGGGCAGGCAGAGCCAGGGCATGCGTGGCCTGCACCGCCTTCGCCATAGCTGAAGAGTGATCGACCCCCTGTAGACCAGTGCACGACGAATTGACCACGCAGATCCTACTTATATCATACTCATAATCAGCTCAACCATTCCTCCTGCAAAGCAAACCACCGAATCATCAGTCTCACTCTCAGAACTAGCTCATCATCTGCGTCACGGAACACAAATGTTCATACAAACGATCATCTCTATTTCCTAATCCTACACTTCAAACTTCGTGTGTAAATCCTGAGAGAATTTCGAATATAGAGTACACCGTTCGTGTAATAGCGCAGGACGTAGACACAGACACATAATCCCACTCTCCTTCGCTCTAAAGAGAAACCCTAAACTCACATACGTAGCTTCGCGCAAAAACCAGCTCTCATTCACAACCTATAGACGAGCACAATTGCCTCTATGAACACTAATACCTCGCAAAATAACCGCAACTATGAAACAAAATAGCCACGCGCTTTGCCAACTCTTCCAACCTCTTAACCACCCCTTAAACAACTGCTCGCTATCACAGGAACAATGCTACACCCATTCAAAGCCACCACTAAAATCTGCTCCGCAACACCGCAATTCACCAAAGATGTCCCTCCCTGTCAAACCCATCAAAGGCAAGCAGTCAATTGTGAAGAAGGCTAAGCCCACGACGAAGGCAACCTCACCCAATCTAAAACGGAGACAAAATCTCTTGTAAAACTCTTTCCACTACGAATCCCAAAAACCTCGCCACCCCAGCTGCCGAGATAAAAATTACTCCGAGACTAAACAGTAACAGACTGCTTCCAGAAAAATTCTACAATCATAGAACCGTTTGGAATTCAACTGAAACTTCAGAAATGGTATCAGAACAACCCATCCAAGGAACCCAACTGCATTGCTAACTTACTTGAGCAACCAACTGAAGCTCGCTTGCAGTCTGAGCTCAAAGCTCACCAGTAACGATCCGTCAACCAGTCCTCAAAACCTCATAAACCTCGAAAATCCGAGCACTGGGATGACACGTCCGCAGGGGAGCACATGGAGGTTCATTCCCACGTCCACAGAAGCGATCTGATCTCGATGAGAAAGGTTGATGGGCTCCATCTCCATCGCCAGAGGCGGCACGCACGCAGCGGTGAGCAGCAATTTGTGGCCGAGATTGTGCTCAAGAGATGAGTGTGCTGAGAACCGCCAGTTGCGAGCCATACCCGGGAAAAGCCATCACCCAACACTTTTGTCTCGTGTCCAGAACGGCAAAGCTTCTTCCCAAACCGCCTCCGAAACTCACATGACACCGTCTCCAGGTCGGTGAAGCTCCTCGTCTCCCCAAAGTGCCAGATATTCTGGCCTTTCTTTTGTCTCAGCCATGAAATCGTCACCGTTTTCTTGAGCATTGGACAGATCGGCAAAGCTTTTCAACGTTTCAATGGATGTCTCATCATCTTGAGAGTTGCAGGTTGGAGTTAAGGAAGTGTTGTATATTGTTGAGAGGATGGGAGATGGGATGGGAGATGAGTTCAGCCATTTCCGGTTGCATGGTGTATGGCAGAGGTTTAGTTTGGTTTGGTTCGGAGATTGGGGTTTGGGTTTAGGGTTTAGGATTCTTTGCGATTCTTTGTGTGATGGCATCTGCACGAGTGACATAGCTCTTGGAAGATGTGTGGATGTGAAACTGGACATCATGTTTGTGGTTTTTCGATCTGCAGTGGACATAATGGAAGCTGAGTTTTCTTCATTATGGAAATCTCTGGGTGAACACAAGCATACATTCTGGAAAAACTGCTGCGTGTTTGTAAGGTAACGCAGTGGAGTGAGTAGGGGTTTTTTTCTGGATACATGGGGGGTTTACGACGGTTGGCAAGCTGTCTTGCCCACGGTGATCATCGTCCCTATCTTTGTACATAATTCGGGTAACGTAAAACCTCTCTACAAATGTGCGGAAATATTTATGAGAATCCTACTCGAGAGCCTCAGTTTAACTTATGATGCACTCACGCGGGTTTCCGGTGCTCTCATCGTCGGAGGAGTCGTCACCGTCGAAGTCAGAGTCGAGGACGGCTATGTGTCCTCCTCCCTCAAATGCTCCACCCTCGAACGAAACGCGAGTGTAAGTGCCACCCTCGCTGTCTGTGGGGATTTGCAGATGCCGTTGGAGCAACAACGTTCTCACAAGACCTGCAGTCAGTGGGATGTTCGCAGCATGGCTCTCCCTCCTTCGCTTATTGATCTTCATGATCTGCAACTCAAGTGAAGATCATTCCATCAGGTCATCCACAAGTTGTTGATAAAAACTTCCAAAAATCGAAGCCATACCATCAGAAACTGCAGTTTGACATACGAAAATCTCACAGTTGAATTTGACAAATCTCGAATAATCATGAAGACATGACTACTACCATCCTACCAACAAAATCGATTAAGGATAAGCCAGGTTTGAGCGTTCAGAGTGACGTACTCTCTCAGCGTCCGGTGGAAGATCGAGAATTTTGTCCGAGATTGGAGCCCAGACTTTGATGGTGTAATCGATACCACTTGTGGCCAGAACAGTGGCAGAAGGATGAGGCTCCAGACAATTCACAACCTTGTTGTCTCCTTTCATGAGAGCAACAAGCTTTCCACCTTTCTTCTTCCAGATGAAGATTCTCCCGCAGTCTGATCCACTGATGACGTATTCTGTGTTTGGACCGAAGAAGTTCACCCCCTTCACGGTGTGGTGGTTTCGGTGCCCCTCGTACACTTGCGGTTTTATAGCTTCCGGTTGAGAGGCCTCAGCATCGTCCTCTACCTTCTCATCGTCTTCTGTTGTTCTCGGCGGCCCTGAGCCCATGCTCATGGTTTTGTCAAACAGGTAGATCAGCTCGTCGTTGTAGGAAACTAGAAGCTCCTCTTGCTGTGAGTATGCAACACATGTTATGTGTTCCTCGTGGCCTGCGCATGCACATTTCAAGGATAACGCTTATCAATGTCTATCAGCAAACGCTAATCAAGCATAATTACAAGCAATTAAGCTTCACTAGAAAGCCAGCATAACGTTTAAAGGCTAAAACTAAGAAATATGTGTAATCAGGGAGAAGTACCAAACAACATACAAGTTTCATTCACCTTCAGGACAAACAGGGACAAGACCATCTAGACCTGGATTAGAGATTATTTAAGATTGGTATTCTGGAAACTTGTTTACGACAAATAGAGCATAATTCTGTAGATTAAACTATGATAAGGAATGACAACCGCATTGGATGTTTGTAACAAGAGACTTGCCTGGCCCTTGCAAATGTTTTGGAGCATAGCATTCAACGGGTTGATCTTCCATTTCGAACCCATTCGCAGTGACCCGGCGAATGTCATAAACGCGTGCATATTGATCAGAACCTCCCACTGCGAAGTGGTTGAAGTTTCTCGGGTTCATGACAATGGCATTTAGCCGGACCACCCTTGACCGGCTTGGTTTGCCACTGCTGGATCGAAACTGATGACAAGTAAGGATCTTCGTACTCCTCTCCTCCCGCAAGTCAAACTGGAAACAACAATTTCTGTGAGACAGAAGAAACAAAAAGACAAGTGACGTTTACTTAGTTAAGGAATGGCAGATTCTGAGTAGAGAAACGAGGTGAATCACCTCTTGACACAGGCGTAGAATTCTTAAGCTGCAGATTCACAGAGATGAAAGAAATAGGAAACAGGGCCAAATTAAAACATGATTCCTAACTGCAGATGAGGGAAACTTATCATGGTGTAGATTTTGTAATAATTCGCACTGCAGAGATCGCTAATAGATAGCTCTAGGACTTGGATTCATATTTAGCACTATGCTCGTGCAATCAACCCACGGTGCAAGCATCTGATTAAGAACACGTTCTGTAACCTGAACCGAACCATCAAATTGTAGCATTCGCAATGTTTCTTAGATGGGATTAAAGGAAAGTAGGACGGAGATACATACATGTCTAACCACGCCATCTTCTCCACAGCTGTAAAAAATGCGAGGACTGCCAGGCTCAATTGCCATCTTATGAGCACGATTACCGTGTTTCGCAAGGTTCTTTGTACTGACCGATCCATTTTCCAGAATGGTCCCATATCTCACCTATCCCCATGAACACATGATTAGCTGAGCCTCTCAGTATTGAAACTATAAAACATAGTGGGCACAAGAAAAATGAGAAGTACGTATTTTGAGAATCACTGCAGCGAAAAATGCCATAAGCCCTCCGAAGCAACAACCCAGACCCACCTAATCGTACTAAGTATTTCCAAATGTAAGTCAGAGTCGCTATTTGAAAACGTTCTCTCGTACAAGCTTTAATTGATAAAACCAGGAAATATTAAGGTTCAGCAGACCTGGCCATCAGCTGCACAGCTAACAATGATTCGGTCATCGGAATATGGCATCATCCGAGCCTGAAACACATTGGCTTCATGACCTGAATCATAGGATAAAACCCGCTTCTTGCTTGCCCACTTCCACACCATTATGTCCTGGTCATCCGAACCAGACACTAGGAGCTCACCAGATGGGTTAAAAGACACTGTATTTACACACCCTCTATGTGCTTCCAATTCCGCATAGTTGACAAGACGGTATATGAGATCCTGCAAAACCAGACACTCCAGATGTAGGTAACGAAGCCAAACAATGAAAAAAATTTGCTAGGTCAAGATACACTACTCAAGGAAAACGAACACCAATTCTACTCGAATCCATTGCACATAGACATGACTAACGACTAGAAAATTCACTTCAATTAATAAACATTCAAACAAATGTTCAAGGCCAAGTCCTTAAAGTATAACTTCCATACCTCACAGCCTCCAATATGTCGAGCAAAGGCAATAGGTTTCACATCCCCAATCTGGCGACGCCAGTGCTCGCCAAACCCACACCTATATAACTCCTTTGGACGATACATCTTCTCCACCCCTGTACCTTAACAATCAATGCGCATTTACAAGCTTCTCATTCTCCTTCTACACAGCTTAAATCTGCCCCCTTCAATATCTCATCGATGTTTCAGCTTGCCAAGCATAGAAGCAGACACATTATAGTCCATCTAAGTATCACCTCCCCGATGATGCCCCTTCCTCAACGTCAAACCGACCCGTTCCTTTCAGCAACTGTCGGAACACTGAAGCTGTCGAAGGATCGAAACGCTCGTAGCCAACTTGACTTCTTCAAGCGGATCCTGTAAAACTCAAGCTAACCACCACCTGTACAATTCATCCTACACATAACCCGATCCAAGTTAATCAAACAACACAAACCGTTCGTCTCCTACAAAAGCACGAAGCACAAAGACACACTTCCCTGCTTCCCTCCAAGAGAGTAAACCCTAAACTCCCATATGCAGACTCCAGCAGATTCCCAAACAATCTACAGTAGTCCTCGAAAAAACAACCTCGCAGACAATTGCCTCTCATTTCACAAGCTTCAGCACAACTTTGTAACGCAAAAGACAAGCACATCGTCAGCTCTTCCAGCCTCTAATCTAATGATCACCCTTTAAGACAACGCCTCGACGACGATGCACCTACCGAGAGATGAGAGATGGCTCTCTACCAATATTTTTCCACAAAATGCAAATCCTTGTGGAGACAGTCTACCTAGCTAGCGCTCCATGACTCCACGGACCCAACAAGAGGTGTGATCATTTGAGACACAGATAAGAAGCGATCCCACTCTCTACAGTTCACCTCCGACAATCTACGACTCAGTGGGTGCCATGGAGCTCCAATTATCTGACATCAACAAAACTTTAGGCATGGCCTGATCACCGCCCCGGGACCCGGTCAAATGGACGCACCCACATCTGTCACATGGCCGTTTGCAACCCCACATGCGAGAATATCGATCACATCACCGGGAAGACTGACTCAGAGCTTACCCTCATGCCCAAACAGTGCCCAGCCCACTCCGGAGATGCAACAAACCCCAACCTTGGAAGAGGATCTAAGTTACGAGAGCATTTGGGGCAGAAGTTCTGGCATGAAGATGCCTGCTCTTGCAGGACAGGACTGATTTTTTTTAGTTGCTGCCGACTGTCTGGCGGTATTCCAAGCGGCATTCAGTGAACCGAACAAAGATTTTCTAGTGAAAATTTGACTAGAAATTTATGGCATGGTTTGAGTGCCTGGCCCGGGTATGTGTGTGTGGACTGGTTCCTGGCGGTTCTCATCACGTGCACAGTGTGTCTCGAATCGGGAGCCGCGTCCGCATCAGCCTCAGTTTTATCCTCTCACCCACACGTCTTTCCTCCTCGAATCCGGTCTCTGTTGGTCATTTATTCAGATTGCTTTTATTACTCATTGGAGTTGCAGTTTCTGTGGCCGTAGAGAGCAGTTGTGCAGGTGCTTATTACTTTGCTGTTTAGTCTAGACTCTACATGGTTGTTTCGATCAACGTTTTAGTTGGTATTGTGGTTTACAAAGATTGAGATATGGTCAGTTTCGGTACCAGCTTGTAGAATAGTCGGTGTTGATAACCAGTGTTCTATGTGGTCCAATCCTGGAAACAGAGATTGTGAAGCTCGCTTGGGCCTGCATCTGGGGAGAAAGAGCTTGGTTCACGGCAGAAGGGATCGGTAACAGCAAGCTGTGGATGTTGAATTTGAAAACTAGAACACGAAGAAAATTCTGAACGAGAGAGGAGATGCAAACTTGTCTCCAAGCCATGATTGATACTGGACTGTCAGATCAATATACATCGACTAAGTCCCATGCAGATAAGAACCCGAGAATACCCAGCCACAGGGTAGAGCTGTGCAAGTGAGAAGAATAAGAGTTAACTCTAGCCAAAACAACCAGCGAGAATCTAAAGTCTGTTGGGGGTAGTGCTAGTGCAAACCATACATGCCAGAGAAGGTGGCGAAGGCAGATGAATATCATATACGGTATCTCGTTTATTTACAAGAGTTAGCCATCATAACCACCGACAGAACCACACAGAACTCGTCTAAAGAGTCTTTCATTACCAAACCAACAGCGTTCTGGATAGGCCTAGATGTAAGAGCAAAGCAACGATGTCTAAAAACGCAGGACCGCAGTCCCAGGCAAAACTTTCATGGACTCGAATCGCACGTTAAAGGCAACACCTTTCTCGTGGTTAAAAAAAGGACATGCGTCAAGACTTTCCTCCCGCGCATTGCGTTTGGTACATAGAGTCAGCCCATGAGGACTTTGAGAGGGCATCACCTGTGATCGGATGCTGAAAATCGAGGGCCTTAACTCCCCAATTGGAAAAAACAGACGTCGACAGATGCGGGAACTTCAAGTACCGCCGATCCCTGCTGAGAGCTCAAAGGATCACTTTCAGTGACGAATCACTGTTACCAAATGATTTGGTTGTCCCAGAATCATATGCATGTTTTTGAGAACCATTACTCGCTATCCTCACGTCCGTGACAACTGCTGGTGGACATATTGTAGCAGTCCGAAATGAAGCTTCCAGCACGGTGTCCGTAGCAGCTGCCAACGGAAGGGGTTTGGCATTCAGAGACGAAGCTGCCGCGGGAGGATGAAGTTGGACTGTTGATCATACTCGTTGTCAAGGGTATTCTAGCAGTTCCCTCCAGAATCCGTCGTATTTCACCCATGTTTGGACGGAGATCTGGAAGGATTCTCGTACAGAGAAGTGCAATCTGTGCGCAAAGTGTAACTTGCCTCTTGTCGAAGACGCCCCTTAGCCGCGAATCCACAAACTCCGAGGGATCATCAGCTTTTGCAAGCACTTGAATGGTCGAGAAAAGCTGCGCTTTACCTGCGCACGTTTCAAATACTTGTTTCAGATAAATTTATCAGATTGGCAGGATTGCACATATCAGGAACCTTTCCCAATTACTACACTTCATAATTGACGTCGATACAGTTTCACGAGAGATAAGAAACCTCACCTTGAGTTTCAAGAAACTGTCGGCCTTGAATGAGGACCAGCAGAAGCATTCCAAAGCTGAAAATATCGCTTTTATCAGTGAGTTTCCCAGTCATTGCATAGTCCGGGTCCACAAAGAATTGAGAGCTTGCATGAGTCTGCTCTGCAAGGCCAATTTTTGCAAGACCAAAGTCACCAACCCGGGCAGTGAAATTCCTGTCAAGGAGGATGTTGCTGGGCTTGACGTCTTTGTGGACGATACGTGGGCAGCAGTGTTCATGGAGATACTCCAACCCGCAAGCTGTTGCCAGAGCAATACTGTACCTCCGACTCCAAGGCAACAAATGGACATCATCACTGAGCAAGGCATCTAGAACAGAGCCATTGGGCATGTACTCATAAACTAAAAGACGTTCTGGACCTCTGGATTCTTTACAATACCCACGCAGTGGCACCACGTTAGGGTGCTGAATAGAGCCAATAGTTAAGACCTCCTTCCAAAAGTCATTGTCCACGTAATCTGTAGCCTTCACCAGTTGCTTAATAGCAAAACATGAGCCATTTGCGAACCTGCCTTGGTAAACACTTCCAGAGCCGCCACAACCAAGTAACCGATTATCATGAAACTTGTTTGTGGCCGTCTCCAGCTCTTGATATGTGAATAGCTTGCATTCAATTGACGGGATCTTTGACGAACAAGTCCTGCTTCTGGTGATTTGATTCTTTGGCTGCCTCCGCCAGCAGCAGAGCATTACAATGAGAAAGGTGCAGAGGATGACACTGAAAGGAATCACGCCCACCAAAATGTACAAAGCGATGGGGTTTTGTCGAACCCATGATGGGCAGGCAGGGAGCAGCATTGTAGAAACGTTTAGGCACTCCGAAAGGGGACGCATCTCTGGTAGTAGTTGGCATGCCCCGTACTCAGAGAAACAGTTATACTTCCAGTTTGAATTTTGTAATTCAGCACGATCTATCTTTGGAAGGGTGTCATTGAAGTAATTGAGCGAGAAATCAACGTGGAGGAGGTGTGGGAAGCCATCAAAAAGCTGGGTAGCAACCTCGCCTAGAAGTTGATTACTGTGTAAATCCCTATGATAACCACATAAATTCAGCCATTAGAAAAAATCCTTTTCGAAAAACGAGGACACAGCAAGTTCCACGTGAAAAGTGGTTCTTAGAGAAACAACCAATTACTGCTTAACCCCTCCCCATATATGCGTAAGCCCCTGAAGTCCAGGTATTCTAGACAGAATGAGGATATCAAACGTCTAAAATCTGCAGCGAAATAATCAAAATTTTAGTTTCTAGAAAGGAAGTAGTTCACATAATACTACACGAGAGGATTGGATGTCAAGGAATCAGCAATGAGAACGAACCCCCTCTCAAATAGAAATGCGACACTTCTATCTTATGAGATAAGACGAGGTATACGTATAAGAGAGCAAGCTTACAGAGACAGCAAGTTAGACAAGCCTCCAAGGATGAAAGGAATCTCCCCAGTAAGGTTGCTGTGCGACAAATCCCTGTAGTCAAACATCGCAAAAATAGACTCAGCACTCATCTCAATGCATGGTTACATACTACTACAGATTGAGTACAACCATCATACATGCTTTCCTAGAGTTAAAGACATGATCAAATTTGAATGCCTTTCGACCGATTCGCAAGAAAAAAAAATCTTACAATTGGGTGACTGTGCAGGAAATGTTGGAGATAAGACATAGTTTTGGAACTGTAACATCATCTTTGAGTGCACAAGTGATCCCAGGCCAAGGCCCACTACATGCATCCACGCTCTCATTCCAGCGGCTCACTTTGTTGCCGGGTCTGCACCAGACTTCCTTCAGTTGTTCCAACATAGCAGCTGGTGCAAAGCAATTCCACAATAGTCAGTACTCAATTGCCTCTAGATCAATTATCCTGAGAGGCTGACGGCTCGCCACCTCAGGAGCCCTATGTTTTTTACAATAATCCACATCATGCAAGCAATACAAAATAAGTCCGCACACAGACGCAGTCTACAACTCATTGTTTATTTGTCCATTGCAGGGAAATTAAATATACTGTTCAGAATCAACAGAGATTTAATTTGCTAAGTATGACATCCAAAAGCACAAATCTTAATGATATCAGTGAAAAGCAGCAAGCAAAGGACTCCTCAAAATCAGAACGTAAAATCACATAAACAACATCTGAGATCCACAAGACCTCGGGACGAATACGTGAGGACACATATGGCAACCTAGAAGCAAGTTAAACTCAATTGATCTTTAATCACCTTCCTGTGGAGTGGCTGTAACTGCAGCTTGATACAAACTCAGAAGCGCAGAAATAACCAGAAACAAATGCCACGTATCCCCTGACATTCTAGCACATCTGCCGCCTCAAACACTCCCCAAATGTATATACTTCCTGCCTGAGCACATAAACCAAAAGGTTACAAAGTGCCACTCCTTCAAGTGGCTACAGCTCACCATTACTTAAGTTCGAAAAACTTCAAAAGCACATCACAACTTTGAAGAATTGATAGTACAACATAAACGACAAACATGAACATCAATAAGTAGAAATAGACGCGCCACAACGCACCTGCAATTGTAGCAGCCCAAGAACTAAGGTTCACGAATCGTGATGACGAACCGCCCCCTTGGGTGGGACCGACAGCAAACCTTCAGACAAGAATATGCCCTCACCATAGTTGACTCCAACACTTTCCAAGCGCTACTAGCAGAAGACTTCACAGCCCAAAATCCTCGGCTCTGGTAACCAAACCTCTACTTGTAGGAACCGGTCAATGCTCATTTCTTAGAATACAATTTCCATACCTCACAGCTTCCGATCTGGTGAGCAGAGGCAGTATGTTTCACATCCCCACTCTGGAGACGACAACAGCTGGTCTAACCCACACCTACACATTTCCTTTGTCCGATACATCTCCTTCAAACCTGTACCTTATCGTTCAATGTGCATTTCCTTCTTCAAGCCTCACATTCTCTTCTTAACAATTCAAATTTGCCCCATCAACGCCTCATCGTAGTTGAGCTTGACAGAGATTGAGATACACACATTGAAGTCCACCCATGTATCACCTATAATGCCCCCATCTCAACGAACTCTGCGTCAAACCCACTAGCTCCTGGAAACCAATTTCTGGGTTACTGCAACTGTGAAACCCTTCACTAGACTTCTTCAAGCTGATCCTGCAAACTCAGGCTAACCACCACCTGTACAACCATCCTGCACAGACCAGATCGAGGTCAGAGAGACCCCACAGACCGTTTGTCCTCTAGAAAAGCCCGGAGACGCTAACTTCCCCTGCTTCGCTTCAAGACAAGACCCTAACCTCGGAAATGCAGGCTCAATGAACACTAATCGTCGGCAACTTCCAGCGTCTAAACTCTAAACCGCTCACCTTCGGCGATGCACCTACCGATGCATGTCACCGATGGCTCACAACAATGTACCACAAATGCAACTCCCTGTCCACTAACAAGCGCTCCATCATTCCACGAACCCAACAAGGTATCCGATCATAATAACAAAAGACAACACCCTCGAAACTCCACCAGATAATCTACGACTGGCAGCAATGCAGCTCGAACTATCTGGCATCAACTTCGACCATAATTAGCCCAGTCAAACGCACACCCACATCAGTCAAAAGGCATTGCAACCCCACATGAGAGTATCACATCACACCACCGAAAGTACTCATGGGCTTACTGCAGGCGCATGATACGCGTGCTGCAGACCGTTCGCCTTTGAGAAAGGCGAAGGGACACAGTTCAAAGGAAAACCCTAAACTGACAAATGCAGATTCCCACACAATCTGTCGCAGTCCTCGAAAGACGGCCCAGGCTGCTACTAACGTCCACAATTGGGTTTACCTCTCTACAAACACTGGTTTCGGAAGCAGAGCAGCTGTGCAAGGCGATGTCACATTGCCGGAAGCATCATGCTGCGAGGTTGCAGACTCGCAAAATAATAATGCAGATGCAGACCATGACTATCTTAAGTTAACATGCACCAACTCTCGCAGGATAGAGACTGTGTTCTGTTGCTGACTCTCTCTGGCGGTACACTATGCATTTGACTCAACTCAGATTTTCAACTTTTGCGAAGATTCTACTAAAAATACTGTGCAAGTTGGGCATGGAATCGTGGATTAACGGAAGAGAGTAACTGCCCCGGGTATGGTGAGGGATTTACTGGCGGGTCTCGGAACGTGCTTACTGCTCCATTCCATCCCCGACTCGCATCTCGAGCCTGCACCGTAGCTGGCACCTCAGAAAAAACCTCACCCACATGTGTGCCTCATCAAAACTCGCGTTTCTCAGTGAGCCTGACAGTGGAAGCATCTTCACATCTGCGTTTTTTCTTTGAGATTAGTCTGCTTGGATTTAAACTTAGTTGTTTCTGGGATGGCGTTAGCTCTGAAATGCCACATTAGACTTGCGGCACTGCCTTGGTTGATTCCAAGTCCTGTTGGGGGTTGCTCAGCGAGGAACCTGGAACATATGACAAACCTGGAACAAGACGAGCAATTTCCATCTCGGAGATCCGAGCTCCCTCGTTACATGACTCCATAACGGAGAAGACGCCATTGCTGTCAGCTACGTAATGACTCTTTCCTAATACCGATACCTAACTTAGCATTTGACGATAGATTCTACACAATGTAAATGCACAGAAACCGGCCAAATGCACAGGAACCAGCCAAATCCACAACAGTATTCATTCACATACCACAGGAATGATCCTCAGAACCAAATCCTGCACGTGCACACATGCCCATCCAATCTGAAAGAAGAAAAACTGCTGCACTTCGTGCTGCAGTCGCTAAGTAAATGATGTATAATGTACACAACTACGCTGATGCAAAGGCATGCCACAAAAGAGTAGAAACCCCCCTATGGGCCCTTCCTCTTCTTCTTTTTGGAGCCCGCTGTTTCTGAAA
Source organism: Ceratodon purpureus (assembly GCA_014871385.1). NCBI lineage: Eukaryota > Viridiplantae > Streptophyta > Bryopsida > Pseudoditrichales > Ditrichaceae > Ceratodon > Ceratodon purpureus. The sequence goes on along the minus strand of CM026427.1, from coordinate 2,803,671 downwards.
CTATCAGAGTAGGCCTAATAAATGCACTCGTTCTCTTCTTAAAAACTGAAGCACGGCTGTCGTCCTCCTCATCCTCATCCTCACCATGACCACCACCTTGAACCGCCTCCTCTTCATAATTCTCCCTCCCTTTACCATCTCTTCGACCTCCCTGGTAACCCGTACCTGTCTTTGCAGGAACCAACTTCGCCCTAAGCTTCTTATCTACTTGCGTACTCACACGACTGGCCTGTGCATGTGAGAGGTACTTCGCTCCCAATCCCAACCTAGAAACACATCACCACACCAATCAGGCAAGCTAATTCTTCACATACAAAAGTAGGATCAAACTTAACAGTTGGGCCCCGGAATTCAACTCCAAAATCCACCAAACAAAAAAACCTATAACAAAATGCAGTTACCTCGTGGGCCGAGCATGCGCACCATCATCCTCAGGCAAACCCTTGGTCTCTGCTACCACATCAAAATCAGCTCCTCCACTCATACTCTGCACCCACGAACATGCCTGCAAACCACAACCATCATCATAAGCTCACACACCATACCCATCCATGCCCACACTAAACCCTAAACCTTGAAACCCATGTCAAGTGAGATGCAATATAACGACGAGCAGCAGCTTACCAGATTGAAAGCCTTCTTGGTGACCACGACCTCCACTGGCTTATCGGCCTTGGTAGCAGTGGAATCCATGGCGACGCACCCACTTCAACGCATGCACCTGGCAATCGAAAGCTTGCCTGCTGTGGAGAAGCTACTCCATGACAGATGAGGAAGTTCCACCACCGCGTTCAGTTGCGATGCGAGGTCTGTGTGATCCGGCGAGTGCACTGCGAGCTGTGTCCCGGCTCCGATGTGGATCAGTCGGGTCTTGTTCGACAACTCGAGCCTCTCCTCGATCGAGGAATTTGCGAAGCAGAGCTTGAGGTTTGGTCAAGGCTCCCTCACAGTTGCATTGCGGCACAATTATGATGTGGGTTCAGGGGTGCATACCCAAAACCCTCACTCCGCCCAACTCCCTCACTGCACCAAACCCCGTCGGTCTGTATATTAAAATTAAGATTAAAATATTTTTGTTAGTATATATTATGAAGGTAAAGATAAAGTAAAAGCTATGGCCAGAGTTGCTTGATTATCAAGTGGTAGTTCTCAACCTCATTGCTGTGGAAAAGGGAAAGTTACTCCGTGTTGTAGGTCAAAGTAGTTTGACTTGGATATGATTGAGAAGAGAAGGGGAGAGATAGAGAGAACAATGACAGGGGAGAAGGTGGAGAAGATTTATAAAATTAGGAATTCAAAATCACATGTGTGGCATGGAAAATTGCACTTTTTGAAGAATTCAAAATATGTAGTGACAAATGTTAAGTGTTGATATGAAGAGAATTTATAACAAAATATGATCATTTCTTTAATAAATTGACTTTGATGTGTATTATTTGGATGAAAATGAGGTTATAGACAGTTGTATACATTGAATGAAATTGAATTATGTCCATCATGTATTTACATGATTTATTTTATGTATATTCACCTTTATTCATTTATATTTTCATCATTTTACCATACATCAATTGTAGGTTCGTGCATTCTTAAACAAGCAATTAATTTTTTAGAAGAATGAGGTTTGCCCTCCGACATTTCAATTTTTTAGATTTTATTTTTTAAAATTTTAAAATAGCCTTAGATGGATTTAGAATAGACAAATATTACATAAAATAACTTCTCATATTTTCACTTTTCCATCCTTAAAATTTCCGTGTTTTTTTTTTTTTTTTTTGAAATATTTATAAATGAATCTACTATCAGTGTATGGTGTACATATAAATGATCCTCTAGCCACTTCATACTCTAAAAGTTCTACTTACAATGTTTTTGTCCATATTAAAATTTTGATACCAAACATACATACTCATGTAGGCAATACCTCTGGAATCGCTCAATTCTTCCATCTTATTCTTACAATGAAATCTAGATATATATTTTTTACCCCCAACTTACTAACATTTGCAATTATGATTCATCAAGATAACACCAATCATTAATCAACATTAATCCACCACTTTCTTGACTTCTATGCATTTATATTCATTGTCTCCTTTCTAGCTTAACTTCTCAACATTAATGATTGTCATTTGTAAATGATACTTTTTTGTTTTAGCACATAGAAAACCTTTTGACAGTCACATCTAGAATCTTCAAACTGGATTCAACCTTCAACACACTCCCTTGTTGCTACTTTTTCCATCATACCACTTTTAATTGTTTCTTCATCATCATGATTACTTTCATCGCAAAAGACCCCAACATCACAATCAACATGATTTTCTTTTTAGTTTTCAAGATCAACAAATTGATTTCTCTTCCTAACTCATAATTCCTATCATTCATTCTGGCTTTGAAAAATTCGGTTTGCGATATCATAGTATACCATATTTTGCATGTATCTTCTCTTTTCTTCTTTAAAAGATTAATATTTCAAGAGAAAACTGATTCTCTTCATTAGTACATTCATTGCAAATATTTCAATCAGAAATTGACTTCTGGCTCTTCCTACATATGCAACTAAACATCATAAGTTTAACTAGAACACCAACGACGAAATCTTGGTAACAATAATATTACATGTTTCCATGAATCCAGTATCTTATAACAATGAATGGCCGAACTTGGGAAAAAGGAATGATACAGCTTTGGAGCAGCATTTCAAGAAGTGGCCAAAGTATCCCTGGGTATCTACTATCAGCAGCTTCTGTCAGCAGAGCGGGTTGAGAAGACATTGCAGCAAACGGTCCGTGATCCACCTAGAAAACCAAACCATAAGTGATGTTCTGTAAGTGCAAAGATTCCAACGAAGACGCCCAGCTCCAATACTCTCAAAAAAGGACATCTGAACTGCTCCTATAAATAAATCAAGAGATCAAAAATAACGGAAAAAACATAAGTAGAGTGAAATTAAATACCAGTCTAAACCCCAGTGTCCGTCTTTTATAATCAGATAGTACAGGCACTTGAAACCGAGGTTATATGATGAAGGATTCGTAATGTACATCGCATATGTCTGTCTGACCGCTGAGAGACGAGCTGGGCCAGGAACAAAACCATTTACTGGAGTGCAGTTACTGGAAGACACACAGATCATACAATGAGAAATCAAACGGAACATTTGATAAATCTTGCATTCAAAAACAAAAGGAATAATAAGTTTTCACGCACGGATATCACTATGTACCACCTTATGAAGGTATAGGAACAAATCCACCCTAAAGAAAAGATGTTCACAGAAGGATAAGTCAAGAATCACCTCAAGAAAAGTTTAACCGTTGGATTAGAGCACTACAGATGTATCAATAACATAAGTCGAAAAGGGCCTCCTCACAACGCTCAGCAACAGCAGCATACTTGGCAGCTACGCCAAGACCAGGAGTTGAAGGGTTGCTGGCCCTTGATTTGAAACACCTGTATGTTTACCAATCGCACTACCTCTCTCGAAGAGAACAGTCTCTGTGCAATCAATAACAGTAAAACGCACCATCGTCAGTCAAAACAATTCTATAGTTACAGACCAAAGCAGCATCGTTCAAAGATTTCAGAGACTATTCTTGAAAGGTGCAGCAGTGTGAACCTAAGACGCCAAGGGAAATTCTAGAAAACTAAGACACCACTCAGCTATTTCTACTTTGTGCTGCGTAAATGATTAGAAAAGCTGAGACGAAAGGACTCCAAAAGCTTCAAGCTGACTGTTTCACAAGAAATAACTCCAGCTATATGGTGAAGATAAACACCTTCTTCTTTGAAAGATCAACACTAGAAAAAGCTTATATAGCGTCCTCATTGGAGCGCATCCTCGCGCGAGACATAGTCCGGACGGGACGAACAGCCCTTGATGGCTCTAGTTCATCTTCTGTCTCGGGTCGTTGTCGTCGAGGTTTATTAGGCTGTTGATGAATAAATATAGTATTAGTAAACTAGCACCAAGAACCGGTATTAATGAAACGCGTTGAACAAAACACTAAACAAATGCCAAGTGAATGTACACCACAAGGAAACCAGTGTTACGTACGTCTTTGAGACCGTCGACATGCACAACAATGATGGTGATGTCGTCCGTCCGGGTTTCATACTTAAGCCAAAGACGTTGAGCTTCCTTCACCACTGCAAGACAAGCCTGCTTTGGATCTTGATATAGTGCAACCTTCACCCAATCAAAGTAAGTACACGGTTAGTCTAATCTGTAACATGGAACTTTACTTCTAACATCTGGAGGCAGATGAAAACATGCAAATGGTGTTCGAATCCTAGAATTACGAGAATTTCAGGAAAACCATCGCTGGGAGGAAATGAGACGGACCATATCAACGACGGCCTGGCTTGAAAGGAACTCGAAGACACCATCGCTGGCAATAAGGAAGAAAGGATGTCGGGGCCGGAGCTCCAAACACAAGACTTCCGGGACGGCGGTCACGCCGATTTTCTCTGCAACAGAGTCTCCAATGCTCCGTGTGAAGGCTGTGCCTGGATACATATCGTCCTGCACCCAGAGCCGAGGTGGGTCCCCATCGTCGTGATCGTCGTTCTTCCAAATCTCCTCGCTCTCACTCTTCAAGCCCTCCATCTGATCCAGAGTCATCACCCGTGCTCCGCATTTTTTCACACGCTCACACTCATCTTCCCTGTATGGTGTCTGATCGAAAGACAAGTCCTTGGCAACAACTGTTTTCTGTTTCCGAACCCCTAGAACAGCACGCGAATCACCCACATTTGCAACGTACACTTTCCGACCACGAACAAGTATGGAGATCCCTGTCGTTCCGCTCATAGAATCATCATACTGGCTGTGCTTGTGCAATTGTGCGTTCGTATTCAAATAGGCGGAATGGAAAGCCCGAACCACGTCGTTGGGGTAGTGCTGGTCGTTCAGCAGATTACTGGAGAGATTTTTGCGTGCAAAGTCGGAGCAGTGCTGCCCATACTCGCCATGCCCGTCAAAGACTCCAAAAAAGTGGTCGTTGGCATCTCCTCCGAAGGAAGTGTGAATCGTGAAGCTGTCCTGGTTGGCCTTGCGCAACTGGTCAGGGTAATGGCCCCTCTGTGACAACACTGAGAAATTCAGCTCGTAGTTCCCATCTGGTACTTTCACTACCTTTGAGCCCGAGGTAGGGAGGTTCTGATCACTCAGAGTAGATTCCACCACCAAGGGAGGTGCACCACCTTCAGCGCTCTTGGAATACGGTGTATCCTGATAAAGGATTCCAGACTTGGACGACCGCTTGGGGTCAGGCGCTTTGTGCTTCGGCACAAAGACTGGTTTAGGTTGGGTAGGGAGAGGAATATGAATGTTCGGCGGGGCCCTGTCAATAATATAAGTCGGAGACTTTCCTGTTGGTGTTCCAGGAGTATATTTCCCGGGTGATGCGCCCGTCGCTCCTGAGAGGCGACCAGGAAGAGGTCCACTGCCTACACCATCCTTCCGCTTCGGAGGTGCGGAAACTGGAGGAACAGGGCCAGACATTGCCTTGGGTGTCTTAGGACGAGTGAGCACTGGCGCTCCCCAATCGTCCGTGTCATGGCTGGCTGGCGTGTACACACGCCCAGAGGCTTTGCTCTTGGAGTTGTCGTCACGTGAGGCTTTCTTTGAGCTCATACACCCCATTGAGAGAAGGTGGAAATTCAAAATTCGAGAAAATGTGGAACGCAAAATTCCAGAATCCGTACAACAATGCTGTTGAAGATTTAAAAAATCCACCACAATTCCACGGGCTAATGGTAAATTCAAAGCACTCTAGAATCCTTGACACATTGCAATGTCGATACAATCCTCTGATTCAATCAAACTTCTGCCCTGCGGATGCAAACGCAGGTCCTAGAGTCAATCACCGGTCCCATAAACCGCATTTGATATTTCCACACATACACTGGACAATGTCATAAAAATGAGAGAACTCAAAGAACTAGGGTAACAAGCAAAAATCTCACATGTGCAGTATCATGTTCTCCGCTCGTACACTCTACATAGCATTCTCCTCCGCCTTGAGCTCCCCCCATGATGCATCACCTCCTTCCCATCATCCCTTTCTCCAATAGCCCAGCTTGTAATGCAACTGACGCTTACCCTAAAAGAGCCAGCGACTCTTGAAGATCAATAACGCAGCAATGCGACAACTCCAGATCCAAGAATCTAGGCTCATAAAACTCACACACGGCATCCAAACCGAGCTCGACGAAAGATTCAAGCCCCTCCCCATCTACCACCCAAACCCACACCCTAAAACCCCTCCTTAAACCCCACCACTCCCCTTCACAAGCCGTATCACCACACCAGCAACAAAACCCACTTCCCTCACCCACCCAAACAACCAACCCCAACTCAACGAAACCGAAACTCCACCCCTCGCTACACCAGACTCAAAAATTCGTCAGAAAACCCCCACCCAAGGCATCCCTACCCCAAGTCACCCAACCCGACTGGCCAAACTGTAGAAAAGCAGAATTGAAGGGAGCATGGAAATCAAACGCAGGCCATGGCGGGGGGACACCACATGAGGATTGAAATGGGTGGGACTCTGGGAGTGGAGACAAACCTCGGATGCTAGGCCTCGATTGGAACGGGCATTGCATGGTACTCCTAGCATGGATCCGAGGGGGATGCATTCAAGGCGCACCGGCAGCCTGGACTCACCCCATTCAATCTCACCCCTGGGCCCTCTGGCCTGCCTTTAGGCGCAACTCCCTAAACCACACAATATCTACAGTGACAGAAGACTTTGGACTGGTAAATGTTGGGAGGAAGTAGATGGTAGATGTGACGGTTTTTGGGGTGGGGGGGGATTGGAGCGCTGATTGGGAGTGGCGCGCTGCTGCAGTCGGGGGCCAAATCGGCCAGCCTGGACGGGGGATGCAGGCGGGCCCGCAGGATCCCCGCCTTCCTGGCCCCGCCGAAACGTCGGCTCGCCCGCTGCTTGGCCGGGTCGCGGAGTTGTTCTCGATGGTTCCGTGCTTGATTGGGGTTAAAGTTAATCACGGGCCGTAATTTGGTACCCGTGATTGGGTTCAGAGCCCTCGCTTGTTAATTTACCCCCACCTACTACTGCAGCGGTATTTTCGCTGAGGTAGATTTGTTTCACTTTATAAATATTACCAAGATTTCTGAATACATTGGTAGGTTAACAACCCAGAATATTTACATTTTAAGAAATCCGGGCCTTTTAGGGACAGTGTAAAATAAGTGTTTGTATGTTACTTATTTTTTTAAGTATTAGTGTCTACAAGACTAAGGATTGAAGACTATCCATATTGTCATTCATAAGGACGGTAATTCTAAAGAATACAACTCACAAAGACACACACAAAATGAGGTCAATAGTGAGTAGGAAAAAATACATATTTGAGAGCAGTATTTACAATTTTCCAAGAATAACCGTTTACTATTGCCTCATGATTGCTGAGAAACCATAATAATATTGTTTTTTTTTTCTTATTGTCCTAACCATTCCCAAAACATTTTTAACAAAGATTTTTTATGATATTATAATAAAACTGCATACAGTTATATATAATTGTAATGTAGCAATACTATCGATTATTATACAAGTTTGAATGCTTTAAAATAATCATAGAAAGGATGAAAATACAATGCATACACCACAAAATGAAGGGCATTTATGAATTTTATATCAATTGATGTATTTACTCAACCATTTAAAGCCCAATATTTTTTCAAATCTCTATAAATAATTGTTATTTTATCTTGAATAATATTATATAGATTTAGATTTTAAATTCAAATATCATTTTAAAATTCTTCTTAAAATTTGAGAAAGTATTCTGAAAATACTATAATTATACAATTTTAGTTTTAATTTCAAATATGATTACTTTATCCTTGATAGTATATCTACATCATAGTATTTTTTATGACTATGTAAGCATGACTAAAGAAACAATCTCTGTGCTAAACAACCTCTAGAGTGAATGAAGCATCTAAAAAGTAACTGACTTTGTTGTAATAGTTAATATTTTTATCAAGGAATTTTCTAAAAAATGTCTCACGGGTGATTTGTTGTATATCATGTTGTAAATTTCTAAATTTTAAATTTTGGATATTATAAATGAATATGGTTTTTTTGAATTGCATTTTATGAAAAAATGAAAAAGACTCAAAATATAGCTAGTGCATGCATATCATCTATAAAAGGTGAAATGTGATTTTCTACATGTGGAACCTATCTTATCGATTAGAAAAACTAAAAGAAAGCACAACCATCACATCTTTAGTACAACAATCTCCTATATAGCACACTTACCTCAACTACAAAATCCAATTTAGGTTCATGTATGCAACATTTTAGGTAACAAAAGATCAGAAAAAGCGCTAAAAGAGATTTGTAGCCAACATGTGCTATTACAAATAGTCGTTGTTAATCAAATCTACAAATTAAAGCTATGAGGTTCTAAATTTAAAATACTAGTTGAAAATTTGACAAACCTTCAAAATCCCTTTATTATTAAAGACTTGATGAAATTAGATATGTAGAACAAGAACAATTGTATAATGTTTATGGATTCAGTGTGAAAGACATAAGCAACTAGACTACACTATAGATTAATGTCAAGTTCCTTTATCATGTTCAAAGTGCCCACAGGGTCCACTTTAAAATGCTAGAGATTCAAACAAAAAGAAATATTGGTTATCTTCAATTTGTAAATGATTATTTCAAATAACCAAAGTATGTAACATCTCGAGCTCTAGAGCTCTTAAATACACATTCATTTTAGTCTTTTATAGATTTCTATGAGTTGTGAGCGAGGTATACAAACAAAAGATTGCAAGACATCGAATCCAATACATTAAAAAATAACCTCTATAATTTTAGTGTTATAGGCCATGTACCAGATTCGAATGGTCAAAGACGTACATATAGAGTTGAAGTAGATCATCTACAGTTATATCCACCATCACAATCTTTTTAAGGATTGGGAGCAAATACAATGCTCCTTCTATTGCATAAAAGAAAATAATATTAAAAATTTATGCTAGTTCTTTGCATTTATTCAAGAAAAAATGGCAAAGACTACTATGAAAGTCTAAAGATATTTTTACATCCACCAATTCTCCTAGAAATAGAACAAATATCATGTCAAAACATCTAGCTTCATCATCATTTGGAAGATTATTTGATTGAACATGACTCCATGAATATTTTTTTATTGCTATGAAACAATAAAAGTGTACTTGAAACATGAAATATTAAAAACTAATACAATATTTATCAAAAGCTTTTCTTTATCTTTTGTTTAATTTTCCATTTAGTTTAGTTGAAAAGTAACAAGTAAAATGACTATTCATCATAAACATTTATCACATGCTTTGATTAAATATTACCAAAAACCATATATATATATAAATTAATTATATAGGATAAATATCTACATACTTATTTAAAATTTAATATATTCAACACACTTATCAAATGATTTAGTTTATATACGTTACAAATTTCACAAATTATCATTCTCTTGAGGTGGAAAGTAAACAACAAGATAACTATCTATATGGTATATTTGTTGAACATTGTATTAACTTTATTCTTTATCCATGAAATTGAAATGAATTTAAGAGATCATGAGGATTCTTCTTTTTGAAGTAAGTTGAAAACATGTTGAAACATATAAATATGAAAGTTTTAATTTTAAACTTATAAAAACACCTTATCATAATGTACAATAATTATTTTTTTACTTTTTTTTTAATTTTTTTTTTGGACAAATGGACCAATGAGAATTAACATAAGAAACAAAAGCACTCAATGAACCAAGTCCGGGCCTAGGGTCCGAATTGGCGAGTGAAGAGCACGAGTAACAACCGCTAAGACGAAACCATCTGGTGCATATACTAATAAAAAAAAAAAACCCCTGGGGGCCTACGGAAGTCCAACGAATCCTTTCGTCATGGCCGGTGCAGAACACGATACTTGTCAGCCACGTCGCTTGGAAGGCCTCCGTAGCTTTGCCAAGCCCTGTCGCGTTATGTTCATGCACATAATTACTTGTTTTAGCCTTATGGATATAGACCCAAAACATCGTAGGAATAAACTATTAGTATTCATTATATTTTTTAATAAATTAAGGTTTTATTTTTCTAAATCTTACACTAAAGTAGTAAGCATTATTCAAATATTGCATTACTTGAAAAGGAAAAGAAAAAGAAGGTATCATTTCTTATTGTTATCAAAGCCATAATTTGGAAAAAAATCAAGTAATTTGATTTTTTTGGACATGATTAGGGTTTCAAATAAGAAGAGGCTACATAAAGCTTTCCCGCTTTATATAGCTGAACACCCGGACGAAACCAAAGTCATCTACACATGTTCATCTCATCCCGGCGACGTTCGTCCAAACCGTCGATGTTGGCCATCTGACGGGCCCGCTTGGAGGCAACTGGAAACCCTAATTCTTGCTCACAAATACGAGCCGACGCCTCCTCTCAAACCATCCTGAACTTTGAGCGGCCTTCTCAGTGATGTCCACGCATTCGAAACATGTTTCTTTTTCTCTTGATCTTCGTGCTGTGGTTGTCCGTCGATAGCAAGCTCCTGTCAATCTGTATCTTCCATCATATGTATTGCTCCTCAGAACTGGATGTATAGGTTGAATTTTTGCGACACTGGATTTGCATAGCCTATGATTAAAAATGTATTTGCTACTCTTGATGGTTTCGGCCAGCTGATTAAACACAATACCACTAAGATCGATGAGGCTTTTATGGTTTGCATGACGTTGATAGGGTTGTGCGTTGTAGGTTTATCTGGTCCTTGTTCACCCATGCCAGCAGTGATGGACAATGCACTCTGGTCAGTTCTGAGTGTATGGATTAAGCTGCTCTACCATGTGCCAGAGGGAGTGTAGTTCTCTATATTCTGTAGTCTTTTCATTTAGGATAGTCAAGGTGCCGCATCGACTTGATGTGTGTATAAGCACTGCGGGTTCTCGGTGATGACGACTTTAGATGACGAATCTGAGTTTAGGGCTGCGAGTGAATGCATCGGAACTGCCTTTGCGATGTTTTATCGCTTAGTCATGTGAACCTGCAGGAGCCTCCCTGCCGCTGGCTTGCCAGTTACTCTGAAGCATAAACGAGGCATTTGTCTGAGAGAATCATCGAAAGTCGATCTTTTATATTCAAGTTTCTTAGGTTTGTCTGGCAGTGACTGCACTTGTTGAGAAACGTCATTACCATGTTCATTAGAGCGTTGGCTGTGCTAGTCATCTCGGAATCACTTTCTTAACGAACCTGAAGTGTATTTTAAATTGAAAGCCTTATGATGTCGTCTATAATCTTTGAGACCTGAATGCCTTTGGCATTGTTGACAAACAGCAGACCCTGAAGGCTACACATCAAGGAGCTTATTGCCCTGCACATTTAAGTTCAAAAATTTTCATTTGTGGTTCCTTGAATGAATTAATTAGGTTTGTGCATTAACTACTGTATTAATGTTTTCGATTCTCGGTGATGACGACTTTAGATGACGAATCTGAGTTTAAGGTCGCAGGCGAATGCAGCGGAACTAACTATGTGATGTCTTATCACATAGCTATGCGAACCTGCAGGAGCCTGCATACCGCTGGCTTGCCAGTTGCTCTGAAGCATAAACGAGGCATTTGTCTGAGAGAATCAACGAAATAAGCTGCCTCCTACGAAAACTGCAGATGTTGACTGTCCACACTATCAGAAGTACCTGATAACAAGCTTCGTCCGCACTAGTAACTCTCTTAGGGTAGTAAATGTGCAATCCAGAATTCTTTTCTGCAGTTCAGAGTTCAAGCCTGGTGATGCCGTCTATTATCTTTGAGACCTGAATGCCTTCCGGCATTGTTGACAAACAGCAGACCCTGAAGGCTACACTCAAAAATTCTTCCTAAATCTTTCTGAAACCCTGAAACTCAAGCTGTGCTCATAATCATTAACTACTCTCTCTAGAATCACATGTCATACTGAACGTTATGTAAGATGTGCCTCAACTCTGATTCTCAAAGCAATCCTTCTTCGAAGAATCCTGTCATAGAGGCACAGATCGAAGTGAATTGAGAGAACGTGGATGGTTTACTCTTCCTATAGTTGATCATCCAAAGTACTCTCACAACATTCGTAATGGTCGAAGGCCATTAATCTGAACCTAGAGATCCACGTAGTATGGATTGCTGGAATGAACGATGTATCTGCACTCGGCGGCGTTCGGTGGAGACGCCGAGGTTGCGGGACCTTTGAGGAAAGTCACTTATCGACTAACGAAAAGCAACGGAGATGAGGGTGAAGTGTGCCGGAAGTGAAGCTAGTGAGGGAGTTTCCGATTCGTAGCATGTCCTTCGCGATGATTCAGCACATGTCAATTTGGCCGAGTGGTTAAGGCGACAGACTTGAAATCTGTTGGGGTTCCCCCGCGCAGGTTCGAACCCTGCAGTTGACGTTTTGGCAATCTTTTTGGTGGTACAAACGGTTCAATAGAACCCCAAAAACTTAAAATGAAATTAGATGTGGGCTCATCTCAATAGCAGAATTTTGTCATATAAATGAAACTGAAGACAATTTTGGAAGTTCTATGTGATTTTTATGCCTTGGCATTTTGAGCCGCACCCGAGTTACAACAAAGAGAGGAAACAAAATCTGAAGTGGACACAAAATCTAAAGAAAAACAAAATCTCTGCATTTTGAGCATCTAGAAATCGCACTACGATTACATCAAATACATAAAATAAAATCTTTGCATTTTGAGCATCTAGAAATCGCACTACGATTACATCAGATACATAAAATAAAATCTTTGCATTTTGAGCATCTAGAAATCGCACTACGATTACATCAAATACATAAAATCAAATCTTTGCATTTTGAGCATCTAGAAATCGCACTACGATTACATCAAATACATAAAATAAAATCTTTGCATTTTGAGCATCTAGAAATCGCACTACGATTACATCAAATACATAAAATAAAATCTTTGCATTTTGAGCATCTCAAAACTGAAACGAAATTTTGCATTTTGAGCAACTCTAGAGACTGCACCGCGATTACAACAAAGAAAGGAAACAGAATCTCAGTAAAAATTGAGTAGGGTGGGGGAAATGACTATCACGTCATAGCCACATGTTCCCTAATTGTGGTTTGACGTAGACTCATGTAACCTTCAACATCTTAAAAAACAGTTCGACATCTAAAAAACAGTTTCACGTTTAAGGTATAAGCACCCATAACCGATAACTTAAGCATTTCAGCATATCAAAGCTTGGGTTATTGATAAGGAGTAATGTTTTGTGCGTAAGAAAATAAGGTTCATGAAGAATGAGGATTTTTCCAAAATTAATTAAGTAAAATTAGAATTACTAAAAATGTTTTTGTTCAAAAGTTGGTCAGAGCCCATAACTAATATATAGCTTCACCCATGACCGACAACAACAAGAGTAGTGAACAAACATAAGACTATTTAATTTCATAACAATCACTGAGTCACACACGCATCCTATTAGAGGATGCATCCGGAATCTACTGTTCATCAAGTATTGACTATTGGTTTTCCATTGTTTTGTATCCAAAAAGCCTAGTTATCTGTGATGGGTGTGTTATCGATTATGGGTGCTTATACCTTAACGTGTGTGGAAGCACCATAGACACATTTTTTTCCCTCACGAAGAGTGTTCTCAATTGTCAAGAAATTATAACGTGTTAATAAATTTAATTTCACCTTATAGAGCTCTAGAGGTGGAATTGATTGTAGGACTTGCAACAATCAGAATTGATTCAATTAGCTCTGGGACACAAATTGAAAAAATCTCGTCAAAATGTGGAGATTTCAGAAAAGCTGGCATATTGAAAAATTGCGCTCTCAAAAATTTAGACGAAACATATGTGAATGTGGTAGGTATATATTTTACTTTTTCAATTTCATTGTTAGTCACTTTATTTACTTTTACTTTTTATTAACCGTTTTCCATTTTTTTTTTTTTTTTTTTTTTTTTTTACATTTCTGGGATGTATCAACAAATTAAAAGACAGTTGAATATTTAAATACATGGCGCATTAGACATTTCTACAACACATATGTTTTCCAATAAACCAATCAATGTGGTAGATAGATTCACATCAAACATTTCATGTTTGTTGTTGTTTTCCTGAAGACCTTGCTCTATTTTGACGGTGATCGATCAGTTCGGAGCCAAGTCGAGTGCTAATTGAATCAGTTCTGTGGCAAAGAAATTAGGACACAATCATTAGGAGAAGTTTGGGGTTTCCAACGGGCCTTTTCCATGTTTTCTGTGCCAAAATTTTTGCCATGCCCGTGCACTTTACCTGCTGGCACCAACTGTGCCAGCAGGTCGCCAAATGCTGCCAGCAGTGACAGCAGTTGGCATTTGGGGGGTCCAGCCAATCGCTTCCCTTCCCCACCCCACCCCACCCCACCCCCCCATTGGACAATATAAGCAGTAATGACACTGTCACCGACCGTGTGCCCACTGCTATCACCCCATTGGACAGTACCGGACCCTGTTGTCAGCGGATCCTGTTGTCAGCGAATCCTGCTGTCAACGAGGCGAATTTTGTTGTCAGCGGGCAGGATATCGACCAATGAGATTTCGAAGAGAAGTGTCAGCGGGCAGGAAGCTCACCTAATCCGGGCTGTCTTACAAGGCCCGTTGGAGACCTGATTTTTCCCCTAATGGGGAGCTATGGAGGAGACGCCTTCCCCGGCACGCTACGAAACGCTTCTATTTGATCTAGACGATTGTCTGTACCCTGGGAGCAGCGGTTTGGCCGACGCTTGCCAATTGAATATTGAGGCATATATGGTGGAGAATCTGGGTATCGATCCTACAGTCGTAATGGAGTTGAATGCCAGGCTCTACAAATGTCACGGCACCAGCATGGCCGGACTCTGGACTGAGGGATACTATGTCGACCACGATGATTTTCACAAGTATGTGCACGGGCGTCTTCCATACCATCTGCTGAGACCCGACTCTGTGCTTCGGAGTTTACTACAAAGCATGCCTCAACCCAAGTACATCTTCACTAACGCGGACAAGGTTCATGCCGAGGTGGTGCTGAGGAAGCTTGGTGTGGAGGATCTGTTCAACGACGTACTTTGCTTTGAGAGTTTTAATAGTCGCTGTGCTGTTGCGAAGGAGAGACGGCAGAGTGGGGATGAAGCCGTGAAACTTGATATGTCTGTTCCTATTGTGTGCAAACCATCGGTTGCGTGTATGCAGGAGGCCATTCAAGTGCTGCAAATTGACCCCTCCAAGACACTGTTCTTCGATGATAGTGCCAGAAATATCTTCGGTGGGAAGACTGCGGGGTTGGACACTGTGTTGGTTGGTAGTATGACTAAGTGCGAAGGAGCCGATTACTCTATTGCAAGCATCCACAATGTGAAAGAGTTCATTCCTGAGATCTGGGCCGAGCCCCATTTCTTCGATGAGCTGCGGCTCTCCTGTAAAGTTGCAGTGGAGACCATTCCATGATCAGCTTCCTCAAGATTCATCTTTTCTACCTTTCGATGGCTACGGTATTAACCCAAAAGAAGTTAATAAGTTTATTAGTGATGGTGAAGTAGATTTTGTAGATGACTTAGCCTTGCCTGAATGTAGTGCTCTCAAGCTTAGACATTGAATATATCACGTTGGAAGTGGATGTTTGAAGTGACTAATTTATGTTTAATTGATTTTTTTCTTTCAAGAAGAGATAATTCTTCTCAACCTAATATTCACCAAAAAATGTACATCTGATCTTGGCAGTTTACCGCCTTAACCATGTTTACAAATCACATTTGTTTGTATTTAATAGCATCTAGTGAAGATCTGACTATATCCACGAACCATTAGCGAGTCACTAAACGATAACAAAACTATAAAAAACTGTAAAAAATACAGCGAACAAAGATCATCCCTGATTGTAAGGCTTTTGTTTCTGCACTAGAATTGACGAAGCCAATTCCAGTGATGGCAATTTCCTTCTCAATATTACCTTACTGTGAAGAAACTGATGTTGCAAGTTTGCTGAATATGCTTGTTGATGCTGGTATTAACAAACGTGTATACTCGCCACTCAGCACCATCATAGAGCCTGGATCACTTATCCCACGAACATCTGTGTTCCAAAATGTAGAGTCTAGCTTCTGTCCAATTACTGCCAAGCTCCAAGTGCTTATAATTTTATTACAACACTCACATCTTCACAGATACTTCCTCAAATCTTCCTTGTAATGTATGCATCTTACAGTGCTCGAAAGGATCTTTCCAATGAGCCCACGATCAAAAGCCAACTCCATCTATTCAATGAGATATGATATGGACGATCAAAGGTAATGATTCAGAATTCAGGTGTTCGATCTTAGTGAGGGGTTGAAATTTTGAAATGAGTCCACCAATAAAGGGCCTGTAGCTCTCTGCACTACCCCTGTGTAGTGGCATTATCTCCAACACTTTCCCCACCAGACTCTTAACTCACTCTGGTTTTCTTGACTAGACTTGCTCTTCTTCCCATCATTGTATATCTTATCCACTTCTTTCAAAATCTGTTCTATGTACTCTGCATCATAACTGTCGTTCCAAAAATTATATTCAACACCATTAATATTGCAGAGGGTCTCAACTGCATTTCTATACTTTTCCAAATCAATAGGATGATTTGGAGAGGACATCTCTGTCCAAAATCTTTCCCAGAATTTTTTCTCCAGATGACTCCTAACTTCTGCTGGCTTCAGCTTGTAAAACAAAGGCAAAATCAACACTTCTGGAGGTTTGTACAATTCCACAAACTTCGCCAATTCTATCATTGGCCATTTGTTTTTGAAAAATTCTTTAGTAACAACCACTATCCCCAGGTGAGTCATTGCTATTTGACGTAAGATTTCTTCTGGAAATTTTGTGCCCTTTTCCATTTTCCGATCAATAAAAACTTCATAATTACATTTTTTTTCCTCGGCATAGTCTTTCAGTGCTTTAGAGAGGTTGATTGGGAAGTTCTTTTCAGAGCCATTCGGTCCACCTGTATGGGATATGAAGATACGGAAAGTCTCTAATCCTTGAGTCAAAGGTTGAAGCTCAAAAGAGGTCTGTGAATAAGTGGGAGTTTTGAGAGGGCCTCCTAAAACCTTCCAACTGGCAAGCAATAATATGCCACCTGCAACACTGACTCCAATAATTATCTGTTTCACTGGGCTCCCTGATGATTGATCTCCTGGAAGGGAAACAAAACTGGTTGAGGACTCGAGTGAGAAACAACCGGGGGAGGAGAGGAGAACTTAAAGGAACAATCGGAGGGAGGAGGAGAACCTGATAAAACAACGGTTTCCTGCTGCGTCATGGAGCTTGTGAATGTCCAAGATTTGATCTCGTGAACCTCCCAATGTACTCCGGTACCCGAACTGAATCCAACATACATGAACTCGTCTACAAGATTTGCCAACGGCATGAACTTGGAAATATTAGCTTCAATCAAAGGTTTTAGCGGTTTTGAGATGTCATCCAAGGAGCCACTGGCCAAAAACACTTGAAGAATCTCCGACGTCTTGTAATAGTCAATCCAAGCGGTGAAGTAGCCGCCGTTGGCGAGATACGAACAGTATTCTTGATTCTCGCTGCTCTCACATAGATTGTAGGACCATATGGATCTCATGCTGTCGATGTTGACTCCGACATGGCTGTCGCTGATATCACCAAACCAATGGGTCTTGTAGGTGTCAAACTCTATGGCAAAGAGAGGATTGATACTGCCATCGATGGCCCGGTCAAGAAGGCATAATTCTGACCCTGATTCAACGGCGTCCGACAGAGTGATGCTTCTGACAAACGTGAAAGCCAGCCCATCGCCATGATAATAAACTTCTGGTGCAACAAATATCATGTTCGGACCATAGATTTGGAATGTGAAGGCGGTGTGGAAGGAAGCAACTGCCCCAGATGCCATGTCTTTCATCTTGATTTTCTCATTGTACAATAGCCTCCCACACGAGGGACTCATTCTCGCTCCCTGCACATTTAGCAGGAATGAAGAATTCCCTACATGCACGGTATCGTTGAGCACCAAGAAACTCTCCGCGGTAGGGAAGGACAAGAAGCTGAAGTTGGTCTGAGCTTGGACGATGACAGCGCCAAGGATGATCTGGCCCACTAGAAGCAATTCAGCAAGTGCAAAATGATAGCACGAAGCCATCGCCCTGGACATGAAGTTAACGCATAAAATGGGCACTTGCCAGCTCTGAGCGCTGTAGCAAAGGTCCTGGCCCTTTCAACAATGAGGACGGCATTGAACTGATTCAGTGACAACAACGAACAACATCAGACTTCCTACGCACAGCTAAGGTGCTGCTTACTAAATGATAACATGCCAGCGTGCTTCCCCTCTTCCCACCGCCACGACCATCGCATGCTAATGTTAAGCACGTATAGCATCGAAGCCAGTCTCGATCAAAGTTTGTTCTCCAATCCTCTGCACCTACTGTAGGCATGTTAGTTTGTACACAAACTACACGAAGAAAATAGTGCAACATCAAGTGTGAATCTCCAAATATACCGCAACTAGTGGAACAACAACAGAAATGGCAACACGCACAAAGGAGGACAACAACATCTTCTAACGGTGCATCTCCTTTCCCGTACACAAACCCCGTCTCGCCTGGCTTGGCCCGGCTGCCGTGTTCTGGTTGTATCAGGCCGTGTCGCCAGCTTTTTGTTTCCAAAAGGAAAAAAACATGCACACAAACATGCGGACACTTGAGAAGGGTTTGGTGATGTGTCTGTACAAATGAGGCGGCAGTAGCTAGGGCTTCCGCATTTACACTATTCTCTGTATCAGACATTTTTGATACCGATGAAACAGATCTCGTAGCAAGTACGTTATTTGCCATCGGGTTTCGTATTTTTAATTTTTTGGCAAAATTTCCAAATTCGTCCAGAGACAATCACATCCACTGATTCACTGTACTACTGCCATTTTGGAGGACACACGAGATAAGTCTGCTTTCCGCATTTTTGAGATCTGCAATTGTCTGTACGTACTGTACTGTACAGTAGTCGGCAGTGATTTTAACACTACATTTTAACAAACGGCACAATTCCAGAAACTCTGACCGAGCTCGTCATGAATTGATATAGGCTCCTTTTAATACATATAGAACTAGCATGGGTTGAGGAGACCAAGGGGGCACTAACATCATGATAAAGAGCAGTAGACTTTCGACAAATCCAACATAAGTAACTTTCAGACCTTCTGCTGGATTAGATTCCCATACCCATCCCAATTATCGTCGAATAATGTTAATGTATAAAAATTATTCAAAGGTCACCGGTAGTCGGCAAGGAACTGGACGGAGGGTTGAACCCATGTCGACGCGTTACCGAATGCCACTGTAAAAAAATCACAAAGCTGCTGATCAGAGCTCGGCCGTCACACCATTCGACCGCTCGCTGCCATCGTAAGCTTCGACGCGGCCATACCGTAGCCTGTGTATTCTACGTCCGCGATCGCCGCTGTCGACGTATCTCGAATCTAGAGGAGGTTCTACAGAGTGAGAACGAGATATTCTCTACATTTTAAACGCCCTTCGAGATTGAGGAGACTGTTGATATTGAGGGCTCCAGGCAGCTTTGGAGGAGGAGGAGGCTACCAAGTTGGGTGAGATCGACTGCTCTCAATGTCGAGCCTGGTGTTGCTCTGGGTTGATGCAGGGATATATATATCGCACTCATCATGTTCCAGCTGACTGAATTTCTTAGAAGAGTTTGTATCTAAATGTATATATATCTTACTGTCCCAAGCGTTGGCAACAGAAATCATGAAACGTGAATGCTGTAGATGATTCTTGTGCCTAGGAAGTAGCAGGATAACTAGCTGAGACGAAGCTGATTCAGTTTCTTTGAGAGTGCATTGGTGTTAAGCTCTTGCTGCACGAAAGGGTGGTATTTCAGCTGCTTGTGCACGTGATCAGTTGGTAAGTTGCGGACTCTTGTTTAGCAATTGACGATATCATCCCAACACCAGCTCTACTGAAACAGTGATAAGGTGAACAGTGGTCGGTTATTTGACTCTGGCTTGCGTTGGAGGTTTGAGCCTGCGTTGCGTCTTAATTGTGTGAATACTACTCTTGGCCGCGTGTGTAGTCGTTCGTTTGCTGCTCGACTGCGTGCCATATTTGATAAAAAGAGCGTTTGAATACTTGTGCTGCTTGCACCTTGTGTCTGTTTCGACCGACGAGTAGTTAACCTTCAGGTAAATTATGTGTTCTCCCCGGAAATTGTTGAATTTTTTGAAATCACCATGCAGATGTATCATATTGACACTGGCGTTTTAAAACTAACGATCTGTGAAGCATGAAGTAGATGTATTAATTACCTACATCTAGAGAGAGTAAACTAAGTTCAAAAGAAAGCTTCACTACAAGTTCTTAGTAAGGTAGGGCTCAATATTCGAGTGCAAAACTTAACTTTTCTACGTCATGTCTTAGCAGTACGTCGCAACAAAGTTTACATCCGCTGCCAGGTCTAAAATCCTGTTATCAACTCCGCAGAATCATTGGCATACCATCGGCAGTCTGTAGACACGCTTTTTTGTAGAAATCTTGAATTTTGTTTAAGATGTATTTCCAAAAGAATTCTTCTCATGTCCCCATACTTCAATGTGAATGTATGACCCACAGCCAACAGCCATGACATGAGGCAATTAACGAGACACATGCCAACAGATACAGAGAGATACTGTCAATTGAGCTGGGAAATATTCATATTCCCTGCTCGGCAAATTTGATCTGGTGACACTCTTTCATCAAACACACCACCGTCATTGAATATCGTTCCTTCCTATGGAACGCAGCTGAATTTTTTTTCCATATATCATGTGCTCCCGGGGGTAAAAGCTCCTAGTGATAGTTCCAAGGATTTGAGGTGGCGGCTTTGTCTACATTTGTATCGCTTGTCGATCACAGCTACTTGAAAAAACTGAGGTCTCCTTGAACAGAATCATTCCAAGAAGGAATTTTGGCTCTACAAATGAAGCTTAAACGATAGCAAATGTCAGCGAAAACATTCCAAGGAAACAAGATATATTTACATTTTTATGTTAAGAACTAGCATCAGATGGAGCGTCAAGTGCAGCTCATAAGCAGAAAATGCTTATTCATTGACAGTCATCTTGAAATTAAACCCGATGTAAACATATTTCCGTTCCTAGTATGTTTGTAGCAATGTATAGGTTTTTCCCATGTCCCTTAGATAAGGTGCAGATGCAGGTGGTAATTCTGTACACAACTCTCAGACTGGATATTTATCGGGCTAAATTACTAGACACTTGAGGAACTGTGCATAAGGTTGGATGAGTTTGTGTAACAAATCTTGTGTGGAAGAAGTGATATTTATTACTAAAAAATTCACTGGAATTTGTAGAACGAACGACTATTTTTCTCTAATCTCTATCAATGGTCTGGTGGTTGAGTCATGCGGACAGCTATTTCACTGAGCTATTGATCGATTTTTTCAACAAGGAAATTTATACCATTATAATTTTGTGGATTCTTGTGTTTCTGAGGCATTTGTTGTCTTGCCTGAGTCCATACATATGCATCGCAATGCCACTGTGTCATTCAATCACATAGATTTCAGCTGCCGTATTCTTAATACCATGAGTATGAAGATTGTGCTGTAGACAAATCATACTTGAAGCTTTCAGAACACTCGTGAGCCTTGAGTCTCTTGGGTCACCTCTCAACATAATCTAGTTTTCAGAGCCTTCTCTAGATAGATGCCCTCACTTGTAGATTTTTCCAAGATATATATGCTGAGCTATAATAAATAATACATAAAGTAAATTTTATCAAGATATATTTAATACAAGGGCCTCCAAAATAAACATTTCATTATGTAGAGAATAAAGTCTACACCAAGTGACATAATTGGTTACTTAAGTGTACCAGGAAGAAGGAAGTCTATTTGCTTCCCTAACAATGAATACTCCTCTTCGACCCTTAGTTTTTTCAAAGGAAGTTGAGGCCACTCAAAATTGGTCTCTTTTGTTTCTACATCAAAAATAACAATATTTCTTGACGCCTTCCATTCCTTCATGACGGAATCATATATGTCCAATGTATCACTATTACAATATCGTCCCATAATAAATACCTTGAAAGTCTCAGCAATGTCATCAACAATAAAATTTATGAGTAAATCACTATCATAATTTGGTACGCATGGCAATATAATCTTCATGTCTTTTATAGGATTCTAGAGACATAGTTGTGTACAACCAAATCCATAGTTATGACATGGTTTAGGAGCTCTCTTTAGAGCTTTGAGAAGCACAAGACCTCCATCCATTGCCACAATTTGAAAATCTTGAAGGTCAAATAGAAATGACGTGTTAAGAGCATTGCAAGGTTTCATTGAGTACAATTTCTTTGAGCTTGTGTCAAGGAAACACAATACTTGGCTCCCATTAATATACACTCTAGGTCCATTTTGAATGGAAGTGGTAATAGAATGTATTGCTATAAAAGGTGAATATTTATTTTTATTGCGCACATGTAGCACACTAAAGGCGGGGTTGTTAGTGAGCTCATTCCATGTTTTGCATGTAGTGCAATATCTACACAAATCCGGCATCGGTAAAAAAGACAATATTTGTTCAAGAACTTCCAAAGGAAGTTGACTCCATAATGCACCATCGAAGGCCATCGTATAACAACTCACGTAATAAGATCAACTTAAATAAATTTATTATATTGAATACGTGGAAAACTGATGAGAATGGTCACGAGCCTTATACTTTGAATAATATAAAGTGATCTTATATAATGAAGATCTTATATAATGAAGCTAAAGTAAAAAAATAATAAAAGCTTCTATTTTTAAAAGTGGAAGTGCATTCAAAAGCAAAAGTTCATGGAGATCATTGTATATATTTTATATTAAAATAAGTAATATTCATTTCTAAATGAAACAAAACATTTTATTTGTTAGAGCAAAAAATGGATTAGTATATAATATTCTTAAAACAAAAAAATATTCTCTAACTTCATGTTATCTATTAGATTTTGAAACCAGAAGGCATTTACTTTAAATAGTTTAAATGTTGAAAATAGAATCAAAATTGCAAATTCGTGTTTTCACTTTTGTGTTCGTAATATTGTAAACTAGGAGCTTCAAAATTCATTGTTGAGACCAAGGTCATCAAATTATACTTTTTTGTAAGTCTCTATTTAGATACATATATCATTCAAGATTAACCTTTGAATAATTTACCTTCTTTTCATCAAATATTCAAAGTTTTAAGGCGATAGGGTCCATTCTCCATAATAGGAACCACTGAAAGTGTCATCAGTGGTTTTGTGTCATTAGTGGTTTTAGTCCTCTTTGTGGTGAATACCCATACAAAATCTGAGGTGGCAACACCATGAGTAGTTTTCAAACCACTGAAAAACCAAGCGAAGGTGGTTCCTATTCAAGAGACCCAATAAAAGAAATTCTTGTAGATTGACATTCAAATTACTAGGTGCATACCTTAGTTGGGTAGCTCGTTTGTTAATGAACCATTTTTATTTTTAAAATTTCAAAAATTTCAAAATTTCTTACATCAGTTACTACGCTTCAAAAACTTGTTTTGCTTCAAAGGTGTCTCCGAAGAGGAACAGCAGCATACAGAATTTAGAAGGACGTAGTAAAAGGATATCGACATCACGTGCGGTTCCACCGGCCATGATACTCTGCAGATCATTCTCGACTTGCTGAACCTAAGGTGAAACCACCTGTAAGCGGGCACCACCCCATGGGCGTGCCTTAAGATTCTTGCCTTTATAAAGATATAACCTCCCTTGCATGTACCTCATGCGTACATAAACAGGGTGCCCGCTTATAGATTACCACTTCTTAAGGCTTTGAAAATTTGTACTTAATTATGTGTGTGCTTTAAAATATCTAAAAAATAGGGAAAACTTGTCTTTTCCTATTCCTTATCCCTGAAAAATAGTAACCCACTCATTTCATCACCCAAGAATATAGATTCCTTACATAATCCTTAAATGCCCGCTTATAGGTGGTTTCACCTTAGTCTGGCTGTAATCAAGAACCGCCAAACAGAATTCATTTACATAATGTCCTCTCACAGGCATATCTTCAAAGCAAGGCTGAAACCCTTTGAATAAATCTTATGATGAGCACCCTTGCATGCTTGTAATTGAAGCTCATATTTTACAATTTTTACTAAATATGTTGCATTTTACGAATCAAAGATCATTATATATCTCCGTGAAAAGAGATGAGCTGACGTGCATTGCATTGCCTGGGTCTCATTGTAACGTTCACCATGGAGTTACTTAACCGTCGCCGCGAGATGCCTGTTAAAATTCGTGTTTACCTCACCAATTAATACTGTCTTTGAACATTTGGTTACTAGATGATCTTAACATGATGCAGATCTGGAAACAGAGATACCTCTGGAATCATTGGATAGCTCATGTGCTCACAAGACCAGTAGTACAGTACTAATTCCATTCAAACAAGTTCCATTCAAGTAACAGTAAACGCTTGGTCAAAGCTCATGAAGTTGGGTGGGTGAGCGTCAATTCTAGGTCATTCAAGAACATGAATTGTTTTTCATAAATTGTTAGCAGAATAGAGATGATCTTCCGGTTCGATAATTTGTTAAAGAAATTCTCTACCTGAATGAATAGATTTCGATACCCTGTCGTGCAGATTGCTCATTGATTGATACCAATTTCATACCACTCCTAAACCTGTCCAACTCTCTCCAGAACTTAACATTTTGAACCACTCTAATAGAATCTGAATAAGAAGCTGTTCTTGTGTCTAGCTTTACTATTCAGGATTTGGGAGTCCCACATGATGAAATGCAGCTCACTAACAAAAAAAAAAACCATATCCCATTCACAGTCGATCATCTTGAAAATCGATTAGAAACACATAGGCTAACAATGCACACAGCTTGAACCAGACATGGAATACTTCTACACAACATGTTACAGTTTACGATTTTGAGACAATCATCATCTCAGATGTTACAAAGCCATGTCTCCAGAACCTAATTTGTTATTATGTACACTGTTTTCCCTCCACATTAATGCAATGAGGGTTCTACCTCAAAATCCAGAGCTCACGGAATTAACCCTCACCGAGCTGGATTCTCTCACAAAAAATCAATGTCCTGCTTCAGAACAAAATAATCTTCTCCGAACTCAATTTGAATTCTATACACACAACCGTCAAAAACTAATGAAACCCAACCAATTCATCGCCGTCTGTGATTATCCACAGGGCAAATCAATCACACACCAGATCAGTAAGCCACTTGTTTCTGAGCAGGGACTCCAATTGCCGGAGACTCTTGCGGATGCGGTTTGCTTCGCAATATCCAACTGTCGAGATCGTCAAGGTTCGAGTCCCGGCTTTGATTGCCGCTGCTGATGTCAATGGACGCGTACACCTGCCACCCAGCGTGGTCGAGAGCCTCGATGAGCTGCCCGACGAACATCCGAGTCTGCATCGTCTCCGTCCCATGCGCAGTCCACGGGTTCCCCAACAACTTAAACTCGGGCTCCCCGTAGTACAAACGCTCCCGTTGCAGGCCGCGGTGCCAGAAGTTCTGGACGCTCGCGCGCACCACCTGCGCGACCTCTGCCGGGCCGCCGACGACGCGGATGGTGTCGGACATGTTGAACGACATGGCGCAGACGCGCACGCCGGGATTCGGATGCGCCTCCTGCTTGAAGTAGAACGTGTCCTTGTCCCACTGCCATTTGCTGAGGTCGCTGGCGACTCTGAGAAACCACCCTTGCTGGAGCAGGAATCCAAAAACCCCCGCCATGAGACGCCGCGCGCAATTCGCCTGCTCGCCGTTCCCTTCCCACGGCCGCCCCCGCAGCTTGAACTGGTACGAGATCCCGTACAGCCCCTCCGACTGGATCCCGTACTTCCACGACGTCTGGATGACGGCCCGCATCGCAGCGATCGAGTTCGCCGACAGGTTCATCACGCGGATCTTGTCGCACTCGTGCAACGACAAGCACAGCAGCTGCGCCGGTCTCCCGAGCAGAGCCGCCGAGCTGCTGCTCGAGCTCGCTGTACTCATCTTCCCTCTCTCCATCGCCGCAATCTAGATCCTCTCACAGCGCAACTAGAATCCTTCTAGCACGTCCCACGAAGTAAATTATCTCTCTAGCGCTTTCGATCGCACCTATATTCACCAGTGTCCCTCCACAACCCAGCTCAAAATCCAATACGCAGTCGAATGTTAACACTTATGGTAAACTGTTTCAAGAGCACCAGCAAGAGCAGAGATGTTAAATTGCATCTGGGATAAGTGTGCAGAATTCCAGTGTTGTGGGAGTTGAGTGGGAGTTTGTGCGATGCTTTAACTTAAGTTTTGCAGAAGTCTGCAGGTGAGGAATTGCAGTGAAGGTGAATGAGTAGGTAGGACGACGGGAGCGGCGTTTAGATCAGGTGTGATCTAGATTTAGAGTGTTGGATGTTGATTTTTGGAAGATGATGGGTTTGGTTTTGGAGCAACAGGAGTGGAATGTCGGACGCCGCGTTGGTCGATGTTGTTTCCCTGTTGTTGCTGCGCAGAGGTGGAAATTGCGTTTTGGGCAACGTTTTAGTTGACTGGAGATGTTTTCTTTCGGGAAGTATCTTTGGTCATTTAACTCGGTGATCCAAGAGTTTTTAAATATCGCAGGTTAGGCTATTTAAATATCGCAGGTTATGGCTTGAGAATGTGAGTCGTGCGTGACTGACTCGATGTGGGGGATTTCTGAATCTGCAGCTTTTTGTTTATTTTTGATATTTTCTTCGACCCGTGTCTTCGGGAAGATGGTGTGGGATCAGGGAGTTGCTTGCAGGACAGGGAGAAGCCCTTGACTCTGTAGCTGCCGTGGGGTCATTGGTATGACTTGTATGGCTATGACTATGCGTTTCTAAGTTAGTCTTTTGTGATTATTTTTTACTTCAATGGGATTTTTAGTTTTGAACTGCGTTTGTTAGTCCACGTAGGTGTAAGTTAAACAAGTTTAACTACAATCTAAACTTGTACTGAGCAACGATCTTTTTTAGTTTTAATACAAATTTTTAGTTTTTGACAAACATGAGGGGTTTTTTTTCCCTCTCACGGCAAGGACTCTGCAATGATTTTGAAAATGAGCTTCCCTTGGAATTCGATAGCTTGTAGGCTGTGGAAGAGCGCAAGAGATGCTGTCGGCAGACATAGGCATATGATTAGCGTTTTCGTAACTACCGACAAAAACATGGTAACATTCATATGTTCGAAGCTACAGAAAGTGGGGTGGCATCCAAACCAAAGAAGATATGAGAAGAAAGACATAACAGGGAACTTTGTATCAGATCAAAATAAATTTTTGTCATTATCAAGTAATCGCCTTGAGCAGAATAGAATCTTTACATAGGATCACCTGCAGGTATACCTGCACAGGAGCTCAATGGGAGACTCAAGAGCAGTGCAAGAGCCATTTTCTACACCAGTGCAGGATCTCATTGACGAGCAACATCACTAAACACTATTCTGGTTCAAAGATGTACTCGGACAAATGCAATTCAATACAGATCGCAGGTGATAAGTGAGTTAATTTACGCTGTACAAATGCCACAACTATATCTACAGGTTTGCTGCCCTTGCAGGCAATTCTGGGTCTGTTTCAACTTCCTCCTCTTCGGGCGATCTTTCTGTCTCAATCTGCAGCAGGTTTAATAAGGATCAGTAAAAGCTAACTCTGGAAATTCAAAAGAAATTTCCCTTATAGCCCATTATATCCAACTATCGACAGATTAAAACGGATTGTCGGCCACTGAATAATTGTAAAAATTGTAGTCAAAACTATGTTTTGATAAAAAAAACACACCAACTAAACTACAGATCAGAACAAGGACAGGAAATACACAACTTAATGACCACAATAAATAGAAGTTGAGTTTAATCACCTTGTTGGGACTCTTAGTGTTGTCTAAATACATATCTAAAGCACCGTCGCCCCGAAGAATTTTAGCACCACTTCCAACGCCATCAGGTGCACCGACCGCATCTTCGTCCAAAACAACTGCATCTATTTTCTCATCCGTCTCCATAACTGGATCTGGAACCTGTCATAAGTAAAGATAAAAAAATCAATTGCCATATTGTACCAATATATAGCCTCTGAAAATGGTGTCACTGCACGCAGCCAATCAACTTGAATTGGACATTGAAGAATATGTTGGGCACAATACCTGGTACATAGAATCTGTTAAAAGGGTCTCCATAATGGTTCTTAAACCTCGAGCTCCAGTGTTCTTAGCCATTGCTTTTTGAGCAATTCTTCGTAACGCTCCTTCGGTATAATGCAACTTCACCTGTCAACAGAGCACAACAGTCTGACACAATTCAAAATCTTTCGGAAGCCTTTAGGTCCTCGACACTTGTTTCGAACTGCCAAAGGAGAAGACAAAATCATATAGTAAAATGCAAAGAAGATTGACCAACCAGTGTATGTTGGATTTAGGGACTTACGTTATTCATGGCAAACATTTTCTTGTACTGCTTCCCCAGAGCATTACGGGGTTCTGTGAGTACCTGCAGCACAGCAACATTTGACCTTTACTAACCAACTCAACTTCTTCAGCGATTAAAAAAGTTCCAGGAACAAAACAGAGCTGGACTCTTAGAACCAAGAATATACAAAAAGATCAGAGGAACTTAGAGTTTAAGACAGGCAGCGAACAGAAGGATGTGGTGTCCCAAGAAATCCGCCTAAAAATGTAACTGTTGCTGTGCATATTACGTCCAACACTAGCTCATATTATCAAGGCATAGAGTGTGAACGGGGTTTCTCTTTCCAAATAGTACCTGCACAAGTTGGTCTTCATTCAAGGCAGCTAGACTGACAAGAACAGGAAAACGACCAATAAACTCAGGAATAAGTCCATAATTAATCAAGTCGCTACTCTCCACCTGCACACACCATAGACACATCGGCTTGTCAGAAACTTCATCTCTCAACCTACTAAATAGGTAACCATGAAGTTTGCTTCTAAATAATGAATCACAATCCAATCTCAATCTCATCCATCAGGTTTAAAAGAATACATATTATGAGTCACAAAAGGAATGAACCAGCCACCCAGAACTTGATTCTTTTAATATTACAATATGAGAAGATTTTATGTGCATGGGACTCCCAAGGAACGCAATTAAGCAGTCAAACGCTAGAAGGGCAAGCAGGTATCAGGTCACAGGCCATAACACAGAAATGTTTACCGTTTCAAGCAATGAAGAGGTGATGGCAGCATCTACTAATCTGTTTCCTCTCATGTTAGCACGTACAGGCGATCCAAATCCAATAGATGAGTCTTGACGCCTGTGATATTGCAAGATAGTAATAAGTACATCAGTATGCTGGCCATGGCACAGAAGCAGGTGTAAGAGGATTATGAAATAAGAATTATTGCCTTGATTTTGTGATTCTGAGATTTTAAGACTTTGAGATTTTATGTTGTTTAATATACTAGGTAGCGCTTCTCATACCCAATGGAAGAGCACATCTATATTTAGAACTCTGGTTAAATTTAGAATGCACTAAAGAAAACCTGTACCTCTCTGCAATCGTTTTCTCAAGCTCCACAAAAGCACCTCCGCAAATAAATAATATGTCCTTAGTGTCAACCTGCGCCGCCAGCATTCACAATCAAGAGGAATGCAATATAACCAAACTGAATATCGGACATAGTTTGTAAGCTTGTATCAAACCAACTCAAGCAATTTTCCTTCACTTAGGGCTCTAATTTTTTATCAGATATATGGATTTCAACAAGCTTTGTGCAAACTGACAACATGCAAGTTTTTATAGTTCTTAAAACTTGCTTTGTAAGGATTCCCTTCTTTTAGTAAAAGCTAATAATATGATGTAAAAGAGCATGCAAAAACCTGTTCCAAAGTATGTCCGATACTCAGTGATGAACCATTTCACAGCAGACCCAACTAGAAAAATGCAGATAACAACAAACTTTAATGTATATGGCACCTGAATATGGTCTCCACGTGGATGTTTCCTAGCCCCTTTTTCTGGCACGTTCACAACCTGCACCACAACATGCACAAATATAACTTCAGCAGTAATAACAGAGCCATCTCAAGTAAGGATTATACTAGCATATAATATGCTACAGCAGCACCTTGAAACACAATAGTTCAGACAGAATTTGTGAGAGTTTATGAGAGTAGAATAGGAACATACAGTTCCTTCTAGCATCTTCAGAAGTGCCTGTTGAACTCCTTCACCAGATACATCTCTGCTTATATTCATATTCTCCGCCTGATCAACAAGAAAATAAATTAGTTGCTTTACACCAGCAGGACAGACGCCCATAAATATGCACATACGCATATGGAGCGACTAAGAACATAAACGATGCATTTCTACTATTTCTAGCATTTTCTAAACTTTGAAGGTACCTGTTAATCGTATTGCTAAACAAATGCTAATTCAGCTGATTACTTCCACCGAAACATGAGCTGATAAGCTGTTCCAAACGAAGACTGAATACCTTTTTGGTGATCTTGTCAACCTCATCAATGTAAATAATGCCCTGCTGGGCGGCTGGCACATTGAATTCCGCTGCCTGCGATATCAGTAAAGCCATGAATAATCTCGCCTATATTTAGGCTAGCAAATTGCAAATTGCCAATTCACTATAAGCCAGCACAAATCTGAAATACAAATGAAAGAATATATTTCAGTCACTCACCATCAGCAACTTGTAGAGAATAGATTCCACATCCTCTCCCACGTATCCTGCCTGAACAACCATCAGCCCCAAGGGATAACCTATTAAAACATATATACATATAAGAAACAACTTCTATCCGGGTCAATTCTAAAAGCCACCGATAAGAAAGAAGTATTTTGAAGTTAAAAAAATTCCGAATATTTTTCAATATTCAAACCATGAATAGATGGGATTTCACCAAAGTACCTGAGTGAGGGTCGTAGCATCCGCAATCACAAAGGGGACATTTACAAACCTAGCTAACGTCTTGGCAAGCAAAGTTTTTCCTGCAAATGAGAAACCAAATTGTAAGTCACTCCAATCGTTGCTGTACGAAAAAGTAGGAATACGGATATTAATATTGACAACCCTTGCCTCATTCTACTCTGGGGAAACAAAAACGCAGGAGATTGTAGACACACCAGATCCAGTAGGACCCATGAGAAGAACATTGCTCTTCTCCAACTCAACACCATCACTCTCTTCGCCTTCAGCATCAGAACTGAGACCACCGAATCTGCAAATCCAGATCTCAATATTTCATTGGGTATCCAAGATTACTCATGTCTAGCAACCTGCTCTGATAAGGCAGCAGAGACATAATTTCTCTCGAGATAGATAATCAGGAAAAACATAAAATTCTTTCAAAGATCTAAACCACATATGGGCCATTCTAAGAAGTGAAAATGAGAGTTAAAACAAAGCCAATCCGTCAGGGAAACCACCTCCCCGTCCGAACCACAAAGAGTAACTTTGGTAGAATAACCATACCCCTCATCAGTGGGTCTCACATTGCCCTTCTGTAAACTCTCATAGTAAATGCGCTTGTAGTGATTATACACTGCCACCGACAATATCTGCAAAACCAAGAAATAATCGGATCCTCAACCTTCAAGCTCAACAACAAAAAACAAAATCCCAACCCATCTAACCAGAACACAAAACCCTTCCGTTCCCGAATCCCAGTAACAAAATCCAACCAAACACCATAACCCTCCATGTGTTCGCACCAAAACCCAACTGGTCAGAGAAACTCCACAAGCACGTAGAGACATGAATTCACATCACCAACAATCACTAATTCTGGAAATTCATAACAAAACCATCAACCTGATTCTAGAAAGTTCGAGAAGAGATGTTCCGGACGACAGAAATTTTTGATGAGGTGCGGAATAGACATACTTTTTTGGCCCGTTCCTGACCCACAACAAACTTGTCCAGAGCTTGAGAGATCTCTCGCGGAGTGGGAAGCTCTTTGCCAAGCGCAGACCCGCCCCAAGAGTCACGAGAGCCGAACCCACCCGAGGAGGAGCTGGGAGGGGCCCGGACGAGGTTGGAGCTGGGAGAGAAGGGGGGATTCGGAGGGGACGCCACAGCCACTGGAGGATTGGGCGGAGTGTTGCCCGCCTGCTGCCAATGCCGCGGGGCCTCGCCCTGCGCCTGCCTGCGAGAATTCTCCCACCGCTTCACTGCATGCGCAGTCTGCAGCAGCTGCTTGCCTTCCACCGCTGTGAAAGCCGATAACCTATCCGCCCTCGGGGAGTTTCGCTCCGACTCCACAACCACGAGCGAGTCCACCGCCCCACATTTCCCACACGTCGTGGCGGAATCCGAAATCGGGTAAATCGACGCCACGGACGACGACAGCGGCGCGCTGCAGCTCGCGCAGACCGCGTTCGCTTGCAAACCCTTCCGAGCTCGCTTCCCTAACCCGCCATCATGAAACCTCGCCCCTTGCACGCGCATGCTGTCCGTCGAGGGCAACGAGCAAATGAAATTATGTACATGGCTCGGGATCACGGACGTGGATGGCACCACCGCGCTTCCGCCAGAGCTCACAACCGGTGCAGGTGGCGTCGGTGCTCGCGCCTTCCATCCCATGCTCACGGCCCCCAACCCCTGCCGCCCATGGCTCACGGCCACATCGCTAAACCTCCTCCATTTCACTGCCGCCATGATCAATCTCTCGCTCTCAAAACAAATCAGTTTCCTCTCAAATCAAAACAAATTGGTTTGCAATTCGTTGCAACCCACTTCAAACAAACCCTAAACTAAACTAAACTAAACCAAACTGAACTCAAAAGCTCTCTCCTCCTTCACGACCTCTACTCCTTGATCCGAATTCCGGGATCCGAGAGAGCTCTCATGCAGGGAGTGAGTCCGCCAAACCGCCTTCATCGCCCTGGTTCACAGGAATCTGAACTTGCACGCGAGTTGGACGACTCTCATGCCACCAACACACAACGTGTCCGAGAATCAACTGCTCTCCTTTCGAATGATTCACCGAATAAGGAACGAGGGCGATGGCGATGGGGGACCCATCTGGAGCAACGATGGGATCCTTTTCCCTCCCTCCTCTGCTTTGCTTGGGCTTTCCAATCCAGATTCTCAGACTAAGTTAACTTACTTACCTCCCCATGATGATGAAAACTTTGCAAAATTAGAGCAGCTTGCCATCCAGCTCAAGATGGCGCATGATGTGGACACATCCTAGCGGTTTAGAGATTGGAATATAAATCCCTGGAGACTTGGGCTACGAATAGGATATGCCGGAGATGTCGCGTGTCTTAGATTGAGCTGGCAATCATGAGCGGGGCCTGCACGGCGATGAATATCACCGCATTTACTGATATCCATTTTGACAGAAATGATATTCTCTTTCTGCAGTGTTTGGTGTGTGTTGATTGTTTCGATTGATGTTCAGGAGCACATGAATAGTTGGATCGATTGGCAACAGTTTCAGGGATAATGTTTGAGGAATTCTTGGAAAAAGGAAGCTGGCTTTGGGGAGAGGAGCTTGGTGGTTACCCTTCGGGCCCTGTGCTTGTCTTGGTGCTGTGGCTTTGATGGGGGTGGGATTGGGGTTTGAGTGTGAGTTCGGTTGTTGGAGCGTGGTTTGCTTGATTTGGGTTAAGTTGTCATCATGCTGCGTGCATGAATTCTACAGCCCAGGTGTGAGATGTGTGACGAGATGTGTGTGCCTGGTGGACAAGTAGACGGATAATGGTGTTGTGTATAACAAGGGTTGCTTCCGGTGCAACGGGGACACTCAAACTCAAGGTCGGTCAGAAGGATGTTGATTTTTGAGGGTCTGCATGGTCGGAGCATCGCGGTGCACAAATCTGACGACGTTCGCTCAGGTTGGGGTATGTCAATCAAGTGAGAGTCGATCGACGTTTCTGGGACAGTGTCTGCAGGTCTTGCACTGATTTCTTTTTCAAGTGTTTGGATGTGTTGGGAGGTCAAGAGCTGTTTCAGCATGTGCCTGAATTAGTCGAACTGAAATTCTTGTAAATTCTGTGAGATGTTTTCGGTGCGTTGCTACCACCGGGGTTAGTGTGGGCGTGAGAAGTGCAAGAGAAGGACGGCTTTTAGGTCTCGTCTGTTCTGTGATTTTGATTTAACTTCATGAATTTAATCAGCTATAGCCAATGAGGATGTGATGAGATGGGCTACTAGATGAGAACTACTGTAAAATTGTAAATTATCCCTAATTGTAAATTAAAGCTCAGTTACTCACTCGACACATATCACGCATAGAACAACTGCTGAAAGAGAAAGAGAAAGAAGTACCACATGAGTAGATCATTAAAATTATAACAAGCATTCATTAACTTTCCGCTGGATTTATGAGTTATCATTGTATGTTACGGGTTTGAATTAAAATAGAGTACTACATTGTTATTTTCAAGAATCTGGACCAACTACTTGATTGGTGCCTCAAATGAGCTCTAGGAAGTGTAAAATAGGCGATTGTCCTTCAAGAGCACTTCAATACCAGTCTGCAGAGTTGGTAACCACTGCACAAAAAGAATTACGCAGAAGGATTGGAGTAGTATGACGTGAGCATTGAACCTAAAGCTTAAGAGAGGCTATTACTTCAGGTTTGAAATCAACCCGAAGTCCAAGGACGCGCCGGACTTCAGTGGGAGTGAGGCGCCATGTCATTGGTCCTGAGTTATCACCCCAATAGTCTAGAATCTCCGACACCCTCTCCAAGTTCAGGATTGTAGCCATCTGGGTGAGCCGTGCAAACTTGTCACGGACGGTCCGTTGCGTCATTGCTGAGAAGTGACCAACCAGAGTTCGAGCATCCCGGTCCAGCTGAAGGCCTCCAAGTTGATTGAACCTCTTCTGCGTCATTAAGACCTCCAGTCGTTTCACCAAAGTGTCGATAATCAAATGCACCAAGGAGTCATAATTGTTCGTCGTCAGGAGGGGTTGCAGCCAAGTGACTGTAACATCAACTGCGTGCAATAGCTTCTGGACCCATGGGTCGCTAACCTCATTCTCAGCATACTGCGCTTCAGTCAACTCATAGCTTACAGTTCCAACCTGTCAAGCAATGAACGCACGCACCAGGTGTAAACATGCATGCCTCGATGATAAGAAAAAAAGAGCAAAAGAGACAGCCAAGAAAGCATAAGAGGTTTGATTTGGTCATTTTTCATCATTGAGGATGGCTAACTCGAAGACAAAGGAATAATAGAACTCGGGTTTACAGAAACAGGATTCAAGAGGCTCACCACATCCAGGAGATTTCGCAATCTTGGGGTGATGCTATTGGCCAGTTGCTCCATTCCTTGGTTTCCAATATGTTTGTAGCGGTTTCCAATGTCTTCTAGTTCTCGTAAAGCAGACTTCACCTTTTCCTTTTCGCCAGGTCCTATGAATGTCTGCCCACAGCCATGCACAAAGTCAGCATGTAAGGCTCTTTCGTCACAAATAGCTCTCATTACAAAACCCCTCATTATCAAAAAAATGATATTGCACTTCAGCTACAATGATATTCAACAAATTGTAATCTGCAGCAACCAGATCTAGAAAATTTAGCTCCTTGTGCCTCATAATTCCAACAAAGTAGCATCATACCCTAATGGTCAATTCTTCTCTAACAGAATGAATACTCCCTTCATCAAATCTAACAGTCTACGCCATCTTCCAAACCCTAAACCTGAAACTTAAGGTGAGAACTTAATCGGAGTGATAACTCATTACACCAGATAACTGTTTGACAAAGTTGCAACACTTAAGCCATTGACATAAGTAGCTCACCTCAAAAGCATGCTCTTCGATGTCATGCTTAAGCTTCCCAACGTACTCTGCACTAACATCAACGTTGTTGAGAGCTGTAGACACCTCAGTGCCCACCTTCTGCTGTGCCACACCTTGGGAAAAAAGCTTCAGAAACAGACTTGGTTCCCGAATCTTCCGTTGCAAGGCCTCGCTGAAGTCGTTGTTCAGCAAAGCAGCAGTGTTGTTGATAATCTGCAGAACAGACTGTAAACTGGAGGTCGAGATCGCTCGCCTCGTGCAGCTCTGGAGGACGTAGAAAGCGTCGTCTACCATCGAAGTGGTCATCCCATCTGCCACAAGCTCATCAATCTTGATGGCCTTCCTCACATTCTCGCTCATGAAATACTCCTCCAGCACAATGTAGTACCCAACCAACTCTTGAATGGAGAGGCCAAAGCTTCCGGCCTTGAAGGTATTCGACTCCCGTGGGCTCATCTGAGCACCTGCAGCCCCCGCCTCTCTCATTTTCGTGTTCATGAAGTCGAAATAATCCTCGCTTGTCTGACTCAGCAACATCATCTCCTCCAAATAGATTTCCAACTCTCGTGGATCCGGTCCTTCGGGGGCACTTGAAACAGCCAACAAATTCATGTCATTCTTGTTATGCAGAGCAATCTCTTTGGTCAGCTTCGACAGTTTCCTCTGCTCAACGTACTTCTTCACAATCAAAGTACCCCTTGTGTTGCACTCCTCCTGAAGCTCCAGCATTGCATGTGCAATCGCCTCTTCCCCAACCAAATCAAAGAGAAGATCCTCATTCTCTTCCAGCGCGAAGGCAATGTCCTTAAAAATGTTGTTCAAAATTCCAACAAAATCCGCTGTCCCTGTTCCCGACCCCAAAGACTTGACCAAGCCCTCAAAGTCGCTCTCCGCCCGCATCGAAACAACCTTCCTCAAGTACCCAACATAGGAATGAAGCCCCTCCTCCTGCAACCTAAGCGGGGGATACAGCTTCACGAACCGCACCACATTGGCATGATCCTTCGCCTCAATGGCAGCCGCGAGCTTCTTCCGAATAATACCCTCCAGCTTCTGCTTCGACTCCAGCATCTGCCTCCGCTGCTCCGTCCCGGTCACCTTCCCGGCAGCGCTGTCCACCCCAGGACCCGCCTCATCGAACTCCGAATCCAGCTGCAAAAACGTCTCCACATACTTCGCGGCCGTCTCATAATCCTCCACCTCCAGAGCCTGCTTCGCCCCGTCAATGCAATTCGTCCGATCCACAATGGCGTCAATCCTCGCCAACGTCCCCTGCACCCGCGACTGCGCCAGATCCAGCTCCCGAACCTTCCCACTCACATGATCCGCCAAGTCACATGTCGACGACACACTCCGCAGCATCTGCTCCGCATCCGACCTCACAAACTCCAGCACCTCCGCGGACTGGTACAGCCCCCCAAGCTTCTTCTCCAACCCATGCCGCTCCTCCAGCAAAACCTCAAGCTCATTATCAATGCTCCTCTCATAAGCAATACACTCATGCAACATCCGCGTCATGGCCCCAACATCCGTCAGAGTCCGGATCTGCTCCAGCATGTTCGCCCCCTGCCCTGCGGCCACCACCACATCCTCCGACCCCATCTCCTCGCCCTCCCTCTAGGGTTCCTCCTCCTCTCCTCTCCCCACAAACCCCCGCATTCCCCAAACCTCCACCGAAAAAACTCCCACCAAAACACTTCCACCAAACCCTACTCCAACAAAAACAAAAAAAACTAAACACTCTACCACATCCTGGCCATAAAACTCCACCACGATGAGTCCTAACAATCCACACTGTGCATCATGCTACCATGGCACATCTTCTACATCGTGAGAGATTCATTTCAGTGACCATTTGTTTGATTCTCAACATCAATCTGCACATAAACTTCTAATCATACAGTTGGGAAATGATGTCTAGAGTGATGATTTCCGGACTTTGACATGTGGGTTAACCTAAATTTATGGCGAGCTTATGTGATGCTTATGTGGGGCCGGCTTGGTGGCATCGAACTGCAGTTTCATTCGTTTGATGGGGTCACTTGCGAGGAGGATGACTGTTTTGTGCAGAACTGAGTTCGTTGTGAGGTTTCGGTTTTGGTAACAGTTGTTTGGGGTTTGTTT
The DNA here is from genome assembly GCA_014871385.1 of Ceratodon purpureus. Classification (NCBI taxonomy): domain Eukaryota; kingdom Viridiplantae; phylum Streptophyta; class Bryopsida; order Pseudoditrichales; family Ditrichaceae; genus Ceratodon; species Ceratodon purpureus. The sequence continues at coordinate 2,765,688 of CM026427.1, read as the reverse complement.
TTTTATGTGGGTTTAAGAGTTGTGATGATTTTGGGTTAGGGGTGGAGCGATCTGATCGGAGAGGGGAGGGTGGGAGGAGGTGCGGGGATCGGGTGGCGATGTCGAAGTGGGGGGAGGATAGGGTTTTGGTGGAGGTTTATATCAGAGGGAAGGGGCCGGTGCATAAGCTGAAGCTGCCGTGGGAGGGGTATGAGAAGAACCAGGTGGATCTCGAGAGCTTGATGCGCAAGTGCCGCTTGAACGCCATCTATGCGTTCTCTCTGACGCAGGGCCGGGGCGTGGAGCAGTTCTATAACCCTAAAAACGGGCTCTCGCTCATCACGTACTCTGGGAAGCCGGATTCCATCATCCGCTACGATGGAGAACCCAAGGTAATTGTTGCAGAGTCGTTTTTCTGGCATCCAGCGATGCCCATCCATGCCAAATTCGGTGAACTGATATGTAATCCGGAGTCACACACGTCGGCTTTGCAATTCGTATTGATATAGCGGATGGAGGAGATGGAAGATTGTCTCTGTCTCTTAGACTTGACAAAGGCTGATGAGAGATTTCCCTCCTGTTGTTGCATTTATTTGCCATGTCTAGGCTCATGATTCCTGATAGAAAACCGTATCAGGAGATTAATTTTGTATCGGGTTCAATCGGCTGTAGCCGCTGGCTTTGAGAATCTTAATTTATAGTGTGCAGCATCATGGCAGCGTTATGTGCATAATTTGGTGTTTGTTTTGGAAGGGTGGTTGATGACGACCTGGTATTTATTTTGGTTGATGGCGATGATGGTTGAGGGTTTCTAACTGGATGTGTTTGTTTGTGACGATGCAGCCGACAGTTGCAACTGTGTTAAGCCGGTACGCCTTAGCATTTGTGCTGGTTTCGCTTCTGCTTATTAGCTCGAGCAGGTCGAAGAATGAGTGGGTGGTGCAGGCTCAACAGCTTCTAGGTGGTCGAGCTACCTGGATCGCCTGCTTTGTGATCATGATCTTTTCACATCTAGCTCGGCGATCGTTGAGGAGGAAATGAAGATATTTCAAGGGAATTTTGGTTGCTACGGCAGGTATGATACTAGGATTTTTCTGAATATGGGAGCTACTTGTAAACACAAATTTCCCTATGGTATCAAGGAGCAAAATCTGAATAACTTGTTCGTCGTTAGAGAGGTCGTGTTTGTATGACCTAAATTATAAACTTGAAGAAACAATTGTATAACTGCCCATTATGGCTGTCAGGAATCATTTAAATGCAACGTTTACAGCAAATTTTCTGCTTTTCTCGGTTCCTTGAATGATGTTGCAGTCTTCACCTGTGTCAGGGGGGTGCTATAATTTTTTTGTCTATGGTGAACACCATTTTGCGGCCATAGTTCCACGGATGTCCATGGTGAATAAGTATTGCACAGATTTCAGTGTGTTCGTTGATGGATAGACTCTACGCAAGTGAGGACAAATATAATTTCTGTTGCTGCTGTTGGTGGTTATACAGTTGTAAGAACTTTAATACTTCAGCATATATTTTCCTGTATGCAGTCATTTGTGGTTTTCTGTGAGTAAAGGTTGTGGATGAGTCGGTCTTAGTATCCTACTGAAGCATCCTAAATTTCATGATGATTTTCTTTGCTTTCGTTTGTGAAGATGTTTCGTTTTAGGTGAGTAACTTCCCTGACGCCTTCGTCAACGTGAACTACGGGAGTTTTGATCAGAGGTTATTTCTGTACCTGATTTGTAACTATGACGAATTTACCAATTCATTAGTGAGGGTGGTCTGAGATTCTTGAGCGTTTAAAGGGTGTGCAAATGCAACCTTGTTTGATGTGAGGAATTAACTCTACACTGTATATATAGGAATCATGTTAGCGATGTTGGTCTCCAACACCGGGGCAGAAGCCTCACTGTCTTAGAGGTTCTTTTAGACTGAGTTGATATGGCTGAATCTATAGCCGGCCTTTCCTGGGTTAAGTCTCGATTTTTGAGAACCACATGGATGCTCTTATCTTTGACGATCCACGTTGGGTTGTACAGATCTAGAATTAACAATTTATAGTCATAACAAGCTCTGCTTTCAGAAATGTCTCTACTTGTGATTTCTGCTTTCTGCATATTTATGATGCACACATAACTTGTGTATGATCATCGTCCAGAGCCCTTGACACAGAGCCTGGTGTTATCATTTTCTTTTCTATTTATTCATAGCGGTGCAATTACTTGGGCATTGTCTGCTGCTGTATTATTTACTCTATGCACAGTGCTCTAATGGAGTGAAGCACATGAATTTTTTCATCTGGACCCTTTTTGGGACACTGATTGAAGCAAGGTACTCTGATACATGAACCCATTAGTTCCCTTGTTGCTATATGTTCATGTGAATGTGTTAGGAGTACGTGAAACAACTTTTCCTGCTCAATATCAATCATATCTTGCATTTGGACTAGCATTGGATTACCAAATGATAGACCACAAGCCTGACCATGGGTAGGTAGTTGACCAAACCAATGAAACAGATATTCAGAGCACTGGACCATATCCATGACTGGACCACAATGGAAATTTGCAGAGATGCTCCAGGGTTCCTCCGTTTCAACATCCCAGGTATTGAAAATTTTGTTTTTTCAAAATCTGAGTTTCCGTACATGACTGTACCTTGGCTGTCACTATCTTTTGATTTGTTTAGATCAGTTTAAATCTTTAAGCTGCCCTCTCAGTGACTAACCACCCCAATCCATCACACTCGTTAGTCATCTCTTTCATGTCATTTCCAGAGGTCTAAGTTCACTTAGTGGTATGTACAGTCATTAAGTGTCATCAGACAGCACAAAATTGGGACTCCTCCCACTCCTAAGTCCCTTTCCGCATGAAGTTGGACAAATCTTGTCACTGCGCAGTACCTCATGGGTATTACCCGTCCTTCAGAAGACCCAGAACTGGTATATGAGTCTTACCAGACGAGTAAATGGTGTCACTCTCCATCAGGTTCTGGTTCTTGCCCTGTAGACGTGTATTTGCAAATCCATGGTTGTGTAGACAGCTCAAGTGACCGGATAATAGTAGAAGTAAATTCTACACAATTGGCACAAAGGAGGAGCGTAATCCGTATACAATTTGTCTGTCATTTAGTGAGTATGTGCAACAGACCAGGCATGTGAATGCATACAAATGGCAGATGTGATTCTGCGGTTGGAAACATGGTGGTCCTTGAACAATGGTCCTGAAGCTCTTCAAGTTTTATACGCTGAGCTTCAATGCTAGAATCCCCTCCATGTCTAAATATCTACAACAGTACAAGGGACTCTTGTGAACTCTGAAGTAACTAACTGTATCACACCCATGTGCTGCAACCTTAGTGTCCTGTGAGCTGAGATTTGAAGTCTCTTCAAGCTCTAATAAAGCTGTTGATAGATTGAGCAAGTATGTAGACAGGCTAATTCATTTCTAATTTGGTACAGAGATTGATTACAAGTGCATTCTAAGTTCTAACTTCTGAGAACTTAGAAGGTCACGTGGACATTGCAGACAGAAGGTCCTTTGTTTTTTGTTTTTAACTTTCTAGCAGAGTGAATGCCAAATGGTATTAAGTTAGTCAAAATGAGGAATGGGCGACATGGGCATTGTTGAATGGTATTCTTGTTTTATCTTTTTAACTTTCAGGCAGAGTGAATGGTATTAGTCAAAATGGGCTGGTTGAGGTTACAAACAGCAAGGCAGAAGCATGTGGGGACCAGACTGCAACTGTTCCCAATGGTACGGTGAAACACCATAGACTGTTGTAGTCCTTTAGCAGGCAGTCAATTAATTCAACTTTTCTCAGGAAACAGCAAACATACCAGACATGCTGATTGGACATTGCGCAAAAAGGACACTTTTGGCCTTTGGGTATTGCTCTGCGTGCTCCTGAGAAGCAGGATGCAGATTTTGGAGGCTTAGCGCCATTGTGGTACACATGGAGTTGCACAATTTTTCATGTTGTATGCAGATTACACGCATATCATGCTTATCAAAAAGCTTCGCATGTGATATACTACAATGCCTGTAGGAAGCTAATATCTGATAGTTTGTGGACTAGCGAATATGGGCAGCATGGGCTCAAGGGTGCATGGTGTCTAAATTATGTATCTGAGAATGGTTAGGTGATGACATTCACCAGCACACAAACTATTGCATCCATCTCGAGGTCGGAATATTGCTGAAGTGACAGAGAGAAATTTTATTCTTCAGCGTTGGCAGTGCCTTTGTTTGATCTGGTTGGTACCAAGCTGCTTGGTCACCTGGAATTACCACCATGTCAGAGATGATCAATTACATGAAAAACAGAATCGAAGATTTTTTTGTTTATTTACACAGAAAGGAACAACAGCTCTTCCGCTGAAGGGCCGCTACACCGGTATACTTAAGTTAATTATGTAACTTCTGGTTAAAAACCTCTGGATTATTTGCAGTGACATCCTTACATCCTGCCTGCGTTGCAAAGTAGAATCTCTTACATCTCACTTCTGATGATGCAAGGCAATCAGTGTGCGCCAGAACTTAGAAGATGTAAGCTGTAAGTATCAATTACTTAGATTTTCTTGACCTTTTGACTCAAATGTGCACAGCTCAGGCTCTGAGGTCCTCACTGGTAGCATCTGATGGCTGGACTCTTGCACGCTCCAGACCAAGTTTTAAAATATTTACCCATCTGTTCCAATTACAACTGTATCATGGTTTTCTATCTTGATTGGATAGATGTAGCGTCTGTTTTACTCCAGAATGTGGCTGTTCATCATCATCAGCAGAGTTGTGAAATAACAAACCTGCAAACCCGGTGCGTACACTCAAGTCATCAAGTACATTAGAACAACAATAAGCTGATACGGTAATCAGATTGCTTCAAGGCTGGACCAAATAGAATGAATAAATGGAAATGAGAATGTTGAAACGGACGACCACAATGTTGGCCAACAAACTCTTGGTGCCGGTGCTGATCATAGCAATGAGCAGCCACGCTTTATGTAGATTATATACACACTTTAGCATGTTCCCTGGAAGTTTGGTTCCTGATTGGCTTCAAAGTGTGTAGCAAACTTGCAATTGCCTTGGAGAAGGCCCCACTGCCTTGCTACACTTATAATTGAATGTTGGTGCAAATATATTGCATTGTCCTAAGAACTTAGAGGTTCCGGTTGCCAACAAAATCATTGTCGACCCTACCCTTTATGAAATATCCTAGGTAGAGTAATGTGAAATTTTCTGCATTATTATGGCATTGTTGTTCACCCCAATATGGCTTTAAGGAAACATACAAGTTGTACAAGATTCCTATGGAACTTGTTTATATGGAAGAATATTCTTCTTGCCGGCAATGTGTCTTGCATTGCCACTTGGTTTTTTTTAAGGTGACAGCAGCTCAGTGATGGCATCCCGGAATTCGTAGAGTCCTTTGTGGTCTGATAATTGCAAGTTACAACTTATTTCACTGTGTACTTCACTGATGAAATGAGGCATTGAATTGTGAGCTAACTGTGGAACACATTTCTTGTTCGCTCAGAGAACCCTGGAAGTGATAAAACCAACATTCAATATATTTGCTACCCGTCTTTGAATAATGCTTTCGGCAATAACTCAATCCACCAAAAAACTTAATTTGGTTCACAAGACCTCTTTGTCCCACTTGCAAGAGAGTCTAGAACCATGGCTGATCATTAGCACAGGATGTCGTGGCCGAATGTTACTCATAGCAAAACTTCAATGAGTTACTGTACACGGCATGTGTGAGTTTCGCCCAAACCTGGAGTGGTCAGTGCTCAGTTACTGTCAGTTACCTAAAGAGAGAGATCCAGTAGAGCTGACAAGGGAGGTTTTGTTGTAACATTATGCAACAGAAACTTACACATAGCGAGTCTCCTTAAAACTTGATTACTGCTCTCTTTCCCTGCCAACAATCCAGTGTTGTACTCTAAGTTGGCATAGTATGCTGCCTTCTCTAATCATATCTGTAGCTCTTGACAATAAGAGATTGTATTTTGGGGGGGTTCTGTGAAGTGGATCCCATGTCCATCTACTTCAGAAAAGTACTGTACATTGATAGCAGGTTTATTCATAAATAATTTTTAAAAAGGAAAACCAAAAAATTGGAAATTTGTAGGATGGATAAATGAAAATATGAGAAATTGTTTTATGTGATATTTGTCTAATTTTTAATCCATTTAAAGATAATTTTTAGTAACTTTTTGAAAAAACAAAAACTGGAAAATTAAATTTTTGGGAGTCAAACTCATTTTTCCAAAAAATTAAATATACATTCCAGGGTGAACGAACCTGCTATTGACTACCAAGTTCCAAATGTACGTAAGAAATAAGGTTTTGGCTAGGAGGAGTGGTGGTAGAAATTGGAGTTGTAAGGGAACAAACATTGGAATCCTGTACTGCTCATTTTTTTGTGAATGAAATGAGTGCTATTTTAAAATCACTAGAAATGAGTGATATGCTATGCGGTGTTCGCTTGCCACTCCCTGCCACCATCTCTGCTATGGATTGCACACCTACTAGTATGTCTGTTTCAATCATGTGAAAATTGAGCAGGGGCAGTGCCAATCTCACAGCCCCCTTCCTCAATCTACTCGGCTTTGAAGAAAGCAAAACAAATATGAGGCTGACACTGACATTCTGCGGATCCAGAATTCGTACGGAAAAAAGGTGGGCATGACCAAAGACTAATGATGCGATAGAAAACTTCATGGCCAGCATGAAACAACTGGAATGCTGACACTGCGTTGAGCAACATATATTGTACAAGATATTTGCTTATTGTGTTTGGTTTTGTAATTTAAACAAGTTTCTGATAATTTTTAATGATGGGATAAAGGCTTAGGGCAGGGTGCGTTTCACATGTACAGGACCACAGGTGATCAAGAAATGAGCTCAGTGGCTTCCCTGTACCGCAGATCTGTCTTCCTCAACACACACTATGATGACAAAGTAAGCAAAGCAGGGCAGGCTCAAAGAGAGCTGAGACTCTATGATCCCCCCCTTTCCTTTGATAATGCCCCTTCCATTCATGCCCTGCACATTTGTACCACGCCTTCTCAAGTGGTACTTACATGAGCTGATTCACATCTTCATGTTTGCCATGTTCTGGCAAGTTCATAAAAATATATCTTATCATTACCTAGGGATCCCCAGCTTAAATTCCAAGTTACCTCAGAAGGTGCAGGTTTCGGCGCTCTTCTTCAGTCCTTGGTGCAGCTTCTGTATGCTGTAGTTCTGTTGCCATGGTCCCCATGAGGTCCTCTGTTACTAAGGTAGCGACACCCATAAGCGTCCAAGTAAGGAAATACGGTCTGTTACAACCACAAAGGAAGTTTGAAAAAAATACCTGCATATTAGCAATTGGGAGTGAAAAATATTTGCTTTGACAAATGATGTTTCGTGACAAACATGAATTCGTAGGAATTATTTGAAGTACAAAATGAACATACTTATATGCCTGTCCATAGGTGGAGCTAGAAATGACCACCACCAAAGTCTTTGTTGTCCTATAGCGACTTAAAACCGGCAAAGATAGTTCGTATAAAAATAGAACAGGGGATTAAAAAACGTCCCGCCATGGTTCAAAATTCCAAGCTGTGGATAAGCAAAGACTACCAGCAGAAGAAGAAAATGCTGGCCCCTAGGATTCCTTAACCAAGCACTATTAACATAAAAAGCAACAGTAAATGAACCTAACACCGCCCTCCAAGAACAGAGAATTGTGACTGTTGTCCCCTTCGCCACCACTAAAGTGACCCAGATTAGACCGCAACAGCCTGGCGTCACAACGGCTCCTGACTACCAGATCCGAAAATCACGTGCCTGCATGTAGACTGCGCCTCACCAGTCCGTCGAAGCGAGTCTTTTGGCTTCAGCCTTCCTCCGCTCATCAGTCACACTACTTGCGCTCCTTCTCCGATCGCCTCACCGGACGTGCTTACGCGGGTCGAGCCCCTGGATGCAAGTCTTCTGGCCTCTGCCTCCCTCCGCTTTCGGGAGCGCTCACTGTCTTTCCGAGCCTTCTCGCGCTCCTTCTCCGCTCGCTTGCGATCTGCGTGCACCCTGCGCAAAACCCTGTCAGCTTCCTTTTGTGCTCTCTCCTGTTCTCGTTGTAGCTTTTTTTGTTTCGCAAGCTTCTTTCGCTCCTCACGTTCCTTTGCCACGGCTTCCTTTCTCGCAGCTTTCGCCTCCATCGTCGAAATATAGTCCTCGGAGGTCATAATTATGGACTTGGAGTAGTCGACCAGGGGCTCGCCATCCCGTCGTGCTCGCCTCACCGACCGCACCAGCTGTGGCAGCTCGAAGAAATTTTGCGGCAGCACCGGCGCTTCCTCTTCTCCGTTGGAGTTGAGGGTTGCCTCCGAATCAACATGAACGGGCTCCTGAGGATCTTCTTCAACGAAGAACTGCAGCGCTTCGTGAGTATCGACCTGCGTCTCTAGCACGCAGTTGACGTTTGATGCGGCCGCCCTATCGAGGTTTGTCTCGTCTTCAGAGTCGTTGTTGGACTCATAGCAGTCATCGTGTTCCTCTCCAGGCATTATGTAGCACTCGCTCGGGGCCATGTGTGCATCCATGGCTCTGGGATTCAGAGGCCATATCCCCGTGCAAGCGAAGCCCTTTTTTATTTTTTCTGCTGTCGGTGCTTTCTTTAACCCTAGCGAGACCCACTCCGCCAGATCTTCCTTGCTTGCTCCTTTTCCCTTGTTTTTCACTGTCCATCTGTCTCTACAAGCGCAAAATGCCACTTTGAATGGTTTGAATATGCTAACATCTAGTGGCTGTAATCTATGACTCGTATGGCTAGGTAGTGTGATGGTATCAAGCCCCTCAGCTTTTGCTTTCTATACCACCTCTAACGTCACATGCGACCCATGGCCATCAAGAACTAACAAGTGCCTGTTTTCTTGTGACAGTCCATACGTTTCCCTCACTATAGTAATGAAATGCGTGATCCAGGCAGAAAATAAGAAAGCCGTCATCCACTCATTCGGCTGCATCGCCATACAAGCCTTGGGTTCACATCTGATGATGTAGTTTCGCAATTTCCTCTTGCCTTTGAATATGTAAAAGTTAGGAATGAAACTGCCTGCTGCATTGACACATGACAGAATTGTGAGGTGCTCTCTACTGTCAGGTACTGTTGCATGAACGGATCTAGTGCCATGCCGTGCGAATACAAGCGTCCCACCTCCATTCTTCCCGGCTTGCGCACCTGACTCATCTGCATTCCAGATCTGCGAAGGTGAGTACCCTTGGCGCTCATGAACTTTTTGCAAATTTTCATAGAAAGATGCTACACTGCCTTCGTTCAACCCCCTTGCCCGCCCCTCCTCTAACCCCTGTGGACAGCGCAATGTGAGCTCAGGATGCCGCAGGCGGAACCAGCGCATCCAACCTCGGCCGGGTATGCCCTCTTTGAATGGTGTCCAGCGCTCTTGAGTAGTCTCGGCAACCTTGCTTCGCAGCTCTATCACCGACACCGGATGTGCCACCGCTTGCATGTCCAGCATCCACTCCACCACGGTGCTCTCCTCTGCCGCACTCAGGACCCCTGCTCTCCCTTTCTTTCTCTGTGTTGTTCTACCCAAGTAGTGATCGCGAAGTGATGACGCTAGAATATCAAAGTTACGAGCCACAGCTTTGATCTTTTCGCCACTGTCGATGGCAGCAATCGCCGCGTCTAGCTGTGCGTTGGTCCAGGTTCCTGTCCGTTGTTTTTTGCTTGCGGTGACTGCGTCATCTGTGCACACTTCTGCTGGCCTCCCTCGGCCCTCTCTTGTCTGCTGCAATTCCTCCGTGCATTCGGTCCCTTGCGCCTCCCTCTGCTGCTCCAGGTTAGCAAGCATAGATGCTCTCGGCCTTGGTCCAGCCTCCCTGCGCTGTTGACTAACTGGGGCGCTCCGTTCGGCTCCTGCTAATGCTGTAGTTGACAGCCTATTCGTACCTTGCCCGCGCCCTCGTACAGCGCTGCAGAGAACGCTGCGGCCCCTAGTATCGTCGCTTGCCTCCCCCCGCCCTTGAGTCGCAGCGCCGCGGAAAATGCCGCCCCTCCTATCGTCGCTGGCCTCCCCCCGCCCTCGACTCGCAGTAGCTCCTGAACCGGTCCGCCAGGCATCGATGCCATCGAACTCCCCTTGCAAAGCTCTCGATGCCACTGGTCTCTCCACAGAGAATCGAAACTCCTGACAGTGCTCTTGACTCTCATGGAAGCTTTGTGTACTGTGAGAACTTTCATGAAAGCTCAACTGATCACTATAAGGAGACCATACTCCACAATTTACATTTGCATAATGTTGTAACTCTGGTGTCCATGATTGTGGCTCATTGAAGCTTCTCTCCATGTATTCCTCACTCTCGATGCTATTTGAGGACATATTGACGTTGGAAGTGTAGCAAATATCTAGAGCACACTCAAAACTTAAGGGAAATAGAAGATTGAAGCTGCTAATGACGGAAGGGACCCTCACTTAATTTAAACCTTTTTGTGTTTTGCTAATACCTTATACCAAGACCGCCGACCTTCTTAACCACCTTGCAACCCTCATATTTATGATAGTTCATTTACCTTAAGCTGCCGTCACAAATCCCATATCCAGCTTTATGCGCACAGTAATCCACCTTACAATGTACCTTTGAACCACTCATTAATCTCTTATGTTGGCATGCAAATCACCCTAAACTATCCGCTCAACCACCTTCCAATATTACTCCATTAAAACACTATGCACTTTGCACCATCACAGCCAACACCCATTTCCAACCATTTGGCACGAAATTACATAGCAATAGTCACCCTTTACTGTTCCTTTTTCGTAAAAGTCAGGTATGGGACTGAAAAGGTTAGCAATGGGTCCAATTATAGGACACGCCTATGGGGACAAGGACGCTTATGGGTGTCGCTACCTTAAGCATTTTATTGTGTGTTTTTATCCGCCGGGTGTGGTTAGCTAGCCTACTGATTTCTTGAATTCCTTGATCTTTGACAAGTATCACTCATGAGGATGGTTTCAAAGAAGTTACCTCGATCTCAAGTTAGTACATGGGTTGATTCATCATTCTATCCTAAATATACCAAATAGAAAAAGCTGATTGATTAGTACTATATTCCTCAAAAAATGTTCAAACTTGGCAATCAGTTATTTCGATGATGGTTTAGGAAGTGGTGGTCTAGAATAGGGAGTCATTCTCCATTTTTGATAAGGTAGAGGTGCCAACAACTATGCAAAACCAATAACATTGTGTTTTGAACCTAGTATTAACAGTCCATGATGGCACTGATTTTGGACTCTTCAATGTCAATGTCAATGGCTCTACATTGGCCGACATATTAATTGAACATTCATCCTTTTTGTGGTCACTTAATGGTGGTTCTCATAAACACCTACAATCTGCTCTTGGCACCTCTAGTTTTTGGACCTTTGAAAATTTAGAATAAATTCAATACAACTCCAAAAAAAAATTGAAATTTTGTTCATATTCTCAATCTCTACCCAGACTTTGTGTATTTCTATCACACCTCCATGCCATTTAACCAGCGTAAGGGCTCTGATTTTGTTACTGTGTGTGGTGCTCCTACCATATTTCAACCTTGATTTTCCAACTTCTAATGTATGCTGTGATACTATGTTGCAATAAATGATCCATGTAAGTTGGCAGTGCCCATCCTCAAGAATAGAGTACTGTATCCTGTAGAATTAAATAATTGAGTGCACCCTTATTGGCATAGATACTATGAGTTGGTTTAAGGTAGGTCAAATTCCATATCCAATACTTGGTAGAATGGACTCAAAAAGTACCACTCCGAATCAGGCAGATACCTGGTATATTTGATTATATGCAGCGACCTGCATAGGCATGATAGTTCACCGAAAGTTTGGTATACTTCTCTATCCTCCAGCTAAAAGTTCTACACATACAGTACATTGGGTGCCTGTAGCCCATCCAAGAAAACCCAAATGTTAGTATCCCAGTTTCCGGTGAACTCCTCCGATTTTACCTCCGGATTTTCATTTGCTAGTTAGACTGCTTGTGTTTGAAAAAACAAAGTATTGACTACTATAGTAGGGTAGCAGGTTTGTTCATAAATGATTCTAAAATAAGAAAACCAAAAAATCACACCGATGATAAAAAGAAAGAAAGATGATAATTAAATTGTATCAGAAAATATCAAATTATGACACAAAAGGACTTCTAAATTCATAATTTGAACTTCTTTTTAACCAATACAAACATAACAGTAAAATATGTCTAACAAAGGAACTGAGGTAGGATTGTTTTGGGACACCTAAACTGAGTATAATTCTGCACAGGTACTGTATTTTTAAAGCCCAGATAGCATACGTACCGCCCTGAGATTAAACCATAAGAAGGTGAAGGTATCCAGCGTCAAATCATGCAATTCAAGTCGACGTTCAACCTCGACTTCAACACCAAGTCAGGTGCGTTGAACCCTCCCAAGATAGAGATACACTACCCACATTAATCTAACTTATCATATCCACATTAAAATAACCTCTTTCCAAATATACTCAAGGCATCTTTCTCCCGGTTATGCTTTGTTTTTATTTCATTTTGCAGAATTATTCAACAGGATTAAGGGGACGCTTACTCACACTGAGCTGGCCACCCACTGCGACTCTGCGACACACCCAAGGCATCACGGCTATCGTGCCCCGGAACTCCCACTTTCTCACCCCCGCCAATACCTGCCCGATACCACCCCAGTACCCTCCAATACCCACACAACACCTATCTGATACCCGTATGTCGATCCTCTAATACCCAGTTAGACACCGTCGATAACCATGTGATACTCATGTGTGATGCTAGGGGGATGCATGGGAGGTACCCGGGGAGGTGGTGGAGGTCATCGTGTAAAACGGGAGGATTACTGCGATGGAAGGGGAAGCGGAGAGATGGGGGCTGCGTCGTTTGCAATCAATCATGTGACGAGAGCTTGCGGCGATCGCCATAGCGGGTGAGTTCGGATTGCACACGGAGGCGTTCGGGAGCCTGCGCGCTTTCCACCTAGTACGTTACTTGAGCGGAGGCGCGTTGCGGCGTTTCGTCACTTTTAGCGCAAAAAACAGGAGCGGTAGGGACCGGGAGCTCGCTTTTGCTGTGTCTTCAGCGCGACGTTGATTCCAATTGATGATCAATTAGTCTGGGCCCGGACGGTGGGAGCCGGGAATGTGCTTGGAGTGCGTTGATTGTATGTCTGTGGAGCTCAGTGGCGACGCGGGCGAACGTTTCAAGTTGCTGCTGCAGGAGGTGCGTCAGGGCGGGAAGTTGCTGCGCGGCGTTGGTCGAGGTAGGGAGTTCGGTTTCGTTGCGCTCTGTTTTCTGACATGCACGTCGCTGCGGGCTCTTCTTCTCTGGTTTCCTGCTCTAGGTAGTGTGTTTGTGGTTCGTGTGAGGGAAGGATTTCAATCTATGTCTACAATGGCAGAAGGCGCTGTCGTGAAATTTGTCTGCATTTCTCTTCAGCGTTCAATGTCGGGTCTATGAAACATCCGTGTGTGTGCTTGAGCGTTTGTAGTACTTGCTTCTGCGTCAGTCGTCAGGGAAGATTTTCGTTTCTACGTCTACATTGGCAGGAGGCGCGTGTTGTTGTGCGGGAGGCAAACAATCTGTCTGCATTTTAGGCCGAGCGTTTGATGTCAGGCCGTCTATGAAGCGTGAGTGTGTGTGCGTGAGTGTTTGTATTACTTGAGGATCGGTTGTCAGGAATGATTTCTTCTCTACGCCTACATTGACAGGAGGCGCGCGTTGTTGTGTGGGAGCGTTGTTGTCTGCATTTTAAGTGTGAGCGTTTGATGGCAGGTCTAAGCAGCGTCAGTACTGTGTGTGCTTGAGCGATTGTAGCTACCGGATTTTGACCTGCTAGTGCGGGAAACTTTGAAGGTGTTGTCACTCGAGTGAGTAGTACTGTTTTTGAGTGGAGGGAAGCGCTGCAGCTTGAATGGTTGCATGAGCGTCTCTGAGTTTTCTGAGTTTTTGAGGTTTCTCACACGAGGCATTCGGTTCTAGATGGCTTCGTTGCCTGTGTTCTCTCTAGTGGAGATTTTTGCTAGAGATTATAGTTAAGGTTAAGTGTAGGTCCTTTCTCGGAGGTTTGAAAGCAGCACACGCTAGATTTTGATAAAATTGAAAGCGTCGGTCGTAGACTTAAGTCGTGAGAATCGTACTCTAGATCGTTGTGCCGTTTTAATTTCACTCCTGTTGCGGCAGCGCATGCAATGTGACTTTCACTGTTGTTTACTCCAGCTAGTGCTGAACGCCACGGTTTCGATAGACAGTCTTGTAAAAATAAGGTAGTGAAGAGACCAGGTCGATAACATTGTGCGCCCGTCCATGGAATGGAACGCAACGTCCAGCAGCAGATGCAAGCTTGAGATGTAGCGTATTCTCCTAGTCGAGTCGTTATGGTTGTTTGAAAAATGGTCTAAGCTCTTAAATTCTTGAGCAATCTAATGAAAGGAGTGAAGAAGGTTGCGAGCGAACCTCCACAAAGGATCATCTAGTTGGCGTCACTAACGTCTTCGATTTGTGCAGCTGTATGTTCAACGGGCAGTATCATGTGCTCCAAATCTCATGTGCTTTGAAGTGAGCAAGTAATCCCTGCGACCAGGTGCATTTTCTTCTTTAAAAACTTCAGTCTACTACTCAACGTTTTCGTTAATGAGGATTGTCAAAAGTAGATGTTTGTTTTTCACTACAGTTCCATCGATCGATAATTATTGGTGTATCATTGACTCAATTTGAAATAATTTTAGAATGTTCTATCACTCACTGCTTAGAGCACCTTAGTTTTGTGCTACCTGAACATTGAAGATACAAGGTGAGCAACTCTGCTTCAAGTGCAACTAGCTGTTGACGAAGAAGCTTACAATTGCATAGTTTTTCCAGGATCTATGTGAGGAGAGCTCAATGCAGGAAATACCGTATGATGCGTCACATGTTCCCATCGACTACGATGATCCTACCGATGTAAGTTTTAGAACCCTTACTCCACCACAATTTCATGCCATGAGATGTCGCAAAACCTTTATATGAGGACTCTTTAAATAGTGGTATGCTGAGATTTTGTGGGGACAATAACGCCTGCCTCTTTTGAGGCCAGCGTCAACATAGATAGGATTTTACGGGACATTTCATACTCAAACTATCTTATCTAACTCTTTACCTGCATTACCCTAAACACAGGTCGAGAAAGCAGTCGTTAAAACTGCTCGCAAAGATGGGAAGTGGGAGCGAAGAGAGCAACGGGCTGCTCTGGAGAAGGATGTAAGTGTGAACAGTAGTCGAGGTTTTTAAGTGCTTTTCATTTTAACTATCAAAGCTTAACTTTGATTCTGGAGATCGATTATTCAATGCTGTGTGCCGGTTCCCGGTATGCCATGATCAGGTCGCCCAGCTACAGAAGAAGCTGATGATCGAGGTGAACATGCGCAATGCACTCAACCGTGGACTCAGCAGGCCTCTGGGCTCTCTCCCTAAAATATATGGCTGCTTGCCTGTTGAGGTCTGTTAATCATCCTTGCTTTCTGATGCCTTGTGATCAGAGTGCAGATTGTTAGTTCAGAATATTAATCTGTTGTGAAGATGCTAAAAAACAGATGAGCTGAGCATCAGGCATACATACTGAACTTATGGCAGGCTAGTTGTAAGATTAGTCGTCCATACGTAAGTACAAGAATCGGCTTTGAAGTAAAATGTGGCTAGAATTGAAAAAGGTCAGCACGAGGGTCTCTAGCGAATCTTTTATCGTGTTTGAAATGATTTGTTGATCGTGTTCATCCCCGCAGACGAGAGAGTTGCTGCTCGAAGTGGCAGTACTTGAGGAAGAGATTATCTCCCTTGAGAAGCAGGTCGTTCACCTTGGGAGGGAAATTGAAAATGAAGCGCCAGCAACAGCCAAGGAGACGATTTGTCAGACCCCTCATAAAATTTTATCTCCAGTGAAAACAGGTGTTTTAGGTTCCACTCTGTTGTCTCCAAAAGCCTCTGCAAGGATCAACTCGAAGCCTTTAGCATCTCCCCGGAAATCTCCTGATCCGAAAAGCAATCTCTCAAAGCCCTCGCTTTCTATTGGAAAGGTAACAGAAAATAAAAGTAGTCCTAGTAAGATTTCAATTTCCCCTAGAAACTCTTTGGACAATGGCAGCTCCGTCAAGTCCCCGACAACTCTTAAGGAGTCCTCAAAGCCGACTTGTATTTCCACCATAGGAGCTCCTCAAAAATCTCAAATCCAGAGGAATCGCGTTCTACCGAAGGTACCAGCTAGGAACTCCAGAGACTTTAAAAGCAGAAAGCTATCTTTTACAAGGAGGGAACCGCATGGTGATAATTCCATGTCGCCCTTGAATACAGTCCCCTTCATTCCAATGAATCTCAGTCTTCCGAAAGAAAGTAATGAGAGTACTCCGCCTGTATCACCTGCTTCTGGAGGCCCCTCGGATATTAAGAAAGGCCTTCCTGGGAAGCCTCCGAGGATCGAGACCGAGAACGGAAAACCACTGATGACAGGA
The DNA here is from genome assembly GCA_014871385.1 of Ceratodon purpureus. Taxonomy (NCBI): domain Eukaryota; kingdom Viridiplantae; phylum Streptophyta; class Bryopsida; order Pseudoditrichales; family Ditrichaceae; genus Ceratodon; species Ceratodon purpureus. The sequence continues at coordinate 2,749,160 of CM026427.1, read as the reverse complement.
CCTGCTCCACTCAGAAAAAAGGATCCAATCAACATTAAAAATGCGCCTGCAGCTCGCTCTCTGAAAGCACCCAGTGCAAATAAACAAGACAAAGACCCAGTGGACCTAGCTAGGCGAACCCCACGTCTTCCTCGTCAGCCAGCAAAGCTTGGCACCATATCCACCCGGAGGACAGTGGGAGCTTCAGCAGCTTCAAGAAAACAGAGGATGGATACTCATAAAACTTCAGCACCAAAAGCAAGAACTACATCCGACCTCAATTGTGATTCAAATCCGCAATTAGATCATCAAAGGCATGTTGATGCTGGGGCTGGTGAACACATTTCGAATAACATTAAAAGCACTCCTCCCACTGCTATGCTTGATGGAGATCAAATTTCGGTACATCATGCAAAGGTGCTGTCACGTTCTTTACCCTTGCTCTTCTGAAGTGATTTCTTTGAAGACTCAATAGAATATAAAAACCAGCATTACCATAGGTACAGAGCGATGAAGTAACTGGGACCCATTTCCTAGTCTCTAGCCACTACCTTCCTGAATCTCATCTTGCTTATGAAGTGCAATACTGTGGTTCGCTTGCTCATGCCTAATTGGTTGTATGGGACAGGAAAGTACACCGGAAGCAGACACAAAAAGTTCCTTGGAGCAAGCACCCGACTCTGTATTGCTGTCAGAAGAAGTGGTGAAGTTACTGGAAACCATCTATGAGAATATGCAAGAGAAGCAGCCTCCCTTGGCATATGACTCTGCTTCTTCTTCACAAGCGTCAATGTCAGCAAGTATATCCAGTGCAAGTCCAGATGATTACGATATTAAGGGTGGTGCCAACAGAGAATTCAGACTCGATGGTTGTCATACTGAAAGTTTTAGGGTCAAGAGAAGCGCCAGCATGAAATTAATGCGAGACTGTTATCCTGGAGAACTTGCAGATACAATGGATCCATTCAGTTATTTGAGCAGGGGCAATATCAGCAATCGCATAGAATACCATGAAAGGCTGATGTAAGTTCTCAACAGTCTTTGTTTTTCTTTTATCCCATTTGATCCTTGAATTTTGATCAACTTCAAATCAAAGGAAAAGCACAAATAAACTCTGTTTTGAATGGGGATGTTCGTGTTCTTGCAGGAGCTAGGAAGGAAGGAACTAACGTCCAGAAGACACAATCGGAAGTTGTCCTGTTTCCTTGAGCATGTGAAGCGTACTGATCAGTTTACAGATATGTTAGGAATATTTTCATCAACACGGTTTCGTTGACTTGAGCTTGAAGCACGTCAGGTGTCCCAGCTTATATTTCCTAACCAAACAAAGGAGATGCAGAGGCTCAGAGCGGAGATATATGTATGCTTTACTATTGAACATTTGTACATATAGATGAGCCAGGAATTTCTTGATCTTTCACCAGAGAGGAGGATAGTTGCGGTAACAGCGTAGGTAGGCTTAGAATATCAATGATTTGCAAATATTTACGATAGGTACAGGTGAAGAACACATGACGTCCGATGGGAGTCTTCCAAAGTACACTTGCAATCAGAAGGCGAGTGAACAACAGAAAGAGATTCGGTGGGGTCGACTTACCACTGTCATTGACGGTCAGTTTCTCAAATCCTATTTCTCATTTCAAGTTTTCAATCTTGGCAAGCGACTAGAGGTTGGATTGAAATTAACGTTATTCTGATACTACTGATTGAAAGCACTGCCGACTTTCTGAATGTAAAACTTTCCATTTGCCTCTGGATTCACAAGAGAGGAGTGCAATACTCACTTCAAAACATTCGTTCTTATATTTAGTTTAGTTTCAAAGTATTAATAGTAATTGTCTGCAGTGTGTAGGTCAAAGCTTTCTCATGGAACTCGAAATCGTCAGTCAAAACAAAGATCAACAAACTGCATCTTGCCTGTTTTCCCCAAGGGTTCATAAAGACATTTGATCCCAAGAAGAGAAGGCGCCTGTGTGCTCCAACGCCGTCTCCCCATACTCTACTTTGTACTGATACTCTGTAGTCTACGCTCTCAAGCAAACTGTATCATACTCGATATCAAAAGATAACTCTCCATTATACTGTATAACGATTATGTCATGCTTCATTAACTCCTGCAGATAGCAATGGGCTCCTTGGCAGAACGTTCGGGCAACAACGGAGTGCCTCCTTGTCAAGCCTGACATTGTCATTCGCAACGCATCATGCCATCGCTCATCACGTGGTTACCAAGCTGTCAGGAAGCTGACGAGCGAGAAGCATACGTGCGAGCTTAACTCCTTCAATTAATTCCGCTACCCGGTCAGACCGTATTAGCGATCCAGAGCTGCTCGAGTTCATGTAAGAGCCTGACACTCAATTGACCTTGCACGAGCTTCCTTCAATGACGAAACCTCTGTATGCAACCCAACTCCTAGAAGAGAATCACTTCCGTTATTTCATGTTAGAACACCATCCATGCGACTGTGCGAATCTGTACTACTCCCCGCTCCAGACATATACCAAGACAAACCCGCTTGTGCAACTATTAATTCTCATTTTAGTTCGTACTTACATAATCTTTAAGACCCATAACGAACGTGACGCAGATGAGTTCATGTTGACGTAGACTCAGACATCGGAACTTCAATGACGGGAGACTGCACCCCACGAAGAGTGCGTACGATCATTGTCGTCCCGTCAACCGTCGCGAAGGGCACTGCGCCAATCGCCGGTCACGACGATTACCGTCGTCTCGCACCTCCCGGGTAGGTTTTGCTTCATTTTTCGACCCGTTGCAATTCCACGATCCGCCGTGGCTATCCTCGAGAAAAAATTCTCGACTCGTGATCTGTTCTGGATGTGTTCTACGGATTAGAGAAGCCAGAATGTTGTAAAGAAATGTGAGATCGACGTCTATGGAGACGAAGCTGTTAGTCATGGATTTTAGTAGAGTTCTTGATCGTAGGTTAGTGTTTGACAAAGAAGGAATTTCAGAGCTTGAATAATGTTGCGGCATTGTAGGTTGACTTGCGGATGGTTTCTTGTGATCCACTGCGAGTGAATTGATTAGCAAGAGTTGCGTAGTGAAGCGGTGATCGACATACGGGGAGTGAGTTGTGAGGGAGGCAGAGTAAATGCCGACGCAAGGGGGAGAAGTGCAAGAGCCGTGTCCGCCCGCATCTACTGGTTCAGTGGAGAGAGGCGTGGTGAACCCTAGGAGCCGGAGCTGCAGGGGATGCCTGTTCTACTCCAGCTTCCTGCGCGACAACAACCAGAACCCGACGTGCTACGGCTTCAGCCGCAGCATCCCGGATTCATACAGAACCTTGGACGAGCGAGGCGCCACGAAGGATTTCAAGTACGCGTGCCTGGGCTACGGTGTCCACAAGGAGGCCACGGGCAGCGCCACCTCCTCCTCGCCGAACGCTAAACCCCAGTCTCATGGCGAGCTGCCTCTGTGCGTCGGGATCGAGTTTTTAGCAGACCGGCGGCCCGTGGGCCACGCTCCGCAGAAAGACGAACCCGACCCGCACAAGCACAACCCACTCACTCGCCCCGGCGCTAACCCCAGCGAAGACTTCACCGCCCGGTTCTGCCGCAGCGCCAGCCTCGTTGCCTCTGCCGTCGTCAACAACGTCATCCGCGTCGCAGCCACGGCCAAAGCAACTGTGGACGGCATTTTTGGTTCCAGTGACTCGAAGAAATCCAAATGAACCTCACTCGCTCTCTGCCAGTTTGTTTCGAGTCCGGTTTTTTCCTTTCTTGTCACCGAAACTTGCAGGTGGTGATGCTTCGGAATGCTTCACCCTGAGCTCCTTCTATCAATCTCTCTCGCATTAAAGGTTAACTAACCAGATTGCCATTTGTATACACTTGTGAGATGTCAGAGGGTGGTGATATTTTTCACCAAATAATTTGGAGAGTTAGAGTGCCGTGGAATTCGTTGTGATATGTTTCACATCTGGGATGTTGAACTTATTTGTGAGGGAAGGCAAAGTTGTACCATCAGTTTTCCTCTTTCTGCTTAAACCCTAAATGCTTGAGGAGTTTTGGATTGTAACTGAGATGTACTATAAAATTTAGGTTATAAAATTTTCATGAAGGGTTTTTTGTAATACAAAATAAAAACCTTCATAACATTATTTTAGAAATTGTCTGTATGGAGAAATTTTACAAATATTGTTTTTGAACTTTGTTGGATGAATTTTAAAGAATTTTAGCTTCATAAATTTATGAAAATTAGTATTCTAATTATTCCCATCTCAAATTTAGTGCAAGTGGTAAGAAAAAGATAATGTATCAAAAAAATTGGACATGGACATTTTTTGATTGTATATATCTAGTCATTTCCTTCAAATAGTAATTTTTATACCACTAAGACAATGTTAAGGTGTTCAACTTTAAGAAATTTTCATAGATGGATTTTTAGTACAATTGTCACAATTCAAATTGGTTTGAAAGTAACCTTGATTTACTACTAGAATGAATTTCAGAAAAATAAAATAAAAGAAAAAAATTTAAAAATTTAAAAAAATTGACTCCTAGTAACAAATAATAATAAAAAATCACCAAAAAAAGGTTACTTGATTCACATCTATAAATTAAAATAGTTATAATCCATTTCAGATAGTTTTAAATTTCTATGATCAAACCAAAAAGGTAAAAATGTCTATTAACTAGATTTTGTATTGTATCCCACGTATAATCAAAAAGGGCAATGATTGTAGTGGTTATTGGATTTACATTGATTGCTTATAGCTGGCAGTGGCCAATAATGACGTGGCAAGGTGACTAGACATGTGACGTAGAACTACCGTCAAGGAAGGTGATGTAGCAATGTAGTGGATGGACAGAATTTGGATGAATTGGTAGGTTAGGGTTAGGGCAGCGGCTATTTTAAGCCTGCATTAGGGTTTTTCCCATCATTTGACACTAAAGTTTGTGAAAAGAAAGGAGTTTGAGTAAAGCCCTGGCAATTTGTACTTGAGTGACCTCTTGGACTAAAGACAAGTTCCAGCACCATTGAATGCTTTTAACCCCTAAATTTCCTTGTGTTTTTGAGAGCTTGAATCCTCAAAACTGCGATTTTTTACTACTATGCCCTCCCGAGGATATGAAACAATTTTTTTATCTTTTTTTGGAAATTCAACCGTAAGATCTTGTACCTAACCCTACTTGGAAGAACTGATCCAAATTTCAACCGTAGGATGTTTTTCATTAATGAGATCGTAGTGTTCAAAGTTTCAGCAGATATTTTTTTGGGCCTTGGCCGAGAGGCATGGTGCAAATGGGCCAAAGGGAGACTTAATGATTATTACTTCAAACATTTTGGTCACATTTTTTTCCATGTAGCTAACTAGGTTAGGTATGCTCATGCAAAAATTTAGGCCAAAAAAACGCTTTTTAGACCTTCATAAAAATTATTTTCTATAAGAAGGTATAAAATTGACAAAATAGTAAAACATGCATTACAAAAACAATTTGTGAGCTAAAGAAAAATTGAACGGTGAGTAGGTACCTTCATAAAATTGTGATTTTTAGAAGAAAAAAAATTTCAAAAATTCAAAAATCTCGAATTTTGAAAAAAATTTAAAGGAAAAATTCAAAAATTACTAAAAACTTTGAAGCTTGTCTTTGTAAGTTTTGGAGGCTGCCCTTGTAAAATTGGTAAACTTTTTGACTTGGGTCACTATGGAATTTGAATAGTGATTTGGTTATGAACATATTTCAATTTTTTTTTTTGTAAAAAGACCTAATTTTAGACTGCCCGTTTTGGATCTGAAACCTAAAATTTCTAGATGAAGGTTCTAAAATTGGAATTTGGCTTCAAAATTTTTACTACATAGACCTTACCGTAAAGGGAGCATCCAGTAAAAATCTTGAAAAAAAATATTACTTTTAACCCCTCCATCTGGGCTGCCCGAAAGTGCAAAAACCCATTTTGGGTTTTAAGGATAGTTAGGGGTTAAACTATGACCAGATGTTGATGTTGTGCCTTCAAACAGACTCTAGGATTTAAAGGCACAAAGTGTAAAGGCCAATGAAGTTTTAACAATTTGTTTTTTTGTTTTTTTGTTCCCTGATGAGTATATTATAAACAAAAGGAAAAGTTCTCTTTTTTAATAAAGGCTAAGATTCCTAGTACAACATGCACCTTCTTTGGCATCAAGTTCATCCATACTTAACCCTTAACCTTCCATAGTCTCAAAATGAAAATATTGAGATCTCGTATAGCTTTTATTATACCAATTTCAATCATGAATTTTTTATTTTTTATTTTTTATTTTTTGCGGAGATGCAAAGATATAACAACTATAATTTTCTTTTTCCCATAGATCATTTTAAATAAAACTATATTTAATATAGCCATTTTTTTAATGCTAGACAATTCAAGAACATTTTTACACAAAACTATTACTTATGGTATTTTTGTACAAATAACTAACAAATTTGTTTATGATATTACCAAAAACAAAATCATTGCATAGTGTAAACATATCACTTCTAAAATTGTCAAATTTTTATAACAATGTTTTTTTTATCTTGTTTGTTAAAGTGAGAGAAATTCCATAATAGTGGAGTGATATTCACTTTAATAAGGATTTTTTTCATGATATCAAAGTTAAACGCGTTGTTGTAGCTTCCTTGTAGTTTGGATACCATTGTATTAATTAATTTTTTATTTTAACCCCTAAAAATCCAGGAAAGCCAAATTGGGTTTTTGCTGTTTTACGCAACCAAGATGATGGGGATAAAATTCATGTTTTTGCCTAAGATTTTTATTAGATGCTCCTAATACTGCAAAGTGTATGTGGTAAAATTTTCAAAGCCAAATTCCAATTTTAAGACCTTCATCTAGAAATTTTAGGTTTCAAGTCCAAAACGGGCAGCTTAAAATCAGGGGTTTTTTTAATTTCTTTTATTGAAATATTTTCATAACCAAACCACCACTCAAATTCCAAAGAGACCCAAGTCAAAAAATAAACCAATTTTATAAGGGCAGCCTCCAAAAATTACATAGACAAGCTTCAAATTTTTGAATTATTTCTTTCAAAATTTGTCTAAATTTGAGATTTTGAAATTTTTCAAAAATAGTTTCGCCCAAAAACAAAAAATGTATAAAGGCACCTAACCACCGTTTAGATTTTTCTAAAACCAAGTATATGTAACGTCATACATGTTTTACGATATCAACGTTTTTAGACCGGCTTCTAGAAAATAATTTTTAGGAAGGTCTTCAAAAAGGAATAAGCCTCTAAAATTTTGCATAGAGGTACCCAACTTGATTACCTTTATAGAAAAAAATATGAGCAAAATTTTTGGAATAATGAACATCAAATCCCCATTTTCACCATTTACCCTATGTCGTTCGGTTTATACCAAAAAAAACTTTTGCTGCAACTTTGAACATTATAATCTCACAAATGGTAAACATCCAACGGTTGAAAATTTCATCAGTACTTCTAAAGAGGGTAAAGTACAAGATCTTATAGTTAGGTGTTTAAAAAAAAGAAAAAAAACTGGTCCAAATCGTCATTCCCACAGAGCAGTCAAAAATGACAGTTTTGGAACTTGGAGCTTCCAAAAACGGCTGGATTTTTAGGGGTTAAGACAATAGTTTGGTAGCTTATGAAATAATATTTAAAATCAAGGCATTACAAAAAAAAATCCAAAAAAAGACTAGGTGAATTTCAAAGTAGTGAAAAAATTTAAAATCATTCATTATTCATTTCATTTAGAGTAGTTTTTAAAATTGTTTTCTTAAATCCTATATGCTTTGGTTAAAAATAATAAATGTACTTTTGTTGTATGCAAAGCTAAATTTGTTATGTGTTCAAAAAATTTCTTTAAGATAATATTATTTGAAATGTTTATTTGATAACATTAAAATGTAAGATAAAAGAATATGCAGTATATAATACCAAAGTATGTATTTATTGAAATTTTAGGCATAGTTTCAATGTAATTTCTTTTTTTAATCTAATAAATCAAAAACCTTTTTAATTGGTTATTTTTCCATGAGCTGCTAGGAAGCTACTCTAATTACGTCTAAAATATATATCATAGAAAATGAATATATTAAGCAAATTCTTTGGAGCTACTTAGTGTCAAGAAATAATAGCTTGTGAGAGCTGTCTTTCAAGGTGTCCTTAGAGAAAAATCTTATTCTTATAAAGTTAATACTTTCTTGCATATCCACCCAAAGAAAAGAAAAAAATAAATAAATAAATAAATGTTAAAGAAAAAAATATGCAAAAATCTCACAACCTAAATATGCCCAAATTATCAAAGAACTCATTTGAGACAAAAGGAAATTCCATTAGAATTTTATATCTTTTAATCAAAAGAGACATTTTGCTGGTAGTGGCCACTTAGGGATTACAAAGGCATCCCGGTTTTGTGTTGTCACTGCATGTTTGTTGACAAATCAGTACCCATATTCTATACCAGTTTTCATAGTATTCTGATGACGTGATACAAGTATAATAAGCTCAACATAAGATGATTTTCATGGGGCTCTCAGTACTCTAACCTGTAACAAAAGGACTCAGAGTTTTATCGTTTCTCCTGTAATTTTCCTAACCAGGAAGGAGAATTTCAACGTAAGATAAGATTTCAAGAATTCTTGAAAAAACAATAGTCAAAAGATCTAGACTATGCTGACTGGACAAACGGTGTGTGAATGGTTCATCAAGAGTCAAAAGCCAACAAAGGAGGCGAAACAAGCGGAAACTACTAAACTTTACGATGATGCATTTGATCCATACGGCATACGAATATGATGCGTTTGGAATTGTGGTTGGAAAATATGGCATGAGTCACGGCAGCACGCCTCGTGTCACATACAAAATACCATGTCTGTATTAATTTTGTCCACTCTCATCTGCATCACCCAGAAGGGAGTTGAACTCTCATGCCATTCAACAAATGGAACTCTCTTTCTCGCTCTTTTTGTTGACAACCACCCTGAATCCTTCAATGGCTCCGTTGCAGTTGTTATTAGAAGACCAGAGTCCGCTCAGTCAGCATCTCTGACCATTGCTAAGTACGTGTTATTTGACCACTCACACAACTCATGAACTAACATACAGTACTCTAAACTTTGAAATTGTGATTTCAGGGTTCTACATGTTTTACATGAATAGTGTTCTACATTTTAAAAAAGGGTTCAACAAAGAATTCAATGGGTATACATCAGTGTGCCCCTAATTTGATCCTGTGCAATTGGATCCTGAGTGCAGATCACCATGAATAGATTCCATTGCATACATTGAAATTTTGAATAGGGTGTCCAGTGGCAGGCGCTTGGTGTGCTACAAATGAGATTCAAAAGCCTGCGTCTATGTATTTCAGTTCCATTCTAAGTAGTGTGCATTGTTGACTTTTGAATATGACAAAGGTAGAGGTCTTGTTCGGATGACTTTCTGCAACTTTGCATTTTGGTAGCATTAAATTTTCCAAATGGCAAATTTGGTAGGGATTTGGACAATGGGGATTGGTAGCAAGTGAAGCTAGTTTCATACTTCTATTTGATCATTACAAATAATCAATTAGGTAGAAACCTGGTTTTCAATTTGGTAAAAATAAGGATTTGGAATTTCCAATTTTCCACCTTACAGTTTTATTCTCTTAATTTATTTTTTTAAATCAATAATTATTTTTTAAAGATTTTTGTGAATTTTAAATGAATTGTTGTAGTGAAGGACTGTGAAGCCCTTGAGGGCACTGAAACCAACTTCTACAAATTTGAAGATTTCACTATTCCATGTTCATCTAAAAGCTACGTCATCATGGAACATTAAAAACTTTAAAGCAGAAAGGAAATAAAATCTCAAGGTGCATGGAAAGCTCTAGGACATACTTTTGGTTATGACATTTAAAAATCAAAAGCATGGTATCTAGTGCAACCTTGTTTTTATTAGAAAAGGTTCAAAGAGTAGATGTGCAACTTCTTGGTTTCACATTAACCCCTAAAAATCCAGCCGTTTTTGGAAGCTCCAAGTTCCAAAACTGTCATTTTTGACTGCTTTGTGGAAATGACGGTTTGGATCAGTGTTCTTTCCTTTTTTAGACGTCTAACCGCAAGATCTTGTACTTTACCCTCTTTAGAAGTACTGATGAAATTTTCAACCGTTGGATGTTTACCATTTGTGAGATTATAGTGTTCAAAGTTGCAGCAAAAGTTTTTTTGGGTATAAACCGAACGACATAGGGTAAATGGTGAAAATGGGGATTTGATGTTCATTATCCAAAACATTTTGATTGGATTTTTTATATGTAGGTAATCAAGTTGGGTACGTCCATGCAAATTTTAGAGACTTATTCCTTTTTTAGGACCTTCATTAAAATTATTTTCTAGAAGCGGGTCTAAAAAGGTTGATATCGTAAAACATGTACGACGTTCCGTATACTTGGTTTTAGAAAAATCTAAACGGTGGTTAGGTGCCTTTATACATTTTTTATTTTTGGGTGAAACTATTTTTGAAAAATTTCAAAATCTCAAATTTTGATAAATTTTGAAAGAAATAATTCAAAAATTTGAAGCTTGTCTTTGTAATTTTTGGAGGCTACCCTTGTAAAATTGGTTTATTTTTTGACTTGGGTCTCTTTGGAATTTGAGTGGTGGTTTGGTTATGAAAATATTTCAATAAAAGAAATTAAAAAAAAAAACCCTGATTTTAAGCTGCCTGTTTTGGACTTGAAACCTAAAATTTCTAGATGAAGGTCTTAAAATTGGAATTTGGCTTTGAAAATTTTACCACATACACTTTGCAGTATAAGGAGCATCCAGTAAAAATCTTAGGCAAAAATATGATTCTTAACCCCTTCATGAATCTTAACCCCTTCAAAAATATGAATCTTAACCCTCCAAAACAGCAAAAACCCAATTTGGCTTTCGTGGATTTTTAGGGGTTAATCGAATAGATAGAATTGCAATTAATAGGTTTCAAGCCAAATATTATGCTAGTAAGAAAAATGATTCAATACATCATTTGACACTACAAGTTTCACACCACTCCACTATTTAGTTACTCGCTGAATTGAACTTTAATTTTTACATTACTTTAAAATGACCACAATTAGACATTCAATTAATTATTAATTGGTATCATTTGAGACTGACTAGCGTACGTCGATATCAGATTTTTTCACTCTTAAACAAAAAATAAAATAAAATATATATATATGTATATATATATATATATATATATATTATTTCTTTTCTCAAAAAAAACTAAAAACAGACCTGCTAGCTTTGAAATAAACAAATATCACTAAAAATAATCTTTCATTTATTTTTTGTCATCCTTAAAGTTTCCAATTTTTTTTGAATTTTTGAATTTTTGAATTTTTTTATAGAAAAACCTTCTATCAATGTACGGTATTGACTGCCACTTACTTATTAAACCCTAAAGGACGAAGCAACCGCTTTTGGGTTACGCCAAAAATAGAAATCCTAGTAAAATGCCCTAGAAGGGTCGGATTTGAGTGTTTCTTGTTCCTAACCTTTTTAGAATCAAGCTGGCTGTAAGGATACGCTGAAAACGTACTAAGAAAACGCACCCGTGATTCTAGAAAAAAGAAATAAGTTGGGTGGTGAAGGTGTTTTTCAGTGAGGATCTCTGCTCGTAGATTTTTGTTTTTAGCGTTTTTAGCCATCGTTTTGGATTTATCGGAAACCCTTTTAAATTTGAAAAAAATTGCAAGAAGAACTACTTGTTGAAAAAAATCAAATTCAGAGTGATACTTATGTCAAACTCCTTTTCTCTAAATTGGCAACTCGAAAAAATCTTTAAAAAAAATTGTGCATGTTCCTAACATACTAGAGAAGAGAATTAGCTTTAGTTGCCAAGTTTTTATAAATGTGTGAAGTAGCAATTTTTAGTTAAACACGAAAACTCACTATTTGTATTCAAAAATTCACTAATCTTCCAAACTTTACATGTTATTATCTCCCTATCCGTTGCTTCTCCGAACCCAAAGTTTCAGTAGCCTACTACTTTCAAAGATCTTACGGTTTAATTGCTTATGGTATTTCTCAAATTTGTCTCACATTGGAAGATGCAGGTATGGCACTATTTTTACTCAAAAACTGTGGAAATACCCCTCTGTCCTTTAGGGGTTAAACGGACTTGATTTTTTGTTAGTTATTAGTTGATTACTTTGATTAAGAGTATCCATAATTTACATTAAAAAAAATTAAGAATAAGTTTGAGAATAGACCTTAAATAGACAAACAACTCAAGTTAATCAGTAGGTAAGAAAGAAATCTCATTTTTGTTCAGATCGTAAAGGAAAGGAAAAAGGAAAAAAAGTACTAATCATGAGGAGCTGTGAGTAGAAGTGCAAAAAGCACTTGAACTGTCAAACTGGCTGCAAGTTTTCAAAGAGTCCAGTCCAGTTGGGAATTTGTGTTCAAAGGCTGTAAAGAGTTTGATGCCCTGACAAAACCCAGGCAATTAAGGTAGTGTCATCCTTCAATCTGAGTGTGCTTTGCAATCATCCCTCATCAAAAAAACTAAGAATTGTACACCATCTACGGGTAAGTATCTGACATCATGTTAATATATGTTATGGATCCTGTCTGCCTGCTGGTATTTTGATTTCAGAATACAAAGCTTTTGTTGTGTGGTTTCTCCGTCGAAGGTTCTAAAATATATAGTTACTTGCAAACCCGTTCAACTCGTGTTTGTAGAAATGTTTCAAGGTGAAAGTTCCTATATACTTCATTCTCGGGCAGTAGCTATCTTTCAGCTGAATAATGTACTAGGATTGTCTAAAATGAATGGTTCTTTTATTTCAAGCTCTATAATCTTCCAATCTATGTGGTTAAATTTCATACAACAAATTCTTCATGTTTTCATATGGGTTTAGGCAAGATCCTACGGTTGACCACGTAAAGAAAGCTATTTGTTTGTTTTTTTTTTTCACTTTTTGACAATTAAAATGGAAAAATTGAAATATATTTGGTAATATAAAATTTTAGAAGTTTAAAAGTTTAATAACACCAAAATGAGACATATTTCAATGTTCTTATAGGAAATAAGATATAATAAAATATGACCAATACTCTATAGCTAAATAGTTTATATATCGTGTTAAAAATAAAATTTATTTATACTATTTAGTAACTTAATAAGTACAAATCATAGGACTTGTCATCCAAAAGACCCTTTGAAGGAGAGTTCTTCATTCACGCAACAACAAACTAATATTATTTAGTAGTAAGAACACATTTGCCGATAAATCCTTGGTCTTAGTTAACTTGTTGGACCTTGACTAGGATTGAATATAAAAAGTCGTTCAGCCTTTTATAATAAGTAGGATTTTCTAACTACATCATAAATCTAAACTATAGAAATATATTTGCATACGAAAAGATTAAATTAAACTAAAAAACATACAAAAATACAATAATTTTTTTTTCCAACAATTTGAATTTAGATTCAAAGACAAAAAAATTGACGCATTAACTTAACTAATAATTCAAAAACAAACAGACCAAAAGAACTTCAATACCTAATGTAGTATATCATTTCAAATACATTCTCACAAGGAATTACATCACACAATCAAAGGTTTCTTTACTAGTTGTATTTCCCACATTAGAGGGATTCTTAAAATTGTAGGGTAATGCTTTTGCAACTACTTGCAAACTCACTCAACAAACCTTCAAATTACGCTTAAAAAATATTCTGTTCATTTATACTTCCAAACTTCAACACCAATCCTTTGTATGCTCATTGAGTTTGATTCCATTAGTGATATGCTAAAAAGTGTCCCTGATAGTGTCCCAGGTGACATTTCTGCATTAATTAATTAATGCAGAGAAGTCACCAATGACACTTTTGCCACATGGACCCACTTGAGGGGGTGCCACATGGACCTAGGGTGCAATTGGTATTTTAAAATTTATTTTCCTACCCACCCCGTAACCCTCTTGTACTTTTCAGAGGAGGTGAAGAGCTGCAAACATTATGGGATAAAGTCTCCAAGACCTGCTTCTCCAAGACCTCCAAAGATCCCTCCAGACCCCCTCGACCTCAAGATTGTCCCAGGTGCGCCACATAACCCCCCAGCATTAATTAATTAATGTCAATGCGTGGTGGTTTTGAATTTTGGGCACATAGCACATAGTGATATGCTAAGGAGTGCAATACTTTGAAGATTTGAATTTATAGATTGAAGCAACAACTCAAGCAAGCAATACCTTTGGAGCCTTTTTTACTAATCAAATGGCACAATATGTATGGAAAATAAAATTCACAAAGGTTGAACAAACATAGGAAACGTGGATCAAAAAAGAATTGTATATAATTTGTTCTTAGTTTTTAAAGGTTTAAAACCTAAAGCTCTAATAACAGACAATATGTGCTTTAGGAAACTGACAATAGCATGCTATTGTAAATAAAGATTGTTGAAAACAATAAGTGGATTATAATTAATGGTGTTGCCTAAATATTAGTGCTTCTATTTTATTCTCTAATCTAGAGCTTGTAAAATTTATTAAAGTTTGTGACTATATGATTAAATTCAATATATAGATGAAGTAGTAAATAAATTCTATTGCTAAAGATAAACCTTCATTAACAAATCATGATGTATTAATTTTCCCTATCTATTTACAATGTTAGTGTACTAATGTCTTACTCTCCATTTTTTATGTCAATTTACTAATTTCTAACTCTCCATTTTTGATGTCCGTGTACTAATTTCCCGCTCCCAATTTTTGATCGTGATGGTACTAATTTCTTACTCTCCATTTGGATGTCAATGTACTAATTTTTGAATCCACATTTTTTATTTCAGTGTCTTATTTCTGACTCCATATTTGACTCCATATTTTTTATGTCAGCGCACTAATTTCCCGCTCCTCATATTTTATCATGATGGTACTAGTTTCCCGGTCTCTATTTTGGATGTCAGTGTACTGATTTCTGAGGCTCCATTTTGGATGTCAGTGTAATAATTTCTCATTCCTTATTTTTGATGTCATTTTACTAAATTCTCACTCCTTGATTTTTGATTTTAGTATATTAATTTCTAACTTCTCATTTTCAGTATTTGTGCCTTCTCATTGGACTAATAATACTTGAACACTCATTGGCTTTTAGAGCCATTTAGTGACGATTTCGTAAATAACTATCCAACATTTATTGGCACCTTAAGTTTTTGGACCTAAAAGTCCCAAGAAATTCAATTCAACACCAAAAATTTTGATTTGAATTTTGGATTCATATTCTCTTTGTTTGCTCAACTTTTGTTTATTTTTACCGCACATCATGTGCCATTTAAGTTGATTTAACGATCAAATTTGCTCCAATTTTGTCAATTTCTTGTCCCTCTACCTTGAGAGTTTATTGTCATCCTATGCAAAGATTAGCCTCCATTGTTCTCTTATAAATTGAAGAAGGCACCATGGTTGAACGTAAACTTGCAATATTTTTATTGAATGTTGCATATTCTAAACAATTGTTTTTTTAAAACAATTTGTTGAGTCTAAACAACCTATCACAAGCATGTAAGAACATTGGATGTGGGAGTCAAGTAGGTGAACGGCATAAGTTACCACAGTACAATTCGGCGGCCCTGCCTGCCCATGCAGGAACAAAGCAGCCCAGGTGTACTATACACCATTCTGGTTATGTAAAAGTAAAAACTTGTCTCCTTTTCCTTCCATTCAAAACTTCAATGCACCGAAGTCTTCTGCAAGTTGACTTTCCCATTGACTCTATTCACAACAACATTAATTCATCCCAACTACCAATCCCTCCAACACCACTCCCCCACATCCACCATGCCATGGCATCCACCACAATTGTCGAGCATGTCACAGAGTAAGAATGATAATCATTCACATATGCCAGCGCCTTGACAGACCGGAGGGTGGCAGATTGAAACAGTGGCATGCATCATCATGAATATCACACAACTTGGAAATCACATACAGTATGCTCCTTGAATACAGCACCCAGTAGCATACAACCATCACTAGTTACTCCAACCAAATGTTTATCCATTGCATCTAACACTTACTAATCTTCCCCTAAAAACGAAACCACATAAAAAGCTCCTAGTCAATGAAACTTGTGCAGAAGCCCTGACTATAATCCTCGCCCACGTCTTAATGGCATTCGCTATTTCTGTTCCCTTCCGCGGCGGTCCCGCGAGACAGGGCCCACGGCGCGAGACCCTTCTTTCGCTCCAGAATTCTTTCCGACGCTCCCCCCCTCTCGCGAGCCGTGCCCGGGCTCGGGATGCCACGTCGGACCCCGTCTCGAAACCCTCCCTGCCACGTCCGCATCCTCCACCCTGTCTCGTCTCGGAACCCAGAAAGACGAGACACCCCATGCATGGGCTGTCTCGCGAGACAGCCTCATGGCACCATGGCCCATGGGCATGCATGGAGATTTTCCTACCTTTCCGGGGCTTCCCTCTCGTAGGCCTGAGACGTGGAATAAGTCTCGTCTCGGTTTCCCGCTCGCGATTCCCAGGCGGGAGTTTGTTGTCTCTAAGTGCTCCATCGATTTCAAATTCTAGGGTTACCCGCCGTCTCGCCAGGCCCAGACTAGTGGCATCAGTGTCTGTCTACGGCGGACCCGTTTCGGTGCCCTCCCTGTGTCTTGCATGTTCCCGCGATGCATCGTCCGATACCGCTCGTTTTTTTGGCCGTTTCGATGCCGAACCCGTGAACGCGAGACCGAAGGTGTCTTCAGGAGTGGCATCGGCTTGTACCGCACCTGTTTGCGGGACAAGCGCAATCTGTTGTGATGCGTGACGCGTGATACTCCGAGAGGTGCGGTCGGGATGGAGACCCTGCAAGAGGACGCCGCGAGACGAATCCTGAAGGACGATATTCCGCGAGACAATGGAGCGACCGTGGCTTCCCATTCTGTCGAGGTGAAGGTGGAGGTAGACACCTCCTGGATTGGACCGTGGGAGACAATCTACATGCAGAAGAACGGTCACATTCTGCAGGGATATCGAGACGCGGTACAGTTCCCACCTCGCGGTCCCTTCACGTTCAAAGACATCAAGTGGGACTTCCGCCAACCGAATTCGTATCCTGATGTTGTCGAATACTGTAGACGGAACGTCCCGGAGTCCGGGCTTGGAATCGGGCGCTCCGAGGGTGATGTCTCGGAGAAAAGGTATCATGTTGCTTACATTCCGTGGGAAAGAGTGGAGGACTTCGTCGAAGGCGAAAGCAAACGAAGGTCCGATGTCCAGACAAGATTCTTGAAACGACCCAAGGGGAAGCCGCCTGGTCACGAGCCGAGACACAATACTGGCCTTCATACTTTCTGGTTAGTTCATTTCCGAAACCGAATACTTCTGGGTAATGTTTTGTATGTTCCTCTATTTGTTTATACGTGATGTCCGTGTCTCGATGTTCTTCGATAACGAGACAGCATTCGCGAAACGGGTTCCGAGACAGTCGATAACGGGTTGCTAACTTAGTATTGTATTTTCGGCACAGGTACGAGTGCCAGTACGGGCCGAAGGACTTGTCCGACAAGGTCCTCACAATTACTCCCGAGATGGAGACGAAGAAACCGAAATACAACGTCAAGGGCAAGTTGATTCCCAACGGGCGTGGGAAGGGGAGGCCCAGAATTGGCGCTGCTGCGACTGGAATGAGCATCAAGAGAGGATGCGTGTGCAGATTCCAGGTGAAGCAGCTCTACTATCTCCGAGACGTGGTCGAGATTGTATATTATAACCCGAGACACGAAAATCCTGCATCGCTAGTGGTCCACGGCGCCGTCCTACCCGGCGAGCGTGGTCGTTTCGAAAAACAAATCCCGACGGAGCTCCGGAATTGGGTACTGTCGAGCCTCCGGTCTGGCGTTTCCAGTAACAAGATTCTTTCTACCCACCGTGCCGAGGTGATGCGTCTCGTAGCCGAGGGTGTTCCGCCTGAACGATGTCACTTTCTACGGGAGTGGGATGTCCGAAACATCGCCAAGGAATTGAGGAAAACAGAGTATCAGAGAGACGACAACGACGCCGAATCCGTGAAGATGTGGGTGGAGGCTAACCCGGACGATGTTTTTTTCTACCGTCTCGTTAAGAAAGGCACTGTCTCGGGAACTCTCACGTCTGCGAATTTGCCGTTTGTCATCGGCATCCAAAACGAGTTCCAGTTCAAGATGATGCTACAGCACGGCCACGAAAGTATTGTCTCGATGGACGCTACGTTCGGAACAAATCACTGGAAGGTGAGGCCCATATATTTCGACTTTGTCTCGTTCAGTACTCATTTCGTTTTTCGAGACATTCACATCTGTCTCGCTCTTGCAGTATCCCCTGTACACTCTGATGGTGTTCGACAAGTGGCGGAATGGAGTCCCTGTTGCTTTCATTATCGCGCAATCCGCAAAAGAGAAAGACATCACTCCCTGGCTCACCGCAATCAAGCAGAAGCTAGTTTCGAAGATGCCAGAGTGGCTACCGAGTGCATTCATTGTCGATGATGCATTAGCTGAGATTAACGCCATAATGTACGTATTCTGATATCTCTGTCTGCGTACTGTCTCGTGATTTGCCGACTCGCAAGCTGTCTCGTGACATACCGTTCCGCACACTGTCTCGTGATTCCCCATCACGCATACTGCACCTCCACTTCTGTACCCCTGATATGTCTCGTGCGTTTCATAGGTTGGTATGGCCCAAGATTAAAGTATTCCTATGCCTCTGGCATGTGAGGCGGGCCTGGCAAAAGAACGCCTGTGCCAAAATTAAAGGAATAATCACCAGAGCGTGGGCGCTGCGGGAAATGGGAGCGCTCATGTACATCGAGGAGTCCCCCGATTCGAGGTTGTCTGTCTTGGACTACGTGAAGGCTAGGTTCGCGAGACTGAAGACATTAGTGTCCGGCGCTGCTGCTTTCTGGGCGTACATTGAAAAGTACTGGATGATAAAGCCCGAAATGTGGGTGACAGGGAACAGGCACATACCACATGCTGGACAAGACACGAACGCAGGAATTGAGTCATATCATGGACACACAAAGGCCACTCTGAAGGCCGAGAAGAGTCGGTTGGATGGAAGGCGTCTCGATTGGCTCATTCACGAGCTCACAAACGACGTCGTAACGAAATACGACTACAACCAATACATGAAGGAGAATGGCTTCATAACAAACAAGAAGGCAGAGCAGATCGTTAGAAACTCCATTATATCGGCGAACAAGATCCCGGACTCCTCTGTCTCGCTGCCGTCTCGACCCGGTGACCCCGCCATAGTCACGTCGTCCAAGCGAGCCCACATTAGATACGCCGTGTACAATCCCGATACCGAGTGGGCTGTTTGCGAATGTGTATGGGCCCAGAAAGGAAATCTTTGCAAACATCAGCTGAAGGTTCTTCGTCTAATGAGGCCTGACCTTGCCGACGGGACGATTGTGAAGGTCTGCGGGACACTGTACGGTACCAAGCTAGGCGGTGTCTCGGCTCTCCTAAATCCCCCGGGACCGGGAATTCCAAGCGAGACTGAAACCGGACCGTCGCAGGATGTCCCCGAAGACTGGAATGCCAACAGCGAGACACAGGAGGTGCCCACGGTCGACCCTCCACCGAGTCAAGAAGACGAGGTGGCAAGAATGAAGCGCATCATAGACCAGACGGGAAGAGAAATCACGGAACGAGCTGCGAGACACTACGTCATTCAGAAGCACCTGGCGGCGGAATTGGCAGAGATGAATACGAGACACGCTGCCATGGAAACGAGGATTCTAGCCGGTCTCCTTCATCCAACGGAGCGAGACGCCCCAAGATTTGAGAGGAATGACCCGAACAAGCCCAACTCGCTGAAACGGAATAGGGATTTCCTCGACGGGGGACGCGTCGGACGTCCGCCCAGATCCACGCAGGAGTGACCCCACGTCCCTGTCTCGGATTTCTATATTCGATGTGTCTCGGATCGAGACAGCGGGAACTCTACCTATAAGTACACCCGCCACGACTCGTACTTTCTTTTTATTTCTGCAAGTGTTGAGTGGGATTCATAATCACGGGGTACCAGTTTCCGTAGTTCCCGTTTGGCGTTCAATTGGGTTCGCAGAATGGAGTCCATGAACGTTAACTTCTTCAATGGGGGGGAGGACACCGTCCCGGGAGTTCATCCGGAGGGGCCTGTCTCGGGTGCCACAGGCTGCTGTGATCTCCAGGAATTGGAGGCCGACGCTTTAGAGGTACTGGAGCAATTGTTCTTGGAGGCATCATATGATATAGCGTTATCGTCTCGGAGAATGAGCTCTGCGAAACGGAATCCAGTGGACGTGTACCGTATACCGAGACAATACCTTGGCGGGCAGTCCCGAACACGAACTGTCTCGAGGCGAGACGGGGTGGACTACGAGTCCCTTACGTACGTAGGCATGTGTCTCACCCCTTGGAACCCCACTAGGTCAAGGAGGATGTTAGGACCATCAGCATTCGGTAAACTGTAGCTCTAGATTGTGTTGTAGCGAATTTATTGAATTTCTGTCTCGGATTGTAGCCTAGGAATTATCGATACTCTTTTATGCTCAATGTAGACAAGTATCGGATGTAAAAGAATCTTCCGTTTTCTAATTATACGTCACACGGTTTCCCGTGGAAAATTTTGTACAAAAAATTTTTTTCTTTCCTCTCCGACCCCTGGGAGCCAAGCATCCCACATACGAGACACTGAGCTCTCAACTAGTCACAGGGAGTCCACTACAAACGAGAGGCGAGACAGTCACTTCCCTTCCTTGGACTGTCTCGGACTATACCATTCGTCTATACACTGTCATTCTGTCCTTCAACTATGCACTACATCTCTACTACTGTACGTCTCCCTCCCATCCCCAAAACTGGTACTATGTACTGAGCAGTCCTGTACAAGTCTCCTGCCTGTCTCGCCCCAAAAAAAAAACGCAGTCTACAGCCGTCGTCTCGCCGAGCCTGAAGGAGAGTGCACCATCTTCTCGAATTTCTCACGCTTAGACTTCCTGGACTTGGTGGCGCTTCCGAGCCTCGCCTTTGTGTCTTCTTCCTCCTCAGAACCTGGTGCTCGTGGTTCACGGATGTAGAACGCATCCACCTTGTACCCGGTCCGAGACATCGCTGCCGAAATACCGAACACTTGGACCCCGCCTTTTACTGTGACGTAGTCCGGGACAACGATATCCCCCTCCATCAGGTTAGGCAAGTCATTCAGTCCAGTCCCGCAGATCCTCGGTCTTGGTAATCTGTCGTCCGCACGGGCTGTCTCGATGTACAGCTGCTCCAAGAACCACAACTGCATTTGCGGCCCAGTCCATTTCAACCACCGCTTCTTCTTCATTTTCTCCGCAGGCTTCGGGAAACGACAACCATATCCACGAGTGACCATGTACTGCCAGAACTGGAAACTCATCGCGTATCCGCACTCCCATGACTCCTTCTGGTTCGGAGCCTTGAGCGAGACACATCCGCGAGACACTACCTTCCACCAGTCCTGCGATCCCGGAACAATTCCCCTGGAGCTCGCCCACGCGATGTGCACCAACGTCACGAAGTTGTCTCGAGCCTCCGTGTCGTGTATGTGGAGGAGGGATCCAAGGTGATATGTCGTGTCAACCTCCACAACAAACAGGGTCCAGTGATCCTTATCGCAATAAGGGATCACCAACGTGTTCTCCCGGCCATTGCAACCTGAGAGCCACCGGATTCCGAAACTCCCCAGCCATTCCCAGTCCCCGTTGCACTCCAGGATGTGCGCATCCAAGACAGTATTGACGTTGGATTCTGCCACCACATACTGTCTCGCGACGTGGTCCGGCGATCTCAGAACCAAGTGCCGCAGGAGGAGGTCCACGAATGGCCCAATCATGCACGCCTGTGGTCTGAGTACGCACTCCCACTCTTGGACCAGGACAGGGATCTTCACGGCAATCCGGGGGTCGTTACCAAAGTAGATGATGTAATCCCCGTACTCCGTCTCGGCCACATGCCCTTGCCTGAAATAGGAGACAGTGATAATGTTAGATCCGAGACAGGGTAGAACCTGGACAGCGCTATAGGAACATGATATCGGGACACCGCGAAACATTTTCAAGAATAAAAAACATGGACACAACGAGCCTAAACATACCATGAGTAATAAAACATGCCATTCACGAACTTAAGAACTTACTTGAAGCAGCCAACGTGGAATGGAATCATCAATACCCCAAGCACTGCCTTCCAATCCATCTGTACTCCCTCCGAGACAAGCTCCGTCTTGAAATCCTTCGGGGGCTCCAATGTGTTCGGAACAGGCGTGGCAGGGTCCATGAATTTAAAAATCCAGTGGCTCCCCGGTTTCAATTTACTCGGCGGTATTGGTGCGCCAAAGTCGAGGTCCCAAATCTTGAGTCCTTCCTCTCGTGACCCAATTCCAGAGGACTGTCCCTCGTCTGACTCCGGCTCCTTATCCTCCTGGACCACTGTCTCGGACGCCGCCACTGCGTCTAGTAAAGACACAATATTGCAACCCCCGTTAATTACTGTCCCTCTGGACACTGTATGATGAGTTGGTGTGCAAGAAAGTAATTGCGAGAATCCGAAACAGTCCATCTGGGATGCAGA
Source organism: Ceratodon purpureus (assembly GCA_014871385.1). Classification (NCBI taxonomy): domain Eukaryota; kingdom Viridiplantae; phylum Streptophyta; class Bryopsida; order Pseudoditrichales; family Ditrichaceae; genus Ceratodon; species Ceratodon purpureus. The sequence goes on along the minus strand of CM026427.1, from coordinate 2,726,619 downwards.
GGGAATGCCATCGCCCAATGGCAGGGAACTGAACCCGTCTCGCAATTCTTGGGTCCATGTTCCGGGACACTCACCTGTGGGTTTCGCGGCTGCCACTGTCTCCAATGAGGCAGCCTCCTTTCGCGGACTCTCGTACCGGCGAGGCGAATCCACGGAGGCAATGTCAACAACCTCATTCATTTCGTTGTGAAATGGGGATGAAGGGCTCGCTGTCTCGGTCCCTTCCGAGTCTTGTGCAGGTTCGTCGACAGGTATCGCGTGACCATGGACGTTCAAGTGCCCGTACACCAACCTGTCTCGCGAAACCCCGTCAACAGCCGTCTCGGCAGCGGACCACCGGTCTTGAGCGACACCATTCAAGAAAGTGCGCACTGACAACGCACTGCGCAAACCAGAGGCCCAGGCCGGCTCTGCAAAGAAGGTCGAAGCCGTTAGTTTCGGAACGCATGAACTATTTCCGAGACATTCTTACTACAAGACATCAGAACATGGCCTCTGTGTCGGATATGAACTTACCATCCGCGAGAGGGATCCAACGGAGATCTAGGTCCTCCCGTCGAGTTAATGCTTGCCGCAAAATCTTCAAGCACTCTGGGAATACCTCTTCCGAGACGGGCGCCGTCAACTGCCACGCCGTCATAAAGGATTCCGTCTCGGAAGATGCAAAGTCCTCCAGTGCCCGAGCCTGGACTGAAAGGAGCCACGCCTGCAGGTCATCCGAGACACCGCTGTGGAGGGACATGCATGCTGCTGTAATGGCGTCCGACGTCTCCGTCTCGGCGTTTGGATCAGCACCGAACAGTGTACTCCCAGCGGCCTGAACGAGACACCTCGCTGTGTCTAGAGCTCCAGGCGAAGACAACTTCTCCTGGACACTCTTGTCCAGTGCTCCTTGCAGTGGGTCCGCTGAGCTGTTATACCAGAGCACGAGGAAAATATGAGGGGCCCGTGACGGTTTTGTTTTTATTTTAAAATATGTTGAATTGAATAAAGTACCTCAGGAGGAAAAAATAAAAATAAACAAGTACACAATACTGACCTGTACCGAATATTGTGGACGAGGAGGAAAACGCGAATGATCTTTGCCTCCAGACCTGCTCCGACTGGCAGCGTCCGTCTCGTACCGAGTGCCTTGACCACGTCTCGCGCCTCCGTTTCGTTGTGCTTCCAGGGCATGGGAGGTAGCCTCTCCGAGACAGCGGGGTTCTTCGCGCATATGTGGTACAGGGGATTCCAACCCCATGACACTTCCTCCAACTCCCCAGCCTTGGACTCCTCCCACGCTGCAACCCTGTCCGCGATGAATTTCTCCTTCAGTCTGGCGTTATGAAGGCGCTGGGCATCTACGGCCTCCTCGTGTTTCTTCCAGTCGTGGACATTGACGTAGTAGTCCATGGAGGCGTTCGCGAGACGATCCATCTCTGTCTCGGACATTTCCCCGGTGTCCAACACTTCAGAAAGATCTGCCGCTAGACCGCTATCTCTCTCGGAGTATAGAGAATTCTGCAATTCAGAGAGTACGGCAGTCCTCCCCCGTTAGCAACCTCGAGGCACAGATTGAAGTGCGAGACAAGTATGAAAGATAGACGGAAATGAATTAAAATATCGCAACATATTCACGACAAGTACAAGTTATTATAAAATAATGAAGTTGAGAACTCCAGGGAGGAGATGTCGTACCTTTCGATTCAACTTCTGGAATCGGAAGTAGGTAAGCGAGATGATTGTCTCGCGCCCCTCCTTCTTCAAGAACTCCCCCAGTCTGGTCCGAAGAGTTCCCCTGTCCCACGTGTGGAACTCCCTCTCCTCCCCAAAAAGCCCATAATCCATTAGGATGGTGAGGCCCGTGTGTCCCAAGCGTGTCTCGGGCTGGCGAATTGGATCTATTGTAAACAGGGACTCCGCTGCCTCTTGAGCCTCCTCCACAACCTTCTCCTTGTCTCGCATTAAGGCGGACATTGGGCTCAGGGGAACCTCCATCGGGGCCTCGTCGACCACCATAGCCACCGCTCCAGTATCCTTTGTGTGGACAGTGGGAGTGGAGACGGCCATTTCAGAGCCGTCCCCGGGACGTATCCGAGACGTATCCGAGGCGTACCCGGCTGTCTCGTCCCGGATTGGGGATGGCGGTTTCTCGTCCGATGGTTTCGGTCGCTTCGCTGCCGTCGTGATTGTCTCGCTCCTTGCCGCTGGGACCCTCTGTGCCGGGGTGGTCTTGCGTTTGTTTTTCCGAGAGTAGAACTCCCTCTCCTCGGGTTCCTCCTCCGGCTTGGAAGCCTTCACTTCAATGTCTCGTCCTTTCTTGTCTCGCTGTCGAGGAGTGAGTCCTGCCCGAGGAAGAACGATGAACGTATCAGGTACAGCTCCCGTGGCGTCCTCTTCGCCTGCAGATGTGTCTCGCCGGGGCGGTGAGAGGATGATAGGGACAACAGGAGGCGTCGGTGCCGTCTCGGGATTGGCGATGAACGGTCTTCGCTCCACCACGGGCGAGTCCGAGGCCACAAAGTCACTGTCTGCCTCTGCCTCGGAATCTGAACTGCTCAGCACCATTTCCAAACTCCTGACAGCCAACCTATCAGGGACAGATTTTCTCTCGGCCTTCATGGGTTTCTTCGTCTGCTTCTTCGGCGATCTATCACTCGGACCACGAATCGCAGGGACGCCTTGTTGGAATTTGACCGGCTCCCCTCGCCGCAACATAGCCTGTGTCTCGTTCACGTAGTCCCTCACCAACTTCTGGGGCGAGACACCCGCTTGCAGCTTGTCAATGGTAACGTTCTTCTCAAGCAGGTTCGGGTACATCTTCTCCGGGATGACGAAACCGTTCGCGTCGACATTTTGGGGGCACCCGTGCCATCTATGAGTATTTAGACGCGCCTTCTGAGCACACATGGGCTCCCCATTCTTGCCACGGCATTTGTGCTTGCAGCAGAACAATCGACGTCCTAACATCACCGGCGCGCTATGACACTCCAGGAGCAAATTCTTCCACTCTTCCCATGTGTAGTGTTCCGTGAACAACTTCTTGTCGCTTTCGTGGACCTCCGTGACGCCGTCGTCCGTGATCTGGAGGTTCCTCCTGTACTCGGGAGCCATGTCTCGCTAACTTGAACCTAAAACAAACAGGGGCGGAGGTTAGTAACCTGGATGCGAAGTTTATAAGACCTTCCGAGACACAGACACAGCGCGGAGACTGCGAGACAGCTGCGAAGCAAAAACCGTGCACATCAAATTCGGCAGGAACTGTGGACGACAGGAAGGAGCCTCTACGACGGATCTTTGTCTCGGCGAAACATGAACGACGAATCGGAACAGAAATTAAGATTCTATGCACAAAATTGGTATACTCAAGAACTCCCTCCCAATTCCAACGCGAGACACTCCTGTAACGGGGGCGACATCGTCGTCCTCATTTGATTTCGACAATAGCAGCGAGGCCACCCACAACGACCGCAGACAAGATACACCTGAACAGTATTCCACGAGACATGTCTATCCTAAACCCTAAACCCCAGAACGTCGTGACGTATGACTACTAAACCCTAAAACTAATCTCTGTGACAAACTCCGGCAACAAAATCGCTATCGTCTCTCCGGAACACCATAAAAATAAACACATAGAAGATGATGAACGTATACATACCTCGATTGTCTCTGCGAAATCGCCTCTGCAGTCCTCCTCCGACCAAATCGCACAAACTCCTCGATCGCGGCTCCAGCAACAGACTCCGACTCCTCAGTTCTCACAACACTCTCAAACTCTATCACAACACTCTCCGCCCATGAAAGCGCCTCTCGCACAACACTCTCCACCTCACAAACACTAAGCGTAACACATCTAACAATGGCGCGAGACAGCGGAGAAGGAAACGGAGAGAAATTGGCAGAGAAATTAGCAAACTTTGACAACGCGCGCATATAAACCCTCGCACCTCCTCTCGAGGGAACACTCTCACCACCCCACGAGACAACTCGCGCAACTCTCCTCAGGCAATGGCATAAAATGAGTCCGTTTTTCCAGGAGGCTGCCAATTTATACAGGGAGCAGGGGGGAGACGCCATCATCACACCTACAAAACCTCAGAAATCAAAATCGAGGAAAAGGCTGCAAGAGACGGCGCATGATCTCCACCCACAGAACCCCATCATCACCTCAACACCCGAAACAGCTCCGACGAGACAGACTGAAAGCAGAAGTGACAGGAGAAAGCAGAAGTGACACCCACGAAAATGAGACATCATACCCTAAAACGTGGAAGGTCATTCGACAGGACGTGACGAATTCTGTCCGTCTCGGATGGATGAAAATCTCCATGCATGCCCATGGGCCATGGTGCCATGAGGCTGTCTCGCGAGACAGCCCATGCATGGGGTGTCTCGTCTTTCTGGGTTCCGAGACGAGACAGGGTGGAGGATGCGGACGTGGCAGGGAGGGTTTCGAGACGGGGTCCGACGTGGCATCCCGAGCCCGGGCACGGCTCGCGAGAGGGGGGGAGCGACGGAAAGAATTCTGGAGCGAAAGAAGGGTCTCGCGCCGTGGGCCCTGTCTCGCGGGACCGCCGCGGAAGGGAACAGAAATAGCGAATGTCATTAAGACGTGGGCGAGGATTATAGTCAGGGGGTGACCGCCCACCTGGGCGTCCAGTGATAGGATGACCTCCACTTTCGCAAGTCAATTTTTTTGTTGCACTCTTTGGACCCAGATCCCAAATTCCAAATTGACACACTCCTTTGCTACAGTAAAGAGACTGCTCCAGTAAGTGTCGGTTTCGTTTTTTATGGAGGAAAAGAAAATTATCATTAATTGTGTAACTCATGTCAACGTGATGCAACCCCCTGACCGACCTGCAGAGAAATGAGTACCCATGAAATTTCAATGAATTTCAATGAATTTCAATGAATTCCAATCAATTCTAATGAATTCAAACGCAGCAGTACAACGCAGCAGACTTTGACAGTGGGCAGGAGTACCCGAGCTCACTGTTCCACTCCAGGATGTCACAGTCAAACCCATTTCTATTTTCATTTTTTTTGGTTTTTTTTCTGTTTTGTTTTTGGCAACGTTATTATATTTTTATCCCTACTCGGACCCCAAGTTACCAGTCAGACCCCCTTTTCCTCCATGTCAAACCAAACATGATTAGTTTGTGCTTAAATTACTACTATCTGTTTGTTGTTTTATGGTAAACCTGGAAGCTGCAGCCACCACCCTGCGGTACATCTGTTGACTTGAATATATCTGCGACTAACAGCCTCATGCACAGCAGCAAAGGCGACCCCCAGCCTAATAAGAATCATTTCCCCAGTAAATCAAGGAGGAAAGAAGTGGTGATCTCTTCACTTCTCAATTAAAAACCCCTTCTCTACATACCACTATACCGCCGTAGAATAATCACACATGTTACCTACACATGCCCTTTTTATTTTATTTCATTTCACCACCATGCCACTTTGACATTCCTCCACCTTCCACGTCAAGACCCATCGTCACCACCCCCGGCAAAAACTAATTAAAAAACACAGATAAACACAGACAAACCATGCTAACCGGTGCAGATCAATCATCAAAACCAAACACATATAACCTCTAGGGTCCAGATACTGGATCGAATTAAAATCTGAAACTCCCAGTTCAGTTGCAGTAAAACTTATCAGTATTTAGAAACTCCGGGTACTGATCCAGTGTACTCCCGAAGTAGATACCGGAAGCAGACAAATGGCGGAATAGTTTACTCACCAACTTCCGTAATTAACCCTCCTGATCTGGATTAAGAAATCACGGTCTAGGTCTAGCCTTTCCCTAGTCGACCCGGACGAGGAAGGGAAGTTGCAGACTCACAACCAGACTCCAACATAACTTAAGTTGCGCAGCATCATCACCAGCTCAGGCTCAATCTATCGAACGTTCGGCGATCTAACTTATCCGACGACCGATAGCACCACGCATCCCGCACATGGTGGCGATGGCGATGGCGATGGAGGTGTGCTAGACTTTATCGGAACTTTGGTAAAGAGCAGGCCTTGGGCCTCGGTTGGGGTGGTTGAGTGAGTGTCTAGAACCTTTGGGGAGGCTTTGGACTTCCAGGCAAGTATCAAGGTGTGGATTTTCCTTCCGCGTCGAGGTGGGAAGCCCGGGAGGGCCTGAAGTTGCTCCGAGAGTGGCTGCGTCCCTCGGGTGGTTTTTATTGTTATTTTTTGGGAGTGGAGTGGGGTCCAGAGTGCACGCGCACCGTCTCGCAGAACTTGCGCTAGCCTTTGGGGTTCGGCTGGCTGGGTGGAGTGCCTGGGTTGGGCGAGTCTCTTGGGAGGGATTAATAGTGACACTGGAGTGGTGATCTTTTGGAGTAGGTGTTAGATTCCATGTTCGGAGGGAGTTAGCTTTGAGCTTTTTTGCTTTGAGTTGTTGGAGACCTGGAGTAGTAGCGACGGCTCGGAGTGAGAAGTTGTTGTTAGATCAGGTTGTCTGGTTGTTTCGATAGGTTTGGGAGTTTGGAAGTTTGGGTCTTTGGTTGCGGAGGGGATGTGTACGACTGCGGGAGCTACTATGAGTTGGAGGTTGGTTTTCCATGGCTTTGCTTAATTGTGGTCTGAGTGGTGATGAATTGGTTATGAGGGATGGACTAGTGTGGTCGTGGTTGGGGTGTTTCTTGTCGCAAAGAGGAACAGTGGCTCGCGTTTTATATATATTGTGTCTGGAAGATTTAAACTCGGGAAAGCCAGACATGGTGCTGCACTTTCTAAAAGCAAACTGAGAAAGAAAGCTTACTCGAACCTCGAAATATGCTTGCGAGGGAGGAATCTTGGTGTGGTTAGCGGACGAGTTTCGTGCTTGTCTTGGGAGGTAGTGTTGGAGGGGATGAAATGGTTTGGTTAGGTGCTTAGGAAAGTGTATTAAGACGCGTAGTGGGAGGACGAAGCATTGCAATCTTTAGGGGAGAGTTTTCGAGGTTTCCGAGGTCTGTGCGTGTTGACTGTGATGACTGAGGTTAGTGTGTTTCGACGCGCCTTGTGCAGATGTATATCATTCCAGTAGCAGCAGCGTCATATGAGCAACAAGAAAACTTTGCTTCTCATTGCATGCGACATGAGCGTTTCTGCACAAGCAGACTTGTATAAGAATTAAAACACAGGCCAGGGTTAGTATCTGGCAGGTTTGATTAGCTTGAGCGTCATTCCGGGGAATTGATGGGCGCCATGGAGGTTTTAGATTACAATATGACGTTGGGGAAGAGGGACAGAGACTTCGAAGTGAAGGAAGCAGCGAGAATGGGAATAGAGAACGCACGCAGGCTGCTTCAGTCTCTGACGCAGGTGCAGCCCCCGGTAGTCGACGAGGAATGCGACGTCATGGCCGGCGCTGCCATATCCAAGTTCCAGAAGGTAGTGTCCCTCCTGAGCCGCACTGGCCATGCAAGGTTTCGGAGGAGAACCCGCGACGCCACCGTCGCGGGATACGCAGGAGTGTTCTTAGAGAGCTCCAATTTCTTCACAGATAATGCCTCCCAGGAGACACGAGACAGACTCGTCTCGTCTGGCTATGCCAGCCCGTCGCCGTTCACGCCCATCGCCGGTTCATCTAAACCCCACACATCGCCAGAACTGCAGCGCATCATGTACCAGGTATGTCCACCACTCGGCCCAACTCGATACCTTTGCCCACAATCCCTGAAAACTCTCGTTAAATCTCTTATCGCTCATCGCTTCTTGCCGTGGCTGATCGGGTGGGGTCTTCGCGAATGGCTAACAGGTGTACCCTCAAAGCTCGCCGTCGTCGCCCTCGACCTCTGTGCCCAGCGGCTCCACACACAGCATCCACCACCCGACCGCGAAGCCGCACCACCTTCTGCACAGCTCCCAACAAGGGCAAGTACAGCACGCCATTCCGGAGCACATACTGCGCCCGGTGCCGACGGCGTACCGGCCCGCCCTGCCGCCAAATCCTTTCAGGAAGGACGATGGAAGCTCCAAGGAGAAGATTAGCCCCGACAGCTCGCTGAGCTCCGGCCCACCACAATCTGCGACCACGGTTTCCTTCTCGACCATGAGCGCTGAGCGTAACAGCCAGCAGAAGTCCATCGAACAGCCTTCGTCTTCACTTCCCCCGCGCCCGCAGGCGACGAACTCCCGAAAGAAATGCTCCGGGAAGTCGGATGAGAATGGCGCCACTTGCGCCAGCCTTGGCCGCTGCCACTGTTCCAAACGCAGGTATTAGATCGACGCCATGTCTCACTTCTGGAAATGATATTTTATCTCTTCCATTTTCTGATTTTTTGTAAAATAAGTACTGTTCTGAAATTTGGGTTTTGTATGGCAGCAGGAAACTGCGACTGAAGAGAACGATCCAAGTGAGAGCTATCAGCAGCAAGCTGGCTGATATTCCTCCAGATGATTACTCATGGCGCAAGTATGGCCAGAAGCCGATCAAGGGCTCCCCGCACCCACGGTACTTATCCTACACTAATTCACATGCCAAATTCTCTTGCAGAGTTCATTTTTATCGCTGTAGTGTTGATGATGCGGAACGGGCACTCATTTGAAGGTGTATTTTTTGGTGTGCAGTGGATACTACAAGTGCAGCAGCATCCGGGGGTGTCCAGCCAGGAAGCACGTCGAGCGGTCCATGGAAGACTCGACCATGTTGATCGTCACGTACGAGGGCGAACACAACCATCCGCAGTCATCGTCTACGAACGGCGCGTTGGCAGTGCAGTCATGATAGAGAAGAGAGTTATGTATATTGCCTTAGGGTTACAATCTCATTACGAGTGGAGAAAGTGGAAAAACTCCTCATACAGCGAATGCCTTCGGTCCTCTGCACATTATCATTTCCACGTTTGTACCCATTTTGTACTCCAATTTTTTGTAAAGATACCACTTAGGTTACGTTATCCACTATCTGGAGTTTGCGTCGCCATGCATGTGTGACCTTTACTATTGAGATGCTTGACGAGTCAGGATCATCAGATCTGCAAAGAAAGTCAGAAAACGAACCATGTAATATATCCATGATATGCTGTATCAGTGCTGAAACCATCTAAAACGCATGACTGTGCAGAAGTTGATTATTCTGTAGCTGTGCTTCTGATTATAAAATGCTTGAAATATGCTTGGTGATGAGTTTTGTTTCTTTCGACTCGCCTCAACATTACATTCCAGCGTTTCAACGATTGCCCATAAGTCGTATGTAGAGATATTCCACGAGATTGTGAGGTTGCGAGCTGTATTCTGTGTCAATCATGCGACTGCCACAAGCTGATTAATTTTGTTATTGAACTATTCGCACACGAGTCCGATAATTCTCCAAGGTTGTGAATGATCTCATTAGAATGATCAGAGATTTTCTGTTATTAGCTGGAGTGGCTCAAGTCTTCGATGCCCTTCACGAAACCGAGAAGAAAAAGGAGAAGATCCGCACCATGAGGCGAACTTCACGTTTCTCTGACTTGCTGAAGTCCGGGATCACTGAAGCATTTACTGCTGGATGCGAAATTCGAGCCATGTCAATTTCCTCTCTGCGACATTTCAGCCGCAAATTCCACCAACACACGGCACCATTCAAATGGGTCAAGTCCACGTTTTATCACATAACACAACGATGGTGTACGATCGTCGAGGTCTTGGAGGAATTTACTCCTTAGTCTAAAAAGCTGTAGTTATTAGCGTCCCAGCTTGTGCAAACTCCAAGCCCAATTCTCGCAATTGCGTCTCACTCGTTGGTTTTTACAAAGCGCATAGATTTTACAAAGTTAGCTCCACTCATTTGCTTGTCATCAACAACGCTAACAAAACGATAAAAACCCATCTGATTCTGGTAAACGTTTTTAATGCTGGTGCGAAGACCCTGGATTAGTGCAACTTTCAATCGCATCTCGAAATGTGAGTGTACATATTCTTATTCTGATTCACATCCAATTGCGGCAATCGATACAGATGCAAAACGAATCCGAGTGATTCAAAAAGCATCTGACTGATTCAAGTGAATCTCGTCATAATACAAGTCCGGTTCCTTTTCCTGTTCCGCTCGCCGACGAATGATTCAAATATTTACGAGTGATTCAGCTAGCTGTCCCAGAATCCAGAGTCAACCAAAGCTCCGACTCTGCTGGAGGAACCGTTCAAAGATATACAAAGTTGAGCAAAAAGTTCTGATTCAGGAACAGTTTGGCAGTGGATTGCTAGCAGAGTGAGAGTCAATAATTTCTAAGACAAACGAGGCCCTCATGTATAACTCTTGATGACTCCGAGTTCTGTCAGCCATTTGGTATGCAAAGGGCATGTCTCTTCCACTTTCCAAAGCCCGCCTCGAAATCTCATAAAACCAACCATTCCGCCACTCGAACTCTTTCACAGCAGTAGGAAAATGCGCAATGGAGCGCGCATAAGCGCACAAACGATCCACAACACCGGAATCAAATTCCACACCCATCTCCGCCGCTGCAGCTCCTGCGAGCTCGTCGATAAGCTCCGCCACTTCGTCGCGGTGCTCCTTCTCGACCACTCCGACTGTGCATCCGGATATCTCGCGCCAACCAACATGAACGCGCATATCCAGATCAGTTTTTCCAGCATGGGCACGAAACTCCTCCGCGTCCAGCACCTTGCACGAAAGCCCCGCGGCGTGGAAGCGCGCGGCCGTGGCCGCCGCCCACTTCCCCGTCGCGGCGGTCAAACCCTCAGGGTTTGTGTCCGTTTTCCCATCCAAAGGAGGATCGCCCAGCTTCGCCACGGCGAAGCAAACCAGCACCTGCGTCGCGTCCGCAATCCTTTCCTCTCCAGCCACAGCTCCAGCATCCCGTTCTGAATGAACACCAAATCTCCTCGCCGCGACGCTGGCTCCCACCACCACCCCCGCCACTACCTCCTCCGTCATCGCTTGACGCTCCTCCCAGCTCGCCCTCGCAATCCCCGAGCTTCTTCGACTCGCAAACGAAGTGAATCCGCGACCTCGACTTCCACTCTTGCGAACGCTCGGCAGATGAACTCCCCGCGATTGATGACGCTGAGTGGGGAAAATATTTGAAGTAGTTGCGATGTGCTTGAGAGCGGTATCATCCCCGCCATAGCCTATCTCTCCTGATTAAATCCGAATTGCCTTAAAACTCTTCATCATCATCATGTTCGGAGCCTCGTGCCTCGATTTTCCATTAAATTTCATGCAAGCCACGGAGTGGCTCTGAGATTATCCGGGTATTGAGATGAAGCTTGAGGCACCGGTCCTCAATGCCTGCAAACATTTTCATATATTCATGAGTCTTCGATGTCCTGCATCGATGATTAGTTTGTCTGGGTTTCGTCACTTACTAAGGTTTGCTGCAACTGTTGCTACTCGACTGAGTGTGTGAGTTGTGTTTTAATGAGAGGTTGTGTTTTAATGAGAGGTTTGGAAAAAAGTTTTGTGGTTTGGAAAATAGTTCTGTGGTTTGGAAAATAGTTTTGGTTTCGTCTTTTGGTCGAGAAGGAGAATACTGTGCGTTGCCGGAATGTGTTTCGTTTCAGTGAAAGTCCAATGCTGAAATCTGGATTGGTAGCTTTTTGATTATCATCTGCTTACAGGCAGGCTGCATCTCGATTTGAACATGAATTGCGTTATGTTCACTTCACTTTTGTCTGGGAGTCATGTAGTTTTTGCATTCTGCATGTGTACCATTCAGAAGTTCCGAATGTTCTTGTGATGTGGAGAGAATCAGAGTTGGTCATTCTCCGATACACAGATTGGTTTGTGAATTGTTTCTGAGGTACCACAAGGTGTGGATTTGAAAACTTGAATGTTGTGGAGGTTCGTCATTTTCACACCATGCACCGGGATTTCGTTCGGAAAACTTCAAATCGTCTTCACAACCCAAATCTTTTGGCATTGCCAGTTATTGTTATATTCACTGCTCAAATCCCCTTGGAATAACAGTGTCGATTGAACTGATTCTGATGAAATCCATGAAAACCTATTGAAATTTTGGGTTGAAGGACGAGATCCTGGACTAAGAGCATGTCAAGCGACATGGCACCACATTCTTCACAAACTTCTTTCCAATTAGCCCTGTCCTTCACTAGCACAGTGGAGGCATACATCTGGACATATTTCAGCATGTTAAGTTAGAATTGTCTAAATTATCCCTGCACTCGCCGCTATCTGTTCAGTCTCCCAGAACTCAGCTGACACAGCATATCAGCCAAAATGAAGAAAGAGCACCAACTCTGATTGTTGCACATTGGTTCTCTAATACATCAGCATTTGTTGATCTTTGGAAAATTTACACTCTACACATGTACGAAATCGTGGTCATGCAACCGCGCTCATTCCAGATGACCAAACGTGCGACGAAATCATCGTCTCACAGAAATCTTCACAGGATTCTCCCTAGCTCGTGTGTTACAATCTCAAAGATGGCGCACGTATCTTCGCATGTGCATGAGCAACAGCAGCTGGAGTGCAAGGTCACGGTCTTCTTCCTTCGTCAGGTACCATCTCCATGCAGCATGTTCTCTCCTTTCATGACTGCAGTAAACAATTCCTTTCTAAACACACAAAATTTCATCACCACATTAAAAAGGCAACCCATGTAACAAAATTTACATGGTTTTTTGAGTACAGAGAGTCTTGGAATTTCCGACAGTATTAATCACTGCGTACATGGTATCACTGTTGGTACTCTTATGGGTACATTTTCTGTTACACCTGTTGAATATCCAGCTTGATGCTATTATGGCTCTCGGAGATAACTTACACCCGGACTCCATTAAAACTGGCTGAAGACAGACCCAAGTTACCCAACTGATTCATTGAGTCAGCTGCCAGTGTTAATGAATTACAGCACTTCTTTGGTCAGCGAATTATCATTCTCTCAGCTGAGGTAACTCAAATAATTTAAGCAATGCCAGTGCCAACTGAGTGACAAGAAGCGGCAATCAAGTTCCTGTTGGGAGGGTCACTACAAGCAAGTGTGTCGTTTCTCACTCCGAATTCTAAGGACAGTGTCGCCTTTGACTCTTCGATGTACAACGATGGACTATCCCTGTGATCAAGCCGAGTTTCTCGAGTTTGGGCGGACCTTTTCTTAAGGCCAGCGAATCACATCGCAGAGGCGTAGTGGAGTTACCCGGGTATAATCCACGTTGGCTGCCGAAGCTTTTTCCTTTGCCATTTCTTCAATATTTTACCGGGACACTTGAGAGGATTCAACTGCGGGGTTAAATCCAGGTGTGCTCCCTGGGGGGCTCGGGGCGTTGCGTTTTGTGTTTGTGGCAATCGACTTTGGACATCGGTTTGAGACCTCCATTTTGAAATATTTCACTACCCTTCTCAAAAGGCCGGTAGTTGAAGCAGTATGTGTCCACTCCAAAGTTCACCACCGCGGAGCACAGTAGACGGTGGCATCTTGCTAAAGATATTTGGAGACAGGTAAGCGTTTGGTGAAGCGTCGCATCTGTGCTGTAGTACCTTGACTGAATCCTTCATGGTTGTGTTTGTGTAAATTACCGAGGGGGGGTGGGCAAGGTTTAGGGTTTGCTTTGATGGTGTTCTGGGATTGTTCTGGCACCTGCTTTGACTCTCTTCTCTTCATTTTGGTGTGTAGATGTCGACAACAAAGTCAAGTAGTTTTTACTAGAAAGGTTTATGTTCTCGCAAGGAACTCTAACCTTGATGTGGTGTGTGCAGAATCTGCTTTCAATGCCCTTATCCGAATGAGAACACTACCATCTGCAGGTGAAGAACACACAGCTGCATCTCAACGCCATTTTCTGCATTTGTGTAATCCGGTTTCAGGTGATGCTCTTTGTGTTTAAATCCTGCTTGTTTTGGAGTGTGTCTTGGAGTTTCAAGTTTTTGTGGTTTGTGCTGTTTTGACCTATGTTTTCGGTTTTGTTTCTGGTTTTTGTTCTTGCTGTGGTGAAGGAGATGAGTATTGGTGTCTGATTTTGGTGTGGAGTCTGTACGTAAACAAGTTTGCTATGTGGTGGGATGTGGTGGAAGGCTGCAAGAGCTGAATTCGTCCAAGCATCGGCACACTGCTTGGTTCATCAGGAACTCCGTTGGTGCTGGCGGGGACTACGAACACCGCCGTCAAGCTGCCACAAAACTTCACGCTTTTTACACTGTATGGATCAGGTTATCTGGCTGCAAACATATCCTCCGCAAAAACGAAGAAGACGAAACCTAAACCCTAAACCACCCCAAAATTGGAAAAGCCATCGAGAGGAACCCTCCACAGCAAACCCTACCGTGAAAATTGAGAATTGAGACAGTCGCCTGATTGGCACACGTGTGTGTATCTCCTAGTCTCTCATATGACCAACGAGATGCTAATATCTAACATCAAAAACTCGGCACCTCATATGAAGGGTCCTAAAATCAAACTCTCTTCTCATCGGACGGTTGTCAATAGTTACCAAACCTGAGCCTTGAAGCGGTAAAAAAAACATTCAATGGGCCCAGCGGTATCCGGCCGCGAGGGCCTCTGATATGGAGCCATCCAAGAGTAGTGATACTATAGATTGGCAGGCCCCACCGTTTGTATTTTAGTGACCCGACGCACTCATCGACCTGCAACTTTGAGCTTGGTTTGCGGAAGCTGCTGGTGAGTCAGTTCTATGTCGCTTGGGTACCTTTTTTGCTATATTTGCAAGTGAGGAACGACACACTTGCTTGTAGTGGGTCAAGGACGTCCGATAGACAGAATGCTGCCACCGATCGAAGCAGGGACAGTACCGAAATTATCAGGCATTCAACGTGATTAGTACCTGCCTTATCCAGTCATCAGTGACGAGTAATCAAGGTTCTGGGTGACTCTGGGCACTGGGGATGGCCACCCCACTGCCACTAGGGAGTCACCTCCGATTTTCTTACTGGTTGAGCCTGTCAACATACCATGTCCGGAGTTTGATCTCAACAAATTAAGCTGACAGAATATGCCCGGGTACATTCTTCAGAAGAAATTTGGAATGAACTGGATCCTGCAACCACTAGCTGGATTTACACATTTAAGGTTGATTGTCCTAAAACCACCAACTTAAGTAATCTGGCCGAGTTTTGTCCGTGTTAAATTTGGGGGAAAAGAACGCATTTGAAATAGGTTAGGATGCGGATTGTAAAAATTTGCAACATCTAATTTGAATTTGCCAACTTTATACAAATTCCATAGTGGAAAGTAACTTGTGACCCAAATCAAACCTCTAGGTTTCTCCATGTTCACACCATGTACTACTAACTTATGATACCAAAACCACCAACTCCTTCTTTGCAATATTTGGCGTGCCGTTAATCTATTTGAATAGTGAAATTGGTGGTTTTGGGTATTAACTGTTACTAGTGAAGTCTACATGTCATAGTTGGAAGAGATGGTGGTTTTAGGACATCAAGCCTTGGTATTGAAACTTCAAGTTAGATGTATTTGTATTTTACTTTTCCATGCCGGCAAAGTTCTATGTATGAATAATTATAGATGAAAACGTATGTTTAAAAGAATGCAATTTAGGGTGGAGTATTGGCTCAAAGTGGTTGGTACATTAACCTCTAAAGTTTGTTGGTGTATTTGGAGCAAAATTTGCCAAAAATAGACCCCTACTGACAATAGCGTATAGGTTTTAAATTTAGACACTTTAAGAAAATTATAATCCTAAAATCTTGAAGTCTACTATGTATAAAAAGTCGTATGCTAAATCATTGCACTATCGATTGTGGAAATTTGGATATTTAGATATTGTAAGATCTAAAGTCACTATTAATTTTGTTTTGATATTGCGCAAGTAAAGTATGTAAGTTTTGATGCCCAAAAAATACACTTTTCAAAAACATATAATCCATAAGGAATCACCAATTATTGTAGGTATTGAAGTTAGGTTTATGTTCATCAAGTTTGAATACCAAGGTGAAAAATCCTTGTTTTAAATATTGGAAGTGTGTTGAAATTCTTTTACATCCTCCAAATTCAAAACATCCGAAAGGGTAATTTTTTATGTCCAATTAAAAACATGATAAATAGATATGTTCTTATTCATGAAGAAAACCACCATAAAAATTTCAAAACAATAAAAGTAAAATTCAAATTTATAAATATTTTTGAAGTAAAATCTTTTCATATGTGTAGAAATTCTAAGGACAGTTTTGTAACTGTAGATCATGTAGATGAAACCGCTATTATGTCATGCAAGTTGCAAAAGAAATGATAATTGGTCCGGATGAAAATTAGTCTTGTCATTTTTTCCCCTTATGTATAACAAGTAACATGAGTAGAAAATGGAAGGTTGTAACTAGGTGCAATCTACCCAAATTTACAACAAAATATTCAAATTCCATAAGTTTTACATTATAACTTCAAATTCTTCAAAATTTGTGCAATTAGAAAACTACTAATAATATAAATGCATAGTAAAAAGTTCAGAAACTTCTAAAACATTTGGGCCTAAAATAGCCCTTCTAAATGTGTTGCAACAGGAATATGGTCTACAAGAACTTTAAGGATTAACCCTCAAAGTCTAAAGTATGTTTTTTTCAATCATATCACATCATTATTTTGAAGTATTGTAGGTGTTGAGCCTTAAAGCTCTTTGAGACCACATTGTGGTTGGAGCATTGGGAAGGCTATTGTAGGTTTCTAGATTTTTGAAATTTTCTAATCTTTTTGCAGAGCTTCACTAGTAGATTTTCAATGGCACAATTTTCGAAGCATTTGAAGTTACAATGCAAAGTTATGGATTTTAGAAGAATTTGTCCTAAATCTGACAGCCAATAACAAATCACAATATCTAATTTTTGACCAAGTTGTCCGTCATTCACGAGGGCACAAAGCAACTAAATTTCAAAGAATTGGCACTTGCAATATAATGGGCCCAATGTTCTTTTCATCTATAGACATTGTTGACAATTTTCATCGAGCGGACATTTTTCCATAGAAATAACAGTGTCCTTATAATGGCCGTTTTCATCCCAATAATTTTTTCATCCAAATGACGATTACCATCTATAAATCTATTTTCATCCAATGCATATATTTCATCTACGTAAAGATGTACATCAACCTTTGGTTTTCATCCAAAATTAACATATATCATCTCTTTTTTTGTGACTATCCATAAGACCCGCTATTCTAGAGTCGTTCCTTTGCAATTACCAAAAATGACGTCTTTTATACTTCAAGAATTAACATAGATTTGAATTTTACTCCAAATTCATTGAAATTTTTTGAGGTATTTTTTTTCATTGAGAAGAATATATTCACTATTTGAATAAATAATTATAAATTTTTAGGATACTCTTTTGGTTGTTTTAGATTTGGAGAATGTAAGGCATTTTCAGCATACTCCAAATTATTAAAATAAGGATTTTTGGCCCTTTCTAAGCGTATACGGAGCTCAAAGTTGGTGAGGGTAAATCTAACTTCTATACCTACAAAAATGGATGACTTTCTATGGATCAAATGTGTTTGCAAAGTTAACCTTTTGGACATCAAAACTTAGATACAATGATTAGGAGTGTCAAAAAAAATTTACAATGACTTTGAACCTTATAATCATATAACCTTATAATCTTATATATAACCTTATAACCTTAAAATTTATACCTTTTCATAGAAGATCCTCTGGTTAAAAATTCTTTTGAATGTCTGATTTTAGAAATCAAGATGTTGTTATTGGTAGGGATATATGTTTGGCAGTTTTGGCTTCAAAAACACCAACAAACTTTAGAGGTTAATGGAAGCGTAATATAAATTTTTTATTGAAGGTGGGCCATTCGGAGATCTTCGTGTGGGTATTTTTATTTTTCAATTCTGACATCGGGATCAAAAGTTATGAAGGTTTAAGTGCCAAACGCTGCTCGTTGGGCAGCTGCTGAATTTTTCTAAGCCAACGTGAATGCAGCAATTTCTGCCCAAATCTGCCCAAATCTGCCCAAATCTGCCTAAAGATGAAACTTTGAAATTCCACCAAAAATTGAGATTTTGATATTTTTCAAAAATAAAAAGTTCTGTGTATAGAGAAGGTATTAGAGCATGTTCTCAACTTCTCACCGTTCGGATTTTTGATCCAAAATGTTTTCATATGCTATTTTCATTGTCAAAAACGGCCTTTGTTTGTGAATTTCAGTATACCCCCCAGCCGAAAATGATTGTTTTGGAAACCTTCCACAACTTTTTTGAGTATAATTTTTTTGATACAATTAGCTAACTCAGTCTTCTTTGACGTGCATCAAAACCCCAAAAATCCATAATGCAAAAAAATGGTTTTTTGGGCCTTCAAAACTCTCCTGATCCCTTTTTGCGCAAGGGAAAAAAACTTGTTTTTTAACTTTGAACGTTATGATCTTGCAATTGGTGAGGAATGAATGTGTAAGATTTGGTGAACATGTAGACATGGAAGTTAGCTACAAGATCTTACGGTTAGATGTACAAATTAAGACCCCAACTTTGCAAAATCCACCTTGCTTTGAAGAGGGGCTGTTTTCAGGCAGTTTTGATGAAAAACACCCTTGGCCTTTTAGGGGTTAACCCTTTAACGTCCCGATTCATCACTGTTTTCAAAGATTTGTTATAAAATGGTTGATGAAAATGGAAAATGGATTTGATGTACAAAACAAAGTTGTAGATATCAATGTGAAGATAACATCCGTACGGTTAGATTCATCATATTTATTAATAATATTTTTGAGTAATTTTGCAAGGTTTTCTTTTGTAATTCAATTAAAAATCCAAAATTAACACTAAATTTTTTAAAAATATTGTAATGAGATTGGAATAACATGCATTACAAGATGGTATAGTTTCCATTATTTGATTCTACTTATTATGAAAAATCATGTTTAAGGTCTCTCTTTTTGAACTAAGATTGAAACTTGATATAAATAACTTTTGTAATTTTTCAAAAATTCACATTATCTTATTCTGAAAATCCAAACCGTACAAATAGTATAAAACTAGCACAAGAATTGAAAAAAAAAAAAAATGGATGAAAAACATCCTACAAGACAGAAAACGAGCTGCTGAAATTCATCCGGCGTCCAGGACGCCGGCGCATTAAAGGGTTAAAGAATGGTGAAACTTGATTGTAGACATGTTGTAGTTGAATTTATATTCCAACTTTTTTGCAAGAACATAATTCAAGAATCAACTCCAGATTTGTTGAAAATCATCTAAAGTATATTTGTATTCCAAAAAAGACGTAATAAATAATGTATTCAAAAACAGCCTTTCATTTCACATTGTAAGACCGTACGCTTAGTTCTTTATGGGAGAAAGAAAAAACTTGACCTCAAACAAAATCAAATCAATAATTTTCATTGCAATTGAATATTAGATAAAGAAGACATGGCCTTACAATGTGAAATGTCCAGTATTAATATTTATTGCACAACTAAAAAAATATTATTTTCTTTAAAAAAAGTAAGCTTTTCCATTGAAGCTTAAATAAGAGTTTGAATTGTTAAAATAAATCTAGAGGAAGTCAAGAAACTGATACGCTTTACTAGGAAACTTTGCAGCATCTTAGCATGTTCTATTCAAAATATTCATTGTACAATCACATATTTCAAGTGCACATCTCTGTGGACTGTGGATAGGGAAAAACCACATTCCTTTCTATAAAACATATTGTATGCATATTAGAGTGTTGTGATCAAACTCTTATAGGATGTAATTGCTGCAATGCAAACCTAAAAGTACCTAAAATTGTACATCAAACCAATATTATCTATCATTGGTGTATATATGAATCTCTGAATTCTACATAATACATAGAAATCGAAACTTTGAATTTATCAATAATATTAGTATTCATACAGTTTTCTTTTAAGTTTTTTTTATTTTTTTAGTTTTTATTTTTAAAATTCTTTGATTGTTTTTGTTTGATTTTAGGTACAATGGATAGAAAGCCCTTTTAATGTGCTTTCGAAGTCTTTGAATCAAAGTTGATTCCTTTGTATTTTTAACAGTCTTCAAATTTCATATTAAATGCAATTTTATATATTCTTTCTACGATTCTTAATTTTACTAATAATTTTTGTATTAGTAATTTTGATTTAATTTTTTATAAAAAACCTTGCTTATTATTGAGTCTCTTTAGATTTTTCAATTAAATAAGAGAACCTAATATTATGAGTATCTCAAACATTGTTCACAATCTATCAAAAAACTTATGGTGTAAATTTAAAAATCAAGCAAAAAAATTTATTTATTTATTCTTAAATTGTTTTTAAAATAAATGATGTCATGATTCTTCAAATTTTGGAATAAAAATAATATTAATATTAATTAATTTTTATTTTAAAAAAAATGAAGTTTATATGTTATACACTTCTTTAAAAAATATACAAAATAAATATATGTGACAAGTTAACCTTGTTCTTCTTTATTGTTCTGTATATTACTTTACATGCACAACATGAATTACTTCTACGGTGATTTTTTATTCATACCCACACCTTAAAGATGAACTATCTTCCAATTTTAAGAAAAGTTTCTAACAATTGAACTGCATTGAGAAAACATTTGAAATGCCTTAGAGCATCCACACCGGTCCGCAGCAAGCCGGGACCGGGCTTCATATTCTTGATTGCCATTGGTTGGCACCCTTGAATATGAAGCCCGGTCCCGGCCTGCTGCAGACCGGTGTGGATGGTCTTAGATGCGTGCATTTGAGGGATTCATTGGAAAACGAATTCCAAGGTTAATTCTTGGGAATTTGGACCTCCATGTACCTTGGCTAAGATTTCGTAGGCAGTAGATGGATAGCTTCATGCCAATGGCCGGAACAGAGAGGAGCATATGCTGGAGTGCATCTAAACACCATATCACACTTCATAATCCATTACAAATTACTGTACACAGAATGCATGCATGTAGTTAGTTATAAGTTATCAAAGCAAAGAGCCAAATGTGCACACAATTAGAGAAACTCATTGCACCAAATGAATTGAGAAGGGGACCAATGGAATCAACTGATAGCACCTTCATGAGTAATGCCAACACGCCCTTGAAACTCAACTTATCACTCTGATAGATATTGGTACATAATAGTCACTGTCCACTTATGTCATGTTCTACAAATTTGGATCTATTGTAGTTTGTTTGTCTAGTTCCTGTAATTCAAGTTTTTCCAAGCTTCTTTGTTAAATTGGGGCAAAAATACCATTTATTTTCTCTTTTTTGTTTGTTTTTGATGAATGGTTAAAATTGACTCTAAATAGTTTAAAATATTTATAGATAGCTTGAAGAGATAAATGAAAGCAAGATAATTGATACATCTTATAAACTTTGTCTTAGCTCTTTCAGGTGGCTTATACTGAATTGAAAGACCATCCGGTTCTTCAAACCTAATAATTATTTTGAATAGATTTACAGGAATTTGTTGAATAGAAAATTAAGGTATCTAAGTCAAACTTTAGATGTGTTTACAAATGATCCTAATCAGCACCTAAAATCTAAGAATACTCACAGTAGCCTTGCTTATGACTATATTTATTTGTGTTAGAGTTTGAATCTTAATTCACATCTCAAATTCGATTATAATGCAATAATAACAAACAAGTTAACAACCTATCACAATAAACGAATGATTTGTTCTTCTTTCTAATCTTCCTAGTCTTGTCTCCCTTTCTACTACTTCAAAAGGCCATGGCACTAGTGGGAAAATGGTTTGGGCCGACCAACCAATTATATACCCTCCCTGACTTGGTGGACTCGCATTTTACACAAGCTCATTGGTATACTCGTTGTGGTTACCAAACTCCATCCTTGGGCCTTTCAGAGAGACGTTCACAAGGCTTTCAGACACACACCAATGAAAGCTAGCATTCAAGTTCAAAGAGGCCCTGCCATAGCTTGCCACACCTCCAGGAGAGTGGAATCACAGCTACCTGATTGCAGATTAGAGGCATTGGAGTCACAACCAACTTCAAGTGCAAGAAGTGTGCAGACTGAAGAGGAATGATACATGATAGCCGTGTGCACTGTGCAGCATAACTTAACTTAGCAGTAGACCTGGTCATACAGTATGAGGCTGGAAGCTGGAAGCTGGAAGCTGGAGGGGCCACGGCTGTCGAGGGATTGGGGAGCAGGGGGACAAGGCTTGCAGCGGAATGCCACCCCCGCAGGGGACAGCCCCTGACAGTGTAGGGCTCTTGTCCCACACCTCGCAGACGTCCCCTGACTCACAAACTTATCTCTCTCTCTCTCTCGAGGAAGGAAGGAAGGAATTACACTGTTGATGGAGTAGTATGATAGCAGTCGTGTATTAATTGCGCCTGTATCACTGTATTTGTATTTGGTCTGTGTACGTATGTGAATGTTGTGAACATCTGGAACATGACTACCGGACTTCGGAGGGGTGTGCACTGTGCAGCGGGAGGGAGCATCGGCCTCTGTTTGGGTGCTTCTTTTTCGGCATTCCAATTACATCATTCCCTTTTATCTCAAACAACGAAGGGCCAACCACGAGGAGGAAGAAGAGAAACTCTGCTCTCTGAAGGAGATCATTGTGAGTCAAGTGTTTGTTTGTTTCACCATTGAGTGAGTCCTCTGTACATGGTACACAGGTGAAACCAAAAAGCATAACTATGGAACCAAAAGGTTGGGTGTTTGATCCAGGCCTGAAATTGCTACAAGTTGCAAGTTGATTTGTGAGTTTGTTGCGAGTGCCTAAAGTAACCCCTGTATGGAAAAAATTAAAATGATTAAAGATGTTTTCTTTATTTTTTAGTGTAATAATTGATATATTTAATGCAAAAATATTTTAGGAGAATATGGAAATTTTATATATTTATGTTTATATTTTTACAAATTTTAGATTATAGTATGTACTTCATGTTTTTTTTTTTTTTTTTTTTTTTTTTTAAATAAGTAAATTATGGTAGATTTTGAATTGAACAAAATCAATTTAAATATTTATAACTATTATAAGGTAGATTATTTTGAAGTTGTAACAACTTTATTGATGCAAAAAATACATTCATAGAATGGATGTGTGATTTTTTTAACTGTATAGATTAAGTACGACTTCTACAATTGATTATGAATTGTAGTTGTACAATACAATGATTTCCCATGCTCTACAGGCCACAAGATCTAGATAATTTAAATTCAAATAATTTAAAAAAAAATTGAATAATATTTTTTTCCTTGACACAAATGGTTTACAATGGGTGAAAAACCTCCATGTCAAGATCATTTAAAAGGACATTGTTACAATATTATTCAAGACATGTTTGACAATCAAATTTTTAATTTATTTCAAACATAAAAATAAATTTATGTATATTTACTATGCACAATGATTTTGTCTAAAATTTATTGTTTAATGACTGAGTTTCTATGATTATATATTTCTCTTGAAGTTTACATTGATTAAGTTACCACATTGTCTAAAGCATAATCTATAAAATTTGTATGAATTTCATTCTTTAGATGATTTATACATTTTTATCACTTGAATGATGTATTATATTCAACATTAAAATGATTTTAGTATCAATAATTTAAAGTTTTAATTTGTATCATTTTTATTATTCAATAGTTTTATCCTACATTTAATGATATCTATTATGGTATACTAGAATTGTCCTTAAAATCTATCAATATACTATGAATTATGTGCTCTTATTCTTCTTTTTACCATGGATATATATTTTTAAATAATGTAGCAATATTGTGATTTTTTAAATTAATGTCATTATTAAATGTATAAGAACTTCAGATTTTTTCAGTCGAAGGCAAGTTCATGAAGGTAATTGAAAAAGTCTTCCAAGTTCTTTTATTCTTAGTATTTATTTATAAAAAACAAATAATATAGTGAAGGATAAAATAAATCACCTAGAACTATAAATCAAATGATATGGTAATTTTTTGGCCATGTGATCCTTGCGGAAAAAAAAACATGACTTGAAGAACATATTTTTCTCTCTTGAATTGTGGTGGATGAGAAGTATGTTCCTACAAAGCTTTTGTAATTCTCTACATCCACAAAAAAAATTCAAAAAATAGCATTGAAAATTAGCATTATAAGAACATGCTCTTAATTCCAACTAATTGTTGAACAAACTAGATAAAGGACAAAAGAACAATTATTTTTTGGTCTTTGAATACATTATTTATAGATTCACTTATACAAAAAATTCCATTGCTTATTTTTTGTATGTATTTGAAATAGACATAGTAGAAATGACAAAAAATCCCTTTCAACCATTCTTTGTACACGTGAAAAAGACAGCAAATGAACTAACATGGATTGCAAAAAAACATTGCTACCATCACTTGTATATATTTGTACCTTTACACCCTTACACGGGTGATAAATTTACTTCCATACCTTTGTTCTCTGGGCTTTGGATTGGGGGTAGATCGAACAAAGACTTAATTCACGTTGGTCTCCTCCGGAGACCAAAGTTTTTCTCTCTCTGTATATATCTGAAATATAATTAAAAGCTCATAAAATAGTTGTTGATTTTGTTCATTCCAAATCAAAATATACATTTATCTAAGTTGTTTTAAAGATCTGTTAGCAATTAGTTTTTTTATTTCACACCATCTAATATATTTACAGCTCCATTGAGTACTCAGAATTATTGAAAATTATTTGCTAAGTGTCAATTACAAACAAGCAAGTTCATCCAAATCTTAGGTTGTGAGGATTGTCTATGTATCCAGCTTTGCTACTTTGTAGGTTGTCTACAATATTTTTTAATTTGCTAGTTTCAAATTAAATCAATAAATATATCCACCTCATTAACTTTTGAGGCTCATCAACAATATTTTTTACATGTCAATTTCAAACCATTAAGCAAATCTTTGTCATTAGCTATTGCATCACTGACTACTACGTCAGTGGCTATCAAAATTTGTCCGCACTATATGTCAATTGCCAACTTAAAATCATTAATTAAATGTACTTTATTAGCTACAACCTTTGTGACTACTACCTCATTGGCTATCAAAACTTGTCTGTAATATTGGTCAGCTGGCAACCATAACCCATGAAGCAAATGTACTTTAGTAGCTACTGCCTCAAACCATTGGGTGGACGTGCTTCACTCAACTATCAAGTGGATGTACATTACTAGGTACTGCCCCACTGACTAGAAAGTGAATGTGCTTCACTTGCTACTGCTCATCAAAGAAAATCAATCAACACTCTATGATAACCATCAAACCAAACAACATCAGACATGAGTCCGACATATAGTTTTTGATTTCAAATTAGTCATCATGTTTGCAGCACTGACTACTAAGATTTGTCATACATTATATAATAACAGCCAATGTCAATCCATTCATCATTTTTGCAGCATTGACTACCTAGATTTGTTAGCAATGATTTGTTAAATGCCAATTTAGAATTAACAAGCTCATCATGCTTCATAGCTGGGAAAGTTGTCTATGCCATAAACTTTTGCTACTACACATATTGTTTGTAGTATTTTTAAGATTGTTGTTTTTAAATCAAAAAATATATTCACCCCATTAGTTTTTGAGACTTATATGCAATATTTGTTACATCTTAATTTCAGACTACTATGTAGCTATGCTTCACTAGCTACAACATCACTGGTTACTTTTTCATTAGCTATCAAAATATTAGTGCAATATTGTTAGCTGTCATCTTCAAACCATTGAACAAAGGTGATTCATTAGCTAGTGTAACAATGACCACTACCTCAATGCCTATTACGCGATTGGCTGTTAAAATTTGTCTACAATATTGTTAGCTGTCATCTTCACGTTCTTCAGCAAAAGTGCTCTACTAGCTACTGCATCACGTAGAAGCCACAATTGACCAGCCAAGTAAGTTCAACCAAGTTGGTTGAATGCAATGTTACACTCCTCATTGAACCATTGTAACAGCTACACGTAGCTGATATTATCTTCCAAAATTCAAGGAGATAAATGTGACATGATATTTTAGATGACTGGAAGACATGACTCATACAATGTGGCCCACTTTTTAGTGACTACTACCTCATCGGGAATATCTGTTGATCATCAATTTCAAATCAATAAGCATATCCACTACTATGACTATTGGCAATTGGCTGTAAGATTTGTTGAATTCACCACAACAAACATATCTACAGTAACCCGTCAATTTCAAAATCAAGAAGAATATCCACTTCCTTAGTTACTACTAAGATTTGTTTCCAATCACTTCTTGAAATGTCAGTTTGAAACTACTACACATACATACCTAATCGACTTCTTAATACTTGCTTGCCATTTTTATCAGTTCTCCATTTCTACTTATTTATCTCAAATCTACACAACATAAATGAAGAAAATTCTTTCAAATACATAAACATATATATTGGGATCATACACTATCCCAACAACATCCTTTTTTTACTATGTTGAAATGAAAACCCCCTTAAAACCACCCTTAAACCTCAAAATCAAAAAATTCAAATTCATAAAATACAGACCCAAGTCCAATGGTCCCATGGTCCGTCCCTCGGAGCCAGGCTGACGAGACATGGCCGTAGAATGACAACCCGGTGAAACAGAACCTGCAAGAGCGCCAGCAACCCATGAGACCCATTGAGCCGGACAATACCAGACACCCCATACGGCCCCTGCCCACCGAATACCCCCCTTCCCCGTACACTACTCCTCCAACCCAACCGCCATACACTAGGGCCCATACATCCCCGAGCCAGACAAAGAGTAGGAAATACTCCGTTGTCGTTCTCGCTCGAGAGGACAAGCCCCGAGGCCCGAGGGGGAGGGGCCAGCCACCCGTGACCTTAGCTAAGTTAGGCCTTCCTCGCTTCCGGAAGGATGCCATTGCAGGCACCCTTCTGAGCACACACACTCACATCATTCTCTCCCTGCAGGAACCTGTCGCCGCGGGGGTTCGAGCGTCTCATCTCCTCACTCCCTCACTCGTCTCTGGACTCTGCGCAGGTCGGTCCTCATTCCCCTTACTAAAAACCGAAACAAGCGCCTGGAGAGCCTGGACAGTGTCGAGATAATTGAAAGCGAACAACTTAAGGAATGATGAGAGTGGAGTGTGAGTGAATGCTTTCAAGAGGAGTAGAGTAGTCGATGTTGTTGCGGGGTCGGGGCGGCTATGGCGTGAGGAGTAGCAGGAGGAGGACGAGCTCGTCGATGATCGGTAGGAGTTCCAGTTCCAGTTGCAGTTGGAGTGGAGGAGTGATGGTGAGGGCGTGTCGGTCGGGGAGGTAGATAGGAGAGAGGATATAAGTTGTCGGGAGTGCGTGGAGCGGCGCGACACGAAGCTCGGAGGTTTTTTCGCTCGTTCGTGTCGGTTCGTGGCGGATGGAATGTGATAGAGAGTATTGATGAGTACTGTGGAGGAGCGGGATGAGCGGAAGGAGCGTTCGTGTGCGTTAGTTCGATCTTAGTGATCTTGGAGCTTGTTATTTGGTTTTGTTCGTCTTGGTTGAGTGATTGATCGTGTTTTGGTGTCATTGCGGTGAGGTTGTGGTGGAGTGGCAATTTGGACTAGGAGTGAGTGTTTGTTGTGGAGTAGGTTTGGATTGGAGGTGGTTGTGCTGAGGTGCGGTTGTGGTACCGTTTGGTGAGTGTTGAGTTTAGGGGGACTAGTGACGGGTGAGGTGTTGGTGTGGTTTATTTGGATGAGGTCTAGGTAAGTCACTCGTTTGAGTTAGCGTGTGAGCGTAGTTGCGGCGCCAGTATTTTTGGAATTACGCGTGTGTGCACGTCTCATCGTGTTAGGCGCCTGTGGAGGATGTGTGCACGCTACGTACGGTGAAGCCCTAGCATGAGTTGGTCGAGGAGCTGGCGTCTCGTATTCCGTCTCTTGGAGCCATTTGCAAACCGCTTTTCTGCTCATAGGTTCGGGGGACGCGTACAGCCAATTCGTTTTCGTCTTAGTCCAGCTTCGGTGAATGGAGAGTGAGACCTGTTTCGCGATCTTTCCAGGTAGTTGGCTGTATTTTTGTAGACTTTGAAATTGGAGCTTAGCATTCCTGGTTTTACTTAGAAGTCTTTTCTGCTTTAATACCTTCAAGAATTGTTTTGGAGATGAAGAAGCGCAGACAGTTTGTAAATTCCGCGTTCGGCGCTCGTTGCCACTTGATTGTTCGTTAGTGCCGCTGGTGTATCTTTTCACGTGAATATGCGGTATGTCTGGTTCGTAGTTCAGCTTAGCCTATTCTCGTGGAGCAATTTCTGCACGAAGCGTGTTTCTTGAGAGCCCTTTAAAAACGATCTTGCTGCATGTCAGTCTCTTGTGCTTAACTGGTGGCCGATATGGAGATTTTCGTTCTTTTAAAGTAGTCTGATTGGGCAGCAAACGAGTCCGTCTAGGATGATGCGACCAGCGCATGAGCATTCGATGTTTGAATTCATGCTTACTGACATTAGAACAATTATCCAAATTGATTTGCTGCTTGATCTATCCGTTATCTGACTCTTTCACGACCTGGCCATCGATGATGTGCCTCAGTTATGCATGTTTGTTCCTTCGTCGAAATCGACCTTGTTGATGGCCTGGTAGGACCGAGCTGTGTATTTTCACAGGCATAAAGTGCACAATATGAAGTGAACATTATCATAATAAGAGCAATACATGGGGGTAGGGTTTGTTTTTATGTGAAGTCCGCTGGACTAGCATCAGTCCATAAAAATCGTTTTCAGAAAAAAGATTAGATTAAACTGCATCCGCAATATTGCATACCGGACTTAGCTCGGTTAGCCCTAGATGATGCTAGGATATGCAGAATGTGTTTTTCGAGTAGATACTTGTGTATATGGAGGCTAATGGTATTTGTGACGTTGCGTTTCATTTTGCAGCAAAGCAATATGGAGATGGAAGTATTGTCAGAAGTGACGGCACGTAGGCTGCAGGAGGTTAGAACAGAAGAGAAATCCTCTCAAGTGTAGTTGTTAGGAAGTTCGAACCCTGACCGTTCAATTATTTTTGGCAAACTTTAAGAGCATTCACTCAGGTGACTCCCAGGGTCACTCATGTATCTGTGTAGTGAAAGACCGTCGAATTTAGGGCCAGGTTTGGGTTCGATGGCTCAACCCATGGAGCAAGGTACGTTTTCTAGAGCGTTCCGACGTCCCTAGTGCCTTATTCAATTTCAGATGAGTCAATGAGGGCTTTGTGTACTTACAATCCACTTTCACTGTTTGTAAAATTTTCACGATCTCTTTGCGAATACTGACCTTTGCATCTAGAAGTTGAGTTTCTGATGGTTATATTCAGCAATAATATGGAACGAAGACAACAACTAACGCTTGATTATCTCGCCTTGCAGTCGAAAAAAGAAGCCTCAACTCAGAGCTCTGGCATGCTTGCGCCGGGCCCTTGGTTTCACTACCTCCTGTCGGCAGCCAGGTGGTCTACTTCCCGCAGGGTCACACGGAGCAGGTACTGCATTGTTTGAGCAGTCGCAGTAGAGCTTGCTAACTCTAAGGAAAATATTTCTAGAATCTAGATGCACAGCCAATGCTTGGTGGTGTACCTTATTTATACGTTTGATTCTTTTCACAGGTTGCAGCATCTACACAAAAAGAAGCTGACGCTCATATTCCTAACTATCCCAGCTTACCATCACGGCTGGTCTGCCTACTGGAGAATGTCACGCTTCATGTATGTTCCCTCAGCGCCCTTACACTTTATCATCTTTATGCTGTTAGGATTTTTTTGTCATCGACAGGTAAATATGATGTGAGCCGATGTTAATATATGTACCCGTTCTTGGCAATTAGCCTAGAAAATGTTGTGGATAATAAATGGGAGTGGCACTTTGCTTTCTCTTGTGCAAAGTTGCTTAAATAGGTTCCTGATCATTATTTTATGTTATACATGTGCTTGCAACAGGCCGATCTCGAGACGGACGAGGTCTATGCACAAATGACATTGATACCTGTACCTCCTGCGGTAAGTATATATCTAGCTCTTGTTACCATCACGTAAACTAGAAGGAAATGTGATAAAGTAATACTAGCATTATGTCAGGCATGACAGTGCTTGCGAAAGCGAAATGAGCTTCTGCACGATGTGCTTCAAGGCGGTCGCGTCATTTATTATAATATTGTTCCTTTTCGTTAATTTTTTTTTCGAGATGCATGTGATCAATAGTGTTTACTCATTCAATCAGCCAAAGAGATATTCTCACGGCGCGTGTACTTTTCTGTCTGCAGAATGAGAAGGCAGCTCTAATGTCTCCTGATCCTGGAATCCGAAGTAGACAGCCGACAGAGTACTTTTGTAAAACTTTGACGGCCAGTGATACAAGCACTCATGGTGGCTTCTCTATTCCACGGAGAGCTGCTGAGAAAGTTTTTCCTCCACTGGTACTCAACTAATACTCTCTTTACCAGCCATCATCTTTCTTCATAACTCGTTAACACTTGGTATTTGGAAGTGAATTACTGACTACAAATATTTTTTCTTACAGGACTATACTCAAACTCCACCAGCTCAAGAATTAAAAGCCAGGGACTTGCATGACCAGGAGTGGCACTTTAGACACATATATCGTGGTATAAGAATATCTCAACTTCTGAACTTGTAGATCAGTTTCTGAGGATCTCCTTTGCTGTAGCTTTCTTGTTCTGCTTCATCTACTTGCATGAAGTTTGCAGGATCTAGACTAGATATAAGGATGAAGATCCAGGGTTTGCAGTTGAAGTGGATGCACTCTGGTCGTTGGTTTGTCAACGCCTTTGGTTCAGTTTTGTTAGAATTTAAGTTAAGTAGAAGAGTGTACCTGATTCTATCTTATTCTTGTCATTTCGATTGCTGTAGGTCAACCACGACGGCATCTACTGACTACAGGATGGAGTGTCTTTGTGAGCGCGAAAAGGCTTCAAGCTGGGGATGCAGTTTTGTTCATCAGGTAATGAAGCGAGAGTTACTGTCTTTCTGTGACTAGTCTGTCTAATCTTATGCAGACCTGAATCTAGTTAGGACCCTAATTAGTAAACTTGGGAGCTTATGGAAACTGTGTATCTGTTCATGTACATGTGCTCTTGGATATTTGTAGCTAATGCCGACATATATTTACAGGGATGATAAAGGCCAATTGCAGCTGGGAATTCGTCGGCAAAATAGGCAACAAACGGTCATGCCGTCTTCAATGTTGTCGAGTGACAGTATGCACATTGGAGTGCTCGCGGCTGCAAATCACGCGGCTGCTACGAGTAGCCGTTTCACCATCTTTTACAATCCGAGGTACTTTCCCACCAAGTGCAGATTACCTATATCTGGATGTGGTGAAATACATTTATTGGAAGGAAGACTATTTCAGATTTTGAAAAGTTAGAATCTTGACAAGGATAAAGAGCATCAGTTCTTTTTGTCTGAAGCACCGTGCGGCAAGCTATATTTGTAGAGACAGCAGATCTTTACTCCCGACTTCTCATTGCGGTTCAAATCTCATAATATATTCTTGGGTAGCTTCTGTTATGACCATATTGTTAATCGTAAATGCAGACAAAGCCCATCGGAGTTTGTCATCCCTGTTGCGAAATATCAAAAGGCTATCTACAATTTACAGGTCTCAGTTGGCATGCGGTTTCGGATGGTATTTGAAACTGAGGAATCCAGTGTCCGAAGGTGAAGCTAAGAATACCTTGGGAAGCTTTTGTCGTTTTACACGCTTAGTCCTTTACAAGCTCAATCTGGAGAAGAAACCATGACTTTGTTTGCTGATAGCGGTTTGCACTGCAGATATATGGGTACGATTACTGGCATGGGCGATTTAGACCCAGTTCGCTGGCCCAATTCGCACTGGCGCTCTTTGAAGGTGCTATCAATTTTATGCATTGCAGTACATGTTTGAACATATATTTTCTGAGATATGCGTAAGATGTGGATCAGATATAGTGGAGCCATCCCCTTTTAAATGACATTTCTCAATATCAACGGTTCCAATATTTCTGTTTGACTCCTTATGATTGGTATGCTCCTGGGAAGACGTAAATTGACGGTATAATATTGTGCAGGTTGGTTGGGATGAATCAACTGCAGGTGAGAGGCAAAGGAGAGTATCACTGTGGGAGATAGAACCATTGACAACACCTTTTCTGCTTTGTCCCCCGCCCCTAGCTTTTCGATCAAAGCGTCCGCGGGGAGGAAGAGGTAAAGCCTTGGTCGCTTCAATGAAATGATCGCTTTTGGATACCTAGACAGCTTTTGGCTTTGGTTGGTTAGTTTTATGTTCTGGTTCTGGTACCCACGGCCTTTCTTGCCATTGGCAAATCTCTCAGTGTGGTCAATACTGGGTGTTTTTGAGCAGCGAAGTACGTGCAGGATTTTTGACACATGGAATCGTATTAATTTACAGCAGATGAGGAGATGGACTTGATGCTGAAGAAGTCATCATTTTGGTCAAGGGAAAACGGGAGTGATGCTTTGGGGGGGCTCGATTTTCGAAATCTCGGCATGGATTCGTGGATGCGGACCCAACAAAGTCAGGAACCTGCGTTACCAGCACAGCAGAACGAGTATTATCGAGCACTTGCAGCTGCAGCTCTTCAAGAGTTTCGGTGTGCAGATGCTCCAAAACAGTCAATGACGCATGCTCAACCTTCTGTATCATCTTCACAGATGCAGTTTCGTTCTCAGTCACCTCAATTAAATCAGCATGGCGGGCAACATGTAGCTAATGCTTCTGGACCAGTGCTCCAACTTTCATCAAGTCGTCCTCAATCTCCGCTTGAGATAGGGGTCAACATGGCACAATGCTCTGGGTACAGTGAAGGAGACATTCACATGGCTTCGTCACCTTCTGCCTCAGGGTCATTTCCTCTACACTCTATGTTGGGCCGAACACATCTTGGGTGTGAAAGTGGTCAACTTACTCATATGATGCGCCCTTCCCACAGTGCTCAGCAAAGTCAATCTGGGCCCATGATCCATGGAGGCAATATTGTACGCGAGCCCCAGGTACCTAATTGCAGTTGAGGGATACGAAGCTTTGAGTTGCTTTCTGCGTGTTCAGTGCCAAGTTCAGTGGAATTGAATGCGCAGAGTGGATGTATAGAACCTCGAATAGTCTTTTGTTGTAGCTTGTCTTTGTAATCTCATGATAAACAGCTTAGTCCCGGTGGCTAAAAGTCCCTGTCTACGCGAAATTTTCAGACCTGAACTAATGTTGGCAGTAATGTCAAATGGATAATTAAGCCAGCTTATTGCCGCCACGCATCCTCCTGGGGACATTTTCACTAAGAGTTAGTCTTTTATTTTTATTTTTTTGAATATTTGTTTTTGGAGTTGATTGAAATGTGAACGTGGTGCAACAGGTTTCTTCATCCTGGTATCCAACAAATCGAGAATTAAATCAACATGATGTGTCTACTCGTATGAACCAGTTGGATTCTTCACCAACCTCGAGAGTTTCTGGCGGCTTCCCTTTTACCCAACAAAGCGAGGGAAATGGGCAATCTGGTTTGACAGGCCTGCCAGTGCCAGCATCGTCTTTCATGTACCGAGAGAATGTCCAGGAACAGGATTCAGTCCAGTCAGATCGTCATCTTCTGTTTGGGGTCTCCATTGAACAGCAGCCATTGGTCGGCTCAAGTTCTGTTGCGTCTCTTCATCCTCAATCATATGCCAAGAACCTGAGTCGTTTTCCTGGCAACAATATACTTCAGGGGTCGTATTGTCCAACTGCTTCTCCAGATATTTCTACCATTGATGGTGTGGGTCTTGATGAAAGTGGAATGTTTCAAAGGAGCACATCATGGCCTACGCGCACATTTACTAAGGTAAGACTGGTTAGATGTGAATATCTCGTTCGCTCTATTTGATTTGAACAGTTGAGCGAAGCTGACGGTGGATATATCTTTAATTTGAGTTATAAGGAATTTCTTAAATTAAGAATTGCATCCAATTTCACGTGCTTGAGCTATTTCGTTTCAATATGTTTTAGTCCATGTAAGCGATATGTACTAAATGATATACCTACTTGCACTCCAGGTTCATAAGCTCGGAAGCGTAGGCAGGTCAATAGACGTTCAGAAGTTCCAAAACTATTCAGAGCTTCGGGCAGAGTTGGCTCGATTATTTAATCTGGAGGGTTTGTTGGACGATCCTCAAAGATCAGGCTGGCAGCTTGTGTTTGTAGATAATGAAAACGACACCCTCCTTGTTGGTGATGATCCGTGGGAGTAAGCAGCTAGACCCTACCAAGTTCCTATTTGCAGATGTTCTACTGGCAAATAGTCTGCTTGTTTTCAATTTGACACTAACTTACACGCAGACAATTTGGTGTCGAACTCCAACAGTTTGCGTTCCACGGTTTCACTTACTTGCGGCCTGTTTACTGTTCTGCAGGGAATTTGTGAATTGCGTTCGATCCATCAAGATTCTGTCACTAAATGAGATTCTTCAGATGAGTCAGGAACAACTTGAGATCTTGAATACAGTCCCGATGCAGCAGCGGCCTACGTGCAGCAATTCCGAGGACGCCCGAACTCAAACGTCTCCTGTTAACACCTCAACTTTGTCTTTGGAGCACGGACACTCTGGTGGGGGATGATCGAAGTAATGGAGCTTTCTTGATTGAGGAATAAAATCTGATACACTGCCGATGTTTTCCTTCGGCCCTGCTTGTGGCTGAGGCCTTGATGCTTGATTAAAGCGTACAGTTTTGAGTGCACTGCGCCGTCACGGCACCGAACTTGGTGAAACCGATTCACCAAAAAGAGCTTGCAAGTGCTCTTATAAATTTTGTCCGTTATAACACACCGCACTGTAGAGTACAGTGGACAAGCAGAGAAAAAAGAGATGTCATCTCAAGTGCAGCTCAAGTACTAGATTAGCAAGCGTGTGCACTCGAGCATACTGGTGTGATAGAACAGACGGCACTGAGAAGCTTCTGTTATGACGCGTGCGCAAGAAGGTTTGGTGGACCACTCTTCTGCTGTCAGTGCAGCTCCGAAAAGATTCACTTCTGCGCACTAAGTGGCAAACTTGAAGAGATCTTTGCATGAAAGCCAGGCTATGCTGTTTGTACCGGGTGCTGTAGCCTGGAGTTCACATGGGCTCTCTTCTGAGGTATAGTATTTGGGCACTCTCACACAGTAAGTTATGAAGAAGATGAACTGATCCGGCTTCTTTTATGAGGGTGGCGTGGGCGCTTATAAAACGACGGTGAGTGTTATAGGAATGCACGGTGCACCCTTCTGATTCAAGATCCCCAGAAGACGTGCGTAGGGGGACTGAGCTTTCTAAGCTCGACTGCACCATTGCGTGAATTCAGTGAGTTGTCACAGCAGAACTGGTGCAAAGTTTTTCCAAGCTTATACCCTTTCAGATTTTGATTTTGTAACCCTCAAGCATGTGCAGTGACACTTGAAAGAAGTCTCCGGACATGAAATGAGCCTGTTGAGTAGCTTCCAGGAAGATATTCTGTCATTTGAAAAGGTTTTTTGTAGAATAAACTAGAGTTTGGACCGAGACTTGGTCGCAATCATGGACTGATCATCATATCTCTATCTCTATTATGCCACTAACTTATTAGTAAATTATTTCCGGCTTACCAGCTTAAACCAATTCTCTTGATTTACTCATCTCTGTAATATATGCCAACACTGTCAAGGTTAGATGATTCCTTAGAAACAATTTACGGTACTCCTTTCCAAATCTCATGCCTTCAAATCTGTCGAATGCACTTCCGAAACACTTAAGAGAGCAAGAGAGGTTCTTTTTGACACAAACCGTAAAGGTTCTCAGGTCACCACCTCGGCGCTTTTACTCCCCAATCCAGTCTACATGGCAGCAAAACCCGCCCAGCATGGCGGAAAAGCCCATCCGACGTGGCGCCCACGTCAGATGTGGAGGGCTCCGGGCGAGTAAGGGAGAGCCCCGACGCGCGAGCGGCACACTCCCAAGTGTGGCGAAAAAGAATTCAAGTGTGTTTTGAGAGCAACAAGTCTTTGCACGCACACGCCATCGCAGCCTGCACTCAAGTCGCTCTCATCTCCCAACCAACTCAGAACAAAACTGGTCCTGCGATGACGGTATGGCCGATGCGATTCATGCCTGAACGACTCTGCAGAGCTCGCATTATTATTTCTTGCATTGGTTTGCAAAGTGGTTGATGCGAAGCACATAGTGCAATGGAGGTTGCGATGGCGGGGCCGAGGATGGAGAGCTTGGGGAGCTTGGGGAGTTTGGGGAGTTTTCCGGGGTTTGGGAGGACGGGAGCTGTGAGGTTTGGTGATCGTGGTCATGAGAGGTTCTATGGAGTGGGTGTGCGGTGCGGGAAGAAGGAGAAGAGGTTTGCTGGAAGGATTGCGAAGGTGCGGGAGCTTGTTGATGTGCAGCGGAGCCTGGTTCTGTTGTCGCGGAGAGTTGACTCAGGGCAGGTGGTTGGTGGATCGGTTGGAGGTTTTGTGCCCGAGGATGCGGTTCAGATTGGTGTCTCTGATCCTGTGAGTTGTTCTTGCCTGATTGAGTTCTGCTTTTCCGTTTCTAGCCGCTGGTGTGATTTTGGCGGGGAGTTTTGTATTTGCATTCCGTTTGCATGTGGCGATTGATGTGGTTTTGCTGAGCGATCTTCTTTGATTTAGTTGGGAAGAATATTGTATGGGAAGAGAGAATATGGATTGCTTTTGCTTTTCTTGAATGTGTTCAGCATTTCTCATGGATGTTGATCCGCTGGCTTTGCAGGATGTTAGCCAATTGATTCTGGATCGGATAATGAGGAATCTCGAGGATCTTCAAGAAGAGGTTGAGTCTCTCAATGCGAAGGCAATGAAGAAGAAGAAGAAGGATGGTTCTTCTTCCTCGAGCTCCTCATCATCGGAGTCAAGCGACAGCGCCGACATGGGGGAAGCTTTGGATATGCGGGCCCTGCGTAAGAGGAAGATCTCCGGTAAGTATACGAGAGCTGCTCTTCCTGCCGCTGCCCAGACATCAGAAAGCAATTCTATTCCAACAGTGCATATAGAGACCTTTCTTCAGACGCATGCGGTAGCCGAGGCGGCAACTTTGCCATCATTTCTCTCGGCTGAGGGAAACTCAACAGGAATGGCGTCAGCGGTAAGCGGGAGTGACAATCCCCAAGAAGGGGAACCTGCCATTGTGGCCCAGATCAGAGCATTGTGTAGCACTCCGAATTCTCCCACCTCGGCCACCACAAGAGAAATCTACAGAAGAGGCCCCATAGAGCTCAAGGACACACCCAGTGGAAGAGTCATTGTGGATGCAACCTCACCTTCACCTGACTCCATTCCTGTGTCCACAGACGTCAGCACCAGCGGTAAAATCGAGGTTTGCACAGTAGGGAAGTGCAAGAGGGGAGGGTCGCACGAGATCCTTGCTTCGTTGCAAGAATATATACCCGAGTCGTCAGATATCCAAGTGACATCATGCAAGTGTATGGGAAAGTGCAAGAGTGCCCCCAACGTGCGTGTGAAGACCAGCGAGGGGCAAACACGAGTACACAGCCATGTGTCCGTGGATGACGTTGAAACTCTACTTGAGCTGCACTTCGGTGAGCAATCATCTGCAAGCCAGAGCAGTGCCATGCCGATGTTGTTTGCAAGGGTAGATTCTGGTATTGCTGCTGCCTAAACTACAAAAGCTGGTTCATGGATATGTTGTGGTTTGGTGTGATAGAGACGCGTTGTGAAATACCAGAATAGCTTTGGGCTGGCTGCTTTGTAAAATAGATTTTTCTTCGTTCCTACTGTGCCGGCAGACAGTATGTCTGAAGCTACACCGGATACACCAGTTAGAGTGCGTGACAGTTATTTGGGGAGCATCTTTTAGAGTTACGGTAAATAAAACACTGCTAATTTTTGTGTGATACCAATTCGTGAATAATGCTAAGTGACAATGCGAGATTACAAATTTGGTGATTTGTTCAAACTATGCAATCAAGAATATTTGGAATTGAATTTAAAGTGAAGTTTTTATTTTATTTTATTATTTTTCATTTAAAAAATAAATAAATTATTCAACCAACGAGAGTTAGAGACTAAAATATACTTTCTAATGCAAAAGAAATTCACATAATTTGAGATTTGGATGAAAAAGATAAAAAAAAAATTAAATGTATGGATGTGTCAAAAGTTATTACTATCAATATTTTGGAATAAGATTGTGGATGGAAAATTAAATATTTAAAATTTATGTATAACCAATAAAATTAATAAGATTAGATATATTTTCTAAAAAAAATAAAATTATAGTGAAATTATAGATTTGGAAGGAAAACCATAGATAAAAATATATCATAGCCATGCATCCAACAAATACAAAGAATTTAAGTTTGCCTTGAATATTCAAATTCTTATATTTGAGATTTTGAATTTGAACTATGTTTCATAAAACATTTTTTAGTCTTAATGGGTGTACAATGAGTTGAAATGGAGAAGCATTTAGATTAAATTTGAATGATTCCAAGACTTGGAATTATTTCAATTTGTTTACATGAATTAGAGTTGGTGTAAAGTATTTTCAAAACATGATCTACGTGTATTAGTTTGCATAACAATCTTTATTGGTAGTAACTTTGTATTTTGTAGCTTTAAGATCTGAATTGATTCCATCAACTTGTCTCGGGATGATTTGGATTTTCATTATCAAATTAAAGGAAATTAAATAAAAGGAGTTGAGGTATTTAAAAGGTCTAAAAATAGACCTACAAGCAAAAATGGTTCCCTCATTGTAAAACAAAGAAATTGTACTATCTTAATAGTTTAAACAAATTTTAATAAACCCAATGTTCTAAAACTATCTTTTTAAGGAAATTATTTTAAAATTAGCACTTTTAGTAAATAATCATGCCTTTAGGTCCAAATTCAGTTTACAATTGGTGAGAAACCCAAGGCTCTGAAAATTTAAATTTTTTGAAATGTGACCATGGAATGTGACCATTTCCTTGGTCACCCCTCTTGGTCTGTAGCGCCAATCACCCCTAAATGATGATGATGTATTTGATGTAGTTTGGTCTGCATATAGGGGAAAGATTATAGCAAGCATACCTACCTTGTCTTCTACCCATTAGCTGATGATTTGTGACAATTTTTTCAAGACTTCAATAATTTGGGCGTAGCTCAATAATTTGAAATCAATTGTAAGTGTCAGATAACTTGTTTTTTCTGATAATTCTTCTCCGGGGCAACAAAACTGTCGCTGACATGTTATATTGTCACATGAATGAGCATTGAGTCTCTGAGCTGCTGTACTGTGAAGCTTACAATGCACGAGGCAGTGGAGTTTCAAATGTAGTCAGTTATCTGCACGACTATGGCTTAAGCCTGCAATGCCGGTAACATTGGTATAGTTTAGACCAATGATTATCTAATTCACATGAATTAACAAAAACGTCAACAGTCAACACAGACTTCATATCTAGGACGTCTTTGCTTTACTACGAATGAAGTGTTTGGTATGACATGAATATTAGAAATTTGAAGTACGGGTGTGATGGGTTATCACCCAGATTCCAAAGTTCTAAACCACACCACCACCACTAAACCTCTTTATCTGCTCGAAATCTATCTATCCTAAAAACATGGCAAGCGTGACACCTCGCTTGGATTCCTCTTGAGTAGTGTGTTCTTACTGTCTCACAGATCATTGATCATCTTCCTCAAACTTTTCCGTCTACTCGGATCTTCCTCAGCCAAAGCCCTCTCAGTCAGCACTTGCTTGATACGACACATCGTCCTGCGAACCTATATTTCAAGACGACACTCCGTCATTCATCGTGTGTTTCATGCACAAACTTCTCGTAAGAACAGCTTCACAGGCACAGAACAAAAACAGAACAAGATACTGAAGCAGTGTAACTAGTCAGGGTTTATTGAATGCAAGTGTTAACATAAGATGGAGGTTACACAACCGAAATAAGAGGACCCAAATTTCATGAAAATAATAGTGCAGCAAATGCCTCAGGACTAACCCAGCTTAAAAACTGAATAGTGCTCAGCTTGCTCAAAATTATTGATCAGAACAAGGATAGGAGGAACTGGGACCAGGACTATATTGGAGTTTAATCATTTCAAAACAAAGAATCGCTGGCTAAGTAATGACAAACAATACACCGAAATTTACCTTAGGAAACCGTTCTGGATTTGGCATTCGCATGTTTTGCGAAGTCAACATTTGTTTCTGCGATAGTAACATGTTCTTCTCCTTCAAACAAACATACCATAATTGATGCAAATCCTCCCAAGATTTCTGACGTAGTTCATCTGCTTTCCAGCTACGACCTGCAAATTGTGCACATACGCGATGAAGCTCAAGAGTGTTCAATGCACGCCTTTCAACCGTGACAAGTACGAAGAACACCTCCGATTTACATAAAACGTGTCCAACCCTAACACCGATCAAAAAGTCGAAAGCCAGGGTAAATATTCAGAAAACCTAAACCACCGAGACTACACAATTACGCACTCCACGGTTTCGTAAAAACCATCGCGACTCTAAAACACACAAAAATTCAGAAAATTCTGGAGCGCGAAGCGCGCAATACTTTTCTCATCTCCGCACTCCACCGTCTCACGAACAAAACACCACGAAATAGACAACAATCGAAGGCAATCGCTGTATACCGTAAGTAATGTTGGCATCCTGGTTGGGATCGCGGCCGGCCTCGAAGAAATCCGCGAGTCCTGTCCTGGTCCTCTGTGCAGCGTTGGCCACCAGGGGCCTCCTGAGCAACCTGGCCAACATGGTGAGCGACGATCTGTCGTCGTGCTCCTGCGACCTTGACCTGCAAACAGAGCTCGGGCGATAATGCACGCGAGTGCACCAATGCCCCAAACCCTAAAACCCTAAACCCTAAACCCCAGTGCAGTGTGCACTCCTCACTTTCTTCACCGGATTAAGCTAAGTAAAGTTATGTCTGGCATTCCTGTTCTTTTCCCTGCTGTGTAAGGTGGAGGACCAGTTATTATCAACGAGGGCATCAGAAACTGTAGGATCTACACCATTGCTTCATTTTGAGTTTAGAATGAACCTCCGGGTAGATCCTGCGGTTTCAGGTTTCCACGTTGGTTTCTGGTTCAGAAGTGCATTGTTTTTGCGACAAGATATAGTTTAAATTTTTTTTCTTTCAATTTTAACATTTTGAAATAATATTGAACATTGAAATAATCCTTTCATTTATTCATAGAAGTTGAATACAGAATAATATAAAAATCTTTGAAACTTCTAATCAGTATTTTGTACCTATTTACAATTTGATGTTTTTAAATAATAATTCTAAAGGATTCCATTTGAATTTCTAACCATGCGTTTCCAAAACCAATGATCTTCCCATATCAAAACCATCTTTTCAATAGAAACACCTTTAGTTTCTGGTACAAAGAAATAGATAAATAATGTTGCAATAATTTCCCACACCGCGAAGAAGATAAATGCTCCATATTTGAAAGAACAAAGTATTGTCAAAAATACTTGTCCAATGATAAATGTCAATAATAAGTTGACGGAGACCACAATTGCTTGTCCAGCTGATCGAACTTCCATAGGAAGAATTTCACTTGGAACCAACCATCCCAGAGGACCCCATGACCATGCAAAGCCAGCAACAAATAAGCATACCAAAACAAGTACTCCGGTACCATATGCTTTTGAAAGAACCACATCACCTCCAAATTGAGTTCCCAATATCCATGCAATAAAAATCTGCAAGATTATAAGAATGAAGTACAATCTTGACATCAGAAACTTAGTTTTTTTTAGAACAGACCTTTGAATGTTTTATTACAATCATTAAGTTTTTAAATGTTAAATAAAAATAATCAATGTTTAACATAATATAAATTTTAAAGATAAATATTTAAAAAAAATTAAGTCCAAAAAATAAATAACATATATCATACCTGACAAATGATCATTTGTACTCCACCTTCCAAAAATAATGCTCGTCGACCAAGTTTATCAACCAAGACTATAGAAACAATGGTTGAGAGAATATTTACAACCCCGAC
Source organism: Ceratodon purpureus (assembly GCA_014871385.1). Taxonomy (NCBI): domain Eukaryota; kingdom Viridiplantae; phylum Streptophyta; class Bryopsida; order Pseudoditrichales; family Ditrichaceae; genus Ceratodon; species Ceratodon purpureus. Next base: position 2,684,755 of record CM026427.1, on the reverse strand, counting down.
AATTACTGCTGAGTATAGAGATGCATCAGCTCCAAAGCCAATGGTATTAAACAAAACTGGAGCATAAAACATTACCACATTAATTCCACTCAATTGTTGAAATAATGGAATTAATATTGATAATATAAATTGAGGGCGATATTTTTTACTTAATAGTGTCTTATATGGATTGGTCACCTGCAAAAATAATTAAATTACTTTGATTAATTTATCTAATTAACATGTTTGATACAACTTTGATTTAAATTAAAATGAAATAAAATGAAATTTGAAGAATTTAAAAAATTTAAAATGTTCAAAATTAAAAGTAATAAATATTGATATACCTGATTGGCCATATTCGTAGCTTCAACTATGTCTTCATATTCAGTATCAATATTTTCAACTCCACGTATCTTACGTAAAATACTTTTTCCTTCTTCCTTTAAATTTCGCTCAATTAAACTATTAGGAGTTTCAGGGCAAAAAATACCACCAAGAATTACAATAATAGCAGGTACACTTGCAAGGCCCAATGAAATCCTCCAACCATCTTTAGACATTTTTGATGTTGCATAATTAATCATATTAGCAATAACAATCCCAAGAGTTATCAAAAATTGAAATGCTATATTTAATCCTCCACGCCATTGTGATGGAGCCATTTCAGATAGATACATTGGAACTGTCTGTTCATGAAAATCAAAATTTAAATGGATTAATAATGTGGATGATTTTTTAAAAAATAGAAAAAATAGAAAAAATGAAATATAAATTAAAAATTAAAAATGTAACATAATTATTAAAAAATATTTAACTTACCTGAGTAGCACATCCAACACCAACACCAAGTAAAATACGACCAATAATAAGCATAGCAATATTTTGTGCCGCTCCATTCAAAATACCACCAATAAAAAAAGTAATGCCTCCAAATAACATTGATCGTTTCCGCCCATATTTACTAGCCAACCATGATGATCCAAAACCACTTATCAATCCTGCAATGTATAATGATGAAGAAAAGAATTGAAGAATTTGGCTATCATATTTACAATAATCTGTCTCCTTTGCAGTATGCTTGTGTTCATAAACACTTGGAAAGAATTCCAAAAGAAATTCATCCATAGATGTCACACCACCTGTAAAAATAACATTACTTTAATTAAAATAATTTTAATATAATAAAAACAATTTCAATATAATATTTTATAGCTTTTATATATAATTATTAGATTATAATTAAATTTAAAAATCTAAATAATAAAAAAAAATAAACTTTGAAAATTCACCTGATTAAACAAAAAAGTAAAAACTATATAGAACTTTACCAGATATTCCGATGTCATAGCCAAAAAGCAATCCACCACTTGCTCCAATAATACATGCAAATAGCACATACAATGTAAATCGCCCCCCGTAATTTCCTTTTGAAGTGTGTATCATACTTCCAGCCATGGTTGAAAATTTTCCTAGAATATAACAAAAAAAAGATCATTTGATTAATCACTTTTATATAGAAAAAAATTAAAATAAAAATGAATATTTAAAGTAAAAGCAATGTATATTGAAAACACAATAAAAACATGTACAAATGAATGAACAATACAATGAACAGTTAACAAAAAAGAATTAAACATTAAAGAGATTATTACCTTTGTATTTTGAAAGTTCAATATATTTAAATTAAAATAATATATAATATATAAGTATATTTCTCTATTCAAAACCAACAAGTAAATGACTCAAATTATATAAAAAATATATAAAAAAATATAAACCATGTATACATATATATACTGTTTGAGACAGCTAAATTTGATTTATTCAAACTCATGTCTTTTAAACTTTTAGTTCATTAATTTTAAATTTAGCTTGTTAAAAAGAAATTCTTTTAGCAAAGAAGTTATCCTTTCCAATTACAAGTCAACATTGGTTTATTTTTATAAAAAAGTATTTGAATCATCTTATCTTTACTATCATTTATAACTATTTAAATATTATATTAGATTCTACTTTTAGACGAATTTGAATTAAAAAATAATTTAAAAATAACCAATAAAATATATTTAAATTTATAAATATTAATTAAGCATAAAATCTATAAAAAAAAAGTCCTGAAAAGTAAGCAAAGGAGCGGAAGAGACAGTTAGGGTGTGAAAGGCCAGAGTGGTTCAAGAGAAGTTCAATACTCAGACTGATGAGTGATCGCTTCTTCATATCAGGACATACACACACACTCTCATGAGATAACACTCGTTAACACAGTCTCATTCCTTGCCATCTCAAGCCTTGATCAGTTTGTCATTGACAAGGTGACGTTACATGTATTATATGCATGCCCATATCATGCACTTAAACTTAAGTTTACACATACATGGCATAATTAACTTCGTATTCTAGCAATACACATAATAGTATTTATCTCTTGAAACCAGAAACCTGATGCAACCTCGATCGGCACAACAGGTTTAAGTCAAGCTCAGATCTCTATTAATCAAAGCTTTTAATCACATTAATTGTCATGGAGTTTGAGAGCTTGTGTGGGATATAAACAATGGTGGCAGCTGCAAGGTGTGATCGATTTTGAGCCCAATTTTGGAGGCAATGTGATCATGCATTTTGTGGTGCAAGGGAAGGTGTAACCTAAAATTGGAATTAATTGAGAGGGAAGGAATTTTGGGGAAGTTATGTGGTGAGATTCTAATTGTCACAGTGAGGTGGTGGTGGAGATGAGATTGGTGGAGAGAGAGATGTTATGTTTGCAGGGGATGTGGGTTTTTTGTGTTTGAATCTAGTTCAATGAGATGGGTTTAGGTTAAGCTGTTGAGGGTTTGCATTGCTGTGGAGTTGGAGGGGTTGCAGTAGGTTATGGATATGGTTGCAGAGACAATGTGCATCTTGCTTGCACACAGTTTGAGAGCAGAGGCGTGACTTTGAATTAGAATCGAGAGGAAAAAAGTGGAAAATCTGATCATGAGATAAATTTTTACACGAAGAGCTATGAGACCCGCAATTGGTACCACGATGAAGGCCAGCACTAGCAGTGCCACAGTGATCACGAAGAGGAACAGGAGCACACGGAGAAGAGGGGCAACTGCGCCGGAGAGGAGAGAGCCGGAAGGAGGAGAAGACAGGGGGGAGACAAGGGCAGTGGGAAGGGGGAGAAGATATGAAGAGAGAGCAACGGGGGCAAGTGGAGTGAGGGGGATGCGGAGAGGGGGCGGGCGGGACGAGCGGACTCAAGGCTTCAAGCTCCCGAGGTACCCGAGGGTGGCAAGACTCGACGCTGGGAGGATGCGCAGGGGAGACGCCTCAAAGCCCCACTCTCCTCACCCCGGTAAGTTACTGCTGTAGACCTAAAACTACTCCCCAACCAGAGCTCCGCTCTTTGTCGTTGGATTCTGATTCTGATTTCGATTTTGATTTTGATTGGTACTTGCACACGAAGCAATGTGGCTTCGGAAGTTGATGATACATATTGACTGTGAACAGAGGAATGTTGAACGTAGAATGTAAAATGCAAAATGTAAAAGCAACAAGTTTGGTGTAGTTGTATATAATGCTTGGAGGTGAACCACATAGATGTATTATTTTATTATGTGTGAGGTTCGAAGGTTGAGAGGAGAGGCAATCATACAATAGAATTGCTTTATGTTTTATTACTGTAATCGCTTACATGTTTTTTTCTACCTTTTCTCACAGTAAGGTTATCTGATTTTTGCTCAAGTTGATCGTGTCCTGCAAGTGTGCCGCTCGAGTCCTCATCTTCATCCTAATCTCAACAACCTTGATTAGTTCTGGGCTTGATTAGATTCCCGTAGTAAGATCACACCAGAACTACAGCGTTGTAATTTCAATAATTTCCGTATTACAGTACAGCGGAGTGTTGCACTGTCTGTGGATTGGTTCAATTCCGTTCCTTCGTTTTTTCAATGCAATTTGAAGGGTGATGATAATGGTGAAGGAGGGGTGGTGAGACTTTAGTGGCCGAAGAGTAATGTCCTGTCTCTGACCAATAGCGTCTTATCGCCAGGGAGGAAAATATCTCTGAGGGGCACCAGGAAAGGGACCGACAGCCACCAATTGCAAATTGTCCATTGTGTGTGTCAATCATTGAGCCACTCTTTGCGAATCCCACCTTTGCTGGAGGTTTGAAGTTTCTAGATGCAGTCTTGTACAATTAGAGTTGCGCAAGGAAGTCGTGACAGTGGTTGTTTGTGATTGTCTCTAAGAGTTGTGGGTGCTGGGGTGTGGAGATGGCGACCATGGCTCATGTGGCGGGGAATTCGGCTGCATTTGCAGCAGGGAGCGGGATTGGCAATGTGCTGCCGAAGCTAGAGGGTAAGGGAGGGAATGTGTCATCGAGTGCTTTTTTGGGGCGCAAATTGGTGGCTGGAGTTCGTGTGAAGGCCGCAGTGGAGCAGCAGTCGCGTAGGAGGCGGGGTGTGGTGGCGTACGTCGCCCCCAGTACGACTGAGAGATCAGTGAGTGAGCCTGCCGAGGTTGCTAATGGCGTTGCAGAGAGCCAGAAGGGAGGGGAGTGCTTTGGCGTGTTTTGCGTCACGTATGATTTGAAGGAGGGTGAGAGGCCGGAGACATGGAAAAAGACGGTGCGGGTTGCAGTGTCAGGGGCGGCTGGCATGATTGCCAACCATTTGTTGTTCAAGCTTGCGTCTGGGGAAGTGTTCGGCCAGGACCAGCCCATTGCGCTGAACTTGTTGGGGTCGGAGAGGTCAAGGGAAGCTCTGGAGGGGGTGGCTATGGAGTTGGAGGATTCTTTGTTCCCCTTGTTGAGAGAGGTGAACATTGGGATTTCAGCTGAGGAGGTCTTTGCAGACGCTGATTGGGCGCTTCTCATTGGGGCCAAGCCTCGGGGTCCAGGGATGGAGAGAGGTGATCTGCTTGAAATCAATGGAAAGATCTTCGCTGAGCAGGGCAAGGCTCTGAACAAAGTTGCGAGCCCAGATGTGAAGGTGCTGGTGGTTGGCAATCCGTGCAACACAAATGCTTTGATTGCGCTCAAGAATGCTCCACGTCTGAATCCCAGGAATTTCCATGCCCTAACGAGGTTGGACGAGAATCGAGCCAAGTGCCAGTTAGCTCTCAAGTCTGGTGTCTTCTATGACAACGTCTCGAATGTTACAATTTGGGGTAACCACTCTACCACACAGGTCCCTGACTTTTTGAATGCCAAAATCCATCAAGCGAGGGCAGTGGATGTGATTCAGGATGAGAAGTGGCTCAAGGAGGAGTTTACTCCTAGAGTGCAGAGAAGAGGAGGGGCACTCATTCAGAAGTGGGGTCGATCCTCCGCCGCGTCAACAGCTGTGTCAATTGCAGATGCAATCAAGTCGCTCATCAACCCCACTCCAGAGGGTGACTGGTTCTCATCTGGAGTATACTCGAATGGAAATCCCTACGGAATAGCCGAGGATATCATCTTCAGCATGCCATGCCGTTCCACAGGAGATGGGAACTGGGAGTTGGTTACTGATTGCGAAATCGATGACTACTTGTACGAGCGCATCAAGAAGAGTGAGGACGAGTTGGTTGCAGAGAAGAAGTGTGTGGCACATCTCACTGGTGAACAGAATGCCTATTGTGATCTTCCTGATGGCGATACGATGTTGCCTGGAGAGCAGTAAATCTACATGGTATTGAGTGTGGGTTTGCATTTCTAGTGATGTATGTTCTCCAGGGAGCCGAGTGTGTCTTGTGAGAACACTAAGCTATGTTAAACTTTAGACAATAGTATAGTGGATTGTAATGGCAAGATAGTCTGTTGTAATAGAAGGAGGTGTGCGCTTGTAGAATTTTTTGGTTGAGTTTCTCTGCAACTGTACCCTTCCATTTTGAGACTGAGGTCTTGTCACGGAATCATTAGAATTCATATCAAGGACGTCTATCAGAAGTGGACGGATTCAGCTCTAGGTTCTCCTTTGTGAGGTGATTGTGAAATCGGTTCTAGGTTGTAGCTCCTGCTTGTATAAAAGGGCAGTGTAACTGCACTTTGTTAAGTTATGAGGTGACCCAAATAACATAGGTAAGTTAATCAGCAGGGAGTTCCTCAGATCAAGAAGGTCCATGTGAAAAAGCAGAGTCAAATAATATACATTGATTACAGCTTGAACAATTGCACTCTTTTTTATTTTTATTTTTTTTAAACGCAAAACACTGTTTTTTTTATTAGGATTGAATTGTGTCATCTGCTAATGCTCATCCCCGCCAGGCCCGCTACTATTACTCATCATCTCTTACCTGTTGACCTGCTTTCATTTTGAGAGGATCTTCCAAAAAATCCAAAATAGTGCTGCCTTCTGTCGAGACTACGAATAAACAAGCAACAGATGCGCTGTTGGTTATATTCCAAATGGCTGCGATTGCCTGTCCACGATCAAGTTTATCCTTTGCTACAGTGGACGAGACTTTGAAGGTTCGAACAATCTCCCCTTGGTTGCAGCGTCATTTTAAAAGACCTCAGAATTAAGAGGACCATAATATAGTCTTTTGAAAGGACCTGATACTCTGAATTCTTTACACTATTAACCTTGTATTCCTGGATAAGTAATTTTGAGAAAACTAATTTGTGTTTGAAAATTTTCAAGTATAATAAACTATTTGATAACTTATTTCGATTGTATGTCATACCACCTAGAATGAGAGAACACTTTCAAAAGAACATCTTGCAGATGTGTAACACCTCCTATTGGTACAGAAAAGAGAACCTTCATAATATATATGCATTCTTCTGTGTATCCTTTACCCTTCAATTGAAATTGTCAAATGACAATATACACTAGCACTAGTAGAAATCGCCTGCAAGTACACCAGGGATTGACACCGAAATCAAACAACGGTGTTCATTTGGATTTAGCAAGATGTTCTGATTGGTCATCACGAATTTTTGGTGTACATCCGGGAGCTTCTTGGTTTTGGCCATGGGTAAAACGACTGACTGGCCCACAGCCCGAAATACTCACCAATCGTCTGCACTGGCACAATCCGGATTCCAAGGTGCAGTGATTGATCAGTAACATTCATGTCGAGGTATTTTTAGGTTCAGTAATCGGAACGGAGTTTTTACAAGAGTATCGGTGAGGAATGAAGAACTTTCTGTCATCCACTGCAGTCAACTATATACTGTTCGGTTACTATGCAATGTCTGGTAACTTCATGTGCATGCGAGATTTACAGAGGGCCGGCGAACTTCAAAACACTGTAGCAAATTTTTCCCGGATATCAACAGTAGTCCAAACACACTGGAATCTAACCGCTGTAGAGAATATACATATCGTGCATGGGCTCCAGGAGGAGTTCAAACGACTGTGCTGTTCATGAGATTGCCATTACAGAAATCTACAATCCTGAATCCCCTTGAATTCGCTGAAATCACACTATCATCTATTGATCCGAAGGAAATTCAGACGTCAAGAGACACAAAATCTGGAGAGACGTTCTCCATTGTTTTCAAAAAATATGCTGTCTGTAAAATTGAACTACTCTATCTGAATTCAGCCTCGAACTTGTCAACGTCGAACCAGAATCTCACTTGCGGTAGATATTCACAGAAGGGTGAACCGAATTCTGTGCTCACTCCTATATGTACTCCCTCATACTTATAGAGTCGCCAACAAATCGCCCAGACCCCGCAGATGCTTGAGAGACATGTCCAATACTTCCACCTTCTCCTTGAGCATTTCCTCGGCCGCAGCAAGTTCCCCTGTGCTATTCCCCACAAGTTCCTTCTGTTTCTCAAACTTCAGGTCCCAGGACTGTAGCTCTGATTTCTCGTCGGCTGCTTTCTCCATCCAAGAGTTTACAAGGTGCTCGCACATTCTCACAGCTGAATTCCCCCCCGGTCCTCCGCCTTTGGTCGCTGATGCACCTACGTCAAGCTTGTTCGCGTTCATTACTTCACGTGCTCGTCGAAATTGAACAGAGGCCTTCTCGTGTCTTCGAGTCTTCTCCAACACCTTCCGTTCAAGCAAATTGAGACGATGTCGTTGTTCTGACAAACACTTCCGAAGTTTGTTGACCGAATTCTGCACATCATGCTTTACCTTCATCAGGCGGACGCGTTCGTTGTCAATACAAGCGGTGAAGCTGGGGCGGAGTAGAGTCAAAGCCGAGATTTGGTCCGCGTCCAGAGTCACGGAATCTGCTACAGCTCCGTTGTTGACCACTTCGACATCAGGACGAGGTACTGGTGCTTGGGAAATCTTTGGAGTACCATCCGAATTCGCCATTTCAGTAAGGACGAGCCCGAGTCCAAGAGGTCTCTCGGTTACAACGGCGTCTGGGGGGTTCTCAGGTGCGGGAGTCTCCGTCTCCTCCGTCTGTGATGCTTGTACTCCCATGGAACTCCCTCCCTCTGCATTGAGGTGGCGAGCTATGGCGGCGGCCAGAGGAATTTTTGCCTGCGACAATGCAATTCGAAGCTCAAAGGACAAATCCCAGCATTGCACACTGAAAAATCTAATTGGCGACCTAAGTGGAATGAAAACGATTAAACACCAGGGACTACTACGAGATGGTTGATCGCCTTAGCACACACACAAACTAATTAGCGACCGCCATAGCCAAGGAAACTGTAACAGGGGATTTATCTTGCAACGTCCAATTGACAGCAAATCAAAACAGACTCCAACATTTCAATGATCAGAAGACGGGGTGGAAAATACCGAGCGATGCGCCATGGGCATGACTACGGCGAGAGCAGGGAGTGGATTCTCGAGTGCCTTGTACTCCGGGAGCAACCTCGGTATATCGGACTGCGACTGGTGGGGGTGAGTTGCTCGGAAGGCGAAGACAGCCCAATTCACCTCCATACCAAGCGCCTCGACAAACAATCCTCTTGCAAAGTGGAATGGCAACACTCCCGACACGGGCCACGGCTGCTGGAGCACTCGCGAATACAGTTGACGCACGTAGATTTCGTAAGACGGGAGCCCCTGGTCATCGAATACGTACCCCCGTGCGCTGCGATAGCCAAAGTAATCCGCCAATGCAGTGCGAGTCGGCATGAATTCGGAGGGAGTGACCATCGGTATCACGCCCCGATTATGGAGGCGCATGAACGCCACGAACCAGGCAACCGAGGCCTCTTCGACGACTTCCATGCTGTGGAGACTAACGGAAGACCTGTGGTAACCAAATTACAAAGTCAGTGTTGGGTTCATGGGAAAATCGAGGACACGCCGACGAAGCTAATGGCAGCTTCAGCACGCGACTCAAACACATCAAAACTGAGGTCATACAGAATGGATTGCCGACCTTGAATGTCCTAATACTGTCGAACATGCAGCAAATCAGGGGAAGCAAAAATCTAACGAGTGCTCCGTAGAACGAGCAACGACTACTACGAAGGGCGGAAGCGGGAATGAATCAATAAAACACAGAGTACCACAGTGGAATAGCTGAGGAAGGATGGCGTTGCAGTAACCTCCAGCGAATGCGGGAATACCAACAACGATGCGGGAACTATGAGAGACGAGCGAGAAGAGAGTGACACTGTGGTATGCAGAGAAGTAGGTATAGGATCGCGGGAAGGAGAGCACTACTGCAGGTCCAGGACTGCGATGATTATTTAGGTGAATGCTGCATGAATCCTACACGTCACCAGCCGTCTGATTGATTGAATGCTGCACCAAGTTGTCACTCCACCATTTCCAGTATCCTCTCACTTCGTAGAGGCTTTTCGGTCGTGGAAATCAAGTCGGCATTATTTCTCGGACACAGCAAAATGTCGAATCAGGTGACATGTTAATTTACCACTGCTGGAATTAGTAAGGTTATTAGTGAGACCTGGACTTTACTAAACCCCTGATTATATTCTCACTAATTGGACGTGGTTTGGAACGGGAGTTACTAATCCAATCCACTGGTAAATCAAACTTTACGACAGGTGTGGGTAGCAGTACCTGGACCATGTCAGATGAGGGAGTCGAGATTAGCAGAGAGGACTTCGATTTTGAGAATTGTGGTACTGTAGAAACATGGCCATGAGATTCTGCATCACTCGCATCATGAATAGGGCGGAAATCAATAGGTACACAAGAGCGAAAAAAAAGCATCACCACTCTTGGATTCACCGGGAAACATAACGTTTGGTCTCTTCTTCGTACAGCCAAAGCAAATATATGACAGGACATGACTTAATATAAATCAGCGCCGCCACTGATCATGTTACAATGAGGTACAAAGGATGACATAAACTATTGGTATACATCATCACACATCGACCGTTTAAAACGAACATAGAGAAGCTGAAATTTACGGATGGAGGGCAAGCCCTCGTGGTGACTGTAACTGTTGAACGTAACTGGACGAACTGAATTTATGGAACGCAATTCACGAGGAATGAGAGCAACTGTGGCTTAGAACCATAAAACGGGGTTTCTGCTCTATTCTGTGATAATTAAATGGAGGTACTCTACAAAATCGTACCTGAATTCAGCAGCAATGTCTTGCCTTATAAGAAACGAGTGACCGATCTCTGACAAACGGGACCAGTTTCCTATTCACAGGAGTTGAATGTGTTCATTGCGAGTCCTATCCAGCTCTTCGAAACAGTTCAAGGATTCCAGTGGCTGTCCATTCGACGGGAGTCTTCACTCCATTCCCTTACTGCGAAGACATGAAACAGGGGAGAGAGGTTAATTACAACGAATGTCATGCAGAAGAGGAATTAAGTAAGCAGGAATAAAAATCGCCATATTGATCCCCCTCAATTGACTGAGTTAAATATATGTCTGATGCACTAAGTGTAGGATTTGCTACGTACCATACCTGGTCATGGTGAGTACATTGTCTCACGTAATTTACAGCATTGTATCATGAACTCCCGTCGAACATGTACCATTTATCGGTAAAGGTTTAGCAGGTTTAAGGTAGTGACTTCATATGCAACGGGAACCACTACTCTACATACGCAATTTCCACCTCATCCTCAAACTGAGTGTCCTCAAAGTGGCCTTCATCGTTCGGTTCTTCTTCTTGCTGCACGCGTGCAATGAATCGCTCTGGTGGCACCTCTTCTGCATCCTCATCCACGTTGTGAGATCCAGGTTGACTACTGCTTGCGTGGGTCGTGGATCGAGTGCTTAACGTAGGCCGACTAGAACCACCGGCCCCAAACACATAGACTTCCCTCTCTCCCTGGATTCGCTTGCTCCGTGGGTCGTGACGCAACACAACCTTCCATGCAGGGTCCACGGTATCTTGTACAAAAAAAACCTGTGATACTGTTGCAGGGAAAACGTATGGGTTCTTCTTCTCACATATCTCACGGCAATTGTATTGGACTAACCAGAAGCCGTACTGGTCTTTTCGAACCACTCGTCGACCCTGGTCTCTAGTTCTGATCCACGATCCCTCCATAACAACACAATTAACTCCCCCATATGTTACCAAAATGATGTTCTTCAAAATACCAACATCAATTTTGGTACACGTGGCTGAAGGTGGAATGGCCGCAATGCCGGAATCAAACGCCACAGTTGTGGTGCGTGTCTCGTCACTACATGCGAAATGACATCCATAAGCCCACATGGCGTTGAAAGCACACGCATACTGTGAAGGAGGACAATGCAGCGATTCTAGCTCTGGGGATACAGGGAAATCTGCCTCCTTCAACTGACGTACGTGAGAGTTCAGCCATGAGCTGAAAAGGGGAAATGCTGCTGCAAGCTCCACAGGGTATTGAATTGGACCTCCCCTTGGCCGACGAATCGATCTTGCGAATGCTTGGCGGGAGAGTTTATATATGTTTTTCTGCTCACTCCATTCTCTGCAAAGAGCCACTAGACTGTAAAATGGGTATAATCGTTCACATTTCTCTGCTCAATTCTTTCTCAGCATTAGAATAAAATGATTGCTACAATCTTTGGAAGTCGTTAATGAAGTTACAGTGCGGTGTGAATACCCCAAGAGTTCCTCCGTATGAATCGAATGTTTGATGATGTATTCGTGAATTTGTTCCAATTCCAGATCTGAAAGCAACTTCGGGCGGGGTGCTCCGAGTAGACACTCACCAGAGTCCTTGAGCTCTTCTTCCGGGTCCCATACCCTACTTTTAGCATGTTCATACAACTCAAAGTACTCCGTGCAGAAACCAAGGGATTCATCGATCATATAGCCAGTAGCCATACCCGCTTCAGGCTTAGACTTGTCTCTCACGTATTTTGTAAGTACCCCTAAGTACCTCTCGACAGAATAGCACCATCTTGCATGGACTGGTCCACAAATCTCCAATTCATCTACTAAGTGAATAACAAGATGAGTCATAATATCAAAAAAACCAGGTGGGAAGTGTACCTCAAGAAGGCATAACACCTCGGCAGCACATGTACGGAGTGGTCCAATCTCGGATATACGGATCACCTTCGCACATATCCTCTGAAACAGATTTCCCAGACGAATAATGGTTTCACGGACTCCACGGCTGAGATAGTTGCGAACAGCTGCTGGGAGGATTTGTTGAATAAGGATGTGATGGTCATGGCTTTTTAAGCCCATGAGTCGTTTCTCCCCTATGTGCTTAGTTAAAGTGGAGCTGTAACCAGAAGGCACCTGCGTACCTGAAACACGTGAGATGAAATCCACTTTTTCCGACTCTGAGAAGGTATAGGGCGCCTTTGGTTTGATGTAATTGCCAGAAGCACCCAGAACCAAGTGAAGATTATGCATTTTCCCAGCTTGAGCCATGTCCCGCCGTGTTTCTAGGGAATCCTTCTCTCCGAACAGATGCCGCAGTAGATTATCCGAGACGTTTCTCTCAATATGCATGACATCCAAAGTATTCCGAATCGGTAATTCCTACAATTGACACATCACGATGAAAGATAAGAGGTTACAAGCTGCAATATATACAACATGATTAATCGCATGGAAATAGTGAAATTCAGAAGCTAAATAATCAGATGAAACATCCAGTTGGTGGCTAAGTGCATTGAAATCAGAATATGCGGACAATACATGCACAATCCACATCCCAGGCGAAATTTACATGTCACGAATCGACTGCAGTCACGGATTACCAGCTTCCACAACCGCTATGTCGACTAGGACATAGCTGAGGAACCTGATCATAGTTTTTAAGGACGACACTAGGTTCAACCCTAGTTTTTAAGGACGACACTAGAGAACTAATAGCATGACTGTGAGTGTATCAGTCACCTTACACGATCCACTGTGACCAATGTAATTCGTAACGCAACAAAATTAATCCGCACTTATAGGTTCCAGACTGTATGGACAAAAATACGCATCACGGTAATTAATCTAATGGCAACCACATTATGGAAGCAATGAACAAGGGTTATACAGAGAGCATACCTTCCAGTAAGGTAAATCGAACAGCGAAGACAAACGCTTGATGCCCGATTCTCTTGCTGGGTTTGATGAGGCCGGGCCGACCTGAAGTTCTACCCAGCTCTCTCGTAAACGTCCCCATCGAATCACATCTTCTGCGGTCCTCTTCGGGGGTGGTCCTCTGCTCTCAACAGTATTATTGAACTCCGGTCTAGCAGCTCTCCAAGGGTGTCCATGTGGCAAGAAACAACGGTGTTGATCATCATACACATTTTTTCGCAAAGAAAGTGAGCGCCTTGAGATTGTGTTTGAGCCACACACGGGGCAACCTTTGTAGCCCTTCGTAACACAACCCGCCACTATCCCGTAGGCAGGAAAATCGTGCATAGTCCACATCAGAATAGCTCTCATATTAAACCGTCTACTCCCGTTATACATAGAGGCATCGTCAGTTTGCACACCCGTTCCCCATAGAATCTGTAATTCCTCTAGCAATGGCTGCAAATATACATCAAAACTCTCCCCGGTAAGTGACTTCTTCCCCGGAATAATTAAACTAAGCATGATAAAATGCTTCTTCGTGGTCATCCATGGCGGTAGGTTGTAGTTCATAATCAAAACTGGCCATGTACTCCAGGTGCTCCGTTTTATTGAAAATGGATTCACCCCATCTGTGGCCAATCCTAATCTGAGATTCCTAGGCTCATTAGCAAATTCGGGATACTTCCAATTCACAAATTTCCATTGGTATGAATCAACTGCTCCCCTCATTATACCATCCCCACTAACATGCCTAGCATGCCAAGTCAGGAAACTTGCCTGTAGAGGGGTGCTATACATTCTTTGCAATCTGGGGATCAGCGGAAACCACCTCAAAACCTTTGCCGGGACTCTAGACCTACCGACTTGTTTGTACCTCTGTGTACCGCATTTTGGACAGCTTGTGAAGTCCTTGAACTCCTCTCCACGAAACAGGACACATGTTAATGGTCCCGGACAGCAGTGTATGGTCTCATATGCGAGACCTAATTGATTCAGCACTTTGGAAGCCTGGTACTCGTTACGGGGTAGGGAGTTCACGGTTGGTAACATGCTATTGCTGAGAATAGAGAAGACTTCATTGACCAAGGTATTCGACGCTCCATGAGTTCTGAGACAATTTAGCAAAAGCAGCGTACCTCCCAACTGTGTGAGCTTTGAGCCAGCAAACAAAGGCGTTTTGGCACTCTCTTGCAGTACCTGCCGCTGTGTCGGTCGAGCTCCCTCCATTGCTGGTAGGTCATCATCTCCCATGTCCTCCTCGTCCCCTGCATTTCCTGGATTTTCGTTCGCCATGCCCTCCATACCATCTCTCATTTCCGGAACTCCATCAGACATGTCTCCCGACGCAGCTCCTGGCTGTGCCTCTCCTCCATTGCGGTCCATTTCGTGGTTCTGCTCTGCCACATCCACGCCGTCTCTCACGTCGAATGCATTACCCACCATTTCATCATACAAGTGAAATGTGTGTTGCACGAGTCCTTCGATATTCATTCCCTCGTCCAACCTTCTACCAACGTTCCTGTCGAGCATTCCACCTCCAGCTCCAAATTCCTCTCGTATAGTAGCATCCCATTCCACGTCACTGTCGTCCGGATTAAAACCCTAAAATGACGAATAAGGCACACAGACTCCATTCAGTAACCACGGGCTGCACCAGTTAAGAGTGACAATCTTAATAAAATAGACTGTGAATAAATACATACAACAGGCTGATCTTCAACTTCTCACCTCGGTCGATCCCCTGTGGAAGGGATGTCTGCCGTAAATCCTCAAATGTTCCGAGACAACTGACCTAAATCTGTAGGAATGATTTAATCCCATGCAGATGTTGCAAGGGCACTTCCTTTTTGTAGCACCATCACGACGTGCTATGTGCTCCTTCCGGTTGTTCAATTTCTCATCTCGAGCAATCAGCCGAGCTCTATCACTCGTCGGAAGTTTGCCAGCATCCGCCATCGTTCACTCTCTTCGACACGGCGGCGGCGTCACTGGGAGCTGTAACGGAACGGTCGTGGAGAATAGATAACGATGCAGCACAAACTCGACCTCCTCTCGGAACCAGCAGACCAATAAAGTATACAACAGTATTCATCCAACATCAATGAGAATATTATAAATTCATGTCGAGAAATTCATCACATCCAATCAACCAATTTGAAACATCACAGGATTTGGGACCGAGCAGAAGTACACGTTTCGTAGATATCGAATTCCATTTATTTCATAAATTTAAGAGAACACTTGGCATTCAAAGAATCCAGAAACAGCGGACACGTCAATGACAACGCAACTACTTTAGCCTGACTACACAATTATGGGCTACCTAAAACTCACATATCTCACGCTATTTCGTATATCACGATCTCTGATCCACTACGAAGAAAATCAGTATGTCCTATAAATTCCTGCGTACAACAGGACCATTGCGTTTAGAAGTTCGTGTGCGGCCTCCTCCGGAAGATTGAGCATTGCACATATTGCTCGGACAAGTAAAACTGTGGCAGCGAGGTGGATTTCCTTCGCCCAGACACGGAACATGAGTTCGTTCTCCACAGGCAAGACAGCTGACATACTGCAACCGGCCTCTACAATTCCGTCTTCACCTGAATTGCATACGGGCCATAAAGCAGCAGATCCGAGGTCGGGCATCCCTGCGAGGTCGGATTGATATTCATCTGGACCCTCCAGCGACGGCATGTCCTCATAAAACGGCTCAGACTCGGGGGTGGAGTGCAATCGATCCTGTACGTAAATGTCAACTGGCCAGGAAACGCCGAGAGTCCGATATCCCAAGCAAGTCCCACGACAAACCGACCCCGGAGTATGCAGGCTCTTGTAAACACATGTTGCTGCCTCCTCTACAGGACTTGGTGTCTCAACCTGCGCATCAAGATCCACTAATGAGCCGGGGATCTCTTCAGGATCCTCCATAACTTCGAAGTCCTTCAGCAACTCTTCTAAGTCTCCGAAGTTCCAAACATTCACTGTGTTTCCTTCCTCGTCTAACCTGCGAAATCGCAGATTGTGCAATGTTTGGGGACTCCAACCTTCCATTGCACTCCCTTGTCAGGACTAAAAACACAATCTAAACGATCGGAACGTATACCCCATGGTGCAAGAATCAGAGTTCTTATGAAATCAATGACAATGGAGCTTGGGATTCCGATGAGGGGATGAAACCTCACAGTTGCTCCCGACGTTCCCCACTGCCTGCGCCGTCACCTACCCGAGTCATAGACCTATCCTCAGCCCATGACCACGTAGTTCATCGGTGCTCAACCTAAACCTCAGAGATACTTCCAAACACATATCGCCCCTTAGCTCAGCGCACGCTCCCGCAAATAGCCAGGATCTGAAGCCGCCAACACGAAATTGACAACATTCCGCTCAAGTTTAGAATTTGACTACCTTTTCAGGAGCTTGCCATCACGTCGCCTTTTGACAACTCTATTTTCTAACTTACTCTAGGATTTTCTGCGATTTCAGTCACCGGCCGTCCCCTAAACCCTAATGGATTGTCTTCGTTTATCTCAGAGGGGGCCGTCCCTGAAATTTGATCCTTGGCCCTCCACTTCCTCTGACGGGTCTTGCTCGTCCTCAGTGGGATCTCGCAGTGTTTCGTCGGAGCCTTCTCCAAGATCTGTCAAGCGCCTTCGAAGGATGGCATTCCCTACAAGAATGGCGGCATACCCAGTGTTGGATGGGCAAGTCGTTACCGAACCATTAAGCGACCAGGTACGTATCCTCCTATATCAGTGGATCTCTCTATCCCAGTTCGAATTTCAATCGCAGACTCACTATCTGATTCCACTACCTGTCATTGTAGTATTGCAAACAATACTAATTGACTCACCAACTTTCACAGTCGGATGTTCCCTACCCCCCCCATAATCCCCCCCTTCAATCAAATTGTTTATAGTTTTGACGGGGTTAGGTCCAGCTCTTCAATCTGAAGTCTCCAAGAACGGAATCACATCTTGTAGGCAGCTCAATTTTGCACTCCATAAGGAATTCTTATTTTTCCAGCGAATGAACCTTATATCATGTAAGGGGCAGTAACTCATAATGTTAATTGGACTAGTACATGTACACATTTCCCCAATAACACCACTCTAGGTCATCTCTGCACTGGACTTTTAGTATTCAGATCTTCTGTAAAAGCTTATTTTCTAACAATCGAAGCCTACACGTTGCAGCGGAGTGGTGGAGATCCAGTACCGAATATTCAGCCACATTCGCAGACATACAGTGGCCAAGGAGCAGGGCAACCCCACTTGATTCAGCCTCAAACACAGTACCCTCCGCACTTCGGTACTATTCCAGCACAGGGCCCATGGTTAGATGATCTCCGCATGGCTCCAACATCTAAGCAAATTCTAAACCTCGAAGCTGCAGGTCCAGGCTATATCCGCATCCCTCTACAGCATGCCGCTCCGCCAGCACAAATTCGCCATGACAGCACGTCGTTGGAGTTCACCACCAACCCCTCGAACCAGTCCACGGACAGTCGACAGGAGGAGAACAGGAGGAGAACTGCTGCTCGCGAAGTCCATCGCCCCTACCTAAGAGAAATGGCCGCTGCTCATGCGCAGAACAGAGATCCGCACATTGTCGTACCAGTATGCCCATCAGGTACGGTACTTGGTTTAAAGAGCCCATGGCATAGAGCTGCACGCCTTAACGCTAGACAAACCTTCAATTTTAAAGTGAGAAGCTATAAAGCAAAAAGAGAGTATTGGAATTCCCAAGTAGAAGTCATTGCTCAAAAACTTGCTCAGAAGTTCACGTACTCTAGACCTTTGGACATAGCATATCTAGGTAAGTTCCTGAAAAATACTTTAAAGAATGATCGAAAGCAATGGAAAAAATATTTTATTGCAAATAATGGTTCGAGGCACCCCCGCTGCCTGATGGAGGCTTTCATAGAGTGGAAGAAATATTGGATTTCTGCAGAAGGGAAGGAGGAGTCAATTCAGATGACAGAGATGAGAAAGGGGAAGAGGAAGGCTCACAGTCCGGAGAACGATCGTTGCAACCAATTGGCTCCAAGCATTACTCCCAACCTGTACTTGGTATGGCTTTTGAACTCGTTCATTTCCCTGAATTGATGGGATATAATCTCAGAACCAAATAGATAGCGACTATGTGATTCCGACCCCAACGATGTTCATACACATTTTTGCAAATACTTATTCTACCGCTACTGTATGATCCGAATTACATCTCTTGTAACGTTTTCCTTGTCTGCAGGTTCAAGGTAGCACACCAAGCCGTGATCGCCCAGAGTACACGCATTCTCATGCCACCTACAACACCGATTCCAACACGAGTCTCAGTAGTGGTTTCCAATACAGCACACCCACTACTGGAGCAAATCAAGTGACGACACAGGCATCCGCGCGGGGACCTCGCCAGGAGGACCGCACCCCTAGTTTTCCCACGGTACCTGAACCATACACCCCTTATCTATACTGCAGCTTTGGCCGATAGCGCTGTTGATCTTTCTTTCCCGCATTTATACATTTAATATATGTTTAAGCATTTCGAATATATGAGTACATCTAGAAGTGTTGCAGTATTTTTTAGGCTAAAATCTAAGAGCGCTGTTCATCATTTTAACATCAGAACATAATGGCAATTATAGTTGAGAGGTTACCTTCTACTCACCTGATCGTCTTTTGTTTCGCAGCGTCCCACAACACCTCCGTATATATTGAGGGAGGGATCACGAATAAATGCTTTAGAGTGCACCGTGCAACGCATAGCGACCGATTTGAGCAGCAGCAAGGATCAAATCAGAGAGGTGAAAGAGCTTCTTCTCCGCTTGATTCACCCTCAGACCTCGAACTTGCCGCCGACTCCGTGTCCAGTACCAAACGCAGATGCGGGTTGTCACGGTTCAAATGTGCATGCCTCGGGGCCATGCGCATATAGCCCCGGTGACACCGTGAATCCACATGCGGGAGCAAATAGTGACATGCACCAAAATCCTACGGAAACGAGCATGCACACACGGAACGATTCGCAGGTCCTACCCCCAGTAGTACGAGTGCAGCAGACGACAGGACCAGGAGGAGTTGCTCCATCTCGCTCATGGGAGAGCGGTGACACCATACCGGTAACCCCCAACACCTTACTCCAGAACTTCACTAACAGAATGCCAGTGGGTGCTGCAGTGTCGACTGACATAAGCGCTTCAATTCGGAGCGGAGCCCTCGAACATTCTCCTCATCCCAGCATTGACACGATCAGTGAATACAGGGAAGCTAATCAGCGGACCCTGCCCTCCGACACCAACCCGACCACCGACTCTGGACTGGCAAACCTTGCGTGCACCAACAACGATGGAGTCAGTACCCGGAGAATGGCAGCAACAGCGGTAGCTGAAGCGACAGTCAGAGCACCACGCCAACGTTTTGAGTACGGTCTTCTCCCTCGAATTTGTGACAATCCACTGGCTGCTAATCGTCTATGTTATGTTCTGCATCCAGAGAAAGGTGACACGATAGTTGCAGAAGGAAGGACTGGCGGGAGTTGGAAGTGCAGGTCATCAAAGTATGGTAATCTCTGTAAAGATGGAGAACAAATGGTGCAAATTCACAAAATCATAGTCTCCAACCTACCTCTAGTTTTTATTGAAGAAAGACAGCCCTTCACATTACTCGACCACGCTTTAGTCAAGTCTTCCGGCAGCAGCGTCTATGTGAAATGGCAGTCGCGACTCTTGTTGAAGAAGCCGAAACCAACTAAGACGACGGTGTAGAATTAGGGTTTAGTATCAGTTTCACTTACAGCATTGTAATCCAACTCTTCCCATTCGGATCCTTTCTGATTACTATTGAAGAATGTCGGTAATATAAATTTTTGGAGTTACCAAACATCCAATCCCGATGTGTGTCATCTGAAAGGTTCGTGAGCTCCGGTATTGATACACCTGATTGTTGGTATACTTGTCCGATTCCATTTTACTGTTCAGTACATGCCCATGCACAATGCGACCTAATTCAACGATCACCGAACCACATCTGCAACCCTAATTGATTCGACACCCTAATTGCTTCGATCCGAATCTAGCAAATATAGTTCAGACACCATAATCAGCAGTAAACCCTAAACGAACATACCTAATTAAATCGCTTACTAATTAAACATGACCTAATAACATCGACAGACTGAGTAGGATGAAATCGCTTTTCCGTCTAGTCTAATACCCCGATTAGTTTCTGCGAGCGGGTATAAATCCGTGTGCACCGGTTATATCTTTCAAAACGGATATCATCGGGTATTGAAACGGCACTCGGGTAACAGACATGAGATCCTCTGTAGAACGGTCATGAATCGACATACGGAAACGGGTATTGAGAAAAGTGTATCAACTGCAGTACGTCCGGGCATCGAAGGAGGCGGATGTCAACAACCATTGCCGGGTACAGGAAAATGACACACGGGTAAATCAAAAGGTGGATTATCCAACTGCGTCACCATGAACAAATGGACAGAAAGTTCTCCATCCAAGACATCGTCACGAAACATATTTACCGAGCAACTGGTTTCACCTCGGCAGTGAACAGCGAGACCCACGTGACTAAAGGTTCGAAACTGGCTGGCATCGTGGGGACCACTGCTCAAAACTCGAACCCTGGACCTGTTCCCAAATTGGAATTCCATACTGCCGGATTACACCGAAATGAATTTGCACTACACCATTTCGCCCAGCCCCTTTTAGCCCAGTTTTCGGTGTTCAGGCCGGTGTACTTGCAGGCCATTTCTACTAGTGTAGTTTCTCCTCCAATAGTAGACTGAATGAAGCACAATTCTTGAATGAAACACAATTTCTGCCAAGTAAAACTCAATTTAACAAAATTGAATTTTTAACGTTAGTGTCAAAAAATCATGCATATTTACCAACCACGTAGCTATTTACTTTGAGCGTAAGTTTTGGTGAAAACAATATTCAACCGATCACAAGCTAATTTGTAGGCTTGGAAGCCTAGCATCGGCCTTTGCAGATTTGTGTTATATTGTGTCTTATTCATTACCTCTTCATTACTTCTTTGTTAGCGCAACAACATTTACTTCGTAGGTTTCAATGTTCTACATATTATGGTCTAATTGCCTAAAGTTTTGTGCAACTTCAACTGAGGCTAAAGTTTCATCTTCTCTCTTTGGCGTAACAATGATGGTTTCGCTAGTATCAGCCACAATTATTTAGGCTTTGGGTTCCTTTATGACTGGTTTATCTTCTGGTTGATATCTTGAATGAAGAATACTTACATAGAAGCAGTCGCTTAATATTAACAATATACTATCGATTCAATTTGAAGATTACTTTTAATTTCAACTACTTTAGAGGATGAATTGCTTATTAGTATCAATATGAGAGTTTACAGGGAAGAGTGCATGAATTGCTTATTTATGTTTATGCAAAATTTATTTATCATAATTTTCTATTCCTTTTAACCCCTAAATTTTCGAGCTCTACAGTGACATCCAAACGACGTTTTCTGAAATCTTTGTACAATTTTTCTTGAAACTTGAAAGTGAAAAATCCAACCGTAGGATCTTGTTCAGAGCCATCCAATTAGTCCACCCTCCAAATTTTATCAATTCTGACCGTACGGATCTTGAGATATATACAGTCAAAGTTTCAATTTTCACAGAAAGGAAATTTCCAGAACGACCTGAATCTGGTCGCTTGGATATTTAGGGGTTAAAATGAGTCTAAAACTTGCATATATCATTGTTAAAATAGTGGGTTTTTTACAACTTATACTTAAGTGTTAGCTTTCGTGCTTTTTTGCAAATATATATTTTATATTTTCAAAATTCTATGTTAAAACGTTTCTAAGCATTGGTTTTCTTGAAGGTTGTATAATGATATTTTTTGTATGCAAATTGTTGAAGTATAGATGATGGGTGCATTAAAAGGAATATAGTGAGACAACGGATATCCTTATGAAAACTCAATCTCATTTAAGTTTAATTGTTATGAAAAAATATAAATTGGGATGTAATATGATAGTTAAATTTTAGTTGCTCTAGACGTGGATTAGCTATGCAGTTGATATTTTTTCATATTTTTTTGTTTAAAGGCATATTGATAAGTATAGAGATTAGAGGGTCAATAGTAAGTCATAAGAGGAGTAAACATATATAATGAATTCAGGAATGCAATCCTGCGAGCAACGAGCAGCAAGCAGCGAGTAGCGAGCACTCAATTTTTTTTTCGATTTTTTTTTCTTCGCAAAAAAATACACTGTGTATTACCGTGGAATCTTTAGAGAATCTTTAGAGAATTTTTAGGGTAAACCCTAATAAGATTCCAGGAATATTCTTTTGACATAAAGACCTCAAACCAAATGTAACTAAATTTAAAGAAAAAACAAATCCGAATTCAAAAAATTGTAGCAACGGTCACTAGATTTAATTACAACGGTAATTTACAAAAATGGGTCACATTATATGATGTGAATAAATGACCATCTACTCTCGGATCCGAGACAGGGAGAGAGAGAAGTGCTGCAGTTTTCCGCTTCCCATAGAGCTTATCAGCCAAATTGCGCAACACTGATTGTGATAGTGGAGGATCCGAATCAGCCATCTTTGAGATTGTCAATTGTCAATTGCCAGTATGTCCCCGGCCTTCACTTCCTCTTTCGCTCAACAAACTGCAACTTAACAGGCTCTCGGTGTCTAAAACCCATGTCTCCCTCCCTCGAGAGCTGGAACGGACCCATTCAGACCTAACCATTAGAGTGTAATTGACTCAGGATCGACTAAAACTTCACATGAACTCCGCTATATCCAATGATCCACAGGGTATCATAAATCCTACAACGGAACGCCTCTTTCGCCAATGAACTTAAATCGAGTTAAATAAAAAAAAAACTAATAGAAACTGTAAACCTTAGGCTTTCGGGGAAGCAAAGCGAGTGCACAATTCCTCCTCGCAAATCCTCCCCGGTA
This sequence comes from Ceratodon purpureus, assembly GCA_014871385.1. Taxonomy (NCBI): domain Eukaryota; kingdom Viridiplantae; phylum Streptophyta; class Bryopsida; order Pseudoditrichales; family Ditrichaceae; genus Ceratodon; species Ceratodon purpureus. The sequence goes on along the minus strand of CM026427.1, from coordinate 2,661,454 downwards.
AGGTCACACCCTGGGAAAGGCGACTAAAGACTGGCACACTAGGAGGCCTTGATCGCACATGAAACCACCTGAACGGATGGGTTAATTCTCCACTCAAGAGCTTCCAAGGGACGCAGACGAGATCAAAACCCTGAGCACTATGAACTGCTTTTAAGTAAACCCACATGTGCAGTCCTCATCAAGCTCACACTCCAGCTCACCCTGCACAGCACTCCCTCAAAGCAAACTCCTGCGCCTGTCGTCGATGCAAAACCACGTTGGTTCATTGCCTCTGGAATATTCTCCAGCCGAATTTCGCTCCCACTCAAAGCCCACCTGGTGAAAATCCTCCCCTGGCAATTGCCGAAACCATTCTGCTCACACCCCATTCAGCTCCCCACTGCCCATTCCCTCCATCACTGATCTCCCTCCACCAGCTCCAAACTCCCTGCCCATTCTCCCAGATCGTAACCTCAACCCCCATGCATCATCCTCAACAAAAATCACACCAACAATCAATCACACGCACCTCCCCATCCTCCACTGTAACTAAATGCTCCCATGCATCTCATCTTACAATCTCCACACCCATCACAGCACACCACATCACATCACATCACATATATAATTCTATTATATTCTCAAACCAGACCAGACCATGGCATGCCCAACAAGAAGAAGGCCATGCAACAAACAAAATATGTTAAGATGATGATGATGTCCCACAAATGAGCTTCTCAGCAAAACCACAACACCTTGAAAAGTCTACAGGCACGCAGTTCAAGACAAACCAGCACTGCGCTTCTTCTGGTAGTCTCTGTTAAGCTAAGTGAGTGAGCAACAAAGAATATGCTACCTATTGAACGCAATTCACCAATGTCCAAGCATTCAATTCCTCCCAAGTAAAACCAGTCTTGCTTTTCAATCGATTCACATGTTTCCAAGTCTTCCTGAGCAAACCTGGAAGAGCAATCCTAAGAAGAATCCCCATACAAAAACACCTAATCCTATCTTGCAGCTACATTGTCTACTTGGAAACTATGTTGGATATATCTCGTTATGGTTCATGGTCGACAATGCGTTTCAAACTGCATGACATTGCAGACTATGCTGAATGCCCTACAAACAACAAAAGGATAACAGCCCAAGAGTTCTCACTACAGAGTGTATGCCTAGCCAAGAACACGTCGGCTGGGTCACAGAAAGCAGTCACAGCACTGCAATGCCGGTCATGGGGTGGTCTTCAACGTGTTCTGATTCATATAGATGATCAAGTTCATGTCTCCGTTCGTAGCATGGTTCACAAAGATCAAAGTCAGGGCAAATGTCGCAATGCCAGCACTTGGTTGAGATCCGCGTCAACCCACAGCCATTACAACGAGCGTTACCGGAGGAGCAATACTTGGTAGAGTATTTACCATGATATGGTCTTCCATCGGGAAGAAGAATTTCAGAGCAACCGTGCAGCTTGAGCTCGTGCAGCAAAGAAATTTGCCTTTCGAATACAAGGAAAACCATCGTCTGGGGAAGAGAATTTGAAGAGAAATGTCTTAGAATGTTCTCTTGAATCGGACATCTTGGTGGCGGACAATCTGAACAGTTTTCTCTTGTTAAGCAACACCGTCATTTGATAGTGGCCATGTCACATCCCGCCATGGTGACAGGGATGCCACGTGAGCTGCAACGCTGGCAATGCTTTCGCTGACTTGTACGCTGATGTGGCGTTACCCTCTCGATTGGTTACATTCCTGATATGTACAAAGTGCGTTGAATTTGTTATAGAGCATCTACAATCTAAATCTACTGTGACTGAGACATTATCCTGTCGAAATCTACAATCAGGCACTGGTTCAAGGTGAGACATGTCGTGTGCCTAGTCTACTGTATCCATTGTCATGCATCGAATGAGTACTTCACAGGTGGCCTGTTGACGTGGTTTTCTTTTTTTTTTTTTTTTTTTTTTTTACGGAAGATGTGAAATTAAAAAATGTATTTTTTGGGCCGTCGAGATTGGAGGCCGAGGTTCAGTACGGACCGCACACGTGGTGCAATAGGGATATGACAACTTTTATAAATTTTCGGTGATGCATATGACGTCATAAAAGAATGCACATGTCAACGACCAATCAGAGACCGCTTAAATTATTTATTATTAAATAGGTACGGAACAAACATAATAGACGGCGACGTCGGTATATTCACCTACTAGTGGTGAACCAGATTGCCCAGAACTGGAATCTTGAACGATTAAATTTTCATAGCGATTTAGTTCCGAAGTTGAAGCTACAACGACATGAAAATTGGTAACGGATGTTTATGAGTACCATACTTCCTAAAAGAAACTGTGGAAATTACTGTCTTCTGTGGCAAACACTGGTTGCGTACACCGAATCTCCCAATGGTTGCGTACACCGGTTCTCTTCAAATTCTCTTCCCCATACAATGCTTCAAGTTCTGGAATGAACACATTTCTGCAGTGAAGAATTCGCTCCGACCTATTCAGTGCGTGCAGAGACGCACTTTGGAGGAGGAGCTTTGCACTTAAAATGAAGGTGTACAACATTCCGAATGAGCATTGCCGCATTTGTGGTCCAGGTCATAGCTCATACGTCTGTTCAGACATTAGAAAAACAATCGATCAGTCCATGATATCAAGCTAAAGAGACACAATTGGGTATTGAGATAAAAAAAAAGAAAAATGAATTGTTGCGTGTAGATATAATGCCAGTGCATCTAACAAAAAGACGCGATCAAAGTTTTTAAAATAATTCTGTTAAACACACTTACCACGCTTCTTAGGTTTAGGCTTACGTTCACTCTTCCTGGTGTTCGTGCTACTGTGAATTGTCTTACGAGGCGGAGGGGCTGGTACAGAGAATGGTATTGAAGAGTCTGCAGGAGTCTACAGTGGAAATGAGGATAAGAAATATAAGACAGTTAGTTTTACGGATCATTCTGCACGGTAAAACATCCATGTTATGTTTGCGACATTTGCTAGACCTCCACTTGAATCAGAAATCATAGAACTTCACATGAGCATGTGACCGATATATAAACAAAAAAATGTTCAACGCAGCGAAACTTACTGATGAATCTGGAAACGGCGGAAGTGTGTCCATCTGAGAACAGGCCCCTGGAAATTCATCCAACTCCTTTTTCTCCGAAGATGGAATATTAACCTCGACTTCTGGAGACAAGGCTTGTGAACGAGGAACCCCAGACAGACATGTCCTTCGCATATTACGAATCTGCAACACTATTCCATCTAATACAGGCTTAATCTCCGTAGAATCACAACCCGGAATACTCCTTAGCTCCGCCATTTGCTTCAGTAAGACCTTTCCAAGAGGGTGTTTCCGAGCGAACAGTATGTCCGGGTCGCTGGAATCTGACTCCGGGTCACTCTCCAAGACAGAAGTACGAGAATTTTCAAATTCTTTCTGAGACGAAGCTTCAGGCGTGGGAACGGCATTCCTCGTCACAACAGGTTTCTTAATAGGCAGGACCCGACGAAGAGTAATTGCTGGTCCATCCTCGGGGTCTCCAATCATTTCTTGAGAATGTGGGGCTGTGGACTTCAAAACTGTCGGAACAACGTCAGCCGAATTAGCAACATTACCCGTGGAAGCGGCGGTACTTACCTCTGGGATACCGCGGGAATTATCTCCAAGTCTGTCACTGGCCGAAGTGAGAGCTTGATCAGTACCTCCCCCCGCTACCCTATGACGTGGCCTCCGATCTCCACTTTTATCTCTTCTGACTTCCTCCTGAATCTCATCCGGGTCTCGTGTCCTGCCCAAGCGTGTACGCAGCCTCTCTGTCACTCCTGCTATCCCGATTGGCCCTGTCCGACCTTTGGTTATTCTGCACGCATTGGCATATCGCATCTGTTCCGACTTAGCTTTATGAGATTCTGAATTAGCCATAGTCACAAGTTTTGTCCATATTTCTTCACTGACCCACTGAGGTCGCTCCTCCTTGGCATCAATGAGCTTCATGAGCTCATGACGGTAAGAACTCAGTGCGGATCCAATCCGCCTACGCAACCAAGCGGAGTTCACATTGTCTGAGTAGTCGAAGTCATCGTTCAACCGAGAAATCAGGGTTTCCATTAGGTGATACGGTTGTTGGCGTATGTCAATGTATGAAGGGTCGAGACCTCGGACCAGTTTTGCAACGGTCTCGTTCCAGGTGCCGACTCCTCTACCGTACGGATGTCCTTCCTCATTTACACAGACGTAGTATCTCTTCTTTCCTGCCTCCACTCTCCGTTGAGCCGTGTCCTCACGAACGCGTTCCCTGTCCCGTCTATCCTTTCGGTCCGCACTCTCTTTTTTTATACTGAATGTATGAAGCGTGCATGATCCACGACCTGCTCCGTTTCTCCCCTGTTCAGACATGAGGAGATGTGCTGAGTCATTCCCGGGGGGGGGCGTTGCGCAGAGGGACCTTCAGTTCGTAACCACGGGATTCAAAACTTGAATGCTCTGCCCGAGATCCAGAGTAGGTTCTCGGTGACCTGTGCCTTGAGTACTGATTTTCCAATTCGAAAAGATCGGCATCCATCTTCTTCTGCGCGGCCGCATCTCGAGGAGGGCGGTCGTGACCTCTGCAGCCGTGAGAAGCGATGTCGTACTCTTTCTTCGAGCGGCGTCGTCCACGATCAGAGGAAGACGACGAATCTGAGCGAGAGGAGGACCACCGTCTGCGGTGTTTCTTACTATGGCGAGATCGCTTTCTTCTCCGACCTCTCTGAATCAGCACTTCGTGAACATCAACACACTCGGACTGGAAGCATTCGACAACCTATTTCCTTGAAAGCATTTTCGTCCATTTCATAAAATATGTGTTGTCAATTTACAAACAAGAATGACAAAAACTAAGTGTCGACAGGGAAAATCTGGCGATGTAACGGCAGTCCGAGACGGTAAAGGATAATGCGGTATAATTTACGACCGATGTATGAATATGGTGCATTCGCTTAAAAGAGATATTACTAGAGCATACCTCATCTGATTCGGAGGAGCTGTACCGCCTGTACTCCCGAGATCGCCTGTGATATGACTCAGGACTTCGAATATTCTCCTCACTTCTTCTGTGGTGGTACTCGGTGTGAACGCTTTTCAAGTCATACTCTCTTTTCTTTGGCATTTCGAAACGCCTCTCCTCTTCAGAGTGATGGTCCGCTAATGAGTCAGAATGGTAGCAATTTTTATTTCCGAAAATTTCAACCAGATCGTCGAATTTATCTTCGGTCTCTGGAATCGCAGGAGTGCCCGGGTCCACCACAGGGTGTGTGCCTACAAACAGTACACAAATGAAGTGTTCACCGACTAGATTCGACAACATAGTATATGAGGTTAGTATATTCGTCAATTTTAATCTACATGGACTAACCTATAATTCTGAAGTCTATACTGGGTACTGCGTTAATCAGTAAGATATTAATTCCTGGTATAATACAATTCTAAAGAACCCATGCGATCTTACTTCTGTTTTCAGAAACCGGTCGTTCGGAAGTTGCTGCAGCCTGCACATCATGTGCCTCCGACTTCTGAGTTGATTTCGGGCGAGGCAAACTCTGGAATTCCTCTGTCACCGCGGTGGCTAAATCGGGACCAGGAAGGAACTTCGACCGAGAACGAGTAGCCGTGCCTATGAATGCGTCGTCCTCCTTCTGAGAGTCGTCCATGTTGCGGGTTTTCGGGTTCCTGTACCACAACTCCGGACCTCGTTTTTCCTTCTTCATAGTCCGTGGAGGCATGGTACTGTAAACTGAAGCAACTAAGTATCAAAGGTCTCATGAGAAGAATGAAGACACGGTAAGAAACGAAGGAGAAATGCCCTACATAGAGCCGGAGTTAACCTAGAGAAACAAATGTCAAATACATTTCAATACTGTCTTCGATAGTTCACCTAAATTTACATTTCTCAATACAGTGAGTAAGGAACACATGATCATATAAAAAGATGTTTTGCCCGCATAGTGAGTCCTTTGAGATGCACAGAAAAAACTTAAAAAACTAACCTGCAGATGAGGAAAACGGTACTCGCCCTGCTGCTTCACTACTGCTCTCAACGGAGACTCCTGTAAATGATACCAAGCACCCATACGCGACACCTTCCCGCTTTCTGAAAGACACAGTCGCCTTCCACAGAGGACCGTTCCTCTAGCAGACCGCGAAGACTGCCTGAAAAGAAAAACACGTAAATGCGAAGTTAGTTCCTCAGAAAGAATACTGGAGCGTTTCCCTGCTTGAGCCGCCGCAACAGCGCCGCTTACCGCCTTCTCCTGTTACACGCCTGCTCTGAACTGTCGCGAGCAACCCAAATTGCCGCAATGACACATGAGGACACACGACTAAAAATCCTACTCTACTTCCTATACAGAGCCCATGCTGCATGCCTCCGGAAAAACGTAAAATCTTATCGACACTAGAGCCTCCGATACATTGGTTACTAAGACCAACAAGGCATTACCTGTTCTGCAAAAGAATTTTACCCAACGTCACGCCGTTCAGGTTTATCATGGTCTTTGTACATTGCATGTGCGTTTAGTGGTGGCTGGCTATCACGCGTCTTTTGAGGCTAAAACCATGCCATGCACCCTATGTTAGCTGCAGTTATGACGTACTTAATTCCTAATTGAACAGTAGTTGAAGATCTATGATTAACCCTAAATACATAATCATTAATAGAATGGGGCTGAACTGATGGTGCTCTCTGTGGTCCGTTAAGCATTATGACGGTGTGAATTAAACCTCATGGGCACTGTTTACCTGTCGCGTTCCCGGTACTTCCCTCCACAGCACATCCTGAAGCTCAATTCGTTTTCATTTCTAGGTTCATACAGGAATATAGAGAGAGAATCGGATTTTGTGAGTTCAGTCTGTTCTTGCTCCTTTGTTGGTAGACTCCTTTGTTCGTGCTACGTTTACGAATGACTTTCCAAAGGAATTTCTCATGGAGGGAGCCGGAGACATTGCCGTGAAAGGAGAAGTTCATCACCAGATAATACGCACTGTCTATCTAGAGCCGAAGGGCGATCGAAATAACCGTAGGGAAGTAGGTGCTGAGAGAAATGGTGGGTGTGACAACTTCGACGAGAAATGTCTGCAACTGGAGCGAGAATTTGATGATTTCCAGAAAGAGATACAGGAGGACTACCTCCGCAGACATTGGCTAACTGGCATTCGCATATTCGTGAGCCGACCCATACATTCCACGTGAGATGCTCGTACTCTATGAACTGTCACGTATGAGTGTCTGTGATTTCTTTATTTCTTTTGGAGGACTTCCTGGGTGTGGTTAAGGGTCTGAATTCCATGCGCAAATTTTTTTAGGGTTCCACACACTTGTCTTTGCAGAAACCCAGATTCCCGGACAATAGCCGACGTACAACTACGAATGCTGATGATGGAGGCTTCTTATCTTGGAGCTACCGAGGCTGAGAGTGTATTCGACAAGCCTACTCATGTGCTCGTGTACCGCAAGGGTGGTCAACAAATTCCCTATAGAAACATCCTCCTCAGGTACATATTCGCAACTCAGTTCATCTGCTGTACCCAGAATCTCCCATATACGTCGGTCTGCTCCGTTACAATTGCGTGTTTTTTTGGAAATGGCTCTGGACTAGAGTGTTAACAAGTTCATGTGTTAAATTGTGCAGCTTAGGAGGCCAGGTTGAACGGGACATGGTGAAATTCTCTCAATTCCTAAGCCCGGGTGGTGAAATGAAAATAGTTTACCATAACTGGCTTGATGCTTCTCTAAAGGCAAAAGAAGTACTGTCGTTAGCGGAGTATGAAGTCCTTCCATAAGCACCTACAGTAAAGAGGACGGTTACTCGGATAGTTCGATAACCTCTGGAGTTATCACTGATTTTATCCAATTCCGGACTGTGTCAGGTGCATGTTTCTAGCAAATTCTACATTTATAAAGTGGAATATTCGAGCACAATTCAGTTCTGTTCATGGATTATGTGGACCTCTATTTACCAGGAATATGGAAATGGCGTACAGTCTTACATCGGTTGAACGTCCGTAGGGGGCGGGAAAGTCAAGGTTCACCTTCGTAGCAGCGGAACTCCTGGGCGGGAGTCATCGGATAAGAAGAATCATCGGATAAGAAGAGTCAATACCAGAAAAATAAATAAATTAAAACCTCCACCGTGAAAAATTAGAAACTTAAGTGAAATGTCACGACTCTTTGGTTAGATCTACCAAAAAGTAGATTATGGAGATAGAGACGTGGCCAGCATGGGCATAGTACGCTTCACTTCTCCCTTAGATATCTGCGATTACCTGGGACTAGACTCGCAGTGCTCTGTAGTTCATTTAAACACTACAACTGTTCATTACTGTTTTGAATAGTTAGTTGTGGTTTTGGACGACCTGTATTAATGCACGGCACGTTAGGCACGGTACTGAATTCAGGCAACATGAGAAGGAGTAGCGTCGCTACCAGGAAATGGACGTTCGACATTTCCATGAGCCTGTCACCTCTGTATTGTACGCAAATCTGGCCGTGAAGAAGTCCGAGCTCTTTACAATCAATCAGGTATTTCCTTAAAGAACTTGTTTCTAATTAAATTTTCCCGTGTCCTTACAGTTCCTACCGCGCTTAAGATTTGTGGATTCTTCCGCTCCTTCGTCGTTGTTTGTTTATATACGTTTGGATTTCGGCTAGGGTTTCGTTGTATGGGAGCTGCAAACGATGATCGTGCCGTTCTACTGCACTGTCTGATTTTGTGCATGAGTTGCGTTTGCAAATGATGGCAGATCGGTTCACCGTGGATTCTGTTTCCTATACGACGGGGGAGACAGTTGCGCTCATCTTCTTAGATTACGTTCGAAAGGAGGCTGCTACGATAATCGCACGTCCAGGTCCGTCATAGTATCTGATTTTAGGGTACGGGAGATTTGCTTGCACCTGTAAGATTCTTTATAAATTCCTCGATGACCAGTATGTGAGTGACAACTTTCTCTTCTATTACTACCGGCTCTTCGAGATGGTAGCAATGAACACTTAAGGTACGCACTTCTAGTTCTGTATTATTCATTTGGAATTCAATGGTCAATGTCATTAAAAATGGGGATATGTAAAGGTTTCTTGAACTAATCTGGTTACTCTTAATTTCAGGCTATTAGTACCAGAGGACATGATAAAAGCCGAATCGTTTTTTGAATTTGTTTGAAATGGGAAGGCCTCGTTTGGTACCCGCATTCAACATTGAGCGGTCCATAGCAAACAGGACAGGCTTACCTGAGTATCCTTGTGCTTGTTCAAGATGCAAAGGTGGTAGAATTCGGAAAGTGGAAACTATAACGAAACATCACAGGCTCTACGGAAGAGACCGGAGCTTGCCACACCCCATACTGGTATGGAATCTTTGTTTTCATTAAAGTTAACCATTTCTCTCTTCAGTCTACGATAAAATTTCATTTCAGAGGGCTGCAATGCGGAATTGTCATTGATATTGAATTTGTACATATATTTGCGATTTGATGTATTAAACGACATAGGCAAATGATAATGCAGACAGTGGACGGCCGGAACCTGAAAGGACCAGTGCAACGAACAGGGAGAGGAGAGGAGTTTTACCATCGGGACACTGGAAATGAGCGATCCTCAGACTTTGCGTGGCCTAACGTGGAAGGTGTAGATTATCAGGGCATGATGTATACTGCATTTGGATATGCAGACACACTGCATGCAGATGCTGCGGTCGATGGAAGGAATTTTGAACCAGAACCAGAGGTAGATGAAGCTGAAATTGACGACGTCGAGTACGAGAATTTGATAAAGGAGTCAGTAGATCCTGTCTACACAGGTTGCCACGAGAACAGGATACAATGCGGAATTGTTTTGATGAGTTTGGCGTCGGTCTACGGGGTTTCAGATGCTTTTCTATCGGCACTGCTGACGTATTTAGCAGGGAGTTTATTACCGAGATCAAACTGCTTACCTAGAACAGCATACGAACTGAAGAGGATGATTCGAAAACTAGGACTGCAGCATCGAAGAATACATTGCTGTCCGGATGGGCATGTTCAGTACGAAGGTCCAAACAATGGGGATCTGTCGAGTTGTCCCACATGCCGGAAGTCAAGGTTTATCCAAGGTTCCTCTACCATACCAGCAGCAGTAACCAGGTATTTCCCCCTCGTTCCAAAACTACTTCGGATATACAGATGTCCAAAACTGTCGAAGCTGTTGGAACATCATTCAACGGTCCCATTCGATGGCAGGAACATGACTTCGGTTGCGCACTCCCTACAGTGGCGGGAGATTAGTAGAATGTACCCTGAATTTGCCAATCTCTCTACACATTTGCGACTGGCGTTGATAACGGATGGTGTCTGCCCCTACAGTCACCAAAATTCTACTCATTCGACATGGATTGTTTTAGTGGCGGTTTATAATCTGCCTGGATGGTTGACAACAAAAAAGTTTTTCCTTAACTTGTCGTTACTTATTCCGGGTCCGCGAGCTCCGACTTCAGATACATTCGATGTTTATTTGAGGCCCCTTGTAGTGGATCTCCTACGACTCTGGGAAGGTGTTCCTGCCATAAATATGTCTCGACCCACTGGAGATCGTTCATTTACTTTAAAGGCTATTCTAATGTGGACTGTGAGTGATTTTCCTGCTTTAGGTCTTGTATCTGGGCATGTGGTGAAGGGTTACGTCGCATGTCCTGTCTGTGGGGCACATACTTGCGCGGAATACTCTAAGCATCTAAAGAAAATGCTGTATCAAGGTTCCCGTCGTTTTCTGCCCTTAGCTCATCGGTTTCGGCGCTGTCGAGCTCCTTTCAATGGAGAAAGCGAGCATCGTCCACCTCCTGAAAGACGGACAGGTGCTCAAATTCTGGAGGAAGGTAGAACGAGGGCAGAATTTCTCCGTAACGGTGGCGTTGAGGACTCAGCAGGCGACCCTGTAAAGGAACATGGTGTTAAAAGAGCGAGCATTTTATTTGCTCTTCCATACTGGAAGGTATGTCTTCCTTATTCGTTGATTTTTTTTGAATTTAATTTCCGTTACAATATTCATGTAGAAATTCGGAATCTCTTAAAATCTTCCGGCCTGTCAGTTCATCAGGTATTACGTCTACGCTTTACAGCATCCAATCTCTCGACTTTCCAATTGAACAGTAGACAACGGCGTCGTTGGTTTCGTAAAATTATAACTGTCTAATTATGTTCAGTTGTTCCTCCGTGGACATTCACCCTATATGTCTGTTCGAGGACAGCGAATTTTAATCCTATGTTTCGGTCACTGATTTGTTATTATGTGAGGGTTGTTTTATGAAATACAGTTATCTTACTAATGAGGAAGATGTGTCAAGTCTTAATTGGTTATGCATTACATTGTTTTTTCTAAACACAGTTCTCTATCATTAAACATAAAGTCGGGGGAATTGAGGTTTCTTCGTACTTCAGTTGTGGTAAGTAATGAGAAGGTAGAAGTCAGTACTGAATTTTAATTTGCTGATACTTTGAAATACTCTAAGCATTTCTTATGGTTTTGTTGTCTGCATTGGTGATTTATTAGGCGGCGTACTTATTTTATGAACGTTCTACCGTATCCGTTTATCTTCCAGTCAGGCACTAAGTATTTGTTTCACGGTAACCTATGGGTGCGTTGGTATCCTAACGTACAATTTAAACAGAGGGTGCTCTGGGCAGTAACTATGTTAGTTTATTATCGTTTATATTAGGGAATTGGTAACTTTTAGAAGCTGACGCAGAATCACTTTAAAAAGTGAAATTCTTCAATGTCCGTCATGTACTGTTAGTCACTGAAAATGGTCTGTACAGGGTTTTTTGCGTCTCCTCTAGAGGTGATTGGTCTTTATAAATAGTTGATCACCAGATGTTCTATGTAGGTTATCGTAAAATGCTCTCGAACTGTCGGGATTTTATCCATAGGAGGACGAGTGCAGTCGATGCTAACTGTATTTAAAGAAAATTTTAAAACTTTCCGCATGTTAACTCATTACGTTTGAAATTCTTGCTTAAAATACTCCAAATACTCTTAGTCATGGTAGTATTTTAAGCATCGCAGTGAATGTTACATTAAGGTACCTGAGTGTGCCCTCTTTAAATACGTTCCAAGGAGACATTTTAATTTTCAGTAGTTTATTCTATTTCCTTTAAGAATGTGAAACAAATTGCAGTTTAATTAATCGCATCCCCTGTTCGGATCTCAGTCACTGCTATATTGAAATTTGAGGGCTTCTCTTCATTCGCTTGCATGTGCAGGATCTCCCGGTACGAAACACCATCGACGTCATGCATACTGAGAAGAATATAGCTGAGAACTTAATAAAAACGCTATTTGGCGAGAAGGATTCACTGAAGGTGCGCTTGGACATGCAGTCGAGGAACATTCGCCCACATTTATGGCTAAGACGTGTGGACGAGGATGTGAACAAGGCATTCATGCCGGCTGCGAAGTATGTTCTATCTCAACCTGACCGTGTTAAATTTCTGAAAATCATCAAGTCCTTGAAAATGCCCAGACACTATTGCAGTAGTCTATACTCAAAAATAAGTTCAGGGAAGTTGAGTGGACTCAAGTCTCACGATTACCATGTTTTATTACAAGATATCCTACCCCTATGTCTGAGGAATATAGGTGATCCAGCAACCACTGCAGCGATAGTTCGTATCAGCAGAATTTTTAAAAAAATTTGCAGTAAAACTGTAGATGTGGAAACCAGAGAGACTCTTTTTTTAGAGTGTGCTGAGGCTTTATGCTTGTTAGAAAAAGAGCTTCCCCCAGCCTTTTTTGATGTCATGGTGCATTTGACCATTCACCTCGTGGAAGAGCTTTTTATCTGTGGTCCCGTACATGTCCGCTGGATGTACCCGTACGAGCGTTATTTTAAAACGCTGAAAGGATTCGTCAGAAACTTAGCGAAACCAGAGGGGTGTATGGCAAAGGGGTACGAAGTAGAAGAGGCTTGTGGATTTGTTGGCGAATTTGTCTCCGAAGATGTTGGTTCATTCAGGAAAGTCTGGGATTCGGAAGAAGATCCCATTCTGAATGACGTTGTGCTGGAGGGTAACAGCAAACAGCGTGTACTTGATGTGCTAATGCATCGGCAAATTCATTCCTTTGTATTAGAGAACGCAGACGTTATTGAGCCATACAGACAGTAAGCATTCTACCTGCAATCATCCATCCAATCATTTTCATGATAATTTTTTTTTATCATGCTTACATTGTATTCTTCTTATCGCAAAGTGCTGCATCAATTCACTTACCTACTGCTCTTTCAATGAGTACTTCTGATCGCGAGGGGTGGCCCTGTTCGGCAGTTGTTGGGATTTTCCTTTCGTGGTATCAACTGTCGTTTAAAAACAGTGGTGTTCTAATCGTGACATTTGCTGATCTTTCGTTGAACAGGGAATACGCGGTTCTAGTTCAAGACAGAACACGTGAGCGCCAGCAGTGGAGATCACGACATTCTGCCCGTGCCGGTAATAGAGCCCCGAATTTCCCAAGTCATCTGCAGGAGATAGCACCGTTTCCAGAATGGCTGAGGGATACGGTTCAACATCAGATAGAGTCAGGCGTCTATGTAGACGACATGGTAGAAGCGACGTCTAAGTTTCCATCGATATTAGCCCAGAAGTATAGAAGCATGTATTCATACGGCTATCATCTGAGAGTACAAAGTGCCGAACATGGTTTAAAGACTTGCGATTCCGGAATAGCAGGCACGTTTATTAGACCTTGTAGATCAGGAGTGGGTGATCGTAACGTTATCATGGCGCCCGTTGAGTACGTGGGCAATCTTGACGAAATAATAGAATTAGATTATGGTATCTTTACCCAAGTAGTGCTTGTTGCTTCATGGGTGAAAGCAAATTATAGGGGAGTTAATGCTACAGTGAAAAAAGACAAATGGGGGTTCACTTTGGCTAACTTTAACAGAATGATAGAGTTCGGTTCCGACTCCTTTGCCATGCCCTCACATGTGCAACAGGTATTTTATTCTGAGTGCACTGAATCTCCCGGTTGGCGTGTAGTAATCCGTACAGAGCCAAGGGGCAGGAGAGTTGTAGCCACCGAAGTGGACAGAGGTGAGGGGCCTCTCTTTGAAACTGGCAGAGATGATGATTTCGAAGCACTCAGAGTACCCGACGTCATATCAGAGGATCCTCCTCCACGAACTGAAGAAGGGAGAGTGCTGAGGGCGGAAAATCTTTTTGACGAAATCGACACGGAGAATGCGGATGTTTTCAACCGAGCACTTGGAGAGTCATCTGATTCGGAGTAATACGCAATCAGTACACGGCCAACAACTCCCATTCAGGTTTATGAAGGAGTTTTAAAAACTGAATTAGCTTGATTTAATTTGTCGAATTAATATCTCCTGAATGTTCTGTATAGTATGTTCCAGCGCGATGAAATGTTCGTCTCCTCACATTGCCAGAGTAGATAAGATTTTCGTTTCAATAGTTTGACTATTCATTTGGTTATGGCTCCAGAATCCAGAGGGGAGTATTTACTTAATTCGAAGGAGCATGTCTAATTCTGTGGGCAAGGCTCCGACGCTCCAGCAATTCTTTGACATTTCTTTAAGTCTTAGAACAGGGCTTATGAGACGTTGGTTTCTTTAGACTATTTTTTCACTGAGAGAAAGTTAGTTGTTCTCCCCGGAAGCTTTGTAAAATAGATTGTGTAGATTGTGTGTTCGTTTAATGGACAGTCTGCACTTGTCGACTGGAAAATTAGTATTCCAAGCTTTTTTTTAAACTACAGGTGAAGCTTGTACATGAAGTATGGGGATATGGTATTGTCTCACCAAGGACTTGGTCTGGTCCACCATATACAGTATGGGTTAGTTGAATTGAATTTGAAGTACAAATTTGTAAGGATTCTGTGCTGCTTATTACTGTGTCGGAATTAATTTTGAATATATCTCGTATTTCACGTTAATACGTAGCAACTTCTCTGACTCCTGTTAAGGGAACTCTGTTACCGGCGGGTACAGATTCCTGTATGATGTCTTCTCACAACATGAATATGGTGGTATCGCTCCGATTAGCATTAACAGGACGTATTTGAGGTATATCTTCTGCCTCATATCATCCCTCTATTCTATTTTATTTTTTCTTTTCTGTATTGAACAAGCGTTGTATTATAGTGGTTTCTGTTGCAGTTATGAATTTAATCTCTCCTTTATTTTAAGATCTCACTCAAGAGTGCTGTTCTGTGGCCATGATGAGCGCAGATTAACGAGATCACAATGTACTCCATTGTCTTCACTTTTGATTCTCCATGTTACTGGAAAAGCTGTACGTGTAGACTTGCAAGCCCTTGGTAGCGTTATCCTTGTTAACTCACATTGATTTTTAGGATTTAGTTCTGTGTGCGATTATGTTGATTATTAGATTCAGTGGTATCATTGTACCATTAACTTATAAACGAAGACCTTCAGTAAGTAGATCCGCTCGTGCAGGTTATTGTCCTTGTTTGTATCACGTCATTTGTTTTTTTATGGCTTCAATGTTTTCCGTAATGAGCAATCATGCCCGCACTGGCCATTGCTTTACTTTGTTTTCATGCATTTAGGTGTTCAAAATCGCCTTCATTTTCATTTTCTTCTTGGCCTGCTGTACACTTGAAGATGTGAACTACTAATTTTCTGATTGTCATGGAAGCGCATAATTCGAAGTGCACAGGCGGTGTTCTGAAATACCGTGCCAGGGACCTTTCTTCTCGTGCGCGAAAACAATATCATTAAAACTCTGTCTTCCATCTGTAAAGCATAGATCTGTTTCTATTCCTTTATTGTGAACATGGCCTTCTTTCTTCGATACAGCAGGTGAGCTCCCTAAGTAGCCTTCCTTTTGGATATTTATTTATTTTAATGACAGAAAAGATATTAGGGGTAATAGATTGTACTTGTGGACAATCTCTCAATCTGAATGATTACTGATGTGATAACCTCGTTATTTTCTACAGGTTCCCACTATTTGGCGATCAGGAAATACGGCTCCTCACACGTAAGTACTTGACATTTAAGGCTTGGTTCTAAATGATTGTAATTATGATGCCTATTCCACGTAATTACATCTAGGATTAGACTCCCTCAAGCTACGTCCCGATTATCTTCTGCATCTCATTTCCCCTGCTGGACTTCACCATAAATTCAGAGCTTCTTCCTCGCTGTGTCGTCAGTATCAATTGTCTTCCTTGTTTTCACTGCCTTGAGTCTTCGTGATCTGTGCCTTGAGTATTAGCCTTCTCTTTTTTGTCGTGAAGTGTCTGGCATAACAGTCCCTGGTTTGTAGAATGTCTTACGAGGTAGTTGCCTGTCATGGAGTTCTCCAGTCTCTGCTTGACCAGGTCGCCCGAGGTCCTGATCCTTGGGAGTCCGCCTTTACTGACCAGTCGTGGGAGGCACCTTCACTCGTAACTTTCGCGGACATTGACCGAGCGCGTTTGGTTTGCAAAATGTGGCGGAATGTTGTAGACGCGAGTCCGGAGTATGCTACCATACGCCTCGCACGAGCTGACTACGCTGAGGCTGCGGAGCACAATTGGGTCCTGAAAGATGAGTTCGAGGCAGCACGTTTCAACTGGAGCTGGGGCATTCTCAACACATCGTGGACGATGGCAATTCCATTCTCGGACTCACGTTTCCGGAATTTGCCGCTAGCGAACCTAACGACACAGGAGCTCCGACACCTGCGCGACCGCCTCTCTGGTGCAGGGAACACCCCAATCTGGGTGGAATGCGGTGGCAAAATTTCTCCACGTCCAGATATATGGGTTGCACAATCCCAGCGGGCATAGAGGTACCCCTGATTTACCATTGACATTTCTCTTGTATGCGTGCTGGCAACTGTCATTTTCCTAAAACAGAAATGTCGTTGTTTTAGGTTCAAAGCTAGAATATGACAATTTCATTACGTTTTGTACATGCTCCTGTGCGTGCAGTGAATCTGTTGTCTTGAGGTCACCGTCAGCGTGGAACTGCTCTCGGGATGCTCTGTCAATCATCCATACATACCTCTGGGAAAGTGTAATTAGGTGTAGGTGTCGCCTTCACTTTACATTACTCTTGGTACTTTGTGTTCTTTTTCTCCAGAACACATGCGCATGATAGGAAACTATGCAGATTTTGGTAGCTCCTGTAGAGTATATACGACCAGAGTACTTTTCCGAGAATTTTGCTGGAAGGCATTATGTACCACAATATTATATTTTATGAACTCAATTACCGGAGTATATCCATTGCTTTCTGCACATTTGCTTGATGCCTTGTTAATGAAATTGCATGCTCTCTTCTGATCTCATATTTAATTGATACTATGTAATACTGTAGACATATTCATTACTGTGACAGCGAACTCTTTCTGAGTACTAACTCTACTTTGGTCAACTTATCCCCTCGCAACACGTTTATGATAAATCTGTGCCGCCAAACACATGCAAACATGTTGCGTTATCTTTTGATTATATAGATCCTTGAATGAAGAAGGTAGGAAACTGATTTTCCTCATTATATGTACATCTCTCGGACATAACATCCTCATGTCCGAACCCGTCTCTGAAATGACCCACCTGAAATCTACGGAAACAAAACCTTGAACCCTAACGCTGCCACATCATAAAAACACGTCGGACGAACTATGGCGCCACGTATCTTGCTCTTGATACTTTCAAGAGTTCTGAGTTGATATGCTCGATGTGCTCTTGGTGACCGAAATCGGGTTGGGATTTCGAACTCGGTTCTTGATCCCAAGAATTTTCACTCGCTGTCCTGTTGATGGTAGGCGGTTTTCCTTGTAGTGTTCCTTCATCCACTCCCATTTGTGGCAATTATGCAAATCTAAACAAGAAAGTTGCGATAAACGGCATGTCGATTGAGGGAGTTCCACCAACTTTACACAGTCCTTACCCCTTAGAATTCGCATATCAATAAGATTACCAAGGGTATCAGGTAGCCTTGAGAGCCCAATGCATCCATTAAGGTAGAGCTCCAATAATTTGCTCAATTTGCCCATGGACTCTGGTAGACTTAGAAGGCCTTCACAATAAGAGAGGTCAACCTTGGATAACCTCACCAATTCTCCAATTGAATCTGGTAGCCTTGTGAGCCCAATGCATCCATAAAGTTTGAGCTCCAATAAATTGCTCAATGTGCCAATGGACTCTGGTAGACATGAAATGCCTTTACACAAAGAGAGGTCAAGCATGGATATAGTCACCAATCCTCCAATTGAATTTGGTAGCCTTGTGAGACCAATGCATCCAGTAAGATTGAGCTCCAATAAGTTGCTCAATTTGCCAATGGAATCTGGAAGACATGTTAGGCCTTCACACGAAGATAGATCAAGCTTGGATATATTCACCAATCTTCCAATTGAATTAGGTAGCCCTTTTAGCCCAATGCATCGACGAAAGTTGATCTCCAATAAGTTGCTCAATTTACCAATGGACTCGGGTAGAGATGTAATGCCTTTACACAAAAAAAGGTCAAGCTTGGATAATTTCACCAATTCTCCAATTGAATTAGGTAATTTTGTCAGCCCACTACATTTAGAGAGATCGAGCTCCAATAAATTGCTCAATTTGCCACTGGACTCTGGCAAACATGTAAGGCCTTTACAAGCAGAGAGCACCAGCTGAGACAATTTCACCATACCTCCAATTGAATCAGGTAGACTTGTGAGCCCACTGCATCCATCAAGATTGAGCTCCAATAAGTTGCTCAATTTGCCCATGGACTCTGGTAGCCATGTAAGGCCTTCACACCAAAAGAGGCGAAGCTTGGATAATTTCACCAATTCTCCAATTGAATCTGGTAGCCTTGTGAGCCCAAAGCATCCATCGAGTTTGAGCTCCAACAAGCTGCTCAAATTGCCGATGGACTCTGGTAGACCAGTAAGGCCTTTACAAGCAGAGATCACCAGCTGAGACAATTTCACCATACCTCCAATTGAATCAGGTAGCCTCGTGAGCCCACTGCATCCATTAAGATTGAGCTCCAATAAGTTGTTCAATTTGCCAATGGACTCTGGTAGACATGTTAGGCCTTCACACCAAAAGAGGCGAAGCTTGGATAATTTCACCAATTCTCCAATTGAATGAGGTAGTTTTGTCAGCCCACTGCAGTTATAGAGATTGAGCTCCAATAAGTTGCTCAATTTGCCAATGGTCTCTGGTAGACATGTTAAGTCTTCAGAAGCAGAGAGCACCAGCAAAGTCAATTTCACCATACCTCCAATTGAATCAGGTAGCCTTGTAAGCCCAATGCACTCATCAAGATTGAGCTCCAACAAGTTGCTCAATTTGCCAATGGACTCTGGTAGATATGTTAGGCCTTCACAAGAAGAGAGGTCAAGCTTGGATAATTTCACCAATCCTCCAATTGAATCTGGTAGCCTTGTGAGCCCAATGCATCCAGTAAGATTGAGCTCCAATAAGCTGCTCAATTTGCCAATGGACTCAGGTAAACATGTTAAGCCTTCACACGAAGAGAGGTCAAGCTTGAATAATTTCACCAATTCCCCAATTGAATCTGGTAGCCTAGTGAGCCCATCGCATCCATTAAGATTGAGCTCCAATAAGTTGCTCAATTTGCCAATGGTATCATCAAGTTTCTCCAAATGTTTGCAATCCCTCATATCCAATACACACAGCTCCTTAAATTGTTGCAAAAAGTTTGGTACTTTAGAAATGCTTGATTCCCTTAAGCACAACCACTGCACATGTGTTGTACCTTGAATGTTGATGGCTTCAATGACATTCTCATCACCCTTGTTCATGTTTAACAACTTCATTTGGGGACATTTCAAATTCAAGCTGTATTTCATACGCTTGGTGTGCTCTGAGGTCTTCGATTCAGCTTCCATGCCATCATTCAATCTCATGCTCCAATCTTCGAGTGAAAAACCGTATAATGACAAGCCTTCCATCCATTCGGACTTTATCTAATACCAATAAGAAAGACCACATGATTAGAACAACTTGTTGCAAGTGTTGTTAAAACGCTCAAACCATCAACTAAATCCAATCAAAGAACCCCTTGATTTGGAACTACCTCATTGCTTTGTAGAAGCTCCCGCACATCCTTGCAATCCCATAATCTGCTCATCTCCTTCACCATTAGGTGGCCTTGCCCTCTTACAACACCGCGACCCATATCACGCAATTGGTCATGCATGGTCACTACTCCACCTTCCGTGTTGATCTTCACCAAACATCGCTCCTTCAAATATCTCAACTCTATCAAAGTCTTCGATTGCTTTCCTCCCCATATCCGTAGCAATGTTTCCTCGCTGTACTGTACTGATTCAGAGAAGAAACATGCAATATCCAAGAACATGTTTTGCTCATTCACACACAAAGCATCATAGCTTATTTGGAGCACCTTCCAGAGCTTATCATTGTCATCTCCCCCTTCCAAAGGCTCAACATACTTCAATTTCTCCAAAGCCCCTTTCCAACAATCTAAGCACTGCTTGCTCGATAGATCATCCTTCAGATAACCTCCCAAGAAACGACCCATCACTTCAAGGCTCAATGGCAATCCAGAGCAAGCCCTCACAACATCATCACACACAATTTCGAACTCATCCATCAAGTGTTCTGAGGAATCCTTCCGTAGAAATTCATGGAGTGTTTGCCGCTTTTGCTCCAGAGTTCTAGCTCCCTGAAATGCATGATATGAAAACAGCTCAATATCCTCGCTTGAACTCATGAACTCCACATCATATCTTTGAACACGGGGTACATATTCCTTCAGCACCTGCCAATTTCTACAAGTGACGATTAGCCTCGACTCTTTGTTTCCTGTCAAGAACCCCATGTCCTTCAGCAAGCGATCCAAGTTCTCTTTTGTCCCCACATCATCCACAACCACAAGCACTTTGTGCTGATGCACAATATACTTCTTCAGGTCTTCGAGCAAAACATCCCTGGAATCCTTCGAGGCACTGTGCTGTACGATAGAACCTGTCTTTCTATCCGTGATTCCAAAATCTTGCAGCAGCGTAATCAACACTTCGTCCAAGCTTGCCTTCGATTTCACATCGTCCAAGTAGCTGCTCCTATCAAAATCCTTGCATATTGACTGGTACACAGCTTTTGCCAACGTCGTCTTTCCGATACCTCCCATGCCAACCACTCCTACAATAGGTGCTTCCTGTAGCAATCGTTTGGTGGCTTCCTCTTGTTTCTTCAATCTCACAAAGCTCTCTGGCACAAGGCTCTCTACTCGTTCAGTAAGGCTAACCTCAAATCTTCTGACGACCTCCCTCAGCGAATTAGTCAACCATAAGTAACTTGAATCGTTCTTGGCTTTTGGTCGAACAATATCAGAGTGATTTTCGCTCAAGGCGAGGTAATTGCCATCTTCGTATCTGGAAGATGCTTCGTCCACCACCATCTGCATATACTGTCGAAAATGAAATAGGAACATGATCAATACATGATACGAGAACTACAAAGCCATACAACAATTGACTCATATATCACAACCATTCTTGGACACGATGAAACCAGGGCGAAGAAATTGTTACTTACTTGCGATGTTGCATGCGTCTCAGCTGCCGATGCAAAATACCACGATTGGTGTTTAGCTTTCTCAAAGGCTTCGCTTAGGCGACTTATCTCTGTGCTTAACACTTCCGTATTTTCCGATAAGGGACCCTTCCCCCCTCCCCTAGCATTACGAAGATATTTGGCTAGGACTGAACCATGATGGGGAGTTGAATAGAAACAGAAACCCCGAATGTTCTGCAAGAGGTTTTGAGCTTTTCTGTCTTGTGAAACACGATTCTTTGCACTAACGACAATCTGCTTAGCCACTAAGCCACCAAACCCATGGCACACAAACACCACCGGAACTCCATTCTGTCCAATTCCACCAAAATTCACCATTTCTTGTACAAGGTTCTCTCCAACAAGAAACAAGTCCATCCTTCCATCGGTAGCAGTCTGCTTTATGCTGGCATCGTATTTGAGTGCATAGACTTTCGCAAAGGGAAACTCGGCCGGGAGCCAGGTCATTGGCCAAACGTTGTCTAGTGTGCCATCTCGAGCCAGCCAAGTCTTCCAATATGTATCTCCACTGTTGTCGTCCACCAATCCATGAACAAACACCACCTCCAGTTGAACCGGTACTTTGGGTTGGTAGAACCGAAAGATAGAGTCAGAGACCTGCGTGTCAAAAGAAAAGCATAATTGGATCAAACTTCAGAGAAATAGAGCCCCACCTACAATGTGGCATCGAGGTTGTATTTCGCATCTGCTGCATGATTTCTGAATACAAGCAAAGAACAAACTCACCGGTTCTCCGTGAGTGAACTTCTCCTTTACTTCGCCCATTGCTGTGCCCAACCTCTCCCTTCACATACTGGCTTCCCCGCCTAACAATCAATGATCTACAAAAGGGCACGGAGCTCATCAAGAAGCGCCATTTCATGAGCCGAAGGCATGACGGGATATTGAGTTTAAATACCTTTGTTTTTACAAGCTCGGAAAGACTCAACGGTTTCAATCAATAAACTCACACGGCTGCATTCAAGAATTCCTGATCCAGGCTTGGTTCAAAATGGCTCATGTGCTCACTACCGAGCAGTATCCTCGTATGTTTCAGCAGAGGTAAGCCTTCAATGCAGATACGTCAACATATGGGCCATGAGATTTCCATTTCAAAATTTCAGCTTCCCGAGTACCTAGCTAACACTTCAGATGTGAGTCACATCTGGAGAGACCTAATCTGACCGCAGCAGATGTTCCAAATACAATATACCCAAAAACCTGACCCACGTTGGAATACCGACGGTTCCAGAAAATAATGAAGTTCCCACTCCACATGTTTCCCAACAAAGTGTCCACAATCGACACCGGATCGCATTCGGATCACTCGTACCTGAAACTGATATCAATGCTTTCGCCTGTGAGCCAACTCTGCGCTTCTGAAGCAAATTATCTCTGCCTTCTCTAGAAAACCCTCGCTCCTTGGTGAGCGATGCACGTCACTCGAAAGCAGATAGCTTCGGTGGATGATTTACTGGGCACAGGCTTCGTGATGTCAGACATGATAGCCAAAGACCTAACTTGCCAACTCTAGCATCTCACATCAAACTCGCAGTCCTAAAGCACAACCTATCTCTCATAAACCAACTCGTTCTTCTGCACACTTGAGCACAAAAACAATACTCTCAAAAGATCTGCCACGAGTCTCATATCCATTAATCGGCCGAAGGATCGTAGACATCCTACCAACAACGACCACCAACTAGCCTATAAATCTACAGTACATGGCTTCCACACGCTACAACAAACACATCAGCGGCGTCACCAACAAAGAAACAACTTGTCGTACTTCTTACGCATACCAAGCACGTCAAGCTGCTTCACGAACCTGAATGCGGATCGAACCAGTACGCCACTCTAGCATAGGACAACCTTCATTGCAGTTAAAACTGCCCTCTCCGGACCCCACGGAAGCCCGTAGCTCTTCAAAGCCAACGCGAAGGCAACTGTAGTATAATCCACCAAACTGATCCGCATCAAGTTCCACACCCAGTCGGCAGAAACAAATCTCGCAGATCTCGGAGCCACCTTCAACAGCACAGCGCATAGATCAGTTCAGTCCTGCAGATCGATCAGACGGGTCCCTGCGCATGTGCATCTCTTGAACTGGTTAATTCGACGCAAAAGCACGGACTCGTCGTCTAGCAAGTTAGCAACCAGTCTACCACACGGACAAAGCTTCCAGTCTCGTCCAGCGGTACAAACACTTGAAGAAGGCGGTCTTTCCTGAAATCGGCGTGGTGCGAAATGAGGAAGACGAACAGTGTTTCCCACTTTGTTGACAACTTTCAAAGTTCAAATAGTAGATGCTCGCTCTAAATAGCAGATTCTTGTGCAGAATCCGGAATATGCACTACCGGGAATGAGCGGCCTTTCTGACAAAATAAAATCAAATGGCTGTTGAAATGGACTCTGTTCTGCAGATTCATTGTAAGAAATTGGCGACACGGAAAAGACTGGCAGATTCATTGCAGCCGAAGTGCTGGAAATGACTTATTCTGTTGAATTGCAATTTATACGCTTTTTGAACGGAACTCCTTAATGAAATTCATCCTGCTATACTGTTTACTCGAAAGATGAATTCCATCCACTATAATGCAACTCTGGTTTTGATGGGCTGGACTCTATACGGGTGTAAGCAAGCTGGTAAAGTGGACCAGTAAGTGCAATGTGTGATCACTAGAAAGTGAATATGAAGTGTGGTGTTTTTTGAAGCTCAAAGTTAATTTTGACGTCGCAAGGTATCTTATACACACCTTCATAAAACGAACATCTTCAATTGAAACTTAATTTGACCACTAGTTCTAAATCATGAAAATAAACTTTTCCAAAGTTTTAATTTCTTCATTTGGGGCCCTCTATTGTCTTTAGAGGATGTTTTTTTCAATTTAAAAATTAATGTTCGATGAAAAAAAACTCACAAAAAGTACCGCGGAAGTGACCCTCCTAAAAAACATCCTCGCACTACTTTTGGAACCCTAAACCAATGAATGAGTATATGAATTGACTATTTTAGAATACCTCTTAAACATATAGAGGGCCCCACTTCATCAAAAGTGATTTTTAGATAGTTTTTGATTCTTTTCTAGCCACTTTTTCAAATGACTGCATTCACTTTGCATGGATTTAAAGCCCTCAAACAATAACTTTAAAGTGTCTACTTTGCATGAAACTTTTCTTCTTTTCATAGTTGTAGAAAAACAAGTTGAGAATTTATATTAGCAAAAAAAATTTGACTTCAATTACATCTTTCTATCACTTTTATGTTTTTTTGCAAAAAGGCTGAAATTGACAAATAGTTAAGCACTTTTTTGGTCCACTTTACCATGCTTACACCCGTACCAAATCTTTTCTCTAGTTCAGTGGAACCATTTCTCTGCTTCGCTATTTTGACCAATTTCTAATTTTAAAAATTTATCCTAGCTTAATATATTATTATCTTAATGTTTATTTTCACACTGCACACAACTGCTCGCATATGTTTCAAAACGACATTAAATCAACAATATTCATAGACCTAGTCACACACATTTGTGATTCAATATGCTACTATATCAGTAGTGTTTTGTTCTGGATTGGATTTGTCTTGATTTGAACTTCGAAAAATAAAGATGATTTCTTTGTATGCCATTATATACAATCAAATTACGTGAGTTTTTTTCCACAACAAAATAGAAATCTCTCTTTATCCTTCCTCCCTATGACAAACAACTCCAATTTTCTGGTGAGAAAACTGAGCGACATATCATTGGGTTTACCAGAATGTCTGTCCTCTCGAGGTGTATCTCGGATCCGAAGGTCCCCTTCAGGCAGAGCCAAATGGACTCTCGGATCCGAGATACACCTCTAGCATTGCAGAACCAACTATGTCCTTAGGAATTTTTTTGTAAAAAAGGCCTCCACCAGGCTCTTTACTCCCGCTCGTTGCTCACAAGATTGCTTCGGTGACAATGGATTTAAATTGAATCCTTTGTATATTTCATGGGAACTCCCTCTAAAATTTAGGTTAACATGGACAAAGTTACATGGAATTTGAAAACCTTTGTAGAAGTAGAAAATGTGATGCATTTACCTTTGAGCCTTCTATCTTAGTTTTTGTATATTATTTGGCACCACATTCTAAACAAACTCACCACCTAAATTAGTTTTAATATTATATGATCTTTTTCTTTTTAATTTGTTTTTAAGCTATTTGACATAACTTGATGGTAGTTTAAAAAATAAAATAAAATATCAAGTATTGAGCAAAATCAATAATATCAAAAACTAGAAAAAATATTACATCTAAAAATATTTTATACTAGAAAATTGATGTATGATTTCTTCCATCAAAGTCCTAATTACACTAATCAAGAATGGCAACTTAACCTTTTCAAATATCCCCCATTATGACCATATTAGTTATTTTGAGACAATTTTAGGACTCTGAGAAATTTTTCCTACAATTTCAGCAATTGTTTTGAGTTAATTTGAACTTTTTTTTACTTTCTAATTATAGATTAGCTTTTACTCAAGGATAATCTTCCCATATATAGTCAAAAAGTTTATGACAAATATAGAATCAATCAAGGAATCAATGAAAAATCTATAGTCAAACTCATTAAATTGAGACTATAAAAAGTCTCAATTCAACGAATATGGTGTTCATTGTGGAGAGAATCTCTCCACTGAAAAAAAAAAAAAAACTATTATAGTTTTGAGATATTTTGTGAAAAAACATTCCCCAAGTCTACATTTTTACGCTCAAGGTACTAGCTAGTTGTTGTTATTTATGAAAATCCAAATATGTTATACTAAAATTACAATATACCGTCCTTGATGCTGATGTGGTTGAGACTTCATTGCTTCTACTTGAACGGTTGGTGAACTTATTGCAATTAAAGTAAAGAGAGAAACTTCAGTCTCCAAAGAAGAGCAAGGTGAATTTTGTGTCTCTTTGTTCCATCCCTAGACCTATGTCCAGAGGACAAATGAATAGAAGTAAAGAAATACTCCCCCTTTTTGATATTAGACTATGTATTTAAAGTATATTTACAACATGTAGGACTTCATTTTGTTCAGCAGTGATGCAAGGCTTCGTGTATGCCAATCTCTTTTGGGTATCTTTGTCTTCACAGATCATCAAGGCTTCGAGGCAGCGAGCCGTTCTCACCGTAATGCTTTGCCAATTTTATTACAGTTTCTACGAGCTCTGTAAGTGGCAGTGCTTGAAGATCTTTGAACGCCGAGAGAGCTGCTTCAGATTTTGGATCGAAGAAGGTCTTCTTCTTCTTGGTGCACAAGAAGTACTTCCCGACATCAAGGGCTCGTCCCTTCTGAGCAGGAGTTGCAAATGTCCCGATCCATAATTTCTCTTTCAGGTATTTGTCATCTCTAGGGATCTTCTTCGATATTCGGATCTCGCACGAGTACTTAGCGGTTTCGGCACTCCTTTTTCTTTTTCCATGTGTCCCTCTCTTGGATAAACCCTTTAACATGTCGATCTGTTACAATCCAATGTCAGATTCGCATCAAGCATATACTCAGTGCCGTGTAACTAAATGACGATTTTCAAAGACCTGAAGTAAATAACTTGGGGAGTTTTTCCTCCAGCATATTCGGTTAGCATTGAATTAAAAGTTGCATCCAATAGTACTTTGGTATCGCATCTGTACTATTAACGTGAGATGGAGGTCAAAACACTTCTAGGTTGTTCTTAGGTTCTGGTGTTTGACCTTGGATTTGAAACGATTGCAAGCACATACAACTCGCACATAACCCGGCCACATCCTTGCTGATCGGGTCACCGGTGGAAGGAGAGCTTCGACTCCAGGATCGATTACCGATGCTTCCGCATGAAAGCTACCATCGTTCTCGATTGGTACACACGCCGAGTTCCGTGTCTGGCTATGAGATGCAACATTCATCGAAGAATGAACTCCATGCGCTGAGAGTAGTTCTGGCAACCAGAGGGGAAGGCCCTCGAAGAAATTATTCGGAAAGTCTTCGGTCGAGACTTCTCCAAGCTCCGCCATGCTGTTCAAAGTATGGCCGGAAGCAAAAGTTGAATCAGACACACCTGTCACACCTGAATCAAAGGAGGACACCGGCATAGATGGCCTGTGATATAGTTGCTCTGTTTCCATGATCTGCGATGCATAATTATACTCGTCTGCACTTTGGAAGTACTGGCTGTCAACGAGCTCTGCAACACCTCTGCCCCGCAAGAGGCCTCCATCTTGTTCACCATACAGGAATATTGATTCCAATACTGCCACAGTGTTAGCGGCTGAGGACTGACCTGAATCTGGAAGGGAACTTACCCCAGAGCTCAAGGATCCAGACAATGGACCTTCGTAAGGAAAAGCCTGTCTGCTTCTATTCGCAAATGGCTCAAAGCGAGACATGGTCGGCTAGCGGCCTGCAACAGAAGATCCACTTACACACTCCAAAGATATGTGAATAGTCTTTGCGTTTAATTTGTTCGAGCTTCCGATCGGACTACGTAGTGGCGCCTCCTCCGGTTCGCACAACCTATGTCTCAGTCGTGCACATGCATCCGATCACCGAAATACCTCGGGCAAGCTGGTGGTGATAGAGTGACTAGCTTGTGTTTGAATCTAGAGTCTAGACGAAGCAATTAGTAGAGAAATCTGTCAACGAGGACATGGCGGAAGTCGCACTCCTGCGGCAGAATCATGGCCTTCATCACATCGTCGCAACGTGGTCCACAACATGGTCGCATTCTTACAAACATTTCTCTCACAATCTCTGGAGCAATCACTTCACCTCATTTCAAAGATCATGAGGAATATTTCCGGGTCTGGTTCTCAGAACAGCAAAGATTGAGCAGCGTACCGCAAATTCAACAGCGTCCTGTAACTCCGAGGTATTTACTCTGACGCTCTCTTCCGTCACCTCCTTCACCCCAAGCCCTGCGTGATGTATTCAGCTGCACTGTCAATTGAATTGAGGTTTGACAACAGATCACAAGCTTCAGTATTCTCTACAGAAGAAGTTGGGACATATAAGCTGAATGTACACATTGTAGCCTACACACGAATTTAGACCTGGAGATTATATTATCAGATATGTGAAATATGGATATGACATGCCTACTGTCTAGATTGAAATTCCAGTTTTATTAAATTGCAATTCCTTACCAGGGAGGAATTCGGAGTCGTCTAAACCGACTTGATCAACAAAGTGCAAGAAGGAAGTCGCGCCCTCGCTTTCGCAGTGTCCTCCGCTGTAGCAGTGTCCCTCGCTTTCGCAGCGTGGCTTGCAAATCAGTCTTCAGTTGCCAATCGTCCCCGTCGCATCGATCATTGACACATGTGATAGTACTATGTCCACTTATCAAAACTGGAATCCATAATAAAGAGAAACAGTTCCATTTTCCACTGGCTTCGTCTACCAACGTCTTCAGCTACACTCCTATATTGATGTCCCATAAACTGAGCACTAGAGCGCACCTTCTCGGCCATATATACTCCGTGTTTCTTTTTAATTCAGAGCTTGGACATTCAATCCAGCTTCCAACGGTAGGTAGCTATGTGTGACCTTGTCGTAGCAAATCAGCTCACCCAGGCTGGCTCACGGCCAACACTCCCAGCCTCCCATCTTCTCCATCATATTGGACTCCATGGCTCAGAAGCTATATCGAACTACATGCAATGAACTACAAGTTCCTTAGAACACTCAGATCACAGACGAAATCGGAAAAAACACACACACACACACACACACACACACACAATATTGTATTGATTGCATACAAAGATACGATATATATCGCCAGGGATCGCTTCCAAAAGTCTTCACAGAACTTTCAGATGAAGATCGGTGATTGACAGTGCAGCTTTTTGGGGGAGTTTTGAGCAGATCCCAGACTTATCACAGACTTATCACAGACAAATCAAAGCAGGCCTGATCAGCAGCATCAGAGTGTTCATGGAGTCATGACATCCGGATTATACAGTAATCTGAGAGCTTTACAGTAATCTATACAGACTTTTTTGTCTGGCTTGGCCGACGTGCGTGGCTACAGGAAACCAAGGAAAAGGAATTGAAAATTAATTTAATTCCTCACGCATCTGCGGTTAATTCATTAATTCCATCATCCGCCCCTCCACATGCCCCCCACACGCCCTGGTCCCTGGCCCCCCAGATAGCGTATAGATAATTCTAGTTGTCAGAGTTATCAGAGACGGCACTTAAGAATATCACTCAAGTACATTTTTTGGTGGTACGGTATTGTTACTATAACTCCAGGTGGCAGAGTCCAGCTCAGCACTAAATACGATGCATCATGCCGTGTGGTTATGAAGCTTGTAAATTGCTAAGAATTTACTTTTACTACAGAGTGATCTATATACTTTGAAAAAAAGTCCTGGGATGTGTAGATTGTAGACGGTAGTAGACAGTCTCTTCCGAGTTAATTTGCTTAATTTCGAGTCCTGCGGACAGTTATAGAGCACGGAACTATGCACTGCAATTCCCAGCATTTCCCAAAGTTTTAACATCCCTGGTATAAGTAACTCTTTTGGAAGAGTTACTTAGTCGGCTCAGGACTTTGATGAAATTAATATATTAATATAAAATTTTCCAATGCAAGTCAATACTGTTACTGCAAGTGTGGAATTGAACCGACTGTTTGACTGCATTTGGACGTGGACAACTCGTCACACTGATCAGAATGTCCGCAAGACTTATATACTCGCTTGCTGGATGTGTTTTGACTCCCTTTTTCCCGTGAAATGAAAATATCTTACTATTATTTCGAGGGAAAGAAATCAAAATTATAAATCCCTTGAACAGTGAATGAGTGCATGATTTGGGATATAGCATTTAAGCAGCATACCGTGAGTCCTTGACATCGATTGTAGTTTGCAAATCATTATTAACGAGCATCAAGAATAGTACTGTAGGGGAGCAAATCGATACAGTTAATTAAAAATTATCGACTGGACTTAAAAGAGCCGGTTCCCCAAATTCTCTTCACTTAGATCAACAAGAATTAAGGCACAGAAATGTCATGTTACAGCTATTCTATACACAACAGTCTCAGAAGTATTGCATAATGGCATTTCTCTAAGAACGACGCGATGTAACACGATCGCGAGAGCACTGCTATTGATTGGGATCAACGGTGGGAGCAAGATAAGTATTGATTGGGATCAACGGTGGGAGCAAGATAAGTCTTGGCCTCTCAAAGATCGTTATTGTTAAGCCATGGACAACCAAAAAATTGAAATTAAAGAATGCGAAAATTAGCATTCTTGTTACAAAAGTGACACAAAGTACGTTGTAGTCATTTAGAGGAATTGCGATGGGAGTGTTCAGGGTGGCCAGCCTAAAGGAGTTCATTATTCTCTCTTGTTTGATGATATAGGGGGCTGCAATCAGAGTTACTGCCTCAGCGAGTCACTGTGTCAACGACCTGGAAAATACTCCGAATGAGCCACGTCCCAAGACCAGCAGAGGATCCTACACATAACCACAACATCACAACACCGGCTTGATGAGGGCAGGAGGTGATACGGTCAATGCATTTTCAAGACATACGATCTTGTTTAAGAGTATTCTTAAATTTCTTCATGCAATATGTAATATTGAACATGTAGATTTTTGGCATTCGTACCGTAGTGACTGGACTATGTACCTGTGATATGAAAATTATCAGTGATTTGAAGGCCTTCTTTCACAGTAGTAAATCTTGGTTTCTTCAGTGCATGAGAAATTATTCAGCTCAAAAGGATATCGAGTAGAATTTTCGAAGCTGCATTGATTGCAATTGTTCTGCACCACCAGACGTACTGTTTAGAACAGAACTTCCAGTTTCAGCGCAGCATGTAGCGTTTGTAACTTTGTACAGTACTATTAGCACTTGAGAAAGAACGATTTTAAAGTACTGCAGATGACCGAGCTTGTACGTTCAACTCGCGGTTGTCATTGAAGCCCAGTATCGAGCAAGATATGACGACATCATGCCTCAAACAGGAACTCGAACATTTCCACAAGATCAACCAAGACATTTGCATGACTCTACATCACTTCTCCACACGAGCTTGCGTAAAAGACATGACAGGTGCTCTATCTCAACCATTACATATACCGGTATTGCAAACGTCTGTTGATTGAGGTATTTCTTACCTGAGAAGTATGTGCAGTCTGAAGTCTTTTACAATGCCAGGTTCTCAACACTTGAAGGTTCATACAAAATTCTCACTCGACATAACAAAAAGATTGACAGCTTTAAATTCAGTTTTCAAAGAACTCTGTAAGACATCTTAGTTCTGCAACTTGGCAGCACAAAAATTGCAACAGACGACAGTATCACACCTCATTCAAACTGAAGTATAAAATCTCTTTTTTGATCAAATAGGTAGATGGTCCACCACACATTACTTAGCTTGGACAATTCACCGCTGCTGTCCCTCGATCCATCCCTGCAGCACAAACAAATTGCAGCATACTGTGGAAAATCTGACATTGGCAAATCATCTGAAATTACTCGAAGGAAAAAAATCAGAAAGTTCTTTTCTCTCTAGCTGTTAAACTCTGACCTTCCTCTCAATGTCAGCAGTATTTGCAAGTTTTTGAAGGATTCTTGATGGTCAGAATATACTCGGAGGAGACGAGGTACACACTACAGTCAATCCTTTCTAGAGACATGAATTGAGCCTCAGACACTTCGACGAAGGCATCATTTACGACTTACCATGACAGATTCTTCCAAGGTTAGTTTTTCCAACACTGTCGATCTCTTAACTGACGTGCGTATTTACATTATAGGAAATCAGAAGACCTGTACTCTCAGGTGAACCAGGGCTTCAGAACCTGTACAGAGTGAAGCATGCACGCTTGTAAGCATAATGCCAAAGTACTGAATCTATATCCACACCCAATGCCAAAATAGATGAGTAGCAAACACACTCTGAATAAACATCTAGAATATTCTGCCCCTAAACTCACAGCTAATGTACAGTACAGCGAAATATCTACACATCGTACTACAGGAAAACCTAAATTCCATGTACGAAGACTAATTTGGTGCGGCATCATTAATGCCGCTGTACGTTTTCACTTCATAAAGAAGGGATGCAAGGCTTCCTGTATGCCAACCTCTTCGGCGTCTGTTTGTCATTCACAACTCATTAAGGCTTCCAGGCAATGATCCATTCTCACCGTAATGCTTCGC
Source organism: Ceratodon purpureus (assembly GCA_014871385.1). NCBI lineage: Eukaryota > Viridiplantae > Streptophyta > Bryopsida > Pseudoditrichales > Ditrichaceae > Ceratodon > Ceratodon purpureus. The sequence goes on along the minus strand of CM026427.1, from coordinate 2,628,720 downwards.
CAATTTTGTCACAGATTTCACGAGCTCTGTAAGTGGCAGTGCTTGGAGATCTTTGAACGCCGAGAGAGTCGCTTCAGATTTTGGATCGAAGAAGGTCTTCTTCTTCTTGGTGCACAAGAAGTACTTCCCTACATCAAGGGCTCGTCCCTTTTGAGCAAGAGTCACAAATGTCCCAAGCCATGCTTTCTCTTTCAGGTATTTGCCATCTCTAGGGATCTTCTTCGATATACGAATCTCACACGGGTTCCTATTAGATTCAACGCTCCTTTTCCTTTTCCTGTTTACCTTTCCCTTCAGCACTTCTTTGAGCATGTCGATCTGTTTTTTTGCAACAAAAGATGTACGGCATGATCTTTCAAGCATGGACTCTGGTGTGCTGACCATAGAAGGGCCGGGTGTATATGTGGAATCTGGAACTGGAACAGAATCAGATGAGAATGCTGACAGAAGTGAACATCCGTCATCTAATTCCAACGCCGAACCATACGAGCAGTCGCTAAGCAGTAGAGACTCTGCAAAGGCACCCATGTCGGAAATTACGTCGACGTTTCTGATTGTTTCATGTGACATGTATTCTAAACTCAGATTGCCTTGAAGGTCCAAGTTTTCTGAATGGATCCCCGGATACGTTGGCCACATTTGGATCCCTTGAAATTCGGAATTTTCCAAAACCTCTCCACCGGAATTGTGGCTTTGATCTCGTCCATTATTCAAAATCGAATCCGGCGCTTCAGAGGTGTACAACGAATCCGTCTGCTCTGTATTGATGACAGAATTTGGCAGAGTCAGCACCGAGTTGAAATGACCAAGAATCTGTGAATGGTTATGAACGACGTCTTGTCTGGTTGATCCATCCGGGTATCGCTCAAAGCTACCCATGGCCTGGAAGTGCAAATGAAAAACTAAATATATGTGAGCAGCCAGTCGCATATGTGAATAGCCCCGACTTCTTCCACCTTACGCGTTAACCAACAGTGCTCTCTCCTCGCTTGCCACATACACCTTTTTCGTCTCACCGAATGACTTCCAACGATGTGGTGATGGCGACGTGCCTTGTGCTTGAAGGTGCACAAAGATGTAATCAACGTGGAAGCCTGTCGACAAGCATAGAGCAGAAGTTACACTCCTGCGGCAGAATCATGGCCTTCATCACGTCTCCACATTATGGTCCACAACACAGTTTCATCATGGTTACAAGCATTCTCCCAACAATCTCTACGGCGACCACCTCACCTCATCTCACAGATCAGCTAAGCGAACCTGATTCTTAAGGTGTTAACAGAACCAGAACGGCAAATATTGAGCAGCCTACGTGCGTATCACAACATAAATAGCTCCGCCTCCAGGTTGTTTAGAGAAAATACCCTAATATGACGTCCTCTTCTGAAAGACACTTGTCAACCTCAACTCCTAAAACACTACATAGTTATATTTTAAAGTTGAGGCAGAGAAACGGCTAGCAAGCTCGGTATCCTTCAGGAACTTGTGGTATAATTATTTAAACTGGATATAGATGCATGCTTTCTAAACTAGACATGCGTAATGTGGACCAATTTGAGACCAGATTTTTCCATACACCGACCATTTGAAAATCAATCGGTAGATGCAACCTGAAGATCGACGATGGTAATTCCTTTGTTGGTTAACTCACGTTTATAATTCCACAAATTTATTAAATATTACTGAATCATCCAATATTCGCATCCAGACAAGTTACGTAGAACTATAACCGTAGTAATGGACAAGGTAACCGTCGCGAGTCGGCAAGCTCGAGAAGGTTACAGACAGAATCCCGATGGTTGCATCTTGTTAAGTCGTTTTTAGCGACAGTTAATCAAGGTTCTCAAAGAAGAGCATCGTAACACATAAGCAGTCTAGTTCATCTGGGCTCATTTGATATATTGACAAAGACTTTTTCTGATGTTGAAATTGCTTACCAGAAAATCAAAAGTGGAAGCCGTCGTCGTGATCCGAATCAAAACATAGCAGGCTTCGATCGTAGAGTAGTGTCCCGTTATCGCACCCAAATTTGACAGTGCCTCTAGTCGCTAAGCGTCCCCGTTGAAGTAATCATAAACACATTCAAAGCCCAGAGTTTAACAGCTCCAACTTCCAGAGGCTTCGTCTACCTACATGCACAGCTTTATGGCCCATGCTCTGAGGCTCACTCCCACAACTCTTAGCCATCCTTGTCCTCTTTGAGTTCAGAGACTAGAGTTTCAAACCAGCTAGTACTTTGCAGCAAAGGTGCTGATCAATTATAGCCAGCTCAGGGCCAAATCTCCCAGCAACATCCCAGCTTCATCATGGGGTCCATGTGCTAAATGAACAACTCCAGGAACAAGTGAGCATAAATATGAACTACCAGCTCGATTTTAAGCAACACAACACACAGACAATCACGGCCAAAACAACCACCAACATCCCAGCTTCATCATAGACTCCACGGGCTCAACTAACATGAGCTATATCGAACAACATCTAGCTTGAGATAGAGCAACGGAACCAGAGTTGCAACACGCACAAACTTGAAAAAACAATGCAAGCTAGCATCGCTGGTTCATTCAAAGTCTTTATAGGACCTTGCAAAGATTGTTTGATTGTACGTGGAAGCAGATCTATTGGCTACAGACAAACGAAGAAGGAGCAGAGTAATTCTGGCAATGTCTGTGGGTTTGGCCCAGGATATACTTATATTTGTACAGACTTTTTTGGCTGTCATGGCAAGCAGTAAGTAAAGTTAGCTGGGCTAAATATCCAGGTGACCGGTCAGGGAATGGAAGAAATTCTTCAGGTGTCTGGCATTACTGTAAGTTATTCGCTATTATCTTACTGTTTCAGGACTCCGCACATGTCATGTGGATGAACTCTTCGCAGTAGTCATCCCAATAGTGTGCATCACAACAGATGTACCAGGTCCAAAATTGACACTAAGAGGAACAGTGTACATTGGAGGGTAGGAAAGAGAAACGAAAGAGTGTCTTGAATTTATATTTTCATTATAATTTATTCTTTTATATTCGATCTGGCTAGTGTAGGGTACTAGCAGCTTAGGTAATTTTTTGCCTAATCATGAATTAAAGTACAACTAATATTTAGGCAATTAAAAATTTGATATATTAAAATTAAACAACTTGAAATCATAATAAATAATAACTTGTTAGGTATCTATTTAAGTCTTTGTAGAGAGAGAAAAACTTTGGTCTTGGAATAAGACCAACATGAATTAAGTGTCTGTTTGTTCCACCCCCAATTCAATGCCCACAAGACAAAAGTATGAAAGTAAAAAACTATTCCCCCACTTTCAAGAGTTACAGATATAATTTGAGTCTTTGTAATAATTATAAATTTTTGTTGATACTTTCATCTAAGATTGTAAGTGGTAGTACTTTAGGCCTTCCTTTTCATTTATAAAAAATTAAAATTGTATCCAAAAGTCTCGTTATTATGACATAGGATCTCCACATGTTATATATATAAGACTGTAATTTTGTGCAATGAAATTTTTTGAATGAATTATATCACATATAATTTGATATTTATTTATCATTCAATTATGTTATTTTTAAGAAAATAAGTTTTGGTATATTGATCTATTAATAATTTACGGTAGTCAAAAGGTTAATCTACCCTTCCCTTTTTTTTGGGCTAATCTTTAGTTAAATTTGATATATTGTAAAAATTTAATTATGGAATCGAATCTTTTATACCCAAATAGTTCTAAAGGTATGTTCCCACATGGCCTTAAAGGTGGTTTTAAAAAGGGGTCTCACATCTTTAAAAAATGTGTGTTTGCACCTAGGACCTAGGTTAGATTAGTAATTACCAATCTTAAACATGGATGTACACATGGCACACTTTTAAGAATGGGTATTGGACGAGAGCACAATAAAGTGGACCACAAAGTGCAAAATGTGATCACTAAGAAGTGAATATGAACTATGCTGTTTTTTAAGCTCAAAGCTGATTTTTGAGCATTTTGGTGTAGTTTTTGAGCACTTTAGTCACTTCGTAGGGTGTCATAATGTATCTTATACGCATCTTCATAAAAAGAACATCCTCAATTGAAACTTAATTTGACCACTAGTTCTAAAGGATGAAAATGGACTTTTCCAAAGTCTTAATTTCTTCATTTGGTGCCCTCTATTGTCCTTAGAGGATGTTTTTTTCAATTTGAAAACAATGTTTGGTGAAAAAAAATGCACAAAACGTACCGCGGAAGTGACCCTTCTAAAAAACATCCTTGCGGTACTTTAGGAACCCTAAACCAATTAATGAGTATATAAATTGACTATTTTAGAATACCTCTTAAATATATAGAGGGCACCACTTAATTAAAAGTGATTTTTTTGATAGTTTTTGATTCTTTTATAGTCACTTTTTCAAATGACTACATTCACTTTGCTTGGATTTAAAGCCTTCATGCAATAACTTTAAAGTGTCTACTTTGAACGAAAGTTTTCCAAGTTGTAGAAAAACAAGTTGAGAATCCATATTAGCAAAAAAAATTGACTTCAATTATATCTTTCCATCACTTTTGTGCAATTTTTGCAAAAGGACTGGTGACTAGCAAATAGGTAAGCACTTTTTTGGCCCTCTTGATTGTGCTTCTTCCTTATTAGCTAACATTTAGGAGGACAAAAAATAATTGAGCAATAGCAGGCAATTGTTAAAGAAGCACCAAAATAGGAAATATTCTTTAATTTTGAACACTAAAGAATAGTCTTAGCTAATGTGGCACTTAAGGGACCATTATGTAATCTCCCTACTATTGCTAACACTTTTCCAAACCTCATTGATGACTCCTTTCCTACAAAGAAGGTATTTTATCCAAAATTGTGGGGGAGTTCAATTTTTATCCATGGTCTTTGCAAAGACCAAGTGCAATCGCGCCTTAAGCAAGTATCGGCTAGTCTTATCAATCAAATTGATGTTATTATGGCAAAAATGAGGTTTTTCTTAACAATTTTGTAATCATATAAAATCAATAAGATTCTTTAATTTATGATTATAGAATTTATAAGAAAACATTGATTATAGTATAGATAGATCTCACCTTACAAATAATCTAAAACTAAAAACTCCTACTTTCATTATTACTCCAAAATTACATTTTTGTGATGGTTTTTCTCAAATTGTTCACATAGGATGCACCCTGAATCCATAAGGGGTAATGGCACAACATACTTTGCATAGTTTCTATACTATGTGATAAATTGTGATGATAGGGTTCATAGTAGCCAGGCTTGAAGAGTTCTTCTTTATTCCTTGGAGGAGTGCGTTTTGATGATACAGTTTGGTTGCAATTGGAGCCAACAAATATATTTATTTTGATGTGGACGAAGCTGCAACCCTGTTACGGTACATTGCATCACAAATAATAGCAAACAGATCTGCTGTTCATTCAAGACGGTCAGCAGATACTAGAAGGAGATGAGAATCACGCCGCAATTAAATCCTCCTGAAGACATGAATTGAGCCGGAGGAAGGCATCTTTTAAACTTTATTCTGAAAGATTCAGTAAGTTTTTTCCAACAATGTAGGTCACTTTAATGTCGAAAGAATTAAAGAATGTCTACCATCAGAATCTAGACACGTACTTCAGAACCTGTACAAAGGACACTATTTACAACTAAAAGCTTATAAATGCTCAACTACTGCATAATTTGCATGCACAGGTCCTATGCAAAAAGAAGTAGCGAACGAAAATAACTACTTCTGTACACTACACTCTGTACAAAGTCTTAGTCCATTCAATCCTCTTAAACTTCACAGCCTATGCACAGCGGAATATAGACCAGTATGAAAAGATCACACTACAAATGTGATACGTTAAGCTTCTGGTAAACCATCCTCGATGCCGTGTGGGACAATCAATTCATCAAGGTTTCCGGTATGTCAACCGCTTCGAGGTTGCTTTGTCTATCACAGACAATCAAGGCTTTGAGGCAGTGAGCCCTTCTCACCGTAATACTTTGCTAGTTTTGTCACGGCTTCCACGAGCTCTGTGAGAGGCAGTTGTTGAAGGTGATTTTCGAACGCAGAGAGAATTGCTTCGGACTCAGGATTGGAGAACTTCTTCTTCTTCTTGGCGCTCAAGAAGTACTTCCCGACATCAAGGGCTCGTTCCTTCTGAGCTGGAGTTGCAAAAGTACCAAGCCATGCTTTCTTTTTCAGGTGCTTACCGTCCGTAGGGATCTTCTTAGATATTCGGATTTCGGCAGAGAACTTGCTAGGTTCGGCACTCCTCTTTCGTTTTCTGTATATTCCATTCTTCGACACCTCTTTGAATATCGACTGATGTGTCCGGCAAGGAGATTCAGCACTGACGAAAGACTTATGGACTTCAATCGCCGGGAACAATATTTCTGCTGCCGGCCAGGAGGTAATGTCCTCTATAATTGAGTTATTCAGATCTTCCGCCGACTCATCTTCTAGCTCCAGGGAGCTGACCCTGGTAGCGTGGCCAGATGTAGGCGTTGAATTTGACGTTTGATGAGAACCAAATGGTAACGGCGACGGAGGCAAATATTTTTTGCCTTGCTCTGCAGCTTCCATCCGTGGTTCATTGATTTGGCCTGAAAGCCAGTATCCGGCCGGAAGCTGCAACTCTGCTGGCACACCATCGGGCATACGTTCAATTTCGATTGATCCATCCTGCATGAATTTTCCTGCATCCAGTTTGCCGAATGGAAGGTAGCATTCAGGATAACTCGGCAAGCTCTGGTGATCAATCTCGACATATTTTGAAGCCTCTCCACAGAAGTAGCTTTCTTCTCGTCCAATATTAAATCCAGCCGCTGAATCCGATGCTGGCGCTGTATTGGTAAATAACAAGTCATGGGAACCTGAATAGGTAGCAACACTTGGTGCGAGAGTTGGCACATGATAATTAAAGAAGTTATAATTATAGTAACTGAAATCTTCATTGATATTGCCGTCGGGCTGTCCGGTTCCTAACGCATGTAAGTCGAAAGGAGGTGCCATGCTTTGCACGGTTAGAAGTGCCAATAAGCTGACATCAAAAAGATCTGCAAACAGCCAGCCGCAATTGAAGAGCCCCGTGCTCGTCCAATTCCTGAGTTTTCCAACCGGTCCAGCAATATACAACTTGTAAGACCTCAGACAAGCTGTTGATAGTGTGACTTGTGGTTGAAGATGCACAATGTAATCAATGCAGAAGCCTGACCACCAGCACAGGGCGGGAATTACTCGCACTCCTGCAGCAGAATCACGGCCTTTCTCACTTCCTCGCTATGTAATCCACAACACAATCGCATGCCTACCACCAAAAAAGTCTAACAATTTCTGCAGCAATCATTCACCTCATGCCCAGACCAGGTAAGCCGAAAGAACTAAAAGAGCAAAGATTGAGCAGCCTACTCACCGCAAACAAAACAGCGTTGACTTCCTCGTTTGCCAAATACAGCTTGTCAACCTTATATCCTAGACATTACACGGTCGAGTCTCAAAGTTAGGGCATGTCAAAGGATGGCGAGCGAGTTAGGTATCTCCACATAGTTGCTGTACATTTGCCGAATCCAGACATATTTGAGGGACCAGACAAGCATAATTCGAAATCAGCCCAGCAGTTTCACATGCTGACCAGTTGAAACTGCAAGTTCGAGCTATGTCGTCCTTAACAGACAATTGATGAATTGGATAGCGAGATTTTTTGAATCTAACATTAGATGTAACAAACATACATCCGAAATGATTAAATCTATTTAATGCATACATCTGAAAAGAAAATTCAAAATAACAAAGTTCAAGTTAGGGACAATTTTTCTAGAATTGAAATTGCTTACCAAGAAATCAAAAGTGACAGTCGTCGTCCTCGTCGTCCGAATTTGCTTCATCAGTCAGTGTACAACTTGGATCAAGGACAGTACATGTTGCGCGTTCGGTTCAAATGTGCAGTCGGCTGCTTCAAGTCGCACCGTTCGGAGTGATCACAACACAGACATGAGCCCAAAGTAAAACAACTCCATTTTCCACAGACTACGTCTACCCACATGCACAGCTTTACGTCCCATACTCTGACAAGTCCCATAAGTCTTCGCCATCCTTGTTCTCTTTAAATTCAGAGAATGGATATTCAAATCCAACTCTGGGACTATTCACTAACTCGGAGCCAATCTGCTCACCCCCGACTCAGAGCCAAATCTCCCAACAACCTCCCACCTCCATGATGGACTCCATGGGCTCAAGTACGAACAACAATATTCAGCTGTCAGTGAGCTTGAGACAGAGCAATGCTAGCTGCCGGTTATTGAAGCTCCGGCCATCACACACAAACACAAGAAGAAAATTATGTATCATGAAGGTTCTCTCACTGAGGTTCATTCAAGGTGTTTTATATGACTTTGCAAAGATTGTTGCTTGTACGTGAGGCAGGTGTGTGGGGGAGTTCGAGAGCAAATCTATTGGCCAGACAAATGAAGCAGAGCACGAGAGCCCGGGTGGAGTCTTGGAGTCACCAACGTTTACTTTTTGTGTACAGACATTTGTGTCTTTCATCATTTTGTGGCAAGTGCTGGCCGCTTAATATCCTGGCCCATGTCAGGAAATGGAGGATATGCTATGCCTTTCGGTGAGTTATTCCCTTTGATCTCTGATTCAGTGCCCCCGGATGCCCCCCCACATAGCGTATGGATCAATTCTTTCGTTTTACCAATAAGTTGCCAATCACTAACCTGCAGACGCAGCACTGCATCATATTAGGCTCAAAAAGTTACAAAATCAAGTTATTTGCTTGAATATTTTTGAGTTATTTTGTTGAAATTTGATATCCTCGGAGTTAGTCACTATTGTAACAAGTAAATTTGATAAATAAATTACTTAAAATCTTTCTTTCTTTAAAAAATCCATGGGATTGGGATATTTTTAAGTCAAAAATCATCATTGCTAGGTTTCAATTGATAGCGTCATGTACGCACATAGAAAGTGTTGGAGGTGAAAATAGAAATTTAGTATGGAAATCTCAACCTCACAATAGTCACAACTTTGTAGTATACTTGTTGTACATGAGGTGGATCAAATTGGATCTCAAATAGCCTCATAGATTGTAAGATTGTATTGATTCAATACTGAAATTTGATTATAATGTTTGGAAGTAGATGGTTCTAAATTTAAATTGGATTTTAACAATAAGCCATTTTCAATGAAATTACATCCAACAAAAAAAAATTAACTCATCTTTTTGAACACTCCAAATGCTCGAGGTGCTCCGATCTAAGAATGGTGGATGTTTATCAAGCTACCAAATATTAAGTAGTCTGGTACACCCAATAAAAATCATATTTTTCTCAGGAAAATCCAACCACTTGGATGTGAGGGCCACAGTGCAATCTTCAAAATATATATATATATATATATATATATATATATATATATATATATATATAATATATAATCTTTGAAAATGGGCTCCAATGCTTGGATCCTAAAAATATTACGTCCTTCCTCAGTGAGCTGTCTTGTGCCTATGCTTTATCACTGCCTCTGTTTCTTTAGTTGCAAGCTTTCATGCTAAGACTCAGAGTTACTAGTCGGCACAGAATTTGGGCCCACAGAAAATGGTTTGACTCAAGCTTTAGATTCTGAACCTACTTTCAAGAACACAGAGAAAAAGAACTTGCTCAGACTTCTAGAAACATAGCTGTAAGAAAAGACTAAATTAATGGTGAAAATTTTAAATTTTAAATCACCTCAAGCCTTGCACAGACATTTACCAAAATCAGGTTGGGTTAAGTGCTAACATGTGGACACACCCTATGTTATAATTTGTTGTTAACTTGTTAAGTATTAATCAAACACAATTCTCCAGGCTTAGAGTTTGATTTGAGCTGTGCTGAATGCAAGGAAAACCAGAATCTTGGGCTCTTTCCAGAACCACAAATGAAGTAGGTCCCAACAGTGTCATAGTAGCCAGGCCACATCAGGTAATTCAAAGATAATCAATTTGACATCAACATGGCATCAAAAATAACTTGTATCTTAAGGTAAAATGATATTAAAACAACATCAAAACAACACAAGTTAGAATGATATGAAAATAACATAAGTCAAAATGATATCAAAAAGAGGTCAAAGCACATTAATTTTAAGTGCCCAAATTGAAAATGGAGGTAAGCTTTTAAATCTTCACGATTAAAAATAATAAATTTCTATGTGTGCATCTAAACTATATATTGTAAAGTAAACATTTTTCATTTCATTGTTATGCAAAACAACTCCCTCCTAAAAGTTTTTAGTGATTCACTTAACCTTCAAAAGATGTGGAAAATGACACTTTTGTCCTAATTGGCATTTAGGATCAAAACAACATTTTTACGACATCAAAAGTCATCAAAATTTACATCACTTTCATATCATTTTGGCATCATTTAAATTTTTGTCATTTTGGTGATATTTTGGTGTTCTTTTTATGCCAAAATGACATCATTAATCCTTAATCCCTTTGAAAGGTCATTGAGACCATATTATAGTTGCAATACTTATGGAGAAGATATTCTAAGGTTTCAAAATTTTATTATTTTCTGAAAATTTTATTCCATGTAGCTTTCAACAGTAGCTTTTTAATGACGCAAATTTCAAAGCATTTGGAGTTACGATGCAAAAGTTATGAATTTAAAAAGAATCTGCTTTAAATCCGGGGAGTCAATAACCAATCTAAATCTCCCATTTTTTACCCAAGTTGCCCGTCATTCACAAGGGCAAAAAGTGACAAGACAAAATTTCAAAGGGTGGGCACTTGGATAATGATGAGCCAAATATTTTTTCATCCATACACATTCATGACATTTTCATCCAATAAGAAATTTTCATCTAATTAACAATTTCCATCTAAAGAAATTGCAGATGTTTTGTCCAAATGATGATTATCATCGAGAGCTTAGTTTTCATCCAAATCCCATTTTCATCTACATAAACTATTTCATCCAATCTTGATTTTTCATCCAAACTTAATAAATTTATCCAGTATCTATGACTTGGCAGGGTCCATCCATAGGACCTTTTACCAAAACCGCCCTTTGAAATAAATGGAAAGTATACAATTTACACTTAAAAAATTTCTAGAAATTTGAGATCAAAATCTATTCCAATTGCATTGAAATTTTTTTGAGGTGCTTTCCGTCATTAACTTCAACATATCTACCGTTTGGATTTCCAATTGGATATTTTTAGATTATCCTTTTTTAACCCCTAAAGGACGAAGCAACCACTTTTAGGTTGTGTCAGAAATTGAAAACCCCGTAAAATGCCTTAGAAGGGTCGAATTTGAGTGTTTTTTGTTCCTAACCTCTTTAGAATCAAGTTGGCAATAAGAATATGCTAAAATTTTGGTGAAAAAGTGAATTCCTGATTTTAGAAAAAAGAAAGAACATGAGTCGGTCCTATGTTTCTACATTGAAGTTAGTGTTTCTACAGTGAAAATGTTTCAACCAAACTTTGAGCACATTGAAGACTGAAATGAAGATCTCTCCTTGTGGATTTATTTTTTTAGGATTTATTTTTTTGGGAATGCTTGTATGACCACTCTTTTATGTTTTAATTTTGGAGAATGTAAAGCAATTTTAGCACACCCCCCTAACAAAATCAAGGATATTTTCGCCTTTCCAAGCCTATATGAAACTCAGACTTTGTGAGATTATTCCTAACTTCCATATCTAAATGAATTGATTATTCTCTATTGATCAAATGTGTTTGCAAAGTGTAGTTTTTGGGCATCAAAACTTAGCTATACTCACAAGACAATGTCAAAAAAAACTTTTACAGTGACTTCAAATGCTACAATCTCGCAATCTATACGGTGGATTGTCCTCAAAATTGGTATACATTTTTTTGAATAAGGTAATTACAATATCCTACGGTTAAATTCTCAAATGGCTTAGATATAACATGATTTCATGAAAAAAAAAAGATTCTATTTTTGTTTTCTTGTCTTCATAATTTTCAATTTTTTATTTTTATGGGACCTTAAGGAAGCGCCTACGCTCCCAACATTGGGAACGTAGACGCTCCCTAACATCGCAATGACTATACAACGTTTCTCACGAAAGTCCTTGCTGGCTGACCAGTGCTGCTTCTTGTAGGAAATCGTAGTAGAGAGTCAATCCGCGGACCCGGAGGTCGCGGGCTCAAATCCCATTTTGGCAGGATCTCCTATTTCTATGTTGGAATTATCATCTCCCCCCCTCGTGCTTGGCAGCTTCATCCAGCGCTTTTGTTTTCAAGCAAATGTTAATTTTAATTTAAAAAGTCACTTCAATTATTGGGCATTGGGCAGGGACTTGGGCTTCAAGGGGGCTCTGAACTGTACAGTACAGTACATTCGCCTACAAGAAAGATGAGTGATGTTTTTTGATGCATTCAAATATTTGTAAATAACATACAATAAAATTGGTCCATGTTATCTTGCAAAATTATCACTCAATTCTTAGCCAATCCCACTCAAGAGTACCAAGTTTCAATTTCAAAAAAGTAAAATTCTAATTTCTAGTGATGACTTTTTAAAATTTGATTGCAAAGATATGTAAGGAACATACATACACACATCTTTTGCATTAAAAATCACTCCATTGAGTAACAAAGTTTTCATCTATGAAGAATCCAATGAAAAGTTATTATGCAAATAATTTTGTAAAATAGATATTTCTATATTGTAATTAGATTTTGGCAAAGAATTTACCCTCATTTTTCTTGTAGGCAACTATAGGTGTTGGCTGGTTTTACTTATTACTTATTTTGTGTTTTCATTCTCCAACAGAGTATCGCTGCGGGGTCACTAGGTAGGCTATTTGAGATTTGAAATGTGCTTTTTTTCCCCTAAGTTTTACTATTGTTAATTATTTTAGGTGTCCATTGTCTTGTCTATGTTTTGGAATGTTGCTGTCTAACTTCAACCTTAGTAGGAAACTACGGGGTTCAAAGAAATCTCTGTTTTTGTTTTGAAAAAGCTGTGTAACACTATTGCTTGGATTTGTAATTTCTTCTATAATTATTGCCATGCTCACTCTCGTTGATCTAATTATTCGTCTGGTGTTATGCTACTGTAAAAAGTTTACGACCATCTTTTATCCTCGTATGCGCTTATATTTTTATACATGCACATGTGTAGATGTGACACGTTGTGTGAGTGCGCTAGCCCTGTATTTTATAAGTCTATGTTTGTTTTGACATTAATTTATTTAAGTGTAAATTTTGATGCAGGAATGCTATCTTGTGAGCGGTGAGCGGTGAGCAGTGAGCGGTGAGCAGTAAATTTTCAATTTTTTGACTATTTATTTGATATTTTGAGATGATTTTGCATGACATGGCATATAGGGGACCTATGACCGTGGAAGGTGTTTTAGGGTATATTCCAAAAAGAATGGCTTCTAAATTGATAGATGTAGAAATTTACACCCGATTCATACTTGAATAAATTGTGATTTTCTTTTCTTATGCCCTATCAATTTCACGGTATGAAGACAAAGAGGAAAAAATTAAAAAAAAGGAAAAAAAGAAAAGAGAAAAAAATCAATAAATGAAAGAAAGAAAAAAGATTAAAAATAAATAATGAAAAGGAATGTAGGGAAAAAAATTTAAAAATGAAGGAAAATAAGAAGAAAAGAAAGAAAAATAAATAAAACAACGAAAGAAGAAAAATATTGGAAAAATAAAAAAATTAAAATTAAAATAAAAGATAAAACATAAGAAGGAATTAATAGGGGTATTTGCATGATAGGGAAGGGAAAAATACATGAGAAAGGTTTTAAGAAAACCACATTTTATTGTGATGTCTTCAAACTGTAAACAAGGAATGTTCAACTTCTGAAAAAAAAAGTACCATCTTTATAATTCAATCATGTACGAAGTGAATGTAAAATATATGGCCGGTAAAGAAATTCACACAGAAGTAGAGTAAAGTGAGGTTAACCCCTAACTATCCTTAAAACCCAAAATGGGTTTTTGCACTTTCGGGCAGCCCAGATGGAGGGGTTAAAAGTAATATTTTTTTTTAAGATTTTTACTGGATGCTCCCTTTACGGTAAGGTCTATGTAGTAAAAATTTTGAAGCCAAATTCCAATTTTAGAACCTTCATCTAGAAATTTTAGGTTTCAAGTCCAAAACGGGCAGTCTAAAATTAGGTCTTTTTACAAAAAAAAAAATTGAAATATGTTCATAACCAAATCACTATACAAATTCCATAGTGACCCAAGTCAAAAAATTTACCAATTTTACAAGGGCAGCCTCCAAAACTTACAAAGACAAGCTTCAAAGTTTTTAGTAATTTTTGAAGTTTTCCTTTAAAAATTTGTCAAAATTCGAGATTTTTGAATTTTTGAATTTTGTTTTCTTCTGAAAATCACAAATTTATGAAGGTACCTACTCACCGTTCAATTTTTCTTTAGCTCACAAATTGTTTTTGTAATGCATGTTTTACTATTTTGTCAATTTTATACCTTCTTACAGAAAATAATTTTTATGAAGGTCTAAAAAGCGTTTTTTTGGCCTAAATTTTTGCATGAGCATACCTAACCTAGTTAGCTACATGGAAAAAAATGTGACCAAAATGTTTGAAGTAATAATCATCAAGTCTCCCTTTGGCCCATTTGCACCATGCCTCTCGGCCAAGGCCCAAAAAAATATCTGCTGAAACTTTGAACACTACGATCTCACTAATGATAAACATCCAACGGTTGAAATTTGAATCAGTTCTTCCAAGTAGGGTTAGGTACAAGATCTTACGGTTGAATTTCCAAAAAAAGATAAAAAATTTGTTTCATATCCTCGGGAGGGCATAGTGGTAAAAAATCGCAGTTTTGAGGATTCAAGCTCTCAAAAACACAAGGAAATTTAGGGGTTAAGGCAAAATATAAAATCCAAAGCCAAAGCTATCATATAATATATAAGTAGGGAAAACATAACAATATAGAGTAAATACGCAATGATCAAGTAGACATCTCGTCATCACTACAAGTACCAATCCAACCATCATAAGAATCGCTATCACTAGATAATACCACTCTGGCAACTTCTGCAGCTATGTCAAGATAAATCTCAGCATCACGACAAATGCTATCTCTGTCAGATGAAATAGATGGAGAAGGAGCAGCTAAATAAGCTTGAGCCTGCATCTCTGCATAATGAGGAAGCTCTAAAGGTCTAAGTGGACTCCTTATCTTGCTAAGATGGCGCGAGATAATAGAGCCACCAATGTCATTCTTCAACGCTTTCTTCCGACTGCACATGACAATTTCACAGTTTAATAAATACTGAGCTAAATTTTATTTAAATAATAAACAAGTGACCAATGAATGTAAAGACTTACTTACAAGAACGCTTGGGGGCAGTCTTCCTCTCAGGCTCATCGTCTGACTCAACCGAACGTTTCTTCCTCGGTGAAGGCACAGGAATTGGAGTAGACTCAACCTCCTCCGTGCTTGGAAGAAGAGGAAACAACACTTGATTGTACAAGGTGGTGTCTGACTCGAAGCCTATGACATGACGCCGGAGACTCTTGGATGCTCGAATGGAGGCACCTGCACAGAAAATAGAGCTCCAAATCATAAGTAAAAATTATAAAATGAAATACAGAATATTTTTAAACAAAAAAAAAAAAAACAAATTAATACCTGTAGAAGCTGTGAGATCCATGACAATGTCATTCTCAACCGTGCACAAATCAATTAGAGCCTGCAAGAGGTTAGAAGTCTTCTCCCGTGCTCCTCTGAATGGCTCACCAGTCTCTGAATTAAATGTGAGAGAATCTGCAGTAATCAAATTAGTGCAATGTCCATCAGTGGAGAGCTTGATGCCTAGGGCTCCAAGCTCAGCCCTATCATGAAACTGGAACTTAGACCTTGGAACACCCTCCTCCACATTCTCCATCTTGATGAAGCACTTGACCATGAAAGTCTTGTGCTGGCGTGGATAACGGTCTGGAATAGTCAATGGCAGGCCATTGATTGCAAACCACTTGGCCTCCTCCTGAAAGTTAGCCCACTCTGCCCAGGAAATAAGCTCATTCGAAATGAACTTTGAATCAGGATAAAAAACAATCAAAGCTCCATCATCCTGTAGAAACTGCATAGCAAATTCAAAATGGGCCTTAATCCATGAAGACTCCATTTTTTTCCCTGCTGGAATCCTGGGGTGCTTGTTCCAGGAGGGAATCTCACCATCTTGTCCTAAACCTGGAACTGGTAAATCCTCTGGAACATCAAAAATGATGAGGTCCACAGCAGCCTCAGCCTCCTCACCCCCAAAATTCCTAGCCTTGCTACCGAGATTCCCCTTGACCCAATGCTTGATCTTGCTCCAAATCTCAGGCTCATCCCCCTCCGATAAAGAAGTAAACAAATCCAAAATGCCCATACGGCAATCATTGATGATCTCAACACTAGTGTCTACCTCATCCAACTGCGAGCATGGAATGGTGTAGATAGTCTGAGAAGGCATGGGGGTAGAAAAAAGAGGCACCTGAGGAGTTACAGGAACTATGGCAGCCTGCATGCTACTGCCTGAAGGAGAGATGCCAACATGAGACATCAACTTCTCTGGCCCTTCCTTCAAAACTAACTTGGCCAATTCTCTGTTCCTTGCTGCCACTTCCTTCTTGAGCTTAGCTTCCTGCTCCTTCTCCTTCTTCTTGTCTTCCTTCTCCTTCATCTTAGCCTCTGTCTTTGCCCTCCTCTCAGCCACCTTCTTCTTCTGTTTATCAGAAAGAGATGCATCATCACCAACCTGCGAGGTATCCTCCTCCAAACCCACCATGTTCTCATCCCCAAGCTGCTTCATCAAATTCTCACAACTTGCCTTAAGACCTCTCTCTTCCCCTGGGCATTGATCATTCTCCTTGAGCTCAAGGTACCAAGGACACTGAAGGAGATGAGGAGCTCCAAAATGCCTCCTCTGATAATCTGTAAAAATGCACTCACTGCTAGAGACATCAACCCACTTCTTAAACCTCTGAGGAATATCCTTTTTGTCAATGGCACCCTTTACAACCAACTCCCTCTAGAAATACCTCAAGATAGCCCGCTTCATTGCATTCTCAGCACCAGCCTGGTGGAGAAATGGCTCTTTCTTGGTAAAGGTACCAGCCTTAGGGAAAAAAGGCTTAAAGGCCCTGCCCCACAAAGTGATGGAATGAGCCTCAATCCATGAGCCAATATCATCTACAGGATTAGGTAAATCCTCTGTCCTCAAAACTATGATGTCCTCCTCTACAATCTTGTTATAACGAATGACTGCCTCCTCCTCTAGCTGCAAATACAATCAATTAAAAAACACATAAGAATACATGACCAATTTCATGATGAAGAGTTATGTTAAACTGCAATAAGCAACAACTGTGAAATGAAATGCAAAAGCTTAAGAATTAGAAACTTACCCCAGCCCAGAATGCAGCCTGATCAACCCAAGGGCGGAGAACTAAATCAGAAGCTGTATGTGGAGGAAAATTGTACTCCTGCCGACTCTCCTTGCTCATATTCCACCACTTCAACCACCTCTCTTTGTACTTGGGAGAAACCTTAGCACTTGAAAAAAGCTGCAACTTTTCAGCGGTCATCTCTGCCTTATTATAAAATATGTCAAAGTGCCGGATAATCTGCAAATAAGAAGTCAAGCATCATCTTAGAATAAGATCATAATATCTCCAATGACCTTATAGAAATTCAAGTTCAATTATAATGAACTTCACGTTCTGATTATAAGGGAGAGTGCACAAAGATACAAATCATTCAGGATATGCAAAGCTCATGACTGCTTACAGAAATTCAATACAGATTCCTCATAACACACTGTCCATTAATCACCTCTGATAAAAGTCAAGATTCACTGAAAGAAAAATTTAAAATGAAGGCACCACAACATTAAAAACGAATAGGGACCAAACCTCGAACTCAGCTCCACATCAATAGCACAGACTGATTGAATCAAAGACGCCAACCAAAGCCCACACAACAAAAATAATAAAATACCGAAGCTCGAGCTGAGCTCATGAGCCAGAGCAGAGACTTAAGCAAAAAAAAAAACCAACACTGCTCTGCGGTATAGCAACCGCATCAGCAAGAACCAAACCGTTTTGCCCCGGCCGAGGCACCCCTCGGATCCGAGGCATGGTCTGGGGGTGACCTCGGCACTCACTCAAAACACCAACCAGCCACAAAAATGGTTGCCTCTCATAGAGGCAACCACAGAATTAAAAAAAAAAGGAACCGCAAGAGAATCTACAGTTGATCCTCTCCTCGGATCCGAGGACACACAATACAGTTAGAGGGAAGATACCGAAGCTCGAGCTGAGCTCATGAGCCAGAGCAGAGACTTAAGCAAAAAAAAAAACCAACACTGCTCTGCGGTATAGCAACCGCATCAGCAAGAACCAAACCGTTTTGCCCCGGCCGAGGCACCCCTCGGATCCGAGGCATGGTCTGGGGGTGACCTCGGCACTCACTCAAAACACCAACCAGCCACAAAAATGGTTGCCTCTCATAGAGGCAACCACAGAATTAAAAAAAAAAGGAACCGCAAGAGAATCTACAGTTGATCCTCTCCTCGGATCCGAGGACACACAATACAGTTAGAGGGAAGATACCGAAGCTCGAGCTGAGCTCATGAGCCAGAGCAGAGACTTAAGCAAAAAAAAAAACCAACACTGCTCTGCGGTATAGCAACCGCATCAGCAAGAACCAAACCGTTTTGCCCCGGCCGAGGCACCCCTCGGATCCGAGGCATGGTCTGGGGGTGACCTCGGCACTCACTCAAAACACCAACCAGCCACAAAAATGGTTGCCTCTCATAGAGGCAACCACAGAATTAAAAAAAAAAGGAACCGCAAGAGAATCTACAGTTGATCCTCTCCTCGGATCCGAGGACACACAATACAGTTAGAGGGAAGATACCGAAGCTCGAGCTGAGCTCATGAGCCAGAGCAGAGACTTAAGCAAAAAAAAAAACCAACACCGCTCTGCGGTATAGCAACCGCATCAGCAAGAACCAAACCGTTTTGCCCCGGCCGAGGCACCCCTCGGATCCGAGGCATGGTCTGGGGGTGACCTCGGCACTCACTCAAAACACCAACCAGCCACAAAAATGGTTGCCTCTCATAGAGGCAACCACAGAATTAAAAAAAAAAGGAACCGCAAGAGAATCTACAGTTGATCCTCTCCTCGGATCCGAGGACACACAATACAGTTAGAGGGAAGATACCGAAGCTCGAGCTGAGCTCATGAGCCAGAGCAGAGACTTAAGCAAAAAAAAAAACCAACACCGCTCTGCGGTATAGCAACCGCATCAGCAAGAACCAAACCGTTTTGCCCCGGCCGAGGCACCCCTCGGATCCGAGGCATGGTCTGGGGGTGACCTCGGCACTCACTCAAAACACCAACCAGCCACAAAAATGGTTGCCTCTCATAGAGGCAACCACAGAATTAAAAAAAAAAGGAACCGCAAGAGAATCTACAGTTGATCCTCTCCTCGGATCCGAGGACACACAATACAGTTAGAGGGAAGATACCGAAGCTCGAGCTGAGCTCATGAGCCAGAGCAGAGACTTAAGCAAAAAAAAAAACCAACACTGCTCTGCGGTATAGCAACCGCATCAGCAAGAACCAAACCGTTTTGCCCCGGCCGAGGCACCCCTCGGATCCGAGGCATGGTCTGGGGGTGACCTCGGTTCTCACTCAAAACACCAACCAGCCACAAAAATGGTTGCCTCTCATAGAGGCAACCACAGAATTAAAAAAAAAAGGAACCGCAAGAGAATCTACAGTTGATCCTCTCCTCGGATCCGAGGACACACAATACAGTTAGAGGGAAGATACCGAAGCTCGAGCTGAGCTCATGAGCCAGAGCAGAGACTTAAGCAAAAAAAAAAACCAACACCGCTCTGCGGTATAGCAACCGCATCAGCAAGAACCAAACCGTTTTGCCCCGGCCGAGGCACCCCTCGGATCCGAGGCATGGTCTGGGGGTGACCTCGGCACTCACTCAAAACACCAACCAGCCACAGAAATGGTTGCCTCTCATAGAGGCACCACACAATTAAAAAAAAAGGGAACCACAAAGGAATCTGCAAAAAAATTAATACAGGAAGGCACATACCTCCTTGATAAACCCATCACCGTTAGCTGGATTGGCGATTGCAATATAACGCTCCAATTGTGTTAATAGTGAGGTTTTTATCGCTTTAACAGCCTTCTTACTAGCTGTAAGGAGCTCAGAGGGACTTCCGTGCCGATCTTCTCCCACTCCAGTTATCAAGGAGTCTTTGTATGCTCGAATGGCCTCCTCTTGAGCGGCTAAAATCTCCCTCTATATTCATGCAATTTTATATAATTAGCTTTTGAATACTTACATTATAAGAGAACGTGGCCATGATAATTAAATAAACTTGCTTACCTCGTATAAGAAGTTGATGAATGCATCTACCGTAAGATGATACCATTTCTTGTTTTTGCTTCGTGTCCACTCAAGAATGCTTGCCTGCAAGTCCTCCTCCTTCACCAAACCTTTCAGTTGGTCAAAGTCCAACAAACCGATCTGTTGGACACGCCTCAACTCATGAGTCCAGTGCTGCGCCACGTGGTCTACCTGATTCTTCCTGAAACACATTACACAGAAATTCATAGATATTTAGAAAACAAAAATTGACATTGGCATGTTGAGTAAATGGACAAGTTCATGGAGAAACTACTAATCCATTATTAATAAATGATAAACGTTTGGAATACTTACTTGTTCCAATCAGTCATGGCGTGCAACATCATATTGCAATTTTCCGGTGTGATGTTTATGATAACAGAGCGAACAGAAACATGGAATTCTGCATCTTGTTGATGAAGAGCGTTGATGCTCTCAGTCCATGCAATGTGCCGATGATTCCCTGTAGCACGACGTGGTATCAGTATTCCTCCGGAAGGCACTCATTTGACACTAAACACCCTCCAAAGTGAACCACTCCGTGTTCGTTCCCACGAAGACCTATAGTTTTCTTCCTTTTAGATTTTAACGGAAATCACCACCAGTGCCCGACCGTACTCCGTCTTACAGACGGTTGGACAAATCCGGTCGTTTTTACCTCATTCCTATTTTCCGGCTTTTTAGACTAGTGGCCGGTTCCCACTGATCCGTCTATCCTTTCAAGTGGCTGGATTTTCCACCGTCCCGTGACTTAAAGTGGCTGGACACCCCACTGTTCCTATCTACCACCCGAGAAGTGGAGCAATAATCCTTCCGTATGGCTAGGGACCGGTCCGGAGAACTACTCAGTGCCGGTTACGGATACGGAAATCATACTACAATGACATCACCTTACGGCTGCACGGTATTCTACTATACTATCTCCCTTCCGGATTGGTTCGCAGTAGGACATCCGGCTTTTATCCCATCTACAGGAAGCGACCGGTCCGTTTCCGGATCCCGGTGTACACACGGCTCTCCGTGTCCTTGAGACTACCAGCCCTGCTGCAATACGTCTCCCCTTCCCTACGGACTCCTTCCGTGACTGGAAACCGTCAACACTCGACGCTTGACACCTCCCCAATCTCTCCGGGCGCTCTCCAGACCTTCCTACTGTTCAACACTCCTCCGGAACACTACTGAAGACAATAGTACCACACCCCATACGGCAACGGACCCGTCAGCAGCCGGTTGACACAATCAAATCCAAAAGTATATTCTTAATTGCAACAACAAAACGACGTACAAAAACAAGGCCCCGGCCTTGGAAAAACGTCTAACTTAAATACTAAAACCTATCGGTTCCTAAAGCGACCAAGTGGCCCACCGAGATCCAGAAATTCCGGATCTTGGATCCGGGAATCCCGGACCGGTGGCCGCCTTCTATTCCTAGTTACTGCCGTTATCTATCCGGATTGGCAGCCGGGTGCATTGGAGCCCCATCGTTAGTCGCTGCCATTTTATCCGGTCCCTATCCTAAACCCTACTCCTTGTGCTTATCGAGTCGGGGACTGTGCCGGGTTCCGTCCAACCGTTCCTTCTTCTGTACCCGCTTCAGTTTCTTCAACGAGGGGCCTTCTTCCGGAGCCTCAGATGCCGACGGTTCACTGGACTTCCGAGATTGTTCTGCTTGAACCGCCGGGGATGGAGATCGTGCCGCCACCGGAACTGCGCTGAGATCCACCTGGAGCGTTTCCGGAGATCCCTGTACCGGCATAAAGCATTCCGGTGGTGGTCTTTGGTCCGGTCCCAAAGGGATGTTTCCGGGGTTAACAGTCTCGACTCCAGCCAAATCGGGTAGAGTGTGCAGACTGCTCAAGGTATCCGGGATAGGATCCTCCATCGGGTGTCCTACCTCCTGTTGGGCTGACCGGATGGCCGACCGTATCGGAGAGGCTGGAGGTGGCACCGGTGCCGATTCCCTGGGTGGGGACGGTGGTCTGGGCTCCTCCCGATCTGCCGGTGGCCCTGATGACGGACCGGCCTCTGCGGAACCGAGGATTTCCACCAGGTTCTTCATCTCCGTCCAAGTGTCCTTCATCACCTGCGTCCGGTCGTGCATGAACTTTATAATCTTCTTCATAGTCGGATCCGGTTGACGGGTCAAGAAGGCTTGGTAAACGGCGCACTGATTTCCCACATCTACCGGAAGAGCTAAAGTGGCCTTGATCTCGGCGACCGACCGGATGGCCTCGACTGCCCGGTCACGGGCGTCACTGAAATCCTTCCGGGCATCAAGCACCTCCTGCTCGAGCTTCTGATTCCTCTCCCGGTACTTCGCTAGCCGGTCCATGTGCTTGTCCTGGAGACTGGCCAAGTCCCGGTGCTTGCGAAGAATACTCAGGCAATCCTCCAACCGGTCCGTCTCCGTAATGGATATTACCTCCCTAGCCAACCGGCCCTCCGCCTGCCTAGTCGACTGTAGGAACCGGGCATACGTCGAAGCTTGCTCAGATAGGTTAACTAAGTCCTGGTACGGATCCCCGGTGTGCGCCGGTGGTCCGGTGGGCTGTTGGACCTCCGTGTTCAAGGTTCGCTTGGCCGGTGTGGGAGTCCGAGGTGATCCGGATGGCTGTCCCTTCTCCGGGCTGGGGCGGGGTCTCTTAGCCGGCGTGGGGGAGACCTCGATAACATCATCATCATCGTCCTGATCGGACACTTCTTCCGGTTCAGCGAACTGCTGATAGCTTATGATCTCATCGTACTCCCGGATCTCCTCAGGACTCAACAGCCCCTTGTGACGGTAGAGGTGAATGAGGAAAGACGGAAGGCAGGTGGCCTGCTTCTTGGTCTTCCGGAGATTGGCTACCTGCCGGTCGATTATCGTCTTCATCATGACACCCCAGTCTACCGTGAATTCACCGATCATGGCCCCAATGAAAACGGACGCCCACTTGATGGTTATCCGTTTGGGCTTTTCCGGATGGAAAATAGGGTTCATAAACCCTACGACTCTCCGGGCCTCCGGTGTCGAGATGTCCTCCAGCTCCCATCCTTCTCTCGGATCTCCGGACCCTTTGAGATACCGGTGTATGAACTCCCGGGTCTCCGGTGTCGAGACCTCTCCAGAGTTCTTGAAACCATACGTATCCCTCCAGAGTTGTGCAGTCCACTTATCCGGCTCTCCCCGGATGGTTCCTCGATTCTCGGGGTTCTTGACGAGGATCTCATGGGCCGGAAGGGCATGCTTCCAACCCCATGCCTTGTCCAGTAGGACCTCACAACCCATAGATTCTAAGGCGGTCCGGAGGAGCTCCCTCTCCCTCTCGTCTACCGGCATCAACGGCATTACCCGTTGTACCCTGAACAACTGTCCTTCCGCCGCCGGTTCCTTCCCCTTCCTACCCATTCTGCTAAGTCCTCCTCTCCGTCACTCCGGTAACACCTGCACGCACGATCCTCACCACAATCTCTCGCCTAACGGAAACACTTCCGTCTCACCGTCTCTCTCCTACCGTCCAACCCTAACTGCGCCCTCCGCCTTAGAACGCAAGGACCCGGCGTGCCACAAAATGACAAAGAGAAAGGAGGAGCACGGCTGTTCTTCCTCCTTTTATACCTGCCCTCACGCCCACCCGTTCGTAGCTCATCATGACGGACGGTCGTAGCCCTTCATCATTGGACGGTCGCGACCGGCGGCGTTTTAATGGTTGCAGCCATTCTCCCCGTGTGCGTTGTACCTTTTGGTGGTTATCCTTAAGTCTACCGTGTCAGGGTTCTGTCATACGGACTGTACCCCTCTCTCCTCCACCACAGACGACCGGATCTCACCCGGCTGACCTTCCGGTCTCTTATTTATTCGGCCAACCGTCTTAACCGGTTGTTTCACTTATTGGCTTAGTACTTCCGTATTTCTAACATAAAATTTTTAAATTTTTATCATTTTCCCTACCGGAATTAGTATTCCGGTGTGTCAGCCGTGGAAATCACTTTCCACATTACCCCTTTTTCACCCGTGAGCGTCCTCGCGAACGTCATCCGGTCTGTACAGTTTGACCCGGGATCCATTCACCCTAGTGTCCATTGGATAGCCTTCTAGATCTGAAAGTTGTAATGACCCATTGGAATAAATCTTCTCATCCCGGAACGGTCCCATCCAGCGAGTATGTAACTTACCCGGAAAATTCTTGTACCGGCTGTCATAGACTAGAACCAATCCTCCTTCTTCGATTCCTTTATCCATTGTGATTCGCTTGTCATACACTTCCTTCCTTTTCGCTTGGACCTCCTTTGTCCGTTCCAATGCCTCCATCCGGTCTTCCTCCATCCAGGGTTGTTCATGGGACATAAGGACCGGTCCGTCCGTCCGGTCCGCTCGTCCGTCCGTTAAGGGTCAGGGGAGGTCCGTTTGACCAAGACTTATGGTTGACCATCCAAATGGTGAAATGGGAGTTACCTTGGCCACCTAGGATGCCACGCGTCTGACATGTCACCAAATATTCCACATATAGAGTTGACACGGGGGATGACATGGCTAAGAGGAAGGGCACCAACGCCTTGGGGGAGGGGGGGCGCCAGCATCTTGGGGGGGGGGCGCGAGCTTCTAGGGGGGGCGCGAGCTTCTAGAGGGGGGGCGCGAGCTTCTAGAGGGGGGGCGCGAGCTTCTGAGGGGGGGGGGGGGGGCGCGAGCTTCTAGGAGGGGGGGGCGCGAGCTTCTAGGAGGGGGGGGCGCGAGCTTCTGAGGGGGGGGGGGGGGGGCAAGTGCTTCTAGGAGGGGGAGGCAAGTGCTTCTAGGAGGGGGGGGGGGGGAAGTGCTTCTAGGAGGGGGGGGCAAGTGCTTCTAGGAGGGGGGGGGGGGGCAAGTGCTTCTAGGAGGGGGGGGGGCAAGTGCTTCTAGGAGGGGGGGGGGGGCAAGTGCTTCTAGGAGGGGGGGGGGCAAGTGCTTCTAGGAGGGGGGGGCAAGTGCTTCTAGGAGGGGGGAGGCAAGTGCTTCTAGGAGGGGGGGGGCAAGTGCTTCTAGGAGGGGGGGCGAGCTTCTGGGGGGGGGGGGGGGGGGGGGGGGGGGGCAAGCACTTCAAGGAGGGGGGGCCAACGCTTCTAGGAGGGATGGGGGGGGCTAGAGCTTCTTGGAGGGGAGGCCAGAGCTTCCGGGAGGGGGGGCGCGAGGTTATGGGTTTAGGGTGATTCTGGAGAACGGGGCATACAATTGATATTTTTTTTTTTTTCCGTTCCATTACAAAAATAACAATAAAATTTTATTCTCCACAAGAGTACATGGCCGTCAAAAAAAGATTTATTACGATTTTGCAAACATGTAAACAAAGCCATACAGGCAATCAAAATGTTACATATGCAATTCACTATGGTACTACAATGTGCCTCTAAAATAACTATCAGAAGCTTTGAAGTTGTAAGGGGGACTCATGAAATCATCCACAACTCTTGCAAGTGATAGCCTCATCGTGGGGTCTTCGTTAAACAAGCCATTCAACTTCGTTGAGAATGCAATCATTGACATTGTATCCTTGAAGAGGTATGGGCATTGTTCGTCCCTCCATATCATCTTTGCCAAATAGCCTACCGAAAATGCATTAGATTGCTCCATCCTGGAATTCTAAATTTTATATTATAATCCCTTTTCTCTTCCAATAT
This sequence comes from Ceratodon purpureus, assembly GCA_014871385.1. Taxonomy (NCBI): domain Eukaryota; kingdom Viridiplantae; phylum Streptophyta; class Bryopsida; order Pseudoditrichales; family Ditrichaceae; genus Ceratodon; species Ceratodon purpureus. The sequence goes on along the minus strand of CM026427.1, from coordinate 2,602,673 downwards.
TAATGTTTCATCTCTTAATGTTTTGTGCATACTTCCCTCTGTAATGATTCATTTATTTATTTCTCTTCCAACCTTGTTCCACTCTATACTATTTTTTATTTTTTTTATCTCTTCCATTTATTTTTAAACATAAAATGAAAAATAAATGGAAGAGATGAAAATAAATCGAACTTTAATATTGAAAAAGAAGGGAAAAATATAAAATTAAGAGTATAGACTGGAAGAAGGTTGCAAGAGAAATAAATAATTATGAAAGGAAGTATGACAGAAACAAACAATGAATTAACATAGAATTAAAAATATTTAGATAATTAAGTGATTTAGTACGGAAGAAACAAACAGTGCTCTAACATAGAATTAAAAATAAATGGTAGAGATTAAAAAAAAAACAAAAAAACAAACATTAAAATCAGAAGAGAAAGAGATAATATAAAATCAATAGCATGGGATGGAAGAAGGTTGGAAGAGAAATAAAAATTTGAATAATTAATCAATTTAGTACGGAAGAAACAAACAATGCTCTAACATACAAATAAAAATAAATGAAAGAGTTAAAAAAAAAACAAATATTAATATTCAAAGATAAAGGAAAAAAAAATAAAAAATAGTATAGAGTGGAACAAGGTTGGAAGAGAAATAAATAAATGAATCATTACAGAGGGAAGTATGCACAAAACATTAAGAGATGAAACATTAATATTGGAAGAGAAAAGGGATTATAATATAAAATTTAGAATTCCAGGATGGAGCAATCTAATGCATTTTCGGTAGGCTATTTGGCAAAGATGATATGGAGGGACGAACAATGCCCATACCTCTTCAAGGATACAATGTCAATGATTGCATTCTCAACGAAGTTGAATGGCTTGTTTAACGAAGACCCCACGATGAGGCTATCACTTGCAAGAGTTGTGGATGATTTCATGAGTCCCCCTTACAACTTCAAAGCTTCTGATAGTTATTTTAGAGGCACATTGTAGTACCATAGTGAATTGCATATGTAACATTTTGATTGCCTGTATGGCTTTGTTTACACGTTTGCAAAATCGTAATAAATCTTTTTTTGACGGCCATGTACTCTTGTGGAGAATAAAATTTTATTGTTATTTTTGTAATGGAACGGAAAAAAAAAAATATCAATTGTATGCCCCGTTCTCCAGAATTACCCTAAACCCATAACCTCGCGCCCCCCTCCCGGAAGCTCTGGCCTCCCCTCCAAGAAGCTCTAGCCCCCCCCATCCCTCCTAGAAGCGTTGGCCCCCCCTCCTTGAAGTGCTTGCCCCCCCCCCCCCCCTCAGAAGCTCGCCCCCCCTCCTAGAAGCACTTGCCCCCCCCCTCCTAGAAGCACTTGCCTCCCCCCTCCTAGAAGGCAACTTGCCCCCCCCTCCTAGAAGCACTTGCCCCCCCCTCCTAGAAGCACTTGCCCCCCCCCTCCTAGAAGCACTTGCCCCCCCCCTCCTAGAAGCACTTGCCCCCCCCCCCTCCTAGAAGCACTTGCCCCCCCCTCCTAGAAGCACTTGCCCCCCCCCCTCCTAGAAGCACTTGCCCCCCCCCTCCTAGAAGCACTTGCCCCCCCCCCTCCTAGAAGCACTTGCCCCCCCCCCCCTCCTAGATGCACTTGCCCCCCCCCTCCTAGAAGCACTTGCCCCCCCCCCCTCCTAGAAGCACTTGCCCCCTCCCCTCCTAGAAGCACTTGCCCCCCCTCCTAGAAGCACTTGCCCCCCCCCCTCCTAGAAGCACTTGCCTCCCCCTCCTAGAAGCACTTGCCCCCCCCCCCCCCCCTCAGAAGCTCGCGCCCCCCCCCCCCTCAGAAGCTCGCGCCCCCCCTAGAAGCTCGCCCCCCCCCCCCCCCCCCCCCCGAGAAGCTAGCGCCCTCCCCCCCTCAAAAGCTCGCGCCCCCTCCTAGAAGCTCGCGCCAGCCCTAGAAGCTCGCGCCCCCCCCCCTAGAAGCTCGCGCCCCTCGAAGAAGCTCTGGCCCCCCCTCCCAAAAGCTCTGGCCCCCTTCTCAGAAGCTCGCGCCCCCTTTGAACTCGCTCGCGCACCCCTTTGTATATGTGGAATTCCCCGTCATCGTTCGTTGTCCATGTCATCAATATGTTTCCCCTATAGGTAAGTTGTAAAAAAATAAAACTAACCCAGTAATTTTCCTCCTCCCCTCAATGTCCGATTATGTCCGGGGACCGACCGGTCCGTTCGTCCGTCCGTCCGTCTATGTCCGGAAATTTTGCCCATGTCCGTCCGATAAGACAACCCTGCCTCCATCCGGTCGATGACCTGTAGACGGTGGTCGAGTGCATCCGTTTTATCTCCGTGGTTGGCTGCGAGCACCCTCAACGTCTCTACTTCCGTTTCGATTGACTGAAGTACCTCCTGTCCGTATACCAGATAATACGGAGTCCGTCCGGTCGTACTCTTGTGCGCCGTGTTGTACGCATAGACGGCTGAGGTCAGTTTCCGGTCCCAGTCCGTCTTATGTGAGGTCACTACTTTGGTCAGAATCTTACAAATTATTCCGTTGGCACGTTCCGTCAATCCGTTTGCCTTAGGATTGTACGGTGTGGTCTTCCGGTGTTTGACCTCGTACTGGTTAGTCAGACCGGCCACCACTTCGTTCAGGAAATGTGTTCCCCGGTCGCTGACTATCTCCAACGGAGGGCCAAATCGCATCATTATCCTTTCGAATATGAACCGGGCGGATGTCTCGGCATCATTTTTCCGGGTGGCCCTGGCTTCTACCCACTTTGTGGCGTAGTCTGTTGCCAAAATGATGTACCGGTGCCTCTGCGTGCCTAAAGGTTGAATTGGCCCAATAAAATCCACTCCCCATTTTTCAAACGGTGCTAGGGGGACAATGGGAGTTAGCGGCCAGTGATGCCGGACGGCCGGAGCTCCTATCCGTTGGCAGGGGTCGCATTCTTTTATAAATTGATGAACATCCCGGTGAAGGTGTGGCCACCAGTATCCGGCTTCACGGATCTTCTGTACGGTGATGACGGATGCATAGTGTCCTCCGGCCGGTCCATCGTGCAGAGCCCGGATGACCTTCCGGCAATAGATGGGTTCTAGGCAGCGTCGGAGTTTTTCATCCGCCCCTAGTTTGAAGAGCAATTCTCCGACTAGAAAGTACGGTGCCACCCGGTGCTGGAACACACTTTTCTCCTCCCTACTCAGTCCTTCCGGATACCTCTGAGTCTGGAGATAGTTCTTAATCCGCTGAAGATCTTGGTCCTCCCCTTCGTCCTCCTGAATTCGATAGACGGAAGACGTCTCTCCTACGACCGGAAGGTCGCGGGGGTCCGGTATATCCTGTATACTGGTACCAACCGGGTATTCTTCCGGAAATTCATCCGGAAACTCTGAAGATATCTCCTCCTTGCTCTCTCTTCCCCGTTGGCGCGACAAGTAATCTGCATTGAGGTTAGACTTCCCGGATTTGACAATAACTTCGTAGTTGAACTCCTGAAGAAGTAATATCCACCTGGCCAACCTTCCGGACAGGTCCGGTTTGTTGACTAGATACTTCAGCGAGTCATGATCCGTATGGAAGATGACTTTGTACCCCAATAGGTAATGGCGAAACTTCTTGCACGCATAAATGACGGCTAGAGCCTCCCGTTCGGTTGTCGTGTAGTTCTTCTCGGCCGGATTCATCTGCCGGCTGGCATAATAGATGGGTCTTTCCCGGCCCTCGTCATCCAATTGCCATAGAATAGCTCCCACACACCAACCGGAGGCATCCAAAGTGACATGGAAAGATTTCGACCAGTCCGGTGGTGCTAGTATAGGGGCTGTGACCAACCGTCTCTTCAATTCTTCAAAGGCCTGTTGACGGATTTCCGTCCAGAGGTACTCTTCTTCCTTCTTGAGCAGCTCCGTCAGTGGCATTGCCAACCGGGCATAGTTCTCAATGAACCTCCGGTAGTATCCCACACACCCCAGAAATCCTCTGAGTTCCCGGAGGTTGGTGGGAGCAAGAAGTGCCAACATGACTATCACTTTTGCTACATCCACGGCTATTCCCTTCCGGCTGACTATGTGTCCGAGCAATAGTCCGGCTAACATACCAAAAAAACACTTGCCCGGATGGAGCTTGAGCTTAGTCTCCCGGCATCGCTGGAACGTCTTCCGGAGATAGTCCAGATGTTCCACCCATCGGCTAAACACCGCAAAGTCGTCAATGAAAACTTCCAAGAAATGCTTTAAGAAGTCCTGAAATATGTCCATCATCAACCGTTGAAAAGTTCCGGGAGCATTGCACAATCCGAAAGGCATCCGGTTGAAAGCGTAGGTACCCCAATCGGTGGTAAAAGTAGTTTTCAGTTGGTCCTCCTTCCGGATGGACACCTGATTGTATCCGGAAAACCCATCTAGAAAACTGAAGCATTCCTGACCGGCCACGTGATCGAGCACCATGTCGATGAAGGGTAAAGGAAAATGATCCTTTTTCGTGGCCGCATTCAGCTTCCGGAAGTCCTGACATACCCGGATTTTGACTTTACCATCCGGACCTGATTTCTTTGGTACTACCACAATCGGTGACACCCACTCGGAGTTATTCACTGGATAGATAAAACCGGCTTCCAGCAGTTTATCTAGTTCCTCTTTCACCATCATGGAGTACTTTGGATTGAGCCGGTACTGCCTTTGGCGAACCGGAACCGCCCCCTCCATTAGGTCGATGTGGTGTTCGCCCAGTTCCGGCGGTATACCTACCAGATCCGACGGGAGCCAGGCGAAGACGTCATCGTATTCCGTAAGCAGTTCCAAATACTGAGCCCGCTCCCGGTCCGTCAGTCCCTTTCCCAAATAGAAAGTCCTACCGGCTTCCGTCTTCACTGCTTCGTAATCCTCCGGTGCTACCACATTCTTGACCGGTTCGGTAGCATCCGTTCCTATGGACCCCGGAAGGGCTGACCATGGTAGGTCAGTGGTCCTTGACCCGGATATCCCTGTTTTGATTACCCCGGCTGCGAACTGTTCTCTAATCCATTCGGAGGTCAATGGAACGCTTGCTTCTCCTAAGGCCCTGTCATCGTCCTTCCTAACTTCCGGTGGTCGGTTCGGTACTTCGGTCCCATCCGGCTTCCGTTCCGGTACCGGGTTACGGAATCCCAGGTCTTCTTCTGATACCTCCCGAAACTCTTGAACATGATATGACTGCAGGGAATCCGAGTTTTCTGATCCTGTCCAATCGGAAGTGTAACCATCCGTCTCACTTGTTTCCCCCAGGTGGAGCTCCGGTTTCCACGATAGCAAAACAGCCGGATCTCCGAAAGTAAAAGCCTTCTTCGCCCAATTTACCTTGACTCCGGCTAGATATAGCCACGGTCGCCCTAGTAACAGTGGAAACGGATTTCCTTCCTCCACCCGGATAACCAAATAGTTGAGCGGGTAAGTGAGTCCGGAAATCTTTGTAGGTACTGCCGATAGTTTTCCCACTGGTACTACTCGAGACTGGTCTGCCATCCGTAAGGTCTGATTGGTAGGCTCAAAGACAGTGTACCCTAAATCATTGGCCGTACTCTCCAGTAGTAGATTTACTCCGGATCCTCCATCTACCGGTACCTTCTGGATAATACATCCGTCGATCTCCACAGCTATTTCCGGAGCCCCGAAATCCTCCATCTCGGCAAAATTAACTGCGACGGAAGGCAGCTTAATCTTCCGTTTCCGGGTCCGGATTAAGCCTGACTTAACCTGCTTTTGATAATTAGGATTATCATGTAACAGTTGTCCGATGGTGACATTGGCCGGCTGGGCTTGAATATCTTGGAGGATGTCGTACCTGTCGGCTTTCGCCCGGACCTCCGGTTGGATAATTTCCGGAATCTCACTGAATGTCACCTTCCGGCTCTCTGGTACTTGAGGTAACCCAGCAATTACTTCCGGTCCAATGTCCGGCATAGTTGGTAGGGTCTTGACCCCTTTTTCAACCGGGACCGTCTCCGGGGGCACCTCCTTTTCTGATTCCCCGGAAGTCTCTGAAGATTCCGGTCGGCTACTCTCTTTCCTCTGTGACCTGGTCCGAACACCGGACTTCCTCTTCTTCTTTTCTGAATCCTGTCTCCGGGTGGAACTACGCGAACTGACCTGATGGATACCCACGCCGGTCTCTCCTCGTGGCTCCACCGGTAACCGTCAACTTGTCGGATTTTCGACCCCGTCCTTGTGTCCGTAGTTGAGTCCGGTACGCTCACGGGGAGGTTCTTCCACCTGTTTATAGATAGCCCTAGGTCTAACCGGTTGTTGGCATTGGGGTGACTTATGGCCGTACTGACCACAGTTTTGACACGGAAGTTCCAACGGTGCGCCTTGACCTCCTCGGTGTGGACAATTGTTAGCATAATGACCAGCTTCTCCACAAATATAACAGCATCCAAACTGACGTTCCACGGAGACAGGTGGTCGTGCCGGCGTGGCCGGATGTCCACCGGATGGATAGCCCATTCCGGGTCGAGGTCTGATAACCGGCTGCATCATCCGTCCACGGCCATAGGCAGGGTTTACCTGGTAAACCCGTAGCATCTCCACTTCCTCCTCTTCATAAGCAGGTTCTGCAAAGAATACTGACCCCTCTTCATCCACAAACTGCACTCTCTTGGGCGCTCCGTGTGGGCATTCCCGGTTGTAATGTCCCGGCTTTCCGCAGTTGGTGCACCACACGTTGTTCCGGACGGTGGGTAGCGCCTTCCGTGCCTTCTTCTCTTCCGCCATCTGGACTTTAAGTTCTTCAATGCTGTTCACCAGATCTTTGATCATCCGTTTCTCCGATGGGTATTCCTCCTTTACTCGGACTATCGTCCGTTCTTTGTCCTTCCGGTAGCCCTTGCTACCTGACGCCTTCCGTCGTGAGCGATCCTCTTCACTGCTGCTACTTCCGGTTTCCGAGCTATCTTCGGAGCTGGATCCACTGGATTCTGAACTAGAGTCCCGGTTCCTCCGGACCTTTCGAAGACGTCTAGAGATCTTCCCTGCCTTACGGTACTGCCGTATGGACTGCTTGGAGTTCTCATAGTTCTGGGCGGCCTCCATAGCCTCCGGTAAAGTCTGTGGCCGGGTCTGCCTTACTTGGAACCCCATCCGGTCGGGTAACCCAGCGACGTACCATTCTACCTGGATACTATTTGCGATTCCGGGACTTAGTTTATGAATTAAACTCCTAACCCTCTGTCCGTACCGGCGGACTGACTCTTCCGGCTCCATCCGTATTTTACTAAGTTTTCCCAATGTGCGGGCTTCTCCTCCTACCTCCCGGAAGGCCCTCCGGAAGGCATCGAATAGCAAACCCCAACTTCTTCGCACGTTGTCCGGTTCCTCTTGGTACCACTGGAGTGCCTCCTTCTTGAGTAGTCCCTGGAACAATCGTAATTTGATTGCCTCGTCCTCTTGGTTGGCGGCAGCCGTGGCGTTGAACTCGCTTAGCCATTCGTCCACGTCCTCTCGGCCATCGCCCCTGAACTTCCGATACTTCAGTCTAGAGAACGTCCGGGCCATAGGAAGACCCGCTACCGGCCCTCCGGCCACCGGCCCGGGTGGTACTGTCCCACCCTGACCTCCGGATCCGGAAGTCCCGGCTATCTCTTGATCAATGTCTTCAACAAGTTCTGCTCTAGTAGTGTCGAATGGTCTGGCTTCCGTCTCCTGATCACCCTTCTTCTTTCTACTAGACCTCCGTACTCCTTCCGGCTCAGAATTCGGATTCATGCGTTTTCTACAAACTGACTTGGGCTAGTGACAACCGTAGAAATCCGGAGGAAGAAAATCATATAGATCCCCGGCAGCGGCGCCAAAAATCACATGTAGCACGACGTGGTATCAGTATTCCTCCGGAAGGCACTCATTTGACACTAAACACCCTCCAAAGTGAACCACTCCGTGTTCGTTCCCACGAAGACCTATAGTTTTCTTCCTTTTAGATTTTAACGGAAATCACCACCAGTGCCCGACCGTACTCCGTCTTACAGACGGTTGGACAAATCCGGTCGTTTTTACCTCATTCCTATTTTCCGGCTTTTTAGACTAGTGGCCGGTTCCCACTGATCCGTCTATCCTTTCAAGTGGCTGGATTTTCCACCGTCCCGTGACTTAAAGTGGCTGGACACCCCACTGTTCCTATCTACCACCCGAGAAGTGGAGCAATAATCCTTCCGTATGGCTAGGGACCGGTCCGGAGAACTACTCAGTGCCGGTTACGGATACGGAAATCATACTACAATGACATCACCTTACGGCTGCACGGTATTCTACTATACTATCTCCCTTCCGGATTGGTTCGCAGTAGGACATCCGGCTTTTATCCCATCTACAGGAAGCGACCGGTCCGTTTCCGGATCCCGGTGTACACACGGCTCTCCGTGTCCTTGAGACTACCAGCCCTGCTGCAATACGTCTCCCCTTCCCTACGGACTCCTTCCGTGACTGGAAACCGTCAACACTCGACGCTTGACACCTCCCCAATCTCTCCGGGCGCTCTCCAGACCTTCCTACTGTTCAACACTCCTCCGGAACACTACTGAAGACAATAGTACCACACCCCATACGGCAACGGACCCGTCAGCAGCCGGTTGACACAATCAAATCCAAAAGTATATTCTTAATTGCAACAACAAAACGACGTACAAAAACAAGGCCCCGGCCTTGGAAAAACGTCTAACTTAAATACTAAAACCTATCGGTTCCTAAAGCGACCAAGTGGCCCACCGAGATCCAGAAATTCCGGATCTTGGATCCGGGAATCCCGGACCGGTGGCCGCCTTCTATTCCTAGTTACTGCCGTTATCTATCCGGATTGGCAGCCGGGTGCATTGGAGCCCCATCGTTAGTCGCTGCCATTTTATCCGGTCCCTATCCTAAACCCTACTCCTTGTGCTTATCGAGCCGGGGACTGTGCCGGGTTCCGTCCAACCGTTCCTTCTTCTGTACCCGCTTCAGTTTCTTCAACGAGGGGCCTTCTTCCGGAGCCTCAGATGCCGACGGTTCACTGGACTTCCGGGATTGTTCTGCTTGAACCGCCGGGGATGGAGATCGTGCCGCCACCGGAACTGCGCTGAGATCCACCTGGAGCGTTTCCGGAGATCCCTGTACCGGCATAAAGCATTCCGGTGGTGGTCTTTGGTCCGGTCCCAAAGGGATGTTTCCGGGGTTAACAGTCTCGACTCCAGCCAAATCGGGTAGAGTGTGCAGACTGCTCAAGGTATCCGGGATAGGATCCTCCATCGGGTGTCCTACCTCCTGTTGGGCTGACCGGATGGCCGACCGTATCGGAGAGGCTGGAGGTGGCACCGGTGCCGATTCCCTGGGTGGGGACGGTGGTCTGGGCTCCTCCCGATCTGCCGGTGGCCCTGATGACGGACCGGCCTCTGCGGAACCGAGGATTTCCACCAGGTTCTTCATCTCCGTCCAAGTGTCCTTCATCACCTGCGTCCGGTCGTGCATGAACTTTATAATCTTCTTCATAGTCGGATCCGGTTGACGGGTCAAGAAGGCTTGGTAAACGGCGCACTGATTTCCCACATCTACCGGAAGAGCTAAAGTGGCCTTGATCTCGGCGACCGACCGGATGGCCTCGACTGCCCGGTCACGGGCGTCACTGAAATCCTTCCGGGCATCAAGCACCTCCTGCTCGAGCTTCTGATTCCTCTCCCGGTACTTCGCTAGCCGGTCCATGTGCTTGTCCTGGAGACTGGCCAAGTCCCGGTGCTTGCGAAGAATACTCAGGCAATCCTCCAACCGGTCCGTCTCCGTAATGGATATTACCTCCCTAGCCAACCGGCCCTCCGCCTGCCTAGTCGACTGTAGGAACCGGGCATACGTCGAAGCTTGCTCAGATAGGTTAACTAAGTCCTGGTACGGATCCCCGGTGTGCGCCGGTGGTCCGGTGGGCTGTTGGACCTCCGTGTTCAAGGTTCGCTTGGCCGGTGTGGGAGTCCGAGGTGATCCGGATGGCTGTCCCTTCTCCGGGCTGGGGCGGGGTCTCTTAGCCGGCGTGGGGGAGACCTCGATAACATCATCATCATCGTCCTGATCGGACACTTCTTCCGGTTCAGCGAACTGCTGATAGCTTATGATCTCATCGTACTCCCGGATCTCCTCAGGACTCAACAGCCCCTTGTGACGGTAGAGGTGAATGAGGAAAGACGGAAGGCAGGTGGCCTGCTTCTTGGTCTTCCGGAGATTGGCTACCTGCCGGTCGATTATCGTCTTCATCATGACACCCCAGTCTACCGTGAATTCACCGATCATGGCCCCAATGAAAACGGACGCCCACTTGATGGTTATCCGTTTGGGCTTTTCCGGATGGAAAATAGGGTTCATAAACCCTACGACTCTCCGGGCCTCCGGTGTCGAGATGTCCTCCAGCTCCCATCCTTCTCTCGGATCTCCGGACCCTTTGAGATACCGGTGTATGAACTCCCGGGTCTCCGGTGTCGAGACCTCTCCAGAGTTCTTGAAACCATACGTATCCCTCCAGAGTTGTGCAGTCCACTTATCCGGCTCTCCCCGGATGGTTCCTCGATTCTCGGGGTTCTTGACGAGGATCTCATGGGCCGGAAGGGCATGCTTCCAACCCCATGCCTTGTCCAGTAGGACCTCACAACCCATAGATTCTAAGGCGGTCCGGAGGAGCTCCCTCTCCCTCTCGTCTACCGGCATCAACGGCATTACCCGTTGTACCCTGAACAACTGTCCTTCCGCCGCCGGTTCCTTCCCCTTCCTACCCATTCTGCTAAGTCCTCCTCTCCGTCACTCCGGTAACACCTGCACGCACGATCCTCACCACAATCTCTCGCCTAACGGAAACACTTCCGTCTCACCGTCTCTCTCCTACCGTCCAACCCTAACTGCGCCCTCCGCCTTAGAACGCAAGGACCCGGCGTGCCACAAAATGACAAAGAGAAAGGAGGAGCACGGCTGTTCTTCCTCCTTTTATACCTGCCCTCACGCCCACCCGTTCGTAGCTCATCATGACGGACGGTCGTAGCCCTTCATCATTGGACGGTCGCGACCGGCGGCGTTTTAATGGTTGCAGCCATTCTCCCCGTGTGCGTTGTACCTTTTGGTGGTTATCCTTAAGTCTACCGTGTCAGGGTTCTGTCATACGGACTGTACCCCTCTCTCCTCCACCACAGACGACCGGATCTCACCCGGCTGACCTTCCGGTCTCTTATTTATTCGGCCAACCGTCTTAACCGGTTGTTTCACTTATTGGCTTAGTACTTCCGTATTTCTAACATAAAATTTTTAAATTTTTATCATTTTCCCTACCGGAATTAGTATTCCGGTGTGTCAGCCGTGGAAATCACTTTCCACATTCCCGTCCCAAACATAGAAGAATCGGTTGGAGAATTTCTCCAACCCTGGAGTTGAAAGCAAGCGCCCCTCGAATTCACGATCCTCCTCGCGCCATAACTCTGACCACGATGCCCTGTCCATCTCTGTGACATATGACTCTTCCATCCTAAAACTTTTCAACGAGAGATAGAAACATGCCGATGCCCGCCTGTAGCCACGCATGAATTCGGCCTTGAGCTTTTGAATGTCGTACTGCAATGGCTCCCTCACATCCTTCATGGGGATCATTCTGCAGAGTGGCACGTCAATCTCCATTCCTGGCAAATCTACCGCACTCTGAAGTGCAAGGTGCGACGTTCCCATCACTTCCCTGCGTAGCATGTTCTCCATTGCTGCCATGCCCCCTGCGCTATTCTCCATGTCAGCGTTTCTGCATGGTACCTCCTCCATCCCATTGTCGCTGCTCATCTGCAAACAAGTCGATAAAATTGGAGATTCTCAGTGAATTATATCAATGCACGAAAAACAAGAATTTCACTCTTGCAAGAGAGGGACCAAGCAAGTTCCAAGTAACTATTCAGCACACTAAATCCTAGACAAAGCCCTCAAAGTATGAGTCTGAAATCTTAATTCGATCCAAGCTGAGAGAATCCTAAGTAGCCACTCTCACACCTAGCATGGCACAAACTCATTCGAAGGTCACTCCAGCAAGCACTTACTGCCTCCATCTGACTAGAAGCCGCAACTGTCCTCTGGGGCTCCGGGGAGGCAACCGAATGGGTGTCTTGTAGAATTTCGATATTAGAACGGTCCTCCTCCGGGTTACGAAGCTCCTCGACCGCCTGCAAAGAGAGAATGAAAGCTGAACAGTAGAACCAGCGACAAACTATTCCAATCAGACTAGCTGTACAACAGATCGAAGAAATGTTCTAAGAACATCTCTTTCTAGAACACACGAAGTCGAAATTCAGCTCCAGGCAAGTGGGGACTGCAAGCGAAATCCAATGAGATTAAGGTTTTGCTCCAATAATTATCATGCATGGTCTAACTGAATTCAAGCTCGTAATCAAAGGACGACATCAATTTCCAAGTAACCATTCAGCTCAAATCAGCCTAGAGTATTCAGAGTTGACATAAGTCGCAGGAGTCGAGTGGAGACATGGTGCTCGAAACAAAATTGCCCATAACCAGCACCTGACATCGCAAGAATTTCTTATCATATGAATGTCACTCCTACACTCATACACTCATGCAGCAGTGACGTCTGTTTACGGATTACCACAAACCTTCAAGCTATTCCTCGGTTCATCTCGTTTGCAGCAAAGTCACGAAATAAGTCGGGGAGAACTGAATCAAACGTACCTCTTCGAAGTGGCTGGAATTCGTTGCTCTGCTCAACACCTCTGAGACCGCAACCAGGTGGGTGTCTCCCAGAATTTGGAGTTCAGAGCTGTCCTTTCTTGACGTATGTAGGACCTCGATCCCCTGTGAGAGAATATTGATATTACCCAACATGTGCTTCTTAGAGATTCCCTGGAATTTGTGACCTAGGGTTTGGGTGCTTCATCTGAAGCTAATATCGCACTTCGAGATCATAACAGATTCCTATAATTTGTCGACAGCTCTATGCATTACAAGAATAATGCAAACCCAAGTAGTTATGGGGAAGAATGTTTACCTGGTCTTGAGAGAACACCGTTGAAGTGAGAGCAGCCGGCTCCTCGCTCGTGCTACCGAGGACAGGTCCTTCTGCAGTTGAGGCTGTACTTCGATGTGTGAACCCCGTACCACCAAAATCTGAGTCAACCGAGAGGCCCTGCAGTCAATGCACATGCACCATAATTGCGTCACGCCTCCCTATCCAGTCTGCTCGGATATTACTTGACCGTGACACCATCAAACTCACCAACTGCATCTCACTAACGTACGGGAACTCTAGAACTTGAAATCCAATGGCTAAGCTAATTCCTCCAAAAAATCGTCCATAGCAAGAGCTTGTGCGGGTTAAACCTAATGAAATAATAAATCAAACATGATAAACTTAAAATGTACATAAAGAGGAAAAGTAGTGAGCAAACAAATAAGTCTGGTATACTTGACATATAGTAGCCAATCTCTTGATTTTTAGATGGCCAGATTCATCTGATAAACAATCCACTTCTGCAATACGGCTGAGAGCATCCTTCTCCTTTCGTCTCCTCTGGTATGTGATCTGCTTTGAATTACCAAAATGAGAACCTCGCCTTCTCCCTCTACCTCTAGTCGTACATGATCTAGGAGCCCTAGGCACTCTTGTACTAGGTTCTTCCCCGTCCCTCATGTGTCTCATTAACACGCTCCCGCAAACATACAACAGACTGAGAGGATTGTCATGAAATTGATAAGTGAGACGTTCATTGTCACTTAGCAGACTATGTGTATCCTCTCCTCTAATCCCTAAAACACTTGTATTGTGAGTGGTACCTGCTTTGGATCGTGCCAGTAACTAAATAAACTATAATATTAGTAAACATTTGAATTATTGCCACTAGACCAAGGAAATGATGTCCAATATCGATCTGTAAAGAGTATGACATAATATTATGTTGGGGAAAGTTAGTATGGTAGCGGCGAGCGGCGAGCGGAGAGCGGCGAGCAGAGTTGGGAGAGCAGAGATCTGACATTTTACCAAGTTTTTAGAAAAAGAAATGCACCCTATAACCGTGGTGAAGTACTAAAATTAGTGTATTATTTTTAGGAATCAGCTAAAAAAAGATAATTAATTTCGTTGTATTATTTTTTGAAACTACTTTATTTCTCTTTCACTTATAAACGACATTTATATAGGGAAAGCAAATTAGGGCTGACGTCGTGATGACGTCATGTTTATAGCTAATAAGTGAGAATATGTAGAGTTAAATGAGGTCCAGGTCTTCTTCGCTTCTGGTACAGTGAAAGAAATTTTGCATAGCAGATAATATACCTTTGAAAACTTCTTTGGATATTTCAGAATAGGTGTACAATAATGCTTATAATGAGTCCAAAATTATATACCTCCTAGAAATGCCTGAAATTATTGATAAATTCTTTGTCTTCGGATAGGATCTAGTGTACCTTTTTAAGTCTAGTATTATACCATATAAACCTAGGTGGGTTGAGTTCAACTTAATTCAATCACTGGTTTGTTGAACTGAATGTTGCTTATGGTAGACATAGTTTTGAGAGAATGAGCAATTCCCTTGAAGTCATAGCTTGTGAAACAATTCTTCAGGATTTGCTACAAAGGATGGCAGATGGACCTAACCCTTGGGAGTCTGTGGGATCTTGTACAGGACAGTCTTGGTCTGCTCCACCAGTAATTACATTTCAAGATGTTGAGAATGCTCGTGCTGTTTCAAAACTTTGGAGACGGGAGATTGACAGCAGTACAGAATACGCTTGCCTTAGACTTGCCAAGTGGGATTATGATTCATACACGGGAGGGCACTGGACTTCCAGGGATGAGTTTCAAGCGGTTCGCTTCAATGTGAACTGGAACATTTTTAAGAATTCTTGGTCATTAGCAAATCCAATTGGAAATGACAGGCTAGAGACAGAGTCACTTGGGAAACTTAGCTGTAGTGAGTTAGATCAATTGAGGACATTGTTAAGTAGCAATGGTAACCACTCTCTGTGGCTTGAACCTCGAGAAAAACTTATTCCAGGTGATGGTATTTGGGTCTCACCTAAACATAGATGAGATAGGTATAATTATCAAATTATGAATGCAAGACTTCTGTCTATTAGAAACAGAAAGTCGATAATTATAAAAACTAAAATTCCTATTTGAATTTTAGTTTATTAAATGTATTCACATTTACTTCTTGTATGCGTTTGAATTGGACAGGAATCCAATCATGTAATTCTCTCTTTTTTTCAATTAAATGAAAGAAAAATTGTAACACTTCATTCTTATTGTTATTTTATATGGAATAGATTTGATTTGTATTATGTATCGTCGTATCACTTGCCATTCAAACAATTTTTTTTTGTTTGTGTATCCTTTTGAGAAAAATATATTTATTTTTTAAAACTATTTGTACCATATATTCATTTGTATTCTACTACTCATTGGTTATTCTTCATCCCCTGATTCTTTTATTCGTTATTGTTGTTTTCTCTGTTTTGTTGCCTTTCTTCCTCAATCCTTTTGTTCAACATGATGTTAGTCATCATCGAATTCATTGTGTAACCGGTTTTATGATATGTATTTTGAAGGTTTCATTATAAATCTGTCAATTGAGAGAGTCCTCGAATGCATCAACATCCAACAATGATGCCTACCTTACCTTGTGATTAGCCAGGACAACTTCTAATGAATGCACTCCCTTCATGTACACAAGAAAAATGATTTCCGACAACTCCAATGAATAGAATTAATTGCCTCATGCGGCTGTTTGCAACACCAGTCATCACTTTGTGCTTGGTTATGTCTTGTTCTTCCAGCATTCCATAGTTCAGCATTGTATGCTGAGCATCGTCGTTTACTTGTAGTGAAGATAGAAGTGAGTACTGAAATTCAAGAAGATGACATCAAAGAGAAAGAAAGGTTGCAAGCATCCTAGGACCCGGCAACAGAGTGCTGGGCAGCGTGTAGTTGATGTTAGTGACGACAATAGCGGATCTCGGAGTGATGGAGAGGGTGGAACTGATCGTGTTTTTAGCACAGAGGAGTTTGGAGACCCGTTTAACCTGAATGACATCGAAGAGGGACTTAGACAGCGTATGATAGTTGCGGCCCCAATGCTCATGGGGCGAGATGCTGTCTATGGTAGTGATTTCTTTACTAATGTTGTTGGTCTATGTGATCAGGGCCCGGTTTTGAGGGATGTTTCTAAGGTTTACAGCTTCATAACTGATGAGGAGGTGACAAGTGTGTGGAAGGAGGGAGTCTCAAAGGGCCGTTACGACTTCTCAAGGTGCGAGGATGAGGACCAGCTGAAGAAGTTCGGACAGCAGTACTTCAAGGTGTATGGTAACAGGCCCCATAACAATTACTTCTGTCTTCGTTTTTTAAAAGCTTGTTTCGCAACTTTTATTCATAAGAAGCCAGTCAATTGGTGTGCGGAAGCACTGGATCGACACCAATCTCGTATAAAGAGCGCATCCCGAAACCCATCTAAGTTAGGACCAGTCGCCACTAGATGTCAGGTGGAGGGTCTGCTGAAGATAATCAAGGAACTCTCAACTATAGATAAAGTCGAAGCAAGACCTGATCCTAATGCTCGTGAGCTTCTAGTAGCACTAGAACTAGAGAAGGAAAAGGCAGACACTGTGAAGATTGTTGAAGAGCGGGTTCAGAACTTACGCCAGAGGTACCACGATAGTCTTGAAAGGATGAGAGCAGAGTCTTTTGAGATTGCAGAGGAAGATATGAATAGCAAGTATGTCACAAAGTCAAAGGAAGCTCGACAGATTCTACGTAATGCGGGACCCACAATACAGTACAAGACAGCTGTAGCAGAAGCTGAGTTCCTATTTCAGCAAGTGGCAAATATGAGAGAGGCAGATGCTCACATCCGAGGGACCGTTATTCAGTCGGAAATGGAGCTTGCTGATGAAGTTAAGGCCCTGGAAAAAGCCAAAGTCGACTTGCATTCTTCTGGAGTAGCAGTCGCGATTGCTAGGGGGCAGATGCTCACTCTGAAAACTCCTCGGGTCTTTCAATATCCTAAGGCTCCATCTGTACCACCACTAGGCTATGCTGGTAAGGACACTTGTGCATACTGTGGCATGGGATTTGTCTGGAAAGCTGCTGTCCTCTCCTCTTGTGGGTGTTTCTTGCACCCTCCGTGTGTTGCAGAAATTATCTTATGCCAGCTTTACCGATGCAAGGTATGCAAGGATGTTCTCCTAGCGTCGTCTCCTATCCATTTAACCGAGGCATGGGTTGCCCAGTTCGGTGGCGAATTAAATCCACAGCAGCAAATAGAGTGTGCGAGCTTCTCGGCAGTATTGGAAGCTGCAAGTGATTCTACTAATGCGCCCAAAAGTCTTGGAAGCAAGAGTTGAAATTTGAAGGACTCTTGTCGTGAAGACCAATATGTTTTGATCAATTATCTTTCCCTTCTGAAATATAGATATTATCGGTTATTTGTTGAGGCATTAGTATAGGCTCTAAAACTGACTTTTACTTGGCTGTTACTGCAAGTTAGGTCGGCAGGATTATACTAAGTTGAATAGTAAGTGTTTATAAGACATTTACTTTATCCTTCAGGCTTTTATCTTTAATTGAGAATTTGTTTTTGTATCAGTACATAAAAGAACAATTTTCCATTTTATATATGGCTAACAAGGCATGTAACTTTATTTGTTGAGGCATGGCTTAAGGGAAAATTACGATGATTCCAAGATATATTTATGTGCTTTTCCAGGTTGGGCTTAGAAAACATGTCACAAGGTTGCACAACTGTTTGAGAAATGAACGCATTAAATATGAGAATAGAACATTTACCAGGATATTATGGTATAAATGAGAATGCAACCATTCCTTCTGGAAGTCAGGATTTTACAGGAAATTGTCACTGATTTTTTTTTGGTGCGTGGCCAAACATTACAGTATTTACTTACCAGTATACAATAAGGCGATGCATAGGCTAGAGGAAGTGTATCTGATAGTTATGTGGACTTGTAATCTTGTCGAGTTGTAGTATTTCGGATCGAGCATCCGAGCTAACCTATTTCATAAAAAAAACGATGCCAGAAGTTATATGAATCTTGCATATGGTAGAAAATTACATACCCCTTATGAATACTTCATACCCGAAGTAGTAACACAAAACGTAAATCAATACTTATTGCTGCTTTATTTTTTGGAACAATATAAACTGATATAGTTAAAACGATCATGGCACGTTCAAGATAATGAGTAAAAATAAAGTGCAAAGCCCTAAGAAATCGTTTATTATGTCCACGAAGTGATAGAACTAATAGGCGCTTTCATAGCGACTTTCATGTCTAAAAAATAAACTGCAATTAAATGTCCCTGCAAAACATGTGTACTCAATGTGAGCTACGTTCAATTTACAGTTCCTAATGAGATAGTACACTGCAGTCTATGATAGACTGATACTTCTATAAATGTCATACACCGACCAGATTTTTTTCACCGCTAGCTCACATATTCGATCCAGAAAGCTTCATGTGAAAAATGTGAAAATGAATTTTGCTGTAAGAAAAAAAGATTCAATACACGTCGTGCAAGCAAAAGCACTTTTAGATTTTATCAGCCCTGAAACAACTTATTTAACTATGTTTATAGCTCAATACCTAATGGCAAAATTTTGTACTTTTCCCTTAAGATTCTGAATGTGGATCTGCAGAAACTAAGGTTTCAGATTCTTAATAATGCATTTCAATTGAGTTTAATGCCAATGGATTCCTTTGAATAGGAGGCAGGATTGCTATCCTACATAGAACGAATTAAAAGCTGTATTTATTCTTCGGTTACCTGCTTTGCTTCTGGGGCACATATTTAAGGTGACGAGTGATTTGCCAAACATGAATGTATTTGCGACAAACATGTTTTGACTAACCTTCTAAGGATCAAGCCCATTGAAAACATCTGACCATGTATGAGCTTGTTCGGAGGTACACTACAAGTGCAAATTAGTTAAGATGTCAATTGTATTTCAGCCTGAAATTGTGAAGTTACAAATCCTGAGAAATGACGTGTACCTGTGGGCAGGTGCAAGGGACTTACTTAAGCGACTTAGTTTGACGTATGGCTTGTCATGTGTGTATGAGACAGTAATTGAAACTTTGTAATTTTTAAATCTATCTCCTGAACTCATTAGCTCTATCTCCTGAGAAGGTATTACTGATTGTCAACCAAAAATGCTTCTTTGTGTTCAATAAACTAGAAAGCATATGGAGAAATTCTGAGAACTCCGTTGGTTCTATGACCTCGTGAACCTGCGCAAAACTGTGGTTTTAGAACAGGAAAATTAAAGAACCAACTTATCATAGCAGAAAATTAAAGATCCACATAAAGAAATATGCATATCAAAGTCTTGAAAATTGACAAGTATATCCTAAGGATTGAACTCGTCATCACTTTCTTCAGCAATATCATCTATCAGATACAATACTCTGGGGTCATAATTTCTCCGAGGGCTAGAAGACGCGCTTGAACTGGTTGAAGATTCCTCTGCATAACGACACGCTGCCTCCTCAGCGTAACATGGAAGTTCAAAATTCGAGCTGCAAGGTGACGCATAGGTCCAGCAAGTACTCGCGGTCTTCAGACTGAATGACAAGAAAGTATTTAGTTAAATTACTCAACTGGATTTTAGAAGAAGTGAAATACAGAAGTTACAAGTTACAGAATTCGACTTACTCACATAGATTAACCTCATCTTCATCTGGCAATTCTTCATCTTTGTCTTCATCTTCGTCGTTGTTGTGAGACTGTTTCTCCAATACTCTCATTGCATCTTCCTGGAGAGGTTGGAGAACCTCATCAAAAAGTGCCGTTTCTAGCTCCAAAGCAACAATGTGCTTGTTGACCGACCTGGCAGCCCTAATAGAATTCCCTGGAGACAACCAAACTGAGTATCAAATACTGGAAAATATTTCATGCACGGAAATAAAAAATGTGGACGATCAATTCCAAAATTCACCTGTGCCAGCAGTGAGGTCTGCGACGATGCCATTCTGCGGACAAACTCCACTGATAAGGAGTTGCAGCAGTGCCTCCGATTTCTCTTTTGGCCCTCTCCAGAACTTTGCATCTGCCTTCCTCTTTAGTGCCGTCTCAGTTGTTACGACGTTAAAAAGGACATCATCTTTCCTCAGATTGACATTCAGAAAGCGAGAATCAGTTGTGATCACTAACTCTGTTGGCTTCCGTTTGGTGGAATCCTCTGATGATCGCACACAAAGCATTGCTTTGAACTTTAGGGTCTGCAAAGTCAGTCAAGAAGTAAAGTAAGAGATTTTGAACTCATAAATTAAAGGTAGACCTATTCAAGAACTATCAGAAAATAAAGGGTGACTTACGTATTCTGAGGGATCCAGTGGGTGAGCAAGATGAAGAGAGTTGATGATGGTCCACTCCCTCTTCAACGTAAGTCTGTTCTTCTTAAAATATTTTGAAATCTCCTTGCCAACATTGACACTGTCCGGGTAGAAAATAAGCAGTGCACCATCGTCATGTAGATAACCCCCACAGAAACCCACGGTGTACCGGATGAAGTCTTGGACAGTTTCATTCCAAGGTGGAACTTCATTTGCTGTTAAGGAGATACCAGGGACATGCAATCCATCTGGAAAGTCGGCAATGACGAGGTCTACTGCAGGCTTCACAACAAGTTTGCCATCAAAATGGAAGTCCCGATCCGCTCCAACCTGAACTCATTCAATTTTTTTTATAAGAAAAACCATTTATAAATGAGATCCAAATAACAATCTCATAATTACAGGGGAAAAAGTCGAACTTACCCTACTCATGAAAGCAAGCATGGAGTTCCACGAATCTGGAAAACGATTGTGTTTATCCTTGAACGCCATGATTCCAGGAAACGAATCATTGATAATGAGGATTTCAGAAGTAGAGACATGTGAGGACCCTGAGGCTGCCATTGCCATAGATTTCATCGAATGTGGGATAAATGCAACCATTGGTAAGGGTTGTGGAGGAGGTGCAGCTCCAATAAGACCTGATGGCCGCTTCTCTGTCACAGTGTCTTCGTCCTTCCTGTTGGTTGCTTTGTCCTTTTCGTTGGCTGTCTTGTCCTTCTTACTGGTTGCCGCCACAAGTGCTACAATATCTTCCTCCTGTTCGTCTTCCACTATCTCGATGGCCTTCCTCTTCAACCCTCTGGTTTTCGTGACCTTTCCCTTGCCTTTGGTGTTTGCAGCAACCACTTCGCTCGGTGAATCAGATGCAGGGCCTGATGGCGCAGGAAGTGGCATCTTTGCTAGCGCTGGCTGCAGGGAGTCACGGAGCTCGATATCGAAAGCTGGAGGCTTCTTCACCGGACAGTCCAGGTACCATCCGCAGCTTTCGTAATGGCAAGAGTCCCATGCCTTAGTAATAGCCGGAGTAAACATACTGTCCTGGTGTGTAGTATCCAGATAATTGGGAAAGAATGCTGGAACCTTGCTTACAACTTTTCGCTTTAAAAGAACATACTTAAAGTACCTGTAAAGCGTTCTTCGCAATGCTTGCTGAAATCCAGGCTGCTGTGAAGCTGTCTTGTTTTTGTGAGCTTGGTCCTCCCCTGTAAACGCACGAAAAAAGGCGGTGTCCCATAGTGAGCAACGCATTTCTTCCACCCAGTCAAATATTGTGGGAATCACGGACCCTCCATCAGGTGAATAATCGATAGTCACGTTGAGATCCATCACAACTCCGTTAAATAACTCCTCTGCCTCTGTAGCCAGCTGCAGCAAAGGTGATAGCGCAGTTAGATAATAAACTTTATAACAATATAAAAGTTCATGAGTTGGACCCTTGACTAGACTGGCCCCATACAAATGGTACTTAACATCCACTGTGCACTTAAAATCGTACTGCACATACTACTATCCCAAAGATAACTCCAGCTACAAACCTTCCATTGAGCAATGCCGGCACCGGCAGCCTGACAATGTCAAAATCCCAGATATTTCAGAGAGCCGAAACATGTAAACATGATCCTTTTTTCGGTAGAACTTAAACAAATATACACTATCTAACTCTCTTGCTCATTCAGTCACTCACTCATACACTCACTCATAAACTCTCACGGTCAAATAACTGACACACTCACTCATTAACTCACTCATCCGAATTCAACTAGCACATTGCTCACACAACCTGGTTCCCTCTATCTGTCTGTTTTCTAGCTTTAAAATTAGTCAAATCGTTATATCCGCATTTAAATTATACACTCTATACCCGCATGAAGCAATCGCAAATTTTTATCACTGTCCAACGGAACGAAGGCTGGTTGCGGTGCAATGAGCAACCCGTCAAATCTTTCAACCAAACTCTAAGTAAATTTTCTTCAAAAACCATGGAATAGAACGAAGTCCCTCACATTCAGTCTAACAAAATATATGTTAATGCAACCCCTCAAAACTACCAACATGATGAGCCTTAAGCAAATGTGGGACACAGAAACTGAAATGTGGGACACAGAAACCAAAGGACCTGAAACACGAGATTAGCACTTGCAATTCGAACTGACCAACAGAAAACCAACGAAATGCCACGAATGTGATTTCGCATCATAATGGCAAATGGACTCATAATAGGGGCGGCATTACAACTGCCGGCACCGGCAGTTCACTTGACCGCGGTGTTCAGTGAAGCTACAGTAAGACCGTGGTTCTCGAGACATGGATGATTTCAGGGAAATAAAAACTAAATGAAGATATTTCTCACACTACATTTCGACACCAGATAGTTTTATCATTAAGTTTGTAAAGAAAAAAAGGGTAAAACGCAAGTGTTTCAGAATCATTAATTAATTCACCAACTCGGTCAAGTTTACACATTAATGAATCCACCAACATCACTGAGATTCATGATACAATCTAATGTTCTAGATGTTCACCCCATTCATCAAAACCAGAGAATGCCAAGCCATATATTTAACCAAGCAATGTCAACCCCCATGCACATCAATTTCAGTAGCATGCAAGCCTGCAAACGCACTTCTAGACTCCTTGAATTCAAATCTAAACGTGAAAATTATAATTTGGGAGTTTGCATCAAGCCTGACCATGCAAACATCACGCGGACCTGGTGACCAATTATTTACTTAACAACAACGAAGAAAAAGATTGGTTGATTGACTAAGACATTGGTTCGAGAACTATATTCGCCGGTATCCATTGCCGGTGCCCTTGCAAGTACTGCCGGTACCGGCAGTTAAAAAGAAGGAACAACATTCAAGAACCCGAGATATATAAGACACATAAACCCGAGATATATAACATCGTCATCTGTCACTTACTAAAGCAATCGTTCAACACCTGCCTTAACTTAAATGCAACCAGGTTGGGTTCGAAAGGATAGGTCCAGGAGCACACAACATATTCTGGTAAAATTAAACTCTTCTAATCCGAATTTTAATTCCTCAGTCAACTCTACAGCAACCTGAGACAGAGAACTTTAGACTCTACACTACAACCTCACGATCTTACACCACAACCGGAAGTGCGAGAACTAACTCTCTCGAGACAGAAAATATGTCCCCCAAGCTTGAACCACCTATGTGGTTTATATCAAATGCAATCACCATTACCAGACACACGCAAATCCCAGCAACAAGTAATGAAACACATAGACTGACTCATTTCGTGAAATAGCGAGCCCTATATGAATTAACATGAGTGTATATCAGTGCCGTGTAGATTCGAGGCACTAGTAGATTCGTTGCATGAGCTACTCGTCTGGCAGTTCCTCACAATTGACTATGATTCAAGTGCCGGCACCGGCACTTGAGTTCAAGGCTACTTGAAATGAAATAGCAAGGTTTGACTTAGACTGCAATTATGTCTGACTTTGACTAGTGCCGGTGCCGGCACTTAAACCAAGGGGTTATCAAATTTCAAGCGACAATCGTAAGACAAGCAAGAGAGGTCATTGACTTACTTGCGCCCACCACGTTGCTCGATGGAGCCAGGGGAGAAATACAGCATCTCCAAATTTTTCTTTCGGGAACTTGTGTCCTTCTCGGATAGACTTCGGAGAATTCCATCGTTGTAACCACTTTATCTTCATTTGAGTGGGCATTGCTGATAGGGCGAACATCCAAAGTTTCTCTTGTTGCATCTCCGGCTGCTCATCGAACTTTTCGTAGTGCTGCTTCACCTGCTCAAGAAACGCAGGCGTGTGAATTGGATCAGCAATGGGTAGCAGTTTTCTGAGCTCTGCCTGTAGAGAAGACTCAGCCGCCTTAACTGTTTTATTAACCCAATCGTCCACCGATCTGTTTGTCCACTGCTCTGCCTGTGGAAACCGCTCATAGAACCTTCGCTCCGCAATGGCTGCTGCCTCTCCAAGCTCGGTCTGAATAACACTTTACATGGATATTAGTCCTGACTATATACATGATCTAATTATTAAAATAAATTGAGAACTTAAATCATCTGGCACAATTTCGAAGCTCACCTGATAGAGAACTGCATTCAAGGCCTCCAGTGTTAGTGTATACCAAGTTCTTTTAGGTCCAGACTGTTTTTTTTTCGAACTCTCCATTGCAGCTGGAGAAATAAGCTTTTCAAAGTATGAAAAGGGCTGCGGTGCAATTCTCTGAATTCGATACAACTTGTGCACAATATTTGTTGCTACATGTGATTTTTGATTTCTCCTGCAGTGAATAAGAGCACACAGTCAGGTCAAGATGTGAAGAGAGTACAAATCAATACGAGCATGCAATTAATATCAAACAAAGGTTACTGACCAATTGACCTCGTGAAGTGCTGTGAGGACTGAAGGAACATCTCCTCTTGGATTAAGAATGACACATTCAACTTTGTAATGCCAGTCGATGTCATGGGAATGGTACTCTTGGATTATGGGCATCCAAGCTTGTAGCCTATGGTTCCCATCCCAGACCATAAACATCTTGTTGCAGAAGACACTGAGATCTGGATCACTCGCTAGTGTCATCTCAAAGTCATCGTTGACCTCGTGCCAAAGCTCTCCCCACTTTGCACTTATAGACGGTGACACATCCACAGTGTGGCCATTGTTGTCTTCCATAGCGACATAGAAATAACCGTTCCCCTCCATGTATCCGCAGGTGGTAAAATGAGAAGCTAACTGGGACACATCGTTCTTCAAATATGGTCTGACCACGGGTAGAGAAATCATTCTGCACAGAGGAATAAAGAGTCGCCCTTTAGATTTAGGCTCCCACTTCAACTGCTCCAGCCTCGATGCCGTGTTAACTGTCTCTTTTACCACGAGTTCGTGAAGCTTCTGCTTCACTTCGGCGCCTGATAGTGGAGCCTGGGGCTCCTCTGGTTCCTTCCCCTTCAGCGACCTTCCTTCACTAAGAGAACTCTCTGCAAAACAATTTAGATCATTTTAGAGTAAATTAATACGCAAATAACAAGTGCCGGTACCGGCAGTATAAGAAGCATGCTAAAAGGAATAGCATATGCGAAGAACAATACATTCATATGGAATCAGCTCAAAGAGTACATCCCTGTTAAAGAAACAGTTTAGTCAAGGTAATATACTTAACTCTTCATTATATTATACTACAGAAGGGACTAGCTTTGTTACAATCACAACCACCATAAAATTTAAGCTACTCAAACACAATGAACACCTGTAAATAAGAACTACAACATCAACCATACTGTCGAAAAATCATTGTGAATAAACCGTCCTTGTGCAAACTGAGAGTAACAATTAGTAGTCATTTGAGTGAAGAAATATACACAGAATCTAATTGCCGGCACCGGCATTTCACCTTAGGGTCGACTCATTCAGTTTTTACGAACTGAGCAACGCACTAAATAATTCCACTTGACATTATCTAAACAGATTTCCAGCAAGCATCTGTTCGCAATGACCGTGACAAATGTAAAAGAATCAATTGCCGGCACCGGCAGTTCAAAACGGAGTGGGAAAGCATATCCGACGCAGGACATATTAGGCTACAATTCACACTGCCGGTGCCGGCAGTTCTCTGCAAGGGTTAAACAGTATAGAAATGACCAAAAAATGACCTCGAAGTTAGCAAGTTTTTCGATTCAATAATAAATTTAATACTTGGCCAAGAGTAAAGCTGAGGTTCAGCTAAAGGTTAAGCAAACAAACATAATTATTTTACTTGAAAAAAAAACCTTGTGATTGACTGCCGGCACCGGCAGTCAATAAACAAGATGAAGTGAACGTCAAGCATCACACACTCTGAGTTTTCCGAAAGAGAAAGTGATGAGAATGTGAAGGGTATGATGTGAGTATAATGAAAGTTATAATCACATAATAACGAGTGCCGGCAACGGCACTCAAAATATTCTGAGAAGTTTGCCGAATTAGAGCTCCATCTTTCGACAAGAGAGTACAAGAAAATCAGACCAAGCTAGTTCCGAAGCCTCCTAAACCATGCCTCCTCCACAGTCACATACTCGAGCTCAACAGTCCACAGTCAGGAAAGCCGAATGTCAGAGATGGTTTATTACCTCCCTTCGATCTCATCACCTCACAAAAGACCCATCATACTCAACAAGCCGAACATCATCATTCAGACTGCCGGTGCCGGCAGTTTACTGCATGCGTTCAACAAGGTTCAAATGAACCTAATATGAACCTAAATATAAAAGTTTCAATATAAAAATTACCACCTGGCCAAGAGAAAAGTTAAGGTAAAGCATACAGGTTAAGCACGCAAACACCATTGTTTTACATGAATAAAATTGATAAAAAAACCTCGTAATAGACTGCCGGCACCGGCAGTCATTAAACAAGTTGAAGAGAACGACAAGAACCATACAAAACAACTTTTATGGACGAGGATTTACTAATATCGTTACGGATATCATGTGACTAAAATGATTATAAACATCATATAATTACAAGTGCCGGCACCGGCAGTCTAAACATCCTGAGAACTTTGAGCAAGTGCGGCTCAATTTAAGAACAAAAGAGCACAAAGAAATGAGATATGGTAAACAAGGCGAACGGACCGAACGGCTCCACTAGGCGATCCTCCTCAAGCATTAGTTACTGACCCTCAATATTGAAGACTGAGCTGGCACATCAGACCAAAACGGAGGAACGGCTACATAAGACCAAAACAGCACAAGCGCCGTCACATCGATATCTAATTTGATTTTTCCGTCTGCTTAGAACAAATTAGTTTACCGAAATCGTAGTGCCGGCACCGGCAGTTGTAATAGATACTAATACACACTCTGATGATTGTGCCGTTGAAAGAGGAATTAATTATTATGACAAGGTGATTATACAAGAAATGTAGCATTCAGAATCCCAACTCTTAAACCTAGAACCTGGCTAAAATAAAGGGTAATAAACATGTAGGTTCAATCACATTCTTTTGGATCGCCAAAGATCACTCGAACCGGTGGAATGGACTCCGGCCGGAGCCACTCAATTACTCCCAGCAGCATTGGAACGAACGGCCTTGAATTTGGTATTAAGATTAAGTTCGAGAATGGGAAAGAAACTATCAGCTTCTCTCCTCTGCTCCGATGCATGAAGCCCTTAGCACCTACCCTACTTCATGTTCGAACTGAATCACACTACATGGCTCACAACCGTATCTTAACAGATGTTTGAAACAGAATGATCGACTCATGGTAAGCAACGACGGTGGTGACCTGATTTGCGTGTTCCTATGAGATCATCACAGGCAATACAGAATCCTCAGGATCCATTTTCATTAAATCGACCAATCCAAGGTAGAGAGGTGATTTGTAGCTGTTGTTCGATTAGGCACACCACATTGAGTCACATGAAAACAGACGACTGTCTACTTCCACATGACTGCTCCAAACAGAGCAGTTAGGAGATCCGTTCGATTGTAACTTGATATTTTAGTCAATGCATTATGCAAAAATAAAAAGTTCTGCTCTTGGGATCTGTTGAATTACTGTAATATGTCGAGTTCTCCTAGATGCGCTTAAAAACCTGAATCGATCTCCTACATACGGATCACTAATTGCAGTTTGGGTATTGAAGTGCCACCGACAATCCCAACATTCTACGAACAGCGGACTTGATAATAGTTGACTCACAAGAACTGCCGGTACCGGCACATCTACGAGAGGCTGTATAAGCATAATTTGTACCTACCGACTTAGTCAATTCAAACCCAAAGAAGCAGCACAGTTCAAAGAGATCCCACAAAGCCTTGCAAGAAAAGGAGAACATACCTTCTTTCTGCTCGCCGTCTTCAGTTGTCTCGGTGTTGTCTCTTTCCGCCTCTGCCTTCGAGCCCGATTGAGTACATCGCTCCGGCATCTCCTGCGGTTCAGACTCCCTCGACATGATCTCTACTTCGACAGTGGCTTGCGATGCCTGCACACCCGCCAGAAGTCAACCACGACTCAGCTCTTGCGCTCTACAAGCATTTAGGTTAACACCCACCAACTCTAGAAAATTGCAAGACCGAAAGAAATTGATGGACCTTCAAAGGTGAACAGCAGCGAAAACAACTGCAAAGCGACTAAGGATTTCTAGTACGGGCTGCCCCAGATATAATGACCTAAGATCCAGTACCAATACCATGCGAGATATAATGACCTAAGATCCAGGTTGGAATAATGACCTAACTTGTAGTATGAACTGAGGACAAGATGGTGAGATTGATTCCAAAGAGATGGTACTAATCATTTCAAAGAGGCGGCTGTCACTTACTGCTTTGGCACCAGTATTGTTGGAACAGGATTCCTGAACTACGTGGGTCTTTTTCTTGCCCCGACGCTCATATTGCCTTGTGCTATCGACATCTTCTTTCTCCATCTGAGAAGTTTCAGCCACTCTATCGAAATCTAATATCTTCGTTACACCGGCCATTTCTAACATAGTCTCCTTCTTCTTCCTTCCCATCTTACTTGCCTCTAACTGCTTCCTAGTACTGTAATAAAACTTGCCTCTCTTTCTCCCCTTCCTAAACTGATTTTGCATGTCACATCAAAAAGAGTACTCTCATACAACCCAATAGATTTATGTGCAAGTGATCTAAGTTCTGCTGCTCACTAGCCACGTTTCATTGGTTTAAGATATCATCATAAGTTCGAACGTGGTGACCATACCAGGCAGTTGCTTTTAAGAGACAAACTAGAAACGGCGTTCAGTTAAAGATTTAAAAGCAACTAAAAGAACCACCTAGATATAAATAAGTCATCAAAGACGGAGGATATCTAACAATCATAATTACAGTTCCAATGAAATGACAGGCATGATTTATTCAGAGTTCAAGTTTAAATTCCTCAGAATAAATGACCATGGCAATCTAAAATATTACTAATCACTTTAGTAATAGTACTGATTGGCTAACTAATTTTACATTCACTGACATCTACATAAATGAAATCTTTTAACTCTAAAATCATTTTAAGAGCGTAAGTAATCATCCATCATTCTTTACCTGCTTCATTTGTCAATAATGTTTCAAAACTATTCCTACAATCTAGCACAGCACTTAGTTTCTTGAGGTATGTCTGATAGCAAAGGTCGTTACTATCTGCTCTTTCACTGTAGTTATTTTACCGCAATCTGATGAGAAATTATCTAACTAAATCACCAAATCTAACTAGAATCTATACAAATGACGGCTACGTCTAATATTAAGTAAACATGAACCATGATTCAGATATTAAATATATTCTGGAATGACAGCGTTGCAAAAATAATGACAGGTCCATAAATGATTCAGTCTATTTTCCTAGAGTCCTTTTCATCCATGAATATCAGGTCCTTAGGATTCAATGTAAACGAATGTATGATTCTCCATAGAATAAATAGAGTAAGCCCCATGTCCAAATCCTCTCATGTTGTGTTTACAATTTCCTTTAGCTCCAGTTCATTCTATCAGCACACATTTCAGAATGGCTCACCTCCCTGCAAATAGAGTGGTAGGCATGGCCGTACTCAGAGCTCATGGAGTTGGTATTCCACTTACAGTACGTGTAGATGAGGATGGCTTGGCTCTTGTGACGGCACAACGCCTTAGCCTCAGATTTCACTTCAGAGAGGAGACTGTCTGTTTAGAGGAAGAGATCTATGATGATGAGACAAATGAGATTACACATACGCTAGATCAGGTTTCTGAGAAAGATGATGATGATAACAGGTTCTGGAACCTGTATCCTGGTAGATACAGAGTTTATGGTCTTACAGAGTCCCAGATGCAGGCGTCTACTGAGATTCTAACTCCTCGTAGATCATCTACTGTTCAGACTCCTCTGCCTCGTGATGTGAAGGTTAAGGTAGAGCCTGGCTTGGATACTCCTAATGTAACACCAGTCATCTCCCTCTCGTCAGATGAGGAGACTAGTCCCGTCAAGGCATCACCTGCTTTGCCAAGAGAGACTACAGTATCTAGCGCGCCAGCTACACTACCAGAGAAATGTGCCAGTACCTCACAGACATCAAGGGATGAGACTGTCAATGTACTGCCACTCATTAGGACACTAGCTGAGAGACCCGGGAGGAAAAATATTCTGAAGAGAATAGATTTCTCCACGGTTCGTCAGGAGAAGGTGGAATACTTACCTGCAGTCTTCAACAACAATGTGATATTTGAGCTTCCTCCAGTTGGTGACGGGGCTTCCAAGACGCAAGCGAAGGCTATGAAGGGGATGGACAAGCGGTACGACGGCCACATTTGGACGAAAACAATCACAAGCAACATCACTAACGAATTCGGCCTGTCCGTCCGCTACTCCAGCTGCGTTGGTTGGCTGCGCTGCATCAACAAAGAATGTGAATTTCTCAACCGTCGACCTCGAGTCGTTGAGGTAAACGAGACTGAGTTTGAGGGTAGTACCCTTCAAGCTTTTACAGTGAATCAGCCACCCCCAACGGATGCAACACTTGTCTGCAAGGTATGTAGAGAACCTCCTGCATGCATTGCTACATGCGGAGCCAAGATTTATTACGTTCTAGGCAAATCCAACCAGACTAGGGCATGTATCCATCAAGGAACACATAATCATCCAGTGAAGGTTGGGGACTATAGAGACACTAAGGAGGAGATCAATAGCTTGATTGAAGAACAGGTGGAGAATACTCCCCGGGCTACGAAGAGCGCCGTTGTCTTGGAGGCCAGCAAGATTCTGATTGGGAACTACCTCCTACAGCCTGAGGACGCACCACCGAAGAAGCTCACTATGGAGGAGCTCATTCCTGTACTTGACCGGTGCAAGGACATGGCTTCCCCAAATATCCGCAACAAGGTGATGACGTTCAAGCGAATTGGAAGGTACGGAGTGATGGACGCCATCACCAAACTCCGTGGGATCAGTTTGTGGGCCTTCGTCCAGGAGAACAAGTTCCCGGGCCAAGGAGCTGACAGAGAGAAGGTCTTCGTCTTCAAGATGTCAGAAGTTGGGCCAGGTTGCGGTGTCGACTTAGTCACCAGAATGCAACCTGGTGGGGATCTTGACAATGCTTGGATTATGTTCGACCACGTGAAGCGGGTACGGGATTGGTCCACGATGGCTTGCCATGTATATGACGCCACCTACTGCCGCGTCATGACGATTGCAAGTTACGACATGCAATCCGAGGACACCGAGGCTCAGCTGGTCTTCT
Source organism: Ceratodon purpureus (assembly GCA_014871385.1). Taxonomy (NCBI): domain Eukaryota; kingdom Viridiplantae; phylum Streptophyta; class Bryopsida; order Pseudoditrichales; family Ditrichaceae; genus Ceratodon; species Ceratodon purpureus. The sequence continues at coordinate 2,571,133 of CM026427.1, read as the reverse complement.
GGAAGAACCTAAACAGCGTTATGGAGAGGAATGGCGTTGCAGCGCCAAACTTCAAAGGGTTCATGGCGGACAACGCACAATCAAATTGGAATGCAGTGCGTATTCTCTACGGAAACGGCAACAAAGAAGACAAAATGGAGGATCGGGAAAGGTCATGCTTGTTCCACTGGACCCAGAACATGGTCCAGTACACTGACAAGTACTTCCCCGAAGAGCTCCGGGAACAGCACAAGAAGATGTGCAACCAGTATAGGACAGCAACGACTTTGACAGAGGCAGACACTCTTTATCACGCGTTGCAGGCATGGTGGATATCTACTGGAGTCCTGGGAGAGAAGGCCCTAACCAATCTGGGGACTTGGCTCGCATTCTGGCACCACCGCTATCGTCAATGGGGTGGATTCATGTCTGCGGTATGATGCTACTAAACCCTACTGCTGTACTTGTTTTCTGTAGAGGTAAATTACTCGACATCACTTCTATAATTGATCCTAATAATTGTAATTGCTCAAACTGCAGAAATTTACCGAAGAAGAACTCACAGAGATGCCGACCTGTAACCTCGCCGAAACAGTTCACAATAAGTGGTTACAAGCATCAGGTAACAACGGCAGCGACCTCTATGTTGCGACTGTGGACGATTACGTTCGGGGCTTTCTGCAGGTTGTAAACTACTACCAGTTCCTGAAAGGAGATGTAGGCGGAACTGGACCTTCAAAGAAAGAACTCAAACTTCGTATGGCGGAACGCTTGGCGAAGAAAACAGGAAATCCTAAAGTCCTTAAAGTTCCCATGCTAGATATGCCTGGTGCAGATGAGTTCTGCACCCGTGAGCCTGTCCTGGCCGGAGCAGAGGTGTTTGGATCACAGAAGCGTAAGGCGGATGTCCCCATCGGAGCTGACGAGGAGTCACACCGACCAGACAAGGTTAATTTCTCACGTCCTAGAGGTGTTGGACGCAACGTTCGAGCTCGCACTGTCCAGCTGCCCATCATCGTCGAGGACGATTCTGAAGAAGAAGAGGCCCAAGAATCTCCCGCCGAAGAAGCTTACTCGCCCCCAACGTCTCCTGTGAACGAGGTCGGCGTTCGCCATGTCAACGCTGTTGAAGAAACCAAGGTTGATGTGAAGGAGTGGCACATTGCAAGACTTCACAAAGCTTCTGCAAAGTGCTGCTGGGCCCAAAGAGCTGGTACAAAAAAGAAGTGCACTGAGAGAATTGTCAGGGGCCCAAACTTCACTGCTGCACCGACCTACACCGGAGTTTGGACAAACTATCGCAGGAATACGGTTGAGAGGACAGAGTTTTTCTTCTGCTCCGATGATATTGAGCGCTGCGTGAAAGGCACGAGGCGCAAGTGGGTTGCACACTACTCCAAGGACCTCGAAGTGCCGCCGATTCCAGAGGTGTGGCCCGTAAAACTAGGTACTAACCTGAAGCTTAATGAGATCCTCGCCCTTGAAGCTGCAGGGTTCCAACTCTCGCCGAAGAAGCCTGTCTCCCCAAGACGTCTCTTCTCGTCTGCTCCGCCTCCTGCAAACCTCGCTTCGTTGCCAATTCCAGCAGAGGCTGACCGCTACCCTGGTAAGCGAGATGGGAAGATGGTCAAACGCACAGCAACTCGACCTAACCCAGCACAGCGACTCTCCATGGGCTCCTCTCAGTCCCTCAAGGCTCGCCTCCGTTCCATCACCATGATACCTCATCCAGGCCATGGTTGCATCATCGGGCTGGATTCGGGCGTTGCTCCAAACATCACACAGTACAACATCACCATCACCTCTTACCCGAGTTGCACTTGTCCAGCATTCAAGAAGACGATGACTAAGTTTCGAGGTAAGATACAGTTTTCATACTGTAAACATATTTATTACATCCTTTTAAAGGTCTGTAACCGTAATCCGGAGGCCGAGCTTTTCATCCATGCGCCTACCTTTAGTTTCAATGAAGTCAAGCTAGTCCTAGAGAGCGGAATCTTGACACACCCCTTGGCCAAAAAATAGGAGGCACTATACTATTATGGTCTCAAGTATGCATAGTGGACAGTGGTACATGCAGATACTTAGGTGATTGAATTTTTCCTTGTACTGAGTCAGCAATACAAATCTCGTATTGCCTATTTCAATATAAAGGTTTTGTCATTCACATTTATTACGTTGTATTACAATACCATTCATTTCAACAAGTGGCATTTGTTATTTATATCAACCCACAATTGGACTGTACTCACTCCTTGAATACATTCAAATATAGATTTTATTCCTTGAACTTAATGCGTTTAGGTATCCCCTTCGCATTTTCAGCACAATCACGAACTACCTCCTGCACTACAGGACAAGCTACATTGACATTCATTGTTCGTTCCCTAATTGGCACTTGTCGTGGGCGGGGACGTTTCAACAATGGAATAGCTTCACTCTTTCCACGTAATGCCTCCCTAGAATAAGTCCCCGGTTGAATCTTCCCGACCTTGGAGTATGCATGAGGTGCGAAAGGGACAATCGGTTCTTCCTGGGGAACTACGAGAACGCGTGGCTCTTCTACAGCCACTATGTCTCCTATCACATCTATTGTTGCTTGCACGCCATCATTTTCAGAATGCCCTTCATTGCACCCATTCAACTCCTCTTCCCCCTCGACCTCCTCATACGGATGAAATGGGCCAAGGACATCACCAAGTGAGATAGTGGTTTCCCCGGCAACTTCCATATCACAACACGCTCTTCTTGGAACTTGATTCAAGAAGAGCACGAACAAAGAGGATGAGAGCTTCTACTGCCTCTACTTAAATATTGAGGAGGTAGATGCTCGGCGCCCTTGAATAGTGGGATATATAAGAAGGTTTAAATATTATAACACTCCATGGCATGAGTAGGTTTGTCATCACTGTTTTGATTAATTTGTAGACATAATACCCTAAACCATCAATGGAGAGTGAACTAGAAGGTCTTTCAAAAGATAAAAGATAAAAAATGAAAAGGTAAAGACTTAGAAGATAGTAAACTATAGGACGAATGAAAAAAAAAAAAAGTGATTAATAAAAGTCGAAATGAAAGATGATAAAAGATGATTATATATATATATATATATATATATATATATATATATATATATATATATATATATATATATATATATATAAAATTGAAGAAAAAAAACAAAACAGTGTAAAATAAACTAAAATTAATGATAATAGAAAATAAAAACAATGAAAAGATAAAAGGTATGAAAGTTGAAAATAATTAAAAATCGATTAAAGATAAAAAGAATAAATGATAAGAAAGAGTTAAAAGATAAAATGTTAAAAAAAATTTAAAATTAAATAAATATAAGATAATAAATGCAACTTCTAGATGATGCATTAATAATACCGTATATAGTATTTAAAATTAAAACCAAGAAGTGAATAACACAAATGAAAAATCAATATTATCAGAAATAGTGAATTCTAGTCCACGGTTATAGGGTCATAATTATTACCAAAAATAGTAATATTCTCCGAATATTCTATAAATATTCTGGGAATGTTCGAATTTGCTAATAATAGTTTTTATTTTTAGTAATAATATTACTGTTTTTAGATTTAGACCTCTATTTTCTGCTCGTCGGTCACCAAATCTCCGCTCGCCGCTCTCCGCTCGCCGCTCGCCGCTACCATACAAGCTACCCCCTATTATGTTTGAATTATGGAGATCCACTAATTATCTTTTTATGACCTGAACGCAAATTAGAACGTCCAAGTTAATAAACTGTATCTTAACAAGCCCCTATTTAAATTAAAGGTCAATCCTAAAAGATTAAATTGACGGCTGCTTGTAATATTTGTAGTAGCAAAAGACAACCATATTGGCGCTCTCAGCCGCCTAATCACTTTAGTATGTCAGATAATAAGTAACTGAATTTTGTGCTCTACAGGTCATGCAATATCCACCTGTACAAATTAATTATTTTAAGAACATATAAGGTGGCGATTTATTTAGCCCCTAAAGAACTATATAGTCCCTACAATGTCTTGGAGTCACAACTCATTGTATTGTAGTGTTCCCAGTCCACCTCTCCTCGAATGCATGATTGTACTTCTTCCATCTTCTATAGTACTCTTAGAATGGCCTCTCTGCGAGCTCATGATGGAGGTATTCCATTAGTTATATCTGTAGGTCCAGACAATAAAGTAGTTGTTGAGGAGCGATTGCTTAGTCTCAGGTTTGGATTTAGAGCCGGGACTATTTACGTGGAAGAAGAGGTTTTTGATGATAATGGAGAGATTCGTGAGTGTATATTTCAAGTGAAGGATAGTACACCTGATGGTTACATCTGGACTCTTAGCACTGGAATGTTCAAGGTCTATGGATTATCAGATGCACAGATGTCTGAGTCTACTGTTCTCTTGACCCCTCCTCCTTCAACGTCTACGGTACTAGTTCCTGGTCGAGCATCTGTAAAAATTGAACCGAGTGACAATTCAGTGCATTTGTTGAGTGACTCGGATGATGACACTCACAGTGAGATCAAGTTAGAAGATACTAGGTCAAATCCATTCCAGTCTCGGGGGTCTCAGCAGTCAAGTCGTCCATCTCGACAGAGCAGTCGTTCTAGTATGTCCGCATCATTGTCTACAGGGCGTCCACCTATTCACCCTACTTCCCAGAAAAATAGAAGCGTGTTGTTTGCCATCAGAATGACGGCATCGAGAAGGGGCTCCCGATCAGAACTGTCGCACATTGATTTTGACACAATTGACCATGAACAAGTGAAGTACTTACCGCCGGTTTATGACGGAGACAAGATTTTTGAGCTGCCCCCTTTACCTGAAGGAGTTCCAACTCAATTTGGAGGTGGCATGGACGGGATGAGCAAGCAGTATCATGGCCACACCTGGTGCAAGACCATGACCACGAACATCAAGAACGAGTATGGCCTCACATATCGTAAGTCATCATGTACTGGACATTTAGAATGTCCCAACCGTAGTTGCGATTATATCTGCAGGAATAATGGAATGGTAAACAACAGAGAATGGTCAGGTGTAGCCTTAGTACCGTTTTCTGTAGGAGGATCTCCCACGGAGAAATCTACATTAGCATGCAAAGTATGTAAGACACCTCCAATTTGTCTAGAACTGTGCAACGCTAGGATCTACCACGTGTCGTCCACAGATAAAGATGCTACCCGTGCGGCCATTCATTTAGGACGTCACAGACATCCTGTATCTCAAGGTAGATGTCAGGATTCAATGGACGTAATGTTTGAGTGCATTGCTAAGGAGGTTCAGAAGACACCTAACGCCAAGAATTCGGCTATCGTCTTAGCGGCCAGCAAGCAGTACCTTGCAGATGCTCTGATCCGTCCGACTGCAGGAGGTACCCATCTACGGGAAGCATCTATGGATGCTGTAATGGACCAATTTGAGACTCTTACATCACCAAACATACGGAATTTTGTTTCTGGCTCCAAGAGATTTTTCCGCCAAGGAAGAGGAGTGACAGACAGCATCCTGGAGCTGAAGGACTATTCGAACTTTGATTTCATCCACCGTAATCAATTCCCTGGACAGAACGAAGGGAAGGTATTTCTGTTCAAGATGTCCACTGATCGTCCAGGGAGCGGTGTCGATTTGGTGAAACGCATGCAGCCTGGAGGCGATCTTCAAGACTGCTGGATCATGTTCGATCATGTCAGGCGCGTAGCGGACTGGACTACTATGGCATGCCACGTTTATGACAGTAAGTACTGTAAAGTTATGACGATTGCCCTTTGTGACATGCAATCTGAAGATGCTGCTGCTCAAGAGTTATTTTGGCTTCAGCTCAATGAAGTTATGCGGAAGAACGGCCATGAAAATACAAATTTCAAAGGGTTCATGGCTGACAACGCTGGAGCCAACTGGCACGCTGTTCGTAAGGTGTACGGGAACGGCGATCCCAATGATCCAATGGAAGAACGGGAACGCACTTGTCTTTTCCACTGGACAAAGTGCCTGCAAAGGGCAACTTCTCGGAACATCTTGCCAAGCTTTCAAGACGAACACAAAGCATTGTGCAAAGTATGGAAGGACGCAAAGACCCAAGAGGAAGCAGACGCGCAGTACAACGTCATCCGGGGGTGGTGGCTTTCGTCAGGCGCCACAACTGAAGAAGGAAGGGGTCATCTTAATGATTGGATGGCTTTCTGGCACTTTCGGTACTTACAATGGGGAGGCGCAATGCAGCTTGTAAGTTGAATTGTCTTTAAACCTTTCATCAAGTATTAGTTAATTTTAATCATTTTTTATAATCCTGAAAATGACATCATTTGTTTATTTATTTTCCTAGGATCTTACCCTGGACGAGAGAGCCGACATGCCTTCCTGCAACCTTGCCGAAACCGTCCACAACAGGTGGCTTCAACAATCAGGAAATACAATGACATGTTTGTACGAGGCAACAGTGGATGATATGATCCGAGCATTCATGCAGATAACAAGTTACCGGTCTTGGCTTAAGGGAGGAAAGGGCGGTAAAGGTCCGGACAAAGCAGAACTTCGTTTGCGCCACGCTCAACGCTCTGGTGACCCCAAGTTGATTGCTGAGGCAGTGAACTCCTACCCGGGAGCCAAGGATATATTGACGAAGAAAGGAGGCTTGGAAGGTGCCGAGATCTTTGGATCTACAAAACGGAAGTTAGATTTGCCTCCCGGTTCCAGTCATGACTCTCATCGTTATGATACAGTGAATTACTCCATTCCTCGTAATGGCACGAGATCCACCAGAGCACGCATTGAGGAGGCTCTTTCTCAACCGGACTCGGGAGTTCAACACACTACTTCAGTGCAGGAGACAGATTGCGACCCCTCTAAGTGGCACATTGCCAGACTGTCCGGCAAGTCTAACCGAAAATGTCAAGCAATGCAGGCTCATACAAATGAGAAGTGCGATACCCGAGTGCGCCGAGGTACACATGGTACGCCTGCTCCTACATATGTAGGGCTGAAGAAGGAGTTCAGAACCGATCGCCATATTTCTACTGACTTCTGGTTTTGTGCCGATGACATTAATAGATGTGTGAAGGGCACAAAGAAGTCGTTTGTGATCGATTGGCCATCTATCCCGCAGACTTGGCCTGTGAAAAGGGGCACGAACTTGACCATCAAAGAGATTTTGGATCTTGAAGAGGCCGGGTTCCAACTCCAACAACGTGGAGTACTATCACCTCGACGTCAGTTCCAGGTCTCTGCTAATATGCCACTTCCAAGGAGTCATTTCCCGGTTCCTGTAGATCCTGATACACACCCGACGACTCGAAACGGATATGCCATCAGGAGAAGTCCTGACGCTCCTACCTCCGACCACCGCAACAAGTGGAGCAGCGCGGGTCTCATGAACAAGTATTGGATAACAAGTGTCACATCGATCCCATATCCAGGATTTGGCTGCGTCATCTCCTTGAAGAGTCCTAGTGAAACCATATATTGTATCACCATCACGGACTTCCCTGGATGTACTTGCCCCGACTTCATGAAAATGACTTCAGAAGGGTGTGTGTACGCTAGACCAATGTACTTTTTGAGTCACAGTACACTAGTCAAAGAGTACATTACTTTGTACTTCGTATTACCTTAGCTTAGGCATTTCAATTCCTTTTTTTGGTTTGCTTTGTTTAGTTCTACATATGTGAAGTCTCTTCTGCGTTATTGAGTTACTTAGAAAACGAAGTTAATTGTCCAAAAAAAGTACTATTGTCAAGTACTATGGAAAAGTCACACTGTATTCAGATTTTAAAAAGTACAAATTTGGTAAGCCTCAAAGGTTCAGATCTTGTTTTCTTTTTTCTTAGAGGAGATAAGAAGAACCAGTCTTCTGGGATCCGTCGTAAATTCTACAAGTACGTCACTTAATTTGCATAGATCTTAGAAGTAAATGCTGGCTTCGGTTGCAACGGCTTACGAAGTAGAAAATTATATTTTTCTTAATCGGGTCTGTGATTCTAGACGGCTGGACATGTTTCTAGAATGGCCATCTCTCAAATTAAGCAAAAAATCATTTTTCCGTTACTTGGCCCTCGACGCCTTCCTGCGTGCTACTTGTACTAAATGTACTTAGACGTATATATTGTACTCGTAATGTGTAATAACTACTGCCTTGTTTTTGATGCCAGATCCTATTCTGCCAGGCCGCCATGTCATGAAGGCGCCGCCACCTTGTGATTTTTTCCACGTCATCGTCTCTCTCGTTCATGTCCCTTCCTGACGCTTGCAGCACACTGTTGCTCACGTTTGATTCAGTACGCTGTTCCTCATGTGTTGATGTTCATGCTGCGTGCAAGGGTTTAGGTTGAATGCTTCAGTTCGGAGTGTGTGTAGCGAGACACATCGACTGCATGAGTTTTTAGCCGCTTGTTCTTCCCTTCTGAATAATGTCAAGGTCCACGCCACATCAAGCTGTTCTAGTTCAGAGACTGGTTACTTCTTATTTTACGAAGGAGGTGATTTCTGAGTTTGAATCTTCTTGTTACCATTCACTTAGTGAGATATCTGAGTCTGGATATGTTGAAGAAACCCCAGTGTCTAAACAAGGGAATCGCGATTTCTACCTTGGCAAGTGCAACAACGTAGATGAGTCCCCAAGGCGTTCTCTATTCATGAGTCCAGTTTCGTATTCTTATTCCACCAGCAGCTTCGAGCGATCACCGTCTGTTTCGGTCGGAAGGGTTTCAGTTGGGTCTCCTACTGCTTCTTGCGAATCAGTTGCGTTTAGGAAGTAGAGAGGCTGAGGCTCAAGGGTGAGTTCCCGTTTTAGACTCATGACACTGTGATTCTTCTTTGTTTCTCATGCAGTACTATTGAACCGTGTTAGCTTCTCAACTCCTCAACTACGTACTCTACTTTAGTGTAACGTATCTGATCCGTGGCTTGGTTTTTGACGTGTGATTGTGTATTAGATTTACCGCAATGGGTAACACTGCTAAGAGGCAGCGATTACGACATGGTGTTAGTCGTCCTGGTCTCGCAGCTAGGCAGGCTGAGGTCCGCTTGCAGGAAGAGCTACATGCAGCAGCTACAGATAGGGCCAGAGAAAGGAAGGCTCGTCAAAGAGCTAGAGATAGACAGAGACACGAGGAGACCCTGGTTTTAGCTTCAGTGCTGCCAAATGACGATGTTGAAGACAGCATGACAGTGCGGGAGTTAAACCGGATCTCCCTTCGCATAGCACAGTATGTAGTCGAGGAGTTGAGAAGTTGTCCCGGTCCATCGAGTAGGAGAGATGTTATGGAGAGGGTCATGCGTCATAACACTATTTCGCCTTTGCTTCCTATGTACTATGCTCGGCCACAGGAAGCAAAGGTGATTCATTCTTTTATTGAGAACTTCAAAAACGAGTTGCAGTTGGTGAAGGTGGCGAACTCAAACGAGCGCTTAGCAAGGAAGAGTGCCTTGTTGGATGCCGCTGTCAGTTTGGGGATTGATGGGGTGAGGCCCCTGTCACGCGTTTTGGATACAACACAAGCAAGCATCAGTATTGCATTGAGTAGAAGGGTTTACGCCCCCAACCAAGCAGACACGGTTTGTAGTCTTCGTCTTCATCGGAAAAAGAGAGGGGGTCTGTCTGAGTATGTGAAGCAGTGCATAGAGGCCTGGTGGAATGGTCAGACTAAGGTATCGCCAAACAAGAAGGACATTGTGCGGCACAGAGTAGGTCGCAGAGACTGGGCCGAGCCGCATCCAACACATTATCTCTGTGAGACTCAGGTAAGTTGTAAGACTCCAAAAAATATTTATTTTTTTGGCAGAGCTGAATGCTTAGTCCTTGTGCTTTTGAGCTCCTGTTGTACAAAGAAGGTAGTAAAAAAATGGAGAGTACTCGACATGAGTTTCCCTGTAACTACTGCATTGCGTTTTCTATCTAGTCTGTAGTCTTACATACATAATGTTGGAAAAAAAAGTCCCTAGATAACCTCGGTCTATAGAGTAGCTGGGAGGTGTACTCTTTGTAAATTTAGCTTGTCATGTGGTCTCTCTTGAGCGAAATATCACTTGTACTTATCGTATTTATTGATTCCTCTAAAGGTCTTGTACTACTAACCACTAGGAATGAGAAGTACAGAAGTGGTTCTAAACGTGTTCCTAGTACTCTGTGATATCAAGTCGATTGTCTCTTTGTACATAAAACTACTCAGTGTTGTATCAGTAGGAATTCAAAGTTATAGATGTACATTAGAAGTTCCTTCAATGTACTTATTGTATAAAGAATATACTAGAGCATGTACGTTGTTACCTTAATTTAGCATTCACAATTGGGACTAATCAGTTTCCATGTACAAGTTTGACCGTTTAGTACTTCGAGTATTTTAGCGACCGACGGTAGTCCTAAAACCCTACCATATCCCCGAAGTTGGTTCTCCACAAAGTACTTATAGCAGTGTGAATTGTACACAATGGTCCTGAATGTATGTGTCAATGCGTTTTTGTACTCAGTGGTAGTAGTTTCTTGCATTCAGTACAATTATGTACCATCTGTCCATATGGACTTAGGCCTAGGAGACCTTTTGTACCTGATGGATTCGCGTATGTGTTTTGCAGACCACATTCTTCTTACGATTCGAAGAAGTCCATCCAGAATGCAGTGTGCGGCAGAGAGCTTTTGAGAGGTTGAAGCCGTGGTGGGTGCGAAAACTAAAGGAGAGGAATACATGTTGTTGTATATATCATGTCGAGATGGACATGATGAAGGTTGGATTAAGCAACCTCAGAGAGAAGTCTCGAGGACTGCATGCGCAGATGATCTGTGTTTGTGACTGTCAAGTGTGCGCAGGCAATGTGGAGGGGAGTTGTCATGCACATGAGAATGTTTTCAAGCGAATAACCTTGATGTGGGAGTCATGTGTGTGTCCAAAAGGGGAGTACGATGTGTGGCATAGACTTCAGTGCCTTATGGGCGACTGTCCTCATTGTGGTTTCCATCTCTTTCCTATCTGTCCTCTAGAGTTGTCTGCTTCTAACACGGCCCTTGTGAAATGGAAGTGCTTTGAGTACTACCAGGTGGGAGTGGATGCACAGACTGGAAAGGTGAAGAAACGGTTGCGGGAGGCTTTCAGAGAGACACCTGCCCACGAATTCCTTTCGTACATGGAGAAAACCGTGACCACCTTCATCACCCACAACTTCAAAGCACGATGGCAAGATGAGCAGTGCCAACTGATGATGAAAAACGTGCCCGAGGGAGTTGTCATATCGCATATTGACTATGCGGAGAACTATACATTTGCTATCCAAAACGAGGTCCAGAGCTTGTACTACTTCAGTACGAGTGTGACCATCTTGATGCACATCACGATGTGGAAGGAAGGCGAGCAAACCATGAAACAAACTCATTTCTACATATCCGACGACAAGGCGCACGATTCAGCGTTTGTGCAACATTGTTTGCTGTTGCATTGGGATTGGCTAAGAGATTCGGGGTTGACTCCAGAGGAGCATTGGGTGTACAGTGACGGATGCAGTGCCCAATTTAAGTGTGCAACAGCTATGTATTTCGTTGCTCGGTACCCTGCGCTCACCGGTGGCTGCAAGATGCGTTGGAATTACTTTGAATCGGCTCATGGGAAGGGGGAATGGGATGGGGCAGGGGCTGTGGTGAAGAGGGCACTTGCTGCTGAACAAATTCAGAATCCCTTGAGGCCCTTACAAAATGCAGCTCAAGTTGTGGAGTTTTTGGAGGAGAAATATACAGAGCGTGTTCCCAGCTCATATGCACAAACCAGAATTGCTCCTCTATCCCGAGTATTCTGGTTGATTGGAGATACAGAATGTGATCATGCTGACAAGAGTGTGAAGTGTAACACTTTGCCAGGCTCGAAGAGTCTCTACTCAATCATGGGATTTTCTATGACTGATCCTACCATGCTTAGAACTCGTGAGTTGTCTTGCTTCTGTAATCCCTGCATAGATGGTGATTGGACTGAGTGTGAGAACTTGTCGCATGTGCAGGAGTGGCAGGTCCAAAGGCTCCGACCATTCAGTGCAAGTGCCGTAGCTCAACAAATTGAAGAAATTGACGAGGAAGCAAACTGGGTGTATGACGGCGTTTCAGAGGAGGTGGGAGACTTGGTGGACATTGGTGACAACTTCATGATTCCAGCGGAAGAAGACAACGAAGACGGGGTGGAGTTCTACATTCTCCAGTGTCAAGCCAAGAAGTTCGTCTTAACAGAACCCATGACTTGCCCATGGGGGGGCGTATTCAGGGCCGGAGACATTGTGATCAAGGCAAAATACTACAAGAAGTATGGTCGTGGAGAGAAGACATATGTACTGTGTGACAGAGCAGTTGATGCCCACGTTGATGCCCATCTGGTTAGAGCTTGCAAATTTCCGATGGTTCTTGCTCCACACAGGGTAAAGGGTACTCCTGTATACAAGATGTCAAGTGAAACACAAAGGATATGTGAAGATGCTTTGCGAGAGTGGTGGGCGTTCAATGCAGATTAAGTACAAGTTGGTCCACTTTGTACTCTGATTTCACGATAGTTTCTCATTTGACGTTGGTTTTAGAAGGAGTGGTCCCGTGATGATACAAGTCAAACAAATGCTTGGGTATTTGTCTGACTGAAAGTGAGCTCTAGAGATGTCCCGCTATCCAAGTGCTCCCCCTTTTTTTTGCTTCAGTCATCTACTGTCTGGCATAGTAGTCTGTGATTAAGAGAACCTGCAATCCCTTTCTTTTATTTTATTCTTTCTAATCTTCTTTTTTAAATTTCATTTTGTACCTTCTAATGTCACTCTCTTTTGAGTCCGTACCTTTTCAGTGTGCCTTTTCTTTTTTCATTTTGAGTCAGGCTGGACGATTATAGTTCTACATTTTGCTGGATATTAGGAACTGTAGTTTTTTTCCTTTTTTTTTTGGCCCTTTTACAGGGAGCAGTAGATAGCGGTACCTCAAGAGCTCATATCTGAGGATAGCAGTGATATGCGGAATGTAGGAATTGGGAGCTATCAGACCTTGGTGAGAGGTTTGTTTCTCATTTGGGGTTGGTTTTAGAAGTACTGGTTGGTGTTTCGACAAGTACTAAGAGTACTCAAACAATACCATCGAAAGTACTTATAGCAGTTTGAAATACTGATTCGCTACCTCGAATTATTGCCTGAGTTTATAAACTCAATTTAAATTCTTCTCTGTTTTACTGGAGTGTGTAATGTTTGTTGTAGATGAATGCTACTTGCTTAAGTGCTCAACATTTTGCAGCTGGTCTATTTGTAAGTACAATACATCCAAAACATGTGCAAAGACAAAGTCTACAGCTCTACAGACAATAGAGAAGCTGACTGTCACTTGAATTACATCCCGTCTGTACGAACATTAAGGGCAGCCGCATGAAAAATACGAAAAATACAAGAATGTGCAAATGTGTGCATACTTCAGAAAATGGTAAAGTTCAAGCACAATGCCGAAGTCATCTACTCCTACGCGGTGTGCGGGGGGGCTTTCGGACTGCAAGTGGTACTGTACCGTCTCTACACTTAGCACTTTTGCATTTACAAGTAAATTTAGGCAAATCTGGATCTTCTTTAGAAAAATCTGTGCCATAATCCCATGTTAGTTCCTCTCCAGGATATATAATTCGACTAGCAAAGAATGCCACATGGTAATACCGGCGATCAACACTCTCTATTGACACTGGAATGTCCACTAAGTTAGAATCTTCACACCTGTAGGACAAAGGCCCACGGTCAGGTTACATTGAATTGGACACAAGGAAGGGGAGGCCGATGTAGTGAAAATGGAATCAGACTCTAACCTGTGGTTCAAAAATCTGGCAACATTTCCAAATCGAGCACTGTCCAAGCACAATGCATTGTTGTCATCCAAATTCCGCTCTGTGGCCCAATCAGCATCGAGTTGCAAGCTATAGGACTGACCCCCATCTACCCCCAAATTTCTAAACATTTGCTCAGCATTAGTAAAAATCTCTCCCATCAACTCAAAAACAAACGCACCTCTAGGTATATGCTCACATGTCCGAATCCCCCATCCCGTAAGGGCTGTACGAAAAACCTCTACTTGATACTTCATCCCCTGCTGAACAACACGATTCCCACAATCACCACGACACCTACACTTAACATTGCACTCCTTAACAAATGGGCGAGGCACATGACCCTCACAAACTTCATTTCCATTTAGACACAGTGAACCCTTCTTACAGTAGTTAGCATCGCCGGTGTTGAACCGATCAAGAGCCATGTCCTCCAGAAGTCCTCCATCGCTGTAGCCGACTCCACCTAGGGACTGCTCTTGGCATGCACACGTACCAGTTCCACGGAGACATTCCGAGGAACACAAGCAGTAGTCCCCGGGGCGGAAACTCTCTAGGGTGGTAGGTACCCGGGCTTGGTCATAGACCACACTAGAGTTCACATACTGAAAATAACGCATAGCAATATCAGACTGACCAACAAGGATAGGCACCCTCTCGAGCCCATTAGACAGATCTTCAGGATCATACCAACTGTCGGCCTGGTTGAATCACATCCCACCAGACCACCTTCCCAAGTCATGATGTGAAAAAAACAAAGTGCAAGAAAATATCCAACATCGGAGCAACCAACTACCTACTGCATAGTTATTCAAGAACTGAAAACATCAAATAATTCATCAAGGAACAAACTTATTAAAAAAAACATCAACGCCAATGGATAAACAGAGAATCTCAGCCGTGAACAGTTCTCGTTAGAGGGGCCTCATAGATGAGGTATGATACATGGAAGTACCTGCAATGCCAATTTATCCAAGCATACTAGTGCAGGTAAACTGCTTGATAGCAAAAACCAAAAAAAACAAAAATAATGAACTATAACGACAGTCCACACTCTGACCCTCATTCTATGTGGCACCTCTCCGTCTCTTTAGTAAGAGAGCGCCACCTACCTTATCACCCTTGACCTTTTCCCCCCGTTTATTCTTAACCTTGGTCGAAGGAGATTCTTCTGATGCTGGCTGGGCCTCCTTTGCAGTGCGTGCTCTGGTCCGCACTTGTCCCTCTGCAACGATTGGGCTGCTGCCCCCTCCATCGGCAATCTCTGTAAGCTCCTTATAGGTCGTCTTCTCAGCCGAGTAGATGTTTTCTGGTGCAGTAAGATCCCCTGGTGTTGTGTCATCGGACACGCTTGGACCGCGCGCCCTCTTTGCCCTTAGCTTGAAAGGAGACCTAGGACTCTCCACTGCTGATTTTGTCCCCTTCGATGCGGGAGGCTCTCCTTCTTTTGCTGCTGCGGGCTCCACTTCTTTTGACTCTGGCTCTCCTTGCTTTGCTACGGGAGATCCTCCCTTCGTGGCTGGCTCCCCTTCCTTCCCGCATGGCTCTCCTCCTTTCACAGCCGGCTGCGCTCCCTTTGCCGCGGGCTCCCCTACCTTCCCCCCCTTTGCTTTGCGTCCTGGCAGGCATTGGGATCCTGGTTTCGCTGGGATGCTCTTTAGAGCCTGCGGTGATGACTTCCTCTCCTTGCCCTTCTCCCCTTCTTCTACCTGCAACTTCCCCTCCTCAGGCTTCTCATTATCCCTCTGATGCGCTGGACTATGGCCCACTCCCAAGGCCTCCATCACTAAATCCAGTAGACTGCCTCCCCCTACCGAGAAACACCTGGTTACTTCCGCTGGGGTGCTGCCCCCTCCTCCCACTGGGGTGCTGCCTCCTCCTCCCACTGGGGTGCTGCCCCCTCCTCCCACTGGGGTGCAGCCCCCTCCTCCCGCTGGGGTGCTGCCCCCTCCTCCCACTGGGGTGCTGCCCCCTCCTCCCGCTGGGGTGCTGCCCCCTCCTCCCACTGGGGTGCTGCCCCCTCCTCCCGCTGGGGTGCTGCCCCCTCCTCCCACTGGGGTGCTGCCTCCTCCTCCCACTGGGGTGCTGCCTCCTTCTCCCACTGGGCTCCTTCCCCCTCCTCCTGCTGGCGTGCTGCCCCCTCCTTCCCCCTGCCTGCTGCCCCCTCCTTCCCCCTGCCTGCTGCCCCCTCCTCCTTTTGGCCTGCTTCCCCCTCCTTCCCCTTGGCTGCTGCCCCCTCCTCTTGCCAAAGAGGGATCTCCTCCCTCTGGCTCGCCGTCTCCTACCAGTATCTGCATGCCTCCTCCCGATGCCCCGCCGGTCTGGACAACCCTGAAAAACGCAATGCCATCCAGTGGAGATGGTGCCGTGAGAGTGGGACTGAGCTGGGCTGGGCTGGCTACCAAGACGGGTTGCTCAGTTTGATCATCGTCGTCACAACCCCCATCCTCACCATCCCCCGTTGCCTCCTCGGAATCTGCGTCGTCCTCGTCGTTGGCACCTGTAACCGTCGTGCCAGAGCTGGAATGGTCTTTTGACATCTTTATCTCTTCTTCATCCTCCGAAGAATCTTCTTCAGAGTCCAAATCGGGTTCTGATCCCTTCAAAGGATTGCCACCCGTCAAGGCCTCCATCACCACTCCCTCAACCGGCTTCACTTCACTTCTTTCTCGCCTCTCAAGAGACCGCGCTCCCTTTGCCATCAAAGTCGCTGCCTTCCTGTATCCCTCACATTCCCTTGTCGACCAATCGGGCTGCGCAATCTCTCCCTCCACGCCGCGACTTGAATTGCCCAACGCTAACGGAGGTGGTGCAAACCTCAAGCTGGAGCCTGCCATAACACACAACATTAGACATTGTAGAAGATGTAAACAATGTACTAAAATACACAAGCACTCTAGGATGTACTAATGAACTAGTACTATCTCTACCTATAAGAACTACACTAATAGAGCTTCTGTACTAAGCCGGAGTATTTACTGTACTCCCTAAACCCTACTGGATTAGTGACAAACCTAGACGACTTTTAGTTTAAAGTGGATAGAAGACAAGAAATACCTGTTGTAGCTCCATCAAGTACAGTGCTCACTGCGTACAAGGGAAGTTAGTACATTTTCAACCCAGACTTTGGATCTCGAGTACACGAAGTACTTGTTGTAGTCTGTTGCATGTACCTAAATACTAAACACTCTGTACAAAGAGAAAATTGTAATACCTACTTTAAACCGAAACGTACTTTGAAATGTACACTCATCTGTGGATCACATCGAAGTACACCCTTGGAATACACTTTCTTCTAGGCTAGTACATTAAGACATCTCGTGTCCACATACTCCCCATGACCCCAATTCAACCCTTAACACCTCCATCACAGTTTATGTACACATAGTCCATTCAGAATGCAAGTTTAGTACTACTAGAGAACTCTGTGTACCCTTCTTAAAAGCCAACCCTGTATTAACCATACATCTGAGGACAAACTACTACAACTCAAAGGTAACTAAGGCACTTGCAGACTCAAATGGACATGACAGGATACACAAGTACAAGTGAGAAGGTACATTACCAAACTTTCCAATATTTCCTACAGAGTAGACTCCTGGGTTTACCTAGTGTTTCATTCCATAAGTTACACTATGTACCAATAGACAATTCGAGACTACTCAAACCAGTAACCGAGGCCATGTACACATAACTCTGGGGACAGTAGGCACTTAGAGACAACAAAAGAACTTGTAGACTAGAACACCCTAAACCGCAAAGCATCAGAAAGCAATGGCACGCTACGAAGGTTACATACTGAAATGTCGAAGATTGGAAGTCAAGTAAACATACCATCCAAGGGCACCAGCGCCCTAGCTTGGTCTGTTCTCTCATGCAGCAATCTTCTTCTCTCCTCAGCCAATCCCAACATCAACGCCCTCTCTAGTAGCTCTGCAGATGGCTCCCCCCAACCGAAGCTCCGATGCCAGTCTGGATGGGACAACTCTCCGCACCCTTCCGCCACACACTTACAGCTTCGCACATACAACACCGAAGCACAATAGGGATGGTACAGATGCTTACAAGAGCTAACAACTATATCATTCTGAGGAAATGGAAAATTGCACAAGCTACAAACAGTAATTTGAATGAACTTGCTCTCATCGGTGACATCAAACTCTACTGTAGCCGGATCTCCAAGTGCATACACCATTGGTTGGGGGCTGAAATTAGCACCACTCCTTCCCTGTTTGAGGGCAAATTTCTCTGCTGCAAGAGCGTCGAATTGTAACTGTCCGTTTTCTAACCCCCTTGTCAGCAACTGGATCTCGGCTTCCACGGATTGTAGCTCTTCCCTCGCAGATGCAGCCTTCACATCCTCCTCCGCTAGTTGTTCTTGGATTCCCTCCATTTTGATTTTCTCCTTGTAGACATCGCCCCCATCGCCCCCTCCCTCCTCTAGTGCCTTGATCAGCGCTGCCTTCTGTTCTTCTTGCTTCTTCAGCGTCCCTACACCCCATTCCGACTGTTTGCTCCTCGAAACCGCACCATCAAGCCTCTGTGCCGCCTTCTTCTTCTCCTCTCGCTTGTGCTTCAGCTCCGAGTGTATCGCTGCCATCAGACCTTCAACAACTTCCAGCCGCTCCGAAGCTACTGCCTTCTTCAACTCCGTACCCCTCCCTCCAGCTGCGACGTCCTCCTGCAAACATATCCCCGACTCCCTTGCGGACTCAAGCCCACCATCCCCCTCACCATAGCGAAGCCTTCCTCCACTCCGCACTGTTCCCTCAGATCCTGCTCCCTCCCCCACCTTCCGCGTGCCCTGCTCCCTTCCATCGCTGCCCTGCTCCATCTTCACCTTGTATGCGCGGTGTACCTTGATTCCCCGCCATTCGTTCCCTCGCACATCAATCCCCCCCTTCCCCTCCACGGTCCTGGACTCTGCGATCTTCTTGCGGAGCTCCTCCAGCTTGACCCGATCCAGTTGGTAGCGACTTCTTTGTCGCTTGTTCGTCTCTTCTCCAAACGCGCACCAATTGACGCGGCCCCCACCCTCCTCATACTCAAGAGTTACCCCCTCAGCAAACCGCACCGTGATGAGGTTGGGGGTCTCCCCTTCTCCATGTTGGTAGAGAATCGGATGCAGGTACTTAACTCTATCAACGACCTCAACCTTGTCACAATCCTGCCAGTAAAAGCCGCTGCGCCCACCATCTCCATACGGCTTCCCAAACAATTTTCGCAACGAATCAGCGGGAACAGTACCCCTCCGAAAGTGATGCGGATTTTCCCCTTCGTTCTGGAGCCCAAATTCGTCCTCGAAATCCCGTCTCTTCAGCTCTCTGGGTGGCTTCTTTAACCTTGCAATCTCCTCGTCTACATCTTCTACGCTGTTGATAGCTCGTTCAGACCTCCCCACGGACTTCCCCCTCTTCTTCGCGCTACCCTTTGCAGCTCCTCCGACTTCATGAAGAGCTCCCCCTCCTTCGCCCCTTGCAGTAGCTCCTCCTTCTCTCTCATAGGGCTGCTCAGCCAATGTTGCTCCCTTCTTCGGCGCTACATTGTCCTTGAAGCTGTCGCCTGCTCCGCCTCCTTTCACCCCCGACCTCGCCTTCTTGCGCGCGGACCGCAACTCGCCGTCTTCGTCGCTGCACTCGCCCTGCCTCCCTCTCGCCCTCACCGAACCGCTTCTCCCGGCACGAGCACTCGCAATGCTGCCAGACCTCCCGCTCATGGATCGATCCATGCTGCCCCCTTCTCTCGGTGCACACTCCTGGCCCACAGCTAGAAACCCGAACTGATCAAGAGCAATGCTACAGCTCTTGGGCAACGCAATGGCTCCAAAAATCACAATTAATCCCCCTCGCCCCACACATCTCTCCCCTCCCCCTACACCGAGCGTCTCCGCCCACACACCAAGCCTCCCCGCCCACACACCAAGCCTCCCCGCCCACACACCAAGCTTCGTGGTGGTTGCAAAACCCTGGAGACTCTGAGGCGAGGTGCGAGACGAGGCGAGGTGCGAGACGAAGGTTACCTGCGGTCACCAGTCACCAATACTCTGAGGGTCCCTGCTTACTGGTGATCACCGGTTGCGTCCATGATGAACTCGGATGGTAACCTCCGATCACCAGTTCTTAAACCCTGGGTGCGGTATTAAGCCGTCCACATCAGTCACAAAGTTCTGTCCTTCCCTTAGCGCCATCTTGACATGTAAGTAAAGAACCTTAGAATGTTCTTTCAATTTGACATGTAAGTAAAGTACCTTAGAATGTTCTTTCAATTTGACCCCCAAATTCATCAATGATTCATAGCATCCTTTGTCCAAAAAAAAAAGAGAAAAATAAATAACTAAATAATAAGAAGAGGGAACCGACGAAAAATAAATTTGAAAAGAAATAAATAAGTAATAATAAAAGAGAAGGAAAAATAAATAAAAAGTTAATAAAATAAAGATGAGTGAACAAAAGAGAAATAAACTAAAATATTGTTAATGATAGAAGATGAGGAAAACAAAATTTAAAAAAAAAAAATTGAAAGAAAGGAAAGATTAATAAAGAGTTCTTTAGAATGGAAAAAAACTAGATGTTCAGTGAGGAAATTTCCTTGCCTAAAGATACTTCAAAGTAAATTTTGTAGAGTGCAATAAAATTGGCTAAACCTTTGTCAAAGTCACCTTCAAACCCCTTTTTTTAAAATGTAAGTGTGGCAAAACCTTCCACATAAAACTACAAATAACTTATCTAAATTATATCCAAACAATTCGTACCATATAAAATTTTTAATGTTGTATATACATTTAATTATAGCACGAAGGGTCAAATATTTCGTTGCCTCATTTTTTAATGCCCAAAGTTGACATTCTAAATCACTTATTTAATTTCTAAAAATACTATAACTTCCTTACTTCTAAACGATACATGTTAACCATGTCTACTTTATTTTCAAAAAATACAAAGGTATCATTATTCATTGGAAAAAAAGACACCAAGGTGGGGAAGCATTTTTACTTTTTTATTTTTTTATTCAACTCCTCATGTATTTGATTTTGATAGCTTATTCTTTTAATCATATTAAAATTAATTTCCAACCCCTTATGTACTTGATTTTAATGGCTTTCCCTATTTGTATTTGTATTTGTATTTTTTTATTGTTTTTTTTAATTCAACCCCTTATGTATTTGATTTTGATAGCTTGTTTTCAAATTCAACTTAATTTATCTTATTTTAATTCTTCATTTCTTTTCAACTCCTTTCGTATTTGACTTTGATAGCTTACTCGGGTTTTTTATTTATTTATTTATTTATTTATAATTCAACCCCCTATGTATTTCATTTTGATAGCTTTTTCCATTTATTTTTTTGCTTTTTAAAAAAAAATCTACCCCCTATGTATTTGATTTTGTTAGTTTTATTTTTTTATTTATTTTTTTATTTTTATTTTTATTTATTTCCAACCCCTTATCTAGATGAACATTGATGAATATAGTTTGATGAATATAGTTTTTTTTCATACTAATGAATATAGTTTTTTTAAATGCATTTTTTTAGCATAAAGTATAAACAATAGAATACTTCAATTAATCATGCACTTAATTTTTGATCGGAAAAGAAAACTCTTTTTGTCATATGTACCTCACGTATAGAAAATAACCATTTATACAAATATAGAATATTAATACAAATATAGAATATTAAAATTGCTTCATATAATTCTTTAGAATGCCTTTTCCTCTATCACTAATAACTAAGACATTCACTACATTACTAAATATCACAATAGAATGTCCATATTGATCCCCAAATTCCTTTTCAAAATTCATTTACATTACATTATATTACTCTAATTTAATTTATATCAATTCTTATCTCCATAATACTTTTAAAATCCAATCACTCTACTAAAATATTTTTCATCCCAAATTCATCTTAGAAAACTGGTGAAGGTGTCACTTATCCATAGCTCTAAGATGTTTATTGAATCCATTGTTTTTAGAAGTAGGATGAGAATACATTATATGCGGGGGATGATTGTGTAGGATAACAGTACAGTGACACCTGGTATGGAAAATCTAGGATGCTTACAACCCCATTCAAATCTGATCCCACTACCAAGGCTCGAACTCCCCTCCCGCCAAGCCACAGTCTTTAAATTTAGCCGGCGCCAACTTCCGTCGAGCTGGAACACGGGCTTCCCAGATCACGACAAATCCACTTGTGTCAGTTTTGGCTTCCTTCCATTGGCTGAACTTAATCCTGAAACCCAGCTACCGAGAAATCCGATGAACGGCTAGGATCGACAGTGATAGTGTACAAGAAGTACATATTTGTACTTCTAGGTCCCAACAGTACACAATTGTTTTGCCAAAACTGCACTACGTCTAGCGTACATTAACCCAGAAACCCTTGGCAAAAGAGGCCAGTGGAAGTACTGCAAACATGTTTATTATATCTTCCGCTATCTATGTGAGATGGATTACAAGGTTGATACTTTTATGCACGCCCCTAGCTTCAGCTTCAACGAAGTTATGCGTGTTCTGGAGATGGCCAAAGTTGCTGAACCGCTTGAGTAGTTTTTCTTATGGTTAGACTTTGAAATTGAGTGACCAGTACATTCAAGAATACATTATATCAATAGCGGAATTGATTTGTTTTTGCTTTGTGCTGGATTTGGAATCCGCAGAACATAAATAAAGGTCACTATTTTATTTAGTTATTGGTCACTTCTCAAACGTGTTCGTGTGAAAATTAAGAAGACCAATATTTTGAGGTCATTAGGGAATATTCTCTCCTCGGATCCGAGGAGAGAATATTCCTTGATGACCTCAAAATATTCCTTTTCCACTTCCGAAACCACGAAAATGAGATAAAAAAAATTCAAAAAAAAAATGATATCCATTCTATATTATACCCTAAACAGTTAGATATTTCCTGAAACCACGCACATTTCATTCATTCCACGGTTATAGGGTCTACTTATTTGGCATTCGTATATTCAAGCAATGTGTCCCAAATCGCTCATCATTGTGTGATTGCTCTCAAAAAAATTCAAAAAATATACGAAAAACTCAAATTTTTACACAGAAACTGAATTTTTTTGGGCTCACCGCTCACTGCTCACCGCTCACCGCTCACAAGATAGCGTCGCTGAATTTTGATGTAGGAGGTTGAATTCAGTTGTACTCAGAATGTTAGTTTGTGCCCAATCATGGATTGGAATAATTACTCTTGAAGACTAGATTGATACAAAATGACCAGCTTCTTCACCCAACTACATCGGAGAACATGCTGCATTTGTAAAAGCGCTGCAAAGATGCCTCAAGGACGAAAGGAACGGTTTGTTAACCCCTAAAGGACAATTGTCCTAGAATGGGCTTTTTTAAAATTCAGGCATGTACTTGTGGCTTCAATTAAAGTCGAGATTTTTTTAAACTTTTTGTGAATGTAGGTTATATAACAAGAACTTTGAGGGAATTTTTTTTTTGATTGGACATTTATAAAAATAGTTACAGTACCCGAAGTGGAAAAAGCTGTTCGATAGGCAATTCAGCCAGCCATGCTAAATACATCAATTATCTCTGAAAATATTTCTATAAATACTTCATGATGTCATCTTTGAAGTTTCTTCAAAAAAAACAACTTTGAGTGCATAATGTTCACTCCACAAAATATCAAAGTTTTCTTACCATTTCGGGTACTATACTAAAAAAACTTCTTCTTTCTTTCCTAAAAGTTAGAAAAAGTATTATTTTAAGTTTTTTTTTTCTAGTGAAAGGATGGACATCAATCTTTACTTTGACCGTTTAGATTGGGAGTTAAATCAAATAATGGAATTTCTAGATAAAAAATAAGATTTAGCATTCTTGTGTATACAACTCAATAAAAATATTGTTTTCAACATGCTACACTTGACTTTTGAAAGTAAATTTTTGAATACAATTATCTAACATAGTCTTCTTTGACATGCACCAAAACCCCTAAAATCCATAGTGCAAAAAACCTAAGAAAAAAAAAGTTAGAGTGTGTCAACCTAGTCAAAAATCTTGTCAAAAAAGTTTGTTTTCAAATTTTAATTGCTATAATCTTCTAATCTCTACGGTCGATTATATTGAAAAAAAATTGAGCTGTCTATTAAAATAATCTAGTTGAAGATCTTACGATTAGCATTAGAAAAAAATGATGTTTTAGTCATTCATGCTTTTTACATTGAAAATGGCAGTTTTGGAGCGTTTTTTGGTGAAACATAGTCAAGGAACTTTAGGGGTTATGTCCGGGAGCGAAGAGTTTATGTTCATTAAAGACAACAACGATAGCTTGGGCAATGGCTCAGACACGTTAAGTCAGACATTTTTGTGGCTCATATGTATACACTGCTATAGGATTGCTACCACTTGCTATAGAGGTTTCCGACTACCTTAATGATATTGTATTCAAACTTACAATAAAGACTTACGAATTTAGATATTTTGATTGTAGGTGCAACTCATCCGGATATTTTCGATTTTCACCAGTGTGTTCACAGATACTGTAGAAAGTGCAATTTTTTCATTGGACTTTTAAGGTTCACCTACAAATTCAAAACTTGGAGAAAGTTGAAACTAAAGTGTAGGGTACAAGGTAGGAGCTGATACATCTTTAGAAAATCCACCGGCACACGCTGTTTAAATCCTCATCTCGAATCCACAACCATATTGCGGAAAGTAAAAAAAACCATTTTAATTATTGGTGAGAGTATCATAAGTTAGCACACCTTGATTGTCATTTCAAGACAACACAAAGAGATTCTACAAAAAAAGTGCAAATCAATGACCAAAGAGATACGGTTTGTTAATACATAGCCCAACAACTAGCATATGCAAATCATTAGCAGCATTGAATAGAAACTAATCACTTGAAATTCAAGTGAAACGCATAATGTGAAGTCACAAAAATGAAGCCAAGCAAAACTCGTTGAGACTCCATAATTTCTAAGTTTTCTATGAAAATCGATTCCACCAGAGATAGTGACTAGACAACACAAATCCTAGTGAAGTATTCTTAGTGCCCATTGACTCTAATGCATTCCATATTGAAGACCTGATTGATTGAATAGGTGACCCTAAATTCAACCAATTGAAAAAAGTCGCTAAGTAGGCTCGTCATGGTTTTGGACAATATCAACATTCAAAAAGGAGTCAACAATATTGAAATGAGTAAGTAGAAGCTATTCATCTTACGGAAGATACAAATGTTGAAGGAATTACAATAGGTATATTAGAATCGAGCTACAAAACAAAATTAAAGAAAAAAAAAGACAAAATTTAACTACACCTATACAGAAAAATATTTTAAGTCTACATTTTTGTTGGTTTTGGCATATGCCATGACTAAACATAAAGCTCAAGGAGCCACTGTTGCTGCAAAAGTGATTATCAAGATTTGCAACATATTCATACCGGGATTAACATATGTTTTGTTATCTAGAGTGAGAGAAAGTAAATATGTTATGCTACCTAGAAAACTTACTGTTGATGGCTTCAATACAGTGAAGCATAACATACTTAATAATAAAGAGTAAACATAGTTGTGAAAATTTTGAATGTATAGAAATCTTTAGTTTTACTAAAGGATAAATGTATAGAAAGGTAAAGACACATACAATTTTACCACTTCTTTATCCTAGATAGGATGGAAGACAAGAAAAAAACTTTATACATTAGATTCTTTTGGCATCTATTTCAAAAATTCATAGGGATTAGAATAAATTTGTGATGGAAGTGTAATCAGTCAACTTTCTCTTCAAACCTCTAGAAAGCACCAAATAATCTAGGTGATTGAAGAGTCTAGCAAATGTGTGTTTTCAACATTTTGATGTTGGCGGTACTCTTGTTGTCACATGTTTTGTGAACACAATGTCTCCATGTGCAGTGATCAGGAAAAGTAAGGAATGTTGTGTACCGTTCCTTTGCAGCAAAAATTACTGGGGTGATTATTCATATTCAATCAAAACAGAATTTTTAATACAGTTCAAACAATTGGGATTTGTCACATTTACTAACCATTATAGATGAATTAGATGGCCTTTATAGATACACTTTTTCTTGATTTGGAGATAGTGTACAGATTGTTTTGGATCAATTGGAGAGCACACACTTCAAAATTCATAACAAATTCATACTTTGTCTAAAAAATAAAATTTTATTTCCACTATCCATTTTTGACATTTATCTTTATGTGGAATTTAGAAAAAAATTCAACAATGGCAACAAGGCACACTAATCATTTTGACTATCATATGTTGTTTTATCTTATGCAAATATGTGATTTTGGAATAACAATATTGGAGTGTGGAGAGATCTTCCCATTTAGAAGCAAAAATTGCAGAGACATATAAAATCATCATCATTTTAGGAGACCTCAATGCAATTCTCTTGTGCTAGGTTGTAAAATAGTATGATTGAAAATACCAAATCTATTCAAAGATACAAAGAAAGTGTTCATTTCACATTTAGCCTGGTCATGCATCAATTTTAGTCATCAACACACTGCTACAATATATATCTTCACAAATTTATTAACAAAATTTTTCAACTGCAACAAAATTGTTAAAATATATGCTGCTATAAATTTATAAGTTGAAAAATTATATTAGTAAGGTATTACAACATACATTGATGGTGAAACCTATATTAATATTTCAAAATTGTCACAAAATTCCGGAACCATAAAACCTTGGAAATGCAAAGCCATAAGTTCTTGGCTTGATGCACTTCTTTTTCTACTTGTATATGTTCATACTTGTACCTTAAACCATTTACTTTGGTTTTGACTTGCTCCAAGTTTTGTATTTGTGGGTGAACCTTATGGTCCCACACGTCTTGTTTATTTTTTTGGAAATCATTTATGAACAAACCTCCTAGGTGTTAAGGTACACAATAAAGATCTGGAATGTAAGGGTGGTCAATCATATGTCTGTGTACCCTACACCATTCCATGATGCTGGTCAACCATGGGCCCCAGATCCGTTTTCAATCGAAATTGATTTTGAACAGTTCCACATTTGGTTAAAAAAATGTTACAAGTGGAGATTTGGGAGGTATAAGTGGGTCCTGGGACCTCAGTCGTGATTCATAGTGGTGGGAATGATTCTACTATTCCAAGTCCAGCACAGTTGGTCGGGGATTCGTTATTTGTTGTTCAAACTTTAGAACAAGTGGACATCAGTAAACTTGGAGACAATCATGGACACATCACCATGACATCAAAAGATGACTTATTGTACTACCTTATTCTGACATCATCATTTGATATAATTTATTCTCAAAATGACAAGCCAGACGCATAGGGCTTAATTATGGAAATATATTTTAATTAATTGTCTTATTCAAAAAAATATATACATTTTAAGAATGAAAATTACTTCCATAATTGGATATTCAGAAAAAGTACTCCAATTTTTTTGAAGCGAATACTTTCATAAAATTAGATTTAAAAACCATGTCTATTATTGTGTCAACAAGTTCAAACGCCAATTCTTGACAAAACTTTACAAGAAACACATTTCATTTGTCTTTTCAAATTATATAAGCTATTTTAGTATTTGGAAAAAAATGTTGTTTGAATTTATTCAATTATTTTTTATTCATCTTTTGACACAATCTACATTTTATGTATGTATAACTTACATGTCTGCACAAAATGATTTCTTGATTTCTCTAAAAACCTTGAAAACACAAAAAATCAAAAACTACTTTAAATTCTATTTTTTATTTTTTAATAAATAATTTCAATCTAAAACAAATATGAATCTAAAAACCTTTTGCACACTATGAAAATTTTATATGTTTTTGTCTAAATTTTCATTAAATGTACATTTAAAGATACATTCATGGTTTTTGTCAAGCATAGAATAGTTTCACTTTAAAAAGAAATGAATAATATTATAATTTATATAATTCTATTGAAATATAAATCATTTTGAAGTTGGAACTAGTTTGTCATTGCAAAAATACCTTGACAGAACCAATGTGAAAATTATTCTTGCTATACGGATCTCTAAATGCTTAGATAGATGAATATGCATTGATGTCGGAGGAGCCAATGATTTGCATTGGTTGACAAGCCACTCCATAATCTAGTTTAGATGAAGAAGGTGAGGTTATCACTTAACCCCTACAAATCCAGCCGGTTTTGGAGGTTCCAAAATCCAAAACTGCCATTTTTGACCACCTTGTGGGAACGACAGTTTGGACCAAAAAAAATTGCTTTTTTTAGACATCCAACCGTAAGATCTTATACTTTATCTTCTTTAGAAATATTCATAACTTTTTCAGCCGTTGGATGTTTACCATCTTAGAGATTATAACATTCAAAGTTGCAGCAAAACTTCTTTTACGCATTGCTCAAATGACATAGTCAAAATGGTGCAAAGGGAGAATTGAAGATTTTTACCCCAAACATTTTGCTCATATTTTTTCCCATATAGGTAATCAAGTTGGGTACCTCCATGCAAAATTTTAGAGACTCATTTGTTTTTTAGAACCTTCATAAAATTTGTTTTCTAGAAGCAGGACTAAAAACGTTGATATGGTAAAACATGTATAACGTTACGTATACTTGGTTTTAGAAAAATCTAAACGATGGTTAGGTGCCTTCATAATTTTTGATTTTTGGATGAAATTATTTTTGAAAAATTTCAAAATCTCAAATTTAGACAAATTTTGAAAGAAGTAATTCAAAAATTTGAAGTTTGTCTTTGTAATTTTTGGAGGCTGCCCTTGTAAAATTGGTATATTTTTTGACTTGGGTCTCTTTGGAATTTGAGTAGTGATTTGGTTATGAATATATTTCAAGATTTTTTTAAAAAAAGCCTAATTTAAGCTGCCCGTTTTGGACTTGAAACCTAAAATTTCTAGATGAAGGTCTTAAAATTGGAATTTGGCTTTGAAAATTTTACCACATACACTTTGCAGTATAGTGAGCATTCAGTAAAAATCTTAGGAAAAGATATTAATTTTAACCCCTTCATCTTGGCTACCCGAAATCGCAAAAAGCCGTTTTGCCTTTCCAGGATTTTTAGGTGTTAATCTCTACAAGGTTCACTTGAGAGTAAAGATTCATATTTGTAATTTATAGTCTTCATGTTTTTGGAAATTTTCCTTCAAAGCCGTTATTTTAAAATAATTCAAGCAGCTTGATGTACAATAATAGCTTTAATAATTCTACTTAGTTTTATTCTAAAATATTTATAATAAAAAATAAAATAATTCAATTAAAATTTCAAAGAACTCTAAATTGATGATAATATAACCACATTTAAGCAATAAAAGCACTTCAAATATGTTTACGATTTAAATATCAATTGCCTTATTTTTCATATTTAAATCATATCAAGTTAGTGAGATTATTGACACTTAATGTACAGTAAACATTCGTAATTAGTGCACAAGATATATTCGTAAGGTTGAGACATTACATAGGTTTCTTAATGTCCAAACTATATGATATTAATTTTGATTGACAATAATATATTAATCCACCATGTTCTTTCTTCAAAAGCTTTAGTATGCCATCCAAGATGATAATGTCTCATAGTGACATTTCTGCATTAATTAATTAATGTAGAAATGTCATTGTAGGACACTTTTGCTACATGGACCCCCTTGAGGGGGTGCCACATGGACCATTGGGATATTCTAAAATTTACTTCCCCACCCCACTCCATAGCCCTCTTGTACTTTGAAGGGAGGTGAGGAAATACAAACATTATGGGATAAACCAACTTCCCCAAGATCCTCCCAAGACCCCCTCAAAACCCCCCCAAGATCCCTTCAAGGCCCTCCTCAAGACCCCTTCAAGACCCCCAAGACCCCCACCAAGACCCCCCAAGATCCCCCCAAGACCCCCCCAAGACCGTCATAGCTGCGACGTACCCCCGCCCCCCTCTCCACCCCTGCATTAATTAATTAATGCAAACCCTGTGCACAGTGAGATTTGGGGAGATAGAGATAGTATGCCATTGGTTGCCTTGTTCTTTTATAAGCAGTGGAGTGTAGTGATTCTAAATTTTATGAAGGTATTCAAGATTACAAAATGGACTACTAATACATCCATTGAATTTGGGTCACAATTTTTTTTAAAAAGTGATGGACACAAGGATGGTCCTTTACATAAAACTTCATAAGTTAGAAAAGTTCAATATAATGAGATTTTTAAGACATTGAAAGATTGTAAAGTAGAGTGGAGAGAATAAAATCTCTCTATGGAAAATCAAAAGTATAATCCAAGATAACATACATAACCTTCGAACGGAAGCCACTACAAAAGTTTGCATGCTTTAGTTTACTTGCTACCATTGAGGAACAAAAAGAACCTTGACAACCAATGCAAGACTTCAAATGAAGCTCTATCTTGAGTTCCTTCCTTATACATCATGAACTTGGTAAATCATGCTTTTATATATTTTAAATAGGTGAAAAAGATGATTATGCTCAACAAACAATAACATTGTGTTTTATTGATAATAAAAAATACAAAAAGAATATCATAAATATGAAATTTTCATTGCAGTTTCTTATGTAAAAAATTTACATGTTTGTAGTACACCTTTCGTATGTTGATTTTACAACAAACATATTATTGTATATTGAATGTTATCATCCTTGCACTTTCATAAAACATATACAAAATATTGCAAAAGATTACTTGTCAAGGTCGTATTGTAATATTTACAGTAGCATTAGAGGCACTTGAGGTATGAAATTGTGCCTACAAATGAAGTATATGATGTCCTTTTGAAACTTCTTGTAGCCAAAAAGAAATCAACTGTAATTAGTGTATAGCAAATGAGTCTTCAATTGATATACATTGTACAAAAATGTAATATCATGTGGTGACTTATGGTATACATCAATAAAACACAATTAAAAATTTGCATCCACAAGTGCTATAACGAGAGGCTGCATCTATGCCTTGTACAATATGTA
This sequence comes from Ceratodon purpureus, assembly GCA_014871385.1. Lineage (NCBI taxonomy): Eukaryota > Viridiplantae > Streptophyta > Bryopsida > Pseudoditrichales > Ditrichaceae > Ceratodon > Ceratodon purpureus. Next base: position 2,540,399 of record CM026427.1, on the reverse strand, counting down.
AGGTGGTATTTGCTCGTACAAACAATACCGGCATTATAGCTCCATTCGACTCATTTGCATCAAAGACCTTTAAATTGAATTCTTCAGAGAGAGCTTTAATTAGAGCCATGTTCCCTTCTCCTTGAAATAAGGTTTTAGAAAACTTAGACCTTGTTGGAATGAACTATCTTTTGCTTCCTCATCATCTTCTTTCACCTCAACTTCGACATTTGTCAACGTATTCATTACTTTAGCTAAAATTAAAATAAAATCATTGATATTGATTTTCTAAGTTGGAATCTAGATGCACATGTCGAGCCTGATGTTGTTTTTGCCCAACAGTTGAGATCAGGTACTTAAAGCTCCACCCCTTGTTTGGTTTTAATCCCTAAAGTTCTGAGGGTATTTTTCATCAAAACTGCCTCAAAACAGCCCCTCTTCAAAGCAAGGTGGATTTTGCAAAGTTGAGGTCTTAATTAGTACATCTAACTGTAAGATCTTGTAGCTAACTACTATTTCTACATGTCCACCAAAACTTACACACTCATTCCTCACCAATTGCAAGATCATAATGTTCAAAGTTGAAAAACAAGTTTTTTTTCCCTACGCAAAAAGGGAACATCAGAGTTTTAAAGGCCCAAAAAACCATTTTTTTGCAATATAGATTTTGAAGGTTTTAATGCACGTCAAAGAATACTGAGTTAGCTAATTGTGATAAATAAAATATATTCAAAAAAGTTGTGGAAGGTTGCCAAAAAAATCATTTTCCACTAGGGGTATACTGAAATTCACAAACAAAGGTCGTTTTTTGACAATAAAAATAGCATATGAAAACGGTGGGAACATGCTCTACTGCCTTTTCTATACATAAAAATTTATATTTTAAAAAAAATATCAAAATCTCAATTTTTGGTGAAATTTCAAAGTTTCGTCTTTGGGCAGATTTTGGTAGATTTTGGCAATTTTGGGCAGTTTAGGCAGTTTTGGGCAGTTTTTGCTGCATTCACAGTGGCTATGAGCCTGCCCAAAGTTTGGCTAAATACAACTTTTGACACTCAAAACCCTGTAACTTTTTTTCAGTATGTTCAAAAATTATTATTTTTAAATTTATTTATTTATTTATTTTTATCTTTTAAATTTTTTATTTTATTTTATTTTTATTTTTTTGCACAAACCTCTTCAAAATGCCTACCTACCTTATTTTTTTCAAAGATTTAGGAATTAAATTGGAATTCTAGGAATTTGCCCAAATTTTTAAAAAGCCCATTCCAGGACAATTGTCCTTTAGGGGTTAAATGGAGAGAAGGCACAAGTTACTGGAAAATTGAGAAGATCTAAAACTAGGTGAATAAAGAGCTTTCTATGTGGTTGACTAAAGGTCACTTACGTGTAGAAATGCAGTGATTTGTGGAATAGTTTTGCCCAAGGCATAGATATTTGAAGCAAAAGATGGAAAGACAAACAAGATGAAAAAATATTATTAAATTATTCAAAGAATATTTGGCCAATTGTTGTATAAGCACTAAGAGAAATAATCTAGTAGACAATCTAATCTATAGGACAACTCCAATAGTTCCAAAAATATTTGAAAACCCCTCAAAATAGAATTTAAGGTAAGCAATTAGTCCATTAAAAGACACAATAGTAACTAGTATAATAAAGAGAGTTTGAAAATCCATCAGGTGCTCAAAGCGTCTTAAATATGGCCTTTATTAAAAACAAGACGTGTGGGACCTCAAGGCTCACCCACAAATACAAAACTCGGAGAAAGTTGAAACTAAAGTATAGGGTTCAAGGTAAGAGAATGAACATATACAGCTAGAAAAGGAAATGCATCAAGCCTACAACTTACGACTTTGCAATTTTGAGGTTTCATGGTTCCAAAATTTTGTGACATTTTTCCCTTAGGTTTTTTGCAATGATGGATTTTAAGGCTTTTGGTGCGTGACAAAGAAGACTAAGTTAGCTAATTTTATAAAAAAAATTACAAATTAAAAACAAGTGTAGCATGTTGAAAACAATATTTTTATTGAGTTGAATGGAAAAGAATGCTTATTCATATTTCTTTTCTAGAAATTCCATTATGTTGTAAAGTTCCAATCTAAACGGTCAATGGAAAGATTGATGTCCATATTTAAAGTTAAAAATAAAAAAACCTAAAATAACAAATTCTCTAACTTTTATAAACAAAAGAAGAAGTTTTTTTAGTACACTATCCGAAACGGTGAGAAAACTTTGATATTTTGTGGAGTAAACCTTTTGTACTGAAAGAAGTTTTTTTTGGGAAATCTCAAAGATGACAACATTAAGTATTTGTATAAAAAATCTCAGAGATAATAGATATATTTTTGTGACTTCACATGATGCGTTTTGTTTGAATTTCAAGTGGTAAGTTTCTATTCAATGCTGCTAGATTTGCATATAATAGTTGTGAGGCTATGTATTAAGAAACCGTATCTCTAAATGGTCATTGATTTGCACTTTTTCTGTAGAATCTCCTTGTGTTGTCTCGAAATGACAATTAAGGTGTGCTAACTTATGATACTCTCACCAATAATTAAAACGACTTTTTTTATTTTTGACAATATGGTTGTGGATTCAAGGTAAGTATTTAAAGAGCATGTGCCAGTGTTTTTTCTGAAGATGTATCAGCTCCTACCTTGTACCCTACACTTTAGTTTCAACTTTCTCCAAGTTTTGAATTTGTAGGTGAACCTTAAAAGTCCAATGAAAAAATTGCACTTTCTACAGTATCTGTGAACACACTGGTGAAAATCAAAAATATCCGGATGAATTGCACCTACAATCAAAATATCTAAATTCGTAAGTCTTTATTGTTAGTTTGAATACAATATCGTTAAGGTAGCCAGAAACCTCCGTAGCAAGTGGTAGCAATCCTATAGCAGTGTATACATATGAGCCACAAAAATGTCTGACTTAACGTGTCTGAGCCATTGCCCAAGCTATCGTTGTTGTCTTTGATGGACAGAAACTCTTCGCTCCTAGACATTTCTTAATCCCTGAAGTTCCTTGACTATGTTTCACCAAAAAACGCTCCAAAACTGCCATTTTCTAATGCTAACTGTAAGATCTTCAACTAGATTATTTTAATAGACAGCTCAAAAGTTTTTCAATATAATCGACCGTAGAGATTAGAAGATTATAGCAATTAAAATTTAAAAACAAACTTTTTTGACAAGATTTTTCACTAGGTCGACACACTCTAATTTATTTTTCCTTAGGTTTTTTGCATTATGGATTTTGGGGGTTTTGATGCATGTCAAAAGAGACTAAGTTAGATAATTGTATTTTATAAAATTACTCTCAAAAGTCAAGTGTAGCATGTTGAAAACAATATTTTTATTGAGTTGTATACACAAGAATGCTAACTCTTGTTTCTTGTCTAAAAATTCCATTATTTGTTTTAACTCCCAATCCAAATGGTCAAAGTAAAGATTGACTTCCATCCTTTTACTGAAAAAAAATAAAAAATCTAAAATAATACTTTTTCTAACTTTTAGGAAGGAAAGAAGGAGTTTTTTTAGTACGCTACCCGAAATGGTGAGAAAACTTTGATATTTTGTGGAGTGAACATTATGCACTCAAAGTTGTTTTTTTTTTTTTTTTTTTTTTTTTGAAACTTCAAAGATGACATCATGAAGTATTTATAGAAATATTTTCAGAGATAATTGATGTATTTAGCATGGCTCGCCGAATTGCATGTGCCGAATTGCACATGGCTCGCCGAATTGCACATGGACTTTTCCCACTTCGGGTACCATAACTATTTTTATAAATGTCCAATGGAAGAAAAAAAGATTCCCTCAAAGTTCTTGTTATTGCGTACATTCACAAAAAGTTTCAAAAAATCTCAACTTTAATTGAAGCCACATGTACAAGCCCGAATTTTAAAAAAGCCTATTCTAGGACAATTGTCCTTTAGGGGTAAACCAACCGTTCTTTTTGTCCTTGAGGCATCTTTGTAGCGCTTTGTCAAATGCAGCATGTTCTTCGATGTAGTTGGGTGAAGAAGCTGCTCATTTCGTATCAATCTAGTCTTCAAGAGTAATTATTCCAATCCATGATTGAGCACAAACTAACATTCTGAGTACAATTGAATTCAACCTCCTACATCAAGATTTACACTTAAATAAATTAATGTCAAAACCAACATAGACTTATAAAATACAGGGCTAACGCACTTACACAACGTGTCACATCTACACATGTGCATGTATAAAAATATAAGCGCATACGAGGATAAAAGATGGTCGTAATCATTGAAGCCACTGAAAGACGAAGGCATTGACATACTTCTATGACCAACTTCAATAAGGACTTGAAGGACGTTGTATTCACTGTGTACCAAAGTACACACCAAAGAGTAGCATATGTTCCTCTTATTTTTGAGTACATACAATAACACGCTTTAAAATTCTACTAAAAAATAATTCCAACACTACGTCCTCCATTCATGCTTCATTTCAACAACAATATCACTTCACCTTAGGACCAAATTTTTACAATAACATAACATTAGACGAATAATTAGATCAACTAGAGTAAGCATGGCAATAATTAGAGAAGAAATTACAAATCCAAGCAATAGTGTTACACAACTTTTTCAAAACAAAAACAAAGATTTCTTTGAACCCCCTAGTTTCCGACTAGGGTTGAAGTTAGACAAGCAACATCCTGAAACATAGACCAACCTATCTAGTGACCCCGCAGCGATACTGTGTTGGAGAATGAAAACACAAAATAAGTAATAAGTAAAACCAGCCAACATCTATAGTTGCTTACAAGAAAGATGAGGGTAAATTCTTTTGCCAAAATCTAATTACAATAAAGAAATATCAATTTTACAAAATTATGTGCATAATAACTTTTCATTGGATTCTTCATAGAGGAAAACTTTGTTACTCAATGGAGTGATTTTTAATGCAAAAGTTGTGTGTATGTATGTTCTTTATATATCTTTGCAATCAAATTTTAAAAAGTCATCACCAGGAATTCGAAATTTACTTTTTTGAAATTGAAACTTGGTATTCTTGAGTGGGATTGGCTAAGAATTGAGTGATAATTTTGCAAGATAACATGGACCAATTTTATTGTATGTTATTTACAAATATTTGAATGCATCAAAAAGCATCACTCATCGGTTCAAAGCCTCCTTGCAGCCCAAGTCCCTGCCCAATAAGTGAAATCACTTTAAATTTAAAATTAGCTTTTGCTTGAAAACAAAAGGGTTGGAGAAAGCTGCTAAGCACAAGGGGATAATGAAATTTGAACTTAGAAACCATCCTGTCACGGAGTGGTTCGTACCCGCGACCGTGAATGCCCCACCGGGGTTAAAGTAAAAATTGGAACACAGACAGGCCGGGTTCGAACCCGCGACCTCCGGACCTGCAACCTGGCCCTCTGCTGAATCCCATTCTGGGTTAAAAGGAAACACAATACAGCTCAAGGCCAGAGGCCGAGCAGAAACCGACACGAGGCCGGAGGGAACCGGACAAACCGGTACCAAGAGCGGGGAGCTCGAAGGAGACCGTCAAAAGACAAGTCCCAAAAGGCAACCTGCCCTCTGCTACTTATCCTTGAAACCCATATTCGGGTGAGTTGATTAGAATTAGAAACCAAGGGATGAAGTCCCAATACAATCAGCCCGGAAAGAGCAGACCAGACCCAGGGAATAACCCAAGGGACGCCCTGAACAACCTCAGAGCGGGAACACGTAACTCAAAGCACAGTAAAACTGAACTAAACCTGCATGCAAAGCAGCAAGAAAACCTGCAACAACGAGCAGGTGAGACCTAAGAGATCTGAGAAGTGGACCAAGTCGCACAAAGGGGGCTAAAACCAGAGGAGACTGAAAGTCATCCAGAACAAATAGTTGATCAAAATGAGAGTCGCTTGAAATGCCTCCGAAGCAAGAACCTCCGCTTCAACTTGAGAGTCGCTTGAAATGCCTCCGAAGCAAGAACCTCCGCTTCAACTTCAGCAAAAAGAACCTCAAAAAGGCACAAGAACCTCCGTTTCAACTTTAGCTCGATGACAAGTTCGAATCAGGTGATCAGAACAGGGGACGGCTTGAAAAGCCTCCGCTTCAACTTCAGTTCCAAAGCAGGCTTCCGATTCGAAGAGGCTGCTTCCGATCGTACAGGAACACTCCTGATCATACGAGCAGAGGAGAAAAGTCTGCTGCTTAACGTCAAGTTACAGAACTGGTGAATCAGCGAAGACTGCTGTGAGTAAATGGGATCGTCATTGCGGTCTTAGGGAACGCCTACGTTCCCAGTATTGGGAGCGTAGGCGCTTCCTTAAGGTCCCATAAAAAACCAATAAATGAGTAGAGCTAAAAATGAAAATTATTGAAGGTAATTTTAATAAAGTCAAAGTTCTCATGAGACCAAGTTACTTGTATGGCATGCTCGAGAAGCTTGGCCTCCTAGAAACTCCCCTTACATAAAAATCTCGCCATATTGCACTAGTGGGGGTAGCGTGGCAGCCCTCGCAGATTTCCTCGAATCCCACCTCGAGTTCACCAAGTTCCTCCGCCGAGGGCTGAGTATGCATATTCGAGGAATCGGTAATGCCAATCTTTCCAAATATGAAACTGGAGGAATGCAGTGCCAGTCTGTTCACGATCGCTTTTCTGAGGGGTCTGACATGCCGTGAATTAGTCCGCGCGGTAGAAAGTGGGATTCACTGGAGCGGATGTTCCGTCAGAACCCAGTCGGATGAAGGTTTCCAATCATCGCTTTTCGTCGACCCCAACTGCTGAGTAAACTCCGGTGGGGTGAAAACGTGGTCAATCATACCCGGTGGACTTTCTCATGATGCAAGTGTATATCCTGCGAAATTTTTGAAATATTTTTTCCGATATCGATGCCCTGCGCAACTCTTATGTACTGGACCATACCCATACACCGTCATAGGACCCTGTTAACAATATACCCTTTGTCTGGGGATTGATACACTGCGGAAAATATCTACGTCATACACGCACGGGTTCTAATTGACTGAAGAGGCGGTTATGCATAATACATATACCCGGACCCGTGGATGATTTATACTCGGTTCAACATTCTTTAGGTACGGCTTCGTACCCGGAATAGGAGCTACAGGGTTTTAGGGTTTCGAGAGTGCTTTTAGAATCCGTGGGCGTCGGTGACCGTGTACTAATCATCACTGGTGCGTGGTTCGAATTAGGGCATTGAAGCGTCTGCTACCGTCTGTGAGGAGCTAGGTTACCTTGAATCATTTCTGTCATGATATGTGAATGTGAAATCAGCAGCCACACATCATATTCGAAGTCCAAAGCCTATTACAGGAGGGAAACTCGACGCATTAGAGGGAAGCAAAGACGTCAATAGCTGTTTGATTGATTGTTGTGCAAGGAGTACCTCGTTAATGACGTGGACGTTGTTTGTGATTTGAGTGGACATTTCATGAACCTGTGCCTCCATGGAGCCAAGACGAACTGAAAAATCCTAGGATGCTTTGTTGGAGATGTTGAAATATTCTCCTTGTCTGACATACTCTGGTGTACATGGTCTCTGCAGGCGTTCTCTATCGTCAGATACTTGGAGAAATCACTAAACATCATGACTGAATTAAAAGGAAATGGAATCTTACGTTTGGATAATATGGCGTGACTTCCTCCGGCACAGAAGGGTCCTGTGCTGATGCTGAAGTTGGTGCATACCCATCTGGACCTGTAGTGCCGTTCGTTGTGAATGTTCGATCGTCTGCGCTGGATCCTGGAATCGCCGAACTCGGCAGTGTGCTGGAGCTCCGAAAATGTGCTGGAGTCGAATTGGCCCACGCTCCCATACTGCCATCCCCTATGTCCTGCATCGATTTCGGCATTGAAGCACATGTTATAGGAATTCCTTTACAAGAACAAAATCGGATTGAATAAAGGGGTGTCCCGAAATTCATTTCAGTTTATACTGGAGGATTCTGCAGGACCATTTCATAGGTTCGGTAAGAGCTTGGGCTATTGCGCATTTGACTGTGACTCTGTACCTGTAGGTTTTACCACAAATTCATTTGGACATTCATGCCGGCAATGTCTCAATTACTCATTCGAGAAGCCTAGTTACTTTAATAACTGCAACCAGAACTGAAAAAATTAGTACGTCTCCAATCTTTCAAGGCCCCAGACAGGAGCTTCCTATGAGTGAAACCTAATATGTCATGGTTGCGAGGATTTAGGAATCCTCTTTATAAACTACAATTTCACTGAGTTATGACCTTGCCTCAAACTGCAGCACTACATTACAGAAACTACCATCACCTTTTCCCAAACTAATACGCTTTAGCATTTGCCACTGACATAAATCGTGTCGTGATTTCCGAAGGTTCACATTCTTTTAGATAAGATCGGACTCATGATGAATTATCAGCAATACCGAGTCCGTATTAAACTTGTTCGTCTCTGAATGAATAAAAAACAGGGGACGTGACTACGAAAACAACATTGATGCCACTTATATTGAACTTGGCTCTGTAAGAACCTTCACGGGAGTTCTGCGTCCACTGGGCCCCCATACGTACTTGTCAACCTCACTGGATTGTCAGTAATTAAATGCAACATTACAATCAGCCTATGTCCTGCTTGTGGACATGCGTCGCATCGAACAGTGTAGTGCACCTCTCAATTACGATTCTCTTTAGAGGAACCACATCCCGGAGCATACAATGACGCCAATCTCATGATAATCATGTCTAATAAATAATTAAGACATCACGGGTTGGGCACATAGAACTACAAAGGTACCTGCGACGTCGTGTTGAATTCAGATGTGTCGTTGAAGTCCTCCGCACCTGTGCTTTGCCCCGGTCTCATATCTGCGTCGAATTCTCCAGTTCCTGAATCCGCGCCTCTCGCCTGCACGGCTTGCTTGGACTTCCTCATTGCGTGTAGGGCTTTCATGTCTGCTGCTTCATTTTTTCCCTCAGGGCTCGACCACCACTCGCTCCAAACAAGGTATGCCTCATCAGGCATGTCCGGATGTTGCTCACCCTTCATTGGAATAAAATATGCTTTATACACCTTCCGGTCATCAGCAAGTGCTCCCTTCAGAAACTTCGACACGTATTTCCGGGACAGGAGGGAAGCTTGTACGTGAGCGGAGAGCGCAGAGCGGAGAGCGGTGAGCGCAGATTTGGAGAGCGGAGAGCACAGAATGGAAGACAGAACCTTAAAATAGCACTTTTTTTACTAAAAATAAATTGTAAAATTAGAAGATCCGAATATTCTTAGTATATTTTTGGGAAGTTACTAATTTTAGTAATTTAATTGACCCTATAACCGTGGACTAATTACAGTATTTTCATTGAATTTGTAGTTCATTTTCTCTTTTCTTGGTGATTAATTTTTTAACTTGCACCAATTACTATGCTCCAGCTCCTTCTAACTAGTTCAGGCATATAGTAATTCCCCTTATCTCCTTAAATTTATATGCAAATTACTACTTAAAATGTTTTGGTATTGAACCTGTGAATAGAGATCAAGTAACATTTAATTTCATAACATTTTCTTAACATTGCTAGAATTCATCCACCATAGTCTACATGCCTTTCTCCTTTTTATTATTTTATTTTAATTTTTTTTGATATTTGTCTTGTATTTTTTATAAAATTTTCTTTATTCTATCTATCTTGTTAGAGGGGTCAAAAGCCTCCTTGCATTTGATTCTCTCCTTCATTTTATTTTCACAATCATTTTATTTTCACATTCAATTTGTTGATCTCCTTCATATTATTTTCAACCTTCATTTTAAATATTGCTATTCTTTTCTTTAATCTTTTTAATTTCAATTTATATAAATGTTTTTTTTTTTTAATTTTTTTTTTTTTTTTTTTTTTCATTCTTTAATTTTTAAAGAAAAATTTAAATGCTAAATGACCTCTGCTAAACCTTCATCTTTTTCCATTCGGTTTAAGAGGATGACAACTTTTAAATGAATGAATAGCCGATTTTCAAGGGCGCCAAGCATCTTCTTCAGGGATATTTAAGATAAGAGTAGGGAATGTCTCTGCCTCTTTTGTATTGGTGTTATGTGAAGCTCTTTTCCGTAGTGCGGGACAGCAGCTATGGAAGACGTCAGAGATATTGTTGTTTCACTCGCTGACGATGTTTGTCCATTTCAACCATATGTTGAGGTGGAGGACGAAGAAGAGGTGATGGCCAACAGCCAAGGGCGTCCGTCGACATCGGATGTTGCGGTACAACCGGATGTAAGAGCTGACCCTCCACGTTCAGAAAATTCGGATGAAATCATAGTGCTAGAGAAGGACGCAGATGTGCCTTTGCAACCACATGCATACTCGAAGGTTGGAAAGATCCCAAGGGGAACCTATTCCAGGGAATCAGTTAATCGGAGGCGGGGAGGTGGGCCATTGCTGAAACGATCATACCAAGGACATTTGCCAAGTGTGGGAACGAAAGTGAATGCGAATGTAGTTTGTCCTGTAGTACAGTCAGCGGCTCGCAGTCCTGCTGATAGTGTAGTGGGCAACCCTAAACGTGTTAGGTTCGAAGATTAGGACATCTAATAACAAGTATATGTTTGCCTTAATAAAGGGTACATGTCAGGGGATACGAGGTATATAGTGCACTTCTTCAAGATACAATGTATTGAAATAGAATGCAATCAATGTGAACGACAAAGCCTTTAATATAATGAAAAAGTCAATACAGCTTCTGAATAGCTGACTTAGTACATGGTATATTACTAAAATCATTCACTACGTGACAAATGGCCATTGTGGAAATGGAAGTTCTAAAGTAGGAGGGCTACCTACTTCTTCGCCAAGGGGTGACGCAAGATTCCACCCTCTAAGAGTACCTTGACCTCGTTGAAGCTGAAGGTAGGCGCATGGATGAAAAGCTCCGCTTCGGGATCACGGTTGCAGACCTTCAAGAATATGTAGTATAGGTGCTTACAATACGTGAACTGAGTCTTCCCACGGAACGTAGTCATTGTCTTCTTGAATGCTGGGCAAGTGCAACCAGGGTAAGAACTGATGGTAATCTGGTACCGTGTGATGTGTGGAGCGACGCCCGAATCCAGCCCAATGATGCAACCGTGGCCCGGCTCAGGTATCATGGTGACGGAACGGAGGCGCGCTTTAAGAGACTCGGAGGAGCCCATGGAGAGTCGCTGCGCTTGATTGGGACGAGTGGCAGTGCGCTTCACCATCTTGCCGTCTCTCTTCCCTGGGTAGCGGTCAGCGTCTGCAGGGACTGGCACTGAGCTGAGATTTGCAGGAGGCGGGGCAGAGGAGAAGAGGCGTCTTGGGGAGACTGGTTTCTTCGGCGGAAGTTGAAAGCCCGCTGCTTCGAGGGCAAGAATCTCAGTAAGTTTTAGGTTAGTACCTAGTTTCACTGGCCAAACCTCTGGAATGGAGGGGAATTCCTGGTCCTTTGAGTAGTGTGCTACCCACTTGCGCTTAGAGCCTTTCACGCAACGCTCAATATCGTCGGAGCAGAAGAAGAACTCAGTCTTCTCCACTAGGTTCCTGCGATAGTTAGTCCAGAGCCCACTGTAGGTCGGTGCAGCTGTGCAATGGGGCCCCCTGACGATTCTCTCAGTGCACTTCTTCTTCGTTTCAGCTCTTTGGGCCCAGCAGCACTTCGCTGAAAGTTTGTGAAGTCTCGAGATGTGCCACTCCTTCACGTCGACCTTGGTTTCTTCAACCGCGTTGACATGGCGAATGCCGCCCTTGTTCACAGGTGAAGGTAAAGGGGAATCAACTTCCTGAGCAGGAGGTTGCGTACATTGTACCTCGGTGTCGTGGTCGGAGTCGTCTTCCACAATGACGGGCATCTGCATAGGGCGAGGCCTCACGGCACGTCTTGGGCCTCTTGGGCGTGAGAAGTTTGTCTTGTCCGGGCGATGAGACTCCTCGTCAGCTCCGATAAGGACGTCGGCTTTTCGCTTCTGTGAACCGAAGACTTCCGCTCCAGGCATGATAGGCTGACGGGTGCAGAACTCATCCGCGCCTGGCATATCGAGCATGGGCTTGTCGAGCAGTGTAGGATTTCCCCATTTCTTCGCGTTGCGTTCAGCCATCCGAAGCCTGAGTTCCTTCTTAGATGGTCCTGTTCCGCCGACGTCACCTTTGAGGAACTGGTAGTAGTTGACAACCTGTAGAAATGCCCGAACGAAATCGTCCACGGTAGCAACGTAGAGGTCGTTTCCGTTGTTTCCTGAAGCTTGGAGCCACTTGTTGTGAACTGTTTCGGCGAGGTTACAGGTAGGCATCTCTGTGAGTTCTTCTTTTGTGAATTTCTGCAGGTTTGACAGTAGGTGCCGTTAGATTCACGGATTAGACTTTTGTAGGTTAGGGCTAGGAAACCAGTATGAAAAACATAAAAACAGAGTGCATAGAGAATACCTCGGTCATGAATCCCCCCCACTGGCGGAAGCGGTGGTGCCAGAATGACAGCCACTGATCGAGTTTGATGAGCCCGCTCTCCCCGACGACCCCGGTGGATGCCCACCATGCTCGCAACGCGTGGTACAGAGTTTCCGCCTCTGCCATGCTGGTCGCATTCTTGTACTGAGTGCACATCTTCTTGTGCTGTTCCCAGAGTTCTTCGGGGAAGTGCTTCTGCGTATACGCCACCATGTTCTGAGTCCAGTGGAACAAGCACGACCTCTCCCGGTCCTCCATTGGGTCTTCCTTGTTGCCATTGCCGTAAAGGATTCGCACTGCATTCCAATTGGCCTGTGCGTTATCCGCCATGAACCCCTTGAAGTTCGGCGCTGCAACGCCATTGATCTCCATGACCAGGTTCAGGTTTTTCCAGAAGACGAGCTGGGCGTCCGTGTCCTCGGACTGCATGTCGCAAGTGGCGATTGTCATCACGCGGCAGTAGGTGGCGTCGTACACATGGCACGCCATCGTCGACCAATCTTTGACGCGTTTGACATGGTCGAACATGATCCATGCGTTCTCCAAATCGCCACCAGCTTGCATACGGCTGACCAAGTCGACACCACTGCCCGGCCCGACCTCCGACATCTTGAAGACAAAGACTTTGTCACGCATGGATCCCTGACCAGGAAACCTGTTCTCCTGGACATACGCCCAGAGACTGTTACCACGGAGCTTGGTGATACCGTCCATGATTCCGTACCTTACGAATTTTTTGAAGGTGGCGACTTTGTTGCGGATGTTGGGCGACGCCATGTCTTTGCATCGATCCAGAACAGGAACCAGCTCCTCCATCGTCAGTTTCCTCGGTGGTGCATCCTCGGGCTGTAGAAGGTAGCTCCCGATGAGGAGTTTGCTCGCCTCCAAGACAACGGCGCTCTTCGTTGCTTTGTTGTTCATCTCTACCTGCTCTTCTATTAAGCTACTAATCTCTGCTTTAGAGTCTCTGTAGTCTCCTACTTTCACTGGATGATCATGTGTTCCTATGTGAATACACGCTCTAGTCTGATTCGGTTTGCCCACAACGTAATAAATCTTAGCCTCGCATGTAGCTACACATGATGGAGGTTCTTTACATACCTTGCACACTAGCGTGGAGTCAGATGGAGAAGGCTGGTCCATGACAAAAGCTTGCAGGGTACAGCCTTCAAACTCAGTCTCGTTAACCTCGAAGATCTTGGGAACACGCTTCAGGAAGTCACACTCATTGTTGCTGCAGCGGAGCCATCCGACGCAGGTGGAACTTCGAAAAGAGAGTCCGAAGTCGTTTTTGATGTTTGTTGTGATGGTCTTGGTCCACAAGTGTCCGTCGTATCGTTTGTCCATTCCCTGCATAGACTTGGCGGCGAGCTTAGAGGATCCTGCAGCAGCTGGGGGCAACTCAAAAAGAACCGGACCATCAAACTTCGCAGGCAAGTACTCAACTCTCTCGTGTCTAATAGTGGAATAGTCTATCTTCTTCAAAATGTTTTTCGACCCACGCGTCTTAGCAATCTCTTTAAGGAGCGGAACAATGCTAACTATGACCTGGGACAATGGTGGAGACACATTGGAAGGAGGAGCATCTGCGTGGACCTTAGGCACCAACTTGACGGGACTGACTTCGTCATCAGAAGAGAGAGATATGACGGTCGGAGGAGGTTTCTCTACATCTGAAGTCTCCGTACCAGGCTCGACTTTGACCTTGACATCACGAGGTAAGGGAGTCTGAATTGTGCAAGTAGAAGAGCGACGGGGGGTGAGGATCTCAGTGGATGCAGCCATAAGAGAATCAGTAAGACCATAGACTCTATAGGATCCAGGGAGGAGTCTCCACTGCAACATGTTGTTCTCATCTCTCACTGAAGGTTGGCCGAGGGTGTGGGTAACCTCGGCAGTAACGTCATCAAAGATCTCCTCCTCTATACTGATAGAATCCTCACGGAAATGGAATCTGAGACTCAAGCGAAGAGAGGAGACTGTAGCACGACCATCGTCATCTACGCGAAACCTAAGAGGGATGCCCATGCCTTGGGCGTACAGGCACACCATTCCCATGTTTACAGACGCAGAGAGTAGAAGAGAGAGTGTATTAGCAATGCCGTATCGCGAGAGCAAAGTGAGAGGAATGATGCATCGTTGTTGATCATTTTATTCAAGTTGGAATGTCCTAGTGAACAGTTGGAGAATGATTCATTCTGTTAGGTAACGAATGTAGAGACGGCGCTAACTAATTATAATGCCACTTTTTGCAGGTCTAAGAATATGAGGTAAGATTTTTAGAACTCTACATAGATAATTTGAATCGTGGAACACATTCTATTTGTTATGATTTATTATAGGATTAGAATGAGCCGTCATTTAAATTCTACATTTAAAACAATGAATTTTAAAAGCGGCAAGCATTGAAGTGCTCGGATATCTACCTTTTATTTTAGGGCTGATAGTTTAAACTTTACTTTAATATAGAATTATCATTGGTACTCTTGATTTAAAGTGGGTATATAATGTGTCAGTGGTTTAGAAAGTATTTGAGCTTAAGGTTTAATAAAAATAGTGGTACGTCATAGGTATTTAAGCTGGGAGGAAGCTCTCCTGAGAGTCTTTTTGTAAGAGAGTCCTTCCTGTGGTTAGACACATGAAGCAGAGTGGAGGGCCATCTCCCTCCACTTATGTCACTCCTAAACGTAGAAGAAAACCAGGTGGTACAGATTTTACCGATAGAAGAGCGAGGAAGAGAAGAGAGTCACGTAGACAGGTAAAGTCGAAAGGCAACCTTCTGAGCGCACCTCTGAAGAGACGGGGAGCTGGATTGCCTTTGGCTAAAAATTTTTGTAGTATTCGTAAACTTATTCTAGAGTCCATAGCGGAGTTTAAACAGGAGGTATTAGATGACAGGGTAGTTGAAGAGGTTCTAGATAGCATGGTGGAACAAGGGAAAGATATGTGTGAGGAGTTAGGGTTCAATTCTTTAAAAACTCCAGAGTCTCCGCAGCCGTCATTTGGTTTAAATAATTCACGTTCGAAAGAGAGAAATGTAGGATTCGTCGATGATTGTAACTCCACCGAGGTAAGTCGATTTTCATTGATTTACGATTCAATTTCTCCAATACAGTTTTGAAGTTGACGGCCTCGTTATAATCAGTTGATGGCATATTTTCAGTTGTAAATGATGACTTCAGTTATGCATTATATCATAATAGACGAAGTTTAGAAATTGTAAAAACGGAAATCACAGCCTTGAAGTAGCTGACGTTGTAATTTTGAAGTAGTGGACAGAGGGGGGAGGTTCTAGGTATGCTAAACAGGGTGGAGGAGTGAGAGGTGACGATTTAGTAGCGCTAGAAGAATTCAGTGACTGGTTGGGAGGGGCTGCAAGGGCAAGAAAAGCAATCATGGAGGAAGGGGAGGCTGTAGATCGGGCACAAGGGGCTCTTGGAGGTTCCAAGAGAGGTCAGCGGAAAGGTGGGGGTCGGGGAGATCGACCTGTAGGGCATGAAAGAGGTAGTGGGCGAAAAGCAGACAAGAAGGGTTTGGAGATGGACCGAGGAAGGGGGCGTCGAGGAGGTCTCGGGCGGGGTGGGCGGGGTCTTGGGAGAGAAGAGCAGCCACAGCCGGCCGTTGAGGAGGCTCTCGGAATGGAGGCCGCGCGAGAAGTTGAAGGCGACCACAGGGATGGAGAAGTTGGAAGGGACAGCGACGGCGACGACCGGGAGGAGCTTGGAGAGGAAGAAGAAGAAGTCAACGAGGATGGTGGGCAGGAAGAGGAGGAAGACGAAGACAGTCACCATTCCCGCGAGGAAAATGACTCTCAGGTGAGCTGCTACACTTGACATTGCATCCGTTGTTTTGGGTATAGGTTGAACAGGTGAATTGCTATTTCCTTTTGAATTCCAACGCGCATGTTGGTTCCGGTTGCGAGTTGGGTTTGGGATGCGGTGGTTGTTGATTGTGGGGTTCTGTTTGTGGGTTCACGGGATCTTGAATGTGGGGTTCTGTTTGTGGGTTCACGGGATCTTGAATGTGGAATGGGATGGGATTGGCTTGCGGCATTTGGCATAGAACATATTGTGGGAATAGGGAGAATAGGCGTGCCTGCTCCAATGAATGTGCACTCCACCATACATTCGGCCCCGAATCCTTGTCGGGGCCCTGCTGCAGTGGGCTCTTGCTGAGGCTCTCCCTTCGGGGAGGGGCCGAGGAAGCAGAGCCGAAGCCTTTTATTTTTGAGTGAATGTGCACTCCACCATACATTCGGCCCCGAATCCTTGTCGGGGCCCTGCTGCAGTGGGCTCTTGCTGAGGCTCTCCCTTCGGGGAGGGGCCGAGGAAGCAGGGCCGAAGCCTTTTTATTTTTGAGTGAATGTGCACTCCACCATACATTCGGCCCCGAATCCTTGTCGGGGCCCTGCTGCAGTGGGCTCTTGCTGAGGCTCTCCCTTCGAGGAGGGGCCGAGGAGGCAGAGCCGAAGCCTCTTTTTTTGGAGTGAATGTGCACTCCACCATACATTCGGCCCCGAATCCTTGTCGGGGCCCTGCTGCAGTGGGCTCTTGCTGAGGCTCTCCCTTCGGGGAGGGGCCGAGGAAGCAGGGCCGAAGCCTTTTTATTTTTGAGTGAATGTGCACTCCACCATACATTCGGCCCCGAATCCTTGTCGGGGCCCTGCTGCGGTGGGCTCTTGCTGAGGCTCTCCCTTCGGGGAGGGGCCGAGGAAGCAGAGCCGAAGCCTCTTTTTTTTTGAGTGATTGTGCACTCCACCATACATTCGGCCCCGAATCCTTGTCGGGGCCCTGCTGCAGTGGGCTCTTGCTGAGGCTCTCCCTTCGGGGAGGGGCCGAGGAAGCAGGGCCGAAGCCTTTTTATTTTTGAGTGAATGTGCACTCCACCATACATTCGGCCCCGAATCCTTGTCGGGGCCCTGCTGCAGTGGGCTCTTGCTGAGGCTCTCCCTTCGGGGAGGGGCCGAGGAAGCAGAGCCGAAGCCTTTTTATTTTTGAGTGAATGTGCACTCCACCATACATTCGGCCCCGAATCCTTGTCGGGGCCCTGCTGCGGTGGGCTCTTGCTGAGGCTCTCCCTTCGGGGAGGGGCCGAGGAAGCAGAGCCGAAGCCTCTTTTTTTTTGAGTGATTGTGCACTCCACCATACATTCGGCCCCGAATCCTTGTCGGGGCCCTGCTGCAGTGGGCTCTTGCTGAGGCTCTCCCTTCGGGGAGGGGCCGAGGAAGCAGGGCCGAAGCCTTTTTATTTTTGAGTGAATGTGCACTCCACCATACATTCGGCCCCGAATCCTTGTCGGGGCCCTGCTGCAGTGGGCTCTTGCTGAGGCTCTCCCTTCGGGGAGGGGCCGAGGAAGCAGAGCCGAAGCCTTTTTATTTTTGAGTGAATGTGCACTCCACCATACATTCGGCCCCGAATCCTTGTCGGGGCCCTGCTGCAGTGGGCTCTTGCTGAGGCTCTCCCTTCGAGGAGGGGCCGAGGAGGCAGAGCCGAAGCCTCTTTTTTTTGGAGTGAATGTGCACTCCACCATACATTCGGCCCCGAATCCTTGTCGGGGCCCTGCTGCAGTGGGCTCTTGCTGAGGCTCTCCCTTCGGGGAGGGGCCGAGGAAGCAGGGCCGAAGCCTTTTTATTTTTGAGTGAATGTGCACTCCACCATACATTCGGCCCCGAATCCTTGTCGGGGCCCTGCTGCAGTGGGCTCTTGCTGAGGCTCTCCCTTCGGGGAGGGGCCGAGGAAGCAGGGCCGAAGCCTTTTTATTTTTGAGTGAATGTGCACTCCACCATACATTCGGCCCCGAATCCTTGTCGGGGCCCTGCTGCAGTGGGCTCTTGCTGAGGCTCTCCCTTCGGGGAGGGGCCGAGGAAGCAGGGCCGAAGCCTCTTTTTTTTTGAGTGAATGTGCACTCCACCATACATTCGGCCCCGAATCCTTGTCGGGGCCCTGCTGCAGTGGGCTCTTGCTGAGGCTCTCCCTTCGGGGAGGGGCCGAGGAAGCAGAGCCGAAGCCTCTTTATTTTTGAGTGAATGTGCACTCCACCATACATTCGGCCCCGAATCCTTGTCGGGGCCCTGCTGCGGTGGGCTCTTGCTGAGGCTCTCCCTTCGGGGAGGGGCCGAGGAAGCAGAGCCGAAGCCTCTTTTTTTTTGAGTGATTGTGCACTCCACCATACATTCGGCCCCGAATCCTTGTCGGGGCCCTGCTGCAGTGGGCTCTTGCTGAGGCTCTCCCTTCGGGGAGGGGCCGAGGAAGCAGGGCCGAAGCCTTTTTATTTTTGAGTGAATGTGCACTCCACCATACATTCGGCCCCGAATCCTTGTCGGGGCCCTGCTGCAGTGGGCTCTTGCTGAGGCTCTCCCTTCGGGGAGGGGCCGAGGAAGCAGAGCCGAAGCCTTTTTATTTTTGAGTGAATGTGCACTCCACCATACATTCGGCCCCGAATCCTTGTCGGGGCCCTGCTGCAGTGGGCTCTTGCTGAGGCTCTCCCTTCGAGGAGGGGCCGAGGAGGCAGAGCCGAAGCCTCTTTTTTTTGGAGTGAATGTGCACTCCACCATACATTCGGCCCCGAATCCTTGTCGGGGCCCTGCTGCAGTGGGCTCTTGCTGAGGCTCTCCCTTCGGGGAGGGGCCGAGGAAGCAGGGCCGAAGCCTTTTTATTTTTGAGTGAATGTGCACTCCACCATACATTCGGCCCCGAATCCTTGTCGGGGCCCTGCTGCAGTGGGCTCTTGCTGAGGCTCTCCCTTCGGGGAGGGGCCGAGGAAGCCGAGCCGAAGCCTCTTTTTTTTTGAGTGAATGTGCACTCCACCATACATTCGGCCCCGAATCCTTGTCGGGGCCCTGCTGCAGTGGGCTCTTGCTGAGGCTCTCCCTTCGGGGAGGGGCCGAGGAAGCAGAGCCGAAGCCTCTTTTTTTTTGAGTGAATGTGCACTCCACCATACATTCGGCCCCGAATCCTTGTCGGGGCCCTGCTGCAGTGGGCTCTTGCTGAGGCTCTCCCTTCGGGGAGGGGCCGAGGAAGCAGAGCCGAAGCCTTTTTTTTTTGAGTGAATGTGCACTCCACCATACATTCGGCCCCGAATCCTTGTCGGGGCCCTGCTGCAGTGGGCTCTTGCTGAGGCTCTCCCTTCGGGGAGGGGCCGAGGAAGCAGGGCCGAAGCCTCTTTTTTTTTGAGTGATTGTGCACTCCACCATACATTCGGCCCCGAATCCTTGTCGGGGCCCTGCTGCAGTGGGCTCTTGCTGAGGCTCTCCCTTCGGGGAGGGGCCGAGGAAGCAGGGCCGAAGCCTTTTTATTTTTGAGTGAATGTGCACTCCACCATACATTCGGCCCCGAATCCTTGTCGGGGCCCTGCTGCAGTGGGCTCTTGCTGAGGCTCTCCCTTCGGGGAGGGGCCGAGGAAGCAGAGCCGAAGCCTTTTTATTTTTGAGTGAATGTGCACTCCACCATACATTCGGCCCCGAATCCTTGTCGGGGCCCTGCTGCAGTGGGCTCTTGCTGAGGCTCTCCCTTCGGGGAGGGGCCGAGGAAGCAGGGCCGAAGCCTTTTTATTTTTGAGTGAATATGCACTCCACCATACATTCGGCCCCGAATCCTTGTCGGGGCCCTGCTGCAGTGGGCTCTTGCTGAGGCTCTCCCTTCGGGGAGGGGCCGAGGAAGCAGGGCCGAAGCCTCTTTTTTTTTGAGTGAATGTGCACTCCACCATACATTCGGCCCCGAATCCTTGTCGGGGCCCTGCTGCAGTGGGCTCTTGCTTTTTTTTTTCTTTAAATGTGATGCTTGAGAGAAGCATTCGGCCCCAACACTTTGTCGGGGCCCTCACATTGTTTCATTGTTTCATCCTAATCATCGTTTAATTGTACGTTATCTAGGAGTCATCTGAGGATAATATGGGGAGCCAAATTCAAGTCCCAACTCCTGCGGAGACCGAGGTACTTTGAATTGAACCTTAACCTTTTGATGATTCAGCATTTCTGAAATGTTGTTTATTTCTTACTTTTAATCTTCCTTTGACCTCGGAATATAACCTTTTCATTTTTCGTAATATAGGTATATTCTGATGCCCCTGAGATGTCTGCCTCTTCCGCCATATCAGTTATCAATGTCTCTGACCTTTCGGATTCATTTGATCAGCACTATTGTACTTGTGATGTAGCAAGCCTTGTAGGTTTAGATAGTGTACCTTTAGAGATCCATTCTCCACAGTACATGCCTACCTCTCCAGTTTATATGCCTACATCCCCTGTATATGAGCCTACTTCCCCTCGGTATATGCCCACATCTCCTACGCAGGATTCGCCTCCGATGTCTCCACCCTCTCCATCCTCGCCTATTAGAGTGAGGCGGCCAGCCCATGTTGTGTTTGCCCTGCCGGCAATTCTGCCATGCCCTGTCCAACAAACGAGGCGTTTCTGGAGGAGGCGCCGTCATTGGAATTGTAGACAGTCTAGGGAGTATTATAGGCGATCATCACGTCGATAGAGTCTTCAAGCTTAAATGATATTGAACTTGTTGTATTAGATTTATCATTATGAAGTGATTTCGCTTTTCTGTATCTTGCAAGAGTACTTAAGTTGCGATTCCAACATTAGTCTGCACACCGTTTTGCAGGTTACTCAAACACAAGAAGAGTTGGTAAAACAATCTTGTCCTGAAGACTTGAAGACTGCTTCAGAAGGCGAATTGGAGCACCGTAAACAATACAAGCTGGACTCCACTGGCGTCATCAACAAACTCAGGATTAAACCAGAAAGGAAGTCCCGCTTGATGGTGCCCCTGTGCAGGATGATTTCAATGGCCAAGGTTAGACCAGTGGGTGAAATGGGGATACAGCACTTGGAGCGAGAGTTTGTTAAGGGGTATAGGGATGGGGACCGCGTCATGTACATCTCCATATACAACAGTGAGGAGCAAACGACGGATGTTACGGCGGAGACCATAGCCGGTTGGAGCCCTTTATGGAGGGCCGCGAGTGATCGTTTTGATGATGAGATCCGTGGTGACGAGGACTGGATGCAATTCTCCAACAAGATGTTTTTTGTTTGGGAAGGTAACCACCGCCTCGCTGCATGGCTCCGACATATAAACAAGCATCATGCGGACGACCCAGCATGGCACATCTCCGTGCATTGCATTATACTTGACCCCCGCGGCCATGTGGGCAAGTTGCTTCACGCCATGCACGACATTAATTGGTAACTCTCTCTGATGCTATCCTTCATTGTGCACACTCAATCCTTTGTGCTACATCATTTTTTTCCTCTAATATTCAACGTTGATTTTCAGGTCGACTGAGAATGACCACGTCAAGGGTAATCTTCCAGCAAAGTTGTTTCGAATCCGCTCATTCGGGATGATGAAACTGGAGGATTTTAAAGACCTCCTTAGCGCTGAAGAATATGATGCATGTCTGAAACACAAGCCACCTAATCCGTCGTGGTTTCCCTTGACAACCAAAATTTTTATAGCACTTCTATATCGTGTAAGTTTTGCCGCCATCCTCTCTTCGCTTCTGCAACTTGGATAAATTCCGATATCCTGATAATTACTTTTGTTTCAACAGCGGGAAATTGCACAAGCCTCCGATGACGCAGTGAGGGCCTACTATGAGAAGACACCGGAGGAGGATCAAACCGCAAATGCAGTTTGGGATGTCATGAATGAGGCATCTGAGAAAATGGTCGAATCCATCAAGAAGAAGGACTTCACCAAGTACTTGGCCATTGCGAATCCCAAGAATGGTGACGACTTCTTCAATGAGGTGAAACACTCACTAATGCCATTTATGATACTTCGTATGTCAACGTGATTTCCTTACTTCGTAGCGTCTAAAATTATCACTCTTCATGCAGATCAATCGACATTACAGTGACTTCAATAAACCGGAGATGTCCCTTGAGAAGCTACAGAAAATTGTCCCAGCAGCAGTTGAGCCCAAATACAAGGCTCGCTGGTTGAGGTGGTGGAACTCATCCCCAAATTCCAGACTATCTTACAGATTCCTTCCGTTGGAATTCAAGGAAACCGACCTCGACCCTTGGTTGAACAAGGCTTCATTTTGGGCCGGGGTATATTTTCTACATTTATTATTCAAATTACATTTTTGTTTTTTTATTTCATAACTCGTACCTCGTCGCTAATATATTTTCGTCTATATTATAGTTGGAGGAAGCTGTCATCAACGAAGTCGATGGCATATTCAAAGCGGAGAACCTCATCATCAATTGGAAGGATTTTCCGGATGTCCAAGAACCGGGGGCTTATGTGGAGAGTTCACGTATTCTTTTATGGGACAAGGCCTTCCCGACGTTCCTTGGAAAGCAGGCTGAGAAGGTTTATGACAAGAAGTCTAACTTCGCTAAATTTCCTGGAACCGCTGAGGTTGTCAAGCGTGTTACTTATCGGTACGTATGTTATGTTCATGTCATTCGTTTTCCGCAATAATGGGCTGTTTTTATTTTAGTGATGCTAACCTTCTTTAAAATTGTTTATTTAGGTACTTTAAGAGAGAGCTTATTCCAAAAGGCGTCCTTACCGTCCAGCAGCTCCCCAGCTACTTCCTTGCTTGGACGTCGAGAACCTCGGACCAGTGTATCTATTCTCCACAACAATTGAAAAGGTACAAAGCTCCCCACTTGCTTGAGGGATGTTGGTACCTTGATTGTTTTCGAGGTTTCACTATTGACTCTGAGGTGGACATCAAGACTTTACATGATGCCGGTGAGGTAGTGGCCGAAGAAACGGTGGATGCTACTGAAGATGGCGGAGGCCCTGAAGACCAATCATCGGCTCCTCCACCGAAGAAAGGGAGAGCTCGGCGACTAAAATCTTTGCGATCACATTCACAAGCTTCACAGCAAACTGGTGCGGCGTCTTCCGCTCCAGAGCGGACGGCACCAGAGCCCTCTCCAGGTAATGTGGTTACGAAGCCGTCTTCAACTTCTTCACCGGGTCCTTCTTCGATCAGTGCTTCGGAGATCACCAGAGGTCTCCTTCAGCAGAGGAAGGCCAAACTATATCCTCAAACAACTTCTTCAGCTGGAGCTTCGATTTCCACACATGTTTCCGTCTTCAACTCATCTGTGGATTCCTTGTTACGGCGAAATAGGAGACGGGAGCATAAAGGGGGCGACCCGGATTGGATCAAGACTCAAGACTTCATTCGCAAGGTTTGTTCCTATATTTTGACATCTAATGGATTCTGCCACCTCTACTCGCTATGTTGATACTAACTCTCCTTTCTTGTTTCCTCAAGTTTGGAGCAGGCCGCGAAAACATAGTTGGGGACCGGTGCAAACAAGAGGACCATCTGGGAGTCGACTTGATCATTGCCGACATCCCTGAGAATCTTCCCGTCCCATCCGTTTCCGTTCCCCCCACGAGTATTCCGCCTTGGAACTCTCGCTACAAGGATTATTTGTACGACATCTTCCATTTTGCAGATGATTTCCTGCAGAAAGATGGTGCCATCTGCCTCATCTACAACACTGATCAGAAGCTGGCTAAGGATATCGAGGAAGAAGCTGCTGCTGGTGGATACGTGCTGTTCAAGGACTGGTGGGGGGTCAATGTACTCGGCCTGACTTCTCCTACGAACCCCGAGAACTTGGTACTTTTCCTAAACATGCCCTTCTCTTCGCTTACTGATAACCCTTCCGCTTAATTTTACTCACTAGTTCTGCTTGACTGCAGACTATGCGGTTCTGGATTCGCGTCTACGTTCGTAGTGGCAGTACTTTCTCCTTCCAGACGAATAAGGAAGACCTGATACATGGGCTCCTCAACATTACCGAGAGTGATGCCATTTTCAACTTCACCGATGCCGAATCTCAGCTCATGAATGGGGAGGTGCCGTGGAGAGGCCCAAGGGAGAAATCCCCTGAGATGATGCAGAACATCATTGAGGAGCTGTCCAAGCCCGGCGACATAGTCGTTGACTGGAATGCTGGGACAGGTATCTCTCTTACATATCTCTGCTTCATTTTTCCTCTCGTTTTTTCCACAGTTTCTCATTTCTTTGTATCTCTCCGAGTTTCAGGAGCCTCCATCAAGGCTGCCCAGGCTGTTGGTCGCCACATTCTCGCTTTTGAGGAGGACGAAGCCATATTCAACGCCCTTCTCAAACCATCCGCCATGGGCCCTCCTAAACATCCAAGGCCGGCAGCAGCAGGCGAAGCGCCTCCAAAGAGAGCAAGACCTGACAAGTGGTGTAAGTCTTCTATTCTTTGTTCAAATTATGCAATCATTACTTCTCTTTCCAGCTCTACGTACTCTATCTAACCACAATTGGTTCTCTATTGCAGAGTAGTTTCAGCATCACCGCCACGTGGGCCAAGAGCAGTGTCCACTCCATCGTGGCGTCTTCATTCCAGCCCGATTCAGCCTTTCATACTTCCGGACTACGCAGAGGACTTAGCACAGGCGTTTCAATCTGGAGCCCTAACATATGTTCCTAGTCGGCCAACTACTTTTGATCCCAGGGCCCTTTTATTCGTCGATGACGAGGCGGTAGAAGGAGATTCAGAGTCATCTAGTTCTGAGAGTGGAAGTAGCGATGGTACCATGTTCTGAGTTTGAAGGAGGCTTCGGTCTTTCATTGTTTTCATTGGATTTGATTTGATTTAATTGGAGTTCATTGCGTAATCCTTCGTCTACTCTACTACCCTGACTCTATACTTGTTACGATTCTTATTTCCAAATCCTCTCCTCGTATGTAGAGGATGAAATGTCACAACCGTAATGCTTAAAATATAATATGAAGAATGAAATGTTACAAAAGAAATGCTCTAAATTTAAATTGCGCTGTAACTTATATTTTAACCATTCAAAATCCCACATTTCCTAACCATGTTACCTATTCTTGACTTGGTGTACATCTTGGTTTCTGCTACTCCATTATTCTACACGAACTCTGAAATATTTCAGGAACTTTTAAGCCCATCTCTTTAAGTTGGTTTCGAGTTCTCTTATTCCTAAATCTAAAGGAATGTATTCGAACACCCCACTAGACTTCACAGTACTAATCCTTCGAAGGATATACAGTCCAACTCTTGTCCATATCAAACCAGCAAGTTTCGCCATCCGATATGATCACTTCGGGCAGCTGAACAACTGGATTCTCATCAACGTTCGATAGCAAGGGATACGGGATTAGGGACAACTCCATAATACGGAGAAGCTCATTGGTACACAGCACTGTCCAACGCCATTCACCTTCACCAACATGGAGGCTTCCGATGTGCCTAAACGGTGGCAAGTCCATGCCTCGTTCCCTAGCGCGCTCCACCTCCAGCAGCCACGGCCGCAGCTCCTCATAACTCGCCGGTGCCTTTGGGGGCAAACCTACAGCCGCTCTCGTCCTCCTGGATCTCGCATTACACACCTTCGGCATCGCGCAACACACTGAATTCTTGTAGTCTTCAAACGTTACAGTCAAGCTTGTAGATTGACATCCCCGAACTCCTACGCTACCTTCGCATACAGCACAGCATGCCAAGGACTGTGTCACTATCCTAATACGCCACCTACAGACAAGCTCAAGAAACCAAGAGTGACCTCCTTCTCTGTAACCCAGCTTACCAAGTGTTGTTTGATGATGAAAATCTCCTACTTGTATCACTCAAATGAAGATGCTTTGCTGCCTACGAAGAGAGAGTAATCTTCGATGAAGACAAGGACTCTAACAAGGTATATCTTGGTTTCAGCAGTTCAGATATTATACACGAATTTCGAAATATTCCAGGAAGTTTTCAAACCTTGCCTCGTTTATGTTCTGTGAAATTTGTTTCTTTCCTTTTGCATTTACATAAACCTATGAAAGAAGTAATTGTTTGATCTAGAACTTAACGCCTGATCATTATATCTTGCCTAAATTCATGAGAAATCTAACAAAATGTATGCATGACGTCATCATGACATCAGCCCTAATTTGTATCTTAGAGAACAAACGTAATAAATTCTTACCAGAGATAATCCTGATTTCCACGGTAATATACTCTTTTCCTAAAAAAAGTGTCAAAATCAAGCCTTAATTTAGTAATTTTCCACGGTTATAGGGTCTACTTTGCTTTTGAAAATTTTGCTAATTGTCAATTCTGTGCTCTCCATTCTGTGCTCTCCGCTCTCCGCTCTACGCTCTCCGCTCACATACGAACTTTCCCCTCCGGGACAGTGGGTGAGGGAATTCATACACTAACTCCAAAGACATCATTATGGCGTCGATTACTGCTTTCCATTCACCTTTTCTCCCTACGTAGGACCTGTAGGAGTAATTCACACATCGGCGAGCTAGTGTTCTAACAGCATTGTGAAATACGGTTTTCAGACCAATGACCTCGCCGGTGGGAGAAGTCGGTATCATCGCACTTGGGGATCTCTGTTCCGCGTGTGCTTTCTTCATTTCTGCAAGGTACGGTGCTTTCAAACTGTTCTGCACGCATCTCTTCTTGTTCTGGCGCTCTTTATCCTCCCGTGAGCATCGGGCTTCATCAGGAACCCGAGTCAAGCGCTCTCGCTCTCTTTGTAATGCCGGTGTACGCTCCGGTCCAGCAAGGTCCTGTATGGAAGTTGTATAGAGAGGTGTCACATTACGATTGGTAGGCACCACCCTCGCGTGAGGACAGATAGGGGTGCACTGCGGAGCTCCTCTCTGATGGCGGATTTGAGCCATGTCTTGGATTCCTCCAACTTCCTGCATGGAGTGACTACTTCATTTCATGTAAAACGACTAATATATTCTTAATAGATAGTTGAAGCTGGTGGTGAATGAAATATAAAACAACGTATAATATCCAGAGGACGATAACGGAAACGCTTTGTACCGTAGTCTTTGTTACCCGCCCAAAGCACAGGTACCATGAATAGCAAGAAAGACAGCAAGGACAGATACGCCATGGCAAACTAGGAGTTAGAAGAAGCAGCAGTAGAAGTGAAAGAACAACACCATGGCGAACAAGGAGTTGAACACATAGTTACAGCCAGGAATAGCAAGGTAGGATATGTATAAGAAGTCGAGGCAATACAGTGCAAGGATCTCTAGTTTTTCCATGGACACCAAGACTGGCCGCTTGAGACTACCTACTCGCGACTCAGGGCTGTTAGGGCACCACACTAGATGATCAGTTTTCTCTCTTCCTCTTAAGGACGTTGTGTGTATGACCTTGAACTACCTTTATGCAATAATACACGTTTCATCAGATCTATACTACTCTAACTCTCGTCTTCTGCTCTCTTGAATGCCTGAATGCTCTATTGCTGCCTTGTTTAGCTGTTGATACTGTTGGAAGAAACCGCTCTAGGTACTATGTTTCCCAAGTCCCTCTTGGTTCCCTGACCCGACATGGGAGTCTCGGCTGGCGGGTAACCTCCTAGTCTTAGGAAGCGTGACCGTTACCTCTGCCTGGCCTCGGTCGTATGAAGTTCCCCCAACAGTCAGTCTTCCATCCCCTTGTCAGTAAACTCACCACTTAGTAACTCTGCCCCAAATCTCTGTGCCTCACTTGGATCTCAGTAACTTCCATCCACTACCCAGGATAACATTTTGGCGACCATGCTGGGGATGGATACTTGAGATCAGTGAGACAACCACCTTGACCAATTTGGGTTACGAAGCCCTAGACCACCACCATGCCTCCACGAAAACTGCCCCTTGATCGCCTCAATGACGTCGAAGAGACAAACCAGCAGGACGATCCTGATCCTACCAAAGAACTATTACAATTCTTAAAAGACCAAATGACAGCCTTGGCCGCCAAGAACGAAGCCACTAATGCCAAGCTGGAACTCTTAAGCATCCAATACCAAAATCTCCACGGGACCTCGACCAACGAGGCAGTCAATGCTACACCGCACGACTTGGAAGCACCGTTGGATCCACTTCGGTCAACTACTCTGCCTAGAGAGAACCGCACTGCTGCGACATCTCAGAATGGGGGTGACCAAGACCGGATCACCAAGTTCCCGAAAATACCATACCCTGTCTTTGACGAGTCAGGAGACCCCGATTGGCACATTCGCCGATTCAAGGTCATTGCTCGCACAAATGGAATACTTAGTTCCCTGGATTTACAGAACATTTTCGGAACCACACTCCAAGGAAATCATATCAATTGGTACATCGACTTTGAAACTGAGCACCCCCATGCCACATGGGACGACATGGAACGTAGCTTCTTACACAAATTCCGAAAGTTGAAAACCAGCTCCGAAATACTCAGGGCTTTGGGTAATATCACTCAGGACAGAAATGAACCTGTGGACAAATTCTATGACAGATTCAAGCAATTGGCAGACAAACTTAGCCAAAGGCCTGAAGAAGATTATTTATGTGAATGGTTCAAGAAAGGCTTATTACCATGGATTCAGCAGGGCATCGTGATTCGTGGTGTTAAAACACTAAATGATATACTCACGGCCGCCAATGATATAAGCCGGGAGCTTGGAGCCCTGAACCGTACTCAGGCGCCCTTGCTACCATTACCAACAGTAAGATCCGACATTCGTCAAACGCCCACAGTCTGTGGTACTTGTGGCAAGGTACATAGTGGTCGTTGCTGGTTCGCCCAAGGGAATTCTCGACCAGACGATAATCGGCGACCACGGCCCACAACAGCCTCCATGTACACCGAAGAGATTAACGTGGACGCCTTCCAGCCAGGGAGAAACGACACCTGCTGGGAGTGTGGATCTCCCAACCACCGCCGAGGACAATGTCCACATTTAAAACACCGCTGGGGTCAAAACCAAGGACCCTCGGAGACACACCGACCCCCACCTCCAACCATGGAGAATCCAAGACCACCAGTACCTAACCGTCGAGGAGGGGTCACTCTAACAGAAGTACACAATGCCGAGACAAATGTAGCCACCATCAGTGCCGCAGCCGTCACCACACGCTCCAAGGCCCCCGTGACTGACCATGTCGTGGAACACCGAAAACCATTCCCTCCAGACCATTGGGAACGATTGCATGACATTCGCAGGGACCTGCAACAGGGGCTAGAAATGACCACGACAATCCCAGACATGCAAAACATTCTGGATGATACCAATGTGACCATAACCTTGTCTAAATTATTGAAAATTAGTCCAGAATTACACAGGTACCTTCAACAGGCAACCTTGCCAGAGACAACCCAGGATCCCACTGTGGTAGAAGTAAACGCCACTACCTTGGACCCTGACGCCGCGGTAATCCACCTGCAACTGGGACGTCATGAGCTTACCAATGTTCTGGTTGACGGAGGATCTGGCGTAAATGTCATGAGTGAACATTTACGAAAACACTTGGGACTACCCCAACCAAAAACTGCTAAATTCATCCTGAGGATGGCTAACGACGATCCTGTCACACCCTTGGGGATCTTGGCTACCGTGGCTATTACCACCCATGGCGTATCAACACCCGCCACGTTTGTCATTATCGACATGCCAAATAGTAGTAATTTCCCAATCATTCTTGGCAGACCTTGGCTCCGTGACATGAACGCCGTGCACGACTGGTCTCGAAACCACATTCGCATCCAACGCCAAGGAAAGACAGTAATCATCCCTGTTGATAGTTGCATCACAAGGGCCAAGGCAGCCCAGATCAGACATCGAGCAGGGACTGACTGGGTGAAAGGACTCTCTCAAGATCAAGAAGCATTGGTCCTGCACGCCAACCCAGGATTAATACCCTTGGCAGAAATCCACTTAGCCAGCCTGGTTCCATCACCAGAAAAAGACGATTTACCACCAAGGTTTTCCAAAGAAACAGCAGGGTCGGTAACCGTAAACACAACACCAGCGTTTCGTGCGCTGGAAAATGAGGTAGTCAATGGCTGGACTCATGGAGCCAAAGACAAAGTAGAATTGATAAATCTTGGCACCACGGAGGACCCTAAATTTATTAAAATAAATGCGGATGCCCCAGCCACCATCAAACAAGCTGCCATCGCACTATTCAAGGAATACCATGACATATTTGCTTGGAACCACGAAGACCTTAAGGGCATACCAAGGACTCTAGCAGAACATACAATTGACCTTGTTCCGAATGCCACGCCGGTTCAGCAACGACGTTACCGGATGAACCCGAATTATGCCATTCGAGTCAAGGAGGAGCTGGACAAATTATTAAAGGCTAAATTCATCTCCCCTGTCGACTCAGCGCCTTGGCTATCTCCCATGGTTATTATCCCGAAAAAGAATGGTACGCTACGCATCTGTGTAGATTTTAGGAAACTAAATGCGGCAACCAAAAAGGATCACTATCCCCTGCCATACATGGAAGAAATCATAGACGAGGTAGCTGGGCACGAAATGTACTCCTTCCTCGACTGCTTCTCAGGATACTACCAAGTAGCCATGGCAGAACAAGATAAAAACAAAACAGCTTTTTCAACAGAATGGGGACCTTACCAATTTGAGCGCATGCCTTTTGGAGCCAAAAATGCACCCATGACCTTCCAAAGAGTCATGGAATTGATATTTCGCCCATATTTGAAACGTTTTTTTCGCATCTACTTGGATGACGGCACAGTATACGGGCAAATGAACGACCATGTCAAACATTTACGACACATATTTGATGCCTGTAGAGCCAACGGCGTTAGTCTAAACGCAGACAAATGCATGTTTCTTTTTTTCGCCGGAGTTATCTTAGGATATATTGTCTGTAAATATGGCAAACTCCCAGACCCAGCCAAGATCAAAGACATCTTGGATATGACACCACCCAAGGACCAAAAGGGTGTCCAACGCCTACTGGGCCTGTCACAATTTAACCGTATCTACATTGAGAAACTTGCTCATATTACGGCACCAATAACAGCTCTGAACCATTCCAAGTATACGTACCCAAGGGACTGGACTCCGGCAGCCCAAGCAGCCTTGGATAAAATCAAGGAAGCATATACCCATGCACCAATTCTAATCGCGCCTGACTGGACCAAGCCATTCCATGTTCACACGGATGCTTCGAATATAGCCGTGGGAGTCATGTTGGCCCAAAATCTCAACGGCAAACATGATCAACCTGTAGCCTACGCAAGTAGATTGTTAAATCCGGCCGAGAGAAACTACTCTACAACAGAAAGGGAAGCTTTAGCCATGATCTATGCTGTGAAAAAATTTAGACATTATTTGTTAGGAAATAAATTCCGTTTCATGGTCGATCACCACAGTTTGTCATACCTTGTCAATCAACCTCTCATCACCGGACGAGTGGCTCGTTGGATTATGATATTGTTAGAATACGATTTCGAGGTAGTATACATACCTGGAAAACGACACATCGTAGCCGACTACTTGTCCCGTGACACCAACACCAAGGAAGAGGGCATAGATGACTCCTTCAATGATCTCTATATCCAGGCCGCCACCGTGGTTGTCCAGGATACCCAAGATTGGACCAGAGACATTATGCGATACCTGACCACTGGTACCACACCCCCAGGTCTCACTGGTACCCGAAAAATTAGCTTCGTTAGGACTACTCTTCCCTACACTGTTGTCCATGGACAGTTGTATCGACAAGGACCAGACCATGTGCTTAGACTCTGCGTACCTGCCCAGGAACAAGCGAACATCCTTACACATCTCCACGACGGACCTGTCGGTGGACACCAAGGACCAGATACAACCATCAAAAAGATTCTGACTGCTAAATATTGGTGGCCGACACTACACCGCGACGTGCATGTTTACATCAAAAACTGCCATGCATGCCAAGTAGCCACTACTAATTTTCAACACCAAGGGAGAGTCCCATTAAAGTCTACGCCCCCCTTGGGCCCATTTCAAAGATGGGGATTAGACTTTGTAGGACCCATCCGCCCGGTCACCCGTCAAGGTTATAAATACATCTTAGTTGCCACAGATTATACAACCAAATGGGTCGAGGCCAAGCCACTGCGCACCAACACCGCTGTGGTTACCGCAACCTTCTTGTACGACAACATCATTACCAGGTTCGGCTGCCCCTTGGAGATAGTGTCTGACCAAGGATCGCACTTTGTCAACTCTGTCATCGAGGACCTCATGGAGAAACACATTATCAAGCACCGAACGAGTACCGTATACTATCCTCAAGGAAACGGTCAAGCCGAGTCAACTAACAAAACTATTATAAATATGCTTCGGAGATTCGTCCATGCCAACCAAGGTGACTGGGACGACTGTCTCCCCGCGGCTCTCTGGGCATACCGGGTCGCAACCAAAACCGCCACTCAACTCAGCCCCTTCGAGATGGTCTATGGCACACAACCATTGCTTCCCACAGAGTACATAGCACCTACTTTTCAGTCCATGAACCCAAGGGAGTACTCCCCATACAAAGTACTCGCAGCCAGACTTCAAGACATTCACCACTTGGAGGAGATCAGAGCCTTGGCACTCAAGAATATCACAGATAAACAGGCCCTCAGCGCCAAGCATTTTCAAGCTTCCCAGCCAGCACGGATTTTTCAAAAAGGCGACCAAGTACTCTGGTGCCCTCGCGATCCCAAATTAAAGAGAACCAAGTTTGAATCAATCTGGCACGGTCCTTTCCGTGTTCAATTAGCATTACCAAACAACACTGTTCTCCTGGTCAACAATGACTACTATGACAATCAAGCCACCATTGTCAATGCAAATAAACTTAAACACTATCATACAACCTCGCCTAATGTGGCCCCCAAATTAAGTCTTGGTGAAATTTACACTAACTTGGCCAACGATGCACAAGACCTGGCCGAGCCAGCCGAGGACATCACGGTCGCCCCAGAAACTACCATCGCCCAAAACACCCAAGTACAGCTCCATGTCAGTCATATCCAGGTAGAACCATGTGACAGACAGGGTATCTACTCAAGGCGTGAATCGTATCCCGAGACCCGGCCCCCGGGTACCTCATCCCCGGACATCAATTGCCACGAGTGTCATTCGGGTATCCACCCAGGACAGGTGGCCTGTCACAGGACAACTCTAGGCCATCGTACAAATAACTACCAAAACTGTTTTGGCAAACCTAGACCACTCAGCCGAACTAGAACTCAAAACTCTGCAAGTCAAATCACTACTCCAATCTCAAACTCTCGACTGCCTACACATCTCGTCAGTCACCTTGGCCGCCATGGCCACTCTAGGCCCATCCCACCCAGCCAAGACTATCACTCAATAGAGCTAGCTCGTACTCATGGACAACCCGCACAGCATGGATCTAATCAACCAAATCACCATGATCGACCCCGGCTCGATAGGACCCCGCCGCCACAGTCCGCGGACAGCCAACCAACATACGCCTTCCCTGTCTCAACCAGCACCCAACCATCACATCATGCCCTGCAAATCACACCAACACATTTGGCCATACATCCATGGCAGTATCATCCTCCTTCCCCTCCCCCTTCCCCTCCTCTTTCCCTCCGAGTTCTAGGCGCACCGTCCCACCATTCCTCTCCTCTATTCCCTCCAGCTCACGGCCTCGTAGTTTTCTCTTTCCTATCAGTACCGCGTAGCGCTCTTTTAGAACTGCTCAGCACCATGACTACCAAGACCTCCATGGGTCCGATTTACAGCCCAAGAATGGTGCGCGAATGGAAGCGAAAACCAGATGGAGCGTGGTTGACGAAGACTCACCTCATTCAGTATTGGACGCGCTTGGACGGCAAGGTTAATGTGGCTCAGTGCATGGAGTTTCTGGCCTCCATGAAGACGCGCCGCGAGGACGAGGCGTTCCCAGCGGGCTATGTCGATGGAATCTTGGTTCAGTACTCTCCACGGTACCTCCATGCATTCTTTGGCTGGGACGGAACCGGAGCCACGGAGTGGACGCCGGCCTGCAACATTCCCCAACCTGAGGTCACCGGCCCCATCAACGGCGTCGCCCCCGAAGCTGATGGCAGGTACGATGTATTCGCCCTTGGCCCTGCATTGAATGAGCCATGGTTTGCTCGGATGAGGGGCGTACTGAGTCAGATATTCTTCAAGAATAACTGCAACCGCATTCAGCCAGAACAACTTAGTCTGATGCTCTTAGCCGACAAGGGGGTGAAGATCAATTGGGGGCTCATTGTAGACGAACATTTCCGTGTTCAGCTCCGAGGGTACCGCAGGGATGAGGCATACTCCAGCCCAATCGGCCCATTCCTTACAGCCTACATCACGAGGTTTTTGGCGTACTACAGGACCCACAGTCAACCACCAAGGATCGGGACCTTCCTAGACCTACAGAGGGACCTGGCCATGGTTGCCAAGAGAGATCCCGCGGCACCATCTTCCAGCAAACGCCCAAGAATGGCCGAGCCTGCAACAACCGAAGGAGACAGCATCAAAACAGAACTCGGACCACAGGCCAAGGAATTTCAAGAGCAGGGCAAGGAGTTAGCTACCTGCGTGGACCGCTTACTTCAGTTCGTCCATACCATGGAACAGGAGCGAATCACCATGGCAAAGCAGCAGGGGGAGATAGAAGAGCGCCACAAACGCAAGGCCATACAGACCATCCAAGCTGCCCAAGCTCAGGCCAAGCAATCCATCACGGACGCCAGGGAGGAGTGTAAGTCTCAGCTTACAGAGGCAAACCAAACCCTCGGGAATTTCCGCAACCAGGTAGCCACATTGGAGCTCGAGCTAGCAGCTGCACGCGAGCAAGTGGAGGCCATGGAGAAAGCAAAGCAGTTGGCAGAGCAACGTGCTTCCCGATTGGAGCAACAAGCTACCGAGGCTCTGGCACGCTACAAAACCCTCAGCGAGTCAAATCAAGGAGCAGGAACGTCCGCCATGACTCCAAGGAATGCCGAGGAGCTGAACGATCTACAGCGTCTACGCACAGACACTGAGAACGCAAAAACCAATTTCGAGGCAAATAAGGCAATTTGGGTCCAGAACGCTGCACGACTCATAGCCACCCACGCTCATCGTATGCTATGGGAGAAACCCCCCACCTCGGCCGTACCAACGCAGGACTTCCTCGACTCCTGCATCGATGATGCCATGGTAGACTTGGACTTAGAACAATCCGAGCCCTCCTGGGACATGGACGTGGACGGCATGGCCCTGGAAGACACGACAACCCTGGAGCAGCCGCACCCTAACTCGGAAAACCTGGACAGCACACATCTTGCAAACCAGGAGCAGGAGCTATACGCCCCTGTAGCGTCTCTCTTCCCTGAACTCCACGAGCAGCCAGATCGCGTACACATTCCGGATGTCGCCACCGACACCGAGGACACTCCCCAAGCCTCACCTCGGTTGCTGGCCCTGGTCACAAACCTGCCCACGCTGCCTGCACCCGCCATCCCAGACATCCCAAGTCATGGCAACCAAATGGTACCTGCTCAACCTAAATCTTTCCGCGAACATAAACTAGCATTGCAAAAATTAGAAGAAGAATACGACATGGAGGCAGAACGTAGTGATGATAGTGAGGGTGAGGAAGATTCCGAATTGGCCATTGCTGCCGTCAAAAATTATTTTGCTGCCCATCCGGATTTAGTTAGACGATATTCTGACCCTGAAGCAGACAATGTCCAATGCCCCGCATGCAATCGGATATTGGGAAAGACAGTCTTTGACATATATCAGCATGCACGTACCTCCAGGACCAAGCATAATGTGTTACATCGTGGAGTCGCTGCCGCCATAGCCGCCATCTTCGACAATCAGGATCCGCCCAGACGCCAAGCCCAAGTACCTCGCGAGGAGACCCGCCCCGACAGGCGACCTGCAGGACGACGATCAAGACACTAACCTTGCAAACCGGGGACGGTTTGCACTCTACGAGGAGGGGCAAAATGTTACCCGCCCAAAGCACAGGTACCATGAATAGCAAGAAAGACAGCAAGGACAGATACGCCATGGCAAACTAGGAGTTAGAAGAAGCAGCAGTAGAAGTGAAAGAACAACACCATGGCGAACAAGGAGTTGAACACATAGTTACAGCCAGGAATAGCAAGGTAGGATATGTATAAGAAGTCGAGGCAATACAGTGCAAGGATCTCTAGTTTTTCCATGGACACCAAGACTGGCCGCTTGAGACTACCTACTCGCGACTCAGGGCTGTTAGGGCACCACACTAGATGATCAGTTTTCTCTCTTCCTCTTAAGGACGTTGTGTGTATGACCTTGAACTACCTTTATGCAATAATACACGTTTCATCAGATCTATACTACTCTAACTCTCGTCTTCTGCTCTCTTGAATGCCTGAATGCTCTATTGCTGCCTTGTTTAGCTGTTGATACTGTTGGAAGAAACCGCTCTAGGTACTATGTTTCCCAAGTCCCTCTTGGTTCCCTGACCCGACATGGGAGTCTCGGCTGGCGGGTAACCTCCTAGTCTTAGGAAGCGTGACCGTTACCTCTGCCTGGCCTCGGTCGTATGAAGTTCCCCCAACAGTCAGTCTTCCATCCCCTTGTCAGTAAACTCACCACTTAGTAACTCTGCCCCAAATCTCTGTGCCTCACTTGGATCTCAGTAACTTCCATCCACTACCCAGGATAACAGTCTTCAACATAGAATTTGAGGACATTCGTAAGACATCAGACTAATACATGGTGAGAAACGAAGACACGATACATCAGTGCATTCACGTGGACAAATCTAACCTCCTGGTATGTTTCGTGCGGTTCTGCGGCCACAGCGGCAGTCCGATGGTTCGGTGTTGGAGGACTGTCAAACGCGGTGGGAACAGGGGGCCGCATGTGAGCTGTAAACGGATTCCGGAGAGTAGATTGAAAATGGCTTCCAGGGGCTTGCGGACGTCTCGCGCCGGAATTGCCATAACCAT
Source organism: Ceratodon purpureus (assembly GCA_014871385.1). Classification (NCBI taxonomy): domain Eukaryota; kingdom Viridiplantae; phylum Streptophyta; class Bryopsida; order Pseudoditrichales; family Ditrichaceae; genus Ceratodon; species Ceratodon purpureus. The sequence goes on along the minus strand of CM026427.1, from coordinate 2,503,240 downwards.
AATTGAACGCCTGCCCATCGGGACATCTAACTGCTTCTCTATGGTGGTGGTCAACCATCCTAGCCGGAAACACAGTAGGCTGCTGCTGAGCTCTCCTGGACATGATTGCGGGAATCACCTGTAAATAGTGTTTACATAAATCTGAGCACAAGACAGAGTTCGACGACCCAGATTTGGAAGAATGACTGGAAGTAGGGCTAACTGAGAGAGGGTCATTGTAAAGGGGTCCGGAACGTAGTGCTCCGTTCCGGTGTGAATAACCCGCCGCCATTAGGGCTGAGCAAACGAAGTGAAATGGACAGAAAACTGTAAGGGTTCGAGATATTGTGTGGACTGGAAATCCTGTTCGAAAATAGCCTGATTTATGATTCAGCACACGTCGATACTAGATCACATTAGGGAAGTAGGTAAGACGCTGAACAACCTACGGTTCCCTCCATGAGAGAATATCAAGGACGTAGATGTATGTGGCACACTAGAGCAGGTGCTGCTCTCGAGAATCAAGACGTGTCAGGCGAGAAAGATGTGTGCAGCTCCGAATCGCAGAGGTACTATCGACGAAGTGTGAGCCTGAATCGTTTTAGAGCGATATGACTTACTGGGACAGTGGCCTCCTCTTCCTTACCTTCTTTTTCATCGACGTCATGAGGGACGTCATCGTACGCGGGTCCCTCTTGGACGACGCATTTCATTCCGGACGATCATACGTGAAAACGTCATTGTTCAAGGCGTTTTTGCAAATGTGAAATTCAATGAATTGCTCTGTCGTTTTTAAAGTGAGATTGGCTGTTTAACGATCACAAATCATTCAAACTGAAGCGTAGTATACTCCACTGATGTTGTGTGCATACACAATGCCGACGGCCATACAATGGTAATGGAAAGGCAACACAACGACTGACAGACGTATATTTCTGGGGTAACTTAGGTACATTACAAGTGGGACCTCTGTCCACTGGAGTTGGTCAATCAGGTCAACACATACATCTACGTTACATCTGTATCGATGGAAATTGTAAAATATGATTCCGTCCAGTGATCGCGAATCCATCCTCCTCATTTCTGAAAAGCACCTTCTAGTACTCCAAATCCCATCTCTGTACAATTTAATCAACTTCTCCCGGTGGGTGACGCGCTGGAAGTCACCCTTCCAGAGAACGACAAGGGATCAACTACATAGACAAGTCTAAACTCCTGCTCGTCATCAACGACGACATCGACAGCGTACTACTGCATTCCGTTCCACAGCTCAATGCAGAGGTCGCGGTGGGCTTCAGTCAAGGACACTGTGAGCGAACGAAGATTATACGGAAATACCTCGCACAGCCCTCACTGGAATGTTGCAAGAACCCATCGTGCTGCCCTCTTGTGCTCGTGCACCCAGGTTCCGTAAATCCAGTCTTGCCGGCGTCCAACGTGCTCACGCTAGCTGCGGCATACCGACCTCATGTTCACCTGTGCTTGCAGAAGGTCCTCCTTCTCCTTGTCCTTCCATATCAGTGGTAGAAGTACTCGTGACACAACTCCTGCTGGGAGGTCATTCAATAAAAAGTTCACCCGGACTCCACCACTTCTGTACTCGTGGGGACTAAAAGACGACCAAGCGACCTCGGGCTCCGGATTCATGGCGAAGAACCAAAGGGGTGAGGAACAATGCGCGTACCAGCCCCAAAGCCACTGCCAACGTACTTGCGGGGGGGCGGATACAGTCTCAAGAGAAGTAAGCTACTGGACGTCACCTCTATGTTAATAAAAATAAGCATTGCATCAAAGTTGAGTCGGGCATGGCGCATTTGGCGCTGACTGGGCGAATCACGACAGTTTATCATGAAATTTAATAGAACGAATGGAATGCCAGCGCATTACAGTCGTGCGAAAGGGCGTGAAACCCTCTTTGATGGAGTTCACCTGGGGACTAACTAAGCGAAAATAGAATGTTCTCACGCCAGTGGAAGCCTTATCGCTTAACGTGCCATCCCTTTACGTATTTTTGGGGAATGGATTTCGGAACTTACAGCCGTCCCTGCAGAGCTTATTATAGTATGCAATATTAAATTTGCATGGCCACATGTTACAATGTAGACGGAATTTGGATTCACATTAAATATAAGTAGAAGTGGATATATGCATCCACCACGTACAATCACGCCACCCTAAAGATCCACGGCTACATACACTGGGAATAGTGACCGTCGTCAGAATTAAGATCGACGACGTCAAGGCTAGAACTTCTGGACGTGGATTGACCTGTTCTATGAAGTGAATGGACACCTTCACTCTGAGACTCCGCTGCGTCCTTCGGCAACCTTGTCATGGGAAATTTCATCTCCCGAACTACGGATTCCACATGGTGCTCTTCGAATGTAACACCGCTAGCAAGAATCAGATCCCTAAACTCTACCGTGCATGCAAGTGTCCAAACGTAAGCGAAATCTGGGTCTAACAGCAGCGAAAGAGACGGAAACTCTGGTAATTCCTGTTCATTTCTGCCGATATTGTCGTTCTGCAGAACTTTCTGCAGCCACTGAGACAAATCCTTCACGTTGCGAGGACGTCCATGTCCGTGACAAGAGTCTCTAATGTCGACAGCACTTCTGCTCCTCTTCTTTGAGATCAAAGAAGGTGGTACCTCCTTCGTGTCACCCGGAGCATGCATCGAAGAACCCCGAGTTCGTCCGGAAGGGGAGCTCATCGAATCATGGACAAGAGGAGAACAACCTCTGAGAAGGGAGTAAGGGCAGGCGGGTGTCTTTATCTGCAATGTAGGTGCTCTCATGGATACAGATACTTATTTCAACGACGTTACCGCGGGGATGCTTTCATGCCTGTAATAGCCCATGCCAGATCCTGGATAGGACAAATTGTAGTTGCCCATTAAAGAGGGATTTCCGATGATATCGCTACGTGTATAAATCATATTTAATGGAACCCCAGAATAAATACGAAAACCAAGATTTCCTCAGAATTAAACAACAGTATCATCGAAGCGTACAAGAGGGGAATCTGAAAATAGGCTACCATCTGGAACGGCATTAATGGTGCGTTCTCGGAGAAGTACTCCTTCATAGAGCATTATGGACGGCGCAGAATACAGAAGCGTAACCAACCACCGTTACTTCAATTTGGGTGAGGCTCAGTCGTTCTCCAGGAACGGTCATCGTAATTAGCAAATTAATTCCTCCTGGACAGTCCGCAAGCTCTGAATGAAGTGATTTTCAACGAACGCTGTCTTCCTTTTCTTAAAGAAGTCAAACCGGTCATTGGACTCCGTAACAGTCGTACTAACGTCTTTGCCAGAGGATTTCTTGATCATCTTAGTCGGAAAAAAATTGGCGTCTCTTCCTATAACTGAACCAAATGAAACGTGTATTCTGATCTGGTCGGTGAATTTCACAGACAGTACTGACCTCGGTAGAGCACGTACAGTAATACGCAAAGGAGTCGCTCACAATTATCTCTCCGCCCAAGGACTTTCACTGCAATTAGGTCATATCAAGGGTTTCCCTTCCCGGGGGATTTATTTAATTTGACGCAGGGGAGGTAGTCCGTGACCTTGGAGAGCGCTTCCTCATCAAAGTCCTCAAGATAATGTCCCGAACCACCTTCTTTCGATTTCAAGGTATCCATCCTCCTACCTTTACAAAAGCAGTACGACCTAGCATGGAGAGAGGCGCCCGGAGAGATAAGAACAGACGTGAATGTGGTTTTCGGAAAAGGTTCCCGGTCTTGCTTTGCAACTGAGTGGTTCCATACTGAGACGACTAATGACAGGACGGATGAAAAATAACTTGATGGCCCAGCCGCGGGAAAATATCCAAGCCACTCTTCAAAAAGAGGTGTACTCTGCTTCAGCACCAGATATTCAAACCCTGGCTATGGCCGGACCTGGGCAGTGACAAATCGCAGTAGCATCCGTTAGGAGTTATGGAAAATGGACATACCACGTAGACTACCCCTGCACAATCGGAGACGTCAACAGGAGCGGGACCGTAAGCTCCTGTTTAGGGAAGAGATTCAGGCGGACAGACAGAGACAAACGAAGCGTGTTTGCAAGTGCAACATCTGCTTAGGCGAAAATCATTCGCTGCGATTGAGGACTGTCGTATCTCAACACCTACATCTGTATGGACGCCATCCTTATCACCGCGGGAGTACACAGGTTTGATTTCTCCACTACAGTCTACGTTTTAAACCTCTTCCGAAATTTTATGCTGCTTTAGGGTTTCGACATATCAGAAACCACATACGCTCATTCAGCATGCAGGATGACGGTCGCATGGTTGTTATTCGATCAGGGCTTTGCAAGTGATGATTCTGACACAGAATGGGACAACAAAATAAGAGCGGGTTATGGAGTTAGAGGACCTGGATTTCTACCTGGGACAGGAGTCTCATTAGACGATGATTTGGATATGGCCGGAATGGTGCAGCATGAGTTCCACGTTTATGACAATCTCGGCGAAGGGGGCCTGGGCGCTATGGATGAGGTTGAAGCGGATTTGGATAGAGGAGATAATCCTGAGGGTGGGGAGGGGCCGACACCCGACGACATGGAAACTGAAGAACATGATTACGAAGCTCACCTTCACACCAATGAGGGAGTACCAGCGGACGATCGCACTGAAGAGTTACGAGATGATGACCTACGGGGAATGGGGGATGTCGCCCCTACAGAGATGGAGATTTTAGAAGAGAGTGCAACCACACCCCTGTTTGCGGGTGCAGCACTGACTTCTTTGAGTGCAACTCTTCTGTTGCTAACGTGCCTGCGAACGCACAATGCGTCGAATATGCTAATAGACGAGCTCTTTGCGCTGTTGCAGAAGAGTATGTTGCCCAGCATAAATTCGTTACCGAAATCCGAATATGCTGCATCTAAGATTCTCAAACAGCTTGGGTTAGCGTATGAGGCAATACATGTATGTCCTGGGCCAAGGACATGCATGCTTTTCAGAGGACCTGTGAACGCCAATCTCCGAGCTTGTTCGGTCTGCGGGGCAGAGAGGTACAGGACCATTGGCAAATCCTCCGTCCCTGTGAAGGTTCTGCGGTGGTTTCCGCTAATTCCCCGATTAGAAAGGATTTATAGTACACCCCTGCAAGCATCGTTTCAGACGTGGCATCGTAGAAACAGGAGTGAGGACGGTACTATGCGGCATGCAGCGGACTCACCTCAGTGGAACAAGCTAGATGAGTTTGACCCCGAATTTGCACGCGAGGACCGTAATTTAAGACTAGGTTTGGCAACGGACGGGGTCAATCCCTTCTCCATAAAGAGATCAACTTGGAGCACTTGGCCTGTAATCCTATCGAACTTCAACGTACCACCTTGGATGACTACGAAGAAGCATTGGATAATGCTGTCTTTGATAATTCCGGGATGAGCAAGTGTGACGGGAGACAATTTTGATACATACTTGGCCCCTTTGCTAGAGGAGCTGATTACACTATGGAATGAAGGAATTAGAGTACAGGATGCATCACGCTACAATGGGATGAGCAGCTTCAATCTTCGTGCGGCTTTGCTTTGGACCAGCCACGATTTCCCAGCTTATGGAATCGTGGCTGGCTGCGTCACCAAAGGATACCGTGCCTGCCCGATATGTGGTCCTAACACCATATCGCGCAGGTCACGCGCTCTAAGCAAGAACATATTCAACAATCAGGGAAGACGATTTCTACCAATAGGGCACCGAGATAGAACCTCCAACATCGACGATTATGATGGAAGGGTTGAGCTACGAGCTAGACCACCGCCCGTCACTGCAGACCAAGTAATACGCTGGGGAACGCTACGGCAGGGGTGGTTGCAACGAGGAGGCACCCCTAAATGTGATGACCCCGCCAGGGTTCATGGAATTAAAAGAGTGAGCGCACTCTTCCAACTCCCGTATTGGAAGGTGAGTCCCTATGCCCTTCTTCCCTTTCTGATAGTTATATTGAGGATGTAATGTTATCTCGTAGAGTAATGACTTAGTGATCGTCGTTGTTACTGTATTCGCTGCGCATTAGAGAAATTTCTTCCTTCAAGAGACCCGTGCCTCCGGATGGACATTCAGAATATAAGTTTTTAAAAAGTGCGGCCATCTCAATCACGGTTAGTAATTGCTCAATTGATTCAGTATTTTCTGTAGTTAAGTCACCGCGCTCCTGCTTTCGAGTAATGTGCTGTCTGTGATTTAAAGTAGGATCTCTAGGATTGTTCATGGGACAGAGGTTATGCTTAGAGTACGGTCTAAGACAGCTTCACCGAGCTTGTAATGGGGAATCTATAGTCTCCGCTCATTTATTTTATGAACATAATTGATATTCATTCCTGTATTGTGTCTTCTCTTCTAGTTGTTGTTGGAAGGGACAGTACCGGAGTAGTGTATTCGCATTTTAGAAGTATGGGTTCAACCAATGACTGGGGATCCCCTCTTTAGAATGTAACCTTCGACGAAAGAATTGGAGTGATGCTTCTTTCTTATTGTATTCCATGTTTCGGTACACATGGTGTGCTGTCAATCACGTCTCCCATGTTTTAGTGAACGACCGTGGACGGCAGAAATATATAGTACCACTCTGGTGTGAACCTCCGCATGGAGTAGAGGGATTTATTTTTTGAGTCTATGTTGATGTATTTTAGAGGTCCGTTGCGTTGTAAATGTTGAGCGTTTGTGTTTACGATCTCCTCGGTATTTCCTGTCTCTGATTTCCTTCGTAGGGGGATTTTCCTTGCCGGTGTTAAGGTTTGTCTGAGGTGGTTTTTGTAGAGTAGCCTTGGGGAAGTTCTTTAAAGTCGAGATTCAGTCGGTATTACAATGGAATCCGTGGACCAATTGCCTATACGTTTGGTTAGTTGCTTGTTTGGTTATACAGTAACGTACGTTTCCGCTATGTGCCACTCAGGGCTGCCTGCATGTTATATGCCTTCTTCTCATATAGAGCAATGCTTACTTCCGAGTGTCCACTTCATTGAGGCAGTGCATGGTTGAAACATGCGGGGTATACAGTCACGATTGAAGAGGTCAGGGTGTAAGCACGGTAAAGTGGACCACAAAGTGCAAAATGTGATCACTATCAAGTGAATATAAAGTGTGCTGTTTTTTAAAGCTCAAAGCTGATTTTGAGCATTTTGGTGTAGTTTTTGAGCAATTTAGTCACTTTCTAGAGTGTCAAAAGGTATCTTACACACATCTTCATAAAAAGAACATCCTAAACTGAAACTAAATTTGACCACTAGTTCTAAATCATGAAGATGAACTTTTCCAAAGTCTTGATTTCCTCATTTGGTGCCCTCTATTGTCTTTAGAGGATGTTTTTTCCAATTTAAAAAACAATGTTTGGTGAAAAAAAACATACAAAAAGTACCGCGGAAGTGACCCACTTAAAAAACATCCTTGCGGTACTTCTAGAATGCTAAACCAATTAATGAGTATATGAATTGACTATTTTAGAATACCTCTTAAATATACAGAGGGCACCGCAAAATTAAAAGTGATTTCGGACAAAACCCTAAACCGTTATGTTCACTTTTCCAAATGACTGCATTCACTTTGCTTGGATTTAAAGCCTTCATACAATAACTTTAAAGTGTCTAGTTTGCATGAAACTTTTCCATGTTGTAGAAAAACAAGTTGACAATCCATATTAGCAAATATAATTGAATTCAATTACATCTTTCCATCACTTTTGTGCAATTTTTGCAAAAGGGCTGAAAGCGTCAAATAGCTAAGCACTTTTGTGGTCCACTTTACCATGCTTGTGCCCGTCATTATAGACTTATTTGAGCCACTGATTCTGCAGAAAAGCAATGTGCTCTAGCTTCATAAGACAGCGTCGTCGAGGGATGACGTTTTTTATTCATTTTTGTAAACTGGTTCTGAACCTGTTAGTCCGCCCGTGTTCGAGTTTTAATAGACTCCGTCTGACCTGTTCAGGAAGGCCAAAGTTTCACGCTGAACGCCGAAGAGACTAATATGCATCACTGTAGGGCTGTGTTCGTGTGAATGAGGGAGTGTCTGGTATTATGAGCTTCGGGAAGAAATGACCCTCCCGTACTGCGTTCATTGATATACTCCAGATGACGTGTTATGAAATTAAACAACCTATGCTTTGGGAATCCAGTAATTCTACAGCGGTGGTTGATGTCTTGTAAAAGTCGTTCTGGGGAGTGGGAGAAGTGTGGGTTCCTGTGGGCGAAGAGGATCTGTCCGGTGTGGATTTCGAGTTAAACCACCTTCATCATATGGAGTCCCGGATAACTAATTCATTCTGATACCTTCGGTCATCCCTGACTGTTATTTAAATCCACGATGGTATGTCCTCATCACTGAGACTGTTAAACTAAGTCATTCTTTTTTGTGAATTTCCTCTTCAGGCGTTGCTGATACGGAACACCCTGGACGTTATGCACATAGAACAAAATATTTCAGATAATATTTTGAGACACCTCTTCGGAGAGAAAGACACTACAGCTTTGCGTAGGGACATGGAAGAAGAGGTGCATCATGGGCAAAGTAATCCACGAAGAGCGCTGTGGTTGCAGGAGTCTAGGACAGGCTGGATCAAACCGAAGGCTCCATATGTTTTCAGCGAAAGCGAGAAAGCATCCTTCATGGATGTCATTTCGAGGACAAAGGTACCCTCTGGCTACAGCTCAACACTTATCAAGCATGTAGGTGAAAAAAAACTATCTGGAATGAAGAGCCATGATCATCATGTGCTCCTCCAGCAGATTCTTCCGTCGGCCATTAGACATTCCTTGAAGAAGGGTCCCAGGAACGCAATTATCAGAGTAGGGAATTGCTTCCAGAGAATATGCTCAAAGGTGATCAAGACGTCAGACATCCCTTCTCTGCGAGAGTATGTGGCTGAAACTGTATGTATGTTGGAAATCTTGTTCCCTCCTGGCTTTTGGGATATAATGCCGCACCTCATGCTACATCTTGTCGATGAGGTAGAAAAGTGTGGCCCCGTCCACTATCGCTGGTGTTATTCAATGGAGAGATACTTGGGGATACTGGTGAGGTACGTCCGTGATAAATCCCGACCAGAAGCAGGAATGGCGTCTGGGTACGCAGTAGACGAAGCTCTAGGATTTTGCACGGAATATTTCTCTCTCTACCAACACACAAAAAGACGAGTCTGGGATCCGGAAGAGGAAATCCAAGACTCTGGAGAGCTTCTAATAGGTAAGGGCAGATTTAAGAGACTCACGCAGCAAGAGAAGGAGCATATCCATAGTTACGTCCTCAAAAACTCTGTTTATACCGAGGACCTACTAAGGTAATATGCTGTTTGGTACATACTTAATTGATTTCGAATTGTGAATTTCAAATCCCATTGATTGTGACGTATGTTGGTCGCCAAAGTATAACATCAGCTATGAACGGACAGGGAGTGGGAGGTTCTGGAAGGAGAGCACCGCATAGAGTGCCAGGGATTCCGAGAGAGCGCTCGTGCTGCTTGGATACGTGATGGACGGCAAGGTGTATTCCGCTATGTCTACCCAGAGAACCTGTACTACAGTTTCCCTGAGTTTGCAGCGTGGCTGAACCAGCATGTCCGGAGACTGAAGGATGAGAGATTTCCAATTGACCCGATGTTGGAGGCACTGCATTGTCCACCGTCCACACATGCTATTTCGTATGAATCAATGTGGGCATACGGTAGCAAGTATAGGTGTTGCCCGGATGAGGAAGGTCCTACACACGTGGCCTTTGATTGTGGCATTGCGGCGTTGACCCCAGAGACAGTCACAACGACGATAGATGTAGGTATTGTCAAGAGTATTTTATTAGTCTCCTATGGGACTCTGAAATGCGTGCTTATGAAGGTTGACTGGATCCCGCCAATGCACGAGGGAAGGCGATCGGTGAAGAAAGACCCTTACGGCTTCTGGACAGTCCGTTACAATGCAAGATACAGGCCCAATCATAATGCGTACGTTTTCCCCTTCAGTGTGAGTCAGGTTTTTTTTATGCCGGACGTATTGGACGCTGAGTGGAAGGTTGTCTTACGAGCTGAGGCTCGCAGCAAGCGAGTTGTTGGAGAAGGAGACGTTCTTCACTTTGGAGCCCCTGGAACTTCGAGCAATGTAGCGATGCGTTTGAACGGCAACGAGGGCTCTTCCGTGACACAGAATTCCGGAATCGATGAAGCGGACGTGGAGTCAATCCCACTTCCGGAAGTCCAAGTGCTGGATGCGATGGCTCAGAGAGTGGAGGACGATAGCCACTTTGATGATGACCAGCATGTGGACGAGTTCCAATTGCAATGGATGGAGTAGTGTGTTTGTGTGATTCCCGGGTTCATGTGGGATACAAGAAAAGGGAGGACTGTAGATACCACTGTTTTATTTTCGTGCGTGATTGGTCTGAGGATTTCATGGTTCAATGTATTATTGCATTTCCATGATCGTCTCTGAAGAAGACATACTGTGTGTTCAAATGTTTTGGGCATGGCGTTGTTTGTTATAGGTATCACTCCAGTAATACAAGTCGCTAAATACTCCACCTGGCTAGGGTTCCTTTGTTGTCACTTGTCTTTGTGTTTCCATATTTGATTTGCTGAATTGCTCGGATTTGGTCCTTGAGTTATGTTGGGTCTCTGATTTATTAGAGTTCTGTCCATAAGAACCGAAATTCTTCCGATGGCAAGTGTTTAGTCGCTGCAGTTGTGCGGGGTTCATTTGTGAACTCATTCAATCGGGAACGACGCTTTGTACAGGATCATTGTTTAAGGCATTGAGTAGGTGACTCTGTTCTGGGAGATGAGCATTGTTAAAAAATGAAAATTCATGTCCGTATGCTTGAGGTAGATAATGAATGTTTTGCTGTGGTACACGGAGACATTATTTCATGAGATGTACGTTATTGTTACGGGATTTATTTAGTGTTGAAAGCAGGATTTTCGATAATGTTGATAGAGTATTGCATTTGTTTACTTGACGACGTCGAGGAAGTCGGGTCATTTTCTTTTGGTTGAAGCAATGTGTTACTGATCTTCGAATTGTGAGGAATCTTATGGCCGTGCGGTTTGAATTTGTGCAGGTACAGGCGTATGTCATTGTAAGACGGTTTACAAGGAGTGTATTCCCGCGTCTGTGGATTGTTTAATCCTCCGAAGTGCGTGATGTGCAACGTAGCTTTCCTTGCGTCTGTGATTCGTCTATATGGACTTTCTTTTCAGGGTTTAGTATTGCAGTGGATAACAAGATTGAGGTCTATCATCCTGGAATTTAAACTGCCGAAGTCTTGTTTTGAACTGGACGTATACAACTGCGGTCCATGGAAGTCCCAGTCCATTCATGTGACGGTAAAACGTTTGTGCTTAATTGTTTTTCCACTTTTATGAGCTGATGTTTAAATAGGCATTCTTGTGCTTGGAGATGTGTCTTTGAACTGTCGATTATCTTGGCGATGCTGTATTCATATTTCTGGGGAAGTCGGGGACGGAGTGTGTTGAAACCGCTTTCACTTTCTTAATGATATGGTTAAAGACCCTTAATTTCACCATATTTCTACGAGACACATTTCACGCTATTCTTTTCCACTAAGATAACTACACAAATTTGATATTCATTCCTAAACCGCAGTGGCAGTAAGCCTTTTTATACATTATTGGGGCCTACATGCCGATGTAGTACCATTTTAACACTGGAAGAATGCAGTTAACAGGGCAAGGAAGGAGCACCAAGAAGGAAATTCACTTTGGAGGACGAAGGTAGGTCCTCCAGTACGTATGAATTGATCAATATGATCGTTACCGAACATGGTGGCAGATGTGTACGTATGATCAAATATGGTGTAAATATGTTTTCCGGTTTCACTTATCGTTTCGTACAAGTTACGGAGGCCCCTCTATCTGGTTATTACATGTTTCCCACTAATTTGCAGGCAATGCTGATAAAATGGAGGATGCGGAAGGTTATCGTCCACATTGACTGTGCGTCAGTATTCATTTCTGGCTAGAACTTTCTGGCACACAGTAAGTATCGTCCGTAACCTAATTTACTCTTCAATGTGACGTAATGTTCCTGTCCGTTTGTAAGTAGGTCTTCGTCTAAAGTAGGGCGGTTTTAGTGCACATTCTGTAGTAGTCTTCTGCTTCCAAGTCTTGTATTCGTTCGTCGATTCTGTGTCCCGTACATAAGTAATTCAGTCTTATTATGGTCGTTGTATAATCATTAATGAATTTTCGAATTTCAGGCCTGGAAGCAGCAAAAGCTGACTCAAGAAGAATGTAGTTCGTCCATCGAAGAAGTGATGATGATCATATGCAAGGTTGCGTTCCACCTACATCCCAGCTTTCACAAACCCAGGAGGAAAATTATAGGACATACATTTGAGCTTTTGTAGCAGGGGTGGGGCCAATTTGAGATTAGACCTACATTTCATATACGTAATGTCGTTCGAGGGACACATGTCCAGGGATATCGTATGCTAGGCCACTGTTTTCATTGTCTTCTACGCAGATCGTGTCAAATTAAGCGCTATACTCAGGATTCGTAATCAAATCGTCGTTATATTCAATAATATAATGCAACAGCAGAGACCGGAATTGTATAGTACGTGTGAGTAGTGTCATTGGTTGGACTGAGGAGTCCGGAATGTCTTCAATACAGCTCTGTTTCCCTTTATGGAACTAAGGAGTCTATTCTAAAAACTTCAGAGAGCTGCAGAACAACCGAGTATGGTGTTTCATTCCGTATCCTGCGTAGGATTTGTTTTCCCTTCGTAGTTGAGACTTTGAAAAGCTTGGGGAAGAATAAGTTGCTTCATACACATTAAATCTTCTTAAGCGTATTGAGTGTAGGTCCATGGACGAAGATGTATGTTCAGAATGATATGAGAACGGTAGAGCGCGTTAAATTCTGAAGAGTGTAGAGAGCCTCAGACATAATGTTCTCAAGCTTCTTTCCGTGGATCCTTTAGCTTATATAGTTGTTTTATTGTCAATGGAGTCAAGCCCAGTCCGCAGAAAAATTCAAAGTAGTGCGTCAGAACATGGACAGCGTTGCTTACCACTCTCCTGTCAATTTTGTCGTTGTTGCCCCTCCTTCATATTCCACTGAGAATCTATAGCGCTGTGGACGGCAATTAAGTTACAGGCAATCGGATGCCTTCGCTAATGTTGATACATGTTTTTACACGTTTTAGCATATGTGATGCAGTTGTGGAAAACAAAAAAGTTGAAATTGTTCTTGTTTCAGGTCGATGACGTTTACGAGAACTGAAGAAGAATTGAAGCTGTTCAAGCAGTTGCAGCAGTTGGGCAAAGTGGTTCAGAGAGGCAACAAGGACATATGAAATGTCATGGAAATCTGCAGTGATTTAGAAGACTGTCACGGGCGCATGGATTAAGGTGCCTCAATTGTTAGCTCATTAGGAGGTAAATTATGCTAGCTGAGGGTGTGACTTAGAGTCCTAAACCCCGTCCGAATAATTGTTTCTGCAGTACTTCTCCACGTCCCTGTAAAAAGTGGCGGATTAGGAAGCTCACGGTTCTACCCTCCCTATGCCCATGGACATCACATCGTACTCAAAACTCTAGGCTTCTGAATCAGGCCTTCATCATCGAAATTAGATATTCAGGAGGCGGATTTGATCTTACAAGACAACCTATGCCCCTAGAACTGCGACTGTCACCATCGTATATCAATACCACTAATTGCAGGTCTATAACATCAATGTCAGTGATGGATTGTAGGAGACACATATTATCTTCGAGGTGAAGGCATAGCCTATGTGACTAAACCTCCCAGGTTCTACAACAGATGCCCGACTTCGCGTGGAGTGTTTTCCTCTTCGACATCCTCTGACGGGCAAGTGTTACGTGCTGAATTCCATATGTTGTTTGCTGGAACTAAGCTGTGGTATTGTAGCCATGACAGAGAAGGAATGGGCGCTTTGGTTCCAGCAGTGTATGCTCCTCCCCGCCAGTGGTTTTATTCCCAGCGACCCCACATTCAGGAATGTAGCGCCCTCGCGGGACGTGGTTGAACGATGGGGAGAGAAGTCGGGTTCCGGCTACGAATTTCGAGACTCCGATGGCGAGGACTATCACCTGTATGTGGAGGAGTTATTTGCTCGGGTTCACCAGCGACCGATGGTTGAGCGCATACTCCCTCTTCATTTTGCCCACGGGCTTCTCGAAGAAAGCCGTGGCTCCAACGTTAATTGGACCGCCTTCGCAATGATAAGGTGTTTCTCTTCCCTCAGGAGAGCTCCTTTCCAGCCGCTTCCAGAGTTTGCCGATGTGAGGGAAGCACTTCCATGGAGGCACCCAAAGGTGATGCCTCTACCTGGCCGAAGTCTGGGTGGCACAGAGGGGACCGAGGCGGGGGAGGTATGTACTTCGACATTGTACTACGGTGGTGTTATTTGTGGTCAAGGTTGATTCCGGAGTCCTTTTTCCAATGTACCTAAGACATGGCTATCCGTTGTCGGTTGTTTAATTACAGATCCTGTACTTGCTCGTACAGCCGTTTTAAAGTAATCGCAATGCATTGCAGGACTCAGACACCGATGGAGAAGTAGAGGGGGGTGTGCAAGAACGTGCAACTGCGTCTGCAGTTCCTAAGCCGGAGCCAGACAATCCGCACTTAGCAAGAGTGAGCTCATATTCGTCCTGAAATTAATGATCTCTGTTTTAGGGCAATTACAGTCCTGTTTGCTTGAGGATACCTTCCGGGGTATAGTATTTACTGCGTTTCCTTTCGACTAGTGTACATCATTAACGTACTCATAAGCTGTGTTTTAATCATGTCCATACCTGTGAATTCTGCTGAGGAACATGATGTCTATGCCATGTGCAGTCCCAGGGGCAGCCACGTACATCGAAAGCAAACGGCGTTCCTCCAGAGGTAGCAAACGACGAAGACCATCCGGCACATGTGCAATGTCCCCGAGCGGATGGTTCCCCAAGAGGAGACATTCATAGCGGAGAATGCGTTTGTGGAAAAAAGAAAACACTAATGGCAGGTCTCCGAATTCTAAAGGGAGAGCTGGAAACATTAACGATTAAAAAAAAAGAAACTCTCAGGGAGCTCATCAACCGTGAGAAGTATAACATTACAAGGAAGCGCTCAGCTGTTGCGTTGGTTCAGGAACGTCTACGAGGGCTTAAGGACAAACATGTAGAGTGGATTCGTGCACATGACAAGGCTTGCGCAACTCATCAAATTGCGTATGAAAAGATGATCGAAGCACAGAGGAACTTGTCCAGTGGGACTTCAAGAAAAGTTGGACCAGATTTGATGATAACCTTACAGCAGGTGCAGGTCTTGACAACGATGCTCGAGCGAGGAACCCGGAACAATGTAACACGGTTTGCCCAAAAAATGGAATCGATGCATGGCAGAATTCAAGATTGCGAGGGAGAGGCCGTGACAACTGCAAAAGAGCTACATGTATTGGAATCTGAATTGTCACGGAGGACGCCCACCTCTCAGGAGCAGCTGGAAAGCATCAATGAAGTCATCGAATTCCTAGAGTCACAAGCCATGGCGAAGCCTTAAAGAACTAATGTTCGCCGATGCAGCATTTTAGGGAGTTGAGAATTGATTTTAAAGCTAGGAAATCATACTTACATATACATGATTCTCCTTAGAGTCGTGGGTGGTTTAAACACTGCAGAAATCACTCAGGAAACCCGTGTTCTGTACATAGTATTTTTGAAACTATGAAAACTTAAAACAATGATCACTGGAGTGGGATTCAAACCTTTATTTTACAGGAGTATGTCGATTTCTACGGTTTCCAGAATATGGCTTTGAAGAAACGGTAGAAGGTTATGAATTTCGGTATTCAGAATCTACCAGACCGACGACAGCGTTCCTTCACTGCGATGTATGACCTCAGACAGTAACCGGATATCAATACCGTACCCCGTCTCTTGTAAAAACTACAGGAATTCACACTATCAATTTACTTGATTCACGTCGCCACATACATCCGATTTCTGTTTCTAACTTCTCATCGGCACCCCCAACTTCCGTCCACTCAACGGTGTAGTTACGTGGGTCCGGCTTACAGTCAACACTGTGCATGCCGCGGGAGGAGTGAAACTCGTGGCCACCGATAACTTCTTAGGACACTCAGAAAAAAATTCCGGTGATTCAATACAGTAACGTGCCCAACCACTGGAAGGAAGGCACGTGGCACCAACCCCCAACACACCCCTCCAGAGCAAACCTGACAGCACTTTCCAAACTAGATCCCTCAGCGGAATACAGGGTCGAGGAGGGTTTTCGAGGAGAAGTCGTCACTTCCCACTAGTGTTGGGAGCTATGTCATTTTTGATCCATGCTTGAATCTCTCCATCAAAGGAATCTTAGCCATTACAGTCTATACACCAACTCAACAAGAGTCTCATTCCTGGCCAATCAAACTACTCCATTCCCCTAGAATTCATGACCGGGTGGACTTCTCCATCATAGTGTAAATCCTAAGGATAAACTTCAGTAAGCAAGGACAATTACCACAAGCTGGTAAAGCAACTGTTCATGACTCAGCTCACAAACAACCCAAGATGGGATTCAATAGAATATGGCAACATCAAAATAGAGCATCTGATGAGGGTCTTCTTGTTCAGATACAAAAATTCTTTTCATGGATGTACCACCTACAAAAAATTCAATGGGAACTTCGTCCACCGCCTCAAACTTCAAACCGAGAGTCAATTACAGATTCATAGCAAGCCCAACGGCCCATCATGTGTTCACAACTGGTTGGCAAGATGATGATGATGAGTTGACCCACAAAAGCCCAACAGAAAGCCCCACAAAAAGCCTCACACCCTCACACTCCCAAAATCACTGAACGGCACCGAGGAGAAGCCGAAATAAAGAATGGCAGGTGAAGAGCGCACACAGTGCCCTCGCAGCGGCTGAGGTGGAAGGCCCTGGGCAGCGGTAAGAACGAACTTATGAAGGCGTCGTGCAGCAGCGGCCCGCTGAGGTGGAAAAAGAATGGAGTGAGGAGGCCAGACTCCGCCCAGCGTGGCAGTGGGCCCAGCCACGTCGGAATCTCACCCCACCTGCCACCTCACCCCGTCCACCCCCCGAGGTGGCAGTTGCCAACACCCGGGTGATGTCCCCCCCAACTGCCCCCGATCTCCGCCCCACGCCTGCCCCCGATTCGCCCCCCAAACCCGCCACCGCACCCAAACCCCCCACCCCCTATTCTCATAAATATGTAGATTCCTCCATCATAATCCCTCGACATGTTACCTTTGTGTAGATTTCAGAAACGGAAATATACACATTAATAAAGCGAAGAAAAAAAAAGCCCAAAGGGGGGATAGAGAGTGGCGGCTTTGGGCGTATGCATGAAGGGAGGGTGGTAACGGAAGAGGAAGGCGCAGTCCATGTGCAGAGCAGCAGCCGGAAACGCATGGTTTGGGAAGCGTTTTCACATGCAGTTCCTCATTCACAGCTCGGACGCAGCCACAGCTCGATCACGCACTCGCGCGCTCGCTCGCAAATTCTCTAGAGTTTCTCATTCTCAGATCATTCCATACAAGCCTCCGGACGCGTACTGCTTTGGTGACTGAACTCGATCATCGCGGCATCTGGTTGTGGAGGAAGGCTGGACTCGGATTCTAGAAACGTGAGTTGATCGACCTGGGTCCTTGTTGTGGTGCGTGGTTTGATCTGCGAGGTTTGGGAGGGGGACTAGTGGGATGATTGTGGTTTGGTTTTCCTTTTTTGGTCTGTTGGTTTTTTTTTTTTTTTGTTTTTGGGTCCGGGTGGGAGGTGAGGTGGGAATCCGTTCGTTTTTCTGGTAGCTGGTGTTCTTGGCGCTGCTGTTGTTGGTGCGTTTCGTTTCGTTTTTTTTCTTCCTGATTGAGTCATCTGTTGCGTTGTCGATGGGCTTTGTGGTTGTATGTACGGTTGGGTATATGGGACCGTCGTTTGGTTTGCTATGGCTGTTCGTGTCTAGAATTAGACATGTATGAATATGTAGCGCGCAGGAGTTTTTCTTCATTGGATTATTTCACGGAGCTTGTGCGGTGGTTTTTTTCGTCTGGTTAGTGGTGGTGACGGTGCGGCGGGCGCACCGGACTGTTGTCCCCGGTGTGGGTTTGCAGGGGATATATATGTTTTCGAGGGGATAGGTGTCCCGGTAGTTGGAGCCAACATGGCTCGAGGATGGATGATCTACTTTGTGGTAATTTTATAGCATTTTTTATTCTGCTGTAGTTCTGGAATGGTGAAGTCTCTGGCGTGTGGTTGGTGCGGATTGTTTCGTTGTTGCAGAAGATCGGTTCTTCAGCATTAGGATTGTGTTTGTGGTTTAAGTGGTTTGCTCTTGATCTGTATGGGGTAGGCCACCGATGCAGGTCTTGGCGTGTCCTGCCATGCAGTTGTTTTTGTTATGACGGAGGATCGTCTCAATTTGGACTGTTTTTTTCGCGGAATTGGACCGAAACTCTCTATCGTAGTGCCTTTTTTCTATCTTCAATCTTAAAGCAGCACGGGAGGTCATCTGTAGTGCATGTGAAAGCTTGAAATTTTTATATGATTTTATTTCATATTGTGATTATAAGCCTAGATCGGAGTGGAATTGCATTTTGAAGCATGCATTTATTCCATCCGAAGGCTTTAATACCGTATTTGTGTATTTAGTTACATACTTTCGGTTTGGGCAGGATCCTGAAGCGGCCTTGCCGGTGTTGTGCATGTTCGCTGAGTAGACACAGAAAAGCTTCTCTTTCGGTTCGGAGTCTCTATGTTGGCACTTTGAGGATGGCCTAATATTTCCGTGTGGCATTTAATTTGAATTGTTGAGCCTGTGTACTGGCAGGTTAAGAATGTTGATGATAAGTGTTTAGTCGTATTACTTCTTTTGTTGTCACTTGAGACATGTTTTGTGTTGGATTTTATAGTACTTTTGATGAGAGTGTTATTTTGATGGTGAGCTGTTTAGTTATCCTCTAAAGCTTATGTTCTGACACTTTGTTATTAACAGACGAATCATGTTGACTCGCTCCGCCAAAAGATTGCTCGGGAGGACTCTTCCGAGGTACCACAATGAGGCTCCCTTGAAACCCGCACATCTTTCTTCGATTCTCTATTTGCAAAGGAGCAATACTCCTCTGAATGGAGATTGTTCTGGCCTCCCGAAAGGAATATCGAAGAAGGAATCCTTCTGCGGGCATCGCATGCATAGCACTACAGGGTTTCGGGTGGCAGAGCCGTTGCAGCTAGGAATGACAGAGATGGTGCCCGACTTGGTTCCTTTGCCTTCAGATATTCGCTATGACGATCTTGTCATCACAACATCAAAACGCCTACAGGTTTGTGTCTTCCGAGAACCAGGTTTGTGTTTGTGGAACAGAGGACGTTAAGTGCATTTTTGGAGATCCTCACATTGTGTGCCTGAACATAATGTGAAAAATGTTTGGAGCCTTAGCTACTCCACTCAACCTCCGCTTAGGGTTCGACATCGCATATTTTAGAACGCTAGCTGCGATTTAGCGAATCGACTTGTGGGAACCGTTTGTTCATCCATTGTCTTTCTTTTTCAGATATTTGTGTAATATGTGGCAGGCGAAACCCAGGTTAGACGCGACTACACTCAAGTTTGGGGCGGTGTATACTGACCACATGCTACAAGTTTCTTGGAAGGATGGTCTTGGTTGGACAGCCCCTTCAATTGACCCACTTGGTCCCATTTCTCTTCATCCATGTGCACAGGTCATTTTCTTGTTCTCTGTTGTCACTTTCAGCATGAATTTACATAGAGTGTTAACTTGATATCATTGGCTAAATAAAAAATATAAACCAGTTTATTGAAACTACTGAATTTACTTGATTCACCGAATGAGCTGTGGATTCTGTAGTCTAAGTTAATTGTGATTACTGAAAATGCTGAATTCTCTTCTTTTAGGTGCTCCATTATGCGGTTGAGTGCTTCGAGGGTATGAAGGTCTATAAGGGGAAGGATGGCCAGTTGAGGCTGTTTCGCCCTGAGATGAACATGGATCGTTTGGCTCGTTCTGCGGCTCGTCTTACCTTGCCCAAATTTGATAAGGTTAAACGTCCTATCCTTACCGATGGCTAGAGAACGATTGGTGCATGATGCTCATTTGATACAGATTTACGAGATGTTGATGAATTATATGATTTGCCCTAAAATTCTTCTGTTCCAGGCTTCACAAGAATATTTGTAACTCAAGATTGCACTGGTCTTTCTTCTCATCGTTAATTGAAATTGAAATATGGGATTTACTTTTGAACATAAATTTCAGAGATGTCTCAAGCTTCTTACGCGTTACTGAATAAAGTTTTATGTTCGTTTTACAGGTAGAGTTGCTGGAATGCATTAAGGAGCTTGTTCGAGTGGAGCGTGACTGGGTTCCAGATGCGGAGGGCTTTTCTGTTTACATTCGACCTACGATGATTGGGACACATCCGTTTCTTGGGGTCGGTCCAACAAGAGAAGCTATGTTGTATGTTATACTCTCACCAGTTGGTCCGTATTTTCCCAGCGGCTTGAAACCTATCAAGCTTTATGTCGAAACAGAGAACGTGCGTGCCTTCTCTGGAGGTGTAGGAAATTACAAGATTGGTGGTAATTACGCCCCAACTATCTTGCCTCAACTGCGGGGTTCTCATCTAGGCTGTTCCCAAGTACGTGACTTGTCTATCACCTCTCTATATCATTTAGTTGTTGCTTTGCCTGAATCTCCTTTTGCCGCCAGGTTTCCAGCTCTATCAAATGCGCAACACTAAAAACGTTGCTTTGTTTGAACCCTGTGCAGGTATTGTTTGTAATGCAAGATGGGAAGTCTAAGGGTGGCCTAGTCGGAGAGTCAGGCTCAATGAACATATTTTTCCTAATTCGTCAAGAGGGAGAGAGCGGGGAGCTGGAGCTCGTGACTCCTCCTTTGGATGGTCTTATACTGCCAGGCGTCACAAGGGACACGGTGCTGAAACTTGCCCGGGGATTTGGAGACATGAAAGTGTCTGAAAGACCTTTGCATTTCGACGAGGTGCGTTAACATCGCTGACTAATAGATACATTGATTCTTAGAATTTTTAATCTGTTCTGATATTACATAAGCATATTTCGATCTAGAATTGTGTCAATTGTTTTTTGCATCTTCTGACATACTAGACATGTGCAGGTAGAGCGAGCTTCGGAAAGTGGGCGCTTACTGGAAGTCTTTGGCACAGGCACAGCATGCATGATTCAGCCTGTAGTGGGCCTTGTCATGAAAGACAGTGAGATCACAGTTCCATTTGACGGCGATGCTGCCAAGCATTGGCTAGCGAAGGCACCTGGGACAGCTGCTTTGCCGAACTCTTCATCAGACGAGCCCTTGAGTCTTTGTGGTCGTCTCAGTCGAGCACTTCTCGATGTTCAATACGGGCACGTTGACAGCGAGTGGTCAGTTGTGATTGAGCCATGAAAGGACATAAAAAAAATAAAATGATCATACATCAAAGTGATCACAACATCTGGTTATAGATTCATCTCCATACAGTGATTCTCTCTCTCTTTACAGAAATCTTTCAATTCGAAGTAGGAATTACCTATTCGATTGCAGGCAGATGATCTCACAGTGCAGATGCTCTGTGAGAGAACTCTTGCTCTCTGAGCAACTGCATTTTTGTACATTGCATATTTTTTGAACTGTACAGTAACACGGGCGAAAGCAGGATATTTGGGAAAATATGCCTCAACTTTAATGTGTAGGTAAGCCGATAGTATTGGTTTTATGCAAAGTTTTGTGACCTAACCATCTTCCAGCCTCTGGAATAGGTTGAGTATGTACGATCGACGGAGATTTGTAATTGGAAGGATGGAAGTCAAAATTAATTAATCAGTCAAATAGAGCATAATATTGACTGAGAGAACTCTTACTCAGTCGATACTACATTATGCTCTATTTGTAAACTCACTTCCTTTCTTGCTCACCTATGATGTCATGTGATCCTATTTTTCAGATCACTTTGTGTTTATGGTTGAATATGGTTCAAGCATTTGTAGAGTCTACCTCTTTCTCACCCGCAATCTCATCAAAATTGATATGTGAAAATACATATTCAATGCAAGAATCTGAAACCGGAAGTTTGTGCGCCCATCGACAGTCAACGCTGAGGTAACCTCGGCGTTACTGTTTTCAGAGGTCGCAAGAATGTGACGACTCTTTTGATTTGAGGAGAGCTCGAGAAGTGTTAAAACTCTATTTGCGTTATGGAGATTTCCGCTCCCTTAAAATTAATAAGCCAAACCTTGATAAGTGTTATGTGTTAACTGTTATGTAATGTTGTGCTCCCGACTTTGTTAATTTTACCTTGATAAGTGATAACTTTCTAAAAAGGACTTTTGTAAGAACCATAGTTTGGAGGGAGATAACTTTGAGGTCAAGCAGTAGTTTCTAGTTTCCATTTTTAGAAACAAATTGATTGGTACATGTATTCTTGAGACCATTAAGTAAAAGATCATATATTTTAAGTTCATAAAGTAAAAGATAAGTGTACGGAAGTTTATAAACTTACAAATAAAAGCAAGTAGGCAAGGTGGAAAGGACATAAAAAGGGAGTGAAGGCTATAGAATATATTATTACATATTATTTGTGTTGTGAACTTCATACATAGAATATATATATATATATATGTATATCCATTTTTTCTATAAATGTTATGTATTTACTTTTTTAATTACTCTAAGTGTTATTTTTACAAGTGTCACAAATCATCTGTATCGCCCTCCCAACATTCAAATCTATGAGCTAAACTTAGACATAGTTTGGTTAATAATATTCTTTAGAAATTTTACTTTGTTTTGATCTAAAATGCATATGTACTAATATACCACTAATTGAAATTCAATCCTTTTTGTCTCATCTATTTAATTCTATATATATTTTGATCAACATTTTGAACCTCAAAGATTTTTAACCCCCAAAGTTGAAAACAAAATTAAATATTGATTTGTGTTTGGTCTAGTTACTAAATATTGATTGTATGAAATTGATTTTGTTTGCGAATCATAGAGTTTCCCATACCTTTCCAACAAGCCCATTCATGCTTCAAAAGTCGTCATACTTTAGAGATATTTGCAGTCAAAGTTTGAAAACATTATTAGAGTGTAATGAGATCTGCCCAAAGTTAATTGGATCATAGAAACTTCAAAAAAATTCTAAAAATTGAGATTTTATTTTTTCTCACGTTTTAATTTTTATACATGTTAATTAAATTTTAAGGCATGATCTCATTGTGCCTTTTTTACTATCAAAGATCAACCTTTGTATTTGAATTTCAGTTTACCTCCATGTGAAAAATCAAGCATTTCATTAGGTTTTATAGGTCAAAAGAACATGGACATATTCCTAATCCCACTATGTATAAGAATTTGAAAGGCCTCAATTCAAATTAATTTTTGCAATTGATTTTTCGGCTCACAAAACACTTTACACCCATTTTGCAACAAAAGCAAAAGAACTTTTCTTCGAACTTTGATTATTACGATCTCACAAACGGTAAGGATTTTGAATCTAAGATTTGAAGTACATTTACATGTTCAAGTAATGTACTAGATCCTATTGTTAATTTTTCCCTAAATACATGAAAACTTGAAAACTTACATCTTGTATGTAAGAGGCCAATTTTGAGGCTGTTTGGTGGTTTTGAGGCGTTTCCACTTTAGGAATTAAACTTGTTTTGAAACAAACATGAATGGTCAAAAGAATAATGTGAAAAAAGAATTTGAAAAAAAAAACTTAAAACTTTATTTTAATCTAAAACATTTAATTCTCGAAAGGTTTTCTTTAACCTTTGAGGATCCAACAATGTTTGGACAAAAAATCATCATTATTATATAAAATACCATTCGTATAAATTTAAGGTAAAAACAAAACACAAATTCATTCTTCTTCTTCTACCACATCCACCAAACCTCCTCAAACAACACTTCCTGTAAATCCCACCTCAAGTCAAAAATGGAAAAAGACTCCAACTGGCACCATTTGACTCCAAAAAAAAAGAAGAAAAAGAAAAGACTCCAACTGGAAGCGCTGTAAGCCGTTGGTAGAGAACAAAAAGAATGAACCCACACGACCACGAACAGAAATATCTGCAGAGTTCCCAGTCCAACCAACTCACACACTCGACTCGACTCACAAAGGGGCCTGCTCAACCCAACCCAACCCAACGCAGTGAGTGGGGCACGAGCCAATGGGAACGGAACCAACCGGGATTAGGGTTCGCAGTGCAGGGTCGCTTTACCTTTGAGAACGAGGCTTTACAGGCCCCGCCGTTGCCACGGCTCAGGGCTCTCGCGCTACCACACCAAACCCTGGATCATCGCCTCTCTCGCTCGCACAAACCCCCCTCGCATGGTGTGCTTCGCCTCTGCGGACTCGCCTGTGGACCTCCACTTCCCCTGCTCTACGTGCTCGGGCCTTCATCGATTGCGCTCGCGGGCCATGGGCGCCGCCGACACTTGCACAGGTTCCGTCTTCGCTTCTTCTCTTCGAGTGCCTCACTCTAACCCTAACCCTGGCGGGGGATATTCCTCGCAGGCGCAGGCGCATTCGTCGTCCGTTTGAAACTTCCTGTCCACGTTACGTTACAGGTCGTTTTTAACTTTATGTCGTGACCGTGTGGCGTGGTCGGCGAGCGCAGTTATATAAGTAGGATTGCAGTGTATGTTTCTGGTAATATACTTGTGCGCGGGAAGTTTGCCCGAGAGTTAGGTTTAGGGGTACGCAGCAGGTGGTTGTCGTCCTTGTTTCTCTGGTCATTTTTATTTGTTTTTCAAACGTTCGGAGAGCTAGTTTTGGCTTGTAAGATGTTAGTGTTCACTGCGACCTATCGTGGCTGTTTTTGGTGATGTTGTGATGTGTTAGTCTGGTATGCTGACGGATGTGCGTTATCGCGGTTATTGTTCGGTTGTGCAGAATACGAGATCAGAGGTTAGGTTTGAGGAGGTTGGGAGACGTTGAAGAGGAACAGCGATTGTTTCGCGTGGTGCAAAGTAGGGTGTAGGGTGATACCAGGAGGGGCAGCCGTTGTGTGAGAAGAGAAAGAGCGGGTGTTTGATAGAGATATGCCATCAACATGGGCAGAGTCGCCACCCGAAATGGTGGCTACTGATAATGGAGCAGGAGTTAACGGTGGTCGGCCAGCCAGAGCATCGTACGTGCCTCCGCATTTGAGGAACCGTCCCCAGGGTGGACCAGTAGCGGGAGACGGCCAGGGTGCAGTCCCGAGTGTTGAGACGACAGGTTCTTCGAGGGGCGCTCCTGGGGGGCGACCAGCGTGGGGAAACCCGAACGCGGCAGCGGTTGCTGCACCGCAGGCGGAAGCCGGGGGTCCCGGGAAGGCCTCGAACGGGTCTGGTTGGGGAGTGGGAGGAGCGGTGAACCACTCTGCGAGTTGGGGAAACCAGTCGAATGGTAGTGGGAGGAGCTTTGGAGGTGGCGGGCGAGGCCACAGGGGAGGATGGGAGAGGGAGGCAAACCCTTTTGCGAACGACGAGCCGGTTTCGGAGACGATATTCGAAGCAGAGAACACGGGAATCAACTTCGATGCATACGAGGACATCCCTGTGGAGACGAGCGGGCAGGACGTGCCACCTCCGGTGAACACGTTTGCGGAGATCGACCTGGGTCCGGCACTGAACGAGAACATCAGGAGATGCAAGTACACGAAGCCGACGCCGGTGCAGAAGTACGCGATCCCGATAAGTTTGCACGGGCGGGATCTGATGGCGTGCGCGCAGACGGGTTCAGGAAAGACGGCTGCGTTCTGCTTCCCGATCATCGCAGGAATCATGAGGAACACGCCCCCGGGCAGGCCTCGTGGTGGAAGGAAGGCGTTGCCGCTGGCTCTGATATTGTCGCCCACAAGGGAGCTGTCAATGCAGGTGTGGGAGTGGTGCCGGATGGTTATGTTGGCTGGGTGGTTGTGACGTTGGATTTGGCACTTGTAATGTTGGGGGTGGGAGGTGAGCGGTGGCAGAAGGGTGTCGGAGTGAATTGTGTGGACGTTGTGAATCTGACGCGAGTGGATCGTGGTTGTGATGCAGATCAGCGACGAAGCAAAGAAGTTCGCGTATCAGACGGGCATTAGAGTAGTGGTGGCTTACGGGGGTGCTCCTGTCCATAATCAGGTATGTAGCACCTGTTTGTCGAGGGGTGGCGTGGTTTGTGGAATATTTTAGTGTTCAGTTCTTGGAAAATCAATGGTATGTAGTGCCCTGGTTGTGTGTTGGAGCGCTGTGTAGGGCTGGTACTTGGAATTGTTTTGATTGAGTCGGTTCCGTGGGGAGTTATTGATGATGCCGATGTGTGCAGTTCCTTGATGATTCTTGTACTGATGATTGACCGTGCCAGGGTGTAGACAAGAGTTTTGTGTCTGCTGGGTAGGGTTGCGTTGTAGGACTGATGTACGTGGGGTGCTCGCTAAATGTGGTGGTGTGTCGTTTGTGCAGCTTAGAGAAATGGAAAGAGGTGTAGACATTCTAGTGGCAACTCCCGGGCGATTGAGTGACCTGCTGGAGAGGGCTAGAGTGTCGCTATCCATGGTTCGTTACCTGGCGCTGGACGAGGCTGATCGAATGCTGGACATGGGTTTTGAGCCCCAGATTCGTAGAATAGTAGAACAGATGGATATGCCAATGGCTGGTGACCGTCAGACGATGCTTTTCAGTGCCACATTCCCAAGAGAAATTCAGGTACGTTTTCGATGGTCTTTAGATGGTGTTTGGAACTGGACGTATGACGGTGGCCTTTTTTGCGCCTGGTTTGCATGGATGACACCACGGGTCGAGTGGAGCGCGTTTGTGTTGGATGCTGTGATGTGTGACATTCTGACATGTGTTGTATTTGCAGAGGCTGGCATCGGACTTCTTGTCGAACTACATTTTCCTTGCCGTCGGTAGGGTGGGGTCTAGTACGGACCTGATCGTGCAACGGGTGGAGTATGTGCAAGACCCAGATAAGCGAAGCATGCTGATGGACCTGATCCACGCACAGAGCGCGTTGACTCCCCCAGGGCAGCAATCTTTGACGCTAGTGTTCGTGGAGACGAAGAAGGGAGCCGATGCTCTGGAGGACTGGCTGTGTCGCATGGGATTCCCGGCGACGACAATCCACGGCGACCGAAGCCAACAGGTAGGATGATGAGCAGAGTGGGAGTTGTTTGTTTTTCATTTGGTGATGTGCTTGTTGGGATCGTGTTGAGCTTCAGTGTCTTGGTGGTCCAGGGGGCTGTGGCGCGTGCTAGAGAGGGCAATACATGAGCGCCGAAGTTGTTGTTGCATGTTAGAGGGGTTCGTTTACAGGGGTTGAAGTGGAATCGTAAGAGTTTAGACCAGAGGTTTTGGAGGAATTGCCGAGGGCGTCGTCGTCCGCCTGCTTGGGGGTTGTTTGCCGCGTTGCAAAGTGGGGCAGTCGTATGTGTCGGAGTGGGCTGGCGGTTTTTAGTGAATGGGTTGGGTTGTGTTTGCCGATAGGTGTATTTGTATGATGTGGGGGCTGAGCTTCCGCGGTGTTGTTGAATGCAGGAGCGAGAACACGCGCTTCGATCGTTCAGGACGGGGGTGACTCCCATTCTGGTGGCGACGGATGTGGCTGCCCGAGGACTGGATATTCCTCACGTGGCTCACGTGGTGAACTTCGATCTGCCGAGCGACATCGACGACTACGTGCATCGTATCGGTCGTACAGGGCGTGCTGGGAAGAGCGGGGTGGCGACGGCCTTCTTCAACGAGAAGGATCAGTCGCTGGCACGACCACTGTCGGACCTGATGACAGAGTCGAACCAGGAGGTGCCCGGATGGCTGCTGAACTACGCCACTCGCGCGAGCTACGGAGGTGGGGGCAGGAACAGGCGGTCGGGAGGCGGAGGGTCTCGGTTCGGCGGGCGCGACTTCCGTAGGGAGGGCGGCAGAGGAGGCGGTGGCGGAGGGCACCACGGGGGATACGGGGGCGGTGGCGGCGGTTATGGGGGGGGAGGATACGGGGGTGGGAGCAGCGCGTGGGATTAGAGATAGGTTTTGGGTGGCGATGGAGCGTAGATGGTAGGTGGTAAAATTTTGGTAGCTTCAGACACGCCCTGGTCCCCGGGGGAGGGCAGTGCACAGTTTTGCTCACAATTTCTTTCACGGTTCTTTAGACATGATGAGTAGTGCCCCTAAGTTGGTTGTTGGAGGTTGTTGATAGACTGGTCGGCTCTTACTTGGCCGGGTGTATATTAGCGCTCAGTATTTGAGGTAGAGCTGAAGAGTCATGGATAGCCGGGGCGTTGCATTTGTCATGGGGGTCTGTCCCACAATTGTCTGCAAAATGTAGGAGAAGCTACATATGCAAAAGTACACTGGTATCAAAAATTGTTCAGATTGCGTTCTTTCAAATCATGGATGTATCACGAGCTTTGTCGTGGCGATTTTTATTATGACTTGAAGCGGCGCTCTTGCAATAGACGTTGGCTATTTTACCCTCTCGACCTCGGAAGTCTGGTTTAACATCGATATTGAGGGTCTGCTTCGAGAGACTATCCCTTGGAAGCCCCCTATTCGTTGGTGTGACTTCCTGATTTTGTGAATGGCAATGTTTGTTCGTGCAATCGAAGATTATCTCGGAAAATTTTGCCGATGTGAGCATTTGTTCAAGATCGGCTATTCGGGAATAGTGTCACTCAGTTATTCGATGAAGTTGAGATCTCCAGTTGCGACTGAGTTGAGGCTTCAGTTGAAAACTACAATTTCACTTATTTCAAATATTGAGATTTTTTTTTTTCCCGGGTTCAGGTGCCAAATTCTCCACCCGCAGGTGCTTTTGCGAGGAACTATATTCTCATCAATACATTTTGACTAACTAGGAACCGATGATCACAACATCGTTCTCTCGATACCATCAGAATCGTATCCTAGGGGGATAAACTCGGACTGGAAAGGTGCAAAGCTTGGCTTTCTAATTGACTATGGAGCAGAAGAAAACTTGAACAATGGTACTGTGAACTGATCCAGGACAAGCTGGGGCAGCACTCAAGTTGATGGCATTTCGAAATTTCAATATCATGCTTCCTTCTTGCCAAAGGAAAGCACATGGTACTAAAACTCACTGCTCGTAATTAGCGTCTGCTAATTGCTTCCGCCACTTAATTTGATCGCATAGATTTTGCAAATGCCCAGATAGACTGCTAGACGAAACAAGAATCAAGGTAAGTGCTGAATGCTGTCGCCTCCGATACTTCCAGAGTACACACCGGCACCGCTAATATGAATCCATGATCATAGCACTCCTTCACTGCGTCGTGGATGCTCAACATACAAATTTTGTTCAGAAGACGTCACTCACTCATCCCAGCAGAGCGTAACCCTGACGCGCAACTGTGCACGTCTACGCCCGTGTACCCGGCCAGGATCTAGCATATACATGTGTCATGTAGGAAAAATATTCTTGTTGAACTTCCTTGCTGGGTAACTGGTGGTTCGTGATTAATTCTACATTCATTTCGAATGAGCATAATGTCAAATGGTTGGCCAACTCTAAGTCCCATTTAGCCCTAATCTTTCATAGATGATACTCGCTTACTGATCCTTAATTTTTGAATTAATACTAAAAAAAATTTAGGGTCAATTATGGAAATGATCTAGAAGAGTGAAGACCTCATTTTCTAATTCAGTAGAAAATCCATAGATTGTGATATAAGTAATTTTTATGGTTACCTCATTTTGTATTTGTTTCTTCTGTATCCACATTATTTGGATATTTAATAGTGGTCAACTATCCATTTTTCATATATCAAAAAATCATGATCATACCTTTTATCCTTCTGCCTTTCTAATAGTAAAGTTGATTCTCACTACAGAGACACAAAATCAAACAAGTACTGATAACAAATGAACTATTCCGAGTAGCAAGTTAGCAACATAGTGTTCAAAGCCATTACTTATGTGAGAATAATTGCAGGTACTGTAGGTTTTATTAACGCTGTTCGTAGCTTCAAATACCGCATGAACTCAAAACGTTTTCTATCATTAAAATTATCAAGTTTGTGCTAGTGGGATACTACCCAGGGATGAATGAAATTTAATTATCAGCAGTTTGCATAGGAGGTACGATTATAAGCAGTAAGTCCTGATCAACAACTCAGCTACAGCCTGTGGCGGCTGATGGTAATCATGCCAGAGATTTGACTCCTTGAACTGAAAAATAAAATGAAAAGTAAAAAAGAAATATAAATATGCACATAAAGAAAAAAAATCATGATAGGAACTTGCACAATAAGAAAGCTGTCCGTAAATGTTCATGTTTCACAGGAGACGTTTCCTTATGGTAGACTTTACGTTTGAGAAAAGTGCACTTGTGAAAATATTCCAACTAGGTGAAGAATGCAGTAAATACTACCGTCGTCTGTCAGATTATATTTTATGCAAAGGTACAAACATATATCCTACACTACGATAGCATTTTAGAGAACATCACTGAAGAAGGTTTTGAAACACTTACAAATAGAGGGCTGTATTTGTACACAAGCAGTGAAGTATCGGACGATGGTTGACTTCTTGGGTCACGTACGGTATGTAACACATGTACTATTGTCTCATTCCACGCTTGGCCAAGGTCTTAGATCCACAATGCCGCCGTTCAGGAGATAAACTGAGTAGACATACATGCCCTTGCGATGATTGCAAGAAGAGCAGTATGAAAGGCATGACTCTGATCATTTCAGTACAGCAGTTGTAGGGGGCATTGTAGATCTAAGATCTAGTCCAAGCAAGGATTTTCAGGACACTCTCGTTACCCGTGAGTATGTGTTGAACCAATTGCTCGTAAGCTGCGATCGATGTCTGTTTCGAGTCCTGGTTCACAAAGTTCTTGATGATCTGCAGCTGGTTTAAAGCAAACCACACACAGATCAATGTGACTACCATTGCAGCTTGCAGATACTGCATGTGATGCTTTCTAACTTAACATTCAGAATATATATCTCAAGTCACAAAAAAGAACGAAAGATATCAAGTGTGGACACAGATTCATATATTTTGCTGCACAAACTAACTTGTAAAGCCTTGCAGTCTAGAATGAACATGCCCTTAACTAACTGCAACCCCATTCCATTCGAGACTGATGCAGAAGCAGGTCTTGAACGATTTGCCCTATAGCCGACGTGTTATGGAACTATATATATATAAAGGCAAATGACATACCTCCATCACAGGGCATGACCATCGATGTAGACCTAGCCTCCTTGATGGGCATGCACGACTGTCGATCCACACTGCGATGTTAACAAATCGATCAGGCCAGACGATAAACTCGATTCTGACGCCCTTGTCGACCAGAGGCATGGTGTGGGACAGTGTCTGTCATGGGGGATCGCCGGCTCAAACCCAGTATTCAACAGTTCAGGAACGTCGGCGAAAGGGTAGGTAACGGAGAGACTACCAGCGGAACAGCGTCCTTGAAACTTTTGACAACATTTATCAATGCAAAAGCGATCACAACCCACCGTCATGAATGGGACCGGGGGAACGGATGCTTACAGTGTGGAGTTGCATTCACAACATAAAGGTTTGTCCAAAGTGGTATTATAACCATATATGTACCTGAAAATCATTATCAAAGAGGCCTTGGAGCGTAAAGCTTATCATCATCCGAAAGCACCTACGGCGTTCCTAGTTGTGTACGTCAGCCCCTTTCTTTCTGCGCAACCTACAAAACCCAATGGAAGTGAGAAATGGAGACATTTTGAGGAGATCCGGATCACATTCGGCGCATAACCGAATTGTGGGACCCTTTTGCAAGCCCGTACTCGCACAGGAAGAGGGAGTCTTTTTGGTGTTCGAAACATAATTGCGATTGGATAGGCTGCAACAGGATACCAGGGGTAAACTAGTCTCGTTATGATGCGAGTTGTCTGCATGGTCGCCACACTTCCAATGACTGCCACACGGTCAAGTAACGATTTAACTTCGCAGGCTGTTGTCCAAAGTCATAACATGAAATGCAACATCCTACCACTGGGCTACTCGGTTTATATATATATTCCATAGAGTCCACTACTTGTGCTAAGCATTCAACTAGATGGTTGTTAGTACAAGCTGATAATTGACCGGCAGAGATTCGATGAGTCTCTGACTAAGTCTGAACTCTGACCTTTCAAGCTTTGGTCATTTAAAAAGGGCCGCCGTATCCCTGAGTTCGGAAGTTGATAGGTGGACACATGGCGCTTTAAACGGGCATCTCCTCCTGCATGCCTGGCAGTGTCAACCTCGTCAATCAGTATCCAGTGAGGTCATAAATACCTTACAAATGTGACAATCTAGATCTGAATCAAGACCTGTTATAAGGCGAGCAGCAAACTAAAGATGATGATAATGTTTGCCACTGGGTTGTAAATGACTCACAATTAAGGTGGTATTTCTGTGGGCTCTTCAGGTATGACGTATTAGTGTCTTGAAAGAGTGAACGTCGATCACGCTAATTCTGCAGATACACAGAGAATCAGCTTCGTGTGCAAATTATGAGTTGGCCGCGAGTTCACAGGGGGTCAGCCATACTGCATGGTGTCAACTAATGACAATAAATGAAACTTAGACGTCATAGAAAATAAGTGACATACTGTAATTTACGTTGAAACTTATGATAGTATACAGAAGAAAATATTACCTTAAGCCGGACTAAACACACACAAAAGTCTTCAGCAAGAGATTTCGTTCTTTTGTATGATCACACTTCACTGTCTCTTCATCCAGGGGGTCCTGGTGCACATTTGCAATGCTAATGTTGAATAGTACACTTGAAGCACTCTGCACAGAGACGTTCCTTTCCGCTAAAATTCCATTTCAAATCATGTCGCACTTCTGTATACAGCACAACGACAGCACCACGATTCAGAGAAACTGAAAATGGTCTGACAAATTTCCCACATGACTCACACCCAACTCTTGAGAAGTACCTCAGGACCTCAGTAATTAGGCTCAAATAATGACCTCCTCTCATTTGTAGCACCAGTTGAACTGCTGCAAAAGAGAAAGCAATCAACAGTTCATCAGAAACATATATCTAAGAACGTAAATAGGCCGAGTAGGCAAGAGAGTTATGACGATTGCTCAATACGTCAAGTTGACCTAACGACGAATGATCACACTTGCTGTAAATTCAGCCCAGGCGCAGTACATGAATTCCGTGTTACTTTTACGACAATTCAAGAATAAAAATCGAGAAACTTTCATAGCAAGTACAAATTATTGCTTTCAACACAGAGCATTTAACCTATTTCTCAGAATTGCGCAGGCGTTGGTATTTTAACCAAACATACAGAGATTGAACTCAGTTCGGAACAGTGGTCAGTAGCACTGGGTTCGTGATGCTCTAAATCGTCGCCATCGGATTACAGTTCACGCTCTTTCCAACTGCTCGCGAAAGCTCTCGGTATCAGAAAAGAGCCTTGGAAGGAAACGGGTCACTCTTTCAACTTATGCTTCTAACTAGAAGCTGTAGGCTTTTGTTTCAATTAGTCTGTCCCAGGCTACGTTCGTGCCTTCCATAGCGATCAAAGACAGGCTGATCATCGAGGCTAAGTCGACAAGAGGCGCCACAGTCTCTTCGGCACTTGGCGTAGAAAAGAAAGTGAGCTGAGGAATTCTTGTTACTCCAGGTAGGCGGCGGTTGAACAGCTTTCATGTATGAGCCGTTGAAGAAAACAGTATGTTCATTGCACGAGCATCGACGCAGAGAAATCAGCTGATCCACTAGTTAGGAAGTGCTGAACAACCTCGCCGTCGTCAAATGTTTCCAGAGACGCCTCGAAGTTTCATTTGTAGCACCCTCGAAAGCCTCAACTATTCGGTTGTCACAATCCATTCCGCTACCTGGAAGGATCAACAGCTTCGGCAAAAACGTTAGGCCCTAGACGTATGATGAACCGTTGTACCGCCAGCGACTAACCTGCAATACAAAACCACACCACTTACAAATATGAGTTTCCAAACCTTCTCACCTCATACCGTGATGCGAAACGCCACAGCCACAATATCTGCGTCGACCCCAATACACTACACCACTGACTTCGTCACACAGACCATCGAAGACGACCTACTACCTCCTTTACAGAAACGCATCACGCGCACTGCCCACAAACTTGAATCTTCTGAAAGTTCAGGATCGACATGTTCCAGTCTGCACTGAACGACGGCTCAACGTGCGCGACTGCAAACCTAAGTGTAAACATGAAGGTCCAAAGGGCGCACACAGACAAAATGGTTGGGTTGGCTGAACTTCACTCCAGAGCCCGGACGCCGCTGCTGAGAACCGAAAATACGGTCGCCTAGGGCGTATCCACGGGACCGGGACTTAAAAAAAAGAGAAAACAAGTGAGTGGTGGGAGTGTGCCCATGTGATCAGTCTCCATTCAATGAGTCCTGCTTTTTGCACTTACGATACCAGGTTTCCTTCCAGGCGTGTATGCGTAGAAATTATTTGCACTAAGTAAATAATGTGTATTTAACAGAGATGATGAGAATGTACTTGACGTGGTTAATAGAGCGAGCGCTCCTAAAACCCTAGACCTGACCAGTCAGCTCAGTTTCACATGCTCGACCATAGAGACGTTTTTTAATTTTGGCATGCAATGATACTTAACGCCCTGATTTTATTACAGTGCTGACTTGTATATAATCTAGCAGACTATCAGCATTAATTGTGAAAACTGTCATTCTGGTTGAAGCATTCTGGTAAAAATTACAGATAGCTCTTCAGAAGCTGTAAAACCAGAAATGATGACGTACAGGAAGTACGACAAGTCGGACCCGGCTTTTGCGAACGATTGCTTCTGCACTCGCTCCTTAAGCTAAAACTGATGCAAGCACACGCTTCGATCGTTTCTACTTCTGTGAACAGAAAGTAATTTTCCAATGGAACTTCAGCATTTTGCTTCTGTCTAAGATAAATAACCAATAGGCCTGGAGATAAGCCGGCGCATGTTTTAGGGCGCTACTTCATGAGGAAGGTCACAGAATCAGAGACGGGATATGTTTACAAGTGCAAATTATTTTTCGAAGTAGTCTGAAGTTGTACTCAGAACAATCCTTCGGACTTCTCTGCAATCATCCTGAAAGGAGATTGATGAGATCACACATGCATGCCTGTGACCTGACTATGTGACCTGATGAAGGTACGACAGTAGTAATGATGCATAGCACGCATGTTCCATACCACAGTAAAATTCTACACAAAGAATATGTTCTGCAACTAGTATATGGCATTTAAGTACTAGAAGCTACCTCACTTCTTCACACAACAGATCAAGGATAAAAGATAGCTTCAAACTGACTTATAAAAGATCACAGAGCAGGTCGTTCCATCGAAGGCTCTGCACATCTACAGTAGTACTTGATCACAAAAAGGATCATCTTTCTTGCAGACAGGCAGAATTGCTCAAGAAATCAAGACCAGGTCGTTCCATCGAAGGCTCTGCACATCTACAGTAGTACTTGATCACAAAAAGGATCATCTTTCTTGCAGACAGGCAGAATTGCTCAAGAAATCAAGACCAGATCTGGGATAAGCTTCTAGAAATAACATCCATACTTCGCCAAAGGATAACGTCTTCTGTGCAGTAACACTGCAGAAAAACTGTACCTGTGATGAACAAAGGAAAACTTGATTAGAAGCTAACCCACTTCAAGCTTATCAAGCATACCCCGACACTCGTTTGGAAGTATAACAAAATTTGGGAGTAAGTGCAGTAATCAGTTTCTTCTATATTTATGAATCTCAAATATGATCGTTAACTAGAATTCATCAGCAGTGGGCACACTATTTACTACCACAGAATATAAACTGCCTGATGATCTCCATGTGTTGCAGATCTTCGAATCCAGGAATTGCCATCAGTCTGCTTTCTACACTTGGTCTCGCTCTTAGACCTACAATGCCGTGTACAAGACCTTATAAGATTCTTTGCGAGAAGTGAAAACTTCTCATTAAATGAATTGAATTCCATTCTTTTAACCTCACAAGTGATGTTCGTGGCATTGTAGATCTAAGAGCAAGGCCAAGGGTAGATACTCTTCACTTCCTAGTGAGCCTTTGAAGTAGTACATGTACAGATAATTAACCCTTAAATGTCCACTAAGTTTCAAAATACACAGAAATTTGGCCTAACTATGACCAAATTGGTTGTCGTAAATTCATCATCGTGGACGTTTAAGGGTTAATGTTTCTCGCATGTTCTTGAGATCTGTCAAAAAGCTGTCACAATACACGAAACAACAAGAGTGTTATATCCTACTTATACAATATTCGAAAATATTTGACGAAGTTATTCATAACTCAACTTTTATAAGTAAGATCTCTACCAAAACAAAATCACTCGACCACCCTTGTGTGACACATGCTCAAATTTTGCCATCACTGTTATTGGGCCAATCTTGATAATGGATAAAATATGAACAGTTTTTGGTCTTGGTCTATGATCTCCCCATTTGCTTTACTGCAGACTCCTTCTAGTTCTACAGAGAAGTTATAATTAGGAAAACACTTAGAGTCTCAATTTTACTCAATTTTACTCAATTTTACTCCACTCGTCTTTCCCGCTATGCATCAAACAAAACCAAAATCAATTTACCAAATAAAAAAAGGAAAAATAAGGAGAAGAGGAAGAAGAAAAGAAACACTCTCACTGACTGCAGATTGTTGATTGCTAACAAAGACCTGATCCGTCGAAGTTTTTAGATACTCATATTCAAATGTTTATTGAAAAAACACTGAAACGAGGAACGCCAAGACCTACATTGAAACTACAATCGTTCAACATCGAGATACAGTGATCAGTTCAACCCAAAAAGCAAGTTTGCACAACGTCGACCACATTAGCAGAGCCATATCTGGTACGCTACTAACCTTGATAATTTCATCAACAGCAGATAGTTATGTGGCAGTACCGAATCGATCTTAGCTGGTACTCTCGCACGTAACGCTCATCGATCTCTATGTAATTTAAGCTGAGTTGAGCTTGAGGCTATATGTAGCACCTTGTGTAACACCTAATTATGTAGCACCCTGGCTCCGAGATGTCGCCAGCTTGCCTTCCCGCGCCCAACTCCACAGACAACAGGATGAGATACAGCGACAGTGACGACTTCCAAGAGCTTGAGGCCGCAGCTGACCTCGAGCCCCGGCTCAAGCAAGGGAGATGACCAGAGGCGCCAACTCAGGTTTATATGCGAGCCGTCATTCCTGCAACAAGCCCAGCCCCACCACGAAGTGGCGCCATTGGCACCGTCCTCCTGACCTCCCTTGACAGATCAGAGAATAGCCATCCTCCAGCAAATATGGGCACCTCCAGAAGCTAGCCGACTCTTCACTTGAAGGCAAGGTACTTCGCAACGTCCCTTAAGTGTGTTCCTTGAAACAAGTTGAGATATGCCTCAATGCCTCGGTAGCCGAAGGACATGCTCAGTGTCAAATGATATCGCATGCATTATTTCTGCCCAACAAGCGACTCTAAGTTAACCCGAGTGCAGAATAGTTACACCACCGTCCATGCCCCATGCTGATCATTTCATGTAATTAAAGTAAGTTATTACTGTTTCATTTCGAGCACATGATGCTACGACGGATCAATGCTGGCGAGTCACTACGCAGTCTAGACTGTCAGACTGATGCTGTTTATACGATAATTTTATGCCATTGAGACACATTTTTATGTGCCTGATCTTCTCAAGATCGCTTGAGCTGTTGGATCAGGGACAGTGAACATAAACACTATAAAGAAGGAGTAACTCAATCAATAGAGTTACATGTCAAGCAAAGAAGTTACATGTAAATGTAAAGGATATAAGGTAGATGATGAGAACCGGAAGTTTCGCCTAAATTGTCTTCAAATTCATAGGGAACAACACTAATGCTACATTTATCTTGTCACGTTAAAGTTTATGCATCTATAGCTAGCAGGAATAGTCTTGTAGATGTTAAATTGAATGAATATCTAATATATAAAATACAACCAAATCCAATGTAATTTGAAGATAATTCTAATGTGACATGTCTTCATTACAAGTTAGTTGAAGGTAATGTTAGTAAATAGGACATGCTACTTTTCATACCATCTCTAAGATATACATTCTATGAAATTTTAAAATAGCCATTAATAAGTAATTTAATAATCCGTGTTCAAATCTTTTTTAGATCTTATTTGTTTTGCAAATGTCTTGAGTTTATAGCAATTTTGTTGATTTGGATGTTTATTTCTAATTTATCTTTTTTTAAAGATTTTGTATGTAGCCATGATATGTTTAATTGCCTTTGCATGTGTAGCCTAACTGGTATTTTTTTGAAATACTTGCAACTTCAATAGTAGCTTGAATGAATTTTGTAAATATTTGTTTGAATGGTTATTTATCTTCTCATTTGGAGCTCTTGTTGCTCCTTTGATGATGATAATGGTGTTATGTTTCATTGTGTATCTTCAAGCAAGGTTTGTATTTTGATTATTTTCTTTTATCCATTTTAGTGAAAATCTACCCCGAGAATAAGTAACTTCAATGAGAACATGGACAACAAGCCAATTTTTTCTTATTGCAAATCCAAAAACTAGATATGGAGGCTATGCACCAATGAAAATTGTCCATTTCACTGGGCTCCAACCCAAATTTATTTTTGGTTAAAACTTGCCAATTGACATTGTTGGGAGAGACAGTAACAAGCTCTTGGACTCCAATGCCAAGTTGTTGATCTGAATGAATAGTCAAAGAAGTTATTTTGTTTTTATTTTTATTATTAATGAAGTGTGTCTGTTTTTATTAAAATACAAAATCTATCCAACTCAAAAACTTATCTAGTTACAGTCACATTCCTCACGTATGGAGGTATGGAGGTGATATCAATTTTGTCATGAGCTTGTTTATTTCCATTTCGGATCAGGTGGTCACATGGAAAAGACGCTCTTTACCGTGTTCAATGGTCAAGGCTTTTCAACCGAGAGGTAACTTGATGAGAAGGCCAAGACTATTTTAATTGATCTGCAGTTCATTCATGAACTTGGAAATTGCAAAAATCCATGGCCACAAACTCCTGCCATGCTTCCTGACCAAGCAAACTTGGGCAAAGACTGGTGAAAAGGGACGAGCGTAGAATGAGGTAGGAGCTGGAACTGTGACAGCAATGCAAAGTGTCAGAGAGAACCCCATGTTGATTATTCACAGCCAAGAGCTTCCCAAACCAAATAATTCAATATCATATCAATATTGCCTTGGCAACTGAGCTTAAGAGCCATCCATTGTTGGAGGCCCAGAATGCTTTGAACTTGACTGCAAGTCTGCAACATGCAAAAAGTACATGTTCACATGCAACAGGTGTAGGCGTATTGCAGTGCTCCAGAACACGGTTTGGCCCTTCAAAATATTCCCCTCTCAAAACATTCATTCAAAATGATATCTTAACCCCTAAAGGACAATCTGCCACATTTGGGCTTTTTTGGAATTTGGGCAGGTACCTATGAATGCAATTTATATCAGGATTTTCTGAAATTTTTATTGAAGGTGGGCCGTTCGGAGATCTTTGTGTGGGTATTCTTATTTTTCAATTCCGACATCGGGATCAAAAGTTATGAAGGTTTAAGTGTCAAACGCTGCTCGTTGGGCAGCTGCTGAATTGTTCTAAGCCACTATGAATGCAGCAAATTTTGCCCAAAACTGCCCAAAACTGCCCAAAACTGCCAAAATCTGCCCAAAGACTAAACTTTGAAATTCCACCAAAAATTGAGATTTTGATAAATTTCAAAAATAAAAATTTCTATGTATAGAGAAGGCAGTAGAGCATGTTCCCACCGTTCGGATTTTTAATCCAATTTTTTTTCATATGCTATTTTTATTGTCCCAAAACGGCCTTTGTTTGTGAATTTCAGTATACCCCCTAGCGGAAAATGATTTTTTTGGCAACTTTCCACAACTTTTTTGAATATTATTTTCTTAGGACAATTAGATAACTCAGTCTTCTTTGACGTGTATCAAAACCACCAAAATCCATAATGCAAAAAAATGGTTTTTTGGGCCTTCAAAACTCTGCTGTCCCCTTTTTTTGCAGGGGAAAAAAACTTGTTTTTCTACTTTGAACGTTATGATCTTGCAATTGGTGAAGAATGAGTGTGTGAGATTTGGTGGACATGTAGACATAGAAGTTAGCTACAAGATCTTACGGTTAGATGTTCTAAAAAAGACCCCAAGTTTGCAAAATCCACCTTGCTTTGAAGAGGGGCTGTTTTGAGGCAGTTTTGATGAAAAATACCCTCAGAACTTTAGGGGTTAAATTTGAAATAAAGATATCACTTCAAGTTTACTATATACTTGTCAAGTGTTGTTTATACAAAAGTAACGAGTCTAAACATAGATAATTTAGAGTGATCGAAAGAAATGGAGTTTGATGGTTTTCACATTATGCTAGAAGCATACACCATACAATGCATGCATAAATTTAAAAATTTAGTGCAGATTTTATTTTTATTTCATTTCACTATTCTTAGATTGATGCCTTCAATTCCTGCTGCTTGAAGTTCATCTCAAAAGAGTGAATCCAAGAGCTTTTAAAATAAAACCCTTATAAGGGCTTCATTGTTGAACATTGTTGTATAGCTTGTTCACTAAAGAAATTAAATGAAATTGAAACCAATATTATAATCATTCAATTTCTTTAAGAAATTCTCATCAAAATTCATAAAATTTGATTGTGACTCTTGCAATATTGTATGAGTTTCCAATCTTAGAATCATCAAACCTTACTATGATTGTAAATAGTTTTTACAATATTATTGCAAATATTGTAATTTTTTTTAAATGCAAAAAATTAAAGCATAATATTTCAAATGAAACAAAACAAGAAATATAACAATTACATGAAAAAAACAATATATATAAGATCAATCTGCCATAAATATGAAGTTACCTACTAGCATTATAAGATGATTAATTTTCATTACATATAAGCATTTGAACCTTTACAAACTTATATCACAGCTTCTTCAAGACAAGTCAACATTTGAGTTTCTATTTTCTAATATAAAAATAGAAAAGCCAAAATCAGACATCTTGGTCTTCATAGAATAATGCGAGGAAGAGAGACCGCCAAAATCCCACGCATAACAAGGCAAGTGCTGTAGCGGCGTGCCGTGTCTAATCTACCCCCCCCCTCCCCCCTTCTAACCCCACCCACCCCGGCCCTAAAACACGGACGTTGCCACCAGTGCGCCGGACCTCGTATGGCACCCAAATATTCTCCTTATTCACAAGAGCCAACTTATCCTAGAGTTTGCGCTCGACATTGCCTCCCTTCAAACCGAGGTCGCATATTAAACAAAGCAAGTGGTAACAATTACCTTCCTGGAATCGGTCGTAGTAGAACATAGGAAGTAACAATGGATTTCAAAACTGAAAAGCAAGAGTTGAACGCGCGTGGAGCTTTTCTGCCCAACTGGTCTAGATTTTTATTATGTCAAAAGTTTGATTTGTTGATGTCACACAACGTGTCCTCAATATGACCACTTGTAAACTCTCAATTGGTACGGTCACGTTTCAACATTGGCTCCCTACTTTCAATCCCCGACGCCCTTCATGTTTGGTGATCGTCACTTGGATTTGTTTAGAATTAGTTCCTCTGGAGTACATGGACATGGCACGCAATATGGTTAGCTATGTAGGCGAGATCCTAGACACAAACTATAGTAAGCGCTCCAACAAGGACCCTCGATTCTACGTCACAATTGATCTAGTCAAAGGGCAGATTGATGTCAACCTTGCAACTGCCGAGCAGCCATTGCCCCCTTGTGGAAGTGCTGGTAATGTACGAAAACCATGAAGTTTGATGCAAGATATGCTTAACCATCACACAATTGGAACATGATTGCCCAAAGCGACATGCTCAACTTCACAGACAAGTTCGGGTTTGAAAACCGCCTCTTCTTGAACGCGGCGTACTTCCTACCCCTACACTTGCACCTGCACCTTTGTATCCAACAAGCCGCCATTTACCTGATTTAGACTCTGACCAAGATGGCTTCACTTTAGTTTGAAACCGAAAACAGAGAACAAGACGGTACGGCCTTCAAGATGCCGTACTCACCGTAGTGAATTGAAGAACCGTAAACAACGCGCATGTAGGGACTCTACGATGGATTTTGATGATATGGAAGTGGAGATGGCTTTGACATGCCATTTCTCAAAGCCTTGTAATCTAGCTCCTCACTTTGAAGGAGAACATTTGGCCCAACTAGCCCTCCACCTCCACCAATGACGTCTATACACTAGTAGAAATACGGTCCTTAAAGGACTCGTCCGTAATGACTTAAATGGTCAAAAATGACTCATTTTCACTAAATTTGAGTCATTTTGAACCATTTAAGTCATTACGGACGAGTCCCTAAGGA
The DNA here is from genome assembly GCA_014871385.1 of Ceratodon purpureus. Lineage (NCBI taxonomy): Eukaryota > Viridiplantae > Streptophyta > Bryopsida > Pseudoditrichales > Ditrichaceae > Ceratodon > Ceratodon purpureus. The sequence continues at coordinate 2,460,866 of CM026427.1, read as the reverse complement.
CCATATTTCTACTAGTGATAGAATTGTTGCCCCCACCACCTATATCCTACTACATAGGTTTTGTTCTGCTGGACATTTCAAGCCGCCTTCCCACACCTCCCCCGATGCCATCGCCACCTTCACAAGCCACACCTATCCCGATCAACCACCTTGACACGGAAGATGAAGAAGTCTTGGCAATTATGATTGGAATGGACTTAGATGTCTATCTAGAATCGCAAACAATCCATCATCCTCTCCATCAAGTTGAGAACGCTGCTACCAATAGCGCAAAGCGACCAACAACAGCCCCTATACCTTACAGTGGACGTGCCAACCAAATGGCCCATTGCAATCCCCAGCTAGCCAACCTTATGCTCGGCTATGCAAGGTAAGGCATCGCTTGCAACCGTGGTACCATTAAGCCCTAATCAACAAGCCAATCATACGGAGTTGTTACCCCATCCGACTCCTCCCTTACCTAGACCTATAATCACCTTCGAACCGGTCAAATGCATTCTAGCATTGCTCGGGCTATCGATGCCTATTTAGGAGTGGATCTTCTTTAATCCTGCCTCGGACAATGAGGTCGAAGACAATGCCAAATCCGAAGACACTTTTCAAAATGCGAAAGCGACTTGACTCTCAGTCACGCAAGTACGTAGTGGATCTACTCCTGACCTTGGCTCCGTTTCGCCCCCAAGCCCTCTCTTGACGTCCAGTTCCTCCTCCTTCAGCACTTGTCCACGTTGTTGAGGACTACGACAATGAGGGCACTAATTGTCATTTGCAATTAATGACTGAAGAGCTAGCCAACCCTTCACCACCTGCAGACTCTTCCCTCGACATCACCTCTCTACGTGCAGCAAAATTTAAAAGCCTCAGCACACAACCATGGTACTCCCTCTTCTGCACAATTGATAGCCTCTGCCTCGCCTAGATACGACGCATGGGGCATCCGCCGACGACTAGCATCCTCGAGTGTTGAGGGCCCTTTTAAACCCTCGACACTCGGTATTTTACAATGCAAATAAATTCTTACTTTTAACATTTGAGACATGAACAATAAAGCCCCTCTAGCCGCTGCTCCAACATTTCATCCGAGCAATGCAAGTCTTGGAGCACAAGCTCCAAGATTGTGTTGCTCCAGGAGCACAAGCTCTTCAAGGAAGTAGCGAGATCGTTTGGAAAACAACTTTGATCACAAGCAGGGATTTGGACTCAAGATGCAAGTCTAGGCTATAATCACGCTAGCTAGATTGATAGTGCTAGATGCGACGACGGCATCTTCATTCTAGTCGCCGTGGAGCATTAGGGGAAGATTGGGGTCTCCTATGGGCCTTTGGTCGGAATCTGTGCCTAAATTTTTTGCCATGCCCGTACACTTTACTTGTTGGCACCAACTGTGCCAGCAGGTCGCCAAATGCTGCCAGCAGTTGGCATTTGGGGGGTCCAGCCAATCGCTTCCCTTCCCCACCCCACCCCACCCCCCCCCCCCCCATTGGACAATACAAGCAGTAATGACACTGTCATCGACCGTGTGCCCACTGCTGTCACCCCATTGGACAGTACCGGATCCTGTTGTCAGCGGATCCTATTGTCAGCGAATCCTGTTGTCAGCGAGGCGAATTTTGTTGTCAGCGGGCAGGATATCGACCAATGAGATTTCGAAGAGAAGTGTCAGCGGGCAGGAAGCTCACCTAATCCGGGCTGTCTTACAAGGCCCATAGGAGACCTGATTTTTCCCCTAATGTACATCCAATTTGTTGCACAAACTGGAGTAGTGATGAGCAATCGCGTGCAGTGGATAGCCTTGAGCGGGCTGCATGGAGGAGATCTATGCGTCGCAAACATTTATGCACCAAAACAATTCAACGAATGATGCATACTCTGGGAGCTCATGATCGCGGAAATGCCCACAACCTGCTGCTAGATTCTGGCGGGTGACTTCAATATGGTCGAACCTCGCCAGAATAAAATCAATCGATGAAGCCAAATTGTTCCGGCTGGTGAACGCCTCATCTTCAAGGGTTTGAAGCATCATTTCTGCGTCTTTGACAATCCAATATCTTCCAATAGCCTAAAGTTCTCATGAGACAACTCCCAAGGAGATAACGCCTAAATCCTGGCGCAACTAGATAGGTTCTATATCTTTCAAAGTGCTCATGGTGACACCGTTCACACCATCCTCTCATACTTTATCAAGGGGAACAGTGCTTGGAGCGACCATTGCGCAGACGAGTTATCCATTCAACTCGAAGCGGATACCATGAGAAAGAGCAAGTGGAAAATGAACCCCTCCTAGCTAGAGAAAGTCCGGGCATACATTGAATGCATTTGGAAGAACAAGCGCCATGATAAGCCATTTTTCTCCAAGATAAAAGAGGTGACACAATTCTATCGAATGTCTTGTAAAACAAAAGTCCACATCTTCAAGTAGGAAGTACTCTCTCTCAACGCGGCAATTGAAGCTACCTCTCACACTCTCTTTTACAATCCTCTTCACGCTGACAAGCAATCACAGCAAGGCTCTATTTGATAGCACCATAACGACCTTCTTCACTCTTCTGCATTGACAGTTCTCAACCAACGGAGTCACAGCTCTGGCTTGGCCCCTCATCAAATCCAAACTCTTTGCCGCCGCTAAGTCCATGGCTACGGAGAAAAGCCCAAAACCTAATGGCATTGACGTCAAATTCTATATTAAATTATGGCCGCTGACAGGAGGCGAGTTTTCAAGGATGATTTAGTCTTCTTTACAACATGGGGCGGTTCTCAAAGGTTTGAATTGTAGCCTCATCGTCCTTCTCTTCAAAACAAGAGACCAAAAAGACCTTTCCAACTGGCGCCCAATCTTCTTGTTAAACACTTCATATAAGATTATGGCGAAAGAAATTCTACAACGGCTTCAACCAATCTTGTCTAATGTCATTCTAGCAGTGATCAGACCCCATTTTATCTACCCGTTACATCCTCAATAACATCCTTCTCCAACATGAGTTGGTGACGTGGGCCACCAAATCTACGCACGACTTACTTCTATTAAAGCTTGACTTCAAAAAGACTTACGACATTGTGTCTTTGTTCTTTTTGTTTCGTACCATGCAAGCTTTTGGAGTGCCAGAAGAATTCATGACGATGGTGCAGGTGCTCTTTGCAAAGCAGCAACCACTGTCAATGTAAATAGCGGTGAATCCAAAGCCTTTGAGGTGCAGTGCGTTCTCCGTCAAGGATGCCTGCTTGCACTGTATTTGTTCTTCTTTGTCGGTAAAATGCTTGACATTGCTGCCAAAGCAGCATGCAAGCACGTCAGCTTGAAGGAATGCAGCTGCCCGCCAACACGGGGGAACTTCTTATGTTCTAGTTTGCTAACAACACTGACTTTGCCCTCCAAATCACTTATTCAAATATGACTTGTATTAAGGCGTTGTTGGAATCCTTTGGTGAGCCTTCAGGTCTCTACATGAATTGGACTAAAATCGTAGCTTTCTAATTTATCCCCCTCTAATAATTGTAGCGGATGGATCAGTTAGGTTGCCAACTTGTAATTGAACGTCGACTCGCTAAGGTGTTGTAAACACCGTTTGGCATCAATCTTGCGGTGCCTGAAGTAGATACCTTCACAGAGGAGAAAATTGCCCACAAGTTCCGCTATTGGTCATCTATCTACTTATCGTTGGCTGGCAAAGGGACCATTGACAACGCAATTTTGCTATCAACGCTTTGGTATCTCATTGGAATCTAAGATGGTTCTATCAATTGCCTTCGTTGTATTCGAGCCTTGCTACACATTTTTCTTTGGTCTAGGACAATGCACACAAGTCCCTCGCAAGTTTAATAGGTGGATGTGTGCGCCCTCAAGTTGATTTGACGGCTTGAACCTTGTCGATCCTGAAGAGGCCCTACACGCCCTGGCAATGTAGTGGGTGCTCAAGGCCCTCACCCCGAGCACCTCACAACTAGTGCTTGTCCTTTGCTTTTGACATCTCCAATTTAAACCGTAGGAAAAAGACAATTGGTCTCCAGATGCACAATGGATCCTACTGCACCGTTTCCGTGCAACTTGCGGCTCTAGGGTGTATGATCAGATTATCAAAGCATGGTGGAAGATCTCTGATGCTATTGACTGCACTTCACCAAAAAATGACGATGAAGTGTTATCAATAAGACTTTAGTAGTCCACCCATTTTATTGGGAGAAATTTTGAATTCGCACTGGAGAGAGCAACAACACTCTTGCGGGCCAGTTTGCTTCACTTGAGAGACAACTCGGACCCGGTCACGTTGTTGTCCTTCAGTTGGGAGGTCATTCTCCAACAATACGCGTTCTTACGCTATGAAAGCACCGACTATTTGACCATGCACAATTAATTTCTGCAACATTGGTGGATCATGCTCACCTACGTCCGCCAAACCATGTGGCATAATGAGTTCCTTGGAATGTTTCTTACTCCTCACAACAACCTCCTTGACCTCATTTTTAAAACCTCGCGCAATTTCAAGCCTCAACTCCAATCAGGCGACATGTTCCTTGAATTCCTTGTAGCCTGCCCTAGCTATACAGTAGGTGGTAACTTGATGTTTTTCCACGTTGGCTAATAGAATCGGGCCCCATAGCGGAGCTCCTTGGTGGCTTCATGCAACGGATCAGAGTAGTTAGTCCTGGAATTAGACCGAGTCTTTTTGTCAATATCATATCCCGGCTCATTTTCAACAAAGTTTGTTGGTGTTGGGGCTCCTAGGGACCCCTTCTCTTGCACATTGCCCGAAAAGGCGGCAAGCTCTTCTATCCTTGAATTGTCATCACGAAGTCCATCCCTACCAATTGGCATAGGCTACTCCCAAAAACTTTTTGACTAAAGTGGAAGGAACTCTGGACAAAGACCTACCCTCAAAAAGAAGTTGCTTTTTATCTTGAGTGTTTACCACTGCGCCATCGCTCTGAACTCGTGCCAGTCCTTCATTTCCTCCAAACCTCTGCGATGTCCAAAGTTTGTCCAGCCGCGCTTGATGAGATAGTGTTTCATTTGTTCTTCTCATGTCCCGCTGCTCAAATTGCATGGCACTTTGCAAGCTAAGTGTTGTACCTGGCTTTTAAAGTGCCTCGTGACCCAAGCGGTTGGCCTTGTTTTACTTGGAGCAATGCATGTTGGGATCTGCCTTACCTCGGTAACTGAAACTAGTGGCACTAAAGATTTGACAAATCTCTATATATAACTTCCATTACAAGCGATCTACATCTTTTGTTGATTTATTGTTGCTAACAGGTTTAAATTCCAAATAATTATAAACAAATTTTCAATCTTTGAAGAATGAAAATTGCATTCAAAGAATCAAGTTTTATTACCAAATTCCAACCTTAGGACCAAGAAAATTCAAGAAATCATAAAAAAAACACAGTAGAGAAGAAATACATGCTAAAGATCTCATCAAAGATTGCCTAAAAAAGGAAAACAAAGGAAACTGAAAGTGGATTGGCCTTAAGGGGACAAACAACTCGCATGCATGCAGGTGGGTACAATCCGAAGTGAGCGTGAATGGGCGAAGAGTCCAAACGGGAGAAAGGGACAAAGCGCAGATGTATGTGCGGCGTTCACGAGGCCGGAACTCCCCAAAGGCCAGGCTGGTGCCACTTCCGATTCGATGCTGCTCTGCGCACACAAATATCTGCCCCCTTCCCCATGGCTCACAACTCCGGACAGCTCCGGAGATATTTCCTTGTCAGGCAGCACTGGTGCACTGGTGCACTGGTGCACTGGTGGTGGACACTCACACACACTCACTCACTCTCCCAAGTTATCCGATCCTTGTGGTGCACAAGTATTCCACTGCCCAATGTGCCCATCTTCTGACTCATGTCCAAGCCTCATGCCTAGGCCCTATTACTATCCTTCGTACTCAATCTATCATCGCATATATTATATACATGATACGCGTAACAAGTTAGTGCCTTTTCCAACGTCATTACATCGGGTACGTACGTACGTACCTACCTCATGGGCCCTTGAAAATACTTACTCTTCACACAAAGGCTGACACATGGGTCCTTGCTCATCTTCCGAGGAAGTTGGACATGCTGACAGCATGACACACACGCTCAGATTACAGTAAGTGATGTATAATTAGATCGGCATGATCAGCAGTGCACTGCCGACTATTCTACCACTGATGCTCATCACTACTTACCTTCTCTCTCCTCTTACTTGGGCTAGTTGGACGGCGTCAGGTTTCGATGCGCGACGGAGATCGACTGCGCAGTCGTTCTCTCTCTCTCTCGAGGTTGAGTCATTGTGTTTGTTAATCGCCCACCCGTTCAGGTACGAACTACCCGTTGTCCTTCATTTTCACTTCATTAAAATTACTAATGTGTCCACAGGGGGTTTAATATTATGTCCCTGAGGAGGTAGAATGGTGGTCATTTGCATGCTTTCAGTGTTTCTTTACTTTCTTATTAGTTCTGGTGTAGTGAAGAGATTAATAGGCTTAGGGAGGAAGGGAGGAATGAATGTGGGTTAATGGGTTGATGTGCTCGGAGGTTGTGCACATGGGAAGTTGATTCCAAGAGGGATGGGGTGGTGTTGCATGAGCTCTGCATTAGTGGTTATTGATCAGAGAGTTGTGGGATGGTTGGTGTCATCTAACCCTAATTCTGGGGTTTTTATTGGATTGGTGGTACATGGGTCTGTGGGTGTTGTTTTTGCGTGTGATTGTATGGTGAGGCTCATGATGAACCGAAACCAGGTTCTTGCAGCTGGATGATACTCTAGGTTTGCTTTTTTAATATTTGGTGATGTCGTTTTGAGATGATCGGATGGGTGTTCTGGGGTTTAGAGGCGTCAGTGAAGTATCTGTTAATGAAAACCTTGCATTGCCGGTGATGTCTGGAAGATCGCAGTGGGTGTCCGAGTATTGAACTAGGGTCTGGTGTTGGACAGGGTGTTACTCCGATCGACTATGATTCTGTGGATTGAATTTATGCCGGAGATGGATTGCACAAGTGGAGTATGTGAAAAAACGGCTGTCCTACGTTCTAAAACTACATAGGTGATTCTTAATACTGAATACTTTTTTGTCTTTGACCCCTTTTAAAGATCTTATCATGAAAAAGCTGAAAGGCGTTAATTTTGGAGACAAAATTACACTTAACTATAGCATTAGAAAAGATGAAGTTTTTGTCGACAGCTGAGCACAGCTTTCCTAAACCCTAGTTATGTGATATTATGATGTGTTTGCCCTTGCTGTGAAACTGCTTTTCCTGAAAACAATTGAATTCGTATGTTTTCATAGGATAGGGCCTGAGCTCGACATCCATCATGTCCACAAGTAATGATTCATCGAAGGCGGAGCTTAATATTCAAATCCATTCTCCTGTCAGAAGGAACGAAAGCACAAAAGAAAGGCTATTTGGCCGGCAATCTAGTTTTTCCAGCGATAGACTCGATCTTACTTCGAACGATGTCTCCTTTGCAGCTGGCAAGAATACCTGGTGGATATGGGGTGGCTCAAAATATTCTGGCGTTCTTTGCATGGTAATCTCATCGGTTGCCTACAGTTTTATGGGTCTCTTCGTCAAGCTTCTATCAGGTAGAAGCATGCTACACACTGTACAGCCCATAAACTTCCTTTCAAATGTTATGCTAACAATTATCAAAACTTGCTCACTTAATCTGCATATATTGAAATGATAGTGTCGTTTGCCAGTTTAATCAATATATGTTTGTGTCTTGGATATGTGTTGTTCAACTCCAGTGAGCGGAGTCCCATCGTCAGAAACGGTGTTGTGCCGATGTGCTGTCGTAGCAATATTGGCTGGAGCAGGTTTGAAGAAGATGAGACATCCATTACTAGGCAGCCCGAAAGTGAGGCGACTAGTCTTAGCTCGTGCTATCGTGGGTTACTTCGCCCTCTCCACATATTTCTATAGGTGAAGGTTCTGAACCCATGAATTTACTACAACAAAACCGATTTAATCCACATAAATTATTGCTTCTTCTGTCTACTAGGTTGTCTGGACATTTTGCAGTATTGTGGTCTGTCTGAATCCTTATCCTATTTTAAATCCCAAGGTCACACCAGGACTTTGGTGAAATCTGTTACGCTGAGAGTTCTAACAATTAACTGTTTTGGTAGTCTTTAAAATTGGTCGTTTTTGTGATTATGAATTCCTTGAGGTAGGGAGTGAGTCTATGAATTGGTTGAAAATTGTGCAGCATTCAATTGTTACCTTTGCGGGATGCAACTGTGCTCAATTTTACAATGCCTATCTTCACAGCGATTTTGGCAGCTCTTTTACTTAATGAAAGATGGGGCCTGCCTGAAGCTGTAGGTAATTCCACTCAGCTACTCAAGGATATGTGTTTGATGACGTGATGGGTGACAGATACGACGTTCCAGATGTTTACTCGATGTGTTAGTCAAATGCATAAAATCCTTACACAAACATGCTTTAGTTATTGTAACAGATAAGATCAATGACTAAACTACTTCGTCTATTACTGTTCCAATTCTCGGAATTGCAGGGACTTTCTTTGGCTTTTTGGGTGTTGTCCTCGTCTCTCAACCACACTTTATCTTCCCAGGTTTGCTCACCCCTGCAGTGCTTTTGTTATTGTAACAATTTTCATCATGCAATCAGATTTGACCGAAAAACAAAGACGCGTGGTTCATAGAACTATGACGGCTAGCAACCTCCCAAGGAAACCTGTTTACTCTGAGCTAAGAAAAAGTGTATACTACATCATCGAATTAATAGTATTGAAATCTTTTTAAGTGATGGGGCAAATGGAGAGCACATCACTCTCGTTGTATATGACGATTACAAGTATACATCAGAAGATATGCAGTAGTTGAATTGTCGGGCGTATTTATTTATGCCTTGTGCAGCATCTTGTAGAAGGAATCGTCTGGACGGCTTGAAAAGTATTGTCTATGCAGCGTAGCAGATGTGTACCTCGACAGTGTTTCTACAAGCTTTAAGGAACCTAAAAAACAATAAGAGCGTGTACCAATACTTTCAGGTTTTCAGTTGAAAGGAGAGTGTACCTCCATCGGCCAGAGTATTTATTGACATCTAACCATTTGTTTCCGACGTCTGATTAGTACAGGAGGTGAAACGATCAACTCTACAAACACTACCTACGTGGGCATCGTAGCGGCCATATTAGGATCCTCTTTAGGAGCCCTTTCATACATCATTGTGCGAGCAGTTGGTCGTCTGGGTGAACCACCACTGTAAGATATAATTCGTGATTCTTAGCTTTTGGATCATCTGTAGACTTTTTCAATTCAGCTGCTTGGTGCATATTTCGGTTTTGTATTATTGAAGAGAAGTTAGGTGCTACAAAGAGACATTAACTGCCTTCATTTTCTTTCACTGGCGAAGTGGTGCACAAACAGACTGGTTTCTTTTGTATTAAGTCGCAGTAACAGTAACAGTCCATTGTGCGTTTCCGGTGCAGTGTTTGTGTCTTCGCCTTTGCTGCTATGTCTGTGCCGTTTTCTGCAGTGGCTATGTTTTTCCAGGTAGATCTCCAAAGACAAACAGATTGCTTTATTACATTCTAAATTGGAAAATTCATTATTTGGTGGTCTTCTGATTTCCTGCAACTGTGTTCTTTTGTCATTCTTAACTTGTTTTTTCCTCTCCCTAGGGACTGAAAGTTCCAAGTCCTTTGGAGGCAGCTGGGTTGTTGATGGTGGGATTGACAGCATTTACTGCACAGGTTTTGGCTCTAAACTTTGTTAATATCCCACCAGCTCCTTGAAGAAATAATGTTTCTGGAAGTCACTTCAATTGGGTTGATTACTACTTTTGTATTCTCATTCCTTATCGTCCGTTGAACAAGGCTGTTACAGCTAACGCAATAGAAGCACTTCGACCGTCATGAGAAACTGGAAGACTTCTTGAGATGAGCTGATTCAAATTTGAGCATGTGGCAGGTGTTTCTGACACGAGGCTTGCAACTGGAAAATGCAGCTAAAGCCTCAGCACTCCAATATCTTAAGGTACTTTTTGAGATGATACTTAATTGTTAGCAGAATATGTGCATGGATTTTCTCATGCAAGCCAGCTTTCGAAGCGTATTTCCTTTCCGATGTCATTATTAAATTTCTATTGCTGTTTTTGCAGGTAATATGTACTTACTTGCTAGGGGTGGCATTCTTGGGTGAAACTCCATCCCTGGTAAGTTTACTAGGAGCCTTATTCATAGCTGGCAGCGCATTTTCGCTTACACAGAGCAAGGGTTGATAAAATGGAGCAGCTTTCAATACACAATGGGCTAGAGAATTCCCAGTGCATTACGCAGATCCAGCTCAAATTAGTCAGCTGCGCATCTACGGCATACCTCGTGCTTTTCAGAAAGACCTAAATGCCCTCGCGGCCGTACTGTGGTCGCAGCCTATTTGGGCAGCTGATTGCTGGCTCAGATCTCATCTAAAATCTTGAGATTTTTTGTGCAAAGTACTCTTCGCAATACGGACATGGTAATATAATTTTGCAAAGTGGTGATTAGTAAAACAAAAGTATGGGCCTAAGCAGTGCAAAAATCTCAACTCGGGTAGGTGGGGACTCATGGGATAATTTTTTTGGTGACCAGCTAAGATGGGACATGGCAAGGGTACTACCAAAAATAGGATTCTATTGTAAATAATGAGGTGTGTCATTATTCATTTTTTATTGTTTCAACAATCAAATTGCACTGTCAGGTTTCACAGACTATGGGCAACCTAGTGTAGCAAGCTTGTGAGCAGGAAGCACAAGCACTCATTCCACTTTCAGAAAATATTCAATTTTTTCGAAAGATACAATGTTTTTTTTAAAAGTTCAACTTTTTAGTAAAATTTTGATGAAATTACTGTAATTAATAAAAAATATTTATATTAAATTATTTGCAAAATTTTCAATTTCAGAGTAGTTAAAAAAAAAATAGTGAAAATTGCAACTTTTGACATGAGAATTAAATAAAAAGATTTCACAAAATTTTCAAAATACATTCATCAACATTTTATATCTAAATTACAATTCTTTTACAAAAATGGTTAAACTTTGACGATGGTATTGAAAATCTATGTATTGAGGTACCATAGGACGTTCGCAACATCGCAAACATATATTTTGTTTTTTTAAAGTCAAGGTTTGCCATCCAAAAAAAAAATTAGAAAAACATTTGATGCACCCCACTTTAGGTGTAGTGGTTTGAGTCACGGCACACCAATGAGGTGATTGTGAGTTCAAATCTCCATGCCGACATGGTGCGAACTACCATAGTCTACCCAACTATGGTGGAGGGTCTTGAGACCTTCTTGTATGGGTACCCAAAAAGATCATGGAGTAATATGTCGGTTGTCTTCAAGGCACTTAGTGTAGAAAAGTGTTTACCTTCAAAATGGAGGAGTAGCTCTAGATTCATTATCTTTTGTGCAATGGCCATTGGATTAGTGAATAGAATGAACAAACACTATATTCACGTCGGCCCCTTCGAGGCCGGAGTTCTTCTTCTAGAAAAAATTTGGCTTCACACTATTTGAAGAATAACAATTTGTGTTTTAGTAAAAGTAGATGTACCAAAATTGCAATATCGTTTCCATTTTCATCCATTCATGGCGGCTCTTATTTAAATCTAAAAATTGTACAATGATCTTCCTTGAGTACTTTCACTTAAGTTGTTATTGATTATATGTCTTTGCCCACTTGTATAAATCTGCATCTTCTTGTATCTTTATAAGAGTGTAAAAGAAAGTGAGTAAACTATGGCCCCAAAACATCAAAGAGTGGACTTTGCTTTTGTTTCCATTACAAAAAAGAAAAGGGAGAAGGAAATTGAGGAGCTACCACTTTGAACGGTTGTAGGAGTAGAGCCTAGAGACAATCAAAGATACCTTCAAAACAACGAGTGAAGAGATGAAGGAAAATAAAGACAATGTTGTTTAAGCTAAAAAGTGAGAAGATGTAGCATTTAGGGAATTTAAGGAAGGTTAATTGTTCTTACACAAACCAATTTACTGCAACTCTTTGGCCTCTTATTTAGAATGCAATGAAACAATATAGAAGCATTGGAGAAGCATGAAATTTCTTGAGGTTAGCTTATAGAAAGCCAAATGACCGATTTTGTCTACATAACAATTTGTCTAAAAGCTCTATGAGAGAATGGTTTCAGAGGAATGGAGAGGTGAAAGACACATACAAATATTGTGTAGAATTTGGTATTTTTTTGCTAAATCTGCTCTATAGTGTTCAATTTTAAAATCTTGTCCTATTTTGAAGGAAGAAAGAGACTTGCACAATTTTAAAGAGGATGAAAAAAGCACACTACACATTCTTCCACTGAGTTGGTATGATTTTCCGGGCCTTCTCTAGTGCTTCCAATTGAATGGTAAGCTTGGTCATAGCGTTGGTGAGATTCTTCATTATTTGTTTGCCGGAGCTTCTACTTTTTTTTGGACTCTCGGTTCCTTGCCATCCTTCCGGTGGCTGCAAGAGCTAGAACTCCTCCAAAGCAATAGACTAGCCTCACTGGAATCACATTAGCTCTTCAAACCGGAATTCAATTCACTCCGGGATGACTTACTTATTTGTCTTTGGCTAGACCTCCGGGACTTGTGCTCTCCTTGGTACTTGTTCTTGTTAGAGTTCCTAACAACCTTCTCTGATTCTTCACAAGTTTGGGCCAAAGTTATTGCTACCTGGAGGTTTGCTATTTCAACTCTCTGGATATAACGCGCCATGTTTTCTTCTAAGTCTGTCAAAACCACTCTACTTGAATGATATGAGGTGCATTGTAAAAGAGTTTGGACATAAGAGTTTTCATCATATGTCCATATGAACGAATGGAATCACCTTCCTTTTAAACAAGTTTCTTCAATCTGCCGGTGATACCATTGTCTCATCTGAAGTCTTGGAACGTGCATTTGAATAAGGCAGAAAGATTTGGCCAACTAGCCTTCACCGCATCATCTACATCATCAACCACATGAGTGCTTTGCATTTTAGTAGACCCGAGAAGATCCTCAGCATGGTGGCCCAATTTTCTAGGTTTGCCTCAATGGTAACTTTGAAATCCTTGATCCATTTGTCTGGATCTTCGCAACCATCACATCTAAATTTGTTGTATTTTAACCAAGCCATGCCATGGTGTCAGTACCTGAAGAGGATACACCATGGCAAGGTTAAAGTATCCGCTTCTAAGCTTGGTTTGTTTGGAGAAGGTTTACGAAACAAGTAGGAATTAGACATACCTCTCAGCATGCTAATCCATGTAGACCTCCTTATTTCTTGACTTGATCCCTTTCTCATGTAGTGTACCTAGATCAACTCTAAATTTTTCCACATTTTACTACCCACACTTGTAGCTTAGTAAATAGAAATAAAAAGAGACATCACAAACAATAAGCCTTCCATTTCGGACAAGTATATACAAAGGTCTGTCAATCTCTATCTGGTCCCAGTCAAGTCTCGATTACTCAAATCCAACAATTATGTATGAAACACAACCTTACTGCATCAAACATTAGTGCTCAAAAATTTATAAAAGCATTAAAACAAAGAAGATAAAACAACAATCAAACATCAAGATAAGAACTTAACACAACTAGTAGAAATCTCTAGTTGCTTTGCCAAAAATCAAGTCCTAGGCAAGTGGTAAACATTTCTCAAAGTTAACCAGAATTAACCTTAAGCAAGTTCAACCTAACCAACATGTCTCCACGGATTTCTATTGTGTGTTGAACTTTCTACATCTACAAACAATATACACATCCAATACTTCGGTCGACCCGGTAAGGTAGCTTCTTGGATATTGGTCAATAACCACATTGTTTAATTAGAATCTCTTGAACATCAAAGTAGTTCTCTAGTGAGTTTTTATAGTGCCCAGAAAGTTACTACCCTCTGTTCTCCAAGTCCAGAGGCTACAATTTTCCTACGACTTACTTCTAATCCAAGAAGATAAGAAGGTAGTTAGTTCCACTGATACTCACACTTTATCGTTCTGCCAAGAACTTATTCTAGAAACAATCCTAATATAGAGGTCATATATCACTGGTTTCCTCAACCATAACCTCACCTAAGGAATTAAGCAAAAAATGACAAGAATCATTTCAATATGGGCTTATCATCCCGCACAAGCAAAGTAACCACATCTTGGGTATATCATGGAACTTTACTAATGGTAACTTGGTGGAGAGCTCAGAACAATCCAAAGCTCAACTTAGCTGAAATCTCTTCCAAACTACCAAAAGACGGAATAATACCCCCCCCCCCCCCCCCCCCCCTTCTCCCACTGCTCTAAACACTTCCCATTTAATGGATGCCATCATAAATAGCAAGGGGCTTCCCGGATCCCATCCGATGGCCAACTTCTACTCGGTCCAACCAACATAGAAGTTTCAGCTATCCGGGACTTCACTTCACTATGTTAACTCAACCACTTGACTTCACACTTGAACAATTTAGCAAAACACACTATGTATACTTCAACAAATGTTACACTTCTCCACTCATACAAACCAGTATTGGACTGTTATATCACCGCTCTCAGTGAAATGAATCAATCAGAGTCATTATGAGAAGTGGTGGACCTCAAACGGGTATTTAGAATGAACCATTGTCCAAGGTTTCACTGTAGAAAGATGCCATAACAGTCCAACACTGATACAAACCTCACATCTACAAGAAATGAAAGACAAGGCATAAGAAAAGAAAAGAAAAAAAACGAAAGGCACACTTAGGTGGATTCACTCCATCTTATCCCTCTACTTGCACAAGCTCAATATTACTCCAAAGGCAAGTAATGAAGGTAAGAGAAGTCTAGATCCACAAAAGGTAGAAAGTGGCATCTAAAAAGTTAAAGGTGCCAAGTCACTAGTAACTAAACAAGTCAACTCTAAAATTGGAAGACTTCCGGTCCATGGCTAGTAACTTACCTCTCAACAATCACTAGATAGTACTCAAGTGGCAGCAACCGACTGCACAATGGGCCCCATCATCATTGTTACTCTCACCTAGTAATAATCTTTCATTATCTATCAATAACGCAATATAATGAACACATAACAATGAGGTGGATGATCTTCCTTAGTTCAGTCTATGGTGTAATGAGCTAGAAGATCAAAGGCCTCAAAAGATGTGGCATTCGGAGGGATCTTCTCACTATAAGAAAAAACGGTTCCGTTCCAACGGAGTTTCAATGATTTTAACACAAATCTTTATAAACCTATGCCTAGTCACCAAAGTATCAAGGGCGGGGGGACACCTACCCTAGCTTAAAATGAAGGACATAGCTACCTACCTAACCTAAGTTGAAGCTAAGAGCGAGGGTGAAGGGAATCGATCCTTAAACCCCTTGACTTCCAAGTACAGGTCTTAACTACTAAGCCACCACTCCTCACGTGATATATGATAAGTGTGTAAAATTAGTTACTGTAATTTAGTGTAATTATAATATTTTTTAATTATTAAATACAGTAATTACAATAATTAATTCTTGTAAATTAATTACTGTGATTAAAATAATATTAATCACACTAATTTATATTAAAATTGCAGTAATTAAAATTCTTTTGTTGAAATCAATAGATAAATGATCTTCCTTTGTTGAAACCAATACACAAATGTTCACTCTGTTGATTTTAGTAGAACAAATCTCTTAATTTCGCTGTTGTTTTCCAAAAAAATTGAAACTAGCAGAAAATAGTTGATTTTGTATTGGTTTGGAGTGCAATTTTTTGTAGTGAGAGTACCATCTTTTTTACTTTGTTTGAAATGTTTTGGCCCATAACCATGATGAAGGACATTATGGTAAAAACCAACCGTTATGTTAGTAAGGTGGATGCGCAAGGAAATTTATGGGGTGGGTCCACTTGGAAGCATCTAAAGGCGCCTGCATGGTGCATTGCAGGCCTTCCTTACAATCATCATTTATATAAGTATGAGAAAACAACCCAATGTGAGAAGTTATTGGATGGAGAAACCGTCTTTTTTCCATTGTTCAACTATTAATAATCTTATGACTTGAATAAGATTTGAAATCTTCAATAAGTGTTTGCATTTTACTAATTTAGCATTATGTATTGATGGTCCTACATTATTAAGTTGAGATAAGATGGGCTAAGGTCAAAATTCTAATAATGACTAATGTTGGCGCATAATTCTAACCTTTGCCTAATGGACAACTATTTCTCTAATATTGACCTATTTGGAGAATTGGCAAAAACTTGGCAATTATGCAACCGAGACCAATGTTTGGTATAAATGGGTTGGATTGCCTCTTCAATTCAAGGACACAAAGGACTTTAACAAATTGCAGCAAGGTACTTTCGCATGGAGAATGCATTAATCTTGTGGCATCTAAAGTATCATGAAGAAAGACAAGAGGGCAATAGTGCGTCTTTAGCTCATGCTTTACCACCATAGACTTTACTTCTATGCCAATCACCATTGTGCGACGTAGAAATGGTACAATTAGAGAGAATGTACCATATTGTCCTACACATTTAGAGTATACAACATTCAACAGAGGAATTGATGTAGAGGATCAATTGAAGGCTTCATATTCTTGCCAAAATTGCTTTCAAATTGGTTGCAAAGGACTTTCTTTCTTCTTCTAATTTAAATAATTGCGAGTTTGTATCTCTACTACTTGGAAGTAAAAGGGCAAGAACAAATTCAAAGGCCATCAAGATACATTTCAAATTCAAAAGTAATTTCTTTAATGCCCTTACAACTAACTTGCAATCTAGGAGATTTAAAGAAGTGGTCATATGGTCTTCAATGTGCCTAAAATCCATGTTCTAAAGTAGACAAATTTACTAAGGATTTGTGTTGTGTGTTTAGAAAAACAATGCAACTATTTTTGCCAACTTTATAAGATAAATTTATGTGCCTCTACAAATGATGCTTTGAGGGTTTCCATACTCATCATTAAAAGGCCTTCAATTTTTGTTTTTTTTATTTCCTTTCTATTTAATTTCCATTTTTTTTTTTGTAGTGGGATTTTTTTAATATGAATAATCTTAAGAAGCTCAGCAACATCACATTTCATGTGATTAAGCGGAGGTGCAACTCAACAACCAAGTGTTGGAATGTAGAATGAATATTACACTTAAAGCACAGGAGGTCATAGCAAGAGGGGTATGTCAAGAGACGACAACGAGAAGGAGGGGTCAAGTAGAATAGGGCTTAAGCAGTACAACGAAGGTATTACCACAACCGTCTATGTTGCTTTTGATGAGTGAGTGGAGCATAGAGTTGTTGGAGACTCCAAGTTATCACCGCAACGACATCCCGTCACATAGTCGTTGCACTGCACTATGTAGGCTTTTTGTTGGCCTTGCAATGTCAAGGGCCCATATTAGCATTGTCCTTCTCCTAGTATGCTTACCCATGTCCAAGCCCTACACATCAAAATACACGCATTTTGAGAAGGTACTGCTATTTTTTACTAGGCTTCTTTTATTGGGTTACTTTTGCAAAAAATACAATGTATATGTCTTTTATTTGACCCCCTTAAGGACATGCTACACTCATTATCACATGCTCAACTTTGATACATATGCCATCCTATCATGTGCTTTGATACACTATCAACTTCCTCAAGTCAATAAAGTTCAAAACTCAAGGATTATTGAGCACAGAATATTACCATGTTTTCTAGGCAAGGTCCAAAAAGAGAATTTCGGCCCACTTCAAACAGTATAATCTTAGCAATGACAATGAATCAACAATTATATTTTGGTAAATTACTACACGGTCAAGTTAATTATAAGATTCTACGGTCAAAATGTGTTAATTTTGATGTAAATAACAAACTAAGCTAAATTGTAAGAAGGGGTATAAAACCACAATTTTGGGGTTGAAGAAGTGAAGGGCATAAGGTTTGTCAAAGAGAAAACTGCAACCTTCCAAAGATTGAAGTATTTGAAGAGTTTGTTCATTTGAAAGAAATCGAAATCAAGTGCAAATGCCATAAGATAGAGTATTTCCATGAATTTAAGCTATTTAGTATATGTGGAATTGAGAAAATTATCAAATTTTTAATACAAATATAAGTTAGGTCATAAATCACAAATATGATATAATTTCTATTATTTAAGAATTTATGAAAATTTCATGAAAATTTCAAGTACAGCAGCGTAGCCCACTGTAGTTATGAGTAGGCACATGTAACGCAAAGACTGCATCAAAACATGATAGCTTCTTGTAAAATCTTGTAGGACAGGAGTCAGAACCTTCACGGTAATCTCCATATCTACCTTGGTACATCTAAGCATGAGCCAGATAAATTAATACTTATCACTCATTAAAACACTGGCGACCGATCATTTACAAACTAGGTTTTTGCATGGTGCTACACAACGACCAACAGTCACATGGGTACTAGAATGCCTCAAGAACTTCATGGTGATCGAAAAGGGGTCGGCTTTTATGAACATGATGATGTATACATTCCCCAACACATCAAAATGAGTTTTCAATTATGATTTGTCACACAAGAAAACATTCCAATATCACACACACATGTTTATCCCTTTAGTTCCCAAGCGACCAGAAACTAGTAGCTGGTGCATCCAAATCTAAATTTCCGGGGACTGTGAGCACCAAAAGGTATCAGTGCATACATTCCGAACTTCATCAATGTGGGCTTATGTAGGCTTATGTGGGCGTCGGCAATGTGCATCTAATGGAAAAAGAGTTTTTTGATTTGGAATTGTAAAGCTATCAAAATATCTATGTCCAAATCACCAAAATACTCCAAATACCTCAAAATATAGCAAATACTTACAAATACAACATATGTACTATGCAATATTCTTTGTGTTTGGGAGTTTGAATCTTGTTTTTCCTATCGGGATTGTGTTCTCTTGTTCATGTTCCATCAGTGTATACATTCCGAACTTCATCAATGTACCAACTCTTTTCATATTTTGACGTATAAATTTATTATAGAAACTGTATGCAGACCTCATGTGTGGACTTTAAAATTCTTTCAAAAATTGAATAATCATCAAAAGGTGGTATGGAAAATAGTTCCGCACACGTATTGAAGCTGGGAGTCACATCCAAGTTTTTAAAATAAATGAATAAATAAATAAATATATTTGGAATGAAGTTCAACCGAGAGGTTTGTGTACACATTCAATGGCAATGCAAGAATTACTTTGAATACAAATCATAATCTTGCAAATGAAAAATTGGATCTACATAAGCATTTACCAGAATAAGTGAAATTGCAGTAAGCTTACTTTGGTAGGTTGGTTTTCTTTTAAGAAATCCATTAGTGCAAAAATGGCAACCATCAGGAAACACCTCCTGAAAAGTGAGTTTCATGGAAAACTGGTCCGGATTTCATAGAAAACTGGTCTAGGTTTCATAGAAAACTGGTCTAGGCACTAAAGGGTTAAGCACGGATGTCACTCATAGAGATAAACGACTGCCCCCCAGGCCAGTCCGCACAAAAATCGATCAGAAAATTCAAAATCTAAACCTACTACATACAGACCAACAAACAAATAGATAATGCACCCAGAATAACACAAGCCATTGAACATCTCAATTGAAAGAACGCAATCTGAACAATTTTTGATACCAGTGTACTTTTGCATATGTAGCTTCTCCTACATTTTGCAGACAATTGTGGGACAGACCCCCATGACAAATGCAACGCCCCGGCTATCCATGACTCTTCAGCTCTACCTCAAATACTGAGCGCTAATATACACCCGGCCAAGTAAGAGCCGACCAGTCTATCAACAACCTCCAACAACCAACTTAGGGGCACTACTCATCATGTCTAAAGAACCGTGAAAGAAATTGTGAGCAAAACTGTGCACTGCCCTCCCCCGGGGACCAGGGCGTGTCTGAAGCTACCAAAATTTTACCACCTACCATCTACGCTCCGTCGCCACCCAAAACCTATCTCTAATCCCACGCGCTGCTCCCACCCCCGTATCCTCCCCCTCCATAACCGCCGCCACCGCCCCCGTATCCCCCGTGGTGCCCTCCGCCACCGCCTCCTCTGCCGCCCTCCCTACGGAAGTCGCGCCCGCCGAACCGAGACCCTCCGCCTCCCGACCGCCTGTTCCTGCCCCCACCTCCGTAGCTCGCGCGAGTGGCGTAGTTCAGCAGCCATCCGGGCACCTCCTGGTTCGACTCTGTCATCAGGTCCGACAGTGGTCGTGCCAGCGACTGATCCTTCTCGTTGAAGAAGGCCGTCGCCACCCCGCTCTTCCCAGCACGCCCTGTACGACCGATACGATGCACGTAGTCGTCGATGTCACTCGGCAGATCGAAGTTCACCACGTGAGCCACGTGAGGAATATCCAGTCCTCGGGCAGCCACATCCGTCGCCACCAGAATGGGAGTCACCCCCGTCCTGAACGATCGAAGCGCGTGTTCTCGCTCCTGCATTCAACAACACCGCGGAAGCTCAGCCCCCACATCATCCAAATACACCTATCGCCAAACTCAACCCAACCCATTCACTAAAAACCGCCAGCCCACTCCGACACATACGACTGCCCCACTTTGCAACGCGGCAAACAACCCCCAAGCAGGCGGACGACGACGCCCTCGGCAATTCCTCCAAAACCTCTGGTCTAAACTCTTACGATTCCACTTCAACCCCTGTAAACAAACCCCTCTAACATGCAACAACAACTTCGGCGCTCATGTATTGCCCTCTCTAGCACGCGCCACAGCCCCCTGGACCACCAAGACACTGAAGCTCAACACGATCCCAACAAGCACATCACCAAATGAAAAACAAACAACTCCCACTCTGCTCATCATCCTACCTGTTGGCTTCGGTCGCCGTGGATTGTCGTCGCCGGGAATCCCATGCGACACAGCCAGTCCTCCAGAGCATCGGCTCCCTTCTTCGTCTCCACGAACACTAGCGTCAAAGATTGCTGCCCTGGGGGAGTCAACGCGCTCTGTGCGTGGATCAGGTCCATCAGCATGCTTCGCTTATCTGGGTCTTGCACATACTCCACCCGTTGCACGATCAGGTCCGTACTAGACCCCACCCTACCCACGGCAAGGAAAATGTAGTTCGACAAGAAGTCCGATGCCAGCCTCTGCAAATACAACACATGTCAGAATGTCACACATCACAGCATCCAACACAAACGCGCTCCACTCGACCCGTGGTGTCATCCATGCAAACCAGGCGCAAAAAAGGCCACCGTCATACGTCCAGTTCCAAACACCATCTAAAGACCATCGAAAACGTACCTGAATTTCTCTTGGGAATGTGGCACTGAAAAGCATCGTCTGACGGTCACCAGCCATTGGCATATCCATCTGTTCTACTATTCTACGAATCTGGGGCTCAAAACCCATGTCCAGCATTCGATCAGCCTCGTCCAGCGCCAGGTAACGAACCATGGATAGCGACACTCTAGCCCTCTCCAGCAGGTCACTCAATCGCCCGGGAGTTGCCACTAGAATGTCTACACCTCTTTCCATTTCTCTAAGCTGCACAAACGACACACCACCACATTTAGCGAGCACCCCACGTATATCAGTCCTACAACGCAACCCTACCCAGCAGACACAAAACTCTTGTCTACACCCTGGCACGGTCAATCATCAGTACAAGAATCATCAAGGAACTGCACACATCGGCTTCATCAATAACTCCCCACGGAACCGACTCAATCAAAACAATTCCAAGTACCAGCCCTACACAGCGCAACCAGGGCACTACATACCATTGATTTTCCAAGAACTGAACACTAAAATATTCCACAAACCACGCCACCCCTCGACAAACAGATGCTACATACCTGATTATGGACAGGAGCACCCCCGTAAGCCACCACTACTCTAATGCCCGTCTGATACGCGAACTTCTTTGCTTCGTCGCTGATCTGCATCACAACCACGATCCACTCGCGTCAGATTCACAACATCCACACAATTCACTCCGACACCCTTCTGCCACCGCTCACCTCCCACCCCCAACATTGCAAGTGCCAAATCCAACGTCACAACCACCCAGCCAACATAACCATCCGGCACCACTCCCACACCTGCATTGACAGCTCCCTTGTGGGCGACAATATCAGAGCCAGCGGCAACGCCTTCCTTCCACCACGGGGCCTGCCCGGGGGCGTGTTCCTCATGATTCCTGCGATGATCGGGAAGCAGAACGCAGCCGTCTTTCCTGAACCCGTCTGCGCGCACGCCATCAGATCCCGCCCGTGCAAACTTATCGGGATCGCGTACTTCTGCACCGGCGTCGGCTTCGTGTACTTGCATCTCCTGATGTTCTCGTTCAGTGCCGGACCCAGGTCGATCTCCGCAAACGTGTTCACCGGAGGTGGCACGTCCTGCCCGCTCGTCTCCACAGGGATGTCCTCGTATGCATCGAAGTTGATTCCCGTGTTCTCTGCTTCGAATATCGTCTCCGAAACCGGCTCGTCGTTCGCAAAAGGGTTTGCCTCCCTCTCCCATCCTCCCCTGTGGCCTCGCCCGCCACCTCCAAAGCTCCTCCCACTACCATTCGACTGGTTTCCCCAACTCGCAGAGTGGTTCACCGCTCCTCCCACTCCCCAACCAGACCCGTTCGAGGCCTTCCCGGGACCCCCGGCTTCCGCCTGCGGCGCAGCAACCGCTGCCGCGTTCGGGTTTCCCCACGCTGGTCGCCCCCCCGGCGCGCCCCTCGAAGGACCTTTCGACTCAGCACTCGGGACTGCACCCTGGCCGTCTCCCGCTACTGGTCCACCCTGGGGACGGTTCCTCAAATGCGGAGGCACATACGATGCTCTGGCTGGCCGACCACCGTTAACTCCTGCTCCATTATCAGTAGCCACCATTTCGGGTGGCGACTCTGCCCATGTTGATGGCATATCTCTATCAAACACCCGCTCTTACTCTTCTCACGCAACGGCTGCCCCTCCTGGTATCACCCTACACCCTACTTTGCACCACGCGAAACAATCGCTATTCCTCTTCAACGTCTCCCAACCTCCTCAAACCTAACCTCTGATCTCGTCTTCTGCACAACCGAACGATAACCGCGACAACGCACATCCGTCAGCATACCAGACTTACACATCACAACATCACCAAAAACAGCCACGATAGGTCGCAAAGAACCCTACCATCCCACAAGCCGAAACTAGCTCTCGACGCGCTTGGAAAACAAATCAAAAAGACTAGAGAAACAAGGACGTCAACCACCTGCTGCAGCCTTCCCCTAAACCTAACTCTCCGGCATACTTCCCGCGCACAAATAGACATACCCCGCACACCGACCACGCCACACGGTCACAATATAAAGTAAAAAACGACCTGTAACGAGGACAGGAAGTTTCAAACGGACGACGAATGCGCCTGCGCCTGCGAGGAATATCCCCCGACAGGGTTAAGGTTAGAGTCGGGCAATGGAAAAGAAAAAGCAGAGACGGAACCTGTGCAAGTGTCGGCGGCGCCCATGGCCCGCGAGCGCAATCGATGAAGGCCCGAGCACGTAGAGCAGGGGAAGTGGAGGTCCACAGGCGAGTCCGCAGAGGCGAAGCACACCATGCGAGGGGGGTTTGTGCGAGCGAGAGAGGCGATGATCCAGGGTTTGGTGTGGTAGCGCGAGAGCCCTGAGCCGTGGCAACGGCGGGGCCTGTAAAGCCTCGTTCTCAAAGGTAAAGCGACCCTGCACTGCGAACCCTAATCCCGGTTGGTTCCGTTCCCATTGGCTCGTGCCCCACTCACTGCGTTGGGTTGGGTTGAGCAGGCTTTGTGAGTCGAGTTATTTGGTCGAAGTGGGAACTCGGCAGATATTTCTGTTCGTGGTCGTGTGGGTTCATTCCCTTCTGCGCCTTTTTGTTCTCTACCAACGGCTTGCAGTGCTCCCACAGAGTCCCACTTGTACTCTTTTGCCATTTTTGACATGAGGTGGGATTTACAGGGAGTGTTATTTGAGGAGGTTTGGTGGATTGGATGGAGTAAAGTTTTTAAATGAGAATAAATTTGTGTGTTCTTTTCACCTTAGATTTTTATTCATGGTACTTTAAAAATTATTATGTCTTTTAGTTAGAAAAATTGTTTGTTTAACCCCTAATGGACAATCTGCCACATTTGGGCTTTTTTGGAATTTGGTCATGTACATATGAATGCAATTTATATCAGGATTTTCTGAAAGAGAGAGAAACATCGGTCCCCGAAGGGGACCGACGTGAGTGAAGTGTCTGTTCGATCCACCCCCAATCCAATGCCCACAGGACAAAGGTATGGAAGTAAAGATCTACTCCCCCCTTTCGAGAGTAAACACTTTAGTAACCGGTAACCAGAAACGATAAACAAGGGTGAATGGCGCGGGGAATGTGACTGAAGGGGAGGAGGTGCAGAGGGGAGAAGGTGTGGTGGAGGAGGAGGGAAGGGCTTGGGTTATGGAGGGTCGAAGTGTTCAGGGAGGGGTTGGTGGTTTTCAAGGCGGCGTTTGTGGAGGAGGATGGACATGGCGTAGTGGGTGGCAATGGTGTTAATGGTTTTGAAAGTAGTTCGGATAGTAGGCATGGGGATTTGAAAGCTAGTTTCAAGGAGTTTCATGGAGGGGATGTGTGTGGTAGCGCGGGCGCCAGCTGTGATGACTATAAGAGGGTCGACTTTCCAGCCTTGGGCAGTAATGCTGGCAATTAATTGATTGTATTTGTTGATTTTAGCGGCGAGTGTGTCTGGTGAGAAGCGGTCGTTGCAATAAGTGAATTCGATGAATTGGATGGTGAGATTGGGGTCAATTTCTGAAGGAGGGTCGCTTTGGTATGGTAATCCTTTGACGCAGAGTATATCGGGACGAAATCGGGAGTTGCAGTGGCAGCGTTGTGTGCCACATGTGCAGGGTAGTAGCCAGTTAGGAACAGTGTTCTCCGGAGGGGAGTCATTGAAGGTGCCAGCATTCATGCGAATAAAGCTACGGGATTTTTCAGAGGAAACTAGGAGTTTTCTGAGTTCCCAGACTGCTTTATTGTGGCGTTTGACTCGAAGGGCGTGGAGGTGTTGTTGGTTGCATGTGAGTAGAACATGTAGCCATGTATCAGGATGAGGAGAGTTGCAAATGGGGCATGTGATGGAGGGAAATCGTTCCCGTCCAAAGAAGAGTTGTTTGCGGGCCTGGCCCATGTAGGTACCGGTGCGGAATTTGATGAGGCATGATTTTTGTTTATCCGTAATAGCAGGGTTATTCCAAAAATCGTTGGAGAGCTCATTGTCAATGTCTGCATTTCCTGTCCATTTGCAAATGTTGGGTGTTTGTATGGCGAGGAGTTCTAAGTTGTTTTCTCTGTCATAATTGGTGATTTGTTTTTCGAGGACACGGACAGGGCCTTTGTCTGGGACGGAGATCATGGAGGGCCAATAATCTTTTTGAAAATAGTATGGGGTGGCATGGGCATGTTCATAGGCGTGTTCGGCATGTTTATGTTCTTGGAGTGTGCCTTGTTTAGCTAATTTGTCGGCTTCTTCGTTGCCGGAAATGTCAACATGGGCACGGACTTTGTAGAGTGTAATTGGTTGTGTGCGTTGTTGTAGAAGTGTGACCATGGAGGCGAGTGTGACTTGGTCCGGGTGGCTATTGTGTAAGGTAGGGTGTTTGATTTGGGTGTTTAGTAAGTATAGGACATTGAGACAGTCCGTAAATATGTAAGCGGGTTCGTTGGGGAATTGTGTGTTAAGAATTTGCAGTGTTTTGTGGACGGCCAGCATTTCGGCACGAAGTATAGTTTGATGGCCAGGTAGTCTTTCAGAGATGTGGAGGCCTTTAGGACTGTAAATGCCATATCCTGCGGATTCCCTAAGCCATTCACCATTACCAAGTTCTTTAGGGGGTAGAAAGGAGCCATCGGTGTAGTAACTAAATTGAGGGTGGAATTTCAAGGGGAGGTTTGTGCAGTAAGGGGGGAGCGGGGGGGGGAAGGAATGGTGATACGGAGGGATGTGTGGGAGTTGCAGTTTAGACCAACGTTTGCTGGGATTGACGGAGGTATGAGGAGGGGTAGAGGGGGCAATTGCGGTGTGGGGTTGTGGAATTCGGAGGGTAGTGGCTATGTGGTTTAGTTGGAGCAGGGAGGCAGCTGAGCCGAGGGGGGAGAGTTGGTGATGTACGCAGAGGATGCGAAGTGTAGAGAGTTCTTTGCGGTCGAGTTTCAGATCCGGAGGGATGGTAGGTTCGTCATAAGTAATGGTGTCGGCGGCAAAGAGGGCAACAATGTGTGTGTCTGGGAAGGGGCCAGTGTAAGGTTGGAAATTTTGGTACCAATTAGGGTCGGGGGAGGCAATGATGGTTACGTTATTGGAGTCGAGTTTGGCTGCAAGTCGGGCCAGTGGATGGTTTGTTGGAGGTCTGTAGCGGTGTGAGGGTGTGCGTATCCAATTCCGGTCCATTTATGGTCAAATGCTGTGCCAAGGGAGCCAAAAATTTTATCTCTGGAGAAAGGGGAGTAAAATTGAGTGAGTTGGACAGGGCATGTAACGGGGGAGGAGAAGTATGATTTAGTGATGTCAAATGTTGTGATGAGGGAGTCGAGGATAGGGGGTGGTATTGTGAATTGAGCACCTTGAAGGGGGTCATTTTTGGGGATACGATACTTGTATCGTTGGTATAACCAGACAAGTTCTGTTTCGAAGGATTGGGTAGGAGGTTCAAGGCCGTGTGGGGTGTGTTTGGCGAGGTGATATTGGTGCCAGAGCCATTGGAGTCTGGGGAGGGGGATTGTGATGAGGTGGCGGCCGGTGTCTTCGTATAGGTGTGCAACATCAAATTGTGTTTGGATGGTAGGGGTGTCGGTTTCAATGTCATTGTCGGGATTGCAGTCGTTGATAGATACATGGACTAATGGGAGGGTTGTGGCGGGTGTAACAAAGCGAGTGTCACGTGGTTGGGTGGTGGAAAAAGAGGCTTTGAGGATATTAGAGAAATGGATGTGTTGTTGTTTTGTATAATATTGGGAAAGGATGTCAGTGTTATGAGAGCAGATTGTGGCATTGTTCCAAGGGAAAAGAGTGCGGTGTGTAAGCCATTTGTGGTAAGTGGTGTGAGGTGGGGCAAGCCATTGGCATAGATATGCTGTGTCTTGTCTTGTAATTCCATGGGATGCCGTGTATTTGCGATGGTGATGAGCGAGGATGGTATGGATTGGGAAAGTGTGAAGGTTACGGAGGAAATTAGGAGGGGGTGGGGGCTGGAGTGGGATGCGGGGTGGTGGGGGGTGTATGGGGGGGGCGGGTTGGGGGGGTGAGATGTGATGGTCAGGGAGGATGTAAGGGTCTTTGAGAGTGTTGGGGAGGTGATGGTAGGGGCAAGGGTGAGGGCAAGTGGGCTGGCAAGGGGGGTGACAAAATAGTTGTTGGGCAATGTGTAAGGCGCTAACGATGAGTTTGGAGGGAGTGGAGTGGTATCTTTGAAAGTCCTGGGGAGACATAAGGGTGGTGCCGTTGGGGAGGGTGAGTTGGTCGAGTGTGGTGATATTGTGAGCAAGGAGTTTATGGAGAAATTTGTGTGATAAGGCGGGATTAAGTCGATGGAGGGTTGGTGCTGCAGCTAGCCATGCAGTTTCAAGGGGGGAGGAGTGTAGGAGGAAGGAGTGCAGTGTACTTTTGAGGTGGACACCGGCGTGATGTTTGAGGAGGTAAAGCGTTCGGGTAATGGGAGAGCGGATACAATGGTGAGTTTTGATATGGGGAATTTCTTCAGAGCCACCAAATTTGGCTAGGATATGCTGGACGAGACCAAAATAGATTTTACCAAGTCGACCTTTGTCATTGAGGGCGTTTTGTAGTTGTTCGCCAATACATCTTAAGTAAGCATTTTGAAGGGAGAAGGCTTCGAGTCCGAAGAGGTTGTGGGGGAGTTGAGTGAAGATGTTGGATGTGCATTTGGGGAGGCCATAGATTGTTTTATGGAGAGCGATGAGTTTTTTGTCCAGTTTTTTGATAGCTGGGATAGAGTAGGGTACGGCATAGAAACTATAAGCAATGCCGGCACGGATGACCGTGTCTAACATATTAATTTTTTGGCGCAGAGAGGCGGGGGAGGCAGTCAGGGCCTGACATTGTTTGATGACTTTGGCAGTGGTAGTATTAATTTGAGTTTTCCATTTTAGTGAGGGGGCAAGGTTGATGCCGAGGTATGTGTATGGCTCATGTTGGTCGAGGACGGGGATTGATTGGTTACGGAAGTTGATATTAGTTGCCAGTAGTTGGGCTTTGAATGCGAGGGGATTTAGTTTGGATTTGTTTGGGGAGCCGGTGACTGCACATTTGGGAATTCCTAGGTCCATGCCGGCCCATTCACAAAATTTATCTAGTTTGTTGAGTTGAGTTTGTAGTGATGCTAGTTTGTTGGCCATTGCAGCTAAGTCATCAGCGTATGCGGCGGAGGAAATTGTGACTTTGGATGTGCCGAAGGTATAACCATTGTCACCTTGTTGGAGCCATCGAAGGAGGGGTTCAAGGAAGACAATAAAGAGGTAAGGGCTGAGGGTGTCTCCTTGGATTGTGCCTCGGAGGATTGGGATAGGTTCGGTTTTCCCAAAGTGTTCGCCGGAGAAGATAGTTGTGGATTGAGAGTAGATGTTGCCAATAAGGTGGATGGCATCGGTCGGATATCCAAGGTCCTTCATAACTGCTAAGAGTCGGGCGTGATCGATGGAACCGAAAGCATTTTTGAAGTCGATATAGAGGATGTAGATGTCTTGGTTTGTAAAACGGGCGTCTTCGAGGGCAGCAATGAGGAGTTGGAGTTGGCGGGAGGTGCCGCGTTCTGCTTGGAAACCTTCTTGGCTGTCATGGAGAATTTGGTTCCTTTCTCCATATGCTGAGAGAAGAGAGGTGAGGGTACTGGTAAAAAGTTTGTAGATGGTGTTTGCTAGGGCGATGGGTCGATGGTTGGGGAGTTGTGATGGGTTACCTTTCTTGTAGAGTAAGACTGTGAGGCTAGTTTTCCAAGAGGTGGGGATTTGATTTTGTTTGTAGCAGTGTTTGAAGAGTAAAAAGAGGAGTTTGTGAAAACGAGGGGGCATGTTTTTGAGAATGGAGTTGGGGATTCTATCGGGGCCGGGGGCTTTGTTATTTCCCAGGTTTTTAAGGCAAAGGTCATATGTTTCTTGATCAAAGTAGGTGTGAAGGGGGGTGTGAGGATCACCCCGCGAGTCGATTGTAAAGCCCTCGAGGTCATGCCAGGGATATTGGCGAACGAGGCATGTGCAAAGGGGTGGATGGGAGGCAGGGCTGTGGCACGAGGGGACAACGGGGCGGTTGCTGAGGGATTGTTGGATGTGTATTTCACGTGCGATATCCTCAGGGCTAGTGAGGATATGGTTCTGTCTGTCAAGGATGGAATCGAGGGGTGAGGGTTCAGAGTGTTGGAAGACTTTGCGATTAATTTTCTTGGGGCTTTTGTCGTAGAGTTGGCGATATTTGGAGATGGCTTTGTGGATACAGGCGGTGGTGTATTTGGTGGTGATTTTGCGGGCGTTTTTGTTGGCTAGTTTTGCAATAGGAGCAATGGTATTAATCCAAGCGTTGGGGATAGAGTGTGTGAGCGGGGGTGGTGGGATTTGTACATGACGGTGGTTATGGATGGCAGTCATGATGGGGTGGGTGTGCCAATTGGGGTCATTTTTGGCAATATAAATAGCTTTACGAATGAGATGATAGGTATCAAGGTGTTTGTGCCAGTCACGGGCTAGTTTGCGGGGGAGAAAACCCCCTTGTTGTGTGGTTCGAGTGGTGAGATTGGGGAGGGGAGGGGCTTGACAGGTGTTTTCGATGGTCGCAGAAATGTTGTCAACAAGATGGTCAAAGGATTCGCAAGTAGTTGTCCATTGGGCGGGGGTAAGGTGGTCGTGGGTTTCGAGAAGGTGGATGAGTGCATTGATTTGGAGGGAGTTGCCTTCAAAGAATTCGATGTTAAATCTTTCAAGGTTTGTTGGGGGAATGGGGTTCAAAATACGGATTTGAGGAGTGGTAGCGGGGGGTGAAGGACGGGCTAAGAGGGTATTGTGAGGAATGTGGAGGGTGACAGGGTAGTGGTCTGAGTTAAGATTGAGGTGGGTGGAGGTGGTGGAGGAGTAACGGGAGTGGTCGGGTGATTTGATGTAGAAGCCGTCAATTAAACTGGTAGAGGTGTAGTTGTAGCCCCCTTGTCTGGAGAAGGTGGTGTTAGTGGGGATGTATTGGAAATTGAGAGAGTCAGTAAAGCGTTTCCAGAGGTGGTCCTCGTCTTGGGGAGGGGTGTTGGTGTGGTGGTTTTGGTGCCCAAGTAAGGCTATGTCACGGTTGAAGTCACCACATAAGGTGTAGGTGTGATTGGGGTGGGATGCGATGTGGTTGGTAATGGCTGTTTGGATGTGAGGGAGGAGGCGAACGTCTTCGATGTGTGTCGGCATATACATGTGTATGAGGAGCCAGGGTTGAAGGGGGCTGTTGTGGATGCGGATAATCTGGAGGTAAGGAGAAATGTTAGCCGGGGTGGGGAGTTTAGTGATATTGCCCGGAAAGGCGTATTTGTTGTGAATTAGGGTAAGGAGTCCTCCTCGTCCAGGGGTATAGGGCATGCGTTGTTGGATGCATCTTGTAAGTGCATGGGTGTTATTGAAAATAAGTTTGTAGTCAGGGAATAAGTTTTGGATGTATTTCGTGGATTTGGTGGCAGTAAGTTTGGTTTCTTGAATGTGGATGATGGCGGTGTTGTGAGGGGTGTCGGCTAAGAGGCGATGGAGGTTTGGGAGAGCCGTATTTAGTGAGGAGGCGTTCCAAGTGATGATGTTTGTGGCGTGGGTGATGGAGGTAGGAGGGCGTGGTTGTGGAGCAAGGATGGGCGGAAGGGGAGGGGGGTGGGAGTATTCAGGAAGGGGTTCAAAGCAGCGGAGAGATTCGGTGAGGAGGTGTGGAGGTAGGAAAGGGAATTGTCTCTGGAGGTCGGTGAGTGTTGGGGGAGTGGGGTGGCGGTGTATGTAGTTATAAAGTTCTGTGTGAATGGTGTTTTTGGGGTGGACAAGGTCATGGTGGTCAACAAGGAACTTGGTGTAGGGGTGGGCGGTGTGGATGTGGCGTTCGGGAGGGTTGCGGAGGGCGGAAAGGCGGATGAGGATGGTGGTGGTCCAGATGTCGTTGAAGTGGTGGGTGAGGGGTTGGGCAAAGGTGGCATTGCAAATGAGGATGGATGGACTGATAGAGACAACAAAGGCATAGATGAGATGGGAGGGGGGAGAATGTGGTTGAGTTTGAGTATATTGATGGAGGTGGGGAAATGTGGTGATGGTTTGGAGGTGGAGGGGATGGTTAGGAGAAAACAATGGGGAGAAGGAGCTAGCAAGGTATTGATATTCTGGTTGAAACTTGATTGTACTGGGGATAAAGTAAGTTCGAGCGCGTTTTCGGTGTAGAGGGGGGTGTGTTCGAAGAATGTTGGGCATTGGCCCGGGGTTAGTTTCAATGTCTCCACTAAGGAGGAGGAGTAAGGGGCAGTGGGTGATATAAAGGCGGAAGGTGCGGAGTTTTGGGCGGCGTTTGTGTGTATGAGAATAAGTGAAAAAAGTGATGTGGATGGAATAGAAGGGAGGGAAGAGAAGAGGTTGGGGAGGGGGGAGAGCACGGAAACGGGAAGATGGAGGAGGAGGAGGAGGGGGAGGAGGGGGCGGGGGGAGGTAGGAGCAGGTACGAGAGGGAGGTGCATTGGGGTGAGGGAAGTCAGTCAAAGGAAGAGGGGGGGGGTGTGGGGAGATGGAGTAGTGTGTTTTGGACGAGGCCGAGAGGCCGAGTCCACGGTGTTTTGTGGTAAGCCGGATGGTGGGGTGAAGGGAGGGAGAGAGGGAGGGGTGAGAAGGATGGAGGAGGGGTGGGAAGGGAGAAGAGGAACCTTGGGGGAGGGGGGGAGGGCCGTGGAGAAGATGGGGGAGGGTGAGGGGTGGTGAGGAGGGAGGGTAGGGGAAGGGAGGAACTAGTTAAGGTTGGGGTGGAAGTGGAGTATGAGAGGGGGAGGAAAGGAGAGAGTGAGGGAGGGGGAGGAAAGGAGAGAGTGAGGGAGGGGGAGGGGGTAGAAGGAGAGAGTTGTGGCGAGGCCGGTAGGCCGAGGCCGTAGGGAGGGGGAGAAAATGTTGAAAGGAGGGACAAGAGGGGGGGCAAGGGGGGTGGAGAGGGTGGGAAAAAGATGAGGAGGAGAGGGAGGGAGTTGGCAAGGGGAGAGAGAGGGGGGGTTGGTGTGGGGGGGAGGATGATGAGGGAGGGATGGGGAGAAGAGTGGGGGGAGGTGGGAGTGGGGGACAGGAAGTAGAGAAAGATGGAGGGGAGGAGTGGGGGGAGGGTTCTGGGGGAGTGAGGGGGGGAGGAGGTGATGATCGGGTGGAAGAGGAGGGGCCGGGTATAACGGCCGTGGCCGGGGGTCGGCGGGGGGCGGGTAGGAAGACAGGGGCCGGGTGGAAGGCAGGTGTGGGTATGGGGGTATATGGGGTTTGGGGTAGTCCGGGTATTAGAGGGCGGGTGTCGAGGGGGGGCTGGGAAGGAAGGTGGTGGTGTCGGGGAGGAGTGGGGTTTGGGCGAGGTCGGTAGCGGGGGGTGGCGGGGACAGAGATGTAGGCTGGGGTGGTGGTTGTAGAGGAGCGTTAGCAGGGGGGGGGATTTGTGGGGGGCGGAGGAGAATGGGGATGTAGGTGGAGATGCGGGGAAGTTGAGAGAAAATGGGGGGGAGAG
This sequence comes from Ceratodon purpureus, assembly GCA_014871385.1. Classification (NCBI taxonomy): domain Eukaryota; kingdom Viridiplantae; phylum Streptophyta; class Bryopsida; order Pseudoditrichales; family Ditrichaceae; genus Ceratodon; species Ceratodon purpureus. The sequence goes on along the minus strand of CM026427.1, from coordinate 2,428,208 downwards.
TGGCGGAATGGAGATGGAGCGGGGGGAGAAGAGAGGGGTCGAGGGAGGAACGGGCAGATGGGGAGGAGGAGATTGCGGCCGAGACAGGAGGACGAGGAGGAGGGGGAGCGGGGCTGGTGAAGGATGGGGTCGACGGGAGTAAAGTGCAAAGTGATGGGAGGAAGGAGAGAGTTGGGAGGTGATCGCTGATGTCGGTGGCCATGGAAGAGGTAAGTTTATTGAGTCGAAGAGGGATAGGGGAGGAGAGGAGGGTGTCGGATGTTTGTTTGGGGTGGGGCAATCCGGCTTGAATTGAGGGCGTGGGTGTGGGGAAGTGTGGGATTGGGTAGGGGGGGAATTGTGTGGGGGCGGGGGAAAGGGGTGGGCTGTCTGGAATGTTGTATTCAGGCGAGGTGAGGTGTCGGGAGCGTAGGGAGTAGGCGGGGAATTATGTGAGAGAGGGGAGAGGGGGCAAGTAGGTTGGAATTGGAGTTTTGGGGGAGGGGAAATATGGGGGAAGGGGGGGAGAAGGTGGGGCTTGGGTGAGGGAGGGTAGTCAGGCTGGGTGTGGGGGGCGGGGAAGGGAAGTGGGCGCTGAAGATGTTGGGGGTTGAGGTGAGGGGAGGGAGAGAGGAGCGGACATGTGAGTTTCAGAGTGGGGGATCGGAGGTAATGGCAAATTTGTGGGTGGGAGGGTGGGGGCGGCGGGTGGGATGGGCACGGAGCAGGGAGAGGAGGAACAGAGGTGAATCGCGAGGGCAAGGGGGAAGGGGCTGCAAGGAGGAGATGCTGCGGCGGGATAGGGAGGAGGGCAGGTACGTGGGCGGGGCCAGGGTTTGTTGCAGGGAGTGGGAGAGGGGGACTCGGTAGGGGGGGGTTGTGTGTACGCGGAGGTGTTGTGGGATGAGGTAGAGAGAGTGGGAGGGGTGGGTTGAGAGAAAATGGAGACATAGTGTGGGAGGAAGCAAAAAACGTCGTTTTATTAGATAATAGAGAGCACAGAGGGAGTGGGTGTGTGACAGACACCGTACTCAAGCCGGGAACATGAGTGACATTGTGCAGAAAGAGATGCAAGGGAAGAAGGAGCAGGAAGGAGAGATATCGAAGGAGACTCATCATGGAGGGGGGGGTATGGCGGAGAAGGAAGGGGTTGAGAGGGGGCCCTCGGCTGGCCCAGAGTTCAATGCCGTGAAGATGCCGCTCATGTTGTCACTATATGCCCGTGAAGCCGAGGTAAGCATCTGAAGTTGGTGGCGTAGGTCGTTGTGGTGTGTCTGCTGTTGAGCAAGGGTTTGGGCTGTGGCTGATTCAAGGCGCTGTGTGGTATGCAGGTTGATGTCGCCACCGAGAGTGCTGAGGTGGGAGCGGATGCGGCCTTCCGCGGCTTGGATGGAAGCTTCAATCTGCGAGAGCTGGGGGATGGGCGGGGATTCGTTCTTCAGTGCGGTAAGGGCTTCTTCAATGACTTCACGGGTAGGTTTGTGGTCATGGGCGCGTGCTGCAGCGGGGGGGTGGCTACCAGCGAGGCTCTTAGTGTGAGGGAGGAAGTCTATTAATTTTCCTAGGCATGGAACACCCTTACGGTGACACCAATGTGTATAGACTGCGGCGTTGAGACAGCGGATGGTTGCAATTCCATCATGTCGACCCATAACATCGCCTTCAGCTCTGTTGTAGGTAACAGAGAGGACATTCTTCGGGGCAAGCAGCTTGTGGAGGGCCGTGGTAATCTGGAGCTGTGAGTACTCCACGGGGAGGCCGCGTACGAGGATGGAGGTAGACAGGGCTTCGGGAGCATTGGGGTGGGCGGTGTGATCAGTAGAAGTGGAGGAGATGAGAAGGCGATGTCCATCGAAGATGATGGGAGTTGAAAGGAGGTAGGTTTTGGTAGCCTCAGAGGCTACGGTGATGTCGGCCGTTTCCAATTCCTTGGTGCGCTTTGAAACCCCAATGAACTCGAGGTTCGCCCCAGCAAGGTAGCCGTGACGGGTGAGTTCGCCAAGCAGCTGTCGGGAAGAATATCGGGCGAGGATGGGGCTTTGGAGGTGGAGGCGTCGGTTTGCTGCAGTGGAGGGAAAGTCGAATCCCTTTTCGACTTTGCCAACAACGTAAGTAAGGTCCTGTAATTGAAGGGTGAAGAGTCGGGTACCCTGTAAGAGAGCTAGGCCGTCGATGGTGGGATTCAGGAGGTCGACTTTGAGGAAGCCCAGCCAGTGTTTCGTCTGGGGATGGATGAGGGCGGAGACAGGCTCCCGGAAGCGGTTGGCGAGGGCGATTCCCATAGATTCGAAGCGGGCGAGGGCGGCAGCCTGGACATCTTGCTTGTTCATCTCATGATAGCCATGGTCGAAACGTATAACAATCTGGTGAGTATGTGAGAGGCCAGTAGAGGGATCAATTTGGATACCAAAAGGAATTTGAGTTAGGTGATAGAATTGACCTGGTAGTTGATCGGGTCTGGATGCAGGGAAGAGTTGCTGCGGTACGTGAGGGAAGGCGTGTCGACAAGAATAAAATTCTTGAACTTCCGAATCAGGCATGTGGGAGAGGTTCAGACCGGCGGCCTCGGTGGTTGCAAATTCAGGTACGCCCATTTGGGAGTTGAGGTGTTCATGCACAGAAAATGACAGCCAGAGGTGGGAGACAAAATGGGAGTAGTTAGGAGGTGTTACCGTATGGGTGTGGGCCTGAGCGGGGGTGGGATCTGGCGCAGGTGGTTGGGCAGCAGGTACGGTTGGAGCAGTATGAGGAGAAGGAGCCAGGGCGAGGGGGGGAGGATTGGAGTGGGCGAGAGAGGGAGGGGTGGAGTGATGGGAGGGAGGGGTGGTGTAGGAGATGGAGTGTTGGGAAGTGTGGGCAGCCTGCGAGCCTTCGCTCTCAGAATCTTCCTGAAGAAGACGGCGGCGGCGGCGGGAGCGAGTCGTGGGAGTAGATTGGGTATCTGGGTTGGTGGCCGGGGTAGGATTGCATCCTTCCGGCCAATCGCGGATGCCAATGGGGCCACCGGGTTCGGGGTCCATGGGGAAGGTAGATGGGCCTGCCATAGGGGATGTAGAGGGGCCGGGGAGGTCGAGGCTGGCAGCCTTGCTGCTCGAACGCTTGGCAAATCGCTTGTGAGTGCGGGAGGGAAGCTGGGAGTCCTGGGAGGCGGAAATGCGACGAACGACTGACTTTACGCGCGCCATGTCATGGTGAGGCGGGGGCCGAGCTGTGAACAAGGAGCAAGTAAGTGTTAATGCAGATAAAGGGGGAGAGGGGTGAAGAGAGGGGGGGTGGGGGTGATGAGGAATGTACCTTGGTGAAAGAGGGAATGTGAGGGGGGGGGTGCGGTATTTACAGGGGTGCGAGGGATGGAAGTTGCGGGGGGGGGGACGTACAAGGGGCAGGGGGGGTGAGCGGTGGGGGGAGGGGGACTGGGAGTTGCGGTGGCGGGGGGAGGCAAGGGGGGGTGGGGGTGGTGGGAGAGGGTGCGGGAGGAGCGGGAGGGGGGAAGAGTGGAGGGCTGGGGGTGAGTGGGGATGGGGGCGGTGAGGTGAGCAGTGAAGGAGGGGAGGAAGGAGCGGGGACTGGTGTGCCAACGGTGAGGGGGGGGGGCCAAGGGGAGATGGACAGGGAGGGGTGAGGACCAGACTGGGAGTGAGGTGGGATTGTGCGGGATTTGGGCGGTGGGAGGGGTGAAGGTTGGGGGGAGACTGAGAGTGGAAGCGGGAAATTAGGGGGGGGGGAGTTTTGGGGGAGAAGGGGGTATGGGGCAGAGAGGGATCCGGGGGTGAGGGGGACAGGGGGGAGATGCGGGGTGGGGGATGATGGGGGATGAGGGTGGGAGAGCGGGGGATGAGAAATCTGGGGAGGGGGGGGGGGGGGGGGGGGGGCGGGGGGCGGAAGGAGTTGGTCGGGAAGTAAAGGGGTACGGGGTGGCGAGGCAGTGTCGGACATGAGAAATGGTGGGGAGCAGGGAAAAATTGTGTATGCGAGAAAGCGAAATGGCATGTGCGAATACTGAAGTGATGCGGAAGTGATGTGTAGGAGGAAGGGCAAGAAATTGCGAAAACAGTGGGGTGGGAGATATGGTGGAACAGGGGGAGGTGTGTGAGAAGTTGTACGAATTTTAAAAAATGGTTGGGGGGGTTGAGTTGATTCATGAAAAATGAATGGATTGGTGGTAAGAGTTTTAAAAGTGGTGGCAAGGTGAGTTCGTAAGACAACAAAATGGTGTGGAAATTTGTGGAAAAAATGCGAAAAGGAATGATGTGAAGAAGTGTGAAATGCGGTTGATACAGTGGGATGAGGGGCCAGGGGGAAGGTGGGGAGGTGAGGGAAAGAGTTGGAGAATTTTAAGAAAGATTGGTGGGATGCATGGGAGGAGATTGTGGGGGTGGTGGGGGACAAAATCGGGATGGAGAGGAAAGAGACTGGGGGGCAAGGTGGAAGGTGTGAAGGTGGGGGGAAAGGATGGGGGAATGATGTGTAGGAGTGCGCTGAGTCAGGGGGGAGCGGGGCAGGAAAGGAGAGGAGGAAATGCGAGGGGTGCGTGTAAAAGTGCAGGAGATTGGAGGGGGGCAAAGGGGGAAGGAGAGGTTGGTTCAGGGAACGGTTGTGTGTGGGGGGGGGGGGGTGGGGTGGGGAAGTGGAAGGTGGTAGGAGAAGGGAGGGGAGGGGTGAGAAAGAGGTGACAAGGTAGAACAGGTGAGTGCGAAAGGTGTGTGGAGTTTGGGGGAGGGTAAGGGGGGGTGCAGAGAGAGGAAATGTGTAGAGAAGGAGCAATGGAGGTGTAAGTGGGGGGAGGGGGTGGCAGGAACGTGGGGGATGGGGAAGCGGGGAGGAGCCCGGGGTATGGCGTCGGAGGCCTGATTGAAGGGCAGAATGCGCCATCGGTGCTCAGTCCTTAGCTTGGCCGCAGCGTGGGGGAGGGACCAGGGACGATGCCGGAGGGGAGGCCACCGAGGAGGTGGTGCTGGCGCAGGGGTGCGGTCGTCGGGGAAGAGCAGGGTGGTGGAGCAACGAAGGGGCGCGGCGGGACGTGGAGGAGACACCTTGGGGCGAGACGGAATGTCGAAGAAGGGCAGGGCTGTAGCAGCGTGCGGCGCAGCATGGCGGCTGGAGGAAGCTGTTGGAGCAGGCGGATGGAGGGCCAGAAGGCTGGAGGGGCAAGCATGACGGGGGGAGTAGAGGAGGCTTGCGAGGCAGAGGAGCACAGCGAGATGGAGAGTGCAGGTTGCAGGGAGGGAGCAGCGGGGAGGAGGCGGAGACGCCATAGCTAGGAATTTAGGCTAAGTCCCAGAGTCCATGTAATCGGATTAGTCGGAGCTCAAAAGCTCCAGACTCGCGTGCTGAGGATTCTCCAGTGCTCCATTTACATGATACCGATTTTCTGAAATTTTTATTGAAGGTGGGCCGTTTGGATGTCTTCGTGTGGGTATTTTTATTTTTCAATTCCAACATCGGAATCAAAAGTTATGAAGGCTTAAGTGTCAAACGCTGCTCGTTGGGCAGCTGCTGAATTTTTCTAAGCCACTGTGAATGCAGCAAATTCTGCCCAAAACTGCCCAAAACTGCCCAAATCTGCCCAAAGACGAAACTTTGAAATTCCACCAAAAATTGAGATTTTGATATTTTTCAAAAATAAAAATTTCTATGTATAGAGAAGGCAGTAAAGCATGTTCCCACCGTTCGGATTTTTAATCCAAAGTTTTTTCATATGCTATTTTTATTGTCCAAAAACAACCTTTGTTTGAGAATTTCAGTATACCCCCTAGCGGAAAATGATTTTTTTGGGCAACTTTCCACAACTTTTCTGAATATAATTTTCTTAGTACAATTAGCTAACTCAGTCTTCTTTGACTTGCATCAAAACCACCAAAATCCATAATGCAAAAAATGGTTTTTTGGGCCTTCAAAACTTTGCTGTCCCCTTTTTTTGCAGGGAAAAAAAACTTGTTTTTAAACTTTGAACGTTATGATCTTGCAATCGGTGAAGAATAAGTGTGTGAGATTTGGTGGACATGTAGACATAGAAGTTAGCTACAAGGTCTTACGGTTAGATGTTCTAAAAAAGACCCCAAGTTTGCAAAATCCACCTTGCTTTGAAGAGGGGCTGTTTTGAGGCAGTTTTGATGAAAAATACCCTCAGAACTTTAGGGGTTAAAAAGAGGTTCAATAACCCTTGAGTAGCAAAATGTTTGACAAATTTTTAATAGAATTAAGTAGGTGAGACAAAAATATTGAATTTCCATGAATTGATATATTAGTATACATATATATTTTAGATCAAAACGAAATAATATTTTTAAAGAATTCCATTAACCATGTAATAGCAATTTTTACTTATAGATTTAAATTCAATCAATTAGACTCATTTTTATTAGTTGGTAATTTAAATTATACAAATATGTTATTAACAAATTTTTAAAACTATAGAAGACCCAAAAATGTCTATGTAATTTACAATTATTGATTTTTTATTTGAATTCACCCATAACAAATGACAAGTGCATTTAAATTTAATTAATTTAATGAAACTTGATTCTAACAAGATTTTGTAGTTTTATTTGAATTCAAATTGTTCATCTTAATTTTTATGATTTCATGACCAAAATATTTTTTTAATTTTTTAAAATTTAATTAAATATTTAAACTAAAAGAGTTTTATTGTATTCAAAACTTAGATAGTATCTTTACAAAGGTTACTAGAATTTTTAAATTTTATATTTTAAAAAATTAATTATCATCAATTCTAATTTTTTATAAAGAAGTTTGATTATCTCCATTTCATATCTTTCATTATCTATGTGTTATGTAAAACTTTATTTACTTTATGTTCTTGTTATATTCACGTTTTTTATAAATAAAATTGATTATCATCATTTCAAATCATTAATTATTTATATGTTTCAAAGTAAAAATATATGTCTAGTACATGTGTCATTTTTACACAAATTTGTCCCATCTTTAAGTTATATTTTTTTATTTTGAGGTATCATAAACTTCATTGATAAGATGGAGACCTCCAAAAGCACCATAGCCTTGGCGTTAATAAGTCATATCACATCTACATTTGGAGTTTTCTTCTGAATAATAATGAAGGCTCAGCTACAACGTGGTTGTTGCTAAGTGCCTAATTTTGGCAGGAATCAATGTTGCAATGCTCATCATGATCATCGTTGAACTTTGAAAAACTTATTATAAATGCAATTTTTTTTTTGTGGTAAACCAAAGAGACTTATTAGAGCCTTCCATAGAGTATCCAAATAGTAATTTTATGAATCGTATAGTAATTAAACGTTTTTGTATACATATATGCCATAAAATTTATTTAAATGTTTATAAAAATTTATTATATACTTTGATTGATTTTTTAATGGTGGTTTCAAATATCATGAAACTAATCACAATACAAGTATAATTTTTAATATGTAAAAAATATTTATGTAATTCATAATAATTAAGTATATTATTTTAATTAGCTCCTTGATGAGTTTCTAATGACTTATTTCTAGCGTCCACTCTCATCTTGCCAACTCATTAAAATTCAAGTGAGTTTGGGGCCCTCATGTGGGGTCTTCTTTGTATGGTGGTCCCGACGATGATATCTAGTGGTCTTTCAAGTGGTCCTCAAATGTGCTCTGAACACCCCTACTTTTGAGACTTTCTGGCAGTTTTGAGGCTGGTCCACTTTAGGGGTTAATTACCTTACTATACTTCTATACCAAGGCACAAAAGACAAAGACCTATGGCCCTAAATCTATGAAACTATGGCCCTAAATCTATGAAACTATGGCCCTAAATCTATGAAACTATGGCCCTAAATCTATGAAACTATGGCCCTAAACTTGTTGCTGTACTTCGCCGAGGCCACTTAGGAACTCACAGAGTTCACGGCCAAACACAGTTTCCGCTTCCTTCTTTCCTACATAGCCTAAAAGTATGAGCCATTATATGAAAAAAAAAAAAAGTTATTTTAATCATTAATCAATTGTTATGATTGAAAATTTGAGGTCTTTGAGCTTAACATGACCTTATTTTTTTATTATATTCAAAGATTATTATTAACTATGGTAGTTGAAAAAGTGGATATTTTTTAATGTTCATCTAACCAAATCGGTTATCGATACAAACATAACAAACATTCAAAAATTGATATCTCAAAAGAGATATTTTAACTTCTTCGATTTTACAACAATAACTAACAGTAATTATAGGAATTCAATTAGATGGGAGAGGGTAATGTACCTACAAACCTATCCGTGGCGGTAACTAGTCCCCCGAATCTATTGTTCTGGGTGGATAAAGTAATTCTACAACTCTTTAATACATCAATACTATCAAAAATATTGATTTGTAAAATTAAATTATTTTATTATTTTCTTTAAAGTATATATTTTTAGGGTTGATAAGAAATATCATTAATTTGTTATAGTTTTTGTAAAATTCATAAAATATGAAATCATATGTTTAAGTGATCAATAATTGTCTTTATTATTACATTATGAATAATAATTTTGATTGATATAAAATAAATGATTATTAAATTTTAGTTAATTTTTTTTTTATGAAATTGGATTTAGATAAGTCGAAAAATTGTTCAAGTAAATTTGAAGTAGCAACTAAATAGAACTTAATTCACACTTTGTATATATTGTTGTAGAAAGGAAAAATATTGATTCATTAGTTTGCTACTTGTTTTATTTATAGTTTTTTCATTATATTGAGTAAATTTTTTGTTTATATATCACAAAAATACAAAATTTATTGATAAATTCAGCTTTAAATAAATACAAAAATGAATGTGTAATACCAATATTTCACATTAGATTAATATTATCTAATTTTAATTATATTTAATACAAACTAAATTATGCGGCAAACTATCTGCCACCGCAAATCATTGAGGCCTACAATGCTAATACATTGAATTTTTATAAACCGTTATAATTTTATGATTGAAAAATATACTCATACATCTAGTCTTTAGAGTAATTTTGCATTAAGAATGTAATCATAGCTTTCAAGTAATTTAGATTATACTATATGTATACTTTATTTTTAATTTAATAAATATAAAAATATAAAAGAATTTTATTTTATCAAAAAAAATATATCATAAACAAAATGTCTACCTATCCATTAAATTGTGGATCAAAAGCAATTTCCACAAAAATCTTGTACAAAATCTAATTTATGTGTCTTTTAGAATAGACAATTTTTTTTTTATTGTTTGAAGGTTATTTGTATGTGATTTAAAATTCTTCAATCATATGAAATGTATCTTTTAGCAACATCTTTTAATTATTACATGCTTTGAATATCTTCATACAATATACATTATAAAGTTGTTTATAATTATTTTTGAAATATAAAATTTGAACAAAATACTACTCCTGATAGTCAGTGCAAAGATATTTTGGTACATTATAGATTTTTTAAATATTGTGTGCGTATTATCAAAAAATTCACATTTTAACATGAATTTGCTTGGGTATTGTAAGCGTCAATGATTTGTGATGGCCTATAGACCACCGCATAATCTAATAGTTATGAATAAATAAATAAATTCTAATGTGCTAAAGTATTTTTTTATTGACTATCATTTTTTATGTTTTAATTTTATCATTTGCTTGGATATTTGTGCTTCTTTCATCTTCTGTAAGTCCAGGAAGCCTTGAGAATCTTGCAAGCCAGTCCGGCTTCGGCTTCATCAGAAACATTTAAAGACCTGCACACACAAAAGCTAAAGCGTTTCCACAAGCCGAATCATCTCATAATCAAACATTATCTGAAGAAACTTCTGCCATGAATACTAGTACGTAAAGGGAAACCAAGAAACACAAGAACCCGAGAGCTTGAAGGAACCCAGCAAAAAAACCCGCACCAGACCAAGAAGAACCCTAAACCGTTTGCTTCCAAGAAGAAGAAGTTTGCTCACCTAGGTGCACTGTTTCAACCCTAACTATGACAAAGACAAAGACAAAACCTAAACCCTTGTAAGTCAGCCTCAAACATGTCATGACAGTCGAATACAAGCTACGAGGATATCAGGCACGAATACCAGGGGCATGAGCTTGTAAGAATACACGCTTCAGGGCTGCGACAACCGTAGTGTCCGCAAGTTCTTCGAAGAAGAACTGCTCTGGGTTCCTGTGAGAAAGAAGATCCGCATATATTGTGCCTCTTTCAACTTCTGTAAGTCCAGGAAGCCTTGAGAATCTCGCAAGCCAGTCCGGCTTCGGCTTCATCAGAAAGAGTTAAAGACCCGCACACACAAAAGCTAAAGCGTTTCGACAAGCCGAATCCGAAACCTATATCGACAGGCACAATAACATATCGCCTCCCGACTTCTCGCAACAATTGCAGACGGCGCACCACAACAATCTGCAGCAAGTGGTTCCGAAAGAGAAATTAGGGGACCTTTGGAGAAGGAAAAAAGACAGAAACGACAACAATATACCCTACGAAACGAGAACAACCACAACGACGTCCGAAGATCGAATGTCATAATCCAAAGAATCTTTGAGGCCGCCATGAAAAATTTACCTTTCCAAAGTCGAGAGCACACGGAAACCACTTCAAGAAAGCACGGGGCTGCTAATATAAATTATACAACTATGTAATTAACAAATTTTAAAAACTATAGTACTCTCAAAAATGTCCATGTAATTTATAATTATTAATTTTTTATTTGAATTTGCTCATAACAAATGACAAGTGCATTTAAATTTAAGTAATTCAATGAAACTTGATTCCAACAAACTTTTGTAGTTTTATTTGAATTCAAATTGTTAATCCAATTTTATGATTTCATGACCAAAATATCTTTAAAATTTTTAAAATTTTAATTAAAGATTTACACTAAAAGAGTTACATTTTATACAAAACTACACAAAGTGTCTACACAAAGTTTAATAGAATTTTTATATTTTATATTTAAAAAAAATTATTATCATCGATTCTAATTTTTTATAAATAATATTGATTATCTCCATTTCATATCTAAAATTGATTATCACCATTTTAAATCATTAATTATTTATATGTTTTATAAATTTTTATTTACTTTATGATCTTATTATATTCACATTTTGTTGAATTATTTTTTATTTTTATTTTTTTAAATTGTATATATTTGATTCAAAGTAAAAATATTTGTCTAGTATATGTATCATTTTTACACAAGTTTGTCCCATCTTTAAGTTATAATTTTATTATTTTGAGGTACCATTAATTGCATTGATAAGATGGTGACCTCTAAAGGCACCATAGCCTTGGCCTTAATAATTCATATCGTATCCACATTTGGAGTTTTCTTCTGAAAAACAGTGAAGGCTCAACTACAACATGGTTATTTCTAAGTGCCTAATTTTGGCAGGAATCAATGTTGCAATACTCATAATGATCTTTGTTGAACTTTAAAAAACTTATTATAAATGCAATTGTTTTTTGTAGTAGACCAAAGAGACTTATTAGAGCCTTCCATAGAGTATCCAAATAGTAATTTTATAAAGCATATAGTAATTAAATGTTTGTTATATACATATATGCCATAAACTTTATTTAAATGTTTATAAAAATTTATTGTGTCTTTGATTGATTTTTTAATGGTGGTTTCAAATATCATGAAACTAATCACAATACAAGTATAATTTTTAATATGTGAAAATTATCTATGTAATTCATAATCATTAAGTATATTATTTTGATTGGTTCAAAATAAGTGACAAGTGCATTCATTAGGATTCAGGAATTAGTTTCATAAAAATTGATTTAAAAAAGTTTAAATAATTATTATTTGAATCAAAATATTAATACAATTTTGTGATTTTATGATTATTAATATTATTTTTATTTTTAAAAAAGATTAAATATTAAGATTATTGAAGAAATGAAGAGTTCAAAATTTAAATAGCATACATGTAAAGTTGAATTAATAATTTACCTCTATTTAATCACATTTTAATCTAATTAGTTTTTTTAATTCATATGGTTTCACACGTTTTATAAATTTTGATCTACTTTGTATCCGTAAGACATTTAGATTCCATTGAATTTTTAAATCCAAACAAACCTATTAAATTAAGTTTATTAGAAACAAAGTAAAAACAAAAATATCAACATCAAAAATTTATTCTAAATGAAACATTCAAAAACGGTGTTACATCTTCAAATAGCACTAAATGGAGCAAAACATGGCTTCTTTTTTGTTCTTCTTCAAGAGGCTAAAGTCCACTGAATTTGGAACCGCATTAGAACAACCGGAACAGTACAAGCGGGAGCTTTTTTTTACGATACACCAAAGTCTTTTGTCAAAGTTATCAAACAATTATATTTAGATTAACTTATAGAACTTTTAAAAAAATCGGAAAACATGACTTTTTACATAAACATCACCCTTCCTGATAAAAGATATGATATAAGCAAAAGTGTTACATAATTTTGTATATTGATTTTTTTATAGTATAACAAAAGCATTGATTAAAAAAATTGCAAACATGTTATAAGCAAAAATGGTCATTTTATTTTCATTTAATAAAAAATTAGTATAAGTATGTTTTTAAATCAAAACAAAACTAAATATGTGATGTATGATATATACTATATCATGGCAAAGTGTAAATCTTACATTTGAATCATGGCCAAGTCCATCAATGATCTATGCCATCAAATAGGAATGATATTATATAAAAATAAAGATTTTATCAAAAAAATTGTTCGTGGAGAATATGCCCTTAAGCTTCAAGAGCTATATTTGAAATTTTGTGAGAAACAAAAACGTATAGTATAAGCAACATCTCCTGATGGAACTGTAAGTATTGGATGTAGAACTCTCTAAACAAAAATATAGAAAATTAAAACTTAGGAAGTATTATCAACAAAAATATTTTTAAGTAATATAGATTTACAATCAAAAAATTTTAATTCTCTAAAATTTGATTTCTTTTAAAAATCTAAAATACAAAGTAATACAATATATTCATACATAAATTGATCACTGGGTGTTGCTCCAAAGTAGCTGCTAGCCAATACATGACTGATACTCAGCTTAGAGGAATGAAGGATGATGTCCAAGGCAAGCTAGGAGAGCTTGAAGAAAAGATAAGTAATCTTGAAGAGAGGATCAACTCTCTTTAAACCAACATGGAGGCACACTTCAAAGACATCAAGAAAGATTTGGAAGTCCTTTGCAAGAAATGTAAGTAGTGAATTAATTTCTTACTCATTTGACTTATCTTGCAAATTTGCAATTTTGTCTACATGTGTTTCTTTAACTTCTATGTGATTTATTTTCTTGATGTAGAAAATGCGCTCCAAGCGATGCTGGACAGATCGATGTACCAGCATAAAACTCCAAATGAATAAAAATCTTTTTTTTTGTTTGTGTGATAATTAGCATCTTACAGTTACATAAATTTGAAATCGTTTTTAACAACGATTTTAGGCTTGTGAACCAGCACTTAGTTTGTCAATAAACTTTTCCGAGCAATAACGCTAATGAAATAGTATTATCTTTGCATATGTGATATGAATTGTTTATAACATAGATAGATCCATATTAGTGTTTGATCACATCTTATCAATTTCAAAACATAAAAGTGAACATATTTTATACTTTGACATATAATGGTAGTAACAATCTGGTCCGGAATGATTTTAAACTACCATAGGGCCTTCGGGCAATGGTTAGGTAGGCTCTTGGCATCCCTCTGGGATGACCAGGATTCGAATCCCAATGCCGCCCGGGGCTTTAGCACCATTGATCCACCCAATCTTGGTGGGGAGTCTCTTGACCTTGTTGTATGGGTACCCTTTAAAATGTCCTAGGGGTGGAGAACTTGTCCGTTCTTCCTAATGATAGTACTTAGCTCTAGGCTAGGTAGTTATAGTGTTTACCTTCGAAAGGAGGCAGCAAGGGTAGCATGCACTCTGTAGGTCATGGTGGCATACTTAGTATCACTATCCCCAACAAACACTTCATTCACGTGGGCCTTCGGCCCGAGTTACTCTCTAGTAACAATCTTCAATTTTTTAAAATAAAAACTATGAGCCATTGTATGAAAAAAAAAATTATTTTAATTAATTGTTATGATTAAAAATTAGAGGTCTTTGAGCTTAACATTACCTTATTTTTTTATTATATTCAAAGATTATCATTAACTACGGTAGTTGAAAAAGTGGATATTTTTTAATGTTCACCTAAGTGATTCAGTTATCGATACAAACATAATAAACATACAAGGACCGACAACTAAGAACTTAGAAGAGATATTTTAACTTCTTCGATTCTACAACAATAACTAATAGTAATTATAGGAATTCAATTAGGTGGGAGAGGGTAATGTACTGGTATTATGTGATTCTTTTGGCAAGGAACTATTGCCGACGACAGATGGTACGATATTGAACCAGAGGTTGTAAGGGGCACTATAGAATGTTCCGATTTTCAGCCGTTATTGTTCGATAGTATTAACCTTGAGGACGATGTTGAATCTTTTGGGCAAGGCCTTGCTGGTTCCGGCTCCTTCTCCTGCCATACAAACCCTATCCGTGTTGGTAACTTGCCCCTGAATATATTGTTCTGTGTGGATAAAGTAATTCTACAATTCTTTAATACATCAATACTATCAAAAATATTGATTTGTAAAACTAAATTATTTCATTGTTTTCTTTAAAGTATATATTTTTAGAGTTGATTACAAATATCATTAATTTATTACAGCTTTTGTAAAATTCATTAAATGTGAAATCATATGTTTAAGTGATCAACAATTGTCTTTATTACATTATGAATAATAATTTTGATTGATTTAAAATAAATGATTACTAAATTTTAGCTAAACAAAATTTTATGAAATTGGATTTAGATAAGTTCAAATTTTTTCAAATAAATAGAACTTAATTCACACTTTGTATATATTTTTGTAGGAAGGAAAAATATCAATTCATTAGTTTGATACTTGTTTTATTTATGATTTTTTCATTATATTGAAGTTAATCTTTGTTTATATATCACAAAAATACAAAATTAATGATAAATTCAGCTTTAAATAAATACAAAAATGAACTTGTAATACCTATATATTACATTAGATTAATATTATCTAATTTTAATTATATTTAATACAAAATAAATTATGCAGCCTATCCACCACTGGAAATCATTGGGGCCTACAACGCTAATACATTGAATTTTTATAAATCGTTATAATTTTATGATTAAAAAATATACTCATACATTTAGTCTTTAGATTAATTTAGCATTAAAAAAAAGATGTTTTGGCACATTATAGATTTTTTTAAATATTGTGTGCATATTATCAAAAAATTCACATTTTAACATGAATTTGCTTGGATATTGTAAGCGTCAATGATTTGTGATGGCCTATAGACCACCGCATAATTTAATAGTTATGAATAAATAAATAAATTCCAATGTGTTAAAGTGTTTTTTTCATTGACCATCATTTTTAATGTTTTAATCATATCTTTAAAATTCTTGAATATATAATTTAAATTAATTGTAAATTTTAGGATTTCCAAGTTTTTTAGTAAGAAATTATAAATGCATTCACAATGTGCATTGTGTCAAGATATTTATACATAAAATATAAAAATTGTGCAAAAAGATACATTGAAAGTCATTGAAAAATTTCAAGCGACACACAAACAACCTTTCAAATTCTAAAAATGTCAAAATGTTTTCAAAAGTACATAAATGAAGTTTCATATAAGATTTGTTGTGAAGTTAGTTTGCAACTAACAAGAAGGATAGTTGAGCCAACGGACATACATTTTTAATTTTTAATTTTTTTTTTAATAATAAAGTGGATATTTCAATTCAAATAATATTTTCAGAATTTTATTATTTAATATCTATCTTTATCATTATCTTTATATATTTGTGTCTTATTAAATTATGTATTCCCAATAGACCCTTCGTAAAATATTCATTTGTAACAAAGTACTAAAACGATGTCAACTTTGAAAGAACTATTGTGAATACAACTTTTTTACTCGACCCAAATTTTTTTTCAATGTCACTAAACAATAATATTTAGATTAATTCCATGATAGAAGACACGATACAATTAGAAAGGTTACGTGATTTTGCACATTAATTTCTACAGTAATAGAAAAAGCATTACTTTGAAGCATTGCACACTCACCATCATCACATGTTTTGCTACCTCAAATATAGAAAAGAGCAATTCCCTCGTAATTATTGGTTACGATGATTAAAAGGAATTGTATACTTCCATGGACTGTCTTGTGTTAGAACCAAAAATGTTCAGGACTTCTAACATAGGCAGTTATTAGCACCAATTTGCTGCCTACAACATTATTGCCACTGCTTATGCTCGTTCTCAACGTAGCTGTTGGGAATGTTATGTAATGAATATTGGTGAATTATTCCCAATACGGTGTAAAGAACGCAAGTGGCGTGACATATACTCAATTTAACGTACAATGCAGGGTAGGATAAATATCAATGTATCTGTTCGTAATGTTTCCTGTTCTAGCCCTCTGGATGAGGGGGCTGAGGCTTTAGTCGGAAGCGCCTGATCCGAGTTCTCCCTTTCAAGGCCAAGGCAAGAATATCAAGTTCTTCAACATACCAAAGCTCCTCAACTGTGGTCTGCAAACACAGAATTGCCTTTCAGAAAGTGGAAGAAACGTTTGATAGAATGAAATGGAAATGACACGTCATATGTAGTACGACGATGGTCACTCTAGGAAAACGTTTCAATCAGTGTAAGAATTTCGAATTACTATAATGCACAGCATATGAATGAAACAGACGTGCTTGATCAGGTATTATCAAACACACTCGATTGTGATGCAAGCCAAATTCCTAACTTGTTCTCAAACCAAAGCTCATGATAAATAGGTCAACAGATAATCTCAAGCCCTTCTTCGTGAAGTCGTACCTTGGAGCAAAGCTTGAGATTTAGCTCAACAACAAGCTCCTTAAACATTTCCAGCACCGCCTCCATAGATTCATCCTGTTGACAGCCAGTGGATAATAGAAGGTTGCAAAAGGTCAAACAACATTAAAAGCCGTCCTGAGAGACTGTACTTCACTAGTATAGTTCTCGAATCGCACACTCACAACACAAACAAGAACGTGTAAAAAGTGTATGCTCAGTGGAGAACATGCTAGTAAATGATTGAGATGATTAGTTTATCTACTTAGTTCCAAATTTGATTTGTCTGACCTTGCGAGTTGTAAGCGGCGGGCTCAAAAGTCTCGCGAAAGAAGTATAAAATATAGTTGGATTATACTGCAACAACAGGCCAACAGACAATTGATATACATGCAATTGCAAGCAAAACATGCCAATGCGCAAAAATCGATGACTGCATAATACATACTATTTGCACAACTTTGAACTTAAGAGTTCGTTGAAAACCTCTCGCCACATTACAGAAAACAACTTATGTCTTGAGTATATGTAGGTCTTGAATGTATTGAACGGCTGTTTGATGATTTACTAAGAACTCACCACCTGAGTTGCTGGCGATCGAGGCAGAGCTGTTCTCAGCTCCTTCCGTAGAAGTGACGGATCTGTGCCTTTTGAAACCTGTTTAATGCAAAATGCAATTGCTCTAGAATCACTAAAAGCAAGAACGAATCAATGCATAACGAATGACAGCAAAAGTCACAAAGCGATAACTCAGTTCCCCAAAAACCGTAGAATAGACGATCCCTTCATGGCAACTTATCTCGTGTAAAGTTAGAGGCAATAGGATAGATGGAAAGGAAACAAGGAAATGTTGTAGTTCAAGAAGTAACGACATAGACAGGGGAAATAACTGGAGGTCGAGAAGTCAAGAACAGACAGAACCTGCCAGCATCCTAGGAGTACACCAGAAGGAGTAAGCACTACTCTTTCAAGCTCAATCTCCAAAAGCCAACTTCGATCTGCCACATTCTTAACCGATGCGGCTTCAATCTCTACCTGAATCAATTAAAGCGACCGTATTACACAGCTAGGCAAAAATGAGAGAAAAAATGTGACGAGACTTTTATTGAACCTGCTGAGAACAGGATACCGCAACATGCCTAGTCTTCGCTCCAGTGAATCAAACCTTTTGGTGTTTGCTCTGTTCGTGTCTAATCTACTACTCATCAATGCCGAATTGGAACCTTCCTTACCTCTTCAGGGGTGGCTGGCACGGGATTTTGATGGTGCGACGCATGATGCATGCTAAAATGGTAGAAATCTGGATCTTGGTACCATACCCCTGTAATCATAAAACAGAGCAATGAGAAAGGCCCTGAAGGTATAACCTGAATTTAAGCCGCCGTATCTGATGATACTGTAACTCTAAACCTCACTGGCAACTACATCAGTCAAATCTAAATATTGGCAAGATTCGAATAAAAATGGTATTCACCTGTTTTCGAAAAATGAGGTGAGAGAACACTCTTCACTGTCCGCCTGCAATAATCCAGGCATCTTTAATGATAATTGATGTGATTGTACTCAGGTAAACATGTTGCTACATCATTAAAGAGGTGAGACTCTAGTCCTTTAAAGGCTGGACTATCGATAAGAGCTAGGATATGATTCAAATCGAGAATGAAGTGATTCACCAGGGAAGCTTTAGAGGATCAAGCAACAACCTATGATTGTTCACTCAATGCTGAGCTACCGTAATCTTTTAACGGAGAATGATTTCACCGGATGCAAAATGCAGTCAGAAACAAACATACGAGATTTCATGAGCCGCGTCAGGGTCGAGATACAGAACAACTGCCCGCACTGGTGGGTTTGCAGCCTGCTCAAGAGAAATGCATAGTTGAGTGTGTCGTCCTATGCCTATATCAAATACCCTTCTGTACCCTAAGTGACTTGCAGCTGACTTCTAGGACCTTGATAACTGTCCGATCGGTTGAAGCACAAGTCACTTAGCTTAAAATAAGTTCTTTTGGGAAGAAAAAAAAGGCAGAAAAGAGGAAGCAAGACGTAATTGTTAAAGCTGCTATTATAGAAAATTCACCAAAAAGTATGGTCAGATATGAACTCTAAAGTTATTGCATGATTCTTGAATAGCACGGGGTTGGATATATACTTCAACCATCTCAACCCATTACAAATTGCATTTGAGCAGTCATCGAAAGATGTTTTTGAAATACCTTATGGATGGGCACGATTTTTCCTTCTACCACAGAAAATAAATCTGACAACTGCACACAAAACGAGCACCACACATCCTTAGTAGGTAAAACCAATTGGTGAAACTGACCATCGTGAAGAACTGTATCAACATCACAACATGCCATACCACTAGATCTCTCAGTTTCTAACAACGAACAAATACACAAACTATGAGCACACCTTCAGAGACTGTGAGGTCTCTCCTCCCCCAAGAAAAACAGGCCCCTGTTTGCCAAGCTCCGCTGCCATGTTTTCGTACAGCTTAGACCGCTCATTATTCTCAAAGCTGTGTGCGCTTCCTGCAATCGAAAATAACATCAGCAAACTTGAAGGACAACAGAGCTAGATCAAAACACCAATAAATTATGATACATTCTACCATCCAATGAACAAAATCAACCAAACATGGCAATTACAGCTTGTTCATCATTTAATACATCCAAGAATTGCACCCATTCAAAAGCAAAATGCTTCGATGATATCACCAAAGGAAAATCCTCAAACAAAGAAAAATATCCTGAGGTTGCAAATCACAATCGAGTCTCTAATCAAACTAAGCTTCTCATGAACCACGAATCGCATTGCACATAAAACTTGCTGTATCCGAGTATCGGTAGAATGCTGCATCGGGAACCCCACCCCAATGCATGTCACTCTTGTGAACATATGAGTCGACTTATATGTACTTGGCTTAGAAACCTTACTTAGAAAGTGCAAAAAACCTCAAAAATCGAAAGCTCCGAAACAACAAAAAGAACTAGACATCGGGACCACAAAAGTGAGGTGTGAGCATACTGTCAGTCAAGGAATGCCTGCATTGGAGAACACGGGTGCGTGGGAAGCGAGTCAAGCTCGCCAACAGCAGCCACGAGGAGAGCACTACCAGCACGAGTATGTAGGCCACGTTGAGCGTCCTCGCCCCCATGATCCGAGCACACCGACGCCATGTAGTCTCCAGATACGCCAACACGACGTCCACGATCTCTACAAGCGCAATCAAATTCATCTGCCCACTCTCACATCCCCGCTGCCTCCTCCCCGGTCCCCCTAGCGACGATCACGCACCGACTCCTCACCAAACCCCAGCACCATGCAAGCCCCGATGCTCCATGTAATCAGCTCCTCCCTTGCGCGGAGATCACTTCACTCTCTGGAACATCGCCAGTGCATGAACACAACTGATGGTTTGTTGTCGAAATGATCGCCGGAAGTGAGATGAAAAACCAAAACAGAAATGAAAAAATGAACAGAGTCCGAGGTCTGTTGTCGGAGCGCCAAACCCTAATTTTAGGCTAGTGAGCATTCACAATTTCACATCATGCCCACGTCTGCTTTTTACACTTTTGTTTTGTTGTTTTGTTTGCACGCTGTGTGAACACGACTCCAGCCCAGTCCTTTTTGGATTTTGGTGATTTATAGTTACCAGTGGGAGTCACAGTAGAGAAACCTCAGGGAATGTCCATTCTCCCGGAATGTTACTTCATCCAAGTAGAAGTTACCTTGAGTTACCATTCTCCCACTTCATGAATGTATGATGAGGTGTCACTCTCTTCTCCAACCTCAATGTCCATTCTCCCGGAATACATTCCGTGCTCTTGGGAAGGTGGAATGCTCTTAGGATATTTAAGTTGTCTTGTATCGTCCTCCAAATAAGTATAAAAATATATTTATTTATTTAAGTGCAAACATTTTGGCATCTAAAATCAACAAAAGAATTTACCTAAATATCTAAAACAAATGTTCATAAGAAGATCTAGAATATATGAACATTCTTACTTTTTGTATTGTACGTCGATATCAAGTTGTTCCTATGTAATTCTAAAAAAAATGCAATTTTTTTTGATAAATTTAAGGATGGAAATATTAAAACACGAGAAATTATTTCATGTGAAATTTACCTATTTTTAATCCTCAAAGGATTTTTTAATATATATTTTTTGAAATAAAAAATAATTAAAATTTTGGTAAACAAACCTTATTATTCCAATAAAATTAAAATATTTGTTCAAGGGTGAATGAACCTCCTATCGATATACGGTATACAGAAGGCTTACCTTTGGAAATATAAAATCTGAATAGTGCGTTGATAAATAGTGAGGGCAACCTATATACTAGAACTAGTGCAGAATTGGCGGGTCTGCGGCGGCCACTCCACGCGCACCGAGAAACGGATTCCCCGTGAATTTTAATTATTTATTCCTACGAGTTGATGAAGTAGAATGAACATCTATACCAGAGATATGATCACAATAAATCCATGTTCTCGTATCAACATTTCACCGACCAAATTAGCCGTATCATATGTTTTGATCTGATACAACTTATTGTTCCAACTTGTTAAGGAATACAGGAACCTGGACAGGTGGCTTCATGAAGGTCGGAAGCTGTGTTGAGGGCAGAGTCCGGGTCCTTTTTGAAGGCCAGTCGGTTGCTCAGGATGTTCACTATTTGTTCGATTCAATCGAGGCTCGAAAGGATGTTTAGAGCTGAATTCTGTCTGCATTCTCCAGTTTGGGGTTCACACTAGGCTACCAAACATACTGTAGATTTGTACGACTGTCTTTTAGCATGACATTTGATGTCACTGTTCAGCTCGTTTGCATGTATTTCGGTCCAGCCAATCGTATTGTAGGTGGAAGATGGGTTCGAACTTCGTCTGGGTTTCATTTCTTCACGTGGTTTTACAATTTGAGAATCGTGCCGATGTTGAATGGATACAAATATAATTTATGAATCTGCTGTCTGCCATTCATTGACTAGCAGAAGTGAAGAGATTGCACAGAATACATAACAGAGACTCACTGAATGAGCTATACCAAGTCAGGGATCCGTTCAGCTTGATTGCGAACCGTTACATATTCGATGAACATGCCTCAGAAAGTAAAGACAGAAGCTGGATTTGGCAGATAGAATTATCTGAAGTATTTGAAGAATTAAATTATGTATGTGTTCTTCAATGAATTTGGGAACTCGGTTGTCCCAAGAGTGGTAATAATTTCGGAGAGTGGCCACGGTGCTCATATTTACACAATGACAGGTCCACTCAGCTACGAAAATTCGTCAAAACTTAAGTGAATGATCGCTATTTGGTTCTCAAAATCCGAGATAACTCTTCAGATGTGCACTACTTCTGTAAGAGAAGAGGAAGCTAGCTTCTAAACTTCAACATGGTCCTCCAGCTTGAGCTATGGCCGTGGCATGGCTTCTTAGCCATAGGAGCGGCCGCCTTTGTCTCCTCCGTCGCCCGAAAGTTCGTCCTTGGGACTCTCTTCACATCGAATTTCCCGTCTACCTCTGTAATGGTTATACACTTGTAGTCGCAGCAATCGTCCGACGTGACGATCAGCTTCTTCCCCGTCCGGTCACACCCCATAAGAAACTCTTGATATGTATCATTATAGTCCACCTGCATGGAATGCTTCTCACCCTTGCCAATCTTCGCGAAATCCACGAAATAATGATGATTCCCAACCTTCATGTTCAACGCCTGCTGGGTGTTGTTCACAATCTCCGTCACAGCCGGCGCCATTCTCCCAAAGAGCAAAAACCCAAACAACCCCAAAACTTCAACCCTACCCAAACAAAAGAATGTCAAACCGTCCAAGTATCAAACTACACAAAGGGATGCTCCAAAACTCCACAATATGACGATGGCCCGCATGAGCCAAACTTTTCAAACTAATCAAATAACTTACTCCTGGACAGTCTACCACAAACAAAGTTGATGAGTGCACAATAATACAAATCTGAATCACATGAATAACTTATAAGCTAGCTAATGAGTTCTAGAATGTCTGAGGACTGGCACTTGAGAGGAATGAGGTGAGCTATCAGCTGTAAGGTGATCGACTTGAAATGTAGTGGCAGCGTAGTGGCAACGTGGTGGACCTTGGGAAGCGGGTAGAAACTGAGCGAGAGTTATCAGCGGCGCCTCGTGGCATTCGTGATCTTGCAGACGATGCGTAGTCGGCTGGGATTCCGACTGTTGGAACACTGTAGGCACGCGGAGTTCCGTTGGGCCCGGAAATGGGGTAGGAGACTGTGCCGTCATGCTAGTTTTGTTACCGGGGCCACACTGGACCAGCTATGTAGCCTTGTTCAGTCGGCCAAGTTCAGCCAAGTTCAGCCAAGTTGGAGGCTGGAGGCAATGCTACCTCCCTCCAGTGCTCCTACCAAAATTTCCGGAAGATAAATTCAGCCTGGTGGGTGGAAGGTTTGTCTGGTTGGGTATGACCCAGAATGTGGGTCGGGTACTTACTGTGGTATGGTGGAGTAATTGTTTTTATTTTTTATTTTTTATCACACCTTGTATTAAACCGGAAGTTCTTGATCCATCTGCGCAAAGCCGAGGTTACTTGGGAGTTACTAGTTGCACCTCACTCTTGCCATAGTCAACACGACCACTATATACTAGGAGTATGCACTACCGGAGCTGTGTGACCAATCCAACAAAAAAAAAACAGATTGCTGTAAAAACGGACATGGTTCTGTTGGATTTCTGTTGGAATAATGTTCCCTGACAATAATTGTCAGAACCACTGAATCGATTTTGTCAGAATGGACGTTATCTGTTAGAATTGGATTTCGGCTTGTTTGGATGAGATTTTGTGTGATGGAAGTCATCGCAGGTCCGGTTTTCCACGTCATATTCTTAGTCATATGCCTTCTGTCTGTTGCTTTATCTGTTTCTTTTTCTATATGATTCAGAGTAATACGATTTGATGTCTCCTATGGAAAAGAATAAATATCAACGTATTTTTTCTTATTCACTGCCACAGACTGAACACACTCTTTACTGACACCAATGGATTCCTCCCACGCTTTCATACTTGCACAGTGTGTTGAAACGATTCACATGTGATCCAATCCGCAAATACCAGCAGCTACGAAACAAATATATTCAGGACATTTGCGTAATGGTAAACATTATAGAAGCGTTTAAGTTTATATTTTCCGTTTTCCTACATATTCTCAGCTGTGAAATTCCAATATCCACAATCAAGCAACATACAATTCACATAAGCTACTCAAAACACGTGCATTACCTTGAGCCCACCAGAATCATCTGATAAGGTCATTCTGTCAGAGCAACAGACGTGAAGACAATAATCTCTATATCATTGTGGCAAATCATCAAATGTTACGACACTAATTCCGATAACATGAAGGACGACTGTAACGACGATTACAAACTGTCCACATCGGCGACTCTGCAAACTTGTCTTTAGGATAATCTAGCTATCCTACACATAGCACATAGCACAGTACTCATGCTACATTCAAAATCCTCCGATCCTCATCACCAATGTCTGTAGACCGTCGAAGTGCAACATAGTTTTCCACGTCTGATTTAAGATGCTCCTAGAAAAAAGAACCTTCTGACCACCCTGTTTTTTCATGCTGAATTCTAAGACTCCATTGCATTCAATGCCTCAACAACTTAAGATGGCGATGTGCGATGGATACAAAGGAGAAATGCGAAAAAAAAAAATGAAATGAGAAAAAAAAAAAAAGAGAGGAAATGGAAAATACGAAGGTCGACAAAATAGAAACTACACAAATCGGAGAGACGACAAACAAGTGGACCTAACAGTTTGTTCTTTGAAATTAGCAGTACTACGACCATCTTCTCTGTCAACATGCTCACCGCATTTTCCCTAAACCCAACCCAAAACAAAAAATCCCACACACGAATTTCTCTTCTTCCTCGTCGAACACGGATTCACAGATGTCGTCGTCCAATTCTCCTGTCCTTCAGTCCTGCTCACCTGAGAAGCCCGGATAGACACCCTAGGTTTTCGTTAGTATCAAAACTTTCACCAAAGCTAACTAGAATTATGATAGATTTCGTAGGGATTCTGCAGAAACGGACTGTTGGTGGTATTTCTCTCCACAGATCACCTTCCCTCTTCATTTCGACACTTCAATCAGATCATCCAACGCGTCTTCCAGAAGAAAATAGACGTACTCAACGAAGGAGAGGAGAAAAAAAAGGTTGCAAGCATAAAACGCGAAGAGAAAATACAGAAGAAAAAAAAAAAACGGAAGGAGCATTTGAAGGACGTACTCACATGCGGCGTTCGTTATGAGCGCCTCTCCACGGGAAGCACACTGCGCGACGATCTCCTGCTGCCGCTAGAGATCGGATAGCCGAACCCTGCGTATTCACAGTTCTCGCCTCCCCCTCACTGCCTAGGGAGTCCATTGAGCCAGACTGTGCGGTCATGAACGAGCCAGCGACTGCCGCTGTTGATTTAATGGGTTTTCCTTCGGAGTCACCTGAATCGGAGAGCTGGATGACATCGTCAGGGAGGCGCCCTGCTGCGATCGGAGGACGAATCGCTGCAGCACAAGTAAGAACCTGCCTGCGCGGAACAACATGATTCGGAGGTGGACGTACACCATGGCCTCCATCACTGTCGCGAGAGGCCGTAAGAGGAGCTCGGGAAGTGCCGATTACAACAGAAGGAGCGCCAGAGACCACCGTGGATAGAGAGGGCCGATTCCCCACAACAGCCCCTGTGAAATGTGGACGACCGTAATTTCCTCCATCAGCACGAACGACTCGATTTGCAGGAACGCGGCCAAAGGCAAATGCACACACAGGGGATGTGGCGGGAGGCGTACGAGCAGCAGCCATGACCTGGACAGATGCACTTGAAATCTCCGAGCCAGGAGGGTCTCTGTTCACATTCTGCAGTGGCGGGAGCGCGTTGTGATGCACTTTTCGTCTCGGAGGAAGTTCTATGAACCTTCGACACGCTTCACCTCCGTGCGTTCTCCACTTTGGCACGCTGGTCCTGTTGCGCGGACCATACGCCTTCCAATTAGAAACTCCTAATCGACGGCGTGGAGGGTGCATGACGCCAGAGGAGTTTGCGACAGCCTGGAAGGCCAGCAATGCCTTCGGCGTCCACCTCCCCATCCAATGCGGGCCCACCATCGCACGAACATCTGAATAATCTGGGCACTTCAGATTTGTTGCATTCTCAAAGTCTCGCACTGAGTTCAGCCAGACGAGGAGGTCGCGGAGCAGATCCGGAGCATCTCGAAGGTGCTGGTAGTGACCACCGCGTCTCCAAGCCGCATCCTTCCAAATCTCCAAGCCCGATTCTTCGAAGTCCAGATTAACCATGCACTTCAGCGGGGGTTTTAGTTTGCCATCGTCTCCCTTCGTGTCCATGATCTTCCGCTTCGACGTCGCTGAGTCAACTTCCATCTTCCGATGTTGTTCCGTAGCCCTCGCTCTCCTGCGCTGATCAAGGCTACTGGACTTGAGGCACAATGCGCTGCTGCTTGTTCGAAGCCCAAACGCTCATGCACTACTAACGCAAATGTTGATACAATTCACTGCACCGTTCTCAAAAACAAAGTTTCAATCTGAGCTTCAAAGAAAATCAGAGAGAGAATATGGGCATAAGAGGAGCTACTTCCCTCGATGGAGAAGAACAGGAGATGGCTGCGCACTGCCATGTCATCTGATTTGGCCCTCAGCTGAGAGATTTCATGATGCCTTGTCATCATATGCACCTAGAAATCCAGGATCACTGAGAATCCCTATCATCATATCTTCATTAATCGCATTAAACCACCAAGCTGTAATGTCATCTTTTACACATCCGATCGGTTCTATGATGACAAAAAAGAAAAAAACAAACCAAGCAGCCTCTTCATGACTTACATGTCAAATACGCATCATAATTTCTCAAGTAGTCCTAGTTAGTGCAGTATGTGACGCACTCACTATCTCCGTGGATATCATGCTTGTGGTTGATATCTAGGTAAGTTCTAATACTGCAGTGCATGGGTATCACCTGACGAAGCAGTCGCCAGTGCCAGGGTCTCAATACTGTTCCAAGTGTAGCCAGGGTATGAGAAACAACGTGGATATCAAGGAAAAAAAAAAGCCAGATCTCAATGACCAAAACCTAATTATGCAAAACATAATCTATCCTCGTATCACACTGAGAATACTATGTGAATTTAAAAAGTAAAAAAAGGAAAAAATAAAAAGTAAAGCAGAAAGACCAGGACGCACCGATAACAAGCTTGGGGTTCGATAATCCCTTCCTCGCCAATCACATTCTCCTTTCCCACCTCAGGTTCTCTGCAGAATACATGATTTACATTCCTCGACGTCCCTTCAAACTATATGTGTGCTACACAAAGCGTTGCCGCCAAAGATGTACGCAAACACATATACTTGAGTTAAAACCTCCACTGGTGAGGTGCCCTACAAATCCCATGTTTCAAAAAGGACAGAGAACATTTCGAAAGGGCGAAGGAGTTTAAGATTATGCTTTATAACGAGATCAGTGAACACGCGAGTTGATAATGCAACATGGAAAATTGAAGAAACACCGGGGTGCATAGCATACAAGAGAAAATTTATATCAACAACCGATCAGACAAACAGACAGTAAATGATACAAACACGTATTCCTTAGAAAGTTTCTCTCAAACCGCAATTGTTCATGAAACAAAACAAACCATACGGCAAGACTAATACTCAAAATGCTCGCAGATACAGATAGTACGTTAGCAGTCTTGAATAGAGTCAAGGCAGAAATAAAAATTGGCACCGATGACATTGTCGGGCTCAGAGGTGAACAAACCAAACAGTACTCTAGAAGATTGTGTATGAATCAACCATACCCTACTAACTTGTACTGCAATGTATTAATTCCGTCGAAATGGGATGTGATAATAAGGAAGTTAAAAAAATTAATGAACACAAACAATTCCTCTAAGTAATTTCCTTTTCTGTTTCTAACATTCAACACACCCCAGAACACACAACCCGTTATACAACTCCACGAAACATGGTGTTCCCTATTGCAAACTGCGACCATATAGTAACAACTCATACGATTTGTTCAACTCCTTATATCTGTGGCATTTTATTCATACCTGCGATGTCTATACCCTCTGCTCCGTTCAGAAGTAAACGAGGGAAGATACAAATGACATCCCTCTAAACAAGAACAAAATAAAACAACATATAGACATCCTGCCCCGTACAAGCCCGTTTAAACACCCTCTATTTCCAGAATCGAGATCAACAGAAGAGTCCTCGCTACAGAAGGCTCTCAGTTACAGCTAGTGCGCGGTATAGGTCAATTAGAAGCACAACATCTAAGCTACGGGAACTACCTGGAGTACTCACTCGATCAGAAGAATGATACAACTAAACCAACATTGCCAACTACAACAGTTTCATATCAGACCATGAATACACAACAGAAAACAAGGTATCTGCCTCAAACGTTCGCTTTCGTATTACTTAGGTAATACATCAGCATGGTCAAGTTCCAAAAAAACAAGAAAACATGTGAAAATCAATAACCAGAGTCCTCTAAATGTCTTTCGAGTATGTTTCTATTGACCATCACACCCTAGGTTAGAAAATTCATTACAAGCCATCTCTAAGCAAACTGTCTGTTCCAGCAGCCAACGACAGAACACCGCAACAACTTCAATAGAATAACCGGCATCCCAGGTCTACGCTCAATTAGAAACATGACATCAACGCTACGGGAACTACCTGGAGTACTCACCGGGTCAGAAGAATGACACAACAAATCTGACATTGTCAACTAAAACAGTTATATAGCAGATCATGTATACACCGCACAGGACAAGGTAACTGCCTCAAACGTTCGCTGACATGTTACAGAGGTAATACATCAGCATAGTCAAGTTCCACAAATGTGAGATAAAACGAGAAGTTTAAAAACCAAGAGTTCTACAAATGTCTGGCGAGTATGCTTCCGTTGACCATCAGACCCTGGGCTAGAAATCCAAATCAAAACCAACCGAAAGCAAGATGTATGTTCCTGTAGCCGACGACCACACCGCAACAACTTCAAAAAAATAACTGGCATCCAAGGCCTAGGTCCTGTACTCTTGGGAATACTGTATACAACCCCTGATCCGTGGACATGGAACAGTCAAGTGCCAGTATGAGCCTCTCTTTGACCAAGAACTTCAACAATTACTTCTAAAGAGGGCGAGGTGGGGAGTACATAGTGACGTCCGAATCGGTAGACTCTGAGCAGCAACAAACCGTCTTCTCCCCGAACAAAGGGCCGCTGCAACTCTCGCTTTCGGTGGAGCCGCTACGAGGAGAAGGCTCGAGACCCTCTGACCTTCCGCTCGAATCATCTGGAGCCCCAGCGCCCAAGTTCAACAACGCCATGTCATCCATTGCATGCTCCGCCATCGCGTCCGCGACACGAGTGCCAGCATCACCCACAGCGTCCAATTCTCCATCCGAAGGCAGAACATTAGTCATGAAAACTCTCGTTGAGCTGGGACGAGACAAATTACCGGAGGTATCCTCGGAGCATTCCTCAAACGTGATGGGATACGCAGCGCAACTTCCCCGGCGGCTTAGAGGAGAATTCAAGCTCGACATGAACTCGGCGAAGCTGTAATCCGCAGCCATCCCCAATAGTTGAACCTCAACAAAGCACTGGTCGGACCACATGTAATTTCCAGAATGCAGCAGAACCTCACTAAGATGTGGCAGATCGGGAAGCCAGGCCTTGGAGTCCAGATCATTGTGCGCACCCCGACGGATGAAGATTCCAGCGACCCAAGTTAGTAAGAGACCTTTCTCAACGTCCATGTCGCTCTAAACTAAGGACAGATGCAGAGAAAATGTAACAAAAAACCCACCATAGCCATCCAGGAGTCTCCATATATACCCATGGCTCCGGGAGACGATTACGGCTGCAATTAAGAAGATGATAACAGCGAAACCCACGGGCAAGCCATCCACATCGCCATCAATTCCCACTGCTAACAATTTACCCTAATGACCTTTAAAAGATGGACCCGGCAATATCAGAGAGCACTCCTGGTCACTACATACATCACAGCAGAAAACAAACCCTTCAAATCCGAACATCAAGGCAAGAACCCATAACCTTCCAACATCGGTCGTTGACTTCAGATTTTTAACCATCCTAAAGCGTTCGACAACATTAAAGTCCGGTGAATTTTCGGAAACGACCGACAACACCAACAAGGTACGAAGCATCCGTCAAAAAATGAAACAAACTCACACCCTTATATGCAGAGCGCTGTCCATAAAACTATTTCTGTGACTCTGCGGAAAAAAATTTAAAAATAAAATATTGTTCATTCCTGTCAAGGATACGCACCGGATATAGGTATTTGCATATCAAAAAATGGCAATAGAAATACAACTGTTGGCCAGCCATCCCACGGTGTCAACGATCAGGGAAAGGAGTGATCCAACCATGTTCCCCAACTGGCTGCAGTATGTCTGGAAATCATTGGTAGTGGGAAAATCTCTCCCCCCAGTCAGACACCTCTTCCGACTCCTTACTGTCTTCCGCCGAGGTCTCCTCATCAGCTCCAGCGTGAACCAGCGACGCATCCTCTGAGTGGTGGGGAGTGCCGAAGCTTGATCCAGCTATCTCGTCTCTCAAACCCAAGGGGCTATCCGGTGGGTCCGCAACTTCCGTCTTCACTCTGCAAGGATGTCCGTCGGTTCCCCCATATTCCATTGATATCATAGAAGTAGCACCCGGATACATTGTACTTGGCGCGACCTTTGAACTATCAGCATGGATGTGTACATCTATCCCCGACCCATCCAGAGTCTGCAAATTACAACCATCCCCAACGCTATGAATATGACGAACACGAGGAGTTACTGGGTCAGAGAATGAACTGCCCGACCCAGTAGAATTTGACGAAGAGCTGTTGGAGGTTGTATCCACCGCTATTGGGTTCGCAAAACAGCCTCCGTAGCTGTTTCGAGGTAATTCGAGCTGGTCTAGAAACTTCACAAATGGGTATCCGGCGGCCCTACCCAACAGCAACACCTCCTGGTAGCACTCTTCGCTCCATGGAAAATCACTCGATGTATGCAACAGATGGCCGAGGGCAGGAACTTCAGGTAACCACTGCTTCTTCTCCCATTTGTCCTCAGCGTCGCGTTTGAAGAAAATTATGGACATCCACGCCAAAAGCAAGCCCTTCTGCTCGTCCATCCCGACAATCGTGAATACCAGAGGAAGAAAGTATAGTAGGTACACTTTCAAAACACTCAGAACTTCTCCTTCGCGGACACAAGGATCAGCCCATTCTGACAAAACGAGAAAACCAAGTGCAGAGAACAAGAGCCATGGCCTGCCCTTAACAATCCACTCGGACAACATAGCGAAAGACAGACGCCAACAGTGGACAATTCAGAAGACAAAAGAAGAGCACATCAGCCGAAACTGACAGCCATCATAACCTGGATGGCCTTCAAATAGGTCAATCACGATTTTCCACACTCATATCTCCCGAGGTTGTCATATCAATCCTCAACTAATCTTTTCAAAATAAAATCAGGTGAATTCACATCATACAACAAAGTAGCCTTTCATAGTTAGTTTCGTTGTAGGTTCCCTAGACAACCGGGTAGGCAAATAGTGATGATGGGCGGTAGGAGGTAAACAACTGAGGACAGTCCTCCCATTATCGATGACTAGAGAATACTCGAAGGATTCGCCCAAAAACTTTGTTGCGACAGAACAGAAGCTGTGCAATAGTGAAAGATTTAATCGACGGGACTTACAAGGGGACATGCATCAACTGACCTAAACCCCCCAGAAAAATCGTCCAGTACTAGCAACCCCAAAAGCAATTCGTTAAGGTAGAATGTACTCACAGTTTCCAAAATCAGCGCCAACACTTAGCGCATCAACATGGCAAACCTTGTGCATTGACTTCCAAAGCGTTATGCATTCCCCGCAATCCCGATTTGAAACGCAGCAGCGGAATACTAAACCTCGATAGAGGAACTGTCACACTACACGGGGGAGAAGTCTTTTGCTTTTAGGTTTTGTAGGGGCATCACGTACGAAATCGAAACAAATTACACGGAATGCTGTATCAATACAGTGAGGACCCACGCCTGTTAAACCTGGCTGGCCCACCGTAAGGTGGTTCGGTTTTTTCCTTTTTTTTAATTTTAAAACTCACACTGGCGAAGTCTGAACGATTACCACAGTAAAGATTTGGAACATTGTTCTCAAATAATGCTTTGTCCTTGTTACTCAAGGAATGCGAAACGCTGTTTGTTGATCCCGAATTTTAACTGTACGGGTACAATACTAACTCTTACTTTCTGCATGATATTTAGATGAACAAAAGGTCTCAAATTATAATTCATGATGCAATTATCTCTCCGTTGAATAGGAAAGAATAAATAAATAATCAACATGTTATAGAATAATGATGAAGAAAGGAAAAAAAAAAAAAATATGAGTAAATTCAATCCACAATATTACGCCTATTCTGTGGGAAACCTCCAACCTCAAAATCATATCGAACTACAGAAAGTATTTAGGACTCAATTGAACAACAGAAAGCGGTAATTGACTCGAATTCCAATTTCTGAACAGATGTGAACATCCGACTCCGAAGCATAAATGGCAGAAGTTAAACATTGAATACAATGCAAGGTTGCGTCAAATTATATTCACATTCAACAG
This sequence comes from Ceratodon purpureus, assembly GCA_014871385.1. Lineage (NCBI taxonomy): Eukaryota > Viridiplantae > Streptophyta > Bryopsida > Pseudoditrichales > Ditrichaceae > Ceratodon > Ceratodon purpureus. The sequence continues at coordinate 2,395,561 of CM026427.1, read as the reverse complement.
GCGTGTGACTAGAAAGAGAAAAAAAATCAAGCATGTGGCACATAAGACACTAGCCACTTAACCGGGAATATGAACAGACAACATTAACGATGACCTCCTAATGAGACCACATTACAAAATCAAAGTTCAAGCAACCACCGAATAACCCCAATGTCACAACTAAGTATACAGAACAAAAAATTTGAATACTTCACCAGCCTTCAACCACAGCAGAAGATTGCGAATCAAACAATGACATGAATTAACAACCTTCTCCCAAGCTGAATTTAGCTTCATAATAAATTGCACATGGAGCACCCATTAGACCTTACCGGGAGGAATAGGAAGACGAAGCGAAAGAGCTCTCACAATTCACCAATAACAAAGTTACTCAAGGTATGGCTCCAAGATCGCTTAACCCTTATACTAATCCTGAGCCTGTAGAGACCACCCCATTGAAAGAGGAACAATCCGACCATAGCCACGGTATCTCAGCTTACAGTAGACCGGGTCCTCTATATCTGGACAACACTGTAGGGCCTACATCCCCGGTGATTTACAAATGCTCAAACAACGGATCCCCGAGATCCCTTCTAAAGTTATTGACAGGACACGGTGTTTTCGACTGAATTCAGTCTACAGCAATCAAGGTCATACACAATACAGACAACAGCATAGACATAAACTATACCAATAACACTGGGAGCAAACCCTTTTTACTCGAAGCACAACGAGGCTGCCCAACAGATAGAGCCGAAACATATAAAAAAGCAAGCTTTAAATCAGCCCAAAGAGTTCGGTACTTTGGTTCAAGGGGATCTACAGAAAGTAAAACCCAAATACCCACAGCCCTGGAGTACCATCCCCTAAACCCTTTCCTCTAACTCTGTATATCTATTTACACACTATAGAGTATTAACAAAATTCATAGCAACCACTCCAGACCAGGACCAGGACTCCGATAGTAGCATTCTACACTCCAGACGGCGCATCCACAGTCTCGGCAGTATAGTGCTCCATAGTGTCGACAGAGCGGGGACCACCTCGAGAAGGATCAACAGCATCTCCGCGCTCCTCTCCAGCATCATCAGCGTCAGTCGAAACTTGCCCTGGGGAATTGAAGGGCATGAACCCTAGGCAAGCTAAATTGGAAGAAACAGAGGAAACACGTGAAGTAACCATACCAGCAGGCACCTCAACCTTGGCCCCGTCATCGCCAATATCAAACACCGTAACCCCATCCGCAGCAACATCAGGAGTCACCTCTCCATTAGTGGAAGCACCCTTCCCAGGCTCATCACCTGCATGAGCACTAATCCCTCCCTCACCTTCGAAAGGAGGAACCAAGGCGGAAGCAACCTGAACAGGTGGAGGAAGAGCAGAGCTTGCAAGGGAATCACACGAGCTCACGACAACCCGAGGCCGATAAAGGCGTTTCACAGACCGCGCCATCACACTTAGAGAATCACCAGAAGAAGCAATCGCATTTTCAGAATCGGGATCGGACTCCCCCACTTCAATTGGATTCGCAGCACATGCTCCAGGGGCGGCAAGGGGGGAGGTCACGTTATTCTCGAGAAACGATGAAAATGATATTCCCGAAACCACCTCCAACTTCCTGACATCCCGACGGACCTCTCGGCTCCACTTGCCACGAGGAGTAGTAACCGCGAACAGCAGACGCGACAAAGCAGGAGTGTAAGGGGTCCGAATTTTCTTCTTCTCAAGCTGGTAATGCACAACCGACAACCACCCGCACAGGGCTCCTTTTCCCCCATACATCTTATAATAATTGGAAACAACAACAAAGGGAGGAAAACATCGACTGAGGGCAGAAAAGCAGCGACTACGGGAAGACAACAAACTGTCAGCCATTTTATATGCTTTGAAATCCTCTTACCAAGTAGTCTCTGCAACAAAAGCACAGCCGCCCCCATGCTACAACACATCGAATCGAATTCAAGCAAACTCAAATGAGGGCAGGTTTTCTCAACCCTCACCATGTCCCTTGTCTTATGATCAAATACTTTTGCCTAATGAACACCTGCCTCTGCAGGTTACTCATTTCACCTGGGAGGAAGCCGTTCAGCCCTAAAATTTATGACAAGACAAGGAACGCAACATCCACTGTAAGACATGACCCAGCACAAGACTCGTTTGATCCCAGTAGCCACGGACAGCGCGAGTTCCGCCTCGTTATTTCATCTCGGCATAGACCAGTTAGTTCTAGGTTTCTTTACAGCGTTAAAACAAGGTTCTTTCAAAGAGCGGTGTGCAAACACCCTAATGACTTTAAATAATAACGTCAACGCAAGTTTCACTGGTAAGGAACAAAGTGTATACGCTATGGAACAGAATGTACATGAAGTAGTGAAAGAGAAAAATTGATCACAGAATTGTTGAAAGACTTTTTTCAAAGGCTTGGATGCTGTGCCGGAGCTGCACGCCGCTGTAGATCTGTGCACACGGACAAAATTTCAAATTGAGTTGTGGAACTAACATTACCATGCAGAACAAAAAATGATAACAAAAGCGCACTGTTGGCATGCTTCAACAGTGCTGCTTGAACTCCGCAGGGTGGGATACTCGGTTGAGCGTGGTGGGGTGGGCGACATGAGGTAGTTTGAGACCCGGCACTAGCACCCGGAGGTTGCCACGGCAGCCTCAAACCGCGGCTCATGAACGCCAAGCCACCAAGGCTCTTAACTGGGAGACACTGCCACATTGAACGTATATATACTATACCACACGATAGCCTCCAAACGATATGGGATATACCCATCAGGTGACATAGCCAGCCTTGACGAAGATTACAGATGTGATTTTTTAGTGTGATGATTGTTATTTCACCAAAGTTATGATTGTGTCATGGGTAGAATTCAGGAATGAACAAAAGCCATACGAATGTTTCAGAAAAATTGAAACAATTTAGGAATCCGAGTTGAGTGTAACACATGTCCAGTATGTATAGATCAGATATTAGTCTAAGAAACACCTAAAATTCCCTGATTCAAGTAGTCAGTCGAAATAAACCATAAAAACACGAAGAGCATAATAAACGGTTCATACAGATCATACAGACTTCGTAAAATGAAATTTGTACATGAATTAATCCCTTTTTGAAAGAAGACTCAGAAAATAAAGTCATTTGCCGAAAGCACATAACTCTATCTCGGCAGTTACCTTAGACTTTCTAATAACACATTGGACATACCAAAATACGGTAACATTCAAGAACAGTTTGTGGAAGCCACTTGATGCTTGAGCAAAACGAAGTAAAGTTAACAAATCCGATAAACAATATGCGATTAATGAAATTCTTAAACACAGGAGTACCCTGATGCAAAGGTGTGCACATTGTTAAGCGATATAGATCTGTGCACACAGACAGAATTTCATTAATCGAATATTGGAACTAACATGACCATGCAGAACAAAAAATAAAAACAAAAGCGCACTGTTGGCATGCTTCAACAGTGCTGCTTGAACTCCGCGGGGTGGGATACCCGGTTGAGCGTGGTGGGGTGGGCGGCATGAGGTAGTTTGAGACCCGGCACTAGCACCCGGAGGTTGCCACGGGAGCCTCAAACCGCGGCTCATGAACGCCAAGCCACCAAGGCTCTTAACTGGGAGACACTGCCACATTGAACGTATATATATACTATACCATACGATAGCCTCCAAACGATATGGGATATACCCATCAGGTGACATAGCCAGCCTTGACGAAGATTACATATGTGATTTTTTAGTGTGATGATTGTTATTTCACCAAAGTCATGAAAATCTGATGAGTAGAATTCAGGAATGAACATATAACCATCAGGTGACATAGCCAGCCTTGACAAAGTTTACCGATGTGATTCTTAGCGTCAATAAGCTATATACTCACAGATATCAAACAGTCTGATATTTATTTATACGTTTTTGTAAAAATCTGAAACAAAAGGGACGTGTTTTGCTTGGATAATTGGAAAATTCCAAGACAGCACATCCTTCAACATCCGACGCACTCTAAAACACACAAACAACTCGTCACCTCAACAGAAAACTTCGGTGTACTCCAACTGCTAAATGGCGCACTCTAACTCTTTAGGGGCATAGCTATGTGCGTCTCACTTCTACTGCCAGCTTAATTACTGAAGTGGAGGAAGTATAGAAACAACAAAATATACACAGTCCTACCTCAGCGATGCTAAACAGTGTAGGTCATTACACGTCCATCACATCTAATCCAAACTGCGCTACACCGAAAAGAGGTGGCGGCGAAGATGGAGGTGTACGCGTAGGTCCTCTTGCAGATTCATGACTGTCATCCTTTTTGAGAAGGAAATCGTCTTCGGGGAGACGATCCTGAAGATCAAGAGAATCTTCAACCCACTTGTGTGAAACCACGAAGGGGGCGTCGTCTTTCAAGAGGATGTTCTGTTCTTCGTTTAAATCCAAGCTGTGCACGTGGACACCGATTCAGTCAAATTTGAGTTATATGTTTGAAGTATTTTTCCCAACCCGTAAAAGAGTCTATTGCATCATATCCAAAATGATTGTTCACGTGCACATACTAATAATCCGGAATATTTCTAAAACATTGAAGACATTAATGAAACGATCTGCATAATAGAGTAACATCCTCCATATAATTATGTACTTTACTCACCTCCGGCAAACGGTCAATATGCTGAGTGGAATGTCATCTCGGACAACGCATACAACATGTGTGACATCTTCATTTAGAGCATGAGAGACGCGTCCACCGTAAACGTCAATTTCTAAAGCTAACCTGTCCGACAAGAAGGATGCAATGAGACGCGCGTCTCTGTTCCTGTTGCATTGCAGCAGAGAATTCGCAGTGAGAAACGACAGAAACGCTTTCGTGTCAAGATTCGTCTCCTTCAAAAAGATAACAAAAGCTAAACATAAATGAACAACGGAATGAGTTATATTGGGTACAACAAGAAATTACACTCTTACAAATGAAATGCATGCCACTTACTTGATGTAATCCAGTGGAACGAAAAACGCAACAACATCTCTGTATTTCCTCCACTTCTTAACATCGTGGAACCATTTATCCATCATTCTATCGATCTCCCTTCTAGTGAGCGGTTTAGTCTTTCGCATAGTCTCCTCCCAGAACCTAGATTCGAAGAGACTTGAAAGCTCCTCCACTGTCCACTCCGTGTCGTCCATCATCTTCGTATCGAGCCGCTCCATGCTCCAGTCCCCTGACATTCTGCAAGCGCACTATAGGTAGAACACAACGTGCCACACACTTTCACTCCTACGTACTCTGATGCTGTCGTTCTCGCCTACTAAATGTAAGCCGAAAATTGGCACTCTCTTACGGATCCAACAACGTAAGGCATGGTAGAATTCGAGCTTACATTATCCTATTTATCTACTTCTTTAGGTACACATGCAAAAACACTTTACTGCATGTGGAAACATGGTTGCCAATGAACATACTCCGAGTTAGAATAGAAACTTGAGATCAGCGTTCCGTGAATGGGGTCCCAAAGAAATGAACCACACATGTAACACTGTTGCCATGCGGATACTTATTCTATGCAGGACAAAGATTATAGTACCCAATCAAATTTTTTTTCGAACGCAACCCCTCTTCTAGTACTCACGCACATACCTAAAACCTCCCCATGATTTGCCATGTCCAAGTGCCACTGAGACAGGTACATTAGGCAGTGTGACTGCATGTGTGCCAGGTACGAGACTCATATGCGCGGACCACTACTCTGTAGAGTACCGAAATCAAACATTACTACGATGAATCAAAGTACGAAGAAAATAAATACGGACAGAGGAATATGCAGTTCACGGCTCTCCTGGTTCACTACAAACATTAACATCTAGTTTATATGGACAGGGTAAAATAACATTCTACACTACCTCGGTGTCCTGCCGACCTACACAGCTCGCTCCAGCGGTTCTAGAACCGGACTTTGCTCCAGAATGCTGCGAAATTCACCTCGTCGTTCTCGTAATCGTACAGAGTTGGATTGTAGTACAACCTGCAGTCCTCTAGGCTAAACAGGTAGTTCATATGTGCATTCCCAATCATTCGCGGGTAATTGCGAGAATACTGCCGAGCCCAGCTGCAAGTCTGAGAGAGAACCCAAAAAACAATTAGCTCATCGTCGTCTTCATTCTCGACAGAGCCGTAGTTCTCTTGGAGCCATTCCATCAAAATCACTGTGCTAATATGCGACATGTCACATACTGACCGACGAAGACATTGTTACAGAGAGACAACCTACCTACTTAGAGAAAGAGAAAGGAAGTGACTCCTACGATCATTGCAAGCTACTACATATCCAGTCAGTGAATGGAAAACGGAAGTGGCTACTACGCACATCATCGACGTACATCGAATGCAACTAACATGGTTGCGTTCTCTGCTTCTTATACACTGTCGCAGCCATGCAGACCATTCCCTTCCAAAAAAAAAACCGCCAAAACTGAAGTCATTAAAGGAAATATTCCTCGAGTACCTAGGACTTTTTCCATTACTATCTACCCCCGTATCTAATGAAGCGGGATACGAAGGAGGTTCACCATATGTCCAGGTTATGCATCTGTTTAAGCGAGGATGTGAGCAAGCTTTCTTATTAATACTTGTAATCCACTAGGTTCAATAACAAAGAGTGCTACGCATCAATTGACCAGAAAATTAAACACTTTATTTCAATAACAGTCTGGTACATACTGCGAAATGCAGGCTAGAAATCCCGCGCAACATTTGCTATAGACGACGTCATATTCAGAACCTCACAGTCTGCCTCTAGGAATCTCGTACTGGGCCACGGGAAGCTCTTTTTCAAGTCGGACGGAATCCACGATCCACTGATGAGTGACGACCTTCAAACTGCCCTGCAACAGGATATCGTCTTCCTCCACGAAGTCCATGCTGAGAATAGAGAATTTTGAAATTTAATAACATATGAAATCAATGCGGCTACAAGTCGGATAACAGATAAAATTACGCATCGATTCAAAAGCACATAAACGAAATGGATAAATACCTGCCCACGATTGCCGCGAATGTGTCTTCGTTACAGGAACCCCGAGGTACGTAACACACACAATGAGTAACATCCGCGTCCAAAACTTGATTCACGGTTCCCCCGAACATCTCCACAGCTCCTTTAAGTATGTCGATAGTGTTCTCAATAGCTGCAGAATTTCCGGTGTTCATCGAACTGCAACCAAGATCAGGACGCACTTAGTGTTGCAACAGTGATTTCCTTTGCTGTAGACAAAACTTTAAATTAAAGAAATAAATAAATCTAAATGAAGAAACTGTTATGACTATGAATTCAGAAACGAACTCTACCTGGAGAAGCTCATAGGTGGGAAAAATGCACACGTTCGTCTGAAAAATCCCCAATTCGCAGGAGTGTTAAACTTGCTTTCAATCAATGCCCACAGAAACCTGTCGTCATCTTTGTTTTCGTCGAGACCAGTGACCAGACTACAATCCAACAAACTTTTCACTTCGTTGTCAGTCCAATCCACATCCTCCGCCAGTTTCTTCACGACTGATTCGAATGTCCACCGGCTGTGATCGCCTTCAGACACCGTGGACGACGGAGCCATTCCAGTAGCCATCTCCACTTACTCAAAGAAAAATAATGCTGGAATGAAGATCACAGCGCAACAAAGACAAATAGCCCCGAGCTGACAATTGCGAGAATGTTTTGCACCTCACCCTCCCTGTACCTATATTGACATTACAAAAGAGTTCACCTAAAACGACTAGAAACGAGAGTTCACTGCGAATGTGAGAGGCACCGCAAGACATCTGCCGACTATCTCCAGAGTGACTGCCACTTAAATAATAGAAAAAATTTCCACGTCATGGACTCGTACTCCAATTCCCGAACAACAGCCTCTATTCTTGACAAGTCCTGCATGTAACTGTGTGTGAAACTGGACATTTGTGTGAACAGTACATGCATGCACCGAGGATCGCTGTCTTCTTTAGATAGTGAATTACATTATACCATACATTGTAAAACATATGAAAATAAAATCAAAACTTTGTTTCCACGTCTCATGAGTCATCTGAGTATAAAAAAACCAACAATTATTAATTCAACCGTCATCTTCACGCAGTAGATTTTGAAGGTTATCAGAATGAAGAATGTAAAAAAACAGAATTTATTTACGAAATTAAAAATATAAAATGGAGAAATAATTAAACAACATTTTTGATATACTAATTTGATGGTACATGCGCACCATCATATGAGATACTACTGACCGATAGGTTTGGTGACCCCCGTACAGGGACACTTTGGCTCCACGAATCTAAATAAAAAGATTCAACAATCAAATCAACCATAATCTTCAAGTGATAGAATTATGGAGATTAACAGAATGAAGAAAGACGGCTTCAAAAAAACAAAGGTTATCAGAATGAAAAAAAAACATCTTAGAAGAAAGGAACTTGAAAACATAAAATGAAAATAAAATTAAACAACAGTGTTGATATACTAATTTGATGCTACGTGCGAACCATGACTTGTGACACTGTCGACTGATATCTCTGGATACCCCCGTAGTAGGACCCTCTTCCCAGACCTAAAAAATTTAAACAACAATGAGAATGAACAAATGATGAAATAGAATTTATTAAAAAAACATAAATCACTGACATAATGGAATACTAGTGGTTCAGATCCAACTTACAAAGCGCCCAGCGTCTTCCTCAATTATTACTCTTGTTTTTTAAATCTGATGTGATTCGCAAGTGCAGGGCGAAGCAGCGATCTCCATATCGTCCACCGTTATCACTCATGAACCAGAGACAAAATTCCATTAATCTTCACGCTCGTCTGAAGAATTGTGAACATCGTCGTCGGAACTCGACTCCTCAAGTTCTCGTTGTGCGAACGTGACTTCATGTGGCATCACGTCCCTCCCAGTTGGCAGCCCCTCTGGATCCTCTTCAGGTATCTCCCTTTCTGGAACTATGGCCTCGTAGTCTGCGTCACTTCCAAATCGGAATATACCTGTTGCATTGTTTTCATAGTCATCCAGAGATGCTCTTTTGGATCTCGCTTCCTTTCGTAGTACTACCTTCCATCTAGGATCTTCTACAGCGTCAGCGTAAAAAACCTGCTCACATTGAATGGGAAATGCGAAAGATTCAGGCCCTAGTCCACAAAGAGTATCAAAGTTCGCCAAAGTGAAACCCCATTGATCGGTTTTGATTGTGGCATGGGGTCCACGGTAGTTCGCCTTCACCCAGCTTCCCACAAACAGAACTGTCTTATGTCCTCTGTCCTCCAACGGTTCACTTCCTCGAGCATCCAGCGGCTGACTGTCGTAGTGACCAGGGTAATGTAACTCTATGATCTCTTTTAGTTCACCTACGTACTCTAAGTCTGCGACAACAGGACTTTTATCTCTGAGTCCATTGATACATCGCTGTCGAAAAGTTGCACATATGCCACTGTCATATGTTTTCATGGACTCCTCTGCACTGGCCACTCTAAAGTGGTTGCCTTGCGAATACATACTCTTGTACCTACTGGCCATGAGTAAGGGGGGCCTCGAGGATTCCACCACTAATGGGTCCAAACGAATACCGGAGTCTTCTAACTCATCAACATCTTCTCGAAGCCATTCGCTGAAACTCGGAAGGTCTGCTAATTCTGTTGGTAAGGTAGATCTTCGTCTACTATTCTTCCTCTTCCGGTGTTGTCGACGCCACTGTCTTTGGTCTGATGCCCTCTTCTCGACAGCATCTTGATATCGTCTGCACAATAGTGGAATTTTTTCAGTCTTCTAGGTCATTTCACTGAATCATTACGTACACAAACAATGGTCATAGTCAGTGATGACAAACTCTTACTTTTCCAAAACCTTATGAGAGCAATCTTTTTCCACTTGTAGAATATTTCTGTACACATAAAACAGTCCGAATGTTTGAATCCTGGACTATGAATTCTCTGCATACATGGCGTTGATTCAGGGTTTGTATCGACAGACTTTTTCAATAAAGTTCAAAAGCTTCCCCAATCTACTAGTGGACATCAATTAACACTAAACATGACCAGCACATGTATGTCGACAGATATCACATTGAATTATTTTAATGAACACCCATAAAGTACATTAATCTATTGCCACGCCCATCGACAATGGTTGAATCCCAAAAACATTCAAACTTAGGTACTCTAATTGACATTCTAATGGAGTATCGCTGACAGAGCCTATAATGTTTGTATGATGCACATTAAACAACCCATGTAAACAAAAATTACATAAAGCTGGTAACGCAAAAATAGAGTGAAAAACTATATAACAATTCAGGAGAGCGTCACAATAAAACTCTAATTTGACTAACTGATTAGACAAACCAATTAAAATTAAATATTAAACCACGGCATGATCGCCACTGACGGCAGCGTTGGCAAGCCAGTGAATGACTGAGACAATAACTGAGAACTACTTAGTCACACTCCTGAAATGGGACTTCAAATGAATGCGTAATTGCTTTAGAACAGCCAAATATATAAAACAGACATTGCAAATTTCAAGAAAAGAACTATAATACTCACCTTCTCCAAGGCTCGAGATGTGTAGCATTGTCCAAAACAAAACTGTGCATCCAGTGTCGTTCGTTCTCGGTCAGTGGTCTCTCTTTTGGCTCACCCTCAAGTACATCCTCCGACATTGATATGTCTTCAGTGTTCTCCCATACTCGCCTGGAGGTGCCTGTGTACTCGCACATGTATTCAGTCAGAAATCCAGACGCCTCTTCAATGGAGTATGCTTTCGCCATGCTTCCTTCAGGTTTTGCTCTATTCCTCACGCTCCCTTTAAGTCCTTTCAGCCATCTCTCGAAAGGGTACATCCATCGTGTGTGGACGGGGCCGCATAGGAATAGATCCTGGACCAAATGACGGGGAAGGTGATAGGTAATATTAAAAAAAGCGGGTGGAAGTTCTTTCTCCATCGTGCACTGGATTTCGGTGACGTCACTCAACATCTGTTCTTCTGCGTCTGCATCAACTGTTTTTGCGCATATCTTCCTAAACAAACGACTAATGCGCATGATAAGCCCGACAACCTTTGAATCTCCAATTCCACGCAAACAGACAGGTAATACTTGTTGCAGTAGCACATGTAGGTCATGTGATTTCAAACCTCTTAGTTTTCCCTGGCTGAGTTTTGAGTACAAGTTGCTGCAGTATTTTTTTGGCATCTTCAAGCGTCGTAGAGTCTCGAGAAACACGTTCCTGTGAGCAGGAGACAAAACGTACGGTGCATCAGGCATGTAGAGCCTTCCTGAATCACCAATGCGTCTCAGCCATAGGTGTTTTCGAATTCGTCGATTTTCTAAGTCCATTCGTACCGACGGTGTGTCAGTTTCCCCAAATAGCATTCGCAACAAACTGTCGGCAAGATTTTTCTCGCAGTGCATGACATCTAGCACGTATCGAACGGGCATTTCCTGTAACAAATCAACATATAAATGAAGCCTCGCATACAACAAATATTGATAGTGATAACTAAATCGGAGAAAAAGTAAACATTCTTCAAATCAGAGTGCAACTTGGATCATGAAATCACAGTTTCAGCTTTTATGGTATCTAAGCAAACTGGGCGTGTTTTCGAAGACTGGATTAGTTGTGAAAATGAATGTGTGTACAAGATGGTACTAGTTACGTAGAATGCAATGAATTGAGTGTGGTTTAACATCTGAACTGAGGACCAAGTACCTCCCAGTATGGTAGTCGGTATAGACTACTCAGTCGCTTCACGCCATGTCGTTTGACTGGATCACCGTCGCTGTTAGGTCTTCCTCCACCATCCAACCATATCTGACGTTCCTCTGCATACTGTCGTACTTCAGTTCCAGTCATGCGATGAGTCGCAGGTCGCACCTCTGTGTCGTTGTTGAATGCTTTCCGAGCTCTTCGCCAGGGATGTTCTAGATCCAGATTTCTTCTCGCTCCTAGGTAAACCACTTTGTTAATGGCAGGCTGGCAGCTTTCACCACACGTTAGTTCTCCGCAATGTAGACAACCTGAATACCCTTTCGTAACCTGCCCTGAGATCAGTCCAAGTGCTGGGTAGTCTCCAACTATCCACATCAAGATCGCTCTCATGGAAAAGCTCCTAGGTTCATTAACGATGGAGCAATCGACAGACTTGATTCCATTCCAGAGCTGTAGTAGGTCATCCACAACGGGCTCCAGAAACACATCAATGGTTTCTGATGTAGGCGACTTCGGTCCGGGTATTAGAAGAACAAGAGACACAAAGAATTTTCTAGTCACCAGCCAAGGTGGGAGATTATACGTTATCAATAATACAGGCCACGTAGAATGGGTTGTCGATTGCATGTTGAATGGGTTAATTCCGTCTAAGCACAGTGCAAGCCGGAGAAACCTTGGGTCATCTGCAAATTCGCGCCACCTAGATGATATCCATCTCCAAATCGGACTATCAACTACTGACCGCATGAAACTGGTATGATGGTATCTGATTGGTACTCCTTATGATGCTGAAACAATTTAGCAATTTCAGGACATCGGAAAAGCCTTTGTAACCGTTTTACTATAGAGAAATACCTAACAACCTTTGCAGGAATACTATTTGATCCTGGCATATATTTGCTTTTTCCACAGCCAGGATGTGTACATCTATCTAAATTTTTATTGTGTTTCCAGAACAGCATATGGCCATCAGGACAACACGGAATGTCCTCATGTTTTAAGCCCATTCTCATCAACAGGGAGCGACATTCATAGGACGTTTTAGGAAGGCGATTGTTTCTTGGCAGAACATCACTTCCCAGAAAACGCAAAAGTTCGTCTAGAAAACTATAAGGGACCCCAAAAAGGTTGCACATTGTCAAAATCACGATGACAAACTTCAGTCGGTTAGTTTTACAACCTCTGAAAAGGCGTTTCCTTCCTTCAGCAAACAGTGCCTCCATTTCTTCCGTACTGTGGCATAACTCATCTTCTTCAGGTTCTGGGACATCATCCTGTTGTTGTTGCTCCCAATGTATATCGTCTCCTCTCGCAAAAGCGTCTTCCACCATACGTTCGTAATCGAAACCGTCGTCGTCTGAATCGTCATCTGTTACTTCGTATTCATCCTCTTCGAGTTCTACCCTCAACCTACGTGGCAGCCTCTGTACGTGCGATACGGGCAAGGTTATTTAGAGACAGAAGTCCGCAATGAAATTTTAACAGTAGGCACGCATTTACAATGATTTTTGTTTTTTGGTTGCACACCATTGATTTCCACATATCAAACATAGAGTCTGTAAACCTACATTCTCGATTCTATGGCAAAAGATAACATACCAGCAATGAGTTTGTCAAATATGGGTCTCTTTTGTTTTCTCGATGGTGCTGTGCGATTATTCGTACATCGTGGACTTGGGCCCCTCGGCAATGTGAACAAGCACACGGGTATTCAGTAAGCTTCATCTTTTTTGCGATAGCTCGTTCTTTGTGGTACGCCCGCTGCAGCTGCGAGGCCGCCATGTTGAAGTACCATTCAACCTGTGTCAAAAAACGTGGTCTGTTTACTACGCATATGCGCATATGCAAATCCGAATATGTATAATATGAACTACAAAATAAAGGAAAATGTTGACAAATAGCATTGACAGCCATGTAATGCTACACTGATCGGACATAGCTTTCGTAAAACTCGACAATGCTCCTTTGTTCGACTAGAATAACAATTTCTATCCGACTCTCTACAACTAATCAAATCATTGATAACACCGCCGAAGGTGGTCATGACTAGATGCAATGAATTGTAACTTTGAAATCCGTGAACTCAGAACGATGAATTTACATTGAATTTCACTTTTACCTTCTCAATGAGAACTGTTGATCCTGGTTGGATTTAGGTTATGCAGTGGTCCTTCCGTCGAGGCGTTTCGACTCGGTTCGAGAAGTAATACAGGCTGTACCAGACCCTGTTATGTCACATCAGAAACACTGGATTAAACACAAGCATGTGGCATCGTTAACGTTAAATCGAGGATCCAACAATTCCGAAGTTTACACAATTTCCATGAATAACGAGGGATTTCACAGAGTAGGTACAAGGGCAAGGTTTCAGTAAGTGTTCGGAAACACCCTAGATTGAAAGATACATACAGATATTAAAAACGGCCAGGATTTGTGTCAATAAAAGAACAAAAAAATACATACGGAGAAGAGAATATGACATCTCCCGTAGAACATTGTTATCGTAGAAGGACTCTATGTTTTTCGCACATGGAGTAGGGTGTACAAATGAACCGAACTATACATGACTACACCTACATGTCGAACATGTTCTTCGCGACGAGGCGAAAAGTACAATTGAAAACATTTCCCTCACAACGTAACCCTAATGAAATAGACAGGATATTTGTGTACAGAAAATGGGACGCTACAGCTTCCACAATCGCAAACTGTGATAAAAAAAAAATAGAGCTACACTCTGACCTAACAGTTGCGATTTGATTCGTTGCGGAGGAAGCAAAGAAGACTCTTGTTCAATTCTGCCAGTGTACGGAGGAAGCAAAGAAGACTCTGCAGCGAATTACGCCGAATGGACAAGAAAGGAACTTCATAGTCGGAAAAGTTAACATATTTCGAAGAAGGAGTCACGTAAAACTCACCTGGCACAGGAATGATGTCACTGAATCACCGTGTGATATTTGCGGGGTTTATATCCAGAGACACAGACCGCGCAAACATGTTTGGTGACACAGAACCTCTGTAGGATACAGGTCAGAGGACGTGAGTATGAAACTCCTTTGTGAACGGATCTGTATCCTGGCCGATTGAAGCGTCATTGCCTCCGACGGGTCGAATTCCTCGTGAAGGGTCCTCATATTTCCGTAGACTACATCCATATTCGTCCGCATCCATGTCGATGATGCGTGCCCTGGATGGATGAAGTACCCAAATAACAAGTTTCGGATTAGGGCATTGAGATAGTGAAGTCCATACGCACGGTCACACGTACAACCAGTTCTCCGAAAGAACAACATCGCACTGGTTTTTCACGTGATTCACCTCTTGTGAACTGTGAGTCCCGCGGTAAGCCTTTCAAGCTCGTTATAAACGTATTTAGAATTTTTTTTACGTCTCTCTCATCTGCATTACCAAACATAGCGGCATTGCTACAGGTGCATGCAGCACTCGTACTACAGATGTGAGGACTGTTTATGTGTGGGGTTTTATTCGTCTTTCATTCTGTCCTCTACTATCTCACGAGTCAGGTTTTAAATTTTGTGTAGACACTGTTTATGTCACTCCGACGTCCCAAGTTCCGACGGCGGCTGTGTGCCATCGTCGCAGCAGTGACGGAGTTACGGTTTCACGCGTTCAAGGACCACATCGATATATGTAGCATCTCCTTCATCCCAGCGTTATATCGCTAGGAGCGCACACCCGACCGTGCCGTCCAGTTATGTTTTTTTTTTCTTTTCGTGTATACAGTGGCTGAAGGTCGTTGTGAAATTTCTCTGCTGTACTGGGGTAGATGAATTCAAATGTTGTTTACTTGTTCCACACATGATTTTAATGGTTTTTTGATGCCGGCAATTTCTATTCTAATATCAAACGGAGAAACTTGAATTTTCTGATTACTGTTGTGGGCAGAAGGAGATTTTGCTACAAGAAGACGATCTTTTGCTTCACATGTCAGTAGAAGATAAGCACTTTTGATCCCCGGGTTTTCATTGCATGAAGACGCAATTTTTTTTTTTTGAAACCCTGTGTATGTTGTTTCTGTATTGCAATTATCTGACGTCCATTACGACATTTTCCTTGTTCGGAGAAGATGGGCGGTCCTCAAAAAGATGAAAAGTTGTCGTTTTGGAGGTGGTCTAATCAGAGAAGGACTAAGTTACCTGCTAGCGGTGAGGGAGAAAGGATGGAGTCTGGAACTAAAGGATCGACTTCGTCAGCCTGGAAATCGGGTAAACAATCCGGACCAGGGCACAAGAACAGCGGCCTTCAGCAATCCAACATGAAAACTCTGAGGAAAAAGGGAGGAAGTAGCTCTGGAGCAAGAGGAGACGATGATGAAGAGGTCTTCATGGAAGCATCATGTTCGGCAAGTACTGCATGATATGGATTCTTTAATTCAGTGTATACATTATATTTGACCGTGCTTTGAACTTGATTATGTTCACATTTAAAGGATATGTATGAAATCAGGAACTTAGATGTAGAGATTACTGTTCAGGCTTAGGTACTGTGCTGCTTGGACTTCTTGGTATTGGTAGGTCGCATTCAACTTTGTAACTCTCGTTTCACCTAAAAATAGGACCGTTTGTAATTTGTTTGTCAATCCAAACAACAGTATCGAACCTTGAAATCTGAAGGTGCAACATAAAGTCATAGTCATTCACTCACAGATATATTTTCGGGGCTCAATAATATATGTTTTTAATATTTTTGGTTACCGCGCAATCACGAATTATGTTGCACGAATATGTCCGTCATTTTGGAAGGTGAATTCGAAAAGAGTATGTTTCTTTTTTGGTCTACGTGTTTGTTTTGTTTCCTAAATACAATTAATCAATTAGCGTTTACAGATAAGGATACCCTGAATCAAAATGTGTCCAATGAGCTACGAGGAACGAATGATCCACCTTCGAAGGCAGATACAAGAATGGAGAAATTACTGCGCTCTTCGAACGAGGCCAGACCTGCTAGCTCAGATAAAAGGGCTCACGTAGAGAAAGCGAGCGATGACCGTCTTGGAGGGACAAAATCAAAAGAGAGGCAATCTCCTGAATGGGTAAGACATCCAGCACTTTATTTTTATCATTATTTTTTTCGTTTATTTCTGGAGATACATAATATACATTTTGCTGCAGACATCTAGAAGTACACGTAGTGATAGATGTGCATGTTTGTATTGTTACCTATTGTAGCTTTAAAGAATTCCATTGCATAGAGTAGAGTTACTTCTGTAGTCATCTGCTAGTATAGTGTCATCAGGGACTGTTTAGTGCACGAAGAGCCACTTCATTGATAGAATGTGATCCTCGTATTTTTACTTCTGTTCCCCTGTTTGCATATCAAACTTAGCAGCCAGTGGCTTATTAAATTCGCATTCTCGTTTTAATCATACATTGGGCATGCAAACAACGGATCTTGTTCTGGTTTTAGAATACACTTTTTTTAATCGTACGTGTAATCTTACTTGACTTATGCAATATGAAATCATTGTATGTGGATTCATTGTATAGGCCAGTGGCAGCGAAGCAGAACAGAGGCAGCCACAAAAAGCGAGAAAGAAACAACACGTTCCAAGATCTGAAGGGCGTCAGTCGAAGGAAGTACACCGTGGGAAGCGAAAAAAAGAGCGCAGTCGGGAGAGAAAACGTAGACGCAGTCCAAGTTCCGAATATACCAGCTTCAGCTTCCACAGTAGTGAAGACGAACGCTCAGGGAGGGACTGGTACAAGAAGAGTGTCGACAGTGGAGGAAGGCATCGATCTGGGAGAAATCACACTGATCAGAAGTCCGGATGGAGAAGAAATTCGAGGAGGGACGGTGGAGAACGATTTCTGAGTAGCTCCTCCGAATCAGACGTAGATCGACGCCAACACTCCAGATCGTGGAGAGGTGCACAGCCTTCAATCGACAAGCGCACCATGAAAGAGCGATACAATGAGGCGTCAAGTACGTCATCGTCGGATGAGTTTTCCAGCGAGGCAGACGCTGGTGCACTTGTGGAGAGGGATTCTATGCGGATTACAGCACTGCCGGAGTCATGCAGGAGAAGAGAGAGTAGAAGGAAGCAGAACTCGATGAAGAAAGAGGCCGACCGAAGGAAGTCTGAAGGAAAAAAGCCTTTTTTTGTAGTTGTTGACAGTGACACAGGGGAGGTGTATGGGAACGGATTAAAGAATTGGAAGAAGGAGGTCAAAAAAATAAGTTACTCACTGGATCCATCAGTGGTGGACGTGAGGAGATTCCCGAAGGAGAAACTGAGGGAAGCAAGAGAAAAATTGGCAGAAAAATTCGAGTATAGTTCGAAACTGTCGAAGGGTTTCTTTCGAAGTGTCCTTGGGAGGGCCTTAAGCCAACGGAGAAACGCTGTACTTGCTCTCATCGAGAGTGGAGTTCCATGTCCCCTTTCTTTTGATGAAAGAATTTGGAACACTTTAAAGAAGTACAAAGACGATCCTGCAACACAGAAGAAGAGGGAGGACACTCAACGCGCACGTGCGTCTAGAGGATCAGGTGGGCGGACTGGACCTCTCGGCGAATCTGGCGTTAGGCAGAAATTAAGTGAGATGCTAGGCCGTTCGCCAGACCCTGAGGAGGTGGCCTTAGAAATGAATCGTGACAAGGGCTGGGGTGGGAGAAAACGGAAGGCTCCAAGGATCCCGGAGATTCAATCACTAGAAGCAAGGTATTCCCAAACACAGTCCTCCCTCATCGGTTTCTGCAGATACTTGTTTTCAGCACCATTTTTTAATTTTATTTCTTATTTATTCATTTTTTATTCTTACTCAGAGTAAAGAGGACAGATCTTGCAAGCGTAATCATAGTGCAGTAAAACATGTGGCATTGACAATGCTCCGATTCAAGGGTTTGGATACTAACTTGTAACTGAATGCTATCCGTATGGATTTAGTGCCTCGAAAAAGAACGATACATGCAACGACAAAGAAGACAGAGAGGGAACTCCGGAGAAGCCCGAGACTTCAGAGGTGCGGTTGTCAAAAGATGTGATACTACAGGACCCGTTTGTGCAGTCAATATGGAACGAGCTTCAAATGTGGAAGGCGAAGGTTGTTCAAACTGAAGATTCTAGCGGTGGTCAGCGCCCAATCTTGGAAGGCTTGGAGAAAGATTCATCGACGGAGGTAGCAGCTGAAGAAAGGATTGCGAAAAAGGTGTGGTGATATTTGACTCAGTCGTAAACTTCCTCTCGTATTTGATTGCACCTCGTCTCCGGAGTTTGATTTGTCTGTAATTTTCAATCTATGTTTTTTTTATTTCTGCGGGTTTGCATTGGTCATTATCGACCTCGTATCCATAGAGCATGCACGGTTTGATTACATTCACGAAATAACTGAGTCTTTCCTAATGTATATGCGGTGGAGTGATAAGCTTAAGTAATAATTGAATGTTGGAAAAAGAACGCATAATGCTTTAACGTGGACTGATTAAAATGTCGTATTTTTTTGGTGCCGTGAAAGGGGGAGGTTGACACCACTGGTGAGGCTCAGAGGGCTATTCCTGAAGCTCAACCCGTCGCTGTTGTGTCATCGCGGAGTACAAGGTCGAAAGCTCGTGGGAAATGAACGCGGACGTCGCTCACAAAACATCATCGACTAATGCAGTGAAGACCATTGGTTTTGGTCCGGAAAATTAACATCACTGTCATAGTTGTTGTGTGAATACAATAGCACAGATTGTCTTTCGAACCTTCAGACATGACACTGAGAATATGCTGTAGGTAATCAGTGTACAGAGATCTATGTAGAGAATGCAATAAGTACCTCAACGCATATGGAAACAACGACCTTTGGTCATGGTCAGAAGCACAAGCGTCCACAGACTAAACACAAGTCACAGTGTACGCAGTAGTGCACTAATTACAATCGTCGGCACAGAAAAAGACAAATGTCAGGCGAATACTGGATTTCAATCCACAAGAAATAAATAGTGAAACAACATGTGCTTCAAAAATGTTCATATTGTCTCATGTGTCACCAATACGATGCAGACGGTAAACCCTCGATCCAATATGCGTACATATCGCCGCATGGATAGCCTACAAACTATCCACTGGCGACGAAACACGTAGTCGCGGTTAGAATCAGAATCGGTGAAATGCCCAGTGGCCATCCAATGTCGGTGTTACACGCGTATGATTGCATGTTTCAATACAATATCTTTCGGGTATTTTAGTAGGGGAAGAACCAGTCGTGGAGGTCTCCCTTCGTCTCCAAAAATGGGAAGTTCAAGACACGAAGTACACACATGTCAGACAGAGAAAAGGAAGGTCGGAGAACAATCGACGGCGTTATGGTACAGAATCGTGTGGATGATATATGGCGAACCATTTTACATTGTCAGCATCGCAGTCGTCTATATCGTTTGCAATCGGCAACGGCTGTTGCGCACATGTCTGTGCCTGAGAGGCTCCTGGAATGTAGATGAAACCGCGGGAGTTCGAAACTTCACGGCGGGAAAATCCGATGTGGACTGCTGACGCGATGTTATGACGTGGAGGCTGATGTGGACTCAGCTGATGTGGACGCTGATGTGGACTATGACATGGAGGCCTGACGTGGCTCATGCCCTTTTGACACAAAAATCAACAATTAGTTGACTAAGAATCTGTCAAATTACAAATGAATCGACAAATGGATCCACTCGTCCTAACTAACAGAGTTCTGTAAATATTCTGTTGGTTTTTCTGCAGAAACGGACACTGTTCACCTGGTAGTGATGAAACAATGAGATTACAAAATCACCAACTACACAACCAATTGCCAACAAAAGGAGTAGTTACAACTTGATATATAAAACAACATCCCCAAATCATCACACCATGATGTTATTGCTGAAGGTATCATACTTGATCGAGTTACAACAAAGCAAGTACTGGAGCAAAGGATCTGTTTACTAATAGTACATCATACACAAGTCGCCTCGTTTCTGGCTCTTCCAACTGTTCTCTCAAGTCCGTCGTGCTTTCTGGAATTCATACAGAATACCACGATTTGTTTCCTACTCTAGGTTCAGCATTTCCCTTACCGTGAACTTGCCAGGGATGGGCCAGTCCGTAGCGTCACTATCAGTATATGATACAAGGGATGATGTGGCCTCATTGGCAACTTTCACGTTCAAACCAAGCAAATGTTGTGCATTCTGAAGCATCAAGCAGATATCTTCAAAACTTGGCCGGGTTGTTGGGAACTTTCTCCAACAACTCTCAACAACGAATGCAACGTAGGCTGGTACATCATGTGGGATATGTGGCCTCCAGCCACGTTTCAGAAGATCATTCATTTCTGATCTAGGCAGGGATCTCTGTGCTTGAGCACAAAGAGACTCTTCTGGAGTTTTCCAGGTCAAAAGCTCTCCCAAAACCATTCCAAAACTAAAGACATCGGCTTTCAAGAGATCACAGTATGGAAAGGCTTTCAAGGAATCAATATACTCAAAATTTCTACAATCCCTCACCTCAGGAGCCATGTATCCAGCTGTGCCAGTGACGCCATACTCTTTAGTTGTGAGAGCCACACCAGGCGTGCGACTGAAGTAACTTGGATCGAATTCCACCGAATCCCCGAAGTCTATAAGTTTAGTGCCGACTTCAGGCTCCCTAGAACACATGATATTGTCAGGTTTAATGTCTCGATGTGCAATTGGCTTCACTTTCCCATGCATGTACCGCAATGCCTTCGCGACTGGAAGCAGGAGGTCGATAGCTTCTGAGGCAGAGAAACCTTGTTTTGTTGTGCTAGTGCGTCTTCTGCGCATCAGGTCCGTTAAAGTGCACTCCATGCATTCCATCACCATGAACGATTTTGACGATTTTACCTCCCAGCATCCCACCACTCCAACAACATATGGATGGCGACATTTCTCCATGATCTCAGCCTCCTTCTTGATTATGTCACGATCAGAGGATTTGAGTGCCAACTTCAACACAAACTCCTTTTTATACACCCAATGGTATTTCACAACAAATGATGATCCTCCCTGTACTCGCTGGAAGAAAGTCCCGGAAATTAGATTGAACCTGAACCCTCTGACGTACCTTTTTAGATCATAAGGTGGAGACTGTGGAGAAGACGGGTCAGAGCATCCACTACGATCTCTCAGAATTGTAGCAAGTTGTTGTTCTACCTGACAACGTTTGTGGTTTTTGTTTTCTCCTTCAAGCACTTCCTTCACCTTGAACATCAGACTCAGCTTGTCTTCGTCTCTGACTTTATGCACATCGGAAATGGAGATCTGATCACACCCAATTTCCTGGCCGGCTAAATTCGATGACCAGCGAAGGTCGAGATAGAGTTCGACAAAGTGTTCAGGACAGTCGCCGATCTCCACAGCTTTCAAAAGCCATCTCTCAGTGCTACACTCTTCCACTAGTTTCAAAGCCCTCATCGCAATTCCATAGAACTCTTGAGCTGCAGGGCTCTGGTCTTGCTGTAGGACTTGCAATAGCTTCAAAATCTCTGATTGCATATAGAGACATTGGTTTACATTGATATGCAAGTTTTCCTTCACTTGCGTCAGTCTCTCCAGGCTGTTGCGTAAGCTCCTCCAGGTTCTTGCATACGTTCCAGATTGATCTTCCATGTCCAATTTAGCTCAAGAAGCGACGTGCACTATACCATGGCTCCTCTCTTGCACCAAGTAATGGTTCATGGACATCTCAAGCATCATAATTTGGCCAACTTGCTTCAGACCTAACTTTTGATAGAGTGCGCTGCACTTGGAAGATCTTATTATCTGACGCAGCCTCTTGCAAATGAATCAGATCAGAGGAATTATGCAGACCTGTATAATTAGAACTGCGGATTGAGGAACTAGTATAACGCAACATCCTAGTAGCCAAAGCAGGAAAAAGAAACAGGACAGCGCCATGAAATCTAGAGGAATATTTGAAGTATGAAATGTTCCCACCAACCTGAGAATGAAAGTGAGCTACACTTGAAAGCCAGCTAGTTGCGAGGAGCCTCCGCTTGCATGGATGCCCTGAGATCTACAGAAACAGAATGATTAGAAACAATAAACCCCTGGATCACCAGTTGTAACATTGGAGGTAGGCTTTGCTAGCTCCTAAGTTTCTGCAACTTGGCTGATTGAGCAGAGATATTTCAAAGTGGAAAGAGGAGGATAAAAGCTAGTCTGGAAGCCATCAAATTCTCTATATATTGTGCGACAGATCGAGAAGGAAAGAGTGTGTAGGCTATAGCTAACCCTCCCTTAATATTGATGAGTACCACGTTCAATCCTTGGAATCAAATGTCCAGATCACTTCCAATGTGCCTTGGTACAGCTATCAATCAAATAACTCGACAACTAGATGCCATACAATAGAAAAACTAGGGTCGGATCCATATACCACTGCTAAATACCAGAGACTCCATTGACTCACGAAGCACCGTCTGGGCCGCTTACCACAAGCATACACAAGTGAAGTCAAAATAATGAGGCGACACAGGTGTGTTCCAACACGATCTTCTCAGTCTCACATTGAACCGTGCCTCTACTAGCTGGATCATCAAGCTGGTAGCCATAAAAAAATTCATGTGTTTTGTAGAAGACCAAGAATATGACAAAGAAGAAAAGCGCGAATTCAGAATCTAAAGAAGCCATCTTTAGGAGGTTTAACCTATCTAGGAAGAGATTATCATGGGCAGACACTTCTAGATGGAACAACCTGCAAAGAATACGGTGACTTTCTGTGCAAAGAATCGCGTACTGCTTTCCAGATCGGAATCGTCTGTAAGACCTAAATGACTTCCAATGTTTTTCAATTCCTAAGCGCACCAAGGTGCGCAAGGTGAAGCAGTAAGAAGTAGTACTGTGAGTAGAACTAGAGACACAGAATCCAAACCTGTCTAGAAATGTTGTTCCCCGAGTCTGCACATCGCTTCTCCTCATGCGTCGAACAAGCGGAACGAAACCCTTGTCTTCTCCCTTCCGAATCCTTGCGACACCCACCCCTGGCAAAGCAAATTCTTGATCGCATGTGAATAATGGTAAACAACATCGCCGGGTCGCCGGGTGGAATATCCTACTGTAAGTAGAATCAGACGGTGAACGCTTGTGAGCTTTTCACACGTCTAAGGTTCTTCTTTTGTGCAGATACTCTCATCTGTGAAAATAATATTTACTTATTCGAGATGGGTGGCGTACCGAGTAACATGCCGAAGTCTTGGTCCACCCTTCAAAACCTAAGTTCCAGTTGCTGTAGATTGTCGAACAAGAAGGCCAGCTCTAGATGGAAACGTAGGGAGCACTAAATGGCTGCGGGGATCAGTACTGTTCGTTTCTGAAGTTATATTACCCGTTTCCGCCGCAGCTTGTAGAGGTTTTTTGCGAATGGGATAAAGTAAGTTGGTTGTATCCAGACGTTACTCGTTGGAGTTGTTTCAGAGGAATCACACGTCAAGGGCGATCGATTATGCTAGAATCCTTAAAGGTAATTTCAATTATGCATGGTTCTGTCCTTCGAGATTTGAAATCTGCATGTTTCTGTCTTGCAGGAAGTTTGGTGTGGTGCCTTTGGATGGTTCATTAGCAGATACTGAGAGTCCACTTGTGAGATGAGTCGATGGTTTGCACGTTTGCACTATTTGGAGAGAGCCAGTCGACAGTCTTAGATTAGGTTTAAGTTTGGTTGAATACGATATAGCGTCCATGCGGAAGATGGACAGTACACCCGCACATGTTGCAGGGCTGGTCCTTCTCTCGGCTCTTCCAACGAAAGTGGTGGATCAAGGGATCTTTCAATGTAAGAGTTGAAATTTGTGATGGACGACTATGTGGGGCAAACCCTGCGAGCCATAACCCGAATAGAGTTTCAATTGAGTCCCCGAGATTCTTGGACAACCTCAAACAATGTTGCAGAAGGCTATCGCACATGGAACGACGGCAGAGAGCGCAGGCAGCTCGCGCTGATCCTGCCCGGGCAGCTCGCGCGAGGTCTCTCTCCCGAGCCCCCAAAGAAGCGCCGCTTGTCACAGCAACAGGACGGGGGCGCAGCCTGGGCGGCGGATTTTGCACCCATGTGCGTGAGCCAAGAGGGTAACAACCAAGGGTTGATTCTGTTGTCTCAACTTGACGAAACTAAGAGACTACTTCATGGCTTTAAACCAGCCTTGGAGGGGCACAAACCAGTTCGTCGAGAACTACACCGTGCTGTTATACAGACCGAGGCCTTGGCGAAAGAGTGGTGGAGCCTGGGAATGCACAATCATGAACCAGTGTTGGCTAAGTGGCGAGAACATTTCCTTGAAATTCTCTTGGATGTGCGCTGGTGGACAATGGTTGCAGCATTACAGGAAGGAGAAAGGTTTGCTGGTTCCGAGATTTATGGTAATGTGCTTTATATGAAAGGCAAAGAGCTCGAGGGTGTATCATTAGTGAACCCTCAGAGTTCGCTAATTTCATCTTATGAAAGGCACTTTCCATCTTACGGATTTGAGACATGGCAGCGGGTAATAGATTTGAGATACGGATCAGAGGGTAATGACATTTTCGAGTGGAACGTTGAGTCTGGCAACATACTGGGGGAAGATGGATACAGGGCGAAAATGGCTCTTGAGGCTATTAAAAATGCAAGTTTCCCAGGTTTCATCATCGAAGGCATACCAGCAAGCTTTGTACACCAGGCGCCGTCACCGTTGATAGAAGAGGAACTCACGTTAGACCTGACCCGAGATATTCTAGGGGTGAGCCAGACGGGATCATGGGTGATTAGAACCAATATCCAAGGAGTAGACTGTGCCCTGAAGAGAGTAGCTGACAATGGTGACGGTGAACAGCCTCTTATCGCTCGTCTTTCTCATCCACATGTTGTGCAATTGATGCATTATTGGAGAAAAGACAAATACTTATTTCTTGCGATGGAGCTGATGGAGGGTGATCTTACAGATCTCCTCGCAAGGCATAAGAGAGCAAATGAATCTCTTCTCTCGCTACCTATGGCGGTTGACATCATGCTGCAGACAGCGAAGGGCATGCTTTACCTTCATGATTTGGGCATCACATATCCACACCTGAATTGTTCCAAAGTCCTGTTCAGAAATTCTGATACGATGTTGCAGGACGGACACCCTGAGTACACAATTAAGTTGAGTGGGGGTGGATATTCTGTGGATGATGATTCTCATGAGAGAAAGACGCATGATGTGCACCGTTTTGCTTCGTTTTGCTTGGAAGTGTTGACTGGAAGGCGACAATGCGAGGATCCATTTGATACAGATGCAGACACAAGGCCTAGCATATCAGATGCAATTCCACAAATTTTGAGATTTTGCATATCAAGTTGTTTCGAGGGCAACCTCACGTTTAGGTTTGAGCAAGTGGTTACACTCCTTCTGCTAGCCCAGTGCCAAATACTGAAGAGTCAGAAAGATGAGGCCTTCGGTAGTAAAGATTGTGAAACTGTACAGCTCAACTCACCTGGTAAGCTTCCTCTCAAATATGAAGTGCCATTGTAAAGGTTTCTTGTGCAAGTTTCTTTTGTATACCTTCTCATCATTCAATTATTGAACTGGGCTTGGTTTACTTGAAACTCACATCACTTAATGCTAAGGTCTATTGAACCTCCAGATTGCGCACGCCCTTCCTCAGCAGATACCGACCTTGAGGTATTACCACGAACACCCACTTTCATTGTTTTTCCGCAAACTAGAAGTCTGACAACAAGGACCAAAGTTTTCAGATACTTCAATCAATTTATGATGTTATGAATGACTGAAGTGATATGTAGTCGATGTCGGAAAGTTTTCAGGTTATTGGGAGAGCACTGACTTTCATGTCCGCTCAGCTGAGTAATAACCACAGGATGAGTAATTTATTCTGTGCTACGATCAAAGGGAATTTACCTTCAGACTTGAGAATCATTTCTGTTTACCTCAATGGTCGAAGGGTCTCTTCTGAATTATTCTGTAATGTTGCAGAAGTATTTTATTTATCAGTTGTATCCAGAATCGGATGTTTCAGTCTCAGATTCAAATCTGTCTACTACGTTAATCTTCTTCCATGGTCTTGCCAAGAGCCCTGATGAGTGGAAATCGACATGGATGACACGTAATCGTGAGCATGTATGGCCAAAAGCGTGGCTACCAAAAGATTTGCCTGGAAATGTTCGTGTCCTCTCCCTGTCATATGATACTGATGCTTCTGGAGGCAGCGAAAACGTCAATACAGCTGAGATTGGCAAGAAGGTGCTAATGCATCTACTTCTTAGGTACTGTCCTATTTGTCGAGCTTCTAACTGGCTTTTAGATCTGTAACTTGCATTTCAATTCCTTGATTGAAACAATTTAGCTAGTATATTTGAGATGCATGCAAAGTTGTTGCTCTACGTACGATTATTAAGATTTCAACTTCTCATGTTTAATCTCTTCTGGATCGTATAATTCTACCCCCTTTTTTGATTAACATCTAATACAGGTTATTGTGTGTGTACAGCTCAAAATGGAATCTTTCAGATCCTGACGTAAAAGTTATTTTAATTGGACATAGCTTTGGAGGTTTGATTATCAAAAGTCTGGTTGTAGAGGCTCATAATCAAGCCACTCTGCAACCAAGGTTACACGAGAAATGTGTGAAGTTCCTAGAAAACCTTGAAGGCATCGTCTTCTACAGCGTGCCCGGTTCAGCCACTGATCAAAACCAGCAGTTTGAGCAGTACATTAACAAATTGAATCAAACGGGTGTGTTACAAAGAAGTACACTGATGCAGGCGCTTTTGAAACTTGATAAGGGGGTATTTAATCAAGAAATGCAATTGCTCGGTTCTCAATTCGAAAAAAGTATCCCAGAGAAGACAAAGATTCTGTGCTTCATAGAAGGAAAGGGAATGAGAAAGGTAAGGATTGAATTGACTTCAATGCTGGATGAATATTCGAGTCATTACAGTACACAAATAATCTTGATGCACTCATCAGTAGATAGATGCAAGCATATGCATGGATTGAAGTGATATGCTGCTTTGAATGTTCAGTGCTATTGAAAGTAAAACACTTATTTGTGTGGATCTATAGCGGCCAGTATTGCTGTTGTGCTCGAATGTGTAACTTGAGCAGGTTTTGTGCACTTAATGGAAAAAGGACCATTTCAGAACTATGATTAATCTTACTTAAGGAAAAATCCTTACTGGAAGATCAATGTTGAATTGAAAGTAGTTCGTAAGAAAGTTTCAAATCAGTCCCAAATGGTTTATAATTGACACACTTTTCCTGCTAGATACATGAGAAACAAGTTGTTGTCTCATACGCTTCAGCTATAGCGCAACTGGAGAAGGCGGTCTTCCACGTTCTGAAAGACGATAATCACTTTGAAGTTTGCCGACCTGTTTCCAAAGACCACGAGGGATACAGGATCCTGGTGGAGGAATTTCTTAAGGGTACACTTGAGATTGGTATGTATGACTTTCCATCATCCATGTCAGTACTTTAAATATTAGTCAGGTGGGATTTGCCAGTTTCTTAGTGTTTATTGTGGTTCTCCTTCCAAATTAGAAGCCTGACTGAAGCCACTAATTATTTATTCAGGCATTTTCTTGTTCCTATACCGTATGTTAGAATAATTACAAATATCGCTAATTGAGACACCCATGTATAATTAAGGTCCTGCATGAGCTAGTTTGTTGGTAATTAGCTGTTGAGATCTTACAACAATTGGTTGATTTCTTACCAAGTTTTCTTTAACTCTTGGCTTGTGCATCATCTAGGTTCTTTTAATCCAGGCACTGGTGAAACCAAATATCATCAATCAGAAGATGTCTCTGATGTACGTGACTCAACCAATTACCATCCTGATTGTTGTAGAGTTGCTTGGTTTTGCTCTGTTGGTACTAGCTATCTAGATATGGTTCTCAGTGATAAAACTTTCTTTGTCTATCCCAAAATCCGATTAGAGTGCTTTGTAACAGTAGAGAGGTGTCACAGTAGACAATCCTCATATAATCAATCCTCATAGAATGATTAATTTTATCCAAGTGAGAGTGACTTTGAGTTATCATTCCCTGTTTGTGGTAAGGTGGAATGCCAATTCTCTTAAAACTTATTGAGGTTAGTGGAGAGAAGAGATAGTCACATGATCAATTCTCAAGGAATGAATTCCCATATATTGGTTAACTTCATTCAAGTGAAATTTATCTTAAGTTACCATTCTCCCACTTTATAGAATGTGTCACTCTTTCCTCCATCTCTGATGCATTTTGGGCTCTTTGGGAAATTTGAATGTTGATTCTTCTGTAATGCATTGAAGGTGTAAACGAGAGCGACACGTTGTCATGCATTCTGTAAAGTGGGCTAGAATTGTAGCTCAAAGCAGTTCTCACTTGGATGAAGTAACTTCCTCAAAGAATACATAGTGATTTGAGCTATTGTGACACCCACTGTTACCCACTGTTAGGGGTGTTCCACATGAGATTATTTAAAAATTCATTCTCCAAAGAATACTTTGTCCAAATAATAGCTTACATTCTCCAACTTCAGAGAACGAATAGTGAGGTGGTAGGAACTCTATCATTCTCCCAATTTGGAGAAAGTTATTTTATAGTAATTTTTGTTTTAGACGAAGTAATTATTCTGTATCTCTGAGACTCTAATAAGTGACTCCCCGACTGAGTGAGTTAGGACTCTGTAATCTGTTGTCACAACAAACAGAAATTTCACGCCATTTCTCTTACAGTGGAGGTGCACTTTCTTTTGAACTTAAATGTCAGACTGGATATGAACTGTCTCCTGCAACCGGCACGTCTTACGGCGAACTCCTAACACACGTTACAACCAAACGAAGCGAGGACTCAAAGGAGCGTAGGTTTAAATTATCATTGCCATCACTGGTAAGCTGATTTTCTTTCATTCAAAATTTTCATTTAGTATCCTTCATGGAACCCGTATGAAATAGTGACAATTGTTCTGAAGAAATAGTGGTTTTTTTGAGACCCTTGATGCAGTAAAGAAAATTGAATAAGGTCTAACAATTGAGGTGGTAACTGGTAAAAAAGTATTACAACATTAACCAAAATCCACCTAAAAAGGTTATGTCCTGTTACCTAGCCCTTTACGTCAAATGAATCTCCTGCAAATTATTCAGGCGCTGTGTCGCAGCATCTTCGTTACAACTCATCTAACTTCTCATTGTCATCTCCTTATCAAATTGAAACCGGTAGCCTCTTGTTTTTCCTTCTCATAAATATCCTCCAAGAGTTGGATAAAACTGAACATTGTTTCTTGATAATTCATTTCTCAACCCGGCGTGTATTTTGTCGTGGGGAACCAGTTCAGGAATTTCATGCTACTTCTCTATGTGTGTTGCGTTGAAAGTCGGAGCATGTAAATAGTTTGCTAGTAAATGGTCAGACGTGCACTGATTCAGTGCTCTTGCAGGACTCTATGAAACAGAAGGATGATGAGCCTGCAAGGGTCATTCACGAAGTGGATACTCACACCTCGTCCGATGCCTTGGAGATGATTGATGTGAGATCTACCATGACTGTGCAAAGCATAGAAACTCTAGACTCGCATATTGTTCCTTTAAAGGAGGATTTAGGGGCTGTTCAGAAAAGATTGGATACTGTGGACATGCCACATGTTATCACAGATCTGAGAACTCGGGTGAAGTGGGTAAATGCTTCCTACAGGAGGCTGGTCAGGGAACCTATGCCTAAGCCCTTGTGTTTGGCAACTAGAGCACTGGGTTCAAGTGCAGATGAAGAGTCACTGGCGTCTCTCCGACGTCTAGGGTACGTGACCCTGGTTTTTGGTGATAAAGAGTTGCCAGATGGAATTGCGGGTTTTACATGCCGAGTAGAAATTCGATGGAGCGTGGACGATGGTGAACCTAGTGTTATGTCTGTTCCATCTGACGTTGTTAAATTGGTTGATGTAACCATTAGTGGTAATTCGTATGTTTGGGGCCTTGATATAGACCACAGTTTCAGCTTAGGAGCAGGGCCTCCAATCAGCCACCCATCAGCTTCCTCTGTGAGGTCCATGGCCAGTAGTATCTTCAGTTCCAGCCTTCAAGGATCTCCAGCTACTACATGGAGGAAGAGCCAGCGAACGTCTACGGATCAGTCGTCGTCGGGATCTGCCGGGGGGAGAACCAACAATGCGTTCTCCGAGAATGTGGCTCAGTCAGCTTCGCTCTCTCCTTCATCGCGCCGGAATGCGTTACGGAACCTGGTGAGCAGTATGCCGCTTGGTTCGTCGCGGACAGTTGTGCCACAATACCGCGGAGTGAGGTATCGAGAGGAGCTGAACAAGTACGTAACGGAAATTCGGCCCAAGCGGTGCATGAAGACGATTTGGCTCGGGTCGTACGACACAGCGGAGGAGGCAGCTCGCGCCTTCGACATTGGCAATTTGTGCTGCAAGAGAAATTTGCCGCTGAATTTCGAAGACTCGCCGCGCATGCTCAAGAGAATTCCCTCGAAGCTCTCCCTCGAAGAGACGCATAGAGCCATTGCTAAACTGGCGAGGGAGGTTGCGAGAACGTCCATCAATTCGACCTCAGATGGCGAGACTATCAGGCAAATTGAGGTCGATCGGGCGGCGGCGATGAATGCGCACGAGCTGAATGAGATGGTTCAAGAATGGCTCCTTGAAGCCGCTGCCTCCACTCCCACCTACATCGAACAGCTTGATGGGAACTTATGCGACGAAGCAGAAACTGCGACGCTGGCAGAAGGAGGCTCCGGTAGTCAGTGGTTACGAGGTTCTCACAGCCTTAACTTCATGAGCCAATCGTTCGACTTAAACGACGACCTCGCAGGATTTTCATGGTTTGACACGTTTGGAGACACATATTGACATGTTTGGAGACACCGGATTTTGACATGTTTGGACATCGTTGGGCATTCTAAATTTAGAAACTGAAGTGATTTTTTTGGTATATTCATTCCTGTTAACATATTGTACTTCAGTAAACATATATGTGATTAAAAAAAAATAAGAAGTGGATACTTTTGAGGTCGAATTTATGAAAGATGCTTATTTCATTATGGCATTATTGATATTTTTTAAATGAAATTAGAAGGTGAAAATGTTGTTGAATACTCTTGAAAGAATCCAACCAAGTCTGTGATGTTCAAGGATTAAAACTATTTTATTGTTCTTGATTATATATGAAAGTTCTAAACTGCTAAGTAGTTCATAAAATAGAGTGGTTTATTGCAATTTAGAGCTCAATTTTTATTGTTGATTTAAAAAGGGGTATTTAAGTAATTATGGACAAAACGCTCAATTATGGACTACTTTGCATCATCAGTAGACGTCCAATTCATGTGTTATCCCTCAAATTTAAAGACAAAGATGTCAAATATTTATGAAAAAATGCATTCCGCTTACAAGGGATAAAATCATTTGAGTGAATTTTAATATAATGTTGAATAGAGGACATCCAAGTCCCACTGTCATGGCCGAATCTCTCGGCGAGTGGCTGACTGAGAACCCTAAACCCTAGAAACCCTAAACCCTAGAAACCCTATCCTTAGAAATCTATCTGTTCTAATAAAAGGAAATACTTGCTCTGCAAAATGTGGATCTGTGAAGTGAAGCGGGTGAAGGGAAGATCGTCGGCGACCCGCTGAGTGGACAGGACTGCCAGGCATCTCACATTGGGGTGTCCGTCTGTGAGGACTCCGGAGTCGTCATTTAGAATGAACAGTATTCACGGTCACAACGAATGGAAGTCCTTTCTAGTCGGCTGGCCGCCGACTAGGAGAGCCAACCTCTTCCTCACTGAACCGACCTCTGGAATTTGAAATACATATAAAAATGATGAGTAAATAAGTCCTAGTCCCAGTGATAAAAATGATGTCCTAGTCCTAGTCCTAATGATAAAAATGATGAGTAAGCTAGTCCTAGTCGGCTACCAGCCGAGTAGGAGAGTAGGGGCTACTAGTCCTAATGATGAGTAAATAAGTCCTAGTCCTAATGATGCAAATGATGAGTAAGCTAGTCCTAGTCGGCTACCAGCCGAGTAGGAGAGTAGGGGCTACTAGTCCTAATGATGAGTAAATAAGTCCTAGTCCTAATGATGCAAATGATGAGTAAGCTAGTCCTAGTCGGCTACCAGCCGAGTAGGAGAGTAGGGGCTACTAGACTAGGTCGACGTTGGCAATTAGTCGTCCACAAAACCCTAGAGAAGTGGATTACTAGAACGTTTACCAGTTTACTAGACGAACTCCAACTGGATACTGTAGAAGAAGGTCGCATACTGTAGAAGTTAGTCGCATATTGTCCAATATTTTGTCGTTATGGGGAGGCGGGGTAGCAATGCGAGATGCCTGGGTTATCAGGAGACACCGGCTGACCTCGAGGAGCTCCGGCCATGGTATAGGGCGGTGGTCGCCCGTTCTCGCAACACCGCCATTCCAGCTTTCAAATACATCACACGCCTTCTGCAGCCAGGTGCGGAGTGGTTTTGGAGTATTGCTCACACCATTGAGTTGTTGGAGATCTCTGACGCTTCCGGCATCGCCTTCCCACTGACATTCCAGGAGTCCGAGGAGTCTGAGGAGTCCGAGAGTGTTGGCAGCGTTCACTTCAGCCACACAGGGGAGGTGTCAACGCAAACCATGTCAACTGCAGGGTGGCTCCGCATTGTTGGCGAAGCATACGACAACTTGGAGGGTGCTGGAAGTCGGTGCTCTGGCCAAGATCAGTGGTGCGGAGGGAACGCAAGCCCGCAGTCCACGTATTCGTCGTTTGGATCCGTGCATCCATCCGTCGATACTGGGTGTAGTGCTGTCCGAGCCAAGTCTACTGCGAAGGACTGATCGCTTCATGGCGTTGGCGACCATATGCAGCTTTTTGGTTTTTTGGCTTTAGGGTGAATTACTGTGTGTTAGAACTTTCCAGCTCGTTTTCAATAGAGCTGCTTCACACACTCGGATAGTTGTAGAATTCATGGTTAGCATTTGTTACTGAGGCTTTAGAAGTAGTGGCATCTCTGATGTATACACAATACAAAGTAACATGTAAAGGGCGGAACACTACCGTTGTACTCCGATAAGAATATAATGAAATGGATAATTTTTTTTTCCCAGTTTCTCAAAGCGCATAGTGGTTCTACCAATGTTGTGGAAAGCGTCGGCGGGCAGCCGACTAGAGTACCAGTGTCCACCGTAAAAATCACAGGCCATACAATATAGACCAGCCTCACAAAGTCACCGTTCATGATGCTTATCTAACATGGTTAGAGGCATCGGCGGACAGCCGACGACCACCGAAGAAGGAAAAGTAAGGCATCAGAACAACAAATAGAAGACAAAGCGTAATACATGACTAGTATTGGGTCTACGGTAAAATACAATTCTTATTCGAAGGAATCACAGTGTTTACAATATTCAACTATAACGTTTACAGAGAAAACCATCACAAGCTACGTCTTCTACAGCTAAGATCACAATCGTCGGCGGGCAGCCGACTAGTCTTCCTCCTCGTCATTCCAGTTCATCGAGATTCCATGCGATTCGAAGTTTGCCATGGCAGCAATCACAACATCTTCGGGTATTAGATGGGACTTTGGGGGCCCCTCATGCGTAGTTTTCTTGGTCCTATGAGTGTATACAACGGATTTACACTCCACCCACTCCGCAAGAGTCAACTCCCTTTCCCACCGTCTTGTCCAACACTCTCTCGCAACTTTCTTCTTACCTTCCTTCTTGCCCTTCATCGGAGTCCACCATTCAACCTTGAACTTACCGTAATTAGAACCAGGCTCTGTTATAACAGGCTCTATCGCCCTACCCATCCAAATGGGTAGGTGGTCTTCCTTACACGGACGACAGAACACCCAATCGCCACGTAAAACGTCACGATATGGATTAAACACAGACTTCGGCCTAGAGCTTTTCGGACCACAGAAAGGATAGGGCTCCACCTCATCCTCGTCACCGGGACGAATATCCGGATCCGGTATATATTCGTCCTCTGCATCGAATGTGGTGACGTGGTCCCGCTTCCAGTCTGAGATAGGCCAGAATCCTTCCTGTAAGGTGGCGGAATTGGGGGGCAGTGGCTCGTTGACCTCCTTTAAAATTCGCTCCCAATACAGTACATATGGTAACATGTCTTGTGCGTATTTCTTATCCCGAGCCATGCCAGTTCTCCAGTACTCAATGTACTTAGATAATCCATTTTTAATGAAATTTCTCTTCTCTGAACACTCCGCTGCCCTTGCCACCTCTTTATCCGCGTTCCTCTTGCCCTCATCGACTTCAACACTACCCCATAAGTGCTTATGAGGAACCGGTTTGGGATCACCGACGGGCAAACGTGGTTTACCCTCTTTGTCTGCCCTCCACATTTTCACGGGTTTGCCAGGTGGAAGCCATGACGGATCAGTTGCACGCTTCTTGTACCTCATCACGGGCCACCCCGCATCCTCCCCATCATCCACTACATAAAATTTAAAAAGATGCATTTCACTGTGACCTTCTATCGCATTACCTCCGTCGTGATGAAAATCAGCAACATAACTTTTGAAGTCTGCCGCTTCCTAAACAACCTCTGGAATAAAGGCAACTGTCTTCTGAGAATCCATGAATGCCTTCATAAAGTCGGCAAGGCAGTATGTGTTCTTTCGCTTAATGAGTTTCGACAGGTGACTGAAGTGGGCGTCGATGTCCTCATGTGTGTGTCCCACAATCAGGAAACCAACTGTAACTTCCTTGAATATTTGCCTCGCCGTCAGCAACGAGCAGAATGCTAGAAGAAACCGGTTCTTGTTGTCCTTCGCAGAATTGTCAAGCTGGAGATACAACTTCTTCGGCAAAGGAACAGCAGGCCTACCAGGCAGAGGTGGAGTGAGTGGTTCATCTCTAGAGGGTGGAATTGAGGGGATGCAACGTGACGATCCATGCATTAGCGCTGCAAAGAATTCATTCTGTGGCGGTGCCTCGAAGAGTGCTTTTGACTCCCGGACAGGTAGTCTCTCCAAGGCACGGAATACCCTGCACAACGAGGAGATTGTGAAATTTGGGTCTCCTGGCCACAGGGCAGTTGCATAGTGTGCGTAGGCGCCATCTCCGTGACCGTGAGTCAGCATTCCAGTACAGGAAATCGGAATTTGACCAAGCCCTGCCGTAGCCTTCGTGATACGTTGCATGCGGGGGATCGCTGTTTTCGATGTGTCCATCTTATCGTGTATGATGCATAGGAACTCAGTAGGACTCTGTATAGATTGGGTTGTCCATCCGTAATAAATGTTGCGACAAGCTCGCTGATAGTTCAAATGCCTGGTCCTATCCTCTGTCAAGCTCTGCCACTCGTCCGACCCTCTAGGATACTTGGCAATGAGTTCAACGAGGAAGTCACACTCAGTGCACTTGGAGAAATTACTTCCTACTGCCTTGACCTCAACGTTGCGGAAGTACTCCTTCCTCATGCGACTAACGGAGGACTGCGAAATCAGCTTCGCGTTGCACTGCTCATTGACCTGAATAGCACAGAGTGAGGCCGATCAGTTGGCAAGTTCGTCATCCAGTCGGCGGGCAGCCGACGATAGTAATCACTACAATTCAGTAAACTATCCAAAGTGAAAGAAGATGAGGAGGAACTTACGGCGTTGGCCATTTCGCGCATGTGATTCCAGTTCATCGCAGACGGGAGTACTTTGAGCGCGGCCACTCTCTTCTTGCCAATCATCCGAAACTCATTGGGCATTTGGTCGGCATTCTCATTAACGATAGTGGTCAACGTCGCGCGGGCCTGGATTGTGTGAATCTGGGGACGATGTACACCGGAATTTCCGTGACTCCCATTGACACGGCCACTTCGGGCCGAAGCCTTGTAGCTGTAGTACGCGGATTTCGATACTCCGTGAATGATATACCACGCCACTTCACATACGTCAACGTTCGCAAGAGTAACATAGAGCTTCCGCTTGCCGGGTACAGTATGTAAGTGCCCTTGCACAGCGAAGGACATCTCTCGCCTCGCCTCGAATGTTGTTGCGTAAAATCTACGATGAATACTCACAGTATCTTCCCATCTAAAAGTCTGGCAACATCGGTCCTTGCAACACCGCTTTGAGCTCACTAAGCGGCATTCAGCAGGGACAACCATTCGACGAAGCTTAGTGGAAGAGACGTCATCTTTTTCGCGAATTTTCCTCCTCACCGATCGATAGGCATTCTTCGGGACACCATCCAGACCAACGTCCGCGTCGGCGTCTGCTAAATTCTCGGAGCAGTAAGTAATTATATCAGAGAGAAGGTGACCCCCTTCTAAGCGAGTGTGAGTCAGACGCCATCTGAGAGTTGTCATCTGCAGATGATCGTCTTCAGAGACGAAGAGAACCCCAACCTCTGTATCCCCTAAGACTTCATCATCACATGCCTCGTCCGGTAAACATACTTGAATCATTGCTCTACCACGGACTGATAGGTCATCATTAAGAAGTTCGACATACCTATTTCTCCAGAGGTGGCGGTCAGGATAAGAAGCATCTGGAGTGGAAGGAGTACCCGAGGTCCCGGAATCCGGACCCCAACAATGATCATCTGTTTCTACGTCGGATTCCCCCTGTTTAGACACATCGTCGTCACTGCTGATATTCATTGGAGACCTAGTCGCCAGATCCTGCTGAGACGGAGCGGAGTTGCTTTCATCAATTTCTTCATTGTCGTTCCCCAAGTGAGGTTCCGTCGGCGGGCAGCCGACGGGACATGTGCCAGCCAACGCGCCGTTCACAAGTGGACATACCTTGTATCCACTCCAAAGTACCAATCGCCCCACAGCACAGCCGATCGTTAACACATCCGGTAACTTGCAGAAAGCAGGTGTTTCAGAGAATTCTGGATTGACGGACGAGACTCTCACTATTAGAAAGAAGCTGTGAGGAATCAAGAACCCCTCCCACGTTCCTTTAGGAGAGCACTCCATAATGACTCCAGCGGCTACACAACGCTTTGAGCCTCCGGATTCCTCAAGGAGCGCAACTTCCATCTGCTCTGCGAGGTCCAGGAATTCTTGAACGGGCTTGACATCTTCTTCAACAATCAGTCGGCGGGCAGCCGACGGCGTTGATGTCATCGTCTTCCACCTCTCCGAAAGGCCTGAGGTCGGCCGCGTCCCACAATATCATGCGTCCTAAGCAGTTGTTCAAGGACATCACACCCTCATCCGGAAATGGTATATTCATTTCCATGCTGTCTGAAACCTCAATCACTTTTACCATCACCACTATAGGATCAAATTCTACAACACGTTGGATCACTGCCCTGCCTGCATAATAGAGCCCAGAATGAGTAAGGGCCACGACAACGCCCTTTTTAACCTTCCACCGCCCTGATCGGCCATTCCTTAGAAACGTCTGGATCGGCTCTACTTCCATTGGATAAAAGATGAAGACCTCGTCGGCGGACAGCCGACAGGGTCGACGGGAAATGTCCCCGCCGACAGAGTAAAATGTATCCGCCAACAACGAAGACGACTCGGCGGGCAGCCGACGCGGATCGTACAACTCGGAGTGTGCACAGAAATAGCATCCGCCGACGATGACGGACACGTCCGCTGACAGAAATTGCAGGGGACCTTAGTTGAGAAGTAGTATGATGTCCCTAACCTGTCCAATCAGAGACTCCTCTCAACCGTCCAATCAGAAACAATAAACGAAGACAACAGAAACGGCAACAGAAGGTGCGGGACAGTTAAGCACATGCGAGAATAATAACGGTCCTCTCAGGAAACGTGTGCGTTAGGAGCACTCTCAGAGGGAATCGAAAGTGCAATGACAGAAATAGAATGAAGTATGCGCATCTGACGGGGGGTTAGTTATGAATTCCCAGGAGTACAAATTGGCGCCAAAATCGAATTCAATTTTGCGCGCCTTGGACAGATCAAGATCCCATCATGGCGGCGAGATACCCCCGCCGTCACAGAACAATGTTAGTACATTATTACGAATTTGAACATGGCGATTGGAGCAGCTGTCACATCACATGCCCACGCCATCATGACTTGGTGACGGATTGAAAAAAAGTCAAAACACGTCCCATCATCATCCTACGTGGCGTGATGGGACGGATGTTAGGGATGACCATCCATGCATGGATGGTATGTACATAGCCATACGTCATGACCCATCGGGCGTGACGATTCAGTCTCGGGAGGTGGGGGTCTGCAGGGTATACACCCGCCACCCCCGACATTTCCTCCTCATTTCCAGCCTTCTCTTTTTCAGCTCTCTTTTGTCCTCTTCTCAGCGCTCCGCAGAGGTCGCGTCGGCTGCTAGGTTTTCCTGCGTCGGCTGCTAGGGTTGAGGGCGTCGGCTCCTTCACCTGCGCGCGTCGGCTGCTGTTCGTGGATCATCCGCCGACGGTGAAAGGCCATCCGTCGACGCCATGGCAGCCTCCGAGAGTGGGTAAGTTGTCCAGTCGGCTGTCCGCCGACGCTCCCCTTCTTGAGTCCTTCATGTTTCCGTTTTCTCCCATGGGTTTGTCCCTCCCGTCGGCTGTCCGCCGACGCCACCCCTTCTTTTGTCCTTCATGTTTTGTGTTCTCTCGCATGGGTTATTCCCCCCGTCGGCTGTCCGCCGATGGGGAGGGCGTATCCATCCCCCCCGTCGGCTGTCCGCCGATGGGGAGGGCGTGTCCATCCGCCCCGTCGGCTGTCCGCCGATGGAGTGAGAATCTGATGGTCTAATCTTGTGATTCTGATTTTGCAGGGCGATGGTCGACTCCACCGCAAAACCAAATGGGTTACGGTGGCTCTGTGACAAGGTTGTTGATCCTGAAGGAAGAATACAAGCACGGGGCTTGAAACCGAGGGTGACATTCCTCGGTGATTCGAGGATAACGGAGTGGGGCATCACCTGGCGTGACACTCCCACGTCGCTGGGCTTCGTGACCAAAATAGGTCAGAAGCAAATGGCGGGTGGACCAAGATTCGAGATTATTGGAGCCAGGGATTGCAAGGATAAGGACAACGTGTGCTTGGTGTTTGCATCGGTTCCTGTCGCGGAGGGCACACCAGTGGACTGCTTCGCGGTTGTAATTCCGACTGAGAAGTGCATGGACGGCTCGTGCTCTAAGGAAGTACAGGAAGCGGCTACTTGGGGCAGGGGCGAGAACCCTGAAGTTGAACAGATACTCGACGTGATTGATACGCTCGGGGACAAAGTGATGGAAGAGAAGACGAAGAACTCGGTTAAGCCTTCACCAAAGAAAAGAGGCGGCCGCAAGTCTGCTGTAGAAGCGGGCACTGGTACAGTCACCCCCGAGACCGGAGAGACACAGGCGACAGGGGATCATCGAGAAAGAAGAAGGGAAAGGCAGCGGCTGCTGAGGGCGAGGGTGGGAGACAGAAGAAAGGTGGGAAGAAGGAAGAGAAAAAGCAGACCGTGGCGGAAGCTCTCATGCTCGCAAACAATCTCACTTCCAAAACAAAGGACACCGACGTCCTTGCTATGTACCAGACGTTGGAGGAGGGACTTGGGCACTGCTTCCCCAACGGGCAACGTGCCCTTTCTTGTCAGATTCCATATAACAGGATACACATAGCTCCTGACGAATTTAAGTACAGAGCGATATTCAGGAAGAGGCAGGATCAGATAAGTCTTTTCTACAAAGGATTTGGAGCAATCCGGAAGAAGCCCGAGCTGTACTGCCTTCCTATGAGTGGTGACCCCAGAGTAAAGGTTCCAGTGACGGGCGAGATTAAGCTTAAAGGCTTGGAAGGACTTCTTAATCCTTTGCCGGCCCTAAATATCAAGATTGCGCATAAACAGGCTGACGGCACATTTAAGGAGGTACCTTGGTATGAAGATGAGCTCGTCCGCTGGTACATAATTGGGGGCCAGCACACGTTTGAGGCTTGTCGAGAACTGGGAGAGAAGGAACCACTGGACTCTCCTATGCGGCAGTATTACCTTAACCACGATATCATTCCTGTATATGCTGATAACAAGGATACCGTCATTAAGGTCTCTAACGCATTAAACATCGAGGTGAAGGATAAAGTCGCCGAAGTAAGTTTTAGGTCCCAGCTGGCGAAGATGCGCGCCAAATGGATCGAGAGGGGGAGGATCGAGAAGAAAGATGACTACAGCGCATGGAAGGTAATTTACATCTTTCTCGTTTCCTGTTGTTTCCATGTAGTTGAAAGTCGTCGGCGGCCCGCCGACGCTCAGGTGGTTTTCCATATTGTAATTGTGGGATTTATTTATCGATTTCATTTTCTTCTTCCTTGCAGGAGTTCTGCAAGGAGTACCTCAGTCCGATTCTCGGAAAGACCCCTACGTCCCAAACCTTGAAGCTGCCCTTAGTCTTCGTTTCTGACGAAACATACAACGAGTGGCAACTGGTGTTCAACGCCTGGGAGGAGGGGAGGATCATCGGGGAGGACGGTTTAAAACCAGGATTTCCCCTAAAGCCAGCCCGCCGGGACATAACACTCAACGACATGCAGTACATGATCGGTCTTCGGGACCACGAATGCAAGAGGCTGGCCAAGGAAGTTCTGGACCTTAAAGTGTACCTCAAGGTCACTGGGAAAGAGGTGGTTCAACGGGACGGAATATCATTGGAGAATTGGTGTTTTCGTGTGAAGTACGAGTATGTTGTCCGAAACGAGCTTATGTGTATTTACAGGGGCTTCGCACTTAGGAAGCCAGGGACTGGGAAGCATATTGAGTGGAGCATGGATGACTGGAATTCCCTTCAAGTCGAGAAGGGGTTCAATGATACAATGATTAGTAATATTCGGGCTGACTTGGAAGATAGTCCTGAGGGGAAGGAGTGGCTTAAGGGACGGAATCATCCGCTCACGCCGTCGCACGGGCCAACACCAGAATTCTTCAAAGACATTGTGCAGAAGTACTGGAAGTCGGATGTGGACCAGTCTTCGCAGTCGTCTGTACAGTTCGATGCCCGGATTGCACAGGACCTAGGTGAAGTGTGCACAGCTCTTGACGTTCGCGGAGCATTCTCCTTCAACAAGGCGCAGTATGAGATGTTCGTAGTCTTTGGCTACGATCCAGCGGGAAAGGAGATGCCTAGCATGCGACAACAACACGTTATAACTGTCGCTGAGAGGATTCACCGTGAGGTGGAGGAGGAGGTCATTCAGGTGGATAAGAAGGTAGATACAATTAAGGTGAATAAGCTTGTCACCCCATCCTTGTGGCTACTCGATGCTGAGTGTAAATTTTACATTCTGGCAAGGCGTGTCAAGGCTGACGAGTAGTTCGTGGACGGTTCATACTATGCAATACTTCCCTGATAGTTCCGCCGGGTTTCAAAGGAGTTCTCTCATTGACTCTAGACCCAAGGTTCATGTGTCCGTTATGTATCCAAAAACAACGCCCGGGGATGCATGGAATACCTTCTCGGACTTCACTGGTTTGAAACGTCCGCTTCCTCCCTATGTGGACGAAGGAGAAGATGGTCTTGGGGAGGATTGGTCTAATGGAGACTGCCACACTAGTTACTCTTTCCTCCAATCTCTTCTGGAGAAAGCGATGCAGTTTGAGGACATTCGGGTGATCAATTGCTGGGGAGGGGGGAACGTCACGGCCCTCGCTCTGGTAAGTCACTGCTGTCTCTTCTGGTGCCTTCGCTATTTGCTCACCGATCGTCGGCGGGCAGCCGACGCTCATTGCATCCTTCGTGTTTCTTGGGTAGAAGATTTCCTTAACCGTTTCGTCTTGTTCTATTGCAGAAAAACCATTTGACTGTAATTGAGATCGTGCGTACCAAGGAAGAGAGATACGAAGCGCACTGTCGGGTTCGGAATATGACTTTCATTCCGGGCGTTTATAACGTGCTCGTCGAAGCTCCAGTTCAGACCACGCAGTCTGGGGCCGGGCCGTCTGTCCCCGCCTCTGCTAGAGGCAGGACTGGCACTCTCACGGCTGCCGACTTGGGTGTGAATGCGGAGGAGGCCCATTTGGTCGGGAAGGGTGGATGTATGGGTTTGGGGAAGACTGCGGGGGTTCCCTCACAGATTTATCTGGACTCCGACGACGATGTCGACGAGGAGCCACCAGATGTACCCGACCCAGACGTTGAAGATGAAGCTGGAGATGCTGAGGAACAGCCAAGAAACGAGGACGACCAAGCTGAGGCTCGCATTCCAACTGGAGATGCAGAGGTAGAGGACAGATACACGGATGACTTAGACTATGAACCAGAACCCGACGTGGTACCACTGGAAGAATTGAATCCTCGTTACGTGAACCCACCGCTGTCGCAAGTTATAGGGGAGCAAGGAACTGACTCCCTCAGCTTCGGTATTATTTCTCCTACATTTCAAGAGCAGGAGATTCCTCTCGCCGAGCCAGAACGTGACCTAG
Source organism: Ceratodon purpureus (assembly GCA_014871385.1). Classification (NCBI taxonomy): domain Eukaryota; kingdom Viridiplantae; phylum Streptophyta; class Bryopsida; order Pseudoditrichales; family Ditrichaceae; genus Ceratodon; species Ceratodon purpureus. The sequence continues at coordinate 2,352,545 of CM026427.1, read as the reverse complement.
ACCAGGCGGGGCCTCCAAAGAAGATGCAGGTTCCTCTAGCATCGAGGCCTGACGATGAAGTGGTTCTCCGTGTCCAGAAGCCAACCCAGGAGCCTGCAGTGAGCATTGAAGGGCATGTTCCTCCTGCTGCCGTCGGCGGGCAGCCGACGGCAGACGAGCAAACCTCATCTAACCCCTCTGCCAAGACCAAGTTGACAGGGAAGTCAATCGCATTCGTCACTCAGGGTGTGAAGGGCGCAACTCGGATGATTGGCCCAGATGAGAACCCTCTGGTCAAGACACGAGCATTGAAGAGAAGTAAGACCGATGGTACTGCTCAGGATTCCTCTCTTGTGGGTAACTTATCCCGTGATTCCTCAGGGGTTCAGGAAGGGGAGGAGTCCTCTGGGAAGGGCAAACGGAAGGCTGCTTCGAAGAAGACTTCCTCCAAGAAGGGCACATCTGGGGAACTGCTCATGAGTCCCAAGAATGTGGACGCTCCAGAGGACGTTCTGTCACCTGTGCGGGCATCCAAACGGGAGCCTAGGGCGAAGAAGCACAAAGGTGGAGGTCAGTGAATCAGGCGGTGGCCCACTCCATCTTTTAAATGCCTGCATTGATAATTTAGTGTAGTGATCGGGCGCTAGGATTGTGTTAGATGTTTGTACTGCCAAATATGAATAAATTTTCGGTAAATGCCAAGTTGTACGCTTTCCCTTTTTCCAAATAATGTTGCTTGCAAGTCGGCTGTCCGCCGACCGTCATCCTGACCGTCACGTTTGTCCTCTGCTTCGTTTTCTGTCACTCCAGAGTCCGCGGACAAGGAAGTCCATGGAAAACTTCGCGAAGACAGACCCAGTGCAGTTCTGGAGCAGGGACCTCCACCTCTGAATCCACTTCACATAGCCCCGGAACAGGCTGGTACTCAGGTACACGATCCAGTGCTGAAGTACTTTCTGGTTCTGGATATTAACGGCCTGCTATTAGTCCAGACGAAGCAGGGCACTAGGTGGAATACTAAACTTAGACCGGGTTTAGAAAAGTTCCTAGAGTTCTGCCTGGACAATTTTGAGGTGGTCTTCTGGAGCTGCGTTCAGGAAAAGAGGTTCCAGATTCTGTGGACAGTGTTGCAGCAGCGCTGTCCTCGTCTAGATGCCGAAGTGCGCTACAAGTTCGACCAGAGTTTCTGCGAGACTTGCGTTCATAAGGCTGGTAGGGAGTTTTATTTGAAGAGACTCCAGACCCTCTTTGACCTCGATGACGGGCTGAAGGGGACGGGGGCGTCTTCAATTAACACTCTCTTGGTTGATGATTCCCCTTATAAGAATGTCGCAAACACTCCTTGGAACGCTGTGCACCCTACACCATATACCTTCGAGTCGAAGGAGTCGGAAAATAAGAGGAATTATCTGGTTGGAGAATTGATTCCTTGGCTTACCAGTTTGAAAGAATCTAAACTCCCCGTGCCCGAGTACTGCTAGAAACACTCCGAATTTGGTCAGCGTCGTCTGTTTCCGGGGGATGAAGCTTATAGTCTCTTCTCTCCACACATTGATTGCCCTAAACGAAAGAGAACATAGTAGATGTAGAAACTGTTTTAGAGAACATGCACATGATTCAGTCGGCTGCCCGCCGATGGGATCTTCATGTATTTAGACTTTTACAGTAAATAAAGTTTTCCTCCTTTTAAATATATGAGAAAGGAACTCAGTGTCGAGACTGTGTATTCTGTCGTGGGTGTCTTATTGTATCTCCTATTGTACACTAGAGCAAGTATGAATTGTGAGCACGCGATTGATCACCCATGTTTTCTTGGAATTTGTCCTTCATTGTTCAGGAGTCACTGGAGGATGACGCTGAAATTGAAGTGCACCAAGGACCTTCCCTTCTTAGTACGCTCTTGGAGCAGTACCCAACATCTCCTGATGGTGATGCTCACAGAGAAGAGTCTCCGGGAGCGGAAGCCGAGAATGAAAGTGATGGGGAGGACGAGTACGACTATCCAGTCGGCGGGCCGCCGACGCTGTCTGCTGCACATAGCTCTGGCCGGTGTGCGATGGCTTCCACCTCGTTCGTCGAGACCAACGTTGCGATCCCGCGCACCGGTTCCCCGCGCGATGATTCCGTCAGTGTCAGCACTGATATTATTGCGCGTAATATTGAGGTACCTCTCCAACGATACTACCTTGTCCTTGACATTAAGGGATTGCTCATCGCGGAGCACCACGGGTATATCGGTGATGACCTGAAGACAAAAATTCATATCCGGGCTAGACCAGGACTTCTTTCATTTCTAGAGTTCTGCACGGCGAATTTCGAGGTAGTCTTTTGGTCCACGGTTTCTGAAAAGAATCTCGATCGTCACTTCCAGAAGCTGTTAGCCATTCATCCTTTGCTCAGGAGCAATTACAGACGCCTTCCAGGATACTGGTGTGATATCTCAACAAGGAATAATCCGAATGGAAAACGGGAGTACTTGTTGAAGCGTCTGGATAGACTTTTCTGCGACACTAGGCTACTGGCTCGATCAGGTGCCAGTGTCCAGAATACCCTACTGGTAGACCACCGGCCTTATAGGAATGTACTTAATCATCCATTTAGCGCTGTCCATCCTAATTCTTTTTTCTGGGACTCTGCAGAGTGCAAAGAACCTCAACCCACCCCCAATCCCTATTTAACTAGGGTAGTTACACCATTCCTTGCAGGACTTAAGCAGTCTGGATTGGATGTCCAGGAGTATTGTAGGAAGAATTCTAGCGTGGGGAAGCCACGTCTTTTTCCAGAATCTCGCGAATACCAGAAGTATAGGGAGGTTATTCCTTCTCATGCATGCGGGTTTGACGTCCTGGGTGATCCTGGATCTTGGTTTGTGAATTTACCTTGTCCTCCGGAGGCCCCTGGTAGTTCCATCCTCGGCGGGCAGCCGACTGATTAGAGCCCATAGGGGGAGCGCCACTTGTTTTAAAAATCACATATGATACTCTACACTCTTTAGTTTAATACGCTAAGACTGTTCCCTTTCTGAACTTCCCTGCACCACACTTTTGTTTCCAGTGCTGCAATTCGGTACTTCTTTTTCTAGATGCATGCATGACATTTCACTTGCTGCACATTTATCTTTGTGGTTTCTTCAATGCATCGTTTTGTCGGCGGGTCGCCGACGACTTTGAATGTAGTCCATTTTTTTCATATACTTCGTCCTGTTCCTTGATTTCCTTCACTGATTGCATTTCATATTCTTCAGGGTTCCTCGTTTTATTTCAAATGCCTTCACGGTCCACCCCATCATGTCGAGAAATGTATTGTCCTATGCGTCAATGGCCTTCTCTGCTATGTGGATCCCAGGATAGAGGCTTTGCCATGGGATACGCATCGGAATGTAGTGAAGCGCCCAGGTTTGAAGAAGCTTTTCGACATGCTTTTCTTGCATTTCCATGTTGGTCTGTGGTCGAAGATGCCCTTGGGAGAACTGAAGCCTTTACTCACACATATTCTGCCGGCCGGTGTAATGGAGAGGCTGTCCTTCGTGTATAGCAGAAGTGACCTTATCGACCGGGAGAATTTCCCCTGGAGTTATAAGACGTTAGGTCAAGTTTGCTCCAAGGTACAGTCTAGAAACGTCTGCAAACTAGATCAGGTGCTATTTGTGGATGTTGACCCGAGGTCATTGAGGAGGACACCAAACTGTATGTGCTACATTCCTTGGCCTTTTCAGGGTCATCTAAACTTTCCAAACGATGACGGCGTTATACCTAACATTGCTACAGATATCCTTCCTCTGGTTTATCCCTTGCACGAGTTCGGATCTGTACCGGAGTATATGGCGCAGGCGTGTAGGCCGGGGCAAGTGCACTGGGCAATTGAAGCTGCGAGAAAGTTTGGACGTGCACGAGTGGACTGGACTGAAGTTTGTTGGGACTGAGTTAGGCGGACTTTTTCGCCTACAACTTGCACTTCTTCCCTCCTCCTGACCAACAGATCACCTTCCATCGGCTGCCCGCCGACTTGGTCGACCCGTTTGTGCGGCCTTCAAATATATGATTTACTCATTGACCTTACGGCTATGCTTTCAGGGAAATAGTTCCCCGAGTAGGTTATAATGTGATAGGATTTACGTCAACTTGGTACATAGTGGTGGGTGTAGACTTAATGTTGTAGGACTTAATGACTCAAAGTGCTACGGGACTAGTTAGTTTAGTATGTTCTATTATCGGCGGGTCGCCGACTCTGTATTGTACATTTCATTACTTGAATCAACATGATATTCTTTAAAGTATTCATTGTAACTCTTATTCTGCATCATATGTCGCAATCTTCGGGTTCATATATCCATCACTGGCAAATTCCGCCCATGCACATCTCGATGTCCAGTTTTGCATTCCATATTCTGTGGTATTCATGTACAATGACAGTGTTCATCTGTGGTCTCCATCCATCGGCGGTCCGCTGAGTTCGCATTGGTCATTTTTGAATTCTGGACTTTTTTTTGTCCAGAATTACCTAAATATCCCTTTCATCTTGTTTCAAGTAAGTCACTCTACTCACATATGTTTCTAGTGTCTCAAGAACAAAAAGACCAAGTTTTGATGCAACTTAGAAGTAGGTTTTTAACTTGCCAAAGTAGTCGCTTTAATATACATGAGCCAATCTTTTGTAGTACATCTAAGTAAGGATGTTAGGGGTGAAATTGATAATCAAAGACATGGGCATCTTAAGCTTCTTAAATATTGAGGGAAGAGGTGTTGTATCACTCTAATTATTGAAGGTCAACTCGAAACTTCATCTCCAACAACAAAATGAGTTTGATCTAAAAGATGTAAATTAATTTTTGACATCGTTGTGAGCATGCTTTGAGAGGGGCTAGATTGGGTGAACAAGTCGAGCACACGAAGCCATTTTGAGTTGTAAACATATTTTCTCACTCCTAAAGTTTTGCTCAAAGGTATGAGAAACGGACCCATTGATGATTGAAAATATGTAATTTTTGTGACAGGATAAATATAAATAGGTTTAAGTTAATTAGTCAAAAGAAACTATATAGAATTATAATCTAAGTTGACGTAGGTTGGTTTTTCATCATATGATGATTCGACACACACAAGCAATAATTTGTAAGAATGGTTGACATTACAACCATTTCAAATCCTTCATCGGCTTGAACAATCACTAGAATCAATTTCCATTGAAAACTTGTAGACATTTTTCAATTGGTGCTGGAACAAAATTTATGACACCTCCAAAAGCATCAAAGAATTTTAGGAAGATACGTGTAGAGTATATTCAAATTGCAATGAAGAAGATTGCATGGCTTTGAATGGCATGCCATGAAGACTTGACATTGCATTCAAGAGCACATTGTGTCAATAGACCAATTACTAAAAATATTTAAGACAATTTGAACAAAACTGAGAATCCACATGCAGTTTCACATTTGACATTCTTGGTATCAATGTATTGTAACATTTTTGCATACATGTGCACAAGAATGTGAAATTCAACAGACATGTGCCCAAATTTGTACAGTATTGAAAAAGAGTTGTGAATTGTCCATGGTTGTTTGTTGAAGATTAGCCTACCGGTATTCAAAGTGTATTCAGAATTGATTGTCTGTGTATTGCCAAAAGTGAAATGAATTAAGTAACATGTATTTTAGCAAATTGTTTCAACAAAATAAGTACGGTTACTGAGGTCCACAAAAACCGACCTATACTTGCAAGGATCTCAATACGCGAAAGCAAGAATCCACAAATTCCACAACAGCCTACAACAATCCAAAACCGACTGAAAATGTACAAATCGGAGAGAGATACATTAAGCATTTACAATGCTTGTACTGGTAGGCTTAGATACAGGTGACAAGCAGCCTATAAAATCCGAATGAGTGCAGTTCCTCACCTAAATCTAACTCAGATTTCACCCCTAATACTTCCCAGTCACCTTGGAAAACAAAATCTTCCCAACAGCAGGTAGGACCTGTTGGGCACTAGACAGGCCGCTGTCTGAGACGCTGAACACCTTCTTGTAGCTCGGCCGTTTCTTCAACTCCTCGAAGTAGCCCTTGATGTTGGGTCTGGAATCGAGATAGTCCTTATCTTTCTTCAACTGGTAGAGTCGGTACACCACAGGAGTGAAGATGACATCGGCAGCTGAATATGCAGGCCCGGCCAGGAACTTGTTGAATGCAAGCCTGGTTTCAGCTTCATCTAACAGGCTCACGAGCTGTTTACGGTTTGCATCAGCAATTGCTGCATCAGCTGGTTCATCGATATTTTTCTGCATGGAAGTAATCTTCTGCTTGTACAGCTCAGCTAATTCAGGATAGCGCTTCGCATTTGCCTCTGCTACCTTAATTTTGAAGGTTGTGCTGAATTTGAGTAATCCACCAGCTCCGGTGTTTGCTGCTGCGAACAGATTACCGTCCCAGGCATCCACTTTCGAGAGCCACTCATCAACAAAGGCCCTGTCAACCGAATCTCCACCAAGAGGAGTTCCCTGCCTATCTGCCCACCTGATGATGTCGGCAGACTCTGGGATTTTCTCGTTGCCAACTACAAGAGTCGGAGCTGAAGCGCTTGGGTTGAGCTTCACGTACCAAGGCTCCAAAGACTGGCCGCTAAAGAGGTCGATCTTATTTTCAATATACTGCAGACAGACGAACACGTTTGAATCGCTGGCAAACGAAAAAGAGCACGATAGCATATATCAAAATATATCAAAGTAGCTTCGACAGAGCATGCGTATGTAATCAAACGCTAAACGGTTATATGAAGCATGATTCTCATGAGTCTCATGGTTGGGGACACAAGTAGAGACCAGGCTGTCTCACCTTAATGTTCTTCTCCTCCAAAGCAAGCCTTGCCTTGGCAGGGTTAAATGCAAGTGGGCTGTTGTAGAAGATCACAGTACCTTGTGCTCCATCAGAACCTAGATCACAGATGAAATGGTAATCGTTAATTCGTGATTCAAAACCGTTTTAAGGCATTCAAGCTTTGATCCTTTAGTTAAAACCCCTTCATCAAGGGCCTCCAATAATTGATAACAAATAGCAAGAGATGAGACAACATTAATATACATAGTCTCTTGGTCCATTCCCAATCTTGTTTATTTGGTGGGCGTTAGCCAGTATTGCTTCTGTTGAAAACTAGAAAAAGGAGAGGCCGCAACCTAGAGCTTTCCTTAAAATGTTTTGAAATTTGAGAAAGCTCAGTAAGAGATCGACTTGACTTGACATGATCACATACCCGTTGAACTAGGTTGCGCTCCAGTAGTTTCAGCCATAGCTGCCGTGCACAAAAGCAACCAGGACGCTGCGCAATTCCTCACAAACTCTCTCCTCTGTAACCCAAAATCCCCAGCTGCCACATACACCAGATAAAATTTAGTCCAATACTTCAGCGGCTTTAAAATTGCAAGATGAAATCAGAACATCCGCCGTTCAAATACTGAAACAAAATCCTTTTCACTCCCGGAATAGAATTAACCACACAAGTATTGATGCTCACACTAACCTTCCACACCCAAGCACTCATTACCAAACAATCAGTTCGTTACACCTCCGATTCAACATCACCAATACTCCACGACTTCAAAACCCCAACTCTCATCTCTTAACCCTTCAACTCATCTCCAGCAACAATCCCAAAAACAAAAACGTCGAAAGGAAAATTAAAGATAAGCCAAGAGCAACAGCCACATGATCCTCTTGAACCAATCCAGAATCAACCCATCCTACAAGGTGCAAGAACATCCAGTACTAAATCCCAAGCACACATCACCCACAATGCAGAACAAGCAAACTCCCAAAACCTACCAACGAAATCCAAATCCCCTCACCTAGCTCCTGCCCACCCAACTCCTCCTTCACCGCACGAAGCGCGCCCGGATTCCCTTCCACCTTCAACCTCGAAAACGCAGACCGCGACGCCAACAATCTGCAACTACGAGCGCCACTCCTCAACACTGGCAACCCCCTCACAACACCAGAACCAGCTGAGCCACACCGCGCAGCACACGACAAGGTGGCAGAAGACGAGAGCGTGGTGGCAATGACGAGCGTCCTTCCCACCACCATTTGCTCCATGATTCAGTCCCGCAAGATATTCAAAAGGAACCGATTTTTCTTTAGTTTTTTTCCTATAACTTGCGTGTGTTCCAAGGAGACGTCAGAATCGCCCTCCTACGCCTCCATGTCCGGGTTCAAATCGAGATGATGCCGAGTCTGGTCCCATGCAAATGAGATTACGGGATATTGGTCTCACCACTTGGACTGCGCGCATCCCCCCACGCGCCCTCCCTCCCTCCCTCCTCCTACAATTGTGCTTTCCAAGTTAGCAACTTTTCCAACGACACCAACAAAACTCAAGCCCATCAATGACACCACACTGCCCAACTGAAAGCTTCCCTTAAATACAGTCACTAACCACTGGAAATCACCCCCGAAAGGCAAAAGTTTAACACAAAAATCTTTCTGTGTACGATGAGTAGATCATGTGTAGTTGGAATCATATTTGCTGTTTGTTTGTGTAAGTTTTTAACTTTTGAGGGAGCGAAAATATTACTGGAAATTTGTGTCGATAACGAATGAGCGAGTGAAGTCAATGCCAGCGCTGTTCATCGTTTCAGATGAGTTTTATATTCTGCAATGGTCGGCGCTGGAGTCGTACATGAGGACCACACTACTGTGGTGGCGATCGATTACAGTGGGTTTAGTGTGGGACACTGGGAGTGCTTTCAGTGATCACGGCGTCACGCCATCGCTGCATGCACGGTGCTTCGATCCTTCCGAATTGGAAAAATGGTATGAAATCAGTTCATGCACACGGCCGGAGATTGCGGGCAAAGGTTGTAGATTGGAAGGCATGGCGAGATACATGTGATTCTGTGATTCAACATGTTGATGATTGCTTGCATCAGGAGTGTCTGTGAGCATTTCTTATTAGCTCAGCATGACTCGAGTTCGCTTCTACCTTCTGGTTTTTGGGACCAGCTGCGAAATTTAATGTCATTGGGAAGTGAAGGCTCCATACACTACATGTGCCTGAATTATTTCTTTTAGCATTTGATGGAAAGGGATTGTCCTCTGATTGTGATATCTTATCCCAGGGCCCACAGCTTGTGGGAGCTGCAATAACTTAGTTGCGAAAACAGTGTAATCCAGCTCCTACTGGATCCTGCACAAGGGACAATTCTGGAGGCCAATGAATTGGAGCACCTTGGTATCTTTGAGGATGCCTTTTAGCAGGAAGACTAGAGCAGCCAATTGGTCATAAGTTATTAGCATTGCCTTTCATTCCAGCACACGTTAAGAACGGAAGTTGCTCAGGTGGGAGCTGCTATCCGTGTCCACACTCTGCCTTGTGGGGAGTATTCTTTTTTGCATGATAGAGTCTACGATTTCTGAATATCTTTTTGGACCTCTCGTTCTTCAGTTCTCTAAAAATGGTGTAATGCACACTTGGTTTTTCATACACCTTAACTTCTTCCTTACCATTAATGTATAGTATACAATTAAAGAATTTTTTTATTGCTAATTCTTTCATTATAGAAATTAGAAGTATACTTGTTAAATTTAAAAAGTTAGATATAAATTCAAATCTCAATTGGAAATTACTAAAAACATTGTCATGTAGAAGTACAAGAACTAGTGATGCTCCCAAATTCTTTGTCCAGTAGAATCTCCAAAAAAGAGATCTTTTTAATTCTTCATCAGCTCTCTTAATTTATTATCTCGACTAAAATTTATGATACAATATTTGAAAGAGGATGTAGAATTATTGAGGAATATTTGAACCCTTCTTACAATAACCTACTACTATCTATAATTAAACATCATATTAAATTTAAAACATAAGATCTTATATATTAGACATGTTAATAGCAAGCAATGTATTACAATGCAACAAAACAAAGCGCAAGAATTGTATTAGTGGTATTATTCAGTGAAATACTTAGTTTTAAATAAATAATTAAATTTCTTAAAAAACGGATGAACTTTCATTTTCATTTGATGCTATGCTACATAAATATTGATAGTAAACCTTTTCTAAACAAACTAAGCTTTTGTTACAAGAGTCTTGTGTATCCAATTACTCCATTGCATTTTTTTTACCTATGTTCCGCAATGTTGATGATCCACTTTAGTAGAAGAGAGTACCCTAGAAGATTGTGCACCTATCCTACAAATTAATCTAGCACAATGCTCTCCGTCTAAGGAATCAATTACCTAGGAAGAACATGCAGGCTTTTTCTTCCAAAATAATAATGCGGCCATTTGAAAAACAACGTATGACTAATCAATTGTTTGCAATAAATGAAATGGAGTTTCCAACTATCTAATGGTATACTTACTAAACAACAAATTTCTCTTTAGTATATCTATTAGATAAGAATTGTGTCTTAAGTGATACCATTCTAGATACATGCTATAATTAGTAAATTTATTTGAGTAAGTAATTAAAACAAAAAGATAGATTTGGAATGATGGAAATCTTGGCCATACTACTCTTGAGTTGTGAAGCATTTAATTTTAATTTCAATAGCATGTGCATTAATCTTGTTTGCTAAGATTGTATCCCAGGCTTTGTCATAGAGTCTAAGCCGTAGAAAAATCTAATAAAGCATAATATTAAATTTCTACTTCTAAATAAAACTTCAAAACAATATATTTATTTAAAAGATTGGTATTGAATGAAGAAGGCAATAATGGACGATATAATATGAAGAAATGTTACAAAAGTTGCATTGTGTGGTGATTCAAGATTCGTTGACCTCAAAAGAATTTAATTTATTTTTTTTAAATTAAAAACTACAAAAACGATGGCTTTGTGAATATACTGAAAAAATCCTAACTTACAAACACCATGGGTTTAAAAAAAATTAATAAGATATTTTAGAAAGTATATCTTGGAAAATAAGTCTTTCAAAGGAAAGAAACTTGCATGTTCTTTGGAAGGCGGAAAATAAAAATATTTTCACATTCAAAAGGTGCATGAAGAAGTCAAAAAAATTATAATTGTCATCAATTTGCGAATGAATAGAACTAAGAGATTTCAAAGTTGATGTAAAACATAGATACGTTGGATTTATATGCTTTTTGATGATTTAAAAATTAAATATGTGTATATATATGTATATATGTATATATGTATATATGTATATATGTATATATATATATTCATGTATATATATATATATATATATATATTCATGTATATAATTAATGTTTTACAAAGAAATCATTTTGAATAAAATATTCATTTAAAAAATGGCATAAAAATGGAACTTTAAAAAAAAATTAATCACAAAATTCATATTCATAGCGTCATTTGCCTTGGCTTCAACATATAACCTTGTAAGTGCAAATCTACCTTGGTCTTGAATGCTACTAGCGGTAAATTTTATAATGCCAAGCAAACAATGCCAAACATCCACCTTTATCTACCGGCCATCAAACAATGGATCATGGAATCCTACGATCCTCTTATATCTCGCTCTCTCTCCCCCTGAATGATCTAGCAGGCCGTCAAACAATGCCAAGCGTCCACCCTTATCTACAAACTCCTCTGCTTCATTCCCAAAAAGCCAACGTGATCTTTCTTCAAAGTTTAAAGATCCCTTCCCAGCTTGCTCATAAAACAATTGCAAGATTTTATCCACAAATGCTCTCAAGCAAAGCAATAGGCCATCTTCTAAAAGAACATTGTCATCCTTCTATCTTTTTCTAAAGACTTCATTTGTTGCGTATACCTCTTCTTGTTTTGTTTTAGAGCTAAAACACACTTCTCTAACTGATCTAAGAGAACTATCTTCTACGAGGACAAAAGGAGGAGATTCCTTAAGAATTTCAGAAACTTCAACATTCAGAACCCTAAACTTGCAATTGTTGTTTCTCTCTACGTGCTCTCGCAATGCAGACAAATTTATCTTCGATAAATTAGAGAAAAATTACTTGAATCATGCTATTTGGCCATGCACTTTTGAGTTGGGGTTGTCATCAACTTGCTAATGATTAAAACTAAGAGACTTCAAAGATGGTTATAAAGCAGAGATACATTGAATTAGCATATATATCGGAGGAATAAACTAAATCTTAGATGTTTTGCGTACCTCCCTACGTTGTTAGCACATATCCTTTATTATAATTCTTGCTTTTACCCAAACATCTTTGGTGCAAGGGTTCATATCCTTGCCCTAGAATATTAGTTCTTCTAGGTTTTGCAGAAGCCAATACCTCCAATTTAGAATGAACTTACTTCCAATCGAAAAGTACTATGAGAGTCAACGCATTACGTCAATTTATAAGATTCTTGCAAGACTAATTTGCAATCATTGTTTAAGGGATTTTATTTCATTCAAAATGAAAATAAATAACAATCAGAGGATATATTAAATTGATTGAATTGGTTGAATTGGTAACCTCACGTTACTCCGTGACATGAAGTTGAGGAAAAAAACCAACATCTACATTTGCATTGACAAGGAAACCCATGAAAAGTCGCTATAGGAACATGTGGGCACAAACCTTATGAACAAACCTAAGGCAGACCTTGGTTTGGCAAAAAAACAAATGACATATTTAAAATTATACATCCATAAATTAAAATTATTTAAATTCAACTTTGTATATATCATATATATTTTTTAAATAAATATATTATAATTATTTAAATGTAAAAAAAATTAAACAAATAAAATCCATAAATACCTCAACATTACATAATTTTATAAATTTATTTATTTTCTAATATATCATCAAATAATTGTATATTAAACTTAGAGAATTAAAAATGATAAAACATTGTGCTCTAGAAAGTAATACAACAAATTAAAGAAGATGGTAGAATTTTTTTTAATATATATATTTTTAATTCAAGCTTAAAATTAAAAATGATTTATATCTTTAGAGTCCAATCATGCAAATTCAGTTTGAAATTATAATAATGCCATGTAGTTGGTTTTTACTAAAAATAAGCCTTTTTCATATTCTAATGACGCTCATACTTAGAACAATAGTTCAATCAAGACCAAAGGAAAAATCACTTACAACAAGGATGCCATCAATATCAAGGGGATTTTGTTCCTCTAAAAGCACATTCTCATCACTACTATTATACTACAAAAGCTTGTTGTTATCTTCATCATTTTCGTCATCACTAGCATCATTCACAATAGAGTAGATGTCAATAACAATTTGCAATTGCAAATTTTGCTCTATGGTGCATCCTCCGTGCATCCTCCGTGCATCCTCCGAGCCTTTTCCACCCACAACCAAACTTGATCATCTACATGCTCATTTGTTTTCTTGCAAGTATTGTACAGAGGCATTTTCATAGCATTGCAAGTCTGAGAACAGTGCAAAGTACATGTGATAAGCCTAGGATATGCGCCTATTCTAAGTACCAATAAGTACCAAATTGTAGTTAGTAGTTCTCTTCATTCTAAGGAAATTCATGACTCCAGGTCGCAAATAGGACTTTCTGGTGCCAAATAAGTAAGTTTAGCGGACAGTGTGTTTTGCCCCTTCCACGGATGAAAATGAAACTTCAAATTACATGTTTCCAGTGAGGGCTATGGAACTAAATGTGTTGTGAAGTGTCGATCTTGCCCACTCCTCAAGTCCTTTGTAACTCATGGTCTTCACAGATAGATGCCTTAGCCCTGTCTTTGCAGCTACCTCGTCGCATATCTACTTAAGAAACAATGCCTTGCTATCATCAAGCTAATAAGTAAGTACCTTATCTGTGCATTGCGGTGGTACTGTCTGCTTGTTGGTCTCTTGCCGAGACAAATTTGTAACATGGGAATTCAACACCACACACTCAAAGTTAATCATTCAGTAAAACTGGAGCCATGGCATCGTTGCATATGGATCAAACTATTCAGATTACTAGCCAGATGTGTGACCACTTCCATCCCTTGGAGAAGGTTCGAAATTTGCAGAATCGAGGCAAAATACTTGTATTTCAGCTCCTGTCATCTGAATTTTGTCTCTGCAAAATTCCCCCCTCCTGATGGTATCATGTGACTCCAACAAGTTGGTATTGCCAAGTCCTGGAAACTAACAAATGCTAGAATTGTGAACACCAAACGTGCCCCCCGAGACCAGATAATATATGAAGAGATGCCAGCCTGCTTCCAATCAACTTGGTGCTGTGTGTCAAGTAACCTAGTTTGGATGGCCTGGTTCGATGGCCCGGACCAGCCTTGGGTAATCGATCACTCAGACGGAGAGCATTGTGCTAGATTGCACAATCTCACAGGGTATCAGGCGACCTCCTTCGACAGCAATAGATCACCAACACTGCGGAACAGAGGCGAAGGTGAAGTGTTTCTGGATACACTAGACTGCCCAGTCTGCGCAGAAAAGGTTCACTGCCGGCTTTCATGCAGGATTTGCAAATCTAGACATCACTACCTTCTGTAAGAGGATAGGAAGTTTCTTAATATCTTATTTCATACATCTGCTATTATGTCACCAGAATGAATAAGAGATGTCCCAGAATTTTGCCTCAAAGAATATGAGACTTCAATTAACAACAGAACTTCCCCTGGAGTTCTGTATAAAAATGTCGGCGGATTAGTACATCAGAATAAGATCCGGTCTTACGAAGGACCCGTTGATAGTATACCAAGAACACATACTAAGTTACCACAGGCTATACATAACTACAGAAATAATATACTAGGACCCACCCCCCTTACCACGCCCAACTCCTAAATTTTTTTTGGTGCAATAATCTGAACGGATGTTTTCCTTTGTAGGTCTATATTTACAGCTCGAGTTTCCAGCTCCATGATTAGCTGCAATCACAGAAACAAATCGAAAGCAGATTGAGCATGATGATGTATTACTTGGAGACGATGACTTGCAAATCGCCCCTGGCTGCGAAGACGACGTGGCTGTCCTGTACATATGTTCGTCTCTCCTTCAGCTTGACAACCGATCGCCTTAGTTGGTGAAGACCTCCCCTGATTTGTACATTGATGTCCGAGGCCACACCAAATGCAGCCCTAACATACTGTTGAATAACCTAATATATACTGTAGATGAAATACTTCAAGCCACAATCCAGGCTTCATCAATGTCGTACTCTACAATCCAGATTTTGTGCATAACCTAACAAGTTGAGTTCAATTTAATCATATCTGCTTCTGTTGCTTGCTCTCACTCCTGAACTGCTGGAGCTCATCACGCAACTTGGCTGCATCAATGAACCTCTCCTCCACAGCAGCAATGTACATGTCCCGGATTATGATGAATTCTTTGGCATCTGTGCAATCTCCTGGAAGTGGCTGGTCCATGTCAGTGATGACCTGCCCGTTCCTTACAATGCTGGATGGGAGCTTCTCAGACTCACTCACAATGCGGACACCATCTCCTACCGCCAGGTCCTTGTTGACCTGTAATAAAGAAAAAAGATAAACGTATGAGTGAACGTTGCATTACTAGAACCCATGTCCGAACAGCAACAAAACCAGTGACCTAACATCCTGAAAATCCAAATTGACGAGGATCAATGTATGGCAAAAAATTCCGCAAACTATTAAAAAGGGCAAAATCTGAAACATATGTACCAACCATCCAATGATCAGGAATGAGTTGAGGGAAAACGTCTCTTACCTGAATTGGGATCTTGCATCTCACAGCAAGGTTGATGGCGTCAGATGGGCGGACATCGAGGCTCACAGGAGGGGCGCTATCATCTCCATCCTTGGCAAGATAAATCCTGGCAAAATAAGCCTCGTTTACTCGTTTCGTCACTCGCACAACCTTGGCGCGGTATCCTGAAACCTCCAGCATCTGGCTCATGACCTGGTACACCGTCGGCCGTGAGACCTGTACATTTCTGACAGCCTCTAGGAGCATTACACTCGGCAATTCAAGCACAATAATGGGGAGCAAGAGGTTGGAGCCATCATTCAGTTGCAGAACAATCGCCGGTTGCGCAGCATACACAGGAAGCTTGCCACCCTCTGTCTTGTTGTGCACACACTTGAGCACATTTCCATCCCGCATCTTGATGATGAAACCATCGGGCCCACTCCTGACTTCCGAAGCCTCCAAGATCGAAGCATCCGCGTAGTCCTCGTCGTTCTCGCTGAAATTCTCCGCCATGCTTCCGTTATTGAACGATTGGCTCGAGTTGATCCTCGTCGAAGATCGTGCACTGCACACTTTCGGGGCCACAGGAGCGGACGCACAGCGACTGGCGCCGCCCAAGATGGGGGTTCTCAAGAGTGCGTGGGTTCGTGCAGATCCGAAGGAGCAAGGACCGAGATTCTTTTGGGGAAACCCCACCCGGGCATGGCTTTGCAACAAGCTCATAACTGCGGCGGGTGCTGCCATCTTCGCTTGCCGCCTGTACCCCTGCAGAGAAGAACCCGCAACACCGAGCTCTTTCTGCCAAACGGGCCCGTGACGATGGGGAGCCGATGTGGTGCCTGTGTTATACCATACCTGCAGAAATTTCGAACCATCAAAAAAAACCCCGCATCACAGCATGTGAGCTAAAAAAACATCGCTACTGCCTACGAAATATTCATCACATTGCTAACGCTAAAAAACCTCCCGCGATCTAAGTTACAAAACAACTCCACGGTTGGGCAAATTACCCTGACAACACAAAACACAAAACACAACGTACAGGAAGAAGAAGAAAACCAAGCAGCATCTGAACACTCAAGGTCCACACGAAAGCAAAATCATGGTTGGTGAAGGGCAACAAGGACCTATCCAACAGATCGCCAGTACAATCGCACACACAAGGACAAAAAGCAACAAAACTCACACATCCACCAGAGAAACATCACCAAAACAGAGCAAGCAGCAACATTTATGCTAACATGTCACCACGCAACATGTCACGACAGAGCAAGTGAGCTAAATTAAGCACAAACACACACACAAACCACAACAAAAACACCCACATGAACGTACAGTACACGCTTCTCCCCAACTGAATTACCTCCAGAAATACGGTGCGATCACGTCGATCGGTAACAAGGAAGCAGGCTCCAAAGCTGAGCAGAGACACGCAACCTGAGAGGAATGCGTAGCGGATACGGCAAGAGCGACCCTCAAGGGTGGTCTCAGAGGCAATTGTCCATGAAAGGCTAGACACAGATGGGCCAGGAATGGAGTGGAATGGCGTGGTGGCGAGGAGAATTGGAGGTGTGTGTGGGAGCAGTGCAGCAGATATCGAGGATTCCTGGTTGAGTCGAGTGTGTGGGTGGATCATATGGCGATCGGAAGGGGAGATGGAGATTCAAAAGGCATCGAAATGATCGGACCCACTTGCAAAGCAGGGTGGCGATGGCGTGTGCGCGTTGCCAACATTCCCTCCTCTGCAGCCTGGGCCCAGGCTTTTCCTCAGCCTGCCCATCCTAAACTTCAGGGCCTGCCCTCACAATTCTCCTCACTAGATTTATGGCTTTTCTCATGCTTAATTAGTGCTGCAGTGGAGTGTTTAGTTTGCCTATTCTGCACGATATTGTGCATGTGAAGAAAATGAAAAGACGTTAAATTCTGTAGGGAGTTGATGTGTTTGAAAGTGGTATGAGATTTAGGGAATTGTTTTTGGGAAATTGGTCATGTTGATTTGCTTGCCTTGGTTAAGGGTTTTTTGTGCTTGAAAATCTATGATGAGTTTCATTGGTTACTCTATGGATCTCTGGTAAGTTGTAACAGTGTAAATCCAAGCAGTTGTGGTGGAGCCTGGAGGGTTGGAGGCGTTGAGTTCTGGCCAATCTGGTGTGTGTCTGTGAGGACAGACACGGTGACTGGACGATCAGATTAATTGAAGATATTCCAATTCTAGCGCATGGAGTACTATGCTGCTGTAGCAAGGTATGCAGCCCCAACGATATCATGGTGGAAGGCAAGTGCAATTCTTTCAGTTTATTGTGCAGTAGTTTTGCGATAATACTTTGTAATGATTTTTTGAGATCTTTTATTTTCAAGATACCGTTGGGCGTTTAGAGGTTAAAGACACCCTTAGGCCTTTCGGCTGCTTGTTAGATAATCTCACGAGCAGCTGAAATTTGTCTAGTTTGTTTCAAAAATATGTAAATAAATCTCATGAGCAACTGGTGATCCACATACCTGGTGCTCCACACAGAAAAGTTGGATAATGTGTCTACAGTACATTGTACAACCAGCCCCATGATGCAGTGAAAGTGATTCTCAAAGAAAAGCCAGCCACACTACAACTTATCCACACACAAAAAAAATACAAGCTGTTGAAATGTCAGTTCATGCACTTCCATAGTGAAACATTTTCCAAAGTACAAAACCCACTAGGCGCATGCACACAATCTGATGTGGAAATTTCGAATATATATTGTTTGAAAACTGAAATTTTAGAAGCTAGTATACTAACGTTTACTAGAATGTTTGCTGTAAGTAAATTCTGATTCCCGGAGGCACCAGATTATCTTCTAAGAACCAAGCAGAATCGCAGTTCGATCAAGTTTGATTTGAAGAGACGAATCTTTTGCTATCTGCCCCACATCACAGCCCCCATCCCCAGCCAATGCCACAAGCCAGCAGCCCTGACCGGACCCTGCTGTCCTTTGCTTGCATTAAATATTGCATCCGTGGACGCCAATAACCGCGGAGTCGAGATTTGTCCAGATCCATAATTCGGTGTTTCGAACATCGACGGCCTTAGATTATCCTGAAATGATCCAGATTCCAATCCATAAGGGCTGATAACTCCGGTTGCTGACTCAGACTGCCAGGTGACTTAGTTAATTCCACCTCAGAAGATTCTGTTGGCGTACATGTGCATAGAAAATAAATAGCAAAATTTTAATTACATTCAAATTGGTTAGTAACCCTCCATGTGCCAAACTCAGAAATAATAGCAGTTCATACACACGGTTGTTGGTCGATACAATAAATCTTATGAGCATCATGAACTACTTCATTATTTACCAGCTTTAAGTTTTCAGAGTATGTACTAGGTAGTACCATGCAGATCAATATGGATGCAACACAGTGAAAATGCAGTTTCATTATTCGATAAGAATGATAAATCATAATAGAAAGTGGCATTTTCATCAAGGATGTGCTGAGAGTGAGGGCGGCAAAACGCAGACCACATGAAGCAACTCGGTCGTGGAGCATATGGGTAACATTTAATTTTTATTTTTATTTTTGACTGAAGCGAACATATGGGTAACATTTGCACAACACAAGCAGTTGGAGTAGGCAAACTGCAAGTACCGGTAGTGATAGACTTTTGCAACTTGCGATGCCTACAAAAGTCTTGATGCAATAATTGCAGTGCAACAAAGGCATAAATCTAATTACACAACTTGAATATTCCTGTTACTGTTACATAACTTAAGCTGGTGCTACGATTGCCTCAACATTGATCAATGGTTTTATATTTGAACATGGGCTGCCACTGATGTGATAATGTAACACCTTGTTGCCGAACATGTCGTTCAAACAAGTTGGTTCACAAATTCATTCAATCAAAGTCGAAGTGGATGGCCAGCAACTCGTTCCCACACCTTTTGCTTTTTGTCTCTAAAAGGCTACCCATTCACCTCTCAAGGGACTCCACAATTCCATGCAATTGCGGAGAAGAAGAAGGAGAAGAAGAAGAAGAAGAAGAAGACTCTGGTTTAGAAGCCCGTGAGCTAGGAGCAACGAAACAAACAAGAAAAAATGGCACTTTTTTGGGATTTCGAGTCTGTTGAAAACGTCATGTTTGGTAGCAATGCTAATTGCCATTGTAATAACAAATGCAGTCCACTCCTACGCCTAGATGGCAACATCTTGCACATTGTCCTCTCATAAATCATCTGCAATTTTTGTAATTTGGTTAAACTGCAAATTTGGGGTCATGTGGTTGTGGGGCTTGGAGTTACTCTATGAAGTAGGTCAAAAGTGGTTTGAGCCGCACGTAATAGGAGAGAAGAGAGTAAAGAAAGGTAGAGAGCATGTATAGAATTAAGGCTTTAAATGAGAAAAATCTATTCCTACTTTCTATAGGTCGATACTTGCTTTAAACGTAGAACATATTGTCATCATTGTCTCAAGTGACATCTTAGCCTATAATACGTGAGTCTTAACCCCTAAAATTCCACAAAACCCAAAGTGGGTTGTAGGGAACTTCGACAAACTACCACAGTTAGGATTTTTAATATTTCTTGACAAGATTTTTTAGTGAATATGATAAATCATAATCTTTATATAGTTGAAATTTCAGCATTTAAAAAAAATAAAAACAAAAAAAGAGATTTTTTGAAATTTTCACCATTTTAGAAGTAAAAATTGGCAAAAACGGGCCTGGAATTTTAGGGGTTAACGTTAGTCTTGGTAAGAATGTATGATGCACTCAAAGAATTTGGTCACATGGTAAAAAAGGATAAGGGCTAGAAGGGTGTGCTTAGATGACCATTGTGGCCGTCCACGTTGGGCCTTCATTTTTCCCTATGTAAAACCTTTGGTAAAAAAAACTTGTTTTTCTTTGAATTTTGATATTGAGGATTCAATAAATTGCAAATAGCTTGTTTTCAATTGAGAACCTAATTCCTTCATTCCTCACTCCCACTCTTTCTTCTCTCTTTGCTTCCTTCTTTCCTTAGATTGTGAGTCAAACTACATTGACCTACCATATAAAGTTACTTTCCTACTCCTAAAATGTAGGGTTTGGAATTTCCAATTTTATGATGGAATGAGCCCGCTTTGGCCTTCTTCATTTCATTTCATTTTTTAAAATTTAAAATTTATTTTCGAAAGCAAAAATCCAAATTAGTCTTAGGTAATTTGATTCATTGTTTTTAGGTAACTTTAAGAAAATTAAATTTTTTAAGAGAATTAATTTTTTTAATTTTTTAACTTTTTAAAACAACCATAAAAAAGAGAGAAACTCTGGTCTCCTGAGGAGACCAATATGAATTAGATATTTGTTTATCCACCCCAATGCAATGCCTACGGAACAAAGGAATGGAAGTAAAGAACAAAACAACAATAACAAAATAGGATGTTTGCTTGAAGGGCTGCTTATAGAAGTAAAAGAAACTCTCATGGTATAAATTATAATTTTAAAAATCAATTTAATATAATTAACTTTATCAATTTAAAAACAATATGTATATATTACAAAACCATGTCAACGTGGAGTAAACAAAAAGGACAATCAGAAAAATCAAAATCATGGAAGGACCCTGTAAGAGGTAGCTCTTCTTTGACATCTTCAGATGCACTTTTCAACAAGTTTAGAAAAGAAACAACCGTTGTATCTTTAATACACATGGGCACTCCTCCCAGATTGGATGTAGTGATTAGACATGTTTATTATGTTTCTCCTCTAGTTAAGAAACAAGTGAACTCAATCTTCACCAAATGGAAATAGTAAGGTCTTTTGAAGAGTCTTCAAAAGTTCCACTCAAAATCAAAAGACATACTCAAAAGGATTGGCAATGGAGTGAAAAGCCAATATGATAAAGATGATATTCGTCAACATTGCACGAACTGTAGTAATATAATGACTGAGATTATAAATTTGATTTGAATTAAGGACTTCACTATATTACAGTTTATAATAACCTGTTTGTTTATAATTACAGTTTTCATCACATGAAACTTGTTTTTGATGAAAACAATTGTAGAGTAGTGTAGGAAGAAAAATTCAGATTATGATTTTTTTAAATGGAGTTTACAAATGCTATTGAAATTAAAAAAAAATTATGCTACATTATAGCTATGATACATATTCCACTAAGTATTTTTTATTTGTTGAAACAAGTTAAAACAATGAATTATTTCCTTGAATTAATGGCGCTACTATTTTTCTATTTTTGATTCACAGGTATTGTGAAATGATCGGCTAATACTTACAACATCTTGAATCGTAAATACTTTGAATACTACTTTTTATATTTTCAATCTTGCGGTGCATCTTGTACTTTGGATTACCATTTAAATCTAAAAAAGGTTGGTTATATTATAACGTTATCCGCAATATAAAAAAAATCTTGAATGCTTTGATTTTAAGTCATGCACGTATAAGACTTGTAGTCAAAAGGTCTACAACTTCGCATCTAATATGTGTTGCGTAACTAACGTGCTTTATTACTTTCAAGTAGATAAAGTGAGAATATTAAAAACCTTGAAATGACACAATCATCATCTTTGTTGTTATATAAAGCATTGAATTGCATTAAAAGCAATAATGTTTCAAATGGCGTATTTTTACTACAAAGCACTCCTTCATTGCATCAACTCTTAACAATTTGTAAACTTATAGCAAATGTTGGATGCAACTTATTTATTTACCCAAATTTATCAAAGAATGTGCGCATATTCATATCTTGGCCAAAATAAAATGTCTTTTCATTAATGAAGACGTGTGCAAACTACTATAGAAATTTAAACTTTCTTTGGTGAAGAAGGTTTTAATTTATGTTTTTATGATGCATGAATTCTATGTAGTAACTTTGATAGAGGTATTTACACTGCGTCAACTATGGTTAAACAAAAAAATAAAAAAAATTTAAAACTAAACAAATTAAAATGTATAGAGAATACGAGATAAAAATTATTTAGCAAAAACGTGGGAAAACCTGTGGAATTCATTCATAGTTTTTTAAGAGTAAAATAAAATTTTGTCATTCCTTACTCAAAGATCCTAGTGAGTGACCATGATTCAAAGGGTGTGGGCTTAAGTTTTGAAAAAGCTTCGACAAGATTAGATGATTTGTATCAATAAGATTAGTTATTTTTTTAAAGTTTGAAACTTAGTGCTTGTAGATCTTTAGAATGCATTTAATTAGCTTTCTTCCTGGTAGGTTGAACTAGAATTGTACACCAATATAAAGCAATAACACTAAAAAACTCCCAAAATAATTATTTCTTATAATCACTCTTTAAGGTTTGAAAAAGACTTGCTTCATTTAATTGGTTTTGGATAAATTATAAAAAAATTAGTTATAGAGTGTGAGAGATAAATGATGTGGTTTTTGAATCATCACATGAAACTTGTTAATAGTGAAAATCGTTGAGGGAATAGTATAGAATATTATATTAAATTATAAAAAAGATCATGTACAATCTTCTCCTAAGTATAGGAATGATCCTGATGGCTTGAGCGCTCGTCCACATCCTCACGGCTGGAGCGCTCGTCCACATCCCCACGGCTGGAGCGCTCGTCCACATCCTCAGGGGTCGGTACACTATTGATATATGCTGAGTTATTTTTTTAATAATTTTTTCAATGTTATATTTATACAACTTATATATCCAAAAAATATTATTTAAAAAATTTTCGAGGCAAAAAACACTCTTATAGTATAAATTATAATTTTTAGAGTTAGTTCAATAGTACCAATTTTATTAATCTCAAAATAATTTGTATATATCACATACAAGAACCATTTCAACTTGGAGGAAGCAAACAAAAGGTGGTGCAGACTTGGATGCAGACGCCTTGGGTTTGAACACGCCATAGCTGAATGGACGGGTGACATTCCCAAGAAGCACGACGCGCCAACAATCGCGTGCCAAACCTCGGTTGGGGAGGTTTGGCCTCCGCCTTCTCAAAGGTCGACGTCCATGTTGCCCTCATTGTTCCTTTCTTTTCCCTTGTTTTAGTCTCTTTGTCTCTAGCAATTCGGGAAATAATAATTAAAGAAAGATCCTATAAGAAGTACTTGCCGTTTTCCAAGTTTGCATATATATGAAAGTAAGTTTTAGGAAAAAAAAAAACAAATATTGTATTTTTTATGCATACTAATAGAGCTTCCAAGTTGGATGCAACAACTGGACACATTTATTGTTTTTCTTATATGGCTAAGAAAACAAATGAGCTTAGTTTCCGCCATACTAAGATTGCCAAGTCTTTTGAGGAGTTGTAAAAATTTCATCTTTTTTTAACAAAAATGTTGCCTCATATGTAAATAGGTTTATAATCAAATATGAAGCTATAGAAGGTGCTTGCATTGAGAGAATGAAACTTTGAGATGAAATTGAGAAGCTAAAAGTAGAAACATTTTTTAAAAAAGTCCAAAGTTGAGGTCCTTTTTAACCCCTAGAGGACCAGGAAAGCGAAAACTGCTTTTTGCTGTTTTGGGCAGCCTAGATGAAAGAGTTAAAAGTAATATTTTTGTCTGAATTTTTTATTGGATGCTCCCTTTACTGCAATGTGTACGTGGTAAAATTTTCAAAGTCAAATTCCTATTTTAGACCCTTCATCTAGAAATTTTAGGTTTCAAGTCCAAAACGGGCAGTTTAAAATTAGGTTTTTTTTATAAAAAAAAAATAGAAATATGTTTATAACCAAATCACTACTCAAAATCCAAAGTGACCCAAGTCAAAAAGTTTACCAATTCTACAAGGGCACCCTCCAAAAATTACATGAACAAACTTCAAAGTTTTTTGTAATTCTACATTTTTTCCTTTCAAAAATTGTCAAAATTTGAGATTTAAGAATTTTCCAATTTTTTTTTTTCTAAAATTCAGAAACTCATAGATGTAACTTTTAACCGTTCACATTTTCAAAAAACCAAAAAGATTTAACGTTATTTAAGTTTTACCATATTGTGGTTTTTGTACCTTCTTCTAGAAAATAATTTGCATGTAGGCCAAAAAATCAAAATGAGTCTCCAAAATTTTGCACGAAGGTGCCCAACTTAGTTACCTACATGGAAAAAAATATGAGCAAAATGTTTGGGCTAACAATCATCAAGTCTCCCTTGGCACCATTTAGACTAGGCCTTTACGACAATGCCAAAAAAAAAAAAACAGTAAACTTTGATTGTTATAATCTCACAAATGGTTAGGATCCAACGGTTGAAATTTGACAGGGTGTAAGTGAAGATAGTTAGGTTGAATATCTTACGGTTGGAAATACCAAAAAATCAAATTTTATAGGAAACATACATCAATTTCCATAAGGTGGTCAAAATCTGCAGTTTTCGGTTTTGGAGGTGCCAAAACACCTTGGTCCTTTAGGGGTTAATGATGAATTTCCTCCAAGGATGAAGTTTATGCTAGATTTGAGACTTTAGAAGGAATCATTGGACTAAACAATTTATAAAAACTATAACTGTAAGCTGTGTAGTTAGTGAATGAAGGATTAAGGAAATTGACAAGGTAATGAAAGATTAGTAAGACAAAGAAGGTATAACCCAATATTGTCAAAGCTTTATTAATATACTGACTGAGATTAAAATTCTCATTCAAATGAAAGACTTACAAAAAAACAATGTCAATGATTGGAGTTATGAAGATTATCATTGAGAGATGAGTTGAGTTGATAAATTGAAGATGAAATAGATGAAGAATGTATCAAATGACATCATCAAAGTTATGAATGCATATTCGGAGATTAATGAAATGACTCATTGTGGCATATAAAAAAATAAATTGGAGAAAAAACAATTACTCATGACTAAGATTTGAAAAATAGGGAGAAATAATTGACATACTTGTTAATATTTTAAAATCTAAGCATGCTTGAGACAAAGATTGAAGTATCGTAATTTTATCAACTTGAACAAATGGGCAATAGCTATCTATTGCTTTTTGTAGATGTTGATATGAAAATTAATATGATTGTAAACAAACCTAATTGAGTAACAAAATGATTGTGTTGTCTTTCTTTGATTTGGCTAAAGGCATTTGTTATTGCTCTTGCATTAAAGTTGGATAGTTTTGTTTTGACAACATTTTTTATATCAATTTTGTTGTGTATAAACAAATTTGAATTTAGTATTGGAGGTTTTAATTTGTATTTAAAAATTGAAAATAATGAATTTAATAGGAATTTATATAAAGACTTGTAAACACGTTTAATTGTGAAAATTAGATATTGTGTTGAGTTGAGCAAAGGAATATGAAATAAGTTTAAAACTTAATCTTTTTTATCTTTAAAAATTTAGGATTAGAAGAGCGGCAATGTATGCACTTGTTTCATTTTTCTTATAAAGGTTTGTAATTCTAAGGTTATTATTGAAATCATTCTTTTCAATTTTTACGAGTTTGTGGAAATTCAATAATCAAATCCTTCTATAAGAGTTTAGACAATGAACAACTAGATAGTAAAAGAAATGGATTAATTGGATACATTTTGTTTGAATTTATAATAAATTTTATTTTATTGTCCAAAACAACTTTTTTGGTTACAAATCACTATATGGAAACAAACTTGGAGTTGTCTTCACGTTATTTCCATTATTTTCCAACACCCATTGTAATAACAACATCAACTAATGTATAATATATTTATGTGTTGTTTATTATATATTTCTTCATCTTTTATATATTATTTATTTGATCTTCTACAAATTCTTTACTTTATTCTATGCCATATATTTCTTTACTTCATTATATATATTAACCTTTTAATTTTTAATTTTTCTTATTATGCTTACTTTAATATTTTTAATATTTTATTTACCTTTCATTGTACATACCATTTTCTACAATTGTATATTCCTTATATTTATATTTTTTTAATTTTTAGAATTTTCCACCTTCGTTGCTATATGATTATGAAAATTGAATATCCAACAAAGATTATTCCCTAATCACAATATTTTCAATCCATCATAATGCATTAGATATATTTTAAATTCTAAATAGCATCACCTTCAAATAATAGGGGTTGGTCAATATAAACAATATGTGGTTTTGTGTGTGACTTCAACTTAGAGTTGTTGACCAATTGAATTTGGAGTGGATTTATTCAATTTAAGTTAGCATGAATTTAACATTGACATAACTTTGTGTGGACAAGTATGAGGTGCATAATCCATAGTCTACAGTACTAGAAAACTGACCATTAAGAGATCTTGTTCGTATTGACGTGAGAAATTTGCATTGTTTTGTTTACCAATTCACATTACATGTTCACCAATATATTGTGGATTGTAGTTTATTATTTAGAATTTAGATTAATTTGTATCTGAATGAATTTTGCGTTACTTGTTTAACCCCTGAACGGCTCTTGGGGTCCCAACATACGGGGCCGTAGCGTAGCTCTACACACCGCAAACACTCGTACGGGACGACCTTCTGGAGGTGCCGAACAACTTTCAGCCGTTCCGATGTTTGCAGAGTGCATTTGCGAGGTGTAGTCTGTAGTTTGCGCCGCAGTTGGTGCTCGCGATCTGGAGATTTATAGGAACATCTGGAGTCGGTTTCTTGTATGGAGCTGCGGGGGGTGGCCCGGAGCTTTGCCTGGGTTCGACTGAGGATACAAGGAATGGATCCGTGGGGGTGGTAACGTGGATGGAGCGGTGGCGGACACGCGGAATGCTGGAAGGGCGAGAATCCTAACTGCTCTTCGGGACATTGCCAACTTGGCACGCCAACAGACAACCGCCCATCCCTGAGTCCCCGCGGAGTTCACTTGCCAAATGACCCTTCAGTCAAGAACGTCACTCGCCTCAGGAACAAATTACAGACATGTATTGCAAACTTGCTTCCATACTACTGAATAAAGTCCAGGGTGTCAAAGTTTGTGCAAAACATGATGAGGTCTTTACTACGTACACCTCCCCAAGGTGACATCTACCGTTGGCCTAGGCCTCAGAAAAGCTAATGAACTGCCTAAAGTCGCAATGCAATTGCCGCACTTCGCACAAGGGATCATCATGTAATCAAAATGTGGACTAACCTAGGGGAGATCACTTCCAAATATTACGTAACAACGTGCGAACAAAGATAGGGTCCAAATAAATCTTTGAAGATAATTTTTATAAATGATTTACATTAATATAGGATGCTCACAATTCATTACAAGAAAAATATTACTAATTATAGTAAGAATTATTTTTAAATTTTAGGATACTTTTAAATACCCTTTGTTCACACGTGATACTCAAAAGATACAAAGAGTGATCTCCCCGAGGGACTAACAAAGGCACGATACAATCCGTTGCGTCCACCAAAACTCTCCCGACGCTCACACGCATTCCGGCTCACATGCATTCCGGCCTGGTACCGATGAAGCAAAGCTCCTTCACAGCGGGTTGGTGCACTTAGATGCGAGACCAGACGAGGTCGTCAAGCCACGCGAGAAAGCCCATAGTCTGTCCGCCAACGTTGCCATCCAGCGCTGACCCTGAAACACCCACTACGAAACAAAACGACGAGTTAGACAAGGTTCCGAAGGTTCGCATGGTACCCGGGTTGAGTGTGAACAACTCGATAGCATCGACCTTCACACATAAACTGGCCTCTGCATCCCCCACAGATGCGGCGAGTTTGACTATGGCAGACGACACAGCGCCGCCGAAGACGGCCGTGGGCCTCAGAGAAGTGCAGTCCGCGGGGGGCTAGGTTGCGGATCGGTCCGCGGATGCGGCCAGCTCTCAGCCGAGGTCGAATCAACGACTCCGCCAGAGTAGAATGCCAGAGAGCTCGAGTATAAAGCTGCAGCCCACGACTGCGTTGATCCTCGGAGTAAAGGACGTATGCGTTCAATAAGGTACTATCCAGAATGAACATGAAGATGCGGTGCCACCACTTGTGGTAGTGTAGCTAGATGCTATACTCTTGCCTTTTCTGATCAACGACATCGACGCCTCGCATCCCAGCCTGGTACTGCAAAAGAATTGAAGACGTAGGGAAGTCCACGCGCTCTCGTCCCACCCAGCGCCCAGCAAACGTGTGCTCCCGAATTGGGTCACACCCAGTTGAAAGTAAGAACACTGGTTTAGCGTCCATCCAACAGATGGCGGCTATCTTCGGACTGCGATGCATCTTGACGACAAGGTGACCTCGGCTGGGAAGCGCTGTCTTCGGGAAGCCTGCAAGAGATTCGGGAAAGCCTTTCCGTGTCCTTCGGCACGTACCAGTCGCCCAAAAACCACGCTCCATCAAGGCCATGAACAGACGGGGGCTGGTGAAGAAGTTGTCCGTGATAATCACGTGACCTCTCCCTTCCAACCCGCGGACCGCAGTAAGGACAGCATCTTCACCTACTGACTCCCCTTCTTCTCTTGTATCATCAGCGCCCAAGTAGATGATGATGTTTGACACATACCTGTGTCCACATGCACAGAATTATCTCAAGACAGTCAGATTGAAACACAGCCAGCAGGGATAAAAGTATGAAGGATGCTGGGAACTTTGCATAACATACAAGAGTGCAGGGACAGAATATAACAAAGTTATGTCGTACCTAGACTGTGATGATGCCAGCGCCCACACCTTCACGCCGAATTTGACTGGCTTCGCCTTCATGTATTGTCGAATGTTACAGTATCTCCCCTTGTAGGGGACCATTATCTCATCCACCGTGCAGACCCGCTCATTGTTGTACAAAGCGTTCGATAGGGTAGCAAATGACTCGCACAGCCACCTCACCTTTGCTATCTTGTCGTATTGTGGGGAAGTTTTCTCTGTAACCACCTCGTCATTGTTCACCAAGTGAACACATCGGATAATTGCCTCAAACCGACGTCTCGTCATGACCTCGGAGATGACCGGGCAGTTGTAGAAGGGCTTCTTTGCCCAATAACAACGGATGTCTGGGAATTCCTTCAACCCCATCAGGATCAAGATGCCGAACCAGGCAAGAAGCTCGTCCACGTCGATTGGGGTCCAGTCGGTCCTTCCGTTCGTCAGAGCGGGGTAAGCTTCTGATGGTTGCGCGGCATATCTGCATGGACAAAGTAGGGTAACACAGTCAGATTTGCCTGCCGTGGAGTACTGACGCATGCCACTGATCCTCAGTGAATCTGCCCGCACTTCGAGACCGCATGTATAAGTGGAGAGGCTCACCTGTTTGTTTCAGCCACGATTTGGCGCAACACTTCATCTGGCCAGTAACGTAGGAAGTAATCCACCATGGACTCAGCCGGGGCGGACGTTGGGCCCGGCACAGGTCCCGTGAAGTTATCAGTGTCATGGGCAAACATCGTGGACACATCTTGCCACTGATCGTCTGCGTAGAGCCTTTCGAAGCACCACCCAGTGACGTCCTCATCATCCTCATACAGGCCCAATTCTTGCAACGGTTCCTCCACGAATGAAGCAGTTTCAGAGAAAGAACCCTCACCTAATGCCTGCGAGCAATTGAAGTCTTCGTAGCCAGCCTCCCACTCTGGGTCATCGTCGTCGGTGTCTCCTCTAGCAATGGTCGTCTGCTCTGCCGCGGGCATTCAGCCCGATCCCTCAACCACACCATTAGCCGAACCACCGCCATCCTCACTTCTAAATTGCCTCTCCATATCCAGCTCTGTATCTTGAACGCGCACGTTACGGTGCCCAATACCACCTCCGAAGTCGACGGCATACATGGGAACTCATGTCACAGGGTGGTAATACCTCGACATAACGACCCCGCTGAACTTCTGCAAGTCCCCCGACAAGGTCTCGTCAATCCCAAGGACGGAGAGTTTGACGAGAACGTGGAGTATCCTCGGGAAGGCTCGGGCGTCCACGGAGGTGACCTGTTCTGCATCATCAGAGTGCCGACTTGGATACTCCTGTTCGTGTTGTGCATGTTGTGACGGCTGTCTCGCTGCATCTCCCACCGGCCATGCCGCATCCTCGCTGATGTGGTCGACCCCTCCATTAGTCGCCTCGTTCCTCCCCCGCGGCTCATCATCGGGGTTTACAAAATCCGCAGCACCGGGCACAAAATCCTCAACCCTGAAGTCGAGGTTATCCGTGTCTGCAATAGATCCACCTAGGGGCAATCGCCGCCTCAATGAAAACGGACTCCTCAGATTCTGGAGAATTGGAGGAGCCTCCCACCCTTCTGGGGCTATCAAAACTGGGGGTGTTTCGGTGTGTCTCGATTGTCTGGCTCGTGCAGAGCCTCTCGCCCCTCGTCCGCGGCGTTCGGCACCCCCTCGAACACCGCCAGGAGCTCGGGCATCAGCATGAGCCGGTGCTGTGTCCGGCTGGTGAAGCCGACGCCGCACCCCTCCTTCTCCTCTTCGACCCCGGCCAATCTGGGCCCCTCTGATTGCCTCCCGTAATTGTTTCCGGGAGAGTATCCTGTTCGGAGGATCTCGCGACATCGGTGATCCCTGAGGCGTGTCCCCGATATGGACCACAAACATGCATGAGGCCCGACCCCGCACCGGCGTCATTCGCTCCCATGTGTACCCCACCGGGGCGGGATTCTCCGGCTCTCCCAACAGCATTTCATGGCTCCCTAAGGGGGGAGCATCCCCCAAGACTGCAATGAGGTTTATGGGCGCTACAGAGCCAATGTTCCCCTCCGCAGGCTCCTGACTCTGGCTCGTCTCCGCAGCCGCATCCATGGTCGTTACTAGCACGCTGGTCTCTCTTCTCCCGCGAATCTCCGCATTGCGTCTTCCTACCGCCCTTGCCGCGGCCTTCATCCTCGCCATCGCAGGTTGCAGTCTTCGGCTCCGGAAACAATCTCTCTCTAATAAACGTATTTAGCCACTCTCCGAATCCCTCCGGATCACTCTCTTCGCGTCGAGCTGTCCACTTCAGAACATGCTGAATTTGGCGGCGAATGAGAAACCTTCCCCACCGATAGTCCTCAATCCCCTGCTTTCGATACGTTCGAGGTGGGAGGGATAGACTGTGAAGAACATCCAAGTCCAAAAACGTCAGAATTCGTGCCGGCCGCTTGTCCCTCGCTTGCCCCTCGCTCAATTGCCCAAGTGTGGAGCAACATTCTCTCTTCATCGTTATATCTGCGCGCCTCCGCCATCGCCACTCTCGGTTCAGGACAACGTGCTGTCCCAACTGAAGCACTCCACGACCCTAACCACTACCCACAATGAGCGCAATCGCCGCCTTTCTGCACATCTGCTGAAACAACCCACTACCGAAACTCATATCTGCAACAAACGACCGCACACCAGCGCCCGCCAAAACCTACTCCACGACGTCCACTCTCTCAACTCGTCTCAATCCCTGTACACTTCCCTCCCCACAACATGATGAAGCTAATCCGTGCGGGAAGCCGTATGCAACAAGGGAATTCGAGGCTGCTTCACAACTGCATCGCGTTCATTCTGCAGTGCCCCTCCGCCCCTGAGGCCGGGCCGCCTTCAGTTCCCGCCATGGCCAAACTCTCCCGCCAAGTAACCTAACGGGCCTGCCACGCAAGTGTGCCCGCGACCCCCCCGAGCTCCGGGTTCAGCCCGAGGATACGCAGATCCTAAACCGTATGCCAAACCGGATACAATCCATTGCTCCTGCCACATGCCGCATCCATACGAGACGTGCTATAGTTCGATGGATCGCTTTTTCCGAAACACAGAATATTGCTTCTAGCCTCGAAGAGGTCCGACGAGTGTTCATTGCTGAAATCCGAGGATAACTCCCACATACGGCCAGAAAGGGCGTTGTGGACGTTCAGGGGTTAATGTCCTCATCATCCTTTCACATTGTTACTTGTTTAATGTCCTCATCATCGTTTCACATTGTTTTTGGCCAATGCTTGAGCTCTTACATTGAGGGAACATATTAAAGTTCAAGTTTAATACAATCAAGCCAATTGTACAAATATAATTTTCTTCAAGGTCCATTCTTTGTACTATAAACCGTAAAAGCTAAGTTATAGGCCCTTAAATATCATTGCCCTTTGATTCAATCTTGGATTACCATAGGTTTAAGTTTTCAAATGAATATTCATCAATTTTGCATGATTTCTTTATATTTATAAGATGGTAAATTGAAGGATAATAGATTTCAAAAAGAATGATCTTGGCCTTCTCATCAACAACATCTAAGGAAGATGCTTCCTTATTATGTTCACTATTTGTTTTAGAAATGTAAAAACATTGGAATAATTGAAGAAAACAATGTCTACTTATAATAAGATCTCTGATGTTATTGTTTACTATTGTAAGGTTTGGTTGGAGGATAGAAGGAGATAAATTCAACATTTAAAACTTTTGAAGAATGATCGGGGCCTTTTTTTTCATTTATGTTGTGGTTAAAAATACCATGTAATATGATTTTTTGATAGTAATCTTTATTTGAAATAAAATTTAATCAAATGTTTTAAAAACCTTGTGAAATATATAATTTTTTATATTACAAATAAATATTTTCTACATAGTTACTAGATCCATATAGTTCTAATACACAAATTTGTTCAATATTTGAATATAAATATGCCTCTTTCTCAGATTGTAACCAAAATACTCTAATTACATATTAGACCAACTGCGAAATAGTAACATTTGCATGAATCAAGAACAAAATTTAAACACATTACGTAAAAAATTTATGATTACAAAACCCAAATTTTTTATTGATAAGTCTAGATTTATTATACTAATAAATGCATATATATATATATACACACACACATATATATATATATGTATGTATATGAATATGAATATGTATATGTATATGTATATGTATATAGGAAAAAAAAAAAAAAAAGACATCAAAAACAGCCAATTTCAAACCTCAGAGTACAAATCATTGAAATCACATTCTACAATGACAAAACTTTCTCCAATTTCTTTCTTCATTAAACCAATAGTTAATTATTTATGGTTCAAAAAAACATCAGAATGATCGATAGAAAAACTGCAGCTACCTCTAACTAAACTTCTATTGCCAAACCTTTTATTGAATTCTTACATTAAATATTTGGATTAGAAAAAAAATATCACAAAGAAAATATAAAAGGACAATCATCTTTGCAAGCCATTATGTTATGGACATTTTAGATAACAAACATAGACTTGATAACAATTGAACGCTACCAAACAAACATGACAAACCTTAAAACATAAAAAAGAGTATTAACAAATGGCACTATCTATCATTGAATATTATATAATTGTTGTATCATTTACCATTTCTTTTAGACTTCTTACTAGAGTTGACAAGCTGTTGCATATTATACAACCACTCACATAAGTCTACAAGGTTTTGAATGCATTATAATTATATTTGAAAATATTTATTCAACAGTCACATTGGAATCCATAGCTCATCACTTCACACTAGAGAATACACTTATCATAGCACCATAGTAGGTCTGTCCAAAAATATCCAAAAAAGAGAAAACGTAAAGAATTAGAAAATTATGAAAAAAATGAAAATAGAAAAAATTAGTTTTTGAAGTATTTTGTTATTTCTAAGTCATTTAAGGCCATTTGGGTGATTTTTTGGCTTTAAAGAAATCAAGAAATTCAATTCTTGGAAAACAAATCTTATTTTTTCAAAAAAAAAATTAAAATACTTATGTGGCAGGTGGTGAACCTGCTATGGTGCTAGAGTATAACAGTCATTCCAATTAATTTGTTCTTTTAATTTTTGTTTGAAGTCTAATGTATCTCAAATTCTTCATGGCAGGGTCAAATTTATATATTCTAAGTCATGACAAAGATAGAAGATACCAAACAACAAACCAATATTAGAAATGATATCTAACTTCACAAGAAGATGCTACCAAAAACTACATTTGATGAAATTGGAAATTTTTAATTTTATGGATATCAATGTCATTCTCGAATAGTGTAAAATAAAATATTCATTGAAAGGCAAATATGCTCTTAGAACTTTATTCATTTAATGTGGCTTATCGAAGAATATGATATTTTATAAAGTGATTCAACACCAAACATGCTAAAATTTCTTAGATAGTGACACTTATTTGTAAAGGCATTCAATATTTGCCTGTGATACCATGAGCTTTGATTGAACATGGTCCTTTTCTCACTTAAAATAATAAATAGACATGGAAGAACGGTTTTTCTATATTGGGGTGTAAGAGCTTGGTGGTCTCTAAATTAAAAAAAAACACCTTTACAAGGATGACATGGCGGTGAAATTTATTTTCCTTGATTTTAAAAATCATTAAGCTCTTACACATCCAGTATATTGAGGGGCGGTTTACACTATGGACGACATAGATTGATTACGGCCCTTTAAAATTTATGATAGGCCAAGAAAGTCTTCCTGGTCCAACTTCGCTTTATACTACCTTGAAAAAAACAGTTTGACCGCGAAGTTTGAGGTTATATAAATATGTTATTTTTTGCCAAGTAGATAATGTTTCATGGTTGAGTTTTTTTTCGAGTCGAGGCAAAAAGGTTGACTCAACAGAAATCAAGTTGGACTGTTGGCCAAAAAATCATTGATTGGCCGAAATTCAATTAGATTACTGATTTTTTTAGAATTTTTTTTTTGCACATTGTTTTCTATGATACTTTTTTAGATGTATATTAAAAAATTCAGCCCAAAGTCATCTCGGTCCAAATCCACTTTACACTATGAGAAGTGGCCATGAGTCCACCAAACTCTTCCATGCCTCCACACTATTCTGAGTAAAAATCAATAATACAATAAGAAAAGCTTCGTATAATTGATAATGTATAAAGATATATTCCAACTCATTTTATCAAATCGTGCGGGTAATAATTCAACCCAAACAATGTGGATTTTCAATATCTAAGTTGTCCACATTCACAGCGGACTTTTCAAATAATGTAAATTGCTCCCAGAAATATGGCCCGCACTAATCAGAAGTAGAAAATGTACCTGTATTTCTAAATTTTACCACAAGTAACAATTTTTGTGACGTGACACTTTGATGGAAGCGTAGGCAGTTGGGTGAGGCTGTTGAGGGCATTCATCAGTTCGCAGATGCACGTGACTCATGATTCTTCCTGCACCTCGTCTTGCTTATCTAGAACTCATCGCAAGAGCACCACTTCATACCTCTTCGGTGATTAATCATTGTGTCAAAGTAGATCATAGCCCCATTGACACCGTCCTATTCAAATCTGAAACTAACCATCCGATTTTCATAAGCACGCCACGGATCTATGAGCCTCACAGCAGCACCTGCAAATTCGATGTGACCTCACCCATCTATCCCCCAATCCGACTAAACAGTGTGCTGTCTGCCTGCATGTGAGTCGTCGGTAAGGATAGGAAGCATATTCCCAGTATATGCAACATGACCGTGATTCTTTCACTCTTAAATTATCACAGTTTTGGTTTGTAGCTGAATTCAGCTGCTGAACCAGCTTGTACGGTTGAACCGTCCGTCAGGCCAGGGAGCATACTAAGTAATACCCATCGAACTCTCAGGGAACCCTTTTTTAGCATGTAGAACACTGTTCATGTTCTACATGTAGAACCCTGAAATTACAAATGCGGGGTTCTACAGTCTTTTGTATAATTTTTTTTTGCAAATTCGGGTTCTACAACCCAAATTAGTCAGGGAATCCCTCCCGCGGACCCTAGAACCAATAACCTGCAAATTGGGAGGTTCTACATGGACCCACCCGGGAAGTTCGATGGGTATTAGTTAGTGTACCGCTCAGGCCAGAGAGAGCCGACTTTTAAGCAAGGCTAGGACCGCATTTCAACTTGTCAGTACATGAAACATCGCGCTTCCTACCAACAAGGCGATTATTTCGGCCAGGTTTATGTAAAGACTCCCGAGTGCCTGGCATACCCATTTTGTTTCTTGTTCAATGCTCAACAACTTGAACGTTCAATTTTGTTTCTAGTTCAATGCTCAACAACTTAGGACGTTCTTTTCGAATCTGTTGTCTCAGGTACTAAACTTCAGTACGGCCAGGCTGATTCAGAGTTCGACGTGCGTCTACATTACAGGACACTTTTCTCCTGGCGATCGTCGAAGAGGAGTGTCGCAAGCTATCTCATGCAGGTACTTCTTTGTACTACAGAGGATTGTTGCATGAGTTGCTGATTAGGAGATTGTTTCATACTAGAGGTCACAGTCTATATAAATTACAGAATCTCGTCTGCTGGCTTGATCATTCCTACTGATACTATACTTCTTTGCTTGCTTTCATTGTACAGTACATGAATGAATCGTTGACTTCAGTCCTTGCCAAGGTGACGGCGATAACCAAATTCTAGGGTGCTGTCAGAGTTGGAGTAGATATTACAATGACATCTTTATTTGCATTTCTAGTATTGGCACTCGTTTTCGGTGACGCGGTCCTTGTTGTGGCCGGTTGTTGCGACTACATTTTCAATACCGGTCAGGAAGATTATCCATTTAGCGGTAATGTTACCATGGAGGGAGATGTGCAATACAACACCACTGATGCCTTTCAGTTTGCGCTCAACCACGAAACCTACACGAACCGAAGCTATTATGAACATGTCTGTGGACGGATTCGGTACAAAAATAAGGTGCGGATGGTAGACATAGGTTCGGGGAGAGTAGCTTCGTTCAACACCTCCTTCTCATTCGGATTCCAAGGATATGGTAAATATGGGTTGGCATTGACCTTCGTTTCGAGTGCCGACCTCGCAGACGCAGAATCAACTGACAGATGGTTCGGCATGTGCGCCTTTGACGCTGCAGACACTAGGCCCTCCAACAACGCGTTTGCTGTGACATTTGACAGCTTCCAGGATTACCCTACGGATCCCAGCGATAGCAGCATTGGCGTCATCATCTCCAACAGGGGTAACACAACTGCAACATATCACAACCTGTGTACGGGAAGACCAGACACGCAAAGTTGTGGCTATTACCTCGATCCTGATAATGCCAGACTCACGGTTGCTATAATGTATGATGACTCAAAGAAGTCGCTTGACGTTTTCATGGATGAAGCAGGGTCATGGTACATCAACGGAATTCCAAGATTTCCGAAGCTTAGTGTTTCCGATGTTCGGTTAGATGCGGTGCTGGATGAGTACATGTGGGTTGCAATCAGCGCCAGCACGTCATCGATCTCAAACACCCAGATGCATCGTGTTGCGTACTGGTATATGGAATTAGAAGACTTGCCTTTCACGCCTGTGTCTCCAGGTGCCTCCCCAGAAGATTCCCCTGGAGCCTCTCCTAGACCCTCTCCTGGACCCTCCCCTGGCGGCTCGCCCAGTTCACCACGAAGCGGTCCAACTTCCTCTCAGATAACAAAGTCGTCATCTTCGAAACCGCAAGTGGGGCTGATTCTGGGCATTAGCGGGGCCGTTCTGGGAGTTGTCGCACTAGGGATCGCCGTGTGCCTTGCTGCCAAATACACTGCCTGTTTTGGTCGGCATTCTGGCACCCCTCGCGACCCGGTGGTAGACGAATTTGGTGAGAAGACGTATGCCCAGCAAGCGGTGGACAACCGATATGATGGTGGTAAGTGTGTACTAATGTCTGCATTCTACTCATTAGAGTCTGATACTGCCATTTTATTATCATGCTTCACTTCATCAACATCTGTGCAGGTTCGGTTGGTTTGGAGCAGTACCATATTCTGACATGCCCTTCACATAATAACCTTGCATTGTTTGAATGATTCTGCTCAGAAAAAGCTCCTGCGAATATAAGGTTTTGAGACGAGAGCTGGTTGGGGTTGATGGATTTCGAATGCGATTGTTTTGAAACTGGAGCTCTTAACTGTTGGAAATCCGAAGTGCTGAAATGTACATGCCTTCGAGCCTTAAGCTTAGCAATTGGTATGAATTTGGTGTGTACATCTAGGATATATCAATCTCTCCAAGCTGAAATTTCTCTGATGAGAAAAAGAATTTCCTCTCAATATGTTTTGTTCTCCAATGGAATTCAGGATTTTTGAACAATGTTATAGCAGACTGGTTGTCACACAAAATCATAGTATGCCTATCGTGAGGAAGACCAATGCTCTTGAGAAGTCAACGTGCAGCCAGATTGCTTCTGTAGTAGCTTCGGTCAAAGCTACTAATTCACCTCTGGTTGTAGATTTAGAATTAGACTAGGAAAACCAAGGGATGGGACCTATTACCATTTTGAAAATAATATCAATATAGGATTTAGGAGTAATTTGTCTAATCAATATTGTAATAGAAAAAAAACAAGAATGTTGGTGATATATCAAGTTTGATAGAATGTAATGGTCTTTGTATAAGGATCTTGATTGATCTAAAATCCAACGTAATAAGCATTAGGGGAAATCTGGGGTCTCCAAAAGGCCTTTGGGTTTTCCACGTGCCTAAATTTTGGTAAAACCCGTGCACTTTATCCTGCTGGCACCAATGGTGCCACATGTTGCCAACATTGAATTTTGTAAGTCCAGCCAATGGTTGTCAGCCACTGCGTGTGCCACTGCTTTCAGTGCAGTGAACAGTGCCAGTAGTAATGACGCTGTCAACACTGTAGCTCCTAACGCAATCAGGGGGCAGGATATCCACCAATGGGATTACTTAGAGAGGCATGCGTAGGCAGCAAGTTCACCTACCTCAGTTTGTCTTACAAGGCCTTTTGGAGACTCCACATTTCTTCTAAGGCCAATGGTTTTTTAACCTTTGAAAAGTGTCTCAAGGTAAGAAATCACTCCATTAAGCCGTTTTATACTCCTAGATGTTGTAATTTCATCATCTATAAAGATACCAACAATAAGTGATATGGATTGATTGCGGTATACACACAAATTATTTTTACTAGAAATGAGATTATAAGTCTTCTAGGACGTGTCGAACTTGAGGTTCCACTGGCTTGCATTTTGTTTAAGCCCATATGAGTTCTTTCTCTATTTACAAACTAAGTTTTCAAAATTTCAAAGCCAAGGATAACAAAACCCTTCGGTTGGCTTCTATTTTTTTTCAATTAAATCACCATTTGGAAAGGGAGTACAAATGTCAAATTGGATTAAGTTCATGTTACATGTGGCAAAAATTGCAAATATAATATGGATTGAAGATGTTTTACAACATCTTCAAGAAACCCTTCTTTTTCAATTACACCATCAATAATGCGCATGATGCAAATACTTCATGTACCTTGAACAAGTAACTTTCAATCATCACCTAGTGTAACGTATTAAGATACTTTGTTAGAGACAAGAGTAAGATTGATAAATCAGTCACGACTATCCACCATATGTTTAGTTCCACATGTATGTGCAAACCAAACATGATAAGTCACATGTTACTTACGTGACTTTAAGGTGTCAAAAGGTTGTCATAGAGGCATATGTATCGTTTGACGATGTATCGCTTTTGTGATCAAATAATTCACATTCTGACGAACGAGTAGTTGTTGACTACTCATCACTCGGTCAAGAGGAATTTTGATTGCGATTCTTATCATTTGACAAATATCTAGAGGAATGCAATTCATCACGTAAGAAATTATGAGATCTCTGGTTATCATGCAACGCTCGTCAAGGCTTATGTTGATTACGGCGAGGTACCTTGCAATCACAAGACCAATGATCACGGCCGCCACTATTTTAAGAGCACGTGTGGCTCTCCAGCTCCTTCAAATAAGTAGTCTCTTTCTCTTTGTTCTCCAATTGGAAAAACTTCTTAGGTTTTATTGCACACCACAAGTAAAATAAGTAGTATTCGTGACATTCTCCTTGTGATGTTGTTTAAGAGTATGCTACTGCTGAAGAAATCTGGTCGTGATTGCTGACACTATGTGATCAAGGGAAGATGCATCAGCCCATGCTGCTACAATACTGTTGTAGCCAAGTAGAAGACTCATAAGTATCTTCGTTATGATCTTCATGATAAAGAGCAGTTGACCTAAATCCTTAAGCATGCGCACCATGTGCTCAATATGATTTATATGGCCCTTGATTGAGTCATCCATTCTCATCTTATAATCATAAAACTCCATGTATATCATATGATGTTTTCAATAAAATTTGACTAGTGAATGGAACAAAGTTTTGACGACATCTCCACTGTAGTTGAGCATAAAATCAAGTCCTCCATCACTGTTGACAAAACAACCTCTATAATAAGCATCCATTTATGATGATTTTTTTCATTCTAGACTGAAGTAGAATCAATAAAGGATCCTATTGAAGGGCGTCTCTACGTTCTAAACATAGCATGTAAAACCTTCTTCTATGCGAAGAGAATCTCTATATTGTTTTTCACACGTTGAACTTAGTGCCGTCAAATACTTTGATCATAGCCATATATGATTGTTCCATCTTTGAGAAAAGAGAAAGATAGAATATTTTAGGAAACACTCTCCTAATTCGTTACTAAATTTTTGGGATAAGTCTAAATTCTAAACACTCTTGGAAATAAATAAATAGAAAGAATGCTTAGCTAAGTGTCTTTTTGAGACTTTTTGAGAGACATCTAAACCCAAACCATTGCCACAATATACATATAAATAAACATAACATACCTAAGAAAACACAATCATAAACACGTTCCACCATTACATTAGTACATGATAAAACGCTCTTAGTAGAACGCTTTTAATTGAGAAACTATCATTTAATAAATTGAACTACTTGACTAACAAGATTCTTGCTAGGGAACTATCTGCTCCCAAACTCTCAATTTCTAACTTCATACTACAAAAAACTAAAACAAACTAACTATAGGAACAAGGAAATAGTAATTTGGATCCAAGGCTTGAATTTATTCAATGCCTTAATCGTCAGTGGTATGCCGTCTTAAGATACCACTCGGTCTGGTTTCCAGACTACTTAAGACAAGATGATAGTGAGATCATTCTTTGTTCGATCTATTGACTCGTGACTCAAATCTGCTACACTGCTCCAATTGCATGAAGACGTTTCTTGAAGCAATCTGACGATGGCGATCAACGTATTCGTATGAATTTGTTGAACCTTATCCATTCCACAAAGGTGTCCAGCATTGTGAGTACTCTTCACACTTGTGAGAGGGCCGGCAACTAATTTCAAAAAACGCGTTTGTGAAGCATACTTGGTCATGGTTGCAAGTATGTTCTGTTTGCAAGTATGCAGCAGTGTTGCATTCCAATGTTCAGAAATATAGCGCAAAAAAAGCGCGTACACGACTCAGCGCTGCAAGATTCGGTTATTAAACTCTTCGTATTTTTTTTGCATAACGTTATCTGAAGCCAATGATTTATGTTTTGAACTTATTCATACTTTCTCATGCTGAGTTCTAGGCAGGTTGTTCTTAACACAAGGTAACAAAGGAAATGTCATTGCTGGCTAAATAACTCAAGTATAAGTCACTTCGGTGTTTGATATATCGGTGACATAGTTCTTGAAAGGAAATGATGACATACCCTTCGGATGGAGCAACAGTACAAAGCCACGGCTCAGCAAGAAAGTGGCGCCGAGCTTCACGAATGTCGTTTACCGTCCGGAACTCAACTTCAAGCAGAGTCGAAACTTTTATCCTACATTGTCTTGATCATGCTAAGTGGGCTTGTCATTCTTTGTGAGCCGTGTAAGATTTGACAGGTTTAGCTGTCCTTTTCATTGCTGTAAATTTTTGAATTTGCTTGAGTAGAGCGGCTGTGTAGAAACACACCACAAAACTTCAATCCCTCGAAGACACTCTCTTAAGAAACAAGTATTGGTACACCCGTACTACAACCAATAGTAATCTTCTGGAACACTCCTCTGCCAGACTCACTTCTCTGCACTACCTAATGACAATACACTTCCTGTGATGGAGCTCTAAGTCTCTCAGCAGTTGTATAATCTCTCATGCCATAGTCGCATCAAAATTGGCTTAATCTGAGATCCGCATCTCTACACCCATAAGGTCCTTCATCAACTCGTATGTCACAAATGCTAGTGCAATAGATGGCACCACCTGAAAAACACCAAAGAAATGTTTAATTAGAATGAGATGAACGTTTAGATGAGCTTCAAAAGTGTTTTAATGAAAACTTCCTATTCCTGCTCAAAAAGTACCTTTCTGGACCAATAACCAATGTTAACTCAACCAAATTAAAATGCATCCAATGAATGGAATAACAGGTAGAAGAGACAAGATAGGGCACCTTGACAGAGTTTGGCACAAGTCCCTTGTAAAGAGCTCCAACACCTTCATATTTCACAGTTTTTCTAAAAGCATCTACCATGCCTGTGTACTGCATTGGCTGCTTCACTTGCCCGTCAGCCGTGACGATGGGTGAGGCAGACTTCCAGCCAACCATTTGCAGACGTCGACGAATGACATCCAGAGGGTAAGCGACTGTCTGGCCTACGGTGCCGGCTGCTGCACCACAACCCAGCTTTGTAAGAACGTGTAGATCAGCCCCGTCATCTGGCTGCCACTGAGGGTGTTTCAGAATCCAGTCCTTCAGAGATTCGTAGACAGCGAAGTTGAGCCCGACATAAGGAACCTGCAGCACGCAATGAGAAGAATCGTGTAAGAATCTATCTAAACCCACAAATTTCGACAACTCAGTCCTCGATATGTTTAAAATTGAC
Source organism: Ceratodon purpureus (assembly GCA_014871385.1). Lineage (NCBI taxonomy): Eukaryota > Viridiplantae > Streptophyta > Bryopsida > Pseudoditrichales > Ditrichaceae > Ceratodon > Ceratodon purpureus. Next base: position 2,309,495 of record CM026427.1, on the reverse strand, counting down.
AATGTTCAAAACAACCAAAGCTCATCTACTATATATACATAACAACAATTTTATAATTCTCTACTGCGATCTTTGTATATCTTCCCGTCTCATTTGGAGAGCTTGGCGTGAGAATAACAAGTCAGGTCATGATAACATACCACTCCGATGACAGATGGAAGCCATCCCTTGTACAGAGCTCTTGCACCCTCCTCCTGGATGATGGTCCGGAAGGCATGGACCATGCCTCGATAACGATTTGGAGAGCCCTCAGACTGTAACACAGGTCGATACAGCAATGTAAGGGATCAACTGAAATATGAAAGAACAGAGAGCATCTGAACCGTACTGGTTATGCCATACAGATAATCATGTCAACAATACCCTTCCAGTCAAGAACATTCTAAATGTTAACAGCAATTAAAAACTAGACAAGAGCTCTACAGAGCACTATTGACCAACAATTACGAGTAGGTACTCGCGCGCGAGGTTAGTAAGAATTAGGAATTAACCTGCACTGTCAACCGTCCTCGCACCATATCCATTGGATATGTGGCTGACATTGCAATAATCCCAGCAGTTGCTCCGGCTCCCAAACGCAGAACAGGAGTTAGTTCAGCATCAGCTGCAGACAAAACAATGTTCACCCAATAAGACTTTAACTACTATAAATCCACTCAAAAGTCTTTAAAAAGTTGTGATTCAAAAAAATAAAGAAGTAAAATCCAAATATATGGGATAGTCAAGGTCGGGTAAAGATTTTCAGCATTTGGATAATCTGTTCATCACGACAGATAAAATTACGAAACATCTCTACAAATATAATTGGTAAAAATACCACAATAAACTTCAAAAATGGCTTTAGTAAGTAGAAGTATTTACGTTGGCCTGTCTCCTTCCGGTAAGCCCACAAAATCGCTCTGCGAGATAGAAATACACAATACAAACACAAATTAGAATGTGCAAAAGGTCTAGTGACAATTTCTAACAACATTCTACATCTTACTTACAAATGTCAAATCCTCCGGGCATGATTGCTAACAATGAAAACAGGGATGATTTGCAACAGGTACAAACCTAGACGCTTCTTCATAACTGAAAAACTTCACAGCAGAATTGGGAATGATGCGAGCACAGTTAGTGCCGTTGCCCTTGAAAAACCCACGGAGTCCTTCGCTCCCCCAAATGGACTTCAAGCCCTGGATAGTGCCACTGTACTTCGGGTTCAATGGATTTTGCACCTGCATACAATTACAGTAAAGTCAGAAAATCTCTCATTGCGTTGAGGACATTGAAATCTGTTCATTACTAACAAACGTAAATTCAGACATACAGAACCCTTGAATGGCTCCAAGCTTACTCAATGAAGTTCAAGTTCAAAAAATCCGATTCAGGAATTAACACAAACATCAGTCTATAACCTGCTGCAATCTCGCCGAATTTTGCACACCTTCTAATTCTTAGATGTTTCAGCAGAACATTAAAAAGCAAGTGACTACCAACCGACAATAACGAGGCATATGATGAGCAAAAATGAATAAAGTACACCATACCTGCAAAAGAATCTTCATACGTTCCAACGGAGCAACAGCAGAGCGAGAGCTGCATTCATATCAGGCAAAGGGAAGAATAATGAGAAACCAGAGCGATTACTGAACTTCTTAATACAGTGTTTCTTCTCAAAACCACAATGTAAACAAACACAAGCACAGAGAGTCCCACTACTTTCTTCTTGCCATTTTCTTCTGACCCCAAAAACATCACTAGAAAACAGAGCAAAAATCCTCCAAAAATATTAGACGAAGAATCTCAAGTGTACAGAAATAAAGATGATGAATTAAGGTCACAAGGATCGCGAGACTTACACTCCACCCGCCACACCTCCGGCGACAAGAGATTTACACACGGACAGAATTGCATTGCTGGTAGGAACCTTCACGTCCTCCGTCGCTAGCTTTGCCTCCTGCGCCAGAGACACAAACTTGCCTGCCGCCCCATCCTTGCCGTCGACGTAGAGGGGAGAAGTTTGACAGTATGCGGTGTTTCCCTGACCCATCCCCTGTGAACTCCCCTCGGGAGGCTCCTGATCCGCGAACTTCTTGAACCTTGACGTCACATCTGTCTGAGAAACCATCGGATAGTGAACTTGCTGGCGATCTCAACCCAGACCTGGAAAGAATCCCGCAGCTACCAACCTCTCAGCCCGCAATTCAACGGAATGGAAAGAAATCGCTGATACGAGGCGATCACAGCAGACCAAATAATAACCTCGCAAAGACGCTTCCTCCTGCCGCACAACCTCACGGGATCCTCCTCCGCCGAATGAAATGCCCTAATTGCATGCAATCTGGTCATCTGAGAGCCACCATCTCCACTCACCAACGACCATCCAACTAAAACCCGACGCAACTTCCCTCTCCTGGCCAAAAATTGCTCCACCAATGATAACCACCCGTACGCACAAACCACTAATGCATCTGTCTCAAGACAAATTCCAGCTCGACTCCCACAGAAACACCGCAATTAGAACAATCCTTCAGTCTCGCCACATAGGCACCGCAAAACCCCACTCCCACTCCCAGTCACCACGCAAGGAACAGAGCACGCACACCAGCACCGATCCCGCACCGAAAATGCCGCCCTGCGTCCGCCGCTCCCCGCGTGCAACGATTTACTCCAATCCAAGCATGCAGATCCTCCACCACGCCAACCAACGCACCTCCAAGCGCCACGAGAATCCCAATAAACCCTCACCACGCCCACACCCCTACAAATCCCTCCCCACTGCCAACAGTTTCGCAACAATCCGCCCTAAAACCGAACCCCTAATCACAAACCCCCAACAGCAACTCTCCTCACACAATCCCACTCCCAAACTCACCCCCGGAACCGCAAATCGGATCCCGAATCCCAAACCCCAGAAAATAAAAATCCTCACTCCCTCAAAAAAAAATTCCCCCCACTCACAGACCTCCCAAACCCGCCCGGCACCTCAGATCATGAAACAAGACGCACCACGAGGAGAATCAGACCGCAATGCCGCACGCGATGACGCCAACCAACCAGGCTGGTGCTCTCTCCCCAACGCGCCTCGTGTGGTGCCCTCGTGAGAGGTGAAAGTGGCACGATACTGGACCAAATGGCGAGCGGAAAAGAGGAGCGGAGAGGCGAGAGCGAGAGGGAGACGGTGGCGGAGCGCAGGCGTGCAGACGAGAGCGGCAGCGGTGGCGCGGAGGAGTGCGGCCGCCGAGGTGAGCGATGGGCGTCTCTCGCTGCTGCACAACACCAGCTCTGCACTCGGCCCCTCGCCCCTCTCTCGCCTTTCTCTCCCCTCCCTTCCTCTCCCTTCGCCCACTGCCACTCCGCTACCCCATTTACGCCCCCCTCCCCCCAAACCCGTCTACTTCTTCACATTTCCTAGAACAAGCACTCCAGATGTACATGCCGAATAGAAGAAAATTGGTATTAGGATCTAGTAACGGGTTTGGGGTCTAGGTGCGAGCTCAACTGCGAGTTCTCCAGTTTGAGTTAGGGAATGCGCATGAAAACCCGTAACTGTAGACACCAAATTCAGCAGTCTCACGTCATTCGTAGAATATGGATTGTGAAATGTAGTGGTTGTGTAGATGACGTTGGTTTTGGGTGAGGTGATGGTGGCTGGCGAATGTCGTCACTGTACTTTAAACCGGCAAGCTCTTTTCGTGTGGTAGATTCTGTGTTGGTGAATGTGGATGGTTTGTGGATTTGGGAGTGGGGTGAGTTAGGGCTTAGTAGGCTGGGAGGGGGGCGGACTGGGACTGGAGCTGGACTACAGTGGGGGAGGGGGGTAACTTAGTGGTAGTGTAGTGCGCTCGGTGCCGGTGCCGCTATGTGAGGCGGGGGTTGCGGGTGGAGGGAGGGGGCCCTGGCCCTGGGGATGGCTGTGGGATGTCCGGGTGGGGCACCAAGGGGCGCTGTGCCCCCGCTCCTGTGTGGCTTTGTCTCTTGCGTCTCCCCTCATGGCATTTTCTATTTTGTGGCGCCTTGCCCTGCCTGCCCTCCTTGCCTTCCCTTGCCTTGCCTGCACTAATTCCACGTTTTGGCCTCTGGGGTGACTGGGATTCCAATTCCATTCTTTGGCTCTGAGGTTCTGATTTTGTATCATCTTTAAATTTAAATATTTGAGGTCTCGATTGATGAGTTTTGAGGATTAATATCGTACTACTTTATCGTTATATTGTTATTTAATCTTTTTTTAGGGGTTTGGATTTTTTTGGATGGAATCTTTTTTAATTAAGGATTTTAAAGCGAGAAACGAAAATTATAGTGTTTGAAGTAGTATAAGAATTATGGCATATGATCTTGTGCTCCAAGCATCGCATACCTAACAAGTGTTATGGTTTGTTGTTTTGGTCAACAAATGAAAACAAATACATAGCATGTGTCAACAAGTGTATGGTACCAATACTTGAAATTGCCACTCTTAGAGCCTTTCTATTATTTAAAAGGCACAATTGGTGTTTAAAAAAAAACACAAAAATTGGGCAATCAAAGTGTGTATGGATTATAAAAAATTCAATTCTTTCAAGATTTATTGAATTTTCAACGAATTATTAAAAGTCTAAATAGTTAAATTATGAGTAATTGATATAATGAGGATGTCAAAATCATTTGCATTTGCACCAAAAACCAAAGAAGAATCATGTTGATTTGAGTTATCCCCCTTGTTGTTACTTGCTACTTCTAGTTGTTGGTCCACCTAATCTAAGCAATTGGTTTTGCATACTTACAAGTGCTCGTATCTTAATGGTAAACCGTTCTTGTCAACAAATGGGGAAAAGGAACTAAAATACTTGGTAATAGCATGGTAGTTTGACATTTCATGCAATGGAGGTGGCCTTGTTGCATAGGTTAGAAAAATGAATATTAATTGAATGTTATCTTTAATTCTAATTTTAGAATGTAAAGCCTTCCATTGTTCAAAAATGTTGTATGGCCAAGTTTGACACACAAATAGATTAAGCTATTTTCCACACAGGAATATACTCTGTTTGAACCTAATTATGTATGCATCTTTGTATACCTTATCCAAAGGTCATGTTTGAATCACTTCACCCTTGGGAAGAATTTGGGACATCGCTTTAACCCCTAAAGGTCCAAGGTGTTTTGGCACCTCCAAAACCGAAAACTGTAGATTTTGACCACCTTGTGGAATTTGATGTATGTTTCCAATAAAATTTTCTTTTCTAGTATTTCCAACCGTAAGATCTTCAACCTAACTACTTGCACTAACACCATCTTAAATTTCAACCGTTGGATCTTTACCGTTTGTGGGATTATAATGTTCAAAGTTTATTGTTTTTTTCTTTTTTGGCTTTGCCGGAAAGACATAGTCTAAATGGTGCCAAGGGAGACTTGATGATTGTTACCCCAAAAATTTTGCTCATATTTTTTTCCATGTAGGTAACTAAGTTGGGCACCTCCATGCAAAATTTTGGAGACTCATTTTGATTTTTTGGCCTTCATGCAAATTAGTTTCCAGAAAGAGATGCAAAACCCACAATATGGTCAAACTTAAATAACGTTGAAGATTTTTGGTTTGGCAAAAAAGTGAACGGTGAAAAGTTACATCTATGAGTTTCTAAATTTTAGGGAAAAAAAAATTTGAAAAATTCCTAAATCTCAAATTTTGACAATTTTTGAAAGGAAAAAACGTAAAATTACAAAAAACTTTGAAGCTTGTTCGTGTAATTTTTGGAGGCTGCCCTTGTAAAATTGGAAAACTTTTTGACTTGGGTCACTTTGGAATCTGAGTAGTAATTTGGTTATGAAAATATTTACAATTTTTATTTTTGAAAAAAACCTATTTTTAGACTGCCCGTTTTGGACTTTAAATCTAAAATTTCTAGATGAAGGTTTTAAAATTGGAATTTGGCTTTGCAAATTTTACGACGTATACATTATAGTAAAGGGAGCATCCAGTAAAAATCTTAGGCAAAAATACAACTTTTAACCCCTTCATCTAAGCTGCCCAAAATAGCAAAAAGCGGTTTCCGCTTTCCTGGTCCTTTAGGGGTTAAAGACTCTAATGTTTAGTAAGCATACTAAATCTGCTATATGCAATGTAATTTAAAATAGAAATTGTTGTTTGTGCACTCTCTCCTAGACACACTGTACTGTAGCTTGATCCATGACAAATAAATATTGGCTACACACAGTGACCATGCAAGCTATTGGTTGCAAGAAGATATTCAAGCAGGTGCCATAAAACACCTGTCATTCAGAGGCCAGGCTAACTTAGAAATGAAGTCTCAGAAAATGGTTGGTTCCCGCATTTCAAAGGCAAAACAAAGCTAGTAATTGAATTGGCTGCTGGTAGATACCACCACACAAGGGTGTCCTGAGTGAGAAATGAAGGCATACTTTCATTTCACATCGCAAAACAAAGGGCATTTCTTAATTTCTCACTTGCTATACCGCTAGGGCCCTATGTGATCAAACACGGGTGCATATGTTCAAACATGTCCCTTGCAACCTTTTTTTGGTGTTTTATTATGTTGATTTTTGACTCGATTGAAAATTTAAATAATGCATCAGATTTACCTATTTCAGATAAGTTCAATGTGGTCAATGAAAGTATTACAGCTACTACGTCCTTTGAATACTTTAGTCCCAAATTCACCTTTCAACACCTCTTTGTACAGCAAACTATTTTTCTATCTTCGTAACATTCTTTGGCAATTTTAATTTGTTGGATCTTAGAGTTAATTTATTAAAATATCATTTTCCAAATTTCTAAAATGAAAAACATAATCAACCCAACATCATTCAGTTTAAACTTCCAAAAAAAGTTATTTTCAATCATTAAAAAGATGAAATTTCACCTTCATTTAAATTTCAATAACATTTATTGGCAATTTTGGAATGAACAACTTCATATTGTATTAGAAAAAAATGACTTAGAAGTCCGCATAAAACAATTCATGGGATGAACCTTGAATTTCATCTTGAAAATACATGTAAATTAGAATAAGGTATAGAATAAAAGGAAAAACGAAATTACTAGTTAAAGCTACATAGAAGTAGATAATGTCAAATCCAATAGTGACAATGTTTTAACAAGTAGTCAAGAGCTTTTGAAATTATTGTTTTTGAAACATCGTTGAAATTAAATTTAAAATGAATTGTTGAACTTGTTTTGATGATGAATTAACTAAAATGTCCGCATTACACAACTTCACATATTCCTTGACTAACTTAATGGAATGGAGTGGTTCAAAGCTTACCATGCAAAAATGATTTTTTTACAATATGATAGTGTTTTATTTTAATTTCTTTTAATTTCTTTTAAAATATTTTTTGATTGCCCATGTTGAATTCTGAAACCTTGAACAGTTAATAACTTTTGCTTTACATATCAAAATTTTATGAAACAAACCTTGTTATGTACGAATTGACTTAAAGTATCAACATGTAAAATTTCAAAATATGATAATTATTTTCGGCACGGTGTATCCGTGTCCAAAATAGCCTATGACTATCTTCAACCTTATGGACATTTATGAGTTATTGCCCCTCTTCTTGCATGCCTAAGGCAACAACATCCATAAACCGTCCATGTATCTATAGCGTTCCTTCTAAATCTTGAAAAAATCTAGATAAGTGAATGGATATGAATTTAGGGATGTACCACATATGAACATCAAAATTTAGGGTAAAGATTAAGTGTATCAATGGTAAGCTCTTTAAAAAATTCATAACTTACTATTGTAGGTTATTAGCAGCTTGTGCATTGTTTTGTCTAATAATTAATTAAGTGTTTTGCCTAATAATTAATTAAAGTGCAAAAAGTGGTTAGGCAGTTCAAATAATAATATCTCAAAGTTAGGCACAAAGAGTCAAGAATTTTCAAAAAAAATAGGCGCTTAAAATAATTATTTTCTGCCTAAGTTGCTAGTAGCCTACGATAATACATTGTCTAAATAATGCATTGGGATTATTTCTCCCTTGCTAATGTAGTCTAATATACTTGAATAAACTATAAATAAATTTTTCCCAATACTCTTAGAGTCATGCTTATGGGTGTTGCTACCTTATAGGCAATGGAAATTATTATCCAAATTGTAGCCCTTGGCTAGATTTCATGAGGTATCCTTACCCATCCCATTTACATGAGAATATGAAATCTAGTAGAAGGCTACATTCACCATACCCATTTACTAGTATCTGCCAAACACTAATCTAAATGTGAAGCATATCATAGTACTATAGTAGGTTCGCCAAAAATTATTTATAAAAAAATAATAATAATGAAGACAACAAATAGAATAAAATATTTTTTGCAATATTTTTTTATTTCTAAGATATTTAAGGTCATTTTTACCGATGTTTTTGCTAAAAAACCAACGTTGAGAAATTCAGTTTTCAAAAGGCTAACCTTATTTTTTTCAAAAAAATGAAATCTTCGTTTGTCAGGGAACGAACTTGCTATGGTGTTAAGGTACTTAAAGACCAAGGGAAAGTTCCACATGTCACTCAATCATTGGTTGGAAATCAAAATTTCCTTTTCTGTTTTCGTACTCAACGCTTCTGTACTTGTCATGTATGCTAACCTCATAATCATAGCTCTTGCGAAACATTCTCCCCCAAAGAGGACAAATGGGCCAATTTAATCATGAGAACATGTATAAATTGAAAACCTTAGAAGAGCTTCATCCTCTTTCATGAAATAATCAAAAGTTGAAGGTACCAATACTCTTGAGAAGTATTGCAATTCAGTGTGTGAACTCTGGACTAACGAGAGAGCCTGTACTACTGTAGTTCCAGCAGTGGTAAAGTGGACGAAACTTGTGAATTGTGTGAAGTTCCTTGCATGCAACATTTTTCAGAGTGTCTGGCCCACTGCGTGCCCAACTTTGTGAAATGGCTCAGATCTTCCGCATACCCCGCACATTCCTCTACTCACATCCGGCTAGGATGGCTTTCTCCCTTTTCAAGGATGCATGTCACATGATTCCATGAAGGTTGGAATTTGGAAAACCCATTGTTTTCTTTCCCGCACTCACTCCCACATGCAAATTCTCTTCTTCATTACAGTAGTTGCCTTGCCTTGACCATCAAGTTCTCTATCCATCTGTTTCATCAAATTCTCTTTTTTCACTACAGTACCGTTGTTTCCTTGACCATCAAGCTGTACCATCCATCTGTTTCACATGAAAGAAGTCCAATTGTTAGGACAACTTGCTTAGTTTAAACATTCTTTCTGCTGTCACTGTAAATTTTGTATTTATCCCAAACTTAGGGGAAAGTTTTCCTTCACATATCATTGCCGGTAAGCAAAGTCATGGATGGTTGTTTGCATCATCAAACAAAGCAAGACATCAAAGTAGCTCCGTTTCATTTTCTTGCAATATTTCCCTCTATTCCCCAACATGAAAGCAACTCCCCTGGAAGTCTCTCCATTCCAGAATATAATTCAGAACATAAGCTAAATTGGGGAGGGCATTGAAAGAGCTAGAACATTTTCCAATTTCTGACAAACCAACGTGTCATACTGATGCTGTCCAGAAGCTGCTGACTGAGGATGGTCATTGGTTGGCCTTTTAAAGCCACAGTTCCTTCCGGCCGTCGGATGCAGATCCCGAGGAATCGACACCTTTCATCCAGCTGAACAGTAGTACTGTACTGTACAGCAGGTTACGTGCTGGAACTGTCTTCCAGAAGAGGCCAATCTGTTTGCTCAGATTACGATGCGTATTCCGTCTTGACTGTTCTCTGTTGGGTTATGAGGATATTGTGGGGTCCAATATACTACGGTACTTCTCTACTACTACACTATGCTTTTCACGCAGCATAAAATACTCATTATTAAAACTAGGGAAATGAGAGACAAAGGCAGGTTGTTTCTCAAACTTTTGTATTTTATTTTTAAAGACACTGTAGGTCATAGTTAAATTCTGATAAGATACCAGAGTTCTCTGCTAAATACCTCATATATTTTGTTTTTAACTTGTAAAATTAAATGCCAAGGTACCCATGTCCACTAGATACTGCACCTGGAAAAGAGTTGAGGATAGACTAGTTTTTGAGCTCTGTAATTTCAAAACTTCGGTTTGGGCCAAGGATAGGGAGCCAAGGGCAAGGGGACAACTTTGGAAAAGGGGACGACCACGTGGGATTGGAGCAGATTGGAGCATGGCATGAGGCTCATGTATGACGATCAATACTATTCAAATTATGCTTAGGGAGATTTGTGTCATTTACGGTAACTAAGGACACTAAAATCCTAAGTTAATTGTACATGATCACTTTGCTGCTACACAGGTGAGATTTTCATTTCCATGAAAAAAGGAGAGCAAAAGCCTGGTTGACCCTTACCAATAACTCTACTGTACCATGCTCAATTCTGTAGACTGCGGCTTCGTTTGCAATTTATAGTACAAACTTACAAAGAGTAATCATAACCTTTTTCCTTTTCAGCTGAAGTGAACTGACGACAGTCTAAACGAGTGCAGGAGCTCACCTATATTGACATCACGATTCCTCAACTGGTAATGATTGGAATGAAATATCATCTGCTGATAGTTCTGCTCCCCTGTGCAAGCGTAAGAGCTTGTAGTCTCCAGAAGTGGCAAGAATATCCGGTGGAGGTTGAAAGAGATCTGCATCAGTCTCGGTGATTATAAGAGTCGAAGTGACCCTGCAAGAATTGCATCACAGTTCAGTAGTTAAATAAAGAATCTGCATGTGGTGACACTTCCTGCTGATTCACATCAAACATGATCTAACATAGAAGCAACATACCAAGGTGCTGCTTCTTGTTGGATAGCCATGCTTGCCTCTTGAGGTGAGTTGAAGAACGCTGTCGGCAACCTACAAAGTCCAGATACAGCATGATTAGTGAAGATAAAAAGTGTCATATCACCATCAGCCGTTATCTGTTTGCCGAATAGATGAATTATAGATGCATTTTGCAAGGCTGAATATTACAGGAGAGTTGGAAACAGAAGGTACAATAGAGACAGTAACTGACTTGCTGTAATAAACTACGCTTGGCATCCTTGTCCCCACCATGACAAGCGGCTCCCCAGATTTCTGCTCAAGAAATTACACACAGTCGTTACATGAATGAACTCAGTATGGCACTTTAAACGGTATGCAAAGGTGCAATTCCATCCTGAACTACAAATGAACTTTACACGTTGTATTTGTTAGTTTACATGAGGCAGAGGCCGCGCAACATTCCAAAAAGACAAATCTGATTATCAAATTGCTATTACTTTTGTAACAGAAAACAGCTGCCAACGGTGCTGCATATGAACTAGATTCCAAGTAGTCAAAGCCTCACCACATCCAAAACGACCAATAAGTCAATGTCCCAGGAAGCTAGTACTGCATTTCGTGATACCCTAATATAGTATTCGAAGAATCTTAGTGCTAAGGCAAGAACCTGTTGTGTCGCGGCAGCGTATGCTAAGTCCCGAAGAGGAGCCTGACGTATGCCATCAGCCAATCTATACACAGGAGTCACGAACATCCCCAGAAAACAAGCCATCACTGTTGCGTGGACGGCCCACATTGGTAGAAAAGTCCTTGTAGTCTTCTCCACACTAGTCTCTCCAACGGGACTTCCAAACTCCGCTGTTCGAATTGTCACTATTCCAGCAAGTCCAAACAGCATAACAGGAATTTTATGCAGATGTCTGTTACTTATGAGTCGTCCTATTCTGACAGCCTGCATATGAACACGGCTTCTCAGTCGATAACCTTTCATCGAAGGGAAACAAGGCTCCAATGGATGGTTCTCCTTTTGGTGGTGATAAAAGCAACCAAGATAGTGAATTATAACTCTATTACCTACTTTCCAGCTGCTCAATAAAAGGGAAAGAGGAGACGAAAGCTTACCACTGTATCACCGGATGTTTGGAGGCAGGCAGGCAAAAACCAGAAGCCTACAGCAAGTGATAGATACAATGTTGCAGGTACAAGACGTGAGAGTAGCCCACCCTTCTTTTGCGATACAGCATTGGATGCATGTACAGCAGCAAGTATGGCAATTGCTGGCGCTACTGGCAAGTAATAAGATGGCAGCTGTATCCATCGCAAGAGTCTATTTAGTTGTTCAAATTTTCACGTATCTACATTTAGTAAGAAATATAAGTCTGATGCTTAAATACCACTTGAATTGGTAAGACTCTTCAAGTATTAACACAAGTATAATAAGTTGTATGTACAATGGCTACAGTAACGTCAAGCAGCTAAATTGAAGACCTATTTACCTGACTAGAAGAGAGCGCAAAGAGCAAAAAGCCTGCAATAAACCAACTTGCAGCAAAAAGTGAGAGGTTTTGATATCTCTTGGCCATAGATTTGGACTGCCTCCACGGCCCAGCTTGCAGAAGTGCTGGAGGTAAGGACAGTGACCAAGGAAAATACATAATAGCTACCACAGCCAAACCATACCACCACGGCCTGCCTCCATGGTGATTGACACCTTGCATGAAACGCTGCATTCCACGGTTCTCGATTTGTCAAATTGAATATAATCCACCACACATGATTCATGGCTCCAAACGAGTCATGTATAAATGAGATAGAAGCGAAGAAATATCAGTGATAAGCTAGTACCTCAATATTATGGTAGCCAAAAAAGGTATAGATGTAAGTAAGACCGTGCTTTGTAGCCATCACCCCATACCAAGGTACGTTTATGATTGACAGCGCCAGGATGCCCTTCCAATATGGCATCTCCTTACTGCCAGAAATATCACCATCACACCGAAGCAACCGCACTATTCGTGTCAGTAAGGTGCATTCAACGGCTGATATTTATTAAAAGACTTTGTGTGCTCGAAACCATGCTCGGAAGAAATGTCAACAAGCATACTAACCAATCCTCACGGAATCACTTCAAAGTGGTCTGGTTCTCTAATAAAAGGAGAATCATAGATCTTACACAAGGATTTCTAAAAGCTCTCCCGTGCTTAGAAGGAATAACGTGCAGACCAAGACCTGCAGCCTCGAATCATAGCAATGTACAGTCAGGAACGCATCACGTATGTGTGCTGAAGCATAACCGACTGAACAAGTGTAAGAGATAGTAATTCACCAAGGGATGCACTGCCTCAAAGATTAAAAATAATACGCACAAGTACATCTACGAACTCGAAAGCTGGTTGCAAGATTCTGCCAGGGGTACAAAGCTTGACAAGACAACTTTGGTTACAAGATATACTCACAGGAAATGCGATTCCAATGGGCCCTTTAGAAAGACACGCAAGGCCCATAAAGATCGCCGAGACTGAATAACCCCATTCGTGCTTCGATGGGGTAAGTTTACGGCCAACATAACCCCAGAAAAAGCTCAGCAGCGATCCCCCAAGCATACTCGTCAGAAGCATGTCGGACAAGGCTGTGCTCCCCCAAGCCACAACCTTCACCAACAGGTTAATACAGATCATGCACGAACAACTCATGTGACCTCAACCAAAAAATAAACAACCATATAAATAGATACAGCAAGACCCTAAATCTAGCAAGTGAGCAAAGTTTATGCAGACCTCGAGATTAAGTGCAAATGCTGCGATTGTGATGAACGCGGGAACATAATGCTCTCCTCTAGACAATGGACCTTGAGATTCATCTGATTGTGCCTTTGCATCGTCAACCGATGTCCTTACGCCAAACTCCTTCACAGTCATAAGGAGCCCCAAGAGAAGCCCTACTGCACAGATGGCTGATGGGAGCCTCAACGCCCAAACACTTGGCCCCAACAATTTTCCCTGCACTTCAAAAGGCAACTTCACTATAACAATGTTGAAGATTCAGGAAGATGTCACCAGTAAGCTTAAATTGGGCTTCGGAGCAGATTATAACATTTGAAGCATTAAAACTGTGAGATGCGAGAAACTTGTAAGGGTTTAAGGTTTAGGGTCCAGATAGCAAGAATACAGTTCTGTAAGGAAAAGAAAGAGGATGCTTACTGAAAGGGCCATGAGCCAGTAGATGAGAATGGGCTTGTCAAACCGAGGCTGCGCATTGAACTGAGGAGTAATGTAATCTCCCGTCACTAACCTGGCATATACACCACATGCTCACGATTCAACATACTTCAAGACGACTTATCAGTGCAATCAGACCCAAATAATCTGCAAACATTGCATAGCTCTCTAAAGAGAGAAGATGGATCATCCATTTCCTGAAATCTTTCCTTAGCCCTGAACTCCACAAGACAGTGTTGCCTTGGCTTACCGTCCACATTGTACATTCTTCGAATGCTGTAACCCTAACAAAGGAACTAGGAGAAAATGCCACAAAGGTGCAAAGTCAAATTGTAATCATGCAATTGCAATCAAAGGATCTGGATACGAATTCGGAGAAGAGCACCACATGACGGAAAATGGCCCACAATTGAGGTTAATAGACAAGGCTAAGTACTTCAATGAATGCACGGAAGCAACTTCATTGCATTGGCACCGACAATGCAACGAGCTCACCTGCTTCATTAGAAAGGAATTAGAGAACTTACATTTGGCGAGCGGCTTCAGCAAAGAGAGGCTCAGTATCATCGACGAGTCCTGCTGCAGCCAAGTTCCGAAACCAAGCGACGCCTGCCAACACGCACACAATACCGGCGCCCCACAGCTTCCTCTCCATAGGCGTCAAATCCTTCACGAATTTGGTCACATCCGGGAACACAATTGGTTTGCTCAACGCACCCCATACTTTGCTCACAATTCCTTCTCTTCCCACTCCCCCCGCATCGTCTCCCCTGCCATCACACCTAGCAAACGGGAATGCTGACCCGATTCTTTGAAGTTGTCGAGCAGGGCTTCTGCGCATTCTTCCATCGTGAAAGCCATGCCCGCGAAGACAGAGCCGAGAAAAAGAGCTGTGGTGTGAGCCTCGTCCAAGAGCACTAAGTGGAGAACCTCGAGTGATAAACCCTGACTCCGAATTCGCGATGGCATGTCGGAGCTTCACTCGTGGACAAGGTAAGAGGTACATTGTCAAGACGCTACAGAATAAACATGTGTATCTGCTGTTCAAACTGACGGATAGAGGTGCAAGACACGCCCCAAATCTCACGATCCAAAGCTACTGCCGCAGATTCAATCCTGCTTACAAGTACACTGCCACCTCGGGGAGCAGCACAAGGAGCTGCCAAAACAGGCACCAAATGGAGAAGAGTCAGCCTGGGTTCTCAAAGACCTAGAGTCAGAAATTGCTTGCAGACAATAACGAATTTTGCGACGGGGCGAGCATATGATCAACTGCAAATTTCTCGATTGTCATACTGTCCCGTTCGAAGTATAATCCGGTGGAATAAGCACAGAACGAAGTTGAGCCATAGATTGTCAAAATCCTGAAGAATGCGACACTGAGCTCAACTTGAGGAAGAAGGGTTGCTATCCATCAAATCAAAGATCGCAGATACTCATACCTCGGGTACTAAAGAGGCATTTTGTGTGTCATATGTGCAGAATCATATTTTCCGGAGCTCCGAAAACATTTGAGTTCATCCGGATGGGTTAAAATCGTGCCTAGATTTGTCAGTGCACTGAAATTCTGTGCAATTTGAGGAATGTGATAAAAACGAACATGAAATGGACTTCTGAAACGCACAGAATGTCGAGGGAACCAAACTGATGATAATCCTTTTGTAGATCGCATCAAATTGGCAACAAGCTTGTTGCAATTCTTGAACATGTTACATTTTGGAGAGTGTTTCTGAAGCCAATTCATAAGAATAGTGTAACGGCTGACATCAGATTACCTCTTCCCCTTACAATCAAATTGAGGATTAGAGAGTCCTACATGTGACCAAGCACAGAATGAACTGGATCGAATTTAGTGTCGAAAAACAATATTACAGTGGTTGCAACCAAGAAAGAAATCTAGTTATCATCGACGTATGACTAGAGAAGTCCGCTCCTGCCATTAGTTGGAGGGCTTTGTGAAGCTTTTCACTGAGTACATGATGCCTGAACTGAAGCAGGATGACATCAAGAGGAAGCACTCGGACGACCATGTTGCTGGAGACCCTGGGCAAGGGCTCTCAAATTCACGCCGTCGTTTACTAATATGCTTGTTGCACCCAACTGCGAAACCTGTCATCCAAACCGTAAGCCAGAATTAGTCATGTCTACAAACCTTCCAAAGGTGACTGAGCTCGGTGCAAACCAGAACACTCCATATGCCCAAGGGTACAGTACGCTCGCCAGCCGAACCAAATGACGGAGACGAAAGTATTCTTGCTCTGATAAAATAAAACAGAACACGATGACACCAAGGACGTACCGAACGGATGTTGCGATCTTCGTCATCAAAAAACAACATATCTTTGTAAGGTATGTCTGTGCTCTGTAGAATTTTTTGAAAGTGCTCCACCTTGTGGCTCCAACTTGGATAAATTTGCTGAAAACAAAAATCACAGTTCCAAATTAAACATACGTTCATCAATCCAGACGAAACTGATTGCACCGACACAGAACAACCCCAAAAACTGTGACAGAGCTCCTCATCAGGCATCGTACACTCACCATATTCACAAAGTAATCGGTAATGTTCAGTTTGTTAAGAAAACATCGAGCTATATCTGGAGTTGGAGTCCGAGATGCAACAGCCATGGTGACGCCCTTCTGCCTCAAAGCATCCAGCACCCCTTTCGCTTCAGGATAAAGAGATGGATTCTCCTTCGATGAGCGGCACTCACTGCACCACAGAAAAACATAAAAAAACATGTCACACGTCCAATTCACATCCTGAAACCAACAACCATGCCTCCACTACGGTATACATCCCCAGCAAACATCCGAAACCCTAAATTGACATAACAAGCTACTGCGTAAGGAAACCCAAGCGAGTGGTAAAATTCTTTCAGAAAAACACTACTTCCAATTCTCATACATGCTGAAAAATTCAAAACCTTCATGTTACAAATAGCACAAACCTTTCTCAGCATGTGCTTACTGTGGCATCTGAATTTCCACAATTCGACATAAGACGAGAAGTATATGAGCTACACAACAGAAGATCACCATCCCGTGTGCTCAATTTCGAATTCCAGGAGGCGAGCATCGTCACTTACCACCAGAAAGGCCATAGAGTATAGTCCAGATCAAACACAACCAAGCGAGGAAGATTGCTGGACCCGTTCAGAAGACGCAGGGCTTCCTCGGCAACCTCATCCTCGTTCTTCATACGTTTCCCCGCTCTCGGCATCGTCCTCTCTCCAATTAACCCTCTCCTCCGATCCGGAACAAAGCCCAAACTGTCTCGTGAGCCGGGGCAGGAACTGAAAGCGGTGCGATGGAAGCTTGGGGTCAGCTGGAAGTTGGGCCTGATGAAGCAGTGCATCCTTGAAGTAGAATCCCCAGCTTCACGTGAAATCACATCACCGACCCAAGTGACCGCCAGTCTCCAGCTTCGGAATCCACGTCCTACTGCCACTCACTCGAATCATTTCCACCGTTTTATTTATCCCCGAAATTGAGAAAAAAGTCTGAGCAAGTCACACCTGTCTGTCTCTCTAGGGTTTCGTCACCCAATAATGACCCTGACATCACACACTCAGTGACTCCCTCATGGATGCACGAGCCCGGAGATCCAATTCGTTGCCGCACATGTTGGATCCAATTTGTTGGCGAGAAGTGGTGAGAGGGTGATCGATTCCTCGACCTGCACCGATCGCAGCCTCCAGAGAATATGCCCATGGCATGGCTCGCAGTGTTGGCAGCTGACTGACCACTGATGGCGGAGCAGGAACTAGCGAAATATCGCATCGATTGCGCTCTGCGCCTCTGCGACTTCGACTGGAAGCTCAAGGTTTGTGTTCTCTGTTTGATCAGTTTGCTGGATCTGAAGTTTTTTTTCCATGGTGTGTGTATGTGTGTTTGTGAAGTTGAGTGGAGGGTTGGCGAGACCAATGTGTTGGGTTGAAGGAGACTGCGGGTTGTTTAAGGTTTTGGGCAATTGGGTTCTCGTTTTCAGTATGTTGTTGCGAGTGGGACAATCGCCGCTGTCAATAAGCCTCTCTTAAGACTGGAGTTGTTCAGTTCCAAGGCTGTGGGCAAAGTGGACGAACCAGGCCGTGCAGGAGCTCATCAGACTCAACGATTTGTTGCGGAGTGTAGTAAGGCACAGCTAGATGCGCTTATTAGTGCGATGGAGGCCATTGATCAGGTATGCCTTCAACTGACGAATTGCTCAATTGTCGGAGGAGGTGGATTTTAAGACGGGATTTCCTTCTGCATGTTTGGGAGGCTCGAGCCAACCTCGTTGTTTTAACCCCAGTGAGTGTTTTTGGTGTCCGTGCAGGGATTAGGAGGAGCAGAGAGGTTAACATGAGCTACTGTAGTTATGCATTCAAGGGGCAAGAACGACACGGGCTTTTGTACTTGCTGGTGAGAAAGTAGGGTTGTTGTTGGCCATAATTGCTCGTCGAGGATCATGGGGCAGAAATATATGGACTCTGCCAAGGCAGCGGAGGAGGCAGACAGAATTGCCAACATAGCAGGACGGAACCTGAAGGAGGTGCTCAGCACGTTCAGGAGTTGCTTACAAGTGGTGCACAACACAAGGAGGATGCTAGAAGTGGACCCTGAGTGTGTGTGTGTCCAGGACAACACATACAATCCTGAGCCCAAATGGGAGCGGAGAAGGGAGCTACACGATGCAGCGGATTCCATTGAGATTGCCATGGAATTACTCCAAAGTTCTTTCAATGAGATTGAAACCAACCTGGCGGATACTCTTGCTGATTCAGATGCTTTGCCTCAAATCGAACATGATGTTGATAAACTTCGGAAGTGTCATCCGGAGGAACTTTCTGTCGAAAGTGGCAGTATGCTGTGGTGTGATCGTGTATGTGTCCATGAAAAGGTCGAGATGGACACCGCTTTGTGGTGTAACATCCCACAGACTATATTAGAGTTGGTGTTTGCGAGACTACCTCTGCATCAGATCTTTCAGTTGCGCGCCCTCTCCAAGCATTGGCGGTCTTCGATTATCTCCCCTTCGTTCCAGAGCGCTTTCGGTACAACTACATCACGCAGGTCTTCAAAACTTTCCCTTTCTTAGGGGTGGTGTTGTCTCATTCTCGTGAAGTATTCTCGCTGGGTTCTTACATCTGGACATTTTTTATGAAGAATGTGTAGGATTTGGAGGTTACCGTTCTCTAACATAGCACGAACTCTTGCCTCACAGGTTTGCTATAATAGCAGGAACTGTACGGAAGAAGTTGTGGAGCTTTGGGACCACGGAGAGGAGATGGTACACGCTTCCATTTAATTTTCTTCCCACGCATTACGATTTTCCAGTCGCTGGAGATGGTGGATTGTTATGTTGTAGACGTCCTACGTTTCCAAGCGTCAGACAATACAGCAAGGTCAGTACTGATACTCTATTTAAGATCTCAATAAATACCTTTAATTCTACAAGTAATAATGATGGGCTAGTACTACACATACTTCTTTCTTTGTTTTTTTCACGTTGGAAAAGGAGCTCCTATGTATACTTTGGTATACACTGGAATACATTGAGTTCAGCTGGGTTGAAGTAATGGGCCAAATCATGAATTTCGCAAGTCAAGAGTCTTCATGCATATTTTAGTAAATTAATTGTACCATAGAAGTGTAGAAGAGAACTCGGTGCATTAAATTGACTGAAAATATATGTATGATGAATGGTTGTCTAAATTGACTTTCATGAGATTGACAGAAGCTTATGGTGAATTCAAAGTGCCAAAAGAGTATCTTCTTGGATTTTTAATTTGCTGCATTATTTACTTTTTGGATGTATTTGTGCAAACAGGTTAAACAGGACTTGCAACTGTATGTGTGCAATCCACTCACGCAAACATGGAGAAAACTTCCACTCCCTTCTCAAGTGCAAGATCTGAATCTCGTACACCTTGTGACGGACAGACAAACGAAACAGTATACTATCACTGTTGTAAACGATTCTCACAGTTCGAAGGCGAAGGCAATTGTGGAGGTCTACGACTCCTCAACAGACACATGGACGGCTGGCAAGGGGATATTCCAGTCAGCTGACACTTCAAGAAACAATCTCATCTACTATAAAGACTATCTGGGTGGGGAGTTTGTTGGAATAAGAGCTTACGATCAGAAAACGGGTTACACCAGCATTCCTATAATCTGTCCCGATGACATCTTTTTCTCCGAGGGGAGGGGATTCTTTCCTTTGGCGGAGTATCAAGGTCAGATATATGTGTTGCAAACCGAAGCAGCTTCGAGTGGGATCTGGGTGCTGCGAGGTCCGAGCCATGTGTGGGAGAAGATCTGCTCAGTACCCAAACCTGAGCTCCTCAAGTACTACCTCTTCTCACTTTATGTCTCTGAAGATGTGATAATTATCTTTGGTGACAAACGCATCTTTCATGATGATATGATGGACGTCCTGATGGGTGCTGATTTGGACGAGCCGGAAAATCCTTACATATGGATGCTTGACAGGTCCCAAGGTAAGTGGATTGACGTGGTTGACCATGAGTTGGACTCCATCTCTTGTTCACAAATTATGTTCGAAATGCGTCTGGATGGAATACCTTAGAAATCAGTCCAGAGCAGACTGGTGTCCTTGGAATTTCTATTGAAAAACTTCTTGAACAGTCTCTTTGTTGACAATTGGTCTCCGCTGGTCCACCTCTGCCTCAACACGGTTGGGGTGCTTGAGAAGGAACTCTCTTATTTGTTTAGAGCTAATTTCTTTGCTTATGACTCTTGAGAATCTACCCATTTTTTAGGGCTTTTGAGATCCTTCCTGATGTTACAGAAGTAGATGAGAGAAGGTTACAGCTACGATAAGTTTAAACAAGGTCGATATCATCAGATACATGTAATTTAATTGTATATAAGTGCAGTATACAGCTCCGAGTTTCTAAGACAGCATGTTGGGACGCCGACAGACTTGTAAATTGTAATACTAATTTCCTGGCAATGGAGTGAAATGCTGCTCGTGGTAATTGCACAAGTACACCGAATATCTACTTTTCGTTGCGGCCATGAGTAATCATCTCTGTTTCTCTTTTGTATTGCAGGACTTGGCATTGCAGTTAACAATTTTGTTTGCTGTGTAGACGTTGATGCAGGTGGTTGAGAATCATCACAAGTTACCACCTCCGAATGCTAATTTGTCCATGGTCTTAAATTTCTTTTTCAAATTTGCCCATATGAAAACAAGTTGCATCGCATGTGTCCATTGTCGTTCCTGACAGAGTAATTCTCATCATCAGGAGAAAAGCTATGTCAACATTCTTCTGCTTTTCTTTTCTTATTTTAACGCGAGTGGTAAAGCAGTCAGCTGCAGAACCGAACAATAAGACACAACTCCTTGCCTTTGAAGTTACTTTGCCATGTAAAGGCTTACGAAAGTTGCGCAGCTGCGATCAAACTTCTGGTGTCCCCGTGTTCGTGTGAAGCTAAATTCCATCCTCCACGCTTTTTCTCAAATATTCTCTCAGCACGAATTCTTCTTCAGCGACTTAGGTGAGAACTTCAGATCATTTGGAAGCACCCTGGAGTCTACTCTCGTACACTCTAGATGAATCTTAAGGAAATTGCCTGAATATTTGCAGGAAACTACTCTGCAGCTCCAATCACCCTGCAGCCAAGCCTGCCTGAACGACAGTTTGCAAGCCCCGTTGCTTAAAAGTTAACAGGAAGCCTGACAGACAATTTGGCACTGCAGCAAGCTCTTTAGTTGTTAATATCATTGGATCGGCCAAGTTTAGGAGCTTGGTTACGCTTTCCAGAGGGTGATTATCATTCGTATAAACAGTGGCGATGTGGAGGAATCGTGCCCAAACGCTGGGAGGCCTCATCTCTGGGACCCTTTGATCTAAAAATTGCAGGTATTACTTATAATAACTTCTGTTCGATCTTCAGAAGTTAGGACACTCCTACGTTTCAGCTGGTGACAGAAAAACGACTTTACCATAACACCTCCGAATTAGCATCCCTCCAACAAGTCCGCTCTGTGGTCATTGGCCGGGAGGCTTCTTTACACTTGTCGTTGCTTTTTACTTCAAAAGACCTCAACACAGGCTGCTATTTTCTCTCAAAAACTCTGCTGACTCACTGTTCGCTGAATTGCCTCAAGGTGAGAGATCCTTGAGGAAGAAGAACTATGGTGCCCACTTCCTGCCCCACCCAGAACTTTCTCTACAGCACCGTACCTCTTTTTCCTGCAATTGAAGAAAATTTCAATCCTCATTTTTAAGAGGAGAAAGTTTATCCCAATGCAAAAGCTGCATCATAATAAACCGCACACTGAACAAAACAAGGCATTACATGCCAATGAGGGGCTTCGAAGACTCTTTCAGCACCCACACCGAAAGTTGCATATTATTTAGAAAAGGTTTCCAGAATGAAAAAAATAAATCATTCTTGTCACCTTATCACACTAAATGAGAACTACATTATACAGCTTTAGTGAAGCTTTTTAGACTTGGTAGTGGATAGGGTCATCGAATTCATAACTGAGCGGATCGTCCCGATTGGAATCCATAAATGGATCACATTGTTTACAATTAAACTGGAATCTTTACATATTCATTTGAGTTGGCTACCCATTCCATTAAAATATTGATCTGGATACTAAAATACAAAATTGACTCCTTCGTATCACTCAGCGCTGATCGTCCCAAACAACGTGAAACTTTTGATATTTAATTTTCCGAGAGCATGTGTTTCTCAATGATGTGCTCTAATAGGGTGGAACAAATAATCTGTGCTGGTATGCGTGCTATAGTGCTCCCATTCCAGGTGGCAGTGGATGCCATTGCTCACCAATTCATGTCCAAAGCATACATACTTGCTAATTAATAACTTCATTATTTGGCTCATGTCGAGACTGTAGATGTGGAGGTCCATTTTTTGCACAAATTAAAGACCATACAGTAATTGAAGTATTCCAGAGAATATACCGGGCTGTGGTTTTGTCTTGAGCCAAATAGTATTGATCTATGAATGAGTTTCTTTTGACAATTTATAATATTCTCAGAATGGTCAAACCTTGGGGAGTTGCAATGGCCCAATGGAGCTTTGCCATTGTGTAAATGAGCTGATGGAATAGTGGAACCGATAACGGAGGGATAAGCAAATGAAAATTTCTCTGCAATGGAAATCCTTTGCTTCAAAAAAAAAAAAAAAGATAACGGAGGGATAGCAAATGAAAGCTGAGTGATGAGGTGGAGCAGAAGCTGAGGTGGCAAAGTGGAAAAACGTGAGGCACATTGAGCGAATCCTTGTCATTCAGAAGGACTTGAGGAGGGACGGTGATTGGTGCATCAGAGCTCACCGTGGTCCCCGGAGTGGTACGTTGTGTGGGTCCTTGGTCCCCGGATATCATATTTTATTTGATCCGGGGTTTTCAATGAGATGTCTTGTATACACACTGGCAGTCGTCGGATGATGGAAGTTGGCATCACATCAAGATTGAATTGCCATAATATTTTATGGAATTTGAAAAATAGGAGCAGATGGACCAGATATGGGAGTCTTCAATCACTAAAAATTCTTTGTGTCTTTGAAGCCAAGAATATTAAAATAGACATTTATGATAGCAAACTATTTATTTCTAAAATTAGACATTTGTGTAGGATTTGTAACCATAGGATCTTATATCTACCTTGTCCAAAAAAATTTGTATACCAAAACGTAGCATGATTCATCATATAAATTGGGAGATTCTAAGGTTTGAAGTTACTTCTAAGATTTTTTTTTTTTGACATTGCTTCAATAATGTACCTAAGTTTGTTGCTCAAAATGTATATTTTGCACCATTTGCTTCAAAAAAAAAAAAAAAATTAAAAATGTATACTTTGCTAAGACATTGAATCCATTGAGGATCATCGATTATTTTAGGTAAGGAAGTAAGGTTATACTCAACAAGTTTTAGTCTTACAAATATATTTGAAAAGAATGGAAATTACTTGTATTGGTTATTAACGGGTGCTAAAATTCCTTTACATTCTTCCAATTTAAGACATCCAAATCGGGCAAGGTAAACATACTAATTTGAAATCTGAATGTTAGATATATTCACTACCGGATGGACCCATTTCCACGTCACAAAATTCGATGATATATATTACCATTGGATGTAAATTGAATGGTAGATGTAAACTTCTATGAATATGGAAATTATGATCATAATTAAAAATGTGATCTAAATGAAAATAGTGTACTCGGTGAAAAAGGCCATACAGGTGACACTATATATTGGTTGAAAGTATGCTATGGATGTTCACCACCAATCAAGTAAAAATGTTGAGTGAAATGAAAACAATCTCTATAGATTCCAAGCGTTCTTGAAATGAGAATCGTCCATTGGATGAAAACTATCATTAATGTATATAGATGCGAAAACATCAAGCACTTTACACTACAAACACTAGTAGGAATTCAGTATTATAGGACTTAAAAAATGACATAAAACTCTGTCATTCAAGACAGTCTTGCAGTTAAATGACATGGACTGTCTATGTCAATTACGACATGTCATTCCTTGCTCCCTGTCCTTAACGACCAAAATCGTACTGCCCGTTAACTTTCTTGTCGAGAGCGTGCCCGTTCCAGGATGATCATTTGCGGTACATCTCGCCATGTACATTGTCGGTTCAGGTTCTAGGTTTATACGATCATTTCAAAACCGCTTCTTAATGTTCTGTGCACATTCATACTGCCGATGAGCAACTTCGCATGAATATCACCCTTTATATCATCATCTCCTTAAATTTCTGAATCTTCGGAACCAGAAGATTATTGTCCGAGATGAACACGTGGCAACTTCTAACTCATCTCCAGTGTGAACGGACATTATTACACGGCACAGTTCCCTATCCAATGCACAACGTACACGTGGGAGGCAAATGGAAGTCAACTTTTCCAGTCACACCATGACCGCATCGACGGTTCGTAGCCAAGACATCAAGGGGTTTCCAGACATCCACGTGCTCTTTGCACATTCGCTGTTTCGGAGATTTGTAAAATAGTATTACCGATCCAATTAGAGAATCCTTTTCCATTCAATCAGCAAAACATGGAAGAAAAAATCCATGTGTTCATATGAGGTTTTAATGAACCTCAACAAAGCAACCATGATATGGTTACAAATGGTTGCTTCACGTTGTAATTGCCACAACCATAGCTCTTACTTAGAAAAAGATGCTGCCAATCTAGATGTCAAATACCTTCTACGTCCGTCTGTCGACCATCTTCGACTGTTCGGTTCCTTTAGCACATTATCCTTCTCTATGGACATCGTGCTGCATTCCACGTACATTTCTTCAATTCTCTCGCACTATGAGCTCCTTTAACCATAGGACGCTAGAACCCAATGCGTCCCTTAGATTCTCCTGCTCCGCTTCCTCCACAGGGACGAGAAGGGGTTCATTTACAGAGACGGCGTTCAGATTCACGCGGATGTACTCGGGGGGAATAGGTCGGTGATGGAACACTCCGCTTCCTCCCAGTCCTATAATAGTTCCCTTCGCTATCGGAGTGCCTGCATGAACTTTCCCTCCTAAAATCACCTTGTCGCCTACCTGGATATCCACATACACCGTTTTCATTTAGACTTAGAAAACAATATTCCAAAACAGAGGAGAGTAGTTGTCGATAATGTCAGAATCCAAAAGAAAATATATAACTGTTCTAAGATTCCACATGTTGTTGCCCGACAAGTGGACGTTTCAGTATATCCACTTCTACATTATACTTCTCTTTGGATCACAATATAGTCGTGTAGCTTTGTCTAATAAAGACAGTGTGAATTTCGTAAGTCATTCTACTTCGTTCATATATTGTTTAGTATGAATTAGAACTTCTCAAGAAAAGAAAGGAAATGGCATGTTCGATTACCTTGAAATTCCCGTGGTCAAAACCTCCGATCAGCGACTCCTGTAAAAGATATTAAACACTAATCAGGATTGCATGTTACTGTTACCATCCGCTGCTAATAATCATTGTTATTAATTCCTTGGAAAAAAATTACAGAAGATTTTGTTAGAGCGTCTCCGATTCTTATTTTAATCCGATTGTAACCTATTTTATAACTGTAAATGTCCGGGCAAAACTCATAACAAAATCATATAAAACCTTGTGACAACTATGGAACATCTGAACCTTCTCAACGTTGTTTCAACTATGGAGCAAATTGAAATCCTATTTCAAATATTGAAATGAGTATTTCACATAGTTACCTCCCAAACTTGATTACTTCTTTCTAGAACGGCACCAGAATGTACACATATCACATTTCAGACTATGTCTATGTTGATTCCGTGAGATGTAAATATTTTCAGCGACAATCAAATCAATAATGTATCAAATTCATGGAATGAACTTGCTTTAATTTCTTCGCACCTTCACCGACTTAACGTTGCGAACTTCTTGTCCACTACGACGTTCACCCTGAAATGCATGAAGACGAATAAACTTCAGAATTAAAGTAGTAGTTCTGAGGCTATCTAATTGAAGGGGAACTGTATTAGAAGTTTATACCTTTACAGCAATCATCCGCGTCTTCCTCTATAAAACCCATCGCACGTTTAAGGCATTGTTTGAATTCTTGAGCATGATCATGCTATTCAAACGTAGATAGAAATGAGTTGTATATCTCTTACCTTTTTATCCATCAATGTATGTTTCTCGATCAGGACTCCTTTTTGGTTCTCTGTTTCTTGTGCTCCTTCGCCCTATCAATACACTCGTTTCAAATGTTTCAGTGGAGCGAATAGATATAGACCAAGTTATGATCGCGAAAAAGATATCACGTATAAATATTCGACCTTCAAATGGAACAAAATTAATACTAGACTTACCATACCGTATCTGTCAGACTAATACGGTTGCGATCAACAAAAAATACATACTAGCGTTCTTGTTCTAGAAAAAATAATTCAGATATCCAACAGTTCTGCATTCGGGTTTATAATGGATATTAGTGACCAAAAATTTATATGTAGGAAGCATATAACCTGCAATGGTACTTCTGCTTAGTATGCGCATTCCAAACTTTGTTATCTGACATCGATAGTTTGAATTCTAGCCCTGTCCTAGGTCAGATGTTTTTTTACATACCATGGAATGCGCCGCACCTATGTTGTCGACTCCTGCTTTGTTACCGACGTGATTTTTCATCTGAGATCCGGTCAAAACCTTCATGAGTATTCAAATCAAACAATATCATTACCTTATTTTTTTTATTAATTTTTTTCCTTTTAAATTCGAATAACCATTTCAAACAAATGCATAATGTCCACCTTCAGTTTTAACAAAAGCACTATACAGTGGCAAATTTAAAGTTTTTATAGATGACAATTGGTTGACATAAATCGAAATTTAACAGACAATAAAAATCATACATCGTATAATACCGTCTCCTTTTCCATACATCACCTACAACCCCAGACAAAATGCTCGCCATTACAACTTCATAATAATCAGCAAAATTAATTTCATATGCAATTCATGACGGAGCAAATGTACATCTTTGGACGACGTCAGTTCATGTCACTGTTTCCCGGTGAGTTGGACATTGCCGAATCCCTGAAGTTGAAGTATAGTTAGCCACGCTTTGGTAAATACTTTCATTACACATGACATTTCTGTACAGTAAACGACAACATCGTACCTTATCTTGTGACTTGGACATACTGGTCACTCCCTTATAAACTACTTCTCGAACCTCTTCTGCTTCATCTGATGATTTGCAGACATTGTCCCACCAACCTTCACTGCTAACCAAGCCACTGGAGTTGCCAACACCGGGGAAGATTCTGTTCCGATCATTCCCTGATGGATCTTCATCTCCAGGCCTCTCATTCTGTGGACACTGACCACCCTCTCTCAGTGTATCAGGTGAGACACTCTTCAATACAGTCTGTAACATTGACTGTAAATGAAGGTTACTTTTCAACACATCTTCAAGCCTTTTTTCCATTGCGGATAGTCTTTGCGAGTTCTTTTTCTCCATGTCCTGGACTACCATGTTCCCCACAATGTTACGTTTCCCCCATTGCACAACATACAGATTATGGAAAAAAAGAACAGTAAACATTCATCAACGACCATTCGTCAGGGCAAGTCCTAGCTTCGGATAACACACCTGATTTACGCGAATGTGATTGCAGACATAATAATAATATACTGAAGACGGGAATACAACTTACCGCTGTGTTTGGATTCACCATTGCACTTTTCAGCTCCTTCGCTACATCGGTTACATTTGGTGTACCCTCTCTTTCCGTTCTCTTTAAAATTCCAAATCACGCATGTAATTAATCACCTATACGTATATGAAAAAACTTAAACTTCTGATCAACAAATAAACTTGCTTACCGTGTTACACCTAAACATAGGTTGATCAACGTAATCGGAAAATTGGAGAGATATATCTCACCAACTTGTCTTTCTTCCCTGCATAACCCGTTCGACCAACGCGTGGGTTGGATGTCACCTTACTCCTCGTCTCTGACATTCTCTCCGACTTCTTCTTCGACGTAGGTGTATCCCAGTAACGCTTCAGATTATCCCACTGGTTGTCCCTGTACTTCGTTGGTGCCTTCACCGTTCCACCGTGGAGTCTTTTCATACGCTCGCGGTCCCTTCTAATCCAAGTTTTTATCATCTTGTCGATTTCCAAGTCGGTTACTTCGTGTTCAAGGAATTCGAATCTCGCTCTCAGAGTTTCACGCAATTTTTCCTTAGAGTCTTCATTTTGATCTTCGAATTTCATCACGCTCATATCCAACATGCGGGGTGTCATGTTCCTCACGAATTCCTGCCACTTCAAATGTCCAGCGCAGCCGCTATCTATTATACCAGAATCCTTTACCTGCACAGTATAGGGTTTGAGTCCCGCATTCTCCCTTCTTCTCGCTTCCTCCTCTGCCGCTCGCTTGGTGGCTCTCTGTTTTCGTTTCTGAAAAGAATTTTCCTTTATGGATGATGCCATAGAGTTACTGCCCTTGTCCAATCCCACTGCGTCTGGTCCCTGTCTGTCCACCACGTCTGTGCGAGCATTTCCTTGCACAAAAGTCCAGTTCGGTGCGAAATTCCCAGGGGGCATGACACCTGTAGGGTGAAACAATCCTGCTGTGCTACTCTCCGGAGCCATCGGAACCCACGCCCACCTGGTCGGCGGGTGCGTCGGTGTTGCTGAGGAGGACGGAAGAACATTAGTACCTGGAGGGACATGAGGACGAGGGCCATCCGCTGTATGGAAATAGGGCAACGGTGTCTCGAGTCTGAATTCGGCGTTGCGTACATTAGGATCGGATGCATTAGCCGTACTCGACTTTCCCTTTCTATGCTTCACGTTACTATCTCGGGCTGATCGTATTCTCTTCTCCTCGACGTCGTCGGAAGCAGAACTGAATTCACTCCCTTCTGCAATTCACAGAATGAAAAACCATCGTAGTATTCCGCCCTTTAAATCTATACCTCTCATGCGGTCAAGAGGTTTAGGGTTTCACCAAATAACACAGCCATTGTGTTCATTCAACACATTCAGATGTGATAGACAGCGTGTACAATTCTTGGAACTCCACCGAGAGCAAAAGCATACCAAAAAAATAGCGTACTCTTCAGAAATTTATGAACACAAACTAAAACGTCTAAAGTAAATTCTAATTGCAAAGGCACTCATCGTCCGCAACTATAAACTGTCACTCTTTACTTCACTGACTTACCGGACGCTTCGCTCTCTGAAGACTCCTCGTTTTCTTCGCCTCCATTTTGCCCTTCGCCGTTGTCGCTGTTCGATAATGGTGAACTTGGTCTACGTGAATCGCCCAAGGACTTCAACCGACCACTCCGACGTCGCGGCCCTTCGTTTTCCGACCTTCCCCGCTTCTGCGATTTCCTCTTACTCTCACCTATCGCAGCGTTACTGTACAAAGGAAGACGCCACTCCGAATCAAGAAAGCATGCAGACCATGAACAACTGTGTGCTACTGTACGCAGACCCTTGTAAGAGAGAAGGCAAAAGAGGAGGATACATTTTAGTTTCATCTCGACCGTCCAAATAACACGTGGCTATCATCCAACGGACAGTAAATAACTAACTAGGGTTTAATAAACGCTGGACAGGAAACTCACAAGGTCTTCGCTGCGTCAACTGAAGCCTGCATAAAAACGTTGTTCCTCGCAATTCTCTCAGCACGTAGCCTTTCGTACTCGTTCATCTCTTCCCCCTCCTCTCCACCCTCCGTCATCTCCTCCTCTACTTCGTCACAGTCCATTTCAGAGCTTCTTCTGGACATCGTACGAATAATGTAGACTTGGAAACCGTGCCTTCACTCGCGCTTAGTGTATTGACAGGTTGAGGGAAAGATACAGAAATGGACATTCACGAACGTGGAGAACTGGTGGAAGGAGGAGCCAGATTGGAAGACCGCGTTCAACATCGGCCTAGAAGGTAAGAAGTACGTTAGAATCTATGCGAACACAAACGAAACTGTATTCCCCACATGCTTAAGTGCAGTGAACTGGCTGTTAAATTAGAATCTTTTGCGAGCTTTTGAGGTCGTTTATTCTAGCGCGAGGAAGTCCAAAACCACTGAAATTTAGGTTAACTTGTCAAGTTCATGAAGGATTCAGTCCTTGGCTAAATGATTGGTGCATAAATTGACTGCGGTTGAACGATTACTTCCTGTAATCAGAACTGCTTCGATCTGCGATTCCATTAGAATCTTAAGAATAGATCCCTGTACAGGTGTATCTCGCAGTGAGTGACTTCGACTACGTTTGGAGGATGCGACAGTAAGGTCGTTGGATTGGAATGCAGTAAAGGTGACTTGTAAGTTTCATTTGCGCCTATTTGTTGGGTACGACAAGACAGGTTAATTTCCTTTTGAATACGCAAAGTTCATTACATCAGAGTGTTACAATATTTCGTACTTTGACATATGTGAAGTCGTAGTATGAACTAATTTATTTCAGTTCTAGGTTGAAATTGTTTTGTGTGAATGTCCCCGCAGCTAAATTAATCTGAGTCAGCGACGATCGCGAGTGCTTCAAACAAACGCATGAAGGATGGCATTACACTACTCCCGAACTTATTAGCGTGAGCTCTTATACTGCTTATTGAAATTTGTGAATCACAGTATAGAAACCAAGATTCCTATTTCATTTTTATGAAAATTAGGGCGTTACATGTTTCCAAACTATCCCTAATTCACTTTGAATATTGCAACGTAAAGCATATGGATTCTTAATGACAAACTCTTCTTCTACATTCTGTTGTCAACGATGGGAGCAGATCTGAATTGAACTTCTGGATGCAATACCACTGAAACGGTAACCAATTACTTTGGAAAATGTGCATCAAAGCCTGAGTGTACCACTACCTGCTTGCAAGTAAGTATCTATCCCTGTCCACATTCCAGTGTGTCAGCTTAATTTTCTGTATGATTATAAGTAGATATTTAGGACATTCTAAATTCAATCTGAGAGAAAACATTATGGTAATACGGTGAAGTTGATACATTTCACATATCAGTCCTTCGTAATCTCAGATTAAATATATGGGGCGCTCTTTTAACGTATGTTACGTGCATAAATGTTTTGTCTGTAATTACATTTTATTGATATCTAAGCTAAAATTGTAAATAACTGATGGTGAAGTTTTTGTTCTTCAATTCATAACAATTATCATAACCACAGATGTCAACCTCCATACATCCTAATGCAATCCAAATCAATTAATAGACATCAAACGTTTGCTGTTGTTTTCGAGCAGTTCAAGTTGAATAATTTTTTCACCATTGTGGCAGGATGATACATCGGTTACTCCTCTCTGACCCACTCCGGGTGAAATCCAGAGATGACAAGCTTTGGGTACGAGATCAGAGGCGAGCTAAGCTTTATGGATTGAGAAGATTACCTTGCCCATGTGCCATACACAGGGGTGTTGGCGTACCGTACAAGCTAGAAGAAATCGAAAAACATTTGTTCCGTCATGGGCGCTCTCCAGATTGCAGAACATGGAGAGGACCAGACGATCCAAACTCCTCCGACGAGGAATGGGAGAATGATTTTTCTGCAAAAAATAAAGAAGCTATACAACGAGGTAGAGAGCGTGACAGCGGTCTCCAGATGAGGCAGATGATGCATGACATGTACCAACAAGTGGAAGCTTTCGCACAAACAGAGGAGCAGCTGAATGAAGAAACCATGAATGCACTTGAAGCTTCTGATCGAATCCTTGGTGTTAACGAGTTGGATGTGGAAGTAGAAGCGACACACGGGGATCAAGCACATGACCTCCAAGACGGAGATACCGCAGGAGGACACAACCCTGGACCCGCAGACTCAGATCATGGTCACACTGAGCACGCCGAAGCAAACGCGGGCTGTGCAGAAAATGTACACGGGTTCCAACAACAGTATCTGAATTCAGAGAAGCTAGAGGAGGAGCGATTGAAAGATGTTAAAGCATTGGAGGACGCTATGCGAAATCTCTTTGCAGGGTCAACAAACTCCAACTTGGGAGCTACGGTGATGATAGTGAATTTAGTGGCCACACATCCGTGCATAACAGAGAAGGCGGCGGACGACATCTTCGCGACCATGAAGTGTCTGCTCCCTGGAGATAATAATTTGCCAGGTTCACTTTATCAAGCAAAGTCCTTAACGAACAGGTTGGGACTGGGATTTTCTAATATTGACGGGTGCTGTAACGGATGTGTTCTTTTCGACAAACCAGATAAGAAGGACATGGACAGGTGTCCAATCTGCCAGTCACCGCGATATAAAGACATGTTTCATAGGACCCGGCCCCTGAAAGTTTTAAGGTATTTCAAACTCACACCTCGATTTCAGAGGTATTTCAGAATTCCGATTCTATCCAAGCTAATGAGGTGGCATAAGGAAAATGAGAGCACTGATGGGAAGGTACGGTACCCAGCGGACTCCATTGCATGGAAGGGTTTAGACACTATGGATCCAGAATTATGTGAAACATCTGGTTTCGGCAGTAGTGTAACGGATGTGCGGGTTCAGATATCATGTGATGGGATATGCCCGTTCAAGCTACACAAGTCTACTTGGTCTGCGTGGCCAGTCTTAGCAACCATATTGAACTTACCACCTTGGCTGATCACCAAGAAGTTCTTCACTATCTTGACCCTTCTCATTCCTGGGAGGACACAGGTGCCCTTTGAGCACTTCGACGTGTGGCTACGACCACTCATTGAGGAAATGAAAGAGCTATGGGCAGGTGTACCGGCATACGATGTATTAGCTAATGAAGGGGAGCGACAATGTATACTACGGGCTGCAGTCCTCTACACCACGCATGACTTCCCCGGATACGGCACTGTCTCTGGTGCTTCTCACCAAGGGTACACTGCTTGTCCTCCGTGTGGCAACCAGCTGAGAGGGAGATACGCTTATGAGACCAAAAAAATGACGTACAGAGACGCCCGCCGATGGCTAAAGCCAGATCATTTTCTCCGGTCTGAAAGGTTTGATAATTTGTTTGATGGGAAGTCAGAGAGCAGGCAACGCCCTGTAACTAAAACACGAGCGGAGCAACGTGCAGCGTTAAGTGAATATGTGGCTTGGCTTTCCAGACGTGGGAAATGTACCCAAGCACAGACTGATTTTGAATCTGTTCCTGCCACATCTGATGTTCCTCAGGCAAGCTCTTCAAGGAATGCTAGAAATTTGGGATCTTCTACTGGTAATAAACAGACACAACAACGGAGATCTGCAGGAGGCAACGCACCGTCTCAGTCAATTAATCAGGCAACACCTACATTGACGACACGGAAGGGGAGAGCTGGAACACGTCAGAAACCAACGACGACTGCGAGAAGACGAGTGCAGAGGTCACCAGATCCTTCCAAAATCCACGGGATAAAACGGGGCAGCATTTTCTACGAGCTACCGTACTGGGAGGTACCTTTTTCACCCCGCCTTTATATTACACTTAAACGTCTACTGTATGGCCGTAAGATGAATTGAAATTAAGATTATTAATTTTAAATGAATTCCAATCAATGGTCTCTGATGTTTTCGACGTCGTAGATGTTCATCTTCATTGTCGTTCAAATATAATACGTATACCAGTGTGTTCTATGAGGGTATCCCTCGGACTTGTCAAGAAAGTGTTTTCATAAACATAATTATCTGTGTTCAGGGTGTTGATGCCACGAGGGGTTTACAGCTCTACGTTTCGCTACAGGCATTGTTTATGTCTGGTTTTATTTGAATTCAACACAGTGAACGTAAACCGTTTGTTGCCTGTCCCATTTGCTTTATTTTTTTATTTTTTATCATAAGGTGACTTTTTCATGAACACATTTCTCCATTTTGCATTTTGCAATGAGTCTATAGAATTGGCTTATCAGAATTATATCATGGTAGGGGTTCCCGGTAGGTCAATGTCGATTGTAGAGTTCACCTTCCTATAATGGTCATTACCGAGACATTACCTCTTCGTCTGTTGTCTCACAAAGCCTGAGCTAGAACATGATTTCATATACATTCAGTTTTTATCTCCACTGATATGATTCAGTGCATGTGTATGAATTTATGAGTCGGACATAGCAAGTTCAAGGCAGGTGCGTGTGGTGCACGACAATTTCGTAAGCTGTTTCTGATCGTTTGCAATGCTGTAGAACTTTACAGTCTAAACTCTATTTTTCTAATAGACGAATAGAATTGTAGATTTCAAATCGCGATGAAACAGTCTCATATGTCACTATGTCTGTTGTAGTCGTAAGAGGCCTGTTTCTGCACTCTGTTTTGTATAAGGTTCAATTTTGCACTTGCAATTGGAAAATGCTTGACGTTCTAAAAACAAGCGAATATTGTAATTACAAATTAGATTGACAGATGCTGGGGGAATCAGACTCAGATGGGCAACTACCCTTATGCATTTGAGTTTGGTGTTTTGTTAAGTCGTAACTCTTCACTTATACCTGTAACTCTGTTTGTAAATTCAATTCTATAACCGGTTTTTTTTGGAGTGTACAGCATCTCAAAATTCGGAACACGCTGGACATCATGCATTGCGAGAAGAATTTTGCTGAAAATTTGTTGAAGACGATCTGTGGGTTCAGGGAGAAAGACAGCGTCAGGGTGCGAAGAGACATGCAACGCGAAGGAATACGCAGTCATCTGTGGATGGTACGAGATCCTAATCACTCAAACAGAATGTTGAAGCCAGCTGCTAACTACGTATTAACTCCAAGAGAATTCGATATTTTCTGTACACGTTTGGAGAATCTTAAAGTGCCTTCTGAATATTGTTCCCAAATTGGAGGGCATATAAGGAACAGGAAGTTTGGGGCGCTGAAATCCCATGATTACCATATTTTGATCCAAACATTGATTCCGTTGGCTTTGAGAGGCCTTATGGAAACCAATACAAGGATTGCAATCATGAGATCATGCCGGTTGTTCAGACGACTGTGTTGCAAGGTATGGGACCCTGCCCAATCGGAGGACATGCGTGAAGACGTCGCTCTAACCCTGTGTCTGATGGAGATGACGTTTCCCCCTACATTCTTCGACGTGATGTCGCATCTTCCTCTCCACTTAGTGGAAGAGCTTATCATTCTGGGACCAACACAAGTTAGGTGGATGTATCCTGTGGAGAGGACCATGATGGCGTTGAAAAATCATGTCAAGAATAGGGCAAGACCGGAGGCTTCTATTGCCCGTGGATACTTGCTTGACGAGACCATGGGTTATGCTACGTCATATATGCATGGCTTCGATGTCGTTAGGAGACGTGTGTGGGATGCAGATCCCGAAGATTGCGCGGAATATGAAGTCTTGGAGGGTGCAGCTGCTGAAATCACTTTAACTAGAGCAGAAAGGGACAGTTTGCACAAGTTTGTGCTGCGAAATTGCACATTGACAGCACCATATTATTGGTAAGAGAATCCTGCTCACTCACCATTGCAGACTCTGTTATTTTAAAAATGTGAATGCGGTTTTCTTCACCGATGTTACTGAATGCGCTATTCAATATTTAAAAATTTATCTGATTAATTCCATGTACTCTTGAAGAAGTCGGTGCACTGTGAGTATTGATTGCATTGACTTTTCACTTGCAGCAGTAAATGTGGATGTCGCCTTTGATCTAATCACATGTTTTATATTGGAATTGTATACATTTCCGAAGCATAATTGACCTGGTTATATGTATTTTTGATGACAAACCAGTCAGTGGGAGATGGAGAGGGAGAGCTCCCAGGGACCGACAGAGCCAGTTGATTTATGGATGAAGAAGACATTACACTCTATGGCGCTGGACATGAATGACCCCAATGAGTCTGACACTGTCTTACTCTCTAATCCTCCCTCTCTGACTTGTAAAAGATACGCTCGCATGACTGCTTATGGCAATCACTGGCGAGTAGAAGACGAATACAGCAGAAGCATGGACACATTTGACAGCGGAGTGGCTTGTTTCGAAGCCAACGAACAGTCAGCTGGGACTGGCAAGGACTACGTAGGGATTTTGCAAGACATTCTAGTCCCAGATTACGGAGATCTAAAGACACCAATCATAGTTTTCTCGTGTGTCTGGAAGAAGAGGACAGACAACCACAACAACAACACTTATGTCCGTGATGCAGATGGATTTTTGGTGGTCAATTTCAAGCATAATATTGGTAGATCAGTGGATCCATACGTGTTTCCCAGCCAGTGTACTCAAGTTTTCTTTTCTACCGATGATATGCATCCTCCGGGGTCTCAGTGGAAAGTAGTTTTAAGGAAGGAAGCAAGGTCAAGAAGAAAAGTGGAAGAGGATGACGACTTATTCATTTCTACAACCGATGCTGCAGCAGGAGTAATTCCTGGATCATCATTTCTGAATCAAGCTGTAGAACCCGATCTTGCTGGAGCAATAATGTTAAACGATACGGACAACGCTATTGCTCTCCAAAGCCTAGATGACCAATTCCAGCGGAGAAGGCCCCAGAAGAGAAAACGGAAAGAGAAACAGCGGTAATCAAAGCGTATGTTTTTAATACCTCTTTTATACTGAAGTTGTTGTTTAATGTGGATGTCGTTCATTTACTTGCAGAAAGTCTGAAATCGCAATTTATAAGCATAGGTAGATCTGTAGCTTTCTATGACACTGCTTTATCGTATGAATATTAAACTTGCACTCCCATTCGTTTCTGTGATTGTGGCGCAATTCAACTGCTCAATTTGCGTCTTAATTAATAACTGTGTTCCATGTCAATCAAAGTTTAAGCTATTTGCAACGTTAGTGGAACTACTTTAAAGCAGTCTTTATTTTTCTCACTACAGGTCGTTTGTTATGTTGTTACAGAAACATCATCTAACTTCTGGAAAACTGCGTGTGAAGAAACTGGATGCGGAGTTGCAGAAGGATACGTTAGTTTACTTAGTTTTTATTTTTTTTTATTTTTTTTTATTTGGTTTTGTTTTTTGTTTTTTTTTTTTTTAAAGCTGTGTTTCCTCATTCATATTCTTGCCATGAGATAATATTTTACCACGAATGCTTGAAAACGGTCATCGATCGAGTGCTTAGTGTAATGAACTTGAGTTATAATTAGTTAACAGTTTGCTACTTTGTGTGTTTTTTAATTTTTTTTTATTTTTTTGTTTTTTAAACCCGAATGAGTTCTGGAGATTTGAGTAGTTGATGGTATGAACACTGTGTTCAGGATGAATTAAAATATATACTGAAAATTGATTGTAAGTATAGTAATTGAACATATGAATTTCGGTTACTCTTACATATGGTTGGTACTGTCGCAACATGGTGCTAATCTCTTGTTACTTGATTAGTTTGAGAATCACCGATGTTTTTTTTACTTATCTTGCTCATGGTGAAGGGTTTAATATGTCGCTGAAGTACCAGGTTTGACAAACACCATACATTTCTTTGCATTGCAATGATCCATTGTGATAATATGTTGCTGTTAATTATTAGCTTTAGCAGAATGTTTTCAGACTGTGAACTGTAAACTCTGGCCTGGAATCCATTAGATAGGTACTTCATTGGGCTAGATAAAGGGAAATCACTTGAATTAAATCATGGATTCAAAGAATGCACAGCATAGCTGTATTAGGGGTTTTGATATGTAGCGTACACACGTTGTTTTCCTCAATTATTCATGGTATCTGCGTATGTGTAGGCTCAAAGATGTAGAGCAAAGAGATATTGTAAACACCGGTTCCGCAATTGCCCAAGACCAAAGGTGATCTTACCTTTTCTTCACTTGGAGGATGAATGTTGAATTTTTTCTGTGCAGCGGATGAAAATTTATCATCCAGTTGATGAAAAGAGCTGAGTACTGGGATTGCTGTGATGGATTTCACAATTGTAGTGCCCACAAAATGATTAGACGTTTTACGCCCTCACTTACTCTAAAATTGTCCAATCATCCCAAAGCACTCAGTTGTCCCCCATCGAGTGTGATTGCCTGATGCCGTGATGATCAGGTATGGTCTACTCAAAATCTTCAAATATTTTAGATTTATCCAGTATCTACACTACTACAGTAGTTTAGTAGATTTAAGTATTTAAAATGTAGCTTAACAGTACATATGTCTCCATCCGTTACATCTACGATATCCTTTACATCCAGGTACATGTAAAATATCATTTGAAGGTATGATACCTTGTCTTCCTCGCTCCTTTTCTCAGTTGTCTTCCAGTTGTTTTGTAGTGGATATAGCGCGACTTTATAGGCTGCTTGCGGTGCTCTATTTGTGATAGAAGATCTTCTTTTTTAGAGCACAGTGCTCCTGATCACAGAAGGTTCGTGTGTTTTCATTTCGGTGGTTTATCTCAACAGCAACCTTTATGCATTGTGTAGCGTAGGTGAGAGTGTTATGAGACACCGTCGTTAGTATTGTTTTTGGCAACGTCCGATCTTCATGAGAGGAATAGGTAACGGAACTGATGTATAAGGAGTGTTGTTTGTAGTTTGAACTGTGTGACTGTATACGCGTTTATTGAGCGTTGTTAATTGTATCAGGTTTGATGTCAAGGATTCTTGGCGTGTGGAAATAGATAGTGAAGCATTGTATATTGTGCGTCACGTTTGAGAGTTTGGCGGAGTTGACCGCCGTTACTCCTTCCAGCAATGTAGTATCATTTTGTTTCTAAAGGACTTTGCCAGTTTGTTACCGAAATTGAACACTGCTAATACAGTGCTAGAAAACAATTGGTTCGGAACGTGAGTGTTTATAAGAAGTTTTAGAGGCAGTGAACATGGAAATCAGAGAATCAGGTTCGGAGAACACGGTAGCAGTAATCATCTTCTAATAGTGTACTTGATACGTACTCGCAGGAGGGTTTCTGCACAGCGGTTGAGATTTTGTGTGACTCAATGGATTCTGAGAAAGAGATGGAGATGGAGAAGCCCCTTGTAACTTCCCCGACAACAAACTCCACAGAAAGCGACACGTCAAGCCATTCCCCAGGTGCGCCTACTTGCATTCCCTTTTTAATGCTGTAAACATCCACGTTCTACAAATCTTTATAGGAACTGTTATTTATACGTCAGGATCCAACAGTTTATTTCAGATTTTGTACAGTAAATATTCAAAAGAATAGAGTTATAACTTGTACTTGGTGTTTCATCGAATACAACACCTGTATTGGAAGAACTAGTCGTGTCTAAAGTAGAACTATCACTTCAGCGTGCTACTAAATCGTTGTCTCGTACAGGAGGACATCAAGGGCATTTGGCAGCGCAAGAGTTGATGTCCATCGAGCGAATGTTGGAGGGCCGTGGAAATCGTACTGGTGCAGTTCCTGATGCGGAGACCAATGAAGTTAGCAGCAACGTCGCGGAAGTAATATTAAATGGTAGGGGGGTTTCAGCAAAGTACGTGAAAATTGCCGGTAGTATTTCCGCCCAATTCAATGAAACAAGGAAGGGAAAGAAGACAAGCGAGACATCAGGGAAACTGGAATATGGTATTTACCTAGCTGGCGCTGTGGACCCTAACATACTCACGAAGATCGGGAACAACTCAACTGAAGGAACATTTCTCAAGGTCTCCGGCTCAATGTGTAGAGCAATTGTTCGTGGAAAGGACAGAGGCACCAATGACGATGACGGGGCACCAAATATCACAAAGCATGGAACTGTACTCTCGGATTTGGGCGACAAGAAATCTACGAGACGAAACGACAACGACGACGGGAGTTCACGCAATGAGCTTCGTACGTTGGCTCCGAAAACTGTTCACTGTTTCGAAGGTAAAGGCATGCGTCTTACCTCAGGCTCCCGTCAGTATTCCCCCCTTCAAAAATGGGAATATTTGAATGGTATGCCAGTGGACGGTGTCCAGGATGTCCGGAGGTGGGCAATTGACGTTGGTCTTGAAGACGATGATGTTGAAAACGATGATGACAATGACATGCCGATGAAAAAAAAATTCAAAGGGCAGAATTTTACAGAACCTCCAAAGTATGGAACATCCGCAAATAGAATGATTCTGTCTTCAGCAGAAGAGCAGCAGCTTTCTACAGACGATACCTATGAGAGTGATTCTGAGGTTGACGAGGAGCCGAATACGGAAGACAAGCTGAAAGATAAAATGTAACTTCGAGATCGTTGGTCATGAGCTACATTTGAAGACTGCGTCACTGCGGGTAAGATGCGATTTCATACGGATTTCTTTTCCAGGTCTATTATTTGTAGATGCAATCTGAGATGTCCAAAACGATTCTGAAGTAATCCATGTTTTTTTTGAATTCTTATACTTGGTGTTGAGCTTGCAGTTCGCTTTCAAATCAACTTACATGAGAAGGACAGTTTCTTCAAGAGAAGTGGAGTTATATCTGTAAACAGAGATATGAATTTTTTATATTTTGTATTCAGGAATTCGTCGGAGCATATGAGGAGATCGTACTGTGTAGTTTTTTTTTTTTTTTTTTTTTTTTTAAAACAAAAACTATATGTTCATATAAGTGATGGATGTAAATTCACTGAGGATTTACAGAACCGAATTATATTGCACTACAGTACAAGGAACGGTGGTTTTTGGTTCAAGGTTTTATCGAACTGGGACTGAAATTGTGAATTTCTGTATGTTGTGGTCCGAGGATGTGGTTGACTGTGACTCTGATGATAATGTGCAACTTACTTAACACTATCAGTAAAGTCTTGCAAATTTGTCAGAGTAGATGTTGAGTGTCCATAAGAGTGGAAGTCCATTTTTGGAAAATTGAGGTCATATTCAATTTACTTGTGAATTCTCAGTTTTTTGAATGATTTCTGTGCTATAAGAAGGAGTTTAATGTCGGTACGAGTTCGTTTTCTTTTTTGGTGAAATGCAGTGTCAATGTTCAACAGCAATAGTTTATGGAAATTTAAAACATCGTTGGAAAGTTATGTTTGAGTGGTTTCCGGATTGTTAACCTGATGACATTGCAGAAAAGTACTTATACGAATGAAAATTTTGTACCGTTCGAGAAAGTATTTGCAGACACATGCTTTGGAAGCGGAGTTGTTGGCTTATTTTTAACTCAGGTACGTGACTATTTTCCTCCTTATAATCTCTTATTCTCTCGCACTTTACATGTAAGTGATATTAATACCTATTCAGTACTGGATGTCGTTTCGGACGAACTCAACGTTGTTTTCAGCAATACAGTGATACCATTTGTTAGAATGTGTAGAATTTGTATTAATAATTTGTATTAGAATTAATAATACCCACAGAATGCGCAGAATTTGTATTAGAATTAATGATACCCACGGATTTAGGACTCAATGAGGAGATTAGACCGAATGTGGGGACTGATCGTGATGGGTAGACGTCATTTCTGTAGGAATCATTGATATACAGAAAGGGCCCCGGTACTGCAAGCTGGTACTTCAATGATGGCCTTCCACGGGTTCAATCTGATAATTACCAGGTAACTTAGTCTAATCAGGGTTTTCGCTTCAGGAACAGATTGGCCGTAATTTGATGGCTAGATGTCTTATCGACATCATGAAGTATCATGAACACTCGAAGAAAGTGGGCTGCTTGTCGGACACTCGATTCCAGGCGCCTGACAGCCACGTCGCTGTCGTCTTCTCCAATGGTAAGCTTTTATATTTTCAGAAACCCAGGATAAGGCGCTCATTGTTTTCACTTCGTTTCTGCAATTTCTCGTGAATCCTCTTGACGACCTGAGCTACAAACTGAGTCCCCGCATTCTTCTTCTCCTACTCGGCGTACCGCGATCGCGCATCCTCTCTCACCATGTCGGATGTGCAGTGGACGGCGCAGTTCTCTGAACTGAAGAAGGGTCGCTTCGAGATGGTCGCGGAGCACGTTATCATCGACCATGTGCTCGATTTTGCATGTGAACCGCAGGAATTCTGGGCCACCGTTGATCGACTGCACATAGACAGGCAAGCGCTTTTGGAACTAATTCCGCGCCTCGCATGTCTGTCGAAAACGTGGAATGCGGCAATACGTTCCAGGGTGGAGTACGCAGCTCTTCGTGTTGCGTCCACGCTCCACAAGACCCGTTTCTCGAATTCAAACTGGTTGCGCTCCAACCCTGTGCCAGACTTCGACATGGTCTTCAACATTTTCTCGAAGTCTTGGAATGTTACTAAGCCCCTGCCGATGAAGCTGCGGACGGCGGCAATGGGTGATCTCTCGAACTCTGAGCTCTGTTTGCTATTCGACTTTCTCAGGAGTGGATGGATGGTCAACGTGAATGTAGTCCGAGGCGATGGTCAGGAGCTTGAGGACACCGTTTGGGTCACTCCGGCTGAGCGCGCCAATAGCGCGTGAAGGTACTTCATCACAAATTTCCATGCCTATTCGTTTTCATGATTTTGTCATTGCTCTAAGTCAATACTTATACTACGAGACTGCTTAGTTCACCTTCTTGCTTGCGCATATGTGATGCAGTTGTTATTTTTTGCACGAGTTTTTTGAATAAACGTCTTTATGTATCATGTTTCTAATACCTGACTGTTGTGCAGGTTGCAGCTGCATCTCGCTCGCGGCCACTAAGATTGAACAAGTTAGGCCTGTAATTAGAGCGTAGTTTTTTTGTGTGTCTGTGTACACTATATTTTTTCCACAAATTTTGTAATTCCGCTCATTAAACCTTGTCTACATTCTAGCTTTGAAGATGTAGTATGCGATAATTTTGATTTAATACAGTAAGACCCGGGTTGGACAATAACTTCGTTCGAGTGAAGTCTTGTAAATTCTATAATCTTCGGAGTGATAATAAATCACCGTTTCTTTACACAATACCTCAGTTAATATCTCATGGTGCTTCATATTGTTTGTGTTTCTCAATTTTGCATTGTGTCTGTACTTTTTTCAATTCCAGGACTTCACATGTGCTCTGAACGTTACAACTATGCAATCGCATTATGTCAGTTCTTATTGGGGAATGTAAAGAGAATTGACTTTGATTCTGTTTCACCAGTTTGTTTTGATATTTATTCACAACGTACAGAGTGTGTACGAGTTTTTGCTCATACGTCTGCACGATTATTGGCATGTAAGTTTCACTCTGCGACAATGCTTCCTGTTGTGTTTATATCCTTTTGGTTTCCTTTATCAGCAGTGAAAAACTAGTGGTATCACTACGAGTTCTTCCTGTGGCGTTGGAATAACTTCATGATATTCTCAATGGCGTTGTAAAATACATTCTCAAAGTAGTTCATTGTTTACAACTGTACACTCAGAGGACTTAGATGATGTTTAGTCAGTAAATGGATTCTAGCTCTCTTCTCGAGTTACCTCGGGAATTTGATTTATGTTTGAATTGAATATGAAATTAATAAGAGTGCTCTAGTATCTTGATAAATTCAGGAGTCAGGACAGGCCAGGAACTAATTGCACGTAACTATCGCAAATTATTTTATTTTATTTTTTGCAGGCCTGTGATTTTGCTACGACCTGGAAGTAAACGATCCACCCGATTACCGGAAGCGATGCGATCCGGTGGTTCCTCTATGCATGTGGAGTATGTTTGTATCTACATATTAGATGTTCATGTGAACATGGGCAGTTGTAGTTGAACTCCAGTCTACTAGAGATGAGTGAATACGTGAGTGAGGACATTCCTTTCTTTGTACTTGCCATGCATGCACCTTTCCTCTTTACTGTGTCACTGCTGGAGTTGGGAGTCGAAGATGTTTATAAATGTGTTGTAGTATTAATCCTGGACAGTAAACTAGTCAGAGCAGTGTATGTGATGGACGCTTTGATTGAGAGTGTAGATCGGTTACTCCACGCAGAGACAGGGACCCTGGTAGTTAGGCTTGAGCTACGGAATTACAAGTTTGAGCTAGATTCCATAGATTTACCTCTTCTTCGTGATGCACTAAGGGAGGCACGGGAAGAATACGAGGCAGAGCTTGATTCTTTGTTGACCCTGCTCCAGTTGTTTGCTCCAACACGCTACAGGCGCGGAGTGATTGACGTGGATAAGAGGATCAACAAACAACTCGATGATGTTATGAACGCGAGACTAGTGAAAGAAGCATGCTTCAACCGGTGGTGGCGTGGTCACAAGAGAGCTGAGAATCTCCGGAAGATGATAAAGGCGGCCGAGGTAGAGGTTGCGGCTCTAGAAGCAGTGGAGAAGCTAACCAGGGAAGATTGCTATGAACCAATAATTGAATTGGCACGGGTTTGGTCTAACTCTAGAACGCGAGTCCGCAACCAGTATT
This sequence comes from Ceratodon purpureus, assembly GCA_014871385.1. Lineage (NCBI taxonomy): Eukaryota > Viridiplantae > Streptophyta > Bryopsida > Pseudoditrichales > Ditrichaceae > Ceratodon > Ceratodon purpureus. Next base: position 2,264,854 of record CM026427.1, on the reverse strand, counting down.
TGTGAATCGAGTTTTTGTTCTTTGTATTTCTGTCTGCGTTGTTTTTGAGGCAGAGTATGTGAGTGTTATAAGGAAGAATATGCGAAGGAGGTATTGGAACGTACGACATTTTGTCACAGAGACTGTTATATCCTGTACTTATTCACATGATAAGGTTGTGTTTAGAGCGTTCAGGAGGGGTACAGGGCAGAATTAATTGTTTTATAAACCGGGTTCTTCGGAGGGGTGTGTTTATTACTTTATTGTGTGACACTGTTGAGGGTGACTCCCAAAGTTGGTGCAATTCCCCATTCATCAGTGTTTGTTCGATAGATCTTGTTTAAAGATTATTCTATGCACAGAATAAGGCGGAGTGCAGGGGGACATTGGTGATTTAGGCATCTGACAAAGAATGTATTGTGACGCTTTGTGCTGGATCCGATCTTATTGACAGTAATTTGTTCCCCCTCTGTAAAGCGAAGTATTCGTGTAAAACAAACCTGGCGACGAGGATTGTCTGCTTACCGTGATGGAGGACAGAATGTCAAGCAGCATTTCTGACATTGCTGTGCAAAAATTGGACGAGGAGAATAAGCCACTACCGTATGGACAGGGAGGAAATGTGAACCACCAAAAAGACGTAAGTGAACACACTAAACATCCATTTGCTTTGTTAATTTTTAACAATTGTACGTATGGTAGAAAGTAGAACTACAATATCTGACCTGAAGATCCTTAATAATGTAAGTAGTAACATTATAGAGAATTAAAACGACGATGTTTGTTTTGCTCTGTACAGCCTGCTGATGGTTTATCGGGAAAAGGGGCGCCCAGAAAATTCCAGTATCCTAGAGATGCCACATCAATCTGGAATGGTCGCAACCATAGGCATCTTTGCAACGCATGCAGGTGCATGCATTGCACGGCTCTTCGCTGGGTTGTACTCCCACATTGTAAGTGTAAACTTCCGCGTCTGAGTCACGGCTTACCTCTCGACGCACGCATTCGTGCGAAGCGACGATGGTGTCAGCACCTTCCACGACATAAGACAACAAGACAGCATCAATGTCTGTGCGTGGAGTCAGGGGACGAATGGCATGCTAAACTAGTAGTAAAAGATTGCGATATACGTGAAGGAAACCCTACTGGCGACCTTCCGAAAGAAGACAATTACATCTGTTTCGAGAGCGAGGATAAAACGGGGATAGTGATAATGGAATAATCGCCAGGTGTGATTAGAATGATAAGTAAGTATATAAATCAGGTTGTCTAACTATATGTCATACTGTTTGACTGGAATAGGAGCTGATGCTATGCAGAGAGTCGATGTCTGTTTAAAAGGGATAGTTAGCGTTCCTTCATTCACCACTGTCTTACTGCAGCATATGTCTTAGTCGCTTCACTGTAAAACTTGAAGTATTCCGATCATGGTATTCGATTTTGCCGAATCGTCACTGTGATCTTGTTATGTTGTTATTTTTTTTTTTACATTTTTTTGTTTTTTTTTTTTAGTTTGGAGTTGATTTGAGTGAGATAGGTAGCATGAACAGCGTTGTGTAATTCTGTTACCTTTATTAATCAATTTGGAATTTTTGGTGATGAGCGGATGAGGTTCAATCTGAATGGCATGAGTCCGCTTCTGTCTACGCATGGCAAATACCTCTCCTCCCAGCCGACGTGTGCCAACTAGATCCTCATCCACCATGGCAGTCACAGCTTCCAACCACCTCTAGTTCAGCCCAGGCATGTGGAGAGCATTCTTAAACAACTAATCCCAAACTCCGAGTTTTAACACTCTAAGTTTGAGTTTATCTAGGTCGCTCTAATCATTATCCTACACAACTCTCAAAGTTGAAGCTTGAGATCATGAGCACTGGACAGCAGAGTGATACATCATAACTCAAGCGGGCCTCCAATTCTAAAGTTACCACCTTGGCACTTGGGTTGCATTGACAGGGATGCACAGCCAGTGCAGGTTTGGAGAGAAGAGTGTTGGAGAATGGGGTGGAGTTTTGGTAATGATGGTGGTGAGGTGGATGTAGACGTAGATGTGGAGGTGAAGGAGAGGTTTTGGAGGAGTGAGTGAGGGAAGGATGTGTTTGAGCTCTTGCCATGATCGCACCTCATAGCTTGTCACGACGGGTGCTTCCTTTCGAGTTGGATATGGCTTCTGCCTCAGCTCGTCGTCGTTCCGGGGTCCAATCTTCTGGTGCATGACTCTGGTAAGGCACTATTCTGGTTGTGCACTTCGTACTGTTTGGGTTTTTTTTGGTGTGATGTGGATGTAGGAGTGGATGTTTACAATGCTAGCAGGGGTGGGGCACATGTTTCAAGAGGTGTTCTGGAGTTTGATATTTTCGAGGAATTTGTGACCTGTATGAGCTAAATGTGTTTGAGAGGTTATTGAAGGAGTTGTGCTGGACTAGAAAGCGAAAGGTTGATGAAATGAGAGGATTACATGGGCATTTTAAAGTGTAAGTGGATTGTGGTAGTAATCTTGGTTCTTAGTTGCTCTTCTGTTATGTTTTTTGTGGGATAATGATAGGACTGGCATTTTTCTTGGCTATCAGGAACAGGAGCCTCAACAGCGAAGAATTACCGAGGACCCTAAACGCAATCTTCATCCGCTGAAGATTTTCTAGGTGACATATTAGTGTTCTTGTGTTTTGATATGTTGGTAAATCTGATTGGAAAACAGTGTTGCGAATTATTACTTGAGGCCAAGTTCAAATTACAGGTTTTTTCTTGTCCAAATATTTCTCTTTAAGGTGGAGAATAGCTATTGACTTCGATATTGTGTTTTCTCTTTGAAACTAGGAATTTGGAAAGAAGCAAACAGTGAACTCAGCGAGGCTCACTACAAGTTATAGAAAGAAGGAGGTAGAGAAGCAGGATATGCCTAATTGTGTTGACGAATTCAAGGATCCAACTACAAACCTTTATCATTAAGCTTCTTTGACATTCGTAACTCGTCTCATCGCTACAGTACCATGTTTCGGAGGCCTAAAGGCATGGAAGCTTCTTTGTAACCTTGATTTCTGAACATGGATGCTCATCAGGTTTTATGAGTTGTGTCTTGCACATCCTATCACTAGTATGAGCCTCTAACTTATGTGTTTGGGCGTGTTAATGTGTGGCAGCACCAGCGATGGCTTTGAGCTAGCAGTACTTGTGTTGTTAGTTGATGGGTACAATATGCGTGGCTACTGGCCTAAGCTGAAAAAACATTTCGCACGCGGTCACCTGGAGACAGCGGGGGACAAGTTCATCGAGGAGCTCATCACGTTTAGGAACATGAAAGGTACTTCTAAATTTGTGTGCCCTGTTTCGCTTGCTCATATATGATGCTCCGAGACCTCGTCAGTTGTTCAATGCTCATTGATGGTGGACATTGTTTGCTGCTCTCCTAACGTGGATATAGTTTTACACTTTTCTGAGCAAGTGTAAAAGATGCAACCCAAAAATTAGGGTTACTCTTAAGAAACATTTTGAAAGATGCATTGGTACTGTTTGTTGCTACTAGACTATGCATTATGCAATCATTGTATTATCCAGGTCAATTAGCATAAATTCTGACAATGCCTCAGTAAACATTCGGTTTTGTAGGTGTGGAAGTTGTTTGTGTTTTTTTTGCTGGTATCTGAGGGTTGCCCACCCACAAGGAAGTTGTGAACAGGTAATCAATCGTGAAATAAGTTCATATCAGTGTCAAGAGTGTCCGGAGTGTCCGGAGTGTCCGGAGTAGTAACCGTGTCGTGTGAGAAGAAGAGGAATATTGTTTTGGATTTTACACGGGCATCTAAAATCATCACTCACGGAATTTCCACTGATTTCTCTTTTGTGATTTATGCAATTCTGTGCAATGGAGTATTAGAATACTCATAGATGCAAACAGAACCGGTGATGCAACTAGTTTTGTTCAAATATGGTTTTGATAATTTTTATCAGCGGTCCCAGAAGATTTGTAGAGGTCTGCGCCCGTGGATTAAGTAATTGGATTCTGAGAGTGGACTTTGTGTGGTTTGCAGTGTGGACATTATGTATTCTGCGCAGACAGATTCGGACTCAGGGATTGAAAGAGAGGATGTATTGAAGAAGTTATTGTACATGGCTACGGAATATTGATTTCATAACGCGTTTCTGTGTTCAATCCTTGTAGAAGAGATGGCTCAACAACCCGGTAGTAGTGAGTCATTGTAACGAATTGTGATACACTCCGGTATCTCACACGTAGCGTTGGCTGAAAGACATGGGGGTGGTGAGTTTCGACTTCCATACGACGAAGTGAAATGCAAGAACGCAGATCACCTTCATGAAGCACATCGCGTGTTAAGGATTAGCAGGAAGGTACTTAGCACATATTACGAGTTTGTTTCTTGTTTTCAGAGGCAGCGGAGGATAGGCTAGTTTGAGAGATCTCGGACTCCGTTCGGTATTGTTGTAAGTGTCATCAGTGTTGATTTCAATAGTACCCGTGTCTCTTTTTTCATCAAACTTAATATGAATTGCAAGAGAAATCTTTATGTGATTGTATATCTGTTCGAATCCCCACAATATGCCATGTCCGTAAACAGTAATCTCCTTTTGTTTTTACAAATAGCGTTGGAATGTCCTGTACTTTAACATATTAGAAACACTTCCAAGCTTTCTTGCGATGCATGTGGGAATCCGAAGATTGTGTGCACTCAGAGATAGTTCAATCTGCGGTGGATTTCACTCTTGCAGACTTGAACATACTAGACTACTTGCGGCTCTTGAAGCGGGTATGGAGTAGGATATGTTCCGGCGATGTACAGTGTCAAAGAAACAACGTAATGTCTAGGAATTCTTAGATCCTTCCGTGACAAAAACTGGGACATTCCGGTGACTGAAGTTGTAGACTACCGAACAGATTCACCTTTTCGTAGATTACTCGACGAAGGTCGACAGGGTCGAACAGTTCTGCAAAGTAGAAAACGCCTGCCCAAGAACAGGGGCTCGCCACGTACCACCAGCCCGGAATGAAAAGCTCTCCAGTCCCACTGTGTCATTTAATTTGTCACTTGAGACATGAAAGGGACATAATGTCATTTATGTGATTCCTCCAAAGACCGAATTCCTACTAGTGAAATGTCAGCCTTTTGAAATTTAGTCTTGTGAGTGCAACATGGACCAAAAAAAATTGAGAGATTGTTGTTGGATACTTCCTACCTTATTCAAGGCAGATTCTTCTAAAATCTTTAATTTTGGCACTCTAACTTCAAATGGTTTAAAAATTGTGCCCTTAGAAAGCTACTGATAAAATGTATTTGTAGTATAAGTATCATAAAAATTCTTAAAAAAATTGAGCTTGAAATAACTTCCCAAGATGTGCTACAACTTTAATGTGATCTCTAAGAACTTTAGGATCAAACTAGGTGTCTAGATACATAATGCAAGGGTAACTTGTTTTCATTTGAAAGTGTACTTTTATGAATTTCTAATAACTTTGTGATTGAAGACTTTTTCCTTGCAAGTAGTTTATAAAAAGCGGTTCAATCCTAAAGTTCATATACCCAATTTTTAGATTTTTTTCTTGTATTTAAACATTATGAACTTCCAATGTACGAAGTTTCAAGAATCCAAATTTGATCCAAGTGATGGATAACAAGTCCACTACAAAATTGTATAGTTTAGGTTTTTATTTTTTTGTCTTTATTTATACATGTGAAACTTTAAAAGAAATGATGTGTTATATTCAAAAAAATATAATCCATCATATTGGTTTTCCAAGGAATCTTTTTTTCAATATGAGTACAAGAAAAAAAAAACTTTGGTCTCTGAAGGAGATCAGCCTGAATTAAGTGTCATTTTGTTCCGCCTCCAATCTGATGCCTACAAGATAGGAATAGAAGTACAAAACTACTCCATCCTTTCAAGAGTAGACACTGTAGTCACAAGAAACCAAAAACCAAATAGAAGAGCAAAAATAATCAGAATTTAGTAGTACTAGACTAGTTTTTCTTAGGATTTGATTCCTAAATCATGAGCGCATTGTTGGTTGGGGAGAGAGTCTATGTCATATAATTGATTCGCATTTAAACCTTGATAGACTTGTAAGAGCACATGTTGGCAACATGAGTGCAACTTGATTGTAGTAACTCATGTAAGGGTCTATCAATGCACTTGGGAAAGATATACAACTATATCAAAGATGAACACCAAGGAATGACCAATTACACCAAAAAATCAATTTTGTGGTGTAATTGGTCTCTGCTTAGTGTTCATCTTTAATATAGTTGTACACCTGTTCCGCTAGTGATGCAACTCAAGCCAACTCATCCCATGCACTATCAAATTTCCTTGTACCTGTTCACACTGGGCAAACAAAGGTTTTACATGATCACTTGATCCTTGCCTAAATTCCCAATCGATTTCCCATGTGCTTGTTACTTCGTTGTAATTGATCAGGCATCCCTACCTAACCTAAATTTGTTATCCATATTCTTACCAAGCTGCTTCAAGCTGCTTCAGGCCGCCCACGGAGGATCCAAAATGCCATCAGAGGATTCCCATGAGTACAGAATTTCTAATGGGAAACCAACAAGCATGAGAATCAAGCTCTGCTCCACAGCCCTGTGTGAGAAGCTACACGATGCAACTCATGGGGTTGACTACTCCAACACTGTGCACACCAAATCTATAAGTGGGTGCTGCAATGCAGCCTGCTTTGGTTAAAATGGAGAGTTTCTTCAGGTGAGGGGAGCTGAGTGTATAATTAGCACCACGTTACACAGTACGTGGCCACTTCCACAAGCACATAATCTCTCTTGAGCCACTTCAGTGATATATATAGAGACCTCACATCACCCTGCTTCCCATCTTCCAGCTTCCTGAAGGGCCAACGCTCACGGCACAGATGTCCGGATCCCAATGCCTTACATCACCGTGTTATATTCAGAGTTGATGTAATGTACAGTACTAATATATAAAGCCTCCGTAATTCTGTTCTTTACGTTAAATCAATACGTGAACACCAAAAAGAATATACTTCACAGTATATTTTATGTTATGCATTGTATTGCGGCAGGTGTCCTGTGTCATGAGAAAAGTGGAACAAGGTACCATGAGAAAGTTCTTCTTTCTCCCCCCTTTTTCACCGCAAAAAATCCATGCAATTGCCGTGTCTACGAGGCTACTGAACATACGGAGTGTCATTGAATCTGTACTCAGGTTTTTATTATATGAGACAGTGAAGATGCTCTAAGGATCAAGAATTTTGTGAAACAAATTTATTGCAAATTATAGTATCTTCATGACTGGCAAGATATCTGTAAAGTTATTGGAAAATCTAGTAGAGGCTCTAGATTTCGCTGCAGTGAATTGAAATTTTCCCAAATGCTACAGTCGCAGTAATAGCACAGGTTTCTGTACTTTGGATAAGCAACGTAGCAGTTATTAAAAATTACCAGATTTTCCAAAAAAACTGATTGTCCAATTCAAAACGCAGCAGCTTAGTTTGTAAAGGGAATCCAAAAGCGATGGTTAGGTAATTACTGTAGTGTACGTTGTGAGTGAGGTGGGTAAGAGCCAAAAGGGGCAGCCAATGGAGGGGCTGGCAGTAGGCATTGAAAGGGGCAGGGGCACAAATTTATCAAAGTCTGAGAGAGAAGGGAGATTGGGTCCATTAAAGTCCCTATTAAACTGGGGGGGTGAATGCCGGCCCAACACAACCGTTTCCCAGCCTTTATAGTGATTCCGTACTGCTGAAACTTGGAGCTGCTTACTGTATTCTTTGAGAGTGGGGGCTATTTTGAACTGATTTGGATTTGTTAGGTGGCCTTGGTTGCTGTGCGTCTCTCTCAGTTAACCTCTGTTGAGACTGACACAATCCAAAATCCCAACTGTAAGAGTTAGGGATTTTTTTAAGTTTTTTTTGCTGGTAGTGCGACATGCACCCAGGAGTGTAGCCAAGTAAGGAAAATATGGACAGAATCATCCATTTACACATGTTCATTCATAAATTATCTATTATAAGTTGCTTTCATCCAAAAAGTGGCGACTTGATTAAAATTTTGAGAAGCCTTTGGCGATTTCATCCACAATTTTTTTACTATTTTTAGTGTATGAGTAGCCAAACTCAGAAAACAGGTAAGATTTAGGCGACAATTCGCCAATAAAAAAAACGCTGGTAAGAGTGAATGGTGAATCCCACTTGAAGCATTTCCATCAATCTGGATTCTATAAAAGAGTTTGGAGATTGATTTGGATTGCACCTGGCACACATCTTCCATGTTGAGGTTAACCCCTAACTTGCTTTTTGACATAATTTAGAGAGGTGTTGGTTGTTTGATTTTAACAGAACCAAAATTAAGGGTAAAATAATAGAGACTATCAGCACTGCAAGGGGCAAGGGACCAGAGCAGACATGATACATCAACCTCCATGACACACTTTGGCCCATGACAGCCAGGAGTTGTCACTCAGACATTTATATGAGTTGACACCGTTTAGAGAGTGTGGACATACCCTGAGTGTGATGTGATGTTTTGCAAAACTTTGTTGCAACACTTACTATGGAGGGAGGCCAACATCACTACAAGCAACCCAGATGCACCATGCATGAGTTACCTTAACCCTTAGCCCCTAAGTGCCCAAGCATGTTTTGGGTCTCAAAACCTCCAAAACAGTGATTTTTGACCACCTTGTAGAAACGACAGTTTGAACCAAACAAATTTGCTTTTTTTAGACATCTAGCCGTAAGATCTTATACTAAACCTTCTTTTGAAGTACTGATAAAATTTTCAGCCGTTGGATGTTTACCATCTTAGAGTTATAATATTCAAAGTTGCAGCAAAACTTTTTTTGGGCATTGGCTGAATGACATAGTCAAAATGGTGCAAAGGAGGAGTTGAAGATTGTTACCCCAAACATTTTGCCCATATTTGTTTCCATGTAGGTAATCAAGTTGAGTACCTCCATGGAAAATTTGAGATACTCATTCCTTTTTTTGGCTCTCATAAAAATTGTTTTCTAGAAGCAGGTCTGAAAACGTTGATATACTGAAACATGCATGACGTCACATATATTTGGTTTTAGAAGAATCGAAACGGTGGTTAGGTGCCTTTATAAGATTTTGATTTTTGAGCGAAATTATTTTTGAAAAATTCTAAAATCTCAAATTTTGACGAATTTTGAAAGAAGTAATTCAAAAATTACTGAAAATATTGAAGCTTGTCTTTGTAATTTTTAGAGGCTGCCCTTGTAAAATTGGTATATTTTTTGACTTGGGTCTCTTTGGAATTTGAGTGGTGGTTTGGTTATGAACATATTTCAAGTATTTTTTTATAAAAAAAGCCTAATTTTAAGCTGCCCGTTTTGGACTTGAAACCTAAAATTTCTAGATGAAGGTCTTAAAATTGGAATTTGGCTTTGCAAATTTTACCACATACACTTCGTAGTACAAGGAGCATCCAGTAAAAATCTTAGGCAAAAATATCAATTTTAACCCCTTTATCTAGACTGACCGAAACAGCAAAAAGCCGGTTTGGCTTTCCTGGGCACTTAGGGGTTAAACGTCATTTTGGGTCCTCGGAGGGAACCCTAAAATTGGATCATGGCATTTTTTTGTACTTAGGCATTATGAATGAACCAATCAATGATAAGCTTAACTACGGGAAAAATGGTACAGCGAGTACACCAAGGAGGTGGTGTACTGGCAATTTACACCAGCTTAGTGGTGTACTCGTTGGTCCTGGAAAACCAAGTTTCTAGTAGTGCTTGCAACACCTTACGAAGACATGAGCAACCCCAATCTACTTATCATAATCCTTTCAAAGCACAAATTACTCATAGAAATTGTGAATTGAGTTGTAAAGTTTCACTTTGTGAATGCATCATAAGAAGGTGATTAGAATGATATAAAAAAATAAGTAAAAAATTGAGTACATGAAGAGCTATACAGAAGATTCTATGAACCCAGTCTCTAGAGCAGGTGTTGACGTTTAAGGGTTAAACCAAAATATTATATTATCTGCGAGGTTTGTATCAACTGGAGGAATGAAGTGATAGAAGTAGAGGTAGTAGTTTGGGAGAGGGTCCTTTAGGCTCAATGTAGACCACCTAGTTACTACGTTGAACTAAGCTGTAAGTGATGGAAACTGTGTCAGAAATGAAAACTTGATTTCAATTGACTCATTAGAAATGAAAACTTGATTTCAACCTTAGAACTCACTCATTTCTCTTTTAATTATTTTTTATTTTACACACTATCTCATTTAATTAAAAAAATTATGATAAAACTTATAATGAAAATATTTTCAAACTAATAATAAAAATTTAACTATTGTATCTTTATTTATTTTTAAATAAAAATGAATTTATTTGATTGTATTAAGTAATTATTTGTTGATAAATGATATTATATAAATATTTTTTGCATCCAAATTCTTTGATTATTATATTTTTTATATTTTATATTTTTAATGTTATTTGGACTATAAAACCCAAAATCTAATGAGATCAACCCTAGCTACCCCGCCATCATTGTTTTGAGTGAACCCTAAAACATAATGGACAACGGGCATTACCAGACCGGTTGCCCTTCTTCACGCCCTTCTCGCTCCGCAAAAAGGATTTTAAAAGCCTTATATGGTTCATATAATTTCATGAGAAATATGCATTCTATTCATAAAACATAATTTAATTAATTAATTTTTATATATTCTTTTCCTTATTTTTCCTTAGAAGAATAATAACAATAAACAATAAAAGTGTATTTTGCATTCAACCCTACATGAAAATATGTTTTCATCTCCATTCGATACTGGTTCAGTAACTTTTGGGACTTTGAAACTGTAAGTTGACAGGTCTTCACACATCCTAAACAATCCACTCTTAACCCCTAATGATCCTTGTGTTTTTTGAAGCTCGAATTCTCAAAACTGCGATTTTTGAGAGCTTTGCTTTCCAAGTGGTATGTTGAATATGTTTTTACTATTTTTAAAATTCCAACCGTAGGATCTTGTAGAATGCTAGATTTAGAAGTACTGATCCAAGATTGAACCGTTCGATGTTTACCATTTGGGAGAGTATAACGTTCAAAGTTCAGGTGTAAGTTTTTTTGGGGGTTACCCGGTTGGGATGGTCTCCATGGTGCACAGGGGGAGTTGGTGTTTGTTGCCCCAAACATTTTGCACATATTTTTTTCTATGAAGGTAACCAAGTTCCCCACCTCCATGAAAAAAATTAGCCTTTGAAACAACTTTTAGAAGCCACTTTTACAATTTGTAAGGGGAAGAGGTCTAAAAGTGCCGGTTTTGCCAAGTTTGTGTGCAATCTTCAGTAAGGCAACCAAAAATGCGTTTTTTTGAAATCTCAACGGTGAACATGTTGCTTTCCATAAATCAGAACTTTTGGTGAAATTGTTTTTCAAAAATTCAAAAATCTCGAATTCTTCTCCATTTTGGAGGACAGAAAATGCAAAAGCCCGGAATGAATTGCAAGGGCAGCCTCCCATGGCCGGGCTCCCTCAGCAACCCCTTCAACCCGGTCTAGTCTTGCAATCAATGCTACCTGCAGCTCCCCCCATGTCAGAATGAAAATATGCTAATCAGAGCCTCCAAGTCACTGCCGCATGCAAGCTGCCGTGAGGGGCTGGCCACCTCCTTCCTCGCCCCTTCCAACTGGCCCCGCCGGGCATGTGCCGCGCTGGACCCCGCTTGCCCATCTTTGTACCAGAGAAGCTCCTGGAGCTCAAACTCCTTCCCCTAATTCTACTTCAGTCCCTGTTCCTGCCACACAAAAAATACAGAGGGTCTGATAACAAACCTAGTATTTTTTTTAATTTTTTTTTTTGGAAGTTAAAAAAACATTAGGAGAGGATTCAGTTGACTACAAAAAAAAAAAAAAAAAAAAAAAAAAACGGAAATTTGAGCTAAAAAATGTAGCATAAGAAGCTCTAAGTATGCCGTGAAAAAACATTATAGTTCCCTAAAGAGAGAGTATTACCCATAGTCAAATGTCTCGAGTCCGGCGTCGGGCCAAGGCCGTGTGCCACTTCTCGTAGCACCCCTCATTTAGACACATCCATTTGTCTCCGCATTTGTGGCAATAGTAATGGGGTCTCAGAACTTTGCAAACTACACAATGCCTCCGGAGAGTGGAATAAGAGGGCATGCAAATCACCGGGCGGTGTGAAGGTGGAGGTAAATTGGTAGGAGCAATTGACCGCATTGGCCAACCTACCAAAAGCGCCTCACATAACCGTTGCTTGAATTGCAGGTGGGTCATGGGTGCACGTGACGCGGCCATACGACGATTGACATTTGCCAAACAATCCAAGTAAATGATGTACATATTCACAACGGTAACATCCAATAGAAAAAACAATATTCGATGCCACCATTTGTGAGACCGTACCTGGCATGAATAGTTGGCCGGTAGTTGATCTGCCACATCGACCCCACGCATGTGGGTAGTGTATTCGAGCAACACTGGAGATGTATGGATCTGATCCCGGGTGGCGCCATTTTGCCGGGGAACCGAAACTACCGGCCACTCACATGGAGCCTGGATTGGAACACTATGTGTGGAGAGCAAGAGGACTGGCCTCTTGTCCTTCCACATCACACAAGAAATCCCACGAGATGCATGCATTTTCCACAATGTAGTACCTTGTGGAACATTTTTGAAACTCTTCACATTCTTCAAACATGAAGGCAATCCAACACGATTGGATCTAACAGTGCCACATGCATACATGCCCCGATCTAAAAGAGTGGTAAATAGTGGAATACTAGAAAAGAAATTGTCAACAGTGACACAATGGCCTAAATCCCACAAACCATCAACAAGTGTCAAAACAACATTTTTGGCTAAATGTGCTCCACCCACAAGGTTACCCGGTTGAGGTAAATCTCCCACGGAAGGCACAATCACATTATCCTTGCCACAATATACCTCGAAATTCCAAACATATTTTGTGATGGAATCTGCCAAGCACCATACCTTCAAGCCCCATTTCTGGGGCTTTTTAGGCATGTATTGGCGGATGGGAGAGTAGCTTCCTTTATATCTAATCATCATTTCATCCACAGTAATATGCTTATCCAAACACCATGATGTCTTACAATTTTCCCTTATTGCATTTACCAACCACCATGTTTGCCCAATTTTATCATAATTAGGATCCCCTCTTTGAATTCCATCCATGTTTGTTATGTGTAAGCATCTTCTTAGATCTTGGAACCGGGACTTAGTCAAAATACTAGAAATGATTGGACAATGCCACAAGGGGTCTTTCATCCAGTAAGTGTGATAATTAGCCTGTGGTTTCAAACCCATGTAAAGAGCAAGTGCAAAGAAAGCCAAGAGCTCATCACATGTCAAATCATACCACTTAGGCCCACCCTTTGTATTGCCATTAGCATCTGTAGGTGAATTGGCATACCGGTTAGTCTCAAGCACAATGGAGCTCAAGATAGCCGGTGTCCAAAATAAGGCAAACATGGCCCGAAATGTGGGAAGCACACAATAATTTTTAGAGTAACCTCTTGTCCTTCCACTGAAAGGCTTAGGCATGGGTTGATAAAAAAAGTTAGGTTCTTCCCATGTCTCATCCCGATAATTCCATTTTAGACTGTTCAGATTCACTCCCTCATTTTCATCATCGCTCTCCAAGTCACTCCCAATTTCAGGCAACTCCTCACTGATGTTCCCATCCACAACAGGGTCAAGTTGCATAGGCAACGTACCTGGACGCCGAGCCCGCTGTCGGGCTCCCACACCACCGCCCAAGCCTCCCACACCACTGCCCAAGCCTCCCCCATCCTCGTTTGCCCTTGGCTGGGTCCCCTCCCCCATTGCAGATGGGGGAGCCTGCTCTGAGCCACCGGCTCGGCGCCCGGCTGGCAGCCCCTGCCCTGAGCTGGCCCCGATGGGAGGAGGGGTTGGCTCGGCGCCTGACCCCGGCGTCGTCGCCCAGTCCTGCGCGTCGCATGCAGCCTCGCCCTCCGCGCCGCATGCAGGCTCCTCCTCCGCCAACCTGCCGAAGTCCATTTCGGGAGTTAAGCTGTCACCTCCACATGGCCACGCAAATCCCATGCCGTGATGCTCATCGGTCAATTCCTGGATTAGATTTCCTGCAGCTCCCCCTTCTGTGCTCGTTCCAGCTCCACCAAGCCTCTCAACAGCCCTTATCGCTTGTTGCTCTTCCCACAAATCTCTAGTAGGCTCTGAATTTCTTGCACGACGCTTTCTTCTTGCTTGACTTCCATAATTTCTTGCTTCCCTGAGCATTTCGGGTGGCCATAGCATCTCTTCTAGTCCCCCTCCACCGCGCATGTCATAGTCACCTTCGTCGTCACTATAGAGCTCTTCACAGTCTGCTAGTTGCTCATGGTTGGCCTCTTGAGAATGGAGGAAGTCTCCTTCGAAAGGAAAGGCCATGTCTTGTAAGGGGAATACCTCTATTCCGTGGCCAACATTTGGAAGGTCACCAATCTCAACCGGGACTTGTTGATTCTCAATAGCCTCTGAATTTGGACTAGAGCTAGTTGTTGTTGAGATAGTTGGGGGAATTTCTTGTTGCAACCTCTCACTTCTTCTAACCGGGATATTGTCCCACTCCATCTGTGGCATGACAAGATATTAGTCAAAGTGGAGTGTGAAATGGAGACATGGAAAGCTCAACACAAATTTCATTGAAGTCAAGTTTACAGGTATGTCCTACCTCCTTCCCTCTCTTAGTTCTGCGACGTGGCATCTTGATTGTCTGGCCAGAACCTTCTCACTAGACTTGTGAATTCGTCCTCAAAACTATGTTGTTCTCTCCACCCTAGAATGTGACCTACATGCCTATAAAAGTGGTCTCTGTAGGTTTTAGAATCAGGTGCAAGTGGCCAAGCTTTGGTTTTCCTACGACGTGGTAAACCACGTAAGTGTTCTGGATCTAACAATGCTAAAATGTCATGAATTTGCTGGCGGCTCAGGTTCTTCTTAGCGGCCCATGCACGCAATCCACATCGAATCAGCTGCACCTCCGAATCAGCTGCAACCGCCTGCAGCTTGGAAGCTGCTGCGACCTGCACTGCCGGACTCCCCTACGAAACTGCCCTGCCCTGAGAGCTGATGCCGAGAGTTGGGGCGAGAGCTGATGCCGAGAGCTGTAGCTGATGCCGAGAGCTAGAGCTTATGCCGAGAGCTGTAGCTGATGCTGAGAGCTGGAGCTGATGCCGAGAGCTGGAGCTGGGAAGCTGCAAAAATGCCGAGAGTTGGGGCCGTCTCTTCTTCCTTCCTCGATGGCTCCAACCAGCCTCCACCTGCGAGGGAAATACGAGATCAGCATTCCATTTCATTCACCATTCGATCAACATTCAGGTCAGCATTCGATCAGCATTCGATCAGCATTCGATCAGCATTCGATCAGCATTCGATCAGCATTCAGGGTATAGTATTCAGCATTAAATCAGCATTCGATCAGCATTCGATCAGCATTTAGGTTATAGCATTCTGCATTCGATCAGCATTCGATCAGCATTCGATCAGCATTCAGGTTATAGAAGCGAACCTACTGTATGTCACAGACAACCGCCGAGAGCACTGAAGGAATCGTAGCAGCAATAGTATTAGAGACTCACCGTTCAGAACACGCTTGCGGCTCCCTGATGCTACATGCTGCTGCACCGAATGTGCTAGATCTTCATCTGCAGGTGCTTCTCTCCCCCGACTGTCTGCAGCTGGAAACCGCCTCCGACCAAGCAGGTCTTCTGCTGCCTCGAGCACACCTTCCCGGTGCTTCTCCCCCGATCCTCCTCCACCACCGCTTTCCTCACTGACCTGTTGCTTCACACACTCATGACAAGATTTTTGAGAGCTAGGTAGATTAGAGCTTGCTGCTTGATGAATCTTGTGAACTCCTTCAAGTTCTTCACTCACTACTACTGATTGGCATTTCAAGCAACCTTGCAAGGTGGTAGAAGCCATAATGTCAAAATTTGCACAGTAGATCATCAATGTGTGTAGATGATGGAATGGAATTTTGCTTCGAAATTGTTCTTGTTCGTACTGAAATGTTTGAATGGCTTTCTTAACAGTCATGTGGAGATAGAAGGTTCAACGGATTGTGCATTTAGAAGGGCGGTTGCCATGAAAAGGAGTCCCAACGGATTGAACATTTAGAAAGGTAGTTGGCCAACTAACTGGCATTCAGTTTGGCAGAATCATGGGTTACAGAAATCCCATTCTAAACCTCCTGCCCTCCCCTAATTCTCTAAGGTAACCCAAACATCTGCCCATCTCAAGAGCCCTCGCCCCGTTGGCCAAGAGCTCTACCCGTCATGCCCCATTTGGACGTCAGAATGAAAATATGCCATAAACATCTCAAAAATAGGAATTTACGGATTTTTTTTTTACCACACCTAGTTCATGATAATCTTAACCACTGTAAAAAAACTCAGCCCCAAATTCAAATGTATGTTCTTATACGAGCCTGCCCAAAAGCTCCAAAACTCAATTCGGGTTTCACAGATCATTAGGGGTTAAAAGCTATCCTCTCAAAAGCTAACCTCGATAGAACCGCAGGTATGGATTAAAATTTGGTGCCAAAGGAGTAAGGATAAAGATGAGAGCTAAGTGGTGATTCTGAAAGATAAGGTAAAGCATATTCCCTCCGTCTCTCTAAAAGACCGTTGTTTACTAATAATATCGGATTTAAGGACAATTCTAAATTTGAAAATAATTTGACCAAATTTAGAAACAAGTGGCTAATTAAAAAAAAATTGGCCTAATTTAGAAATAACGATCTTATCTAAAGACATATTTTTTGAGCAAACAACAATCTTTTAGTGAGACGTAGGGAGTATCAGTTTTGAAAGATGATGTGTTGAAGATCTTCAAGAATAGATTGAGTTTTGTATAAAGAGATGATTGCATTTTTTACCACATTTGAAGAGTAGTAACACTAGTGGAAAAGGTGTAGAAGTACACCAAAGATGAACACCAAGTAATGTCGGATTACACCAAAAATTTTAAAATTTTTGGTGTAATCCGACATTACTTGGTGTTCATCTTTGGTGTACTTCTACACCTTTTCCACTAAAGTAATAACCTTTGAAACAATAAGCGCACCATTTCTAGAATCAAATCTCTCGATAAAACCAAAACCCTATGAGCAATTTAGGGCCATTCTATGTTTTCAGGCTTGAAAATTCATAAAGGTCTAGGAATCCTCAAAAAATGCATTTTGATGGGATGCCTTTGCACTAGCTTTCTAGAGCATTCAAAAAAATCGTAATTTTTTTCTTCCACATGTGTAAACATGCAAACTGAAATTCAGTTGGAAATATGCGCGACTAACTTACCTTATGAGGTTTCTTGGTAACAGGAAATGAAGCGGAACTTACTGACAACTGACTTGTTTCCACTGACTTGTTTAGAAAGCATACAAAGATGATTGGATTGTAGGAATTTGGAACTTCAAGTCTTTGGTAATCATTGACAATGTCTGTAACTGGTCCCTGGAGACTATGCTGAGATTTGGAAAAGCTTCCAAACTCTTGGTAATGCTGCCCTTGAACTTGAACATCATTTGAGCATGAAGCGGTGGCATTCAATTGCATCCTACTGTGCATCCAAGTGCATTGTGTCCATTGGCTTCTTTGCATTCATGGGAATGATTGAATGTCCAGTGCTCTATGGTTTGTGTTCCAGTGAACAAACTGTTGCATGAAAGTATGGGATCTGTCTCATGTGGATTTGTGTAAATAACCCCATCGAGTGTGGCTCGGAGCCTATGCTTGGGAGGGGGTGAGAGGGATGGATCTGTCTAAACCCCCCCATCAAGCGGTGGCTCGGAGGCTGGGCTCGGGGGTGGGGGCAACTCTATGCCCCTATTATTTGCTCAAGTGGGGGTCCTACTCTTCTCAAGAGGATTTCTTAAGAGTAATTTGGGACCTATGGCCCCAAATTTATATATATTAAAAAAGAAAAAAACCAAAACGAGACCCCATGACCCTAAAACGGGGAGGGGCATCAAAATGGAACCAACCGAGTCTGGCAACCGAACTAGCGGTTGCTGTCAAGGCCGCAAGCTTTTTCAACTATTCAACAAAGCACGGATACCGCATTACACTTCCAGATAAACCACAAACCTCCCGCTTTCATGTGAAGCAACTTGCCATGGGTCTGTCGGAAGATGAAACGGCCCTCTTTCTCAAGCTTACCTGGTGTAAGCAGAAACCGGCAAAATTGCAAACCTTCCTTTGGTTGGTAAACTCTGGGGGCCTTCCCACTGGCAGTTGGTGCGAGGTTCTTAACCTCCTCAGCGACTGTAAGGCCTGTGATAGGCAAACTAGGGAGACCCCTGCCCATTGCATCCACGGCTGCTCAAAAGCGGCCCAAGTGTGGCGTCAATTTGCCGTTATTCGCACTGTCCTGGAGCTGCCACGGTCTTTGACATCGCAAGAGGCCCTTACCGGTGTCCCTCCGGGAACCTGGAATAATGGTGCCTTCACCCCCTCGACCCGTACTCCCGGCATCGCTGGGTATGTCCTCATAGTAGCAACTCTTTGGCAGATTTGGTGTGCTCGCTGCCGCTTGGTCTTTTCTGATACTCCTTTTGATATTTTCCTCGTTAGTCAGTTAGCTTGGAGATAAACTATTTTTCCAGGTATGGCTTTTAGAGCCCACATTATGAGTTTTATCGGTAAATGCGGAGACAACCGTAGAGAGGCTCTGGAATGTGAGTTCCTCTCTACTTGGTGTTTCAAAGAAGTTTTTTGTTCCGGGGGTTTGTACTGTCCTAAGTGAAGCTCTCCCCCTCCCACTCCGGTATGTCTTCCCCGTCCTGGGATCCGGGTTGATCTCCTTTGTTCTTTTTTCTCTTTATGAACACCGATACTTTCAATTAAAAAAAAAGAACCAGCGGTTGCACCTCTCGATGGGGGGAAATAAAGAGAGATAAGAGGGATGGTCCAAAACCATGCCCCTATTATTTTGTTGAAGTGGAACTCACTAGATCCCTACTTGGTTTCACTAGGTAATTTGGGGTTGCAAGCTCCAAATTTAGGGAAAAAATAATCAAAAAAGTTCTTAGAACACAAAGACAAGTAAGGTTAGAAAAAAAAATTGAGGAGAGTGTTGGCTTCCAACCATGCTTGTCTAGGAAAATAAAGAGTTTTTCAGATAGAATACACTATTTATCCTATCTCTTGATGTATAGCATGTTTCACTCCTAAAATAAAAAATAAAGATAGAAAACCTTCCAACGGTGAAAATGTTTCACTCCTAAAATTGTCAAAGCTTTGTTCCCTAAAGGCATATTTAGGTAATTATGGACTTTTTAAAGTCCAGAATTAATAGTCAGCTCATCCGCCGACAAAATGTTTGTAGTAAATAACTTAAAATCATTGAAAATTTTCAAAAAAATTAGAATAAATACTATAAAATAATGCACATTTCACAAAATTCACAAAAAATTAGACATGTTGATGTCCAAATGTAGAATTTATGGCTGAAACAGAGTCAAAACAATGAATTTTGAGCCAAAAAATGGTTTTTATAGCATATTTTGAACGAAAATTGCAAAAAAAAAAGTTTTTTCAACCTTGCTATTTTGGTCGGCGGCCCGCCGACGGAATGATAAAAAGTCCAGAATTAGGCGTTTTGTCCAGAATTACTTAAATATCCCTTCCTACAAACAAGTCGGAAAATACACATTGTACAAAACTTTGATAATGGCAGAAATCTTGGAACAGGACTTGTTTCACATTGTTCACCTGAAACAAGTTTAATTGCAGTAAAGAATCTACTACGAAATGGCCAAGTAGCATGCCTTAGCTTCACCGTGCTACTGTAATAAAAGTTCAGACCCTACATTTGGGATACTGAAATATGAACAAAAGCAATGAGTGCAGAGCTTCAATTGAACCTGTCAACATCTGCCTTTCGCAAATTAAGGGTTGAAATTTCTCTACTTCTGCTCTTTTAAGTGTACTTGGCTGTGATTCTCAAGATCTGCTGCAACGTTTTCAATTGCTGAAAACACATCCCATACTTTTAACACATCTTGAGCAATTGCAGTTGCTCAAGCTCACCGGCCATGAAGCCGGTGCTGTCAATATCATAGGTGATGCGGTGTTGAAGATTGCCCCAACTAAATCACTCATCTATTTTTTGCTTGTCCTTTCGAGTCTCAAGTTCATAATAGTATGTTGTTGGTGAATTGTGTCCAAGGTCTCACTTTTTGAACTTTCAATGCCTTCCATATGTTAAACTTTTCTGCGAAAGTTTGGTATCATGTTTGTGAATTTGTGAAGATTCTTAATCAGCGGAGAGCAGGTAGACACAACACAAGGTAGCCTCAGCAATTGGGGCTTAAAGCACAGATCAAACTATGGCCCTTTGCTTTTGAAGCTGCTGTCTTAAACTAAATTGAAGCTACTGTGACCAAAGTCCTTAATGAGAAAGCAAGACAGACCCAAGTGACACAATTTCATTCCTTCTTCATTCTACACAAATGAAGTTTTCATTCAGATAGAGACAGTTTCCAAGTGGATCTTGAGAGTTCTGCTAATGGTAATAGACACTCTCGGTTGGTGAAATCATTCTCTCAAACTTAAATGTCTGTTTTTACGAGAAAGGAGAGAAAGGATTCCCTTAGAAACAGCTAAAATGTCAAGAAGTAGGATGGACCCTTGAAATGAAGTATGACTACCTCTCAGTGTCTTCACAGTTGTCAAAAAGCCTCCGAGCTCATGTTGAAACAGACTTTGTGTGCTATGCCAGTGTCAATTGAGTGGTGCCGGTAAACCAAACATTCTCAATCATGAAGTGATGCCTTGTACATCAACCAAACAAATTATTAAAGCTCTAAGATGATGCAATATTATCTTCTAATACATTCAACACTAATTTAATTGCTTTTTAAGGATACATAGTAGAATTGTTATGATAGGGCTTAAGGTAGTGCTGTCAAAAACCGTCCGAATTTCAGGTTTGCTCATTTGGAATAGTGGTGGAATTTTTTTATAATTTTTGGATGAAGTGCAAAGCTAGTGCAAAGCCATCCCAAAAAAAAAATCATTTTTTGAGTAAGTCTACAATTTCCTATGAATTTTTGAATGTTCAGCCCTAGGTGCTCCACTAACCGTCCCTAGAGTCATGGTTAATATGACCACTTGGATTCTGTGAATAGGACGTTTCTGCACCAATCACAAGCACTCAATTTCTGCAGCCATAGACGGAATTAGAATGATTTTGCACAGTTTCAGGAACAGCCTACAGTCAAGCCTATGGGACGGTTTTTGGGACGGGACGGTTTTTGACAGCACTACCTTATATATTTAGCTCGAGGTTTCATTGGCATAACTAAACTTGATGAGTAAATTACACAAGGCTTAAGACAATTTTCCATCCATATTAACCCTTTAATGCCTACGGCACCAATTTTGGTTGCAAAAATATGTTTATTGATGCCTATGTCTGAACGACGTGGAATTTGGATATGAGTTCTTTACATCGAATAGGGGCAGGTAGTTAATCTGTCCAATGCACTAAAATTTAGTGAATTTGCATACTTTATGTGTCAGATATGACCTGAAAGGTGGCATATTTCTATTATAATGACCCTTCATCCACGGTTGTATGAATTTCATCTAAGGATGACGACAGCGTGACATCATCCCCTTCACATCCGTACGGTTGGAGAAGGCAGATTCTCTTTTTTATAAATGACGTGGACCACTAAGAGGGATATAGCTCAACTGATGTGTTTTTTGCCGAACCATTGTGCTGAGACCGCCTTAGGCATTAAAGGGTTAAGTTTTGTTGGTCTTAAAAATAGTGTATCTTCATTCCCACCTACATTCAATGCCTTATCCATGTAATTCTTAATTTTTTTCCATATAACTTTGTAAGAATATTACCATGAAGTCCCTTCAACGCGAGCCGGCAAACAACGATTTTGGAGTGCTCCAAGGTGACTGTTGGGAGCACTCCCGGTGAAATAGTCATAAAGTCCAAGTCCCCTCTTTCCAACATGACACATGGCGGGCGGAGAGGGCCCTCTCACCTTCTCCCATCTTTTTCCCATGCTTTCCACTTCTCCCCTTTTTCTCGTCACTTTCTCCCCTCCACTTTCCCCTTTGACAATCTCGGATTTTGTATCAGATATGTAAAAATCAAATTTACCGTCCAAAAATGATTAATGCAAGTTGTCATCTGAAGAGTGAGACACTACATTTGGAGTGATAAGTACCATTTTTGGCATAGGCGGGACCTCGATGGCAACTTTACGAGGATCCGCCTTGCCAACTTCATATTGGCATGACTTTTGGCCATGGTCAAAGATGTAAAAATAGTAAATAATTGTTAGCTATGACCATCTTGAGCAAATTACCAGTTGTTAAAATAACCTACCTTATCCTATGATAAACTTACTTTAAATGCTCCTTATAAGTTTGATAATTATTATTTTTAATTTGTAGTCCTAATAAAGAATATTAAGCACAATCTAAATCTTATAAATCTAAAAAATACAGACATCCAGGGGAGAGAAAAACCAAAGTTGAAAGTTTTGGAAGTTTGATATCTTCACTCCGTCTTGCCTTTCTCCAATCATGTAATTTATATTGTAATATGCATGAAATCAAGTGACATGTAAACATGAATTTTCTGCATGGAGTGATACCCTTGAACGAATTTGCATGTACTGGTACCGGTATTTTCCTAAGGGGTACATGACACACATCATGCTACACAGTGGGATTGCAGCTTTATCCTCAGTAACTGTTATCATTTATTCCAGTAGAATGCAAAAAAATATCAAGGTGCATGTAGCTAAGAGTCTTGTGTACATACAATAAATAAGAGATTTATGTGATTGTACCACCGTCTAACTTATGTGCATGGTAGAATGTTTCATCTATGCTACCATGTAACCATGAATTGCATTTAATTTGTAAATTCACTTTTAACAAGGGTATCAACTTGACATTGGATATAACATAGTCAGTACTTGTGACTTTTTCTCTTGCAGTAAAGGGCTCCCCTTTTCTTGTGTCCCAAAAAAAAAGATATAACATAGTCACTGGCATGTCAACAAAGAGAAAGAAGACAATGAAAAAATTATGGAATCAGAGCGTCAAGGTGGTTGAGAACCTAAGATTCCCTATGCAAGAAATGAAGATTTATGGAATTGATTATTGTACTGTCCCCATTGCGTATTTGCATGGTAGAGTTTACAATCTGCTGTACCATGATTTGGAAATTTGTACCACAAAGTGGTTGACTCTAGTAAAGACTGAAACAAGTCTGCAACAGTGTACAATACTGTTCACATTGATCCTTACTCCCCTCAGTCAGTCTAGACTTTGGAGCAATCAGACTTGGAAGTTACTACAATGCTACTATCTGAACTCTGAATGTTTGGTGAACAGGCAACACCCTTCTTGTAAGGAATTGTAAGGTGTCGTATGACCCAAGTAACCAGCAGTAATCAGGGTCAAAAAGTAACAGTAAGTAGGGGATCATTTTGGACAATTTTTTGATAGAACTTGCACAAAATCTTTGAATTCCAGGGTAGCTTAAAATTGAAGAACAAGATGCATAATTCTCGGAGTTGTTTTAGAAAATTCTCTAGCTAATGAACCATCAATCTCACACACACACCCAGAAAATTCTTTTCAAGAAAAGATACACATCTCATAACTGTATGTATCAATATTAAATCCTTGAACTTCATCGTCTTGATTTCAGATAGGATTGTAATAGTTCAAGGAACTAGATCACTTATACATCACTTTTCCAACAGCCCAAATTTCTCATTTCTCCGCCCTGAAAATTAGATGGATTCATTGTCAAGAAAAAACATGAAATATGAGTGTTTCATTTTTCATTTCCAATCAAAACAAAGGCCAAACTTGCTGATGATCGACGACCGACCTTCCGAAACCAAGTTCATGAGAGTAGCTGCTGATTGAAACCTCAATCACGAAGGCCCTAAGCTTAATCAACAACGTGGAGATCGAGCCCCATGCACAACAGTCCCATTTCACCGCGTCAGAGTCACCAGCCCTGTCACGGAACTCCAGGCACCACCTCGGTAAGGTAAACAATCCACCAACCTCAGCCCCAATTATTACCCCACCGCCAAACCAGCCCCGGAACGTAACTACCTTACTGTTACCGGCAACGCTCGCAATGGCCGCCGCACTGCAAGCCCGCACCAATTCGCAAAAGAAAGTGCCAAAAACGACTCGCGTCCGGGCCCGAAAAGAGAAGCGCGGAGGGTCCTTTATGAGGCCTGCCCCTGGCAGCCCAAAAAGATAACCTGACCCCTGCCGTAAAAGATTTCATCCAGAGCTGCAGTCCAGCCCGGAAACCGGTGGAAAGCCGCTGTGAAAATGCACTGGCGACGCGGGACGGCGACGAAGGGGTCGCCGCGGATCCGTCCTGGGATCGGTGGCAAGAGGCCCCGCGGTATTTTTGCGACGAATCCTTGCGACGGTCGAAAGTGACTTAACTTAGACTAGCGCTGTGGATGTGGAACTGGCCGGAACAGTGTGTGGAGCCTGCTCTTCCCAGCACGTTCGGGATGATGAAACCATCGCTAGTACTACTACAGTGGGTTTTCATACTAGTTAACGACCAGGGTGCAGTATTACTAGGCTAGCGACAGTACGTCGGAGAGTGGCATCAGGTGACGGCGACGTGGTGGCGACACCCTTGACTGGTACCCAATTTCGGAGCCTCGGGAAGTCTTGAGAATAGTAGTCGGCTGGGAGACTATTCTCTGATTCTTCGTTTGTTCCGCCTGACTCTCGCACAGCGTTCACATCGTGCGCTTTAAGCTAGCCCCACATGTTGGTGAAATTCGGGATCATGCCTGGAGGGGTGATGTTATGATATGACTACAACTACTGGTGGTGTTTTTATTTGAGGGGAGCCAGGGACAGGTGGTGTCGTGGTGGAAAAGGCAGCGGTTTTGAGGTGGGATCGTTTGATCGGGAAGGTAGCGTTGTGAGGTGATCAGGTGGTGAGAGTGATTCGTTCGGGGTTAGTGAGGTTAATGGTGGCGATGAAGGTGGGGAATTGGTGAGTGAGGGGTGCCATTGGAGGTTCGAATGGTGGTGAGACGCTTCGCTGGTGATACTGGCGACCCGGGACAGGAGGAAGGAGTAGAGATCATGCCAATGCGGGGCATAGAGGTTGCTAGTGTAGGAGTCGATCAGTGTCGGAAGCCGTTGGTGACATTGAAGCCTCTCGGGTATGTTTAGTTCTGTGTCCTCAATCGCTTTTTCTTGCAAGTGGTTGGAAGTGGCGGCTGAGAGTTTGGCTCGCAACCAGTAGGAGTGGTTATACAGATAGTTTTTCGTGAAGTCGCTCAATTGCGCTTGTTGGAGTATGAGCGATGGTTCTTGCATTTGAGTGTTTCCTAGATTATTGGTTAGGGGATCCTTAAAGGGTTACGATGGTTAGCTCAATGTGGGCAGTCGAATCTGGG
This sequence comes from Ceratodon purpureus, assembly GCA_014871385.1. Classification (NCBI taxonomy): domain Eukaryota; kingdom Viridiplantae; phylum Streptophyta; class Bryopsida; order Pseudoditrichales; family Ditrichaceae; genus Ceratodon; species Ceratodon purpureus. Next base: position 2,239,416 of record CM026427.1, on the reverse strand, counting down.
AGCTATGATTCTGGGTGTTGATTTCGGAGTTTGTGTATTGTGGTGGAATTGGCAGGCAAGTGAAAGAGCAAACGTGCTCGAAACAGAAAGGGGTTACGACATCACAGGAACTTCGCCTTGTTCAGAAGTACATGCAGGAGGCGCGGCCCTTGGAGGTGGGAATTGATGAAGTGGCTCTGCGCAAGCTTGTTAAGAGCTCCACCTTCAAGAAGTTTGTTCACCGTGTGGAGCTTGAAAATGAAGTCGTCGAGTTGCACCAACAGCTTGAGAGAGAGGTTGGACTTCACAATTCTCTGCAGAGCGCACTCTCGCACCCGTCTAGCACCGAGCTTCCCGAACCTGTCGTCCACGACCTTCCCAGCAATGTAAGCCTTTCGACTATCACGGGTCCGCTTGGTACTTTGCCTGATATCGGAGAGAAAGAAGCGTCTGTGCGCAGATGGAAGCTCACGATTTCTACCCTTTCTGAGTGCAGGTGCAGAGGCTGCTTACCGACATCGCAATGCTGGAGGTCGCGGTGTTGAGGCTGGAGACTCAAGCATCCGCATTGCAGTGGGACATCGCGCACGAGCGGACGGAGCGCGAGACGATCGAGCACACCCTAAACACTCCTATCACCGTGTCTGTGCAACCTCAGGCGGCGAAAGTTGCGCCCGCCTCGCCTCCAAGCACGCCGCGATTGAGCACCTCTCATCGCGCTCTCTCCCCGGCTCGGTCGCCAGCACCGAAATCACCTGTCAAAGCCAGTCCGAAATCTCCTACACTTGCGACACTGAAGGAGCTCCTTCACACACCGGCGCCGGAACCAGACCAGTTCGAGTTTTACACTCCGCCGAAATCTCCGAAACAACTCAAATCTCCGAAGCCTAAATCTCCTCGACGAAGCTTGCGGTCTCTGTGGAGCGCCCTCGATGGCCAGTCTCAATCTACATTTTCAAGCATGTCGAAGAAGGTGGATTTCCTGCCCAGAATGTCTTCCAGGTGTTTTACCCATGCGGTGCTATGTGTGATATATGTGGGCACTTTCTGACGCTGACGAAAACGCTTGTGCAGGTTGACACAACGAAGGATCGGACATTGAGCCCTCACCGGGCTAAATCACAGAGGGACCATCAGTCACCTCCGGATGCAACATGTTTCCCCGCAGGTGCAGGAATTTTGCCATCCAACTTGCACCTGTCCACATCTTTGTCTCCTTATACTCCCGGGGAACAACCGCGCACCAACACGCCCGTCACGCCGGCATGCCAGCCCGACACGGCGCCTCGGAAATTACTCAACCCTGCGAGGTTTCTCGTTTCTACCAAGCGCCTCGCCTTTTGGAACAACTTCTCTTCTTCCACTATTGACAACTCCTCTTCCACTGACGACGCGGAGACTCTCAACAATCGGGCCGCCAATCCGACACCCGAAGCTGAGCTACTTTTCGTCCCTGAGTCGCTCGATTGCTCCTCCATTCTCGACGAGGTAAACATGCTCGAACATCATAGTCTGCCCTGTGTCGAATAGTAGCTTCGCTTCGAATTAATCGTTTCTAGGGGAGTTGTCTAAATTTTTTAACCATGTGAGTGCTCGTACAGGATTTCCCTGATGATGTAAGGATGCGCAAGTTACGGCGAAGCCGAGGGATGAAGCAACGACCAGATCAATCCCCTCTTTCTCCTCTTGATAATGCTAGAATGTCGACTTCCAGCTTCAGTTTCTCAAGCCGCAGTGACTTCTCCTCAGAACCCCCGAGGAAATCGATGAAAGAGTCTCCCCGCCAATCGTTCAAAGTGTCTCCTCGGCCATCAATCAAGAGTTCTCCCCGCCCAAGCACAGTGGAGAAAGACGACATTCAATATGTTCAAGAGATGTGGACGCAGCTGCCATCGGACGCAAACACCGTCTCGGAGGAGATGGTGCGCTGCATGGTGGACATCTACTGTCACTTGGCAGAGCCGAGCTCGGATTTGCATTGCGAGCAGAAGTGCCCCCTCTCACCATCCTCGCATCATGGGCGACTCTCCACTTCTTCCTCTCTGTCTTCCCATTCGGATTCATCCATTCCCTCAGGAGCCCGCAGCCCCGAGATGGATCCCGGGCAGTATGGCGACGTGATGGGGTGCGATACTACTCCCGATCCTTACAAGGCCATGGGGAAGCTCCCGTGGGCTCACATCGGCCCCTACAGTGATTCGTATGAGGTGCCATGGCTCTCTGTCGGCAAGGACCAGCTCGAATACGTCGCGCACAGTCTCGGAAGATTTAGGTTGCTCGTGGAGCGGTTGGTGAAAGTTGATCCCTCGGTTATGTCGCATGAGCAGAAATTGGCGTTCTGGATCAATCTATACAACGCTCTTCTCATGCATGTGAGTGCACCCACCTCAATTTCCAACCATCTCTAAAAATTCTTTGTAATCGTTTGGTGTAATTATTTAGCAACTGGCTTGGAAATGTTATCATGGCCTGACCGAGTCCTTTTTCCTATGTTGACAGGCTTTTCTTGCCTACGGAATCCCAAGAAGCGATCTCAAGTTCTTCACTCTTATGCAAAAGGCAGCATACTGCGTTGGAGGACACTGGTTCAATGCCGCTGCTATCGAGTGCAATCTTCTCAAGGCCAAGATCATGCTACACCGGCCTCAATTTGTAAGTCCTGTTGATAGACTTTACAATCTTGATACATGTGAAGTAAAGAAATGGATTTTTTGGTAGATATTGCAACTCAACTTGCTGTAAAGTATTGCAATTCTCGCGTCTGCATGTGCGGTATGACTTATCTTAGTCTTGTTGGATATGTTCAGGCTTTGATTATGGCACTCCAGAACAAGAAATTGACTGAAGAGCAAAGCCATTATGGCATCGACCAGGCCGAACCGAAGGTGAACTTTGCACTCGCATGCGGTGGTCACTCGTCGCCTATGGTCCGGATCTACACACCCGAGCATATCCACGATGAGCTCGACAGTGCATTCCAGGACTACTTGCGTGCGACGGTGGGCATGACGGCCAAGGGCAGAGTGCTGCTCCCCAAGCTTGTCTACAACTACGCTCGTGAGTTTGTGGAAGATGATTTTGTGCTCGAGTGGGTGTGCCGCTTTCTCCCGATTGCGCAAGTGACAGTTATCTACGAGTGCATCCAGCAACGTCACCGAAAGAGGCTGTTCAACTCCGCGCCCTTCTCAGTCTGCCCTTACAGCTTTGCATTCCGGTATCTGTTCCCGAAAGGTTTGAGCGGTGCTGGCGACATAGACCTCTCTACCAAGCCTAAATTCTGCACATAGTAATGATTCTATCAATGCCTGGCCCAGGTTCATCACCATACTTCGCAGTATACCAAACTTCTTAGATGTGGATATCTTCTTAGGAGCTCATAGACCCGAGCATAGAGCAGCAATTTTTGTAGACAGCTGAGTTTGTACAGACGAAATTGATTTCCAAAAGTGATCATCGGCCACAATTTCAGAGCATATCTGGTTTAGTACTTCACTTGTTTTATGCTTTGCTTGGGTGTGGGGACATTTGCTCCTGTGTTGTCTATTGTCTTTATGTTTCAAATCTTTGAGACTACAGATGTCTTACTCTAGAGCTCTTGAAATGGTTGTCACGTTGCTTGGAAAGTTACATTGTTCAAGGCGGTGGATGGACATGGGAACAGTCTGCAGACACGGAAATGGACACTTTTGTCCTCATGGCACATAGGGGTTAGTGAGCAGTGGGTTTTTTGCAGACAGCTTGAAACAGTGCAGATTTTTTGTGTCGCACCTGCTCTTCGTCTCAGGGCGTGACCTTGTGTATGCTAAGGACCTGTTCTTGATTTTTTTGGTCTCCGGTGAAATGTGCAGATTGCGTGGGACGCAATCCCACCTATTTATTTGTGTCGTAATTGTCCTCGACAACATGCGAATCTGGAAACTGCAAGACTAGTATGTGTTGTAAGAAAGCAAATTAAGTTGTTTGGGACGCTACTGATTACCAATGCTTGGGTTTTTTTTTATGGATATCAGTATTATCGACCATTCATCTTACGCGTGAGATGAATTGGTAGTAATATAACGGGAAGTACGTGTGGGGCACGTTCCCAACCTGCACCAGCAAACGCTAACAAGTCATCCATGGCAGTGGAGCTGGACAATGAACCTCCTTTTTTTGAGCCCCTTGAGTATGTACTTTGAGCGCTAGCATGTGCGAACCTGCGGTTCCTGATTAGTCTTGAGATGGACATTCTACTGTATGTACTTTTCATTACAGGCAGACAGTGGATGTCAGTTTCAAAAAATGTCACTACACCATCATTTTCACCTCAACTAAACTCTGGCGAAATATTCAGCATTAAGACAGAAGATTGATTTGTTTTCTTCTGGAAGTGGAGCATATTGATTTCGTTCAGAAGAATAGAACGAGTGTTTGGGTGCAGCGGGCCTAAGAAGAGTTTGAGTGTGTTACAATCATATGACTTCTAGGTGATACCATGATCTGTAAGTCAAAGAAGTCTTCTCACAGGTATGCTGTGGTGTTTAATGTCCTGTAGCTGATTTCTACAAGCGTCAGTACTGCTTTGGCACACTAATGGTTTCTTGTGCAACCTACATGGACTGGTTCAATCTGCTGAAGACGTGATTCAGTTGCCAAGACTGCGGAAACAAAGGATCAAATTGCTGTAGTTTTAATAACGTCACCATGACAAGGCCATCCTCTGAATTACCACTATGCACCATGACTCTGCAAGTAGCTCAGTAAATAATCGAATTGTAAGCATGCTACAGATGGGTAACGTGTGTCTTGATAAAATGTCCTACAGTGGATTCAATTCAACAATCTGGGAATTGTTGTCTAACAATTGAACTAGAGTAGTATTGCTCTTCAACAAATGATACTGAATCGAAATGTTCATCACTGAACTTCGAGTACTGTTCTAAATGCCATATCTTAGTGGAGGTACAGAATATCATACCATCACTGATTGAGTAAACCAAATGCTTGCTTATTTAGATAAACGTGTGGGTTACCGTAGACCATCCGACGTAATTTACAACTATCTCCAAACCTCCCACTGCTACCGTAGTACCACCGTTACATACTTCTACCATCTTGCTAGTCTGCTCATGCGGCGACGTTAGGAGGCATAAATCTCGACATTCTCATAATCATAGACGAGTGCATAAATCCCTACTCCGCAAAAATTGAAGAGAGTTGAGGAAGCATGATGAGCTCAAAGAATCCATCAAAGTGTTAACTTCATACCGGTGACTATTGTAGCTGTAAATGGAACGAAATATGGAACCCTTACATCATGAAAGTAGCTTCTATCCTAATTATCCATATGCCGATCAATAACCCGGAGATTCACGCCTGAATGATTCTTCTGGAAAATCCTGATGCGCAAAGACATATTCCATCAGTCTGTCACACTAACGTTGACAGCTACTAAGTATGGAAAAATGGTAGTGGGGCGACCAGTGAGTATACCAATGAGGTGGTGGACTGGGCAGTTTACACCAACGTAGTGGTGTACTGGATGGTCGTGCGAGACCATCTTTCCACTAGTGACATGACAAATTCATGACAAGGAGAGGATATTGAATAACCAGACTCTAGGGAAGTTGGATCGCTTTAGTACTTAGAAGCTCTCGAAATGGTTGTCACGTTACTTGAAATGGTTGTGAATTACTTGAAAAGGTGAATGGATTACTTTAGTACTTCGAAGCTCTCGAAATGGTTGTCAGGTTAGTTGAAATGGTTGTGAGTTACTTGAAAAGATGAACGCTTCCATTTGATGAATGGGAATTTGAGAATTTCTCTTGGAAGCATTGTTGTAAGCACTGATGTAAGGGCCTCTTCATACTTAGAGGTATCTTTGGGAAGCTGTAGAAATGAACAACAATTTAAGGGTATTTTTGGGTGAAATCAAGAAGTTATTGGAAATTGGTTTTATACTACAAAATTTCAATTCTAGGGAGGTCAAATGAGATAATGATGCAGTAAAATTTTCTTTTTCTTCATAGGACAAAAAGTGCTAAGGAGAGATGTCCCTTGCTTTTTGCATTTAGTCCGTATTGAAAAAAAAAGGATATTTAAGTAATTCTGGACAAAATGCCTAATTTTGGACTTTTTATCATTCCGTCGGCGGGCCGCCGACCAAAACAGTAGGGTTCAAAAAAACTTTTTTTCTTTTGCAATTTTCACTCAAAATATGCTATAAAAACCATTTTTTGGCTCAAAATTCATTGTTTTGACTCTGTTTCAGCCATAAATTCTACATTTGGACATCATTATGTCTAATTTTTTGTGAATTTTGTGAAATATGCATTTTTTTATAGTATTTATTCTATTTTTTTTGAAAAATTTCAATGATTTTAGGTTATTTACTACAAACATTTTGTCGGCGGATGAGCTGACTATTAATTCTGGACTTTAAAAATTCCATAATTACCTAAATATTCCTTAAAATTGATTGGACAGAAATAGTAAAAATTGAAGAACATGTATTTCTAGGCTTCTATATATGATTTTGGGTTAATTTGATAGTTTTGAATTCAAATCAATGAATAGAATTTCATTGGAAGGTTTCATTTTGAAGAAATAATCAGTTTAAATAAAACCCTATGCTATGTTAAAATACAACAACTCCAAATTTTCCTAAAATATCCCTAAATGAATATTTTTTTTAAACATATTTGGAATCACTATGGACTAATTACACTCAGAAGTTTAGTATTAATTTGTATTTTAAATTTTTATTTTGAAATAGATTGTAGTGGATAAGTTGATAATAATATTATGATGAATGAATGATTTGGTCTTCTTCATAGTCTCTTCTCACTTCCAAAGGTCATGGTTATCAAAATTCATGGTTGCTCATGAATCTAGTCTTTGAATATTCGATAAATAACTGAGATGTTATAAGTTTAAGGATTTTAATAATGACCTACAAACTTGTAAATTGAAGAAGCCGCAAGTGAAGTTTCTCAAAACTTAAAGTATAAGGAGCTTTGACAAAAAGGTCTCAACATCCTCTGTCAAATTCTTGAAATTCATATGTTAGAATTACTAATAAACTTTTGTGGAACATGAAGTTGTACAGTTACGGAGGAAAAGTACATGAAATATGTAGGCCTTTGACGATGAGTATTTATATAAATACACAGAGTGAGAGCTATTTTATATTATCAAGGTGCATGAGCCATGTTTTGGCATGATGTTGCAATACCCTCTTCTACAATAATCGGCCCCGCAGTGAAAACAGCTTGTGCACACACTCAGTACCATAAAGCCCATGTACACAAGGAGTAAGTATTCTGATCAACACAGAGCACCTAAGGGGAACCTCAAAGTCCAACACAGGCCTACCTAGTAACAGTAGTAATGTAATTTGTCAAGCAATTTTTTACATGGCCAATTATTCCACCCCCACATGTTTAGAATCTCAAATACAGGGTGACAACACTTGCCCTACATTTTCACCACAAAAGGCACACCAGCTAATTTCAGAGCCCAATTGTACGTAAGAATATCTCACGAACTCAACTTACTAGTTTCTGATGAAACTGAAACTGACCTGAGAGTCACATTGCATTTTCCAAGGCCATGGATATTGGACTTGTGTCTCTACTTCCTAGCAAGTAGATCAGAATTCAAGCATCTGTGGGAATAATTCAGGAGATGTACAGTACAGTAGTGCAATGCATATTGTATTTGTGCCCAAATGCCCAGATCGAGGGGCCAGAGTCCTTGGAAGATTGTGCATGGTGGGGTAATAACAGTGGCTTGTCCTTCATTTGCCTTCAAAAAAATAAAATAAAAAAAATAACAGTGGCTTGTGAGCAGGAATGCAGCCCCCTTTCTATGCAGATTCAGAACTGAGTAATGTTAGCATAGATTCTTCTCAATGAGGATGCCGCATTGGGACTTACCAGACTCTTGCACAGTAATAACTAGGTGGAAACATCTACCTAAGGTTGAGTGTCCTACACTACTGGAAAGATTGGTTTGGGAGGACCAATGAATACCGTAGGTTCATAGCAGCTTGGGCAGAAAATAATTATTTACAAGACTGCCCAAATTTTCCGGAAATTCATGACTGTAATTGCCCAAAAATGAATAAATAAAATTACAAAACTGCCCAAACTTACGTAAATTCAAGTGGCATGAGAGAAAATCCAACAAAATAGTGCCAAATATATTCTACAGTGACTTTAACACGTCATAAACTCCACAAGTTCAGTTAACAATTATGCTTGCTGTGAAGCTCACAAGGATCTCGTGGGCTCACAATCACTTCTCTACATGCAAAAACCATCGATACACGATAGAACTACAGCATACACTACAAAAAGTATGCTTAAGGTTACTAATGCAAGTGATTAGGGTAAAGTCAAATGTATAAGCGGCCGTCATCCATTTCGAAAGTAACCCTAACTAATTACAAAACTGGATGAATGCCTAACTTATATTTAATTATACTTTAGAGTTGCCCAACTTTTGAGATATTATTTTTCAAACTGCCTAACCACTTTTTCCACTTTAATTAATTATTGGGCAAAAGAGTGCCCAAGCTGCTATGAACCTACGATATACTAGTGAGCCGATGGACTGGCATTTTTACAGGATCTGTCTATTTTCCCCGACAAGTGGTGCTCGGGGGTGGGCCGGAGGCCAGGCTTGGGAGGTGGAGAGGGGAGGAGGCAAATCTCTGCCCCTATTATTTGCATTGAGTGGAGGTCCTAGTGATCTCATGAGGACCTCCTTGTGGTAAATTGGGCCTAGAGCCCCAAATTTATTATAAATAAATAAATAAAAAACCAAAAAAAGACCCCAGGACTCCAAAACGGGGAGAGGCAGCAAAATGGAACCCACCGAGCCTAGCAACCGAACCAGCGGTTGCACCTCTCGATGGGGGAAAATAAAGAGAATCCATTTTACACCAACTCATTGGTATACTCACTGGTCTTCCCCGACCATCTTTCTAGAAGTGCTAAAACCAACCACTTGTGCAGTTTAGGATATTTAACCCCTAAAGCATCAACTCAACAGTTTTGGTATGATTTAGAGTTCGGTCATGCTTCCTATGAGTCAAATTTTACTGGATGTGGCAGTAACTTTGGCACAATATGGAAAATTGTCATATTTTTTTAACAAGACCAAATTTGACTTTCATCTGGCCCATAGTTAAGAAATAATTTGTGTTTACAGATCAGAATTCAATTTAGGGCAGCTAGGGCAGGTTTGTGGCCGATGGGAGTGGTGTACCAAATTTGGACAGTCTACAGTGACTTCCAAATGATCCTTTCTGAAATCGTTTCACAAATGTTTTTTTAAACTTGATTTTGAAAAATCCAACCGTAGGATCTTGTTTAGAGCCATCCAATTAGCCTATGTATCAAGTTTTATAAATTTTGACCGTACGGATCTTGAGATATATTTAGTCAAAGTTCTAAGTTTTATAAAATCTTTCAGACAGATCAACAGTGATTGGGTCACCTTCATCACCCATTTTTCCTTCACCATTTCTCCTCCTAAACCACAGTATATGCTATAAAATTCATATCTATTTTGGATTTATTTATTTTTTGGATTTCTTTCCTCTACAATTTCTTTTCCATACAAATGCATGTATACACCGTTTGGATTTCAAAAAATAGATGATCTTCTTAGGCATTTGTAGTGTGGAAAAAGAGCCAGTGTTTATGCATTTCATTTGACTCCCGTCACTGGAAATGTGGTTTTCCAATGCTTCTGTGTGTTGTATTGTCTTCAAGTTTTTTGAGTATACTCCCATCTCACTTTAGAATCCAAAACTGAAGAGCCTCCAACCAAACAATCTCAAAAAATTGGCTGTTTCACTCTCCGAAGGGTGGCTGCCGCTGCCAGGCAGTACCAAAAAAAACTTTTCTCCCAAGTTCAAACCTTACAATCTTCCAAACGGTGAGGAGTTACAATTTAAAATTTTGTGTACACATATATGTACAAGTTAGGTACTAGATCCTACGGTTAGATTCTTTAAAATATGTTTGAATTCGCAAAATTCTACCCTGAACTAAACAGGGCAGAATTGAGGCAGAATTTGGGATTTTAGGCCAAAAACTTTAGGGGTTAAAAGCTGTGGCAAATTCTGAAAAAAAAATACGAGAGGCTTCCAAATAGGATTTCAGAAGGATTGGAAAAAATTGCAACAAATAATATGCATTTCTCATTTTTTTACAGAATTCCAAAGTGCAATGTAACTTGTGACCCAAAACCAGTCATATGTTCTAATGTACAAATGAGGTACATCTATTTTTCACAATCTAGAAATTAGGCCTGATCACTTTTGGGTCAGTGGTTGATATTAGGACAACCAACCATAATCAATCCTTATAAATGTTTATATATCCAAAAAAATCTTGCTTGTTAGAATTGAATTTCATTGCAGAGATTTGAAACTTGGATGTTGAATTAAAGCATCCAACAATTTTAAGTTTAGATTCATTGCAGTGACATTATACTTCCATGCATATAATATAGTAACGTTGTTGTCTATGCATATTCATTGCTTTGAGAAAATGTGTATCATGCCAAGTGGGCACCTTGTGGGAGTTTTGGCGGTTTAGGCCTGAAGTTGTGGTGGGCTGTCACAGTGAAAGTTGGAATTTCTGTCACCTAGAATGCAACTTCTTTGCTGCTCCTGTGATGAGAATACTGTATAATGTGTGCAAGACTGTAAGTATTAGCTCTTTAGGCATGTGTTAATGTACAATATAGACTCGATACTTTGGCTGTAGAAGAACTTACCATAAATCATGGATGGACCTGTGCAAAGGAGATGGATATTTGCTCTTATTGTGATTTTCAGGCATGTAACGTCTGGTATGGTAATCATTTTCATCTGGTAGTAACCTTTGGGGGAATTTTGTCTGCACTACCACATTTCAAGCATTGAAAACGTCCAAAACTTGTGGAGGCACCTTCCCCAGGGACTTGGGATGTGCCACATTTGTATTTTAGGCAATGGGGGGCTGCAATATATCCTGAAATTGCTCCTCTGCAAAGTAAATTTTTAGATCACTCAGTAATTATTTTTTTCTACTACTTGCTTTCAGGCTTTGGCATAATTCAGATTGCAATGCAGATTTGAGTTCATGAAAATAATGAATAATTGGTGAGAAAAAGACACCAAGCATTGGAAATTAATTAGAGGTCAACCGTAACCATCCATTAGTCCATGAATTTTTGTCCAATCATATATTTCATTTTTTCCCCTGAATTCATGTTAGATGATTCTTTTTACAAGCCTAATGCTGTGGGTACCTTTGTGCCCCAAGTCAACTATAGAAGTAAGTCAAGAACTTCTCCTCAATTTGGCACATCAGTGTGAATATATTTCTCTTTGAAACATGAAGTACTTTACCGTGCAGACTAGTGAGAAAATGTGTTTGTCCATCAAATTCTCCTTTAATACTATTAAAAATGAGAGATTAGAAATGACTCAATTAAGAAGATTGAAGACCAAAACTCTGTACTATGTAGCTCATTCAGAATCAATACTTTGCATACTATTATTGTCATGTACAGTCAGGTACACCATGCTTACGAATTTCACTTTGGAGGTAGTTTTTATGAAATAATTGGAAATTCAATGTGAACTCAAACTCATCAGATTTAAAAATTGTAAAGTGTTTTGGAATCACATCAAAGTGTACCACAATATTGTGATAAAATATCAATACCTTCTTGTAATATCATCCATCATATTACAATTATTTTATACAACATTTACTGTTGAATACTTCTATCTTTTGTTTCAGTGACAATGTACATTTCAATTGCAAATTGAAAATGACTTTCAAATTTGTTCTTGGAATATTTGAGCACATACTTGTGGTATCATTGATATACTTCTTGTTTGGGTTTTGACTTGGAAGAACTTCTTGAAAAGTTCTAATGACCTATAATTTTTTTCCAAAACGTGTGAAAGCCTTTCACACTACTAAAAATGTCCTCCAAGGACTTGAAGGATGGTTGAAGGTTATTAGAATGATAACTCTCAGGTCTACCTTAAATTCTTCTAGTATCCTTGTCAAGTTCAAAGGAGGATTTATTTTCCACTTTCAGTTTGATTGATAATTCACAAGACACCACTCCAAATCAAAGAATTTAAAAGAAAAACTTCTTTTCTATCATTCAAATATGCGCTAAAGTATTCAAAGAACAACTTTGCAAAGTTATTTTCAATTTGAAATTAAAAAGTACATTGTAATTGAAACAAAAGGGAGGAGTATTCAATGGTAAATACACTAGTCGAAAAGGTGTACGAGTACATCTTTTCCACTAATGATAGTGTATAAAGTAATTGTAATATGATGGATGATATTACAAAAATGTATTTATATTTTATCATTCAATTGTAGTACACTCCGATGTGATTCCAAAACACTTTACAATTTTCAAATTTGATCATTTTTGAGTTTACAATGAATTTCCAAACTTTTCACAAAAACTTCCTCTAGAAAGGAATTCGTAAGCATGGTGTACCCAACTGTACCTTAGTAAGGTGATCAAAACATAACCATGATCAGTTTTGTAGATTGTAAGTCCTTTTCTTGTGCATATTGTATTGCAGAGTATAAACGTGTGTTGTAATATTAACAATATTGATTAGGATATGGTAGAAGGACATTCACATTTGCTCTTATCTTTGTAATGATGAAGTGGGTATATAATTCTGAAATATGCTTTGGCTTTTTTCTCCACTTCTCCTTCTTATCAAATTGTGAGTCAAACTATATTGATATAGAGCATCCGCAACGTTTGCACATGGAAAGGCCTTGGTATGAGGCACTTGCCGTGCCTCTCCAACCTTACACTTACCGTGCTTCTCCAACCCTACACTTGCCTAGTCTCTTCGTTGGCATGCACTCCTCCATAGCCATGCTCTACTACAGGCCCGCCTACTGATCTAATCCTCTCCACCTGGTCCATTTGGTTCTTTGCGGTCTCGCCACTTTGTCTTGCACCTTTATTTAAATTTCAGTGCCCCTCTCAATGTTTGCAGGTCCAACAGCTACAATAGTGAGTGTTTTTTCTTCTTCTTTGAGCTTCCATGGAAGCTTGAGAAGTCCGACTTGCAGCCTCTAAGCAACAACTGCTTCAGAATGATGATAAAGACAAGCTTGTGCTCAATCTTGGAGGATATTTCAGTAGGGATCGAAACCAAGAAGAGCACTTAACATTGATAGGAAGAGGCAGCAATGAAACAATTGAATTTTTGCTGACTACTTTTTGGAATCCCTCGTATTTGGCTTCGATATACTTTGACAACAATTTAAAATGCAATGGTTATCATTCTTTAGAATTATGGCCTTGGTTTGTGCACAGGATGATTGATTTGTGGAGAAGCTTGATACCTGTGGTTCATTGTGCTTCTCTTTGGTTTAGAAGTGCATTATAACGTTGCGCATGCTTCCCTATGGTGTGATAGCTGACGCCACAATTGAGTTTTGCCGCATCTATGAAAGCAATATGGCAAAGGAATCAATGAAGAGGTTTTCTTAAGTTGTTTAGGCAGAGTTTGGACCACATTACCTTAGGCAGCCCATGCAGGCAGATTTTAAAGTGCAATTGAGAATAAATGCGGCCCGTGGATTTTCAAGTATATTTGTGTCACTTGACTACATGCATTATTTGTGAAAAACTTTACCCCGTTGCGTAACAAGGCAATTATAGAGACAAAGGTGGTGCCAAGTCCATCATTTTACAAGCGATTGCTGATTAAAGTCTTCATATATGGCATGTTTTCTTTGGTTTGCTCGGGTCGAATAACAACATCAACGTTCTGGATCGTTCACTGCTAGTTTGCAAAATGTTGACAAGTAAAGATAGCGATATGACCTTCATGGTAAACGTTTGTGAGTACATTTGTTATTATTTGTTGACGTATGGTATTTATCTGGATTGGAGCTGCTTTGTCTAGACTATTCACAAGTCTAATGATGTGGAGAGATCTCATTTCGCCAAAGCGTCAAGAAGCATGCCGCAAAGATGTCGAACGATGCTTTGGGGTTTTGCAAGTGTGGTTTGCCACCATTCAAAATCCTTGCACGTAGTGGTCAACAAGAACTTGGGCTATATCATGTTTGCATATTGTATTTTACACAACATGATCGTGGATGATGAGCAAGATCTTGATTTAGAGCTTCCTTTTAACATCAATCAAAGGGTGCCATTAAGCCGAGGCCTATCTTTTGATGTGTTAGTTGCAAGAATAGTAGAGGTCAAGAATCACGATGTCCAAAACAGTCTTAGAAGGGGCCTCATTGAGCACATGTGGGTGTTGAGAGGACAATATTCCTATTGATTTTATCATTTCCATGGCCTCCCTCCCATTCTGATTGCCCTGCTCTTCGTCATGGTCTTAGTCGTCTTCGTCGTCCTAATCGATGTGCTAATCTTTCTTATCCTAGCCTTCCTTGAGCGCCACCTCGCCTCCTCCGTCTCGCGGATACTTGGCTTACGCCCCCTCCTTGCACATCAAATTGTACTACAATGCATCCTCCTACTATTCACTACACCATCCTCCTCTCCAAAACTAGAATCCCACGTTGACGTTGTGTCTAGAGCCTTCTTCAAATGGACCCATTTTCATACCAACTTGGAGCATTTTTTCCCCTCGTTCGCCCCTTCACACCCTCGCCGTGACCATTCCCTGAAGAATGCTCCTGATCGTTCCTCCAACTGTACCCAATTCCTCCAAATTTTCTTGAGGGAAAGGACTCCTTTCTCACTCCTGGCTACGAATGCTCTTATTAAATAAAATCACATTTCTATTCGAGAGAGGTAGGGTCTATAACTTCTTGTTTTAATATAATTAAGATACTTTACTAAAACATTAAAAGCATGGATATGGGCTCTATTACTTCCTGTTTAAGAAGGAATCCATGGTCGTAGGTCTAGCGTTTTAGGGCTTAACTGACAGCTCTACCTTCCTCATACATGTAAGACGACACTGAAAAAATCTCCAAAATTCTTAAAAATTCTGGATTCTCGATAAGGCTCAATATCATCACATGTTATCACACAAGTTGCACCTTTCCAGACCCTATAACTTATTCCAAAGCAACACCACGGTTCATGTGTTATTGTACGTACAGCCCCAGAATAGACTCAGTCCGCTTCAAGTAGGCTACCTGGCTGCAATTCAGTTCTGGACTGTAGTCCCAAAACCCTTCCTTCCAGCCAAGGAATCCATCTCTGACCTTGCACTCCATGCATGAAACCTCCAAGTTGCATCTCTCACCAAACCACTGCTTCAACTCATACTAATACACTTATTGAAACCAACTCAATTATCATCTAAATGCAATTTAAAAACAATTATCCTACTTTCAGTACTGGAAATTGTCAATAAAATAAAAAATTGAAGATTAAAAACTGAATCTACTTCCATCTGTGCCATTTTATTAATATTTAAAACACAGATAAGCTCTTCCTTTCACCTACTATCCTCTGTTCCAAAAGCTTATAAAAACTCAATTTGACCTTATAATCCGGAACGAAACCCACTTACATCTGCGCCGGAAAAATCATGAAAAGGCAGAAAAAGATATCATACTTTGACTTTGAGCAGGTGGTTAATAACATAATTGTGTGATGATGGACGGGAATCATTTTTGACGTGCCACATTTGTGGTTGTGATGCAAATTGCAACATGCGCAACCGGAAGCGCCAGTAGGTCGGTGATGCGACCGGCTGCGGAGGGTCACGTCCGGGTCTCCTCCGCAGATGAGCCGGTCCAGCCTCTCACCGAGGGAGAGCAGCCTAGCAGCAGTGACACAGTCGTGAAACTGTAGTGGAATAGTAGCGAGGAGCTTCTGCAGGGAGGCTGCAGCAATGGCTGGAGGGTGAGACTGGGCTCTGGAGGAGCAGCTCTTGCCTCTTCTTCCCCTCTGTCGGAGCCTGCTGCTCCGACTGTCTGCACAATGCTCTGTCTGCACCATTCTCACCTTCTATGTTTCCGATTCAGTTCGGTGATCAGGACACTTCATGGGACTGGTGGACTGAGGTTGCGACAGAGATCTTCCAGGAGGTGTTGATCTAGCACTGGAGGATTGGTGAAGAATTTGCAGACTGCAATACGGGTGGTTTTCTCAGGTTCGGTAGCGGGGTACCAGTCGGGCTGAACAGGATTGGACTGGTGTTGTCTAGGATCTTGGAGGAGGTGTAACTTGAGGCGGAAGGATTTAGTGTGCGCTGAATTGCGTGGAAGGGTTTGGATGAAGATCGGTGTGGTTTTTGCAGCTTCATCAGCGCTGTGATAGTTGGGAGTGGTCGCAGGAAGCAGGATTGAACTGGTGGCCTACTGGTGGTACTCCACTGGTGGCGTCGAGAGTCTGCGTGGTGCTGTGAATTTGGTGGTGAAGGATTGATGAGGCCGGCTTCTTTCTGTAGAATGCACGAACTGCGAATTGGTGTGGTTTTAAAACCTTGAATAGCGGGGGTGACAGTCGGGCGTGGTAGCGTGAACTAGGATTGGCAGAGGCGACAAGATTCTTCGTGAAGGTGCGAATTTGGTGGTGAAGGATTGAGCTAGTGGTTTTGTTTTCTTTCGGAGGAAAGATTGGGCAGTGCGAGTAGGAGTTTGAGTTTCCGAGTTTAGTCGGCAGTTTTGGAGGAATTGCGTTTGGAACAGGGAATGTGCTGGTTCGTTCCTTAGCTAGATGTGCCTATTTTGACGTGATTCTGGTCAGGTGGAATGTAGTGGAAAGACAGGGCGGAGGATGGTGGCGTTAGATTTGAAAAATGGAGGTTCTTGAGGAATTTATGTGACGAAACGACATTTCTTTCGGTTGGAATCTACAGAGAATTTCTGCAGAGTGAGGTAGGAGCATGACGTTTTGCCCAGATTCTCTCCGCGTCTGTTGCAATTAATGATTTTCTGGGTTGAAGCTTAAGCACCAGGGATGTTCTTGTGTATCAGCTAGTGACACGCTTTTAAGTTCCAGCAAGATATAGTTGTGCACGTCGACCACGAAGTCAGAGGGCAGCTTTCATGTCGCATACATGTGCGGAATGCTGCTACGGTTCAGCACGAGTTGTAGAGTACGATGTTTTAAATTTTGGTTTTTCTTTTGGTACAACTGCGACGATAGTGCTACCGTCATTGGCAGGACGAAGTACGCAGCAGGTTTAATAGCGACTTCTCAACCTCTCCAAGGTTATCTTGTCCCACAAGTCTCGCATCAGCGAGGGACCAGGTGGCACTAAACCCAACCGAAAAGAAGTTAGTAACTCGATTAATTACGCTACAAAATAGTAATCCCTACTAATTGACAAAAAGTTCCTCTTGACTTGTCTTCGAAAGGATTTCTTAGGCCGTTTAGAACTTCTTTCTTTAATTGAGAATATCAGTCCTGAAGGCTCGTTTTCATTCGAGCATGAGCTTTTCTCCATGTCATCCCTGCGTATTCTAACATGGTTAACCAGAGAATTCCTATAATCTTAGAATATTGTTGAATGTGATCTAAGGGCACGCTTCATGTGATCGGCTTTTCCCTTAGGAATGTGAGAATGGCGATGCTCGCATACGCGTTTGTGTTGGCTGTCGATTGAGCGAATTTTGGTATTATTTGGAAAGCTTTTGTGTCATTCGGTTTAGTCAGCGAAATAGTATAATGGCGATCGCAGGATGATCAGGATACAACGACCGAGTCGACGGTTCATTGGTATATGATGCTCACCTTGAGTATTTGGAATGAGGAATGAAATGTGCGGTGCATGGGTTAACATGATCCATTAAACCACGAGTTAAAGTGATCCCTTAAAGCTCGAGTTAACATGAGATAGCTTGCGTTTCGCAGGATTTTTTCGAAACGATTTTTTTCGTTCTCCCTGTTTCGGTCCTTTTGAACGGAGTTTTCAAAATTCTTGTTTAGTTGAGGTTTATGCTCTGCCTTGTCCCATCCATTGGTGTGGTATAGCCACACGTTCCATTCGAACAGGGTTTTGATTCCGCAACATTTGCTGGGCCTGAATGACTGCTCAGACTTCATCTATATTAAAGTGCGGAAGCTTCTGTCTCTTGCAATGCAGAATTCTCGAACTTGCGTGCTCTGTGCAATGGTGAACATTAGGCTGCTGGAAGCACATTTCGGGACACGAGCTTGAAGGTGTAAGATGCCCTCAATCGGCGCTTATCAACGCGAGGACCTCAAGCGTTCTATTCTCCTTATGTTCTGTAGGAGTTCCTAGAGATTCAAACCAGGATAAAAATTGTTCAGTACGAGATGGGAAACGCACGAGCATGGTACGTCTTTGTGGCGGTGGTGGTAATTGTTTTCAGAGTTTGCTATGCTCAAAATTTAGCGGAGGCAGCCAATTATATCAACAACCTCGAGAGCCAGGTTAAGGAGGTTTCGCAAAATGCTGTTGCGAATTTCATGAACTCTTGCGGTAAGTATTATTACATTTCTTTCATTCAGTAGTCCTTTCAGTTTGTGCTGGAAATGGTTTCTTAGACATGTTTCAGAAGTCTTCATATTCTTTAAATCATAAGTTTTGTTGTTTTTTCCAGAATTACTGGCGTCGTGTCAAGGTAACTGCTCCAGGCACGCTTGTACACCAGTGCAAGCTGATGAGGGCTATGAGTGCAAACATGTTGCTTTGAACACTAATTGTCATAGCACGGATGGCAGTGTGGGGTGTCAAAACCTCCGTGTCTCCATGACGAAGAGCTTTATCAGGTATAATCCCTCCTCCAACTATCTACATTGTTTCCTCCGTCGCATATTAAAACCAATCACCAGGTTACTTCGAAAAAAATTAGGAGTTATTATATTGTGATTGGAAGTCATTGTCTAAAAGTTTCGATCCTGCATTACATTGCGCCACTCTAATATTCGGATCTCATCTGGTAATGTGCAGGTTACCGACGGGTCCAAACAATCTGACGAATGAGGCAAATACAACCATTTGCTCCCAAAGAATGCTGGATGCGACTTTTAAAAGCATCTCATCTCCTCAGAATGCACTAAATTTGACCTCATGGGTTTACTTTGGTTCTGTGGAAGGCGTTCAACGAAATTTTCCGGGCCGAGTATGTTCTCTCACCATATCTCGGAACTTAACGTATTCTATTACTGCCTCCAGAGTTCCTTTTACCGAATTCTATGTTGAAAAAAATATTTTCTTCATTCGAGTAGTTTCTGAAAGGTGTCTCGTGCTACAGGATTTGCCATCGGACAACTGCACGTTTGAACTGCGGAAGCGGCCATGGTGAGAATGTTAGACCTTCCTCCGCCATTGAGATTGTGCCTATGAAAACAAGCTTATTGATCTATTCAACTGTGTTGATACTCTTGTAGCTTAATTGTCAATCTGGCAAAGATCCTCCTTATTAACCTCGCTACAAACTTGCACAACTGTGCAACCCATGCACAAGCAGCACTGGCAACTAGCCAATAATATTAGGGTGTATAGCAGACATTGTACTAAGCTGTAGTTCATACGATTATAATCTCATAATCTTAGTCACATGATACAGGTACATTGGAGCGACCTCAGTTAAAAAGGACGTGATTGTGCTTCTTGACACTGGGAATTCCATGGGCGACAAACTTCCCAGCGATTTGTTGGTCACTGCTGCCATAAGCAAGCTGAGTGCTTCCTTCTCAATTGTGACCGAGCTTTTGGACACATTGGCTTATGGTGATCGCGTAACTGTCATCACCTTCACAAGTTTTGGAGCTCAGACCGTTCTTCCTCCTGTAAGTAACAGTGCTTAGTTCCATCCAGTTTTGACCATATTGTTCTATCCTCTGATTATGAGCTCATCAATCTCCAAACTTCAATCATTCTACAGGATCCCTATATTCGATCCCATTAAATTATATGCTCATCAAACATCAGGGCTCCTCAGAGGTATCACAAGATTGTGCGTACGTTTTGCAGATGACAATTACTGGAAATGCAACAGCCGTTCAATCCTTGAAAACTGCACTACAAAGTAACATATCATTTGATAATACACAGGGCGACTCTAATCTGACAAGTGCATTCGTTTTGGCGAATCAAACGTTCGTAGGTACTAATGCGCTCAAGGTACGAGTAACACAAACTCGAGTCTTTAACACAATTTGCACAATAAGTCTTTGATTTAACCGATTTTAGCCACATTGAACTTTTTAGTCAAAAAGGAAAAATAACGGTTATTTGTTTGATGTTGCGATTACAGGTCATATTGACAATCACCGACGGGCAAATCATGCCTGTGACTTCAGGAACTACGAGCAACACCAAAACTGTCTTTGACTCCATCCGCTCGTTCAATACCTTGGTTCAGATTTTTAGCTTTGATCGGCCACCTGCTGATACAGGGGCTAGATTGCAAACGATAGCATGTGACTGCTTTGGGACTTACGAAAGGATAACCACTGTGAAAAATCCTCTTTGGACACTCCGGTCTTATTTCGGTATACTAGCCAGAATTCGGCTTGAGTATAACAACACACCATCTTGGACGAGTCCCTATCAGGACAGTGGAAGCCTTGGGCAGATAATAACAGTGATTTTTCCAGCTTTTGCTGACAATTACACACTCATCGGTGTGGCTGGCATCGACGTACTTCTCGATGAGCTGGGTTCGATTACACAATCAGATTTCACAACGATACTAATAACTCATGGCAAAACGGACTCGATCCCCGGCCTTGTGCCGCCACGACTTCCATGTAATGTAAGTGCTTTGCCAGGGTCACGGAGAGCATGTTTCTTTTTTTCTTTTTTTTCTTTATTTCTTTCAATCATTCACAATCTGTGGTTAGTTCAAGCTAGGTGAGTTTAGTTATAAGCATAATAAAGGGCCTAGATGTTTAGAAGGAAATTTCTGAGTTGTGAATGTTTTTATTTGCCAGTTTGCATTGTCAACCGCGAATCAATGCCCGAGCGTCACAGCACCGGCAAATGTATTGTGCCCAAATACCGACACGAGCGGCCTTACTTTCACTCAACGAGTTTGCGACTGCCCTGGAGTCTGTTTGGCCTCGGTAATAAATCGAAGAAGTTCTTTGACACCTGGACAGATCGGTGGGATTGGAGTTGGGGTATCGGTATCGGCTTTACTTGTACTCGCTCTCATATTTCTGTGTTACAGGAAAGGAAGATTAGAAAATGAAAAGAGAACAGCTTTTGCATTCGCTGAGAAACCGTCTTCAGACTCGCTAATGTCAAAATTTAAACCGGGCTCAGCTCCTCTCTCCTCGTAAGTATCACTACTGCTCAAATCACATCATCATCTTGTCTCTCTCTAAAAGTGATTGCGAGCGTAAATATGTATATGACCGGGAATTCTGGTTGCAATGCGTTATGCAGGTGGAAAACACCAGGAAGGTCGTTAAGAGCAAACTCTCTTGGTTGGGGGAGTCAGGCAAGACAGTCCCTGACTGAGTATACACAAGCCGAACTTGCCGCTGCAACGGGCGATTGGAGCAGCGATGCCGAACTTGGCCGTGGTGCCCATGGTTTGGTGTTCAAGGGCACACTTTCAAATGGCACAGTGGTCGCCATCAAAAAACCCACACGTGACGTTACTCAAGACGCATGGGACACTTTCGCTACAGAACTGGAGCTTCTGTCTAAACTCAACCACAAACGTCTAGTGCGCCTACTGGGCTACTGCAAGGAAGAGATCATTTTGGTGTACGAGTTCATGGAAAACGGCACGCTAGCTGACTGGTTGCACTCCCCGAATACCCATGCGGTGCTCGGATGGGAGAGTCGGCTGAAAATCGCCATGGGAGCTGCCAAGGGGTTGGAGTATTTGCATGAGTACGCGATGCCAAAGACCTATCACGGGGATGTGAAGCCCGCCAACATCTTGCTGGATCACGAGTGGGAAGCGCATGTCTCCGACTTCGGCCTCTCTATCTGGAGCAAGGACGACAAGAATCAAGACTACCTCATGGCTAGCCGCGTGGGAGGGACATTTGGCTACCTCGACCCCGAGTTTGTTTCGAGTGGTCAAGTTACATTCGCCAGCGATGTGTACAGCTTCGGCATCGTGCTTCTGGAGCTTATGACTGGCCGTCCGGTCGTCGTGGAATTTGAAAACATCAAGGACTGGGCTGGGAAATATGAAGACGATGATGCTCTGGAAGATGTTTTAGATAAATCTCTCGAAGCGCCTGAGTACCATGTTGATGTTTTGGTAGAGATCGTCCGGATTGCGCTCCGATGCACGGAGCGCAAAAAGCAAGACCGGCCCAAGATGAAAGAGGTCGCGTCCTCGCTGGACCAAGCCTGGAACTTCTGGGTGCGGGCTCAAGAGTGTATCCCTGAGGAGCCCGCCATTGAACCAAGATAACGCCGTCACCCACTTCCAGCTCCGTCTTCGATCTCTGCCTTGTAATTTTATAGCTGAATTCCATTAGATTGTGGAAGTTTGTGTACATTAGGACAAGGTATAACTTACAGGGAGGTAGATCTAAGTGTTTATTTTCTGATCTAGTTGGAAAATATCGTCTTCCATGCAACACTCCACTCCCCTGCTTTAGAAAGCTCATTAGTCAGATGTGATCTTGTCAGCTGCATTTGTCCTGATCATTTACAACATCGCACGCTATCACGATGCGTAGAAATCCAATTGTTGAGAAACGAACGATGAATTCATGCTTGCTGGATAATAATTGTTCTTGCAAATGGAGATTTACTCTCGATATCTGATAATTTGGTCCGCTCGTCGGCAACTCCAATGAACACCATATACATTAAAATGGCCATTCTACGTTATATTGGCCACTTGATATAGTGTGACCTTTTGGAAAGTCACAAATGCCACCATGGAATTTTAATGTAATGTTGACCAGATCAAATTAGGAAAACTGATAAATTAAAAAATAAGAAATAATGATTTAATTGAGAGAAAAAGAAATAGTTCAAAAGATATATAAAGCATCTTGGAAAAAAATAATAAATCTTTTAATGTTAAAGGAATGTTTATAAAGATAAGGAGATTTCAATAAAGATAAAAGGTAAGTTTATGAAGATAAAGAAAGTTTATGAAGATAAAGAAAGTTTATGAAGGTAAAGAAATTTTATGAAGATAAAGAAATTTTATGGAGATAAAGAAATTGATCAACTTGTACAAAGACAGTTTTATTCATCTCTTAGTTCAACTACTGGAGATGAGTGAAATTTGAGAAATTTGGGATAAGGGTCACCCAAATTAATATTAAAATTAAAATGCATGAGCTCGAGGACATATCCAATTGTAGCAACTAAAAAATGCCATTCTCTAAACCAATGGCATGCATTTGAGGAGTGACCATATTCCACATCAAGTGTACAGAACTCAGAATTCAATCTGGCTGGATTAACTAACATTCTGTAATTACATTACTCAAAAACTTAGTGTAGACCTTGAAACAGTGTGGAAAGAATTTGGCTTCAGTCAGACACGAACTGAAAGACAGGAGTAAATTTTTTTAAGAATAAAATGACGAACTTGAACTCATAAACGATCGCCACACCTTTTACATACTACTTCTAAGTTATACATTTTAATTTTAATACAGTAAACACCTTTCTCGACCTTAAAAGACTTGTTAAACAAGTCCTTTTTTGACCTTATAAGACTTGTTGAATCCTTACTTAGGATGATTTGCTACATTTGGAATTATTTACCATTTGCGCATGTACCTATGGATTCAATTTATAATAATTTCTTTACATTCTTTGTGAATGTTTGCTGTGACGAGATCTTTGAGGGAATTAATTTTTATTTCAATTAGACACTTTCAAAAAAAGGTTTGATAACTAAAATGGAAAATTATGTCCACATGGCAATTTGAGAAGGCATGCTAATTACATCAATACCTTTGAGATTTTTTCTATAAATAAATTATTGCATCAACTTTGAAATTTCCAAAAGAAAATTCTCCCGGTACAAAATATTCATTGCACAAAATATCAAAGTTTTCTCACTATTTCATGCAATATATCAAGAAACATACTTTTTTTTTCCCTTCTTAAAAGCTTTAAAAATATTTCTCTAAGTTTTTAATTTTTTAACGTAAATAATGGACATCAATCTTTAATTTGACCATTTTTTTTTGGACTTTGCAAAATAATGGAATTTCTTCAAAAATAAATAAGATGAGCTCATATGTATTTACTTAAATAAAAATATTATTTTCAACATGCTACACTTGTTTTTTGTCCTTCTTTTATTTTTAAGTTTCACAATGTAATCCTCATTATTACTCTCCATAACTTCTAAATTCCATAATGCATGTAATCAACTAAAAATAAGAATGAAGCTATCGACATATTTCAAAACCGTATCACAAAAAGATTGTTTTCAAATTTTTATTGCTATAATCTTCTATTTTTTATGGTCGATTATGATGAATTTATTTCAATTATTTACTATAATAATACTTATGAAGATCTCATAAATATATCTAGAAAAAAATGATATTAGTCATTTATAATTTTACATTAAGAATGATAGTTTCAGAGCAATTTCTAATGAAACATGGTTAAAAAACTTTAGGGATTAAATGCCATCTAATAACTTGTACGAGAGGTTTTGAAGACCATTTGAAGTCATTTTAAACACTTTCTTAAGACTTCTTAATTAATTTTTGAATACTTTTTTGAGATCCTATGAACAACTTTTGAATACCTCTTTAATAACATTTAAGTTTTAAAAAGATTTACAAATCTTTCTAATGACTTATTATAAATCTATTGTGTTTAAAGACATTTAGTACAATATGTTGTCATATAATGTAACTTTGAAGAATTAACAATATATTCAGAGTTTTTATTTGAGAAATTAAATAAATATATATATATATAAATATAAATATATAATTTTTTGACATGGTAGTAATTTTAGTACAATATGTATTCCTTTATAACAATTTTATTTCACTTATACTAGGAATTAAAACTGTAGCCAATTTCTATTAAAAAAAAACCAAATTATGTAATAAATGTGGACTCAGAGCATACTATAACTGTAAATTGAATATAATCAAAATGTTTTAAACCTTCGCTGCAATTGTGTATTATTAATTGAAATTTACTTTAAATAGTGCTCTACATTCCAAATAAAAGCAATGAACTATGTAAAATTACTATGTCAAATATATATTGAAGGTTCATATAATATGAGAATTTACAGTTATTATAATAAACAAAAACTTTACATTCATAAAATACATTATGTTTAAAGAATAATCCAAGTAAAAAAGAATAACATTATACGTATGCAGTTGAAGGTTTATAGTCCAAATACAAATCCAAAATTATATTGAGAAATAAAAAATCAAACCGATGAGTATTTTTCTATTTGCAAATAAAAGTGATAAACAACTTAAATCTCAATTTTAGATTTTATTAGATTATTAAATTAAAGAGAACATCTAAAATCCGAAGGGTCAACCCTATAGGGAAGACAATCCACCAAACGAGTTCTCAGATGAACTTAAAATAATATTTTACAAGTTTTTGGAGAACGACAGGAATCCGACATATCAACCTTTTTGGGAAGATATATCACCAACCGAGTTCTCCATAACATCTTGAGAAGGTAAATCACCAACCAGGTACTTAAATGTTATTTGATAAATTTCAAAGTCTACACTAAAACAAAGCATACATATATTTTTAAATAATTAATTAGAGATGTCGTCAAGTATCCCTTCGAACACAAGGATTGAATAGTTCTAAAAGCTACAAAATATAAAAAGCTTAAATAGCGCATATTGGAGCTTGAACACCACAGATAGGCGTGCCAGTAATGAGCTGCAAGCACCACGATCTAAATATACTTCGTCAGACATAAAACCTGAATCCATTTATACTATTCAGAACTAAACACACGGTGTACAATAGTTTCCTAGCACTTACATCTCAAAGCAAAAAGAAGTTTGAAAGTTCTCTTTAGCATGCTCCTCCATCGTACACCCACTGATTCGTGCCCAAACGTAGCAAACATGAGTAAGCTAGCTGAGAAGATTCTCGACATAAAATAAACACGAATAATTCACTTCTATAAATGAAAAGTGTGTGGTGAAGGACAACGATAAGGTTTTTGGTTCCTACCACGAAACTTGGGTAGGACAATTTGTGTTGAACATCTTTGTCATCCGCTGCTCTCTGCAAAACCACTTCAGAAACAAGAGTCACTGAGCATGTGCAGAAATCCATCTCAAACCTCTGACTTGATGTGTAAATCAGATGATGTACTGAATGCATTCCTGCTTTTGAATGGGCAATAGATTGAAGGCTGAGAAAACACCAGATCACATGCTCACACAACAATGACTGATGCATCAGCAAATTTTGGATTTTGAAGTACAAGCATCCAAGCACTCACTAGATTCTCGGTGGCTACAGAAAGAGGAACGTGATGCTGAAAAAGAAAATAAATTTATCAAACTTACACACGAATGTGATTCTGAAATAGAAAATAAATTTATCGAACTTACACAAGAATGTGATTCTGGAACAGAAAATAAATTTATCGAACTTACACAGGAATGTGATTCTGAAACAGAAAATAAATTTATCGATCTTACACTGTCTTCACTGAAGAAAGAATTACAAATAAATTAAATATATAACTGCATCGACAAAGGAATTAGCAGAAGTATGTGATACCTTACTTGCATCTTATTCCTACTTAGTCCGGATATGGAGAACCATAGAGTAGGGTCAAAACATCAATTATTCAAGACTGTTGTAATCTAAGTCCATACCTTCAGTTGTGAAGAATATATGAGCAAACATCAGTGAGGACGGAGATAATCTGCTCATACCAACCAAAGAGATAGAAATGACGGAATCTAATGCATCGTGAAGACTCATATATTTTGTTACCAGAAGAAATGCCAAGGAACATCTATCCGTCCCTGAGACAAGGCTCAACTTCATAGTCAGTGCAGTGATGAATTGAGTTTTCTACTGAAGGTGGTCAGATTAATCCCACAAAGCTCGTAAACTGCGCAAGGAATAAGAGAATGATGGCCTACTGAAGCTCACTTCCCACGATGACTTGTACCATTTCAAGAACACATTAGGAGAAGTTTGGGGTCTCCAACGGGCCTTTTCCATGTTTTCTGTGCCAAAATTTTTGCCATGCCCGTGCACTATACCTGCTAGCACCAACTGTGCCAGCAGGTCGCCAAATGCTGCCAGCAGTGACAGCAGTTGGCATTTGGGGGGTCCAGCCAATCGCTTCCCTTCCCCACCCCACCCCACCCCACCCCCCCATTGGACAATATAAGCAGTAATGACACTGTCACCGACCGTGTGCCCACTGCTATCACCCCATTGGACAGTACCGGATCCTGTTGTCAGCGGATCCTGTTGTCAGCGAATCCTGCTGTCAGCGAGGCGAATTTTGTTGTCAGCGGGCAGGATATCGACCAATGAGATTTCGAAGAGAAGTGTCAGCGGGCAGGAAGCTCACCTAATCCGGGCTGTCTTACAAGGCCCGTTGGAGACCTGATTTTTCCCCTAATGGAGGACTTGTACCATTTATAGAAAGAGATGTCAATCACCCCTTTGCTGAATATTCATCCTGCACTCACATGCTTTCCTTGTCACATAGGCTGTAATCCATGCCTAATTCCAATTAAACTAGAAGTTCCGTCTGTTTCATAGTGAACTTGTAAAACCCATATTACAAAGTCTTCCTTCAAATCTCTCAAATCATGTCAAATCAACGACTCTTAGATCACAATATGATCAAGAAATTACAAGAGAATGATGGTCTTTATTAACCTCACCTGATGGCTTTAAGAATAGAAGATAGCTACCATTGCCAGAAAAAAGAGACGCCGATCACTACGGTGTTCAAGACCTCAAGAACCCTAAACTCACAGGCATTGCGCAACCGACTGGGTCAGCCATTCCTTAATTACCAATTCCAAATAAATCTCACGGCAGCGCTATTTCACATATAACTTTAGTTCTCTGAAATTATCCTAGACCAACCAATCAAGGTCGAGACATATTCAAGAAACAATAAATACTGACGGCCTGTATTATATATCCTAACCGAAATGATTCAAAAACAGGTAATAATTGACATTACCAGAAAGAAAGAGATGCCGAATACGGCAGCGCTGTGCAATCAATTGGGTATAGAAGTATATGAATGCGCTCTCAGATCCACAAAAAAGCTGGCACAACTGCCTCTAACATCCACGGTATAGAACGCAATTCTGTGAGTTTGTTTCCTGCACAGCTCATTCAAATGCTTCTGTTTCATGATGGAGATGGGCAAACTCAAAGTCAAGTTCCAGTTCCAAAGAACCAACAAGAGAAATCCCAGCGATTACGACCAGATGACGTGAGGTGGAAATCGACAGACCAGTAGAAGAGCAAATCTTTTAGCTGACAGAGGAGCGCCCGAGTATAATGGCATCAAAATTGCCAAAAAATGCTGTCTGGTTCTTTGGATGCTGGCTGCACCAGAATCCCTTGAGTGAACAATTGCATGCAAGACATTCGCTTGATCTAGATTACACCATCTTTAAACGAAAATAAATGGTGGTCTCCTGTGCAGAAATGGTTTGACTTGAAACGCATAACCCTACCGCCAACAACAACACAACGAACTCTCCAAAAAAAACCAGAAACACACAAACACTTGCACACTCCAAAACGAAGTGTGTGACTCCACAAACGAAGTGTGCACGGTGGTGGAGAGAAGACTAAGAACCAGGTCTTCCAAACCCTGGTTGCATGCCACAAACTGATGGACGAAACAAACCAAAACCGGAGACAAAAAGAGGGCGAACCTGATGTGCAAGGCGGTGGACGCGTTGCCGAGGTCCGTCGAGGTGGCGATCCAGGTTACAGTTTTGTTGTAAAGTGGGATGTGAGATGTGAGGAGGAGTGTGGGACGAAGTAAAGAGGTGGCAGGGGAGGGCGTGGCGCAGTGGAGTGGAGTTGTGCGGGCGACAAGAGGACCAATGCTTCAACAAGAAGGTACGCTGCTTACAAGAAAGAAGACACAGAGCGATCACAAAAGTATTATACATGAAGTCTTCCCTTGCTCCTACCCCCTGGATCCTCAATTTCTCTAGCCTCACCAACAGGGCCATTACTATGGCCTCATTGTTGGGAGGTGGGAGATGGATGATGCCTGACTGTCCTCATAGCCTACAGCGGATCCAACAACTTGGCGGCGTCTAAGTGCTTGGGAGCCTTTGCAATTTGCAATGCGTGGGGGTGGCTAAGTGCTCCGGAGGCTTTACAAAACCTAACGGTTACAGATCTTGGTCGCCAGATGAAACATGGAGCATGTGTATGGAGTATGGATGGCATGGGACATGGGGAATGGGGTGTGCGGGAAGTCAATGTGTATGAGGCATGAGAGTTGGCCACTGGGCTTCGGAATTATGAGAAAGGGGTTCAGCTTGGGGCTTGGGTGATGGACAAGGGCTTGGGTATTAAATTAATTTTATTTTGTTTATGGATAAAATTCCTTTATAATGCCATGGTTACGTAATTCTCTTACAAAACTACACAAGTCATTATTTAAATCATGTTGATTGTGTAATAATTCAAATTTATCTAAATGAGTATGTATATGTAATTTTTTACTTTCATATTACTTCAAGTGCATTGTTAGAATTAGACTCAAGTCGATTCATAGGGAATCACACAACATTATACGGAAGCCACAAGAATAGAAAATTAAATTACAAAAACTTGCATGGCTGAGAAGAAGAAATAATTCAATAGTCAAGATTGGGTGGGACAACGATTTTGTGCAATAGAGATTGGTAAAAATATTTATTGTGCCTAAAGCAGCTTTTCGTACTACTAGATCAGTTCCAAAATTTTGATACACCATTCAACTATCTTTGGGATTTTAATGCAAGTAACTAACATGATTGACTAGGAGATTTAAGAAAAAAATTTCAAATTCTAATATCGTGGAAGATTTTCAATTTATAAGACGCCAAAGTTTTGGAAAACTTTTTTCGACCATATAAAAAGACAGAGATTTTTTTATTATTTTTATTATTTTATTATTTTATTTTTTCTTTATTTTTTACTTCATGAATAGAGATAGATCTTTGTTTTGACCGCATGGATTTTTATTCCAACAGAAAATGGTTTATCATAAAAAATAGAATGAGTGTCAAAAGAAACATGAACTTGTATTCCTTATGAAATTTTTTTCATAATGCTATGCCTTTTTTTTAAGTCTCAGTACTGGTGCACAAGTAAGTAACATCATGTACATCATTTTAGTGCACAACATTTATTGGTTGTTTCTATTGTTGTTTTTTTGCTGTTTAAATTGCTTATTAAGGGTATCGAAGTAGTTTTTTTAATTGCTTTTTAAGCAAATGGTTATTGAAGTAGTTTGATATTGCTAAAAGGTCGAGGGAAAATAATGTCAAGATGCATCTAGATGAAAATGAATATGTTAGTAGCATTAGTGAACAATATATCTTGTTCGAGCTCATGTTATTTCTTTAGAAGCCGGAAGAAATGGGCTGTAATATCATTTTAATGTGTGATTTGCCAAAACCATTAACACGGGGGGGTCACTTCGTGTATATTTGGGGACCCACGTGCGGCGGTAAGGTATTTTTTGGGGGCCTATTTACCTCCTTAAAAGCATTTTAAAGACCCCAATTATTACATAAAGCAAAAAAATTGCCTATATTATCATACCTATCATTACTTATAATATGTACGTCACGGGAATATATTAGAGGCTATTTTCTTTGTAAGAAAAAAAACTAACTTAAAAAATAATGAGAGTACAAGTGAGTAACAAATACCTTATGGAAAAAAGGTTAAGTTAAAACAATGCATGAATACAAATACATGGCAAATACATGCATGAATAACAAGACATTAGGGTTGAAGAAGTTTTGAAGAGATTGTAGGCAAAGTATGTGCATTTATCAAGTATGAACATAAATATATGCCTAATTTTTTTTTTTTTTAAAAATTAAAAAAAATTACATTATTTTTTTTAGGATCCCATTCTTTTACCCCTAAATTATATCTACCTAAAATTTAAGAGACCATATTTTCCGGTTCCCTATATTACTTATAAAGGACATATCACTTTTAACGTCCGCTAATTTATATATACATTTCTTATAAATTTTACCCATAATTATTTAAATGTACCCTATGTTCTGCCGTACGTAGGTTATTAAAAAACGGGAAGTCACCCCCCCGTGACCATTAATGTACTGCAAAGTCATATCTTACAAGAGATTGTATGTAGAACTGATTGGTGCTGCAGTGTTGAAAGTGAAATTAAATAAGATTGATTTTATATATAGAGTGAAGGTAAATCCCTTCAAAAGTTCAAATGGAGGTATTTCGCTATCCATGCTCTTCAACTGACTGTATCAGATGGCTCATATCAATATTTCTCTAACCTTATTCTTAAATTTTCTATTCCAATGACTAATCCTATAATTAAATCGACTAAATGCACTATAGTGCATGACACTATATAATATAGTGTCAGTCATATATTTCATGGCTAAAGAATTTGAAGCTCACGCACGTAAATTCAATAATGCTAATTTACCTACTTTGTCATCTTAAAGATCCGTTTGAAAGTGATGCTTTCCTGGAGTAAAATACAAGTAAAGGGATCAGTTCATGCCATTGCTGAAGGAGACTATAACAGAAGAAGATAAAGTTGTGTTAAGAGCTCACCTATATTTCCCGAATCAACGTCCCCAAAGAAGTCAGCGTGCACAGGAGAAGGAGATGAGTCACTTTGGGAAATTGTGTGGACATCCTCTGAGTTCTTCAAATTTTGGGTCAAGTGGATCTTCAAACAAACAATGTTCGGACGTTATAGAATGATTATCCATAGTCAAGGTCTCTCTAATCTTGAATATTAGAAATAATTGTGAAGATTTTCATATTATATTTAGTGTCGAAAACGAGTTTTAAAGCTGAGTGTAAGAATCACAAATTCTCGAATTCAACATTTATGGCAAAGCCAAGTATCACAAATCTTATTTAGTTCTAATCAGTGTTGGATTTAGAAGAAGATTGTATACCCAAGTGAAAAGGACATAACACAATTATTAAATATAGTTCATATTTCTCACCTGTACTAACCCTTCTGTTCTTTGCAAGGAGAACTTGGTTTCCGGTATACCAGAAGAGCTTGGAACCATGGTATGCAAAGCGTGATCTACTCTGGATAGGGTTTTATTCACCATGCATGCCTGCGTCCTAGTTAAATGAATGAATTCTGGTACAACATCTGGAACTTCTCGAACCTGGATGAAAAGAAAGAGCAATAGAAGGTAAGAGTCCTTTTCTTCAAAAAAATATTGGTACCTCAAATTATGCCTGTAATGAAATTTACAATTGTGTATATGAATAATATTCTATTGTGGAGTATTTTTAAGTTCAATGTCCATTGTCGGTTCCTAGAGGGGAGACGGATATTTGAATATTTCCATTACCTACATCCTTGTATAAATCTCTATATGGGTCAGCTGCCCAAAAAAATATCATAGTGAGACACATACTTAACGTGAATTGTCCTTCTATAAAGGAGAGAAATTGTAAAAGGATCAATGATGCTAGTAAAAACATGAACTCCTACACCAAAATTATCAAAACTGAGGACGGGAATTATAATAGGGAAAAATTTATTGATCTTTATCTTATCAAAATAGGCAACTAGACTATTGAGACCTAAAGATATCTATCTAAGGAAAATATCAAATTCCCGCCCAAAACTAGGTCACTGATCTGACGCTGGGGCAGAAACGTTGACTGCAAAATCCACCTCGTTGGGTGCGATAGAACCCTCTATCCTGGGAGGTACCTGTTTAAAAGAAACAGGTATAAGCAACAAGCTGACAGAGAAGGAGTACACCTATGTCTCGTGTCTACTATCAAACTGAGAAAGTAGCAGGGGATCTGGGGTACATAGGACCATCTCGACAGGACGTCTAGAGATGAAACTCACCAGGGGTGCGTTAGGTGCTGGGCATGACTGTGGAGTTGGAGCTGCGGTAACAACCGTTACGTTAACTAGAGATGGAGTAACAACTGGAACGTCAACTGGAGATGCAGCATTTGACACACCAGACAGAATCTCAGATCGACCACCAGGTCGTGAAGATGGCAGAGGTACTGGAAGCTGCACTCGGCCCGCCTCGATATCTGCATAAATTGACTTCAGCAAATCGCCCTTGGCAGCGCTAAACTTCCTGTTTACAGCATCCGTCAACTCCACATCCCACTCTGCTCTTCTCTTCCTCAACCACTGGTCCTCTAGAAACTCAGTTTTTACATCTCTCAACATCTCGTGTTCTAAAGGAGGCGCCTCCAAGGAAGGGGAGGGATCCATGCCTCGTGGACCTGAGGAGGTTGGTAAAGAAGAGGTTGGATTGACACCCGTATACTCCTCTGGCTCGGGCTTGGTCGGTCTAGGAATTACAGTGACATGGGCTGCACCATTCCTAGTAACCGCTCCCGCACCCGCTGGTGGGACAAAACAATTGTATGTTTTCAGTAATCGACCACGGACCATATCATCGTCATCATCATCAGAGGAGTCTCGCAGGACAATTCGGTCTTTGGCTGGCCGCGAGAACTTCTTCTCAAAAAGCTCATTGTCCTCCACTAACTTCAAGTCTTTTTCGTGCTTCTCCTTTGCAATAAATTCTTTTTGACGTTTCCAAGCCTCTTCTGCCTCTCGGACCGTTGCTCTTGCAATTTCCAAATTTTCATCCACAGGAACTGAATTCCGGGGAGCTGGTGTGCCAACCTCTATGATAGGGGATTCTATTTCTACCAAGCCAGGTCCCAATGGTCTCTTCTTAGAGAGGGCTCCCTGCTCCACTGCAGGCGGCAATGTGACCTCTAGTACCACCCGCTGATCCAGTTCTGAAGCCTCGGAGTTACATAAGCCCTTAGTGGCTTGCCCGTCATGGTCTCCCATCACGTTTGTCACAGTCGTGTCTATCACCTTCTCATTCTCGTTAATTTGGCGCAAAGGCGTTTCCTCCGGCAAACGCGTAACCTGTTCTGCTGTATCAAGCAAAGGTGCCTCGTGCAAATCTCCCTCCTCTGGTACGCGTTGCGCTTGCTTCTCTTCTACCCGCGGAGCTTCGTCCTCTACTGCCACACGGAGAGCTTCCTTTTCCACTGCCACTCGCACAGAGTCTTCCACCTCCATTGGACAGGCATGCTTTGCTGCATCTCTCTTATTAGAGAGTTCAACCTGCTCCACTGTGGGTTTCTTTCTAGAAAATTGAACCTCCTCCACTCCTGGTCTCTTCTTAGAGAGGCGAATTTCCTCCGCATTCTCTTGGGCAGCTACCTTCGGCTGTTCCGCCGCCTTCTTCATCGTCACCCTCTTAGCATTCTCTTTAGAAGCTCGGGCACCCTGCTGTACTGCGTCTTTGTCAGCCTTCTTCTGATCTCGAGAACTCTTTCCTTTCTCCCCCAACGGAGCGTTCTTTTTCACTTCCAATGCCGCCATTTTCTTTTCATTCTCGGTTACTACCTTTTGCTTTTCTTTTACAGCTATCTCCTTCTCCATGGCAAGCAGACTCCTCTCTAATTCCTTTCTTGTCGCAGCCTTCTTTGTTGCGTGTGATGCCAGTTCCCTGTCTCGTGTGGCGCGGATTTTCTCTCCCACTCTCTGAGTCGCTGCCTCGACTCCAGCGCAAGAAGAATCACCAGGACGGAACCCAACAAGTTCAGTGTCATAACAGTCGTCACCATCCTCGCCTTGAGCACTATCATCAGTAGAAACTGTCAAGTGAGAGGTCCCGGCAGTTTCAGGTGCAGATGGAGAAACGTCGTCAATATTTAACGACTGCGCATTCTGAATTCGAATGTTACGGTTTTTCTGCTCCAAGCGGCGGGCTCTTTCAGCCTGAAGAGTTGGCAGTACTTCGTCCCTGTCTTTCTCAGCAACCGATGGTAACGCTGACTTGGTCTTCAACTGAAAACCTGATTCCTCACCTTCTGAAACATCCACCTCTCCGGTGCAGGGTACCAGGGGGAGAGCACAATAAAGTGGACCACAAAGTGCAAAATGTGACCACCAACAAGTGAATATGAAGTGTGCTGTTTTTTAAGGCTCAAAGCTGATTTTGAGCATTTTGGTGTAGTTTTTGAGCATTTTAGTCACTTTTTAGGGTGTCATAAGGTATCTTTTATACATCTTCATAAAAAGAACATCTTCAATTGAAACTTAATTTGACCACTAGTTCTAATTCATGAAAATGAACTTTTCCAAAGTCTTAATTTCTTCATTTGGAGCCATCTATTGTCTTTAGAGGATGTTTTTTTCAATTTGAAAAACAATGTTCGGTGAAAAAAAACGCCCCAAAAGTTTCGTCGAAAACACTGTCCTGAAAACGTCGGAACGACACTTTTAGTCCATCCGAGGTTCCAAAGTACTGAAACAGGTACATTTATATAACCCTATTTCAAAAGCGGGGTGCCTAGCGAAATTAAAAGTGATATCGGACAAAACCCTAAACCGTTCTGTTCACTTTTCGAAACGAGTCAGTTCACTTTGTCCGAGTTCGACATCTCCGTTTTCCATGTTAAACTCCATGTCTTCTCCCGCCACTTTGGGACGTTGAAGTCCATCAAGTCTATTTTCGGTATTCCAAACTTAATCTTGCATCGACATAGCGTAGATCCCACTTTCCCTAGTGTTTACGGAAGGGGCTGAAATTGGTGAAAAGATAAGCACTTTTTTGGTCCACTTTATTGTGCTTCCCCCCACCAGACTTGCGGTATCAGGCCTCACGGACTGACCTGAGAGACCGATGACTGGAGAGTCAACAACGTCCTTGAATAAGTCATTCATCAAGGAACCAACCGAGAGGGCATCATCGGAGCAACCTGATCCCATAATATCATTATCCTCCGAGGCGGAATCGATGTTCACGATATCATCATCGTGAATCCCGGGAGAAGGCAACTCAACGCTGAAGTTTGTAGTATCATCTACAACGTCACGTGCAAAGCCTGAAGGGTTTGACTCAGCCTGGGGCGATTCTTGTCTTGATGGGCCAGCACCGCAACTAGACTGTGATTGTCGCACGTCAACAGTCTCGTCATCATCGTCGTCATAAAATCCTCCGATTGTGATGTCCCAATTGAAGCGATAGTTCACCAAAACCTGAATGCCGAGTCCAGGTTCGTAGGTAATCACCTTGTCGCCTTTCATATCCTTAGGATTGGGTAAGTAATACGTTCTCCAGTTAGACGGAGCCTCTGATACTGCCTTGAAGAGCAGCTTCTCTGTGCCGACGCGCAAGAACTCAAAGGAAATGCTGTTTCGCTTCATCATCTGTAATGAGGCGTAAGTCAAATTTGGAACGAAATTCAAAAACTCCAATCACGACGTGGGCTATGATTCTAACTAGTGGGCAAACACTGTTTCCCAAAGTAGGGTCAGTTTACAAACTCGAGTTTGTAACTGAAGATGTCAAGTTTTCAATATTTAATTCAGACATTCCATTCACGACGATAGCTTAGCATTCTAACAAGTAAGGAGGCTCTGTTTCTCTTTATTGACGGTGTACATAATTAAGTTCATTTAACTAAACATGTCAAATTTGCAATGTTCCCTTTAGACATTCCATTCACGACGGTAGATTTGCTTTCTGTCAACCAATGGTTTAAAAATTAAAATCAGCAAATGCATTGGAAAAACCGCACTCAAATGTAAGTAGAGGGTTGTATTTGACTTACTCGGCATGCCCTAAGGGCTTTAGATCCAGCAAATCCCAGGAAGATGTTTGTGTTCTCAGTTGAATGATATCGAATGAATCGGATATAGGTCTCCATTCGAAGTTCGTCAAGGAAGACTGTGTCTTTGTGCTCCGCCCGGTAAAACTCTTGATGTTTGAATTGTTTTCCAAGGACTTCCTCCGCCTCATAATCATCGGAAAGATATCCAGTTGTGTAGTTGTTAAACGTTGTTGGAGTTTCGAGGTATGTTATCTCAATGTCCTTGGACTTTGCTTTGGGAGTGGGTTCGCCACTAGCAGATGTGTATTGGACATGCTTGCAACGATGGTTTGGGAAGAAGTGACTTCGCAAAATGTTCACCACATTCCGCCTCTCCTTCCTGGCAATGATCATCCACGCTTTTGTTGTTGCAAACCCAAACTTCATGGCCCGCACCTGCATGAGCTGAATAATTTTGTTCCAGCTTGTGGTTTCCTCGGCATCCTTCGAGACAAGAGGGAAATGACGTAGATCAATGATGCCTGCCCTGAGCTTCTTTGGATTAAACTTCTTCTGCACTTCTGGAACCACCTTTCCGCTCACACCAAATGCACCTGTTTGGAGTTGAAACCTTCCCTCGCTTGGTTTCCAAGGGACAAAAACAGACTAATTTCCTTCTGCAACTTCGTCCGCCCTGAGACCATTGGTGAGAGCTTGATCAATAGCAATGCGACAATGGTAGGGAGGATACTCTGGACTTGTCCGATTAGCAGACATGCAATTGGTGATGTAGTTTTCAGCTCCCTCAGAGAAGTAAATTGCTTGCATAATTGTCGAGGAGAAAAACTTCTCTTGTTTCCACCTCTTCCACATCGGCAAATTTATCTCCTTATTATCTGTGAAGAACATATTCTCCTCTGATTTCTTGATGTACGCGATGCGGTCGCCAATAGCTCTGACGATTACATCCTTCCACTTTCTTCGCTCGCACCATTTATCAAGGGAAAGTGCACGGTGCCACTTCTTAGGTGATTTCCCAAGAAAGATGCGTGGAGGATTACTTAGGATATGATCTGCAGCCTGTCCAATGTTTTGCATACTAACAGCGGCTAGGCCTCGAAGTAATGTCGCAGTTATGTTGCCCAGACTCATCAGCTCAGCAGCGTTTGGGGACTTTCTCATCTCCTCTCCTGTGTCCAAATCGATCAAGTCCCCTGCCTCGTACTTTGTGAAAACAGATTCCCATTTCTCCCAAATATCGTCCGGAGACATGATAATTTGTCGTTCCCCTCTCTGCTCCCAATTAATCCGGATAGGCTTATCAGGTTGCTCCTGTTTCACAGTCGCGCTAAGGGACTGGCAAGCTCGCATACGAAACGCCTGCAAACACGGAATGATGCTCAATCAGTCTAAGGTCCCAAGCAACGGATACAAATTCAAGTTAGTATACACAAACACCCATAACAACGCCATTTAGAATTCCCACTCGTAAAACAAATTGCACAATGTGCTAGAAAGTCGTTTGCAACTCGAAGACGGAGGCCAGATCCCTCAAAATTCCGCGGGGGTTATTGCTGTTCACAAGTGTCTATACCCATTGTTCATTAACTACGATTGAGACAAGCAGACGTAGAGTGGAGAGGTCATATTGATTGACGACCACAGCGATCTGAAACGAATGGAACAAAAAGCTCTATCAGTGCCGCAAGGTCACAGCAACAGCTCAACTCTGGAGTGTGATTAACGTCGAGCTCTCTGTCAATCTCTCTCCATAACGATTTGCCGTCTTTCAAGGATGTACCTGCATTGGCCTCGACAGGAAAACTACTCGTAAATGGCTTCAACAGACTCCCTAGACATTCTCGGTTGAGGTCGTAGTCATGGATCGGAACCCTGTGCGTGAACAATTTCAAAACAGTGTTTCGCAATAGGCAGTCAGGTAAGGCCTCCGCACGTCCCACGAAATTTGAACCACCTACACTCACTACCAACGTGCCCAGTAGAAAGTATTTTCACCAACTAACATCGGAAAATCTTTGCAACATAGGCTTACATCTGTTACGGAGTTTTTTATGTCGAAACAAGAAATACTACGATCAGATTTAAGAATCAAAGAGTATTTAGACATGAGACTTTCAAACCCAGGTGGCACATATCAGTTCGACCACTAGTAAACCCCCCATGAATCAACTTCAGCACCATCATACAGCAATACCTATCGGCGGCAACTCTGCGTTTGGTATTTCCATGATACTACTCTTCAACGAAAAACCTGCCAGACTGGGAAGTAAGACCTCTAAGACACGTTAGCTTTTCGAATTCAATTTAGACGAACGTACAGATTCTGATCTATATGTCTCTTCCGTTCAGAAGGTTGATTAATCACTTCGGCCGACTTCTCAGATTCCACATCGTTCTGAGCTACTAATTTGGCAAGAAATAAAAAGACGTCGACACAATGAGCGCAAAGCCCAAGGTAGTACAAGTTTCTCTGAGCAATTGACTCTGATTGCACTTGAGTATGTCA
This sequence comes from Ceratodon purpureus, assembly GCA_014871385.1. Classification (NCBI taxonomy): domain Eukaryota; kingdom Viridiplantae; phylum Streptophyta; class Bryopsida; order Pseudoditrichales; family Ditrichaceae; genus Ceratodon; species Ceratodon purpureus. The sequence continues at coordinate 2,200,201 of CM026427.1, read as the reverse complement.
CCTTGCCTGCTTTATGTTCATTGTACCACCAAAGTCTCAAATAGAGTAACAGACATCAAAAGGAGGAATTGTATGAGACTTGACACGATATGAACTACTAATCATACGCTTTGTAAAGTGTAAGGAACATCAGAAGAAGTTGCTTGTTATGAATCTGAGCAACCCAAAGGGCGAAAGTACTAGTGTAACTTACACTCATGAGCACATTATTGTATTGTGATTTGAAATCACTCAAGCGTAAGTATTAAAACTACGAAACATCTGACCCTACAATTTGATCTGCAAGGAAGTGTTCTTACATATTCAAACACAGAATAGCCTGATAAATAATTCCATTGTTTTATGAATAGTCCTTAATAAGCTAGAAAACCCAGACGACCAGTACACCATGGATCATTGATCACTGACTACGGAGCTTTGTTTACCGCCGAAGCAACTACACTGGGTACTGCATTGTACTATGCCTACAATGGTCTGGTCAAAGAATACTAATTCATGGATCAGAATGGAAAAGCTTTTCATGGTACAATTTTTATTTGTTAGTACGAATCCAAATCAAATACTAATCACTCGTTCAGGATCAAAAGCATGAGTTGCAGACACAAGGTTGGATGCAACTTACAAACTTGAGTTAGTAACCAATAAGAGGACATACAGTATGGTAGACTTCTGGCTTTAAATTTGTAAGAAATTGTGCATATGGATAGCTCTGCATATTAAGTTACATTTATTACCGCACCTCTAAATGACTTATCAATTCAGTTTGAGGCTGCAAAAAGTTGACTATGTACAAGCATTCTCATTCTGATATAAGAGAAAATAGAAAATTCCGGGTCAAATCATGTTACCTCATATCTTTGCTTCAGTTTAGGGTCGGCTGCTTCAATGGCTTGTGGGTCCTTTTTCCGTCGCGTGGATGCATTTTTTCTCACTAGGGGTGGCTTCCCAGCGCTTTCCCAAAGTACACGGCAATGAAGGATAGCTCGCAGAAGAGACGTCAAGTGCTTGGTCTCGTTGTGACCCTCATTACAACTTGGCGGCGTCTAAGTGCTTGGGAGCCTTTGCAATTTGCAATGCGTGGGGGTGGCTAAGTGCTCCGGAGGCTTTACAAAACCTAACGGTTACAGATCTTGGTCGCCAGATGAAACATGGAGCATGTGTATGGAGTATGGATGGCATGGGACATGGGGAATGGGGTGTGCGGGAAGTCAATGTGTATGAGGCATGAGAGTTGGCCACTGGGCTTCGGAATTATGAGAAAGGGGTTCAGCTTGGGGCTTGGGTGATGGACAAGGGCTTGGGTATTAAATTAATTTTATTTTGTTTATGGATAAAATTCCTTTATAATGCCATGGTTACGTAATTCTCTTACAAAACTACACAAGTCATTATTTAAATCATGTTGATTGTGTAATAATTCAAATTTATCTAAATGAGTATGTATATGTAATTTTTTACTTTCATATTACTTCAAGTGCATTGTTAGAATTAGACTCAAGTCGATTCATAGGGAATCACACAACATTATACGGAAGCCACAAGAATAGAAAATTAAATTACAAAAACTTGCATGGCTGAGAAGAAGAAATAATTCAATAGTCAAGATTGGGTGGGACAACGATTTTGTGCAATAGAGATTGGTAAAAATATTTATTGTGCCTAAAGCAGCTTTTCGTACTACTAGATCAGTTCCAAAATTTTGATACACCATTCAACTATCTTTGGGATTTTAATGCAAGTAACTAACATGATTGACTAGGAGATTTAAGAAAAAAATTTCAAATTCTAATATCGTGGAAGATTTTCAATTTATAAGACGCCAAAGTTTTGGAAAACTTTTTTCGACCATATAAAAAGACAGAGATTTTTTTATTATTTTTATTATTTTATTATTTTATTTTTTCTTTATTTTTTACTTCATGAATAGAGATAGATCTTTGTTTTGACCGCATGGATTTTTATTCCAACAGAAAATGGTTTATCATAAAAAATAGAATGAGTGTCAAAAGAAACATGAACTTGTATTCCTTATGAAATTTTTTTCATAATGCTATGCCTTTTTTTTAAGTCTCAGTACTGGTGCACAAGTAAGTAACATCATGTACATCATTTTAGTGCACAACATTTATTGGTTGTTTCTATTGTTGTTTTTTTGCTGTTTAAATTGCTTATTAAGGGTATCGAAGTAGTTTTTTTAATTGCTTTTTAAGCAAATGGTTATTGAAGTAGTTTGATATTGCTAAAAGGTCGAGGGAAAATAATGTCAAGATGCATCTAGATGAAAATGAATATGTTAGTAGCATTAGTGAACAATATATCTTGTTCGAGCTCATGTTATTTCTTTAGAAGCCGGAAGAAATGGGCTGTAATATCATTTTAATGTGTGATTTGCCAAAACCATTAACACGGGGGGGTCACTTCGTGTATATTTGGGGACCCACGTGCGGCGGTAAGGTATTTTTTGGGGGCCTATTTACCTCCTTAAAAGCATTTTAAAGACCCCAATTATTACATAAAGCAAAAAAATTGCCTATATTATCATACCTATCATTACTTATAATATGTACGTCACGGGAATATATTAGAGGCTATTTTCTTTGTAAGAAAAAAAACTAACTTAAAAAATAATGAGAGTACAAGTGAGTAACAAATACCTTATGGAAAAAAGGTTAAGTTAAAACAATGCATGAATACAAATACATGGCAAATACATGCATGAATAACAAGACATTAGGGTTGAAGAAGTTTTGAAGAGATTGTAGGCAAAGTATGTGCATTTATCAAGTATGAACATAAATATATGCCTAATTTTTTTTTTTTTTAAAAATTAAAAAAAATTACATTATTTTTTTTAGGATCCCATTCTTTTACCCCTAAATTATATCTACCTAAAATTTAAGAGACCATATTTTCCGGTTCCCTATATTACTTATAAAGGACATATCACTTTTAACGTCCGCTAATTTATATATACATTTCTTATAAATTTTACCCATAATTATTTAAATGTACCCTATGTTCTGCCGTACGTAGGTTATTAAAAAACGGGAAGTCACCCCCCCGTGACCATTAATGTACTGCAAAGTCATATCTTACAAGAGATTGTATGTAGAACTGATTGGTGCTGCAGTGTTGAAAGTGAAATTAAATAAGATTGATTTTATATATAGAGTGAAGGTAAATCCCTTCAAAAGTTCAAATGGAGGTATTTCGCTATCCATGCTCTTCAACTGACTGTATCAGATGGCTCATATCAATATTTCTCTAACCTTATTCTTAAATTTTCTATTCCAATGACTAATCCTATAATTAAATCGACTAAATGCACTATAGTGCATGACACTATATAATATAGTGTCAGTCATATATTTCATGGCTAAAGAATTTGAAGCTCACGCACGTAAATTCAATAATGCTAATTTACCTACTTTGTCATCTTAAAGATCCGTTTGAAAGTGATGCTTTCCTGGAGTAAAATACAAGTAAAGGGATCAGTTCATGCCATTGCTGAAGGAGACTATAACAGAAGAAGATAAAGTTGTGTTAAGAGCTCACCTATATTTCCCGAATCAACGTCCCCAAAGAAGTCAGCGTGCACAGGAGAAGGAGATGAGTCACTTTGGGAAATTGTGTGGACATCCTCTGAGTTCTTCAAATTTTGGGTCAAGTGGATCTTCAAACAAACAATGTTCGGACGTTATAGAATGATTATCCATAGTCAAGGTCTCTCTAATCTTGAATATTAGAAATAATTGTGAAGATTTTCATATTATATTTAGTGTCGAAAACGAGTTTTAAAGCTGAGTGTAAGAATCACAAATTCTCGAATTCAACATTTATGGCAAAGCCAAGTATCACAAATCTTATTTAGTTCTAATCAGTGTTGGATTTAGAAGAAGATTGTATACCCAAGTGAAAAGGACATAACACAATTATTAAATATAGTTCATATTTCTCACCTGTACTAACCCTTCTGTTCTTTGCAAGGAGAACTTGGTTTCCGGTATACCAGAAGAGCTTGGAACCATGGTATGCAAAGCGTGATCTACTCTGGATAGGGTTTTATTCACCATGCATGCCTGCGTCCTAGTTAAATGAATGAATTCTGGTACAACATCTGGAACTTCTCGAACCTGGATGAAAAGAAAGAGCAATAGAAGGTAAGAGTCCTTTTCTTCAAAAAAATATTGGTACCTCAAATTATGCCTGTAATGAAATTTACAATTGTGTATATGAATAATATTCTATTGTGGAGTATTTTTAAGTTCAATGTCCATTGTCGGTTCCTAGAGGGGAGACGGATATTTGAATATTTCCATTACCTACATCCTTGTATAAATCTCTATATGGGTCAGCTGCCCAAAAAAATATCATAGTGAGACACATACTTAACGTGAATTGTCCTTCTATAAAGGAGAGAAATTGTAAAAGGATCAATGATGCTAGTAAAAACATGAACTCCTACACCAAAATTATCAAAACTGAGGACGGGAATTATAATAGGGAAAAATTTATTGATCTTTATCTTATCAAAATAGGCAACTAGACTATTGAGACCTAAAGATATCTATCTAAGGAAAATATCAAATTCCCGCCCAAAACTAGGTCACTGATCTGACGCTGGGGCAGAAACGTTGACTGCAAAATCCACCTCGTTGGGTGCGATAGAACCCTCTATCCTGGGAGGTACCTGTTTAAAAGAAACAGGTATAAGCAACAAGCTGACAGAGAAGGAGTACACCTATGTCTCGTGTCTACTATCAAACTGAGAAAGTAGCAGGGGATCTGGGGTACATAGGACCATCTCGACAGGACGTCTAGAGATGAAACTCACCGGGGGTGCGTTAGGTGCTGGGCATGACTGTGGAGTTGGAGCTGCGGTAACAACCGTTACGTTAACTAGAGATGGAGTAACAACTGGAACGTCAATTGGAGATGCAGCATTTGACACACCAGACAGAATCTCAGATCGACCACCAGGTCGTGAAGATGGCAGAGGTACTGGAAGCTGCACTCGGCCCGCCTCGATATCTGCATAAATTGACTTCAGCAAATCGCCCTTGGCAGCGCTAAACTTCCTGTTTACAGCATCCGTCAACTCCACATCCCACTCTGCTCTTCTCTTCCTCAACCACTGGTCCTCTAGAAACTCAGTTTTTACATCTCTCAACATCTCGTGTTCTAAAGGAGGCGCCTCCAAGGAAGGGGAGGGATCCATGCCTCGTGGACCTGAGGAGGTTGGTAAAGAAGAGGTTGGATTGACACCCGTATACTCCTCTGGCTCGGGCTTGGTCGGTCTAGGAATTACAGTGACATGGGCTGCACCATTCCTAGTAACCGCTCCCGCACCCGCTGGTGGGACAAAACAATTGTATGTTTTCAGTAATCGACCACGGACCATATCATCGTCATCATCATCAGAGGAGTCTCGCAGGACAATTCGGTCTTTGGCTGGCCGCGAGAACTTCTTCTCAAAAAGCTCATTGTCCTCCACTAACTTCAAGTCTTTTTCGTGCTTCTCCTTTGCAATAAATTCTTTTTGACGTTTCCAAGCCTCTTCTGCCTCTCGGACCGTTGCTCTTGCAATTTCCAAATTTTCATCCACAGGAACTGAATTCCGGGGAGCTGGTGTGCCAACCTCTATGATAGGGGATTCTATTTCTACCAAGCCAGGTCCCAATGGTCTCTTCTTAGAGAGGGCTCCCTGCTCCACTGCAGGCGGCAATGTGACCTCTAGTACCACCCGCTGATCCAGTTCTGAAGCCTCGGAGTTACATAAGCCCTTAGTGGCTTGCCCGTCATGGTCTCCCATCACGTTTGTCACAGTCGTGTCTATCACCTTCTCATTCTCGTTAATTTGGCGCAAAGGCGTTTCCTCCGGCAAACGCGTAACCTGTTCTGCTGTATCAAGCAAAGGTGCCTCGTGCAAATCTCCCTCCTCTGGTACGCGTTGCGCTTGCTTCTCTTCTACCCGCGGAGCTTCGTCCTCTACTGCCACACGGAGAGCTTCCTTTTCCACTGCCACTCGCACAGAGTCTTCCACCTCCATTGGACAGGCATGCTTTGCTGCATCTCTCTTATTAGAGAGTTCAACCTGCTCCACTGTGGGTTTCTTTCTAGAAAATTGAACCTCCTCCACTCCTGGTCTCTTCTTAGAGAGGCGAATTTCCTCCGCATTCTCTTGGGCAGCTACCTTCGGCTGTTCCGCCGCCTTCTTCATCGTCACCCTCTTAGCATTCTCTTTAGAAGCTCGGGCACCCTGCTGTACTGCGTCTTTGTCAGCCTTCTTCTGATCTCGAGAACTCTTTCCTTTCTCCCCCAACGGAGCGTTCTTTTTCACTTCCAATGCCGCCATTTTCTTTTCATTCTCGGTTACTACCTTTTGCTTTTCTTTTACAGCTATCTCCTTCTCCATGGCAAGCAGACTCCTCTCTAATTCCTTTCTTGTCGCAGCCTTCTTTGTTGCGTGTGATGCCAGTTCCCTGTCTCGTGTGGCGCGGATTTTCTCTCCCACTCTCTGAGTCGCTGCCTCGACTCCAGCGCAAGAAGAATCACCAGGACGGAACCCAACAAGTTCAGTGTCATAACAGTCGTCACCATCCTCGCCTTGAGCACTATCATCAGTAGAAACTGTCAAGTGAGAGGTCCCGGCAGTTTCAGGTGCAGATGGAGAAACGTCGTCAATATTTAACGACTGCGCATTCTGAATTCGAATGTTACGGTTTTTCTGCTCCAAGCGGCGGGCTCTTTCAGCCTGAAGAGTTGGCAGTACTTCGTCCCTGTCTTTCTCAGCAACCGATGGTAACGCTGACTTGGTCTTCAACTGAAAACCTGATTCCTCACCTTCTGAAACATCCACCTCTCCGGTGCAGGGTAGGTCAGACTTGCGGTATCAGGCCTCACGGACTGACCTGAGAGACCGATGACTGGAGAGTCAACAACGTCCTTGAATAAGTCATTCATCAAGGAACCAACCGAGAGGGCATCATCGGAGCAACCTGATCCCATAATATCATTATCCTCCGAGGCGGAATCGATGTTCACGATATCATCATCGTGAATCCCGGGAGAAGGCAACTCAACGCTGAAGTTTGTAGTATCATCTACAACGTCACGTGCAAAGCCTGAAGGGTTTGACTCAGCCTGGGGCGATTCTTGTCTTGATGGGCCAGCACCGCAACTAGACTGTGATTGTCGCACGTCAACAGTCTCGTCATCATCGTCGTCATAAAATCCTCCGATTGTGATGTCCCAATTGAAGCGATAGTTCACCAAAACCTGAATGCCGAGTCCAGGTTCGTAGGTAATCACCTTGTCGCCTTTCATATCCTTAGGATTGGGTAAGTAATACGTTCTCCAGTTAGACGGAGCCTCTGATACTGCCTTGAAGAGCAGCTTCTCTGTGCCGACGCGCAAGAACTCAAAGGAAATGCTGTTTCGCTTCATCATCTGTAATGAGGCGTAAGTCAAATTTGGAACGAAATTCAAAAACTCCAATCACGACGTGGGCTATGATTCTAACTAGTGGGCAAACACTGTTTCCCAAAGTAGGGTCAGTTTACAAACTCGAGTTTGTAACTGAAGATGTCAAGTTTTCAATATTTAATTCAGACATTCCATTCACGACGATAGCTTAGCATTCTAACAAGTAAGGAGGCTCTGTTTCTCTTTATTGACGGTGTACATAATTAAGTTCATTTAACTAAACATGTCAAATTTGCAATGTTCCCTTTAGACATTCCATTCACGACGGTAGATTTGCTTTCTGTCAACCAATGGTTTAAAAATTAAAATCAGCAAATGCATTGGAAAAACCGCACTCAAATGTAAGTAGAGGGTTGTATTTGACTTACTCGGCATGCCCTAAGGGCTTTAGATCCAGCAAATCCCAGGAAGATGTTTGTGTTCTCAGTTGAATGATATCGAATGAATCGGATATAGGTCTCCATTCGAAGTTCGTCAAGGAAGACTGTGTCTTTGTGCTCCGCCCGGTAAAACTCTTGATGTTTGAATTGTTTTCCAAGGACTTCCTCCGCCTCATAATCATCGGAAAGATATCCAGTTGTGTAGTTGTTAAACGTTGTTGGAGTTTCGAGGTATGTTATCTCAATGTCCTTGGACTTTGCTTTGGGAGTGGGTTCGCCACTAGCAGATGTGTATTGGACATGCTTGCAACGATGGTTTGGGAAGAAGTGACTTCGCAAAATGTTCACCACATTCCGCCTCTCCTTCCTGGCAATGATCATCCACGCTTTTGTTGTTGCAAACCCAAACTTCATGGCCCGCACCTGCATGAGCTGAATAATTTTGTTCCAGCTTGTGGTTTCCTCGGCATCCTTCGAGACAAGAGGGAAATGACGTAGATCAATGATGCCTGCCCTGAGCTTCTTTGGATTAAACTTCTTCTGCACTTCTGGAACCACCTTTCCGCTCACACCAAATGCACCTGTTTGGAGTTGAAACCTTCCCTCGCTTGGTTTCCAAGGGACAAAAACAGACTAATTTCCTTCTGCAACTTCGTCCGCCCTGAGACCATTGGTGAGAGCTTGATCAATAGCAATGCGACAATGGTAGGGAGGATACTCTGGACTTGTCCGATTAGCAGACATGCAATTGGTGATGTAGTTTTCAGCTCCCTCAGAGAAGTAAATTGCTTGCATAATTGTCGAGGAGAAAAACTTCTCTTGTTTCCACCTCTTCCACATCGGCAAATTTATCTCCTTATTATCTGTGAAGAACATATTCTCCTCTGATTTCTTGATGTACGCGATGCGGTCGCCAATAGCTCTGACGATTACATCCTTCCACTTTCTTCGCTCGCACCATTTATCAAGGGAAAGTGCACGGTGCCACTTCTTAGGTGATTTCCCAAGAAAGATGCGTGGAGGATTACTTAGGATATGATCTGCAGCCTGTCCAATGTTTTGCATACTAACAGCGGCTAGGCCTCGAAGTAATGTCGCAGTTATGTTGCCCAGACTCATCAGCTCAGCAGCGTTTGGGGACTTTCTCATCTCCTCTCCTGTGTCCAAATCGATCAAGTCCCCTGCCTCGTACTTTGTGAAAACAGATTCCCATTTCTCCCAAATATCGTCCGGAGACATGATAATTTGTCGTTCCCCTCTCTGCTCCCAATTAATCCGGATAGGCTTATCAGGTTGCTCCTGTTTCACAGTCGCGCTAAGGGACTGGCAAGCTCGCATACGAAACGCCTGCAAACACGGAATGATGCTCAATCAGTCTAAGGTCCCAAGCAACGGATACAAATTCAAGTTAGTATACACAAACACCCATAACAACGCCATTTAGAATTCCCACTCGTAAAACAAATTGCACAATGTGCTAGAAAGTCGTTTGCAACTCGAAGACGGAGGCCAGATCCCTCAAAATTCCGCGGGGGTTATTGCTGTTCACAAGTGTCTATACCCATTGTTCATTAACTACGATTGAGACAAGCAGACGTAGAGTGGAGAGGTCATATTGATTGACGACCACAGCGATCTGAAACGAACGGAACAAAAAGCTCTATCAGTGCCGCAAGGTCACAGCAACAGCTCAACTCTGGAGTGTGATTAACGTCGAGCTCTCTGTCAATCTCTCTCCATAACGATTTGCCGTCTTTCAAGGATGTACCTGCATTGGCCTCGACAGGAAAACTACTCGTAAATGGCTTCAACAGACTCCCTAGACATTCTCGGTTGAGGTCGTAGTCATGGATCGGAACCCTGTGCGTGAACAATTTCAAAACAGTGTTTCGCAATAGGCAGTCAGGTAAGGCCTCCGCACGTCCCACGAAATTTGAACCACCTACACTCACTACCAACGTGCCCAGTAGAAAGTATTTTCACCAACTAACATCGGAAAATCTTTGCAACATAGGCTTACATCTGTTACGGAGTTTTTTATGTCGAAACAAGAAATACTACGATCAGATTTAAGAATCAAAGAGTATTTAGACATGAGACTTTCAAACCCAGGTGGCACATATCAGTTCGACCACTAGTAAACCCCCCATGAATCAACTTCAGCACCATCATACAGCAATACCTATCGGCGGCAACTCTGCGTTTGGTATTTCCATGATACTACTCTTCAACGAAAAACCTGCCAGACTGGGAAGTAAGACCTCTAAGACACGTTAGCTTTTCGAATTCAATTTAGACGAACGTACAGATTCTGATCTATATGTCTCTTCCGTTCAGAAGGTTGATTAATCACTTCGGCCGACTTCTCAGATTCCACATCGTTCTGAGCTACTAATTTGGCAAGAAATAAAAAGACGTCGACACAATGAGCGCAAAGCCCAAGGTAGTACAAGTTTCTCTGAGCAATTGACTCTGATTGCACTTGAGTATGTCACCTTGCCTGCTTTATGTTCATTGTACCACCAAAGTCTCAAATAGAGTAACAGACATCAAAAGGAGGAATTGTATGAGACTTGACACGATATGAACTACTAATCATACGCTTTGTAAAGTGTAAGGAACATCAGAAGAAGTTGCTTGTTATGAATCTGAGCAACCCAAAGGGCGAAAGTACTAGTGTAACTTACACTCATGAGCACATTATTGTATTGTGATTTGAAATCACTCAAGCGTAAGTATTAAAACTACGAAACATCTGACCCTACAATTTGATCTGCAAGGAAGTGTTCTTACATATTCAAACACAGAATAGCCTGATAAATAATTCCATTGTTTTATGAATAGTCCTTAATAAGCTAGAAAACCCAGACGACCAGTACACCATGGATCATTGATCACTGACTACGGAGCTTTGTTTACCGCCGAAGCAACTACACTGGGTACTGCATTGTACTATGCCTACAATGGTCTGGTCAAAGAATACTAATTCATGGATCAGAATGGAAAAGCTTTTCATGGTACAATTTTTATTTGTTAGTACGAATCCAAATCAAATACTAATCACTCGTTCAGGATCAAAAGCATGAGTTGCAGACACAAGGTTGGATGCAACTTACAAACTTGAGTTAGTAACCAATAAGAGGACATACAGTATGGTAGACTTCTGGCTTTAAATTTGTAAGAAATTGTGCATATGGATAGCTCTGCATATTAAGTTACATTTATTACCGCACCTCTAAATGACTTATCAATTCAGTTTGAGGCTGCAAAAAGTTGACTATGTACAAGCATTCTCATTCTGATATAAGAGAAAATAGAAAATTCCGGGTCAAATCATGTTACCTCATATCTTTGCTTCAGTTTAGGGTCGGCTGCTTCAATGGCTTGTGGGTCCTTTTTCCGTCGCGTGGATGCATTTTTTCTCACTAGGGGTGGCTTCCCAGCGCTTTCCCAAAGTACACGGCAATGAAGGATAGCTCGCAGAAGAGACGTCAAGTGCTTGGTCTCGTTGTGACCCTCATTACACTTGAATGATAGAGCGTGCAAGTGGCTGGCCTTATCTGTCCAGACTACTTGCACGTCCCAGAGTTTCATATCTTCAATTCGGGGATTCTGAGAGCGGAGAACAGGGTCATTTAGGCATGCAATTGCCGCATGCCAAGTATGTTGTCCGTTAATTATTTGAAATTTCCCAGCATTTACACACTCCGACCAATCTTTTGGACGGTGGTCGAGGTTCGGCATCACTGTGAGCACAGGCTTCACATAATTCGCCAAAATGAGATTGCGCTTAATATCCTCAGCTCCTGCCTTTTCATAGTGGCGGTAGATTCTACCCAACCTATGGTCGCTTGGCTCCATATGTCCCAATGCAAGCTCAAAGATCTGGTCACGGCCAAATACATACATATAATCTGACTCGCGAGTAAACTTCTCATTGAGAAGAGAACGCTTTCGCAAGTCCGCGTCACGATCCTCTCCTTTCTTGGAGGTAACAACTACATCTACCTCAGTCTCCAAATCTTCCGGAATAACAACGGAGTCATCCACAGGGTTAGTGACCGGGTTAGAGGACCACACCTTCTCCGACATCAAGCGTACCTTTGGAGGCTTTGGGGCAAGCTCTCGGGGCATGATGTTCAGTATATCATCTACCCGACCAGATAAAGGACCTGCCATGATCGCAATTCCTGCTTCGCCACTACTGCCCGCGTTAAGAATGTCATGAGAAATATTTCTCACCGACTCAGTCAAGTGATCTGATGCCGGCGCAGGCGCTTCCCCTGGTGCATCGTCATTTTCGAGACCTGGTTGAGTTAGTAGAGTTGGGGCGGCTGTAGAGCAAGACCCCTTAAGATACTTCGTCTTCGACACCATCTGCTTTGGGCGTGCAGTCTTCCCAGTCAATGAGGATCGTCCTGCTCCTACTGCTGCAAGAGGGGTCACGGGCAAAGACGATTCTCGTCCTTGTGCACTGCCACTAGGCACTCGCAAGCTCTGTCCAACATCTCCAGTTGGTGCACTCGGGACGACAGCCTTTGGTGTTATTCTTGCTCTTTTTTCCTCTGCTCTTTTTACATACCTTCCTTCCTTGGGATCTTCTTTCTCCCTCCCCATTGACTCCTGCTCTGAAACTGTACCCTCCGAGTTCAAACTGGTACTTGTCTTTGACAACACTGCTGCACGCCGGTCAACTCTCTTTGTTAAACGGGACCAACTCAATGCAAGATCAACTGATTCTTGCTGCATTCCTTGAAGTGGTCCAAACACTGATAAGATAGTTGTCTTCCATGGCTCCACTAACCCATTAGCCTCGCTAGTAAAATACTCAACATTGAAGGGATGGTTCTCTTCAAGTCGAATGATCAACTTCGCAATTGACTCGTTTGAGTAAAGCGTAACAATTATAACTCCAGTTACAGTGGCAAGACCCAAAACACTTATAGAACGGAATGCTTTCCAGTGGAAGACGTTTTCAGACTTCAATTTCCCAACAGCAAGTGTGAAGAGCACATTGTTCCTGTCACGAGTAATGTCAGGGGTGATGGACCATGATGACCCCTTACTACCATTTAGTGTCAGGGCAATCTCTCCAGGACTTACTTCCGATCTCAGGCTCTCTTCAAGGTCTGATAAATCCAATTGAGATAGATATGGCGAGAAGTGAAATCTCTGCTGTAGGAATTTTTTGCTTGCCATTCCTGTGATTCCAACCAGCAGGAAAAAACATGTGACATTCATTCAGTGGATGGTCACTTTTAGCAACGAAAAGTATCTACATTATACATTTACGAACTTCTGGTCGAAATGTTCACCCCTTAGGCCACACTGACGGGCTTTTTAACCTACAACTTACAAACTCAAGTTAGTGAACTGCAACTCATGAACTCAAGTTCCTACACTGCAACTTACAAACTCGAGTTTGTAACTTGCAAGGTCCCACCTTTTCTTTTTAAATAATCAATTATTAAGTTTTGAACCCTGAAATTGCAGTTGAATTATATTTGTTCATAAGATGATTACTAACACAATCTCTAATAACACAATGTATTCAGAACTCTCCTTTCTATAATATTTATATAACGATTTTACACAAGGAATGTTTAGTCCATAGAAATCAACGACATTTGTAATATCAGTCACAGAAATGAAAACGGCCTGAAGCCCTTCTTTGGTTGCAGGGGTTTGCTATCTGAAAATGGAAAAACTTGCCCGGGAATCAACGTCCTTGTTACTACCCTGTTGCAGACAGCTAATCAAAATGAACAAATGCAAGAATACTGCGACCGAGTGACAAACAGTAGACTCTAGTCATTTCCTGCAAACAACCCTAACCCACGATTCTAATACCTCGAAGTGGGTGAGCGCCTCCCAACTCTTGGATGTTGGACCCTCCTCCCTTGCTGCAGAAACTCGCTGTAGAAGAACACCTAGTGAAGTCAGTAAGATTCAAGGACTGCAGCAACAAATGACTATTCGAGCATTGTTCTAGGAAAAAAAACAGCAATTACGTGAATGCAAGTCATCTTTTACTGTCAAACTGATTGTTAACTGCTTCCAGGTACAAATTGTTTTCATATTCCATTTTAGTCCTCGATCAGCTATTAGTCATATAGTTGGTGTATTCGTCAGAGGATGCATTGTGGTTTGACGAGAATTAAACAAGCCAGCGGTGGAGTACTCCAGATAACGAAATCCTAAACACCTTCTAACACCAAAACTAGAATTCCTTGAACTGAGTTGCGAATCCCGTTCAAAACCCTCAATCCTGGTAGATGCAGTATGTGCAATGACGGTGCGAGAGAAGAGGTAGAGAAGGTGATTGTAAAGTCTCTGGAATAACCTCCGGACGCAGACTCCTTATGTAGCCAGAAGAAGCTCCATTTCCAACCTCCGGCGCCCTTCTACGAACTCCCCCAGAGCACGAACTGCGGACCACGCGAAGGACGGCTCGAGAAGGACAACGTCGACAAACCCACACCTCACCGCGGCAGACTGGGACGACGTTGCAAATAGAGCGGACGAGATGAGGGAGAAACACGCTTGCGCGAGGGAGAGAGACTGCCAGCGTTGATAGACGAAGGGGGCGGTAGGGTTTCGGTCAGGCAGGGAAAAGCGACCACGGGCTAGGGGAGGATGTCGTGGGCGGGCTCGAAGTTCGAAAACTCCATCGGCAGGACCCTCCAGCCCTACACGGCTAAGGGCTCACTGTCTCGGTCATAGGGGAAACCCCTCCGCATTCAACTGCGGACAAGATTGGCAACTTCGTGCCGCATTGAGTATCCGCACACCAGTTTCAGAGAGGCATTAAATTGAGACATCATCTCAAGAATAATATAGAATACAAAATATTGTAGTCGATCTTAAATTCATAAGCCAAAGTTTACAGAACTCGATATTTAATGAGCTACCTTCTATCATCTCTGCTAATGAAAATGTATTATTACTTGAGAGGAAATTAAATAAAATTAAAAATACTCCACAAATATAAAAGTATGATACCTAAATTTTATATATATATATATATATATAATGCTCAAAATATGATTGTTTTGTGACAAGAACTAAATACATAAAGAATATCTTATTACACAAAAGAACCTCCAAATTTAGCACAATGTTGTATCCATTACATTTTAATCCTTAAAGAACAATCATCCAAATTAGGATGTTTTTTAAATTTGTTACATTCATAAATGGTGAATTGTGATACTATATATTGGGAAATCGGTGCACACATGGTGCCCCCTCTGATAAGTGTCCCCCAATGCCGTCATGCTCTTCAACTGCCCTAGAGACAAGGGTCTATAATCTACTTCTTGAATTTAACAGCTTAGGGTCCCCTGCGTATGGAAAATGATGCATTCAAGTACCTTTCCTGCATTCCTCTTTAAACTCATATATCCCAACGAACGGTTTTTTTCTTTAAATTACTTATATTCAATATTGATTATTTATGACTTTGTATATAATTTTCCAAGCACCCCAAGTGCTTACTTATGATGCCCTAGCACCCCAAGTACTTACTTGGGATGTTCCAAGCACCCCAAGTGATTACTTGGGATGCCCAAGCACCCCAAGTGATTACTTGGGATGCCCAAGCACCCCAAGTGATTACATGGTATGCCTAAGCACCCCAAGTGATTACTTGGGATGCCCAAGCACCCCAAGTGATTACTTGGGATGCCCAAGCACCCCAAGTGATTACTTGGGATGCCCAAGCACCCCAAGTGATTACTTGGGATGTTCCAAGCACCCCAAGTGAGTACTTGGGATGCCCAAGCACCCCAAGTGATTACTTGGGAAGCCCAAGCACCCCAAGTGATTACTTGGGATGCCCAAGCACCCCAAGTGATTACTTGGGATGCCCAAGCACCCCAAGTGATTACTTGGGATGCCCAAGCACCCCAAGTGATTACTTGGGATGCCCAAGCACCCCAAGTGATTACTTGGGATGCCCAAGCACCCCAAGTGATTACTTGGGATGTTCCAAGCACCCCAAGTGAGTACTTGGGATGCCCAAGCACCCCAAGTGATTACTTGGGAAGCCCAAGCACCCCAAGTGATTACTTGGGGAGCCCAAGCATCCCAAGTGATTACTTGGGATGTTCCAAGCACCCCAAGTGATTACTTGGGATGTTCCAAGCACCCCAAGTGATTACTTGGGATGCCTAAGCACCCCTAGTGATTACTTGGGATGCCCAAGCACCCCAAGTAATTACTTGGGATGCCCAAGCACCGCAAGTGATTACTTGGGATGCCTAAGCACCCCAAGTGATTACTTGGGATGCCCAAGCACCCCAAGTGATTACTTGGGATGTTCCAAGCACCCCAAGTGATTACTTGGGATGCCCAAGCACCTCAAGTGATTACTTGGGATGCCTAAGCACCCCAAGTGATTACTTGGGATGCCCAAGCACCCCAAGTGATTACTTGGGATGTTCCAAGCACCCCAAGTGATTACTTGGGATGCCCAAGCACCCCAAGTGATTACTTGGGATGCCCAAGCAACTCAAGTAAATACCTACCATTTTATTAGGTGGTAATACACATTCTTTTTTAGAAGTTCTAAGTATAAATAATAGAGTTAACTTTTTAAATTAAAATAAAATGAAATACCTTTTACTCAAGTCTCTCATAATCTTTTTTACCTTTTTAGTAGTATAGAAATAGAAGTAAAATACTTATAATTTGATTAGAATTTTAGCTTTTAGGATTTCTAAATTTAAATATTAATTTTAATTTCTAGAAAAAAAATAAAGTGAAATCATTTTTACTCTTTGACAATATAATCACTTTTACCTCCATGTGTTTAAACTCACTTACCATATGTGTTTTGAATTAGTTTTTAAAAGGAGTCTTAACCCTAAATGTCCTTGATGTCGAATATGTGTTTTTAATTATATTTAAAAGGAGTCTAAACTCTAGAATTTTTGTTCGTGTCAACATAGCATTCAATCTACATTTTCATTATAGGTTTATACAACTTTGGCTATTAGTGTGCTCTTATCAACAATTAGAGTGTACATTCATACTTTATTGAATATTGGAGGAATCATTACATTTCTACTCTTTATTTTGTTTAGCACGTGGCAACTTGTCAATCCTCCAATAATTGAAAATGACGTAATTTATTATACATTATTGACATTTTTATAGATTCAATGAATTGATTATATTATAACAACCAACAAATGCACATATATTTTAAGCATTTGACCATAATGTCCTCACAATCTAATTCAATCTTGAAAAATACTATTATAGTTTTGAATGGATCGAAATTAAAAAATTAATCACGATTGAAGAAAATAACTTAAAATTCCAGAATTATAGTTTTTATTTTATTATTGGATGACAGATTAAGAGATTAATGCTATTGGATGCGGCTGCTATTTGTGAAGGAGCATCAAAAGGAACTCTTGGAGCTCAACTCCCTCAAAATTATCCCAAAGTAAATATAAGATCACATTTTCTTGCATTCTAAAAAGAATTTATATGTAATGAATTTTTTTTATAATATGGTGTTAATAAACATATAAGTATATGTTTATAATTTCTTTCATTACTTGTAATGCCCAAGTGAATAAATTTTCTTACATTACTTGGGATGCCCAAGTGAATTGATTATATTATAACAACCAGCAA
Organism: Ceratodon purpureus; assembly: GCA_014871385.1. Lineage (NCBI taxonomy): Eukaryota > Viridiplantae > Streptophyta > Bryopsida > Pseudoditrichales > Ditrichaceae > Ceratodon > Ceratodon purpureus. The sequence continues at coordinate 2,182,688 of CM026427.1, read as the reverse complement.
ATGCACATATACTTCAAGCATTTGACCATAATATTTGCACAATCTCATTCAATCTTGAAAAATATTATTATAGTTTTGATTGGATCGAAATTTAAAATTTCATCACGATTGAAGGAAATTTACATTCTAAAAGAGATTTACAAATGATGATTTTTTTTTTTAATATGGTGTTTTTAATCATATAAGTATATGTTTACATTTTTTTACATCACTTGGGATGCCCAAGTGAATAAATTTTCTTTCATTACTTGGGATGTCCAAGTATATTAAATTTCTTACATTCTTTTGGATGCCCAAGTGAATTGATTATATTATAACAACGAGCAAATGCACATATACTTCAAGCATTTGACCATAATATCCGCACAATCCAATTCAATCTTGAAAAATATTATGATAGTTTTGAATGGATCGAAATTTAAAATTTGATATCGATTGAAGAAACTTTACATTCTAAAAGGAATTTACGTATAATGATTTTTTATTTATAATATGGTGTTTAGAATCATATAAGTATATGGTTACATTTTCTTTCATTACTTGGGATGCCCAAGTGAATAAATTTTCTTACATTACTTGGGATGCCCAAGTGAATTGATTAGATTATAACAACCAACAAATGCACATATACTTCAAGCATTTGAAAATAATATCCGCACAATCTAATTCAATCTTAAAAATATTATAATAGTTTTGAATGGATCGAAATTTGAAATTTGATCAGGGTTGAAGATAATTTATATTCCGAAAGGAATTTATGTTTAGTAAATTGCTTTTATAATATGGTGTTTTTAATCATATAAGTATATGTTTACATTTTTTTACATCACTTGGGATGCCCAAGTGCATAAATTTTCTTACATTACTAATAATGCCCACATAAATAAAATTTTGTTACATTACTTGGGATGCCCAAGTGAATTGATTATATTATAACAATAAGCAAATGCACATATACTTCAAGCATTTAACCATAATATCCGCACAATCTAACTCAATCTTGAAAAATATTATTATAGATTTGAATAGATCGAAATTTAAAATTTGATAACAATTGAAGAAAATTTACATTCTGTAAGGAATTTACATACAATGATTTTTTATTTATAATATGGTCTTTAGAATCATATAAGTATATGTTTACATTTTCTTTCATTACTTGGGATGCCCTAGTGAATTGATTATATTATAACAATCAGCAAATGCATTTATACTTCAAGCATTTGACCATTATACCCGCACAATCTCCTTCAATCTTGAAAAATATTATGATAGTTTTGATTGGATCGAAATTTAAAATTTGATCACGATTCAAGAAATTTTACATTCTAAAAGAGATTTACATTTAATGAATTTTTTTTTAAATATGGTGTTTTTAATCATATAAGTATATGTTTACATTTTTTTACATCACTTGGGATGCCCACGTGAATAAATTTTCTTACATTACTAATAATGCCCACATAAATAAAATTTTGTTACATTACTTGGGATGCCCAAGTGAATAAATTTTCTTTCATTACTTGGGATGTCCAAGTATATTAAATTTCTTACATTCTTTTGGATGCCCAAGTGAATTGATTATATTATAACAACGAGCAAATGCACATATACTTCAAGCATTTGACCATAATATCCGCACAATCCAATTCAATCTTGAAAAATATTATGATAGTTTTGAATGGATCGAAATTTAAAATTTGATATCGATTGAAGAAACTTTACATTCTAAAAGGAATTTACGTATAATGATTTTTTATTTATAATATGGTGTTTAGAATCATATAAGTATATGGTTACATTTTCTTTCATTACTTGGGATGCCCAAGTGAATAAATTTTCTTACATTACTTGGGATGCCCAAGTGAATTGATTAGATTATAACAACCAACAAATGCACATATACTTCAAGCATTTGAAAATAATATCCGCACAATCTAATTCAATCTTAAAAATATTATAATAGTTTTGAATGGTTCAAAATTTGAAATTTGATCAGGGTTGAAGATAATTTATATTCCGAAAGGAATTTATGTTTAGTAAATTGCTTTTTTAATATGGTGTTTCTAATCATATAAGTATATGTTTACATTTTTTTACATCACTTGGGATGCCCAAGTGAATAAATTTTCTTACATTACTAATAATGCCCACATAAATAAAATTTTGTTACATTACTTGGGATGCCCAAGTGAATTGATTATATTATAACAATAAGCAAATGCACATATACTTCAAGCATTTAACCATAATATCCGCACAATCTAACTCAATCTTGAAAAATATTATTATAGATTTGAATAGATCGAAATTTAAAATTTGATAACAATTGAAGAAAATTTACATTTTGTAAGGAATTTACATACAATGATTTTTTATTTATAATATGGTGTTTAGAATCATATAAGTATATGTTTACATTTTCTTTGTGTACTTGGGATGCCCTAGTGAATAAATTTTCTTACATTACTTGGGATGCCCTAGTGAATAAAGTTTTTTACATTACTTGTAATGCCCAAGTGAATAAATTTTCTTACATTATTTGGGATGCCCAAGTAAATTGATTAGATTATAAGAATGAGCAAATGCACATATACTTCAAGCATTTGACCATAATATCCACACAATCTAATTCAATCTTGAAAAATATTATAATAGTTTTGAATGGATCGAAATTCATAAATGAATCACGATTGAAGAAATCAAATTAAAATTCCAAAATTATAGTATTTATTTTTTTATTGGATGACAGATTAAGAGATTAATGCTATTGGGTGCGGCTGTTATTTGTGAAGGAGCATCAAGTGAATTTTTTGGGGCTCAAGTTCTTAAACTTATCCCAAAGTAAATATTCAATCACATTTTGTTGCATTCTAAAAGGAATTTTTATTTAATGATTTTTTTTTTTCTAATATGGTGTTTATAATCATAAAATTAAATATTTAGATTTTCTTTTATTAGACAAACTTATGCTTATTAACATGTTTTTCTATCAAAACTTTTTTTAGGATGGTGTTTTTTTTAACTCTTCTTATAGACATTATATGTTATTATTGCAAATTATGTAATTTTTGTTTAATACAAACAAATCAAATTTAATTTGTATAAAGATGATAAATGGTTACAATGTGTATTTTTTAAAGATAATTATTTGTCAGAGTATTGTCATGGTTGCATTTCTTAGGTCTACAACAATTTTTGCATCTTCACGAAAGATGCCTCTCTAGCAAGACGAAGAGAATATTTATTTTTTGGAGGCATTCTATCTTCATTAATAAGTATTATAATGTTTATGCAATTTGGCTCATATATTTTTGGTGGCTTAGCCATTATGTACAACATTGAGGTATAATCAACCATTGTCAATACAACTATTGTAGATATTTAACCCCTAAATGCTTGAGCCTATGATTACGGAAATGGACTTTGACTTTGGATGCTCTATTTTGCTACTCTAAATAATGTAAAATATGAATTTTAAACTTTTCCTAGCTAGATACACATGTTATCTACAAGAAGTAATTTTATCAGAATTAAATGTTTCAAAATGTAATTAATATAAATTTTCAAATTAAAACAAACAAAGAAAATTTATATCAAATATAGGTTATACTAAAAACTTATGAATTACTTACTATAGATGAATATGACAACCAAAAACCTTATATTAGTTAGCGTGCTCAAAAATTATGTTTTAATTCAAAAATATGATGAAAAAACCTAAAACCGTGGAAAATCAAGAAGTAGCCACGGTTATACCCCTTCATCTTATACCAGCTACAAATCACTCAATTTTAGGTATTTTTCAAAATTTTAAATTGGACTGGAAAATAGATTTGCCAAACTACATTTTATTAGTTTACCTCAACTGCAAAAAAGATCATCCCGATAGTCAAAATTGTGTTTCAGCTGTCTGTATCAAGGAATTTTTGGATACACACACGTTATTGATCTTTTTGACTTTAAGGAGGCACCAAAATTCATGAAATTATTATTTTGAGAAATTTTTAATGAGATTAGATAGATTTCTCACAACTTTACAACATGGGAAAAAAATGGATGAAAGATTGTCATTTGGATGACAGTTATGGAACTTGGAAAAATGGAAACGACCAGTTTTTGGTCGTTTAGGCGTTTGGAGGTTAACCCCTAAAGTTTTGAGGGTATTTATCATCAAAACTGCCTCAAAACAGACCCTCTTCAAAAGCAAGGTGGATTTTGCAATATTGGGGTCCTAATTAGTACATCTAGCCGTAAGATCTTGTAGCTTACTTGTATCTCTATATGTACACCAAATCTCACACACTCATTCCTCACCAATTGCAAGATCGCAACGTTCAAAGTTGAAAAAGAAGTTTTTATTCCCTGCGCAAAAAGGGGACAGCAGAGTTTTGAAGGCCCAAAACACCATTTTTTAAAGTAGATATGGAATGCGTCTCTCCAAATTCTTGTTTCTAAGTGAGTTAGGTACATGTCCAAAAAATAGCATATACAACAAAGTCGTGGAAGGTTGCCCCAGAAATCATTTTCCGCTAGGGGTATACTGAAACTCACAAACAAAGGCCGTTTTTTGACAATAAAAATATCATATTAAAAAAATTTGGATTGAAATTCTGAACGGTGAGAACATGCTCTACTGCCTTCTTGATACATACAAATTTTTATTTTTGAAAAATTTCAAAATCTCAATTTTTGGTGGAATTTCAAAGTTTCGTCTTTGGGCAGATTTTGGTAAATTTTGGGCAGTTTTGGGCAGAATTTGCTGCAGTCACTGTCATTCTCATTGGCTAACTTCCTGCCATTGGAGGAGCTTTTGCAGTTCAGAGCTGAATAACTTTTGATTCCAACAACGGAATTGAGAATAAAAAATACTGACTTGAAGCTCTCACCGAGGCCTACTTTCATAAAAAAAAAAATCATAAAATTTGAAATATATTTGAAGTCAGAGGTACATGCCCAAACTCTAAAATAGCCCATTTTTGCCGCATTGTCCTTTAGGGGTTAATTAGTCGTATTTGTTTTAAATATAATTAAATTTTTAGTGTGATTTTATTAGAACCTTTCATCCTTTTACACAAGTCAAAAGGTTAAAGATTTTTTTACTTGGAAGTTTGAACTAGCTAATTCATTGCTTACATCTAAAAATAAAAGTTAAATTCCACTTCCAAAGTAAAAATAATATAAAAAAACATTTACTCCCGGACAACATAATTTTTTTTACTTTTTTAGTTGTATATAATATTTGATGAGATATATATTCATAAATATATATCATACAATCTAACAAGCTAGAGAGGCTAATTCTCACCAAGTATAATATACAGAAAATATTCTAAGAATGGGGTCAGAAATCCCCAAAAAGCGAAAATACCAGGAGGTGGTGGATTTAAAATTTCTTGATCAATACAACGTTTTGGAATTAGCATACAACTCTCCAATCAAGGGTTGTAAAACCCCAAACCATAAACAGAAACTGGTCGACAGGCTGTATGTGGTACCCTGTAAGAAAACCTTGCAGCATGAATATTTTATGAGTATTTTCACTAACCCATCACATACATCCGAAATTGGTATTTCAGAAAAACAACAAGTCTATGTGAATTCATGTCATTGAATTTGTAAAGTTTGTTTGGATGCACTTGCCTCAGAGAATGAGAACCGCATATCCTGTCCAATATGCACAGTACCAAAAGATTATGATTTTAGCAAGAAAACCAAAGATGTATTTGATATATCAATAGCACAGGGGTTTGAGATAGAATCTCTGATGGAGTATCATGACTTATTTGGCAAATTTACCAATTATCTTGATCAGAGAGCCCCGTCTACATCCAAGAAGAAAAGTTCATTATCCAAGTATATTGTTTTCCAGACTACATTTGTTCCGGAGGGATATTTTGAAAGATTAATCCTAAAAAAATTTGGTATACATATTGATATGAGATGTCTTATAGGATATACAAACGTCCCCAATTGCGCGAAGAAAAACCAAAAAAAAGTGCCTTTCTGGCAAAATGATAAGTACAAAGACACTTGGGAAGATATATATGAGAATGAAGTTATTTTTCCTAAAACAAAATCAGCGATGTTATTGTTAGATGAAGACTATATATCAAATCACAACATAAGAAGCTTAGATGGGCTATTTTTTCAAAATATCTTGTTAATTTATATACCAAAGATTTGGAAGTCACCTTTTATGTATGCAACAATCGTGTCTACAGTCAACATGCACTATGAAAGCTCCCCTTTCGAAGCGAAAAAAAATCAAAAAGATCCCAAAAGAGGGAGGTACAAATCTGTGAGCCATGGTTTCACGGCACACGGAGGAGATACTTCTCTTGGAAACATGGTAAGGTATGCTCAGAAAAATATATCGGAGACTTTGCAGGAGGCTATCAGAAGGCAAGGGGATACCATTGCCTCAGCAATTTGGGAAGAAATAAATATATTTGGAGATTCGGTTAGAACGTTTTTTCAAAATCAGATTGAACCGATGACTCCCCTAGCCATTGGTTTGAAGGGATTTGAGACATGCGTACATCAACAACACGTATCAAAAAACTCCTATATTATGCCTCATATTGACAGATCAGATGCTGAGGCCTCTTTGATAACATGGTATACAGAGGGGGTTCCAAGAGGAGGATATTTTGGTGTTTTCCAACATGGTTTAAAATTTGATAACAATAACGGTGCTGGCATATTTGTGCTAAGCAAATATCTTAGCCATGGCACGCTCAAGTTTGATATGGATTCCTTATCACTAAAAGATTTTAAGCTAGGGGTAGCGTTGGTGAATAAAAGTTGGGCAATTACCCGATTTAAAAATCAATTAATAGAGGGAACACCAATAAGTTGGGAAAATTGATGAAATTTGGGTTTTAGTACCTATAAGAGAGTGAAGTGAAAACATTGATTTGTACATTGAATCTTTATTTTTATTTATATATATGCTTTAAAAATCAAAGTAGCAGACACCGAGTGCTTGGCATAAACGTTATTCTAAAATCAAACATTCATTTTTTTAGAGTAAATTTTCATAACTATAAGATTTCAAATTATTCAAAATATGAAATAAAAAATGATAAATCATGTTGATCAAGAATGATTAACTGTTTAGAATTAATATGCTATTTCCTGGTTATTATAATTTAAGGTAATAGTTAGCATGTTAGAAACCAGATTTTGCAATTTAATTATTTTTATTTCCTTACACAAATTTTGGGGGCTGGTTTGATATCATACGAATCTCAAGCTTCCTGTTCCCATTTTCCGTCTGATTTTTAATGGCTGATCTGCTGGGTGGATTAGAGCATGACTTACCTCATTAACAATCTTGCACATATAATACGTACTTAATTTTAAAATTGGTTGAAATTGAGCTGATTCCTGAGGTCTGTATTAGTACTCAATTTCATCACAACATGATTGTTGGAATTCAAATTCTTTGGACTAATTATTCTCATAACTACAAGATGCCCTACTCTTGAGAATATTATACATAGAATTGGGTTTTGTTACAGAAATCCAGCAGTATTTATTGTTTAGTTTGAATTTTCTTTCTATGTGTTTGTTTTTAATATTTTGGATATTTCATATAAATCACACGTTATATAATGCATATCCCAAGTTTAATATTTTTGCCAATGACTGCTTTGGAGTCTGAAATAGATCTGAAGTGCTCTCAGTCATTTTGTATTCATCTATTTTATTTCCGTCATCATGAATATTAATTTAATGGATTTTCAGCTCTGGAATTCAGGCCTTTATGGAATTTTACTTTTATGAAGATCATATATGAATTTCAGCATTTTAGAAATTCTTTTATGAAATTGCACATTTATGGTATTTTTTAATTTTCTTTTCAATTTTTATATGTTTTTGTGGTTTAATTTTCGGTCAGTTCGGAAGGACAGTACATTCAAAGAGTCGCATCTGAAGTCCAAATGTAGGTCTAGAAAAGGCACCTGTCAAGAGTCACAATTAAATTTAGAACCGCAAGTCGGAGTTTTTTGTGTGCTGTTAAAAGTAAATTTGCAAATATAACATATTTATTAACGAAAGGTCTTCAATTAAATAAAAAGGTATTAATGAAGAGGTACGTCCTATGAAGGAGTGTAATAAAACTATATAAATAGTCTGTAGGAACTCATGTACACTCACGTTAATATTTCATTTAACATTAATTTATTTAAATTTTGAATACATAGTTTGGTACAAGTTTAAATTAGAGAAATATTTGGGAAAATTATATGAGGATTTATTTGAAGTAAGAATTGGAAGTCTTAAATTAAGAAAAAATATTAAAGTTTTATTTCAAGTTCCCCACAAGATTTGATTTTTTGGACAATCACATAAATGCCGCTCCCCCTCCCTCATGGGCTTCAAACAAATGAAAAAAAATTTAGAGCCCTCCGCCTTTACCTAGAATCTGCACAGAAAACAATGAATTTAAAACCGTCGCCGTCATCTCCCACCCTCTCCATTAAACGTCGTCAATATTTCCTCCCCCCCTCCCTAGGCAGTGCTGGACAATTCCCGAAATTCCGAGACGGGCAGCCCGAAATAATTCCTAAGAGCTGGGGTATATAAAGGCCAAGCCCTCATTCTCATGACTCTTTCTCTATGTTGCACGCTGTCTCTTCCCGACTCCCACATTGAACCCCTGACAGTGTCTACGTCTCCGTGACGTCATCACGTCCAGTCTGGAAAGACTGACAGGGAGGTAGTGTCAGTGGTCAGGTTGTCAGTGTCGACTCTGACAGTGACGTCAGCTCCTGACAGGAGCGGTTTACAAACTTGAGTTTGTAAACTGTTCTACTTGGTGTCTTTCCTCCTTACGTGCCCGTTCCTTGTCGATAGAATGATACCAACTGAAGTTCGTATTCCCTATTCTTGTCATTTTCTTCACATGCCTATTCTTTGTCATTTGAACGATACAAACTGAAGTTTATTTTCTTTCCCATGATTGTCATTTTCTTCATCGCATAGAAGAGCCTTGCACGTACCATACTACCACGAGAAGTGGATAATAGGTTACTAACTAGAGTTTGAAACTGTCCTACAGCCGAGCCTTGTACTTATCATATTTTCTACAGATCTGAGGTTGAAGTTACAAACTGTAGTTTGTAACCTGCTATAGGCAAGCCTCCTACTCATTATCCTTGCAGGAGAAGTGGAGCATCGGTCAGGAACTCGAGTTTGTAACAATCCTTCTGTCGTGGAGTTTGCCAATCCTGTTTTTTGCCTGCCAATCATAGTCATTCTGACTTCATCCTAGTGATTCTCCAACACAACATGGTTGCATTGGTCACCCAAACTCAATGTTTGACTACTTCATTTGTGTGGCTTGTTCTTTTGTAGTAGCGAGTGAGTTCTCATTATCTTCATTGAATCTTTTCTCAACGATTCCTTTCGAACAGTACCTCATTTTCTGCTGTTCGTGATCATACGCATCGGCTCATCAACGGTATTGCATGTACTCTATCATTCTTATACTTCCATGTTATGCTTGTAGTGTGGTCTTTTCCGTTTGTTATGAGTTTTAGGTAGCTCCCTTCTCCTGCGTTGGAATTTAGTGCAACATTACATCAAACATTCTTAATGCATTTTTTAGCTAAAATTGGACTTGAACGCTGTCGGACCACTATTTGTATGCCGTGCAGCTAAGTCGGGGTCCAACAAATACGAGTGCAATTAGTAGGACAGAGCTATGACTGGACAGACCTCAAGAACACGGAACAAGCATCCCAGCTTCAACCACCAGGTCTTGGTTATGTCTGGAACTTCTTCCGAGGACGATGACGATTACGCTCCCATTCCAGATGTAGAAGAGTTCAGTGATGCCGACTCAACTACAAGTGAAGATGGTGTCAGTTTGTGGGTATGATTTGTGCAACACACAATAAACCCTACAGATATTTTTATCGAGTTTTGCAAATTCCCCTTCAAACCGTGTGGGTTCATTTGAGTTTTAATTTGTCAGGTACTATGAAGAGTGTAGTTGTTGGATTTACTCGTATACTTGTTCATGTACATATATAGCACACGTAAAATACAAACTCCATCTGTTTGGGAGATTATAATGTTTGAAGTTGGATGAAATAATTTATCCTCTGCACTATAAGGGAACAACACTGTTTAGGGTGTAAAGAGAACTATTGAATGACCCCCTTTATGGATAGCTGCAAGACTATGGAATTTTTGTTTCTTGGTGTTATATGTTATATTGGTGTTTTAGAATTTCATTTTCATTTTTCCATACCTCACATCTCGAGGAACATTAGTTTTCACGTTGCAGAATGTTATAATTCAAGTCCAAATTTAGCTTTTTCGTACAATCAAATTGGCATCTAAAAGTTATTGCATAGGAAATCCAAATGGTGAGAACAACTTACTGTGTGTCTTTTACATGCAGAGTAAAACAAAACTGGATAAAGATAATAGAGGAAACCATTGTGAATGTCTGAAGCTTCTGTGCTCTACTTAAATTTGGGTAGATCTTCAGGATAAATTATAATATACCGGTGGTCTCGGATCTTTTCAACTGTAATAGTGTATTTGAATTGAGGCAGTGAAGTATGTTAATATTTTTGATTTCATACCTTGCTTTCTGCAATGGCATGAGAATGCATTATCATGAGTATAAAGATAAACAAAATGACAATTCCATAAGGGTGAAGTTTTTTGAGCTCCAACTTGGAGCGATTACGAAGTCATTCAAATAGTGAGAAGATACTGTTCCTAAGAAAACTAGAGAAAGATCCTATTTAATTAAAATGACAAATTTAGGATGGTGACAATATTTGAAAAAGTGAAGTACATCTCTATCATCTCCAACAGATTTGACGTCAAGACCGAGTTCTAAACTCATGCCTATGTGAATCTGATGAATTTTTTTGTACATAAGCCAGCTTCATTAATAAGAAGTACATGAGATCATGTTTGCAAATCACATATAATGTCATGAGCGCACCGACGACAGAATTTTATTATAGAAACCTAAGGACTAGTCACCTTCAGGCAAGGATAGAGTTATCTTTGAGAACATGTACTACAATTGCTATAAAATAAAACTTGGTGATACTGTAGTAAAGTAGAAAGAGCAATCTAAAGACTACTAAAAAGTGAATAGCCTTTCACTAATGTTAATATTGTACTAACTTTAAAACAAGTAATTTAAAGACTACTGAAGAATGATACGCCTTTTGGTGATTTTAATATCTTATGAGTGTGCACTGTACTATTGATGAATATGAAAGGTTATTATATATCCATTGGAGATACAATGGAACTCTGAAAAATGTATGAGGGAAATAATCTGGAGGTTGTTTGAGATAAGTAAATTATCCAGAACAAGTGAAGGGGTGAATTTGACCATGACAATTGCTATACTTATGTATATATAAGATGTATATTGGATTATAGGACATATAACGGCCGCAAGTCATGCATTAGAGACATATGTGTACAATGGTATTCTCCATTTCCATGTATGTATGAGTGTCACAGTGATCTCAGCATGATCATAAACTGGAACATTTCAAACCTAAATTTGTTACATGTCTGTAGCCAAATACTTAGGCTTCTTTTCTCTGTCATTTACTGATAATATGAATTTGATTTGTGTCCACAATATCTAGGGGACACCCTCTACTTCTGACATCTCGGAGGATGAGAGGAACGATAAGCACGTGGATAATTCCCCGATTCCTGAATGCGATGACATTACAAGAGATGATTGGAAAGGACTTACGGTGGAAGCAAGGCATGAACATGGGACAAAATTTGCCACAGTTCTTGTAACTGCAACAAATTCTTTCATGTCCGTGGACGGTGAAAAAGAACTAGGGGACTATCAATTTGGCGTTGTAGTATATGAAGTATTCGAAGGTGATTCTATCTTGATTGACCGATGCATTTGTTGGCCTGTGCACTTGCTCTTTTACAAAAATGTAAGCGTGTATGATCATCTTCGAAAATGGGCAATTACTGTAAAAGTCAACGAGGTCAGGAGATTGAATCGAGAAGGGAAGCGCACATACGATAACACGAATAGACCCCCCAAGGAAAAAAAAACACAGGACTGGAGGGTTAGCGACGAGGAGATTTCAAAAATGTACCTCAACGAGTGCTATCATCGGCATTGTACAAGAGCCTTTCCTGCAGAGATTATTCGAACGCTTCGATATGAAATGTACCTACACAACTCTGAAGAGAAGCGGTTTAAGAACCTTGATATACACCGGACGAAATTTTGTTCCCTCGATGGAAAATATGTAGCAATGCTTGAATGCAAGGAAGTATGCATCAAAGGATGGAAGCTCATTCACGGGGTCGCAGACCGAACTTTTCGACGCTACCAGAAACAAGCAACATCAGGCGAGCGAGGCCGACCACATGGCAATATTGGCAAATCCAAACCAAGGTCTTCCACATTACAAGCTACCGAAACATTGCGAACAATTGTGGATGGGCTTGCGGACCAAATGCCATACACATGCACCCTCCCTTCAGGAGAACGTGTTCCACAAAAGGTCCTTCCAACTGGAATTCAATGGAACCAATTCCTTCCTCAAATAAATAAGGTGTAGTACAACTACCTTTGTTAGTTGCATCTGAGTGCGTTGCTCATTGTTTTGAAACCCTAAAGGAACTCAATATTCTTGATGTTACTTGACAGGTGAACGTGCAAGTTGGATTGAAACCCATCTCTATTGCACTTCTAAGCAAAATCCGCATTACAAAGTATGCAGACTATATGGTAAAAAGAAGAGGGGATTTATTCTCAAGGTGTTCAAAATGCGACTTGTATACAAAGCTGCGAAATGCAGCCCCCCGTGGATCGAAGGAGCAAAAAGAATGGGTCATGAAATTTAACAAGCATACCAAGGCTCAATGGGCAGCACGGAATGTGTATTGGTCGGATCGACTTCATTCTATTGACCGTCCCATAGAATTTGTGTCCATTCTTCATGACAAGATGGACCACTCAAAGACCGCACTCCCATGTTTGAAAAATCGAACGAAAGACCTCGATGGCTATTTGAAGCTGCCAATATCAGTGGTTGGCATGTATGCCCATGGACACGGTGATGCAAGGTATGCTCACTACACCGTAGATGTTTATCCAATCGACAGTAACTTCACAATAGGCTCAATTGCGAAGCTGCTACGTGATTTGGAAGAACCATCAAAACGATATACTAGAGCACTTTTCTCAGAGAACGGTAGCAATCCGCTATATGAAGCACTGCTTCTTGGAAGAGAGATCTGTTTACCATTACTAGGGGAACCGAGGGACAATCCAAGGCCACAGCAAGATCTTCCACCCGTCTTACACGTCCAACTTGATAATTGTTGGCGGGAGAATAAAAATAGATTTGCATTTTGTTTCTGGTCACTCTTGGTAGCAAAAAGGATAGTTAGAGAGGTTATGGTGTCGTTCATGATGGTTGGACACACTCACGATGACATCGACGCTTCATTTGGGAGGTGGAGTATGGTCTTGAAGGCAAAAGACCATCCGACCTTACCAATATTGATGAAATCTTACATGGACTTAGACACAGACGGTCCAATGATTCCGCATCTTATTGAAGAAGTTCCGGACTTCAAAGGGTTTATCGCCCCATACATTGCTTCAGGCCGCAACAAGCTCAAAGGGCACAGCAAAGGTAGCCAATTCAGATTCTTTATGCATGAAAATGGATGGCCGTTGATGCAATATAAATTAGCTTGTACGGAGAAAGAATGGAAACCTACGCATGCACCCGGTATCAAGCTTTGGAAGGAAGATAGTAGAGGGATGCCAATTCTCCCTCCAGAGGACGCAGAACCATTAGCAGTAAAACCAGGAAAGCTGAAACACGAAGAGGATTTATTAAAAGGGGTTAAGGGTTTCATAGCTTATTACAAGAAACTTCAAAGAGCGGAGGTGTCTCCGGTATTCAAATCGCAGCAGTCGCACTACGTGCAATATTGGACGGGCATTCTAAATGCAATCAAGCCAACAAGTGGTCTCCCAACAAGTCTAAGTCAAGAAATCTCTCCCGAACAGTGTGATAATGATGAAAATGCGGAAGCAAGCACTTTCCAGAACATTGATGGTGAAGAAGATGATGCTGAGGAAAACAATGGTGTCCAGAGCACGGAAGTGGGAGTACAGTCCTTGAACGAAGAACCGCTGAATGCAGAGAATCCGCAGCATATAAACAACCCGAATGAGGACATTCCTCGAGATATCACGTTAAGATTTGGATTTTGGCCAAGAACAAGACTTTCAGAAGATGTGGAAGCTCTGCGATCAACTACACACGCCCCTCTGATGCAACCTCCAAGATACGAGGCCGACGTAGAATCAGAAGATGAGGTATACATTGGTACCATGGACGGCAGACCTCCCCCTCCGTTTACAGTTGTGAATGACATACGAAAAGGTTTTTTGGTATTTGTTAGACCGGGTGAAGGTTGTCATGAACCCATATGGCTTGGAAAAGTCACGACGCAGCCCCAACTGGATGCTTTATTACCCAAGTATAAAGAATTCAAGGTTCGATGGTGGTTACCAAACAATAATATTGCGGGAGGCCCTGATGCGTATCGCGGGTGGAATACAGTTTCCATGTTTACATATAAACTAGACCGCAGCACTAAAACGCAGGACAGTATTTCAACAGATGCCGTTCTTGCTTCTTGGAAACCGGAGAAGGGCCTGGTCCAATATGCCCCAGCTATGCAAATCCAATTTGCACAGGACAATCTACGTAAAATCCTCGAGTTTGAGAGGAATCAAAGCTAAATCCCAGAGCGGAAGCTTGTTCCTGCAATGTTAACTTAGCACAGTATTTATTTTACACTATAGTGTATTATTCAGGAGTCAAGTTTTGTAAAGGGTGTAAAGTGCGCCGCCCTTTTACTTTTTCATGCCTTTCAAAGGGAAATATTAGAGTAACGTATTAACGCACACCATGCTCTACTTCTAGTGTCTTTCCATCGTAATTTATCACCCCTATTTATAAACCCCTTTCTTGAACTATCATGTACTATTTGCCCTATCATGTACTCTTTTCCAACGCCGTGCAATATGCTTTATTCTAACGCAGACTTGATCTACAGAATACCACCCATGCACTCTTTTCCACACCATGTATAACACACTACTATAATGTATAGACTTTCCTAAATTATTCAATAATGTTATTCTACACATTCTAACTTAGTAATATACGACACAACTACTGTCAAAGATACGATGGAACATTCTATCATCCCCTATGATAATAATTACTTAGTTTCTCGAAGATTCTATTGGAACACCATGGATTGTGTCTTTTTTCCAAATACGCCGTCTTTCAGAGAATCGTCCTTGATACATGAAAAGAATTCCCTTTCGCCCGCACACCTCTTTTGTAGACAGAACCGCTGGAGACAGTGAAGGTATGGCATCACTTTTTATCAAGACTAATTACGTGAGTTTTGGTTGAAACATCCGAAGTGCACCATTTATTTTCCATTCTTTTCAATTAGAAGGAGTAAAAAATCATTTAAAGATATCGTATGTGTAAGTGGAATGAAGATTTTTTTTCCCGGATCATTAAACCGTCCACAATAATTTTTTTCCATTTCGAGAGATTTGCGCTAATATCATGGTGCAAAAATTATTAAATTTTTATTTGTCTAACTATCTATTTTATATGAGGCATAGGTGCATGTAAGTCATATCCATAAATGATATCAAAATGAAATCATTTCATGTATCAATTGATTGTTTATGAGGATTTGTCTATAATTGAGACAAGACTTAGTGCTCTTTCAACTAAAATACATATTAAAAATTCTTCCCATTCTTCAACCGAGGTGAATTAATTTTTGGTGAACCTTACAAGTGTTGAAAGTTGCTCTCTCATTTGGAGTTCTTATTCTTAACTTTATTTAGAAGATGCATATCTCTGGCACACTTGCATAAGCTGAAAGTGTACTCAATACAACTTTCTTGGGTCCCCTTAGCTTATTTGTCCCCCACTCTTCCTTTAATCAACGTGACTCCATTGAATCTACTATTTTCGTAGACGCTTTTCTTTCATTGTTTGACACTATTTGATTAATTCAAATTTTTCTTGATTTGTACTTTTCTTTTGATATAAATACTTTTCTTTTATTGAATGCATTTCTTTTATTGAATGCATTTCTTTTAATATAAGTACTTTTCTTTTAATTATCCCTTTTCTTCTTCTTTGATCATTTTTCTTTTCATTTATTTTTCTTTCTTTTTATTTGATTATTTTTCTTCTATATATGAATTTTCTTTTACCCTCGACTCCCTATCCTTCAAAATTGTCCCATTTCTTTCCATGCAAATACTTTTCTTTCCCAATATTTTCCACTTTCTTGAATTTAAAAAAAATAAACAATTAAATCATTATTCCACCATGGCGGCTCTTTTCACATTCAAAGGTATGACTAATTCCCAAATCCGCACTATAAACAACCCCCTCTAAGGATTACTTTTAATATTATAGTCAAATAGTATGACACTCCATATAACGTAGAATGGCCATTTTAATGTATATGGCGTTAATGTCTCTCCAACGCAAGAGGATGACTTTAAATGCATGCCGAGGGCTTGCAATTAGGCTTGAGAATTAGGATTTAAAACTTGAAATCTGTAAGGAACCTGCAGTGTCTCACCACAACAGGTGAATTGCAATAGTGGGTTTCAATTTTTTTTTAATCTCTAGTGATATCATTGAATCATTGGTGATTCAAACAACCAATCAAGAAGGTCAATGAAGTTGAAACACCCTGTGGGTCATTTAGTTTACCTCCATGTCGAACGTTATAAAAGAAGGTTAAATTCTCTCAATAATGGCTAAAGTTTTGATACTGAAATCAAATAAGCTTAGAAAATCAGGTTCGTTTCACCTGTAAACTTTAGACTGGAAATAAGTCATTTAATAAAATTACTAAGCCTTCAATTCTACTTGATCCAAATCCAATAAACAATAAGTAATGTTGAACCCAGAGAGTATCAATGAAGAGAATAGCATTAGGATTTAGAGTTCCAATTAAGTTTAATGAGTTTTCCCTGTCACAGCAAGCCAGTGAACGTCAGACCACCTGGTGCTGGAAAGGAGAAAGTGAATACTCCAAGCTGTCGACTGCTGCCGAAGCCACATCAGTCGCCATGTCTGTGTGTTCCACTTGGGCTCTTTTGTTTGGTGCAAAGGCTGCTATGGATCACAGCTTGGAAAGCCAAGGACTTCGTCGAACAAGTCAAGTGATTTCATATAAATCAGGTCTGAGAGCTGATCAATTTTGTTCATTCCAAGCTGATCAGAGCACCGGAGGATATTGATAGGGTGATCTCAAGAGGTTGATTGTCGCTGCAAGAGCTCGAAGGTGAAGTAACGTGATCGGAATTTGCAGTTGTGGTAGAGGAAGAGCTCGTACATTTAGTTCGAGGAGAGCCATGGCCGACATCGGAGGTGAGTTTGTCTGTGATGGGTCGGGTTCAAATTAATCTGTCGAACTCTTATCTTGTAAATTTTCTGGAAATTTTAATATTTTTTGATAATTGGAGAGACCAGTCATTAATGGCACGGTGCTGGCAGATTTGTTCGCTCTTTTGGCGGTAGATTTCATATATGTGTAGAGTAATTTTGAAATTTTATATCGTTGCAACTTTGATTCTCAGTCCCTTGTTTGATGTCTGTGAACTGAAACCTGCAGGAGCGAAGACGGGGATGGACAGTATAGATAGAAGCAAGGAGCTCGGGCGCCTCGCCACACACATCATTCCGCATATACTCAACCTGTGAGTGCATCACTTCTTTCTTGTAGGGTTCGGAGATCTCTTATTTGAAATAGAGCTGTTTGGAAACTGCTGGAAATTGTATACGTTTAGGGTTACAAGTAGAATAACTAATTGGGAAGGTGGTTGCCCGGAACTTGCATTGTCTGACTTTTGTCGAGGATTTGAGAAGACTTATTTTCGTATTGTGCAATGCATGATCTTTGACAGGTACAACTGCACATCAACAGCTGCTGACTACGAGATATACGCACCCAATGCAACTTTTGAGGATCCTCTCATGCAAGCTCATGGGTAAGCGGATGTTCAGACCCTAATAGCACGCACTCAGAGCTAACTTGAATTAGAGCAGCATGAGAATTCTTTTGTTACACTTGCAGAAGAACAACAGATAAGAAAGAGTCTTGATCGAATGATTCCTTTGTGTTACTCTTGTAACGTTTTGTCCAGTAATCACCAGTTTTAATCAATTTCTGTTGAGTCAAACTCTCCATATTGAAACGGTATCTTCGACTTCGAGAGTGAGATCTTCATGCAATCTTAACCTATTTTTTCGTGTTTGAAATGTTTGGTATGCACAGTGTGGCTCAGATCAAGTCTGCATTCTATGCTATTCCAAAGGTATTACGCTTCTCTCAAAGTTCAAGTTTGTGCGCTATCCCTGCTACCCAAGCATGAATTTATCGTAATCCGCCACCCTTGAGAATGTTTATCTAGACTTGTACAGAAATGTTTCTAATGTGGAACTGCTATCAGAAGCATTCTACCTGACTGTTGAAGAAATCTGGCAGGTTTTCAAAGAAGGCAGGATGTTGGAATATACAGTGGAAGAGGAAGAACGGACTCCCAACTCTGGAGAGGTAATCAATTCATACTGATTTGTAGCGTTGAGCTGGGAGCAATACGCATCTCATGTTAACCGAAACCATCTCTTGCTATGCTTCATTCTAGAATCTCCATGTTTTTAAATGCAATTAATTCAATTCCAATTTGCCTACTATATGTGGATGGATTGGACGCTATATTAAGTGGACTTATGTGAATGGCAGATCCGGCTCCATAACTTGCAGCGGTACAAAGTTCTATCTAAGACCATCGACATGCGCTC
Source organism: Ceratodon purpureus (assembly GCA_014871385.1). NCBI lineage: Eukaryota > Viridiplantae > Streptophyta > Bryopsida > Pseudoditrichales > Ditrichaceae > Ceratodon > Ceratodon purpureus. Next base: position 2,163,765 of record CM026427.1, on the reverse strand, counting down.
CCTAATCAAACTTCAGGTTAGTATCCAAGTTTCTTGAATCGAGTTTGTTTTAATCTCGGCTGTCAGATTCAAGTATGAGGGTGGAAGTTTGAGAATTTTACATATGTTCAGTAATCTAGTATTTGAAGTCCAGTTGGCGTTAGTGGTCCATTTCTAGACGAATTGCCCGCTTACTCGGATCACTCATTGTTGAATTCGGCAGGTGGAAGGAGGAAAAGTGGTGCGACACGAAGACTTGTAAGTTGAACATGCATTTTATCGTAAATTTTTCTCCAGTCAACTGGAAAAAGTTTCATTTGTGTCAAAAAATGAAAGTAAAATATATATGAGATCTTTGAGGAACATGGATATTGATGTAACCAGCTTTAATTCTTGCATGTTCAGAGGATTAACTAGTTCCAGTCAATCAATTTTTGTGTAAGTCAAAGACTCAAACTCTGAATTGAACATTGTTTGCAGGTGGGACAAGAATCCATTGTGGAACAGGCAGACGGTGAAATTACCACTTGTGGGACGACTGGCAGAAACATGGCGCCGTGGGAATATGATGGTCACCCACGTCCTTATGGGCTTTGGCAAGGATCACTAGCGTCCTTATGGGGTGTATTCGAGAACAGTACACACAAAGTAATGTAATCTTAGAGTTTTAGCTTCGTAAAAATGGTTTTGAGTAGTTGTATATATATGCAGACTGATGTTAGTCTACTGATTGAAGAAATGCCCTACAGCATAGAACTTGTAATACCATTTGGTTTTAAAATGTGATCATCTTGTTTACCTCTAATCACTCACGTGAAAATCATGTATTATTGTCTTTGGCGTGAAGGAAACTATGAAAAATCCTTCGGTTTCTTGAGACTTCAAAGTTGATTGTTGATCACTTGTGCAAAGTTCTGGATTTCATTCAAGTTACAACTCGTATTATTCACATCTTACAACTAGTAATATACTTATGACATTTTGCCAATATACTTGATACTCACTTTGTTGGACTTGTTCTTGTTACAGAAATGTGGACTTGTTTCTCTTGACCTTTGGAATTTATGGCATTAACACTAAAATACCAAGGGGGTACCACAGTTTTTGGGCAGTTTTTTCTTGAAATTCTCTATGTTGAAAATGGTCATTATACTTATAATAATTCGGATAGGCAAATTATAGTATGTCTTTGAAGAAATAAACACAATCTAAAAAGACAAAATAAGATAACAAACTTCCAAACTCAAAAATATCACATGGTGCATGTGTTGTACTCGTTAGTATTTTCTATATTTTCAAATATTTGGAGTATTTTTTCTTTTTGTTTATAGATATTTTATGAATTACACAACTCCAAATTGAAATTTTATTTTTCTAGAAGATTAATGATATAATTCTCCAACATTGAACACCAAAATTTAAAACTAATTCTCTACAAATTTATTGTTATTTATATATTGACACATCAGTCACTACGCGTCAAAGGCTGAATTACTCCTACAGAAATAGTGTTCACTTAGGCAGTATCATTGTCGAAAGAAGATTTGGCAAATTGGCAAATGATGATGAACAAAAGATTAAGGGTTAACCGATGACGGTTTCTGTGAGCATGCAAACACACTAATCGATTTGTCGGCAACTCTTCTGCCATCAACATGTGTGTCGGTACGTAAAGAGAGAGGCCCGCTCCGGAGGGGCTCACATGTTGGGAGGGACCTCAAGGCGTAGGGCAAGGCTGTAGCCTGGCCTGAGCCGTAGGGCTCCCTTCCAGTATGTGAGCTCCGACAGCGGGGCCTCTCCCTATGTAACCCCTACTAGGAATTTTTCATTTTGTTATCCGGAATTTGGTTATAGGCATCCACTGAACAAGATTCCCGAAGACGACAAAGTAACTGTGATCGGGTGTTCGGTTCTAATCCCGAAGGTCAATAGTTGGAAGTCCGCTCTCGACATCAAAGTATGATGTGCACATGAGCTCATGCGCAATGTGAGCATGCGAGCTCGTAAGCATGCCGAGATATATTTCAGCTAGGTTATGTGGCCATGAGGGTATACAGTTTTGGATGTAATGTTAATGGTCAGGGTGAAATGTTTTTATATATGCCTCGGTTTTTCCGTGGGGCGGGTTTCTCTCCATGGGGGGATTTTGTTGGAAAACCTGGGAGGCCACTTTGCAGAGTATTCCGATGCGGGAGGTGAATCGCATTGAATAGAGAAAATTCATGGCGGATTATGGCTGAGAGACACATATTGTTCGGAACAATGATTTCACGTTGTTCGACAATAGTTGTTACAACGCATTTGCTCGGTTCCATATCATTGAGCCCGGGGGGGACACTGGCGGTAAATTATAAAGTCATGTGCGATAAAACATATTGAGCATTTAATTCAAGCAAAGAATTTTTTTGAAAAAAACTAGATATAAGGAATGAAGGATTAAATAAAGAGTGACAAATTAGAAGTAACATAGCCTTTGTGAAAACATGCAAGATTCATAAAAAATTACAAATAATATAGTGTGAAGAAAAAGAATATCCTACTAGGATTCGACCCCCTTTACTACATTTGGGTTTTCATAAAAGCCTCGTTTGGGGTGTAACTCTAGCTATGTATTTTACTAGATCCTAGTACAAAAGAAAAGGAAAAAATAGAAGAATCCTTGAAGTTGGATGCAATTTTCCTTTACTTAATTTGAAATTTTTGGAGTAATGTTTCAAACAGATTCATTGATAGATGGTTAATTCCTAGAACGCTGGAAGAGATCCCTCATGATTTGATAGATGACTACGGTAGTACCTTGGCACTTGGGCCTCTGGGCAAGCTACTGGATTTAGGATATCGCTAGTTGAACATATGAACTATGAAGAAATTCCTTCGATGATAGTTAACTGTATCAAGATTTCATATCTTTCAAAGAATAATGTAGACTTATAAAAAAAACTTCCAATGAAAATTGAAGTGAACCATCAATGGTGCATGTTTAAAATCAGACACACGAACAGTAAAACTTCATATTAAACATGAGATAACCAATAGTACTCCAATTTCTTGTGATAAGATGCATTTCAATCTGATTGGTTCCACAACAGGTAAATGCCTCAAGATACAACAGCAACAGTTGCAGAGGATTCAGAATCCTTAAAAACAAACCTTAAATCAATTGTCTGCTTGGGACGGCCCTCCCTCCTCACCTCACCCGGGTGGCCACGCTGTGATCACTCCTTCGTGGTGTTGTCATATGGACGATCTGGATTTGCAGAAATGCTGCGGTGTTTTCAGGAGAAATCTGGCCCCCAGACCGCATAGAGCGTACCATCTGGGACAACGTCATCGACCTAGCACGCATGTCATGGACTCATGGCTAAGGCGTCGGAGGCCCTACTAGACAACGCCGTCACCGGGAGTTCCATCAGACTTGGAATCAATCGACGTTATTCTGCGTGCTTCATGACGCGGGTATTAGCTGGAACCATCGCATTCCAGGCCGAGGAAGGTTTAGGTACCACAAGCTTGGCGTTAGAGCATCCCCAGTAAGCTATAAACCTGTAAGCCTGTAATTATGAGAACGTCGTTCTCCCAAACCTGAGTGCCTTTCCGAAGCAAAACATTCCAAAACTGTTTACAGATTTACAGGTTTGCCCCAAAAAACCTTCCAAAATGAGGTTTCGACCTGTAAATTACAGACTTACAAGCTCAAATACAGGCTTGGCCTGAACCGCAATTCACATCTTTCTACATCTTTCCGATTACAGGTTTACGGTTCAGGCCTTACTGGGGATGCTCTTAGGTTGCAGCTGTTTGGTACTAAGGTCTTAGTTGTTTTGGTTTCTCAGGTTTCAGGTTCAGGTTTATTAGGTATTTAAAAATCTCTAAATATGTTACTCGCAGGTCTGGCTGGCCTGGGCCTGGTTTCGCAGCGGTGTTCCCCTTTTTTTGCAATGGACGTTCACCATTTGACTCAAAAAAAAAAAAAAAAAAAAAAAAAAAAAAACCTTAAATCAATTCAGAAAGTTCTTACCTCAGCGTATCAGCTTGTTAAGAAGTTTTCTTAAGTTATTGTAAAGCAATACACACTCAACTTTATACATAAAAATGAGTCCATCCTAGATAAAAAATAACCTAAACCATGTCTAAATGTAGAACATAATATAATGAGAAATGAAAAGAGGAAAGAAATACATCACTTCTATAATCATTTTCACGCTCATGCACAAACTTCAATTAAACATTCAAGCCATCAACTATGTCGACACTCGCATTGCAAAGCAAAAGCCAAAATCACCTCATTTACGTTTACAAACCACCATGTCAGGACCTCGGACAAACATGTCAAACCAGAAGATATAGCCGTGTCATGAAGAGCTCCTGGTCGTCGTGAATTATAACAAAATTCCCCTGGGGATGCCACACATTGAACCCAATACAGATGACTCAAATCGCCTGAGTCCCATCTACCTGCAACTACAGAGGTGCTAAATAGAAACCTGGACTCTTCCTCACAGCTCTTGTCTGATTTGGATTGCCGCAGGCACCCCACTACGGACAAGAATCCTTCCTGCCTACAGAATCTCAGAAGCTCTACTTCTTCTTCTTGGCATCTCCAGCGGCCTTCGTCTGCAACCCAACCCCATTCCCAACCCAAATACTGTTAGAAAACCCACCTAACCCACTGATTGAACGAACTCATGCCGTGCCCTAATTGCATCCCAAGAAACAGACTGCTGAATACCCCGTTACATTGGAAAGCCCAAAAAGTCAAATCATCGAACACTGCCATCTCCATAATCACGTACCTTCTTCACACCCCTGATCTTCTTGGCACGGTTCTTGCGCTCCTTGATCTGCTTCCTGGACTTCTCCACCTTGGTGGCCAGTCCGTTCTGCACATACTCCCAATTCAAATCATCGGTACCAAACCACAAAAATAACTAATCTTCATGAAAGCTACCTATACGGCTGCCAAATACAAACCACGATGGCCAAAAAGAACTCACCCTGATGAGCCTGTACTTAGGCTCGTACTTCTTCGCAGCATCCACAGAATCGTAGATGAGGCCAAACCCAGTTGACTTGCCACCTCCAAATTGCGTCCTGAAGCCGAACACGAAGATAGACTGGGGATCCCGAACTTCATACAGCTTCTGGAGCTTTTCCTTCAGCTCAGCCTGAAGGATCGATTCCATTCCAACCTCAGCTCACCAATCCAACTCACAGAGACTACGGCAAAATTTGCCCTCAACTTTTCCCTTTCAAAAACCAAAATATTTGCACCAACTTAACTCATATCCAAAACACGACTCACCTTCGACACATTCGCGCGACCCGGGTGAAGCACATCGATAACCTGCAAAACCAACCCGACCCATCATCAAAACCCTAATACAACGAAACCCTAAAATCCCCAAATCTCAAAACCCTAAAATTCCATCCTCAGCAAGAGAGCACTGTTGCCCAAAAACCGTAATGAATCCAGAATACTTTGATCCGCCAAGATGTAGATAGCGCTAGCTACCCTCAATGCCGCATCTCGGACGTAGATAGACACTCTGAAGAACTCGTTGGAATCGGAAGGAAGCTGTGGTGGGTGGGTGAGTGAGAGGGCTTACGAACTGCTTGCGTGCGAGCAAGCGGTTGGTCATGAACTTGCGGGTGCGCACGGTGCACGCCTTTTCTGCCATAGCTGCAGATGGGAGTGGAAGAGTGCGAGGGCGCGAGGGCGACGACGACGCAGAGTCGAGGGCGAAAGAGAGAGCGCCTAACCCTAGCCCTGGCTTTACTACCCCTCTTCGAAACCCAGGTCACATCAGGAATACTTCAATTCATCAGGGTATCAACTTCAGACGACGAGAGCGAGGGCAGGGCCGGTTCTCCACAATCCACTTCACAACATCAGAGCTGTGTAATTTGCTTCGGCGTGGGTGCGAAAATGTATTTACTTTGTAACCAGACTTGGATAAGAAACACCTTCCTGCTGATATGAAATATTTTCATCCATTTTTTTATTTTTTATTTTTAATTCTTGAAACACAAATTGTTTTTAGCAATCCACCGCGAAAGTTGACGAGTTGCTTTTCGCAATCCATTGCCACAATTTTCCATCTAGTAAGACCGTTGAGATTTTACAGTTAATCGGATTTAAGCCGCCAACCCTTGGGCCTCGGGTAACACCGTGGGTACCCCTTTCCATCATCTGGTAGTTTTAAGGTCATTCTCAACCAATAGTTTAAAGTCATTCCAGACTGATTTTCATCCATTTCATATCTGTTTCTGTAATAATTTTGTAAAACGTTGGTTATTTGATTTTCACCATATCACTATATTTGGGTAGTAAGGTCGTCCACCTCAAAATGGATATATATCCATTTTGAAAAATAAGGCTTGTCTCTCGAAAATCTTAGTTTTTGATTTTCTTCTTTTTTTTCAAATAATCACTATAAATAGCTGTATATGACTTAATATTAAAAAAATCTCTAAAAACATTTTTCATATTTTTATTTTTGTGTCCTTAAAATTTTCCAATTTCTCTGTTTTCTTGTTTTAAAACTATTTATAAACAAAATTGCTATCAAAGTATGGTAATCATACTAGATGGATGAGTATCCATATCAAGTCCTATTATTCATATGTATTTGGTTTTTATTTACAATGAATTCACTGTGAATTTTATTATCTTTTTAAGCTTAGAATATTTAAAATATTGATTATTATCATCATATCATTAAAAAAATAAAAATAAAAATAAAAATCCTTGTGACTAATGAGTAAGTCATATATCTTTAAATATTTTATTATAAAATAAGCCATCTGCAAGCAATAACTACTTGATCAATTTAAAAAATACAAAAGAAAATATTTTGTAGATTTAGATTATATAAATTAAATTATATATTACAATAAGGGGTTTATAGAAATGATTAAGAATTGGCACTTTAGGCACCAATGGTTTTGTAATGGTCAACAAACCACTCAACAACATAATGTTGAAATAAAAATTATAAAAAATATTTATTTTAATATAAAAATAAAGATAAATTATTTTACTTACAAGAGTTGAGTTTTATTTTATTTTTTTAAATCCGAAAAAAAAAATCACTTACAAGATTCACATAGAAATCAGATTATTTGGTAATTTATACAATAAAAATATTTTTTGTATTTCCATGTAAATGACAAATCACAAAATATTTCACATATAATCATTGATTAACCAAAATCAAAGTGTTTTGTCCACATGTAAAACACTTTTTAATGTAAATAGGTTGTTCATATGCCCTTTAAAACTATAAACTTTCATTTCAAGTCTTTAAGAAATTACATAGTTCATATATTTATACATATTTTATACAATGTATATTGAAAATGGATCAATATTTTATCTTATTTAAACATAGATTTTTAAATTAAAATAATAAAATTTCAAATTTTTGTTTTCTACAATACACAATTTTTTTAGAACCTAAATTGATACATTCCAAAAAATATATATATTAATACATCTATATAACATAGAGTTAGTATTTGCACAAAATATGTAGTGAAATTCAACAATGACAACAAGATTGCAAGTCTCTAGTTGTTGTTATAGATTCCATTATCGTATGTTACTTAAAAAGATCGCTAGTTATTGTCATAGATTCCATCATGGTATGTAACTTAATCCTTTAATGCGCCGGTGTCTAGATTCTGGACGCCGGATGAATTTCATCATCTCGTTTTCTGTCTTGCGGGATGTTTTTCATCCATTTCTATTTTTCTTCCAATTCTTGTGCTAGTTTTATACCATTTGTACGGTTTGGATTTTCATAATAAGATAATGAGAATTTTTTAAAAATTACAAAAGTGATTTATGTCAAGTTTCAATCTTAGTTCAAAAAGAAAGACCTTAAACATGATTTTCATAATAAGTAGAATCAAATAATGGAAACTATACCATCTTGTAATGCATGTTATTACAATCTCATTACGATATTTTTTAAAAATTTAGTATTAATTTTGGATTTTTAATTGAATTACAAAAGACAACCTTGCAAAATTACTTAAAAAATATTATTAATAAATACGATGAATCCAATCGTACAGATGTTATCTTTACATTGACATCTACAACTTTGTTTTGTACATCAAGTCCATTTTCGATTTTCATCAACCATTTAAAAACAAATCTTTGAAAATAGTGATGAATCGGGACGTTAAAGGGTTAAAACTTCAACCATTGATTAATTCCCTACTTAGTAATATGTTGTATATAATTTCCGTAGTTGAGTGCAAAGTTGAGCAATTTGAGCTTTGCATTAAACTAAAGCTATTCTAGAGCTAGTCTCGTGAGCTGTATCAAACTCGGGGTAGTGAGTAGAGTGACAATCAAGGTGGTGACAATTGAGATGGTGTGTAATGTAGAAATTATAGTGGTAAGGAAAAATAATCGAGGTGGTGATATATGAAAATTGAAGTGGTGGCATCCTTCAAAATTGTACTTGCACTCCGTCTACAATGCGGAGATCATCTTCGGTTTTATTACAAGAATTCGGAATCTCACAAACAAGGTGCTTTTGCACATGAATGTTGTCTCCATGGTGGTGCCAAGTATTAAGGAAGAAACATTTTTTCAAACCACATGTGCTCTCCCAATTTGATGGTTTGTTTAAGATTAGAGTATTTAGTTAAACTCCTTGCAGGAAACACATCTCCGTTCTGTTTGAAATATTTAACAAATTCACTTCATGCAGAATGTTAAGTTAGAATAAAGTCCTACTCCGGACAAATGTCCACTATGAACTCCTTCCAGAAGCATAAATGAGAGGGGTCTAAAGTGGACGCACTAATCACATTTCAAGTGTAGTAGAACATGTTTGATTCAACCAACTCCGTTCCTTCGGAAGGTATGAGGCTGTAATTCATTTGAGCTCTACCTAATATAAATTATGTTTCTATTCATAATAACTAGATATGTGGTGGCTTATAGGCAATTGCAAATCATCAATATCTATCACATCATGCAAATTCATTTTTATAAACCAGTATAAAACAATAAGGTACAAAAACTTACATTGATTCTATTTCTAAGTTTTTTTTTCATTGAGAAAGTAGTTACGTATTCCAAATACTATATATCATAATAGAATGATACAATTTCAAGTTTTATTTTTTTTACATAAAAAATCGGTAAATAAAAAAAATGTGAATTCATGTTAAAATGCACATTTTGATTGAATATATATATATATATATATATATATATATATATATACATATATACATATATATACAAATTCTTTAGGATGTGGCAAAATATTATTAAAGGTTCTATTAATATTGGATTCAGAGTTTGCATTTTAAAAGTATATGATATAATAGATAAACTTTTAGTGCTTCAAGGTTTTCAAAAAGAAGTTATGAATGCATTTATGATGTGCACTATGTGAAAACGCACAAAGTATGGAACAAAAGAATTCTATTAAATAATTCTTTGAAAATAATTAAAAAAATTGAAACAATAAATAAATAATCTTGCAATTGTTTTAAAAAAGGTGCATGTTTTGAAAACCACATAAATTAGGTTTTAGGTTATGTTTCTTGTTGATTGATGCACATATACAAACTATTTTGATTACATTTATGGATAAGTATAAAAATTTGATAACTTAAAAATCGTTAAATTTGATAAGATTTAAGTAATAAAAATGAATTAATTAATTAATTGATAAATCATTTTATATAACTAAATTATAGGCTAGTATATTGGCCATCGCAAAATATTGACGCCTTTAGCGTCAATACATAATTTTTTTGTAGGTAATTCTCAATCTACTACGGCTACGCAATGCTACGCACAACCTTTGACGAAAATCATAAATTTTAAATTTGAATAAAATCTTTTTTTAAATTTGAAAATAAACACTAGAAGGTGTCCATATAAAAATGAAATAGAATAAAATTTACACAAAAATGAATGAAGTTGAGTTTGACTTTTGTTTTTCAAATATGTAGTTGATTTTTAAATATTGTTTGAAATAACTTTTGCAATAACCTTTTGAATAACCATCTATATAATCTATATAACCTTTCAAACAACCTTTCAAGTTTCCAACTCCAACTTCAATCTTTCTTTCTTTTCACAACCATGTAAGACTAATAATACCAAACAACATGACCACGAAGGTCACTATTATGACGACGACTATGATTTTTCTTCACTATTTTTCTGGGTTAAAACCCTCTCCAAATTCTCTTCTTTAGATTCAATTTTCTCTACTCATTCACATACGGCAATCTTTGCACGGTTATGGCTCTCAATCTGATGGACTTTTGTGAGAATCACACGAGTCCGGAGGATGTTCTACTTTCCCATGCCGAGTCTTTCTGCCAATTGCATGGCGATGACGATGAGGCGCATGTTCTAATTTGGAAAGATGCTGCGGCCTGAAAATGAGGGCGTTACGAGTATATCAAAGACACGCTGAAGCACATATGCTGCCTGAGCGAATGGATGAATAGAGCCCACAATTTCGAGAGGGAGACGGGTTTTCAGTGCCCTGATTTCTTACATGTGGCTAGGTTGTTGCGGAAGCCACATTGGAAGGGCCAATGGACGGCCCACGCGCTGTTGTCTTTCCAAGCGGCCGTCAATGCCAGTGGAGTATGTCACCCCCATCCGTCTTGAGCCGTAAGAAAGGGGAAAGCTCTGGAGATAAATATTTCTTGAATGTTTTTTGAGTATGCCATGTGGCTGGGATGGAGAGCGAATTTGCTAGTCTTAAAGCAACGCAAAGTTCTGAAGCAGAAATTGACCGCTCCAAGAAGTTGCTGCAGGAGGAATTAGAGAATGAGGTCTTCATCAGCAACCATCCAGGCGTGCCCCTATATGTTGTGCAAGCAAGTCCGACGCGGAAGACTCGAAAGAGGATGACCCCTCCGTCATTGCCAACTAACGTGGATGACGTTAGTCCTTCCCCTTTCTGCAAGAGACCTAAACAACATTAGTTATCTTTGAAGGTCCGTAAAGTCATCCTAGCTTTGGAGGCAACTGACGCTAAGGACTCAACTCGAAGACACTTAGGTTTAAATTATGCGACTTTTCATGACCCTTAGATTTAAATAATGCGACATTCACATCGTTAATGAAAATTCATTGACATAGTAGTTATGAATTCCAAGTAATTGCAAATTAAAAAAAAAACATCTATGCATGTTCAAATGCACATTTTCTGAAAATATAGACACAAATATGTAAGAGAACTTTTAAATGGTGCTTTGAGTATTTTAAGTACAAAGATTGGAGTTTACTGAATAGGAACAATTATCTCAACACAATTTTTGAAGTGTAAAAAACAAAGAGAATTAGTACCAATTTATGTGTGTTCCACGACTATTTTTGCATTGACTAATGGTATTAGTTCAATTTTTTCTATAAATATATAAAATTTCAAGAAATAATTTAAATTTTAAAAAGAAAATTATTATGAATGCATTCATAATGTGCATTGTATAAGGATATTAGAAAACATGTAATAAAAGGATGGTTAAAAGATACATTGAAAATGATTGAAGTACTTTAAACAACATATAAATAATTCTTCAAGGAATTAAAAAGGTTGTGTGTTTTGAAAAGACACATGCCTTAGTCTTTTTAAGAGTTGGCATTATTTGTTTGATACCAATCCTCTTGAAAAAGTAATTGGAAAAGTAATTTGGTTTTATATATGGTTTTTTTGAAATTGGCTTTCGAGAGACGTTATTTTTTTTTAGTATATAATGGCAAAATGTAAAACTTGAACCCAAAACTAATATAGTTGATGGAAAAATTATTTGTTACATATAATTATAAGAACCTCAAATGACACCAAAAGAGGTTCCATGTTTTGAAAAGATAGATATGAGGAGATGATAAAGTGATATGAATAGATGATAAAGGAATATGAGTAGATGATAAAAGATCTCATAATTTATTTTTATCCCATGATCTAATTTTGTTCAATGGAAGCCATGTCAAAGATTGTAAATATTGTATAAAAAACATAATATGTGTTTATTAAAACACAAAGTCTGTAACTGTATCTTGTGACTCACTATGAAAAGGTATTGAAGTCTTTTTGAACTTCTCCATCAATGAAAGGGTGAATGACATGTCTCTTTTGTCTTGAACAAAACTCTACTTTAGTCTATTATTCTATTATGTATTATCACAATTTTGTGATTTTTCCAACAAATCTCCAATGGTGAATAATCCTTGATAAGATGAGAAATAAGTAGGCCAATATGCGCTACCTCTGGTTTATGAAGCGAGCGACATTTCCATGATTGGTAGCATTAATCACGAACAGTATTGAACTGGCTCGGAACACTACCAAATCCAGATGAGCATTGATGTCATAAAGATAGACGCAACCACATACATTAATTCTACCACTAAATTTGTGGATGATATTACAAGCTTCCAAGACTATTGTTGAATTGAACATTTTTTTTTTATTGGTCATCATTAAGTTATTAAAGACTTAAATATGCATGAGTATTACATGATATAATTTTTTCCAATAATTCAAAATCAAATTTTTACATTAATGAAATATATTTGAGAAGTCAAATTAAATAATTAATTAAAGTCAAGAATCATAAATTGGAAAGATAATTTGTTTTAGTTTTATTGCATTTCTAAAAATGTTCAATGTGAAAAACTTGATTCTTAAGTAAATAACCACTGATGAAAAGTATCTATTGAAAGCACATAAAGTCCCCGCTAATCACATACCTCTTCCTATGAAGCAAATAACCATTGGTAAAAAGTATCTATTGAAAGCACATAAAGTCCCCACTAATGACATGCCTTTTCATATGAAGTTTATAAGACAATGGTAGAAAGTCCCCACTAATGACATTCCTTTTCATATGAAGGTATAAGACAATGGTAGAAAGTCCCCACTAATGACATGCCTTTTCATATGAAGTTTATAAGACAATGGTAGAAAGTCCCCACTAATGACATGCCTTTTCATATGAAGTTTATAAGACAATGGTAGAAAGTCCCCACTAATGACATGCCTTTTCATATGAAGGTTATAAGACAATGGTAGACAATGTGCTATAAAACCTCTACTTTCTGATTAGATTAATGATTCTACTTTCTGGTACAAAATTGAATACAAACACCTTCCTCAAGCACTTCAGAGTTCTTCATTTGATGCATTTTATAGCTCACAGCTGAATCTCAAAATTCTTTTTTGTTATCTGAAAAATCCAATTGGAAGTATTTCTTTACATGCGCACAAAGAGTAGGTAGCCATTTGATTTACATGCACAAAGTTCCACGTCAAGGACTTAGATTGAGATGATTTCAAGACCTGAACAGAGAATACTACTTTCTTTTTTTTAAGCTTGAACCTTGAGCTGTTGATCAGGTGCTTCAAAAAATGCAAACTAAATGCCAATCAAGCATGAGTGTGCCCACGAAACTACTATTGCAAAGTCCCCTGCGGAAGGTGGAGTGCTCGTCTTCTGCATAGTCGACAGCATAATTGTCTAGCTCCTCTTGGTGTTGATTATAAGACCTGCTGTCCACTGATTCCGAACAACAGTGCAACCAAGAAGAAAGACTTAATGGTGATTCCACTTGATGACTTCAGCTTTTGCTGCACATTCCAAGTGGCTATGGTAAATGAGCAAGGTACTGTAGGTAGAGCCATTGCAAGCCAGAGCTTCCAAGAGCTGTTACAGAGCATCAACTCATAATTAGCTTAAAGGCTGATGAAATTGCAGAACTCCAACTGTTCTCCTGTTGCACATGTTGTCCTCAGTCGTTCTTTCAGACCCGTCTTCCGAGAGCGAAGAGTGCGCCTGGCTATCAAGCAACGCCACAAAGGAAAGATATGTGGGCATGACTGCAGCGAGAATTATCTTATGACGCAGAGGAATGATAAAAGTCCTGTTAATTGATCAAATGAATTATTACTCTTGACTCGTTTCATCTCTCTGTTCGGACAGCCACTGGGTGGGTAACTCCATTGCAATTCGGCTTCCATGAGCATGCTTCGATTACGCTTCAGCCGCTTGCAAATTCTGATATTTGCCTCTGGAGAGAGTCCGATACACAAGCCCAGCGATCATGAACCCCACGAACCAAGCGTTGCTGTAGATGGCAGTGAAGACGACTGGGCAGTTCGGGAGCACCCCCGTGGAGGCCAAGAAGCCGGGAATGTTCGGTAAAATGCCTGCAGCCAGAGACACCAACGCTGCCAGGTTGTAGCCATTTGAATACCAATACAGACCCTGTTTGTCACTCGAGAAGAGAGCGTCGGTGTCCAAAGCCCGCCCCCGCAATCCGAAGTAGTCCACCAGCATGATCCCTCCCACGGGGCCAAGCAACGCAGAGTATCCGATCAACCACGTGAAAATGAATCCCTGGCTGGATTGGATCAGCCGCCACGGCTGCAGGAGGATGCCTATGAGAGCGGTGAGAAGGCCACCCGTTCGGAAGGAGAATATAGCTGGGCTTAAGTTCACGAGAGCATTCGCTGGGGCTACCACATTCGCAGCAATGTTGGTGGTTAACGTGGCTAGGATAACGCCCACGAGAGACAAGAGAATGGGGAAGAAGCCGTCAATGCGCGCCAGCAGCTGGATTGGATCAGAAATCGCCTGCCCGAAGATCACCACTGTCGCTGATGTGACTGCCAGGCCCACGAATGTGAAGGCGGCCATGAAAAGAGGTAAGCCGATCGCCTGGCCTGTTAGCTGGTCCACCTGGCTCTTGGAGTACCGAGTAAAATCTGCCAAGACAGACGTGGTGCTCAAGATCATTGCATTCGTGAAGCGCAAGTCTACCTCCAAGTCCACAATTTTCCAAAAGAAGAGATAAAATTCGTGATCAAAGTTCCATGTTCAGAGCCAACACGGTTACTGCCGATCAAGGAAGTTGTGCTGTACATCAGTGCTCTGTGATGATAAATATTTTAAGGTACAGAATTGCGGAATTGTAACTGAGTGTTGATGCTCAACAGTAATTCGTTATTCTAAAATATTGTAACTGATCTATCTAAGAATTCAAACTATTCGAGAGAATGGTTTAAGTGATCAAGGCAAGGAGCATAGAATCCGCCGCCGTACCTGGAATGTTCAAGCTGAGTGTGGCCCAGAAGCCAACATTGGCAGTCAAGGCTGGAAAGAATGTTTGCCAGAACTGTCCAGCTTTAGGACCCCCAGCGATGAACTGTGAAGGCAGAGACAACATGGGTCCGAAGCCACCTGCTTGAACGTAAGCCCATGCTAGCAAAGCAGCTGACAGAAGTATGAGAATTGGAGCACTCACTTTTTCCAGCTCTCGTATGCTCTCAATCCCATTCCAGATAATTCCTATCTGTAAGCAAGCCCACGCCCGTGTGAGAACCACACATAAGCATATGCAACGGCGATCTTGACGAAAAATTCATGGCCATTCAAGAATTTCCTACTTTGCATTTTGAAGTTCAGTGCATGATCCTTCTTCTAATTTGCAGATTGGTCTTGACAAGGACTGCTGACTTAACTAGGGATCGAACTTCACAGCTAAGCCAAATTCTCAAAATATTAGGGTTTCGCAAACAACTGTGCAGCAGGTCGAACATCTTTAGGGTGTGAGCATTCATTTAGAACTTTCGATTTCCCGATAGATGGTGCTCTAACTGCATTGGGTGAAAGAAATACACTTTTGTCAAACGAATAACTTTGCTGCAGGTTGAATGAACAGTGCTCTATTCCAATTCCTGATTTCTTTAGGAAGCGGATATTAAGAGGAAGTGATTCGTGATTAAGTAGAATGAAAGGTGAAATTTAGGAACACACAAACAAACCTGAAGCAACCAGAAGACGAGGAAGCATCCAAATTCCGCGGCGCTGATGCCCAACCACGGCACCGCGCTCCCTGTGAGGCTCCCACGAACGAGAGTGTTAAGCAATTGGAAAATGGCTTGCCCTCCAATCCACGTCTGGATCCCAAACCATCCGCAGGCCACAAGAGCGCGCAACAAGGACGGCACATTGGCACCGCGAATTCCAAAAGCAGCCCGCGCCAGGACAGGAAACGGCACACCGAACTTCGTCCCCGCGTGGCCACTGAGCACCATCGGCACGAGCACCACCAGATTCCCAATCAGCACCGTGAGAATGCCCTCCCACCACGACATCCCCATCTCCACCAAGCTCCCTGCCATGTAATACGTCGGCACCCCGACCACCAACCCTATCCACAAACACGCCATGTCCCACACCGAGAAAATCCTCTCGCCCACCATCGTGGGCGCAAAATCCTTGTTGTACAAAGAACTGTCCGGGTCGCGCGGTTGCCGTGGAGCAATCGGCTCCAGCAACCCTCCGAACACTCCACCATCGCCATCCTCACCACCTTCCTCCCCACCACTCCTCACAACTCCCAACCTCTCCGAATTCCCACCACGCCAACCCCACGTCAACCCAGTGCTACATCCAAACCCCTCAACTGGAACCCTCACCTTCAAATCCCGCCCTACCCCATCCTGCACCTTCCACAAAACTCTCCTCCGAGAACACAATCCGACGCTCCCCGCCGCGATGCCTTGCACTGAAATGCAAGACATCGTCACAAAACTCCTCCAAACTTCAACTCAACCCCAAATACCCCAACATTCCCAAAAAACCAACAAATCCCAACAGTCCCACGAACCTGAAAAACCTCAAAATCCCCCCTGACAACCTCATGAAGCATCCACTGCAGCAACAAAATTCTCACAACCAGGCTCCTGATCAAAGCTCACACTTTCAATCAAACTCTAACTCCATGTCCACAACCTCTCCATCTCCATCCCAACCAACACCTCACTTCCAACACCAGTCCTCATTTCCTTGCAGAGATTCTGATTCTCATATTATCATTATTCCTGGTTCATGAGATGTGAAGTTGTGGAGTTGGCATCCAGATCTAGATCCAGATTAAGCCAAGATGCAAGCTTTGAATAACTTATTGCAAGCTCATAGGAATGATGAGTTTGGGGCACTGATTTGGAGTGATTGTGTGTGTGTGTGTTGGGACTGCAGGAATGGCATGAGAGGGTCTGGTTTGGGGGCATGATGGAATGATTCGGGTGCCAGGAGATGGAGTTCGGGTGGCGTGCCATGCAGGAATGATTGAGCCAACTGAGCTGAATTTCTGCCTCTGGGCTCCAACAAACTTGGCGAGAAGTGGGAGAATGTGAGGACATGTGTGAGTCAAATGGGGCAGTCTGGGATTTCATCATGGATTGGAGGAGTGTGGTGGAAGTCTTGGCCACGTGGTTCACATCTCTTAACTGCCACTTCCAGAGTGTCTGTATATGATGCTGTATTTTTTTATTTTTATTTTTATTGTTTTTATTGTTTTTATAGTGATGTGTACAATATTACCATGGGAAGGGGGAGTGTGGTAGTTGCGTTTGCCACCTGATTAGGTGCTTGGGCTTGGGTTGTGAGTACCTCTGTACTCGTAGCCCCCAACTCTTACTGTGGATTTCTTACTGTTGATCTGGAACCTGTAGCATGACACAATTTAGTGAATGTACTTTGATTCATAGAGAAAAGTGAGAGAAATGGTAGTAAAGTGAACGAGAAAACTTAAAGAAAGAGAGTGCCCACTATTTCAGTACTCCGCATGGTTCATTCTTCTCTTTTTGTCATTGTGAGTTTGGCCATTTTTAGCTACAATAGTGCAAATATTTGGAATAAGATCATCAAAAGGTATAACATGTTACAATGGTATGGATTGTTGTACAACTACTAATTTATGCTATGGTTTAAGAATTGTATTGAAGTTACCATTATTTTTGGAGATTTACATTGATTGATACCAAATTCCTATTTCAATTAAAAACAAATTCTATGTATTAAATGATATTTGTATATGGGGCCCACTTGACTCTCAAACTAATAAAACAAAGAAGAAATTTGGTCAACATCTTCGATCATAGATTTTCAATCATACTACATCCAACTCCACTTGAAATTTCAACTTTGGGGCAGTGAAATTGGTGTTACTTCTCTTCTAAATCAATTGGCATATTGGAAAATTTATTATTTGGGGTCTAGCTCCAATGTAAAGTTTGAATCAATGATCAAGCCTTTATGTAAACTTCCCCTTACAAGTGATATTTTTTATAAAAAAAAGTCCATTCTGCCTTCTCTATTCTTTATCTAACAAAAGTGGTTGTAAAATTTATAAAATAAAAAAATAAAAATAAAAACTTTAGTAGGAAAATCAACATAAACTTGAAGTCTGTTAACCCCTAAAGGTCCAGAGTGTTTTGGGACCTCCATGATCCAAAACTACAGATTTTGACCACCTTGTGGAAATTGATGTATGTTTCCAATAAAATTTCCTTTTCTGGTATTTTCAACTGTAAGATCTTCAACCTAACTACTTGCACTAATACCATGTCAAATTTCACCTGTTGGATATGTACCATTTGTGAGATTATAACGTCCAAAGTTTACTGATTTTTTTTTTTTGGCTTTCCTCAAAAGACATACGGTAGTCTAAATGGTGCCTAGAGAGACTTGATGATTGTTACCCCAAACATATTACTCATATTTTTTTCCATGTAGGTAACTAAGGGGTATTTAAGTAATTATGGACAAAACGCTCAATTATGGACTACTTTGCATCATCAGTAGACGTCCAATTCATGTGTTATCCCTCAAATTTAAAGACAAAGATGTCAAATATTTATGAAAAAATGCATTCCGTTTACAAGGGATAAAATCATTTGAGTGAATTTATTATAATGTTGAATAGAGGACATCCCAGTCCCACTGTCATGGCCGAATCTCTCGGCGAGTGGCTGACTGAGAACCCTAAACCCTAGAAACCCTAAACCCTAGAAACCCTATCCTTAGAAATCTATCTGTTCTAATAAAAGGAAATACTTGCTCTGCAAAATGTGGATCTGTGAAGTGAAGCGGGTGAAGGGAAGATCGTCGGCGACCCGCTGAGTGGACACGACTGCCAGGCATCTCACATTGGGGTGTCCGTCTGTGAGGACTCCGGAGTCGTCGTTTAGAATGAACAGTATTCACGGTCAGAACAAATGGAAGTCCTTTGTAGTCGGCTGGCCGCCGACTAGGAGAGCCAACCTCTTCCTCACTGAACCGACCTCTGGAATCTGAAATACATATAAAGATGATGAGGAAATAAGTCCTAGTCCTCGTGATAAAAATGATGAGTAAGCTAGTCCTAGTCGGCTATCAGCCGAGTAGGAGAGTAGGGGCTACTAGTCCTAATGATGAGTAAATAAGTCCTAGTCCTAATGATGCAAATGATGAGTAGGCTAGTCCTAGTCGGCTACCAGCCGAGTAGGGGAGTAGGGGCTACTAGACTAGGTCGACGTTGGCAATTAGTCGTCCAGAAAACCCTAGAGAAGTGGATTACTAGAACGTTTAGCAGTTTACTAGACGAACTCGTCGGCTGTCCACTGTAGAAGAAGGTCGCATACTGTAGAAGCAGGACGCATACTGTAGAAGTTAGTCGCATATTGTCCAATATTTTGTCGTTATGGTGAGGCGTGGTAGCAATGTGAGACCACTGGGTTATCAGGAGTCACCGGCTGACCTCGAGGAGCTCCGGCCATGGTATAGGGCGGTGGTCGCCCGTTCTCGCAACACCGCCATTCCACGTTTCAAGTACATCACACGCCTTCTGCAGCCAGGTGCGGTGTGGTTTTGGAGTATTGCTCACACCATAGAGTTGTTGGAGATCGCTGACGCTTCCGGCATCGCCTTCCCACTGACATTCGAGGAGTCCTAGGAGTCTGAGGAGTCCGAGAGTGTTGGCAGCATTCACTTCAGCCACACAGGGGAGGTGTCAACGCAGACCATGTCAACGGCAGGGTGGCTCTGCATTGTTGGCGAAGCATACGACAACTTGGAGGGTGCTGGAAGTCGGTGCTCTGGCCAAGATCAGTGGTGCGGAGGGAACGCAAGCCCGCAGTCCACGTATTCGTCGTTTGGATCCGTGCATCCATCCGTCGATACTGGGTGTAGTGCTGTCCGAGCCAAGTCTACTGCGAAGGACTGATCGCTTCATGGCGTTGGCGACCATCTGCAGCTTTTTGGTTTTTTGGCTTTAGGGTGAATTACTGTGTGTTAGAACTGTCCAGCTCGTTTTCAATAGAGCTGCTTCACACACTCGGATAGTTGTAGAATTCATGGTTAGTATTTGTTACTGAGGCTTTAGGAGTAGTGGCATCTCTGATGTATACACAATACAAAGTAACATGTAAAGGGCGGAACACTACCGTTGTACTCCGATAAGAATATAATGAAATGGATAAATATTTTTTCCCAGTTTCTCAAAGCGCATAGTGGTTCTACCAATGTTGTGGAAAGCGTCGGCGGGCAGCCGACTAGAGTAACAGTGTCCACCGTAAAAATCACAGTCCATACAATATAGACCTGCCTCACAAAGTCACCGTTCATGATGCTTATCTAACATGGTTAGAGGCATCGGCGGACAGCCGACGACCACCGAAGAAGGAAAAGTAAGGTATCAGAACAACAAATAGAAGACAAAGCGTAATACATGACTAGTATTGGGTCAATGGTAGAATACAATTCTTATTCGAGGGAATCACAGTGTTTACAATATTCAACTATAACGTTTACAGAGGAAACCATCACTAGCTACATCTTCTACAGCTAAGATCACAATCGTCGGCGGGCAGCCGACTAGTCTTCCTCCTCGTCATTCCAGTTCATCGAGATTCCATGCGATTCGAAGTTTGCCATGGCAGCAATCACAACATCTTCGGGTATTAGATGGGACTTTGGGGGCCCCTCATGCGTAGTTTTCTTGGTCCTATGAGTGTATACGACGGATTTACACTCCACCCACTCCGCAAGAGTCAACTCCCTTTCCCACCGTCTTGTCCAGCACTCTCTCGCAACCTTCTTCTTACCTTCCTTCTTGCCCTTCATCGGAGTCCACCATTCAACCTTGAACTTACCGTAATTAGAACCAGGCTCTGTTATAACATGCTCTATCGCCCTACCCATCCAAATGGGTAGGTGGTCTTCCTTACACGGACGACATAAAACCCAATCGCCACGTAAAACGTCACAATATGGGTTAAACACAGACTTCGGCCTAGAGTTTTTCGGACCACAGAAAGGATAGGGCTCCACTTCATCCTCGTCACCGGGACGAATATCCGGATCCGGTATATATTCGTCCTGTGCATCGAATGTGGTGACGTGGTCCCGCTTCCAGTCTGAGATAGGCCAGAATCCTTCCTGTAAGGTGGCGGAATTGGGGGGCAGTGGCTCGTTGACCTCCTTTAAAATTCGTTCCCAATACAGTACATATGGTAACATGTCTTGTGCGTATTTCTTATCCCGAGCCATGCCAGTTCTCCAGTACTCAATGTACTTAGATAATCCACTTTTAATGAAATTTCTCTTCTCTGAACACTCCGCTGCCCTTGCCACCTCTTTATCCGCGTTCTTCTTGCCCTCATCGACTTCAACACTACCCCATAAGTGCTTATGAGGAACCGGTTTGGGATCACCGACGGGCAAACGTGGTTTACCCTCTTTGTCTGCCCTCCACATTTTCACGGGTTTGCCAGGTGGAAGCCATGACGGATCGTTTGCACGCTTCTTGTACCTCATTACGGGCCACCCCGCATCCTCCCCATCCTCCACCACATAGAACTTAAAAAGATGCATTTCACTGTGACCTTCTATCGCATTACCTCCGTCGTGATGAAAATCAGCAACATAACTTTTGAAGTCTGCCACTTCCTGAACAACCTCTGGAATAAAGGCAACTGTCTTCTGAGAATCCATGAATGCCTTCATAAGGTCTGCAAGGCAGTATGTGTTCTTTCGCTTAATGAGTTTCGATAGGTGACTGAAGTGGGCGTCGATGTCCTCATGTGTGTGTCCCACAATCAGGAAACCAACTGTAACTTCCTTGAATATTCGCCTCGCCGTCAGCAACGAGCAGGGGAAAGTTCGTACGTGAGCGGAGAGCGTAGAGCGGAGAGCGGTGAGCGCAGAATGGAGAGCACAGAATTGAGAATTAGGAAAATTTTCAAAAGCAAAGTAGACCCTATAACCGTGGAAAATTACTAAATTAAGGCTTAATTTTGACACTTTTTTTAGAAAAAGAGTATATTACCGTGGAAATTAGGGTTATCTCTGGTAAGAATTTATTACGTTTGTTCTCTAAGATACAAATTAGGGCTGATGTCATGATGATGTCATGCATACATTCCTTTAGATTTGTCATGGGTTTAGGCAAGATACAATGATCAGGCGTTCAGTTTTAGATCAAACAAATAATTCTTTCATAGGATTATGTAAATGCACAAGGAAAAAAACAATTATCACAGAACATAAAGGAGGCAAGGTTTGAAAACTTCCTAGAATATTTCAAAATTCGTGTATAATATCTTGACTGCTGAAACCAAGATATACCTTGTCAGAGTCCTTGTCTTCATCGAAGATTACTCTCTCTTCCTAGGCAGCGAAGCATCTGAATTTGAGTGATAGAAGTCGGAGATTTTCATCATGAAACAACACTTGGTAAGCTGGGTTCCAGAGAAGGAGGTCACTCTTGGTTTCTTGAGCTTGTCTCTAGGTGGCGTATTAGGATAGTCATACAGTCCTTGGCATTCTGTGCTGTATGCGAAGGTAGCGATGGAGTTCGGGGGGGTCAATCTGTAGGCTTGCGTCAAACGTTTTAAGACTACAACAATTTAGTGTGTTGCGCGATGCCGAAGGTGTGTAATGCGAGATCCAGGAGGACGAGAGCGGCTGTAGGTTTGCCCCCAAAGGCACCGGCGAGTTATGAGGAGCTGCGGCCGCGGCTGCTGGAGGTGGAGCGCGCTAGGGAACGAGGCATGGACCTGCCACCGTTTAGGCACATCGGAAGCCTCCATGTTGGTGAAGGTGAATGGCGTTGGACAGTGCTTTGTACCAATGAGCTTCTCCGTATTATGGAATTGTCCCTAATCCCGTATCCCTTGCTATCGAACGTCGATGAGAATCCAGTTGTTCAGCTGCCCGAAGTGATCATATCGGATGGCGAAACTTGCTGGTTTGATATGGACAAGAGTTGGACTGTATATCCTTCGAAGGATTAGTACTGTGAAGTCTAGTGGGGTGTTCGAATACAATCCTTAAGATTTGGTCATTCACTGGATCTAGATACGAGTATTCCAGCATGATGGTTTTAGATAATATAGATGATTCTAGAAATAAGAAAAGAAAAAGCAACTAAAGGAAATGGTCTTAGAAGTCCGTGGAATATTTCAGAGTTCGTGTAGAATAATGGAGTAGAAGAAACCAAGATGTACACCAAGTCAAGAATAGGTGACATGGCTATGCAAATGTGGGATTTTGAATGAGTAAAATATAAATAACAGCACAATATTATATTTGAGCCTTTCTTTTGTAACATTTCATTCTTCATATTATATTTTGAGCATTACAGTTGTGACATTTCATCCTTTACAAACACGGAGACAAATTGGACATGAGAATTATAACAAGTTTACGTTCAGGGAAGTAGAGTAGACGAAGAATTACCCAATGAACTCCAATTAAATCAAATCAAATCAAATGAAAACAACAATAGACCGAAGCCTCCTTCAACCTCACAACATGCTACAGTCGCTACTTTCACTCTCAGAACTAGATGACTCCGAATCTCCTTCTACCGCCTCGTCATCGACGAATAAAAGGGCCCTGGGATCAAAAGTAGTTGGCCGACTAGGAACATATGTGAGGGCTCCAGATTGAAACGCCTGTGCTAAGTCCTCTGCGTAGTCCGGAAGTATAAAAGGCTGAATCGGGCTGGAATGAAGACGCCACGATGGAGTGGACACTGATGTTGGCCCACGTGGCGGTGTTGCCGAAACTACTCTGCAATAGAAAACCGATTGTGGTTAGATTGAATACGTAGAGGTGCAAAGAGAAGCAATGCTTGGAGAATTTGAACAAAAAATAGAAGACTTACACCACTTATCAGGTCTTCTTGATCTCTTTGCAGGTGCTTCCTCTGCTGCTGCCGGCCTAGGATGTTTTGGAGGGCCTATGGCAGATGACGTAGCCATATACGGTTTGAGAAGGGCGTTGAATATGGCTTTGTCCTCCTCACAAGCTATAATATGACGACCAATACTCTGGCAAGCCTTGAGGGAGGCACCTGAAAACACGTAGCACAGAAAAGTAGTGAGTCCCTGTGGAGAAAATCAGAGGATTGGAAATACAGAAACTGTTAATGGAGGATTACCTGTTCCTGCCGACCATTCGAAGACTATGTCACCGGGCTTGGTCATCTCCTCAATGATGCCCTGCATCATCTCAGGGGCTTTCTCCCTCGGGCCTCTCCACGGCACCTCCCCATTCATGAGCTGCGAGTCTGCATCGGTGAAGTTGAGAATGGCATCACTCTCGGTAATGTGGAGGTCGTTGTAAACGACATCGGATTTCTTCGTTTGAAAAGAAAACTTGGATGGGGGAGAACCACCACGAATGAAGACGCGCACCCAGAATCGAAGAGACTGCGAGAAACAGAAATATGTGAGTGTAATTAAAAAGAAAACTTAGTAGAATGCAAAGACAAGCGAAGATTATGATGTACATACCAAGGAGCCGGGCATCGTTGGGTGAGCCAAGCCTAGTGCATTGAAGCCCCACCAGTCTCGGTGCTGCACGAAGCCATCAGCAGCAGCCACTTCGGAAATCTTCGTAGCCAGACGTTGGTCGTTGTTGTGGATGATGCAGAGAGCACCATCAAACTGCAAGTAATGTCTTGCGAACTCGAAGAGGTCCTCCAAATAATCCTTGCCGCGTTTGTTCCAAGACGGAGGGACGTAGGTGGGATTGGATATAGTGGGGACCGGAAGATTCTCAGGAACGTCGACAATGATCAAGTCGAATCCCAAGTGATTGTCCTCATTGCATCTATCAGGAACTCGGTTCTCGCGGCCTGCCCCAAACTTGAGTAAACAAGAAATCAGAGTTAGAAAATATAAGGTTAACAGAATATAAGAATTCAAGGGAAAGAATGAAACAACAAATCATACCATTCGAATGATGTCTAGAGCCTTGTTCCATTCGGGATCGCCACCAACGTCTTCAAGTTCCTTGTGTCGGGATAGAACCAAATTCACAGAGGAGTTGATGACATAAACCTGAGAGGAATTGAGAGTTCCAGCGGAAGAGGTAGTCTGTGGAAATTTCTTGGTTTTCCGCTGCTCGAGGAGACCTCTGGTGACCTCGGAAGCACTGATTGAGGAAGGAGCCGGCGAAGAAGCTGGAGAAGGCTTCGTAACGACAATACCTGGAGAGGGCTCCGGTTCCTTCTGTTTTGGCTGAGAAGACGCCGCACCGGTTTGCTGTGATGCCTCTGACTGAGAACGGAGAGATTTGAGTCGCCTTCCTCTCCCTTTCTTCGGTGGAGGAGCAGAGGATTGATCTTGCTGTCCTTCAAAATCCTCTGCACCATCCTCTGTGTCTTCGACCACCACCGCACTCCCATCGTGTAGAGTCTTGACGTCGACCTCTGAGTCAATCGTGAAACCACGAGAGCAATCAAGGTACCAGCATCCCTCAAGCAAGTGAGGAGCTTTGTACCTTTGCAGCTGCTGGGGAGAATAGATACACTGGTCCGAGGTTGTCTCCGTCCAAGCACGGAAGTAGTTGGGGAGCTGTTGGACCGTGATGGCCCCCTTCAAAACAAGCTCTCGCTTGAAGTACCTAAGAGAAGAAATTTAGAAGGTTAGTAGCATAGAAAGCTCTAGCGAATTAGAATATGCAAATGCAAAAAAGTTAGGCAATATACCGGTAAATAACCCGCTTGACAACATCAGCAGTTCCAGGGAATTTAGCGAAGTCGGACTTCTTCTCGAAGGGCTTCTTAGCGTTCTTTCCAATGAACGTAGGGAAGGCCTTGTCCCACAACATAATACGTGAACTCTCGACATAATCGCCCGGCTGTTGGACATCAGGAAATGTCGTCCAATCGATATCGAGGTTCTCTGACTTGAATATGTCCTCAACCTCGTTGATGACGGCTTCCTCCAACTGTAGTACCAATGAGAATTAGTACCAATGAGAAAAGAAATCAGAAAGCATGTTGTAATTGGTAAGGGATATTGAGAAACCATACCCCAGCCCAAAATGAAGCCCTGTTCAACCAAGGGTCGAATGCAGTATCCTTGAATTCAAGTGGTGGAAATCTGTAAGATAGTCGAGAACTCGGAGATGAGTTCCACCACCTCAGCCACCGAGCCTTGTATTTGGGCTCAACGGCAGCTGGACAGATCTTCTGGAGCTTATCGAGGGACATCTCAGGTTTAGAGTTTAGACTGTAATGTCGATTGATCTGCCAGGAGTAGAGAAGTATTAGAAAATATAATTGCATAATGTTGTAACATTTCAAAATACTAATTGAAATTAGATGAAGGTGTTACCTCATTCAGGAAGTCGTCTCCGTTTCTGGGATTTGCAATTGCCAAGTACTTAGTGAAGTCCTTCCTCTTAATGAGGTCCACCATTTTCTCAGTCGCGTCATTCATGACATCCCAAATCGCAGATGCAGTCTGTTCATCCGCCGGTGTCTTCTCCATGTAGGCTTTAGCTGCTTCATCCGAGGCCGCAGCAATTTCCCGCTGTAGAAGGATAACCAATTCTTAGAGAATTCATAAATGAACAAAATAGAACTTGCAAAGAATGAAGGGAGCCAAAACGAGGAAAGACAGAGAGGAGGTACAACTTACTCGGTAGAGAAATGCGATAAAAACACGAGTTGTCAAGGGGAACCATGACGGGTTCGGTGGCCTGTTCTTCAAACAAGCCTCATATTCGTCAGGGCGCAGGAGGTCTTTAAACTCCTCCAGCTTCATCATTCCGAATGAGCGGATTCGAAACAATTTTGCTGGAAGATTACTCTTTACGTGGTCATTCTCAGTCGACCTGAATATGAAATTAGTACGTAAGTCGAATAAAATATAATCGAAATAGACTTCAATATGGATAACAAATAGTCAAAACTTTTGAACGTACCAGTTGATGTCGTGCATGGCGTGCAGGAGATTGCCCACCTGGCCGCGGGGGTCAAGGACAATGCAATGCACAGAGATGTGCCAGGATGGGTCGTCCGCATGATGCTTGTTGATATGCCGGAGCCAAGCGGAGAGGCGATGATTACCCTCCCAGACAAAAAACATCTTGTGAGAGAACTGCATCAACTCCTCGTCCCCAGAGATCTCATCATCAAAACGATCACTCGCTGCCCTCCATAAAGGGCTCCAAGTGGCCATAATCTCCGCCGTCACATTCTTCGTTTCCTCTTCAGTGTTGTACATGGAGATGTACATGACGCGGTCCCCATCTCTATATCCCTTAACAAACTCCCGCTCCAAGTGTTGTACCCCCATTTCACCCACTGGTCTTACCTTGGCCATTGGAATCATCCTGCATAAGGGAACCAGCATTCGAGACTTCTCCGACGGTTTGATCCTAAGGTTGTTGATGACAACGTTGGAGTCCAACTTGTATTGAATTCGATGCTGCAATTCCCCTTCCATAGCAGTCTTCAAGTCAATCGGGCAAGATGGTTTTGCCACCACATCCTGTGTTTGAGTAACCTGCCAAGAGGTGTGGGAATTAAGAGAGGAATCACAATCAAAGGAAGTCATGCAAAGAAGACAAGTATGTAAAAGAAAGTAACAATATATCTTCATACTGTCATCTCTTTTGTAACAAGTCAGAATTCATCTGCGCTTGGGGGAACTATCTACGTGATGCTCGACTATAGTACTCCTTAGACTGCCTACAGTTCCAGTGACGGCGCCTCCTCCAAAACCGCCTGGTTTGCTGAACCGGGCACGGCAGAATTGCCGGTAGAGCAAACACCACATGGGCAGGCCTTCTCACTCTGATAGGCGAGGAAGGAGAGGGTGGAGACATCGGCGGTGAGCCCTCTAGAGGGGAAGTGGGCATGTAGGCCGGGGACGTAGGCTCATACACTGGGGAGGTAGGCATGTACACGGGAGAAGTAGGCATGTACACGGGAGAAGTAGGCATGTACACGGGAGAAGTAGGCATGTACTGTGGAGAGTGGACCTCGAAAGGTCCACTATCTCCAACTAAAGGGTTGGCTACATCACAGGTACAATAAGGCTGATCAAATGAATCCGAGAGGTCGGAAACATTGATAACTGAAATGGGGGAGGTCGCGGACATCTCAGGAGCATCTGAATATACCTAGAGTAGAAGAAATGAAGAGAGGGTTATTTTCCACATTTCAAAAGAGTTGTAAGCAATAAATTAAAAAAAAAGACAAGTAAGAAGAAATAGTTATGTACCTCGGTCTCAGCTGGAGTTGGGACTTCACGTTGGCTTTCCATATTATCCTCAGAAGACTCCTAATTCATACACAAAGACAAATAAATGTGACAAAGCAGCCATCAAACCTCTGTTCAAAACAAACGAACACCAATAATGTTG
Organism: Ceratodon purpureus; assembly: GCA_014871385.1. Lineage (NCBI taxonomy): Eukaryota > Viridiplantae > Streptophyta > Bryopsida > Pseudoditrichales > Ditrichaceae > Ceratodon > Ceratodon purpureus. The sequence continues at coordinate 2,135,295 of CM026427.1, read as the reverse complement.
AGAATAAACGAACACCACTAATGTTGAAGACAGAATATCATAAACTCAAGTCTAATAACAAAGACACTTCAAAAATTTAACGCATACTAAGGAAGACGTTTAAAAAATTGGGGCCATCATTGGTACAGCTTTCTAGCAGGACCTCCAGCCGGGGGGAATCGAACCGAATACTCTCTACAAGCTGAAATGAAGTAGCCCCAAGCCGAGCAGCCCAAGCACCACAAGGAGAGCAAATATCACCAACATGAACAAGAGTTCAAATCCCGCTCCCCTACTGTCGTCACAGACAGTAGAATGAGGATACTTTTATAGATTAAAAATTAAAAACAATAATCAGTAGAAAGCTTAAGGAAATCATAAAAATTAAATAAAAAACAATTCGAAAATAAAGTAGCCCCAAGCCGAGCAGCCCAAGCACCACAAGGAGAGCAAATATCACCAACATGAACAAGAGTTCAAATCCCGCTCCCCTACTGTCTGTGACGACAGTAGGGTGACGGATCCAATTTTTTGAAAAATAAAAATAATTAATAAACATAAGTGGGCTTAAGGAAATCATAAAATTAAAAAAAAAACTATTTGAAAATAAAGTAGCCCCAAGCCGAGCAGCCCAAGCACCACAAGGAGAGCAAATATCACCAACATGAACAAGAGTTCAAATCCCGCTCCCCTACTGTCTGTGACGACAGTAGGGTGACCGATCCAATTTTTTGAAAAATAAAAATAATTAATAAACATTAGTGGGCTTAAGGAAATCATAAAATAAAAAAAAAAACTATTTGAAAATAAAGTAGCCCCAAGCCGAGCAGCCCAAGCACCACAAGGAGAGCAAATATCACCAACATGAACAAGAGTTCAAATCCCGCTCCCCTACTGTCTGTGACGACAGTAGGGTGACGGATCCAATTTTTTGAAAAATAAAAATAATTAATAAACATTAGTGGGCTTAAGGAAATCATAAAATAAAAAAAAAAACTATTTGAAAATAAAGTAGCCCCAAGCCGAGCAGCCCAAGCACCACAAGGAGAGCAAATATCACCAACATGAACAAGAGTTCAAATCCCGCTCCCCTACTGTCTGTGACGACAGTAGGGTGACGGATCCAATTTTTTGAAAAATAAAAATAATTAATAAACATTAGTGGGCTTAAGGAAATCATAAAAATTAAATAAAAAACAATTTGAAAATAAAGTAGCCCCAAGCCGAGCAGCCCAAGCACCACAAGGAGAGCAAATATCACCAACATGAACAAGAGTTCAAATCCCGCTCCCTTACTGTCTGTGACGACAGTAGGGTGACGGATCCAATTTTTTGAAAAATAAAAATAATTAATAAACATTAGTGGGCTAAAGGAAATCATAAAATAAAAAAAAAAACTATTTGAAAATAAAGTAGCCCCAAGCCGAGCAGCCCAAGCACCACAAGGAGAGCAAATATCACCAACATGAACAAGAGTTCAAATCCCGCTCCCCTACTGTCTGTGACGACAGTAGGGTGACGGATCCAATTTTTTGAAAAATAAAAATAATTAATAAACATTAGTGGGCTTAAGGAAATCATAAAAATTAAATAAAAAACAATTTGAAAATAAAGTAGCCCCAAGCCGAGCAGCCCAAGCACCACAAGGAGAGCAAATATCACCAACATGAACAAGAGTTCAAATCCCGCTCCCCTACTGTCTGTGACGACAGTAGGGTGACGGATCCAATTTTTTGAAAAATAAAAATAATTAATAAACATAAGTGGGCTTAAGGAAATCATAAAATAAAAAAAAAAACTATTTGAAAATAAAGTAGCCCCAACCGAGCAGCCCAAGCACCACAAGGAGAGCAAATATCACCAACATGAACAAGAGTTCAAATCCCGCTCCCCTACTGTCTGTGACGACAGTAGGGTGACGGATCCAATTTTTTGAAAAATAAAAATAATTAATAAACATTAGTGGGCTTAAGGAAATCATAAAATAAAAAAAAAAACTATTTGAAAATAAAGTAGCCCCAAGCCGAGCAGCCCAAGCACCACAAGGAGAGCAAATATCACCAACATGAACAAGAGTTCAAATCCCGCTCCCCTACTGTCTGTGACGACAGTAGGGTGACCGATCCAATTTTTTGAAAAATAAAAATAATTAATAAACATTAGTGGGCTTAAGGAAATCATAAAATAAAAAAAAAAACTATTTGAAAATAAAGTAGCCCCAAGCCGAGCAGCCCAAGCACCACAAGGAGAGCAAATATCACCAACATGAACAAGAGTTCAAATCCCGCTCCCCTACTGTCTGTGACGACAGTAGGGTGACGGATCCAATTTTTTGAAAAATAAAAATAATTAATAAACATAAGTGGGCTTAAGGAAATCATAAAATAAAAAAAAAAACTATTTGAAAATAAAGTAGCCCCAACCGAGCAGCCCAAGCACCACAAGGAGAGCAAATATCACCAACATGAACAAGAGTTCAAATCCCGCTCCCCTACTGTCTGTGACGACAGTAGGGTGACGGATCCAATTTTTTGAAAAATAAAAATAATTAATAAACATTAGTGGGCTTAAGGAAATCATAAAATAAAAAAAAAAACTATTTGAAAATAAAGTAGCCCCAAGCCGAGCAGCCCAAGCACCACAAGGAGAGCAAATATCACCAACATGAACAAGAGTTCAAATCCCGCTCCCCTACTGTCTGTGACGACAGTAGGGTGACGGATCCAATTTTTTGAAAAATAAAAATAATTAATAAACATTAGTGGGCTTAAGGAAATCATAAAATAAAAAAAAAAACTATTTGAAAATAAAGTAGCCCCAAGCCGAGCAGCCCAAGCACCACAAGGAGAGCAAATATCACCAACATGAACAAGAGTTCAAATCCCGCTCCCCTACTGTCTGTGACGACAGTAGGGTGACGGATCCAATTTTTTGAAAAATAAAAATAATTAATAAACATTAGTGGGCTTAAGGAAATCATAAAAATTAAATAAAAAACAATTTGAAAATAAAGTAGCCCCAAGCCGAGCAGCCCAAGCACCACAAGGAGAGCAAATATCACCAACATGAACAAGAGTTCAAATCCCGCTCCCCTACTGTCTGTGACGACAGTAGGGTGACCGATCCAATTTTTTGAAAAATAAAAATAATTAATAAACATTAGTGGGCTTAAGGAAATCATAAAATAAAAAAAAAAACTATTTGAAAATAAAGTAGCCCCAAGCCGAGCAGCCCAAGCACCACAAGGAGAGCAAATATCACCAACATGAACAAGAGTTCAAATCCCGCTCCCCTACTGTCTGTGACGACAGTAGGGTGACGGATCCAATTTTTTGAAAAATAAAAATAATTAATAAACATTAGTGGGCTTAAGGAAATCATAAAATAAAAAAAAAAACTATTTGAAAATAAAGTAGCCCCAAGCCGAGCAGCCCAAGCACCACAAGGAGAGCAAATATCACCAACATGAACAAGAGTTCAAATCCCGCTCCCCTACTGTCTGTGACGACAGTAGGGTGACGGATCCAATTTTTTGAAAAATAAAAATAATTAATAAACATTAGTGGGCTTAAGGAAATCATAAAAATTAAATAAAAAACAATTTGAAAATAAAGTAGCCCCAAGCCGAGCAGCCCAAGCACCACAAGGAGAGCAAATATCACCAACATGAACAAGAGTTCAAATCCCGCTCCCTTACTGTCTGTGACGACAGTAGGGTGACGGATCCAATTTTTTGAAAAATAAAAATAATTAATAAACATTAGTGGGCTAAAGGAAATCATAAAATAAAAAAAAAAACTATTTGAAAATAAAGTAGCCCCAAGCCGAGCAGCCCAAGCACCACAAGGAGAGCAAATATCACCAACATGAACAAGAGTTCAAATCCCGCTCCCCTACTGTCTGTGACGACAGTAGGGTGACGGATCCAATTTTTTGAAAAATAAAAATAATTAATAAACATTAGTGGGCTTAAGGAAATCATAAAAATTAAATAAAAAACAATTTGAAAATAAAGTAGCCCCAAGCCGAGCAGCCCAAGCACCACAAGGAGAGCAAATATCACCAACATGAACAAGAGTTCAAATCCCGCTCCCCTACTGTCTGTGACGACAGTAGGGTGACGGATCCAATTTTTTGAAAAATAAAAATAATTAATAAACATAAGTGGGCTTAAGGAAATCATAAAATAAAAAAAAAAACTATTTGAAAATAAAGTAGCCCCAACCGAGCAGCCCAAGCACCACAAGGAGAGCAAATATCACCAACATGAACAAGAGTTCAAATCCCGCTCCCCTACTGTCTGTGACGACAGTAGGGTGACGGATCCAATTTTTTGAAAAATAAAAATAATTAATAAACATTAGTGGGCTTAAGGAAATCATAAAATAAAAAAAAAAACTATTTGAAAATAAAGTAGCCCCAAGCCGAGCAGCCCAAGCACCACAAGGAGAGCAAATATCACCAACATGAACAAGAGTTCAAATCCCGCTCCCCTACTGTCTGTGACGACAGTAGGGTGACGGATCCAATTTTTTGAAAAATAAAAATAATTAATAAACATTAGTGGGCTTAAGGAAATCATAAAATAAAAAAAAAAACTATTTGAAAATAAAGTAGCCCCAAGCCGAGCAGCCCAAGCACCACAAGGAGAGCAAATATCACCAACATGAACAAGAGTTCAAATCCCGCTCCCTTACTGTCTGTGACGACAGTAGGGTGACGGATCCAATTTTTTGAAAAATAAAAATAATTAATAAACATAAGTGGGCTTAAGGAAATCATAAAATTAAAAAAAAAAAACTATTTGAAAATAAAGTAGCCCCAAGCCGAGCAGCCCAAGCACCACAAGGAGAGCAAATATCACCAACATGAACAAGAGTTCAAATCCCGCTCCCCTACTGTCTGTGACGACAGTAGGGTGACGGATCCAATTTTTTGAAAAATAAAAATAATTAATAAACATTAGAGGGCTTAAGGAAATCATAAAATTAAAAAAAAAAAACTATTTGAAAATAAAGTAGCCCCAAGCCGAGCAGCCCAAGCACCACAAGGAGAGCAAATATCACCAACATGAACAAGAGTTCAAATCCCCAAGCCGAGCAGCCCAAGCACCACAAGGAGAGCAAATATCACCAACATGAACAAGAGTTCAAATCCCGTCACCCTACTGTCTGTGACGACAGTAGGGTGACGGATCCAATTTTTTGAAAAAAAATAAAAATTAATAAACATTAGTAAGCTTAAGGAAATCATAACATTAAAAAAAATACAATTTGAAAATAAAGTAGCCCCAAGCCGAGCAGCCCAAGCACCACAAGGAGAGCAAATATCACCAACATGAACAAGAGTTCAAATCCCCAAGCCGAGCAGCCCAAGCACCACAAGGAGAGCAAATATCACCAACATGAACAAGAGTTCAAATCCCCAAGCCGAGCATCCCAAGCACCACAAGGAGAGCAAATTTCACCACCAGCACCAAGCAGCAGCACCATTTCTCGAACCCCAACCTCCAGCACTTCTCAATCCCCAAGCACGAGCACTTCTCAAACCCCCAGAAAACCCAAATCCCCAAAAACCTTCTCCCAACGAATTCCCAAGCACAACCGCAACCCCAAAAATTTCAGACCGCAACCCCAAAAACCTTCTCCGTACCTAGTACCCAGTACGCACAACCCACATCAACTACAATTATTACCAAGTCAATCCTAATCGACCCGTACTGCAAGATTCGTACGACTACTATTCAAGATTCCAATTTAAACATTCAAACATCGATTTCTTATCATTCAAACACCTGTTAGTATCTCAACCACCTTACAACCTGAAGGCTTCTCACCTGCTCTCCATCCTCGGGGTCTTCTTCCGCATCCTCTCCATCAGTCCGCTCCTGCTCCTCGCCCGCGTCCCCAGGTCGCCCAACCTCATTCTCCCCACCTCCCAGCTCCTCCGCATCCATGTCGACAAGGCCCTGCCCTGCAGCCTCTCCTCCGAGATGCTCCTCTCCCTCTCCCCTCATCTGGTCGACTGTACCAGACATTGCCGTGCCCCCTACCCCTGCTCTTAAAATCTCCGACCTCGCCCGCCTTGCACTCACACGCATAAGCTCCAGTTCGAAACCCTCGTGAGCAACTGAGCCACTCCTTGCATTATCGACATCTCTTATCCTTCGGTTAATCTAAAAATATATAAAATAACATTTGTGATATATGAGGAATCCAAGTGAGTTTATGCAAGTTATGAAAAAACCATTTGAATTATGCCTAATACAAGTTAAATTTCGTAAACAATAAAGCATCTCTTCTTTGTAATACTGAACTACTTTAAATCATCCTTAGCAGTCAAGACGGAATAGTATCACTTACCTCATCGGACTCGAAACGAAGATCTGATTGAGAATCTGGCTCTCCCGTCAAAGAATCATTGAATTCGATAGACGGCTGTGGTGACTCCACTCTTTGACTACAATTAAAAACTAATTCTTCCGTCATGGCCTCACGTGCAACTGCACTCAAGAGTACCTCCTGTTCTTGCTCGTGATTCCCGACGACGGTGGTCTCTAAACACTCTTCCTTTTCCTCCACTATAGAGTCGAGAATGAGTTTACGAATGCTACAAAACTTCAAAGCTACAGGCAGACCTGCTCCTCTCCTTTTCACGGGTGCACTCAAATGGTCAACATTTAAATCTACCTTCTTACGTGATGCTCTCCTCTTTCTAGCTCTTCTATTCGTAAAATCAGTGCGGCCTGGTTTCCTTCTCTGTTTAGGAGTAACATAACTGGAGGGAGATGGCCCTCCACCCTGCTTCATGTGTCTAACCACAGGAAGGACTCTCTCACAAAAAGACTTTCATGAGAAATTCCTGCCAGCTTAAATACCTCTCACGTACAACTATTTTCCTAGAACCCTAAGATGATATACAATCTCAACCACTAACACATTGTCTGCCCACTTTATATTAAGAGTAAAATTAACAATTCTATAATATAAGCTAGGTTTAAAATATCAACCTTTAATTGTAATGAATATATCTAATTACACTATAAATTGAAAGATTCTAATCAAGCACTTCAATCATGCTCCTTTTTATATTCATCGTTTTAAATGTAGTTTTGAATTGACGGCTCCCTCTTATCTTATAATACATCGTGAAGAATTGAATCCGCTCTACGATTCAAATATTAAAGTAGAGTTAAATATACCTTACAACATATACTTAGACCTGCAAAAAGTGGCACTGTAATTAGTTAGCGCCGTCTCTTTTAAATCTTACATTCGTTACGTAACAGACAGAATCATTCACCAACCGTTGACATGGACATTCCACCTTGAATAAAAAGATCAAGAGCTATGCATCATGCCTCTCACTTTGCTCTCCCGTACAGTCAGTGCTCCCTTCTTTCCGCTCCTAGGATTGACTTGCCTGCGAACATGGGGATGGTCTGTCTGTATGCCCAAGGCATGGGAATCCCTCTTAGGTTTCGCGTAGATGACGATGGTCTAGCTACAGTCTCCTCTCTTCGCCTAAGCCTCAGATTCCATTTCCGTGAGGATTCCATGAGTATAGAGGAGGAGATCTTTGATGACGTTACTGCCGAGGTTACCCACTCCCTCGGGCAACCTTCAGTGAGAGATGAGAATAATATGTTGCAGTGGAGACTCCTCCCTGGATCCTATAGAGTCTATGGTCTTACTGATTCTCTGATGGCTGCATCCACTGAGATCCTCACCCCCCGTCGCTCTTCTACTTGCACAATTCAGACTCCCTTACCTCGTGATGTCAAGGTCAAAGTCGAGCCTGGAACGGAGACTTCAGATGTAGAGAAACCTCCTCCGACCGTCATATCTCTCTCTTCTGATGACGAAGTCAGTCCCGTCAAGTTGGTGCCTAAGGTCAACGCAGATGCTCCTCCTTCCAATGTGACTCCTCCATTGTCCCAGGTCACAGTTAGCATTGTTCCGCTCCTTAAAGAGATTGCTAAGACGCGTGGGTCCAAAAACATTTTGAAGAAGATAGACTATTCCACTATTAGACACGAGAGAGTAGAGTACTTGCCTGCGAAGTTTGATGGTCCGGTTCTTTTTGAGTTGCCCCCAGCTACTGCAGGATCCTCTAAGCTCGCCGCCAAGTCAATGCAGGGAATGGACAAACGATACGACGGACACTTGTGGACGAAGACCATCACAACAAACATCAAAAACGACTTCGGACTCTCTTTTCGAAGTTCCACCTGCGTCGGATGGCTGCGGTGCACGAACGAGGAGTGTGACTTCCTGAAGCGTGTTCCCAAGATCTTCGAGGTTAACGAGACTGAGTTCGAAGGCTGTACCCTGCAAGCTTTTGTCATGGACCAGCCTCCTCCATCTGACTCCACGCTTGTGTGCAAGGTATGTAAAGAACCTCCATCATGTGTAGCTACATGCGAGGCTAAGATTTATTACGTTGTGGGCAAACCAAATCAGACTAGAGCTTGTATTCACATAGGAACACATGATCATCCAGTGAAAGTAGGAGACTACAGAGACTCTAAAGCAGAGATTAGTAGCTTAATAGAAGAGCAGGTAGAGATGAACAACAAAGCAACAAAGAGCGCCGTGGTCCTGGAGGCGAGCAAACTCCTCATCGGGAGCTACCTTCTACAGCCCGAGGATGCACCACCGAGGAAACTGACGATGGAGGAGCTGGTTCCTGTTCTGGATCGATGCAAAGACATGGCGTCGCCCAACATCCGCAACAAAGTCGCCACCTTCAAAAAATTCGTAAGGTACGGAATCATGGACGGTATCACCAAGCTCCGTGGTAACAGTCTCTGGGCGTATGTCCAGGAGAATAGGTTTCCTGGTCAGGGATCTATGCGTGACAAAGTCTTCGTCTTCAAAATGTCGGAGGTCGGGCCGGGAAGTGGCGTCGACTTGGTCAGCCGTATGCAAGCTGGTGGAGACTTGGAGAACGCATGGATCATGTTCGACCATGTAAAACGCGTCAAAGACTGGTCGACGATGGCGTGCCATGTGTACGACGCCACCTACTGCCGCGTGATGACAATCGCCACTTGCGACATGCAGTCCGAGGACACGGACGCCCAGCTCGTCTTCTGGAAAAACCTGAACCTGGTCATGGAGATCAATGGCGTTGCAGCGCCGAACTTCAAGGGGTTCATGGCGGATAACGCACAGGCGAATTGGAATGCAGTGCGTATCCTTTACGGCAATGGCAACAAAGAGGACCCAATGGAGGACCGGGAGAGGTCGTGCTTGTTCCACTGGACTCAGAACATGGTGGCGTATACGCAGAAGCACTTCCCCGAAGAACTCTGGGAACAGCACAAGAAGATGTGCACTCAGTACAAGAATGCGACCAGCATGGCAGAGGCGGAAACTCTGTACCACGCGTTGCGAGCATGGTGGGCATCCACCGGGGTCGTTGGCGAGAGCGGGCTCATCAAACTCGATCAGTGGCTGTCATTCTGGCACCACCGCTTCCGCCAGTGGGGGGGATTCATGACCGAGGTATTCTCTCTGCACTCTGTTTTGATGTTTTTGATACTTGTTTCCTAGCCCTAACCTAGAAACCTGTAATCGGTGAATCTAACGGCATTTACTGTCAAATCTGCAGAAATTCACGAAAGAAGAACTCACAGAGATGCCCACCTGTAACCTCGCCGAAACGGTTCACAACAAGTGGCTCCAAGCTTCAGGAAACAACGGGAACGACCTGTACGTTGCTACCGTGGACGATTTCGTTCGGGCTTTTCTTCAGGTTGTCAACTACTACCAGTTCCTAAAAGGTGACGTCGGCGGAACAGGACCATCCAAGAAGGAACTCAGGCTCCGGATGGCTGAACGCAACGCAAAGAAATGGGGAAATCCTACACTGCTCGACAAGCCCATGCTCGATATGCCAGGCGCGGATGAGTTCTGCACCCGTCAGCCTATCATGCCTGGAGCGGAAGTCTTCGGTTCACAGAAGCGAAAAGCCGACGTCCTTATCGGAGCTGACGAGGAGTCTCATCGCCCGGATAAGACAAACTTCTCACGCCCACGAGGCCCAAGACGTGCCGTCAGGGCTCGCCCTATGCAGATGCCAGTCATTGTGGAAGACGACTCCGAAGACGACACCGAGGTACAATGTACCCAACCTCCTGCCCAGGAAGTTGATTCCCCTTTACCTTCACCTGTGAACAAGGGCGGCATTCGCCATGTCAACGCGGTTGAAGAAACTAAGGTGGACGTGAAGGAGTGGCACATTTCCAGACTACACAAACTTTCTGCGAAGTGCTGCTGGGCCCAAAGAGCTGAAACGAAGAAGAAGTGCACTGAGAGAATCGTTAGAGGGCCCCATTGCACAGCTGCACCGACCTACACTGGGCTCTGGACTAATTATCGCAGGAACCTAGTCGAGAAGACAGAGTTCTTCTTCTGCTCCGACGATATTGAGCGCTGCGTGAAAGGCTCTAAGCGCAAGTGGGTAGCACACTACTCAAAGGACCAGGAATTCCCCTCCATTCCAGAGGTCTGGCCAGTGAAACTAGGTACTAACCTAAAACTGACTGAGATTCTAGCCCTCGAAGCAGCGGGCTTTCAACTTCCGCCGAAGAAACCGGTCTCCCCAAGACGCCTGTTCTCTTCTGCCCCGCCCCCTGCAAATCTCAGCTCGGTGCCAGTCCCTGAAGACGCTGACCGCTACCCAGGCAAGAGAGACGGCAAGATGGTGAAGCGCACTGCCACTCGTCCCAATCAAGCGCAGCGACTCTCCATGGGCTCCTCCGAGTCTCTTAAAGCGCGCCTCCGTTCCGTCACCATGATACCTGAGCCGGGCCACGGTTGCATCATTGGGCTGGATTCGGGCGTCGCTCCACACATCACACGGTACCAGATTACCATCAGTTCTTACCCTGGTTGCACTTGCCCAGCATTCAAGAAGACAATGACTACGTTCCGTGGGAAGACTCAGTTCACGTATTGTAAGCACCTATACTACATATTCTTGAAGGTCTGCAACCGTGATCCCGAAGCGGAGCTTTTCATCCATGCGCCTACCTTCAGCTTCAACGAGGTCAAGCTACTCTTAGAGAGTGGAATCTTGCGTCACCCCTTGGCGAAGAAGTAGGTAGCCCTCCTACTTTAGAACTTCCATTTCCACAATGGCCATTTGTCACGTAGTGAATGATTTTAGTAATATACCATATACTAAGTCAACTATTGAGAAGCTGTATTGACTTTTTCATTATATTAAAGGCTTTGTCGTTCACATTGATTGCATTCTATTTCAATATATTGTATCTTGAAGAAGTGCACTATATACCTCGTATCCCCTGACATGTACCCTTTATTAAGGCAAACATATACTTGTTATTAGATGTCCTAATCTTCGAACCTAACACGTTTAGGGTTGCCCACTACACTATCAGCAGGACTGCCAGCCGCTGACTGTACTACAGGAGAAACTACATTCGCATTCACTTTCGTTCCCACACTTGGCAAATGTCCTTGGTATGATCGTTTCAGCAATGGCCCACCTCCCCGCCTCCGATTAACTGATTCCCTGGAATAGGTTCCCCTTGGGATCTTTCCAACCTTCGAGTATGCATGTGGTTGCAAAGGCACATCTGCGTCCTTCTCTAGCACTATGATTTCATCCGAATTTTCTGAACGTGGAGGGTCAGCTCTTACATCCGGTTGCACGTCAACATCCGTTGTCGAAGGACGCCCTTGGCTGTTGGCCATCACCTCTTCTTCGTCATCGACCTCAACATATGGTTGAAATGGACAAACATCGTCAGCAAGTGAAACAACAATATCTCTGACGTCTTCCATAGCTGCTGTCCCGCACTACGGAAAAGAGCTTCACATAACACCAACACAAAAGAGGCAGAGACATTCCCTACTCTTATCTTAAATATCAGTGAAGAAGATGCTTGGCGCCCTTGAAAATCGGCTATTCATTCATTTAGAAGTTGTCATCCTCTTAAACCGAATGGAAAAAGATGAAGGTTAAGCAGAGGTCATTTAGCATTTAAATTTTTTTTTTTAAATTAAAGAATGAAAAAAAAAAAAAAAAAAAAAAAAAAAAAAAAAAAAATTATATAAATTGAAATTAAAAAGACTAAAGAAAATAATAGCAATATTTAATATGAAGGTTGAAAATAATATGAAGGAGATTAACAAATGGAATGTGAAAATAAAATGATTGTGAAAATAAAATGAAGGAGAGAATTAAATGAAAGGAGGCTTTTGACCCCTCTAACAAGATAGATAGAATAAAGAAAATTTTATAAAAAATACAAGACAATTATTAAAAAAAAAAAAAAAAAAAAAAAAAAAGGAGAAAGGCATGTAGACTATGGTGGATGAATTCTAGCAATGTTAAGAAAATGTTACGAAATTAAATGTTACTTGATCCCTGTTCAGAGGTTCAATACCAATACATTTGAAGTAGTAATTTGCATATAAATTTAAGGAGATAAGGGGAATTACTGTATGCCTGAACTAGTAAGAAGGAGCTGGAACATAGTAATTGGTGCACGTTAAAAAATTAATCACCAAGAAAAGAGAAAACGAACTACAAATTCAATGAAAATACTGTAATTAGTCCACGGTTATAGGGTCAAAATAATTACTAAATTTAGTAAATTTCCAAAAATAAATTAAGAATATTCGAATCTTCTAATTTTATGATTTATTTTTAGTAAAAAAAGTGCTATTTTAAGGTTCTGTCCCCCATCCTGTGCTCTCCGCTCTCCAAATCTGCGCTCACCGCTCTCCGCTCTGCGCTCTCCGCTCACGTACAAGCTTCCCTCGCAACGAGCAGAATGCTAGGAGAAACCGGTTCTTGTTGTCCTTCGCAGAATTGTCAAGCTGGAGATACAACTTCTTCGGCAAAGGAACAGCAGGCCTACCAGGCAGAGGTAGAGTGAGTGGCTCATCTCTAGAAGGTGGAATTGAGGGGATGCAACGTGACGATCCATGCATTAGCGCTGCAAAGAATTCATTCTGTGGCGGTGCCTCGAAGAGTGCTTTTGACTCCCGGACAGGTAGTCTCTCCAAGGCACGGAATACCCTGCACAACGAGGAGATTGTGAAATTTGGGTCTCCTGGCCACAGGGCAGTTGCATAGTGTGCGTAGGCGCCATCTCCGTGACCGTGAGTCAGCATTCCAGTACAGGAAATCGGAATTTGACCAAGCCCTGCCGTAGCCTTCGTGATACGTTGCATGCGGGGGATCGCTGTTTTCGATGTGTCCATCTTATCATGTATGATGCATAGGAACTCAGTAGGACTCTGTATAGATTGGGTTGTCCATCCGTAATAAATGTTGCGACAAGCTCGCTGATAGTTCAAATGCCTGGTCCTATCCTCTGTCAAGCTCTGCCACTCGACCGACCCTCTAGGATACTTGGCAATGAGTTCAACGAGGAAGTCACACTCAGTGCACTTGGAGAAATTACTTCCTACGGCCTTGACCTCAACGTTGCGGAAGTACTCCTTCCTCATGCGACTAACGGAGGACTGCGAAATCAGCTTCGCGTTGCACTGCTCATTGACCTGAATAGCACAGAGTGAGGTCGATCAGTTGGCAAGTTCGTCATCCAGTCGGCGGGCAGCCGACGATAGTAATCAGTACAATTTAGTAAACTATCCAAAGTGAAAGAAGATGAGGAGGAACTTACGGCGTTGGCCATTTCGCGCATGTGATTCCAGTTCATCGCAGACGGGAGTACTTTGAGCGTGGCCACTCTCTTCTTGCCAATCATCCGAAACTCATTGGGCATTTGGTCGGCATTCTCATTAACGATAGTGGTCAACGTCGCGCGGGCCTGGATTGTGTGAATCTGGGGACGATGTACACCGGAATTTCCGTGACTCCCACTGACACGACCACTTCGGGCCGCAGCCTTGTAGCTGTAGTACGCGGATTTCGATACTCCGTGAATGATATACCACGCCACTTCACATACGTCAACGTTCGCAAGAGTAACATAGAGCTTCCGCTTGCCGGGTACAGTATGTAAGTGCCCTTGCACAGCGAAGGACATCTCTCGCCTCGCCTGGAATGTTGTTGCGTAAAATTTACGCTGAATACTCACAGTATCTTCCCATCTAAAAGTCTGGCAACATCGGTCCTTGCAACAGCGCTTTGAGCTCACTAAGCGGCATTCAGTAGGGACAACCATTCGACGAAGCTTAGTGGAAGAGACGTCATCTTTTTCGCGGACTTTCCTCCGCACCGATCGATAGGCATTCTTCGGGACACCATCCAGACCATCGTCCGCGTCGGCGTCTGCTAAATTCTCGGAGCAGTAAGTAATTATATCAGAGAGGAGGTGACCCCCTTCTAACCGAGTGTGAGTCAGACGCCATCTGAGAGTTGTCATCTGCAGATGATCGTCTTCAGAGACGAAGAGAACCCCAACCTCTGTATCCCCTAGGACTTCATCATCACATGCCTCGTCCGGTAAACATACTTGAATCATTGCTCTACCACGGACTGATAGATCATCATTAAGAAGTTCGACATACCGATTTCTCCAGAGGTGGCGGTCAGGATAAGAAGCATCTGGAGTGGAAGGAGTAACCGAGGTCCCGGAATCCGGACCCCAACAATGATCATCTGTTTCTACGTCGGATTCCCCTTGATTAGACACATCGTCGTCACTGCTGATATTCATTGGAGACCTAGTCCCCAGATCCTGCTCAGACGGAGCGGAGTTGCTTTCATCAATTTCTTCATCTTCGTTCCCCAAGTGAGGCTCCGTTGGCGGGCAGCCGACGGGACATGTGCCAGCCAACGCGCCGTTCACAAGTGGACAGACCTTGTATCCACTCCAAAGTACCAATCGCCCCACAACACACCCGATCGTTAACACATCCGGTAACTCGCAGAAAGCAGGTGTTTCAGAGAATTCTGGATTGACGGACGACACTCTCACTATTAGAAAGAAGCTGTGAGGAATCAAGAACCCCTCCCACGTTCCTTTAGGAGAGCACTCCATAATGACTCCAGCGGCAACACAATGCTTTGAGCCTCCGGATTCCTCGAGGAGCGCAACTTCCATCTGCTCTGCGAGGTCCAGGAATTCTTGAACGGACTTGACATCGTCTTCAACATCCGTCGGCGGGCAGCCGACGGCGTTGATGTCATCGTCTTCCACCTCTCCGAAAGGCCTGAGGTCGGCCGCCTCCCACAATATCATTTGTCCTAAGCAGTTGCTCAAGGACTTCGCACCCTCATCCGGAAATGGTATATTCATTTCCATGCTGTCTGAAACCTCAATCACTTTTACCACCACCACTATAGGATCAAATTCTACAACACGTTGGATCACTGCCCTGCCTGCATAATAGAGCCCAGAATGAGTAAGGGCCACGACAACGCCCTTTTTAACCTTCCACCGCCCTGATCGGCCATTCCTTAGAAACGTCTGGATCGGCTCTACTTCCATTGGATAAGAGATGAAGACCTCGTCGGCGAACAGCCGACAGGGTCGACGGGAAGTGTCCCCGCCGACGGAGTAAAATGTATCCGCCGACAACGAAGACGACTCGGCGGGCAGCCGACGCGGATCCTACGACTCGGAGTGTGCACAGAAATAGCATCCGCCGACGATGACGGACACGTCCGCCGACAGAAATTGCAGGGGACCTGAGTCGAGAAGCAGTATGATGTCCCTAACCTGTCCAATCAGAGACTCCTCTCAACCGTCCAATTAGAAACGATAGACGAAGAGAACAGAAACGGCAACAGAAGGTGCGGGACAGTTAAGCACATGCGGGAATAATAACGGTCCTCTCAGGAAACGTGTGCGTCAGGAGCACTCTCAGAGGGAATCGAAAGTGCAATGACAGAAATAGAATGAAGTATGCGCATCTGACGGGGGGTTAGTTATGAATTCCCAGGAGTACAAATTGGCGCCAGAATTGAATTCAATTTTGCGCGCCTTGGACAGATCAAGATCCCATCATGGCGGCGAGATGCCCCCGCCGTCACAGAACAATGTTGGTTCATTATTACGAATTTGAACGTGGCGATTGGAGCAGCTGTCATATCACATGCCCAGGCCATCATGACTGGGTGACGGATTGAAGAAAAGTCAAAAGACGTCCCATCATCATCCTACGTGGCGTGATGGGACGGATGTTAGGGATGACCATCCATGCATGGATGGTATGTACATAGCCATACGTCATGACCCATCGGGCGTGACGATTCAGTCTCGGGAGGTGGGGGTCTGCAGGGTATACACCCGCCACTCCCGACATTTCCTCCTCATTTCCAGCCTTCTCTTTCTCAGCTCTCTTTTGTCCTCTTCTCAGCGCTCCGCAGAGGTCGCGTCGGCTGCTAGGTTCTTCTGCGTCGGCTGCTAGGGTTGAGGGCGTCGGCTCCTTCACCTGCGCGCGTCGGCTGCTGTTCGTGGATCATCCGCCGACGTTGAAAGGCCATCCGCCGACGACATGGCAGCCTCCGAGAGTGGGTAAGTTGTCCAGTCGGCTGTCCGCCGACGCTCCCCTTCTTGAGTCCTTCAAGTTTTCAATTTCTCGCCTGGGTTTGTCCCTCCCGTCGGCTGTCCGCCGACGCCACCCCTTCTTTTGTCCTTCATGTTTCTGCTTTCTCGCATGAGTTTGTTCCTCCCGTCGGCTGTCCGCCGACGCCACCCCTGCTTTTGTCCTTCGTGTTTCTGTTTTCTCGCATGAGTTTGTCCCTCCCGTCGGCTGTCCGCCGACGCCGTGACCCCTTCTTTTGCCCTTCATGTTTTGTGTTCTGGCGCATGGGGTTGTTCCTCCGTCGGCTGACCGCCGACGCCACCCCTTTCTGAGTCCTTCATTTTTCTATTTTCTCACATGGGTTATTCCCCCCGTCGGCTGTCCGCCGATGGGGAGGGCGTGTCCATCCGCCCCGTCGGCTGTCCGCCGATGGAGTGAAAATCTGATGGTCTAATCTTGTGATTCTAATTTTGCAGGGCGAAGGTCGACTCCACCGCAAAACCGAATGGGTTACGGTGGCTCTGTGACAAGGTTGTTGATCCTAAAGTAGAAATACTCGCACGGGGCTTGAAACCGAGGGTGACATTCCTCGCTGATTCGAAGATAACGGAGTGGGGCATCACCTGGCGTGACACTCCCATGTCGCTGGGCTTCGTGACCAAAATAGGTCAGAAGCAAATGGCAGGTGGACCAAGATTTGAGATTATTGGTTCCAGGGAATGCGACGATGAGGACAACGTGTTCTTGGTGTTTGCATCGGTTCCTGTCGCGGAGGGCACACCGGTGGACTGCTTCGCGGTTGTAATTCCGGTTGAGAAGTGCATGGACGGCTTGTGCTCTAAAGAAGTACAGGATGCGGCTACTTGGGGCAGGGGCGAGAACATAGCTGTTGAACAGATACTGGACGTGATTGATACGCTCGGGGACAAAGTGATGGAAGAGAGGACGAAGAACTTGGTTAAGCCTGCAGCAAAGAAAAGAGGCGGCCGCAAGTCTGCTGTAGAAGCGGGCACTGGTACAGTCACCCCCGAGACCGGAGAGACACAGACGACAGGGGAGTCGTCGAGAAGGAAGAAGGGAAAGGCAGCGGCTGCTGAGGGCGAGGGTGGGAAGAAGAAAGGTGGGAAGAAGGAAGAGAAGAAGCAGACCGTGGCGGAAGCTCTCATGCTCGCAAACAATCTCACTTCCAAAACAAAGGACACCGACGTCCTTGCCATGTACCAGACGTTGGAGGAGGGACTTGGGCACTGCTTCCCCAACGGGCAACGTGCCCTTCCTTGTCAGATTCCATATAACAGGATACACATAGCTCCCGACGAATTCAAGTACAGAGCGATATTCAGGAAGAGGCAGGATCAGATAAGTCTTTTCTACAAAGGACTTGGAGCAATCCGGAAGAAGCCCGAGCTGTACTGCCTTCCTATGAGTGGTGACCCCAGAGTAAAGGATCCAGTGACGGGCGAGATTATTAAGCTTAAAGGCTTGGAAGGACTTCTTCGACCTTGGATGGCCCTAAATATCAAGTATTCACTTAGACAGGATGACGGCACAGATAAGCTGGTACCTTGGTATGAAGATGAGGGCATCCACTGGTACATAATTGGAGGCCAGCACACGTTTGAGGCTTGTCGAGAACTGGGAGAGAAGGAACCACTGGACTCTCCTATGCGGCAGTATTACCTTAACCACGATATCATTCCTGTATATTCTGATGACAAGGATACCCTCATTAAGGTCTCTAACGCATTAAACATCGAGGTGAAGGATAAAGTCGCCGAAGTAAGTTTCAGGTCCCAGCTGGCGAAGATGCGCGCCAAATGGATCGAGCGGGGGAGGATCGACAAGAAAGATGACTACAGCGCATGGAAGGTAATTCACATCTTCCTCTTTTCCTGTTGTTTCCAAGTAGTTGAAAGTCGTCGGCGGACAGCCGACGCTCAAGTGGTTCTCCGTATTGCCGAAGTGGGATTTATTTATCAATGTCATTTTTTTCTTCCTTGCAGGAGTTCTGCAAGGAGTACCTCAGTCCGATTCTCGGAAAGTCCCCTACGTCCCAAACCTTCAAGTTGCCCTTAGTCTTCGTGTCTGACGAAACATACAACGAGTGGCAACTGGTGTTCGACGCCTGGGAGGAGGGGAGGATCATCGGGGAGGACGGTCTGAAACCAGGATTTCCCCCAAAGCCAGCCCGCCGGGACATAACATTCAACGACATGCAGTACGTGATCGGTCTTCGGGACCACGAATGCAAGAGGCTGGCCAAGGAAATTCTGGACCTTAAAGTGTACGTCAAGGTCACTGGGAAAGAGGTGGTTCAACGGGATGGAACATCAGTGGAGAATTGGTGTAAGCGTGTGAAATTCGAGTATATTGTCCGGAACGAGCTCATGTGTATTTACAGGGGCTTTGCACTGAAGAAACCAGGGACTGGGAAGCATATTGAGTGGACCATGGATGACAAGAATTCCCTTGAAGTCGAGAAGGGGTTCAATGATACAATGGTTAGTAATATTCGGGCTGACTTGGAAGATAGTCCTGAGGGGAAGGAGTGGCTTAAGGGACGGAATCATCCGCTCACGCCGTTGCAAGGGCCAACACCAGAATTCTTCAAAGACATTGTGCAGAAGTATTGGAAGTCAGATGTGGACCAGTCTTCGCAGTCGTCTGTACAGTTCGATGTTCGGATTGCAGAGGACCTGGGTGAAGTGTGCACAGCTCTTGACGTTCGCGGAGCATTCTCCTTCAACAAGGCGCAGTATGAGATGTTCGTGGTCTTTGGCTACGATCCAGCGGGAAAGGAGATGCCTAACATGCGACAACAACACGTTATAACTGTCGCTGAGAGGATTCACCGTGAGGTGGAGGAGGAGGTCATTCTGGATGGGGAGGTAGATACAATTAAGGTGAATAAGCTTGTCACCCCATCCTTGTGGCTACTCGATGCTGAGTGTAATCACACTCTTCAAGGCGTGTCAAGGCTGACGAGTAATTCGTGGACGGTTCATACTATGCACTACTTCCCTGATAGTTCCGCCGGGTTTCAAAGGAGTTCTCTCATTGACTCTAGACCCAAGGTTCATGTGTCCGTTATGTATCCAAGAACAACGCCCGGGGATGCATGGAATACCTTCTCGGACTTCACTGGTTTGAAACGTCCGCTTCCTCCCTATGTGGACGAAGGAGAAGATCATCTTGGGGAGGATTGGTCAAATGGTCACTGCCACGCTAGTTTCTCTTTCCTCCAATCTCTTCTGGAGAAAGCGATGCAGATTGAGGACGTTCGGGTGATCAATTGCTGGGGAGGGGGGAACGTCACGGCCCTCGCTCTGGTAAGTTACTGCAGTCTCTTCTGGTGCCTTCGCTGTTTGCTCACCGATCGTCGGCTGGCAGCCGACGCTGATTGAATCCTTCGTGTTTCTTGGGCAGAAGATGTCCTTAACCGTTTCGTCTTGTTCTGCTGCAGAAAAACCATTTGACTGTAATTGAGATCGTGCGTACCGAGGAAGAGAGATACGAAGCGCACTGTCGGGTTCGGAATATGACGTTCATTCCGGGCGTTTATAACGTGCCCGTCCAAGCTCCAGTTCAGACCACGCAGTCTGGGGCCGGGCCGTCTGTCCCCGCCTCTGCTAGAGGCAGGACTGGCACTCTCACGGCTGCCGACTTGGGTGTGAATGCGGAGGAGGCCCATTTGGTCGGGAAGGGTGGATGTATGGATTCGGGGAAGACTGCGGGGGTTCGCACACAGATTTTTCAGGACTCCGACGACGATGTCGACGAGGAGCCACCAGATGTACCCGACCCAGACGTTGAAGATGAAGCTGGAGATGGTGAGGAACAGCCAAGAAACGAGGACGACCAAGCTGAGGCTTTAATTGCAACTGGAGATGCAGAGGTAGAGGAGCGAGACAAGGAGGAATTAGACTATGAACCAGAACCCGACGAATTACCACTGGAAGAATCGAATCCTCGTTACGTGAACCCACCGATGTCGCAAGTTCTAGGGGAGCAAGGAACTGACTCCCTCAGCTTCGGTATTATTTCTCCTACATTTCAAGAGCAGGAGACTCCTCTCGCCGAGCCAGAACGTGATTTAGACCAGGCGGGGCGTCCAAAGAAGATGCAGGTTCCTCTAGCATCGAGGCCTGACGATGAAGTGGTTCTCCGTGTCCAGAAGACAACCCAGGAGCCTGCAGTGAGCATTGAAGGGCATGTTCCTCCTGCTGCCGTCGGCGGGCAGCCGACGGCAGACGAGCAAACCTCATCTAACCCCTCTGCCAAGACCAAGTTGACAGGGAAGTCAATCGCATTCGTCACTCAAGGTGTGAAGGGCGCAACTCGGATGATTGGCCCGGATGAGAACCCTCTGGTCAAGACACGATCAATGAAGAGAAGTAAGACCGATGGTACTGCGCAGGATTCCTCTCTTGTGGGTAACTTATCCCGTGATTCCTCAGGGGTTCAGGAAGGGGAGGAGTCCTCTGGGAAGGGCAAACGGAAGGCTGCTTCGAAGAAGACTTCCTCCAAGAAGGGCACATCTGGGGATCTTCTCATGAGTCCCAGGAATGTGGACGCTCCAGAGGACGTTCTGTCACCTCCGCGGGCATCCAAACGGGAGCCTAGGCCGAAGAAGCACAAAGGTGGAGGTCAGTGAATCAGGCGGTGGCCCAGTCCATCTTTTAAATGCCTGCATTGATAAATTAGTGTAGTGATCGGGCTCTAGGATTGTGTTAGATGTTTGTACTGCCAAATATGAATAAATTTTCGGTAAATGCCAAGTTGTACGCTTTCCCTTTTTTCAAATAATGTTGCTTGCAAGTCGGCTGTCCGCCGACCGTCATCCTAACCGTCACGTTTGTCCTCTGCTTCGTTTTCTGTCACTCCAGAGTCCGCGGACAAGGAAGTCCATGGAAAACTTCACGAAGATAGACCCAGTGCAGTTCTGGAGCAGGGACCTCCACCTCTGAATCCACTTCACATAGCCCCGGAACAGGCTGGTACTCAGGTACACGATCCAGTGCTGAAGTACTTTCTTGTTCTGGATATTAACGGCTTGCTATTAGTCCAGACGAAGCAGGGTACTAGGTGGAATACTAAACTTAGACCGGGTTTAGAGAGGTTCCTAGAGTTCTGCCTGGACAATTTCGAGGTGGTCTTCTGGAGCTGCGTTCAGGAAAAGAGGTTTCAGATTCTGTGGAAAGCGTTGCAGCAGCGCTGTCCTCGTCTAGATGCCGAAGTGCGCTACAAGTTCGACCAGAGTTTCTGCGAGACTTGCGTACATAAGGCTAGTAGGGAGTTTTATTTGAAGAGACTCCAGACCCTCTTTGACCTCGATGACGGGCTGAAGGGGACGGGGGCGTCTTCAATTAACACTCTCTTGGTTGATGATTCCCCTTATAAGAATGTGGCAAACACTCCTTGGAACGCTGTGCACCCCACACCATATACCTTCGAGTCGAAGGAGTCGGAAAGTAAGAGGAATTATCTGCTTGGAGAATTGATTCCTTGGCTTACCAGTTTGAAAGAATCCAAACTCCCCGTGCCCGAGTACTGCCAGAAACATTCCGAATTCGGTCAGCGTCGTCTGTTTCCGGGGGATGAAGCTTATAGTCTCTTCTCTCCACACATTGATTGCCCTAAACGAAAGAGAACATAGTAGATGTAGAAACTGTTTTAGAGAGCATGCACATGATTCAGTCGGCTGACAGCCGATGGGATCTTCATGTATTTAGACTTTTTCAGTAAATAAAGTTTTCCTCCTTCTAAATACATGAGAACGGAACTCAGTGTCGAGACTGTGTATTCTGTCGTGGGTGTCTTATTGTGTCTCCATTTGTACACTAGAGCAAGTATGAATTGTGAGCATGCGATTGATCACCGGAATTTTCTTGGAATTTGTCCTTCATTTTTCAGGAGTCACTGGAGGATGACGCTGAAATTAAAGTGCACCAGGGACCTTCCCTTCTTAGTATGCTCTTGGAGGAGTACCCAACATCTCCTGATGGTGATGCTCTCAGAGAAGAGTCTCCGGGAGCGGAAGCCGAGAATGAAAGTGATGGGGAGGACGAGTACGACTATCCAGTCGGCGGGCCGCCGACGCTGTCTGCTGCACATAGCTCTGGCCGGTGTGCGATGGCTTCCACCTCGTTCGTCGAGACCAACGTCGCGATCCCGCGCACCGGTTCCCCGCGCGATGATTCCGTCAGTGTCAGCACTGATATTATTGCGCGTAATATTGAGGTACCTCTCCAACGATACTACCTTGTCCTTGACATTAAGGGATTGCTCATCGCGGAGCACCACGGGTATATCGGTGATGACCTGAAGACAAAAATTCATATCCGGGCTAGACCAGGACTTCTTTCATTTCTAGAGTTCTGCACGGCGAATTTCGAGGTAGTCTTTTGGTCCACGGTTTCTGAAAAGAATCTCGATCGTCACTTCCAGAAGCTGTTAGCCATTCATCCTTTGCTCAGGAGCAATTACAGACGCCTTCCAGGATTCTGGTGTGATATCTCAACAAGGACTAATCCGCATGGGAAACGGGAGTACTTGTTGAAGCGTCTGGATAGACTTTTCTGCGACACTAGGCTACTGGCTCGATCAGGTGCCACTGTCCAGAATACCCTACTGGTAGACGACCGCCCTTATAGGAATGTACTTAATCATCCATTTAGCGCTGTCCATCCTAATTCTTTTTTCTGGGACTCTGCAGAGTGCAAAGAACCTCAACCCACCCCCAATCCCTATTTAACTAGGGTAGTTACACCATTCCTTGCAGGACTTAAGCAGTCTGGATTGGATGTCCAGGAGTATTGTAGGAGGAATTCTAGCGTGGGGAAGCCACGTCTTTTTCCAGAATCTCGCGAATACCAGAAGTATAGGGAGGTTATTCCTTCTCATGCATGCGGGTTTGACGTCCCGGGTGATCCTGGATCTTGGTTTGTGAATTTACCTTGTCCTCCGGAGGCCCCTGGTAGTTCCATCGTCGGCGGGCAGCCGACTGATTAGAGCCTACATCAGCGGCGCCACTAGTTTTAAAAATCACATATGATACTCTGCACTCTTTAGTTTAATACGCTAAGACTGTTCCCTTTCTGAACTTCCCTGCACCACACAATTGTTTCCAGTGCTGCAATTCGGTACTTCTTTTTGTAGATGCATGCATGACATTTCACTTGCTGTACATTTACCTTTGAGGTTTCTTCAATGCATCGACGACTTTGAATGTAGTCCATTTCTTTCATATACTTCGTCCTGTTCCTTGATTTCCTTCACTGATTGCATTTCATATTCTTCAGGGTTCCTCGTTTTATTTCAAATGCCTTCACGGTACACCTCATCATGTCAAGAAATGTATTGTCCTATGCGTCAATGGCCTTCTCTGCTATGTGGATCCCAGGATAGAGGCTTTGCCATGGGATACGCATCGGAATGTAGTGAAGCGCCCAGGTTTGAAGAAGCTTTTCGACATGCTTTTCTTGCATTTCCATGTTGGTCTGTGGTCGAAGATGCCCTTGGGAGAACTGAAGCCTTTACTCACACATATTCTGCCGGCCGGTGTAATGGAGAGGTTGTCCTTCGTGTATAGCAGAAGTGACCTTATCGACCGGGAGAATTTCCCCTGGAGTTATAAGACGTTAGGTCAAGTTTGCTCCAAGGTACAGTCTAGAAACGTCTGCAAACTAGATCAGGTGCTATTTGTGGATGTTGACCCGAGGTCATTGAGGAGGACACCAAACTGTATGTGCTACATTCCTTGGCCTTTTCAGGGTCATCTAAACTTTCCGAACGATGACGGCGTTATACCTAACATTGCTACAGATATCCTTCCTCTGGTTTATCCCTTGCACAAGTTCGGATCTGTACCGGAGTATATGGCGCAGGCGTGTAGGCCGGGGCAAGTGCACTGGGCAATTGAAGCTGCGAGAAAGTTTGGACGTGCACGAGTGGACTGGACTGAAGTTTGCTGGGACTGAGTTAGGCGGACTTTTTCGCCTCCAATTTGCACTTCTTCCCTCCTCCTGACCAACAGAACACCTTCCATCGGCTGCCCGCCGACTTGGTCGACCCGTTTGTGCGGCCTTCAAATATATGATTTACTCATTGACCTTACGGCTATGCTTTCAGGGAAATAGTTTTCAGAGTAGGTTATAATGTGATAGGATTTACGTGAACTTGGTACATAGTGCTGGGTGTAGACTTAATGTTGTAGGACTTCAGGACTCAAAGTGCTACGGGACTAGTTAGTTTAGCGTGTTCTATTATCGGCGGGTCGCCGACTCTGTATTGTACATTTCATTACTTGAATCAACATGATATTCTTTAAAGTATTCATTGTAACTCTTATTCTGCATTATATGTCGCAATCTTCGGGTTCATATATCCATCACTGGCAAATTCCGCCCATGCACATCTCGATGTCTAGTTTTGCATTCCATATTCTGTGGTATTCATGTACAATGACACTGTTCATCTGTGGTCTCCATCCATCGGCGGTCCGCTGAGTTCGCATTGGTCATTTTTGAATTCTGGACTTTTTTTTGTCCAGAATTACCTAAATATCCCTTAACTGAGTTGAGCACCTCTATGCAAAATTTTGAAGACTTCTTTTGATTTTTTGGCCTTCATGCAAATTTTTTTCCAAAAGTAGGTTCAAAATCGTCAATATCATAAAACTTAAATAACATGAAAGTTTTTTGGTTTGGGAAAAAAGTGAACGGTGAGAAGTTACATCTATGAATTTGTAAATTTTAAAAGAAAAAAAAAATTGGAAAAATCCTAAATCTCTAATTTTGACAATTTTTGAAAGGAAATAATGTAAAATTACATAAAACTTTGAAGCTTGTTCATATAATTTTTGGAGGCTGCCATTGTAAAATCGATAAACTTTTTGGTTGAGTCACTTTGGATTTTGAGTAATGATTTGGTTATGAATATATTTATAAAAAAAAAATTGAAAAAAAAACCTAAATTTAAACTGCCCGTTTTGGACTTGAAACCTAAAATTTCTAGATGAAGGTTCTAAATTTAGAATTTGACTTTGAAAATTTTACTACACACACTTTGCGGTAAAGGGAGCATCCAGTAAAAATATTAGGCAAAAATATTACTTTTAACCTCTTCAACTAGGCTGCCCGAAATAACAAAAACCCAAATCGGGTTTCCTGCACCTTTAGGGGTTAAGTTAATGTTATACCATAGGAATGTAGAGACTTAGATAATAAATCTTATTTTGAATGTATAATCTCAAAGGTATACTTTTAACGTCGTTTTGATAATACTTCTATTTGTTTGTATTATTGACCTTTAACCACCTTCACATCTATTATTTGAACAATTTTTGAAGTACTTCCACCTTCAAATAGTTGTAACTTTTGCATACATTATCTGATTTCAGCAAAATTTTGAGAAATCTCCCCTCATGATGTCTAGTTTATGTGGTATAAATCTCATATCAATTCAAGATGTACTAAATTTTTGGGAATCATTTGAAACACGGGTCTTAATTCTGGATAGTTTTTGTGCATTCTAATGTGTGCACCTTTGGAGGCTTGTTTCTCTTTCATCCAATGTTTGTTTCCAATAAAAATTGTTCAGATAGATTTGTCTTGAAGTCGAGTTATAATGGTAGCATTTTAATATAAATCCAAGTTCTAATGAATTTTAGAAGTCATTATAGTGATGGGTCTCTTTTGCACACTATTTACTTTTTGGATCAAGTGGATCACTTATCGGGCCAATTTTTGACAAATCAAGGCTATTTTAGAGCACATCAATTTTCTCAAGATTTTCTTTTGGTTACCAATTTTTTTATATAATAATTTTAAACAAATTTATAGTGTAAATAATTTTTCATTTAGAGTAATCCTAAAAAAACAAATTTTACATTTAATGTGTTAATAGGAAAATTTTAGCATCCCTTTTCAAGAATAAAACATTACAATTTTGCAAATATGTGTAGCCAAAAGAATCCAAATATGATCCACGTCATCTACAACATCTATACTATAAGATTGTATGGTTGAGATTTCCATATACTACTTCAATATATAATACCTAAGGTACATCAAAAGCAATGATTTTTTTCAATAAAAACAATGTCATGGATCTTTAAGGGTTTTTTTTTTTTTTTAAATTTTTTTTTTTTTTTTTTTTTTTTTATTTTAAAAGAACATTTGGATCTAACAAAAGCATTTGAATATAATGGGTGAAATAGTAAGCTATATCAAATTATTTTCAAATCTTTAATATACTTATCTTTATTTTTTTAGCCTTAATTTATTTTTAAGAAATATCTTTCATATAATTTTATTATGTAGTTACTAAAGCTCTATTAACCCCTAAAGGACAAAGCACCCACTTTTGGATTATGCCAAATAGTAAACCTAGCAAAATGCTATAGAAAGGTCGGATTTGAGTGTATTTTTTTTTTTTTTTTTTTTTTTTTTTCTCAACGTCTTTAGAATCAAGTTGGCAATAAGGATATGATGAAATTTTAGTGAAAAAGCGAAACCTTGATTTTAGAAAAAAGAAAGAACATGAGTTGGTCCTATGTTTCTACAGTGAAGTTAGTGTTTCTACGGTGACAGTGTTTCAATTGTACTTTGAGCACATTGTGGACTGAAATAAATATCTCTGCTTGTGGATTTTTTTCTAGCATTTCTTTTGTCCGAATGCTTGTATGACCACTACTTTATGGCTTCACTGTTTTGGATTTATCAAAAACCCTTTTTAATTTGCCAAAAAGTGCCATATTGAAAAAAATAAAATTCAGAGTGACACTTATGTCAAATCCATTTTCTCCAAATTGGCAACTCAGAAAAATCTAAAAGAAATTGTGCATGTTCCTAACATACTAGAGAAGAGAATTAGCTTTAGTTGCCAAGTTTTTATAAATTTCTGAAATAGCAATTTTGAGTCAAACTCGGAAACTCATTGTTAGTATTTTAGAAATTCACTGATCTTCCAAACTTCACATGTTATTATCTCCCAATCCGTTGTTGCTCCAAACCCAAAATATGGTACAAGTTTTGGTAGCCCACTACTTTCAAAGATCTTACGGTTAAATTGCTCATGGTGATTTTCAAATTTGTCTCACTTTGGAAAATGCAAGAATGGTATTGTAAGTACTGAAAAACAGTGGAAATATCCCTCTATCTTTTAGGGGTTAAGGAGATTAAAAAAAGATAGAGGCTTGTAATTATCTAAAATCAATCCTTTCAAAATGGGTCACAAAGTACTTTCACTTCCAAAATTTGTATTATTTTGAACATTATTAATAAAATTGTAATAAAATTGCACATTCCTAATTAGTAATCTGAGCAATTGCTGTTTGTTACAGGATAGTGGATTGTACCATGTCTTGGAACTCCTTGCCTGCACTCAAATTGTCCCCTCATTGTATGCTTCGTCTTTGATAGCTGAATTTACATATTCTTGCAGATTTGTAAGGATCCCAGAAGGTGGAGAAAATGTGATCACTAACTGTTAAATGTGCATAGCAGGATCTGATATCTGTACACAGAGTACACCAATACTTTCCAGATGGTGCAGATAGGGTGTTTGATTTTTGTACATGAACATAGACAATCTAGATGTCCTCACAACAGATTTGCCAGGTTGCTACTAACATCCCACATCACCACTTGTCTGGAACCAAGACAGAGACTGGCCATCATTTTATTTATTTTTTGGAACGGAAAGGTAACTTACCAGGGTCACAATGCTCAGAAAAGAAGCAAGAGAACAGCCCGAAACCAGCCAAACCAAGCCAGGCTCGGCCAACAGGGAAGACACCAAGGGCAGGACTACTAGCCATCATTTTGTGGTCAGTCCCTTGAGGTGGGCATATAAGTTAGCATAGAAGTGCCAACTTCTGGTCAACTTCTGGTCAACTTCTAGTCAACATCTTTGGTCAATACTTCCCAAAGTGAAAAGAGTCCAAATTTAGAACACTTTGTAGATTCCAAAATTTAAAAATATCTTAGATTGAGCAGAATTTTTTGCTACAAAAACTATTTAAGAAATCAAGCTTGAATTTTTTTGGGTGAAAACAAACTTTATTAGTACAAAGGATAAACTTATATGCAAAGCAAAACATCTGAAGTAAATATGCCATTACCTTTAAGGATGAAAACCACCAGAATTTTCCATAGTCTTAATTATTTAGTAAAATCAGAAAGTTCTTTCAAATCTTATAGGTACTTAAAATAAACAAATAATGATGTAATAAATAATAGAATAGTATCTTATTTAAAATTGGATGGTTTTACAAATAACCATATTATCCTTAATACTATGCCTTCAATTATATTCTCATGCACATCCCGTTTTCTTGTTGTGGTGATTTTTATTTTTTATTTTTTTATTTTCATTTTTAAAATTTTTTGTTGTTTTTGTTTTTGAGTCAAATGGTGAACTTCCGTTGCAATAAAAGTTGAGGTGCAAAGTTTGATCATAAATGCCAACAAAGTGAATTTGATGCTTTTAACCATATTACCGAGTACTTCAATGGTAATGTGTCACATAAGCAGTGAAATATTGCATAACTAGCAGAGAAATAATACATAGTTATTTCTAACATTGAACTAATTCCTCAAATCCCGGATTGAATTGTATACAAAACAAATCCGTATTCCATGGTATAGGATGCAAGACATATACATTTGAAAACACTAAAGTGTATTGAAAATTTGAAAATCTGCTTCAAATCTGTTTGAAAAGAAAATATCTAAATCTACAAAATCTCAAAAATTGATACTAAAAGAACACTAGATTTCTCTCACAATTCCCCTCATGCATGAGCTGCCATTCCTTGCCATGCGACAAAGGAACGAACTCATCTCAGATCTGACCTCCCTGAGAAGCTTCACGGGGCAGTGGGCACCGCTTCAGGGCTCTAAATTCCACGCTTGAAACCAGCAGTCACCAAGCTAACTTAGACAAAGACTCAAGAGTCCCGATTGGGTTGTGAATGATTGGTGGTGTAGGTTCCACTGCCCAGGCTGACCAGGCTGCAGAGGGAATTGAGGTGGCCAGGAAGTGGGCAATCCCACTCCACTCGAGCATCAATCCTGAACCTTGTCAAGACAGATTCTGCCGCTTTGGAAACGAAAACCATCCACCCTTCCAAGTGCCCTTTTGACTCACACAAAGAATCAGATACCGGTGGATCACCAATTAAAAGCGACACAAGCACATGGAAATGCACTTTTCTCTTTCCAATCGAGCACCTCTTTGCACCTCCTCTCCACGTCGACACCGCTCACTTCCCCAGTTCCAACCACCTTCATGTTTTTTTTAACCTTTCCCATTAGTTTTTTAACCTTGGACCCTTCTAGGTCCCATCTCATATCACTGTGCTGCTGGGAAGCACATGCAACTGACTCAATGAGTGAATCCAATTCAAGAAAAACGCCGAATGAAAGGACAAGCAAATCTCTCAACGAAAATGTAACGCCGAATTGCAGATTTGCATGCTTTGCAACACAGTTGCACAGTGCTGTGCTCCTGTTGTAACTCTCCTCGCCAAGGTGCTTCCTCCGACCACGCTCCAGAGGACGCTCCAGAAGCCGCACCGGGAAAGTACTTGCAGGTTTGCAAGCAGGTTTACTGCAACCCTTTTTTTACATAGCCCGCACTAATCCAAGCCCCGAGAGATGCATAGTTTATTCGATCCTGTACTCTGAGGCGTCAGAATTCATGCCCACTCCACACATCGTTGCTACATCTGGAAGTCTCTTTACCATCCCCGGTGGTACCCACCCCTCACGACGTCACGCCTACACGCCTTCACGTCGCCATAGCACCCGCCTCGCACAGTGTGAAACAGCGCTCACCCATCCCAACGCAAAGAGTCCCCTCAAGCTTCCGTCCACTGGTCACTGCTCCCGTCCATTAGATGGCGACGTTTTCCAGCGGTAGCTGCGTCCAAAGTGGCCCTTTTATCCGGTCGCTGCCACGAGAAAGGGGAGCAAAGGGAAAAGCGTGATGTGGGTTCGCAGGGAGCGTCGTCTTGTTCGCGCCTCCACGTATATTAAGACCAGGAAGGTGAGGAGATAGAAGCAGAGCAAGGCAGATAGAAGCAATCTCGACCTTTCTTTGGCTATCTTCTCTGCAACAAAAGGGGTACTACGGCGGCAG
This sequence comes from Ceratodon purpureus, assembly GCA_014871385.1. Taxonomy (NCBI): domain Eukaryota; kingdom Viridiplantae; phylum Streptophyta; class Bryopsida; order Pseudoditrichales; family Ditrichaceae; genus Ceratodon; species Ceratodon purpureus. The sequence goes on along the minus strand of CM026427.1, from coordinate 2,104,690 downwards.
TTTTAGTTTGTGGAAGGTTTGGAGTTTGGGTTTTGTGAGTGTGGGATTTTTTTGTGAGTGTTTGGCAGCGATGGCGAGCAATGGAAGCTTTGGGGCGTACACGGCGACGAACCTGGACCGGGAGGAGTACTGGCCGGAGGGGAAGCTGAGAATCTCGATCACGGGGGCGGGTGGGTTCATCGCGTCGCATATTGCGAGGCGGCTCAAGAGTGAGGGGCACTACATCATCGCGTCGGACTGGAAGAAGAACGAGCACATGAGTGAGGACATGTTCTGCGACGAGTTCCACCTCGTGGACTTGCGCGTCATGGACAATTGCTTGAAGGTGACCAAGGGCGCACACCATGTGTTCAACCTGGCGGCCGACATGGGCGGCATGGGCTTCATCCAGTCCAACCACGCCGTCATCATGTACAACAACACCATGATCAGCTTCAACATGCTCGAGGCCGCCCGCATCAATGGCATCACGAGGTCTGTACTCTTTTACCCCTCCACGTGCTTTTAACAATGTTTTTTTGGTTGCCATTTTGTCCCCCATTTTGTGTACCTTTAAACCCCTGTTCTCACGACTCCTGATCCGTTGGTAGTTTTCTGTGGGTTTAGTTTCTCGGATTTCAGAAGGAGGGTTTTAGTGGCAATTCTGGGTTAAAGTTTTTTTGTGATTCTTTTTGCGGATTTTCTGTTTGTTGAATTGTGCATGTCCACTTTTTGTTGTTGTAGGTTCTTCTATGCTTCGAGTGCGTGTATCTACCCTGAATTCAAGCAGCTGGAGACTGACATCGCCAGTTTGAAGGAGTCGGACGCTTGGCCTGCTCTGGTACGTTACTAGTGCTCGTACAGGAGTATGAATCAATGTGACTGTTCCTTTGTGTGAATTCTTGTTTTGTCGGTAGGTAGTGGTAGTGTGGTACTTATTACTCATGTCATCTAGAGTGATGGGGACTGGATTTGATATGCAGGTCGAAGTGATGATTATTGTTTAGGAGGACTAGTCAGTGGGTGAGAGTGGCTAGCCATTTTCGCTGACAAATCATTGTTTTGTCTTTCAGCCTCAGGACGCTTATGGTCTTGAGAAGTTGGCTACTGAGGAGCTCTGCAAGCACTACACGAAGGATTTCGGCATGGAGTGCAGAATCGGCCGCTTCCATAACATCTATGGCCCTTACGGAACCTGGAAGGGTACGCAGGAACAAATAGCACAATTAATAATCTTGTTTTCCTTCAGTTTCTGAATGAATATCCGCGCGTTACAAACCTAGCTTTGTGTCACATCTGCTGAGTCATAGATTTAGTTGAAGTAGTTGTCATTGAGAAAACTGAGTGAGAGGTTATCTGTTTGTTCAGGTGGACGTGAGAAGGCCCCAGCTGCTTTCTGCAGGAAGGCTTTGACAGCCACCGAGCATTTCGAGATGTGGGGCGATGGCAAGCAGACCCGCTCATTCACCTTCATCGATGAGTGTGTCGAGGGAGTCTTGCGGTAAGACATTGTTTCCCAATTTATACTTCATGAAATGATCAAATTATAAAGTGAAGAGATTATACCCGATACTGCAAGGAGTGTACCGTACAAGTCGATTTCTTTTCAGACATTGTTAGATGTCTCTCTGTTATATTGCCCTCTGTTTAATTTGTTGTTTTCTTTCCAAAAAAGTGGGATCCACTTCTCTCTGGGTCATTCAGCATTTTGTTTGGTGGAAGGGATGCTGATATTGATGTTACAAATTCAGGTTGACAAAGTCAGATTTCCAGGAGCCAGTGAACATTGGCAGCGATGAGATGGTTTCCATGAACGAGATGGCCGAGATCGTCCTCTCCTTCGACAACAAGAAGCTCCCCATCAAGCACATCCCCGGTCCTGAGGGCGTGCGTGGCCGCAACTCAGACAACACCCTCATCAAGGAGAAGCTCGGCTGGGCCCCTTCCATGCGTCTTAAGGACGGTCTGGCTATCACGTACAAGTGGATCAAGGAGCAGATCGAGAAGGAGAAGGCAGATGGTGCCGATCTCGCAACCAAGTATGGCTCCTCCAAGGTGGTGGGCACCCAAGCACCAGTTCAACTGGGTTCCTTGAGAGCTGCTGATGGCAAGGAGTAGAGAAAAACTGGAGAGAATTAACTAAAATTAAATTTATCCAAGTTTTGTTTAATGCCTTCGGATTTAGCTAACGCAGAGGATAGTGGTCGGTTGCTGAGACGGTGACTTGTAGCGGTTGATCGATTGTTCTTGCTACAACAGTAGATAAAATGAAGAAGGGGCTCACTGCAGGGATTGCTGAGGCCCGTTGTCTCCGTCTGACAGATGCATCCAGAACTGACTATCTTTTAGGCTTCATATTTGGTATATCAGCCGAGTTTGCAGTCAAGTAATACCTTGACAGAAGCTCGGGTGACGGGTAGATGGAACATCATTTTTTCAATAAACAAGAAAGAGCACATTACAGATCACAGCTAGTTCTGTCTTTCAATATGAGCAATTTCATGGATGGATTTTTGTCGGGATTGGGTCGAGTCCTGGCTTGTTATATGGATAGTCCTGTCTTTTTAGAAATGGCTTACCAATCTAAGTTAGTACAGGTCAAGAAGTCTGCAATGCCAATCGAAACGCAGGTCTCTGATTAGCGTCAGGAATCAGTAAGGTCCGGCTGATGAGCAGCCTGACTTACAATTCTGTCGGGTTTGTTACGCTAAACTCTGCGTCGTGGCATATGGGTTGAGCTTTCAGACACATGGGTTAAGCTTAACCCATGTCGCTTTATTTAACTTTGGCCGTTCAATCATCAGATTTTTTATGCAACTCATGGTCACAATAGATCAGCATCCCACGTGCTAGGTTCCCATACTGTGCCTGCAGCCCTCATTGGCCATTTGAGGATAGAGCGTTCGATGTTCGAGAGTTGTGACTGTATTTGGAAACTTTTGGTGTTTTATTTGCAATTTGTGTATTTGTTCTGTTCATTAAGTTACTTACGTTGTGACTTTTTCAAATCCTAACTCTTAAGGTAGAGGCATGTATTTCCGACCGGGTTGCAATTCCGACCCCTACTGATTGGGGAAGGGGTGTCAGGAACCAACCAGCCTTACTTGAGAAAGTGTCCAAGAGGGTTCTAATTACGTCCATACTTGGGAAAACTGAAAGTTTATGATTGGTTCTCATTGATGCCAAAGCGTTCTATTTTCAGAATCCAACCTCTCATGAATGTAGGACTCTAGTGAACGGTTAATGGTCACTCTATGCCTTCAGACTCAAAAATTCATAGAAAATTGTAGAAATGCTCAAAAATTTAATTTTTTGGGGGGATGCCTTTGCAATAGCTTTGCGGACGATCCAAAAATATAAAAAAAAATCTTTCACAAGTCTAAGTATGCAAACCTGAAATTCAGTCGGGAATACCATCCACTACCTTAGTAGGCTACTTTAGTCCTGTTGTCGGTTTTAATAGCAGAACAGTAATTGATAAAGAGAAGAGATTACGGATTTTAGGAACGTGGGAAATATACCTCTGAATGAAGAAATTTCAGAATCCAGATGGGTTCCTGCGGAAATGCCAACTCGTGGTACATCCTCGAGATGTCAGGAGGCCACAGAACCGTACGAATGTGAAACACAGGTTCAATCTCATTTTATTTCTGACCATTGCAGTGAATGACTGTCAGGTTCTTAGAAGAGATTTTCTGAACATAGTTAAGTCTCAGGTCCATGATGTGAGTCAGATTCACTTAGTTCGTATAGACGTGGGTTAACAAGTCAAAGCATTGTAGCTCCTCAGAAGCACACGGCACGGGATGAGCGAGGTGCAAGACATTGCGAGGTTTAAAGTAGAAATGTGTGTAAAAAATTTCGAAGTACTGTACATTCTTCTCTGGTTTGAAGCAGGGCCACCTAAAGCTCAGTATCATCTGGATGGGCTAAATAGTTTCAAGGAAATAAATACAGAGCAGAACTTAAACTGCCGCTCAAGTGGCATAACCTGGGTCACTTGGAAATATGAGAAGGAATTTGGTTATGAACAAATTTCAAAAAAAAAGATTCAAAAAATTGTCAAAAAAAAAAGTTTTTTTCTGCCCGTTTTGGGATTGTAAACTAAAACAATATGAAAGTTCTAAAATTAGAATTTAACTTTGCAATTTTTACCACATACACTTTGTAGCATAAGAAACATCTAGTAAAAGTGTTAGGCAAAACTATTAATTTTAACCGGGGGGAAGCACAATAAAGTGGACCAAAAAGTGCAATGTGTGATAAGTAGAAAGTGAATATGAAGTGTGCTGTTTTTTGAAGCTCAAAGCTGATTTTGAGCATTTTGGTGTAGTTTTTGAGCATTTTAGTCACTTTTTAAGGTGTCGTAAGGTATCTTATAGGCATCTCCATTAAAAAACATCTTTAATTGAAACTTAATTTGACCACTAGTTCTAAATCATGAAAATGAACTTTTCCAAAGTTTTAATTTCTTCATTTGGGGCCCTCTATTGTCTTTAGAGGATGTTTTTTCCAATTTAAAAAACAATGTTCGGTGAAAAAAACCTCACAAAAAGTTTCCCGGAAAACAGTGTTTTAAAAACGTCTCTGCGGTACTTCTCGTCCAAGGAAACTTGCACTTGAAGTAGTCAACCTCATTTGTGATTGTGCAATTCAGAAACGGAGGGGACGGCGCAATCAAAAGTGATTTCTGACAACATTTACACCCTTGTCTAGGCACTTTTTCATATCACCGCATTCACTTTGTCGCACTTTGTTGCCCCCGTAGGGCATTGTAGAAGCCGCACCTTCCGTCCGAAATTTTTGGGACTCAAGATATCCAAGTCTATTTTCTATATCCCAACTCCCTTTCTACATATCCAAAACATGAATGGCACTTTTCTTTGTGTTTAGAAGAATGGCTGAAAATGGCTTTGAGCTAAGCACTTTTTTGGTCCACTTTATTGTGCTTCCCCCCAACCCTTCATCTAGGCTGCCCGAAATAGCAAAAAGCCAGTTAGGCCTTGGATTTTTAGGGGTTAAGGTGCACTCCACAAGCAACCCAAAACCAACCTCGTAAGAGTCCCACAAATCACGGCATTCAGTTCTCACTATGACGGAATTCAGACAAGTCAACGGTAGTTTCTCCACCGAAAGTGACTGCAAAACTTCCGTTTCTCCACAAGAGCGAGGCACCGAAGGGTTTGAAATCTTACATCTACATCTACTAAACAGTTTACCGAACATACATGTATCGTAGTGTCAGCAATTACCAGAAATAAAATCCTACCTGTACAACACAATCCAGGACTCAATCAGAGTTCACGCCTTTCCACAGTGCCTTAATAGCTCCTTCATGAGCAAGGTGGTCGATTTCCTCTCCATTTGAAGCGTTCCAGTAAGATCCAGACCTGTTTCAACATGTCTTCAGGCTGTGCACGCTCGCACTTCCAATCTTCACCAATGGTGATGAGGCGAGAAAACCCAAAATCTATCACAGAAACACCTCCCTGCCCTCTCTTCACGACCAACATAGTACTGCATGTCCCCATGAAGAATTCCACAATCATGCAGAACATCAAGTGCAACCAATACTGCCTTCACGGCATTGTCCACAGCAACAACCACGAATGCAGTCATACCTATGGAATTCGATCTGATAGCCACGGATCACACAATGCCGTTGCTGCAGTGTATTCCTTGCGTAAGAGGCTCCTAATAAACTGCTGTGCTGGTGTGCTAACAACAGTCCCCTTAGGCACATTGTCTTCCAGAAGTTTGCCAAGCTGATACATATCTGACATGGGTGTGTAAGAACCTCCCTCGAACATCTCCTCGCTCCACCCGGAAAAATACTCAAATCCTCTTGGCACTTCGAAAGGAAAAGCCGCGACTGTTTCCAGGTCGATCAGCATGAACTGCTCCTCCGACACCTGCACAATATTGGGGTATCGGACATCCCTGTGAACGAGGCCCGCTTCATGGAGGACGGACAAGGCTTCGCACACATTCTTGACCAACATCCTGGTATCTTGCTCAGACTTCAATATAGGTGAAAATCCTAGAGGATAAATCTCAACGGTGTAGGTATTCCGAGAAACAGCCCGTCCCCTGTCAATCATCCTACGCTCTGACCCAGTATGGCTTCCGGCATCAGTACTCCAACGCAAACGAGGAAGGGACCTGCATCCTTTCCTTTCTCCAGCATCGTAAGCCTTCAGTATCCAAGCCAATTCAGTGAACCGAATTTTACAAAATTTATCAAACTTCTCGATGGACTTCCGGACGAAGGTAGCGTGGAAATCTATTGTCCTGTCCCCCTCCCCCGGGACCCCCCACGGTGCTTTCTCCTTCGTGAACATAGCGTAACGCCCTGGCACTTGTGGGACTGTATCGACCATTTTGCTAATCAACTGGTACGCATAGCCGATGCTTAGTAAAAACCGGCAGCAACCGACATCAGTTGACAGGTTAAGACGTGCACCGGCTTCGGTGATCTTGCCACTCTTGTTAATGTAAAGCCACTGAAATTCTAAACCTGCCGCTACGTACCCCAAGATGAACCGCACCTCCCCGTAAAACATTGCGGACAGTGGCTCCATCTTCCCTTCAAGATCACTTTTGGCATCAGTAAGGTTAGCACACTTGTCCTCACCCACAAGGAAGGTGCATCCGGATGCTGTAACGAGCGTAACAGGTCTAGATCTTCGTTTGGTAGACCCGGAGAAACTATCACCTGTCCTTTCGTTGAGATTGAACAGAAGTTTGTAAGTGAACTCGCATGGGCCATACTTAGTCCAAGTATCGAACAGACGAGTAAAAGATTGAATTAGCCGACTTGATACATTCGCCTCCGAGTTCACAGGAGAAGCACAGGAATAGCAATCCAGCTGTTCTGAGAGAAGCACAGAGAGCTTTGCATCATCTGCCAAGATCAGATAATCTTTTGCCACAATAGGCTGCCTTCTACGTATTGTATCGAAGGACGACCTCAGCACGGGAAGCTTTCCAGGATGCTGAGGGAACAACACCTTCGCAAGCTCAACCTCGTCTCGAGGGAGCCCATTTGTCGGTGGGAGCACCATATGCTGGATCCACTCTCCAGAGCGATCTTCAAAATCTGCTGAAAACAGAGATATGATTAGCACCAAGTACCGCTTTCTGCCGAAAGTGCACAAAAACCATCTGGAACTCGTTCACCCATTCGTTCACCCTAAACCATCTGGAACTCGATCACCCTAAACCATCTGGAACTCGTTCACCCACTCGCAAGTTCACAAGGTGAAAAGAATAAATTGTACCTAAAACCCCCCTCCCACTCCCACACCCCCACCTCCACCTGGCCTTGGTCCCTCTGTAACGTGAAGGAAGTGAGGCCGACCCCAGATCAGAAGATCAACAACTCTCAGTGCATCATGGCAAGGATTTCCAAGACTAGTTAATTCTAACACCTAGAATAATTTAGTGGATATCAACGTCATGCAGCAGTTCTGAGTTGAGGCGGATTATCTAGAATGTTCATTCCTCGTCACATGAGCCAACTTGAACGAGTACTGCGAAAACTCAGAAAGGCCGCCGGGTCTTTTAGCAGTATCAATAGTGTCTTGGCTACTTTCTGTTTCCTTTGTTGTTTGATTGAATTTTGTGACGTTGTGTGTGATCCTCTTCTGTGCTTTTGCGAGTATGTATTTTGCGAGGTCAACTGATCTGTTGGTTTCTGTGGTCTAGCGTCAGATCCGAAGGTTGATAAAGGTGTTTTATTTCTTGCAGTAAAGTGTCAGCAGGTGTTAGCGGATAGTTAGTATGGATTGTGTTTCCTTATGTTAGGGTTTCGAACAATTAGGTTTTCGTATCTTTCCAAAGCTCCAAGGATACTTACTCGCTGTGGCTCTTGATTATGGGCCTACTTTAGAGTTTCCAAGTTTTCCAGTCTTAGAAGACTCCTAGCTGCTTTAGACTCTAGCCATGACTTCAGAATGCTTGTTAGATTATGATCTCGAATTCTGCTGCAGTTGGCATCTAAATTATTTTGGTGATAACCTAGGTTTAGGGTTTAAATCAAACACCACCATACACAAACCCTCAGCACTTGCAAAGAGCTGAAAGTCCTCTGGAGCTATTAGAAGCTCAGCCGCATCTGCTGAACGTTTACCTGCCCGACGAAGACCGTAGGTTTAAATCCAAACAAAGTGGATCGACCGAGTGGATACACCACAAGTACGTCAAATCAGCAGGTCGCGTCAAACGCAAACGATTGGAAACACTTCAGTCAGAAAAGATCCCAAAACAGGAAGCTAACACCTGGTAACACTTTGCTGCAAACCAGAAACACCAGAATCCAAGAACAGAAACCCTAAACCAGAAACCAGAGAAACTCTAAAGTAGACAAAATTCAACCGTGACAAAAAGAAAGAATCACGCTAAATACCTTCTGGTAGGCAAAACAAAGCAAAAGAAAATTACAGACAAACTCACTCGTACCCCCAAACCCTAAGACCCCGAGCATCAAGTCATCACACGCACTGTTGCTTCTTAATCTGCGTCCATGTAGCATCGGACACTTTCAGGAAACCGATCGCCACAGATTTAAAGATCAAGGTGTGAACAAACCCTACGTGCACAAAGCAGCAAAGATGTCACTTCACTGCAAGAGATAACCTGCTAACAGTTCACTCCAAGCTTTCAGAGTAAAACATGAAGTGTAGGACGAGGGAGTTCACCTAATAATTCAGCCCTGCGCAGAGAGCGGGAAACATACCTGTCGGCGATGTAGGAACTGCAGTGTCACCAGTGACCGTAACAGGATCAGCTTCCGTCGCTCCAACAGGTTGTCTACGCTGTCTGAACTGCTCTACGAGCCTCTTCCAGTCGACATCCTCCGAAACCGAAAATCCATTTAACCGGATTGATTCTGGTTTCAGCCGGAAATGTTGACCAAGTTCAGTGAAAGGAACCTTATCAAAGATAAACCCAATAGGTTCGGATGTATCTGTCCTGAAGTAGGCAGCCACCATTGTGAAAACCTGCACACGCGTCAGTTAATTAACAAAAAAACGCAAACACAAATCGAGTCACTCTGATCGAGTACAAACACAGAATTCTACTACTATCCTCGAGTTCCTCGCAACCCCGTAGTACGCACAAGGCACAGAGCAGCACAACTGAACAGAAGAGACATCAAAAAACGAGATCATACACAGCATCGTACAAACAATTCAGGAGCGCGGAGGGAGCGTACAACAATGAAAATTTCGATCACTCAGCTCCAAAAAGTTACCCTTGAGCACCGCAGCGGCACAAGGGCTTGGAGCTCCGCGTGGCTCCTCCGTGCAACACTGAATGCGAGAACAGTGCGAGCGGAAACACCCTACCCGCAATGCAAAAGAAAAACCCAAGCCAGCAAGGAGAGTGAACAGAGAGCAACAACAAGTCATCCAATACCCTAAATCAACTTTTATCAAGTGTGTTTAAAATATAAATAAGTGCGTAAATGCCATAATTAAACTTTATGGATAAGTTCTAAATATCATAAACTTCTCAAATATATAAATTACATAAACCCATGCAACCATTTTATGATGTAATTGTATATTCTAAAGACCTAGTTACAGTTTTATATCAAGCGAAGAATACCATTGTACCAAATGCATGAATCTATAAAAATAATTTATAAATATTATAATTAAATTTCATGGATAAGTGCTAAATATCACAAACCTCTCAAATATATACATTAGATAAACCGATGCAACAATTTCATGATATAAGGCCATGCAAATTATTAATGATGCAATTATTTAATTTAATAACGTAATTACTGTCTAGACAATTTGAAAGTACTAAGTGCGTTGAATACATAAAATTTAGACGCAAATGTCATGATTAAACTTCATAAATAAGTTCTAAATATTAAACATCTCTTAACCCTAAACGCCCAAGGGGGGTCCCAAGCCTAGAAACAGATTTTTGAAAACAATGTTATAGATGAAATTGGAGGCAAGCTATCTAGATCTCAACTGTACAATCTTGTAGTAGACTTATTGTAGGTCATGTGGACCAAATTTGTGTCATGAACCCTCATAGATTGCGAGATCATAACATTCTAGGACTCAAAACAGCCTACAAAATTTCATCATTTTCACTTTAGAGTGGAAATGCTACCAATAGACCTATTGCAATGAAAAAATCTCCAACTAGAAAGTTGTTCACCTATATCTTGAAAATACCCTTGAACCAAAAAAGTTCATCAAAAAAATTTCTTTGCTCAAATAATAGCCTTGCAATGGTGAATCCTGCCAAAATATTTACAAAGGAAGAATAGTCCAAAACTAGACCCTTTGTAATAAAATCTATGCCCAATCTACAAAACATCTTCAATTCAGTCAAGTTTTCTACTACTAAAACTAGACTTGATTTGGAATCCATCCCAAAAAATAAAGTCGAAATCCAACGATGGATGAAGGAGATCTAGCTCCTCAAAAATCATCCATTTTATCAATTTTTTGTCATAGAAACATCATTGCAAATCTAATACCAAAAGTATTTGGATCGAAAATCTTCCAACTAGAAAGTTTTTAGATTTCATCTTAAGATCATAATTATGTAAAAAAATTCATGAAAAACTATATTTGATTTTACTTAATTGGATTGCAATGGTAAAACATGCCCCATGTTTGAAATTCCAAAAATGAAAGCTGCCTTGACTAAAATGCATGCCATTAATTCATACTTCATTGTATGGGTCTGCAATTTTTATCACACAAACTAGACTTGATTTGGGACTCAACCCAAGTGATTTCATCCAAAACGGAGTCTGGATGAAGAAGCTATGGCTCTTCAAAGTTTCTAGAGTACATCCAAAATGTCGTTTTTCGACATTGTGGGCGTTTAAGGGTTACGTATATAAATTACATAAGGCTATGCAACTATTTAATAATGTAACTGCTTAATTTAAAAAACTAACTATAATTATTAAACAAATCAAGAATACTAAGAGTATGCATTGAATAGATCAACATAATGCAAAATGATATAATTAAATTTCTGAATATTATATACCTTCCAAATTTAGGATTTATGGTTTAGGTGTTTAAGGTTTAGAGTTTACAAGAGCGTCCTTGAGGATTTGCACTTTTTGGGTTGGTAATTTTGATTGGACCTAACCCATTTTCGATGCTCGTGATTTTGATGGTGCAATAGGGTTTAGGATTTAGGGGTTTAGGGTTTAGAGTATTTAGGGTGTTTGGGTGTTTGACACTTGTTGGATTGTTGGAGGGTTTCTGGCCACGGCATGATTAGAGGGTCCTTGAAGAGGAAGTATCGCGCCCAAGATGTTTATCCTTCTTATTATATGAGGATGTGACTCCTGAAGCCGAGGAACCAGAGCCGTATTGTGGCCCAGCGAACGAAGCTCCTGAGACTCCTTTCAATCGTTGGCGTGACATTCGGCCTGGTAGCTCGATTCTTTTGAGACCTGAAGATTCACTCATCTGTCCTGTATGGCAAGGAAGAGCAGCGAGTGCTGTATGCAGAGAGGAAAGACATGTTAACCTTGGAAAATTTCTAATTCAATTTTGGAACCCAAGAGCGTGGAGAGAGAGCTTGCATTGAAATACCGTAATTGTTGGTCTGCAAAGTGGGTAGTAGAGAAGCGCGCTCCGGAGTGGGTCAGTGTTGATGCAGTGGTTTTTGCAAGTTGGTCGAAAATCATGGATCCGAGGACTAGAACCATTCCGAAGAAAGCCATGGAATGTGCGTTAGCAAACTTAGAGAGAGCTAACTTGGTTGACACATGATCCTCTATGCCATTTAAGTATGACATCGGGAGATCCCGTGATGAACACGTCACAGTTTCTTGTGTTTCTGCTCTTCTCTAAATGCCATCGAAGTCATCCATGCCTTAACCATTCTCAGTCTTCCATGTAATTTTGGCCTTCCTTTTGTGAATAATATTTATTTCTATATGTGTTTCGAATGTGCTTCCAAATCTAATATGTCGGTTGAGTTTGCTGTCGGGGGATCCCGTGATGAATACATGTGAGCCCACATGTCTTCCATTCTCCTATATTTTGCTCGCAATGTACGTATATCTCGATCAAGTTTGCTATCGAGGGATTACGCGATGAATACATGGGAGCCCACATCTCTACTGTTCTTTTGAATCTCGGTCGCAATGTACTTATATCTCGGTCAAGTTTGACGTCGAGGGATACCGTGATGAATACTTTTGAGCCCGCATCTCTTCTGTTCTTTTGTATCCCGCTCGCAATGTACTTATACAATGCTCTTACTGAATGTCCTTGCTATGTAAAGATACTAGTACAGTAGCCCGTCGTGGATCTTTCCGCACAATTTTACGTCAATGCTCCGTATTTATCATGTCCAAAATAGGTGATTTCTTATTTCTGGACTCTTGACAATTCCTACAACTAACAACTATTTCTTCATACATGTTAACCCTTAATCACCCATGTATATATAATCAAAAATGATACCACAAGGAGATACCATGGTAGTCACACACATAACATGGAAATTTTTTTAGCCTAGATTTTTCTTTTACTTTTTGTAAATTTTTTATTGGTTTCAGATGGCGACATGAAAATACTGAATAGTTGTTAAGGCAATTAGGGGTTAACATGTTTGAAGAAGAAAGTGTTCAATGGTTATGAAGCATATAGTGTTAATAGTTATGAAGCAAAAATTATCATATTATATTATAGGAAAAGGTTAAAATGTCCTATTTCTAGTTGATTGACCATGTGTTGGTAGCTTATCATCGGGCAATTGATTATTTGAGTTTTTAAAAAATTAAATATTGTTGATCCTTTTTTTATAAAACATAAACATTTTCCTTCGGTAATTTATTTTTAAGTTACTTACTTTTTCTCCTAAAGAATCTACTTCTCTAGATTTATTTAAACCGTATTATTCTTTAAATGGATTCAAATTTTATTTTATTTTAGATTTATCTAAAATCTATACCCTTTACACCATGTTTGTATGTTCTCTAAATTTATCCATTTAATCTCTTGATGAATCAAGAACTCTTTCTTGGACCATGGGATTCTTATAGTATGTTTTGTAAGTATGTATGTGAAGTACAAGAAAATATATGTAAAATATTTTAAAATTATGTTTGAGGGTTTAAAACACCTTGTCTACCTCACTAACCCTCAAAGTTGTAATTTTGTGGTGTTTTTGGGACGGGGACACGTGAGGTTCCTGCTCATGTGCAAGTTTTTGATTATTACAACATGGTGGTGATGAAGACAAGGAGCTTTTGATTCAGGAGCTAAAATAAACGGTGGTGCTTAAGATCTGGAGGACAAGCTAAGGATAAGTTGTTATTCAAGTGTTGCATGAAAATTATGCAAGATTACTTTTTACTTTGTATTTGAGACATGTATCTCAAATTTATGGATGAAGTGTTAGTCACAAAGGCTAAGCAGCTGTGAGGAACTGTTAATGCTTTGTACATAATCAGTGACTAATAGACTATTAATTGGTAAAAATCACAAGCTGAATGTGTATGATGGAAACTGATAATGATAACTTGATCAGTGGATAACAAATTAGAAAGCTTTGCTATACAACCTAAGTAATGATAATATCATAACTTAGTTATTAGTGTTTTCCTCTAAACAGCATCATCTGTTTGACAGAGCTATTACCTAGATCAAAGTATGTTCACTGAGATTCGGGCGTCGCTCCACACATCACACGGTACCAGATTACCATCAGTTCTTACCCTGGTTGCAGTTGCCCAGCATTCAAGAAGACGATGACTATGTTTTGAGGCAGGACTCAGTTCACGTATTGTAAGCACCAATACTACATACTCTTGAAGGTCTGCAACCGTGATCCCAAAGCGGAGCTTTTCATCCATGCGCCTACCTTCAGCTTCAACGAGGTCAAGCTACTCTTAGAGAGTGGAATCTTGCGTCACCCCTTGGCGAAGAAGTAGGTAGGCCTCCTACTTTAGAACTGCCATTTCCACAATGGCCATTTGTCAAGTAGTGAATGATTTTAGTAATATACCATGTACTAAGTCCGCAATACAGAAGCTATATTGACTTTTTCATTATAAAGGCTTTGTCGTTCACATTGATTGCACTCTATTTCAAAACACTCTATCTTGAACAAGTGCACTATATACTTCGTATCCCCTGACATGTACCTTTTATTACAGCAAACATATACTTGTTATTAGATGTCTTAATCTTCGAACCTAACACGTTTCGGGTTGCCCACTACACTATCAGCAGGACTGCCAGCCGCTGACTGTACTACAGGACAAACTTCATTCGCATTCACTTTCGTTCCCACACTTGGCAAGTGTCCTTGGTATGAACGTTTCAGCAATGGCCCACCTCCCCGCCTCCGATTCACTGATTCCCTGGAATAGGTTCCCCTTGGGATCTTTCCAACCTTCGAGTATGCATGTGGTTGCAAAGGCACATCTGCATCCTCCTCCAGCACTATGATATCATCCGATTTTTCTGAACGTAGAGGATCAGCTCTTACATCCGGTTGTACGTCAACATCCGTTGTCAAAGGACGCCCTTGGCTGTTGGCCATCACCTCTTCTTCGTCCTCCACCTCAACATATGGTTGAAATGGACAAACATCGTCAGCAAGTGAAACAACAATATCTCTGACGTCCTCCATAACTGCTGTCCCGCACTACGGAAAAGAGCTTCACAAAACACCAACAGAAAAGAGGAAGAGACATTCCATAATCCTATCTTAAATATCCCTGAAGAAGATGCTTGGCGCCCTTGAATATCGGCTTTTCATTCATTTAAAAGTTGCCATCCTCCTAAACTCAATGGAAAAAGATGAGGGTTTAGCAGAGGTCATTTAGCATTTAAAATTTAAAAAAAAAATAAAAAATGAAATTATAAAAAAAATTATAAATTTTTTTTAAAAAAAAATATATATATATATATAAAAAATGAAATTAAAAAGATTAAAGTAAACAAAAGCAATATTTAATATGAAGGTGGAAAATTAGATGAAGGAGATTAAGAAATTGAATGTGAAAATAAAATGAATGTGAAAATAAAATGAAAGAGAAAATTAAATGAAAGGACGCTTTTGACCCCTCTAACAAGATAGATAGAATAAAGAAAGTTAATAAAAAATATAAGACAATTATAAAAATAAAAATAAAAGAAGGAGAAAGGCATGTAGACTATGGTGGATGAATTATAGCAATGTTAAGAAAATGTTACGATATTAAATGTTACTTGATCCCTCTTAAGAGCTTCAATACCAATACATTTTAAGTAGTAATTTGCATATAAATGTAAGGGGATAAGGGGAATTAATGTATGCCTGAACCAGTTAGAAGGAGCTGGAGCATAGTCAAAAAATTGGTGCACGTCAAAAAATTAATCACCAAGAAATGAGAAAACAAACTACAAATTCAATGAAAATACTGTAATTAGTCCACGGTTATAGGGTCAATAAAATTACTAAAATAAGATTATTTCTAAAAATATACTGAGAATAGTCAAATCTTCTAATTTTATATAATATTTTTAGTAAAAAAATTGCTATTTTTAGGTTATGTCCCCCATTCTGTGCTCTCCGCTCTCCAAATCTCCGCTCACCGCTCTCCGCTCTCCGCTCACGTACAAGCTACCCCCCTGCTACGGACACCAACTTTTGCTTATTTTGATGTATTTCTATTTCGCCACATGCTATTTTTTAAAAATTACCAATATGATAAAATAGTAACTAGAGTGTTCATCATTCATGCAAAAAAATAGAATCTCAAAATACTTTTAATAATTTTTTATTGAATTTTGAAATTGTTGATAGTACACTAGTTGACGTCTTGCTACAAAAAAAAAGGTGTACCCTAGTGTGCAAACCCCTCCAAGTTCCGCAAGGATGTCTTTCTATGGATACCTCCTGATGACCTTGATGATCCCATGATGTGTATTGATTGCGCTTGGAAAGCAAATGAAAGTGGTATTTTTTTGGATACAAGAGGCTGCAATCAGAACAACCCTAGGATAGCAATCTACGTCGGAAGGAGCAGTTCGGAGGAGGATATAAATTACTCTAGAGGACATTGAAATGAAAACGGTCTAGAGTCTCCAAGGTCGTGCATAGACCTTCTGGTTGGTGTAATATGATCAGAAGCTTTTACCCTATTCATTAACTTATGACAAAGTTGGGTCACGGTATACCTTCCTTTGATTGACAGTTCTCTGGGTTTTGGGAGTCTGGAAAAGGTTTGGGAGGGCCCAAGCACACTTACGTGACTCCCTCTTAGACCCTGAAAAAGGTTTGTTCAGGCCCGAGCACACTTACGTGGCTCCCTCATAAGCCCTTTTATCATGGCCTTCTTAGAAATGAAATAGTGCTTTACATTGCATACTCAATAGTTCTTTACAGTGTTTATGTATATTCCGAGCAAAGTTCACACCAATTTGAGGAAATTGAAACCAGTGATACTGCAAATTTTTGGTAGTGGCCCTTTTAGTCTCACTACTTCACCATTGAAATAAATTTTGAGTACACATGTGCGAACAACGAACCAGATATCACTAGTTGTCCAAGTACTTGAGAAGGCCACTCTCCAGGACTCGCTTGACGTCGTTGAAGCTAAAACTAGCTGCATGAATAAATGTATCCGACTCTGATTCAAGACCGCAAACTACAGTGAACAGGTAATAGAGATGCTTACAATTAGCCCATTGACCCCGCTTCCCAAGTGCCGTAATTGCCATCTCCTTGAAATACGGGCAAGTGCAGGCAGGGTGTTGCGAAATGGTCAGGTAATATTGCTGTACCTTTGGAAGCTTCCCAGAGTCCAATGTGACGATGCATCCCAGGGCTGGGGCAGGCAGCATGCACAACTTGCTGACTTTTGCGTTCAATGCTAAGGCAGAGGCACAATTATTGCTATGCTTCGTCAACGGGGCCTTCTTGTTCCGTCGGATGTGCTTTCCAGATCGCCGGGTAGAGAACTCATCCAGGTTTGCCGGCGTAGGGTAGGCTGAGAAGTCCACTGCTGCTGTCTGGTCTTGAAAGAGTCTTCTCGGTGACATCTCCTTCTGCTGCGGGAGTCTGAAGCCGGCATTCTCTAGGGACAGGATCTCTTTCTTTGTCAACTTGGTCCCAAGCTTCACCGGCCAGACCTCAGGTACCTTTGGCACTGATAGGACCCACTTCCGTTTGCTACCCTTGACGCACCTACCAATGTCGTCATTACAGAAAAAGAACTGATGAGTCTCTACTCTGTCTTTCTTGTAGTTCTTTATGGGACCTGTGTATGTGGGCGCAGCCGTGCTCTTCCCTTGCTGCACAATCCGTGCCACACATTTCTTCTTGGTTACAGCATGTTGGGCGAAGCAAGCCTTAGCGGATGTCTTAGGAAGTCGTGCAATGTGCCACTCGGAAGGGTTGCAGGCGGTCTCCTCAACTGAAGTGACGTGATGGTAGTCGACTGGAGGTAGAGACTGCTCAGGGTGAAGGTCGGCTTGGTCCTCTTCACTGCTTGTAGGAGAGTCTGCTATTACCACCGTCGGAGGATAGTCGCTCTCCCGGCGTGCAGCTCTGGTCTGGACACGAGGTCTTGACACGGTGATCTTGTCTGGCCTATGAGACTCCCGTTCATCTCCAAAGGCAACATCAGGTTTTCGGTTCAGATAGACACAGACCTCCTGGAACTCATTGTCTCCTCAACGGTTTTGCTAGTACCTCAACAACAAAATTTGTTTATGAACGCTATCTTGTAAACCATGTCTTGTCCCTATTTTGTGCATACTAGATTAATATTTCTGGAGTAACTGCAAGCAAGGGGGTGCAACACATAGAAATGTCGATGCCAGCCACTTCCATGGTATTGCTTACCCACACTGGAACATCGCCCTTGGGAAACTGCCAAGGAACAGTGGTGACTTTCAGTGTATACGCTCGCTCCGTGCTCAGCTAAGGGCATCTCAGGGAAGCACGATTAGAAGTACAAAATGATAAAATGATAAAATGATCCAACACTCGAATCACTCTTAAAAGAATGTGGTAAGAAAACATACTCTGGGAAATGCTCTTCTAAGATAGAATTGTGCAGAATGGTACTCAACTGCAAGTTCCAATTCAAGTTCAGACTCATGTCAGTTAACATGAAGCACACACAGGAAAGTTAAATTGATCAATGTATAGGCTTCTAAGACCCTCAAATTGAAAGCAATTGAAGAATTCTCAAAAATCGTAGACATAGAGCACATATGGATAGAGTACATAGCAATCCTATAGAAAATGACGAATCATCGACCTAAACATGGTCCTGTTTGGTATCGTATCACAAAACATTCAGGAATTTATTTTATGCCTTCGATACGTTTAACATTTAGGCAACATCATGGTAAGAAACAAGCTGAGAGCCCATTGCTTCCTTTGTCACATGTGTGTGCAAGTATGCTCTTGTGTGCCGTTTACACACCTGCACTGCACGAATTTTATCCAAGAAACTGGGCTCAGACACATTTAAATAATACATTCAGACTGTTGCGTCTCAATGTTATGCAATGAAAGGATGGTAAAAAAAAAAAAATCTTTTTTTGGTTTTTAAAAAAGGAACAGATGCACCTTCTCTCTGTGAAAACCACACCTCACCAACCAGATCTTTAGTTTGTCAAAGGCTTATAAATCTTTTGCTTGTGTAAGGCATAAAGTAAACTCATGAATGTTACATGAGACCATACCATTTAGGAGTAAGGGCCGCTTCCCACTATGGCCGAAGTCGAGAGGATGAGGGACTGTCCCCTGTCCCAAACTTGGTTGAGAGGAGAAGCCTTTCGGCTGAAAAATAATCTTAAAATAATCCACTTGGTGGCTTTGGGCGGGCATAGTGTGAAGGCCCAAAGGAGAAGGCCAAAGGCCAAGAACTATGATCCGAATATTCAGACATTTATATAAAATTTAAAAAAAATAAAAAAAAAATTGAAAAAAATAGGGAAGGTGTATAGACTAATGAAGAATATGTGGAAAAAATTTCAGCAAATTCTACATTGTTATGACAAAGTTATGAGCGATTGAAGTTCAGCATATTTTTGGACAGCATTGGTCTAAACCTAATGATTGTCAAAAGGTTCATTAAATAGTAAATGACAAGGCTAGTGGAGCATGACCAGCTCTTATTAGCCCATGAGCCTTGTCTTATTGTGCATATTTTAATGAAAGAAAAGTTTCTCCTCTCGATGGAAGTTTGGGTCGAGCATTTTGCTCGACCCAAACTTTGGTCGAGAGGAGAAACTCTTGGCGCCAAAACTAGCTAAAAGTGCTACCACCTAGGCTCCTTTGGTGGTGACGTCCTTTGGACTTCGGCCTCTAGTGTGAAGGCCGAGAGGAGGAACTTTGGCCATTCCATAGTTTTCATTGGTTGGGACGCTTCTCCTCTCGAAGTTTGGTCATAGTGGGAAGCGACCCTAAGAAGCAAGAAGAGTCGAGAGGTCAAAGGCGAGTACTTAGGGCCGGTTCAGACTGTGGCCAAACTTGGAGAGGAGAAGCGTCCCAACCAATGACATTACAGAAAACCACAAAGTTTTTCCTCTCGGCCTTCACACTAAGGCCAATGTCCAAAGGACATTGCCTCCAAAAAAGCTTAGGTGGGAGCACTTTTGGGAAAATATAGCGCCAAGAGTTTCTCCTCTCGACCAAAGTTTGGGTCGAGCAAAATGCTCGACCCAAACTTCCATCAAGAGGAGAAACGTTTTTTTCATTAAAATATGCACAATAAGACAAGGCTCATGGGCTATTAAAAGCTGCTCATGCTCCATTCGCGTTATTATATTCTATTTAATGAACCTTTTGGCAATCACTGGGTTTAAACCAATGTTGTCCAAAAATAAACTGAACTTCAATCACTCATAACTATTTCATAACAATGTAGAATTTAGCTTCCATACATTCTTCATTAGTTTTTACGCTTTCCCTATTTTTTTCAAAAAAATTTGATTTTGATTCGATTTTCTATAAATGTCTCAATATTCGGATCATAGGTCTTGGCCTTTGGCCTTCTCCTTTGGGCCTTCACACTATGCCCGACCGAAGGCTCTAAGTTGATTATTTTAAGATTACTTTTCAGCCCAAAGGCTTCTCTTCTTGACCTAGTTTGGGAGAGTGGAATTATGCTTTCCTCTCAAGTTTGGCCCAATCTAAACCGCCCTTTAGATGCATGCGTTAGTCTCAGAACGCCCTGTTTGCAATGATGAAAAGACACTCCTTTATTGTAAACAATTATGAGACTACGATTACTTAATGTTGAATTGAGCTTCAACATTATACTTATTAATAGAATTATCCTAAATATGCCAATGACTAGTGTGGTATAAGAGTGGAATTTAAAGGACAAGACAAAAGACCTTGTTAATTTCTAAACATTTCATGGGGATAGTGTATAGGGTGTTGTATACTTAGGAGTTTCTACCAAGAAGAAACTATAAATTGGGATTTTAGTAACACATTAAAACCACATTAATTTAAGTTTCAACTTCATTTTTGACCTCAAATCCATTAAAGGTGTGTATTCATTCCAAACACAATCAAAATACAACATATTCTACTAGCCACAAAGGCATGTACAAACATTTAGGGGTAAAAGGACGAAGCAACCACTTTTGGCTTCAGCCAGAAATAGAAAACCTAGTAAAATGCTCTAGAAGGGTCGGATTTGAGTGTTTTTTGTTCTTAACCTCTTTAAAATCAAGTTGGCAATAAGGACATGATGAAATTTTAGTGAAAAAATGAAACCCTCATTTTAGAAAAAAGAAACAACATGGGTCGGTGAGGTGTTTTCTATAGTGAAGTTAGTGTTTCTATAGTGACAGTGTTTCAACTCTATTTTGAGCACATTTTGCACTGAAATAAAGATATATGCTTGTAGATTTTTTGTAGCATTTGTTTTTGGAATGCTTGTATGACAACTCTTTTATGGCTTCACCGTTTTGGATTTATCAAAAACCCTTTTGAATTTTCCAAAAAGTGCCATATTGAAAAAAATAAAATTCAGAGTGACACTTATGTCAAATCTATTTTCTCCAAATTGGAAACTTCGAAAAATCTAAAAACAATTGTGCATTTTCCTAACATACTAGAAAAGAGAATTAGCTTTGGTTGCTAAGTTTTTATAAATTTCTAAAGTATCAATTTTCGGTCAAATTTGGAAACTCATTGTTAATATTTCAGAAATTCACTGATCTTCCAAACTTCACATGTTATTATCTCCCAATCCGTTGCTATTCCAAATCCAAAATATGGTACAGATTTTGGTAGCCCACTACTTTCAAAGATCTTATGGTTAAATTGCTTATGGTGATTCTCAAATTTGTCTCACTTTGGAAAATGCAAGAATGGCAGTATAAGTACTGAAAAACAGTGGAAATATCCCTTCGTCCTTTAGGGGTTAAAAGCTGAATTCTCCACAACACACCCGAAAAATGATGATCACACTCAAATTGAAAGTTCTTGAGTAAAATGTTCAAAACAATTTTCCTTCGCTTGAAAACCTCGCCAAAAGTTGTCAACGCGTCTTTAGAAGCTATAGTATGAAACATAAAAATTTGCGTCAACGTCTTAAAAACTTTATCACAAATGTAAAAGTAATGCTAGCTCCTTAACTTTCCTTCAAGCACTGGGCTCTCAAGCAAAACACCAAAACTATTTCTAGTGCAATATGAACTATACCAATAAAATCCAAACACTCCATCATGGAAGCATCAAGAATTTCATTACTATAGTAATTGAAGCAAGCACTATGGTACTCTAATATGAACATCATGAAGTGATTAATTGGTGAGCTTACTTAATTAAGGAAAAAATAATGTGAAGTCAATTAGTATTTTGACTAGAACTTTATTGCCATTAAAAAAGTAGAGACAAAGTTATAGAATCCTTAGGCTATTGTCGATCAATAGAGTTAGAAGTTGTTTGCATTTTCTATCTACAATGGCATATTCAGCTTTTTCTATGTGTCATTGCCTCTCTCTTGATATCAGAGGCTTTGTTTTCACATCAAAATTGTTTAAAAATCAGGATTCAACTTTAGATTATCACCAATGGGTGATGAAAATGTTTGAGTTTCTTGTCGTTGATTTAATCAATGGATGTGTTTTGTTTGAATTTCCTAAGGGAAATGACTTCAACTATTCAATTGCCATAGTAGGATAGTTGGTTTCTACAAAATATGATTCTTAAATAAGAAAACAAAAAGGTTGGAAAACTCTAAGATCATAAATTTAAAAAAAAAGGATAAAACAATTTTAATGATATTTGGTAATTTGTAAGCCATTTGAAGATATATATAAAATTTGTAAGCGGAAAACTTAAGGATGGGAATTTTTGTCAACAAATTGATATTTGTATGTTTGGTAATTATATCTTTAACAAGTAATCAAATGACAGGTGTTTGGTTTAAAATGTTCATATTCCATTGTAATAAATTCAAAATATAAGAAATCAGGAGGCAACATAATCCAAGCCTTTAATAGGGTACAATGCATAAAACCAACTTTAGAGAAATTTATAAATTTTTAGACCAAGATTTTTTAAATTATATTTTTTCAAGGATTGATAAGTGTTTTAACCATTATAATTTAAATATTTTATTTTTCAAAATGTGGATTTTATATTTGAAAGAAAAATATTGAAACTTTTAAATAAATGATAAAAGGATTTTAATTTTTTTAATTTTTAAATACATGGATAATTTGTTTACGGATTATTTGGATTCAAGAAGAATAGTATTTTGGTGCAACTTAAAGGAATATTGCAGTGAATATTGAAGTTTTAAATTATCATTCTCTGTTAAAATATATAATTTACCTTTTCATTTGATGTATTGTGATTTGTACAAGTTTGAAGTGTAGCATAGAAAATTTACTTGAACCTAGTAATGCCAACATTGAATAAAAAAGAAAAAGTACTTGTAATTGTTTGGAGTTCACAATAATGGTTCCACTTTGGCAATGAAATACCATTGGAAGCCTTCAAGCCAGTTTAGCTCAGGTTGCCTCTTTATGGCTAGCATATTTGCTTTTACTTCTATTTACAAGACTCGCATCAAAGTTGATAAAGGTCATTCACCTATCTCTTTGAAGTAAGCAAAACACTTTGATACTACTTTAAATAAAAATCATAACCATATGACGTTTATCAAATTCACATGAAATTTGAAAATCTCGCGCATAAAACATTTATATGTGTTAAAATTTCATTGCATGAACATAAATAAGCATAAAGTTAAAATAGACATTTATTTGTAGTTAATTTTAGGGTTTGAAAAGTGTACACATAATTGCCAACATGGAATTTTTAATATTTTAGATCAAGAATT
This sequence comes from Ceratodon purpureus, assembly GCA_014871385.1. NCBI lineage: Eukaryota > Viridiplantae > Streptophyta > Bryopsida > Pseudoditrichales > Ditrichaceae > Ceratodon > Ceratodon purpureus. The sequence goes on along the minus strand of CM026427.1, from coordinate 2,081,382 downwards.
GTAATGAACTCATTGAAGGAATGCACTATGCTGTGATACTTTGGATTTCATGGAACTTTTAATTGTGATAGTCAATGTGCAATTTTGTTTTATCATGTAAATACGTCATCATTTCATGTTTTTTTACATAAAGATACTTGAAGGGTTTTAAAGTTGTGTGTTTCATTTTTGCACATAACAGTATAAATATTCTTGAAATAATTATACAAATAAATTTCAAGTTTCTTGAAACTTGAAATAAAAATTTTATTTTTAAAAAAAATGAAGAATTATGTTTGATTTTTTTATTTATATCTTTAATAAATTTGAATGAAATAACATGCAGAATTGTCACTATGGATTCCTTTACACATAGGTACCGCAATATTGAGTTTTTGTCATGCATTCTGGATTAATAGATGGAGTAGGGTTGTTGGATACGGATTGTTGGTTGGAAGTGCTTCTGTATTTTTAAAAGAAACAACTCAATGTGTTACAAATGGACATTTTGATTGGCAATCTTTTGCGTCTATTGATATGCAAAAGCATGATGTAAGAGAAAAGATTGGAAGCCTTATAATAATATTGACCGTAGGATTGCAATTGAATGCATCTGAAGGTCTTTTTCCAAGCATAAGTAAGTGAATATTTAATTATTTCTCATGTATTTTTGAATCAAATATATGAAGTTATTTTTTTTGCTGATTGATAGCTCAAAGGTTGTTAAACAGTTTTTTTATATATCCATTTAATTATAAAATTACAAAGAATAATTTCCAAAATAAACTGAAATAAACTATTTCTCCTGTAATTGTGAATATAAATCGTGACATTTTATATCATATTTTTGAGATTCAAATTATGTTTCAATTTGAAAATGTATAATAAGAATAAAAAATCATTTTACTCTAAATAGATTTTAAACAATATAAATGATGATTTTCAAACGTTTTTTTTTTTTATGTATCCATGCATCATTCGATATTTGTTTATTGTAATAAATACGTCTACAATAAAGATCATTTACCATAAGTAATCTATTAATCTAAATTAATGATTGGTATTGCAGAATGTGGTGTATTGCTAATCACAAGCACAATATTGTGTACACTAGGCCTTCTCCAGGCACCAATGTTAAATGTTAAAGAAAAAAAACCTGATACTTAATCACAACATTGATCTTGTCAGCATTTTAAAATAAATTGCAAATAATCTTTGATACATATCATTCTTTAGAGAAACTTTCTACATTCTTACATGTGGTATCTCACCTAGATTCCAACAAATTCTTCCGACGAGATAGTTATATTTTAACTTTGTTTTCATCACTCACTTCATATCCCCGAGAATAATGGTATCATAGTATTATAGTAGGTTTGCCCAAAACTAAATCTAAAAAAAATAAAAAATAAAATAGAAAAACGTATCCACAGAAACCCTGCGCAGTGGACTCTGAAGGAACATGGCCCTTTTCCTATAAATAAGCTCCAACTTGCCATCCAACGTGGCAAGGAAAAATCAAATCCAATCAAACCATTCATCCACCCCACTCTTCATCTCCAACGGCAGCAGACATTCGCCATCAACGCGCTCACTACCCAACCCCGCAACATGTACCCCAGGAAATCATCTGCAAAGCAAAATCTACAAATACCTGGAGTTCTGGCCCCAACGGCAGCAGACAATCATTCGCCTTCAAAGCCTGCGCTCCTCGAACCCTAAACCAAAAACCGTCACCGAACCCCTAACCCACAACCCATGTACCAGTGGAGTTCATCTCAAAAAAAAGAATCTAAGAAAAACAAGTGATTATGACGCGTTTACATACTACCGTATGCACACATAAGACCGTCACCTCACTTGGACATGATACCAATTACAAACACGTTGATTTGGAGAGATGAAGTCTAGGAATCAGGTAGATATTGCTCAAGTGACGCGTTTGTGTGCTGCTTCGTTGCGTTGGGTTGCCGTTGCGGGTGGAGGCGATGGCGATGCGATCGGCAACGCCATCGCGGCGACCACTGTGCAGCGCATGAGGGGGACTCCAGGCAGCGACCCGGCTTCTTCGTCGCCCGCTCGCATTCCCAGGCTGCGAAGCTGAAGCGCAGCAGAACGATCCTGGGACGGGACAGTCGGGGAGGGGAGACCGCGGACGAAGAAGAAGCGTTGCGGATCCGCTTGCACACAGGGAGCGAGCGAGCGAGCGAGAATCGCAAGCGCGTGGGCCAGACCAGACCAGACCTCACCTTGCATCTAGCCCCCGCGCCCCGCGCTTTTGACTCCCGGACTTCTTCCCTTGCAGTGTCCGATCCCAGCGTCTCTTATTACTGTCCTTGCGCACTCACTTCTCAACTCCGATCCCGATTTCGTCGCCCTCTCCGCGCGCGCTCTTCAGTTTTTTCCAGGTGAGCTTGGGAGCCTCGTCCCTGGGTTTCTATCGCCTGGACTTCGTTGGGTTTTGCTGGGTTTTGATGGGGTTTGTTTGATTTTGTTGGGTTTTTGGTGGGGCTCTGGACATTAGGAAGTTCTTGAAGTGAGATTTGGGCTTTTTTTTGTGTCGAGTGGGGTTTTGGGTTGAGTGCTTTGATGTGAATCTGAGGTGTGAGTGAGAGGTCGGTGAGTTCGGAGGTGGGTCTTTTTGTGAGTTTTGTGGTTTCTTTGATTTTGAGGCAGTTGGACTGTGAGATCGTCGCTGGGTGTATGTTGGGGGTTATGTTAGCTAGGTTTTATGGAAGTGGTTGTTTTGTGGTCGGTTAGTGGGAGTGCCGGTGCGTTTGTTCTCACTGTTTTCTACTTGTTTGCAGATTTTTCTGTACATTTTGCGAATTTTTGAGGGAAGGTATTCGCGTGGATATAATCCGCTGCGTTGTTGAAGATCCGACCCGCACTCGATCTTTTGTATTGGATTGTGCAAATTTTCGGGGTGTAAATCATGGCAAGGCGAGTTCCAAAGAACCCTTTCGATGACGAGGAGGCTTTCTCCAAGCCGCCTCGCGCTGGAAGCGGTGGGAAGAAGGTTGTAAAAACAACCTCTCAGGATGATGATGAGCTATTCAGCTACAGTTCTTCCAAGCCTAAACAGGGATACGGCAATGGCGGCGAGCATGATGAGGAGTTCGTCAACCAGGCGGTGATGGACCTTGAGAAGCATGCTGTGTCCAAGTCACAGGAGACTACATCGACTCTGAAGAATTGTCTTCGAGTTGCAGAGGATACCATGGGCGTCGGAGCCCAGACTCTGATTAGCCTGCATGAACAGGGCGTGCAGATCGAGCGCACCCACGAGAGGGCTGTTGATCTCGACCAGCACCTGAGCAGGGTAAGAGTTTGCAGCCACTTGAATTTCACTCTTGTAGCTTGCTTCGCATCTCTACATAGAAATCACGAACTAGTTCGTGAGGTTTACCTCTATTATTTCTGTCGTGATAGCTGTTGAAATCCACCTGAGTGACAGCACAGCCTTCAAACTGCACTGATAAACCACAAAACACTGTCTAGAAATTTTTACAGGTTATTCTGTTGAGTGATATTTTAGGTTATTGCAATCTCTGGATGACCTAGCAACCATGTTAGGTGTAATGACTTAAAAACGCAAATTCGTTCCTGCATTCAATAGAGTTTAATATATCTCTGCTCTATTCTTTTGTTATTATGAGCGATCTATGGGGAATTACATCTGAGTCACAGTGGTTGATTCTTGATGTGAGCAGGGTGAGAAGCTTCTGGGAAGTCTTGGAGGAATGTTCTCCAAGTCATGGAAGCCCAAGAAGACGAAGAAGATCACTGGACCGATGGTTGGCCGAGGTAATTATTGAAATGTTTTGTAGCCATAATCGTAATTCTGAATTGTACTAGAGGCGATACACAATGGTTGTTCCGCAGACTACATATGCACGAGTGTTGCGAGCATTTGGTTTATGTTCCCCAATCTTGAGCTGGATGCCTAAATTTTGTATCATCTGGGGCTTCATTGACTGTGTTTGTAAGATTATTCTAAACCGAGAAATATATCATTTTGCAGTTAACAACAACCAGAAGGAGAGCGCTGAGGATCGTGAAGCCTTGGGCTTGGATGGCAGCCAGGGAAAGAAGAAACAATCTGGATCTAACCACGACAAAGATACATTTCAGGGACAAATTGAGGTGATCAGAGTCTCAACACTATAGTATTATAACATTTAATTTTATTTGGAATTCAAGTTTTCGTGTTCGCCTGGGTGAATGCTTACCTTGCTTTAACAAGTTATGACGTGTGTATTTTTTGGATGCTGCTTCTTTATCGTGCACGTTTTCACTTTTTCCTCTTGGTTATGTAATGTTACTATTTAGTGCTATCGTGCTTAGATCGGCTTCTGATACTTTGTATTCTTCGGCGACAGGCTGAACGGGAAACCCAGGATGACATGCTTGACGATTTGAGTACTGTTTTATCTCAAATGAAGGAAATGTCAATGGACATGAATACAGAAATTGACAGGTACTTTTCTGACCTTGCATCTGCATTTAAGGCCTTGCAGTATTTTAATGACTAGGCTTTTTTTTGAGCTGTTTGAACTTATTGCATAACTTTTTGTTGTTAACTTTTTTTTAACTCTTTTTCTCCCTTGACTACAGGCAATCCCCTGCTATCGAGCATCTTCATGACGATATTCAGGAGCTCAACGGCAGAGTTAAGAGAGCCAATGTCAGAGGACAAAGGTTGCTCCGAAGATAAAAGCTGAGAGGAATTTGAATTGGAATTTATTCATCAGTAATCAGAGAATGCATTCGACTCCGGGTTGCTGGCTAAACCCAAGCACCTCCGTGTTGCTGTTCGCTCGTTCTGGGTTCTAGGAAATACACGAGTGATTCCAGTTCATGAATGCCACCAACAGGAACGCCCAGCAGGCAATTGTGGCGAAAATGATGTCCACCCTCGGCTGGAGCAGTGTATTGGGTAGAATTTGGATATCCGTTTGTAAGTAGTACGTAATTCATGATTGTGACGAAAATGTTGCATTTGGGCAATTGAGCCTTCACTTTTTTATTTTATAAGAAGCTACACGCATGTGCCTTCCTAACGACAAGCATATACATCTTTTCGGCTGGTAGTGAGTAATTGGTACCGATTTGAAATGTTAATGGGAGTAAATTAATGAGCCTAGACTGTAGTGCATGTGTGCTTTCGAAATGTAGTTTGAAAACTTCAAGCTCCTTGTTTGGTGCATGTAGGGAATGGTTATTGATGACTTTTTCAAAAGCAAAGACTACCGCCTGTACATTATACTAGAATTACAAAATCAGTTAGGATTATCATCAGTTCACGAATACCACCCAATGATATCTGCAACTTTCTAGATTGAGGCCCGACAGTTACGTGAGACTGTAGAGGGTTGAATGTCCTGTACCACTCCCGTTGTCAACTTAACTTTTTCATCACGTTAAAGTCATTGATCACAAAAAAATGTTCTGATACTAAATCTGCTTCCAGTCACCCCAATTTATGGGTTTTAGAGGGGGTATATGAGAGTTAAAACAACGAAGATGAATCAGAACAGTTGAACCCTGATAAGAATGAGAGTAGTATTTGCAATGAACGAGAAACAAGCCGAGTGCTACTTTGGGCACATCACCAGTCTCAATAACTTGTGTGAAAGTGCAGTACCCAAACTCAAGGGTTGACACTCACCACAAAGGTATCCGTTTCATAGCCCTACAAAAAGCACTGCAGGCAGGCAGGAATTGCAATGAGTTTTCTGCAGGCCATGGTCCAGCAATTTTTGCCTTCACGAATCACTATCAAATGTCCGAAATCAACCGTACTGGTTATCACGATCTTCAACTGCAACAATCCTTCAAGACTCCAAGGATCAAGCAAGTGAGCCACTTCAAGAAAGTTGTACCAAAGAAGTCATAATTTCCATCACCAGGGAGATGGGTGAGCCGTATTAACTTATCCCCATAATGGAGGACTTCCACAGCTTGCATCACCGACAAAGCTGGAACTTGGGAAGCAAGTTGTCGCCGTCTGCTGCCATTAATGTGCCAGCTTTGTACTCAACTTCGTAGAAGGCTGACATCACACAACCGACTAATTTCCTTAGTTGTCTCATACCCACTTTCAAGAGCGAAAGCGTCGCTTTTGGGTGATTATATGAATTCATGTTGTAACCAACCATGCTGGATAAAACAATTTACAACATGAACTAGTAACAAACAAAAACTGCCCTATAGAGATCCGAATAGCCTGCTGGAATAGAAAAGGCTCTTGTTGACAGTAATTCCATCACTATTGTGAGTCCACGAGCCCGGATCGACCACAATCAGGAGTGCTACTTACTGTGCCAAGAAATCTAAGTTTGAAGCATAATCGGATACGATTTGGGATTGCAATGATGTGAAGAACACTGACAGTATGATTGAGCTATGTCTTTCTATCTGCCTTCCATGATTGAAAAAATTGAATGGCTATGGGAGTCTAGAGAAACTTGGGAAGGCCTGCCTCAACTGCAAGTGAAGGTGTTCGTAATATGATTTCGTAGTGCTGCACCGCCCGACTGGCCAATATGGTATAGAACTTCTGCAGGCTAAACTATATTTCGCTGGAGTGTTGGCTACAAAAAGATCCAGGATCTGTGCATTTGAGTACAGAGTCATTGATTCTATTTGGACTGCCCAAATCACAAGTTCCTGAGAGGAACCTGCACGTCCGTAGACTGTGAAACTGCAGAATGCGCTTGATTGAGAGTTGAAAAGCTCTGCATAATCGAAAATATTACAGTAAATCATATGACCTTAGGGGTATCACTTTGAGCAAACTTGATGCTTAATTTAAAGCAAAACTGCTGGATTTGAAAACTTCATTCTAACATGTCTGCAACATACAAAATGCGAAAGGAAGGTTTGTATCAGTTCAAGAAAAGATAAACATCCTGGCGGGAGGAGGGACGAGGGGATTTGTTTTGATCGGAGTAGACATACTTTCGGTTGTGCCAAAAACAAAGAACAAGAAAAGCAGAAAATGATTATACAGGACATCATGTCTGGGACGTCTGATGGATCTCTTTTGCAATTCTTAATAATCGTCCAGGACAGATGTCAAATGGATTGCTCTCTTGCATAGGTTACTATGCAGGAGTGCCCTACGTCCTCTGTGGATATAAAGCAGTGAGTTACTTGAGCGGAACAATCTGAGTGGCAGGCATGCGCCGTTACAAACGTTTCGATGATTACTTCGATCCCGATTACAAGGATATTGTTATCAGTCTTTATCACTTAATGGGGAGGGGACGTTGACAGTATACGAGCAGCCGAGATGTAGCATAGTATTTGTTGGACACTACCGAAGAGGAGGTGCAGTGCAGCCGTTTCAGTTAGAACAAGCTGCAATGCTAGTTCCTCCATTTTGTTTGATAGAGCCTCATTGCAGAAACATGTGTTTGGGTATCCCTTCTACCTAGCTATGGACTACGCAGAAGGTCTCTAGAAGGTTATGAGTGCTGAGAAAAAATTTTAATGTCGTTCTCAAGTTCCTTTGGATCAACCGCAACAACCCCTCCAACTGAGGTGGATGCTCAAGTACTTGACAACTACTAAAAGCCATTACACCAGGTTTTGCACCTTACACGTCACTGTTGTTTTTTATAATAGAGGACCCACAGTCTGCCCCCATGCACTGAATCGGACACCGAATCCATGTGGATACTTGATGAGCAGACAAGCGATGTGTTTGTTTCCCAACCCTCATGTCGACTGTGTGAAACGTTTTGTTAATAACTTAAACAGCTTTCTGATCGAGCCATGATATGAATTGTTTCTCCGAAATTCACTTGCTGCTCCTATGTCAGTGTCGTGTCACTCCAACAAAGACTCCCTTTCATTTACCCCATCAATCTCAGCAAAGGTAAATGTTTCACAGGTGGCTGCTGTACTAGCGTGTTGTAGCCTGGAACATCATGGCTTTGAACTGAAACTAAGGTTAAATTATGCTCCAGAAAGAGGCAACACGTCGGTACTACACTCAATGCCAGTTGTTGAACCTCAAGGAAACTGTGTACTATTCTTCTTAGCAATGAAGAAATTTATTTCTTTGAAACATGGCCGTGTCTCTGAGTCCTGGAAATGATAAATTCGTATAAATGCAAAAGAAAAAGAAAGTGACGATCGAGTGCACCACCCGTGTAAAGGTTGTGTAGTTGAGAAAGAATAGAATCTGGAATCCGGAAGTTGCCCTCAATTTAGCAGAGAAGACTCGTCTGTAATCTGCCCATGGCAAAGGGGGTTATAGGGTTGCACTTCATTTGTTGTTTGCCTGCAGAGTAATTTCTAGTGGAAGTGGAGACGTGCCATGGAGCCATCAGGGAGATTCGGAACTTGATTTCTGGGGCTCAAACTCTGGTTGGCACTCACAGTTCACCTAACATTTATATCCCGGTCAGGCTTGTTTCAATTACCTCCACTGTTGATGATTTAGCATATATTCCTACCGTCGTGGACCAATATTGTTGTAATTGGTGGTGTGAAGTGCCTGTCCCAAATTCTTGGGAAGTTAGTCGCTGGTAGAGACTGTTCTCCGGGCGGTCTACATCTCTTTGTCGGAGACTCCATAGAATGAGGATCAGGAGTCTGGTGCCACTGCACAATTCCGATCCGCTGCCAAGGCACGGACTGGGGCCTGTCGATCGAGACTCCGACGTCGATCGCTATAGCATCACAACTGACGGATTAAGACACAGATCGGTGGTGCCATCTGTGTCTTAATCTGTGAATTAAGTCACATTATCAATCCACAGATTAAGTTACAATAAGCAGATTAGTTAACTATCACTGCTGCAATTGAATAGGATTAACTCTTCCAGTACTCTTCAAGCTTCAAATGCTCAACAAAAGTAGGAAAGCAGGATTTTCTTTCTCAGTCCGACACAAACTGCCTCACTTGACATCAACTGAAGTTATAGTGCTATTTTGTTCATGGCATGACCTAAATTTAGACATGATTCTAAATTTAGTGTTTTTGTTGAAGTAGAACTAGTGGGAGATTTACGGTTAATTACAACGCTGCTTTATATATTTGAAGTCACGGAGGTGGGGATATTAAATCAAGGATTATGAGGATGAACTTTTAGTTCAATATAATTGGGCTTCGGCAGCTCCTTCGAGTTGTGGACCTTCAACTTGCTGGTGGGTCGAGTTATCATTATCTGACACTTCTTACTACTTTGATTGCTTTCTTCTCATATTATGCTTCTAGATTTGCTTTTGCGGTCTCTTTTGTTTGTTCGTCTGATGCCGTTGTTCATGAAGAGTATGGTTCATTCCAGATTTGCTGAGAGTGGGTGAGGTGCGTTCGGGTAGCTCTACTTTTACTTGAGGTCTATTGTGAGGAGCAGGACAGAAACACTAATGATAAAAGAGGGTTACGTTGCAGAGCGTCAGCGAGGGGATCACTACTCGCAGCAAGAGCAACTGGTTGTCATGATGAAATAACAATTGCTAAGGTCCTTGACATATGTGTGTATATCATAACTCAGTTCCTGCCGCTTCCTCGATTCATGCCAGCGCTTGCTCTTTCTCGATCGAGAGGTACAACTCCGCAATTCGACATCACAACGCAGGAGAAATGATGGATATATTGCATTGACGACTCTAGCATTAGTTTCTGCTGCACTTGAAGCTACCTTAATTTCTTGGCCAACTTGCAACCGCTCAGATGCAGTTCTATGATCCAGGGAGCTTCTGCAAGGTCAATTGCAAGGTTGATCCATGAAGGCGTCGAAGAGGATCCTGGACACATATGCCGGAGTCCTTAGCATGAACACCGCGCTTGTCCTCATCGTAATCAACTGCCTGTTCCTGGTCTTCCAAATCTCCTCCAATGCGCCATCCATCTACGAACGAGGATGGTGGCCACCCAGACCGCAGCTCATGGGGTGCGTGAACGCGACCACAACAACGATGGACGAGCCCCTCAACATGTCCTCCATCGACCTCTCGCGCGGAGACGTGCGCTTCTTCCACCCTCACGGCATCGCATCGAGGTTGATCGTGGAGGTGGGCTCGTACCGCAATGGCCCGCGCACATTCTCCTCCGTGGTGATGACCAGCAAGCACTTGAACAACTTGCACGAGATTCTCTACGAATGCGAGTGGGTGAGCTCAGATGATCCTCCTCTCAAGGTGAAGGCGCGCCCCATCAAGCCCGACTGGAACATGGGCCGGCTGTATGGCACCATGGTGCTCGTCTGCGAGTTTCCTCGCGACGTTGGCACAGATGCGGAGGGCGGGCGTTTGGTGTTGACGGCTGGGTACGCAGAGCCGGTGTTCCGCTCGCCGGAGAGGTTTGTGGCGCTCACGGAGATGCGAGGAGAGTACAATGCGAGCCGATACGCGCCGCCTTACCCTTACGAGATCACGTTCTGTGGCTCCCCGCTCTATGGCAACATCAGCCCGCAGCGCGTCCGCGAGTGGATTGCCTACCACGCGTGGTTCTTCGGAGAGAAGACGCTCTTCATCTTTCAGGACGCGGGCGGGATACATGAGGAGGTTTATCGTGTGCTCAAGCCGTGGATTGACATCGGGAGAGTGAGAGTTCAGAACCTGCGGCAAGCGGAGGTTTATGATGGGTACTACCATCACCAGGTATGGCGTAGAGCTTTGCGTTAGGTGCTTGCCATGTTTTCCTAATTTGCCATTGACAGATTTCGCAAGAAGGTGTTCATCACAATGTTCACTCAAAATTTAGAACCTAATCGAACTGAATTCTGCACAATTCTAGCTGCATATTGTTCTTTTCAGTTGGTGATAGCATGGTCTCGCAGAGATGATGACAAGCATGCTAAACGACGTGTGTACTATGTCTGTGCTGTAGTTCACGATGCTGAACGATTGCATGCTCATGTCGCAAACTCTTGCCAATTGGACGTTCTTCTTCGACGTCGATGAGTTTCTTTACATCCCTCCCAGCGGTGAACCGTATCAACCTACAATCGGGTCCATTCTGGCTGAGAAAGCGCGCAACAACGTGACCCAAATCCTCTTCCAGAACGTCAAAGTCTCCGACGGGCTGTGTTGGAAATCGACCAGACGAGTGTTGGATGAGCCCAAAATCTCCAGGTAATTCGTCCGCGAATCTATCACATGCAGAAGAAGTTCATTAGCGTGCTTGCAAAGGTGTTGTTGATTTCAGTCGTTGCAAAGACGTGATAAGATCGTGTAGCTTCGGTAGGTGAGGCTTGGTTCGCAAGAAATGAGGTCATGGTCACGCACGTCACGCACGTCAAGAACATGCATCCCCTGTTATGCGTGACAAGAGGAATCAAATCAGCTGAGAGCATCAAACTGGTGTGCGTTGTGCTGTGGTTCTCGCAGGAAATGGGCGTTTGAGAAGCTAGTATACGCCAACTGCGACTACGGGTGGAAGCCAGACGAGTCACGCAAATACGCAGTGCAGCCGCAGCGCGTGTGGGCCACGGGGGTCCACCGCTCCGAGCACATGAAGCTCGACGGCAAGCAGGAAGACATGGAGATCACCACCCTCCGCGCCTACCACTACCACAACACCGCCAACGGCCGCACGGAGCTCTGCAGAGAATTTCCGCTTAGCCCCAACGGTGAGCCCAACTCCCTCAACGTGAGGAACTGCACCCTGGATTTCTCCATGGCCACCCTCGCCCCCACCATCAAGAGTTACGAACTCGCCATGGTCGGCAAGCAGCCTTTCATCTTGTAGCATCTTAGCATCATACCACCACATCACTGTAGATAATTTTTTATTCAATTGTAGTTCATCTACCACCAATTACCATCAACTGCCATGACATACATGTGTGTAGCATATCATCAATCAAATTTGAGCTGGTTAACCCAAAAGCTAATGATCTCCTCCGCACCACATATCCAATCCTTTTGTTGAGTAAGTCGTTGATGATTCTGCAGCTTGAGAGTTGAGTGATTTGTCTGCAATCGTACCTAATCTGGCGACGAGATTTTTGCACCACTAGGTTAGGCTAATCCGAACTCGGTTGAGGGTCGTAGTTAAGGCGATGTTTCCAGTACACGAGATGGCAGCCCTACAAAGGGGCGCTTTCACATGAGCAGTTAGTTGGTGGGCGGCCAAATCTGGCAGGTGGTGAGTCTGGAGCAAATTGCGAGCGATCATGATGATGATGGCGATCTAATCCTGCGATGGTCGTAAAGCAGCAGGGTGTCTGGATTAGCAGTTGCCTTCGGGACAAGGAGGAGCTGTACGTTTGTGGCAGAATTTTCTGTTTGGAAAGTGGCGCACGTGGTCGATAGAGATTTCGTGTCCGACTCAGGGAAGGAAATAAACAAGCGGCAGCTTGGGAATTTGGTGGAGAGTCGTCAAGATTCCGTCGCAGCAACAGTGTTTGTGTCAGGATTGAGTGAGTGGATTATGTAAGTTGTGTTGCAGTTTATGGTTGCCATGCTCCGGAGCCCATTTCAGATTGATCGTAAGTTGTCGCAGAAGTTGTTGCCGTGAGGTCCCACATCTGGGCTTGACTTTGACCAGCAAAAGAGGAAAGATCTGCCGGCCTCGCTCTCTCTCTCCTTCTCTCTCTCTCCGCCAGCCTCTTCTACTTGTTGGGCTCAGGTAGGATTGTGGAGCATTTCCGGGCTTGTGGGGTATTGTTCTCTTTTGGCTGTTGAGGGTTATCTCAGATCCACTTCAAGCGAGTCGCGGTGTTAGCGTAGTGTTTGGAACTGAGCGCAAGGGAGCTCACTCCTGGATTGCGATCGGGAATGCACGCTATCAACATGACCCGGCGCCTCGGCGAATGACCGCAACGACAGAAGCCGAGCTGCAGGTGAGATTACGCTTCGTTTGAGGCTCAAAGTAGGGTTCAGTTTCCGCATTGTTCCAACCATGTGTGCTAACGGAATCGGCAGCGATGGGAGTGCAATCTAAACTTGATCAATTCGTTTGAAGAGCAGCTTGCGCACATCTGTAGGCTGGCTATTCTTTGGCAGCAGGGTCTACTTTGAAGTTTTAGATCCAGAATTTGGTTCCTAGAGAGTGTCTGGCGCCTTGGGTTATGTCGGTGGGAAGTGTCGAGACGCGAGTGCAAGGGTAGTAAGACGCGGATTGTTTCTCGGGAACACGTGTTTCGAAGTGTTAGTCGGTATTTACTTTAAGGCGAGTGCCGGGATCCGCAGTCTAGAGAACCTAGATGGGATCAAATTTTGAGGAGCGTTTCCTTGTTGGGTAGACGTGATTAAGAGTGACAAGCTTACTTTGTGGTAGAATTTTGTGCGACAGTGATGAGATTATTCGGACTCTGGTCTAGAAGTCATCGCAATTGTAGTTGCGCTCGTTGGCACGACGCCAAGTGCTAGTCCTCTGCTTCGTCCAGTGCATTGTGGACGTGGTGCGACTTCGCTCGTGGGTCATTTTAGGGTTTTTGTTAGACTCGTACCTTCACAGGTTGCATTTTAATTAGAATCGGTTCCTCTCTCTTACGCCGCCCGTGTGATCACCTCTGTTCACTCCCTTCGCATTCTGCCACTGGTGGATCTTCCGTGTTTACTAGTTGTCCTCGATGTTGGAAGTGCTTTCCCACTTTCTCTACTACTGCAAGATTTTATGTTCAATTCTTCAGGTCCATAACAGATCATGGAAAGAGTTGTGATTCCTTACAATGAGGACAACTTTGTTAAATTTCTAGAATTGCGTATGCAGCGTACACATCGAGATGTCTTGAGGACCACTCTAACATTAGCGAACTGAAGTTAAATTGGACTTCCATAGTGAAGGTTTGTGGGCATGGGCCACATTAGTTTGGATAAATCGCACCAGCTGCTGCATAGAGGAGATTGCTTATCGGTCAAGCAAATTCTATGTCTACTCAATTCATAACAACTTCTGTATACAGGGGACTTAAGTAACCTTCACTCAAACTAAGAAACATGTGTTGTTCAATCTGCATTTGGGGCTAAAGGTGTCATTTGAATTGACCTTCTTGTGATTTTTACTTCTTCTTTTCAGTGTCTAGTTCTTGCACGAAAGGTTTGTATGATTTCGGTTTCTTAGGTAGACCATATCTCTAGATGACTTGAACTAGAGGGGAAATAAAGAACTAACCAGAAAGATGATATTCAAACAAATCCATTGATACTTATTGCTGACTACAGCTTTTTTGAACAATAATAGCACGATTTAGAGCTTTTGATAATTTCGAGATGAGATTAATCTTTGTTTAGAGTGTTCGAAAGGTCGAAGAGGGTGTTTAGTCCAGGGTAACTAAGCTACTTTTGTGGGCTACAGCACTTTCTTCTTGATTTGCTTGGCTGCCTTTGCAGTTGAGGCTTGAATCTGGATGTAAAGGATGATTTCAAGCGGTGTAAAGGATGATTTCAACAGGTGTCTGAATGGTTTTTTCTTGCGGTTTAGCCCGAAGAGTTTTTCTTCGAGGGTATCAGTCAGCTGTGTTACATCTGATTGCCCCTTTTAACCTAGGACGAAACCTCTTCCTATTCATTTTACGCTATCATGTAGCCTATGATTTGAATCTCCCTAAGTGGAGACTTCACTGGCAATGGATTGCTCCACATTAGTTCGAGGCGAACACCTAACGGAAGCATCTAACTTGCACCTAAGAAGCAATTTGCAGCTGGTATCATACAACTGCTTCCGAGAGCCTTATGCTTGAGTTCTACAACTTTAGACATTTGAATTGAAGCATATAGGTTAATTCTGTTTAATTTATAGGTTGTTGGATTATTAGCTGCAACAATGTGTAGAAGATGCGTGCTCTGCATTTTATATGCAACCTACACTCCAGACTCTTAGCGGTGAGACAACTCAAATTGGTGAATTTGAGCACGTATGTAACTCCTTAAAAGTGATGATTCTCCTGAATTACAATGGTATTTTCCGCTTGATTGAGGACTTGATGAGTGGTGATAGTCATAGAAACTATTTATTTGTTTTTCAAGCGATTGGCGCTACTCCTGATGGTACAATGTCGTTTTTTTCCAATTTGAATCGATACATTTAGTTTACAAGGAATGATCAAGCGCCAGTGTTGATTGACTATGTAGTAAATGTATTTGCAGAGAGAAAGTTGCAATTCAAAGCAAGAGAGGTCTCTCGGGAGACACATGGGCATTTGATCGCATATCCTGGGTAAGATCAAAATCAGACAAGATGAATAGATTGCAACCAATGAAGTCGGAGAGCGTGGAGGCTCTCAAGTCGTTAGGCCTCACGATGGAGCTTGAACCGCCAGTCTTCGACAGTGCAGGCAGTGCAGAAGATTGGCGCAAGGCGCTTAATAGAGTGGTCCCTGCAGTTGTAGTACTCCGTACTACCGCCACGCGCGCGTTTGATACCGAAGTGGCTGGTGCCAGCTACGCCACTGGCTTTGTAGTTGACAAGAAACGGGGGATTCTTCTCACGAATCGGCACGTTGTGAAGCCAGGACCTATTGTGGCTGAAGCTATGTTCGTGAATAGAGAAGAAATTTCAGTCTATCCTCTTTACCGGGACCCAGTTCACGACTTTGGCTTCCTTTGGTTCGATCCAGATACAGTTCAGTTTCTCGAGTATGAGGAGATTCCCCTTGCACCAGATGCAGCAGCGGTGGGACTTGAGATTCGTGTTGTTGGTAATGACAGTGGAGAGAAGGTGTCGATCCTCGCCGGCACACTTGCAAGGCTTGACCGCGATGCTCCACATTACAAGAAGGATGGATACAATGATTTTAACACATTCTACATGCAGGCTGCATCAGGAACAAAGGGTGGTTCCAGTGGTTCCCCTGTTATTGATATTCATGGTCGCGCTGTCGCACTTAATGCAGGGAGCAAATCAGCGAGTGCGTCTGCTTTCTTCCTTCCTCTGGAACGCGTGGTGCGGGCTCTACACATGCTGCAAGAACAGAAAGATAAATGTTTGAAGGGGTGGGAACCGGCAGTGATTCCACGGGGGACATTTCAGGTGACGTTCTCCCACAAAGGGTTTGATGAGACTCGCCGACTTGGCGTGAAGAGGGATACAGAGCAGATGGTTCGGAAGGCCTGCCCAGCTTCTGAAACAGGAATGCTTGTTGTGGAATCTGTGGTTCCAGGAGGTCCTGCACACAAGCAGCTCGAGCCAGGGGATGTACTTATACGTGCTGCTGGCGAAGTGTTAACCCAATTTTTGAAGTATGAAACTTTACTGGATGATAACGTGGGGAATCCTGTCAGCCTGGAGCTTGAACGAGGAGGGACAACGATCAACGTGACGATTCCGGTTCAGGACTTGCACTCCATCACTCCCAACATGTTTCTGGAAGTGAGCGGTGGAGTGATTCATGCCCTTTCCTATCAACAAGCTCGCAACTTGCACTTTGTTTGCGGTATTGTATATGTAGCTGAACCTGGGTATATGCTGTCTCGAGCAGGAGTACCGAAACATGCCATAATTAAGAAGATGGCAGGAGAGGATATTGTCAATCTTGACAAATTCATCTCAGTTTTCTTTAAGCTTTCACGAGGGGCTCGTGTTCCGCTTGAGTTTGTTAGCCATATTGACAGGCACAGGAGCAAGTCAGTACTGGTCACAATCGACCGCCATGAATGGTACGCACCCCCGCGGATTTATACCCGGAATGACGCCACCGGGTTGTGGGATATCCGACAGGCAGCCCCCAGTGCAGAAGTTCCGTTGATAGCTCTGAAAGTCGATCCCATGGAAGCAGAACCTGTTGAAGGCCCTGTGGTTGATGGGGTTAACGGAGCTATCAAAGAAGGAGATGATAGTAAAACTGTCGTTAATGATGAACTTCAAGTAGAAGCTGCTACGAAGCGTCAGAAAGTTGACAAAGTTCTCCCTGATAGTATTGATCTTCCTGCTCCTACTATTAAGGGTACATTGGACAGTACCTCTAGGCAAGGAAGTGGTATTGCTCCTGGAACTAGCTCATCAGTGGCCGAGCATGTAATTGAACCGACTCTGGTCATGATGGAAGTGCATATTCCACCTTCAGCGATGCTGGATGGTGTCCATGCACAACATTTTTTTGGCACAGGAGTGATCGTGCATCATTCAAAAGACCTTGGTTTAGTGGCAGTTGATAAGAATACGGTTGCTATTTCGGTCTCCGATGTGATGTTGAATTTCGCTGCGTTCCCCATGGAAATTCCTGGTGAAGTAGTCTTCTTACATCCTGTTCACAACTACGCGTTGGTGGCGTACAATCCAACCGCTCTGGGTGAAGTGGGCATGGCTGCTGTGCAGGCAGCTGTTCTGTTACCGGATCCTCCACTGCGCAGAGGTGATTTTGTTTACCTCGTTGGCCTGTCACGAAGCTTACAAGCAACGTCACGGAAGTCGACAGTAACTAACCCTGGAGCGGCTCTAAACGTGGCGGCAGCAGATTGCCCTAGGTACCGTGCTATGAACATGGAAGTCATTGAGCTAGATACTGACTTCGGTCACACATTTTCAGGGGTTTTAGCTGATGAGGATGGGAAAGTGCAAGCCCTCTGGGGTAGCTTCTCAACTCAAGTAAAATATGGGGACAGCTCACCTGAAGATCACCAGTTTGTGCGCGGGATTCCAATTCATGCAATCTCTGAAGTTCTGGACGTCATTGTGAATGGCTTGTCTGGTGGCCCTTCATTGGTCATTAACGGTCATGAAAGGTCAATGCCTCTGATGCGTATCTTGGAGGCTGAACTTTACCCAACCTTGTTATCCAAAGCTCGAAGTTTTGGCCTCAGCGACAAGTGGGTTCAAGCATTAGCTGAGAAAGACTCCGTTCGACGGCAAGTTTTGCGTGTTAAAGGGTGCTTAGCAGGATCACGAGCGCATGGTGTCTTGGATCAAGGCGATATGTTGTTGGCTATAAGTGGCCAGCCTGTGACATGCTTCCGGGACGTTGAGATTGCGTGTGAAGCAACCAAGAGGAATTCTACAGATGTAGGTAATTCGAATGAACAGACACCAGGGACTCTGGACGTCACATTGTTTCGTCAGGGGCGGGAGATTAACATTGAGGTCGGGATTGATGACCGTGATGGCTTTGGGACAACGAGAATGGTGAACTGGGCGGGATGTGTATTACAAGAGCCACATGCTGCAGTGCGAGCGTTGGGTTTTCTGCCGCAACAAGGTCATGGAGTGTACGTGGCGCGGTGGTGTCACGGAAGTCCTGTTCACAGGTATGGTCTGTATGCCCTCCAATGGATCGTGGAGGTGAATGGGAAGCCTACACCCAATCTTCAAGACTTTGTAGATGTGACCCAAGGATTGGAGCATGGCGCATTTGTTCGTGTTAAGACAGTGCACTTGAACGGGAAGCCTAGAGTGTTGACGGTGAAGCAGGATCTCCACTACTGGCCAACGTGGGAGCTTCGTCTTGATCCAACGTCGGCAATGTGGCGCCGTCACGTCATCAAGGCACACTAGGTATAGTCTCTTCGTTGATGAAATACTCACTGTTACAAAGATCATAAAAGGGCAGGGCTATAGAATAAGAGGCGTCTCAATCTTGTTAATGGTTGGCATCAAAGTATTATGTCAAGATTAAGCTGTGGAAAAATCGTGGGGTTGGACATCTTGTGTGACTCAGATAGGGTAGATATATACTCTTACTTGCGCACCTGGTGCTTGAAACTACATCAACTCTCACATAAAGAGTTTTTTGGATGATTTTTTTACTTTGAATAATGTAAGTAATTGATTATAAGACCCACTATTTAAAATCATAATTCTGGTGTCCTGTTGGACCAGGTATTAAAAAGTATGCGTTATTACGTTTTCTATTATGGATAGAAGAAGATAGATTATTCTTAGTTGTGGATATTCCATGGACTTATGTAATTCTCTCTGATCCGTCACAGATACCATTGTGGGCAATTATGTCATTGACCGAAAACTGTTTCATGGGACCTGTGCTCGGACCTGTGCATTATGTGTCAAGCACTGCAACAAGCGAAGACTCTAGAGTGGAGTCGTTGAGGTTATCAGGATCCAGCTCCAGTGTCATCTATGATATCTGTTATAAATGCTGACGGTGGTGGTTTTAGCGACCATAGAGTGATTCATTGGAGAGATTCAACGAGGACCGGGGCATTCCTGGTATCGACATTGCTCTCCAGAATTGAGTTATTGAGAGAATTGCGATGGGTCACAGAAGAGATGACCCTTCAACATTGTAGCATGTTGTCTTTTTGAACTCGCAAGTCCACCTGCCTTCGTCATACGGAGGATTTCCTAACGTAAGAGTTGCAAGGAACATCGTGGATTACTGCAAAAGATTATGATCGATCACCCCGTGCTCCTGTACACACCCAAGGTGGAGAAAACTCTGAATTTCAGTCTGATTCTGATTCTGAATAGTACTGGAAAGGCATAGTCAATTGGATAGTGTTGTAACAGTATGTAATTCGTGAATGGGCAAAGGTCGGCGATCAGAGTTGGTATTTGATATGCAATGACTGTTGAAGATTAGTAGAAGCTCTTTGTAGATGCTGGCCTAAATGAGTACCGTATAAGCATGCTGCTGACCTAGTGGCTTCCTCGAGGTTTATCTAGTGTTATAAAATTTATTAGGGAAGGTCTTTTGGTTTGGGTGTAAATGGCCTACTTTGATGGATTCTCTAGTGTTAGTCTTTGTATTTGTGTTGATATTTTTGTATGGATGAACCCATGTGGTTTTGCATTAGAATGTGTAATTGGTCTCATCATCTTTTATTCAGCTTAGAAAAAAAAATTATCTCAAAATTTTTTTTTCTAGGAAGGTCAATCAACAAGCTTTGTGTAGGATTGCGGCTTGTACCATCAAAGTAATTATGGGGCACTAATATTTATAAGATTTAAAGTAATTATGAGGCATTAATATTTAGAAGATGAAAAGGTAATGAGGGATATTTCAAAACCTAGCTTTAGCTTTAGATAGAAAAAAGGTGAGGAAGGAATGTAGGTAGTGAAGAGGGGATGAAAGAGGAGAGAGTTATAGAAGGAAAAAATTGGATGAGACCTTGTTTTACTTTCTCCTATTTGAATGATAAGTAGGTCTAAATATCATGTGTCATCCAAAGAATTGATAAATTATTGATATATGAATCAAGTGCTTAAGGCTTAAAAAGATTTGACTTTCAATTGGATATAGTAGATGATGTGGATTTTTGTGGATTTTTGTGGATTACCACTATTAATTGCTAAAGCTTTTTGAGACCAAATTGTAGTTGCACCACTTCTCGGCAGGCTATCTTGAGCTCCTAAATCTTCAGAATTTTCTAATATTTTTACTACACATAGCTTTCATTAGGAATTTTCCATTGACACAACTTTCAAAAACATTTGAAGTTACTATGCAAGTGATATGGATTTTAGAAGAATTTACCCTAAATCTGAGCACCTAGTAATCAATCACAATCTCCCATTTTTTGCCCAAGTTGCACGTCATTTACGTGGGCTGAAAGTCATAAATAAAATTTCAAAGAGCAGGCACTTATAACATAATAGGCCCAAGGTTTTTTCATCCATTTACATTGTTGATAGTTTTTAACATACAAATATTTTTCATCCAACTAACAGTTTCCATCTAGAGGGGCTATTTTCATTTCCACAATTTTTTCATTCATCTATAAAGAATTCTACATCTAGCCTTTAATTTTCATGCGGCGCTAATATATCATCATATTTTTGTAATGTGGCAGTTGGTCCATCCACATGACCTATACTAAAGCTGTTCCACATGAAATTATATTATTTGTACTTCATTAATTAATAGAAATTCAAATTTTACTTTTATTTCATTGAAATTGTTTGAGGTTCTTTTTCTCACCGACTAGAATATATTTACTTTTCGGATTTTCCAATGGACTTGCTCAGAGTATCCTTTTGTCATTTTAAATTCAAAGAATATAAGGCATTTTCATCACACCCCTAATGACTAAAACAAGGATTTTTTTGCCCTTTCTAAGCATGTATGAGTTCAAATTTGATGAGCGTAAACCCAACTTCCATACTTGCAAGAACTAATGACCCTCTTTAAAGTAAATGTGTTTGTAGAGTATACTCTTTTTGAGCATGAATATTTAGAGCATCATCACCGCGGCTATCCCGTATCTATATCTAGATTCTCTTCATCAAGATACATGTGAAAACCCTCCCACCGCAATCTCGTATAGGCAGAAACTAGCCTCATTTTACAAGATCGAAACTTGCTATCCGCACCGCTCTTTTGACCCAAAATGTGTACGTGTTGCACCTCATTTTATCCCACTACGACTTTGGAGATGATTTTTGAAATCACATAAGATAAATGAGGTTTCCAAAATTACTTTTTCCTAGAGTCTACGGTGCGAAGCCCACTCCTAGATCTAGAAAACGGGAAAGTCAAAAACAAAGTTTACAATTACTTTAAACCGTATAATATCTCAATTTGTACAATGAATTGTGCTCCAATTTGGTATAGGACACCTTGTGGGATCCTACGATTACGAATTCTATGTGATGTTTCATTTCGGAAATCAATTTGTTGCTACCAATAAGGGTTTATTTTTGGCAGTTTAAGCTTAAAAAACACCAAGAAAATTACGAGTTAAGCAAACAAATCACTCTCCTCCAGCTTGAAAAAAATAGTGGTGATAAAGAAAAATTGGTGCGAGGTCTTTCCGCCGGGCAACGACCGTGGAGAACCCGCCTTCAGCCCACCAAACCCAGAGAGTCCCCCATTCACGGAAGACCTTCACTCGGTTGATAACGAGACCAATTACACATCCTAAACACAAATACTTTTCAAGAAGAATACAAGGACTACCACTCGAGAATCCATCAAAGTAGGCCATGATAAATGGATTACAACCAAACCAAAAGGCTTTCCGTGACAAATTTTAAACACTAAATAAACATCGAGGAAGCCACTAGGTCAGCAGCATGCTTATACAGTACCCATTAAGACCAGCATCTACAGAGAGCTTCTAATAATCTTCAACAGTCATTGCATATCAGATACCAACTCTGATCGCCGACCTTTGCCCATCCACGAATTACATACTGTTACAACACTATCCGATTGACTATGCCTTTCAAGTAGCTTCATAGCATTACTACAGGAGCAATCACCACGCTCAAAACTTATGACCTTACCGCCCGCTGCTGCCCTCACCATTTGTAGAACCAGACTTAATCAAGCTGTAAGGAATGTCATGACTGTTCCCTTCAGCATCAGACTGGTATGAACCCTTATTCGCAGAAGATGGTTCTAAAACTACATGACCTTTTAAGTTGTGCCCTAACCCATATGCTTTCGGTGCACCCACGAACCTCGCCTCCATGTTGTTATTCTCGTCAGCCTCCTCCATCTGCAACTTCCCATTGCGACTATCTACACCGACCTTCTTCTGGGAGTCACTCCTCGAAAGCAGATTTGAACCTGACCGACCCATCGAAGGGTTCCTTGTCAGTGCCTGATGAAATAATTCCTGTGAGGAATCAGTCTGCTGAGACCCTGGTGAAATCGGCTGCCCAAGTTCAGCTGATCCATAGGAAGCACCTTTCCCTTTTCGTCTATTTTGAAGTCTCAGGATGGCCTGTTCATGCCGTCTGTGCATCTCTCGCAGTTCCTGCTCTTGTTTCTGCGCCAGATACTCCAGCTCACGAGAAATCACTTCATCGTCATCGTCGACCCCTGAAAGAGGCAGTTCGTCTTGAATACTACTATCAAGCCCCTCTTGTTCTTGATGAAGAACCTCCCACGGCTCATGAGAATAAGCAGAAGTTCCAGCATTCCTCCTAATCTCTACTAACTCATTGAAACCCCCGCTCCAATGACTCCGCCCTCCATGTTTCGAGCTCGATGTAGGGGACCCTCCCTCTGGTGACCCTTCATATTTCGACCCGTGATCTTCTGTGTCATCTCGCTCATCTGACGACTCACTCGTGAAGATGGGCTCTGAACCACGTCGAGAATTGCTGGCTCGGGCAGGGTATGTTACTTCTTCGAACCGCCCGTGCATTGTGCCCTCCACCATCCTTGGAGGGGAAGCAGCAGCAACATGATTCATCCTGCCACAAGACAGCAGGAACATATAACGTAAGCAAAGCACCAAAAAGTATAAAATACTAAGAATTGGCCCTCTGAAAAATATACTTCAGATGCTTGGACATCAACACAGACAATCATACAACGGATAAATAAAAAGGTCGCGTACAAATAAGCAAGTCATCCGAAGCAGCGACAATTCCCATTCCATCAGATGTAATTCACCATAACAGTATTCGCGTCATATCACATACCTGGGAGAAATGGAGCGAGCTTTCCAACTAGAAGAAGGCGGTTCATCAATCCCAGAATCATCTGAACCCACCATCTCTGACTCATCAGCGGCTGTTGTGTATGCAGTGTCTGGATCAAGCCCTCCGTCATCAACGGCAACCCCAGGTCGCCATTCCGGAACTAGAGCCAATATCTCTGCGTCGATCATCTCAGCAATGGTCGTTACATCTTGGTCTGACAGGTCCAGTTCGGCCACCATCTCACTAGCGACGCACATTGCAGTGTCACCTTCTATATCGAAAGGAAAGTGAATGTTTCGGCTATGACCTGCATAAACCAGAAAAAAAGTATAAGCTAAAAGTGACATTTTGAGGTGTAAAGACAGTTTCACCATTTCAAAATAAACGTAAGAATGCAATCATCATCTCACGACACCAGTCATCATGATATGACTTATTTTGTATACACCAACGACCATATCTTCAAGCACTCACCATCGTGATCAGCAATTCGCAGCCTCAGGAATATGGTATCGTCGTCTTTCCTTTTCCCCTTCACTCGAAAGTCACGGCTGCTCCTCCGAACGCGGTCTTTAGAGTACCGAGTGCTTCCAGAAGGATCGTCTTCATCATCAGAACGCCTTCCAGAAGACAATGCTGGCATCCTTCTCGAACCACTTTGTGATCTCTCATCTTCACGACCTTTTCTCTCATTCCTGTGATTCCGGTCATTATCGACCTTCAGGCTGTTATAAAACTCTCCAGCTTTGAGGCTTGGTGTGCGATCCTCGCAAATCACCCCAAGCTCCTCAAAATCATCCGCCCGAGTTTTTGACAAGGTAATGGTAGGAAGAGACTCTATAGCTTCACGATCTCCGTCGCACTGCAGAAACGGATCCATCAGAAGCTCTCGTGCAGGAAGCCTCCTCGATGCAGTTGCTAGGCATTTCTCCACAAAAGCCCGGACTTCAGGATCCTTCACTTTCTCGAGCGCTGCAGGTTTCTTGCCCTGCAAATATACGATGTACAATGTCACTATCAGACTTGAGAAGCATGCACAACGTGTAAAAATGTGTGCGCTTAGACGTGCAAAAACTAATAAAACCAGACGTGCAAAAAGTCGTAAAAGTCGTAAAATCAGACGTGCAAAAACTCGTACAAACAGATGTGCAAAAACTCGTACAAACAGACGTGCAAAAACTCGTACAAACAGTCATGCGAAACGCGTGAACTCCTCTAATTAGACTTAATGCAACTAAAGAAAAAGGTAGAGAAGGCCTTACTGATGAGACTTTCTTGTAAATTTGAGCGGCATTTGTACATTCACTATACGGGTACTCGAAAGTCACCATCTCCAGCAAGCACATCCCAAACGAGTATATATCGACCAGCTCGTTATATTCCTCTTCATAAAGTTCGGGAGCCATAAACTCAGGTGTTCCTACAAAACGAGTACATTAATAGGAATCAACTGCACGAAGTTCTGTATTGATCCTAACAGCAGCACCAAGGCAACATGCCAGCCAGTAAACATCAACATATGTACACTTCTATGATGGTCTCTCTTTTATAAACGCGTTGTGTGTCTTACACTTCATAATCGATCAAATCACCATGCACGGCACAATCAAACACACATTATGAAGTATCATTACAGCAACACACTCACCGATAACACTGTGGGCAGCATGTGCCTGACGAAGGATGGCTGCAAGGCCCAGATCCCCAATCTTCACCTCCCCTTGATTGCCGTTCACAAATACGTTGTCACATTTCAAATCTCGATGTATAATCGGAGGATCGTGGCTATGAAGATACAGAAGACCCCGCAATATCTGCCTCGACCAGTTCTTCACCGCCTTGATGTCCACATGTTTGTGCTTCTTGCGGTACCTGCCACCCACAGCAAAGGTTCAGTATTTGCACCATAGAGATGAACGCAACATCTCTACGGTCTGCACCCAAGAATCCTTGTTAAACAACTACTATAATCAAATTCGTCCATGCCCGTTGAACAATCATGACAACAAATGACTGGATCGGAGCACGTACTGCCTCAAAGTGCCTGAAGTGAAAATCTCTGTGATGAAAGTGATCGTCTTCGTGTCAACCCATGAATTATAGAACTTGATTATATTCTTATGCTTCAGCGTCTTCAACAGGTGCACCTCCGAGTACAGCCGCTCCAAGTCCTCGGGACTCTGCAGCACGTCTTGTACTTTCACCTGGTTCCAGGCTACCTCAATACCCTCAACCTCATCGAATGCCCTGTAACTGTACGATCCACACACCAAAACAAAAATCCAAACAAAATTCAAAATAAAACCATCAACACATAGCTCTCTGTTCATCCAAGCAGTGACACACAACCTAGCTCCTTCTGTCGTACCCTGGATCAAACCTAACACATAGACCAACAGACTTACAAACCTAACTCTGAAAAAAAAAAAAAAAAAAACGCTTAAACCAAGGCTTAGAAGAAAACAACTTGGTGACCTATCCCTTCCTTCCAAACATGCAAACAGCAACAAATACAGTCCCTAATTTCCAAATTGACAACAAATGGTGCTCAAAATCGTAAGCCTGGACTTACACTGTCTTGAAGGCCCCTTTGCCCAACACTTCCGCATACTGTTCCAACATACAAACCGGGGATTCACTAATCAAGAGCTGAAAAAGACAATTTCCAAACGACAACAACCAATTCGCTACCTCTAACAATGCAACTCCATGAACCCCGCTAATTGCCAATTCTTATTTTCCCTCTCCCTCTCTCTTCCTTATTCACAAACCCCAGTTCCCCTGACAGCCCCAATTCGCAGTTGCACACCACCAAACAATTGCGACGATCGTCGTTCAGCCATTAAATCACCAGAAATCCCGTGTGAAGAAAAACCACAAAAACCTACCCGACCGTAGCGCCCAGTGGGATCAACTTCCACAAATTCGTTGTCGTCGCCGTCCTTATCGCTGGGCGGATCCACTCCGAGGTCACCCTCGGAGCCCTTCTCCTGCTTGTTCGGCATCTCCCCCTCCTCCGCACCACTCCAATCCACAAACCAAAGCGTCAAATTCCAATTCCCGCTGTCACCTCCTCCTCTCTTCCCCCCGATCACCTAACCCTAAAAACACTCAACCCAAAACCCCACTCAAACACACACACACACAAAAAAAAAAGGACAATTCCCACTTCCAGCACTTCACCAAATGTCCACAGCCCCACCCAAAACCCACCAAAACCCAACAAAACCCAGCAAAACCCAGCAAAATCCACCACAACCCAACAAAATACAGGCGATGGAGACCCAGGGGCACGGCTCCCAAGCTCACCTGGAATAAACTGAAGAGCGCGCGCGGAGGGGGCGACGAAATCGGGATCGGAGTGGTGAAGTGAGTGCGCAAGGGAGGCTGATTAGCGATCGGACACCGGGAGAACAAGCAGGGTAAGACTTGGTCCGGCCCTCGCACTTGCAATTCTCGCTCGCTCGCTCGCTGTGCTGTGGTCTGTGCGAGGCGATCTGTCCGCAACGCTCCTTCTTCTTCTTCTTCGTCAGCCTGGCACTTGCTTGCGCTTCCAGTTCGCAGCCTGCGAATGCCAGCGACGACGGAGCCTGCGACTAAGTATTTTCATCTCATTTTATTTTACTTTGGGGGAAAAGTAAATCATTAAAGTAAAGTTTAGGGGAAAAAGTAGAGGTGTTGTACTGGAATGAGCAGATTCTCATGTTAGAAAATCAGACGTAAGGTTGAGGCATCTATAACTGACCAGTTAAGAGATTTGTCATTGAGATTGGAGGTGTATAAGTTGAGGGAGATTTTTCCTTCAAAGGGAAATAGGTTCAACTCCTAAAAGGATATGCATATGTAGTTGCTGTAGTGGTTTACACATGTATTTATGCATTGAAGACTAGAAAATGATGTTGTGATGTTGAATTTTTTGGTGGAAGACAATGTCAGTACTATAAATGGTATATACTTTTTCCAAAATTTTTGGAGTAGTTTAGAGCAACTCTACGACCGTCTGTATATGCTACAATTATGTATAAATGGGCAAAAAAGACTCCATAGAATACACATAGTGATTCCAATTTTATTTTTGAAGGTTTCACAATTTTCCTCATCTTTGGGCCCATCTTTTGCTTTTTGGTTGTTTCAAGTAATATGCATTGCAAGGTGCCTCAATTCATGTTACAATCCCAGCCGAGGCCATATTCCAGCCTCAGGGCCCTTTAGGGGTTAAGGAATGCAACTTTAAGTGTCATGTATACTTCAATATTTAATTTACTATGAATTTTTAAAGACCTTTTTTTGGTAATACCACTACCACAGATTGGGAACTTTATGACTAGGACAATATTACTGAGGGTGACATGCGACTACCAGCAGTCACATGCTGCGAGTTACATTTTTGTCAGTGGCGGTTAAAATTAAGAATGTGACTGGCAGTCATATTCTGCTGTCATATTTGCCAGGTGTACCGTATGAAGTTGGTGGGAGGATCGTATTTCTACGTAGGGGAACGATTTGGAATGTTCTTGGAGAACGTGTAGTCATATTCGCAGTCATATTTTTCTCGTAGTCATATTTTGAGTCACATTTTTCCTTCGGTCATGTTTTTTTTTGGGGGGGCTGCCCAACAATATAAATGTTGCCTGAGACAGCAGACATGTACTGTGGCCCTCTCTTATTACATTGACTGCATAGTATGAGACTTTAGAATATTTGTTTATAGGGAGAATTTGTGATAAAAATTGAGTAGTTTGTCAATCCTGATAAGTGATTAGGAATTGGGAATGTGCATTATCTCATAAATTAATGAATAAATTATTGATTTCTTGGATTAAGTGAGGGAGTAAGGAATGAGGGTTTACATTAAGAAGGTATATTGGACAGAATTAGTGATAGTTTCTAAATTGTGTCGGTGATCTTATGAATAGATAGTTAGTAACATACGTAAGAGGTGACGAAGATGGTTTGGGAGTTTTAAATGAATGTAAGTTGCTTGGCCAAAAGATGAAGGTATTGATTATACAAGCAAGTATGTGTGAATATATATATATATATATCCACTTAATTGAATGTTTACAACTGGTTGTCAACAAAACGGTGACTAGGTCAATTTTTCTCTACGTCGCAATAGTCAAAATCATCTACCAATGTATCGTCTTATTTGAGGCGTGCTAATGCGTTGTCCACCACCTCCGGGGCTACTTTGACTACATCGCTCAAAATAGGTGTACGAGATATGAGATCCAAACCCAAGGTTGTCCACAAGTCGTCCACAAAGTCGTTGGGTACTCCAAAGTGGTGCAACAATTAAGTAACATGAGTATGGAGGTGAGACGGTTGGAGGAGCGGAGTGCATAGAGCGGAATCTTTGCTTCAAGTAAAAGGGCAACCAAGACTATGCCACTAGGGCCCTTGATGTTCATCGTTGTCCCGCTTGACTCTATAGGGCCGTTATTGTCTTCCATTTTATCATCGCTCACTTTGTTGTAACTTTGTGGCAAGCAATTGTCCTCGAATGATGCCATTTCATTGAACTCAAGATCAACTTTGTAATCTATGGAAGGGTTGGTATTGCACCTCTCTAAGTGAATATTTTCATACTTGTTGAAGCACTCTCCCACCATGCGTAAAACATCTACTTCTCTTACTTCTTTGCCCTCAATGCTGGGACTCGAAGGATCCACCACTATGCTCTGGAAGTATTACAGGAGAGAGTCATACAACCGAACAAAGTCATACAAATGACCAAAGGAAGTCATGTGTATTACTAGAAGGTGTTATGTGACTCTAGATTGTCATGCACATGACTCAACAAAGTCATAAACCTCTCAAAGACTCAGTCAACAATTGACACATGGCCATGGTGGACCTTGCCGTCATTTTTGTTTAGGGTTAGGGTTAGGGTTGGGGGTATTAAGGGCGGCCAGCCGCCAGCCCCTCATTTTTTGGGCTTTCACACTCTCTCTCTCTCTCTCTCTACATTGTTGGAGGTAAGAGGTGTAGATGGGTACTTGGACATTGGCGTTTTGAAGAATGTTTGGAAGATGAGAGGAGCAGAGGAGGAATGGTTTTATGTGTTATTTTGCTTTGGCACTGACTATTGTATTGATTGATAGTGTTTCCAGCTAGTGGTCTCTTGCAATGGGTTCAGTACTTTTGAATGTGTAAGGCAACAATGCAATCGTCCACCCAATACTTCTTCATGTATCATCTTCTTCCCATCTTGAATCAAATTTGCTTTTGATGGAGTCTAGACTAGTTGACTTCATTAGTGTTCAACAATCATCAGAATAGTTTTAGTACTTCTACTTTCATTATTTTTCAGCACTATAAGTTTTCATTATTTTTTCACAATATGATGATTTTGAGAGGGAGTCCCACTAGTTGGGTAACCCAGGTGTAACAGGCGGTTGTACATACAGGAAAATGCAGAGCACCAAGAGGAAACTGCAACAAAAAAGAAGTGGGAAGTACAAGGTAATGGATGTTGAAGGTACTAGATGTTGGTTGGTTTTGTACTGACTCTTTTTGTACTAAATGCAACTGAATATTGTTGCATTTCTCTAAACTTTGTATGTGTCTTCCATTGAATCCTACAATGTGTCTTCTTTTTTATGATTCTGGTACCAATGTCGAATGTGATTCTCAGTAAGCAAAATCATCACTCTACGCAGTCATACTGTCATAGGGCCACACAGGACACAAACATTGTCACTACCACTAGTCATGTATGGAGGTTACATCATTCAATACTGCGACTAGAACCAGTCATCTACCTTTCAAACTAATCTAGAGCAACATCAGATGTCTGGCCTCACATCACTGCGAGCAGTCACATTATTAGCTAAAATATGACGGTGCACGGTCATAATCTACCATCAACGGCTACCAAAAAAATAACCACCATTAAATTTCCTCGTCACCAACATTACAACACCATATGTGACTCCCCCCAGTCACATTCTATGTGAGCCAAATAAATGACTGCAATGACATTCCACGTGGAAGTGTCTCATCAACATAAATATGACTCTGTAGAGTTACATTCCACGTCAGCGGAAAATTTGAGGCCACATATTCAAGAGCCACGTCGAATGCCACGTTAGATGCCACGTCATCAAAAAAAAATATGACTGCACAGAGTCACATGCCACGTAGGATTTTTGCCTTTGCTGCCCGAGCAGGTCAATGAAAGTCTTCGTCAACAAAGCCGGTCAAGTTGTACTTCCAAACGCTGACGTAGCACGCCTTTGGAGCCCAAGTATACGTTTGGAAGCGTATTTATTCATATGACTGAGTGTCTGAAGCGACTCGTCGGTAACGACTGCACCCTGTTACCCTCCGCGTCACATTCCACGTCAGCAAAAAATATAACTCGCACTAAAAAACCTGATTTTATTATTCTGTGCAGTCATAATCGCAATCATTTGCAGAGTCATAAAGTTCCCAATCTGTGGTAGTGTACATATTACCGATATGTAGGCCCACCTAAAACCGACCACCATGACAATAAAACTTGATCATTGTGCTACTAGAAGAATATTCCCGTGTGATTTCCTTTCTACCAATCATGCTTGATACTTTCTTCTAGATTTCTCAAGATTTTGAATTTGAAAACTAGTCGGAAATAGAGAAGTCTACTGATTAGGTATCGGTACATGGTCGGCTATGGGTGCCTCTACCTTTGTCGTGAAGATTAGTTGCGTGTGTTGTTAGCATGTCGAAATGGAGTTTAACAGAACTGACTTCATTATTTTAGAAGTCGATGTGAATAAATTACAAATTGTTAGAGTCAAAGGGGAAAGAGGGAGGAGTGTAGAAAGTAAGAACACCCAAAGTAGACATGATAATCTGGTGCGTCCAACGGTCGAAAATAAAGATTGAAGGTTGTAGGAAAAATAGATTTGGATTCTACCATAACCATGTTAAATTGAATAGGATGGAACTACTTTTGACGGACTTCTAGAATATGTATTTCTACCTTATATGGTATAATATTGGAAAAAAATAAATATATATTTAGTTTGAATATATCCATTGTTGATTTTTTCTATACGTGGATATTTTATATAAAATTGTGCAACTAAGAGTTTTGATTCTAGTAATTTAAACTTCTTGTAGTCATTCTAGTAGCTTCTGTTTTTATTTGTTATCATTGAAATTGAAAACTTAGCATTATATATATTTTCTTTTATTATTCATTACTGTGTTAAGTGAAAATTTTATAATGTAAAAAAAGATATTTATTCCAAAAGCGATGAAGTCTCACATACTTGAAAGCATGGCATAATGGTCAAAAGCAACAAATGATAAACAACCTTAAAATGACATATATATTTTAGATACTAGTTATCTAGATTAGATGCAAAAAATTAGGAAACACTTCTGTACATTTATTTATTATTAATGTACTGATGTAAATTTTTTAAATATTTGATTTACTTATGGCCTTTAAACATGCTTTCTTTGATAAAATCAACATTCATTTACTATTAATATATTGGTTTAGAGTTTTGAAATATTTGATTTAACTTATGGCCTTTAAACGTGGCCTCTCTAATAAAATCAACAGAAGTTTTGAATTTCATGTATATATAAGTTTTGATTGAAAAAATAATCATAAATAGCCAAACAATTTAAAAAACATTTAGTTTTCAATATTTTTTAAGACTAAATGATTAAGTGTGTTTTTTCAAAGCCAAGTGCACTTTTAACTAGTATAATGCATTAGTCATTTAGAGAACTGTATTTGTATATTCAATGGGTTTGTTTTTGAACAAGTAAACATGATTGATTGCCAAATTGGTTTGAATGTGTTTCAAACTCATTTTCATAATTTTTTTTCTTTCACATTACATCTATGTGATTTTCTGGCTAAAACTTTATGCTTCATAACTTATTAAAATGATAAATTTGATACATGAGAGAAACTTTAATGTATGTAACATTTTTTTGTAATACAAAGTTTTTCAAGAATTATAAAATAAAGATAATAAAGACAAGTTTGAGTGAACATAACTAAAAGATTTATAGAAACTAAATATTTTTTGGAACTTTGATTAATTGAACATATATAAATTTATCTTTTTCAAATACGCTAAAGTAATAAATGATGATTTTATTTATGTATATTTTTTTATTATCCAATATAAACTAGATTTTATAAAAGAATATTATAACACCATACACTTGAATCAAATGTTATTTCAAGTGATAGAAGTTAAAGATAAAATATAAATAACATCGATAGATACTAATAATTTTTTATTATGTCAACTTAAGAAATTTGATTTATTTTAATAAGCCTACAAAATAATAACATAGACAAATGAATGAATCAAATAAATGACACCATCGTCATCACTTTTTGTTTTTGTTATAACAAATTAAAGGTTTAATGTCCTATTAAAATTAAATTAAATTATATTAAATTATTTTAAATTATAGGATAATTAAGGAAAAACATTTTAAAATATCTTTTGTATCAAGATTAAAACTAACTATAAAGAAAAATATCTAAATTATATTAATTCAAGTAATAAAAACTATCCAAAAACATCAAAATTTATCGAACAAAAACTTGATAATTTGCAATCAAAATATTTCTATGTTATACATTAAAAAAGATTAAAGAAAAAAATTTGTATATTTGATTTATTAAATGCATTTAAGCTAAACAAACAAGGAATTTATTACAAAGTATAATACTAGGAATAAATAGTTCAAACATATGTATTACAACCATTTAATTTATCTAAGAGATACTCTAAGATTTATCATTGAAATCTTATTCTTGTGATATTATATGAAACTTGAGTTTTTTAAAAATAAACAAAAAAATTTGAAGTTTTAGACCATGAACTTTAGATTACATTCATAAATTTGGACCTTAGATGCCAATAAAAGAACATGTAGACTTTTTGGAAAAGACGGAAGTGTGTACAAGTTTTGTTAAATTGAAGATGAAGTGCTTCTTAGCTAAGATTGAGTTCAACTCAGGGCGTATGAAGGAGCTTAGGGCATATGAAGGAGCTTAAGGCATATGAAGGAGCTTAGGGCGTATGAAGGGGCTAAGTTGAATTGGAAAAGAAAATACTCAACAATGGTGTCTCTAGGAGAAAATGATTCTTTAACGTTGTTTTTTATATTCTCAACCACTACAATTGAGAATTATAATATTTTACTTAACAACGCTCCCACCACCGTTGAGTGAAATTTACCTTTATTTATAATAAATCAGTTAAAAAAAAAATTTTGAGACAAAAGAAATCATTTTCCAAGATTGTTACATAAAGAATAATAGTGTGGTTTTACTTGCCACTTCCACCTTCATTGATCCTTAATGATAAATGGTTCTAAAGCAAAAATAATTGATGTGATAATAATCAATGTAGAAAATAATTGAAAGTAAAAATAAATTAAAAAATAAATTGAGACAATTTAGCATTTTTTTAAAGGCTAAAAGGTTACAAAATATTTAGCCATATAAGAAATTAAAATATATTTCAATTATTTCAAAATATTTGAATTTTTAATAGAATAAGATAATTTTTATTAAAAAAATAGTATTTGTGTTAATCCTAAAACTCTTTTGGCCATTTTGATAAACAATTGATAGCTTGTGTAGGCTGATATAATGCCATTTTAAATGTGTTTTTTTGAAAAAAATGTATATACCTAGGATTACAAAATCTTTGTAGGAATGTTGGTTTTTATTTTTTAGTTTCATTGGATCTCTCGGAAATTAGTCATCTTCCTCTTAGTCATTTTGCCTCACAGTGGGGCAACTTGAAATGTTTTGCTACACCCTTTAAGGTAGAACCACCTATTTTTGAACACTTAAGAAAATATCCTTGTTGCAAAGTTGTGCATGAGCTGAATTTTTTTCCACGGATTAGTAAATACTGGGATATGAGAATGGAAGTGAAATTATATTTTTTTCATTCTATATGAATAAGTTATGAATTTTTTGAGTTTTGTATGGCTAGACACCTATTTGTGTACTTTGATAGCGTGCTCAAAGACAATTCACCTTTTGGTGACTTGTGCCAATCAATGAGTGACTTGTGCCAATCAATGCGTGCCTTGTATTGGATTTTAAAAAAAATAGAATCTTACTTGTACAGAAATAGGTGATGTATTGGTTGTGAATGCATGCATTTTTAAGGTACGGCTGTAGGATGTTGCCCGCCAATAGGTGGTTCTACCTCACTAAATTTGAATTTTCTTTGACAAGTATCTCACATGGTTGATTTAGAATATGTTAAAGAATTAACCTTTCATAATTTTTAGAGTGAAATTTTCCCAATATATTCTTATAAGGATTTTCAAAATTTCCATGTTAAAATTTTTTTAAAAAAAAAAAAAAAAAAACAAAGAAAAGAAAAAGTCAAAATTGGCATTGAAAGAACCTACTTCAAATCACCATTGTTCATTAATATGACCAAAGACATTTTAGAGGTTGAATTATTTTGGTTTTTCCAAATACATATTAAATCATTCTTAAATATCATATTAATTGCTCAAACCATTTGAAAGTATTCTTGTTTGTATAATTTTTATATTTTTTCCAATTGAGTACAAATTTAGAAACCATTTGGCTTGAGATTATATGGTAACAATCAAATGTTTTTATGATGTGAAGGTAATTTAAAGGTGTATGAATATTCATGGATTTATTCATTGTCAAGTGATTTTCTTATACCATAACACCATAATATGTTTGTTCGGAAATAATTCTCAAAATTTAAAATGAAAATATAAATAAATTACAAAGATAAAAGAATGAAAATAGAATAATTTTTTTTTGTGATATTTTTTTATATCTAAGCCACTTGAGGTTATTTTTGTGATTTTTTTTGCTAGAAAAAGGAAATTAAGAAAATCAAATTTTAAGGAACAAAGCTTATTTTTCCAAAAATAACTTCAACTGAAATAAAGGCTCAGTTTATGAGCCCCTTTCCATCTCCATTGACGTGTAAGTTCTATTTTTTTATTTAAAGACTTTGAAGTTCAATCTCTACTTCAACTTCATATTTTCTTACTTTAAGATTCATATAAAAATAAAGGAAAGCATAAATCAAAATAAACCAAATAACTTATAAATATGTTTTACTTTGAATTTTTCTATATTTGCTTGGGTAGTAGATTTGTTCACCTCAAAACGATTTTTTTAATTTTAATTTTTTTTACGAAGAAAGATAAGGTTCGTCTTAAAAGAAAATAAAAAAATGAAGATTTTTTATCAAAAAAACCTAAAATGACTCAACATAAAGAAATATCTTGAAAAATAATTGATCATATTTTCTATCTTCTATTTTTAAAACCTCTAATTTTCTTTGTAATCTTATTTTTTTAATTAATGGGATCCGTGCTATTGAACACATTTTTGTTATTTTTGTTATATGTCTAGTAGGTCATAATTCAATATTAGGAATACAAGGGAACAAGGAGTGAGACAAATCGAGTTGTATTGTAATATTTTTGAATCATTTATGAACAAACCTACTACCCAACTACGGTACCGTTCATTCCACATGTAAGCAGCAGAGAACCAACACATAGATTCACACATCCATTCCTACTCTTACACCGGTAAGGTATATCCCGCCACCATCATCATCATCATCAACGCCTCAAGTGACAACGCAACCTCAACCAGGGACACAAAGGGGAGAATCAAGGCAAGCCCCCTCGCGAGGAGTGGCCACCTCGCGGGGGGGTCCCCCGCACCAATCCCACAACTCCGCGCAAATCGACGTGGACTCAACACCACGCCAGCGTGGACCCACGTCCGCGCTCTCACGTGGCTAACTCCACCCCCTCTCACTCCCGTGTGGCCCTCTCCGGCCCAAACCAACCGCGCTTCGAACCGCGCGTCCCGCCCCGTCTCGTGCCAAAACCGCCCCCCTAAGACCGCGCTCGCAACCGCGCGGTCCCGTCGTCTCGCACAATTCTAGATTTCCAGCAGATAAGCTTCACGGCGACCTCCTCTGACAGGCTCCGAAACATTCACCTCGCCGGATCATCACGCTCCACCTTATCGGATCGCGCGGACTCTATCTGGGCCTGCTCAGGATCCCCGGCGCATTCCAACGAGCCTTTTCTTGCTTTCTAGTTTTGAGTATCGGGTGGGTTTCGGCGGTACCGGAGCCATGGCATGGAAGGTTGCAGGTTTTGTGACGGAGTAGTCGTGTGCATGGGGGTAGCTAGTAGTGTAGGCTTTTGCCGGTTGTGTATATAGCCACTTGGCTGAGCTAGTGGTATTGAATTCGTCGAGTTTACTGGGATTCGTTTTGTGTATAGTTTGGGGAGGTTGTGGAATTTGAGAGGAAGGGTTCGGGGTTGGGGTTGGGGTTGGTGGTGGAGTTGATTGGCGGAGTGGGAGCGGAAGCGGGATTCGGCGGTAGGGTTGGAGGGGAGGAGTGCGGAGGATGGCAGTATGTGCTTGCAGTACGGGTTTGTTGCAGCTTCTGCCCAAGGCTCCCGCGGTCACCAGCTCGTTGTCGTCTCAGGTGGGGTGTCTTCGCCCTTTAAGCAGAGTGTTGATCGAAAGTGTTGGTTTTGTTAGGTTTGGTTGCGGGTATCATTGGTCGGGCGCAATCTGGGATGTCTAGTATGTTGTAATTCAGAATTAGGAATACAGGGGAATATGCTAGATGTGGTGATGGCGTTGAAGCTCAAATTTTGGGGAATTGCTAGTGCACTGATTGTAGGTATTTGATAATATTTGCGGTATGGGAATGGAGGTCACTGTTTGTCTAATGGCATGAGTGTGTGAGATAATTGATTGTGTGTTGAATTGTGATGCAGTTGCGACCAGAGAAAGGTGTGCAGGTGCAGTGTGCGGTAACTTCATTGTCGGCTGATTGTGTTTGTAGCTTGGGATATGGGGGCAGCAAGGGCACCTTGATTCACTCCTCGTCTTTAGACAATTCTCAGAAACGGAGTAGCTTTAGACATGGCAGGAGTAACAGAGGAGGCGGAGATTTTCGGAAAGGGCATAAAGGCTGTGGGAGGTTGGAGCATAAACAGATAATTCATGTGCAGGCCCGGGTACAGGATATTGTAGAGCACGAAACATATGATGGAAATGAGCTGGATGGGAACAATCGAAGTAGAGACCGAAGTCGGAGACAAAATAATGGCGGCGAGAGAAGGCGGCGGGTGCAGGTGATTACAAATAATGGATTCGTGGATTTAGAAGAGCAGTTGGGGATTAAGAAGGAGACAAAGGAGGGGAAACTTAAGTTGCGGTTAAGCAGCCAACAAAATCGAAATAGAGTTCAGAGAGATGAAGAAGGAAGGCTATATTTTGAGTATGATTTTAATGGAGCAGAGGTCGATGATCCGGATATTGAAAGCAGCTCCTTCTACTCTGCCGAAGAACTACAGACTCGGCAAGAAGGTGATGCGCCAAGTCTTGCCCAAGCAGCTACACCGTTGGAAATTGGAACGTTCCTGGCCTCCGAAAGAGGTAGGTGATTTGGTCCAGCTCCGTTGTCATCACACTGGGCCAATCCATTTTACTCCCTCTGAACTCTTGGAGAAGCACACATGTGCATGCGTGTTTGTCCTGAGCTAGGGCACATAAATTGATACCGATAAGAACCTTGAAATTTTCTCAATCTGGAAGAATTTAGTTAAACTACTGCAATGTAATCTTAAGAATGAGTTTTTAGGTTGAGCTGTTAGAGGGGGCTCGAATGATTAATGCTGTCTCACACATCAGTTCGGTGTAATATTGTGCACATCACTTCACATAGTTGATAGTTATGGCATTTAGTCCTTAGAAGAGCAGCAGTCTGGTTCACCACATTAAAAGTACTTGTTCGAAATATTTAACTGTAATGGATGATATATTGTTATTTCTTCGTATCTGTGCACACATTGATGTTGCATGTTGAGAGAACGTTACAATGATACAATTCATTTCAACAAGTTCGGCCGTCTGACTAGAAGTATGTTGTCCTGGTGTTCAGATACTGGAAGGGGTGCTGGTCTGGAGTTTGGTGCGGAGGAACAATGGTCCAGTGAGCAGGAAGTTGAAATAGAATCCGAGTCGTCGAAGCTTCTTTTGGGCACTCCTGGTGGTCAGCGGGTGGCTGAGCTGGTGGGCGCATGGGACGGATTAGCAGGAAGATTGCCTCCAGATTTTGCCACAAAAAGTGGCTCTAAACTCCTTTTGGCTGCTTTGAAGTTGACTGTCGGTACCCTTCAGCACGCATCGCCTATTGAAGATGGCCGCAAACCCCTCTCTCGTGCACTATCTGTTGCTTTCATCCTTGCTGATCTTCGGGTAAGACTTTTGAAGTTCAGTAGCCTGGATGTAAGCTTAGCTTTATGTAGGTGTTTCGTCATATTTGTTGGTGTATATCGAAAGGTTTTCCCCCTTCATTTTGAACGCAAATCAGTATTGTAATGTGCATCTTCGTTTTCTCTATAATGTGCTTCTGTAGTTTCGGGGACTAATAGGACCAGAATATGCTTTTTGGTTACACAACCGAACTATTAACGCTGAGCCACTATGTGCAAAGATATGGCAGTCACAAAAGACCTTTGTGGATAATCACTGACATATAGTTTTGCTTTATGTGTTGCCAGATGGATGCCGAGGTTATTGCAGCTGGTCTTCTTCGTGAGGTTGTCGAAATAGGGTATCTTAGTATCTCGGAAGTTGAGAAGGTTTTGGGTAACGAAGTTGGCGTCCTTTTGAAAGACTGCTCTCGAGTCAAACATATGCCTTCTCTCTTGGAGACCCTTGATGATGCCTCTGTAAAAGCTGTGCGACAATATTGTCTTGCATTTCACGATGTACGGGCTGTAGTAGTGGAGGTGGCTGCTCGTTTAGATACCATGCGTTATGTTCAAGTTCTCCCTAAGTATAAACAACAAATATTAGCGCTGGAGACAATGCAAATCTATGCACCTCTTGCTCATGCAATGGGAACTGGCAAGATTAGCCATGAACTGGAAGACCTCGGATTCTGGGTACTTTTCCCAGATTCTTATTCCTACATTGGGAGCTGGCTCAAAGAGCACTTTGCGGACGGGAACGATGTTGTACAACAGTGCCGAGATAATTTGCGAAAGGCCTTGAAAGAGGACTCAGAAATGAATTCCTTGATAGAAACTGTTAAAATTTCAGGCAGATGCAAAAGTAAATACAGTACTATGAAGAAGCTTCTTAGAGACGGTAGATCTCCGGAAGAGGTTTTTGATGTTTTAGGCCTTAGGGTCATTCTGGTCCCGAAGAAGGAGACCAGTAAGGAGAACTGTGCGAGGGCGTGTTACAGGACCTTGGAAATAGCAACAACTTTGTGGGATGAAGTACCTGGTAGGCTGAAGGATTACATTGCCAAACCGAAGAAAAATGGGTACGAAAGCCTACATTTAGCTGTGGCTTTGAGCAATCGGGGAAATTGGTCTCCTCTCATGGAAATTCAGATACGCACAGCAGAGATGGATGCGATGGCAGAGGGTGGTCTTGCTTCACATTCACTGTACAAAGGCGGACTTACTGATCCTGAGCAGGTGATTTTTTTGTATGAATCTGAGCTGTGATTTTGCTTTAGTTACATTGTGCTTTACACAAAACTAACTCAAATCTTACTCATACATGTCGTTGTGCTGACGAATAAGTCTCGATATGATTCTTAAAGCTCGTAGAACGCTGATTCTCATTTCTTAAGAATAGCTATTTGTATCATATCTGGCGAGGTATTTCGCATCTTAGAGATTTGTCATTGTCGTTATACTCACTCTTCATCCATGTTTGCTGCATTGTGCCAAAGCAGGCAGGTTATCTCAAGGCCATAATGCAAGCGGCAGCTGATGTTGCGACAACACGCTTTTCAGACTTGACAAATAACACGGTTGAAGTTATTGGGGGGAGTAACATGCAGAACACAGTCAACGACCATATGTTCACCTTGTTTGACAAAAATAATGATGGGGTGATAAGTATGGACGAGTTCAAAGACGTTATTGGAGAACTTGGAGGAGACGGAGAAGATGCCCATGAGCTGATGAAGCTGGTGGATTCCAATTTTGATGGATCTGTTAGCCAAGAGGAGTTCAAAGACTTTCGACGGCAGGTAATTGTTCATCTTCGAATTATCTAGTGCCGTTCCTTTCTGTCTGACATTGCAGTGCTCAATATGTTTGGACTCGTGACTTGAAATTGTTATCCCTCGCATGCATGAGCCAGGAGTAGGTGCTCGACTTTTCCTTTCAAATTGAAGACTTCTTTTGTTGCATTTGTTGCTGTTTTCCCTCAAATCTGACGAACCTCTTGTGGCTGCAGGTGAAAATATTTGAGAACCTTGCCGGTGTGGATAGGCAATTTACCACGCAGCTTGATCAGAAGCTTTTGACAGCTGCAGCAACAAGTCAAAATGGGAATGGTACTGTTAGTGAAGAAAAGTCTTCCACGACTGGCTCGGAGGTTCTTTTACAATTAGACGATATAATGACAGCAGTACAAGAGAATGCTGTAGAGAGCATAGCGAAAACAAATGGATCTGCAATCCCCTCTACAAGTGTGCAGGAGGTTGACTACCCTTCAAAAGAGTTAGAACAACAGATGTGGATGGATAGGGTCAGTGACTCAGCGAAAGGCTCAACAAGTAGTAGCGGTGTGCAAAGCCCAGCCCGTTTAGCGAAGCCCTCCAAACCTGCTCCAGTATCAGCAGAGAAGTTCAATGTCGGAAATGGTGTTTCAGATGTCTATGGTGCTCAAAGGTATCCATGGCAATCGTCAACTATTGGGGAAGTTGAGAAAGAAGATACAACGCAGTTGTACTCTCAGGAATCGGATGCAGAGTCAGACCTTGATAGGGCACTAGCTACTGCAAGGAAGCAGTTGGCAGCAGGTGATATAAGAGGCGCACACGGAATGTTGCAGAAGGTTAGTCCTTTCGTGAGAACTTGATTCATTCATTGCTGAAGCTATGTTATGTATATTCTTTGTTCTACGCTAATGATTCCTACTCCTTCGCTGAATGGGCTGTTAAACAGATGCATGTTTTGTTTGAAAACGGTAGGGCCTGAGCTTGTTTGTGAGGCTCAAATAGCCCTACTTTTGTCCTGATTTATGTTTCATGTTTGGTTTGGCAGCTGGCAAAGAAACACCCAAGCAATGCAGATGTTATGGTCCACTTGGCCCAGCTGGAACGGAAAAGGGGTAATTTTTGGAATTCTTCAGTCATACAAAGTATTTGCACTGATTTGTTTCCTCTTTAGTTAGGAACTCATGTGGTAATAGTACTTTAGAGACCGATCTTGCTTCAGAGAAGATTCCGTTTGTCTACAGACGCAGAATTTGTGCTGGTGATGTTCTGGTAAGAACCAAATTCTGAGATCATTTATTGTAATGGATGGCAGGAGATTCAGTTGCAGCGGGGGCGTACTATGAGAGGGCGGTCGGAATATTTAAAGAAGGGGATTATTGTCTTAACCATGTCAAAGCTCTTCAAGCCTGGGGTTCTTTAGAAGCCCAGGCTCGCAATTCTGGCAGAGCTAGATATTTATACCTGGAATCAGTACGAATAGCTCACAGGGTAAGATAATTTTCTATGCTCGTTTCTTCAATCCCCACTGCATCTCATTTATAGATTTTGTATGCGCTATCATGTTATGGGTTGTGGTTTATCATACACGAGCTCGTGTTGTAGAAGCTTGTCAGTTATCACATCTTAACAATAACCAAAGCAAGTCCAGCATTTTTGTTATACATGCTACATTGTGGTTGTTTGTTTGCTCTTGGTTTGGTGAACTGCGATCCTTTTTTGTCCCGAAGTGTGATCGTTCTAGTAATGGTTGGGACTTTGATTGGGGTGTAACTTAGGAATATTTAGTATTTTGTATTAGAGATTGAGGTGTTTTTTATATGATAATCCACTTGAAGGGGGAGCGAAATGGAGTTCAAGAACTGAAAGGAGCAGGCGTGTACGGATTGCATGGGTGGGCTATGCTTGAGCAAAAAATAGGAAATTGGGGCAAAGCGAGGGAGTTGTTAGAAAGGGCT
Organism: Ceratodon purpureus; assembly: GCA_014871385.1. Lineage (NCBI taxonomy): Eukaryota > Viridiplantae > Streptophyta > Bryopsida > Pseudoditrichales > Ditrichaceae > Ceratodon > Ceratodon purpureus. Next base: position 2,039,155 of record CM026427.1, on the reverse strand, counting down.
GCAAAAATACAACCTGGTAATGCAGTAGTTCACCAGACTCGAGCTCTTCTAGAATCACGGGCACACAATTTTGCTGCTGCTCGTTACCACTTCAGACTTGCTGTGGAGTCAGCTCCCGAGGATGTGAAGTGCTGGCAGGTGAATCCCGAGAATTTTATTGTCTGAGTCTAATTAGCTGGTTTATGAGCTTTGTAGGTAATTGAGAGTCAATATGTTCTGTTTGTTACTTCTTCAGTATATTTAAATGCACAAAGTTGTGAAAGGAAATCAAAGATGTTTCAGTTTTGTAGTGATCTGAATAATACGTTTATAATAGTCCAGTTCTGTTAGGTTATGCACATAATTATTGAGCAGCATGCTTGTAAATTAGCTTCTTTATTTATATCATGGTGCGAGACTGTCTTGGTATTATGATTTCCATCTGATCGGGTACCAATTTGGTCTTATGATCAACAGGCATGGGCATTGTTTGAAGCCAACCAAGGCAAGCGTGGGAAAATGAGGCAACTTTTCCAGAAGGCGCTTGATGTAGAACCTGGAAACGTTTACGCTTTACAGGTTTGATCCTTATTATTTTTCTGGTATAGTTCTGAATTCTTTTGAGTTTCATGAAAATGCGACCCTTATGCGGAACGCATCTCAGAAATGCTTTTGTAGTGAAAATATTTACTCTTGGCAGATGTATGTGATCAAAGCACTAGTTCTATTATGGCTCACGGCAGTTTACTATTGCATCTCATTTTCCAGGCTTGGGCACACCAAGAATCTTTGCAAGACTCAGACTCAGCAAGGGAACGTGCTCGAAAACTATATCAACGATGTGTGGACGTGAACCCCGGGAATGTCCACTCTTGGCAGGTATCAAATCATACAATATACACTTATGTTATGAATAGTGAAAAATCAACAGAATTGCTGCTTGAATTCTGCGGGCTTCCTATTTCGATGATCTCAAATGACATATAAGTTTTCCTTTTTTGATACGATAATGTGTCTTGAGAGCAGGCATGGGCTTTAATGGAACACCAGGCTGGAAATGTGACTGCTGCTAGAGTCCTTTTCGAAAGAGGTCTTGGAGTCAACCCCCAGAGCATTCCGTGTCTTCAGGTATCTTCCATTAAATCCAAGGCGGCTTCTGTTGTATGAAATTATAAACTTGTGTTTTGAAATGCCCTGGTTGTGGAGGCCTATTTCTTGATGGTTTTGTTTTTCTTGTGAACAGGCCTATGCACACATGGAACGTGTCAGTGGAAATTTGAAGGCTGCTCAGAAACTATTGATGGCTGCAGTGACACTGGATTATGGGAATTCTGCAGTCTTGATGGTAAGAAGCACCTACATTAATGTTATGGTTGCAATCCTGTACTTGAAACTTTTAATTATTGATCTGTACACGAACTCCCATGCACCCATCAGTATGGAGTATTTGATTTGCCACCCTCGTACTCAGCTGGATTTTAAGTTATGCTGTTTGGTGCTACTTTTAACCCAAACAATGGTAACATATTAGTGTTCAACTCCTTCAAAAATGTGATTGTCCGTTTTGAACTCATGTACCACTGCCTCTCCATTATGCAGGAAATTGCTCTTACGGAAGAAGCGATGGGCAACCAGGAAGTGGCAGCAGAATATTTTCGGAAGGCTGGAATTTTAGACAAGCAGAAAAGCCGTGTGAAGCGTCGCATGTTTGAGTCACGCAAGGCGGTCCCCAAGTTTAAAGTACCAAAATCCAAGGATTCTAAATCTACACCAAGTGATGTGCAGCCTATTTAAAGCCCAGGATTCTAAGAAGCTAATGCCTCTTTTATTGGGCCTTTTAGAAGCAGGTGAATTAATATTCACCGTATTCTTATGTGAAGATTCAGAAGTGAGCACGTGGTCAGATAAGCAGGGCTTAAAACTGTAGTGCTTTCTTCCGAGTGTGCAATCTCTGTACTAGTTACGTTTAGCTTGTATATTTGTGAACCAATGTGTACTTCATTCGATTGAGGTTGCCAGGTGCACGGCATTTAGAAAATGGGTCAAATTGGCCCAGCGAAAGGACATTAGGATTGATTACGTAGTTCTTGGGAACCATTTGTAACATTATCTATTACTCATGAATCTGCTCATTTGTAATCAAAGTTTGTGGATGCTGTGAAATTTTGAAATCGTGTTGAGTTCCTCAATCTGACAAGTGGAGACTAGTACAAACTCAAGCAGTGACTGAACAAAGCAATCTTGCATAAATATAATTTATTTTCTGTGAAAACAGTTGCACATGTATTGACAGGCTTTACATTAATATGAGAGAAGAACCTCTCAAGATTATAGAATTTGTAGAATTGGAGAGAAACCTGGGACCTGCATCATATTTTCCTCACACGCGTCGTAACAAACCTCGAGACACTTAAGCAAGAAATCTTCCTTTGTCATGCAGGCGACACGAGACCAGCCACCAGATCCAGGCATCCAAAACATCAGCCCAGGATTATCTCCGAATATATGAAGGGTATTATCAGTTGGCTCGATCTACTAGAGTGGCTGAAGGGAGAAAGGAAGAAAGGTAGCCTTGAATCCACCAGATTCAACACCACTTGGCTGGCTGGGCTGGGCTGTTCGGTGTGGCCCTCCTATCAAGTAGAGGCTTGTTGTCTGGATCTTTCTGTAGGGGTCTCTTCGACGAGCGTTGCACTCGGGTGGCCTCTCCACAAGAGGAGCATCTGTCTGTCTGTCCGTTGCTCCCCTTCTCCGCCCATTCTCTGTTCCCGCTCCTCCCAACGACTAATCCCCTCCCCGCAGTGACTCCTCTCTTCCGCAGCTGCTTTCTAGTGCCACCTCGCCATTGCTCGCTGCTCAACTCACCCTCGACCTCGCTCTGCTCGTGATCTTGTGATCTTTGTCTTGTTATTTTTGTCTTGTGATCTTTGTGACTCGATTTTACGATCATCTTTAGTTTGTGATTGTTTTTGTGTGATGAATTGCAAAAAGAACATGTGATAAGCCTCAAAGTTCTCTAAATGAATGGGATGGAAACGTTGGAGATGGAGATTGTGGAACAGTAGTGAGAGTTTGCACTTAACAAAATGGATATTTATTGAGTGAACCCTTGCTCTCACTGGGAGACACACAAATCCTGGTTTCAGAGATGTTTCAAAGATAAATATTTGAATGGCTCAAAATTTAATTGTATCTTTGGTGGACCCGAGATTTAATTGCACAGGTTGATTCTATCTGTAGTAAACTCTCTCAGGTTTCTCCTCCAGCTCTACTTTCCAATCGCCAGCACTCCATCGTCGCCTCCACTTCGACGTCTAACTCTACCACCCTGGTCTGATAATGCTGGCTCAGACTGTCATGCTCCGAAGCACAGATATTTATGGAACTGCACAGTGAACAAAAGTTTGTGAATTTCAGGTGGAAACACATAGGAGAACGCTGGAAAAGCAACCAGAAATATGCAAATAGAACCTAGAAAACCATTCTTAAAGGCAGATGAATGAGCGGCCATCACCTCAATCCATCACTTCAACAACAAACTTGATTTCAACTGTAGCCTACAATCCATCACTTCAACTCTAGTTGCTTCCAACTCTCTCAGATTGCAGCAGTTAAGGGTGGGTTCACCATACCTTTAGAGTGATGGGAAAACAACTTGGACACAACTGCCAGGGTTCGAACAATCCACGAAGTTGAAATCTCTATAGCAACGTGGAACTCCTTGTGTGTACGTCAAGATGGGAAAGTTGAATCCTGCAGCATCACTCTGTGTATACAGTTGTCGAGCTACAGCTTCACCACACAATTGTCTGGCATGCGGTGTTGAAATGACCGAAAACTTGGACTGGCAGGGCAATCCTGCAGATCTAGCATCTGCAAATTCCTAAGCTGTGTAAAAGACTGAGGCAGAGCTTTCAGACCACTACAGTAATAAAGGTCCAGCTCTTGCAAGTTGCTAAGCTCTCCAAATGATTCAGGTAAATTCTCAATTTTGGTCCCACCTAAAGTTAAAGTCCTCAGCTTTCCGAGACTTCCAAACGAGTCTGGGAGCATAATGAGATTCTCACAGCACCATAGATCCAACTCTTCCAAGTTGCTCAACCCTCCAAAAGACGACGGCAAAATCTTGATCAGTGATGAACATCTTAGATTCAAATCCCGGAGATTGCAAAGACTGCCAAAAGAATCTGGTAACTTGATGAGTTTATGACACCGGGTCATATCCAGCCTTTCCAACGAGCTCAAACTTCGAAAGGACTCCGGCAGGGATTCAATTCCAGAATAATCAAGTCGTAAGGCCCTCAGATTTCCAAGGCCTCCCAATGAATCTGGTAGAGACACAAGCTCATGACAGGAGCTTAGATTCAAATCTTCCAAGTTGCTCAGTCCTGCAAATGAGTCCGGCAAGTCTTTAACTCTAGAACCTCCAAGGTTGACATCCCGAAGTTTTTTGAGACTTCCGAATGCATCTGGTGGAGACAATATGAGCTCACGACATGAGCTCAGATTCAACACTTCCAAGTTGCTTAGTTCTCCAAATGACTCTGGCAAACTGTGAATTCCAGACCACGCAAGGTTGAGATCCCGAAGGTTTTTGAGACTTCCAAACGAATTTGGTAGAGACACCAGCTCATGACATGAGCTAAGATTCAACACTTCCAAGTGGATCAGCTCTCCATAGGTCTCTGGCAAACTTTGCACTCGCGAAGATGTAAGATTCAACTCCCTTTGAATTTTGAGATGCTTACATGGATTTGGAAGCCTTAACAGATACTTGTAAAACTTGCACAAATCCAAGCTCTTCAGCCGAGTAACTGACTCAGGCAAACAACTGATACTAGATCCTTTAATCGTCAATCTCCGAAGCTTTCGAAGACTCCCGAATGAATCTGGTAGAGAAATAAGCTCTAAGCATGAGTGCATGCTCAACACTTTCAAGTTGCGTAGCCCTCCAAATGACTCTGGCAAACTTTGAATCCCAGAACGTGTAAGGTTGATGTATCGAAGTTTTTTAAGACCTCCAAATGAATGCGGCAGAGTAGTGAGTCTAATACATAAACTCATATTCAACACTTTCAAGTTGCTTAGCCCTCCAAATGACTCTGGCAAACTTTGAATCCCAGAACGTGCAAAGTTGATATCTCGAAGCTTTTTGAGACCTCCAAATGAATGTGGTAGAGTAGTGAGCTTTTTACATGAGTCCATATCCAATATTTCCAAGTTGCTTAGCCTTCCAAACGACTCTCGCAAACTTTGAACCCAAGAACGTGATAAGTTGATGTGTTGAATCTTTTTGAGACCTTCAAGCGAATGTGGTAGTGAAAGGTTTTCACATAAGTCTATATCCAACACTTCCAAGTTGCTTAGCCTTCCAAATGACTCTGGCAAACTTTGTATCTTAGAATGTCCACAGTCGACGACTCGAAGCTTTTTGAGACTCCCAAATGAACCTGGTAGAGAAATGAGCTTTCTACATGAGCGAATCTTCAACACTTCCAAGTTATTTAGCCCTCCAAAAGACTCTGGTAAACTTTGAATCCCAGACCATAAAAGGTCAATGTTTCGAAGCTTTTTGAGACCTCCAAATGAAAGTGGTAGAGAATCGAGCTTATCACATAAACTCATATTCAACACTTCCAAGTTGCTTAGCCCTCCAAATGACTCCGGCAAACTTTCAATTCCAGAACCTGAAAGATTCAAGTCTTCTAGATTCTTCAAACCACCAAGCGAATTTGGCAGCCGACTAAGACTCCAAGTACATTCCAGATTCAACACTTCCAAGTTACTTGCATTCCCAATTGACTCGCTCAAGGTTTCAATGGACTCAGAGCCTCTCAAATTCAAGATCACCAAGTTGTTGACCTGAGGTATTTCTGGAAGAATTTTCACTCCATAAACTTCCTCAGCTACCCAATCAAGCCAGGTGAAGTTCTTTGGAAGAGACTGAACCAAATTAATGCTATCATCACATATCAATATGAATAGGTCTTTCATATGAGATATATCTAGGTCAATACGAGATGCACGAGTATTCAAATCATTATTGTAGATCATCAATGTCTGGAGATTCTCAAATGGTTCCTGCATAGTAGCATCCAAATACATTATGAATTAGACTTATTTAGTGATTTTAAATATTTGATAGGAGCAACATTTTTTTGGTACCAACCACTATTATAATATAATATATTAAATAATTAAAATGTACTTGTAAAGTTCATACTCTAATTCTAAGTATGTAGAAAACGTAAACAACTTGATGAACATAAGAATTTTTAGAGCCAAAAGCATACCTCATTTTTCTTCAATAATGTCAAGGATTCTGGCATCCATAAGCGTCTTATAACTCCCTCATGTATCCTTTTCTTTCTAGCAATTTCACGTCCCATGTCCCTCAAGTGATCATGCATGCTTAAACAACCCATCATATCCACTGTTACCAATGCCTTTTCTGTGAGGGTCCGAAGACCCAACGTGGGTGATATGTGACGAGAGTTCCAAACTCGCATTGCCCAATCTTTTGGTTTTCCAAGTAATGCACATGATATATCCAAAAACATTTCTTGAAGCTCCTTCGGAAGAAAATTATAGCTGATTTGTAAACAATCAAAGATACTGGTTTGATCCATTATCCTACCAGAATTCAACTTCTTCAAAACCTCTACCCAAATCTTTACATTCTCTTCATGCTTCAAAGAGAACCACAAACCTTCAACACCAGTGGAACTCCACCACATGCATTACTAATATTTTCCACCATCTCTTCAAATCCTTGTTTTACTGTCCAGTAGCCTCCAAATGCAAACGATGAAAACATCCGCTTAGAGTCAACAATGTTCAATCTTTGAACATTGTGAATGTATACTTCACGATTGATATCAAATGAGTTTAATTTCTCAAATACACGACTGTTGCGAGATGTTATTATACACATGCTCCCTTCAGCTAGCATTTTGCGAGATATCCAGTAATAAATATCGTTGTCACCATCTTCATCATGAACATCATCTAAAACCAAAAGGAGCTTTTTCTTGCTTAACGTCTCCTCCAAAATAACTTTACCCGCAGATTTGTCTTCGATTTTGCTTGACTCATTTGTACATAGACTTTTTAGAATGCGATTTTGAACTTTCACTACGCCACCAGCTTGACTCACCTTGTTTGTCACATCTTCAATAAAACAACTTACTACAAACATTTTCCTCATTTGGTTATACAACTCCTTTGCCAAAGTAGACTTCCCAATTCCACCCATTCCCCATAGTCCCAACATTAAAACATGCTTCTTCTTATCAAGTTTCTCCATGATTTCCACCGCTACTTGCTCAACACCAACAACATATTCACCTACATCCAATGGAAGTGGCTTCTTTGCCAATTCACATACTTTTCCAACAATCACCTTCACCAAATCCACTTCCAACCTACAAAAAGAATGATGCAAAACATGTCAAAATTCAACTCCAACGTCATTGTCATCCTCAATTTAAACTCAAATCAACATGTTAGATGACCATATTTACCTCCGATTATCAGGTGAATGTTCCCATCCCATAATTTTCGAAGCTTGGTCTAAATCTGCTCTCCACTGTTCAATGATGTTACTGTGATGATGTCTGGAAGCCAACTTCTCAAATCCATCTTTCAACCGGCCACTCTCAGGGAACCTCACTTCGCTGGGTCGCACATTGTAGAAGACCGGTAGCACCTTGACTGAAGGAGTATGCAACATCACGTGCAATTCTCTGAGACACCACTCAGACTGTGCAAAACTCTCTGAAAACACAACCAGGGCTAGAGGTGTCCGCTTGATGGCATGCTCTATACAGTCCCAACTGTCATCACCAATGTCAATTGATTTGCAATCTAAGAATGGTTGCAATCCAGCTGCAACCAGGTCCTTGTATAGAAAGCCCACGAAGCCTGACTTTGTATCAGGGCCTCTATGGCTTATGAAAACATCATAGTTTGCAAACTCATCTGCACATCAAGTGCAAAATTATGATTAGATTTGATGCACAAAGCAATATATTCTGCTATCATTTTTTATCACATTCAGAAGTTGGTAGAAATGACCATTGTGTTTGATGTTAGAAAACACTCACCGGTTCTTGTGTTGACCATTCCTTCCATCGTACGAAGCCTTTTGGGAAGCCTGACATCGCCCTCCATAGCTTCTTGACTTTAGAAACACTGGTTGCAAGGAGATAAGAGGAGTTGACAACAACAAGAAAAACTGGCTTGAGATTCACCTGCACCACCAGAGTCAGAGCATTCAACATATTTGCCAGTAATATTGCAATCGATTGGTAACAAACCAAGAAACTTACCAGCTAACAAACCAAGAAACTCCCTCTTAATTCGATCATCGAACTATTTTCATTACCAAGTCATAGCATCTGTTAAACTTCGCAAAAAAATTCGCTACGTACTGATGCTGCAACAAATAATTATTTCTATGGACCTAACGACGCTCTGCTGTACCGACACAGGTCAAACACCATGCATCTGAGAAGGAAACGCCAAACACATCCTCGGTCTGCTACACTCATACGCAAAGTGCAGCACGAACAAGCATCCGTTAAAGCTGTAATCACCATCACTTTCGCAACAGGAGAAGAAACTTACCAGCTCTTGTTAACGACAAGCTCTCTCCGCCGATCAAAAGCCCAGAACTCCCGTATCCCAGTTCACAAATAACCCCTTTCGCAAATAAGATTGACGCTGCACATGAATAGAACCCCAATGGAGCAACTTAGAGCTTCAAGCAATAAACATAGCAGGAAGAGAATTACATGCCGACTGGTGATGCATCGAAGTGAGAAAATGCACAGGAGTGCGAAGTTGATAGACTGAGTTAGAACTAATCGGTAAACTTGCCCCCTCCCCACTCCAACCTTGCCCCCACCCCACGGCTCTACCGATACTGTACCACGATGTCTGGAGACTGTACAACGTTGCCAGTAACAGTGAACAGTACTCGAGTTTCCTGCCAACATTTTTATAGTAAAATTCAAGAAAGAAAACTGGATTTAGTAATTCAATGCATCTTCTCCATGTTCCTGAAACCAAGAGCTGGGGACAAGCCGGAGAATCCATCAAAACTTCCCAGAGATCTGGGCGCTGAGTTCCTTCGATTGTGCCAACGAAAGACATGTGAGGTCGCTTCTGGTTTCTGATAACGAAAGACATAATCGATTGTATTTCAGCTAATTCAAGTAACTTATTGTTGACAAAAATACAGTAGCTCTGCTCACAAACTTAAAGAATTGGGTTCCGATTATTTTGTTGGAAAATAAATAATGTGAGTGCTAAACCAGGCGCACTTTGACCAAATCCATGTAGCTTGCATCAGAGTGCCCTTGCTTCTGAAATGAGAACTCGTGAGATACCGAATGTAGATCAAAAGCAATAAGCTGGGCGTCGCGTTAATCACCCCCCTACAAACTTCTATTTGAGGGCGCCGCCGCTGCCCGTGCCTTGCTGCCCGATGACGGGCCCCGCTTCTCCAAAAAGGGCCCGGGGTGACAGGCTGGGTCGAGGAGGGTTGACCCAGAGAACCTGCTGGCTGTCAGGCCGGGTCTCTTTTTGAACCCGATATTGAAATGATGGGTCCTGGGTTCAAGGTGGATGATTTTATTTGGCAGGTGCTATGGATGATTTTCTTTTTGCACTACCCAGCAATAGAGAATAATCTAAGTGGATCCTTTTAACCCTCTACAGTGCGACTGTACCTGTAGTGTCACTGTAGCTGTAGTGTCAAGGGTCTAGTCAGTAGGAATGCTCTGTGCGCCTAGATTTGTGACAACCAGGTCCGTTTTTGGATACTACGTAACACTTTGTACTTCAAAAGGTATTGGATATGTAGTGTAAGGAAAAATATATAATGCCGAGAATTTCGGATCTTGGAAATTTGAATTCTCGCACTACATCTCCCTTAAAAGGGGATATATTGGTGCTGATGGACCACAAGTTCGACCGTCTTCTATATTTCAGAAATCTTGAGATTTGTTTGAAGTGTAGAGTTTTTTCGTGGGTGACTGTTGTAGTTTGTATAGGAGTGGTTGTTAGTTTTCTTGAGTTATCTAGTTGAAATACAAGGGTGATATGGCAGGTGAGGGGTCTTCAACGATTGAGTTTAGCCGTTCACACTGTAGCGAGGATGATACACTGTGTGATTACAACTCTATTCCGGAGAATAGAGAGTGCATGGAATCTGCTCTAGAGCTACACCAATTACAGAGGGTAGAAGGTCTAGCAGGCTTCTCCGATTACAACGAAGTGAACGTCCTAGTGAGCGCTTTACCAGATCATATGCTGAACTGTGTTGAGGTCAAGGACGAGATTGAGTGTCCTGTGGTCCTTGCTGTAAGGGAACAGAGTCCTCACGAAACCCTCTCATTTGAAGAAGTTACTAGGACAAGAGATTGTCACCTAGTCTCAATGGTTTTGCCAACCGGAGTTGATCAACACTCCGCATTGATGATGGAGAGAGCGTTATCGAATGTTTCAATCAGTAGAGATATGTTTGTCCAAGCGAAGGACCTCTGCAACATAGCAAACAATCGTGCACATGAGTCTTGGATGAAGCAGAAGGAGACTGCTAGCATTAGGCTCTGGAAGGATAAGAACATTGGAGACGTTTTCTTTTATCAAGAACTTAGTCTGCTGGATATCAATAAGAAAGAACAAGACGACGCTCCCTTCACACTTGGAGTTCAGACATCGTGGCAGAAGGCTATGCTTGTAAGATTTGGCCATGGAAGTGCTATTTCGGTGGACGCCACGTTCGGTACAAGTCACACCCGGGTGAGTGAAGTCTCCCATAACCTGAGCTGTAGTAATTTTGTAGGTGTAGTGCAATAGGTTTAGGGATTTTTATTTTGGCATGTCCCAACACCTTGATCCAAAACCAACTAATGTGAGTATACTTTGATGCAGTATCCATTGTACACCGTTTTGGTGTTTGACGAATGGCGGAATGTTATTCCGGTTGCTTATATCATTGTCTCTAGATCGAGCAAGATTGCTTTGAAATCCGTGCTACAGGCACTAAAGGACAAAGCCATATCTGTCAAGCCTGATTGGGAGCCATCTTCGATAATTGTGGACAATGCTCGAGCTGGATTGAATGTCATAGGGTAAGCTTATACATTGACTTTATTTTCTTTTGAATTTAGTTTAGGATAATTATTAATGATCACGTGTACTGCACCTTTCTCACAACTACAATGCACTACAGGGAGTTGTGGCCGACGTCAAGGATCCTAATCTGTTTCAGGCATGTGGAGAAGGCATGGGCCAAAAATGCGGCAAATACAATACGTCGGATCGAAGACAGGACCGATATCCTGAAGGGTGTTGAAGACGTTCTGCACGGTGTAGGGTATGTTGTAGGAACTGATCCTGTGGCATGGGCTAACGAAGAGCTTGACAAGATTAAGGACGCACGGACTTCGGGAGCTAAGTTCATGGAATATATTGATAAGTACTGGAGAAAGGACATTGGGAAGTGGAGTGCTGCAAATCAGGACTACCCTCATGCTGGCCAAAACATGAATGCTAGTATTCATTCATTCCAAGCTAGTTTGAAAAGGATTTTGATGTTGAGAAAGCAAAATGTCGCAGGACAGCGGTTGGATTGGTTAGCTGATGATCTCAAGAACAAGGTCACGGGACAGTACTGGTATGCTAGAGCCCTAAAGGAGTATGGTTTATATCGTAATATAAAGCAAGAGTTTATGAATGCTAATCCTCAAGAAGGGGCTTATTTCGATGGGGATTTAGTTTCTCTACTGAAAAAATCCGTATTGTAGAAAATTTGTGTAGCACATGTAGTACATGGATTTAGTGAACACTACATAACAATGGCAGATGAACACAATGATATTGAATTCTGACATGTTGTAATAAAAAAAAGCATTTGAGAACTATATATGGTGTGTACTTCCAGTCCCCTCCTTTCCAAAAAACGGGACAATATGATAACAAAGCTCTTGATTTTCTACACATATGACCACCCCTTGCGTTGCTTACAGCAACAGAAGTGAGTGCATGCTGACCCATCTGAACATGTCTTCAATGTCGGTGAACCCTCCAACACACCAGCTATCAACACCTAGCCTTACTTAAAGACTCATGTACCTTTCGACCTCCACATGAACTCTGTGTTTGCCACAAGTACATCAAACTCAAAATATACATAGTGTGACAATAAAGATGTGATGTTCTACGTACTGTTATAAATGCGAACTAAGGCCATCCTTACCTTTGTGCATTTTAACCCCACTTCTTACTACCAAAACCATGTAGTGCAAAGAAATGAACTGCGAACTACAAGATCAAGACCTACGGACTGTTATGATGTACTATACAACAACTTGTCCTACACTCCATTGTGGATGAGTATTGCAATTACACATCCGTCTTGCCTGAAATTATGGATCTGAAAATTTTGAAATTGGCACTACAGCTTCCTTGTAGTGGAGGATAAATTGTTGGCTTCGGCCACTTATTCTATGGTCCTCCATATTTGTTATATGTTGAGGTCTGTATGCACGGTAGAGATTTGTTCGTATCGAGTGTTATAGTTCCTAGAGAACAGGTTGCTAGTTTCTTTGTTCCTTGATATGGTAGAGAATTTGGAGTGACTATGGCGACAGATGGGTTTAGGGTGGTTGAGATTAGCAGTACCTGCACTGCTGAGGGTGACACACGTTCTGGTTCCCCTTATGAGAGAAACAAGGATTGCTTCATATCTTCTGTGATGCGTCGCCAGGTTCCTGATATCATTGATCTTACAAGTCCTTCCGACTATGAGAGGAAGAGTGCGCTTGGTAGAATTGCATCGAGTACGCATGACGGGAGGTCATTGCTAGCCCACAAGGTGAACTACGTCGATCTTGAGGATGACAGTTGGTGTGATTTGCTCCTGGGTCGAAGGTCGCCGAGTCCTCAGAAAAGAACGTCTCATGTTGATATAAGCAGTGAGAGTCATCCACCTCGAGTAGTTCTGCCACCTCGTTTCGGTCATCACTCCCCTGAGGACATGCCACACGGTTGTAGTATGACAAGCGCCTCCGAGGCATCACTACATGGCGCCATGTATCATCTTGAGCAACATCGTACAAGTGACTCAGTCCGAACTACGAGCTCTCTTGCTTCCACGGGGTCGGAGGATGGGAGTGTGGACTTAGCTGCAGATATGTCGTCGTGTTCTACAGAACTGTCCCTAGCAGGTTCAGCTATGTCTACGTCTCTGTCCATGAGATCTCAGCGTCCTGCAAAGCCAAGTCCAAAACCACAATATGTTGATCTTGTCTCTAGCTATTGTACATCAAGCTCATCTGTCTCTGAAAAAGAGAATTTAGAGGATTCCAGAGGTAGTCAGTACGAAGTTTCCTCGACTTCAAATCCTTCCTTCAATCTGACAGGGCATGTTGTTGACGAGGGTTTAGATTCAAATTGTAAGGACAACCACAAGCAATTTACAAACGTGAGTAGCGATAGGAATGTCAAGTTTGCTGCGGGGAACACTGTCCCTAAGGGAAAGGCTAAGAGCGGTAGAGATGATAAACCAACAACCAAAGTGCCGTTGAAGAAGGAAAATCCGAAGGACAGCAAGCCCATGCGGCATATCTTGTCAGAGGATTGGGAGGAGGATGACCCACCATACCAAGGGCCAGAGCGAGAGGAAGAGCTAGTTAGAAGGCTTCGAGATATGAAGCAAACTCCTCCACCTGGTCCATTCTGTAGGGAGGATCTCACTTGGGAACCTATTCGAACCCAAAGCGGAGGCCGTTATTACATACACGAGGTCGCAGTCATCCCTTGGAAGAGACTTTCAGACTTCAGGGAGGGCGAGGGACAGGACAAATTGTATCCTTGTTGCTTCAACAAGGAGACAGTCTACAAGAATAAGCCTGGGAGCTTGGTACTACCAAGGGCTAACAGTGCTGCCAAAGTTATTAAGTAAGTTCCTTCTCGTCCTTAATCTGCTCGTTTGTTATTTTCTATTGTAGTGTTTCATTATGTATACTATGTAGACAATACAGGATTTAGGGTACCAGGTGTAGTGCATTTATTGTATACATTCAACTCAGGATACGCTATGTCCTTTCCATGTAGTGCATATAGATTTATCGGTATGGTATTTGATTGAACTTGAGCAGGTTCAGCTGTAATTTTGGACCTGAAGACAATTCACATATCTACATTAAGGACCTGAAGGGTCTTCTTCAGGCAGAACAGCAAAGGAGGAAGAGAAGGGTCACTACTGCAGTAGAGAAGAAGCGCAAAGGGAAGAAGGTTATCCCGGATTTCAATGTAATGTGTACTGATAGAAGTACAGGGCAGAAGAAGCCACGCATAGGTCAAAAGGCTGCTGGCATGTCCAGGAAGCGAGGATGCCAACGGCATTTCCTAGCAAAGCAGAACTACATGGACACTACGTTGTGCCAGTTAGTGTACAAGGTTACTGAGCACGTAAATGTGCATGGTGAATTGTGCCACGGTGTGACGGTGGCTGGATTCAAGCACTCCATGGGGACTTCATTGTCGGAGAATATGAAGAACAAGCTTGGCAGTATGTTAGACATGGGATTGACTTCTACACAGGTTATGATCCAACACAAGGCATGGGTGATGGAGATGGCATTGACAAACGCCCCAGTGAGCAGAGATATGTTTGTCCAGGCGCACGACGTCCGGAACATAGCAAACAAGCGTGCACAAGAGACTTGGATGAAGCACAAGAAGGAAACCGTTAGTATCAGGCTTTGGAAGGACGAGAACATCAAGGAGGTATTCTTCTACCAAGAACACGGTCTATTGGATGTAAACAAGAAGGAACAGGAGGATTCCCCATTCACACTCGGATTTCAGACAGTTTGGCAGAGGACTATGCTTGTGAAATTTGGCCATCAAAGTGCTATTTCCATTGATGCCACGTTTGGTACAAGTCACTCCCGGGTACGCATTGTTTGACATTACTTGAGTACTGAAAAATGTTAGTTGATATGCATGTAGTGCAAGTAGGCTCAGTGAGTACTCAATGTGACTTATACCTAAACCGTGGTCTGATAACAAGCTTTGTGCGCGTTTTGACTTGATGCAGTATCCATTGTATACCGTTATGGTGTTTGACGAGTGGCGGAATGGAATACCAGTTGCTTATTTCATTATTTCGAGTTCCACCGAAAACGCATTGAAACCAGTGCTACAGGCGCTGAAGGAAACAGCTTTAGCTGTCAAACCTGATTGGGAGCCCTCGTCAGTGATTGTGGACAATGCTCAAGCCGAGTTGAACGTCCTAGAGTAAGTGGAATTAAATTTCTTTTCAATTCAATTAGCATAAGAGGATTTGTACTTATTCAAGCATCAATTGTACTTTATGACTCTTACAGCCATGTTGCACTACAGGGAGTTATGGCCGAGGTCCAAGATCCTACTCTGTTTCTGGCATGTTAAGAAGGCATGGGCAGAAAATGCGAAGAGCAAGATAAGTCGAATAGAGGATAGGGCGACTATGTTGAAGGATGTTGGTGACGTATTATATGGCAAGGGGTATGTTGTCGGAACAGATCCTGTGGCATGGGCTAACAAAGAGCTCGACAAGATAAAGGAGAAACGCCCTTGGGGTGCCAAGTTCATGAAGTACATCGACAAGCACTGGAGAAAGAAGATTGGGATGTGGTGTGCAGGAAACCGGAATGTCCCTCACGCTGGACAGAACACAAATGCCGGAATTGAGTCTTTTCATGCTAATCTGAAGAGAATTCTCTTGTTGGAGAAGCAAAGATTTGCTGGGCGCCGGTTGGATTGGTTAGCAGATGATCTGAAGAATAAGGTCACGGGACACTACTGGTATGCGAGAGCCTTGAAAGAGTTCGGATTCATTCGCAATTTCTCACAGGAGTTTCTCATTGCCAATGCAATCCTCCTTGCATATGGGATCCCCGACTCGTATGTTTACTTGAATCCGGAGGGGGAGGATATTGCGCTGGTAGTTTCCGTTGCTAATTATCCCAAAGTTTGGACAGTATACGGAACCGACACTGAGTGGGCACAATGTGACTGTTTTATTGGTCAACAGAACACTATGTGCAAGCATGTCATGAAGGTTTTTCTTATGAAGCATCCTGATATTGATGAAGGACTGATTCTTAGGGAAGCCGGGACAAGGTGTGGGATAGAGAGGACGATTCCGATGGTGGACGCGTTTGGATCGAAAAGGGACGACTTTGAGGGTGCCGAGGAGGACTTCTCTGGCCTCCCTAAGGATGAAAAGTACAAGGATGCATGTGTGCCAGATAGAGGCTGCACAGGGAAGCCTGAGAACAACGCAGGACTTGGAACGGAGTCCAATCCGATTGTTCTACGGGATGTATCTCATCCACAGGAGTACAACTCTAAAGATATTATGGAGAAATGCTTTGGTACTGAAGAAAATCCCATTGACCTTAACCCCGTTCCCCTGCCACAGAATCAAAAAACTAAAGAAGACAGCCCCGTGGAGTTGATAAAGGATCTCCTTGGCACAGCAGGTAAGCACACTGAGATTGGCCACCACCTGGTTGCTGATTTGAAGAAGATACGTGGGAAGTACAGGAAGATGATAGCACGTGGAATTGCATGCAACGAGCTGAAGGACACTACCCCGAAATTTCCCTTGCGGGAAGGTGATTGGTCATTGAAAAGGAAACTAGGTAGACTAGAAGTACCTAGGGCCGGTAAGCGTCGCAAAAGTTAGAAAGTAGACCTCAATGACTCTAAGCTAGACTCATGTAGTGCAATACAATGTAGTGCGAATGATATATTATACTATATAAAACTACATGGACTTCACTATGACCGAGACATAGAGTCGAGTGAAGCACTATTCTGGTCTTCCATGCTCAGACGGTCACATGTTTAATTTCAATAGATTAGTTATGTAATCCATGTACTAGAAATAAGATTGTGATCGTAATGTATTACGTGTAGTGCATATATAAGTGTATTTGGCGAAGAAACCATGACATGTAGTGGTGCTTTTTAATTAGGCGATGGGTAACGCTGGCGCACGATCACGATGAATTTGAATTCTGTCGCAGTCCACATAGGAACTACATATTTAAGCTATAGATATATTTATCCGTACTTAGTCATCTATTGGAAAGACGCTTTCTGTAATATGTCCTTTTCTAGCGGCTCTATGGTTGGACTTTTGACGTACAAGACCTACTTCCTTGACTACGAGATGTTCTCTGCTTGAATCCATTGATGCTCCTCTGTTGACCTCGGCAGTAATCCGGCACGACATTCCGTCCACAGCACCTGAGACCATCGCCTTCCTAACTGCGTTCTTTAACTTCTGTTTCATGTCCAACACATCCCGAATGTCAAATACATCGGACATCTGCATCAACATAATGCCATGATGTAAGTATAAGTACACGGTGTGCCACATAAGATACCTTTATGTCACACGGAGATACCCAAGAATGCGGTAGCCACATACTCTAACAGTGCTACAATTGAATATAAAATCCAAAAGGGATTGATGCCCAAACCTCTGCTGTCCAGTCGATGTCGTTTTCCTTTCCCAGAAACGCCATGTATGTGATAACAAAGCACATGACGTAGTATCCACACGACCATCCATCGCTTTGTTTGGGGCAACGAACGTGAGTCCAGGCTTTTGCATCGGTACAAGTATTCCATCTGGGCGATCCTTCCGACTCACCTATTGCCATACACCATAACTTGCCTAAACAGTCATGTAGTTTACGACCTCCATGGAAGGTGTTGGAATCTATGGCACCTGAGTCGAACTTGAAGAATCCAGAGGTCGACAATATTGCTAAGCTCCAGTGAGTACTGTCGACAATGGGAACTATGACTGTCGTACCCTTCATCCGTCTAAATCCTGATTTCTTACTATAAAACCTTTGTAGTGCGTCAATTGAGTCATCTTCTTTGATGAGCGTACAAAGGCTAGTTGCTATTAGAGAATTGCACAATAAAACCTCGTTAGGAAGGTATGACTGAAACCAAATACAAAAGAAATCCATGAGAGGTGTAGTGAGCAGTCCCTCTTGGGAATCTAGGGCTTTCATGTCCGGAATAGGGCGTAAAATCGTACTGCCCGAATCAAAAAGGAACTCCAGATGTCCCCTTGTGGTGTCGCCATGCGCCAGTCTTATACGTTCCATCATAAGATGGTAGGCACTGCAATACAGAACGAACAGCGTATCTAAGTGTACCAACAACATGTAGTGTAAAATAATAATATGTAGTGCAGAGTAATAAATGGATTTTAAAGAAAAAGTGTACAACTACGGGGCTCTACAGCCAGAGGAATATTACTTGGATCTTTAAGTGAACATGTATAGAGCAGTGACATATACTACCTACTGTTTACAGTAGGTGAATCCATGGGGGACATGAACAGTGCTACTGCTGTGCTCCCAGGTGGGGTCTCCTCCTGGGAAGTTATTGATGTCTGCTCCTCACAGGCCTCATCGGATGAAACCAATTTCAATGAACGAATAGGGGAGAGCATTGAACGCACACGAGACGGACCTAACCTAAAATCAACATGTGTTGGAGTCTTCCTAAACCAACTTGATCCCGCCCGCATGATTGGCGGTGATGGATTCCTTATGTGTAAGGAAAGAAGTTCTCTCTCCCTCAAGGCCCGGTCCTCATCTAGATGCGTTGTATTAGGTATGGTGGAAAGTGTACTTGCGGCTACCGTTGTAACCATTTCTAAGGACGTAGAATGTTGTTGAACTACAGTCTTTCCACTTGGGTCCACAACTTCCAGCGGCATGACATTGGCTGTAAGGATGGTTTGAGCGGTAATTGTTTCGTTATGTCCAGGGTAACCCAGCTCTCTGAAAGTCCGTTGGAGCTCCTTCTCACGAAGCTCCATAAACTTTCGTACAACGCCATTTACGGACTCTCTCAAATCCTCAGGGACTGGTCCTTGATTGTCCAACCCCAACATTGACCACCCGATGTCCACATCCTCGCGTATACATAACGACCTTGACATCACCTGTATTGCAAGAGCAATCACATTTAGTGGCTATTTACATATACGATGGAGAATTACAGCGTTAATGATTGCTATGCAAATGTTGAAATAATGACCTTACTGAGTGTTTTTACCTCGTCGCAATGAAGGCGCAAAGTTGTAGGATCAGGTGGTCCACGAACCCACCACATGGCCGCAAGCTCGGCAGAATTTCTTCCCGTTCTGTGTAGGTCCACTATTGCTCGGCGTGCAACACGGTTGAGAAACTGCTCTATCACATGCAGTACGTCGTCCTGGTTCCATCCTTCGAAGCCCATTAGTCCCAGCATGTCACCCCAGCATCGACGAGGTGGAGCGCAAATTCCTCCAAAAATGCATGGGAAATATGCCCAGCCAATGTCAACAACATCTTGGGCACATGCGGAAAGGCATTTTGATTCTACCTCGTCCTTTGCTATAGCAAGTATGTTTTTTCTTGTCATGCCTGTAACTGGATGTGAAATCGGCGAGCGTCGTCCAAGTGAGATGCGACCATATAACTTGAGGGCACGAACAATATGGGGACACTCCAGTTCCAGCGTCATTGGCTCGAGCTTCACATCCGACTGTAGTGCACTGAGTATACAGTCTAACTCTTCCTGTGTGTGAGACCAAGGACGTGGAGGCATTACTGGAGATCCTTCCTTGCATAAAATTCGGAACATGGGGGACCATCCCCAATCCCTGTCTTCCAAACGCATTTCTTGCTCGCAGTCGTATAATCGGAGTTGGCCTAGAATATGAGACTTCCGCAAATCCTGTAGTGCAATATCTGCATTGAGTCGTTTGGAGACGTACAAAGCCTTGTCCTTCAGGTACTTCAGATAGTGCTCCAGCTTGGTAAGTTCGTTGGTTCTCCCGTCGTGATTTACCAACTCAATATAGGGATTCCATGGCTTCACAGACATCATGACGAAATTCACTTGTTCTTTATGTAGTGCGTCACGATCCCCCAAAACCTGCAATACAGAGAGCGTCGCAAATCAGGCATTTCCGCCTGCACTACACGAGTATGTTATGAATAAAGCTAAACAAAACCACAGCAACTGGGGTCCTACACGCGCGTACCTGTGATTCTTTCCATTGTACCCACGGTCCTATAGAAGCATGTATGCGTTCTCCAAGTTCATCTCGTGATTCTAAAATTCGAAGCTCCGCCATGCATTCTTCATGGTTGTGTAGGAGTCTGCGATCGATGATAGTGCTAGCCGGTGAATCCTGGATCAGGTGATACAGTCCGGGACTACTCTGTACCTGAGGAGGACGGCCAATATTAGGGTACGTGTTCTCCACTGTTAGTGAGGCTGCATACCGCTGGGCCTTTTCCAGTACTTCTTCTCGCGTACAGTCAACAGAAAACGTATAAGACGATATGGGCGCATCTTCATGCACTACATTAGAGTGGACGGCTCCCATCTGCGACCCAACACGTGGGGAGGTATGAAACCGGGATGTATCCTCATGATCTGCTGAAGGCAGATTAGTTGTGTTCGATTTGTCTTGCATCCGTGAGAGCACCTCCTCCTCAGCTACTACGTCCTTCTTCCTCTTACGTGTGCCTGCTAGCGAATTACTCTTCTTCTTCACAGGACCTTTTGGATGTCCTCTGGAATGTGCAGGAGCAACTAGCGACCGTTCGCGATCTCGTTTGGAGTACTTCACCCGGAAAACCGTATCCACTGTATCAGAGTATTCTCCGAGGGTCTGCACTACAGTATGGCTATCCTTCGTGAACCTGTCATGCATTACCGATGTCCTCTCCCTCTCAACCATCTCCTTTTGTGCGCATTCTTTCTTCTGGTAAAGCTTTGTCACATGTGGCTGTTGCGTAGTGCGAAGTCCCTCTTTCGGTACCTTCTCGTTGGGCAAGACTACATCCTTACTTGTCCCTCGACTGGTTTCCTTGAGAGACTCCCTAGTCTTTTTGGACTTTGGCTGCACTACACGAGGTACCTGTACCCTCGGGTTCCAGGGGCGGTGTCCCTCTTCCTCTGGGAACTTCAATCCTCTTTCCTGTAGGATACCTTTGAGCACGTGCTGTTCACTCTGAGTAAATGTTGGATACATTTTCAACACTCCAGACCCAACTTCTCTCCACTTATCACACTGGTCCTTATAACGATGATACGAAAGTGCATTCTTGTCGCTAAAGTCTTCATGACAGTAGTTGCACCAATAGAAATAGCGCTTCTCCTGCCCAGGGTTCTCGTAGTAGTGATAACGGCAGGTGTAGTGCGCCTCAACTACGAGATCCTTGTATTCCTGCTCAGTATATAGACATGCGCATGGCACTCTACCTTGCTTTAACTCTGCTCTATAGACCCTCTCACCTCCAACCTTATACCCCTGCAACGTAAAGCAAAGGCCTTCAGAGACCGTAACAACAACTTCTGGTACAATCACAAGTGCAGAATACAACGAAGTGCCTCATGATATTCTACTGACTATGACGTACCTCTTGCAAACCTTGCACTCCATTTAGCAATAGCGTCTTCCACGTTGCAACTCCAAGCCCGTCTATAATCCGCTTATCCTCGTTCACAATCAACTTATCATCTTCAGGGAATTGAATTCTAGGACCTGTCACACCCACACCTAGAAAAGATATGGAGCCTGTACTCATGGCTGGGGGCAAATGTGGTCTACTGTCAGCTGTAGCTCCGCTACAGCTCACACCCTGTTTGGGACGTCCCGGCACATGTTTTTTGAAGACAAGGTCTGTATCTGTAGATGCATCGTCGTCTTCTTCTACACTGTTTCGCAGCCCCAACAACGGTTCAATAGCTTCCTCAATACTAGTTTCTCCTACAACGACCTGTTGAGACCTTGCCCTCGTAACTCTGCGGCTGTTATCTATAAAACCCGAAAAAAAGAAAACAACAAACAAAAAACCCCGGAATCAGTAGAGTGTTGTTCTATAGAAAAACGAAATTGAAAAAACCTGATAGAGTATGAGGACATCACTACGACTCATAGAATTCTATCACGTGTTTCTGCAACTGTATTCCGGTCTCCACCTCACTATCTGTATGAGAATCCTCAGCATTCATCCCTGACCCTAATCCAATAGCAGAAGGACTTCATATGCAAGTTATGGCTACAAATCTCAATACCCAACACTTATCTCTACACTTATACTCTGTTTCTTCCCAAAACGGACACTGAAAATGCCTCACCAGAACAACCCACCTGCAAAAAAACAAGCTATACTCAAAACAAGATACAGATGCACACTCATCCCTAACCCCTGCTCTCTGAACTTGTAGGACTCACCTGATTCCATCTCGTCGTCTTACTCTCTACCAAGAACTCTGCCACAACCATCGCCGTGCCTCTCACCCTTCCCAATCGATGAAACGCCAGAAATTACACCCATGATTGTAGGATCGCACCAAGATTCCGCAGGTTCCAACACCTCCCCCAACATGCCATCGTCCCTACAAAATGAAGTCGACCCACATCCTCCTTGCAAAAGTTTCGACTCATGTCTACAATGAGGAGACCACGTCCTTTATAGCTAAGAAGGCCTTGCTACAGAACACGGGAGGAGCAGCACACGTGTGCCTGCGGACCATATGAAGTGGACTCCAGCCGAGACAGGCGGTGGCCGCGGCTCTAAAACTGAACGATCACCCTAAGCATTACCATGCTAGAAATTATTTATCCAGCATGGTGTAACTTTGAAGTGGATGGCTCTTTAAAAAATTAGAGAACTCAAAAATTAAATATTGTATAAACGTATTAAGATACTTACTAATTGAAAGATTATTTAAGTAATTCATGTTTTTAACCATGTTATAATTTATTTTTCTTAATACAAATAAGACCTGTTGTGAGCAATACATTTCCTAATCCTTGTACCCATTTCTTCGCGTCATTTAAAGTTTCCCCCTTACCTAGGAGAAATAACGCACTATCCTAATACTTTATTTTTAGTTATTGTAAATTTATAAGGCATATGCTAATCCTTCAATGAATCTTGTCTTGTTCGACCACGTAATTTTAATTATGTTTCCTTGTCTTCTCCTCTATTAATTTGCATCTCTTCTATTTTTTTTTATTTTAAATATATTCACTTTGTTTATTCAGCCTTTTGTTTTTTGTGAAAGCCAAAACCTTATCTTATATTTCATAATATTGCTTGATTTACATATATAATCTATTTAATTAATCAATTTTCTATATATGTCTTTGTATTTTCCATGATATGCATCTCGGAAATTTATATTATTATTGCAATTATTTATATGTCTAAATCATATAATTTTATATTTTACCATTTGATGTTTTTTATGATTATCTCTATTGCCAATGTTTTTTTTTTTTTTTTTTTTGTTTTTTCTTCAATTTTTTTGCGATTTTCACTTTGCACATTGACCTTTTTTCCTTTATCTCTTAATTTAAATCGTTTAATTTCATATTTCAAATTTTTTTATTTTATTTTCCAAATCTCACTACATCTACATTTTTTATTTTTATTCATCCTTGTTTCGTTATTCCTTACGTTCCAATCTCAGCTTACTTACTTATTACTTTTTTCCATTCGGTGATATTCTCACCTTGTGCATCCATCCTTGAATCTTCTTAATTACGTTCCACTTATCTATATACGGTGTACGTATTTGATGTTTTTATTATTTATTTAAGATGTTATCATCCTCATATTTTGAATTTTTGGGTTTTTATTTACTTCTCGTAATATATTATTCTCTTTAATCCCTAAACCTTATTCGTTATGGCATTAAACATTTTATCTTTAAATAATATATATACTTTGTTTTAATCTTTAAATTGTGACCGACCAATTATTTTTATTTTTATTTTTAAATATTGTGTTTATTTTTTCTATTATCTAATTCTCTTCTTTTAGTTTACCTTAGTTTCTTTCGATCAATTTCTATCATGCCTAGCTTTCTTCATTTGTTTTATTTGTTTTTGAGCATGTATGTTTCTCCAGTTTAATAAGTTTTCTTTATTCATGTATATTGTATTTTTTTATTGCATTAACATAGAGTCTTTCTATTTTAAATGTATTCACTAAAATTTCACATCTGAACATTATATTTTATTTTCTCTGTTTCAATTTTAATCTACTATCTACAAGCCTTTTATTTTTAAATAATAATTTTATTTCATTCATTTATTTTCCTTCTTCTATTATTATCGTTCATGATATTCATTGTTTTACACATTTTATTTTATTTTTAATTTTACTCCACAGTGGTTTAGAAACTATTTTCTTGTATTTCTTTCTTCTTCTTCTAATACGTTTGATATATTTCTCATTTCAATGTTTATTTTTTAATTCCATTTTTTTTAATAAAAAAATCTTAATATTGTAATTCTGTAGATCTAAAATCATTCACTTATTACTTCCTCTTACTCGATATTCATCCATTCAAAATCCACTGTCGTTTAATCCTTTTATAATTGACTTCCTTCTGCAATACACATCCTTCCCTTTTATATCCTCATGTATTTCCTTAACACCTTTTTCCCATTTCTTATTTGTTTTCCATAGTGGTTGTTTGTTTGCTTCAAAATCTGTTACGTCAGTATCCGTATAGTTTGTTTAATTATTTCACTTTTTTTAATTTGTGAAATTTGAATGTTCTCACTCAATATACTGGTTGCGGAAAAATAACTAAATAATTTAAAAGCCACAATCAAAATGTACAGTTAAAAAGTTACACAAAAATTTACCCCTCGAAATTTACATCTGACCCTTGAAAATGGCGGCATTTCAAAATTTCTTGCATCTATATACTACATAAATTATCACTCCTATGATGATTGTACACTTCATCAACAACCTCCTAAAATCCAACAGATACACTACATCTGCGTCGACCTGCCTTTCCGCTACTCAATGCAAAGACTATAGCTTCCTTCAATCCCTTCCGTAGTACAAAAATCTCGTTGTGCTCGAAACAGTCCGACATCTGCAAACATAATCGAAACATTAATATTACGTTGTATATCAAAGGAAGAGACCCTAATCCAGAGTTGTGCTCTTCGTAAACTGACAAATATCCAAAGCACTACACTCAGCACAGCACAATACTCGATATACACTACATGACTACATTCACTACAACACTACAATCATTCAAGTAGTCCATAGAGCAGGTTACTTACATCACCCTCCCAATCCCTCTCGTTGGCGGTGGTTTGCTTCAAGTACGAACTCAACATCACAATATAGCACCCTACATAGAATCCACATGTCCAATCGTCTGGTTGCTGTGGACATTTGACATGGACCCATGACTGAATAGAGGACGCCCGCTTCCACTGAGGAGTACCCGGTCCATGTCCATTGGCCATGCACCACAACTTTGCCATTGCCACGTGGAGACATTGTGGCCCATGAAAGTTTGGATTTGTGTGATAACCTGAATCAAACTTGTAGAAGCCCTCGTCTGATATCACCGCCAAACTCCAGTGCCTGCAATCAAATACTGGTATGAACAGTATCTTGTCCTGAAAATTAGCAATGTAAGGGTTGTCCTCATAAAATCCACGTAGTGCGTGTTGTGAGACAGATCGATTTGTAAGGATTCTTAGTGACACTGCAAAATCGGTCTTGCAGATAAGTACGCCAGGAGGTGTATCACCCTCAACCCACTTAGCAAACCAATCCATCAATGGAGGACTCAATCCCATCCCAGATAAATCCAGTATCTCCATGTCTCCATCCTCGGTCAGCCTGATCTTCTCATCGCCAAAACAGAAGTCAAAGTATCGTCCTCTCACACGGCCATCTTCTAGAGAGATTTGGTCCATTGGGAGATTGAGTAAGCTGCAATAATAAAAACCCTTTATTTATACAATGCGCATGTTCAGATCCAGAAAAATGCCACAGGGAGCACGTAGCTACTTGACCTATACCGCACTACAGATTTCCTTAGCACTACTTCTTTGGACCAAACGACAATTGAAGCAGTAAACACTATGCTACTCCTCATGAAGTAACAGACATAGGAATTGTAGGGCTACACTACCTACTAGGTGTGTGGACCTCTTCGGTAGCAGGTCCATGCACTACATCAGCAGCACTTGCAGCCTCCTTGTTCGCAGGTTCCTCCTCTCTTCTGAGAACATTTTGGCTTGCCAATGCTGCCCCTTGAATGTCTCCTTCAACCATTGCAGAGGCAACGTCTCCAAATGAACCCTCGTCTCCATGATCAAAGTCCAGTACCCGCATGGGTGTATGACATGTACCTGAGCCTTGACCAAGCATAACTTGAAGGTGATACGGAGTCTTGCGGTGCCATTGTGTACAACCATCCTCCATAACCACCGGCCTTGGCATCTTTATGTGCTCGCAAAGGAGACGTCTCTCCCTGTCCTCTGTACCAACATCTGGAGAGATCTCAATTTGAGACCAATCTAACTGTTGTGTAAACTGAGAGCCCACAATCTGGGACATCTGAGGAATCTCCAGATGATCCAAGTTTACAGGACTGCTCATCGACCTTGGCTCCGAAGCTCCTCCATCAGAATATCCAAGAAGCTTGAATGTTATGTCTTGTTCCTTGCAGTGCAACTCCGTAAGTACGTCGACGACCTTCTCTACACATGGTCTTAGATTCTCCGGCGGTGGCCCTTGATTCTCCAACCCGAGCATAGACCAACCCAAGTCGACGTTTTCTCGCAAGATAAACACCCTAGAAAACACCTGAAACCTCCCACCCAATACAATATTCAAGTAAGCCTCACATTCACCCTAAACTGGGCTGCACTACAGCTCTCTCATACTAAGGTAGATGTGCATTCTAGGCATTTAAAGCACTTACAAGACTCAATGCAAGAGCACGTCCAAAAAAAAAACGCCAAATTCGAATGTAGCTCACCTCCTCACACTGCAGTCGTAGTGCACAGACATCCTCTGGTGGAGGGGTGTACCACATTGCAGCCACATGGGATCGATGCTCGTCAATCCGATACAGATCTACAAGGGCACGACGAGCTATCTTTCGAAGAAAAAGTTCGACCTTCTCCAGCACAGGATCCTGGCTCCACCCTTCGAAACCCATCAATGCAACCATGTCGGAGCATGACATAGACCTTGGTTCTGTAGTTTTCCCGAATGTGCATGGAAAATAAGCAAATCCAATGTCAACCACGTCTTGGGCACATATGGACAATCGCCGTGACTCCACTACATTTTCAGCAATCTCCAGGAGCTTTGGCCTGGTTACACCCTTCACTGGGTGTGCTAGTGGTACACCGCGTCCCTCTATCATTCTAGTGTATAGTTTTAACGCACGCACTACATGTGGGCATTCGGACTCAAGACTAGACCTGTTAGTCCCTACCTCCTCCCCTAAAACCCGCATGATCTCCTGTAGCTCTTCCTCAGTATGCTTCCAAGGTCGTTGTGGTCCGGTACTTGGGAGGTCCCTGATAAGGGCCTGATAGATAGGCGACCACGACCAAAGCCTCTCCTCTACTGCATAGGCTTCCTCCTCTGTCTCCAATTCCTTCAACGCTTTTTGTATGTGCGAGTCTCGTGCTTCTTGTAATGCACCATCTACATATACCTGGTACTCCCGAAGCTGCTGAGTGTACTCCAGATACAACTTAAGCTTCTTTAGTTCGTTGTCTCTGCCCATCTTGTCTTCCATCGCACGATATGGGTTCCAACAGCTTGTAGCACAGTGTACAAAAGACTGCATTCGCTCTTCATCGGGAAAGGTGGCCATGTCATCCTTCAGAGCACGGGGAACGGTCTCAGTGCAAATACATAAGTCAACCATCACAAATTGTGCTACACTACATCAACTCAGTATAGTTGTGCACTACATTAACTTACTGTAGCTTCATTAGTTAGGAAGTTAGCGATTTACTTACCACTCTTGCTAGGCGCCATTGTACCCAGTGACCTAGCGCTGAGATTATCTTCTCTGATAGTTTCCCATTACGTTCCATGCTGGTAAGGTGCTCCATGCATTGGATAGGCTGCATCAACAAGTCCTTCTCCACTACACTGATAGGTCCTTCACTGAGTAGGTAGTATAGGCCCGGCACAGGCACAGACTCTGGGGCATCACGAAGATCCCTAACATCATTGATAGTAAGGAGGTCTGCTTCACGCTGAGCCTCTCGAAGTACCTCATCGCGTCTCTTGCTTGATATGTGCGATACTGGTGAGCAAGAGGTGGTGGGTAAATGGAGACCGTTATCTGCCATGGCCTCTTGAACCTCGCCTTGGTCCTCTGTCACTACAACGTTATCCTCCATGTCTTCCTCACCTTCATCATAGATCAGATTTCTAGGTTTTACACGGAAATGTTGATGGTCGTCCCCTGTTCCTTCAGAATGTGCAACATTCAGTATGCACTGTGCCACTGCTTCTCTAGGACTATCAAACTCTTTCTCTGACTCCCCTAAGTCGATAGCGTTCCCTGAAATCCCCGCACTACCTGAATCCACCCTTGTCTTCTTCCTACTCCTGGTTTCACGTACCGACTGCAGCCGCCTCATACTCTTTCTCCTTGTCTCGAGCCCGTCTCTTTCGCTACCATCCCTTGTACTCTGCGACCCTGTCCTCGACCTTCTCCTCTTATTCCCGCTACCTCCTCCCACATCGGTTGTAGTGTCCGCCGAGGATTTGTGAGCAAAGTTTGGAAGGTCGGGAGAACTTACCACAGTATTCTTCATCCTTCTTGGACGCATCGAAGGTGCATGTAGTGCATCGGATCCGCGGCTTTTGGTGTGGCTCTTGTCCCCTCTGCTACCTGTAACCCCTGTTCCCCTTTCACCCCCTCTACTCCTCGAAGTTGACCCTAAACCATCTCCATGTGCTCCAGTTGGATTTGCCGCCCCCTCTTGTCGTGGAGCCCAAGGCTGGGACCCTGACTTAGCTGGGAACTTGAGCCCGCACTCAGCTAGTATGGTCTCAGCAGCCTTGGTATCGCTAGGTTTGAATGTTGGATACATCTTCAAAATCCCTCCCTTACCATTCTTCATCCTCCTCCATTCTATGCACTGATTTCTGTGGCGGTGATAGGACAGTGCATTCTTGTCGGAGAAGTCTTCCTTGCAGTATAGACACCAGTACCATCTTCTTCTATCCTTCCCCTCGATAACATGGTAGACGTGATATCTGCAGTTGTAATGGGCTTCTACTACCAGGTCTTTGTACTCCTGCTCCGTAAACAGACATACACATGGCTCACGGCCCTGAGTGAGAGTGCACCGATACAGATTCTCACCTTTCACCTTTGCCCCATGTACTAAACCCACTGGCCCATTCAACACTATGTCCCACCACTTTTCAAATCCTAACTCTGCAATAAGCCTGAAATCCTTGTTCACCCTAATGCTACCAAGCTCTCTGCCCTGTTCATACTCAGGACCAGTTATTCCAATACCATACCCCTCGATTTGTGTATCAGAAATTGTTCCCACTCTGTGCCTCTCCGTGCTGCCCTGTCCATCGCTGATCATTTCTTCGTCCCCCCCACCCTCCATTGTCCCTCTGACCTCGTACCTGTAGAACTATTCCCTTCGAATCTTGCTCCCAGTTACTACTACCCTGCTCCCTGCGCCAGATTGTTCCTACTAAGTGTCCCCAGCTTGTATCACTTCCACAAATCCATTCCACAATGTATTCCCGATTAGCTATCTTCTTCGAATTATCAACCTTGACAGCATACCTGATATCCGAAATTCTTTGAGATGCTCCAGTACCAACCCCAACATCTTCCATCCCCTACCATGATCGCAACACAACTCTGTCGCCACTTCTTCGGGTTGACATCCAGCATTAATCAGACATCTACGAACTCTGGAATTCGCAATCTGATGTTCCCCCCAACAAACCCCGTTTCTTCAGCACCTGATGTTCCCCCCAACAAACCCTAAATCGATTTTTAGCCATTCTCCTTGCACAGAACATGCAACCCTAAACCAGAAAATCCGTGGATACTAAAAGCAATAAAAAGAGATAGCGTGCCAGGGCTCTTTTGTGCTCATATCAGGAAACCCCGATCCATTTCGAGCTAGCTAGAAAACAAAGAACTGAAATCAAGCTGTCACTTAGCAATTTCTAGCTTACCTCTCGCATAACCCTAAACCTTCAATTCGCAATCCACTCCAGGTACTCATGCCCTACCCATTCTTCATTCAGCTGTCATACACCGAAACAAACGTCCCTTAGAGAATGCTTGCTAACCCCAGAAATAGGAAACCCTAAACCTACATGAACAAGGTGAAGGCCATGCAATAAATGGTAAACAAATGGCAAGAAAGGCAGCAAAATGAAATTAGGAATTGGCGAGGAAACGAACCCATGCTGATATGGCGATTGATCACCCCCCATCCATGCTGCTACGTCTCCTTCATTCCATGGTGCCGCTTGATCACCCTCCATCTCCAAACTAGAACCCGAAACCCCACGCCCCACTACCTGAGTGCAGACAGGATCTTTGTTGCCGTTGGTGCACAGTAGTCGCACCACAGTCGACGACGCAGTACAGAGAGAGATGCCTTCCCCGAACGCAAGACAGCTCCAAATGCAAGACATAGGTTTGATGAATGTAGGACGTAACCCTAAACTGAGATCCGCCGTCATCCCTAATCCTAAACCGGGTTTCAATGGACGGGGACGGGTCTGCCACCCAGGACCCGGTCTGGGCGGTGGGACCGGGACGGGTGAGCCACTGGCGCGGGCCCGGGCTGACCCCATGACCCGGCAGGGATGGCCCCGCCGCCTTTTCACGGGCTGCCCCTAATTCCCTGACAGGTCCAATTTTTGGGGTTCGTAGGGGGGTTGTTAACGTGACGCATAAGCTGGTATTGGAGAAGAATTCCGAGAGTGAATGACGTATGTCCACTACTGTACACCAAAAGTGTGCATTACCACGATTTTCCATTCTTGAGGATTAGTTTTCGAACCCTGGCAATAAACCTCACCCTCATATTAATGACATGGCGGACCTGCCCCTCTTCCTCCCCTTATTGTTTCTTAAATTAAATAATGTTATTCAAAAAGTCTTCTTTTATTTTATAAAGTCCATCTAATATTTTTCATAGTTTGTTTAGCATTCACAAGCTTCAATGAGGTATATACAATGTTCTTCTCACAATATATGTTTTCACCAATTGATATAGTTGTTTTAATGACTAAAAGATACCCTATTTTGGAAAAAAACTTAAGTCACACATTTCTATTCCAAACGACTTTTCAAATAACTTTCACTTGAAACCTCAAATTACTTGAAAGTTAACATGACTAGTATGTTGGCAATAAATTATTGTGCATAAAAATAAATAAATACATAAACAAGTATAAAACCAACTATCAATAAAAGATTTTTTTTCATATCCATGCCCTCCTCAAGTCTTCTACACATTCAAACTGGTGACCTGTATACTTAAATGCACCAAAGAATTACTCCTTAGCGCATCCTTCGATAATTCATGAATTTGCTTTCCCAATTTAATCACAGATAGTAGACATTAGAGGCCACTTGAATAGCAATCCTGTAAAACAATTGAATGCTTGTCTTCTACACGGAATCAAGTTGCCGTGCGATCCTGTGTTCAGATTAATAATTCCATTACTGAACAAATGGTTTCGGTACCAGTTCTTGACACCAAAGAATTAAACAAATTATATGTATGGAAGAAGAATCACTTCAAATTTAAAGAAATGTCGGAAGATGTCACTAAAAACACCCTTGAAAATCAGTCACCTAAATTTCTCCTTTCAGAGATTTTGCTTGGCCTTTAGCAAAGGCAGCCATCGGCTGTCCACTCGCCGTTCTGGCCCACTGCCAACTGATCAAAGTTCAACAAACGCAGCAAAGAATGTCAATATACCAAGACACAAGATCAAAAAAATGGATTCAAATGCGTTCAGCCAGAGATGATGAAAGTGAAAACTAAGGTAGACACACTTAGAGTGGCTGGATAAGAAATTCTCGGAATCTATGACGCACCCACATGCACAGAATTCTAGGACCCCAATGTACTTGAAGTGAGTACTGCCATTCCTAAATTAATTCTCCGGTTTTAGAACAACAATATATTTGGGTACCATGTTAGATTAAGTGCACTTACCCTCCCATGTCCGGGGTCCAAGCTTGTCACACTCTTCAGAGCAGATTGCCTGCGTAGTTACCAGTGTATCCACTTGTTAGGAGACTCTGAAATAATAACTAAGAATGTCTAATCGACTTTCATGTAATTGAAAAGCAAAATTGAATGAAGCTGTTTGCACCTTGGGGTTATAACTAAGCCTGATGGTGTCTCGCACCATTCCAGTAAGGTCAGCAACTTCCTGCCCAAGTGGAAAATAAACAACCTGTGCAAAAAGAGCCAAGAATCTAACCAGTCAGCAATCAATGAAAAAATGAACTCCTCAACTCAGCCTGCCTGCCCACAATTTTGCACTAATTAAAACAACTACTAATCTTTCCAAAGGAAAGAATAGCTCCTTTGATGTATCCTTGAAAACAAGGATGTGGTCGCAATATCGGCAACTTACAGTTGGATCACCGTTCTCCTCACTTTTGCCTTGTGGATGCACAAACATATCTTGTGTGGGTGTCAACCACGCTTGGAATGACCCACTCAACTGCAAAATAGGACAACCATAAAAACAAAGCTGTAATTTCATCATGTTTCTCATAAGAATGTATCACAAAAGAGCTCTATGGACAGATGCCAGGTGAATCAAAACAGTTTAAGCCCAAAACTAGTTGTAGAGAACTATACCGTATTCAGTGAAAATGCATTGCAGAAGGCTAGAAAGTGGTGAGGATTTACCGGGGAGGAATACTTTTTAAAACACCGGCTGCATTGTTGCTGCACCGTGGAGCGTACTTGCGCTTGCACAAAAAAACCCCACCCACTCTGCCCTCCCCCATCACATCAAGTGCCGTGAATACTCACAACTCTTCTCCATCTGGTTGTGGGCAAGATATATGTTATTCAACAAACAACAATTGAAACATACAATTGATCCAAATGGACATCACCCAAAACATCTTCTCAGATAATCTGTCAAAACCCAAATGCCTTGGATGTGCATTTAGGGCACCGTCTGGAAGAAACAACGTTGTTTCTAGAAGAAAATAACAAAGCTAAATGGACATCACAAAGAACATCTTCTCACACTTCACATACTGGATGAGATTTTAGGGTATCAGAAACAATACCATGTGTGAGGGTTTAAATTCAAGTGTTACCTTCTGTACAGCCAGCTCGACCGTCACAATGTCCGCGGGAAGTTTTCCAGGTCCCTGGAAACTAGAATCTACAGAAATGTCTTCGAGATTAAGGTCTTTCAATGTTGTGGTTTGTTCTGTGTTCCATGAGTCACTCCACTTACTATCGCTTCTGTTGACAGTAATCAAAACAGGCAATGCTTGAACATTCCCTCCACTTTTCTTCTTCTTCGTCTTTGGCAGTTTTCTTGAAGCAGGCTTTCCCTCGAGGTGTGAAAAATCCTTATGTGGCTGCAAGCAGAGGACCTCTCAGAAGAGCAAACCAGTGTTCATGATTCCACATGAAAAAAGAAACCTCAGTGAATTGTACAAGAAAATAATGGTAAGAAAACGAGGTTTTTTGGCAGAAACTATTCGAACCTCAGGTGGATGCTTCCCAACTGAGCACACTATTTGTTTAATACTTCTCAAACTCCTAGCCCTCCTGTCACGCCATTCACCACAACCATAACGGTCTGTTGCATAATATCCCCCTGCACTCAACCATTGCTCATCCGCTGAATTATCAGTCCACACCCCAAGACCACATCCTAGCTACAACTTCTCAAAACCATTTCATCTCTCCACTGCAGGACGCACCACAGTCGACACCGAATTCTAGATAGAATTGAGCTCTACACCGGTAAGGTTTATTCGATTCTCAGTTGCATCACATGATCCTTGAGCCTCACAAAAATAACACATGAGCATTTCTCTTCAACTCCCAACTTAACCAGAGGTTCCAGTACTGTAATGAGCTGAGCCCCGAAACTGAAACCCAAGTGCGAGCTCTGGCTCAAATCAAGCTAGATAAGTTACATGGAGTGGTCGAAAATATTATCTAGATATGATGATCGTTAACTAGTCTGGTCGTGTTTGGAAAGAGGGAGCTTCCAAGGGAGAGAAGAGGCTCACATGGTTTGGTAGCGGCGGTGGAGGCAGGCAGAGCCAGGGGGTGGAACAAGGCGGTCGCCATATCCAGGCTCCGAGTGAGCAAATCCTGATGCATCGAAGGAAAACACTTGCTTTGAGCCTGTGAGCTCTCGCTCCGAATGCAGGCGATGAAAGTGTGTTCATCATCCGAGAAACGAATGTTTCTTCATCGCCATCCATTTAACAAGTTCGATGCCCTTACCGATGATCCCATCACCATTTTATGACATTTAGGGGTGATTTACATTACAGGCCAAGAGCGGTGACCAAGGAAAATGGATTAATTACATTGTCACACTTCATGGTCATATATATTTTTTATTTTTTTACATTTTTATTTTGAGACAAATGGTGAAAATTCCATTGCAAAAAGAACAAATACACCTCAACGAGCCAAGCCTGCAGACCATGAGGTCTGACTGGCAAAAATTATGTTTATGATTCAATTACCTCATGTATAACCTGACTATCCTACCTAACAAAACTCCCTAACTCCCACCATCAACATGCCGTTGGTGAAGCCTTTGAGTATCTGGGAACACTAATCGCTCTAGCAGCCTCCGCTAGCAAAATCTGGCGCGAAGAGGCCGAATATGGACCCAATGGGGAGAGCCATTCTGCAGAGAGCAGATCGTGGCGTTGGGTACCCAGTGAATAAGGAATTTCACGCGTGCCCGTCCTACTGCCAAAGGTTGATGTTTCGTGAGCTCTTCATGGTCATATTTTCATGCATTGGTCACACTTCAAGAAAAATGTAATTTTCAAAGCATTTGGGCTTTTCACTAAGTGTAAAACAAAGGATTGATTATGTACTAAAAAACATGTGTGCTCATTTCTAAATGATTCCCTACAAATGGTAGTTGTGGAACATTGTCCTTCCATTAAAAAAGTGGTTTAAAAAAATTAAAATAGCATTTCATTCCTATAATCTCCTCGTTTTGCAATGAAAGAACCATTTTTGCCTCAGTCACCACAAAATTTGTAGGATTTTTGAATGTTATTCACTAAGCCTGGTTTTAGGCCTTTTGAGGACCTTAAATTCTTTGGTCATTTTCCATTTCTTTTGGTAGTGAAAATTCAAGTCCTCCGATGACAAATTGATGCCAGAAATTGATCAAAATTTTTGTAGCTCTATGGGATGAGTTCTTGATTTGTAGTATGAACTGCCCACCATCATAGGATGCTACCTTCCACATAAATTTTAACTATTTTCGTCACCTAGTGCATACATTGGAGTACAAGTCTTGACATATTAAGGTGGAATCATAATGATATCCGTGATGTAAATTTTGATTAAAATTCATCATTTTTTTCAGCTTTTTCTTTTATAGATTTGGCAGCCCCATTATTTTGGTTGCAACCTAGGAAGATTTTGGCCCAAATCACAGAAGAACCGGAGAGAGCCAGAGGAAGTTTCACAACTTTCTTAAATATGGCAATTTATTTTTGAAAAGTCTTCTTTTCTTTGTTTTTTCCCTAATACTATGGAATTCCAACACTAGTGGAAAAGGCATACAGCTACACCAAAGATGAACACCAAAGAGTGACCAATTGCATCAAAAATTTAAACTTTTTTGTGCACTTGGTCACTCTTTGGTGTGCATCTTTGGTGTAGTTGTACACATTTTCTACTAATGCAAGCACTAGTGTCCGGTAGTATTGAACTACATCTATTGTACCATGTCACTATACTTTATTGCCAACTAGATCCCAAACGAATATCCAAAGCAAAATCCAAAGCTATAAAGTCATTATTGCCACTCTCCATACTTCCCCTCATATGACAACCATTTGCTCATTTGAACCAATGCTATTCATTCAACTCACTCCCGTTCATACAAGTTTCCTCCCGTACGATTTGTACCTTAGCCTTTTTTTTGGAATTGCAGGCCCCAACATGACTCATGAACTGTAAGTATTTTTTTATTTTTTATTTTTCTTGAAGTGACAGATTGCAAGAATTGGAACTGATTTAGCTGTTAGATATAGCCCATTATCCACAGTTGGTATCTTACCATCCGATGGATCCCATTTTATATGAAATATAATTGGTATATTATTTTGAATGCAAATCATCTCAAAATAGAATAAAATCATATTCTATCCATACTATGGTATATAGACAATGTATACATGGTATATAAACAATTTCTCAACCGTTGGTAGCAAGGAAACGGTTTTCCCCATTGTTTCCCACAACTACACATGTTGGTATATTGTTAATATCTTTTTTTGTATTAATCTTTTGGCCTTGAAATATTTATAATATGTTATTGACATAAGGAGGTTTTTGTTCCAAGAATTCAATGGCAAGAAAAAGGTATTTTAATTTTTGGGAGGCTGTCAAAGTTGGCAGCAGTGAAAAACTTTTCACAATGGTAGATTTTGATTGACTTTTTTTTGGTGGATCTCGTGGCCTTGAAATTTGGCACACATATAATTAACTTAAAGGTGATTCTTAGGTAAAACATTTATGATAAAATAATAATTTTTGATCTCTCTAGAGGCTTTTCAAAGTGGACAGACTTGATTTTTTTCCACTGTTAAACCAAAAACGCCATTCTACCTTGGACCCTACTGTACATACAGCGGCAGAGAACGAAGAAGTAGTTGGCAGTTGCAGAGTGTCTTAAAATGCAGAGTGTAGTATGGGACTTTCATATTTGGTTTAGTAATCCAAAACCTGGACCATGTCGCAAAAACAGATGAGGGATGCCTCCGGGACGATAGTGGAATATTGCACCAAGTTCAGGAAGCTAGCAAGCTCCTCTGGGACGCATCCAGTTGAAGCCGAGCCATCAACAACTCAGCGCTTCGATCTAATCCACGAATGACTTCGTGGAAGCATATCTTGTTCGGGTATAAACGCTTACTTGAGGGAGGAGTAAGTCTGAACGTTGGGTGAAGAGTATGAAACGAGGTGCACGTACATTCCCAATCAAGACGAGGAAAACTCTTCGATCGATCTCTCGACCTAGCACATACCGCACAATTTTCTGGATTGTAATAACAGATGAACAAGCCAAAATTTTCAGAGTCGGAAAAGAATTCATTTTGATAAAGGACAAATTACATCAATTCGAACCATGAATGGCTCGTTATTGCTCCCCTCACAGGCTTGACATGCCAAGGATCCCATGAGGTGGCACGTATTCAATGCATGGGGAGTACGAAATAATAGCTTGGTCACTAAAATGAGTGACAAATTAATCTGTAGAGAAATCTACACTAATTAGATAGGTCTGTATTCATCACTTAGTTGAGTTTCCAGATGGGCCAGAGTACCAAACTTGTAAAAGAACTGAGAACAGGCACCTCCGGCTAAGTGCACTTGGGAAGGGGGTGTTTCGGCCCGAGTAAACGTTGAGATTTGCCACGTCCATTCTTCGTAATGAACACCATTTCCATGCCCCATGATTTGTGTCTCTCAAAGTGGCAATGGAGCAGCCACACACCAGGATTGTTCGCGAAGAATTGAATAGCGACCCATCCACCGTTGGGAACACCAAATGTGTTGTATGCAGGTGGATTCCTCAGGTTATAAGATTTCGGGTCCTTTGCTGGATCGAAGATGCCGTAGCCTCTGCCGACGACGTAGAAATCATGGCCGTGCAAGTGAACTGGGTGGTCCAGTATTCCAGCAGCAAAGACATTTTGAAAGACAATTCGCACAGTGTCACCAAAGTTCAGCATCTTCACTCTAGTGTCGCGTGTTCCATTTCTGTAATGTGGATCAGGTGCAGTGAGATTCAGTTTCAGTGATGGCGGGTGGTCAGGGAAGTTGGTTTTGTACACGCCGTTCGCACCGCTGGCGTAAGCTTGAAGAATTGAAGTGTGCTGTGGATCTTGAAACGTGATATTCTGTATCTGTCCCATAATCTTCTGTACACAAGGTTCGGATGCGATGCAGTCCACCCAGGCTGTGCCGATCGTGTAAACAAGGTCTTTGTGGACCTTCCTTGGAAGAGTCATGGTGGATTCTCCGTAGGCCCTCAATTTCTTGACGTACTGATCCAAGGGCCTCAGAGTGACATTATTCGGAAATCTGGGTGTAACTGGAGACGCTGATGAGCGTGCTTCCTCATACTCAAACATTGCTAATGCTGGTATTCTTGGGGGAGGAAGACCCACAAGGGGGACTGGGCCCACGTTTACACCAAAATAATATTTACCTGCAAAAAGAATAGGAGTTTATCAACATGTTGGAATCAATCAACAATTACTACAATCATATCCAAAAATATTATCTTACAGTGATGGAAAAAGTGTATGATCCATTTCTAATATTTGGTGGTCGGTAATATAAAGGAGGAAATTCAATGAAAAATGGCATAATCTTAATCAAAATGATAAATACTGCGAGTCTGACCTGGTTTCTGGTTAGTATGTACAAGCACATCTGTAGTCTGTCCGGGTAAAAGTGGCAGATATGTAATAGTGAATGGTTTCAAATAGTTTCCATCGGCACCAACGACTGTTAGCTGATGGTTTGCAACGCTGAACCAGTAATCGTTGTTCAGGGCTGCATTTATAATGCGAAGCAAGTAGGTCTTTTTCTTCTCCACTTTGAATACCTGGGCACCTATCATTCCAATCCATTTGAAGTAAGAAAACTCCGCGTCACTATTCAGGGTGATTAACTCGTTGGTCTCAAGAAAACAATGAGGTGATTTTCATAAAAGATTGATTCAAATACCAAGATAACTGGAGGCACCTTGAAATCTAACATCAGTTGGAGCGGAAGAGTTCTCACCTTTAGAGCAGTTATATTTTGGTCCCGGGAAGCCATTAAGAGTAGGCGTTACAGTGGTTGCTGCCTCATTAGGAAGAAATGTATTGAGGAAACTCTTCTCGTACTCATTTGCAGCTATACCAAACCATTCTCCTGCAAGGCGACCACAAATATTGCTCAGTAAGGTCTCCATTGACATTTCAGACATAAAGTTTAACCTGGTATTTATTCAAATGAAACTTCCCTTGAACTTGATCAAACATAGACTAGGTGTACCACAATAAAAACATGATCTCTTCTACTTACCAATGATGATTGGTATCTCTCGCTCAATTTTGCCGTAAGTAGGGGGCAGCTTTTTCCTGGGGTGGACAATCAAGGCACCATGAACGGTGGCCCTCAACCAATCGATATGGGCATGATAGAAAAATGTCCCACTTTGGGCGTTCACAGTGAACTCATATATGTATGAACCACCAGTTTGTATAGGGCACTGTGTTATGTGAGCCGGTCCATCTGCATAATTAGTTTGGAACTGTCTAATTCCATGCCTGCAGACACAGTTGCCATCCACCCAGCTTGCTCAGTCCAACATCGCCAATTTCAAAATCTTGCATTGCAACAGTTCTATATTGTGACTTCAATCACTATGCCCAAAGTAGCAGATAATATGTCAAAGTTTATCTCTGGAATGAATTTGTAGCCTACTTATGCAGATAAAACTAAAAGAGAGGGATCAGGATCAACAAAGAGAGTCTACGCACCAGTGCATAGTGACAGGGTATATCTGCTTGTTTGTCACCTTGATAACTAGTGTGTCACCTTCATTTATCTCCACAGTGGGTCCTGGAAACTTGCCATTCACTGTGGCTACAGTAACAGTGTGACAATTCCGGGTGAATGTTGCGTTCTTGATCTGCAGCACACATCACATGTGGTTTAGTTAGCAAAACAAAATCTTTCCTGCAGCTCATTTTCCTTCAACCACTAGTCCGTAATACTGCTCTTAGGTCGTTTATGAACATGAAGTTCCGTAGCATTTTCAGATAACAATTTACTCACCTTTAAATGATCTCTTAAATTTTAAAAAGAGACTACACTATGACAAAATTCCTATACCCCTGCAAAGACTGTAATAATTGATGTGAACACAGGATTTCTCATGCGCAGATTGTAAGTTGATTAAGGACTTACCTCCCAATCCAGGTAGTGTGTCTTCCAGGCCACCGCCTGTTGTGCAAACAAGGCCAGTAGCATGGTGATGAGAGCAATAAGTTTCATCGAGTCGGTGGCCATCAAGGCCATCTTTTAGTGGAAGGTTTGAAAAGGATGGTTTGCAATTGAAAAAATTGCAGATTCACGTTGACATAAATGGTTGTCTTCACTGCAGAACGTTGGCTTGATAGAATGTTGATCAACACTGAAGACACGAAGGCCAAGTAAGAATATGTGATGAGCAGACTGTAAAATTGTAAACCTCAACCCTTTAACGTCATGCGGACTATCATTCACTGACCGACTACCGGCAACTCTGGTATTTTCAGCCACCTAAAGTCTCTGGACAGGCCTTAATTTTGAATGATTTATACTTCATCGCGATTCAACAACTAAAACCAACCCATTCAACATAAAACCCCTGATCAATTACCACTGCCCAGTAACTACCAAGTAATGGTGAATATTGTACTTGTTACTTTGCTAACAGCACTAACAGAAAACAATGCCCAGCTCCTAGTAATTGACATGAGGAATATATGCAAAGCGAGGTATACCTTCAATCTTCAAAATGCCAAGTCTTGCTGAAGAACACTAATTGGTCCTATACTACGGCTATGAATGATGTGTCCACAGGTGCACAATCGAAGTATTGGCAGTACAACTCCGTCTGTAAAACTAGCTCGCCAATCTCATCTGCGATATGCAGTAACTGGATCCGAGGCCGCTCTACCGGCCCGATGAGACACCTGATGGGTCTTAATGCAAGGTGTGCACTTCTCAACTGAGCTTGTCCATGTTATACTCATTCGCGAAGTGGATCAGAAGCCAATATAATATTCAGCTCAGATTAACTGAGAAGCAGCCAATTAGTTAACTCGCTCAATCATGCACACATTACTGCGTAATCGCAATTAAGAAATGCAATTAAGAGAAACTCACTGGACTCATTTTGGCTGCTTCTCATGCGAGGGCGCGCAACGCTGCAATGCAGTCCCCAGCACAGCTGCCAGCCAAGCTGTAAAATAATTAATGTACAGTAAAAGAAACTCGAATGACAGCATCCGTTGCAGGTTGTCTAGTCAACTTCAAAATGTTCCACTAAATTTGCACTATAAATACAGGTCCTGGCGATTGTTCCAGTACTCGAGCTAGCGTTTTTGAGCATCTTGAGCTAGCGTTTTGGAGCATCTCCTTGACTGCCAGCGACCTCAAGCTGACCTACCAGTCCACAAAGTAAACGACCACAATGTAGAGACTAAAAATGGAGAAGTGTTTACTAGGAATTGACTCCCATGCTCGGCAGTGAGCCCCATCTGTGGGCACCCCATCTCTCAATCTCAACAGTCACTAGTCCAATCTTGAGTCCACATGTTTCTTGTTTTAAGTTAAACAATTTCAGGTTAAGAACCATGCTTCGTCTCACAGGTCCATATTGGAAGCTGCATGTTGCTAGAAGTTTAAGTTAGTCAGGAGCACCGAAGCAATTCTGTTGTCTGCAAGGATGGTTTTTTTCTTAATCTCCCCCTCTTTTTAACTTAATGCATTCCTAAAGTAACATTCAAGCATGACCTACCAATATCGTAAGCATACGCATATGCACGTACCCAGGTTTCGGGGTGTGATCAACTAATTACACTTTCTTAAGTGGATGAGTCCTGCAATAGTATGTAGTTCCATTTTGATGTGATAGAGATCAAGAATGCAATATTATTAGACCTTGGTACGCTTCACATGACTGCGTTCTTTGGGGGATATGTCAATGTATTCCTTTGCTAGAGTGACTGGGTAGTAACTACTAAGTAATGGTGAATAATGTAGATAAGAGTTCGTTTGCTAGACTAATTCAGAGTAAGTTACCAAGTTAGGATGCTGCTTCAACGATCATCCGGCCATTTTTAATTTGTTCAACGAAACAGATGAATTTGGATTTCATAGTAGTAGTTGACAATACATTGAACCGGGTATTTTACTATTTAAGGCAGGTAGGTAGGAACACCAGGTACCGCCTTATTTTAGGGATATATAAATTGTCATAGAAGATACTATTTTGGGCATGAGCTAGCGGTTGCATTGTTGGTGCGCTTAAGTGTCGTTCTACAACAATTGTTATGGTTTTAGAATCACTTACCATTAGTTACTAGGACTAAAGTTATTATTCCATTTAAAATTCAAAGAAATTTCAATTTAAAATTTTAAGTCCAATAGTTTTGAAAATTTAAACTTATACGCTTATAAGCTTTAGAAAAATGTAATCTAGCAAATTATAGATTTTTCTATCATAGGATTTGGTCTTTGAAGGAGCATTGCTAAGCGTCAATTTTTATAGGATGAAGCTTTAATTTTGGCACATTATAAACAATTATCATATCTTTCTAACAAGACCATTCTTGCTTCACAATTCCTCCTACTTTTGAAGATATTTGCAGTCAAAGTTTGAAAATACTATTAGGGCATATTGAAATTTGCCCAAAACTGCAGTATATGCTCAAAATATGCCCAAAACTAATCAGATCACAGAAACTTCAAAAATTCACCAAAAATTGAGATTTTACTTTTTTTCAAGTTTTGTTTTTTGAACATGTAAATATAATTTGAAGGCATGATCTCACCGCTTGGATTTTCAATCCAATATTTCTCCATTAGTGTCTTTTTTACTATCACAGACCAGCCTTTATTTTTGAATTTCAACTTACATAAATGTGAAAAATCAAGCATTCTTTGCATTTTACATGTTGTAGGAGGGAAAAAGTGCATGGACATATTCCTAACCCACCTAGGAACAAGAATTTGAAGAGCCTCACTCAAATTTACTTTTGAAATTGGTTTTTTTGGCTTGCAAAACACTTGAAACTCATTTTACAACAAGGGAAAAAACTTTTTTTCTAACTTTGAACAATATGATCCCACAAAAAAATAAGGAGTTTGAATCTAAGATTTGGGATACATGTACATGTACAAGTAAGGTACTAGATCTTACAGTTATTCCCACCAAAATACATTAAAACTTAAAAACTTACACCTTGTATCATGAAAGAGTCTAGTTTTAACGGGGGGGAAGCACAATAAAGTGGACCAAAAAAGTGCTTATCTTTTCCCCAATTTCAGCCCCTTCCGTAAACACGAGAGAAAGTGGGATCTACGTTATGTTGATGCAAAATTAAGTTTGGGATACGGAAAGTAGACTTGATCTTCTTCAACTTCCCAAAGTTGTGGGAAAAGACATTGAGTTTACAATGGAAAACGAAGACGTCGAAGTCGGGCAAAGTGAATGCAATCATTTGGAAAAGTGAACATAACAGTTTAGAGTTTTGTCCAATATCACTTTTAACCCTTAAACGTCAGACCCAGCCCGAGGGGCTGGGTTTAAAGGAATAATTGGAGACAGCAGTTTCAATTCTCAACCAAATCAAGCGAGACTTGTTGCGTTGGAAAGCTATTGAAAAAGCGATCTAGATTCCAAATTTTTGCCTCATTTGATAGATTGTGGAATCGTTGGTAAGCAATCAACGTTATCAAATTGAAGAAGTTTTGAGGTTGGGGCAGCTGAAGTTCATCAGTGCTCCAATGGTACAGTGCTACAGTGCGGCGCTACAGTGCAGTGCAGAGCCATTTTTGGAGGAAAAAAAAAATTAGATTCCGTCCGGGCTGCCAACCTAGGATCCAAAATGTTGTTTAAGGGTTAATTTCGCAATGTCCTCTATATGTTGAAGAGGTATTCTAAGATAGTCAATTCATATACTCATTAATTGGTTTAGCGTTCCAAAAGTAATGCAAGGATGCTTTTTAAGAGGGTCACTTTCGCAGTACTTTTTGTGCGTCTTTTTTCACCAAACATTGTTTTTTAAATTGAAAAAAACATCCTCTAAAGACAATAGAGGGCACCAAATGAAGAAATTAAGACTTTGGAAAAGTTCATTTTCATGATTTAGAACTAGTGATCAAATTGAGTTTCAATTGAGGATGTTTTTTTTATGAAGATGCGTGTAAGATACCTTATGACACTCTAGAAAGTGACTAAAATGCTCAAAAACTACACCAAAATGCTCAAAATCAGCTTTGAGCCTTAGAAAACAGCACACTTCATATTCACTTCTTAGTGGTCACATTTTGCACTTTGTGGTCTACTTTATTTTGCTCTCCCCAACGGTTTTTGGCAGTTTTGAGGTCTTTCAACTTTAGGAGTTAAAGGATCTCCAATTTACAGAAACCTCAAGTAATGATGCAATTTGTAGATGATACATTCCTAATCCTAGCACTGAAGAAGTGGTTATTAATACCATGGTCTACAGTTACCTTGAAAGTTGAGGAGCTTTGATCTGGCAATCAGATTGCTTTTGAATTTGAAAAAATTGGCATTCTGTTTTGGAATCTAGCTAGAAGAGGGAGACCAACAAGGCGAGCCACCTTGTAATAAATTTAATTTGTTTTGTCCTTCCATGTGCGTAGTGATTCGTATTGGAATGTTGCATTTAACCATGCTTTTTTTTTTTTTGGCCATATGAGGGGCTCAACAAAAAG
Source organism: Ceratodon purpureus (assembly GCA_014871385.1). Lineage (NCBI taxonomy): Eukaryota > Viridiplantae > Streptophyta > Bryopsida > Pseudoditrichales > Ditrichaceae > Ceratodon > Ceratodon purpureus. The sequence goes on along the minus strand of CM026427.1, from coordinate 1,994,496 downwards.
TATTCAAAAAATCACCACAAAGATATCCAACTTCCTATGGTTTGGAAGCTCTTAACCATAGTGCGTGAAAGTAGTTTAGGCAACCTCATGCATACATAAAAATGTGTGATTTAACGAAGTAATTGAGGTAGTTTATGGCCATTTTCAACTGTCAATTACTTCATTAAGAGTCATACATTCTTACATTGGTACACAAGACCTTCATCACAAGGCGTGTGTTTTGAATCCGACCACTTTACGATTGTTGAACTTATGTTTGAAGCTTGAGCCATAGCCAAAAGGCGTCCTAGTGGATGAAATCAACTTTATGATATTATCGTATTCATCTGTGGTCCAAATCCAGTTTGCAGGTGCGTATGTCTTCTTCGTTGTACCCTTATCATCTACGCCATCTTCTTGGGGTGAAAGCGCTACAATACGTTTAAATGTTATAATGAATGTCGCAATGCCAACGAATCAGACTTTGTACCTTTGCACTTTGAAAAAAATTTAAAAAGCGAGCCACATATGTTTTTCTCTGTGTGCATTACATCAAGTAAATGAGGAACGAGCAATTCCTGTTCCAGCCAAAACAAATTTTTCAGGTGCATAAGTATTGTAAAGTATTTAATTAAAATACATGAGATAATCTAAAATAGGCATACAATATGTTAGAGTGTTTAATGTTGGGTGACCTATGTTACTTTGTTTATATTATACAATCCGGTATTCTATTGGTGAAATTATTCAAGATCCCACACTCTACAGATTACTTCCTCAGTACAAGGGAGAACTCTGAAAACTTATTATTATTCGTACCGTCTAAAACCATAATCCACACTCACCATAACAATGCAAGATACAACTGCTGCATTACTAGATATTAAATTTACTATTTTACCAAATAATAAATCATAATTCCTATATCATCTCTGTCATAAATCACGGTGAACAAAAATCATTCAGGCTCTACCCTGACAATAGGTTTACTACAATTATATTAGCAACCATATGTAATACATCTACGGTGGCATTCAGAATTTTGGCTCAATATCATAACAACACATGACAAGTAAAACTGAACAATATATATCTTTTTTCCTATCCAATAATGGTCATTATATACCCACCTTGTAATACGGGAGCCTGAATAATATTGACTTCTCTTTCATACCTAAGTCCTTCAGAGACAACGTATTAGCTTGCACTTTTTTCCATTGGTCTTCCGAGAATCTTCCATTTTTTCTCCTAGAGTTTGAAATTTTACTGTAAGACTTACCATTGAACAAATTTTTGTTCCTGGAAGATCTATATCTGTGGTGCACAGGAATGTACTTTCTAGGGCCTAAATATACAACCTTGTTCAAGTGCATACATTTTTCCGATTCAATGACATCTGGTCCACACGGGGGACAAGCTTTAAAGCCCTGAGTTTGTAACAAAGAAAATACCATATATCCTGGGAAGTCATGCAATGACCACAACATCATAGCATATAGCTGGAATGTTTCTTTAGCGAAGGCGTCGTATGCCTCTACACCATCCACCCATAACCTGAGAAGTTCATCAATCATGGGCTCCATGTATGTGTTGAAGTTTTTCACCTTTTTTTTACCTGCAATATTGCAAAACTAAGTGAGCCATGGATGGTGTGTTATTGTAGACATGTTTTTTGAATGGATGACCTCATGTGTAGAATGTATAACATTGAAGTCAAAGGCAATTAAAATATTGACGCTATCATGAACTATTTTTAGCGTACAATTTTAAGATGGTAACCTGGTACAATAGTAGATAAAATTATGTGTCCTTTATGCATGGCCAGTTGTGGATTTAGGTTCAGCAGTGTCATTGTTATGGGCTAGAGTGAATGGCTCATTGAATTTATCCCAGGATTTATTTTGTCTGTGCTTATTTGAAGCATTACACTTTTAGCGTCTTTCATTTTATCATACTTTTCCTCCATACTCTTCCATGCTGGATTATCGGCCGGAATTCGCATTACATCTTCTTCACTTCTATTATCACGATGCCATATCATCAGTGGACTTAAAGTTGGACTCCTATAATAAGCCAGCAACCTTGGGATGATTGAAAAATACCACATTTTCTGCAACAGTTCAATTTTTTAACATGGGTGCATAACACTAAAAGATCTTGTTGAATTTTATTTAAACAAAATTGAAAAATATAAAATATCCTAATTCCGTGCACTAGAGCGATGTCAAAATGTTCAAATTATTTAAAAAAAATAAGAGTGTATTCATCCTACTATTACTCTATCATTTTGTTGTGCCAGGAAAAGATTAATAATTGCATACCTTTCGTAGAACCGTTTTACTCTGTGTTGTTTCTTGGTAACGTGACAATTTGCAATGGGGGCAAAAATTGCAAATCTTTTTTCAAGGGCCCATTATATAGTGTTTGGTCACACGGGCAAGAATGATAGATTGTGTAGTCCAATCCCACATGGCTTATAATTTTTCTAGCGTCTGCCCTTGTGGTTGGTGTCTTTGAATTTAATTCAGCTGGAATTACCTTCTCAGATATTGCCTTAAGTATGGCATCCATAGCCGCATTTGAAATTCAATTCTGAGCTTGAATGCTAAGGAAAAGAAAAAGTATGGATAATCTACTCGAGGTAGCTCCATCAAAGATCATGGTGGAGGCCTCCTTTTCAATCTCAGATAATTTTAGACCTATACTATTTGTAGTCCTTAGAACATTGCCTTGTTGAGAACAGGGGATCATTGAGCGGGTACAAGTTGAAACATTGCAAGGAGCTCCATTAAAAAAAATTATTTACTTATTCTATACTTGTACTGTTGTACATGTGCACATGATTGGAACCTGACCGTCTAACCTAATCAAATGATAAAGCATTCATGAGCTAATCTACAAATAAAAAATGGGCATTTCTACATAAACAAGTTCAAGCTTAAAACATCATTCAATAAAAGTGGTCAATAGTGCTCTTTGTAGAATTCAAGTTGAAATAGGGCAATGTGTAGTATTCAAGTTGAAATAGGGCAATGTGTAGTATTCAAGTTGAAATAAGGCAATGTGTAGTATTCAAGTTGAAATAGGGCAATGTGTAGTATTCCAAAGTTCAAATGGGCTTGCAAGCAATTTTATTTGATTTGGCAGATGTAGCACAAAGCCACATTTGTGAATGAAAGGAAAGCACGGTAATGGCAACTATTGATTGCTCATGCAACAACATGTAGCAATCAACTAAAAAGTGTTATGAAGTATTAAGATGACATTGAATAAATACTAAAAATGAAATGACATTGGTTATTAGAAAAAAAGATGGTAGTAAGACTTAAGTACATAATGTGGAGAATTTCAATCAACTAATTATTAGTTATTGATTTTACATTGGGTGGTTTTACAATCACAATTGATTATTTACTCTAAATTTAAGAAGAATAGAGTATGGTAGAATGCTCTAAAATGGAGCAGTGCCGATAATGGAGCTCTACGAATCTTTGCTCCGAGATACATAATACCTTCCCCACCTAACAATACCATGTACTAATGGCAAACATTATAGGGTGCCATTTTAGGGCACCATTTTAGAAACACCTATAAATCCAGCTTCAAAAATTTATAACTAATTGTAGAAGAATCCAAAAATGATGATTCCACTTGCTCCAACTTTTCACTTAGTTTTCCCATGCATGAAAATTATTTGCAGTATTAATTTTGCTGTAGATTTCCCACGCTGAAAATTGAGCCATTATAGAGCACCTTACCATAGATGAAGGTTTCGTATAAAAGTACTTTTGAAAAGAATAACATATATAATTAAAACATAGAGTGATTATTATAGGTTGGTTTTTGGATACTTATACACCTTTTTGGTGGTGCTTATGAAGATTTTACTTCAATAATTTTTAAAATATACTCCCTCCGTCTCACTAAAAGAGCATGGTTTGGTAAAATAATTTGTCTCAAAAAAAAGAGTGGTTTCTAAATTTGGCCAACTTTTTCTAATTTTGGCACTTATTTCTAAATTTAGCCACTTATTTTTAATTTAACCACTTGTTTCTAAATTTGTCCAACTTGTTTCTAAATTTGGAATTGCCCTTAAATCTGTTATTATTAGAAAACCATGCTCTTTAAGTGAGACGGAGGGAGTAAAACCAATCAATTATTATTCATATAGTATAATTTGACTTGCAATTATCTTCAATGCTCAAGGTCTATGCTCCAAAAATATTAGATACTTTCTACAACATCTCCACATGTACAAATTCTCTATATTATGGATATGGAATTTACTACCTTAGAAGAATAAAAATGTTGTATGGAAAGGTTTGAAATGTTTGTGCTTTTTCAATTATCATATTAGTGGTGGCATTCTTATATCATGAAAGTATACAGAAATAGAAGAAAGGATTACAAAACCTAACTAGAAACCAATGGGTTAAGAAATTCACCAACTTTGGAATGCAAAAATTTGCTCAAAACCAAATGGATTTTGGAATTTCAAACTATGTTGGAATGTTAGTAAAGTTCAGTTTAACATCTTAAAATAAAAACACATATATACCTCAAAACTATACAACCATTTTTGTTTTTCTAATATACTATTTACCACCTAATATTTCAACCTTTGGCAAAAATTATTGATTTAACGTGATTAAGCATACTTGAAATGAATAGTTTCTTGAATGGTTTGTATTAGTCCTTACTTATTTTTTGGCATACTTTGGTAATGAAGCAAATCTTTAAACTTCTACAAATTTTCAATAGAATTTAGATCAAATGAATTTGGAGTATGGTTCAACTTCTTTGTGCCATTAGTTAATAAACTATTCAATTCTTTGGCAACTTACTTCAATAAACAAGATCAATTGAATCTTCCATGTATGTGAGCTGAGGAGGATTACTGTGCATGAAATAAAACCTACTTAATGTACTTTCGTATACATTTCTACAAAATGTGCAACACTTCATTTTCCTTGAGGGGGAAGAGCACAATAAAATGGACCACAAAGTGCAACATGTGATCATTAGGTAGTGAATATGAAGAGCCATGTTTTTTAAAGTTCAAAGCTGATTTTGAGCATTTCGGTGTAGTTTTTGAGCATTTTAGTCACTTTCTAGGGTGTCAAAAAGTATCTTATACGCATCTTCATAAAAAAAACATCCTCAATTGAAACTCAATTTGACCACTACTTCTAAATCATGAAAATGAACTTTTCCAAAGTCTTAATTTCTTCATTTGGTGCCCTTTATTGTCTTTAGAGGATGTTTTTTCAATTTAAAAAACAATGTTCAGTGAAAAAAAATGCACAAAAAGTACCGCGGAAGTGACCCTCTTAAAAAACATCCTTGCGGTACTTTTGGAACGCTAAACCAATTAATGAGTATATGAATTGACTATTTTAGAATACGTCTTAAACATGTAGAGGGCACCACTTCATCAAAAGTGATTTTCAGATAGTTTTTGATTCTTTTATAGTCACTTTTTCAAATGAATGCATTCACTTTGCTTGGATTTAAACCTTTCATACAATAACTTTAAAGTGTCTACTTTGCACGAAACTTTTCCAAGTTGTAGAAAAACAAGTTGAGAATCCATATTAGCAAAAAATATTGACTTCAATTACATCTTTTCATCACTTTTGTGCAATTTTTGCTAAAGGGCTGAAACTAGCAAATAGATAAGCACTTTTTTGGTCCACTTTATTGTGCTTCTCCCTGAGGCATAATGATTGATGGACATTGTCAAAACTAGCTTTAAGGCATCCGAAGCCATCATAGATTTCCGTCCAAATTTGAAGGTAGACACTAATCGTTGCTTTCAGGTTGTGACTCCTAAAGACTACTTCAAGTTCATCACAAAAACGTATCATTGAAATTAACCATTCAAATTAAATACAAACCTGCGCACTATGATCCTACGTGCAGTGCTACGTATGTGTGATTATCCCATATGGAGTGCGCCGAGAATACCAAGACCCTTAGGCAAGCTCAATTATAAACCACCCTTGGAGAGAATAGTCCTCTGAAAATCTACAGTGCGTTTGACAAATGCACAGTGACGGATGGTGAGGCAGTTGAGACAGCATACTTTGGGTGCAAGTAGAGCTTGGCAAGTTGGCAATATCAAACTAACCTCAAAATTTTCATAGCAAAGCCTGTACATTTGTCCTGCTATAACTTCAACATGAATGTTGACATCGTTCCACCACTTGAGAGAATTCTAGATACATGTTACAATATATAAACTCCTCACAGGACCCCACATCCATGAATGTATTTCGAATATCCAGATTCAACGAGGAAATTGTTCACATGTACGTCCTGCCTTTAGATTGCGAGCGACTACCACCCTTTTCCAATGAGCCACAACCAGTCGGAGACGACTCCAACAAAGAGGCCAATAACCAGAAACACAACAAGAATATTTCCCAGTGCATTTTGCTCCGGTCCCTGCATCAAACACCAGTTTCAGTCCCTGTGTAAATCATGGCTGCCATTGCCTAAACCTCCACCTAGAAAATGGGATCCTCAAAACGGTACAACTGATAAGAAGCATTTTGGTGCAGATACGAGTAGCCGTGATCATCTTTTGGGTGACATATATACAGTAGCGAGTAGTGAAGGTTTGAGTTGCGTACCAAATAACCTTTCGGTGCACCTATAAAAGCACACACAGTGACATAGCCATTCGAAATTCCCAACAAGATAGTCAAAATGATCATCCATCCTTGCGGTCCGTATTTAGCTGTGAAGTAAAAAGCGGGTATGAACGCAACTCGAGAGAGAACAGCAACTATCAGCATTCGCCGTGACTTTAGAAGAAGACCATCAATCAGTGGAATGTAGCGGCCTAGCAGATCGCCAACATTGTACATTGCTACCAGTGTAACAACATACCTACAAACAATCAAATCATTCCGCACAGACGTCAGTTTTCGTGATAGGCTCTGGAAATGATCTTGGGACCTAGATGCAGGCATGGATTTTGAAGTGAATTATAGATGTGACTAATTTCTACAGTAGGTTGTATATGAATCTCCTTTCTGAACTTGCATGAACCAAGTGTGGCCTACGAAGAGTAAGAGAATCATACCATGTGCCTAAGTGATGTGTTCCAGTATCCTCAGCGAGGAAGCCGGGGAAGATCGAAAGTGTCAAGGTGTAACAGAAAAATATCACAAAACAATAATCGGCGTTTCTTTTCAGCAATTGAGTGTTGGTGAGACGTCCCAGCGGTGCCAAGGCCTTGGTTCCGTTATGTTTGTTCTGCCATGCCCGGGCTTTGCAGTTAGACATAATTCCCTTTTCAAGGTAGGGGATAGATAAATTCAAAAGAAAATTATTGATCAAGGGCGCTAATTGAAAACCAGACCAGTTTTTCACTTGCATAAACTTCTGAGAAAGAAATCAGTTTACAATATGATTCACTCTTACATTTTCGAAAGCAGTGTTGCCGACCGCCACCAGGTCAGCAGTAACCGTGAGGGATCCCTCAGATGCAGCTTTGGCTCGGTAATACTGGACGCAAGTCAAACGCGGGAACACGTAGGCGTACAAAAAAATGCAGGTTAATTCAAAAAATGCCGAAATGAAGAAGAACACCACTGCACAAAGTCCCAGAATCTCCAGGTTAGGGGATTTTTTTGTAGAAACAATTCGAGAGTGCATATTCACTGTGATACCTCGGTGTGTTGCAGTGAGAAGTTCATATCCTACTCTTTTTTTTCCCCAAAGCAAAGGCCTTCGTTCCCCAGAAATTAGTAAAGATGAGAGACAAGGAATGCTTCATGTCGATCTTATTTCAGGAGGAAAATAGCGTCAATATAAACAGAACGTCAAAAAGACGGGAACACGCATATATACTTACAAGAACTTTTGCGGAGTCCGTCGGTGGTGTTCGGAAAGCTGGCCTTGCAGATCAATCGAAGACCTGAGGTTATTGCACCAGAGGCTGCTAAGCCTGCACTGAACGCCTACAGATTAAAAGACGTCAGTCAACCCTTTCAAACAAAATTCGTGAGGAGAAATCAAAAAACGTGCTCTAGCCACCCAAGTAGGTCTTCTCCATGATAACAAGATACATGTCGAAGTTCGAAAACTCAAGAGTTCAACTTGGCATTTTTCGCAATAGTTGGGGTGCGTGACAGAGGCTCATAAAACTCTCACTGTGTTTCTAAATCTAAAACCTCTGGTTTTGCTATTCACGCTCAAAGTCGCGTATCTTTTAATCAGATTATATCGTAAGCTTAAGAATTCCTTCAAGGAGTAAGTCAGCTGGGAATCATGGAAATAGAGGTCTCTGAGTCTCTAACACGTGCAGCACAGCAAGTAGATCCAAGTATGTGAACGAGAAAGGGAATTCGCAGAAGCTTAGATTGCTGAACACCATACCTGAACATAGCTTGGATCCATGAATGAAACCTCACCGAACATGCCACCTTGAACAAGAGCGTCAGCAAAACCAAAACCTGCAATGAAAATACAGGTGCCAATAAACGGTCCGATGCCTCCACGCCCATGGGTTGCTAAATCCAACTGCAATTATCCACATTCAACTCATGAGTAATCCCTACATGGAGTATAGAAAAGAGAATTCAATGTTGTCAAGCATGAAAGAAACCTGGAATCACGGAATTGACTAGGATTTGGTAGTTTAGATAAAATTATGCAGCTGCATGGACACTTACAATGGGGATGAGGAGTATAAACATGAAGAAGAGCGAGTAGCCAGACATAATGCGCAAGCGTGTGTTCATGCGGGCCTCGTAGAAGGTGAGAAAGAGAATGGTAACCAGTGCAAATGGTTGGTACACCAGAGTAAAAACACGTGCCGGATGGTAATCCTGCACCCATCCAGTTTCATTAGTGAGAGGAAAAGTCTAACAATGCTCCAGTAAAAACGTTAAAACATTCTTCCCCTCTATTCTGCTGTGGTCACGAAACAAAAGCTTGATTCTAAAAGGAAGAAGTCAGCCACAGTACTGATCTAATCCTACAACTTCAAATTAACATGAAATCGCCGAATTAGGTGGTTCAGATATGTTACGCTCTACCTAACGCGCAACATGGTACAGGTCAATAGTACGCCTATTATTTTACATGCCATGATCTAGAATCCAACCGCAGAAGAAAGAAATCACATAATTCACATTCCAAAGTATGTACAGTGTGAGGAAGATAGGAATGATGAGCCACTTACGTCAAACACGATCACAAAATAGTCTTCGATGGTAATCAGACTATTCCAGCTGAACAGGCATCCATTTCCCAGTAGCCAACATACCAGGTACCCCATAGTCCTACCCTGCAGTCAATATCCACTTCAATTAAGACCTTCGAACGAGACTTGCGATACTAATGATCATTTTAAAAAGAGAAAAGCCATCTAATTCCCTTCAAAACAGACAACTCAAGTAAGCCCAGAAATCACAATACAATGCAAGCAACGTGAGTCGCAGCTGAAATCTCTATGAAAACTATATAGCTATAAATTTCAAATGAAGTGCCAAGCAAGCCCTGAAGTCGATGTATGTGTCAGCATTTTCTGTAATAGGGTGACAGTATCCGTGTAATTGGTTTTAGGGCTAATAATTGCGAACACCCCACCGTAACCTTGCAGGATGGTTTGGTGATTGCGGGATACACTAATCGAGTTAGCCGGGGATAACAAAACCCAAGCCCTGAGGACAAACCAACCAAAGACACTATGTCCATGAATGCGCTCAAATAGCTTGACGAAGAGAGTAATGATTCGGGGAGCTTTAATTGGTCACAAAGGTTTTTAGCTGTTTGCATGCAGCTTTTATCAAACCCTTCCATCGCTTCCTCCACAGGAAATGATCGGAAAGCTCGAAACAAATCATGAGCATTGAGTGAAAAATCTTGCCCACAATTTCCACCCTGTGAGTACGAATCACCGGGCGAATTCAATTCCTAAACACGCTACTAAAAGGCGTTGATAACAAGGTACAACCTGGAGTGCTCTCTCACAACATCTCCGTTCGTAAACGAAGTATAGGAAATTTCGAAGACCAATATGTACGCGGCATTTTTCTTTCCGATACTTTCCTCCAACCATAAACCTCAAAGGACCGAGCTCCAACAAAGACAAAAAGCAGAACCTCAATCTATCCACCACAATGCAAACCCACCCCACGTACACACATCAAATCCAACAATGAAAACACCGCCTCGCGGCCAGTGACGGCTAAGAATCCCATCCGCAATCGACCAAAAACACGAGCTAAACGCACCTTCTGTGACAGATCCTCTTCGGCTTCAATCTCACCCATCGCGACCGCACAATTACCTTCCACCATAGCTCCGTGAGATCAACAATCCACCATGCGCAGAAAACCCCAACCCCTGGCTCTCCCAACTAGAATCCCATCACCAAGACTCCTGTTCCTGGCTCTCACATATACCCAGCTCCCCACCTCCCTCTAGACTAAAGTCTCCACAACCCAAACAATCCCCCAAAATCTGAGTTCCGTCGAGCACGCTCAAGGAATCATCCCTGGGACATGCCAAGCAGCCATCTTCCCCCACGTACACACCTTTCCAAGCTTTCCTCGTCGAAGACGATCACCTTTCGGAGGTCAATCTCTGACTTTGCCATGCCAGACGTACAGCCCCGGGGCTTTTGCTAAATTCATGATCGAAGCGAGTTGAAAAATCAGAAACATATAGGCTATGTGTACGGGTCCGAAAGATGTTAGATGTTGTGCAGATAGATGCGGTGGTCGTGTGCAGCAGGTCTCTGTCGGAGGGAGATGGAGATTTGGAGTGTGCACTGCAGGGCAGGCTCATGATTGTGATGATGGAATCGAAGCAAGCAGAGCAGTACTGGAGTAAGACATGCCTTAACTGCAGCTAGCACAACATGACCAGTACTGCAGATGTGTACAGTACTTGTCTGGAGTGTCTGGACTGTGCATCATTTCTCCGGCTAACGTGCAGCACCAGCATGACCTGTTGTTCACCGCATGACCTGTTGTTCAGTGTTCACACCAACTTGTGAGTCTGGGTACTTTTTTTTTTTTTCTTTTTAAAAAAAAAAAACTTAATTTAAAACAAATGGGTACTTTTTATTGAAGGTAGGTACTAGGCACTGGGCACTGGGCAGGCAGCAGAGAATGTTTCCCTTTCAGATTTATTTTTATTTTTTTACTGAATCGAATGAAACAGAGTTCCATTGCAAGGGGTCAGAAATTACAACCACACAAGTGGCCTGGGCGGTTTCCCTTTCAGATTGGATGCCCAAGGGGAAATTATGGGTTTTACTTCAACTTTTACACTAGAGGTAATACCATTGAATCATCAGTTCATGGGGCAAAATCTGATGGAAAGAATGACTTTGCCAGAGGTTTTTGGGCGGAATTAGCTTGCAGTTTGGTACAAGTGTGGAGTAATTTTTGTCATTATTTAGTGGATAAAAAATTGGTCTCACCATTTTCTTGATTGAACATGATGGATGGGAGTTGTAACAGTTGTTTATACAACCACTACTTAGTATCATAGTGTCTTACATTTGTCTTATAATATGGCATACCTTTCTCTTGAAAAAGAATAAGAAAGACCATGTGTGAAGCCTAATTGAGAGTGATTGCAAAGAACATAAAAATGACTTAGGTTCTTTACATTGACAAAGTAAAATAGAATTTTTAGAATATTTATTTAAACTTTTACCATCAATTTAAGATAGGATTAACATATAAGAATATTAGATAAAGTTAAAAATAGTGTAATCTTTTTTTATCAAGTTCTTGAAATAAAGGCTTTGTTTGCCAACCATTTGGCATTAGATGATGTTAGTATTATGTAGGTTATTTTCTTGGTTGGCAAGGTAATATATTGCAACAGGGTTGGTAGGTAGTAAGGTACATGTATTCAAGATATAGAATTCATGTCTTTTGACATATTTCATGTCATATACTGATACAAATTTAATATACAAGCCAAGATTTGTAATACATCAATCATTTTAGGTCTATACAATCCAAAATAGTATAATTTTTAAACTATATAACATCAAGTGAAAATTAATCAAAACAACATGATTTTGTCTTTTAAAATCTTGTACAGTAAATAATAATGAATCTTCCTATAAAGTTCTCCAAAATCACAACCAATGCTGACAATGTAGAAACATTTTAAAATTTCAAAAAGAAAATTTATAAACAATGGTTCTTTACATGTTACCAATGATTTATATAGTGTAAATAATCTATAAATATATGTACAAAAGAAGTTGTGCTAGTAAATTGGAGTATTTATTGTTAAATATAATTGATTTTTGAAATTGTACAATGTTTATAAAATTATAAATACCCCTGTAGTATTTTGAAGTTGAAATAATAACGTAGCCAACGACTAACAATAATCATTTAGAGAGTCCAACAAACTTATAATTTGTATGGCAAGTTGCAACAGTAAGAAATGTAACAATTGCAATCTTAGCATTAAGTTCTCAAGTGACCAATTTATTTGTATTGTTCTTTTTTCACTAGCTACTTGGATTTTAAGTTTCAATTTTCTCAAAAAAAAATGTTTTAAATAAATTGGTGGGGAGTCTAGTCCACTTCTTGTCCATAATTAAATTTGCCACTCTAAGTAAAACTTCATCCTTGAATATATATATATATATATATATATATATATATATATATATATATATATATATATATATATATATATATATATATATATATATATATATATATATATATATAATAATTTTTTATTTTTAATTTTTTTTTGAGTCAGATGGTGAAATTCCATTGCAAAAAGAGAACATCCTTGAAAATATTCAAAGTAGAACATCTCAACATTGTTTTGGTGTTTAAAACTTCACTAATCACAGAAAGTAATGGTGCTCAAACTACCCATTGAAATTTTCTATACTTTAATATATTGACTATTTTTATTAAATTGAATCACATTTTTAAACGCTACAATAAAAATTACAAATCTGGTAAAGTTTTAGCATTAAATGCTTCTAAATTCATTCAATAAAAGTGTAAATCTATATTTGAAAATTGAATTGAATGGATAAGGTCTGAACATCATGATTCTAATTTTGTTCTTCAAATAAATCCTCCTTGCAAAACCCTGCATACTGTAACATTTTTGATTTTGGTCCATATCCTTTGGACTTTAAAAGATAACAATGAAGAACATCAAGAGCCCTTGAGTACAATTGCAATTTTACCCGCAAATAAATTTAAAAACAATCTTCTCACTTATAGAAAAATTCCACTCCATTCTTAGGCTTCTTTACACTGAATGCAAGAAGGTAAGAAGAGAGAAACCAAGAAGATCAAAGAATGTCACTGCTTGGTACTTGAATTTTTCAATCTAAGGAAAAAAAAGTCTTGGAAGGAGAAAATGACATGGACAACACATTTTTCCTTTGTAAGCAAAAGTGCTAATTTTTTAAGGCTTTTAGATTCTTCCTTAGATTCACCTCTGAAGATAAGCTTAACCCTTAAAGTTCTAAGAGGCCCAAAACGGCCATTTGCGATTCTGGTCAGGCCATTGTGGGTTCTTTCTATTTTTAGATTTTTTGAGAATTTTTTGGGTGGTAGATGTGGACGGTAGCTTTCCATAGAGCCAAAAAAATCAACATTTGGACTCACAGTTCATGAGTTAGAGCGTTTTAAAGATTTCAGCCAAACTTCAGGCAAGCTCTCGGCCACTGTGAATGCAGCAAATTCTGCCCAAAACTGGCCATAACTGCCCAAAATTACCAAAATCTGTCGAAATCTACCCAAAGACAAAACTTTGAAATTCCACTAAAAATTGAGATTTTGATAATTTTCAAAAAATTATGGAATTCAAAAATTGAGATTTTGATAATTTTCAACAAACGGCAAGAACATGTTCTACTGCCTTCTCTACTGCCTTTTTGCGCAGGGAAAAAAAACTTATTTTTCAACTTTGAACATTATGATCTTGCAATTGGTGAGGAATAAGTGTGTGAGATTTGGTGGACATGTAGACATAGAAGTTAGCTACAAGATCTTACCGTTAGATGTACCAAAAAAGAACCCAAGTTTGCAAACTCCACCTTGCTTTGAAGAGGGGCTGTTTTGAGGCAGTTTTGATGAAAAATACCCTCAGAACTTTAGGTGTTAACGCAAAATGTAAAAGGCCATTTGACTAAATTCTAACGACCAATTCTTTTTTATTTTTAAGAATATCTCCAAACGATTATTTTCAGTAATAGTCAGATTTTAGATTCATTCTTTATCCAACAACTATTACTATCCATTCACATTTCCATCCTTAAAAACAATATGTTAACCCCTAAAGGATGGAGGGGTATTTCCACAATTTTGGAGTCAATACAATGCCATACCTGCATCTTCCAATGTGAGACAAATTTGAAAATCACCATAAGCAATTTAATTCTTGAAGGTCAAACCCAGTCCGAGGGGCTGGGTTTTTTTTAGAGAATCTTGCTCATAACTTACACTCCATTATATCAAATAGAATTTTTAGAATGCCAAACCAAGCGCCTTAAGAGATCTATACTTTTTTAAAATAGAGTAAAAGCAAATTGAAAATAGAATTGTGCTTGAAATGGAGTTTAAAAGAGATTTTGGGTGTGGTATCAGAAAAGCATATGTCTTTTAAGGATTAACTGTAAGATCTTTGAAAGTAGTGAACTAACAAAATTTGTACGAAATTTTGAATTTGTAGAAGCAACGGATTGAAAGATAATAACATGTGAAGTTTGGAAGATTAATGAATTTCTGAAATACTAACAGTGAGTTTCCGCGTTTGACTAAAAATTTCTACTTCAGAATTTTATAAAAAGTTGGCAACTAAAGCTGATACTCTTCCATGCTCATTTTTTTTAAGATTTTTTCCGGGTTACCAATTTGGAGAAAATGGGTTTGACATAAGTGTGACTCTTAATTTTATTTTTTTCAACATGGAGTTGTTCTTGCACTTTTGGCAAATTGAAAAGGGTTTTTGATAAATCCAAAACGGTGAAGCCATAAAGCATTCCAAAAAAATTAAAAAAATTAAAAAATTAAAAAATTAAAAAAAACCCAAAAATAAAAATCCTGAAGCAGAGATACTCATTTTAGTGCACAATGTGCTCAAAGTACAAGGAGATGCAGTGTTTCTATGGTGTATTTGGTATATTTGATTCTAAAGAGGTTAGGAACTGAAAACACTCAATTTATGCTTCGTCCTATAGGGGTTAATCATTTGAATTTGTCTTTTTCTTCTTCTTCATGTGTGATTAAAAAGTGATACAATTTTGCTTGCTTTTCAAAGATTTTTTTCCAATTTCTTTTGCCTAATGTTCATGGCAATGGAAGACTATTCTCAAAATGGAGGGTTTTCTAAATTTTAAAGACAAGATTGGAATGAAAATTTGCCTCAAATGATCTATTCTCAATCCCAATTTTAGCCCATTTTCCTTCAAATGTATGTTTTGGTTCTTGATAGTTTTGGTCCTCAGTAGTGCTAGAATTGTTTTGCTACTTGGATTGCCTAATTTGAATGGCTCCTCTTAAAACTCCAGATGGTTTTGATTTCTAAATCCTAAACTTTAAAGGAAACTAGAGAAAATAGCAATATTTTATTAACACCATGTGTAATCATGTAGATGTACAAATACAGGACCATTGTTACCGCAAGCTTTCTCTTCCTCTCTTTAATAGTGCTAAAATCACTGGAAAAATAATCAAGACCATTAGAAAAGCAAGACCATTCTTAAGGTGAAAATGATAGTTAGTGTAGTAGAAGAGAACTCAAGCTCTATCTTAGAAAATACATTAAATGAATCAACACTTTATTTTGTAGCCTCTTCTTACTTAACGCTATATCAAGCTTTAAGGAGTTTCTTAAGGACACCAATAATAAGCTTATTTTTATGCAAGCAATCAATCTCAGTTATCAATCTTTCCAAGTATTGTCGGAGTATTATGTGAGTATCAATGCCCAAATCATTACATATTTTATTTTAATTTTTAGCGAAAAGCTTTGAATATCAACCATATTTTTGTAAAATCAATCAGCCAATCTGTAACTAGTTGCCAGTTCTACCCAACCATTGCACTACATTCAAAGGCCATCAAGTTCAAAGGTTGGCTCCTCAAGGATGAGCTAATAATGGCCTTTGTCTGAGGTTATTTCCATGGCCTCTCCCTTTGAGTGTATAAAGACCTTGATAATATTGTGATGAGGAATTTGGCTAATGGAGTGCTTCTTAACTTCACACTAGAGGTGACCAATGGAATATCAAAGTTTTTGTAATAGCAGAACTTACATATTTTGTAATCCAATTGATTCCAAAGTTATATTTCATGTAGTGTTGAAAGAATAACAAAGTTTGTAGGGTCACATACGCCATTCGAGACCCCCACCCCTTCGAACGCTAATTACCATCACATTCAAGGTGACTCATGATATGGGCATATGAGTAACATGCATTGGGGTGGGGTCCCAAATGGTGTATTCTAGTCGTTGTACTAAGGGAGAGCACAATAAAGTGGACCACAAAGTACAACATGCGATCACTAGGAAGTGAATATGAAGTGTGCTTGTTTTTAAAAGCTCAAAGTTGATTTTGAGCATTCTGGTGTAGTTTTTGAGCATTTTAGTCACTTTCTAGGGTGTCATAAGGTATCTTATACGCATCTTCATAAAAAAAACATATTCAATTGAAACTTAATTTGACCACTACTTCTAAATCATGAAAATGAACTTTTTCAAAGTCTTAATTACTTTGTTTGGTGTCCTTTATTGTCTTTAGAGGATGTTTTTTTCAATTTAAAAAACAATGTTTTGTGAAAAAAAACGCACAAAAAGTACCGCGGAAGTGACTTTCTTAAAAGTTAAAAAGCATCCTTGCGATACTTTTGGAACCCTAAACCAATTAATGAGCATATGAATTGACTATTTTAGAATACCTCTTAAACATGTAGAAGGCATCACTTCATCAAAAGTGATTTTTAGATAGTTTTTGATTCTTTTATAGTCACTTTTTCAAATGACTGCATTCACTTTGCTTGGATTTAAAGTCTTCATACAATAACTTTAAAGTGTTTACTTTGCACGAAACTTTTCCAAGTTGTAGAAGATTCAACAAATTCAGAATCCATATTAGCAAAAATATTTGACGTCAATTACATCTTTCCATCACTTTTGTGCAATTTTTGCAAAAGGGCTGAAACACGCAAATAGATAAGCACTTTTTTGGTCCACTTTATTGTACTTCTCCCTTATTGTTGTTTAAGGGTATGAAGACTTTCTCTAAGTGGGTGTCCACAAACATGTAAACAAAACAAATTGGATTGACATCAAACCCACCGGTCTTCAGTTTTAAACTCCGGCATAACCCCCAATCACTACAGTAGCCTTCCCAAGGAAAGACCTGGCCCTCCATCGACTACTAGCCTACTAGGAAAGCCGTCGTTTTTCATATGGAAAGAGTTGCTTCTCATTCACGAGAATGTGGAAACGAGCTCTTTTTCTTGTTTTGTGTGACCAACTCCACTCAACTTCACTCATAATCCTCAAAATAGTAAACAAAAACGACAGTAGTTCCACTAGTGATCCAACTTGAAACGGAACCAATTAGTCATCCTGATTCCTGGAGTGATTCCGGGAGTGACGCAATGTGACGCTGCATCTTCAGGAGGGACACTTCTCACTCAGGTACCACATACTGTAGTCATGAAGCAGCCACGGAACTCCCTCACGCACTTTCCTAAGTCCAAATCCCAGTTTTCAACGCTCATCACTCGCATAAAACCTCTTCATCCCAAGCACCAAAGCTCATCTTCCAGAGATAATTCTACATTAGCTGCATGCACAGGCGTGCTGACAGTCCTTGCATTCAAGCGCCAAGTTCAGTCATCTCTTCAATGGTGGTCGTGACCATCTTCCAGGCAGATCTGCTAGAAGTTGCTCTTGCATAATATTAGTCCACCAATATAGTTTTGCTTTCCAGATCAACTTGGATCACATTTTTGGAGCTAATTTATCATTAGTGTTGAGTACTACTGTTAAGCGTCTTATAATTAGTACCTGTTATCGTCTTGCACCTCTTAGATTTTTCTGTCTGAATAAGGAGTTACAGGGATTTATAGATTTGTACGTTGCTTGTTCTAGAACTCACAATTGGGAGTATAGCTCGTATTTTGAGAAGTAGTTTTATTAGTCTGAGATAGTTGGATTGGGTTTGAGGATGACGTCGCAATATCACTTTGTGCTGCTTCACGGCGGGTGTTTTGGAGCATGGACGTGGTTTTCCATTGAAGCCCGTCTTCAGAAGGCGGGTCACAAGGTGACGGCCTTGGACTTTGCTGGAGCTGGCATCCACCCTGCTGAGCCTAACGACATCGCTACGTTTGACGAGTATCACAAACCTGCGCTGGATTTCTTTGAGTCGCTTCCTGAGAATCCTGAAGAGAAGGTTAGCTCTCCATCGCCAGCTTCATCATGTTGTATTTTAATACTAAATCGAGGAGAGCTTGTTGATTGTTCAGTTCTAATTGATGTATTGATGTCCAGGTACCTTTTCAAATCCAGACCATAATTTGAGGAATTTTTGCTCTAGATTTATGGCCTAGTTGAAATGTCGGATCTGAGCTGAATATGGAGTGGGGGATGGTGATGATACATGCAGGTGGTGTTGGTGGGGCACAGTATGGCCGGATTCGCCCTTGCGCAGCTTATGGAGAGGTTTTCGCACAAGATTAGTTTCGCTGTTTTCATCGCAGCGGTGTTGTCCGGGAGTGGAGTTTCGCTAAATGATGACACACCTCTCTATGCAATTGTAAGACTCACTCTCTCAAATTCACTTAAATTTTTGAAGTAAATCACCTGTCAATGACAACCACTGACGTTTACACAATTTTCTTTCTGTTGCAACCTTCAGATGACTAGTCAAGAGTCACCCAGCACTCATGCAATCCAGTTTCAGTTCAGAAACGGAGTAGAGAAACCTCCGACGTCTTTCTACTATCCAACATCCACACTAAAACATATCTTTTTCAGTGAATTCGATTCAGAGGTACAGTTGTTCACACCGTCCGCCTCCATTCATCTGTATATTGAATGATTCAATAACCTCAATGTTCACCATCATTTCAATGTCTTCGACTAAAGTGGCTCATGTACTGACAAATATTCTGTTGAATGTATGCAGGACATGGTTGTGCTCGCTTCGAAGCTGTGCAGGCCTTACCCAATGGAAATGCTTTCGACCGCATTTACATACACAAAGGAAAAGTATGGCCAAGTACCGTCTGTGTACATCAAATACTCGAACGACAACACATTCACTCCTCCAGCACAAGAGTATGTCTCGAGTAAGTATGGACCCTTTAAAGAGATCATCGAAATTGAGGGTGGTCACTTCAACTATCTAAAACGACCTGATGAGTTTATCCAGCTGCTAGAGAGTCTTGCCAAGAAGTACATCGGAGAAGAGAAATCTGCTTGAGTAGCTAGAGAATATCCACGGAGGAACTAAGTTCTTTGTACTCTGCCTACTCTCTTATACTTAAGATTTTTTTAAATGATTCAATCTGAATATAATAAAGCAGATCTTGCATCATGGCGTTCCAATTCGTCCAGATTCCCAATGCTCGGCATCTACAATCTTTTTCCATTCCATATGCTCAAGATCACGTCCAGCAGTGTTTACCTCAATAATTATTTCTTAAGTAGGCTGTCCTTGATGTCGTCATTAGCAATGGATTTCCCCACCAAGCTCTTTACGAAGGCCTAGGCCATGGATGCTTGATCACGTGCACTCCCGCCGCCACCACGCAGACGCAGCACCAAGTGCAGGGTAGACTCGTAGACTCCTGAATGTTGTAGTCGGCAAGGGTTTGGCCATCGTCTAGCTGCTTTCCCAGGCAATGCATACGGTACAACTTAGTCGGTACGCACTCAGCGCGCAATGGAATTCCCCGAGATGAAAGGGTACAGTGTTGTTGTTAGCTGGAGGATCGGTAGCAGAGCCACATTGGACCACGCCCATAGCGGATGGTAGGGTAGGGAATTGATTAAAACGTAGTGAACTTTTGACCCACGGAGGCTTTCCATCATTTCTAAACAGTCACACAGCAGATCGTGGCCCTTTGCCTAATTGGCAACACAAAACTAACTCAGCTGGCACAACTCTCCCTTGAGTAGAGGGCTAAACTTATGTACGTCAGGACTCAGGAAACTAAAGTGTGACCAGTAAACTCCCCAAGGACTGAGACCGACTTTTCTCGGAGAATGTACATTCCGTAACTCCGTTAAAAAGATTTATAACAAGTCTGGTTGAGGTCCCAGTCCGTTTATGGGTCCCCACCTTAAAATGCATCGAATGGTTACATGAACTTCTACCATTGAATGGCGCATGCTAAAAAAAATATAAAATCCCTATGTAGGCACCTAAATCAAAAAAATAACAGGAACTATGCGTTCAGTACATCCACGTCTTTCTATGGATGCAAGGTGCGTGCCCTCAGAAATATCCTAATCCTTTTACAGTGTATACAATTATGAATAAATAAATAATTCTCATACCCCCACATGATCCTCAGAGGCTGGCTTTTCAGATCGTATGTCATCAGCGAGCCGTAGTCCCTGCAATGACAACCATGGCAAAGGAATCCTATACATGAGCTCCCCGTTTAACTATGAACATAAAAATTAAAACTATCTAGCTCGTACAAAAAGTAAACATAAGAAATGCAGCAGAACCAAAGAACTAAGTACCTTGGTTTCGACAGGAAAGAGCAAAGTGGCAATGCTTGTGATCAGAGGAACCGCAGAAAAGAGCGTCACCGAAAGTATCTGCCATCAAACCAAACCAGCACACCATGTCACAAGAGGCATAGGAAAAAAAACACCATCTGACATGCTAAGAATCCTCTAAAGAAGCTCCAGAGGAAAGATCAACCTGTAAATTTTACCACCTTCCCAAAGTCCTCAAAAGGAAGAAAAAAAAAAAAAAAAAAAAAAAAAAAACACTCTAGCGTCGTTTGTGAGGCCATCATGAATATGTCCATTCTACACCCATAACCTATGCCCAGTGGCCAAAATTGTCATATTTAATAATATGATGAATGACCCCTAATCACGTCAAAAGCAACTCGCTGTAATGGACCTATTATCAACTTACCCTGTGACCATTATTCATCATCTGTATAGCCACGAAGGGACACAAAAACCCGCCGACGCGACCAGCCGAGTTGCTGGTACCCAATCCAGTGGACCTGAGCTTGGTGGGGTATAACTCAGGAGCAAAAGCCCACAAGATGGAAAATGCACCCATGATACAGCTCCGAGCTCCAAACATGAGCGTCGTGGTGAGTCCCTCGGAGAGGGGTTTCCAAAGAGGGGCCACAAAGAGACCTGTCCCCAGAAGAAGAGAGCCCAGACTAGCCTTTCTACCAAAGCGTTCCACTGTCAAGCAAGCCACCACCAATCCTGGAAGCTCAGCTAAGGAAGTGATCAATACTGCTTTGTAGCTGGAGACGTCGGTCCCTGGCCTGCCGTCCGGCATACACTCAGCTTCAGCAGATATGAGCTTATCGTGAGACTTCACGGGTAACTGGGTGGTGAGTAATACTAGGCCATAGTAAGTGAAAGCATTGGCGAAGAAGAATGTCCATAGGAGAATAGTGGTTAGTTTTAGCTCAGGGGAGAATAACTGTAAGAAGATTTCCCACGCTCCTTTGATTCCCTTACTTCCTTTTGTCTTGTCGTCAAGTCCATCAGCGACCGTAGAACGATCTATGTTGCATCAGGAAGCAAATAAGAAATAAGGCTATCAGTTAGCTGTTGCTGATTAATTGGGTAATTTACTGGTTGATATATATTCTAGGAAAGGAATTTATAAGTGTGAAGCTTACCTTGCTTACCAACAGTTTGATGAGAGGACTTAGCAAGTGAGAGAGAGCCTGTGGGTACAGGCGCTCCATTAATATATGCAACTTGACTGATCACCTTCCGTGCTCCTTCAACATCCCCTTTCACCTGATTCCAGAAATACAGAACAATTTCATTTTAGAACATTTGCTTGAAATGTTATCATCATGAGCTCTACCGTAGTACCACATTAAGCTTCAAAACGTGTTTTACAAAAATAATTAATAAGGTACAAAGAAAGATTACAGAGGCTTGTGATAGGCGTACCATTAGGTATCGGGGAGACTCGGGAACCCATGAGTAGAAAACAAGCAACAGCAAGAATGGCAAGGCAGAAACTGCCACCAATATCCTGCATACATTTCACAGCACAAATTCACGTTAAGCCGCACCTGAACTGGGTTAATTAGGTTGTTGTGCAGAAAACATAAACTACCAGTTTCTATGTCAAAAGTAACATTGGAGGTGCTGTTCAGCCAAGATTCCATCTTAGACGACTGTTCCTCACTGTATCTAACTGAACCAATATGTTTTAAAGCTTCTGAGATTGGGAGAACAAGTAAACTGTACAGTCCCAGGGAATGACACAGAAAATCAATAAACTTGTAAGAGATTGCCTTCGCCTGATGAAGCTCGCGATGTACGGAAGAAGAGAATTTTCATACCTCCAACTGTGATTCGGTAATATGAGCCAAGCCAAGAGAGCTGATAATACTGATCCCACCTGGTTCACACCGATAAGATATTGACGATTTCAGTCACTTTGTTTAAAATTGTAAACAGCTGCAAGAAGACCTAGAAATACAATAAACCTACGCTTCAGGTGAAAGAAATTTCAGGACAACTGTTCTTGGAATACTGGATGACGAGCCTTGCATGTAATAGGCATGAATAAGTTGTACGAAAATCAACGACCAAGTAGATAATCTAGTCACCTACCGTCCACAAGACCTCCATGAAAACAAGCCAGAAACCTCTTGAGGATGCTGGCAAGAACTCCATGCACAAGGAGAACACTACCTGCATTACCAATTGTAACACGGATGAACTCGATAAAAGTTCCCTCCTTACTACGACAAATTTAGTTCCAAAAACAAGTAAGAGCTTGAAGCACGATTTCGAAATAAGAGCCACACAAATTCTTGAACTGCTTACACAGGTTTGGGAAATTTATTAAATGCCACACAAAATACTTTAATCGAAGTCCTACCGATGAACCGCCAAGTCCAAAACCAACGAACGTCCGGGCCAGGAGAAGAAACAAATAAGTTGGAGACCAAGCACTGCAAGTTAAAAACCACGAACCCAACATTAGCGTTAGAATATCACAATTGCCGGCATTTCAAGGAGCGAGAATCTAGCATTTAGAGGGGGGGGGGGGGGGGGGGGGGGGGGGAGGGCGGGCCACTTACAACAGCACAAATTTGTCTAGAGAAATTTCAAGTGAAGGGCATGCAAACCACCAATTCAAACTGTTGCATTTTCAACACGTACATTACAGGAGATTTTGACATGTTTGTGGGATTAACTTGCCTTAGCAAACCGAAGAAAAACGTGAAAAGAGCTGTTGCTAGAAAACCGAGTCTACGTCCTTTCATGTCAGACACAAATCCCCATACGTAAGCACCCCTACATCGCACCAATTTCCAAGCATCAGTAACTATATTCTTGAATGCAACTGATAAACAAGGCCTGAAGTTCATTGATCTGATGGAAATCGGAATGTCCAGCAGACTTAAAGCCGAATATAGAAACAGTACCGTACTTGAAACCACCTCACTGTTCTAAGGATATATGATGGTATTAAAATTTTAACCAAGACAACATCACGAATCGGTGAAGCATATGAAAAGGTAGTGGCATTTACACAAAAACGCCAGCAAAAACTGCACTCGAAATGGCCCCTTCCTCGAATGATGACAATCCCCATTCGCACCGTGCCTGCCATTCACAATTCGCATCCAGCATAAGGCCACCACTTCAATGCTACTGAGCAAAAGAATAATGCGTGCTGCTTAGGGTATCCTTTAATCACTGTCGTATGGATTAGCATAACCTCTGTTTGACTCCCGATGTCTAGAAACTTCGAATGATCCAAAACCCCAACTCTACAAGCCTAGCACGGAGAGATGAGTTACCGCAGGTCCAATGAAAGACAAAAGGATCATCTCCGCAGCGTCTGCAAGCCATGCAAGGCCGGTGTATGCCAAAATCCCCAACTGAAACTTGCCGAATCCTGCACAGTTCCCACAAAGCCGACATTACAGAGAGAAACTCACCGCCTTCAAAAACCCTCCCGATCACGAAGGAAATCGAGACTAAAAACGAAAGAAGCCATGAAGCTTACCAATAGTCTCGATAGCCTCTTCAACTGTAATATGACCATCATGACTGTCAACTCCATCACGAACAGCATTTGATCCGCCATCCTGTCCGGCACAACACACTTCTGTTACCATACTTTCAGAACGAATTCAAAGCACATAACCCTAACTTAACCAAAGAATCCACAACTCCATGTCTGAAGCACCACGAGCATGGTGTTCCGGATTAGTCGAGCATAGTACTAGTCAATTAAAACCCCGGTAGAAAATAATCAAGACAGGAGCACACCGTTCCAAATTGTAAGCCTCGTCAAAAAAATTGTAAGTCCTCGTAGGAGATGTACCAGGAGATGCGAACTCTCGGAAGCATGGTGTTCCGGATCACTCGGCCTGGCGACGCCTCCGAGCTCCATCACAGACCCAACCACCCTTCAAGATCACCAATCTTGTGCTTGCTAAAACTGATCCAAGCATTACCCAAGCCGAAAATGCTGTAAAAAATTCTCGTGAACAATGAATGAGCAGCGCCTTCATTTAAAAACTGAAGATTCAAGTTCTAAATCCTCAAACAAACCGCCAACAGCAAAGCCTCACCATCACGCTTCAACAGTGATGGCGTACACGTTTCAATCCTCCAGCTAGATTCTCTCCTGTTGTACCGACACAACACTGTCGACCGAAGCCAAACCCAGCAAAGAAAGTACCTGAGTTGTGCGGATTTACCCACAAGTCACCGCAGTCTAGATCCAGCAAGCTCCCACGCTCAGCTCCCGGCCATGGAAAACAAAACCCTACTCAGCTGCGCAGATTGACCTTCACAAACTGTTCCTCGAGGAAAGAATTGCACGTTACCCACGTTGCTGACATGTGAAGAATTTTGTTGAAGTCAAGGGTGGTGCAGAATCCAGATCTAGGCTGCACTGACGCTTTGCTGCTTCGGTTCGCACATGATCTAGTAACTCACCACGAGCTCCATCAAGCTGCGTCATACTGCCACTTTTTCTATTAGTTTAGTCTTCCTCAATCCTGTACCTTTTCTGCTCCGTTTCTCCACACTTTCTGGGCCGCTAGGATTATTTTTTGTTTTTTATTAGCAAAAATTAGCGTTCAACTCATGTTAACTTAGTCTTCGTGATCATGTGAATGATGACATCTTGTTGCTTCACTCTGCTGAGGACCATTTTCAGATTTAAGGACAATTTTTTTACGGAGAGAAATTTACCCAAGTTGTGCGACATCAAGTCGTGATGAGCAGTGCCAGTCGCGGGCAGAGGCTTTATTTGTTGGTTGGTGTTTGGCATGTCGGGGAGTCGTTGCTGGATGTGGAGTGAGAGAATTCCACGTTTCACTCACCTGGGAACTGCTGACTAGGCGAATGGGAGGGATTTCCAACTGGCGCATGCATGATGCAGATGATTCGATGAGTGATTGATGAGGTTGGGTTGAGTGAAGGTGTGTAGGAATTCAGTTTTGGTGGAGTGTGGAGATGGGGCAAGCTCTGCAGAAACTGCGAGGAGGAGGAGCAGGAGGAGGAGGTGCGGCGTTGCGAGCAGCGGCTCCGCCTCGGCAGCATGCCAGCCATAACATCGAGTCTGCTCGACCATCGCCATCGCCATCGCCATCGTCATCGCCATCGTCATCGCCATTGTCAGCACCATCACCGCAGACTGTGCGCCAGTCTGTGGAAGTGAAGCCACAAGCTCCAGAGCCTCGTAAGTGCGAGTTTTTTCCCCTCGTCTCTGATGTCGAATTGGAATTGATGGAATTTGAAGTGGGTTCAGGGTTTTAGGGTTTGGAACAAAACCTTCTCTACAGGGCTATGGTTTTGTATCGCGTTTGCAGTCGATTTTCCGTGGTTTGATTGTGGTCGTGCTTGCAATGTGGCAATCAGAGCGCATAATTGAACCTGAGCTGATTAAGGGAGAATGGGACCGCGGCGACCCCAAGTACTCCATGATGGTGCAACAAGTGGTGGGAAAGATTAGCACACGGCCTGGTGGAAATCAAGAGATGGGAAACGTAACTGATTGCATTCCACTTGTTTCTCTTCGTGTAATTGTTTTACAATTGTTGTGTCGATGTTCAGAAAAGAATGAATGGCAAACCGTTGCAAGCAGTATTGTTCACTCTTGGTTTGGAAACTCAAGCACTCGCTTCTCATCACTTCAGTCAATAGAATTTCAATAACAGACCCTACTTCCGGGCAAGCTCCGTATGGTGTCAATTTAGGGTTGAAGATTTTGCGAAAGAAAAACTAGTTGATTACGTCTACCCAGTTGTTAGTTCCTTTCTTTTAATTTAGGGTTAAGCTAGAATGTCGTGTCATCTCTGCTCCACCAAGAACCTTGCAATGAGATATTTTATACAGCTCTTATGAAGTTGGCAGGTCGTAGATTGGCAGTTTGGAAGTCAGTACAGAACAATGGCAAGCTCAATTGGCAATTATCAGATTCCAAGAGCAAACATGAAGCCTTAGCTTAAAAAAAATCCCTGTCTTTGAAGTTGAATTCAACGAAGTTTCTGGAAATTGCACTTACACCTTATTTGTTTTCCAATTGCAGGCTCATGTAACAGCAGAGTTCCGTCGACCGAAGCCAGCCAACCGGCACACATCAGCTGCAACTGGTCCAGACGAGGAGCACGTAGTGGCTACTGGAACTCTAAACCTTGCAGGAATCCAAGAGGCTCTGCGTTTGTACCAAGGTCTCGGTGAAGGCCAGGAGAAGCCTCTGGACGTAAAAACACTCGCAGCCAAGTTCAACGTGGATGCGGTGTTACTAGAGAAGGTGTTGCTCTACACATCTTTGCCTATCCCGTCTCAGGAATCTCAAAATCCGCCCCAGAAACTCCGAGCTTGATGCTGCCTCCTTGTCGGCATCTCATGGTTTTTCGTCTTCTTCTTTTTTCTTTTGAAGATCACCTGTCATGGCTTCATTCAGAGTTCATTGTAGCGGTGAATGTAGATACCAGGCTGTCTCTCTGCAATTAATTGTTGAAACCAAGTTCCTGGAGGCAGGCTTTCATTCGATTCATAGCCAACTGAGAGAGCTGTAAAAGAAAGGCTTAGATTTTTTTGCATATCCAAGTTATTCATTCCAAAGTTTGCATATCCAAGTTATTCATTCCAAAGTTTGAATTGCACTCTAGTTATAATTGGAATGTTTGCACACCATGTCTTGGAGTTTTCTTCACTGGGCATAGACCGGCTTCTTTCCAGGGAAAGTATTTTGCAGATAGTGGCACTGAAATCAAGGTGAAGTTCATGACCAATTGGTTCCTTCTTTATTGTTCCTTAGTGAATCGAGATTTTGTGCACTAAGTTATAGAGGAGGAATGTAGCATTACACCATGAGTAACCTTTGAAAGAGACAATTATACTCAATGTTGCCATATTTGGATATAACTTGTGTTTTCTCGCATTTGTCAAAGCTGCCACCAATTTTGCCTTAAATCCATTTGAAATGGTCAATTTCTCCTTTTCAAGTTCCACTTCCAAGGCAAATATTTCCACCAAGGCATTGGCTAGTACACTCTTTTGGTATAGTAAGTCATCACAACCATTGTTGTCCACACATTAAACGGTAAATTTTAATATATAAGGTGCTTTCTACACTACATTGAATCTCTCAAAGTGCAAACAAGGAGTCACTTTGAATTACTTCATTTACAAGTCAAAAGTAGCTTGACTGCTCATGTGATTGGAAGATAGATTTGAGAAAAGTCAAGAGGCTTCATATAACTAAGGTTGGAAATGACACAAGCTATTGCTACATTAAATATCTATAATCCCAGTTTAAAATGAAAAAATATGTGCCTATCCGCTTTCAACGTTGAGGATACATGGGAGTTACTAATTTGTGAGGTCAAAAGAACATGACTTCTCTTGGATTCGAAGAGAGCTCCGAGAGAGGTGGAGAGGCCTCACAAAATTTGGGTTCCATATGGTGCAGAGTATCCTTCATTTATATGCCCGGACTCCTCGTTTAAGTGTAGTGATGCGTTGCAAAGGAACTCCTCCATCTAAAATCTATGTTGCATTGGCTTGCAAACAATTACAAGTGCAATTAATAAAATGACTTACTTTGGATTAAACCCCACAATTGTTGTTCCTTGGATTGAGTATCCTTTAGCTTCACATGTATCGAAGGTATACACATTAAAGAAAACCCTCAATTCTTTCCATAGCCATTACACCTATTCTCAAATCAGATCAAGATCTAAAATTCAAATTCACTTTAATTTACAACCCAAGCCCTTTATAAACAAAAGTTTGGAGTACAAAGGTAAATTTACTCCACAAAAAATGTTAAAAGTGTTTTAACTCGTGTAATATCAAAGGGAAGAGGACATATATCCAAGAGGTGAATAGCATTCACAAAATCAGGGTTTCAAATGAGAAGAGGCTATTTCCACTTCATATAGGCAAACACCCCTTCAACTAATCCTTGCTCACACAATTAGACCCAATTCTCCCTAAGGCAAAGGATTAGAGAATAAGACACAGAACCTCTGCTGAGGGATCTAGATTCATCACAGAGCTCCTTGTTGCTGTTGCAAAAGTCTCAACCAAGGGGGTATGGAAGATGCAAGGACAGAAATTCAAACTTTTTCCACCCTTCATTTGATGTTTGATTTGGGCTCAATTCTTAGTGTAAATGAAATATCAGATAATATAACCAAGTTGGATTGAATTCAGATCTCATTTAATAACTAAATTGATGCATATCCACTTGTGCAAGATGACAAACTCCATTGGAGTTGTTCTGCTCTGCAATATAGAATTGATCCTTTTTGTACACCTGTCGCAACTCCACTTGTGCAAGATGACAAACCAGGGAAATGAACTGGCACAAAACAAACTAAAACTTTATTACACAAAATCCTTTATACAAAATTTAACATGACTTTCATCCGGTTTGGTTTTATTGGACTGACATCACAACCATGGCTTGAGAAATGAGATGTGACCTGCTTAGGGGGTTTCACACACAGCCCGAGGGCCGAACTTTGTTCAAGACCAAACTATGCAGAGGGGTCAAGTTTTTAAGTTGTAGTAAAATATTAACCCCCAAACGACAATGCACCCCCTAGGGATGCAAATGGAGTTTGGGCATGTACCTGCAACTTCAATTTGGATGGGTATTTTTTGAAATTTTAAATGGAGGTGTGCCGTTATGAGAGCTCCGTGTGCATATTTTTATTTTTCAATTCCGACATCGAGATCAAAAGTTATGAAGGTTTAAGTGTCAAACGCTGCTCGTTGGGCAGCTGCTCAAATTTTCTAAGCCACTATGAATGCAGCAAATTCTGCCCAAAACTACCCAAATTGTGAAAAGCTCCAAAAATCTGCCCAAAGACGAAAATTTGAAATTCCACCAAAAATTGAGATTTTGATATTTTTCAAAAATAAAATTTTCTATGTATAGAGAAGGCAGTAGAGCATGTTCCCGCCGTTCGGATTCTTAATCCAAAAAAATTTCATATGCTATTTTTATTGTCCAAAAACGGCCTTTGTTTGTGAATTTCAGTATACCCCCTAGCGGAAAATGATTTTTTTGGCAACCTTCCACAACTTTTTTGAATATAATTTTTTGATACAATTAGCTAACTCAGTCTTCTTTGACTTGCATCAAAACCGCCAAAATCGGTAATGCAAAAAAATGGTTTTTTGGGCCTTCAAAACTCTGTTGTTCCCTTTTTGCGCAGGGAAAAGAAACTTGTTTTTCAACTTTGAACGTTACGATCTTGCAATTGGTGAAGAATGAGTATGTGAGATTTGGTGGACATGTAGACATAGAAGTTAGCTACAAGATCTTACGGTTAGATGTACTATAAAAGACTCCAAGTTTGCAAAATCCACCTTGCTTTGAAGAGGGGCTGTTTTGAGGCAGTTTTGATGAAAAATACCCTCAGAACTTTAGGGGTTAAGAGATTTGCCACTAGGATTGGAGGTGTATAAGTTGAGGGAGATTTTTCGTTGAAAGGGAAATAGGTTTAAAGAGGAATGCAACTTTAAATGTCATGTTTACTTCAATATTTAATTTACTATGAATTTTGAAAGACATTTTTTTTGTAATACATATTGCCGATATGTAGGCCACTTAAAACCGACCACCATGACACCAAAACTTGATCAGTGTGCTACTACCAAAATATTCCCGTATGATTCTTTTTGATTCCCTTTCTACCAATCATGCTTGATACTTTCTTCTAGACCTCCCAAGATTTTGAACAACAAGTGGTTGGAAATGAAGGTCGGAAATGGAGAAGTTTAGTGATTAGTTATGGGTACCTGGTCGGCTATGGGTGCCTCCACCTTAACACGTCACAGCCAAATCCACGGATAGTTTGCAGATAGCTCTAGTGTAAGCAATCTTTTTGGTTAATGGCATTATTTTTGAACCATTTTTCTTGAGACAGATTTTATTCAGAAATAATTCCTTTTAATCAGAAAAGAAATTGGTTCATGTTAATAAGGGTTAATTTCTTTACTCAGTACCCCTTTCCCCTTCTCGAGCTAATTTACCCCTACATTTATTTTTTTTGTAGTTTCTGTAATGTAGAAGCACCAATAATTAGAAAAGGACTTGCTGAGCCTATATGCACTAATAATTGGGAGTACCATAAATCATCACATGGTAGCATTGATGTAGCTCAAATCAGCAAGACTTACACATGGTTTTGGTAGCCTCCTAATTTACTCACTACAGTACTCCCTTTCACTCTGAACCTTCAGAATTCATATCAATAAAATATATGTGGGAACAATGGTTTATTTTTACCCCTCACCATCCTTTCTTTCAACCAGATTTTTACTTCATCGTAGATTTCTTGCCCAAATCCCCAGCCAAGAAGTTTGAAAGTGACAGAATCTAGCGCTTCCACCTTACACAAAATGGAGAAATGACTACTCCATCCCCAGCCAGAATTCACCCAGGGGTCCGACCAATACCACAGTGAGCCAGAAGCCGGTGTAGAGTAAATTAAATGAGGTCACATCCACATCAGGTTATCTCTCAGAAACCTTCATTTTGATGTATACCTTTCACCTTCAAAATTTACAACATAGCAATCCACCCACGTTCTCATAATAAGATCTTGGGAGGGCTGTTCCTCTAGTTTGAGTAACAGATTGATTGCTCTGGGAGCACTGCACAACTCCTGGTCATGTGCAAGTTGGACGGTTTCCTCACAATTAACGGTGTGATGTAGACCATGCACCAAATGAACCTAATTGAGATGAAATTTCAGAACAGAGATATCACATGCAAATATCAGCCACTTGTGACGAGGCAATGAAGGAAAGAATACATCAGTGGGAATGGTGATAGGGCTAATACAGACGGGTAACAGTGAGGAACCAGGCTGTTGAGTAAGACACACATTGTGCAAAATTCCCATGGGCCACCCTCAAATATATATAACAACTATTGGCGCTAATTTAAAGTTTATGGTTTTTCCTTTCCCAACCAAGGCTCATGGGAATTATTCACCTTTGAAGGCCCACCTTGTAAGTCATTTGAAATCCAACAAGGAGACTCGTAGTTCTACACCCTCAATCTACATCTTGATGGAATAAACATACACTTTATTTAGAGTGACTTCCTTTGAAGATATGTTTTTTTTTCTTCTTCTTCTTCTATAATTTCCTCTTTTTTAAAAAAAAAAATACATATATATATATATATATATATATATATAAATCAAACTCTTGGAATCTTGGTCTAAGTCTCCTATGAAGATTGTAATTGATAAATTTTCAGAGAACATTTTAAAAAATCGCATTTTAGTTTGCAACAAAATTTATGAATTTTGATTTCAAAAGATTGGGTACAAGTGCATGTGGAAGAAAAGAAAATGGATGAACAAAATCATGCAAAATTACATGATTGGGCAGTTTTTTGGTTAATTTCTCCGTGGTGTGTGTGACACGAAATTCCAAGAGTGAAAAATCAATTATTGAACATTTTGTTGACAAATAGCTTTTAGAACCTGCTAGATTTGGTCCACACAACTTGAAAGCGAGAAGCAGTACCTAGGATAAAGTCCGAAATGGTGAAGTTTACATGATCTACCTGCCAGTTAATATCATCACATGGGATGTTCAAGCCATGAATCCATTTTGGGGACAAGCAGTCCACTCCACTACAACACTCCACCAAGTCCACAAGCTTGTGAGTAACTTATTCTCGCTCAATAGTCCTTTCCCCAGCCCAAAATGTGGCACACACTACAGTATCTAAGTACACGCCAGACACGTAAGCACCTCAATATTGCAGTAATTTCTTCACATTCAAGTTGCTGTCATGCTTGACTCAATACTTCTTTTATTTTGCTTCACTTAAGAATCATAAAGGTCCTATTGAGAAGTGTCAAATTTTTACAATTGGTTTATAATCTGTATCTACCTTGAACGCCCAATGTGGATTGCCTTGACATTCAGGGGGGCTAAGTCTTTAGCACTCATGTTGTTTTTTGCACCAATCTGGACTCGATATTCTCTGCTTGAGGACCTTATTCAAACATGTTCAATGTGAGGTCAATATGAACCTCATGTTAGTCTGAGTGATCCTGTGTATGCCAGCATTTCTAGCTCTGGTGTGCCCGTCGTCTAAGACGACAAGTAGGTTGCCATCAAGGATATTTAAACATATGATTTGATTATATAGTAACATCTCGTCTCCTTCAATAGATCTCAACAGATGGTGTGGTGGGTTGAAAATCCATGATAATTAACCCATTGCAAGAGGGTACTTATATCACTATTTGGAGCAGGCTGCCAGATGGTCTTCTCACAACGTTGTCAACCACACAAAGCAAGAATGTCATATACAATTTTGGTTGGACAAAGAGCATGGTTGAAATATCTGACCGGAAATGTTGCATTCCAATCTCTCTAGGTCTCTCCATAGACTACAGCATTACTGTATTCCAGTTGAGGATTATGATGGTTCTCATTTCACGATGTGAGTTAAAAAATATAAAATGAAATGTAGAGTATTTGTCTGTAATTTCAACTGTAATAAATAAAAATAAAATCTCAAACAAATGAATTTGTCTTTATGTATCCAGTATGTACAATCTACAGAGATATTGAAATCGGTTAAAAAATGCAAAGATACCCACAATGAGGGTTCTTTGCCAAATTAGGTTACCCACTGTCACTGCCGGTGTTCATGATTTGAACAAAAAGAGTTTTTCCCCACATTGGATAACTCACAAAGGTAAGAGCATCTCACAGTACTCACAGCTAAGAGCATCTCCAACGGAGACTCTGGGAAATGGCTCTGGCAGAGGCTTTGGGCAGAGGCCTAAAAATTCGGCCCAGTGGCACCACACCCACCGGTGGCTCTCGACGTGAGAGGTGAGCCTGCGACGTGAGAGGTGCAGCCTGCGACGTGAGAGGTGCAGCCTGCTACGAAGCTCTCCCACTTCCCACCATCCTTCCTGAAAAGGTGCAAAAACCAGGAAGATTCGCTTTTACCAGCTCTCAAGAGTGGTGTAGAGAGCTCTGTATATTGTGAGATTTGGCCGTGCCCTGGGCCTCCTTGCCAGAGCCCGACTACTACACTGCCGTTGCAGAGTCTCCGGTGCGATTCCACTTTCCAACTTCGACAGCAGGTGGCCGTTTTTCTAGCCTCCCAGAGTCTCCGGTGGAGACGTTCTAAGGGAGGACAGACTCAACACTGGACATGGCAGCAAATCATTGACAAGTTATGACTAGAATTTAGGTCAAGCCAAAGTAGGATTTCCCCAATTGAAATCCAAAAGCATGCATAAGCCAGGCAACAAGAGAATTTGTGTTGGCAGGTAGTGCTGCCTGCATCCTTGCAAAATAAAATAAAAATAAAAATAAATGTGCAATCCTGTGGACTTGAAATTGTTGTATAAAAAAATTAACAGTGACTAACATAAGTGATATCCTTAAAAAACATTTGGATTGGTGGTCTCAAAATGGCTGATTTATGAAAGATTCAAGGCACTATGGAACTCATAAGAAGCTTTGATGGTCATATGATAGTGTAATTTATTGTCTGTCGTAACTCTCATTTAGACTAGCTGCTCTCATTATATGAAAACATGTTCCACATGATGTCGTGTTGCTTAGTAAGATGTTTGTTTTAACTAATCATAGTCACATATGGGCTTAAATAAGAGAAACAAAATCCAACTTTCTAAATAAGATGAAGTGAAGCCAAAAAAAGACTTAGGTTGATATTTTTTTAGAATACCGGTATATGTGGGAATGTAAATGTAGTATGAATGAAATCATGCAAAGTAAAATTAAAAAAATTTAGGGGCCAAGCTAGAAAACTTCAAATCTTCAAATTCCAATTGAGGTTTCCAAAAGCAAGTTAATTAAGTTTCATACATTTTTTGTCACAACGGAAAAAGTTTTTAATTTTACAACAAAAGAAAACAACAAATAATAAAAGAAAGATATACACTAAAAATGATTGAAAAAGTTGATTGATTTTATTATCAATCAAAATTATTTGACTTTGGTTGTATTTAGTTCATATTGTGGTTTGAAAATATTTCATGTTTGATGGTTTTTTCAAATTTTATGAGTTTTTTTAAGTAGCACTACTAACTAAAGTCATTAACAAATATCATTTAAAAATCTATTAAAGTAAGATCTACGCGGTACCTAATGACCATATTCGTTATTTTGAGACAATTTCAGAACTTTGAGACTTTTTGCCTACAATTTCAGCAATTGTTTTTAGGCAATTTCAACTTTTTTTTGACTTTCTAATTATAGATTATCCTCGACTCGAGGATAATCTTCCCATATATAGTCAAAAAGTTTTTGACAAATATAGAATCAATCAAGAAATCAATGAAAAAGCTATAGTCAAGCATTAAATTGAGACTATGAAAAGTCTCAATATAACGAATATGGTGTTCCTAGGCTAAATCCCATTGCAATCAAGGATAAAAACAAGTATGAATGATTGAGTTGATGTCTGGCTACAATCAAGGTTGCAATTTGATAGAATCAACTAACAGTGGAATTTCAAAACAACTATGAGGTATTCAACTTGACAAAATCAGCTAACAATGGCGTGTCAAAACAACCATGACGTACCCAACTCAATAAAATCAACTGACCATGGCGTGTCAAAACAACCATGACGTACCCAACTCAATAAAATCAACTGACCATGGCGTATTAAAACAAACATGACATATCCAGGTGGATATAATCAACTCACAATCGCGTATTGAAACAACCATGACATATTCAACTCATGTGTAGCTAATGTCATAATTGTAGATGGATAGAATCAACTTGCAATGGACGATTGAAACATCCATAGCATATTCAAGTGACGTATGCAACATGCACTGGATGATTGAAACATCCATAGCATATTCAAGTGATGTGTGTAACATGCACTGGATGATTGAAACATCCATAGCATATTCAAGTGATGTGTGTAACATGCACTGGATGATTGAAACATCCATGACATACTCAAGTGACGTGTGATTATAGTAAAGATTCCATCTGGATAGAATCAAGATTGCAGTTGGATAAATTCAAGATTGCATCTGGATAGAATCAACTTGTAATGAACGGTGGAAACATCTATGACACATTCAACTGACGTGCAATTCCAGTCAAGATTGCATCTGTATGGAATCAAGATTGCACGGTGGAAACATCTATGACACATTCAACTGACGTACAATTCCAGCCAAGATTGCACGGTGGAAACATCTATGACACATTCAACTGACGTGCAATTCCAGCCAAGATTGCATCTGTATAGAATCAAGATTGTAGCCAGATAGAATCAACATGCAATGAGCGGTGGAGACATTTATGACACATTCAAGTAACTTGCAATTACTGTCAAAATTGCATCTGGATAGAATTAATATTGCAGCTGGATAGAATCAACCTCCAGCTAACAGTGGAAACGCCTATGACACATTTAAGTAACGTGCGATTCCCGTCAAGATTGCATGTGGATTGCATCTAGATAGAATCAATATTGCAACTAGATAGAATCAATATTGCAACTAGATAGAATCAACCTGCAATGAATGGCGGAAACATCTATGACACATTCAAGTGACGTGTAATTTCAATCAAGATTGCATCTCAATGGAATAAAGATTGCATCTGGATGAATTTAAGATTATAGATGGATAGATTCAACTCACAATGAAGTGTCAAAACAATCATAATATATGCAAGTGGACAAATATAATTAATTGACAATGGTGTGTAAAACAACTATTGAGCAATGAATCTTCTTTCATTTGCTTCCAACAAAAAAAAAAAAAAAAAAAAAAAAAACAACAACTACTGTATGGCTTATTTATTTGATGTGCATGGCCTGAGTGCGGTCAAAATTGCAATTGAATAGAATTAATCAACATTAGAGTATCAAAACATCTATGACATGTTCAATTGATGTATGATTATAGTCAAGATTGTAGCTGGATAGAATCAACACGCTAAAGAGCATTAAAACAATCATGATTTATTCCAGTAAAGTGTATTGATAATGTGCTTTGATGACGTGGATTGAGAATTGATATACTTGACAAGATATAATAAATTCATCAATTCTAAGTCCAGATTTCAAAACATAATGTTTTAAATCTGCATTTAGATGTTTGAATGTAATACTCTATATAAAATGTAACATATACATATCTAAGTTATATCATATAATTTGTATTTATAAATAATATGATTTAACATTTAACCCCTAAAGGTTCAAGCCGTTTTTGGACCTCCAAGACCAAAAACTGTGATTGATAATGTGCTTTGATGACGTGGATTGAGAATTGATATACTTGACAAGATATAATAAATTCATCAATTCTAAGTCCAGATTTCAAAACATAATGTTTTAAATCTGCATTTAGATGTTTGAATGTAATACTCTATATAAAATGTAACATACACATATCTAAGTTATATCATGTAATTTGTATTTATAAATAATATGATTTAACATTTAACCCCTAACGGTTCAAGCCGTTTTTGGACCTCCAAGACCAAAAACT
The DNA here is from genome assembly GCA_014871385.1 of Ceratodon purpureus. Taxonomy (NCBI): domain Eukaryota; kingdom Viridiplantae; phylum Streptophyta; class Bryopsida; order Pseudoditrichales; family Ditrichaceae; genus Ceratodon; species Ceratodon purpureus. The sequence continues at coordinate 1,957,267 of CM026427.1, read as the reverse complement.
GTGATTTTTGACAACCTTGTAGAAGTTGAAGTATGATTCTTAATTTTTTTAATTTTGGATACATCCAACCGTAAGATCTTAAACCTAACTACCTGCACTAATAGCATGTCAAATTTCAATGGTTGGATCTTTACCTTTTGTGAGATTATAGCATTCAAAGTTTACTGTTTGTTTTTTTTTTGCTTTGCGCAAAAGGCATACTCTAAATGGTGCCAAGGGAGACTTGATTACTGTTACCTCAAACATTTTGCTCATATTTTTTTCCAAGTAGGTAACTAAGTTGAGCACCTCCATGCAAAATTTTAGAGTCTCATTACACTTTTTTGGCTTTCATGCAAATTATTTTTTAGAAGAAGGTACAAAAACTACAATATGGTAAAACTTAAATGACATGAAATGCTTTTAGTTTTTTTAAAAAGTGAACGGTTAAAAGTTAAGTCCTTGAGTTTTTTAAATTATTGGAATTTTTTTTAAAAATAATTCCTAAATCTCAAATTTTGACAAATTTTGAAAGAAAAATTTGTAAAAATACCAAAAACTTTGAACGTTGTTTTTGTAATTTTTGGAGGCTGCCCTTGTAAAATTGGTAAACTTTTTGACTTAGGCCACTTTGGATTTTGAGTAGTGAATTGGTTATGAACACATTTTCAAAAAAAAAAATCTAAAAAAACCTAATTTTAAACTGCCCTTTTTGGACTTGAAACCTAAAATTTCTAGATGAAGGTTCTAAAAGTGAAATTTGGCTTTGAAAATTTTATCACATATACTTTGTGGTATAAGGAGCATCCAGTAAAATTCTTAGGCAAAAATATTACTTTTAACCCCTTCATCTAGGCTGCCCGAAACAGCCGAGAGCCATTTTGGATTTCCAGAACCTTTAGGGGTTAACAATACAATTCTAAAATACAATAATTTGCTACAGTAATTTGTGGTATTATCACGAGCTCTACTTGCTGAAAAATCGAAAATTGAGAAATAAAGAAAGAAATAAAAGAAAAAACATAAAAATGAAACATGAAAAATGATGGAAGAAACACTGGAAATGGGCAAAACGAATGGTCAAAACAACCTCATGGACGGTCAAAACAATCCCCGCACTGGGCCCGCATTCATGTCCAGTTTGGCGAGAAAGAAAAGGGGGCACTCGGCAACAAAGTACGCTCCCACAGGAAGGAAGGAAGGAAGGAGGGCAGCCTGGGCATCATGGCAGGGGCACTGGGGCAGAGCAGAGCAGAGCACCCATGGCAGCAAAACCATGAATAAGTTACGGAAACTCTGTGCCTCCCTCCCTCCGCAAATGAGCAACCGGAACCAGGCTCAAAAACCCCGTAAACAGCAAATGGAACAACTTCTTACGCACAACGGAAAGTTGACCAGAGTAATCAAGGACCCCCCCGGCACTGCACCCTGCACACTGCAACCTGCCTGCACTACACGAGGGGCTCCGTTTTGGCAGACTGGCACCCACGCCCCGAAAGATAAAGGCCCGGGTCGGCCCACTAAAAGACGGCGCCCAGCGCCAAAGGAAACTCAGGCTCCATCTCCAGCGGATAAGCCAACGGATGCCAGGACGTTGGAAAGACCCCCTTCCTTCCGCGGACCCCACACCCCTCCGTTCAAAAGGGGCTCGCCTCTCCTCTTTACCGCCCCCTCCACCCCCACCCCCACCCGACGGTACCGTATTCCATCCCCATCCCCATCCTGGCCCCCACTTGGATGAATCCGCAGTGACAGGCTCGCCCCCGCAACTGGGTCTAAGAAAAGCCCGGAGTGGATCACGAGAAAGCACCTGGGCCCACCACGGGGCAACAAATTCTAAATGTCGTGTTCCGCTGGGGGAAGAAAAAAAAAAGAGTAAGGTTGATGTACCCATTACCACCACATAACACTTGGCCAAACTGTAGACTTTCCTTGCACCACCATTTGTTAGAACCCATCACCACCATTCCACTGTAGCACCCATGAAACAAGCAAAGCAATGGCAAGCCAGGGTTTGGAATAAATTTGTAGAATTTGGAATAAATTGTGTGGTGGTTTAACATATTGACTGAAGTGGTTTCTAGTGAAACCTACATGTGGGTTATAGGAAAACACTACTTTTCACTTTGAAAATTTGTATCTATTAATCTATGAGGACTTAAATTATGGAAAAATACGCGTTATGTAAAAAAACTATCTTCCGATCCAAGAAAATTACTCCCTAAAAATAGAACTGCCACAAATAAGCAGAAACCCTTATTTTGGTGGTTATGGGTGCTTCAACCTTACCCTCCGAGATCATGCCCCCCCCCCCCCCCTCCCCCTTGAATTAGCCCCGGCCCTGGCACGGCCCTCCATGGGGGCCGCAACTGGCCACGAACGCCCCCCCAACTGGACGCCCCGACGGATGCCCGACGACAAAGCACGCCACAAAGGGGAACGAGGATGATAAATGGTATTAAAGGATGGATGTCGTTGGGTTGGGAGCGGGGGTGTTGTAGAAGACGAGTTCGCAATGGGGAGGGGAGGGGTGATGTTGTTGCAATGTGGGAGGAGCTGGATGGTTGATTGATCGGCGCACTGGAGGGCGAGGGTGTGGTGTGATTCGGAGGATGGCGTTGCCAGGAGCAGGGTCGCCGTGGTGTGGTTGCGGGGACTGGTTTGGCGTTGCGGATGGTGGCCAGGGGAGGGAGGGAGGGAGGAGTGAGGATGTGTGTTGGGAGTTGTGTGTTGAGGCGGCGATGATGGTGTGGTTGGATGTGCGAGGAGGTGGAGCGGGTGAGGTGGAGTGTGGGAGCGAGAGGTGAATGGTTTTGCGGAATTCGTTGGTGACGGAGGAGTAGGAGCAGGATAGGAGAGGTGAGGTGAGGTGAGTCGGTGCAATGGTGGGAGCGGGGAGGTGGTGCGAGGGGGAATTGGAGTGTGAGGGAGGATCTTCGTGAATTGGCGAGGGGAGGATTGGAGGCAGAGAGGAAGTGAGAAGGTGTGGAGGTGAGGAGGATTTGAGAGAGGGAGGAGGTGTGCAGGTGAGGCGGTTTGGAGGGGAGTGTGGTGAGGGAGGGAGTGAGTGAATTCATGAGGCGGTGGAGGGGGAATTTAGGAGCGGGGGTGTGGAGTGTGGAGGTGGAAGGGGAGGGGAGGAGGGCGTACTGGATGGGAGTGGTGCGGGGCATGTAGATGGGCAGCGAGTTGGCGTTTCGCGCTGCGGAGATGGTGGATGTGCAGCCTCAGCCGTCGCGTTTCGGGTGGCTGTGGCCGGAGTCGACTGCGCAGGCGATGATGTTGGACAGGCGGTCGCGGCGGGGGGTGGATCCGATAGGGAGCGGGATGAGAGAGATGTATCAGCCGGCGAAGGAGAACACATTTGTAGACTCGGAGCATTTTAATGAGCTTTTGGACCGGAGCGGGTCTGGTGAGTTGCACCAGGCGTCACTGGTGCGGTTGTATGAGGATCGACAAGTCAATGCCGTGAATCTGCTCAAGAAGCAGCTGGAAACGCTCAACGCAGCGCGTCTGGAAGCCGAGCAGCGACAGATCCAGATTATGGAGGAGAGCTTGTATGAGCCTATATATGATGTTGGCGAGGGGTCGACGCTCAGTGGAGACAGCCCTCGGTACGAGCATTTTCTTGGTGATGATGGCCCGGGGTCGTGGAGCTCTGTGCCTGGGAGTGATTGTTGTTCGGTGGACATGGAAGGTGACACCTTCGGCCCCGCAGAATATTGGCGAGACCGTGCTCGTGGCTACTCCAAGCTCTTGACGGATAGCATTCGGAGGGAGGAGGTCCTGATTCAGAAATTGAATGAGTACGCTACGCAACCTGCCCCGACTTGGCAGCCTATTGAAGAGCTTCGTCAGCAGCTCCATCGCTTTGACAACTTCTTGCGGTTTTCTTTGAGGAAGGCGCCAGTGGTAATTGGACACCAGGTGCGCTACCAGTCTCTCCGCGTCAGTGTAATTTGAGAAAAAAGGATTGTTCACACCTGGCATGAACCGAGATTATTGAGTTAATTTCTTTATTTTTAATTTTAAATTGGCTCCGAGCGATGCCCTTTGTATGATATTCCTACCGTACAGATGCTGGTCATAAGAAAGTGGAAGGTAACACGGCGTTGGAGTAGCAAGTAGTCATGTATTTCTGTTCAAAGTCTGTCATATCTACTGGGTGTTATTTTCGGCTACAATGTGGAGTGGAAAACTGTTACGGAGATGGCATTTTCTCTTGATGTTCTAGCGCTTACCTCGAGAGTGTCAGCATGGTACTTCCATTTTGGGGGTACTAATTTACCTCAAGCATGTCTGAAGCCTTTCTTTTGTTATTAGGCTAATGCATTTAAGATGGTTTTTAGAAATTTTTCTCCACTGTGCGACGAGTCAAATGACATCGATGGTGTATTTTCGTCTTGCAGGACAGCGATTTGCGGTATCGTTTCATCTATAACGCATTTCCCACACTGGCTGAAGAGGTACTCTTGAAACGCCTTTTTTCCCCCTCTGACTTGTTTATCGAAAGAGTGTAGTAATCAGATTTATGCTCTGAACTAATAGGAAACTTAGAAGCGACCAACATTAATCACATCGGATACCTAATGGAAACCGTTAATCTTAATAGTAATTTTCTCGCTAATTGGGTTTCACGTCATTCTAATTTCAAGTTTGGTTTAATTTTTTCAGGAGGTGATTGGTAAGACAGACGTCGAGATATATCAGGGGACAGGAGTGGTGGAGCTGATGGACTTCAAGCGCGAGGTTATGCGGAAGGGTCGCCCTGAGAAACGAGAAATTACTTTCAACACAGATCTTTTTGGTGAAAAAACATTTTTGGTCGCTGTAGAGCCCGTGTTGAGCCGGTCAGGGGAGGCGATGGGTATCAACTACATTGCCATGGATATCAGTGAACAGGTGGACAAACGTGAACGCATTGCCCGTCTTCGTGAGCAGGTTGCTGTGCAAAAAGCCATGGAAGCTGAGCTTCACAAAACCATTCACATTACGGGTACGTTCTCTTAAGACATGTCACTGCTCCATTAAAGGATGAATGAGCTAATGGAGTTAGGGTTTTTAATCTGGGAATGCTATCTACGATCCCAGGAAAGGCTCGCTATCAATAAACGAACATGTGACCACTATTTTAAAGATGAAATGAAGACGGGGTTATATCTCATTGATCTGCGTACAGACTCAGATTGTTGCATTCTGGAACGCAAATGGTCTGCGCATTTGTGGTACTTGAGAATTACAAGCATCATGTTTAGCTATCATGTGGCCTGTTGATAGATTTTCAGCGTCGTATCCGCTCTGCGTCTCTAGAACTCTTTCTAAGACAGAGTTTGAATTTTTTGTCGTTAGTTTATCAGGCTTGCTAGATTCCATTATTTGTAACAAGTATATGGATATTTGATATCGTTCATGAAGACTGGTACCGATTTTTCGTCTCAGGGTTTCTCTTTGGCTATTTTACATGATTGATATGATTACAGGATCGTTTTTCCTTTCCCTCAAATTACCTATGTCCTAAAGAAGAAAGAAACCGTTGATTTTTTGCAGAGGAAACAATGCGGGCTAAGCAGATGCTGGCAACGATGTCGCATGAAATACGTTCCCCCTTGTCCGGTGTTGTAAGCATGGCCGAGGTCTTGGCCACTACGCAGCTTGACGAGGAACAGCGGCAGCTAGTGGATGTCATGGTGTCATCTGGAGATCTTGTGTTGCAGCTCATCAATGATATCCTAGATCTTTCTAAGGTTCAATCTGGTATGCGTATTGCCTCGACATAATTCCTGCTCGGTTGATCCAGGGTTTCTGTGTTTTTTCAATCTGTATTAAGTATGGGTACATTCTATGACGGAGGGTCTTAATTTGCTGATTATTGTGGTTGGCAGGCGCAATGAAGTTTGAAGCGAAAAAATTTCGACCGCGAGAGGTGGTGAAGCATGTGTTGCAAATGGCTCTTGCCAACATGCAAAACAAGAAACTTGTCCTGGAAGGACGTATCTACGATGATGTGCCGCTTGAAGTTATTGGGGATGTTTTGCGGATCCGCCAAGTTTTTACCAATCTCGTTGGGTAGGGCATCTTCAGACCCCTTCTTGTGCGATTTCGTGGCTTTTTGTAGGGATTCGACTATGATTTTCATGTGACCCAAAGAATCATCGAAGCAGCTCAATTGCTAACCAAGTTGTTCTGTTTGTTATTTTCTGTGCAGAAATGCCATAAAGTTCACTCATGAAGGATCTGTAACGATAATTGTTCGTGTGGTCCCGCCTCCCCCGCCTTCTATTGAAAAGGCAGCCAAGAATGTTTTCCAGGCAACTACTGGGATTTCTGCAGCTTCTCCAATCGATTTTGGTACCTCTTCTGCAGTTCCACCTAGTGGCCCAAAACCGAATTCCGCTGGAGTAGCTTCATACCAGGATGTACGTGAAAAGTCAGTGGGCTCAAATGCTGCTGAGATTCTTTCACGTCTTGCAAATGCACAATCCACTCCTGCAGGTAGAGGGTCTGAAATGGATGAAGGAGTCGAGGATACTGTCTGGCTACACTGTGAAGTTACTGACTCAGGCATTGGAATCCCAGGTGAGAAAGTCCAGAAGCAGCACACAAAACTGATGTATCTGCTCACTTCTTCTTTAAAAGCTAATCGTTAGAGATCCATAACTATTATTGTCATTAATCAGAGTGGGTTAGGAGATCTCTGATTGATTTGCTTCTGCAGCCTGACTTCTCCTGAGTGCTGACTTGTGAAGGAATATTCTAAAAATGACAAGTTTACTTAATATTTGCAGAATCAGCGTTGCCGACATTGTTTGAGAAGTACACGCAGGTCAGCACAACTCACGCTCGGAAATATGGTGGTACTGGGCTGGGTTTGGCTATCTGCAAAAATTTGGTAAGCAATCTGCGTGCGCGGGTTTCCAGATTTGATTCTACAAGTTCCTGGCACGGTCACTGTACGTGTGTATTTTTATGTGGAAGGGTTTTATAGAAACACGTAGGAAGTTGCATGCTCAGAGTGTATATATAACTGAATTGTTTTCGTATGGGTTTAAAATTTGAAACGTGGTCATGCAGGTGGAGTTGATGGGTGGAAGCTTGAAGGTATTGAGTCAAGAAAATCATGGTTCAACGTTCTCCTTCGCTCTTCCTTTCAGAGTGTACCCAGAAAGGTCGATGAGTTCAGGTCGATTGAGCGATGAGGTGTATGATATGATGACTAAGGAAGCGAGAGTACAGGGAGGATCTGAGATGTTGGCATCGACAAAAAAGGGTGGGTATTACCATTTTACATCAAAAGGTGCTTCAAAATCTCCAAGTCCGTCTACGACTCCAACTCCAACTCCACCCATCCCACGCAGCTCTAGCAGCTCTTTATTGAATGAAACTTCTAGGCAATCGAATTCTGAACAGAGAAGCAAGGTTTTGCCAAAGGGTCGTGAGGGTCACAGATCTTCAAACCGCCGAAAACCAGTTGCCTTAGGTAAACCTGTTATATTGGGAATATTTCAAGACTGTTCACCCGAGTTTATGGACTGTGACTCGAAGGCACCAGACCATATGGAGTACATTCCTGGCTTGTCCATGCCACATTGTCAGAGTCCGGGACCCCTACTTAAACACAGCTTGGAAGGACCTTCTACAATTTCCCCTCGCTCTCCGAGTAGGGCTCGGTCGTCAAGAAAGCCTGGGAAAGCGCAAGAAAGAACTACGGTCCCACTTCCAGCTCATAACATCCAGCAGCAGAAGCAGTGGCGAATTCTTCTAGCAGAAGACAACAAAGTAAATGTGATTGTGGCGCAGTCGATGATGCAGCGGCTTGGCCACAAATTGGAGGTTGTCAGCAATGGTGCGGAGGCTATCGAAGCTGTGCAGCGAAATTCATATGATGTAATTTTGATGGTAAGTAAGAGGGTAGAGGGCAGCCCAGGTTTACTGCCCTACATGACATTCATAGCGTGAAGCAATCTGGGGAGTGACATTTAGGTCGCTTACTTTTGTTTGTTTTCTAAGAATTTCTAGTCTACGCCTCCACTTAACTATACCTGTCATACACAACATTGTCTATTGCTGGTCCATTGATTTGTACTTGGACATTACCTTTCACTTTTGATTCCCATGATAAGGACCAGGGCTCGTTGAATGATTTGCTCTGGAAGTGACGTTTTCATTGTCGCTGAGTTTGAACTTTGCTATTGTTGAATTTGCAGGATGTTTGTATGCCGGTGATGGATGGGCTTGAAGCCACACGGAGGATACGTCGTTACGAGGCAACGGGGTCATGGGAGGACTTGAGAGAAGGCGAGACGAATAAACTTGCAGAAGCTCGCACTTGCGATCAAAGTAGTGTTGATCTTTCCAACATACCTTCTCAAGCTTCTGAAGCTCTTAAACGACCACGAACCCCTATAATAGCCGTAAGTTTTTCGATATACACTCTTTATTTCATCGCAACACTGTCTGGAGTAAAGTTGTGGTACTACTTGAGTCTATTCTCTCTTCACTGATGTTTGCGATTGCATATTTATTTTTGTAATTGAATAACAACAATCGTAAGAGGGCGGAGCTGAGGTTCCTTGTTAGATGTCCAACTGACACTCAACTTTCTGTTTTGCAGATGACAGCGAATGCGTTAGCTGATAACATGATGGAGTGTTACATGCATGGAATGGATTCCTTCGTCGCAAAGCCTGTGACTTTAAAAAAATTGGAGGAAGTGTTGAAGCAGTTTATTCCATGCCTTGATCGTTCTCAAAGCTCATCGGGCATATCAGGCATATCAGGCGTATCAGCTCTCAGTAAGGACTCAGGATCCTAGTGGGTATGGCGCGATTGTTGAAAAGATTCTCCCGAATTTCCTGACTTCTGTGACGTAGTTGTATGATGGTGTACAACACATCCATCTTAAAGCGCCAATCACTTGTATGCTCTGGACCACATGGCGTAGTTCTTGAGCACATGGATTGCACTGAGGAATTCTTTCAAGCACGCATATATTGGAAGTCTTCGCATCGGTCCTGGATCCGAAAACGCTACAATTAACTCCAGGTCCCAAGGGATGCATTCCGACTGGTTCGTATGCGCACCTGAGATGGACGTAGATGTTAACCTTAAGAAGCAGCTTGCGAAAGCGCTGAATGTATGATGATCGTCAACTTGAAGTTGACATCCATTTTTTTCTGTGATCTCTAATGCACAAACTCATGTAGTATCAGCCGCAGAGTAGACAGAACCAATTGTCCATGTCTAGACCTTTATCGTAGTACCGTATTTGATTATGGCATAAATTATGCCCCAAATCTCCAGCTCTTGCTGTTACGCTGGTGATGGTGGTCATCACTTTCCTACATCAGGAAACGTTACTGTTCTGTCCAAGGTTCTGGACTGGAGTGTACAATTCAAGTGTACCATAGAATTGAGTCCCTCTCTGAACTATTATTTTTTGAGATGGCCAGGAATCTGCACTTTGTATTTCAAGACTCATGAATTCTATGTTTTAGACTAAATTTAATAGGGTGTTTTTGGTTTTTCTTTTTTTAAGGTGGAACTCTGGGAAAGGAATCTTACAATCTCACATGAGTTATCAATCCTGGGGGTCACAATGCTGAGTGAGCTGTGGTCTAACCCTTAAACCAGTAGTCCCCGCTCAATGGCAAGGTCTCTGTTTCCAATTTCAGAGTAAAAAGGAACTTGATTTCTGCTGTGATTTGTAGTGAGCTCCGAGAGAGGTGGAGAGTCCTCACATGATTAGGGTTCGAAGTGTGTTCCCGCTTTATATACCTGGACTCTTGGTTAAAATGACATTTTAGAACATTGGTGGGCATTCTGAAGAATCTTAAACAAAAACATGGATTTAGGGTTTAGGGTTTATAGAAATACGTTGAATTCGCCTAGAGTAGTCTTACATATCGGTACTGTTAGGGGTAGTGACCAAAATTGGAGGTGAACATCCGATGTATCCTCGTGCCAACCTCCTAGCTCCGTAGATTCGACACTGACTACCGTCGAGGTTGCAGCTGTCCTTGGGCATTGACAAAGTAAGCCTGCAGATGACTATGTGCTCGTGACTCGCTCGGTCCGCATATCTAAATTCACATTCTTCGCCATCCTAGGTATAGTTAGATAAAACACGCAGATGGACTTGCAAATAAACATTTACGGTGTCATAGTCAGCCACTTCTAATCCTTAATAAACACTGTATTACTGACTGTCGTACCTGGATTTCCTGCCCCTAGATTGGTATCGCCGAGAGTGTGATTTGGTCGCCATCCTCCTCGAATTCATGCCCTCCGCTATGATGGAGCTAGACGCTTGACTCCTCTTCGGCTGGATGATTCTCCAACATGAGTTTTGTCCAACACTTGCTTTTGTTTCTGGTACTCTCGCCCGTTTCCCCCGTTGTCCGGGGCTTGTTCTTGTGCGTACAAGTATTCCAGTCGCTCACTGTTGATCATTTCCACAAACCCATCGGCAAACGCCTTCATGTCCGATGCGCATTGACAACAAAGTGCACAGTTAGTTTCTTCTTACAAATAGGAGAAGTTACATGGACGAGGTTGGAAATGCATTGCTCACTTCTAAGAATGATTTGCTCCTCTATCGAATTACGTTGCTTCTGGAGGATTATCATCATTGAGCAGTTGAAGACAAATTGCTGGCCATCTTTACTGGGTATGTCATAGAGATTTTGCATCACTGGTCAGGAAATCTCCTTCCTTGACCGTCAGGTCGTCTCTGGCTCGATGATTCTGGTCTTCTGCAGCAAAAGATTAGAAGATGTAGGTTTAGATAGCGGAAAAATAAATAAACCAACAAGTAGAAAAACCAATCATAACTGATGAAGGCAATGTAATGACACAAATGATTTCTGTATTAACCAAAATCCTACCTCTGTTTCGACCTCGTTCCGCACTATTGACAATAAGGTCGGGGAACGATCGTGGCGCAGTTCGGGAGCTCCTGGTAGGGGATGATGTCCCACGGGTTGCTTCTAACTTTGAGGAACCAACACATTCGACAAAACCATTGTATGTTATCAGGAAAGGACCAAACTCTATACAAGCAGCTGAACAGTTGTAGGTGCATAGAGTACACCTAAAGAGATTTCTAAGGAACTAAAGAGATTGCTCAGGACACCAAAAGCATTAACACTATAAACCATGAATTCACCTAAGGAATTGCCTGTAATTGAGTAGAGGGGCCGCGGTACTGAGTTGGATACATTGTTTTCCAAAACGGGCTTCAAATGGTACCTCCGCACCAGATTCAAGTTCATTTGGCGAGGATGTCGATTAAGGTCCTAGTCGTCGTCGGCGCCTTGGTGCTTATCCTCAATCGTTGCTAAGACTATGTTTGACGACCAATCCCCATTACCTTGGGCGCACCTACGGAGCAATGCCTCGAACGATTCAAACTCACCTCCTCCCCTGCCGCATTGTTTCTCTACAAATGCTGCCCAATTCACTGCGTACCCAAATTTTGCTGCCAACAATCCCCGTCCAAAAGCTAGCCCTATGCTCTTGGTCTTTCCTATAGGTTTCTGATAGGTCTTTTTGTAGAGAGTTTCGATTTGATAAATCATACGTGGACTCTCCGATTTCTCTGAATTTGCGTACCGGAAATACCCTCCTCTCTTCGCCCCTCAACGTGCAATGCAATGTTCTTCCCCGCAGATTGATTGAAGTAGGTGATCGGGATGAATCTGTGGCACTCCTGGAATAAAATCCTAGTCTTTTAGACCTTTGTGGCTGAACCACTTGGCCTTCCCTCTGCGTAGAGCCGAAGCCCCGATTCCGTCGTTTTCCGCCATTCCAACTCTTCACCTGGACACCGAAGAGACATGTCAAATTTCATATTTGCATAGGAAATTCCATCTGTCCTTAGCTGCTACATATTCCTTTCTACTGTTGGAATCAACACGTATACATATATATTACGTAGTGGAACCAACATCGATATCTAGAGAGCAAGAGGCAATCTTTCCAGACAATGGCGAGGCCTTAAAGAAGTCCGAGAACTACATCGGCCTCATGAACTCAACACTGGCGTCCCCCCAACAACGCAGGAGCTCGGTAACTAAGTGGATGATACTTGGTGAGGGCCCTTACAATTTTTGTTCCGAAATCATGAATCACCCCCAGAAATGAGTACCACATTGAAGAAGGAAAGTCACAGAGTATTATCTAGGCCTTGAACCATGAAAGGAATCAATGTTTGCCCTTGATGTATGAAAACATATTGCAAGCAGTGAGAATGGCGACCCTACATCCATGTACTTAGCCAACCCACCGCCTAACATACTCGATTTTACTATATTTTTCTGTATCATGTAATGTTTAGTACAAGTACAAAAATTGTCAAATTCTAGACTGACTGCCTTCAACACCCTCACGCGAACAAATGACTGATTCCCGAATGTGAAATTCAAGATCAAGCGTTTACGTAGTTTCTCTAGAAACTCTAGAATACAATTTACCAAAGCTATAGATGCACACAAACCTTGTCGACACAAATGTGTTAACATCGACATAGTATAAATGCTAATACGTCTACCGCATACCACTACAGCTGGCTCAGCGACTTATTGGGAACATGTGGCGAGACACTAAGTCTAGAGTACACTTGCACACAAGCCAATTACATAGCAATTTTAGAAATAGGGTTTATTGCATTTGACTTACCTTCAGAGTTGGTAGCCGTGAATTGCAGAGGTGCTTCTTGCCGACTTAGTTCAGTCTTCCAAATTGCAATTCCAATTGTATAGTCCCTCGCCCCTTCAATATTCTGGATACCACATTAACAGATTGCGCGAAGACTTCAAAATATGTCCATCAATGAAATGAAACAACAACCCTACACTACTTTGCCGCTGAACCGACCAAATACTTCTACATTTAACACTAGTCACGAGACCCTGCAATGGAGGACGCCAAGTACTAAAACAAATTAAACAACTCTACATCTACCGTTGTCACTCACACCACGTTTTCTTACAGCGATAGCAATTGAACTTACCGAATACTACACTGAGCCTAAAGGGAAACGACTTCGGGCATCACATAAGGAACTTGACCGCAGCCAACCCTGTCATGGTAGATAGAATAATCCGACAGCGGCCTCAACCTCCGGTGAGAGCAAAATAGACACTAGAAGTATTGTAAGAGGAATACGAAGTCAGATGAAGACTAAAGCGTACTTATAGATCAACAGATCATCTAGCAGGGGTAGCCAACAATTGGGACGTGTTTTAGGGTCTTTCACAATACGTGACTAGAAGTATCAAATCCACCTAGTAATCACTTCATGGGCGCAATTGGACAGCTTAGTGCTGGTTGATTGCTCCCTCCACGCGCCAAGATCCAGTTTGAAGGTCTTCCATCCCTAGGTTACTTCCGTTGCTCGAGAGTAGTCTACTCCTCGTTGGAGTCCAATGATGCCATCAAACTCCACCGCCTCTCAAATTGGTACTCCCTGTAGTGTCAAATAGAGAGAAGGAAAAAGCATGAAGCCATCACATTGCATATGATGACATACTAATGTGTATCACACCATCATTGAGTCATATATTTGCTAAATCATAGGTACACAATCACAATCTCCTATGTCACATCTAGATTTCAAAATCACTTGTTCATCATTATGAAATGAGACACGACCCTAAACCATTTGGTGACATTGCATGTCTAATCACTAATGCTATTCATATATCATGAGTAAATATTAATCGAGGTGTTCAGCACAAACTACGATTATAAACCTAAAAGCATGAAGCAGAAAATACAAAACTAATCAAGGCATCTGAATTTCATAGTTTACCTCCTCGGTCCTTTTGTCGCATAGTCCAAGCTGCACTGCACATCTTCTCACAGCATGAATCCTAAACCTCGAAACCCAATTTGGCCATGGCCAAAGGTTCTTTGGATTAACAAATGCAAAAAATTACAAAACGACACCAATTCCAAGCCTCAGATTAAATTAGTACTCTAATGCCACAAAGATGTGATGAAGAACTCCAATCAAACCAGCTTTTTCATGAGTGAATACTCTCAAGCAGAACACATCGCGATCCTCCAAACCGAACTTTACGACTCTATACCAAATGAAAATTCCAATACCATGGCTGAGACACTCACAACATAACACACAAATGACGCTCCAAGACTATCAAGTCGTCGCCATGTTCTTTCGTCATACCATACCAATTTCTCCCGCATTTATAGAAGAACAACGGCTGTAAGTGGCACACAAAGTTTAGCATGTCACATTACTTGGCGAAGGAATACTCGTATGTCGGGCGTTGAAGCCCAGAGCACCAAGCTTCCCACACCCCTTGTCCTCTTAGCTCGGTCAACGAGCGAACGTGAACGAACCTGCACAAGGACAATACATGAGCATTGTCAAATCGGAAATACGGCGGACAAGGCAATGCAATGTAAAGATACGTTCTTGCAGCAAATCACTAAGACTTGAATGCGCAGAGGGTCTCGGGTTTTTGACGGAGATAACATAGGACCGCAATATCCCAAGCATGGACACTAAAATCTATAGCTTCACCTATCTTACCAAAGTACTGAGGCTGCGAAGGACATAGAGAACAACCGCAACCGCAAAAGTCAAGAGTGACGCATAATTGACGATGAGTATACATCAACCACCGCAACAAAGCAAAACCCTATCACCGGAATGTCCTCTTGCATGATAATGCTACCGGCGAGATTGAAGGATGAAAGGAGGTAGAGGGCAAAGGAGGGAATTCACAATTGTAACCAAGAGGATGACGGCAATCGCAGGTAAGCTGGCAAACCATCGAGAATGGACAAATGGGCAAAGGCAAATAGAGAAGGAGGGTACCTTCGCATTTATTCTGCTCCTGGATGTAGAGGCTCGATAAGCGGCGGGGTATAATGTTCTAGTAACGCACTCCCATCCCACTCGGATTCGCACTCATGCATGGATGTACACGTCATGAGTGCGCTTTGAGCCTCACGGTCACATCGGGGATGTGATTTCTTAGGCTGAAATGTGACGTGAACAACCCTTTTGATATGACGACCAGACTTAGAGAGCGTCTACCTCCTGTAGCCTGCGTGAAAGTGGTGTCCATGCACAAATGCCAACAGTCGAGCAAAATTTATATGTAGCAGCAATCATTGTCCTTCCATTCACCTCAAAGATTTGTCAAATATTAACAGACTAATCAAGGAGACATGTATGCAAGCATCACTAATCATATATTATGCTAGCATATATGTCTATACCCTAATCAATCTTAATGTTATACCAATATTTTTCCAATTTCTCTTACAAATAGGTTTTAGTGTTAGTGGGTTTCTTCTCCGACATTCTCACACGACAATTTACTTCATTCCAAAGGTGTTCTATAGAATTCAAATTAGGAGATTGAATCCAATGCCAAATTAGTTGAAACTCATGTGCTAACAACCAATCTGTAACATACTTAGAAGTATGTTTGAGATCGTTGTCGTCCTAAAAAATAACGTTCTCCTCTTTTAAATCATGCATGTGTATAGGATTCATGAGCTCTATCTCCAAAAATTCCACGATACACAAACTTATTGGTGTTCCCTTCTATAAGACAAAGGTTACCAATTCCTTACCAAGTCATACATCCTCAAACCATAACGTTTCCACCCCTAGATTTAATAGTAGGTTGCACATATTGATCTAAAAGATGCTATCTTCTCTTCCTCCAACATTAATGCCTTCAATCTGAGCCAAACAAATTGAATTTTGATTCATTTGGAGAGAAAAAAAAAAAAAAAAAAAAAAAAAAAAAAAAAAAAAAAAAAAAAAAAAAAACCACATTATTCCAATCCATTCAACTTGCATGCCTACACTTCTTTGCCCATGCATATCGATGTGCTTTGTACTTCTTTGACAAGAATGGCTTCTTAGTTTTAACTTGTGCCCCCAATCCTTGCCTCTGAAGACATTTTTTAATTGTATCATCACTCAAATCCAATCCTTGAAATCGCATTTCTCTACCCACCTATATAGCCGTACTATTACATGGTGCATTCAACAACCTTACTACCTCATTATCACCGATTCACCACGTACTTCATCAAGAATTCAATGTCTTCTTTGTGAAGGAACATCTCTCAAATGACCTCTCATTGTAAACCTCTACACAATAGCATGGCAAGTGCTTTGAGAGATGCCTAGAATCGCTAAAATTTTACAATATGAATTCCCTCTCTCATGCATCTAAAGAACTAAGTTACATCCAACAAGAGCTATAGCTAATCAAAAGCAATCTTATTCAATCACAAGGAATCTTGAAATGCAAGAGGTCTCCAAAAATACATTTTGATTCTCAAGATATTTAGATGCACATCTTGTGTACATAATAAATCGGACATCCCATGATTGACGCATCATGAACTACTGCCCTTGCAAATGGCTCAATGTCAATAATGGTACTCTTTCTAGTTTACAAATGGCTCTTTAGTTATAATTAGCTGAAAAAATCACCACTACCTATGAAACTTAACCCCTAAATTTCCTTGTGTTTTTGAGAGCTTGAATCCTCAAAACTGCGATTTTTTACCACTATGCCCTCCCGAGGATATGAAACAAACTTTTTAACCTTTTTTGGAAATTCAACCGTAAGATCTTGTACCTAACCCTACTTGAAAGAACTGATCCAAATTTCAACCGTTGGATGTTTTTCATTAGTGAGATCGTAGTGTTCAAAGTTTCAGCAGATGATTTTTTGGGCCTTGGCCGAGAGGCATGGTGCAAATGGGCCAAAGGGAGACTTGATGATTATTACTTCAAACATTCTAATCACATTTTTTTCCATGTAGCTAACTAGGTTAGGTATGCTCATGCAAAAGTTTAGGCCAAAAAAACGCTTTTTAGACCTTCATAAAATTTATTTTCTATAAGAAGGTATAAAATTGACAAAATAATAAAACATGCATTTCAAAAACAATTTGTAAGTTAAAGAAAAAGTGAACAGTGAGTAGGTACCTTTATAAGTTTTTTATTTTGAGAAAAAAATATTTTTTTGAAAATTCAAAAATCTTGAATTTTGACAAATTTTAAAAGGAAAAATTCAAAAATTACTAAAAACTTTGAAGCTTGTCTTTGTAAGTTTTGGAGGCTGCCCTTGTAAAATTGGTAAACTTTTTGACTTGGGTCACTATGGAATTTGAGTAGTGATTTGGTTATGAACATATTTCAATTTTTGTTTTCTTAAAAAGACCTAATTTTAGATTGCCCGTTTTGGACTTAAAACCTAAAATTTATAAATGAAGGTTCTAAAATTGGAATTTGGCTTCAAATTTTTTACTACATAGACTTTACTGTAAAGGGAGCTCCCAATAAAAATCTTGAAAAAAAATATTACTTTTAACCTCTCCATCTAGGGTGCCCGAAATAGCCAAAACCCATTTTGGGTTTTAAGGATAGTTAGGGGTTAACAAATGTTACTACTAAATTGAGATTGTGAGATCATAATGTTCAAAGTGAGAATAAAAGTTTTTTTTCCTGTGTTGCAAAATGGATTCAAAATGTTTTGTCAGCCAAAAATCAATTTCATTTTCAAAAGTAAATTTGACTTGAGGCTGTTGAAATTATTGTTCTAGGTAGGTTAGGAATATGTCCATGCACTTTTACCCTCATACAGGGTTGTCACGGACGTCCGGGACGCTCGGGACGTGGGGACGTCCGCGGACGTCCGCCACCGCCACAGGACGTCCTGTGACTTAGAAAAAAAAAATCACCCGCGCAGGTTTCACCCCGAGGTGAAACCACACATTGAACGCGAGGGGAGGGGTTGCGGGAGCAGAAAGCGGCCGTCGCCGCGGAGGAGGGGCCGTCGCCGCGGTGCGGGGGCCGTCCCCGGCGACGGCCCCTTGCCGTCGCCGCGGAGTGGGGGCCGTCGCCGCGGTGGGGGGCCGTCCCCGGCGACGGCCCCTTGCCATCGCCGCAGAGAGGGGCCGTCGCCGCGGTGGGAGGGCCGTCCCCTGCGACGGCCCCTTGCCGTCGCCGCAGAGAGGAGGCCGTCCCCGGCGACAGCCGCGGAGACGGCCGCAAATTTTAAAAAACAAAATCCCGAATCTTAAAATCTTCATAACTTCTTCAAAACGTATCCAAATCGGGCTTATGAGGTGTTTTTTGGCATCTACATTTCCTGTAGATGCCAAAAAAACATCTCATAAGTCCAATTTGGACAAGTTTTGAAGAAGTTACGGGAATTTGGAGATTTCGGGAAGTTGAGGGGTCGGCCGTCGGCGGAGACGGGGGGGGGGGGGGGGGGGCCGACCCCGCTGACGGCCGTGGAGATGGCCGGCCGTCTCCACGGTGACGGCCGCGGAGACGGCCCCCTGTCCGCTTGGAGGCGGGGTCTTGCATGGCCTTCCTTCTTCTGTTGCGTTTTCTCTAGAGACGGCCATCCCTCCCCTCCTCCCCTCGTCCAACCATGACAAAAAAAAATCTATTTCTAGATACTCTAAAAACAAAATCAATACCGAATTAGAAATTTCAGACATATCCCTGAAATCATGGAAAATGTCCAAAAGATTTTGTAATCGGGATTGTGGGATCCGCCTTGATGTTGGGGTATACTTTAGAAGGAGATATTTATGCCGTTCAATTGTTGGTGCTCTACTATGGTTTGCAAACATAATCTCAATGTTTAGAAGGAAGAATACATTTGTTTTGGAAATGAAATTATGGCCCATGGGCCTATAGACGAGGGAGGTATACGATGGGGGGTACAACTTAAAAGGTAATGAGAAGCTTATAAAAAATAATATTCTTTTATTTGAAGACATTATTTCGTTAGGTAATAAAATTAAAAGAGAACTCGACATGGATTTCTCTTACATTAATATGACAAGTTTGTATGTTTTTGGCTTTAATTTTATGAGGCAAGACAAATCCTTTTTTCCATGAAAATGTTCTTTTCCTAATTAATTGCTTTCTTGGGTATTTAAAATTATGCCCACTGTAGTTTGTATATCTTAGTGTTATTGAACTTATTTATTATGTTTTCAAATACCATTTTATTCTATGTAATTATAATTAACTATTTTCCAATTATTGTCTCGTGTTTTATCTAATCCTTTAATCTTTAAGAAAAAAGTCCTTTCTAAGTTGGATATTTTTATTTAGTTTCTTCTTTTGCCATAATGTTATCACCATGACATGGTTTTTTCTATTCACTTCATACTCCTCATTTCTTCTTGTATGTCATTTCAACTCTTGCAATTATTATTATTATTTTTTATTTGATCTTTTATTCTAATTATCTTTTTGATTTATTATTACCTCTCATGTACTTTTTTTATTTTTTGTTTTTTCCCTTGATATCTATCTTCTCTATACACATCTATTTCCTTCAAACCTTTTCCCATTGTAGTTTGTCTGTCTCGCGGTTATTTGTTATGTTTCATTTACTGTCATATTGTATTTTATTTCAATTGTCTGTTTTTTATTATTGTCTTGTTCATAATATAATCTCCTAATCTTTTATTTATTTTTCCTTTCTTCCGATAGGCAAAAGTAAAAAGATAGAATGGGAGACAGATTAGAGGAATATTAAATAAATAAATAGATGATGGGAGAGGAATGGAAGGATAGGAAAATGAGAAGATAAAATGGAAGAATAATGTTAAGATAAAAAACTAAAGAGACAATAGAATGGAAAAATAGTGTAATAATAAAAAGTTAAGAGTAAAGAATGGAATAATAGTGTAATAATAAAATAACAAGAAGATAGAATGGAAGGCAAATGGAAAAAGTATAAAAATAAAAGGTAGAATCGGAGACTAAGGAAAGAATACAAAATAATTAAATACTTAAATAAATAAATAAACAAATATAAATTTTTGGCTATGAAGTATGTGTTTGTATTTCCACATTTAGATGAATCCACATGTTATGTCTTTCATTCATAAAAATAATGATTATGAATCACCTTTAAGATGGAAAAAAATCATTAGTCTCAGAATAAAAAATTGACGAGATTTGTTAAACTTTAAGCCATATAGACTCGGTGTTTGTCTAAAAGGAATGGAAGGCAAACAATGTGGCATTCACTTGCCCAAGTACTCAAATGTAATACTAGCATATCTTTCATTTCAAAAGCAAGAAACAGTTCTCTTAATGTCAACTCCCAAACCTTCAAAATTCACTCACCTTTTAAAATTAAACATCCACCTTTGTCAGATTGCTTGGTTTTTTAATTAATTAATCAATTTATTTATTATTAGAACTAAAATTTGTTGTATTTAGATTTCTATCTTCTATCACTTATAATGAATTTTTTGTCCACCATCTTCGACTTCTAATTCAACTTTACAATCCTCAATTCTATTTAATGTGTCCTCCAACCTCCTTCACACAATTTCAACCTCTATCTAATTTGATTTGAAATCTAATTTCTAAGTATTACGTCCTCTACAACATACCTTCCAAATCCTCTCATTCAAATTCATTTCTAAATTTCAAGTTTATCCTTTATTTAATTCCAATGTTCCATTTATGGAAAAGGGATTTGTCTTGCCTCATAAAATTAAAGCCAAAAACATACAAACTTGTCATATTAATGTAAGAGAAATCCATGTCGAGTTCTCTTTTAATTTTATTACCTAACGAAATAATGTCTTCAAATAAAAGAATATTATTTTTTATAAGCTTCTCATTACCTTTTAAGTTGTACCCCCCATCGTATACCTCCCTCGTCTATAGGCCCATGGGCCATAATTTCATTTCCAAAACAAATGTATTCTTCCTTCTAAACATTGAGATTATGTTTGCAAACCATAGTAGAGCACCAACAATTGAACGGCATAAATATCTCCTTCTAAAGTATACCCCAACATCAAGGCGGATCCCACAATCCCGATTACAAAATCTTTTGGACATTTTCCATGATTTCAGGGATATGTCTGAAATTTCTAATTCGGTATTGATTTTGTTTTTAGAGTATCTAGAAATAGATTTTTTTTTGTCATGGTTGGACGAGGGGAGGAGGGGAGGGATGGCCGTCTCTAGAGAAAACGCAACAGAAGAAGGAAGGCCATGCAAGACCCCGCCTCCAAGCGGACAGGGGGCCGTCTCCGCGGCCGTCACCGTGGAGACGGCCGGCCATCTCCACGGCCGTCAGCGGGGTCGGCCCCCCCCCCCCCCCCCCGTCTCCGCCGACGGCCGACCCCTCAACTTCCCGAAATCTCCAAATTCCCGTAACTTCTTCAAAACTTGTCCAAATTGGACTTATGAGATGTTTTTTTTGGCATCTACAGGAAATGTAGATGCCAAAAAACACCTCATAAGCCCGATTTGGATACGTTTTGAAGAAGTTATGAAGATTTTAAGATTCGGGATTTTTTTTTTAAAAATTTGCGGCCGTCTCTGCGGTCGTCGCCGGGGACGGACGCGTCTCCACGCGGTCGGCCACGTGGACGGCCGCGTCTCCACGCGGTCGCCCACGCGGACGGCCGCGGGATCGGACGGCCCTCCGCGGCCAACCATGCCGGCCGCGGGCCAACGGATCCCGCGGCCGTCGCCGTGGCCGACCGCGGGGACGGCCACGGGGTGGTCGCGGAATCCGACGGCCCGCGGTCGGCCGCGGCGATCAGGCGGTCCCCGATGGCCCGCGCCGGGGTCGATCCGGGCTATTGGATCCCGCGGCCGTCCCCGTGGCCGTCGCCGCGGTCGGCCACGGTGACGGCCGCGGGATCTGACGGCCTAGGAGGGCCGCCCACATCCGACGGCCCACGATGTGCTAGCACGGCCGCATCTTGGCCGTCGGATCGAGGTGCGGCCGTCCTCAGCGACCCCGCGGCCGTCACCGTGGCCGTCCCCGCGAACGGACGGCCGAGATGGGGCGTGGAGGCGGGATCGACTAATCGGACGGTTGGGGGATGTTTTTACCCCCTCGGGATCGCAAAATTATTACCGCGACGTAATTCTCGAGCGTCGGGGACGCCACGTCCGGGACGGGGGACGTCCGGGTCGGACGTCCGGACGTCTATTTGAACAACCCTGCCCTCATATAACCTATAAAACTTTAAAAAATGCTTGATTTATCACATGGAGGTATGCTGAAATTCAAATACAGAGGCCGGTCTTTGATAGTAAGGAGGCATATGGAGAAATATTAGATTGAAAATTTGAGCGGTGAGATCATGCTTTAAAATTTTATTTACATGTTCAAAAAATAAACTTGAAAAAAAGTAAAATCTTAAATTTTGGTGAATTTTTGAAGATTATGTGATTTGATTAATTTTGGGCAGATTTTGAGGATAGATGAGCATATAGTGCAGTTTTGGGCAGATTTCGGAATGTCCTGATAGTGTTTTCAAACTTTGACTGCGAATATCTCTTGTGATACTTTCCTTCTCTTCTTTGACAATGCCACAACTCAAAGAGATTCTGCAGAGAACATTACCTTGCTTCAGCCTGAACCCGATTTTGATTTCTTTCTTGTGCTATCCTTGTGGTGTTATTCCAGCATCACTAAAAAGAGACACACTCTGTTGTACACTTTGATCCCCTATTTGTAATTGAAGTGATGAACTCTGTTGCATCTTTCATAGGTTGTTTGTATTTCTATTGATTAAAGCTGAGGAGTCTACCTGCGAACAAGCCATGAGCATGGTATGTGACCAGCCCGGTCTACCCTGAGCTAAGACCAGACGTCCAGACCCAAAGTGTTTCGGAAGTTCAAAGTGCTTCACATGCTGACCTTGAGATTCATACCCCTACAGTCAAATTATTCTTCAGCTTCATCTGGTTGCTCAACACAATACAGTAGAGTCACCTTATGGTGATACATGAATGCGATGACAAGTAGTACCATGACAGTACTTCAAAGTTTAGATTCAGCTAAAGAGGAAAAGGGTGGAATCCCAATTTGTTTGACCGAGTGAGGAGGTGTAGATCTCTATCTCATTGTCCAAGCAAAGGCTCCCATTGACACACAAACACCATCGAGTTGACTCGTCGGGGCCACCTGTCCCGTTCTTTGAGTCCACGTAAGGTTTTCCATTCTTTAGATTTCTCTGACCATAGTGACTTCGGACCAGTCAACAGACATTTGCTTTCTGCAACTACATGGTCCTGTGCGTGTGTCCATGCAGTCAAAGGCCAGTGATGGTGTGACCTTTTGCCATTGCTTGAAGGACCTAAGAAATAACGGCAAAACCTTATGATAAAAGATGTGGTTCTTTATGATTTTTTAAATTGTTGTGTAGGGAATGGTATACATCAGCTCTTGAGTTTATTTCACATGTAAGGGTGCCTCTTATTTGGGAAATTGGGGAGGGAGAGAGGTTCCCTTCCATAAACCTCGAGGGATGAGTGACAAGTGGCTACCCTTACACTGATTTCCATGCAGGTGGGCTCATGCAATGTAAGCGTGGTGGTTTACAATATGGGGCACAAATGCTGGAGTTGTTTACAGAAGGCAAGTGGAAAAATATATTCTTGAAGGTGCTGGACCAATTCAAACTTTCAAAACTCCTTTTAGAAGATGTGATTTCATTGTTAACTGTCAAGATTTAGTTGCGAAAATTTAGGAAATTTTTATAACGCCTAAAAATTCTTAACATTGTTTCACTCAACAAATTTCAAAATTTCCATCACAAAGATAACCATGCTAGTTATTAGTGCACCCAACTTTTAAGGTTGTATTAAAAAAAAACAATACAAAATCTTGATGTAGTAATTGGAGATATGATATAAAAGAATTGCATCGCCATCACGCTCGTGCTTTCTTAAATGTCTTCAACAAAAAATTTAAATTTCAGGTTATCTTGGTAGACTACCTAGATTTTAAGAAAGCTTGTTATTGTTAATTACAAATATAAACATCCAATGGTTCATTAAGTTTTAAGATTTCAATTTTTGATACAAAAGATGGCATTCAACTTTTTCTCTTGATTTTTTTATTGTAAATATTAAGACAAACACCTTGTATTAGTTTTTAGGTTAAGTTAGCCCCTCAAAAGAAATTATTTTTTTTTATTTTATTTGACATAAATATGATTATGCACTGTAGCTTTCCTGGGGCTTTCAAATTTCTTGATGGTCTAGACATTATATGCCAAAACAAAATCATATTTGAAGTATTGCTCAAAACTAGAAGAAGAAGAACTTCGGCCCCGAAGGGGCCGACGTGAATATAGTGTTTGTTTGTTCTATCCACTAATCCGATGGGCAGTGAACAAAGGATAATGAATCTTGAGCTACTCCCCCTTTCGAAGGTAAACACTTTTCTACACTAAGTGCCTCTACACTAAGTGCCTTGAAGACAACCGACATGTCATCTCCCCAAGGTCTTTTTGGGTACCCATGCAACGAGGTCTCAAGACCCCCCACCATAGTTGGGTAGACTATGGTAGTAGACACCACGTCGGCATAGGGCTCAAAACCACAATAATGTACAGTACACATTTAATATACATTGCAAAGTTATCACCTTACCATTTTCATAGTATAAAATTAAATTCTTCATCAAAACCATAAAAGCTTTAAATGCATAACAAAGCCTTCATCAAATAATGAAATTGTTTGCAATAACTAATAGAAGCTTAAAAAATAAATAAAAGTACAAGACAACTATCATTCTAAATAAGATTAACAATATATCTTTGAGTTTTCAATAATTACTTGAAAAAATGCTTAACTATTATTTTTATAATTTTGTGGTTCACTTTAGTTGGGTAGCAGGTTCATTCATAAATGATTCTCAGATAAGAAACAAAATAATCAAAAAAATTATAGATAGGGAAAAATACGTGAAAAAATATTTTAGAGATGTTTGTGTATTTTGAGTCGTTAGAGGCTATTCTATATGATTGAATTATTTAAATTAGATTTTTTTATTTTTTTTCAAAGACAAACTATATTTTTCCAAAAAATAAATAAATTTGTTTTAAAGTGGACTAACCTACTATCCAAATGTAGAGCACACTATTTTAGTATGTCAATTTTGAAGTAACCCCGTACATTATTAGGCCAAAAGAATTACCCAAGCTACGAAGAAGCTAGGGTATAAAGTTGTTGTAAGCATACTAGTATTACACATCTACCTTGAAAATGGAAATACAATAATTAGTCTCTAAATTTTAGGTTTCTTGTACCTCTTGATAGCCGGGTTTTTAATGAAACTTAAAATGGTTTATAACAAATGATTTCTACGACCTATATCAAATTCAGAGATGTAAATTTCAAAAATTGGGTACCAAAGCTTTGCACCAATGGGAACTCTCCATTTTCATGGGTTCCAGCCCAATTGCTTTTGAGTGTGAAAAGGACCTCGCGGAGTCCGCCTTAACAGAAAACACTATTATTACACCTTCTTATAGCATTTTATAACTACAAATTTGGTTGTTAACTTATATTTTGCAGGCGGCCACACTACTGTACATATAAATCTGAACTAATTTTTGTCATATTGGTTAGTTTTTTGGCAAATGTGGTTCTGATGGGTCTTATAAGGTAGACGATATGACATCAATACATAGACAACTTTGTTGTATCTGCCAACTCATGGGATGAGCTATAGCAAACTTCAAAGGTAGATGTCACAAGTAATGTAGTAGGTGTATTACCTGCTTCTGGGTTTATCTGTAGTTGGTTATGATACTCTTAATTGTTTTTATCACCACACCAAATTGGACCTTCAATTTTTTTTTATTGTCTTTGCTAGTAGGTCAGTATCCAACTCACAGTGACTCATGAGACTACTATGGCAAGGACTCCAGCCCTGCAATTTTGCTCTGTTAGGGCATGCTTCCATGGACCATTGAACTCGACATTTGCACAACATCAAATACAAATACAAGTCCTTCAAATTCCATGACCTAGCAAAGGATAATGAATAATCATTTTTAACAATCATTTTCATGAGTGGATTCGTGGTTCAAATGTTAGGTTGGGTGGTACATAGAAATACACGTTTAGAGTATATTACTAAGTACAATCGGACAATACATTTGAACCACAAATTTTTGGTTCTATAGTTGTGCATCATGCTACAGACTGGCTTGATAAATAGTGCACAACGGTTTTCAATTGTGGACCTATGGTTGAGATATCATCTTGGATTGTATATGGAAATATGCCCTTGCATAGGACGGTTTTCCATTGGAAATTTTTAACTTACTTCTAGTAAGACTTGATAGATAATTATGTTGCTATATTTATTACCATATTCATTCCCTCACTAGCATACATGCATTACTTCTCTTTGATAGTCACTTAATCTTACCAAGTTTTTTCCTAATTTGATTCACAAAGTTCAAAGCCCGTTTAGGAATAACTATCCTCAAAGATTCTATAACAGAAAGCCACCTTAACACTTCAGCACTGGCTCTAGAATGTTATGCTGGGAGAATCTCTCATGTTCACATGCTCGAGCCTGCTGTATTGCTTTGCCAAGTGTACAAGAACCCCACTTAATTGCAGAGAAAAAAGCAAGACATGCAAGAATTTGTATGGATCTATTTTCAAGAATACTGTTATTCTGTAACATATCCTGCAACAATCTCAGTGAACGTCACCTGATTCTTTAGTGACTAGGCTCACAAGGTGGGCCAGTGAGCTCAAGATGCCTGGAGGGGACACAATAGCTGGTCTTTTGCAACACGGCAATGTAAAGCATTCACAGTACACTTGAGACCACCCTGGTTTCTTTACGACTCATTTTCCACACCTGCTTTTGCTCTGTCTTGGTACATTCTAGCTATAAACTGCCAAACAAAAAATAAAACAAAAATAAATAAAATGAACCTGGAGGTCTGTGCCTAAGCCAAAACCTTGACAGTACAGACTGAATCCTCAATATGGACATGGATATGGGCCATCTCCATCTGTAAACATACATATTTTTTTAAAAGCACAGCTAGCATGTTGTAAGAAATTAAATCAGATGCTGCTATAAACTACCGCCCTGAAACAGAACATCCATTTTTTTCATAATAAAACCAAAGAAATCTGAAACCCAAATCCAGTGGCACTGGCCACTCAGTAAGTTCTATATCCACCTCAGTCAAATATCGATTTCAACCTCCTTAGGAAGAGTAGCATCTACAAAATGTGAATTGGATAATCAAACAGTGGAATTAAGTTACCTCTACATAGCCATCTTGTGAATAATCATTGATCTCTGTCCAAAGCACAACAAATAACTGAAGTGTACTATTTTGGTCTGCTACAAGGCTCTGTTTTAGGTTACTTGGAGCCTACTAACCACTCCTTGCAAGATTGATGCCACAATTCATTCACAGATGCACATACATTGCACACTGGAGTAACTTGTGCAGCTCTCCACCTGCAACCAACTTGGGAACCAGTAAGGTTTAGCCTAAGGCTTTATCCTCCCTGAATAAAAACTTGAGAAAAAATGTTTTTCTTATTTCAGCACTCTTGTCAGCACCTGGCAACATATTTCCATTTCTGTAACAGAACCCAAACCTCATAGTAATACTTTAGTTTCAGCTGTTAAAAAACAAAGTACCCATCTTGAAATAACCCATTTTTCCCGGTGGAATTGGTTTGTTAATCCCCTACCGATTTAACATGCATTTTTTCAAAAATATAATAATAAGAAATGGTTAGTATTTTCTCTTGCCGCTCAATATTGTACTCTCCACAGAAACGAATATAGAAATAGTACCGATATTCTTCTGCAAGGGCAAGCTAAGCAATTGACTTTCACGTCAGAAACGCTAAGTTTGCCATTCCAGGCGAACTTTCCTCAACAACGAACCAGCCAGAAAACACTCTCCCACCCCCACTAACTTATCAACACCGAACACTGAACACCCCAGCCAATTGTAGGATAGAATCCACCTTAAAATTAGCCAACCATAAAGAAAGTTACCCCAAACTCTCAGGCAAAATTCTCAAATTCCAAGCGCCTTCAAGATGCCGCACCTACTAATACCATAGTTATATTTGCAAATCTCAAACGTGGTCCTCTGGATCTCATATGCAAACGGAACGCACTTCGGAAGCAAATTGCAAACCGCTTGGTTTGGGCAATTTACACAGCCTTCCCGCGCTCACATAAACAAAAGCATGCAACAAACAGCGCCACCAATGGTTCCCGGTACGATGAATTTACCCTGCCCGGAAAGGGCATCAAAAATAGCTGACAGTGAAATAGAAATTGGCAAAGTGCTGTACTAAGAATTGATAAAATATCACTAAACTAAGATCCAGCTTTTGCACTGTTCACCTGCTGAGGAATGTGCTATCTTTCCCCTGAACACCGAGTTGGGCCCTCCACGAGGTCTGCTCAAATCCATGCGCGTGCCGGGCGACTGGCAAGTCAACCGGAGCAGTTGTGTTTCCTAGTCTTCGAGCAGCCATTTCCCAAGTCTTTCAAGCAGCCAGTCTCTAAGTCTTGCGCAAGTTGGCACCTGTTCGGAACAGTTCTGCCTCCCAGTCTTCAAGCAGCCGGTCTACAAGTCTTCGAGCCGCTGGTCTTCAAGTCTTCAAGCAACTGTTCTCGAAGTCGTGCACCTGTTCTATTCTGGTGACCTGGTGGATTAAAACCGCGCCATCTCCAGTTTGTTTATATCATATTCAGGGCCAAGCTCAAGGATCAGCCCACCTTGAAGTAACTTTCACCCTGGATACCTCGTGGCAAGCTCATCACGATTTTTTAATGAAGTTGGAGGAGCTGGAGAAGCGATCATAGTACTCACCAGCAGCTTGCCAAACGTTGCCGCCAATCCAGAAGGTGTCTTCCCCCCTTTGAGGAATTCGAGTCACGTGGGAGCCCGAGTTTTGTGTCGACGTTGTGCAGGGCACACTCTGCCACTTGAGGTTGGTTTCTGAATGACCTCGACAGGGTTACCCAAGCGCAGTTGTTGTTGTCGAGTCGTGATTCAAGAGTGTAGTACTCCTCGTAACCTTCGCCGTGCAGCAGAATAGTACGCTTTGTTGGTGGCAGTAGTACCGTTACAAGAGCAGTTTCTTACAGAGTTTCGATTCATACGGGTCGACCTGCGAAAGTTGCAAATCTGTGCGTGGATATCGTTTCGCACTTCTCGGTGTCCTGGATTCGACGCTACTGGTTCCTGTCTCTGTAACGTCTTTCCGGTAGTTTGATCAACTTGGTTGATCAGAAGGGTGCATGGTTCTATTCAAGCGCAGAAGTGGATACTAGTTGCGATGGCTCATTAAATGATCACCGGAAGTTTCAGATTTAGTTCAACTATCGCAAGAGGTACCAAGGTTTTGAAAGCTCATGCCCTGTTATGTTTAAGTAGGGTACCTGGTCCTCCTTCATGTTACGACTGAAATCGTGTGGAGGTTGTCAGATCTCACATAAACCTTTTCTGGTTTCGGTGTCTACTTGTCGAGGTTTAATCGTGTCTGTACCTTGCTTGTAGAGGTATGGTCTGGTGAAAGCCTAGCGGGTTCCATAACTCTTCTAAGTTAAGCCGATACACTCGGCTCTTCGTGTCTCGTAGTTGTAACGTCCTTGTCTAGCCGTCTAGCCTGCTTGAATTGTTTCCGGCAGGAGCAATCTCTTTCCTTATTTTATCCAGCAAGAGTTTGAAGGTTTCGGGTTTTCTAATTAGGAGGGCACATGCAGATTCCACTTCTGTGACTTACCATAAACCTTTGTGTATGTTTGCAGCAGTGAAGCTCTCACCTTAATTTCTCAGTTCCTTTCTGGGTGAAGAACGTAACCTCGGCATGTCATAATGATACAGGGCAGGGCGGAATTGTAGAAACAGATTGTTTCATATTTAGAGTGCAATCCTCAATTGCGCCCATGAGAAACTGGAGTTCGTCTATCAGCACTGTGGTTTGAACTGCAGGATTTTCTCACCAAGTTTTCGTAGCGGCTCTCTAGTTAGTAACTAGAATTTTTTAACACTGTCCTTACCAACCTTTGAACCACCGAGGCAATTTTCCAATTTCTTCAGCGATGAAGTTCCCAAGGAAGCAGAGAGTGATAGTGCTCACTCTCCTCTACGTTTGTGCTGCGGCACTTATGATCTGTGGAGTATGGTCCACGGCGTTTCCTAGACGCTTTGCCGAGTCTCGCCATAGTTTCGAGGAGGCCCCTCATCTAGTCTCAGGCGATGATGACACCGCAATTCTATCTTCCTCCGAAATCTGGACAGCAGGTGCACGCTCGCTCAGCTCCACGGACGACGCAACAGAGGAGTCCGCACAGGAAGCCGAACAGCAAACCTCCGAAGACGAAGGCGACCTCCAGAGCAGCCTCCCGCAGCTGTACCACGTCCCGCAAATATTCGCGCTCAACTACGAGGAGATGACGAAGAATATGCGCGTCTACATTTACCCCAACTCCCAGACGGGCTCCATGAACGACTCCTACGAGTACGACGCCACGAACGGAAACAACCAACTGGGCAACTCCGAAGAGGCCACCACGACGGGGTTCTTCAACATTCTCGCCAAGGGTAAGAACCACCAATTCCTGACCTCGGATCCCGACGAAGCGCACCTCTTCTTCCTCCCGGTGTCCATCGACGCCCTCCACAGCGCCCTCGGCCCGGACGGCGTCGGCAACCACCTGCGCCATTACATCGAATCCATCCGCGGCAACTACACGTTCTGGGACCGCTCTCTCGGGGCGGATCACTTCTACCTCGCCAGCCGCGGCTACGAGACCGTCAACCACCGCAACAACCTGGAGCTCACCAAAAACGCCGTCCAAGTGGCCTGCTCGCCTCTGGCTCCCAACCAAGCCTTCTACCCGCACAAGGACATCGTCATACCGCACTACCAAAACTTACCCGCTTCCTCCTCGTCCTCTCCTCGATCCACACTCGCGTACATCAATCTAGATCTCGCGCAATCGTCTCTCCTCCCCGAGGCCTGGAAATCTGATTCCGACTTCGTGGTCGAAGCTTCGAACGGCTCCCCTGATGCCTCTGTTTTCGAATCAAGCAAGTTCTGCGTGAGTCTATCGATGCGGAACGTGGTGGACGCGCTCCGCCATGGCTGCGTTCCGGTTGTGGTTTCTGATTCCATCATCTACGATCTGCCGTTTCAAGATGCTTTGAACTGGCATGAATTTTCGGTGGTGATCGGAACAGAGGAGATGGCGGATGTGAAGAGCTTCTTCACGTCCATGTCTGATGCGAAGTATGCCAAGATGCAGTACTTGGGTCTGCAGGCGAGCAAGCACATGGAGTGGAACGATCCCCCGGCCGCCTACGATGCGTTTCACATGACCATGTTCGAGCTTTGGATGCGGCGCCACAGCGTGAAGTATTCACGGCGCAGTGAGACTTCGTAATCCTGTTGCCTGGTCCAATTAGTATCACAGGATTAATGCCGTAATAGTGATTAGTCTTTGCATGATAGAACCACTCTTGGTCGTGTTATAGACTGGAGGCGAGTTGCAGCTAATTGCAAGGTGTACATAGCAAACTTAATTATAATCTGTAACGATGTAACAGAAATCAGCAGGTGGATCTATTTAATGTACATTAGATAAACTCTGCAGAGAGTGGTCAATTGGTAATCAACAGATACATCACTTCCGGGTGTTGTTTCTTCAATTGTTTCATTAATAGTTTCATTATTCTCTTAAGTGGGTGAATTCGTGTCTGTTGGTGATTCTGAAATCCTTCAAGCGAGTCCAGTTTTTTGATGACCGATATTGTGACCTGCTCTACCAATTTTCATGGATGAGTGGCATCTTATGATTTAAGGCTTTATGACATTCAAAACCATGAAGATTGAGGATTAACACTGGTTGTGTGGGTTTGGGGACGGGTGTAGGTGCCGAAGAATGGAAGAGCTTAGAGTTCCACCTTAGTGACGAATATCTTTTCTATGGAGTCTTAGTTGTGATTGTTCTCTTCTTGATACCTCAAAGAAGAGTCGTCTACTCCACACATTCTTACTCCTATCCAGCAATTTTCAGGATCTGCTGCTTCTGGAGGGCAGAGTGATCTGGAATCAGACCGATTGCAGGGCACCTTCACAAAACTTGGCAGAGTATGACAGAGTACGGAAGTAGATTCCTGCGAATGCCAACGATAAGTGGAGTGGTGTATAGTATTTGACCTAGTGTGGGGTTAACATCAGAATTCTCTGCACTAGATGAGATAGAACCATCAAGTGGTTACAGAACATTTTTTTCCATGGTAGGTTAGCTCCCCTTCCAAGATGAGGGGTTGTATTATTAGTTCTTTAGGTCGCCAATCTGAGTCTGGCCTCGGCTGGGGTCGCTTGACGTGACCCTGCTTTTGGCCTTGCTTTGTACGGAGTATCATGGTTTTACTGTGAAATGAAATGTTATTTTCATTCATGCCCAACGAAAAGACTTGTGCATACCTCTGCTGTATTACCGACAACTGATTTTCACAGATCAGGTCCTAATACAAAGATTCTTTAAAAAGCTGCGAAATTGCTCGACGTGCACATTGTTGTCTACGTACTATTTGCAGTGCATTCTGCAGTGTAATAAATCTCACGTGAAGGTCAACGACACTTGAGTAACTAGTAAGCTTTAAAGACAAGAACCTGTTACACATAATTGGCACTGGTATTTCGATGCAGAAATGAGGACAAGCACGTGACGCCGGCTCTGCAAATAGGTCATGAGCAAATTGGGTGAACCATCCATATGTTCAATCAGCATGTTAAGTTCATTTGTGGATTCATGTAACAGTTTGGTGTAAAAGTGTAACCCAACTAAAGAGCACTACTACTTCGGAGGCTGAGTTGCTGCAGACACCGCAAGTCAAAAATGGTCGAACTTGCCGAATGAGCAATATGAGCCACTTTTTGGATGCCATCTCATTGAAGATGATCCTCTGAAGATTCCTACAACAGATTGAAGTGGTTGAAATTAATCCTGCCAACTGCCAATTCTATTAACAAATACCAAGTGGGTGCTAGTACTAATTTTTGATGCTCACCAGTTGTCTCAAGCTACAAGAGCCACCGTGCGGATTGTAAATGTGAGACAAGCCGCTGACTGTTGATACAAAGCAAGTCGTCGATCACCTTGTCGATACGCGGTCAGTCGTCGATTGTTGAAACTTCGCCCAACGACAGAGTGTGTTTCCATATAAAATTCTTAAGACAATTCAAAACTAATGGCCAAAAATATAAAAGTAGAATCGCTATAATACTTACATTTACAAAAGTTTGGGCAGGTTGAGTCGTCTCATGTTAACACACAGAGTCCTTGATTACAGTTGGTTAACAGGAAACTGTTTGATTACTCATACAAAGTGAGTTCATTGATCAATTCTATGGTTTTTTTTTTTTTTTTTTTTTCCCCTCAGGAATTGGTGGATCGGTTCATTCACTGTTCATTGATTCTAAGACGTTGCAGTACTGGATGTGGACTTATCTTCTGTGGAGTTTGTTAGGATTTGAGAACTGACTTAAGACAAGATTTGGACTCCCTAATCATATGGTGTAAAAGTCGAGGTTATCTTAAGGCTCCTCATATGAGACATTAGTTAGTTGAGATCATATGCTGTTGTACTCTAAGAACATCTCCATTGGGAAACTAAATACCACCTTGCCATAGAGAAATGGATGGTCTGGATGGTTGGGCAAGGCATGTGGTTGGTACGAGAGATGTGTTGTACATATGCAGTGTGTTTGGTTTGGAGTTTCCTTTGGCAGTAACGGAGCTTGATGGTCCCAAGATGGTTCATTGTTAAATGACATTGTCAGACTGAGGGGTTAGGTTGCAGAGAATATCTACTCCTGTGGGAGCCTTGCTTATCATCTTTGAATCAAGATGCGGTCTTTTGATACAAAATTGCAAGGTGCATGGATTGTTGTGTTAGGAAGTGTCATAATATGTAAAAATAATGTGAAATCTTATGAGTTACAACAAGGACTAGACTCTTGGTAGATATGTCTTCATGTGCTCATTGAATGATTCTCATTAATCCTTGAAGCTCCTTGAAGATCTAAACAGTCCGCAACAATACTTTGAATGATATAATTAAGATGGAAAAACTTAAAAAATTGGTTTGATATTGTTTTTTTGATGTATTTTTGATAATTTCTAATTTGAATTTTCTTTTTTGAAATGAATTTTGTTGGATATGTGGAAATAGGTCCAATGTTCAAGGTTAATGTTAAATTTGAGTTTGAAACCTATGTAATGCTTGTGAAGATGGTCACACCTATAATCTTCTACATTATAAATGTCATCCCTTCTAAAATTTCCTGACATTGAACAGATAGAAAGGGATACAGGCACTGCTTGTTGGTGGAAAAGTGTGGTCTTGACACTTGTCTTCACTTTTGTCTTTTGCTCGTTCTGGAATCTGCAGGCCCCATGGCCAAAAACCTGGGAACTTGCAAAGGAGCCTCTGAATTAACCTTGTACTTAAAAGTTACATGTCCTTGTTGACGTACCAAATAACTTATCTTTACATAGCAGTCTTGCATTCAAAATGTAACTTGCGAGCACACTTTCTTGGTATGGTGAGCATGGTGAGTAGATTGGGTCAAGTGGGCTTGGGGCAGCTGCTGTGCATGGCCCAGATACAGTGATGCTTTTACCCATGTCTTGCCCCACACACACACATAGTCAAAAGGAAGAAAGAGAAGGATCACCTTGTAGCTCTATCAACTTTACTTCACAGGTAGAGGTCTACGCCAACAGATGTGGGTCTCTGTACCTTAGACTTTCCCTTTATCCTTTTAATTCCTCAAATTTCTCTT
The DNA here is from genome assembly GCA_014871385.1 of Ceratodon purpureus. NCBI lineage: Eukaryota > Viridiplantae > Streptophyta > Bryopsida > Pseudoditrichales > Ditrichaceae > Ceratodon > Ceratodon purpureus. The sequence goes on along the minus strand of CM026427.1, from coordinate 1,922,613 downwards.
CCGAACATTCCTTCAAATTTTATAGAATGTTTGAATATCTGGTGACTCTTTGAATAACACAGAGAATAACTACAATAGTGAATATAATATCAAGGAGAAAATAATACAATAGCGAGTCACAGTATCACACCATTTATTTGAAGGTTTTGAGTGGGTTGCTCTTTTAGCTTGTTCAGAAAACCTCCAGACAGCTTCATTCTGATAGTCTGCAGAAGCCATCAACTTCACTCACCTTGACAAAAAAGCTCTCTTTGGACATTTGTTGCAAACAAACAGGAACAACAACTGATTTTGTTTGCAGTATGGTAAATACTTCTCGGTAGTAGAGCTGATCCACAGCGCATCAAGAGTGCAATATGAGCACACAACAGAGCCTGTACAACAATGCAAACAGCGTCAAACATAGCACGGTAACAATTCTTAGCGATTTTTCCAATTCGTGTAATCTGGGATTTTCATAATCTTGTCTGAAACTGGCATGCGCGGTCTTGTAGGATGTGCGAACTGTGGGATTCTCATAATCCTGCATTCACGGCATTGATGTGCAGATTCAGACACAGAAAATATTGATCAATTAAAACATTAATACGAGATGGATTGGATATGAGGCATTGAGTAGGATGTCAAGATTACCATATTGGTTACACAGTGTATGACAGATGCGATCATCATTGATTTGAAGGAGAAAATGTTACAAGTACTGTTAAGGTTTTCACCACTCCACTCCCGCATGCCATACCTCTGGGTTCTAAACCAGCTCGTCGGCCATTCTTCAACTGTTAACGGATCCTCGGAGTGAAATATCAATTAGCAGCATCATAAGATTCACAAAGGCAAAAATTGTGCAAATCAGTAGTAATATATGATTTCAACTGTGTGAAGGGCTTTCCTATTCCACACTCTCATTTGTTCAACAAGTTCAACGCCTCTGTGTTCGCCCACGTCCATGTCGGGCATCGCTTGAAGCTCCACATGTAGGGCGCTCTCGCCTGGTTTGGCTTCACCATGTGACTCAGCATATTTTCAGATGGTTTTCAACAATGTGAGGCAAGAACTCAGATTAAATCAAGTGTTAGCTTCGAACATTGGCCAGGCAGACAAAATGAGTTCTACGTAAAACTTCAAGTCCATGGGGCCATCTTTGCCACTAAACACATCTCTAGAACAAAATTTGTCTGCGTTTGCGAAATGCCACCTTAGTGAGGATCCGCAATGATAGTGCTTAAATTCCAAGAATTTCTGCTTGAAACTGCACGCAGAGGTGTGAAACTTGTTGAATAAATTGGGCGAACACAGAGGTGTTAAACTCGACAGGAGAACTATTAATGATGATGTTAGGCAAGTGACTTCGATAATCGAGGATAACTTCAATTTTCAATACCGTGTTCTCAGGAACAATATATCTTAGAGCTCATCATGTGTCACCCTTAAGCTCTGGAAGTTTTTCTTGGTCATTTTGTGCTCAAGGAGGAGGCCGTAGTCACAAAAATCTTAAATTCTGTGTGATGTGATCCTGCCCTGATGTATCTGTTGGTTCTCTCGGTCCCCAACCTGGATGTTTTACCGCTGTAAGAGATGAATCCCAGCTGTTTGAGATTTTCTTCTGCATCCTAAATTTGTTCGCTGGTTGGTATCCCTCGCTGTCTGCAGAGATATCTTGCTCGCAAGTAAACACAGGAATGTACATGATAGCATAAAAACCACCCCTACGAATGATAGAACAACCTCATGCATTGATATCACATTGAGTTTGATTGCACTAGTGTTCCAGAAATTGAAAATCGCAGAAAAGTATTTACTTAGCCTCGAAGGTTCATGTAATCTAGCTTCACACTTGGCCTATATTTCCCCTAATCTACTTCACTGCCCAAATTTGGGTGGAACAAAAATCACATATCTACCCTGTCTTGATCTCAGAGTCTTAAGGGGCTGCAAACCCCGGAAGACAGTTATACCAATATAGCATTCCTATCCATAGATGTGGAAGCGGAAATTGAAACTCACTGAGATGCGCTAAGGCGACGTATTTCTGTGTCGAATGATCCAAATCCCATTAGTCAAACATAGATTCTATGATGAAATGCAGCATTCTGCTTCACTTATTGCAAGATTGTGGCTCTTGATCATACAAAATATCTCGATCTTGTGAGTTATAGACTTACCTTACATAATGTAATCATCATCGAACCTCATATATGGTAGGTATCCTGGATCATCACTATAACCTTGCCAGCTTAGGAGTCATGTTCATGCGCAAAGACTAGAAATTATATAGGGCTCAGATTTACCATCAATCGATTCAAACTCAGATTTCTTTGACTGGTAGAAGCACCTTGAACTCCTTCATTTCGGTACAAAATGTATCTTGTGACTATGTGAGTACATGGCTTGGGCATTGATCGCTCCAAAGTAAGGTGATGTACTGACAACATATATTTCCTCCCCGGAATGAAGGAGGGTGCAGAAGTTGATAGTGTTCGGTGTGCTCGTGGTTCAGGGTGTTTCTTCTCTTAGCACAGGAAGAGTGACAAAATACTAATGTTGGTAATCACTATGTCGACTTTTGGAGCTACAAACCAGGAGCAGGCTACACTACAGTACAGTAGTCGGGGTGAATTTTTTTATAATAGGCAGAAATTCTGTACGCTTGAAAGTAACGTAATTGTGTCTGTACACGGTTCTCATAGTCAGTCGACAAGTAGTTCAGTCGGAGCTACTTCGATAAAATCCAAGGTGGACAAAGATAGCATCGGAAGTTAAGAACAAATCGTAGTTGGTGCGACATCCACTCAGAGGCATGTGAGCTGCTACGTTGTTCTGCCTAGACTCTGAATTACAAGAAATTTTAGTCTTGGAAGCAAGTTTCAAAGTGCCACTATGGCGTTTCATTTTGATGCATGCTAGAGGAGTGAAGGCAGAGGTCGTTAGACACAATCGCGTAAGCTAATCACGGAAGCATTTTGGCAGGAGAGCGACAATTTGGTGCTCACTTTTGGCGAAACCTCACGGAAACTATCTTTTTTTTAAGGAAAAATAATTTGGGTTTACATTGAATCTTAAACTTTGTATTTACCTTCTGACTCATTGCCCACAAATTGTTCCAACTTCATAATCATTATGAATTGTAATCTAAAATGCATTATTTTTACTTTAAAATACACCTCGTTGATTATGGTGGATTCTGCATTCATAATAGATATTTTCATTACTGATCAATGTGGTTTTACATTCATAAAACTCGATTGGAATAAAGAAAAAAATCATATATCCAAAGAAAATTAAACTTTAAAATGCCATAATAAACAACTATGTATCTGTGAATGTTTTTCTATCAGGGTTACCCAAATCTGCATCATCTCAATTTGGAAGGATGCACATCCATTGCACGACCATGAATGCACATCCCCGCTTAACAGCTAAATTTGTTTATGCCCAGAGAGTATGAGTTTGAGCATCACGTCGGATGTTGTGCCTGACAATGCTAAGCGTATGTACAACTTGTAAGTGCTGATATTAGTGTGTAGCCCTTCTAACATCTGAATCTACTTCATGAGAACAAGGGATATCGTTGAAAGAGAGATGCAGCCTGCATAACTCGGAAGCGAACAAGATAATATCACAATTGAGACGGGAATTTCCAGGTTAATTAGAGATAATTTTAGATACCGTAATTTCAGCAGCCGTTCCAAATAAGCGGGAAAACCCAGAGCGTTAAATGGAAACTAAAGATGACAGAAAGGGCAACCGTTAAGGAGTGGAAGTAGCAACATGGAGACATTAAGCCAATTTGACAACGGTATTATTTCTGTAGTGAAAGCTGGAAATTTATTTTTGTAGTGCTACGGTTGTGTCTCAATGATCTACAGTTACGTACTACTTCTTCAATACACTGTATAACATTAACCAACAGAATTCGCAGAAATCTCGAGGAAGAAAAAACGGAATACCAGAGGCAGAGCCTGAAGTACCGATATAAAGGCATGTGTAGCGAAACCAAAATCAACATCAACAAAAATACCTCCAGAAAGACAAGGAGAAAGCCGCACGTATACCAAAATCGAGGCCAGACAGAAGTCACCCCTGTATTGCAACCCATGACTAAACAAGCAGGCCGACAGACTGCAGAAGGTTAACAAACAAATTCTTCAAAACCAAGTCCCGATAAGTTACAGTAATTACAATCCAGAATACAAACCCCAAGGAGCGGTATTTTCATGAAAATGGTGGTGTTAAAAAACACCAAATTAAAAAATGACCAAATGTCCTCGAGCCCCCTACGCGCTCGTAAACTTCGTCACAGCCTTCGTGCCCTCCGACACCGCATGCTTCGCCAACTCACCAGGCAAAATCAAACGCACCGCCGTCTGAATCTCGCGAGAAGTTATCGTCGGCTTCTTGTTGTACCGAGCCAGACGTGCAGCTTCCTGTGCTAGCTTCTCGAAAATGTCGTTGATGAACGAGTTCATGATTCCCATCGCCTTCGATGAGATACCCGTGTCAGGGTGGACCTGCACCAACCAGAAACAGCAGTTAGCCTCCAATCCCCAAAGCAGATATCCATCTACGATACGCCCTAACCAAAACCAAACCCTAAACTAAAATCGCTCACTCCCGGAATGGCATAACACAACTATCATAGTATCCTTTCCATCAACTCAATCTAAGCAAAGCAAACCTACCCTAAGAACCTACAATCAGCACACGAAAACACCAAAATACGACAGAGAAGAGACGCACTTCTAAGAAAGAAAAGGGGGAGAGAGAACACAAGCTATACCTGCTTGAGGACCTTGTAGATGTAGATCTTGTAGGTCTCGACGCTCTTCTTGGACTTCTTCTTCTTGCCCTCGCCCTTGGTATCGGCCTTGATCTTCTTCTCCGCCTTCTTCACCACGGGCTTCTTCTCGGCCTTGCTCTTGCCGGCCTTCTGCTCCTCCGCTGCCTTGGGGGCCATCCTCGCTACGCTGCCAACTAAACCGAAAGCAAATACAGAGCACTAGATAGCAAACACAGGAAGGTATGAGAATATCACAAAAACAACAACGCCAGCAATGAGATGGAACACGATGGCCTCTTTGGTTTTATAGTACGGGTTCTAAAGCCAGCCAATGAGAGAGCTCCGTTGGCGTGGGCCGGATCGATGCCTGGAGCCGTGGGATGGAGATCGGAGGGCGGGGGTTTGAAGGGTCGGGTGGCGCGAGTTTGGGGTTTCCCTCCAGATTGGGCCTCGAGGGGCAGTTCGAATGGACGCGGGAACCTGAGTTGGAGGGACTCGGAAGTCTCTCAAGTCTCCACCAAGTCTGCAACCTTTACCTACGAGTCTGTTTTCTAAAGTCTGCAAGGTTTTTAACGACTCTGAATGGGGAATGCTAGAGCATGAGCATAGAGCCATGAGCACATGAGCCATGAGCAGGTTTTCATGAGCCATGAGCGAATGAATTATTTTATTTAGTAAGACAGTTTCATTCTGTATATGAGGATGAAATCATCCATGACTAGTGAATGATTTGAAATCTATCAAAAGATATTCCAATTGAAATGATGACCTCTCCACCAACGTGTCAAATTTAATCAACTTGATGGCCAATTTAGGTTAATAAAACGGCTTTAGGGGAACACACAATGAGTGATAATTGATGACAATTAAGACAGTACAATGTCTGTCATATCCACATAGCTGCCATGGCCATGGCCAGGGCAATGCAACTCATCTTGCTCAAGCTCTTGATACACAAGCAATATATAGTTGCGGTATTCCGTATTCACTGTTGCGACAAATACTACCACAATGCTACTGGATTCGCTAAGTGATTGAGCTCAAGATTGATTTGTCCATGTTAGTGGTACAAGTTCAAGTTCCCTCTCGTTGGTTGTGCCCTATTCTACAAATCATCTCGACTACAGCTGCTAGGTATGCTTTTGAAGGGTTGAATGAGGTTTTCCTGTTATTTCCTTTCTTTTATTGATAAGTTTTTTGTGTTTCTTTCGTTTTGCACCTTATGGAAGAATGGATGTTGAGGTAAAGTGAGATTGAGGAGCTAATTTTCACACAAACGTGGATGGTGGATTGATCAGAGACTGATGCAATCCGATACCAGGACTTTCAAAGACTCAAGCTGCATCAGGTAATATTTGGTACAAAGTGTCAAATTTACTCAACATTGTCAAATGGCTGAAAACCTTGCCCAAGTAGAAATGTAGGGTTCGCATATTTCATCCAGTCAGAATATTTCCCAGGTTTGTGTTGATAAACCATCTTATTTCAGGCATGAAGCAAGTCATGTGATGAGCCAAATGCTGATCGTCAAGTCTGTTCGACACCTTGGCCACAAAGAATGTAGTAAATATCTCAATCCCATCAGTAACTTATTTATCTTCTCGTTAAAATACAGGGAGGACAAATCTGTCAGTTTAAAAATGTGGACGCAAAGCAAGATTATGTGGTGTTAAGACCCACCTCAAGGTATAACAGTTCAGTACTTCATTTTTGCTTTTCAGAATATCTTGGTGGTATGAATTTTCTAGCACTGAGATGTTGTTGTCTTGCAGACCAAAGGCGGAGCTATCAATGAAAAACTCCAAATATTACAAATAAGGGAACTACTTCAGGTCTGCAAGTTAATCAGCAAGTGCAATACTTGGAAAGGTGGAATTGTTATTGACATTCACCGTAAGCATTTTTTCTTGTTAAGTTATTTCTCATTAATGTTATACCAAATGGACCCCGTTATTGGTGCTGATATTCTTGTGCTTGTGAACCACCAGATCAACACTGTGCAGAAAGGATTGTCCTATGCAGCAATTCTCTGTGGTGGGGTGGTCTAAACGCGGATCCTCTGTCATAAACTTACAGTATCCTTCATGAGAACTACGTGAGCCTGTACAGTCTGGTGTTCCCCTGCGAGCTTCCTCACCGTGCCAACCTGGAAATCTCGGTACTTATCTGTTGAAACCTTGTATTAAAGATTCATGTGTATCTGTCTCGGGCTTCCAAGCAAATCCTTGTCACTAGTTAAGAATTAACTCTTGATATGATAATTTCGAAAAAGTAGGATATTCATCCTAAAGAGGTAAGTAGATTACCGGTAGCTGTTACATTTTGGATAGTCCAGTATTTCACCAGAATTATAAATGTGTCAATCATGATTTAATGTTAATCTTTGGTGGCGATTTGGCAGGTTCTGTATCTGGGTTCCTTGCAGCGGTTATAATCTTACTAGAGAAAACTGTTTTTGAGGATAGCAAGAACAGATTGTTTAGCAATGGAGAGGAGTAATGTGGAGAGAGGAAATGAGCCGTGGTTTGCGTTGGATGTGTCATTGCCCAACTATGGGCTGGATCCTTCCAGAGATGTAAACCACGTGCAGAATGAAGAGCTGGTCCAAATGTTTGGTACCAGGCAGCAGAACTTGGGATACTTCTACCCAGGTGCTAAGTCGGAAAGAGTGAAAAGGCGTGTTGAGGACCTGTATCCAGCTGTCTACCAACTTACTAAGATGCCCAAAAATCAATGTGTTACAGAGAGTTTTGCTCAAGCGATTGTGTCAGAAGTTTGCCATGGGTACCCAATGAACTGGGCCCAGTACGCAGCGGAGAGATGGAGTACGTGCAAGAACTTAGACTTGAAGAGTGAAACTGTGATAAAGTATGTTGGAGCAGAATCACTGAAAGGGACATACTATGAAGTAGCCAAGTCCAAAATCGAGGGCGAGATTGAGGATTTGAGGGTAGCTTACAACAAAGCAGACGCAGATTACACTAATACGCATGTGTTTATAAGTTCACGGATGACATCACCCAAAGACCCAAGTGAGGGAGCTGAAAGAGAAGGTCTACTGGAGCAAATCTCGGTGCTCAAGATTCAGTTGCAGGAGGCAGAGGAGGACTTAGAGAAGTGCAAGGAGAAGTCAGGTAATGGTAGCTATAGCGAGCAGATCTCGAAGAAGATTGGTGAGAGGATGGTCAAGGAGGAGAGGCGGATCATCAAGCTAAAATACAAAATTAAACATAAAGAGATAGCCCTAGTCGACTCAAAGGGTGAGATTCTTGAAGCCCTGATTGAGCTGGATCGATTGCAGACTGTAAAGGTGAATCTTGAAGGAGACATGGATAGATTGAAAGGCGTCCTCAAGAAAATGGAAGAACGGGTTCGATTACCCATGAACTTGCCACCTAGTCAACATGTACAGGAAGAAATACCAAGCCACAGTACAGATATGATAACAGTAAATCCGTGTGCATTGTGCAATGGCAAATTCCCACACATGGACATCATTGTTGCACCTTGCACTTGCATGTATCATCCTTGGTGTATAGTGATGCAGACCTGGTTGGAAGATTGATGCGCAAAGACAGAATGTCGATCAGCCTTCGCCGAAAACTGGAAGAGGAGCGTAGGTCTGGACAGAATGCCAGGTATGTTACCACTATATTTGAAATAAAATGTAAATTTTGATCAGATCATTGTCATTTATGAAACTTAATTTGAATATGAATGTACAGATATCACGAAGGAACCTACGGTTGGTGAATGTTCCAATCCGAAGACAAAGAGAAGATTCCTCAACAGTGACATAGGGGGCACAAATTACACTCCCAATAAAAACAAAAAGCGTACAAGGTCCAAGGTAAAACTATAGCTCTGTCCATGCTTTGATCTAATCATATTAAGATAATTGTATTCTCTTTTTGCATCAAGAACGGTATATATGTTCTGTGATTTTTCCAACATACTTGTTTATGCTTGTGCAGATTACTGAAATGAACTTTATGTGATACTTCTTTTCGGGCTTAATGTGGTCATCTTCGGCAAACTCTATCATGTTGCTCCCTGGAATACTGAATCATGCTTTACATACAACTATTACTTTTTGACATGATATACTAGTTCTATGCCAAACCAGGTCTAGATAAAAAGCTTTGAAATTTAAATTGTAGATGCACTAAACAATCACCACAACACCAAAGACATCAGTGAACATTTAATCCACTAGAATATTTGGATGAGATGATCAGAGATGTGTACATATTAGTTAGTGCTATGTTTCTGATTGCTCTGCTCAGAATGCATAATCTAGACAATGTATGTGGTAATGGTGAAATTAGCTATACTTGTTGAAACAACTTTTGTTGAGACAATCATTCATTGACTCTGATCATTCTGTGCCGAACAAGTAGTGTAGAATTAAGTTAGACCATGATTTACTAATGACAAAAGAGATATGTTAATGAGGACAAATTACTAAAAATCTTCAACTCAGGAAACTTGAGGGAATAACTTCAAATTTGCTTGTTGATGACTGTTATGCGTCGAACACGAAATCTCAATGCACAAATCTGAAGCACGTACTTAAAGGTAACACCTGAGGTTCCTAAGCCATTTAGTACCTGATAATCAAATTAGTAAATGCTTAACTTAAGAAGGGGAGGAGTGAAGAACTCCAGAATCCATATCGAAAATTTTTTAATGCCTAGTTCGGTGCCGAATGTGAGAACATAGCATTGGAAATATAACTTATCCATCTTAAAATTCTCAATCACCTCCTTCGGTGCCGAACAGGGACATCACTTAGTGCAGAATAACACTCTGACCATTCCTGACGGGCCGCTCCTCTCCCTTTACTCACTTTCTGTACAGAACACCAGCTCATGACGTAATTGAAATCGACCCAGGAAGCCAATATTCTGGAAATACTTGGTTATTTTTAGACTTTATTCACGCAAAATATTGGTGTTCGTGCAGAACACCTATTCATGGGCGCAATTTTAATCGTTTTTAGATATATTTGAACATGTATTTAAGCCAATAACAATAGTATTTATCCACTATACTATTTTGTTGTAGATTTCTTCTGATTATTTATAGATAAAATAGAAAAGCTAACAATTGGTTTGATTAAAATAATGAGTCTAAAAATAGAATATATAATTATAAAATCATTTAAAATTATTTATTGTTTGGCCGTATTCACCTATTCATATATTGTCGTATTCACTTCATAAACTCTTGTCTAGATACAGTAGAAATGGCAAAAAACACAATGGAATTTTGTTACAACCTCTTTATATACTTTAAAATTCATCATTATAATAAAAATGTATTATTATTGATAAATGTGTATGTATATGTAAATGTCTACAAATAATACTCAATCTTACACTTTATAGGCTACATCTTCAATTGTTTGATAAGTTTAATATATAAGTATATGCGTGTATATACATATATATACATATATAAATGTATATACGCATATATATATATATATATATATATATATATATATATATATATATATATATATATATATATATATATATTTACGCATAGCTGTAAAATACTTGTTCAAAATTTATCTTTAAAGACAATACATTATTAGCCGAATGTGTATACGAATTTTATTTTATTGAAAAATGTCTAATATATTTTATTGAGATGTATAAAATTTATATGTCAAAGTAAAGTCATATAGATATTTATTGAAAACAATGTTCTATATGTAAAAGTAAACATGGTGTTCTTGCTAAATTACAAAAAATCCAAATTTATGAATACAATGTTAGAAGTTAGACAAAATATTGAAGTTAAATTGTATGTTATTATATATACATTATAAATAATATCGTTTTGTAAATATTAAATAGGGTGTAATAATTAATATATATCTATCTATATACGTTAAGAGGAGTTAGTACATCTAGTTACATTCCAAATATACAACACCAAGGATTTCTCCATGCCTAAAAAGAGTAGATCCAATTCAAATCAAAAGGCCTTACTTGAAACGTATATAATTACATGTATTGCAAGGGTTTAGGTCGGATGTATGTAGATTATATGAAGCAAACTTCTATATAAAATTACGTATATAAATATATAAATATAAAGAAATTTAGATTAATTATGTACATAAAAAAAATTATATATATATATATATGTATATATATATTTATATCAATATAAATATATTTATATAAATAAACATATGTCATACATGTATATAAATATCTACATTCATTTATGTTTAAATTTTTATCCATATAAAAATAATTATAAAGACATAAATTATGTACGTGTCGATATGGAAATATTTCATGACTATGTTATAATTATTTTAAATTATGTAATAGACATTAACATATATTTGTATGCATTCTTAATTATATATAATATATTAATATTTCAATTAATATACATATAATTAATGTGATATATATATATATATATATATATATATAGGAATATGAAATTGGAAATATTATTGGAAATTTGGATTTATATTATACCTCAACTAACACTAAAATAACACTTAACGTGATAAATTCTATGTACATATGCATGTATATATATATGTATATATATATATATATATATATATATGTATTTATATAATTATTACTTTATATAAACAATAATACTAAGATTCACTTATCAGATATATATATCCCAACATTAGTATAATAACATATAGCTATAATAATGAATAATCATGTGACTCTATACTAGATTATTATGTTGCAATCTATTCTATTATATATTATAAATATATATAGTATCGATTTTAAAAGCAAGAATGTTTATTTATTCCATAAGTGTAGAAGATAGTATAATATATATACAAAGAGTAATTGAGAATTATATATTTACAAATTTTGAAAGTAACATACTTTGAGAGTAACATATTTTGAGAGTAAATTTTGAGAGTATCAAAATATTATTCAAATATCAAAAAATATGAATAACCAAGATATATTTTCTAATTGCAAATTGTGAGTCTCTTTGATGTCAACTTTAAACTCTAAATATGAAAATCTTTTAATTGCTATGTTCTGATATCATATAATTACTAAGGTTTTGACATCATATACTAACTACTTGCTATGTTATGATATCATATACTAACTAAATAAGATTACAAAAATAGCGAATGTTACTATAATTAAGAATTAAGACTATTTTTAGAGGGATTAGGCTAAATATAATATAATATTTTTAGCAAATTAAGTCAATATATAGTAGGATGTATAATGATTTAACTAAAAATAGGAGGGACTACTGTTGGATGACTCTATAATTTGAACAGTTTTCTGTGTGGAGACTAGAATTCGAATAAAAACTGCTATAAATATGTGTCTTTGCTTCATGATGCAATACTTCTTACATACACACACATTATAAGTGAGGGACGATGGTATGCATGTTTCCCATAAACATCTGAAAACTATGTGTCTATGAAGATATAGAACTATTCCCAGGAGACTCAGAGTTCAAAAGATCTATGGTATTCCCACCTTTGGAGGTGGACTCCACTGCTTCAGAATCGACATATACACTTGCTTTGGGGCGGCGCTTGAATTCTTTGGACTGGTTTTCCGGTGATATTTGAACGGCAAGATATGATGCGAAAGCTGCAGCTGCGGGAGGTAGCGAGAACGTTGGGGATGGACTTCTCATAAAACTAGGATCCGCAAAGAAGGGAATCATCCTGGGCCGGACCTCTGCAGAAATGGAGACACAGTTAGCAAGACAGTATTAGGAAAAGACTTAGATGAGAAATAAAATTTTGTGAGATTATTTCATGGCACTCGTTGTTCCATATTGAGGCGAATCGAAGTTTTTCTGAAGCAGCACTCATTTTTTATGGTGATGTGTTTTTGAATTTCGAGCTTTCACCACAGAGATTAAACTACGTATGAGTTGAATTTCAGAGCTCATGTTGAAGCGCAGGGAATGGTCTCTTCGTACTGACATACATGATTAATTACTGTTGAATCCTTTGATACTTCTCTTGAGGCGTTACTCGTTAAAGAGGCAGTACACACACAATACTTGACGATTCAATATTCAGATGTGGATCTCTTCTAACTAGTAAGAATCTGAAGAGACGGCAAGGAATTCGAACCAGTTAGACGTAAAACATTTGAACCTAACACAATTCCAAGGGTACACATAATCTAGTGCTCCCTAGATCTACTACCGAAATCATTCTATGTAGTTGGTTGCACTGAATTGCAATTTGCCTTGCACTCCCTACCGACAGCAGCCAATGCATGAATACTTAGCCCCGGAACCAACTTGGGCATGCATGCATCAGCATTTCCCATACACAGATGCATTAACCTTGCGAAACACAAAGAACCTCTGCAACAATTGACCCTTTCCTACATGCTTGTTCTATAGTGCATTCTCTCGGACTAGAAGTCAATAGACTGGATTGGAAAAATATGACGATAGAGTGGAATGGAAAAAGAAGTCAATAGGCTCAAAAGTATGATAGATATATTATCATTGCATTGTTCTCGTAGAAAACATGAATGTACTACAAGCTACAACACTGCGTGTTCTAAACATAATAAAGCCAAGCAGATATGGATAACATGTAAAGCAATGAATCCAATAAAATACGATATATGGCACACTGTAGTTCAAGGGCTGAGGTTACCATCCATACCACCTCGGATTTTCAATGGATTTTTGGCCTCCCCTGCCGTGGTCAGTGGCTTCAAGATAGCGTTGTATATGCCAACATCTTCTTCGATGCCAAAGAAGTGGCGCCCGGAAGCTCGGCACGCCAAAAGAGATGCCCCTGTAGAGGCATTCAAATCGACAACTATGTCTCCTGGCTTTGAACACATGTCAATAAGGATTTGAAAGAAAATATGTGACTTCTCATGTGGTCCACGCCAAGGGTTTCCGCTTTTGTCAGTGGAAGGTTTTTCCACATGGTTAGTGAGAGTAAGGTACCTCAGAGGGTCCTCTGAGGTATTGGCCAACAATGGATCAGCGTTTAACTTCAGAGGAATTGGCAACCTCTCCCACTGCTTGTCCTTGAGCCGTCCCGTTTTCACTAACAGCACTGCTGAGAAATTGAAAGTCTGAACAGGACAAGACATTTGCAATAGTCAGTTTTATATTTGAGATATGTCAAATAAGCCTGTACATGATAATCTCCTCTCACATGCGTCACGATGAAATGAAAAAAAGCAGTTTCACCCATCTTCTCACTGCCAACTCTCGGAATTATTCATTTCCCCCTTCTTTACGAAGTGTCTCCGCTGCATCTCAACCTTTAATCCTTCCTAAACTCAATATCTTCTACTGCGTCCACTAATGCTGGCATTGCAAGAGCCTAAACTCCACAATTGCGTTGCCCTGCCCTAGGGTTATTCTCACAACAGCAACCCATGAATCAGCAAATCTAAATTTCCTAGTCAAATAAAATTATACAGATTACAAGGACTGAGTATTATCGACTTCAACTAGCACATGGACATGGTTCAGTAATTAGTTGACGAACATGTTCTAATCTTCATTATTAGGATTCAAGAAAATCAAATTTTCTCACCCCACCTCGCACAACAAAACTAATATCCCTTATTCTCAACAGTTTCAGAACGCCCTAAAGAGAACCAACGACTGATCATAATCACTAAAATCACGAAGCCAAGAATCTATTCGCACTGATATGAGGGAGGCACGGGAATGAAAAAAAAAAATGTAGCAGAACTTGTTTGGCACAGAACCTGTTTGGCACAGCGAAAAACTCCACAAGAATCAAGAATTAAATTTATCACACACTAAAATGAACGAGGCACCAGAATGTAAAAGGACGATGAGAGGTCAAACTGATCTCCATCAACTTACAACATATATCACAGAATCCACGAATTCAACAAATACCAATTGGTTATAACACAATAGCCTATGACCAAGTAAAGTTGCGAAGCTGCTAATTCGAACAATTGGACTTTGCCTGTTTGGCACAGAACAGGCATTATGCAGTCACAGCAGTACTTGTCAAACTGGATTCTAAGAAATTGCAGCACATGGGTGCAATGATTGACTCACCATCATGCCCTCATAGGCTGGGTGCGCAAGGGGCTCAGACTGGTGAACTTGCCATTCGCACTTTGTTTTGAGTTTGTACTTCAAAATCCAGTGCACAATCTCGTGACTCAATCCCATGGGCATCAATATAAGAATAGCACCATCGTCGTGGAGATAGTCGTTGCAAAACTCGAACCGTGATGAGTACCAATTTCTAATTGATCCATCCAATGAGTTCCACGCCGGTATGCCATCTCCAAATCCAGCGACACACGTTTCGAAAGGCTGGTCAATAATAACAAGATCCGCTATTGGAAACGTGCCTGCCTTGCCGCGAAGAAAGGTCTGCACGTTTTCTCTTGCCTGTGATAGTTACAAGAAAATGGTGTCATTAATAATAGAATTGACATGGATTCACTAAAATGAAAAGAGATAGGGATATTGTAAGGAGTGTACCAAGGCAGCAAAATCTTCGAACATCGATGCCTCGCTTGCCAAGAAATCACCCACAGAGTTGTTGATGACAACTTCGTGGAATGTCTCTCCTTCTTGAGCGCGTTGAACTAGAGAGGTCCGCATTTGTGACAAGTAGCCACCCGCTATACTCCTAGTGACATGTGAATGGGATTTTGAAGACCTAGCTTCAGACTGAGCTCCGTCAGTATGGACAGGCCGATTTGCGATTCCATCATTTTTCTTGCCTCTCTTTGAAGAGGCTGCTTGTTCATTTTCTACACCGGCTGTTCGTTTGTTGCCCTTAGCGGTGAGATCCTTTGATGTCGCAACAACATTCGAAGGCCCTCTTGCACCGCCTTTGGACTTTGGCTTTGCGGTCTTTCCAGTAGCTACATCAGGGGCAGCCCGTTGCTCCACGTATTCCTGAGGAGGACCACATTGGCGCTTGAAAGTTGGCTCAACCAACCGCCTGTTGTCAATTTCATGAGGAGGGGTATCAAGAGGATCGATTTCCACATACCAATGGCAAGCTTGTAAGTGGTTCTCACTCCAGTCACTTGCTTGCTCAGCCGTAAACATAGAATCCTCATTGTTGAGATCAAGCCACGCTGCAAAGAGAGGATGAGGCTCTAGCACTAGTCCTTCCTTCATTAATATATGCGTCCAATATCTGCAAACAAAAAGACATCATTAAGTTGCATTAGAGGAATATTAAACATACGAAATTCCATATGAAAAACAATCTCAATATCTCAGCAAGTGAGTGCCCCACACCAACCAGCCCACAAGAAGTCAGGCCCAGTCGCACAGTCAATGTACAGTACTCTAACATTATTTTTTCCTCGAAATCACACAAACAAATTCCAACGCTATAAGTCACAGCAGTAGCATGTGATTCGAAAACTCAAGCATAGACTCTTCTGTAAACTGAGCCGTGACGCGCAAACAGACGCCTCGAACCACGACCAAAATGATCATATAAGTTAGCTTGGACAAGGCATATGCCGAAACTAGACTCATCACAAAATAATAAAATTGAAAGAACAGTGCATGCAGCTAAGGAAGCTTTGGAGATTCGTTGGACTTTGACTGTCTTTTCTTTTACGAAAAAATACAGTTGCCATAACTTGCTACAGTACTCTAATTTTGTTTATGAAAATATACCACCAACAAGCTAACCGGGCATTGGATTGATGTGATAAGCTCAAGGGGAAAATAATATACATACGAAATCAAACTCGATTGGTAAGACTTATCTACATAGGTATTCAGAATGGACAGTAACTCACCGGTAGATTAGGCGATTCATGGCCCGTTCACCATAGGGCTGCTTTGGGCTCCCCCATTCCTCTGACTTCTGGATCTCCTTGTTCAGAATAGCCCGATTGAATGCATAATCCCATTGCCTAACTTGATTTGAGTTAACATATGCCTCGAACTTTATACTAGGAGTTATGTCCTAGAGATCATAATCACTAGCAAAAGCCTTGTAAAACTCCATAGAGTTCTCTTTCAATTGATGCCAGAACACATATTTGTGGAGGTACGTGTTGAAGGTCTTGTCACTTGGGGCAAGGGGAAACTTCTTGAGCTTCCTATTCTCTTTGGAGGAGTTCCAGATTCTCAGAATTTGCTCCTTTTCCGTCGAGGGAATACAAGAAGAAGCAAGATTCTGTAATTTTTCTGTGGTCATCTCTGGTGTCAAATTTGCAGACCAGTGCTTAGCAATCTGCTAGACAGTACAATAATAAAAAATTAGTGAGATAAGTCATTCAAGATGTATTGCTTAGTACGACATCCATTAATCTAGAGTAAGAGAACGATGTCTACATTCAATTCATCCTTGTTCGGCATAGAACCCTAGATCAGGCAAACCTACTTCAACTGAGTACTAAAGAATGGAGAATACAGTGAGACACAGAACATCGATCAACCCTTAAGGCGAGGTGGCGAAAGTCCAGTTTGGTCCAGAACATCCCAGGAGTATTTCTTTTGAAGTTCGATGCTTGCTAACCATGAAATTCTCACCAGACGAACATGTTGGCCATCCATACAAATTGTCCACGAAATGGACTACCCCGCTTGCTAATGGATTCCCACAGCACATAGCCTCATCAGCTTATGATGAATCAAGATGCTATGTATGATACAAATACAAGGATGTGCGAGCATGTTAAACATAGGGCCTGCAGAGCAACCGGCTTAAGCCATTGTGGGTTGGCCGACCCTACCAACAGACCCAAACCATCACAGCAAGCTAAACAAATATAACCAAATGAATTCCACCTTATCGTGCCCACATGGGTGTTTGACACAGAACGCCCAAAGTTCAATATATTCATATCTCATAGTTACCATGCAGAAAGGGTGTTCAGCACAGAACACCATTAGTGCGATGAACCCCGTGTGGACCCCAGTCGTGCGCAAGATAACCTATTTCAATCAAATCGACTACTACAAACCCAGATGAATGCAGCATGATTACTAAAGTCTTAATCTATATGGCAATCTCGAAGTAGACAATGAAACATAATATCATGGACTGAGATGATAGAACAATACCTCGGTGAGGAATGATTTTCCATTTGCAGGATTCGAAATGGTCAGGTACTTGGTAAACGCAGCAGACAAGCTCTTCCGCTTTGCTTCCATTGCAGAGTTTATGGCCTGAAGCAAACCATTAGCAGTACGCCTACGTCGGGGATTCTCTTCTTCATACCTCCTTTGACCCTCATCACCTGCCTCAGTGATCTCTTGCTGCAATATAAACCAAAGAATAGTGAGTAAAGAATAAACGACACATAAAGTTTAGAAGTGTACATTAAAGAACGCATTGGATATTGCTTACACTGTGAATAATTTCGAGAAACTTTGCTCTGGGAATAGGATACCACGGCCTTTTCTCCACAGGTAGCTCCTGAGCCTTGATAGCCGCGCTCATCTCATCAGGAGCAAGTAAATCCCGAAATTGCTCAATTGGCAAAGATCCGAGTTTTTGAATTCGATGCATAGTATGGACTTGGTTCTGCTTCACATGCGAGCTTTCATTTGATTTGTTGTTGTCGTGCATTGCGGTTAGTACATCCGTCACGTCCTTTTCTGTCTTGAGCACAATGGATCTTACCCTGAAGTGCCAATCATAATCTTTTCTGTGCGATTTCTTGATAAAATCATACCACGCTACTAGACGGTGGTTACCATCCCACATGTAAAAATACTTGTCTGACAACGATGCGAGCTCGCTGTCACGTTTCAAGAACTCCTCAAACTCTAAGTCTCTTTGCCGCCAGTTAGCACTCCATTTTCCTCAATCCTCTGCGGTAACCATCTTCTCTTGACCTTCAAAGTTTGTTGTTGAAACATAAAAAGCAGCTGCTCCATCGCGGTAGCCATGGACAAACTCAGCTTGCATCTTCGTGATGTCATTCTCCAGCGCAGGGCGTACCACCTGCAACTTCCTCATTCTGCACAATGGTATATCTATGTGAGATTTACCACCTTTGAACATCTCCAGGCGCTTCAAGATCCGGATAGAGTTCACCCTCGTCTGTCGATGTGCTACAATCAAATCGTACTCTTGTGCCGAATCCAGTGCTGGTCCAGACAGCTCCAGTTCTCCATCAAGGATTCCTTCGTTATCATCTTCCTCATTGTGGTTAAGTACTGGAACTCTGTCAGGTGCATCATCCTGAAACACGAGTTCCTCTATCATATCATGCTCCTCGTTATCTCCATCTGAGCCAGCATCGTCTTCCATTCCAGAGTCATTGCCACCATGTCTTAAGAAATGACAACAGCAATATTGTTGAGATATACATCGTTCGACACAGACCAAGGCAATTGAGCAACGGCAAATGTCGATACTAATGAAGTTAATTAGGAAGCACAGATGGTGCATTTGAATGAAAACACATATTGCTCATAGATATTTAGAATCTTACGAAGTTCACCTGCTCTCTGTGCTTTAGCAGCATGATCGAAGTCAGGCCCATCTTCTCCCCGTAGAACACCCGGTTCTGCAACTGCAAAATGAAGTCAATATTGTGTACATCGAACATTACAGAATTGTGAGAAGAATATGTTCCTTGTTTAAGAACTAAATACCCGTGCTCTCTTGTGTTTGCTGCAAGATTGCACCATTCTCGTCACCAGCGAGTAACATGTCGTTAATATCTGGGCATGAAAAATGCAAGAGTTAAATTCGGCCTGAGCAAGCTCGTTACAGAACGTACTTTCTTGCATACAGATCCTGTCAATTCATGTAGCCTTCAGGAGCCATTCATATCATTAGCTATACGAACAATTATTTGTTTGTCACAGAACGCTCCATCTTGAATTGAGTCCATTGCCATTCACATAACAAGGCCATCCAGAACATTGCCATTCAAACATAAATCAATACACAAATAAACTCCAAAATGGCCACATACATGCACTCGTCACAGAATGCATCATCTTACATTAACACAATGCATCATCTTACATTTTGTAGATTACTGGGGAGACTCAAGGTGATTAACATACCGATTTCTCCTGTCACGACTTCTTCAAGTCGGTGTAATTCCTCAGACATTTTGCTCGGCTCTCCCTCTTCGTGCTGATTTCGACTTCCTATCTGTAATAAAAAATGTAGGTCTGTGAGTCTTTCGGCACAGAGCATGATGAGTAAGAAGCTGATGAATACTCACAAATCCCCTAAGTATAAGAAAATCTATAATTCTCAACAAATATATGGTTAAAATTGCTTAATCTCTTGGAAAACATATGGAATTGGCGATTAAATCAATACCAGATGCCACGTTTTATGCAAAACGACAATTCTATACAGACTCTCTAATACATCTGACCTAGCGAAGCACCAAAGCTGAAACATGAGTAATTGTAGGTGATTATCAACTAACTAAGTCACTGATATCATTGACCTCTGTGTGCCTACATATGATATCAAGTATGACTATCACATAATTCATATAATGTGCCTACATTACCCCTATTCGGCACAAAACACCATGAGTCTCTAAAGAATAACCATCTCAAGTTTCCGTGAATGGTACCCAGAACAAGCCCCGGACCAATTACTCGGAATCCACATTTGGGCTTTGAACCCCTGTTTGGTACGGAACATCAATTTCATTTGAACTACTACAATCTACAAATGATACCATGCGTACCCATGTGACCATTGCTCGGCACAAAACGTCACATTAATATTGACTAACATGATCCACATCTAGAACAGCGGCTGCCCAAGAATCCCCTCTTCGAATTTGCACTATGACTGAGCCAACTGAACTACCTATAAACCCACGTTCGGCACCACTCCATTACATTTATTCAAACCATCTGAATCCACATCTAGGAACTATCAATCCATCTGAATCCACATTTGAATGAACTAAGCTACAAGCCTGCCTTGTTATACGCAGAGTACAACATAGTATCATTCTTAGTTATCCCTGTTCTGCACAGAAGTATCATTCACTCTCATATGGAACAAAATTTCTGAACTTATAAGCTACCTGTAAACTTCTACTTGGTATAGAACACCTAAGGATGTCTACAGCGTGGACCCAAAATCACAACACATACACCGAGCTTTTCTAACGAAGAAGCCAAGAATCCAACCATGACCTGCTAAGAACAATGTGGACATGGAACAACTGCGCCCCTGGATCTGAACCAAAATTACTACTTGGAAACATAGTTTGAACACACTTACAGTTCGAATAACAAGCATCAAGGATCACAAGAAGTCTGAACAATTCATCACATATAAGTGAGCAATCACGCACCCAAACGATTACAAACAGCGCAAACCAAATCGACACTTGCCGACCCTAGGCAGAATAGATTCAGATCCTCGACCTTGTACAGACCATAGTACCTTCACGATATTCATTACTTTTGCTACTTCCATCCACCAGATCGCATCATCAAAAAAGAGAAATATAATATAGATAACTTTAATTTGAATTACATTTGAGCTACATTACTGTCACAATTCTATTTGCTCACTAGGCTAGGCCAACCGTCATTATTGCTTGATACGATATTATTTTGTATAATCAAGGTATCATACATGTGGACTTATTCTGTCGCTTTAACGATACTTATCCAATGTACTTCTACTCCATCATGTTTTCTACATTGTGAATTGCTTCATAGTCGAGCCCTTCATTAAAATCACAATACATGTGATATGATTTTTCATGGCTCCAAACCTCATCGGCTTCACTGAAGTGACTCTCATAATTCAAGGTGCCATCGGATTTGTCTAATGAGACGTCTGATGGGAGTGGTGCTGTTATTTGAAGTTCAATATTTTGTCTCTCTCTAGGAGCATCTCTAGTCCAAACTATAAAATATGTAACAAAGACAGCCAAAACCGCAACTAGAACAAGTGCCTCAGATGACATCTCCAGTAATATGTTTACACTGAACGCTCTGTCTGGCATCATCGCAGTCTAGAAAAAACAAAAATGGCTGCAGATGTCATCTCTATATTCTTTTTGAAATAACATATCTCTATATGCTAATGTAGAAGTTTGAAATATTGCGTGTGGGAAAACGATACCTCTTGAAGTTGTAGCACAGATGCAGCTAATCTTCGTCTGGAGTAAGTCTTTGAGTAGTACTCGATTCCTGAATCATGCGCCTCTGGAAGGGACCTCTCCTCACTCAATGATCTTCCCACAGACTCTAGTAATGCCTTTGCTCTCCTAACAGCTCTCGTCTCGACCATAACTTAGGAACACATCATAAAAACTGCTCACTTATGATTGTGAGAAGTACGGGACTTGACCAAGCTTATATTGATGGAGATGCGTCTTAGGAGGGTTTGTTTCTTCCAATATGCTTAATAACCATATTTAATAAGTGTTAGCTGTAACCCTTCGAATTATAGTAGGTCTTATATTTGATCCTATGTATTTGCTGAAAAGTGATTACCAAATTGGCTAATGTATTATTCTCACATTGGATCTCAAACGCATAGGCGGCTAATTTAATTATTAGGTGTTTATTTGCATAATTTTAGAATACGCAGCCGTCAGTAACAGATTGGCCTATGACTCTATCAATTATGATTTGTCCTAATTCTTGTTGGCGTACTGTATATTGTTGCTGCGTGCTTTCGGCCATTACTTTCCAACTATACAGTTTACTATATAATTCATCTACGCCTTTCTATATGAGATTAAATATTATTAGTTATATAAGTAACTTTAATCTTAATCATGATAGATGCAAATTAGAGTAAA
The DNA here is from genome assembly GCA_014871385.1 of Ceratodon purpureus. Classification (NCBI taxonomy): domain Eukaryota; kingdom Viridiplantae; phylum Streptophyta; class Bryopsida; order Pseudoditrichales; family Ditrichaceae; genus Ceratodon; species Ceratodon purpureus. Next base: position 1,900,071 of record CM026427.1, on the reverse strand, counting down.
ACATGGACTGAGCATTGTGCCCATTGTCATTTTAATTATTATATTGATATAAATGTTTGAATTATTAATATTTGAGACTTATTATTATTAAACATTAAATGATATATTTGTATATACTGTTCTATGGCCATGAATTTAATGGTGTATATGTTATTGTCTAGGTAAATATGTCCATAGATGGTGGGCGTTTTGTACAGAACGCTATAAATCAAGCGATCTAAAAGGTTTGTGTGATCCAAGAATTGTTTTAACCAGAAGGGCACAAGTAAGATTATGGCTCTAATGTTGCCCTTCAAACATGCATTTGGAATGCCTTAAAAGAATCCAGTCTATGCATTTTGATGTCGTAATATAAATATTTTAATTTCTAATTTTGTTTACACAAATGAATGAAATTCATTTCAAAGACTTTAAAGTACAACCGTCACTAGAGAAATGTCCAGGGCAATGACTACTTCTGATCCCACTCAGCGTCTAGAAAGAAGTCATCACAACTTGTTAGGCATTTTACCACCTAGAGGGATTAGTTTCCATATTACTGTAAGACCTGTTCTGTGACCAAATTTATTGTAATGTAATTGTCTAGTGTGTTATGTCTATAGATGATGGTCATTCTGTACAGAATGCTATAAATCAAGGGACCTCAATTGAATGCATGTTCTATGTATTTTAAAACCTTACAAGCCCAATTCTGTTAATGGACTTATCGTTCGCATCATCAGTGCTTTTAGCGACTCTGAAGGGCCACATTAGCTGTATATGTCAGACATTCTGTGTCGAACGATGGTAGCCTAAGAGCTCTATTTCTGCTATAGAAATTTTGGTAAAATATAAATGTCAGCCGTTCTGTGCCGATAAGACCACTTAATTTATTTTTGCTCAAATAAAGGTAACTATTATTATGTCTTGCTCTACCAGATCCCAACAAGGAGTCATTCATTCTATTGTAAATGGATCCCAATCTCCACATCATATTTCGTAATAAGTATAAAAGACATCAGTTCTAGTTGATTGCTCCACTCTTTCTGATGCCACCATGGCTAGCCAAGTAGTATCGTTCAGGCTCTTGACCTCTTCGATTCCATTCATTCTTCTTGTTGATGACACAGGCTTTGTTAGTGTTGATGAGAGGTTGCTGTGTCTGAAGTTTCAGTTACATGAGATCTCTTTAATTGTGGAGAAGGAGGAACTGGGAGCTGATGGAGTGGTTCTCAGGACTATCTATCAGAAACCAGACCTTATAGATGGTAGGACAGTTTACACGCTTCGTGCAGGTAGCTACACTATCATAGGTGGGTTATCTACTCTAGACATGTCTCAATCTTCTACTCTGACTCCTCGGTCTAAAGCTACATTTGAGCGACGAGGTCGTGATTATCTCAAGCGAGCGTTACCAACTGTTAAAGAGTCTCCGGAGAATACTATCAACTTGTTGAGTTCTGATGATGAGGATGATGAGGATGACATAGCGATGCAGTCATTTCATTTTAGTGCAGATGGACCATGTGATCAGAAAGAACTCATGAGTGAATCCTGTGAGGCCATTGCTGACGATTCTTTCGTGGTTTCTGAGACGCCATTACGGAATATAGTTTCAGAGTCCTTCTCTATGGACACACCATGCTCGGCATCTGTACAAAGTGGTGCTAGCTATCCAATAGAATCTGAGACCTCCATGCCAGTGAAGTCTGAATCTATTGAAGTGACTGCTTCAGTTGAGATCAAGTCTTCAAAACTTTCTGTGGCAGATACCACAGAGACATCCACAATAAGCATCTATGACTTGATTGTGGCCCTTGGTAATCAAGGATCGTCGAAGAGTATTTTGAAATCTGCGGATTTATCATCCTTTTCCCATTTGAAGGTGAAGTATTTACCTATTCAATACAATGGGAATGTCATTTTCGAGTTGCCACCTCTGCCTTGTGTCAAGGAAGGAGGAGCAGGATTGCTTGAAGGTATGGATCGAAGAAGTAATGGATATGCTTGGACCGAGACTGCAACAACGAACATCTCAGATCGAAATTCAGAGCTCTCATTCAAGCACGTAAAGTGTTTAGGACATCTTCGATGTTTAAATCCTACATGTCCTCATCTGATCCGCAATGGTGACTATAACGACATGTACTGGGAAGGATCCAGCCCCGAGATTTTGACACCTGGACCAACACCTCTTCTACCAAAGAGATGTTCTGTCCTCTGCCGATTCCGCAGAGTTGCTCCCGCTTGTCTGAAGTTGTGCACGTGTAGAATGTTCTATATTGTCTCTAAGAATCCTTGCATGTCCAGGGCTGCTGTTCACATAGGAACACATGATCATCCAGTTGCTAATGGAGAATGTAGAGAGGCTCTAGATCTTATCAAGGAGGAGATTTTGACCCAAGTGGCCCGAACACCAGCATCTAAGGTTTCGGCGATAGGAATGGCAGTAGGTCGGGAGCTTCTACTAAAAGGCCTCGTTGATGTAAGTGGGGACGGCAAGAAGCTGACAGAGTCAGAAATATCCCAGGTGTTTGACAAATGGGCAAAACTGAGCACTCCAAGCATCCGTAATATGATTGCAGAGGCTAGGCGCTTTTGTGGTGAGGGCGGATTCATTGACAACATTCTCAAGTTGAAGAAGGCTTCAACTTACGATTATATACATGATAGTGTTTTCTCCGGACAGGGGAGTGACTTAGTGTATCTATTCAAGATGTCAACTTGTGGCGTAGGAAGTGGTGTTGGTCTTGTGAAGAGAATGCAAACTGGAGGAGACCTTGAAAATGAGAAGGTCATGTTTGACCATGTCAAGAGAGTGAAGGAGTGGTCGACCCTGGGAATCCATGTCTATCACCCTGATTATTGCAAGGTTATGACCATAGCAGTCTGCGACATGCAGTCTGAGACAACTGAGGCGCAAGAGCGAATGTGGTTGTCTATGCTAAACGTCTTGGAAAAGCATGGGGTCACAAATGTGAACTTCAAAGGCTTCATGGCAGATTCGGCTCAAGCGAACTTCAATGCTGTGAGATCCATATTTGGATCAGGAAACTCGAAAGAGCCGATGGAAGGTAGGGAGCGTACATGCCAATTTCATTGGACAATGGCGTTAGATCGTCATACAAAGCAACTTATCAAGCCAGAGCTCCAACAAGTCCACTTGAAGTTGTGCCAAGATTATCGAAAATCTCGCACCAAATCAGATGCTGATACCGCTTTGGCAGCGATCAAGGCTTGGTGGTTTTCATCTGGTGCAGTTGCTGAAAGCTCTTTAAAAGAGCTCCACGACTGGATAAATTTTTGGCATTTTCGCTACCATCAGTGGGGCTCTCACATCTCTGAGGTATGTGTCCAAAACTCTAAATTTTATCTATTATTTTAATTTGCTTCTTTAATTATTTCGAAGTTGGCTATTTGCAAAACAAACCTGTTATATGATTTTGGATCGAAAAAGGTGTTCTATTCCTTTTGTTCCTACACAAAAAGAATAGAGTGTTCTGCACAGAACACATTCTTTTCATCCAATTTGGTTCTCCATGTTATTGCCCCCTAGAGGTGTTCTATGCAGAACGCTACTTTCGTTTACCTTCCCTTACACCAACTTGGAACTGAACGGGAGTTCTGCACAGAACGCTGTGTGTCTAGGCATCCAGTGGCTCCAAGTATTGGGAACTCAATGATGTTCTATACAGAATACCCTCCACTTCTGCATTAATGATTTTCAGGCATCCAGTGGGTCCAAGTATTGGGGAATAGATAGTGTTCTGTACAGATCACCGTCATCTCATGCATTCTAGATTTTCATTCGACTTTATGTTGAATAAGCACTAAGCCGAGAGGCTGAGATCTTTTCTAAGTTGAGATATGATAGAAGTATATCCTTATCTATAATGAAGAGCATCTGTGCTTGTTAATGAATTATTTACCTTGATTCTCTTTCCATTTCAATTGCATTACTTATGTACTTTATGATGTTGACATTTACATTATTCTTTATGATTGCACTTTCTCTCCTTTGAGGAAGAAGCTTCTATGCCAACATGCAATCTGTCTGAGACAGTACACAACAAATGGCTGCAAGCATCTGGGAATGATATGGTGGATCTCTACAACGCCACACTTGATGACTATTGCAGAGCCGCATTACAGTCAACACAATATCACAACTTCCTCAAGGGGCGTATTGGTGGACAAGGGCCATGTCGGAATGTGTTGGCGCTTCGTCTCGCTACTCGTAAGGGTAACCCTGTAAAAGTGGCGCAGATTGTTGGTCAAATTTCAGGCGAGGCCGGTTTGAATTCGAGGTTGCCTCATCTTGAAGGTGAAAACATTTTTGGTTCAGCAAAGAGGAAGTTAGATTTGGCTCCTGGTGATGATGATGATTCATATCGCCATGACCGAGTGAATTTCACTCTTCCCAAGTTAGGGAAAAATATGACGCCTGGACAAAGCCGGTCGTTGAATCAGAATTCCACCACCAGCAATCCTTCACTCACTGAAGGCTCTGTAGAAGGACGTGTGGTTACTCGCAACGGCCTTATAATCCGTGAGACTCCTTGTTACAATCCCATGGACTGGCGGATTGAAAGAATTTCACCTCAATCCAAGGACCAATGCAGAGGCTATAACATCGAAGGCAAGAGATGCAATGCGGTGATGGCAAAGTATCGAAGGGCTACAGCTGCTCCAACATTTACTGGCCTTCAAAGGAAATTCAAATCTCAAGATACGGAGCAGAAGCAGTTCAAGTTTTGCCCATCCAAATTGGCTACTTGTGTGATGGGGAGTCGATCCAAGTCTGTTATGCATTATCCTATTGTTCCTAATGTCTGGCCTATTAAGGAGGGGACTAATTTATCACAAGCAGAGGTCGACGGATTGGAATCTGCAGGTTTCATGTTGGAGGAGGATCACCTTCTTCCATCTAAGGGGATTGAAGGTGACAAGGAGGATGTCCATGAGCCTAAAGAAAAGTCCTCTGATGCCTTTCATTGGAGCAATCCTATCTACGCTCCATCTGAGCCTGTTGATGGTCTAAGACCTCTTAAGTCATCTGGAGATTACCGTCCCACCATGAGAGATGGTAAGAAATTCAAGAATGTGTCTGAACCTTCACCTGAGCATGTTGCCAAGTTTGTCAAATCAATTACCACCGACTGCTCTGTGGTAAAATATGTGAAGGTTCCATACCCAGGCTATGGAGTTGTTTACACTATCCACACTCCTGGCTCCATTGCCAAGAATCAGTTGTATGAGGTTACAATTGGAGATTTTCTTGCCTGTACATGCCTTGATTTTATTACTATGAAGACTACAGCCCTTGGTCGTGGTCAGAAGAAGTGGATCCTCTGCAAGCACCTTTATTGTCTTCTTCAACGATACATGGGATGTACGGTGGACGATAAGTTCATTCACCGGCCAGCTTGGACATTCAATGAAGTTGGCATGCTTTTAGACAGATGGAATTGGGAGATCTAATTCTTTATTTTGTTCACAGTATCTTTTAACTTGAGAGTACCCTAAGGATGCCTTAGTGCTATAAGTATAGTGTTCGAATGTCTTAGAAAATGATGGATATGTTCCATTTTCCATTCTAGTATTCATTGGCAATTAGTATGGATTTGATTGGATTTATGCCAATTAAATAAGCATCCTTCACTGTTTCTTGTAAGCCTTATATTATCTATATATCTCCTTATTTACTGTTAGCCTCTTATAATCTATGTATCTTCTTACTCTTTGTAAGCCTTTTATAATCTATGCATCTTATTTTATGTCCTGTAAATTCATACCTACTACCTTTTATGTGTACTCTTGGAAACCTGGCCCTTGAAATATTGGATGAAAATCATTCGGCGCAAGTTTTCAGTCATCAGTGATGCAAATTTTCATTAGGTCGTACTTACTATAATTAAATAAATTTCATGAGCCATGAGCGTAAAAAGTACGCTCATGGCTTACAGCTCATTGCTCACTGCTCATGTCATAGCCTCCCTCGTCTGCAAGGTTTTTAACGACTCTGAATCAGAAGTTATTCGTAGTACATTAAATAATTCAGTTAGTGATTTTCACTTTATGTTAAGATTTCACGTAAACTTTAAAGTGTAGAGAAGTAATAGCAATAAGATGGTATTTTCTTCTTTAAGCACAGTATCTTGAATTAGATTGTTAGAAGAATTATGAATATGTATAATTATTTTTTATGTAATTTTTGAATGTTTGGATATAGGGATTATAATATTGGAAGTGAAGAATTGTAATACATGAGTTATAGAATTTATTGATTTCAAATACACCTGAATGTGAAAATTGAGTATTTCAATATATTACTATGGTAAGTGTGTATTGATTTATGTTCAACTCTAATTTAAATAGATTGTAGAATCGACATGCCCTTTTGGATTTCTATACTTTACAAAATAGTAATTCCATAGTGTACCATAAAAAGGAGCATCATCAATTGTATTTGTTTATTCGTATCTCTTTTGATATTAGGTGAATTTAGAAGTATGACTTTGAAGGGTCATTGCAAAGAATCATAGAAGTCAAAGATAAAATAAAATTCATTTTTGTTTATTTGAAGATTATAGAAAAATTCACGTTTTCTTTAAGTATTGTTACATTTTATATTGGCATATTTTCTTACATGTCCCCCAATATATAATCCATCAACTTCATTTTTGTATATTAATGAATGAAGAACTTTTGAAATTCAAGTGTCTTTGACTAAATGGGAGCTATCTTAAACCATGTGAAATTTAGTCTATGATTCCAAATTTATATCTCATTATTCTTATGAGATTTCATTTTTAAGAATCATAAGAATTTAGAAAAACTTTGTATGGTACTCTGCATGCACACATCTCATGCATACAAATAACATATCTCATGTTTAGATTTTCAATTGGACATGTTTAGGTTATCATTTTTATTGAAACGTATAGATTACACCTTGTAATCGTTTGGATATCAATTATATATATAGAACCTTATAGTAGAATTGAAGTTTTAAAATTTCCCCGTTGATTAATGTACAAAAGGCATGGAATTTCATGTATAAATTTTCACCTTCAAAATGGCCATGAACCTCTTTCAAAGCCGTTAAAATGACCCTACCTTTCTTTATCTCTTTATTTTAAAAGCCGCACTCAAGTAAGTGCACCTCTACATGTATTTGACTTGAAATAATTGTTCTTTGTATAATCTTAAATGCCAATTTGAGCTCCCTGAAAGCCTTGAAATGGTGTTACAGTAGCCTATCTATACACAAATTAGAGGCCGCCTTGCAAGAATGTACTCAATCATAGAATACACAATCATGTATTCAAACTATTTTGTATCTAATCTCAACACTTAAAGAACAAAGAAGACATAGCAACACACAATCGCTATCTTAACTATCCAACTTGACAATTATACATTTTATATCCACACAACAGAACTCAGCCACTAAGATTCAACATTGTAACAACTCATATTCACTTCACAATGTGCACATGACATCATAAGAACCCAGGAATCGACTGGACATCATAACAAGTAACATCAAGCAATATACGGCCATCTGACAATGTACACATGACCTTGCGATTCCGTGAAGTTTGTATTCACAACTCAAGGTGAATAGCAATGCTTGTAGATATAAATCCTATTTGAACAACAACGCTGTAAAAGAAATTGCGAGGGATTCTAAAACCGCTCGTGGTTTGATATGCATCCTACTTGATTTGATATGCATCAAAATCACAAACTGTGCGATGATTATTTATATACTCAAGACATTGGAAGAAATGCTCTACTTTAGATAATACAAAGATAGAAGGAGATGGTCTTTTTGAGCATAGCGGCAAATTGCATCAACTCTAATCAAGTATAAGCTTTGCAGATTCTACATAATGTGTGCAAATCAACATTCCCATTCATACCAATTGATGGATCGATGATCAATTTCTTGATTTTCAAAATGGTTGTGGTTGTTCATGATGTTTCTTGTGCATGTGTTTTTGAGTTGTGCAAAATAAACTCGTATTCTGATTCAATCGAAGGTCAAATTGGAGGAATTCATGTTTGAAACTTCATACCCTCATTCCACTTTTATTTATGAATTAATGTGTTGTGGCTAGCTAGACTTGTAAATAAAACAAAAAGATTGTCGTCATTGCACTTATCATACTTAGAAAATATTCTTAAAAATTATTGTAGATTCCAACTAAGATAAGGTGCTTAGCCATATGCCACCATAATCTAAATTGAATTTTAAAGACACGTAGAGATGACTAAATTTTAAGGATTTATTGTTAGCACTCATCAATTTCCAGTTTATGAGTGCAAGACATAGAATGCTTCCTATTTGCTCTGAAAGCTCTTATCATACAAGGTACATGGAATGTTGAAGGTGCAGCTTTAGAGATCTCCTTTTGCATTGTTGAAGAAGACAATTACTATGAAATTCTGATACAAGATCAAAATTCGACATGCATCTATATTTTCAAATTACATCTCAAATTAGAATACATTCAAGACTCACCTTCAACCTTCAAGCAAGCCATATCCAATGCCAAGTGGTACAAAGCAATGTCGGATGAAATGGACAGCATTTACCAAAACCAAACATGGGGAATAGAGGACTTACCTCTAGGTATCAAACCAATTAGCTGTAAATGAATTTACACAACAAAACTCAGGTGAAAGGTTTCTCTAGACATATTCAAAGCCCGATTGATAGCTCGCGGTTTTTCACAAAGGCCAGGATTAAATTATCAGGGAATGTTTGCACCAGTTATCAAATGGATCACCATATGGACCATAGTAGCATTAATTGCCACTGAACACTCGAACGTCCATCATGTGCATTTCATCTTCCATTTACATAAGATGTAAGGTTTGGTGAGCAATTCCTTCATTTTACGTTTGAATCGTTCAAAAATTATCCTGTATTAATTAATTTATACTAATTACACTATCATTTTTGTTTTCACTTAACTTTAAATGTTGGAAAGCTTTATTTTTCACATAGAGATTATGGGTGTTGCCAAAGGTGCAAGCCCTCAATATATGCATGGTAACCTATAATTGATTCAAATTTTGGTTTTTTAGTGGTATTTGCTTTTACATTTGATAAATAAAAATTAGATTTATTTATTTTTACTTTTGATTAATAGATCTTTCTATTTATATATGTAGTCTTAATTGTCCAAAGTTTTAATAAAACATTAAGTGAGTCTTAATTTAGTGAATAAAGTTGTTATTTTAGGCAATTTAGAAAGGTTGTTTCTTGATGTGATTTATATTGATTTGATATAAAATCATCAACGCCATGTAAGATCCTATGTCCGTTGATAGATACGAGTTCGATTGGGGCGTTTATCTCAGTGATAATTTGGCAATAATGCTTCTTTACGCACAACATAATAGGGCGCTTCTTGTATTTAAGTGGATTGCAGACCGTTTGACTATGCGTGAATTGCATGATGATAAGTGGCAATGCACAATCAAGGATTTTATTTGCCATAGTATCGAAAGGAAGCCCTCCTTCCGTATTTTTATGAATTTGAATATTATGCTCATTGATCCAATCTCGGCCAATTATGATGCAATTCGCAGCTACCGCAAGCCTATAGCTTCTCCAATGATGCAGTATGTGGCCACCAACTACCAAACATTTGCCATGCTTCCTGCAGCTCTACTTGCCATCATTTACCTTGAGTAATGTTAAGGTTGATTTCATCTATTCTGTTTTAGGTAAGGATTCATTTCATCACTCATGTTTTAGGGCACTATGACTTAGAGAACCTCAGTGCGAACATTTATATCTTCGTGTTCCTCGATTAGTTTAGATTTTATCAGTTTTGTTTAGTTCTGTTTTAGAACAAAAAGATCTAAGGACCTCCTATACAAATAATCTCATTACATAAAAACTAGACCTGTGATTCATACCTCCAAGAATTGTCCTTTATTGACAATCAAATTTTTGACAATCGCTTGAAAGTATTTGGTAGTACAAAACTTTTCACAAATTATTACATCTCATGCTTTGCCTGGAGTTCGAGCTTGTTAACCCCTAAAGGTTCAAGCCGTTTTTGGACCTCCAAGACCAAAAACTGTGATTTTTGACAACCTTGTAGAAGTTGAAGTATGATTCTTAATTTTTTAAATTTTTGATACATCCAACCGTAAGATCTTAAACCTAACTACCTGCACTAATAGCATGTCAAATTTCAACGGTTGGATCTTTACCTTTTGTGAGATTATAGCATTCAAATTTTACTATTTTTTTTTTTTTTGCTTTGCGCAAAAGGCATACTCTAAATGGTGCCAAAGGAGACTTGATTATTGTTACCTCAAACATTTTGCTCATATTTTTTCCAAGTAGGTAACTAAGTTGAGCACCTCCATGCAAAATTTTAGAGTCTCATTACACTTTTTTGGCTTTCATGCAAATTATTTTCTAGAAGAAGGTACAAAAACTACAATATGGTAAAACTTAAATGACGTGAAATGCTTTTAGTTTTTTAAAAAAGCGAACGGTTAAAAGTTAAGTCCTTGAGTTTTTAAAATTATTGGAAATTTTTTTTTGAAAAATTCCTAAATCTCAAATTTTGACAAATTTTGAAAGAAAAATTTGTAAAAATACCAAAAACTTTGAAGGTTGTTTTTGTAATTTTTGGAGGCTGCCCTTGTAAAATTGGTAAACTTTTTGACTTAGGCCACTTTAGATTTTGAGTAGTGAATTGGTTATGAACAAATTTCCAAAAAAAAAATCTAAAAAAACCTAATTTTAAACTGCCCGTTTTGGACTTGAAACCTAAAATTTCTAGATGAAGGTTCTAAAAGTGAAATTTGGCTTTGAAAATTTTACCACATACACTTTGTGGTATAAGGAGCATCCAGTAAAATTCTTAGGCAAAAATATTACTTTTAACCCCTTCATCTAGGCTGCCCGAAACAGCCGAGAGCCATTTTGGATTTCCAGAACCTTTAGGGGTTAACATGTTCCGATCCATGTTTCTTGCGAACATCTCTAAACATCTTATCCCAATAGGACACTTGTTTGAAAGTGTTCTCAGTACCTCATAGCTGAACAGTAGATGCATAATTTTTTGCACGAATCAATGATCCATCGATAAAAGGGATTGGTTCAGGTAGCCTCTCAAATGCAGTTATGGATTCTGATAAGTTTGCTTGATATTTCACATACTATCAAAAAATTATTGAAGAAACTAGAATACATCAGTCAACACGGAAAGGAAGTTTAAAGTGAGACTTGCACACATGTTTAGAACACATGTAATGAGATCTGCTTTGATGTTAGTAACTGTGAATCATATTCTAAAACACACATCAACCTGTTTTCACGGATTTTTTAAAACTCCACTTTTGGACATACTAGATACAGAAATCTAAATTCCAGGCGTCAAGATCTGGTTAATGCCCTTGGGATATCCGTCGATCAGCTACTCAAGATTATTCATAAGCAAAGCTCAGAAGGCAAAGCATGCTGGAAAACAGTATGCACATTTGGTACACATGAAGTATGAAATTAAAGATGATTACGGGATGTCCCTTGAGTGACAAATTTTTGAATGTACATACAGCCAAAGGCAGGAGACGTGTAACATGCTCATATACCAGCATCAACTGTATATGTCGATTAGTGACCTAAGAAAACGACACAAGGGAGAAAGTACACTAGCGTGCTTCTAATTGATCTTTGGTTTTGGCCTTCTCCTCCGAAGTAGCAACCAAAGCATAGCAAGAACTACAATACCCCCAGCCAACACCTGTGTTGAGTCAAAATTCATATCAACTTTCCGTTCCTTCAAACACCGGATAGGGTGCATTGCAGCAACAGTCTCGTTTGCTTCCATGTAAAAGCTACAAAAGCACAAATACAGGCACTGTAAGAACATAAAATTGCAATCAAGAATGAGGTAGGTTACTGAATATTCAGACATATGTGAACCACCATATAATGCATGAAATCGACTTGACTCTAGGACCTAAGTACTTCCAGTCGATAAGAAAGAGGCCATGACAAAAATCCAAAACTCACTCCTTCGCGTCTCGTTCAAGGTAACCCAGCAGCTTCACCACTTCACCATAACGCAGAGTTTCAGCCAAACTTGCTATCTGCAACATAACCAAATAAAGAAAATTCAGGATCGAGTTTTCCTAGCACTTCTTGCTGGAGTTCTACGACGGCTAGGTGACAGCAGTCACAAATGTACATAGAGGAGTAAATTCACCAGATAGACGACTGATTTAGTAGAGAAGACGACTGATTTACAAGATGAGCTTCATGTTTGAATATTAAAATTTACGAATAAAATGTAGCAAGACAAACCCGCTTCCAAAGATGCACAACAGATTGATAATGTCTCAATAGTTTTGCTTGCCGTGCTTTCACCACTCCAAAGGTTTTCTCATCTAAAATATTACAGTCAAGGCAACATATAGCTGTTCATCTTGCTTCACAACATCTGGTCATACACAAGGCCTTAAATAAAGCAGAGCAACGAACCAACTCACTCTCCTGTCTCAAAGCATGAAACTCTCCTTCACCTCTCGTCAGAAGAAGATATATAGAGTAGCAGTACAATAGTGCAGCAGACTGAAGTTAAATTTAAAGGATACAAGTTCCCTCCTTGCTTAGAAGGCTTATTCCTGCGTTTATTGTCTCGATTGACTCATCCAACGCAGTAACCATGTAGCTTCGAGCAATAGCATCAGTTTGGAAACTTGATAGTTCATAACCTTTTGATGTGCATGATAGTACATGTGACCCTGCCACCCACGTCCAATCCTGTCTCCATGCAACCACCACATGAGCAAACTGAAAAGGAGAATTGTAAATTCTTACCAAAATTCCATACTTTGGTACCATAAATCAAAATTGAAAAGCCGTGACAAAGTGGAATTTTTGGTAGCTTAAGTGTGAAACAAATACACAACAAGAAATCGGCACCTAATGGTGATTGTTTACATCCACAAGATAGTGCCACAAATGCTAAGTACATGTAGATGAAAAAATATTCCTCTTATAAGTCAACCCAACTTCGAGAAATTAACTACTAAGTGATAGGCAATTCTGAACCAAACCTGGGCAGTATTCTGATGAGCATGACTATAAGTGAGCTGAGTCTCAACCAATCCTGCAAGGTGCTCTGCCACAGCTGCCACTGCTGCTTTTATTGGTCGGCTGCGATGGTGCACAAGCTTGTCAGCCTTGCGAAAAAAATTGCAATCCATGCACAAAAACAATCATTTCTGCTGAATAATATTGTGTACGGTACTGTACTGGCTTTACCTGAGGTCCCAATGGATAACTTTGCTGTTGCACTGCAAGTGACTCTCCCATTTTTTTTGGCTAGATTGCACAACAAAAACCATGTCCGGCAATGCCTTTGCCACATAATGCTTGTCTATAAACAATGGCTCTTCACCTGATCGCACGAACCAAAAAATTGGTACTTCTAAAGAAGTTCTTTCCTGTGCATTAAGGTCTGCAAGGTAGCCAACATCAATGTCCAAAAATCATGAAATGTCAGTAAGACCACAACTACTTGTGGATTAAGGTCTAGAAGGAAACATCCCCAGCATCTTTCACTCAGACGATTGTCTGATTATTACTTAATGACGAACTATTTATTACATACTACGTGACATTATATACATTCAATTATCACTAACGGACAATCTCTCTGGAACTGTCAACAAGATCAAAATAGTTTGGTGATAAACCCGATAAAATTCAAACTAGAGTAGTTGCTCGGAATAGGACTTGCATAAGTTAAAGTAAGACCAAGACTAAAGCACAGGTCCTGAACATAACAGAAAAGACCTACAATGTATTAAAAAGCCTTTGCTCTCATAATTCACTCTGTACATATTTGACAACACATAAATAACTAAGATAAAACTCTCCCCACATCTTCTACCTTCATTTCTCAGCAGGAAATTAGATGAAAATTCTAAAGCTCGAACAAGAACATCCATGAGCCAGGTCTGGAAAGTGAAACATCCCAACGGTTCTGAGACGACGTGTGAACAATTGACAACGGACACGAACATCTTAACAATAGTCGATTCTTACTAGAACGTTCATGATGCAGATTCGCACCTGAAATGGATCCAGAGCCACTGAGCCGTTGTAGCTGTTCCTGAAGAAGTAGCGAATCAAGATAGACACGATTGGAGGCCCGATAAGTTCCATTCACCAACAAAACTGGGACCGCGGCTGAACGTCGAGCAACAGTAAAAGCCATAGCTAGAGCAGGATCATCTGAAAGCACTACTCTGTGTTTCCACGACCACAAAAAAACCACCAAACTGTAAATACCAAGTCCTAGTATGCAAACATATTAAGAAGATTCCCAACGAGCAGTAGAATGTCTGCATTACTCGGTACACTGTGACGACTAGCACTATTCCAGCGCTATAGTAGAGATCCTATCGTTATGGAGATTCCAGAGAAGGGCATCCACTAACTTCAATACGTCCAAGTTCCAACTTAGAGTAAATTCGAAGAGAAATATACAAGAAATGATTATGGACGTTGCATCGTCTAGTTAGAATGATAAATGCACAAAGGTACATTAGGCCAGATCAATATAAGAAGCGACGCAGAAGAGTCTGAGAAGCGATCCAAATAAATGAATATGCGACTGAGTTTAAAAGGTCATGAAGATCCACACAAAATAGATATAGTACTTACTTCTTTACGCTAAATGCAACTTTCTGAGGAGGTACAATCAACTCTTTCAGGGAAGAAGCTATCGCTTCAACATCCACAGGCACCGAGACTGCACTCTTCATCCTCTGCAACAAACAAGCATTCATTCCTTCATTCAGTACCAGCTAAACCTTCCAAATCGTACAGTAAAAGAAAAGGAGGACAAACTCAGGGCAAAGGACCACCGATATTTTCTAGTACACCGATTCAAGTACACAACGTCTATAAAAATCAGTAACGGTTATATCTATTCGCCTGATGTCCCGAGGATTATTTTCCTCGCATTCCATTTCACAAATAAACTGGAAATTTCAGGAGGGAGAATTTTTTTTCGGTGCTCAACAGCACATGACCACATTGATAACAAACCTCTTGAGTAATAATATATATCTGGAACACAATCTTCTCATAGTAATGGAATGCCCCGTCAGCTGTTGATGGCGTAACAAGGTGCTTCATAGATCCAGACAGAGTTGAAGCAAGGTGTGCCAAAAACGAATCTCGTGAAAGTGAGAAAGCTTCAGGCTTCTGCAGTTTACAGAAGCATCAACATTTGACAAATTAGAACAAATCTAGTTAGTTTGTACATGGCCCAAGGACAAAGTCAAATTCGAAGGATATATTGTAAAAAAACATGCACTTGAGGGTATACATCAAAACTTGTAAAGAAACCGAGATAGTATCTGACAAGAACTGAGGCTTTCAAATACATACGACGACAGGAACATCGAACAAGTTCCAATCTTCAATGCGCTTCAATGCATCAGATGCTTTAATCCGCTGAGATTCTTGAGGTAGTTCTTCACTGTAACTTGACAAGTCTGATTTCACATCACTCATCCGTTCGCGAAGCTCTACAACCAGAAAAAACTTCAGAGCATGAGATCCTCAGACTGGTCCCGTGCTCAATCATTTACTACAATTTTGCATTATAGGCATTCAATGAAAAAGCAATTCAAAAAATTAATTACAATAGTAGAAACGCAGAATTTTAGCAGTTTCACTATGCATCAACAAATATAAAAGACGTCTGTAGGACTAGTTGTAGAGTTGAAAATATGTAGAAGTAACCATCGCAAACTAATTTTTTAGTGTAAAGCGATAAAGTGATGAGCAGAAGACAATACCTTCACATAGGGCAAGCTGGACTTTCCGACCCTGACAATGCTTGAAGTAAAACATTTCATAGACATCAATTTCGGCCAGAAGCATATCAACAGCATGCTGCTGAGGATCCTGAAACCCAAACATTTGTCCTTTAGTTGAACGAACTCACGGAATCTAAATAGGAGATGTCATCCTTGTAGAAGCATGTCCGGGTGCCGTCAGCCGTTGAGAGCCTTGGATTTCAGAGCACCAAGTATTTAACACTCATACTCAATAAGCTCTAACTGTAAGAAAAAACTTATTGGCTCACCAACTCCTTAAAAATCCAACTGTTCACATTCTATGAAGTTAATTTCAAGCACCAAAAAGCCACTTCCAGCTTCAAAGTACCAAAAATTAAACTTTACCTGGTTGTCCTCAAACACGGTAAAACGATCTTGCACCATGTTCTGCAACTCCTCCTGTACCTCGTCTTCAGACGCCCCTAAGAATGCAGCACATTACTTTAGTTTAAGAAACAGAAAGATTCAAACTCTGAGGAACAGAAGCTGATGAAGGCCTAATGAAAACACCATGAATGCTGCAGATCACAAACCACCCTGAAAGCACATAAGGGATATATTACGCTGTACCATTAGAAATCCCAGCATGAGGCCCAAAACTATCATCAACAGATGGCAAGCTACGTTCAACACGAACGCCTTCTCCACCAACAGTTGGACCCCAAGTGAAGGGACCTGCTGAGAGGTCTATGAAAGCCCACCTGTCAAAATAATTACAGATCATAATTCAGAGTCTATACTATCTACGGTAAAAATACCAGCCCATGGTCTCACAAAGTACACCTGCTAGATGCATGACCGTTCACACACAAAAGCAAACTCATGGATTTAATCCGTGCAATGATTACCTTTCCTTGCCCACCCAAGTATTCACCATACAGTCCGCTTGCAAATTCGTTGGTTTACCTTCCTTCAATGCTCTGAAAAGGCCATTCCCTTCTCCACTCCGTCCAGCCAGTATCTGAACATTAAAAAAAAAAGCGACGTCAAACTCACTTGCTACTAGAGGATAATAACTTAGAAAACTTGCTCTCAGGAACAAAATGCAGCGCACACCTCCGATGGATGCAACAGATTGAATAAAGCTAGAAAAATAGAACAGGTTTACAACTCAGGTCACCTCAAGTGCTCAACGTGCCTACAAATTGACTTCTGCGAACCAATTCTCTTCCATAACACAAAGTAGCAAAGACAATGAAAAGAGTAGGCACGTTTCAAAGTTGAACACACTAGATTCATTGGATTGAGGCAGAAAATATAGATTAATGTAAAAGAAGATGATTCAAAGCCACTTAGAAACACACCTGTTGAGCGGTATGGATCAGAGTATCCACAGCTGACTTGCCATACAGATCCTTCTCCACTTCACTTAAAGCACCGTTGTATGCATCCACCCAATGCCCCTGAAAGTCTCAGCAAATTTTGTGAGATTGATATACAAAAAGTAATCTCAAATGCAACATTATCATGAACTTGAGCTCTTTATCCCAGAAAAGGGAACTTGTACATTTCCCTTTCTATTGAACTCTAATTTTGACTGATTAGTTTTACTACTATTCGAAGACCAACCATCTGAACTACAGAACAAGAAAACCTAATCTTTAGGTTAGTTCAAGCCAGGCAGTAACCCTAACACAATCTGAATGAATTTGGATGAGTCTCTCTTCTCCAGCTCCTAGAAAAAAAGACAAGAAGCAACTGCTGAGTGTAAGATGAAAACGTACCGTATCTTTATAGTCAGCTGTGGTCCATGCAAACTTCACCATAGGATGTCTTGCATATAAAGGCTTCTGATATCTATCCTTCTCTGCACAACCATCAAAACACTGCTATAATCATATGCAAAAAAAAGAGTTCAAATAATGAAATGATTATGTGCAACAAAAAGAAATACAGTTATATTATTCGGACGGTCCAAGAATGCCAAACCTAGAGGATTGGAGACTCGAAGTCCTTTAGACTCGAAAACTCTTTTCTTGGCTTCTCCATCCTGCATGTACATTTCCCAGTTAGCACCCATAAGCTCCCACAACAGAAAACATATGATATGAGTAACAAAGCACGAGCACAGGTTCTCACATTTTCAAAAAAGCGAAGCTCCTCTTCTGATAACCCACGTCTGTATCCAACACAGAATATAAAGCAACAGGAGATTAGAAACCGTTAGCATCTTGAAGCGTCAACTTATAACTAACATTTACTATCCTGCCACAATGTCTTTAATTCGAACTAAAACCCCAAATCAGGATAATGCGAAAATCTAATTGGGATAAATCACATAGACGAGCACCACTCCAAAGCTAGATACCATGGAACACTACATGCAAGTGTACAAGCAACTGGAAACTATCGAATAGACAGAACAATTATATACTTATATACCAAGTATGTTTGTAAGTTTTTTTCAAACTACCAGCATCTTTCATACAAGGCACAAATAAGCAAACCTGTAACCGTAATTTGCACGTGTTGCGTTTCGTTTTGGATTTAACACTATGATGTTGTATGCATCCTCCAGCTGGAGAAAGTTAATAAAGCTGGAAAAGATATGTGCCATGCCATCCATATCTACTTGCCACATAACCTCCGTGTCAAGCCTGAAGATTTGGAACAGTGGAATTCACGAACACAAACATATTACAATGTGTGCTTACAGTAAAAATTCAGAACTCAAAAGCGACTCTGTTTTACTCTCCTCATGTGTAACCCAAGAAGTTGATCACACTCATATGAACATGGAAATTACATTAATGCAACAAAACTTTAGGAGTAAAGGATAAGGAAAAACATACTTTGTATCGGACGGATCTTCCCTACGCGATAGAGCTACAATTGCCCTCTCGAAGACTTCGGTCACTCCGGCATCCATCTCGATAGAATGTACAGAATAGCTGTCACATAATTAAATGTAAAATAAGACGAAACAGTTGCTGAAATGTAAAATCTGGCGATCTCATCACTACTTAGCTCCCTCGCTCACAATATTCCGGGATTAAGGGGTGGATGGGACGCTTACTTGTAGTGGGTATTACTAACAAGGGGAAGATGATGCCTCTGAGTTCCATCTCCCTTCAAGCGATAGAAAGGTGTCAACGACTCTCCTAGCTGTGGCACACGAGTGTGTTCAAACAAATGGTCGAGGTTCGTGAACCACCGCTCCAACTCTGCTTGTCCAAGCTTGATACCTAGAACAATAAGAGACTAGCATCGGTCACAAGAGCACAAGAAATTTCGTGATACAGCACACAGTCAGGCCATCAAAAAAATGTTGATCTTAGTCTTGTTCAAGGAGTTTGTGACTCATACGAGCCTGATTTTTCACGAAGGCCTGCATAACAATCTGCAGCCTCAAGCACAATCGGCATGAATCTCTGATTCAACAAGGTTATCAATCCCACAATCTATTGTGTGCAATAACCACGAGAGTGGACAATGCTACGGATAGAGTATTTCTCCTCCTCATGAACCAGAATAGTTTATGATTCCAATACCTTGATTTCCATCCCCGTTGAAACCCAAAAAGATAAGGTTGATAGGGACAGGAATGTGAACTGCATCGATTTCCTCCAGTTTCAAGTAATATCCCAAATATCCTGCACAACATGTTCATTAGGTACACTCCAAACAGAGCGCACTTTAAAACAAAATACTCAACCCTACAGAAAAAATGAGCCGGCATCATTGACAACAAGACAGGACATCAACATTCTGACATTTTCGCCTGTGTTCAGTAATAAAGTGCACCAGTACCTGCCTTGGTGTAATTCACTAAGGCTTCTTTTTTGACCACATTCGAAACTTCCCAGTCGTCATTCACTGATCCAATGAACACAAAATAATATCATTAGAAATCACGAATTTATCCATACAACCCCAGCAATTGAATAACTAACAACCAACAAGGTGATTGTTCTCAGTCCTGCAGACGAGTGTATCCGATAAACTCTGAATCGTTTCGTATTCTTACTGACAAATGGGAAAACTTAGCATGTGATAATCAGCAGAGGCATGTTTGCAGGCCAAACATATCCCTCAACTTACCATGCGACAAGACTTTCTCGTTCAAGAACTTGCTTCTTAAGTTCATGTTGAAGAGAGACAACACCGACGGAGCCTTGCGGGTACGTGTCTGCCATTCTTTGCTACTTACCATCTTCTCGACTGCTCCGACCTGCGAATTCTCAAAAGAATATCATGCTTAGAGTTTGAAACTAGAAGATTTCATCAGAGGTATTTTTAACGATTCCACCGAGATGCTCAGACAAAAATATCATTCCACGTTGATCAACGTATTCCAGAATGAAGTAACAGCGACAATAGAAGCCGGATAGAGCCTAGACCTACGAGCATTGTCTTAAATCCGGTTGAAATTCTCGCAATGTCGATTACCAATTACGAGAAAAAAGAATGAGCGGATCGCCGCAACCAGCTCAGAAAATCCCGAGTAAGTAAGAACAGCCATTCAAGGATGCTCATCAACACTGCATACTCATTAATAAGGACGACCTATTATTCACCAGGTTTATAAATAACTAGATTACAAACGCTGTTCTGCTCGCGTAAATCCCCAATTAACTAGTAGCTTTGAGCTTAGGAAACGTGATGACTTTGTTTCTCCTAATCCAGCCTCCATCAAATTCTCTCATTTTCTAGAATGGCATCTACACACGCCACTAATCAAGCCACCGCTAGTTTCATCGCAGAATCGATGCAATCTAGCGTAGTTAGAATCCTTGTGTCAAATGCCTCTGCATTAACATATACACTCAAAATTGAACCCGGACCTCAACCATCTCAGCTTTCAGTACAAATCCTAACCTCGCGATCACTTCCTCTTGCTCCACATCCTCACAAACCCTCCCATTCACTGTAAGCTCTATCTCAAACGCAATAAACTTTCCCCTCACCTAGCAAGTCTCAGAAGTAATCGTCGCGATCACAAGCAATTCCAGTAACAATATCCTCATCATCTAATCAGAAAAAAAAAAAAGGGGGGGTAGTGCACCAAGCCTCGGAAAAGTTCACCGATCAAGGCGCCGATCGACAAAACTAGGAACGGAAGAAAAGCCAATGCAACGTTACCGCAATTGCAGCGGAGAAGACGAGCAACACCACGACCAGAGAAGCCACACGCGCCATGCCGCCGACGCGCCTTCCCCTCCCCGCACCTCAATTCGCCTCCCTTCCTGGCTCAATCATCACCGCCTCTGTCACACGAGGTCTGATGTTTCACCTTGGCGTAAGTCTGGCTAATCTGAGCTCCTCTGCGTAGCGTGAGGCTGAGAGAAGCAATTCATGTGGTGGAGAAGCCACTCTCTCGCCCTCGCTCTCGCTCTCTCCCTTCTTTCCTCCACCAACAGAGCCTCGCGCAATCCGTGTGTGAGCTCGCATCTGCTCGTGCTTCGCTTCGCAAGAGCTCCGAAACCCTAAACCTATGCAATCGAAGTGGATATTGGAGACGGAGGAATGTTCTACGTGGAATTGGCTCTGGAGCTGGGTCGTGAGGAAAGGAGGAAGTATATTCTGCATGGAATTGGCTCCTACGGGATGGAGGACGACTGTTTACCGTAGAATTGACTACAGAAGTGCCTTCCGTTTTTGATGCGTTGACCGACTGGGCTTTGCTTAGAATTTGACTAGTCTTTAATTATTGAACATGACATTAGAGGTATTTGTAAACGCATATGGTATAGCATCATGTCTTTATTGATACATTATTTTTGGAGTATTGAGTTATCAAGTAAATACCAAATGAAGTTTTATGCTCTCTCTATAGTCAATTGAAACAACTTTATAAAAATAACAATAAATCTTCATAATTAGTTTCAAATTATATTTACAGAAAATTAACTCATAATTTTTTCCACATTTATTGCAAAACTAGTGTCTATCAACAAACATCTTTTATTTATTGTTTTTTTTTTAAATTATAACGTTGTTTTAATATCATCTTAAACCGGTAGTCCCCGCTCAATGCCGAGGTTACCTATGTGTTTCCAAATTTGGAGTTAAAAGGAACCTAACTATTGCTGTGATTCGCAATGAGCTTAGAGAGAGGTAGAGAGACCTCACAGAATTAGGGTTCAAAATGGTGGAGAGTGTGTCCCCGCTTAATGGATCCGCTTAATATACCCAGACTCCCAGTTTAATATTGATGCAAATTTAAGGATTTAGAAATGATGGAAACAATGATACGAAATCACTTTGCTTCTTTGAGTTTATTGATCTAAAAAACCAAGCCATTTCCCTTCCAAAAACCCAAGCCAGGAACCGGACGCTGACGGGGCACCCGGAACCGTCCGACGTGGACAAACCCAATCCGCTTCCACCCGTCCACGTCACCCCCTCCCTCGCACAGACACAACGCCCGGCTCATCTTCATTCTCCTCCACAAAGAACCTCCATCGCAATCCCACCCAATACCCCTCCGATACTACCCCAACATCACCCCAACACTCGCCCGATACCCGCCTCCTACCCACGCATTCACGCTCTCCCCGACGCAACAACACAACGCCGGAAAGCTTCGGCGTTCTAGACATTCTAGACATCGTGATCTTGATCTCGAGCGCAACTTGATCATCCGCCATCGCCATCGCCATCGCCATCGCGTCGAAGCTATCACTGGCACGGAGACTGAGGATCGGAACAGGATTGTTGCTGTCGCGCCATTGTTGTTAATTGTTGTGGGACAGGATTGTTGTGGCAGTTTCAGTTATGGCGGCTGCGTTCGCCGCGAGGTCGCCGCTGGTCGGGGCGTCGACTGTGGCGCTCTCCGGGTCGAGCTCGGTGTCGGGCAGGGCGCGGTTTGAGTCTGTGTGCGTGCGCGCTGCAGGGCCTGGGAGCGCGCAGTCTGCTGTGGACCTGGAGGTTCCGCCGGTGGAGGAGGACGAGGAGGACTGGTATGAGGTGCCGGTGCACAAGGTGACTGTGAAGGACCGGCAGAAGGGCGTCACGCATAGCTTCTTCGTTCCGGAGGTTCGTGGTGGCTAGGGTTTCGGTTTCGGGGAGTTTTGTTGCGGGTTTGAATTGGGGTTATCTGGTGAATTTTCTGGCCTTTGCGGGTTGGTGAATGCGGGGGCTAAATGTGTTGGTGCAGTGAGCACGCAGCTGGAAAAGCAGCTGGTAGGAGAGGATTTTGAGTCGTGAGGGCAGTTGTCATGGGGTTCTGGAAAGAGTGTCTAATTTGGGATAGCTTGTTGTTGCAGGATCAGTACATCCTTCAGACTGGAGAGGAGCAGAAGATAGAGTTGCCATTCTCGTGTAGGCATGGTGCGGATTTATTTACCTGAGATGTTTTGATTTTTTCACGGGTTGAGTGATAACTGAGTGGAGGTGTGGATTTTGGAACTCAATGGATGTCGGTTTTCGGAGAAGTAGAGAATCTGGAAGCGGGTGCTTTGCTGAATTAAGAAAAATGCGGAGTGGGCGGTTCACTTCGTGCATTTTAGAGTAGTGGACCGAGGGATAAATATTTGGGAGTTGTAAAATATTATTTTAGGTGCTAAAAGTACAGAGTGTGTTGTGAAGGTTACAGGCTACAAATAAGATACGATTAAGAACATAATTAAATCCGACCATAGCATATGGAGTCTGATTTTATTATCGCTTGCTGCATCTTGTTTGTAACAAATCTGGATTATTGTGTGAGCAGGATGTTGCACGGCATGTGCGGTCCGTGTAAAGTCTGGCCAATTGTACCAACCACAGGCTCTCGGTATCTCTGCGGAGCTCAGGGAAAAGGTTTGTTCATTACTTTGCTTTGGTGCATTTTACTTCCGGGTTTAGTGAGAAAGCCTTTGATTTCAAGCAATTCGCCTTGTGCCCACTTGGATATGATCAGATCAGGTCGAGAATTGGTTTAGTGGAAAGATTTAATAAAACTATATATAATTTGATTCATTTTGTTTCTCATGTACGCTACATGGCAGAGCACTGATGAGAGTGTTCAAAATGTTCAGGGCTATGGACTCCTTTGTGTTGGCTACCCTTTGTCAGATATTGAAGTTGAAACTCAGGACGAAGACGAGGTAAGGGTTTTTTAAACATCTATTTCATATCATTTTCTGTCTGTTAAGAATTGTAAAGTATTCTTCCTTGAAGTCGAATATCTATAAACTGACGTGATTGAGACTTGTCGTCCGATCCCCAGGTTTATTGGCTACAATTTGGACAATATTTTGCCAGAAACGCTATTGTAAGTGGCAGCAATCTCCAAATTATCTATTTTCCTCCACGCCTCTTTCACAGCTTCATTTTGGGAACGAATTGCTCGGTTCAATGCTTGTGCTGTCTGGCATCGGTAACATATACGTTTCATGTGCAGGAACGGGATGATTTTGCGCTCGAGTTAGCTTTGGCTGACGAATAGAACATCCAATTTTGTGAATGGAATTAGTGATTGTCAGAGTCCTGGATGAGTAGGAGCATAAATTTGGAGAAAGCTGTTCATGTCAACTCGAGTTTCAGTTATCAACTGAAAGTATAATGCTAAGTTTGTGTGAAAGAAACAGGTGTAGAAAGGATGAGCTGGGTTGAGCGTAGTTTAGAGGCGGAGTTTCAGTTGAGGTATGGATTAGGAGGATAATTAATAGCCTTAGATAGTGCCGTGTGCCAATGTCTACAATAGAGCGTTTCAATCCGAGTTGGATGGTGTGCTATTGCATATATTCGCTCCCATGGAGCTCTGGTGTGACATTTATGGATGTATCAGCCATTTGAATAGGCACGCACCCACTTGGTCCGAATTGTCTCGGCTAAGTAAATCCCATTTTTTCTGAGTACAAATGAAATACTTCCATTGCAGAACGTAGTGAGTGTTTACACTTGAAGATGACTCCTACTGAGATGACAATCCTAAAGGTTGAACTGTAGAGCATACTTTCACAACACAATCAGCCATTGTAGTAGGTTATCTTCTTCGACAATACTAGTGTATTCCTTCATCAAAATCCCCATGACCAGAGCAGATGGAAGCTTTTATGGCAGATTGTTACAAATCAAAATTCCACCATTACCCAATTAGCATTTCTGCCTGGAGGGTGTGAAACTTGATCAAGAGAAATGGTGGGTTTGTGAAAAAGGGAATCCCTGTTAGCAAGCTGGTTTAAATTACAGGTTTGCCGCTGATTGTCACTCTAAAATGGGTGGCAGAGTACCTAGCTCTCGCAATTCTACCATCCGGGATCTGTGGTTTTGTTTCAGGAGTATCTTCATGTGCGCAATTCTATGATGAAATCCTCCTTAAAAATTAAAATTGCAGAGCTGCAGAAAATCTCACATCTTTTAGGTGACACATCAGAGTAAAATAACGGCAATCAAGGGTTCCAGAAGTCAGGAATAAGCTCCTACCTTCCTAAATTGCAGATACACGTTCTTGAGAATCACTGCGACAGTTGTCGCTTGCCTTCATCGGACGCATCGGGAACTTCTCATGTTGATATTCAATTTGTCTTTGATTGATATCAATTATGAAATATTTAATCAACTACATAACAAAATTTTGCCGATAACGTAACGATGACTACTCCAGTTCTATATGTATGTCTCAGCAATTCCAGTCAGGCCTCACTTATATGTCCAGTCGAAGAAGTTAACTGGGTGTGAACTCCATTATCTTCAGCTAGATGCGTAGAATTCGACGGCATTACGAATATTTCAGTGGCATCATCATCATCAGAAATTAAGTTCCGATGGCAGCTGACTATCGAAGTTCATGATAATGTCTCCCCAGGTCCAAACTTCCGAGCCGCTCGGCCTCAAGTGCCACCTCAAACTGCACTCAACAGTACATTCTGATTAATCTGTTCAGGCCACTTTAAGGACTTACTATCATCACAATATTTACAGATACTCTGATAGTTTAGTTCGATGCGCACAAAACCCTCAAATCCCACAATACTTCGATGTAAGGCAGGTAACCGTAACGGAGAATACGCACAAGAATATATATTAGACCTCTTCTACTGTTACCGTCACTCACTCCAGTCTGCTTACCTTTGCTGTCAGGACACTCCACTCACCAAATTCAGCTCGCAAACCTTCATTCTCTTCCACATACTGATAAAAAAGCAAAACACACTTGATCAGCCTGATCAATATTAATTCCATGAAAGCATTTAGCAAAGCTTTCGCGAACACCAGATAAACTATATACGAACACAAAACTAAGACCCATTCACCAAGTCATCATGCCAAGAATTCTATAACTCATAAGGATGAGATCTGACCTTGTCATTCTTCGAGCGCACAATTAGCAGATCATACTCCCGTCCACCTATAAGACTCCTTGCTACTCTTATCTCGTCCAGCAAAATATCTCACTGACAAAAGCAGCAAGTATCAGAACTAAATTATAAAATGTAGAAGACGATGTTCATTGCCTAAAGTGTAAAATCATCGACTTGCAGTCTCTAATTCATTACCTCAGATGCTGTTGTAACAAACCTGCATTTAGTAATCACTGAAATGTTCAGTCGATCTCAGTGTGCAACATAACCTTGCTTTCTTCTTGCAAACATATACATGAGGAATGAAACGCTAAATAAACCATCGAATAACAATGGAGAATCATACATCGAGAAAGACGCGTCATCATCATGTTCAAGAATGCAAAAAACATCCAAGTGAAACACAAGTGCGGGTATAAGAAACAGGATTCCTGTTATTGTCCTTGACTATGGAGCCTGGGATAAGAGAACACGAATTCATGAACATAATTAGAACAGACCAGCAGAAGGAGCTCCATCTATAGACCCACAAAGCAACAGTAGAATAGATAATCCACACGAACCTGTGATTGCTAGCATCACAAAATTGCAGAGAGCAAATATCGGCGCGTGGTTGATAGGCGTTAACATTGGCAGCCATGCAGACGTGATGACCAGCACAGCATAGGCACTCTGTCAAATAGCCGAATAATCCATGTCAACAAGCGTCTCGCCACAATCCGCATTCACAAAGCAACTCAAACATTACCAAAGCAGTGCATACATGAATGAAGACAATTAAGTTGGCATACATACAAGATAAACGCAGTAGAGTGCACCCCCGATCTTACTAGCCTTCTCCCGCCACACCGACTGCGGCAGCTCAGGAATCACGTCTGTAAACCTGCAACGCAAACACAAAAACCAAGCGTCCGCATTAGTCTATATTTAAAATTAAAATAAAAACAGGAATCAGAGAAAGGAATTCAACATGCAATCACCAAACAAGCACTTCTACCAAACCAGCACATCTTCCAAGGACTGGATTATACAACAGCAGCTCCAAATTAATTACGCAAATAAATCTCATTCCTCTATTACTACATTATTTTAATCACAACGAATCAGTGAAGGAACAGCTGGCCGCTCAACTCAATCAAAACAAAACAAAAATCAATCGACGCGATGAGGAAAGAGAGACGAGACGCACTGGTCGGGGTTGATGGGAATATCGGCGGAAGCTTGGCGAGGGTGGGGATTGGCCTGGATTGAACCCTGCCATCGCAACATCCCGCTCCACACCACCACCTCGCCCTAAGTCCTAAAGCCCTCCGTCCTCTCAAGTAAAGCAAACTCCTAATCCTGAGTGGGAATCCTCCCTTTGCGCAGCAGTGGAATTGTGAGTCCTAGAGCGTGGCCATGCGTGGTGGGAGCGATGAGCAGGGCTCCGTGAGCAGAGAGGAGGGTGTGGTTAGGGAGAAGGAGAAGGTCATGGTGGAGTGGAACTCTTTCGGCAATGGAAGTGACTCACTAACTTGGTGATGAAGCGTAAGGTAGTAAGTTACATCCGACTTGGCCTGGAATGGGAAGGGGAGCTGAGACTCGGATGGAGTATGAGTGTGAGTTGGGGAGTGAGTGGGGCTGGGTTGAGGGAAAGCATTGGATGTACGGCTTTCTTCCGAAGGGTATACTCGGACGCCGGGTCTCGGACTTCGACGGGTTTGGGGGTACTAGTAGTCTTGCAGTTACCTTTTTTCTATCTCGAGCTAGTTTCCTCGTACGTTTCTTGACTTCCTTTTGTTGTGCCTCCATTTCCACTAAGAATCTCACTAACTCCTCTTTCCCTACTCCCATGTCCATATAAAGTCGAAAGAGTCTTGTTCCAAAGTGTCCATTCCCATCAACACCAATGCCTCGACGGCTGTTTGGAAGTCTTTGCCAAAGTCCAGCCCTCCGTCGAACAAACTTTCCTGTTCCGAACTTTCCTGTTCCGAATTTTCCTGTTCCGAACTTTCCTGTTCCGAACTTCCCTGTTCCAAAATTCCTGTTCCAAACTTTCCTGTTCCAACATGTCCCTTTCCTGCAATCCCGCGAAGGCTATGTCTATGTCAATTTCCTGCCTTCCCTCGCTGATTGGTCCCTTTTTCCATACCTTGAAGGATTTCCGCTGATGCGAAGCATTTCGATCACAATTGTATTTCTTCACATTTGATTTTGCAACATTATCATCATCTATTGCTTCCAAATTCCAACAACCACTTACATTAATTTCCTCCAATGGTTGCATATGCTCTAGTCCTCGAATGGCAGTTAATCCATGGCAGTTCCGTAACACGAGTCTTTTTAGTTTGATAAGATGCTCCACAACAAGGACACCTTTCAAACTAGGGCAATCCCTTAAATCCAACACTTCAAGAGATGTAGGTAATGATCCAACAACAACCAAAGCTAAACTTTGGCGCATATCTAAATGAACCAAGGTTGTCAAATTCTTGAAATCCTCTGGCAACTGAGTCAAATGGCTACCCTGCATAACCAGAGTGCTTAAACAGCACAAGCCTCCAAAACTTTGAAGAACATCTTCATCTCTTACTTGGCAATTTGTAAGGTCCAAAGTCACGAGACTTACCAATTGCCCGAAGTTGCTACAGAGCGTTTGCAAGGTCCTACACCTTCCAAAGTCAAGAAACCTCAAGCTCTTTAGACTTCCAAAATTCTTAGGAAGATCCACTAGATTCTTGCAAAGTTGAAGATTGAGCTCCTCAAGGTGTTCAAGATCTCCAAAATCGGTGGGCAATTTCTTCAATGCTGTTCCACATAGGTTTAAGAGCCTCAGTTTTAAAAGACCTTTAACTGAACTTGGTAACTCCAAAAAGCCATAACAGTCCTTCAGAGACATCTCCTCCAAGAGAGACAACTTGGAGAATGAGTCTGGTAAGCAACTCAGTCCAGTACTCTCAGCTGAAAACGTAACTAGTCCAACCAAATTGCCGAAGTCCTTTGGCAGTGTTGTTAGCTTGTAACACCAATCCACTCTAAATATCTTGAGACTACACAAATCCACAATGCCACGAGGCAAGTTCTCCAACTTGCAGTTAGTCAAGTCCAGATTCTCGAGCGCAGTGAGCTGGCCAATCGAACTTGGTAAAGTTTTCAGATTTGAGCAATGCCCCAAATTGAGTCTCTTCAACATTGTAAGGAACTTGATGTTTTCTGGAATCTCTTTCAAAGAAATACAATGAAGAAGGTTTAAGACTTTTAGGAACCTGGGGACCTGCATTTCAACATATGCACACAAAACTGAGACCAAATGCTTCAAATATTGCTACATGTATCCACTAGGCCTTCACTACTGTCATTCTTGGTAGCAAGAATGTTCATATAGATTTATTTAGAGGAAAAATCTCTCAGTTAAATGAAAATTAAAATAAATGACAACTTTGTTCAATAAAGTGCAACCATGTCCTATCCAAGACTGTATGCATGCATCATCCCTTGAAATCCAGCAAAACTCTTTCAAGGTATTCCATCAAACATGTCTAACATTTTAGTCAAATTAATGTACAAAAGACAATGCTTGCAAAAGTACTTAATACCTGAGCATTATCGTCCTGAGACCAAAGTCGAGTAAGCTTCCAGCTGTGAGAGAGGTCCAGATGTGTTAAGTACAAAATATGCAAACCACAAGGCACCTCAACAAGAGATGATCGTGTCCAATCCAACCATCGAATATTTGTTGACCATTTTGAAAAATCGCCTTCAATACGAGCTCTACTTAATTGTAGCAAATGAATCTCGGTCAATTTATCAAATTTTGAGGCATCAAAAACCTTGTCGGACTCTACCCCAACCAATGATAGTCCTCTAATTTCCTGTGTTCCCTGATATAAGCGACAACAATTGAAACTTAAAGATCTCACAATAACATAACATTCAAGAGTATAAACACAACTTGCAGTACATTTGCAATGAATATCATTTGTGCATAAATACTTCACAAAATAGCAAGTTAGGCATGTTAAATATACTGCATGAAATGAAGATTGTTTTCCCATATGAGGTCACCTACGAAGCAATAAGGGTGTGAACTACGGTAATCCAACTAATCCATTTCAAGACTTTTCAATAAACTAAATCCAGGCTCCACAAGTCATTTGAATGAAATGCACATACCTTTCCTGTGTTTAGGACACGTTCTGCAAGGCGCCAATCCCACAAGTGGCTATGCCTTCCAAGTTGCCGCATCCTGCCACTTACAGGATCTCTGCCAGCTAATTCTCTTCCCAAGTCCTGGAGTAGATCATGTCCCACAAATAATCTACTGTTGCCGTCTACTTTCACCAGAGCTTTGTCCTTAAGAATCGACAACGAATCATGTACAATCTTGGAGGTCAAGCATTCAGGTGGCCAACAATGTTCTCCACAAGACTTCCATATGTCAATAGCGTCATCCTCAAGTAATCCAGCCATTTGACAAGAGACGTCTAAAAACATCATCTTTTCACTATCAGACAACCCATCATAACTGATCCTCAATATACGTGAGATGCCAGGACTGATCTTCAGAATTTCGGAAGCCTCTGTCCAAACCATCTTGTCCTTCTCAAATAAGTGTTTGCCAATGATTTCCAATGCCAATGGTAATCCATTGCAGCCATCAACAACTTTCTTTGATAGAGGGAAAAAGTCATCAGACTTCTTGGGATGTTCTCTGCTTTCAAATGCATGATAACAAAAGAGTTTGTATGAATCTTCAGGGCTCAAAACTTCCATCTCAAGCAAACAAGAGGCTTGGGCATCACGCATGATTGATTTCATAACACGATGTTCACGTGATGTTAATATCAAACAACTCCCCTTGGCCAAATTCCTCAGGCTTGGCACTAGTTTGGAAAATTCAGCTTCGCTGGAAATGTCATCAACAACAATAAGAACTTTCCTTCCATTCACCTTTTGAAACCAGCCCTTATCCATATTTTCTACTTGGCCTCCTCCATTCAAAAAGATGTGGAACCCAAATCGCTCTGAATAATGATTGTACAACACCTTGGCCAAGGTAGTCTTGCCAATCCCACCCATGCCCCAAATCCCCAAAGCCCCAACCTTATCTGTCATCTTCTCCAACTCCCTCGTTGCCGAAGCAAACACCGTCTCAAGACCAACATGAAATGAAAGTAGTTGCTTTTTATCAACACGCGCACTCAGGATACTTTCAACTCGACAAATTATTTTATGCATGAGCACATTTTCATCCCTGAATTACCAACCAACGCAAGCCCTCAGTAATTGTTCTTGAATTCATGACTATTTTGAATTCACAAATGATTACCAGGACATACAAATTTCTACTAAGCATTGCAAGGGATTACTTCGCATTACATAAAGACTCACTGATCAATAAAAAGAGCATGCCAAAAACACAGTAATCTAATGCATTCAAATAGACTCATTTAAAGAAATGTCTATTCAAAGGTCGTGTACTCACCCAGCTTCATGCCTCAAATCAAATCCAGTCCTCTGCGTAGCCTCCATGAGAGCTTTCTTCCATGCTCGAATGCGGTTATCGCACACTGCACTGCTTTCATGCTTTTGAAATGCTACCTTGAAAGCTCCATCATCAGGCCTTTCAAGATCTTCAGGTAGCACACCAAAAAATATTGGAACCAACATGACATTTCCCTCATCTCTTTTACAACATTCTAACATATCAACAAGCTCGTCAAGACAGTATTCAGATCCAGCATAGCCAGGGGAGAATACTGCCAACTGTACTGAAGCACCTTCCAGTGCTGCTTGAATCTCCGCAAGGGCCATTCCCCCTTTCTCCAAATCATATTTATCTACAAAAGGATTGTAATGTCTTTCTCGTAGAGCATCCGCAAGGTGGGCGACAAAGTTCAATTTCACATCAGTACCTCGGTGATTGATGAAGATCTCGTATTTAGGATGACGACTACCAGCCGCAGAGGTTGAGGGTATGCTAATCATGATGTCAAGGCTTCAAATTTTTGAACATGCTTTGATGTTCTTCAAGAAACACAAGCAAACATCCCCGGATACTTCCTCTCAAGTTTCATGGCCACCTGATGATGAAGGACGATTTCAGTAGTTCTTATGTGTGCTACAATGACGGTACTATCTAGCCCCAAATACTCATGTTGTGGATGATCCCTGCTACATTGCCAAGTAATGTTGCACCAGAGGACCATGTAGTCCAACAAACCGTGAAACCTAAAACCCAGAAGCTACAAGAGAATCATGCCAATCAGAACTTGTGTTGCTCTCTGGGACCAAAACCATTGAACAAGTGGAGCAAATTACGATGTAATTCACCCGGCAGCGATCTCTCCATTTGTTTCACCATCCCTCAAAAAATAGGGTAGGCCTGGCTATGATTTGCGGCCGGCACCTCCAATGATGCGCTCTTCGCCATGCCTCCAACCTCAATCATCCGACCCCGTTCGAACATAAGTACTAAGTGATTTGGAGAGGTTGACCGATCCTCCACCCTCCCGACCACTCGGCTAGCATGATCGATAGCTGTGCTTAAAAAGGGCAACGCAACTCATTCAGATGGAGAAGCGCAACAGTCAAGACAGGAATCATTATTCCGAATTGGGGACAATAGACTACATTACTATAGAATGCAGACAGCTGGGAAAAACACGTCGCTGTAGGCTTATCAGACTAGACTCCACGTGACATTGATGAAACGCATCTTCAAACCAAACGCATCAGCTTCAAAATGCAAATCACGTTTCAAGCGCAACAGCAAGTAGATACATTGCTCTCCACAAACAAGCACCTTACAATAGCATGCACACAACCCCATCTCTGAAGTCTGCCAACTGTCCCGCACACATGTTTAGAAAACACGAAACTCAAAGCCTCAGACCAGACAGCAAGAAACAAAAGCAGCAAAATAAGGCACAATGTCAAGTAATAGTCTTAGCTTACAAGTCCATGAAAATTCCTCATATATTAGCAATATGTAATAGTTAGGTAATTCAAGGTGACGAATCAGAAAAGGAAAAGAAAAAAATTTACGATTACGAAGTCCATTATAACCGGAAAGTCAAATTAAAACATCACAATGGTTCACAACAAAATGGCTAATTCACCTCCACCGACACGCTTGTGTAGGTATACTACGATAACTTGCCCTCAAAATCCGTGAATCAGCAAATAAGCCCTGTACACCCCAGGGCTCCAATACCCTCACAATATAATTCAGATCAAGCAGAAAAAAGTAGTAGTGACAAGATCACCAAGATGAATACTCACCTAAAAACTAGTCAATAAAATTGCGACTGGTTCGGCTCCACCAATCCTCTCGATTCGACGTAGGCTCCAGCCTTTCAAAGCAAGAAGCGAAAGCTCAAGCTTTCAAGTTGGTCGGCGATGCCGAACGAGAAAGCTCGATTCGCATATCACAAAACCCTTAATCACATATTCCGCTGCCCCACCACCTTGACTAGCGAAGGCAATTTTACAGACTCGATGAGAACCAAACAGCCACTAGTATTGCAAGATGCAAAAAATAAGAGTCACCCTTGCTTTGATATACGGCCAACTCCTCAAACGATGCGCAAGTCACCATACCGCCAACCGTTGGAGAAGACAGCCTCGACGACTCCGACAAATTCAGAAACTGACCAGCTCCAGCCTCCACCCAGTACATCCAGTACGTTATGCATCCATCGCAGGAGAGCTAAAC
This sequence comes from Ceratodon purpureus, assembly GCA_014871385.1. Classification (NCBI taxonomy): domain Eukaryota; kingdom Viridiplantae; phylum Streptophyta; class Bryopsida; order Pseudoditrichales; family Ditrichaceae; genus Ceratodon; species Ceratodon purpureus. The sequence goes on along the minus strand of CM026427.1, from coordinate 1,866,264 downwards.
ATGTCAAAAGCTGCGATGCTGATCCATCTCTAGTCTGTGAGGGCGCAGAGCTCAATACCCTAATGTAAGTTTTTAGAGGAACTGAGCCTCCAAGCGCTCGAGGCAGAATTCATGATCTGAATATTTGAGGTCCACAGAGTACTGTAGAGTTGCCGACAAAGTGGAAAAGTTAATTACGACCATTTATCTTGAATAACTGCCCGTAGCCAGCATACCTCGGTAGATCACTCAGACTTTCACCAACCCTTGATTGCCGGTGTGTATCTCTGCTTCTACACCACCTAAATGATGCGAGAATCTCTGTCTCAGAGAACCTTGACCGATTCACTGCCAAGAAAATATCACTACCGAACTTCAGATCTTAGCACGTTGTGAAAGTGGTTGTAAAATGTGGGTGGCAGAGTCCCTCGCCCTCGCAATTCTACCATCCGGGATCTGAGTTTTTGTTCCAGGAGTATCATAATGTGCGCAACTTGTTGATGATAGAATCCTCCTTCAAAATTTATAAGGCAGCGCTGCAACACATCCCACATCTTTTAGGTGATATAACAGAGTAGAATAATGGCAATCAAGGGTTCCAGAAGTCAGGAATAATCTGTTATTCTCCTGAATTGCAGATACACATTCTTGAGTATCACTGCGACATTGGTTACTTGCCTCCATCGGACGCATTGGGAACTTCTCATGTTGATTTTCAATTTATCTTTCATTGATATCAATTATGACCAATTTAGTCAACTGCATAACAAAATTTTGCTGATAGCATAAAAATGACTACTCCAGTTCTAAATCTATGCCCAGCAGTTCCAGACAGGCCCAACTAATATGTCCGGTCGAAGAAGGAAGATGATATAACTCCATTATCTTTAGCTAGATGCGTTGAACGCGACTGCATTAGGAATACTCAGCAGCAGCACCATCTGACATTAGGTTCCGATGGTAGCTGACTCTCGAAGTTCATGATACTGTCTCCGCAGGTCCAAACTTCTGAGTCGCTCGGCCTCAAGTGCCACCTCAAACTGCACTCAACAAAACATTCTTATTAATCCGTTCCGACCACTTTAAGGCCATATTATCGTCACAAAATTTATAAATACTTTGGTTGTTTGTTACAATGCGTAAAAAACCCTAGAGTCAAACAATACTTCGATAATAGGCAGTATATCGTTTTGCAACACTCAATACGCAAAGACTCGCAGACTAACGAGATGGACCTACTGCACATAAAATTGGCTAAGCGTAACTAAAAATACGCACAAGAATAAATGATAGTCCTCTTCTACTGTTACAATTACTGTGTCGAGTCTGCTTACCTTTGCTGTCCGGACACTCCACTCATCCAATTCAGCTCGCAAACCTTCATTCTCTTCTACATACTGATATGAAAGCAAAACACACTTGATCAGCTTGATCAATATTAATTACATGAAATCATATAGAAAAGCCATCGCAAACGCCAGGTATGAACACAAAACTGAGACCCATTCACAAAGTCATCATGCCAAAAATTCTACAGCTCATAAAAATGGAATTGGCATTCTGAGGATAAGATCTTACCTTGTCATTCTCTGAGCGTACAATTAGCAGATCATGCTCTCGTCCACCTATAAGACTCCTTGCTACTCTTATCTCGTCCTGCAAAATATCTCTCTGACAAAAGCACCAAGTATCAGAAATAAATGATAGGAATTTAAAGACAATATTCATTGCCGATAGTGTATAATCATTGATTTGCGGTCTCTATTTTAGTACCTCAGCGGCAGTTGCTCGCAACTCTTGTTCCCTAGTGTCGAGTAGATCTTTCAAATCCACCTGACAGATTTCAATACAATGGTATCAGTTTGAATCGAATTATATAACAAAGACAACGAATCCAAGCGTAGTTTCCAAAATGAGCATTATCTGGCATTGACATGAAAAAATCAGTTAAGACATGCTATTTCAAAGTTTCAGATTACGTAGAACATGGGTTCGGGCCTCGCCAATTTGAAATCTTAGGATATAAAGAAGACGCCAAATGTGCATAAGTCCCACGTTAATCAACATAACTATAAGGGGCCTTCACCTAATCATACCAGTGGTGTTGTGCTACCATCCTGAGACTGTTCATGTTCAAGAGACCTTTTCTGAAGTCTGGACAACTGCAAACCAAGATTAAACAGTATGAATTTAGAAGAAAAAAACTTCGTTAAAGAAATCTCTAAAAGTCTAGACCGTTCACCACAGATAGAGATTGGCAGAAAATTAGGTGAAACGAACGGCTCAGCTGTTTCCAAATCCTCCAAATTCAGCAAATGACATAAAACAGGGAATCACCATGTACAAAATATAACAAAAACGTTGTCGACTACCAAGTCTGACGTATGTCAAAATATACAGATGTCCAGAATAAGTCTTCCAGGTGAACACAAACTATAGTGTCCTGAAAGAACATGGTTAAATCGTACCTCTTTATTGAGATGTTGGAGGTTGTCCAGCTGGTAATGAAGAAGTGCTGCTTGCTGCTCCACTAATCCTCCCCTGTCTATATACCTGCTAGATCTCAACGCAGGTCAACTCTCATGCTAACTCAACAACAGCAGCTTTGAAAAATCAGTTCAAAATCCCAAACGTGGAAAAGGTTCGCGTTACATGCCCTTAATGACTGAACATTCAAGATCAACAACATCTTCATAGGAACACAACTTAAAAAATCCCAGTTATGCTGCTCAAACGCAAGAGAAAGAAGAGAAGCTACACCTTATGCCTCTGAGTGACTCTGGAGGCTGCAATGGAGAGTAAAGAGAGTGCATGGCATCCGGTTCACAATGAGTCAAGTTGTGCTCGTGAACCTTCCCTGCGTATACCATGCCAGGTTCAGTAATAGTATGATACAAGGTTCATGGGATTCCATTTTGCACACCGAAACGTCGAAGAGATCTATAATACTTCTACTCATATCTTAACGCTTATTAGAAACAAGGGGAATAATCTTAATCTCAAACCCGATACTAGTCAAACACGGCACCATCGCTGGGCTTACCATCAAGTCCATGCTTCTTGCCGACTTAGTCCTATTAAACTTTATGTAAGAACCGGTGGTTCATGTTCTAGTGGTTTATTGGTCATTACCACTTCATTTGACATGAGGTTCTCATTCATGGATGGTGTGTACTTACACATATACGTTCCAACAAGCGCTGCAGCGCATACAATCTGCACCAAAGTGACTAGCCTGTAAAAAACAAAAGAATATTCAACAAGGGTTCACATACTAAGATAGCCAAAGGAAACTCCCTTAGGTAAATATACCTTTGTAAGATGAAGAAGAATTCAGATAATTTAGATCCAAATCAAATCCTCGTGTATTGTCGTCCTGACTTAACCAAAAAATCCGATAAGGCGACAAAGTAATACTACATTACATCACCAACTTGCAGAACTAAGGGTAAAAGTAAACAAGACACGAACCGCAGCAGAAGCAAGTGCGGGATGTCCAGTTCTTCCTGAAGATCCCATGCTACCACAACCAAAATCGAGCCCGTTCCTGATAGTCACCAACTAAGGAGCATCAGAGCCGTATGAGAGCTTTCTAATGGAGTCAGTGACTTAGAGATTCATTTGAATGATAAATCACCAGTGTGCGACATAAGCGAAATGCATACCGTAATCGTCAAATTCATAAATTGAAGAGAGAGGAGAAGGGATGATGTACCATAAGCTACAACCTTGTAAGGCAAGTCCACGATCCACTCAAGGTCTGCACTGAATTGGAGGAAACCCTGCAAAAACCCAACAAGGAGAGGAACACATAAGAAGTCTACACCTAAACAAGCGTAAGAAACAAAACAGAGACTTAAGAACGCAAATTAAACCATAGAGGGCAACCGTTAAGAGTAACCGTGTAGCAAAGAAGACAAAAGCAATTCATACCAAGAATCAGAAAGTTCCTCTTCACTAAGTCTCACTGCGGAAGTCAAGCTTTGTCAAACGTGACATGCTAATTACACAATGAGATGAAGGAGTCGAAAATGCACACCTGATCCCGCTCTTTTTTCAATTGCCTACGAAGATGCTGTTGTAACAAACCTGCATAGTAATAACTGAACTGTTCAATCGATCTTAGTGTGCAACATAACCTTGCTTTCTTCTTGCAAACCATATTTACAACAGCCATACACATGAGGAATGTAACGTTAATTGAACCATCGAATAACCAAGGAGTATCATACATCGACCCCTCATAAGCTCGAGAAAGACGCGTCATCATCATGTTCAAGAATGCAAAAAACATCCAAGTGAAACACAAGTGCGGGTATAAGAAACAGGATTCCTGTTATTGCCCTTGACTATGGAGCCTGGAATAAGAGAACACGAATTCTTGAACATAATTCTATCATGAAACTAATCAGAACAGACCAGCAGAAGGAGCTCCATCTATAGACCCACAAAGCAACAGTAGAATGGATAATCCACACGAACCTGTGATTGCTAGCATCACAAAATTGCAGAGAGCAAATATCGGCGCGTGGTTGATAGGCGTTAACATTGGCAGCCATGCAGACGTGATGACCAGCACAGCATAGGCACTCTGTCAAATAGCCGAATAATCCATGTCAACAAGCGTCTCGCCACAATCCGCATTCACAAAGCAACTCAAACATTACCAAAGCAGTGCATACATGAATGAAGACAATTAAGTTGGCATACATACAAGATAAACGCAGTAGAGTGCACCCCCGATCTTACTAGCCTTCTCCCGCCACACCGACTGCGGCAGCTCAGGAATCACGTCTGTAAACCTGCAACGCAAACACAAAAACCAAGCGTCCGCATTAGTCTATATTTAAAATTAAAATAAAAACAGGAATCAGAGAAAGGAATTCAACATGCAATCACCAAACAAGCACTTCTACCAAACCAGCACATCTTCCAAGGACTGGATTATACAACAGCAGCTCCAAATTAATTACGCAAATAAATCTCATTCCTCTATTACTACATTATTTTAATCACAACGAATCAGTGAAGGAACAGCTGGCCGCTCAACTTACTCAAAACAAAACAAAATCAAACAAAACAAAAATCAATCGACGCGATGAGGAAAGAGAGACGAGACGCACTGGTCGGGGTTGATGGGAATATCGGCGGAAGCTTGGCGAGGGTGGGGATTGGCCTGGATTGAACCCTGCCATCGCAACATCCCGCTCCACACCACCACCTCGCCCTAAGTCCTAAAGCCCTCCGTCCTCTCAAGTAAAGCAAACTCCTAATCCTGAGTGGGAATCCTCCCTTTGCGCAGCAGTGGAATTGTGAGTCCTAGAGCGTGGCCATGCGTGGTGGGAGCGATGAGCAGGGCTCCGTGAGCAGAGAGCAGGGTGTGGTCAGGGGCGGAAGGAGAAGGTCATGGTGGAGTGGAACTCTTTCGGCAATGGAAGTGAGTCACTACCTTGGTAACGTAGTAAGTTACAATGGACTCAGCCAAAAGGAAGGGGAGCTGGACTCGGAGTGGGGAAGGAGTTGAGTGTGAGTTGGAGTGTGAGTTGGAGAGGAAGCGAGAGGAGGGCTTGGTAGAGGGCGGCACTTGGAAAGTACGGCACTTACCCTGATTGTACCCTGATCTTTTTCGAGGGTATACGGAGGGCTCCGGGTCTTAGACTTGGACGGGTTCTGTGGTGTGCGGGTATGACTGGTCGTGGGTTTGTGGAGGGTGGCGGGTATGCGTTGTGGCCCGTGGGGCGTGTACAGAGAATTTTGTCCTCTGAGGTAGAGGACAGCTTTGGAGCGTGCATCGTTCAGAGAGCATAGGTTGCAAACTAGCCGGACCTCGCCTATATATAGGCCTGACGGTATGTAAAACTAAGTAATGAGAAAAAGTCGCTACCATTGTTAGAGACAGAGAACATATTTGCCACATCCGAAGTTCATCCAATCACATCGAATAATGGAACAGCAACTGTATACACTTATTATGTCGAGTCAAAAATACATAACTGAATACAAAACCGGCGTACGATACTCTCATCTAAAAAGGATGAATAATACGAACCGTCTGCGGACAATACCTTTGCGTATGCTGGGAAAGACGTATACAAAGCATGGAGTACAAATACGTAAGACTCAGAAAGTGTGCCAAAATAGACGCAGTCAGATATCCATTCAAAGTGGGTGAATTCAATAATAGAACACAAAATTCAACTATAAATAACATTCAAGCCTACAAAATTGTTCGAGACTATTAGTCAAAGAAACATAAAATTGTGCTCGGGTGGTTTACTGCATAACGTCCTGAATCCAAAATCACCACTCAAAATAATGGACCTGCATAACCCCTCAGGTGACATCAATGTACTCGAAAATCAAGAACCACCAGAATATCAAAAACATTATCTACGAATATGAACAGGCATCAGACAGATGGCGCTAACGCCAAGTGCAAGAACTCAAAAAATTAAAAAACGAAAGTCATGAGGAATAAAAACCACGGCTCATTGAGCACTACAAGTCATCCATATGCGTTACAAAAACAGCCAAAATTCCAAAAGGAACCGATCTGTATCAAAACATGCACATATCGATTAGGATAAATGCAGTAATCAATTGACCACAACAATATAGCAAACACCCTAAAACTGAGAAAACAGATACCAGTGATGCGAGCGTCTGATTGATTCCATTAATTGGTCACAGTGAACAAAACGGGTGTAAATAATAGTAGATAAGTAATCCTAGTTCGAGTCTGGGCATTGGAGACGAATCAAATTCTGGACCCCGACGTGAGTTGCCATAAACATCGGCGTTGATCAAACGATACCGAAAGGAGGACAAACCAGTCGTGCAACAATGTTGACTACATCTTTTCATCTGACATCAAGGACATAAACAAGGCCAAGTTAAGCCGTGGACCAATATTCACTATATTCATTCAACTAGACGATTATCAAGGACAGAAAACATGATGTACAAGAAATCTTCCCAAAACACATTACCCAAATTTGCAACTAATAATGCACAAGCCTTAAACAATATATATTACGCATTTCATTCAAGCAATATCAAACAAGATAGCAACTCCATTAAAGAATGGGAAAATAAAATGCATAATGACGATGTCAAACTACTATTTACAGGAATTATTCTAACAGACAACTAGGAGGCTAGTTGTTTCTCTCACCTTCTAGAGCTTGATCAAAATGCGATTTGAAGATTCAAATTACAGAACAATTCAATTCTTGCGAGGACTCAAATGCCACAATGATACAAATTAAGGTAAGCGTGCCGCGGACCGCAAAGCACCAAAAAACGCATAGCAAGGGCTACCATCTGAAAGCTAAATTGTAGCTTCTAGCTTCGAAACCATATGTCCAACAGAGCCAGAAATAAACTTAGGTGAACGGTTTTGGAAACCCATATAGTAATACATTGATAAAATCAAGACTAAACCAAGAGGAGCCAAGAAACTATGATTCCATCATCAACAGCCTCCCACATACTTTGCAGATGCGTCTAAGTATAAACCCTTCACCACACAACAATATACTTGCCAAGTCTGAAATCAAAGCGATATCCAATACCATTTACGTTATAGTAGGACCTTGTTTTCATCTAGATTCAAGAGTAAATAAGATTATTCCTAACCAAGTCACTAATTACATCCACCACCAAGAGACGGAATTTCAACATGATACCAAATCACAATCTCACAAAAATTAAAATATTATAGTTTGCGCCAAAAGAAGAGAAATTCCATCGCTCAAACGTCCCAGAAAGAGACATTTGAAATCGCAGCAACATCCAAATCCCTTCCAAAGAGTCCAAATTAATTAAACAAAGAGGATATGCAACAATATAAGAATCCAATCATGGAGTTATATCTAAAAAAGGCGGTGGAATTTATGAAGCTGATCCCAAGTTGGACGTTGATCTGACCATCGTCAATCCCAAGTTGGCCAGTACCAGCCAACGCCAACGCCAGCCGAGAAAAACGCACGCGAAATCGAAATAGATACAAACAAATAAATCTCAATCCTGGCTAACTGAAATGGCGCCAGCGCAAACCGAGAATAGAAAAAGCCGAAGAGAATTTTTTTCCAAGAATCCAACAATCTCACGGAGCACAAAGGAAAAATCATACCTAATACTGGCGCCGGCGCCATGCAAGACTCATTTCACCTCAGCAAAGACTTATATGAATGAATTTTAAAAAGCAAGTGATAACTACATTAATAAAGTTGTACCTCACAACCAAAATCAGTTTGCATGATGATCAGAGCCACCGAATCAGCTTCGGGGAGAGTGGCATGCAAAATATTAACTGCAACTGCCATATGTTGGTTGGTCGACAAGTGACTGATGATGAACTTGCACTTCCTGTAAAAAACGAGGAACAAAACTAAAAACTAAATCAAATGCCATCTATTGAAACTTAAGTCACTTATTGCATAGCGATCTACATATGGAAATGAATTTGTACACTTCAGATTGAACATCGACCGAATAATTCAACTGTTGCCAGCGCGACTCAACATTGGAGAAAGTTGATATCGAGTTTAATATATTTCGTGGGCCTCGCAATAAGAATGAATGGAAAAAATGATCCGCCCCGGTAACATCCAAAATAAAAAATTCTTACTTAACACCGAATGTCGTCTGTTGGCACCAGCGCCGGCGATGAACATTGATGCAGATACTAAGGGCTTTGAGATAGTGGTTCAGCACGGCCCTTGATGTTTCAAACCAATACAGTATATCCATGCTTTTATAGAAGGAAACGCCCAATGTACGCTATTGATCATGCTCGTGAAGGCCCTAGACGATAGTGCGTTGAGAGTTGGTCTTCCTTTCTTTGGTAATCACTCTATTTTCTCCCAAAAATAATCACGCTATCGAAGGCAACGGCGCTGGCATCAGCTATTGAAATTGCAATCCAACATAGATATGCACAGATGTCAGAGTAGAGCAGCTGCAATCCGAATGAATGGAGGAGAAGCCCGAGGAAGCATGTGCAGAGGACTTGGCAGCCGCCGAGGAGGAGGAGAAGCGCCTGCTGGAGGAAAAGGTTGAGAAATTGGCGACAGTAGAGAATTTGAAGGCACGGTCGAAGCAGCTTGAAGACAGGTTTGCAATTCCAGCAACTCGCACTGCAGGCCGATATATCGAGGACGTGGACTTTCGTAAGAAAACCGCACAAGGAAGGAGTATTCAAGATTGTGCTCTGTGCGGATTAGGATTCCCACTGTTCGACGTTATACTAGCTCCGTGCTTCTGTGTTTATCACCCTTGGTGTGCAGCGATGCACATGTCCCTTGATTCTAATTGTGCGTGCTCAAAATGCAAGAAGATACTTTCTGCAGGCTGGCTCAAGAGTTTCGGATTTTACAGGGAAGAAGGTATGTTCTAATACCTCTACCCAATCTATTTGCAAGTCTTTGCTAATCTCTTTTCAAGTCTGTTGCTTATTCTGTTTATTAAAAATCTATATTCTAATTGCCAACTAAATGCCGTGTAGGTCCATTTAAACCAAGTGTCGATATGGATGTTGGAGAAGGTGAGAAGAAGCGGGGCCATCTCAACTCCGATATCGGTGGAATGAACTACACTCCAAAAAAGGAGAAGCCTTGACTTCAAGCCGCAAGAAGAACAAAGAAGGCGGTCAGAATGAGTAAACGGATTACCCGTAGGTATTCACTAAACCTCCTTTTCAAATCCCGAAATCCTTGGTATTCTACTTCTAGCTATCCATTTACACCAGATACTAGCAGATCTATAATGAGTTTCAAAATGCAGGTACCGGATTCCAACTCGGCCGAGTCCAACCAAATTTTGACAGGTACAGATATGGTGAAGACATCTGTGGTTCATAGCAGAATGGACTACGGCATTTGAGAGCGGATTGGTTTTGTTGTTCAGGATTTGTGTACCAGCTTCTGTTGGTGGGGCAATTTATCGTGGCGCCAGCGCCATTAGGATGATGCGGGGTAGTTGAATTTTCAACCGCAAGTTTTGATCAGATCTATTTTCTTTTCTTCTAGAACATGTTTAGCTTACATAATGGCATAATTCTATGAGAATGTTGGACAATTTGCGGCAGTTATCTAGGAGATTTCAACAGCTCAAATCTAACTTTCGCAACGGCACACGCTATGGAGCTGTCAACGGATAACAGTTTTTTATGAGGGGCTTAATGCCGCAAATTGTCCAACATTCTCATAGAACTCGGATATGAGAGTCTGGCACGCAGATTAGAATCACTTCTAACTTGGTTGCCTTCAACTGTGAATGGAAATGTGACCTTCTCTTGGATTACATGAAACATAACTGTGACAATTTCAAAATATATCATCAGTGTGTCATTTTATAGACACTTTATCACTATGTGAGTTTGCATATCGACATGAAATGGCTGCTTAAAGAAAACATAACAATTCCACTGGTGCTACTTTGTCTCACTAGTTGATAGCGAGGTAAAATTTTTTTTTAAACAAATCAAGTTACTTGTTTACATTCAGTACAATGTTATCTTCAATGTATCTTCTTGTGCAAGTTCAAGGCCACGGTCTAGAGCATTGAACGACATGATCGTTCTTGAGCATTTTGTAATGTAGGATTCTTGATTTTAACCCCTAGACGGCCAAAGTCCTAGAATGGGTGTTTTTGGAATTTGGGCGGGTTCCTAAAAATTCAAATTTACTTGAAATTTTTTGAATTTTTTTGTGGAAAAAGGTTTTTTCAAGAGGTTTATGGGGATATTTTTTTTATTTTTTTTGGATGAAGTGAGGAAAAGTTATGCTCCTCTGAGCATAAAATGCCCTTCCACGAGCAGGCTCTCAGCCACTGTGAATGCAGCAATTTCTGCCCGAAACTGCCCAAAACTGCCCAAAACTGCCCAAATCTGCCCAAATCTGCCTAAAGACGAAACTTTGAAATTCTACCAAAAATCGAGATTTTATTTTTTTCCAAAAATAAAAAATCTTGTATGTAGAAGAGCCACTAGAGCATGTTTCCGCCGTTTGGATTTTCAATCCAAGAATGTTTCATATGCTATTTTTTTTGAAAAAAAACGGCCTTTGTACGTGAATTTTAGCATACCCCCTTGTAGAGATTGATGATTTTCTCAAGGTTCTACACCTTGCATGGGTATGAGATTTTGTAGGCATATACCTAACTCACCTAGGAACAAGAATCTAAAGAAACGCCATCCAAATCTACTAAAAAAAAATGGTTTTTTTGGACCCCAAAATACTGCTGTCCTCTTTTTGCAGGGTAAAAAAAACTTTTTTTTCAACTTTGAATGTTACGATCTCTCAAATGGTAAAGAATGAGAGTGTGAGATTTGGTAAGCATATAGACATAGTAATCAGATACAAGATCTTACGGTTGGAAATACCAAAATTGGTTTCAATTTTGCACTATCCAGCTTGCTTTCAAAAGGGACTATTTGGTGGCAGTTTTGAGCAAAAACATCCTTGGTCAATTAGGGGTTAAAGGGAGTCGTTATCAATTGGAGCATCACTCGACTTGCAGTGGTTGAATCCCATTCTTGTGGTGGAACCGAATTCATATGGTTGAATTAAGATCTCGTATTTGAAAAACATATATTCTATGTAAAGATATTCTAAGCCACCTCTAATCGCTGCATATGCTGATATAAATATTATGTATGAAATATAAAGTGAATGCATGATCCTCAGGAACACAAATAGATAGCCTTATACTATATTACAGTATTCCGAGTTTTCCTGCAAATATCTAGTATTTCCTAATTCTGAGCGGTATCAAAATAATAGAAATAACTCATAAAATTCAAAAACTCATAGATGTAACTTTTTACCATTCATTTTTTTTGCAAACCAAAAATCTTTAACGTTATTTAAGTCTCACCATATTGTGGGTTTTATACGTCCTTCTTGAAAAGAATTCCCATGAAGGCCAAAAAATCAAAATGAGTCTCCAAAATTTTGCATGAAGGTGCCAAACTTAGTTACCTACATGGAAAAAATATGAGCACAATTTTTGGAGTAATAATCACAAAGTCTCTTTTGCCACAAAGTTGAGTATGTCTTTTGGCCAAGGCAAATAAAAAATTATTGCATCAACTTTGAACGTTATAATATCACTATTGGTAAAGATCCAACAGTTGAATTATTTTGAGGAAGTACTGGCAATACTTAGGTTCATGATCTTGGAGTTAAAAGTAGAAAAAATCAGTAAAAAATTTTACCATGCCTCAATCTTAACAAGGTGGTCAAATATATGTGTTTCTGAGGTTTTGAGACCCAAAATATGCTTGGGCACGTAGGGGTTTTTAGACACTTCATTTCTAATATAGATAAGTGATTTTTTGATGACCAAAGTGTGTTAAATGTATAACGATGTCAATTAAAAACATCAAAATATTAGTGAATTGTAGACACGCTTGAACTAGGATGTCAAAATGTTATCAATTTTGAAAAAAAAAAAACACCTTTGAAGATGAATACGATGCAATGATATACGAAGTGAGTGCAAGGAAATTAATGATATTTGAGTACTATACCAACATAAGGTGAAACCACCTATCAGCGGGCACCACCCTATGAGCATGCACCCTAGATTCTTGCCTTTATAAAGATATAACCTCCTCTGCATGTACATCATGCGTACATAAATAGGGAGTCTGCTTATAGGTTTCCACTTCTAAAATTTGTACTTAATTATGTGTCTGCTTTAAAATGTCAAAAAAATAGAGAGAGTTTGTATTTTCCTATTCCTTATCCCTGAAAAGTAGTAACCCACTCATTTCATCACCCAAGAATATAGATTCCATACATAATCCATAAATGCCCGCTTATAGGTGGTTTCACCATACTAATTACTCATGTAGTTTTCTAAGATTAGTGTCATTTTGAACATGATGAAAATACAATCCAATGATTTATTCAGTTGTAATGATAAAGAAGTTCTCAAAAAAACATATGGAGACTATGGCGTATGTACCGTTTAATTGAATGAATTCACTTAATATACTAAACTTCATAAAATTTCAATCTCTTTTGACAATTCATTGATAAATGACAAAAGAATTTTTTGGTCATTTCCATTCCAAAATAGAATTTAGTGTAGTGAGGAGAATGAAATAGAATCATTGTGAAAATATATTACACAACAAAGTAAAAATCCTAATAGACTTAAGTTCAAAATTCAAGTGAGGAGACGGGCAAGGAAGGCGGGGTGGGGGTTAGTGGGAGTTGGGAGAGAGGGATCGAGAGTGGGGACGTTGGGAGAGAGGGGGTCGGGAGAGGGGGTGTCGGGAGAGGGGGTGTCGGAAGAGGGGGTGTCGGGAGAAGGGGTGTCGGAAGAGGGGGTGTCGGGAGGAGGGGTGGGGGTCAAAATTTTATTATAACAACGTTACACAAAAATATGGAGTTTAAGTTATGATATTCAAAATGATTGCAAACTCTGTGTGGAATTGTGTTACAATTAGAATTTACAATGTAGTGACAAGATATTGTGTGTATTTTTTGATTTTGTTTTTGGTATTTCCTAACTACACTACAAACATTCCTAAATCGCAATGCAAATTGTTACAAAATGCTCTACCTTCTTTAAGGGATAGAAAATAAAAAACAAGGAAGGACATATTTACTATTACGGTGATACATTAAATTGCTATAGAGCTTATAGTATAGGTCTACATAAATCCTTTATATATATATATATATATATATATATATATATATATATATATATATATATATATATATATATATATATATATATATATATATATTTGATGCTTGTACTCAAAGTCAATGATCAATTATAACATAATATTTAGATTAATAATAGACAAAGATAATAAATTAAGATTAGCTCCTAACTTATAAAAAGTGATTATAATGTTTCTAAATCATACACCGCCTAGTTTATTTATTAATATTATAAAAAAAATTGTTTATGATATTTTCTAGTAATAAGAATAATACACTTATATGGTTTAAAGTTTTTAAAAATAAACATGAATAGACTTTATCCTCTAACAAAAATGTTATATGCCTTCAAAATATATATATGCAAGATGCAAGATAGAAAAATAAGAGAGAAAAACTAAATATATTTGTTAATTCATAACTAACAAAGAAATGCCTTCAAACATATTGCTATCGAAACTACAATGGCTAATACTTTCACAAATTTAAATAATCCAAATTCATTAAAACAAACTAGAATTCTAAAGCTTGGTTAAAATAAAAAAAATGAAATCTAGATTTCATTACACTATGGGACATCCAATTTTCACTGATGGAATATTCGAATTAAATCAAATATTAAGTACGTAATATTAAAAATAATTCTATCACATTCGGCTCTTCAGCAAAAAATTAGTTAAATTGATATAAAATGTCTTTATAAAATGTTTTTAAAATGACATCGGTATAATAAAATGTAGCTAGAACTAACTTTTTCAATTTTCTTCTTTAAATCATTGTACTCTTTTCTTTTTGCCGTTTTATAATTCGAACAATTAAAGAACTTAATTGTCATCCATAATTAATTTTTCATCCATATAATATATTTCAATGCAACTTCAGTTTTTATCGGAGATTAATACATTTTTTTAGGTACATAGGAAGTGGCAAATGGTCCTATCAAATGACACCTCTTATTAAAATTACATTATGGGAAGATATAGAAATATAGAATTACTCTTTAAAATTTGGTAAAAATTTGAGATTCACTTCGATTGTATTGATATTTATTACGATTGAATTCACTATTAACTTCAAGATATATATTATTCAGATTTTGAAATGGTCGAATTTATACTATTCATCAAGTAATTATAAATTAGTAGAATGTTAGGCACTTTTAAGAAATTCATAGTTCTTTTTTCGTGCTTTAAATTGGCAAATATCAACGACCCAAAGGTGGAAGTTAAGGATAGAGATGAAACTGAGGATCTAGACTCTGGAATATGTATGACATCCACCTCAAGAGGCCGCTTTTCAACACAAATTTAACATCGGTCCATTCAATTAAATTATATCATTTTTTCATATTTGGAGCAGGAACTTCCATTATTCGCAATAGTATTCGGAGTTATGTCCGTAACCATTTGTGCACAAATTTGTATGCAGTGCATATCGATTTGTCCTCAAATTCATATGCAATGCATATCCATTTGTACTCAAATTCATATGCGGTGCATATCCCTTTGTCCTCAAATTCATATGTAATGTATATTTACTTCTTGTCCTCAAATCTTATCTTTTAAAGATGTTATTCAAGAATTCAAGAACTTAAACTTCAAAGAAATTAATTATAGCAATCACATTCCCTCATCAAAGCAAAAACATTTAATACTTTGAATATAAACTATGCTGTATATATAATTTTCCAGGTAATTACGGCAATATAATTTTTGATTTTTTTAAAAAGAAGTACTTGAAAAAATAACATCTACAAATTATTATACTAAGCATATGATTGTTTAAACAATTCATTTTCATTAAGTAATAAAATACAATTAAAAGTATTGTTAGTATAAATTTTTATAGAAGCGAGCATTATTGAGTTTATATACGGAAAAATGTTTTTTTATTTCCTTGTAGATCACATACGCTTAAGTTTTTTTAGTTTTGAACTGATAAAAAAATCATTGCGTTCAAATTCATGAGCTTTGCAGCGTAGCTAATAGATAATTTTTTCTTTTTAAAGTTCTTATGAATCTTGTAATACTATAGGATAAATTGCTCCTAAACGGAAGAAATTGAGGGAAAATTCTTAATGGTATAGTTTTGCATGTCATAGGAAAATACCGTTCCAGTAGATTTCTCCTCTATTGAAGTATGTGCGCCAAAGAGGCGGTCCAATTCCTCAATTGATTCCGTTCTCTACTCCATTACAGCTACACTTCAAGCTTGAAGCCTTCGGAAAACGTGGTTGACTGCAATAACCGAGGATTTTCCCCATAAAATACAATCTTGGCATCCACATTCTATTCAAAACCAATTAAGTAATTGCTGGAGTAGTATACTGGAGTTGTGCCAAACGATTGATGTATGGTACCCTATCGGTTAATTACATGTCTTCTTGTCTAACCCAAAGTGTAATTGAAGGAGTTTTTGTCCGGAAGGGCAGAAGATTGAATCGGTGTGAGAGGTATGTCCCGTCCAATTTATTGAGTCATACCCACGTTGACCGTTCTAATTGTTACGCCAACTGAAAAATATGACAAAGTTTCATTGATCCGAATCATATCCAATATGCTGGCACTTGATATTCAGAATGTAGCACACATTTTTCCATCACTTTCACATTTTTTGATAGAATTGGCATCTACAATGTCTACGATGCATACCATTCTCTCAAAGTTGATCGAATTGGAGTCAAGTAGGTGTGTTAGGCTATGGCGTCATAATTTTTGTTTGGGCCATATCGAACAATGTAGAAGAACGGGTCATCGGGTTTCGAATCGACTTTTAAACATATATTTCATATTGAGTTGGAAAATCTTGTAGCCTATTTATACTTCTGAACCGGAGTCTCATACTCCTGTGGAAATAACCAACGCAATACTGATAGTCGTTGGCATCTCATGCTTTCAGAAGGACATTGTAGACGGTCAAAAAGTGGTGAAAAACGCAAAGTTATGTGACATACATCCCTTCTCCGCAATTGAGTTTGAAGCTGAATTTAATGACTACTCTGAATTCTTCGATGATTGTCACCAAGATGATTTTGGAGCAAAGCAATACTATAATTTCGAGATGGTCATCAGAGGCTACAACCGCGCAAAAGTTCGGACAACATGCGATGTGTGTGTTTGGGAACATCTAAAGGCAAGGATGAGGCGTACCAAGTTATCGGTACACACAGCTGACGACTGTCCAATATGTGATAAATCACTACTACAGAACCCGGATTCTGGGAGTGGGGTGGGGTGGACAAGGGGGGTGCCACCCCCCTGAGTCAGTCTCTCCTGGAATCGCTCTCTTCCTCGACCAATCAGAGCCTCTTAGCAGAGATTAGAGTAACTATCTGGATCTTAGGAGCCGTGAAGCAGAGCCCGTAGGAAGAAAGAACATTTACCCTGCTGCGCTGTAATCATGTGGGTCACTCTAGGATAGTTACCACGGATTTTTACCAGGACAGATCGAGTTACGCAAGTAAGTGATGCAGGTTTTCATTTCCGAACATCATGTACTGCTTACACGTGTGATGATGAATTGTGGCAGATGGAAATGTGGATATCGAACCTCCAAGTAGGATTGCTTTAGCTTTTTTCCTGACAGTGTGTGAACAGGACTGATTGAAAGTGTAGAACTTTTTGACTACTGTATCGATACCTTTCAAGACCCAGGAAATTGACAGCACTGAGGACATATTTCAGAAATATGTTCACTACTAAAGGTGAATTTAATCTTGAAAACAAATTTCAAATTCTAACTTCTCTCACAAATTTGCAATAAATTCTTGATTAGAAGATGTAAACCATGAAGGCTTTTCTAAGCAAGAATCACTTAAAAAAGTTGGTGAAAATCAAACAAAAATTCTGGCCTATACATTAAAATTTCTTAAATTAATGAACAATCTAATAAAATCAATAAAATGAAGTTATAAATTTAAAACTAATAAAATAAATTAAATTAACATAGTTTTTGAAACGTTGAGCAATGGCATTTGCATGACCTTTCGTAAAAGATATGAGACGTCATCAACAACATTTTCAGCTTTTGTTTTCGTACACAATTTTTATTCAATTTTCAATGGATTGTTTAAATATTATTTTGAGCATACACTTATTTTGATTGTAAGAAAATCTTCATAGTTTTCTAGTAGTCTACTCTAAGAATTTACAATCTATGGTGGAATGTTTTATTTGTTTGTCCAAACTTTCCCTTTGCAATAGAAACAATAGTTTTGGAGTATTTTTGTAAAACAAAGTTAAGGATTTTCAAGAATTAATAATGATATCATATTCGAAACTCTTGATTATTTTTTTGCATATTTTATTCAAAAATTAGAGAACGTCTTTTCAATGTTTTTTTAGAAAATCATTAAATTGTCAGCTTGGTAAACTCAACCTCGCCAAGCCATCGACGAATATGAATGTGGAGCTAAAGAAATTTACAACCTAGGCAAAGATTTTTATTTCCGACTCTTCTCCAAAACAATTCAAGAGGATTTACGATTCAAACATCCAAGGATGTTTTTTTTGCAACTACAATCATTCAGGTATTCAAAAAATAGCAGTACCAAATCTATAATTACATTAAAATCCATCGATATAAGTTTTACAATACTTTTTAAAGTTGATTTGGAATTTTTTTAAATATTGATAAATCATTCAATTAAAGATTCTTTATCTATTACATGAAATTTCAAGTGAAAAGTGACTTTAAAATGTGTAATATTATTATTTATTGAAGAATTAAAATATGTTATAACGGATTAAATTTGGAATGCCTTTTCTTGTGCATACGATTGTAAGAGGGAGTTTATTGTGTGTTTTTAGTGTCATGTGTTTTTATGGAGTGATCGTTGACATCGGAGAGATTTGTATTTTGGCTCCTACAACAGATAACTAATATGACATAACACATAATTAAATTTAAGTTTCTTGTATTTTTTTTCCGTTTCACGATCCAAAATCATTTCATCAAAAGTGTTCAAATTATATTGGTAAAGCCTGCGGTTCATAAAATGTCTTTATGCGATTTTCGATGGATTGTTTGAGTATTATTTTGAACATACACTTATTTTGGTTTTGATTCTTATATTAAATTTGTTTTTTTGACTTACTTCGAATTTATTTATTCTTCCAGTCTATTTAAATTTATATTGTAAGAAAATACTTCAAAGTTTTCTTGTAGTCTACACTTAGAATTTACAGTCCATGGTGGGATGTTTTATTTGTTTGTCCAAACTTTTCCTTTGGGATAGATACAATAGTTTTGGAGTATTTTTGTAAAAAATACTTAAGGATTTAAAAAAATTAATAATGATATCATATTCAAAACTCTTGATTATTTTTTTGCATATTTTATTCAATAAGTAGAGAACCTATGTTCAATGCTTTTTTGGAAAATTATAAAATTGTCAGCTTAGTACATTCATTACTTCTTTTTGTTAACGGAAATGCGCGAGCGGGTACAGCGGTCTGAGCGGGTTAGCAGGGGGCGAACAGGCTTGGGGGGGGGGGGGGGGGGGGGGGGGGTGACGGGTATAGGGGGGGCGCGCGGGGGTTCAAAGGGGGCGTGACCTTCTGCAGCTTCCACTCACTATAATTTGTGTTTAGACTCTCTCGCCCCCCACACTCCTTTCCTCAGCGGCTCCTTGTCCTGACGTGTGAAAACACGCCGTGCTTGGAACTGCGTACGTGGAAAGTCCTCATTGAAGGGGGAGGAATTGTTGATTTTTTTTTCATTTTGGATCTTCAATTTTCATTTTGGATCTTCAATTTTCATTTTGGATCTTCAATTTTAATTTTTGGATCTTCAATTTTAATTTTGGATCTTTAATTTTCATTTTTGGAATTTCAAAAATCATCTTTAGATATTTGGTTTGTCTAACCAAGTATTTATATATAATTTTTAATTTTCCAGAAATAATTTTTAATCTTCCATTTATGATTTTTGATCTTCCACTTATGATTTTTGATCTTCCATTCATGATTTTTAATCTTCCATTTATGATTTTTAATCTTTCATTTATAATTTCAAACTTTCAATTATTTGAAGAACTTCAAATATTGTGCTCAAATCTTTGGAATTTTAATTATACGAATTACAATTTAATTATCCAGAAGTCGGAGACTGCGTTTCCAAAAATGCCTTGCAAACATAGACTTTATCGAGGTACCTGTAGGCACATAAACACCTGCACCCAATCATGTATGTAAAAGGTGTTGCACAGTCTTAACAATCATGGAATTAATATGGTTAAACATCAGAATTTGATATGGAGGTTGGCCAAACACCGTTATTAACGAGGTCTCATTAAATGAATTGCATTCCTGCTATCATGGTTCACCCCTCCATCTATCATTGCAAGTCACATAACCATGCTCCAATATGGCGATTTTTTCCATTTTGGAGTTGCAGTCGACGACACAAACAAACATCTTTCAGGTAATGAAATAAAAAGTATTCTCCGATAGGAGAATATATACACAGGAAATACCCTTGTTTTTGTTGACACCCTAATTTGCATTGTTTAAAAACAAAGTACATTCCAGACTTACAGTGAAGATGTAAGCATATGAAGAACATAGAGAAGCGTCAGCAAACAATACCGGTCCCTAAAAGAACCCCCTAACATCCATCTGAAACTGTGAACTTGTAGATTTAAATACGCATCTTCAAAAAGGACTAAATTGTCATGAAAGATTGTTGCATCTGCATACCAAACACCAGGCCATGTCAGAGTCTTGATAAATACACTTCCACTTCACAAGCACATATACGCAATTACGTTGTAGCAAATAAAACATGTTAATAAATTGACTGCTTTTTTAACACAGACGATGTTTAGCTGTACTTATTCTAAGTAAGAATCTGTATGACAATTGCTAGCCTTTTGTAATACAAACCACTGAAGTGACAACACACTCTTTGAGAGCAAAGTACTCACCCTTCCTTGCGTCTCACACTCACATGGAGTGCGGCCGAATTACTTCTTCTTCCTAGGTAGAAACTTCCCTCGCAGAATAGGAATTGAAAACTTGAATGGCTTCGGTTTCTTCTCTTCTTGGCTACTTCCACCGCCTTTCTTCAAATCAGGAACATCCTTGGTCTCTGATGTATGAATAACAAGTCCTTGATCAACAGGATCGCCCTTTACGACTTCAGTATGCACTGACCGCGACCCATCCTCTTCCACCTTATCTGCGGTCAAAGGTACCGGTTCACTATACATTTTTATGATCCAAATCACAAAGGAGACGAACGGCTTGGAGCAAACACAAATTTGTATCGTGTGACGTTGTGGTTTTTTAAACTGAAGATAGCACACAAGATTAGATATTCTTACCGTCCGCATTGCGATCATCCTCTTGTGCGTGCAAAAGATCAAGTCTAGCCTTCTTGGCCTTACGTCGCCTCTCTTGCCAACCCGGTGGAGGAGTATATACCTCGGTAAACCATGGTGGTACGTATACTGCGGGCTCCTGGTCTTCACTCGGTTTCTCTACAATTCCTGGAGTTACTTTGCCATGCTCTAGTTGACGCTTCTCCGGAAGACCAGAGCTTAGCACATGTTGTTCATTGTTTGGACCAACTTCTCTTGCAGTGCCTTCGCCGATATCATTCATCTCCAGTCCTTGTTCTTGCAATATCCGTGCATCACCTTGACCTTTCATCTTCACACCATGAAATATAGACGTCGTCAGACCAAAAACCCATGTGAGAATAATTAATGTCATTAATGATAAAAGCCAATGATTAACATTCTAATATGTACATAGTGATGATAGCTATGTGAGAAACATGCCACTCTCACCTTTTTCCTGTCTCGACTTCTATGTGTTGTAGCAAAAGACAGGGACTCGGCTAGTGTCGAACTTCGGAACAACTTGATATGCCTGGGAATTAGAGGAAGGTATCTCAGTACTCGTCGTCGCACCATGCTCACAACGCACCTGTTTCCCTGAAACACAGACGACGTCAGACCACGTACTTATATAATAATGTTTCAGGTCCTGAATGATGAAAGACGAGCAAGAACATTTCAACACTTTCATAGTGTCCCAGCTACGTGAGTCTAAGGGAAGCGGAAACATCAAAAAGGAATCAAATTAGAAATTGAGAAGTAGACTTACAGTGGTTTGGAATTGCCCATTCCGTAGTACATATAACTCTCTATAAAATGTGTGTGTAGAACTCCATGTTCACTACGACTTTCTGAACACGTCATCACGCATGTGCATGACTTTATTACATACACGTCTCTTCGAAACAGAGGTACACTCAGAACTGGAAGTTAAAAACAGAATGTCGTAATCCCTGACATACACTTACGATCCTTTTCAACATGAAACATATATAGTAATTTCAGCTGGTCTACTGAATGCTATACTACGAGGGAAACACAATCCCAGAGGCATACACAGAAGGTAAAAGGAAGAAAGTTTACATAATAGTAGACCTCCAGGAAGACAACATGGGGTTGGAATAGCACTCCAGAAGCCTCCGGATATGCCCAAGTTCATCCATTCTTAATGCTATAATAAAATGCGTTAATGTCCACTGTACTCTTCTTGAAACATGTCGTCACATTTTAATATTTTCCCAAATCCTTCTGCCCTTGATCAATGGAACAACCAAGCTTTTAAATCAAGAACGGAAGTCCATCATACTTTCTAGATCTCTTCCATGGTCGTCGTTACATACTATGTTATCATCGTTGTCCTGGAAATCTTCATCGAGCCAAGATGCTGCCTCATTGTCGAATTCTCTCCTCCGATCTACCGCCTCCACCTCTGCATGTTGTATGCTCTGGCCGAAATCATGCGCTCTGTATTCATCTGGGAATTGACTTGGCGATGATGTAGATGCCCCGCCTCCGGGAGGGGCATTTCGTTGACTACCAGAACTTGAAATAGGATTGGGAAGTCCAGGTGCGTCAAAGGTATGTTCTGATGACTCTGGGCGACTGAAGTCATCATCTTCTTGGGAAATCCTCTTTGACCGCGGAGGATGCTCAAGAACAACCTTCCACCCCTCATTGCCAGGGTCGTCTACAAAGAAAACCTGCTCAAATATGATAGTCAAGACAAATCTCCAAAGTTCAAATCACATACACGGTGAAAACATCGAATCCAGAGTGTTAACTTTTACCCCTCATTGACAGATCTCCAATGTGAAGTTCATTAATCCTTCAAGAAGTAATTAATAGATGATTTGACATTGAACCCTAAAGTAAAATTTTAGTAGAGACGAAGTCAACTGTACCTGGGAAACAGAGTACGGTAAAACGTAAGGGTTTTCCCGGTTAGGATCTTGTCGTGCATCGAACTTTGCTAACCAGAACCCATACTCATCCTGGCGCATTGATTGATTTCCAGTAAGGTTAGGACGTATCCACGAACATTTCATTACAGTTTGATCAAGAGCGCAATACGTGACCTGAATTATCTTCTTCAATAACCCCACATACGGAAGGTCGGCGTCAACGACATTCCGATCCTGTGTTGAAGAACGACACCCCTGTGGAGACATGCAGAACACTCCTGAATCAAACGTTTCATTGTTTACAGATTCGTCATCTGGTAGGCAACGGAAATGATTTCCGTAGGCCCACATAGCAGGATACTCAATAGCTACTTCACTGGGAAGGGTTGACATTTGAGCTAAGTCATCGTCCACTACTTCTCTGGCATCAAGCATTGTCTGTACACGCTCACGCAGCCAATTTTCGAAAGCAGGGAGCGGTGGTAAACGATTCCTCCGCCTTCCAGACCTTTCATGCACCAAATCCTCGTACTCACTACAGGTTACATGCAATCAAGAATAAAAATATATCAGTATACAGGGGAATATGCAATTAATCAGAAAACAATCACTTGTTAAGAAACAACCCCTTTCAGTCGTGGAATTATATAAAACTGTGACTTCTTCTCAGATAAGAATGAGTCGACATTCTCAATGGACTGCTAATAAGCCGTGCAACTCATTGTAAGAACAAGAGAAAACAGTAATCCATTGTTTTCTACATATAATTACTAAAATGACCAACGAACCAACGAACATTCACTCCAATCTACAACGCACATAATGGCGACAATCTAAGAGGTAATAAATAATTTGTTCACCCCTACCGACAAACGTTATGAATAATTTAATTCTACACACACCATTTCATAATCCAAAATCATCGACAGAAAAGAAAAGACAACTTCGTATATGAAGCATTAGTTTAAAACTACCCTGTTGCTATCAAAAAACAAAAACCTGTAACTGTACATTATAAGATGAACAACTAGTACAGGTTTCTAGAGCTAATTAGACATAGAACTGTTGTTACCATCGTCTGAAATCCAGAATCCCTTTTTTAATGTTTTTGAACTCAGAGTCAAAATTCAACGCCTCATAACCAAAGAACAAAGAAATGTTAACGTCCGGTTGAAGAACATTACTCACATATCACTTGGAACGTCATTAAAAAGAAATAACATTGAGAACGAATAAGTCCCCGAGGAGACGATAATACCAACGTCAGAAATTTCCTTGTCAAATTTGCACATGTAGTTACTGTAAACCTATTAAGTAAATTATATGTACCATCTCGAACGAGACATTATGTATGTGTAATGAACGGTATTACATTAGCCCATTAACAAGATTGAACCAGCACTATTTACATGAAGGTGGAAGACTGTGTTTCATCAAACGCGGTGCACATCAGAAGTGTAGACAACATGTGCAGTTCAGATTTCCAAAAAGAATAGAACACAAAAAATAAATGCAAAAGACACACCTGCGAAGTTCATGTGTTGCTACAGAGTTCCATATTGTGTACTGGTGGATCTGCAGCCTCTCCTGCGCACTTAGCCTAACCCTGCGTTTGCCACCTTCAAGCACTTCTCCATAATTTTTCTCATCATATTCCATATCCCACATCCTTCGTTTAATATATGGAGAGAGAGACGTGTATTCAGTAACGAATCCAAGTGCCTCATCTGCAATATAGCCGGTGGCCATGCATGCTTCCGGACGATACTTGTTTCGCACAGACTTCTTCAATCCATAAAGGTACCGCTCAACGCCGTAGCAAGTTCTACTGTGAACAGGTCCAACAAGTGACAACTCCTTAACTAGGTGCACCATCATATGCGGCATCGTATCGAAGAATCCAGGGGGAAAATATATCTCTAGTAAACAAACCGTTTCTGCGGTATAAGTCATTAAATCCTCCACCTCCTCAGTGTCTATAACTTTAGCGCAAATCCTTTTAAAAACGTTACCCACCCGAATAATAACGTCTCTGGCACCAGGAGTTAAGAATCTTCTGATGGCCGCAGGAATAATTTGCTGTACTAAAACGTGGAAGTCATGGCTCTTTAAACCCATAAATCGTTTCTGTCCAATATGTTTGCCTAATTGCCCGGCATAGCCCGTCGGAGTTTTAATTGACGAGACTAAGTCAATAAATTGCCCTCGCTCCTGCGTGGTCAGCGAGTAAGGAGGGTGCGGTTTAAAAAACCTCCCCGTATTCCCTATTGGGCGCACATGCAGTTGGGGTGTATGTTGGGATCTGGGGTCGCGAATGCCTCCAGGAACATCTGCTTCACCAATCTCTTCCATGTCACGTCTAACAGCAGCCGTATCCTTTTCGCCGAGTAGAAATCCCAGTAAACTCGCACTTACGTTTTTTTCGCAATGCATAGGATCAAGTGTATGTCTTATAGGAAGCTCCTGTAAATGTAAATGCAGAAGAAATTGTTAGTTAATTCATAGAACAGCAAAATCAAAAAAACTTGTCTTGTTTTCAAACTGTCTGAAATATATCATTACATTCGGACAAAGATGAAGAAAGCTCTTAAAGGAACTGCGTTTGTATGCTATATTGTATTAGCTTGAAGGGACAAACTTACCAATCTCATACTCTGAACCGTCATGGGAATCATTTATGAATTTGAATTAGAGATGAGTCAAAACTCGTAATCATGGATCAATCGAATAGAATGAGTGACCACAGACTTTGTTAGGTTAGTTTACTGTGAGTAGTAACAACAACAAGCATATGATATTGCCCAACAAGACTATATTGACACACAACAAACTGGTCTGGTTTTGACGAATCTTAGGTCCTTTCAATGTTCATGAGGAGCAGCGTTTAACACATTAACGGTCAATAAATTAAACAAGATAACATAGGAAGTCAGTACATACTAATCTCCAAGAATTTAAAATAAAAATATATTTCAATCCCCTACTATACGCCAATGATAGTGACGCATATTGTTCTACGAAAATGTGTATGCAAGTTTAGTTATATTTTCTTTTACCTAAACATTCCACACAAAGTTATTACTGTGTAAATGTATTATCACGAACTTGGACGTACAGACAAGCTTACATTGCAATGTCACCTGAAGTACCTATGTCGAATTGACCAAAACCATGAAATAAAATCAGGTTCATGAATTCAACAGGAAAACCAGGGAACGATGTTGACAAAGAGCCACTGCATCTCAAATAAAGAGAAGAATCCTACGCTCTGTACGTTAAAATAGATCGACATTACAAATCCTTTCATAAAAAATGTGTTACAAGATACAGTGACTCACCTCCAGTAAGGTAGAGTGAACAATGCACTGAGCCGCTTAACCCCGTGCCTTCTTACAGGATCATGCTCTGATCCACGAACTCCTCCTTCTGCCAACCAGCGCTCACGTTCCATGCCGCAAAGCTTAGTCAAAGTACCTGTCATTCTTGGAGGGGCGACCCTATGCTCTTGTTGTCCCCTAAACTGCACTTCGTTATATCGCATGGGGTGTGACTCCGGAAGATATATCCTGTGCTGGAAGTCCCATACGTTCTTACCAAGAGACTTGGACCTTCTACATATATTGTGGGGACCACAACAAGTGCAACCCTTATATCCCTTAGTTACTAACCCAGACACAATCCCGTAAGCCGGATAATCATGGATTGTGAACATTAAAATACCTCTGAGGGTATGAAAGGAATCGACGTACTCTTTTGATGCATCTCTTATCTGAACTCCAACCGCCCACAGGTATCTGAGTTCCTCTAGCAAGGGCTCTAAGTACATATCGAAATGATCACCCGACACTGACCTCTTTCCAGGTATGATGAGGGCCAACATAATAAAAAAACGCTTCATAGTAAGCCAGGGAGCAACATTAAAGTTTAGAAGCATTACAGGCCACACGGAGTAGGTACTTCGTTTTTCAGAAAAAGGGTTGATGCCATCAGTGGCTAAGGCTAACCTTACATTCCGTGGGTCCTTAGAGAAGAATTGGTAGGTCTCATCAATGAAACGCCACACCTGAGAATCGGCCACACTCCTCATTTTGGAGTCTCTGCTCTTATGTGTTGCAGCAAAGGACATGGACTCTGCTAGCGTTGAATTTCGAAACATCCTGATAAGTCTGGGTATAAGAGGAAAATATCTTAATACTCGACAGGGGACCATGCTCTTCCCGCACCTCCTTCGCCTTGCTGCTCCACATTGAGGACAGCTATCCAATCCAGATAGTGCATCTCCCCTATACAGCACGCACTCGTTTGGACACACGTCAATCATACTGTAATTTAGTCCTAGTTTTTTCACCATCTTTGATGCCTCGTACTCTGTAGTAGGTAAAAAATTCACCTCCGGGAGTATGACTTTTGATAACAGTGTGAACAACGCATTGATCAACATGGACGACGCCCTATATGCATTCGCAGGCAGTTGATGAGCAATATGACAGAACTCAAACATGAAACTTTAGCGGTAGGATATAATGGGGTGCGAGCTGCATCTCTGAGGAATGCCTCCTCCGGCGAAATAGGATTTTCATGTGTCGTTGTCCATGGGGGTACATTGGACGGCATGGGGTCATCGTCTTCCTGTGGAGCGTCATCATCATCATCATCTTCACCAGAACTGTCAGAGTCTTGTTGCCGAGACGCATTGTCATGTTGTTGTTCATATGCAGGTGGCCCAGGTGGGGGGACTTGCAACCCCGGATTCGGTGGACCTGTCTCCATCTCATAGAACTCTGTGTCGAACTGATAACCACCTCCAGCTTCCATATTCTCTGTGTGTTCGGGTACAGTTGGGGAGCTACCACCACGTGTTACAGATTCTCCTTCGTATTCGTTTCCATGTGGTTGGTTCATCCCTGTAGACCCTCGATCAGCACGAGCCCATTCTGCGTTGAGCTAATCGTATGTACCGAATGCGTTTGCAACCTCCTCTATAATGTCGTCATCGTCCTCTGTGCAAACTTGTCGACCTCCACCACCCGTTGCAGTAGCCAGTAAGCCGTAGGATTGAACAATGTGTTGATCCCATTCGTCATCAGAATCGTCGGCAGTGTATCCCTGTAAACAGAATTAAGAAAAGGAGAATTTTTAGTAACATGTACACTCACTGTGGAACCATTTCAGTACAATGAAGTTGGATTAATGCCAAAGTTAACGAATCAGACCATCCATTTGAGGGGTAATCCATCAGTCCAACTCAATCAGCAATTTTTGAAAACATCACATAGACGTTGCAATTCAATATGAATTTATTATTATCAATTCAGACTAAACGTCTACAATGAAGTGATGTCGTCTACTCGTCTTAAAATGCCGTGGTTTTTTAAATTATACAGCTTTAAAAAACATTCCCGGAATACACTATCCGAGAGCTAAGGCGTATGAAATTGCAAAATATGAAAACAACATGGGACCAACTTACAACATTTGATTGCAAAGGGATTGTGTGACCACCACAGAGAAATACCTTCGAAGATCCATAATTTTTGGGATCACGACCATACATCTTCAAGGTGTCGAGGTGTTTCAGAACAGTGTCTACATATTTTTCTTGTCTGTATCCCCTGTCGCAGAGTCTACAAGGGCAAGATATTTTCAGCGAAGGATTGGATGTCCGAAGTTGTTCCCTGATGGCCCATGATATCTCTCGTCTCCAGAGTTTACGCTCCCTAGCCTTCACTCTGGCAGGATGTGTGACTGGTAGTCTTTGTTGTCGATCCATAACTCTGCAGAGAAGGATGCAAATTGTAAGTTTAGTGAGGTAATCTTAATGACCGCATTCAGTATTATGCAGCTCCAAAATGACTGAGTAGCAAGGCATGGCAATTGCTAAATTTCTTTGTATAAGTATAAGCCAGAGTACCGTTTAGCATTTTTTTGGTCAGTTGCTACCGTGCCAATCTCTAAGACCTTACAAAACCCTAAGTCGATCGTGGAAATGCGAGAAGTAAGGCTTTCATAACGTGACATATTCCAATATAGAGAAAACAGTTAACTAACATGTGTTATTAGAAGAGAAACTAAACAAACGCGAGTGCGGTAATCCAATCAGACAGTGCCTAGAAGGAAACCCTAACCCGATCCAACGACGCAGGAAACGAGAGAAAAAGGCAACTAAAATTAGACTCGACATTGTGTACAACGATTTCAAATATTTATTGGAGCAATGGGACTTGAATTTAGGAATTGTAATCATCAATTATTCTGATCCAAGAGTAATGCACATATGTCAAGCTTGTTTAGAGATTTGTAGCCATAGAAACCATGATCAAATTTAACAGAATGACTGTTTGAGTGTCAATCCAAGAGGTTTCACTACATCCTCTATCCTGAAAACGCAATGTCTACATACAATTATGCTTTTGCAATTAGGTATTCTACGTATATGCCACATG
Organism: Ceratodon purpureus; assembly: GCA_014871385.1. Classification (NCBI taxonomy): domain Eukaryota; kingdom Viridiplantae; phylum Streptophyta; class Bryopsida; order Pseudoditrichales; family Ditrichaceae; genus Ceratodon; species Ceratodon purpureus. Next base: position 1,836,911 of record CM026427.1, on the reverse strand, counting down.
ATTGGACAAAATGTAATGTAGGCTGAAGGGTTCAACAGAGCGTGCAAGGCATTCGTGACCGTTTAGCGCCAACCCAGAGTTTAAAATATCACTCCAGGGGAGAGGAGATTACGAATGCAAAACATAGTGGAAATTAAGTCCGCATGGACAATAAACTTATACCTAGTGGCGCGCGATCGGATTATATGTACAATTCATACATCTGAGTAAGTAATAGGAGATGTAGGACTTACCAGTTAATATATCTCGTGAACGTTATATCTGCTGATTGTTTCGTTAAGATTGTCCATTAAACAGCGGTGTTGATTGTGGAGGACACACCGTCTGCATAACAATCAGCACATGATTCATCTTTTGAGCATAATCGAAATACTGCAAATTGACGGTAGTTCAGAAGGTTGCAATTACATGTATCGAATAAGATGAGAGAACGGAGGACACCATCTTCTCTATTTCTATGAGCATCATAATAATTTACCAATTCAACAAAAACCGTGGTGCGTAAATTCTAGTTTCGTAGTGAAACGCACATAACTCGTTCAATCAAGTCCACATCCGAGAGTGGATTGACGTCAAGGAAGGTCCTTCTCAACATGCCTTTTTGGACTGCCAGTGTGCCCGAAGTTTTGGGAGAGATACTACTTTTAGGGTTTATGCACCGGAAACGTATGGGTTCCACCTTGCCGCCTTATGTATGCGTTACACCGCGTTCTCCTTTAAGCGGCCGAGCACGTCTACAGTGGTTACCCTTGTTCAGCTCACGGACCTTTGAACGTATCTCAGTGTTGTAAGTTATCTCGTTACATTCTTGTGTTGTGATGATTTATATTTTCCCTTCTGAAACAGAACTTTGTATACGGGGGTGGGATAATTGAACTGAACCTGTTCATTTTTTTGGTCCTAATTATGTATGCAAGACTGGTTGTAGATTTGTTGAACCTAATGTATGTGATGAAATACAACGACGTAGGAGCGACTCTTCAGGTAATTCTTGGTTCTTCAAAATGTATACGTACTTGTCTGTTACGGTGTCATATCACCATATGTACCTAGAATGTTATTTTACAATTAAGAAGAGTGGACTCTTTATTTCAGAGTTGATTGTTCAGTCACAGAACCTAATCAATGGTTCTTGTCTAATACAGAAGCTTACTCATCGTATCATGAAAACCTAAACCCTGTATTTTTAGGCAAAGTAAGAAATTTAAATTAGGGTAAATATTTGCCAATGAAAACGAGGACGGTGTATGAAGGATAAGGGTTTAATGTGATTGACATCGTCAAGGTAAATGAGGAACCAACTGTATTTTTATCCAAAGACATAATTAGCTTTCTTTGTCGCCTCTAGATTTTAAAATTAAAATATTACAGATTTACTTGACATAGTGTTTAAATAATGTCGTCTATGTATTGCCTCTCGATCACAGTAGGCTGACATTCGTGAAGTGGGTACTGATATTTCTCATGCCCTTACTCTTTGTTAGCAGAAAATCCCCTCCTTATATACACGTATGCACAGGGAATGAATCAAAAGTGATTTCTGTGCCACCGACTGGTATCAGAAAATCAGAGGACGGACTGCGGATTATATCTACAATTCAGAGACCAGAATTACAATGGTGATGACGGACGACGGACAGGGTGAGAGACGTGGGCAAGCTGACAGTAATTCTGGAACGTTTGAAGCATGTTATCTGGCAGCGTTGGAGCACATGAAACAGGGAATGATGCGTAAAACATTTCTTGGTACCTTTGATGGGCAATCATTGAACCAAACAAGATATTCTCCTATTGAGGATGAGCGAACTTACGCAGCTGCAAAGGAGAATATAGGAAACGCTGAAGATGGACTCCCTAGGCCTTCGGGTTTATCCCACGATTCACCAACAGTAACCCCACCTGATGTGTCTCTGTACGAAACCGGGAGGGGAAAAGCTGTCGCAGTTGGGAGAGAAAGCTTGGCCGTGTCTGTGACTCAGGTAGCCACGAATGGTCGAGATAATTTTCCAACAAGTAGACGGGACTGCAAGAAAAGAGCAATCCAGCGAAAGGCAGGTTCAGAATTTGCTAAACACAAGAAAACACGAAACGGGACGCGCTTCAAAATCAGAACAGACGGTGGGGGAAACATGATTACAAATAAACTTAGAGTAACATCGCTTGTGAAGAGTTTAATGGATATCTATGTCAATGTGGCTCAGATTCACTATGAAGATAATGACCTTCAGTTTATCAAGGTGGAGAGTCTTGTTCATGACCAATTCGAGTTTGAACCTCCATTAAGGGAGGGGTGGTTTCCAGAGTTCATGAGAAAGAAGCTGGAGAAAGACATGTGTTTATTTCGTAAGCACTGGGAAGAGAATGGAGAACGTCATCCTGCATGTAATGAAGCAAGACACCCAGCTTTATTAGCTTATTGGGCCAGTCCGGAGGGTTCTAACAGGGTGCAGCGATGTAGGGAGATGAATTCTGCGAAAAAGGCACAACGTTTAGCGATGAAGATGGCAGAAGAAAATGGATTGCTACAACCTTTGTTGGAAATGCCATCAACTACCGAGGTACAGTCAACACGAGGATTTAAATTGTGACGGATCGATTTCACCATTTTTAGACAGAGATGTGGACGATCTTTAATCCGAGTGTTCCATTTCCTAAATGTGGCTCGGTAGGATGGACATAAACATATGAGGAGGATTAAAAAATGTGTTGCAGGATGGCGGTACTGATTCCACGGCTGGAATTAGTAGCTCCGGAACCAGCTCAAGGATGCCTTATGAAGAGGTGGAAATTGAAGACGCTAATGGAGCATGCGATGTTAATCGCTTTAAGACAAATGTACCGGAGAATATTCACACCAATAATCGAGAGGTTTTAATGAAACCCACATTCATCTTTTGTTCTTAAAATTCTTGCCATACCAGTTCTGCAGTACAGTATTTTTGCCTTTGTTTCAACCATTGATTCATTTGATGCATGTGATTTTCATATGCTTTACCTGTATATATGACATGGCATCAGGCGGAACTAAAAGCTACAGAATCACATGGAGGCGCATCAAATTCCAAGGAATGTGGTTCACATGTTAGAGCAGGGGATGGAGAGTTATCCCCGACTACTCTCGACGCCCCTCATCTATTGAAACGTCTCCAAGAACGCAGCGACTTCCCGCAGATTATGAAACACATACAGTCTCTGTTTGACAAGAACATGCACGGTGACAGTGTTCCCATTGCGAAAGATCAAGTAGGGAATCGCTTAGCCGTAGTCTATGATTGAAGATGTTTTTATGCTTTTATCAGAGTGCCTTAAATTTATTTAATCTAATTCTATTGTGACAATGATGAAGCAGGGCACTGGTCAGAAATCATCCCGGCTGCCAGAGCAACCCACTGTCCAACCAGCAACAGGAATCGGCCGAAAAATACCCGGTGAGATACCTGAACATCTGATTGCATGCGTTCCTACATCAAGTCATTCACATTCCACATTGGAACACAATTTTCAGAAGGATAGACAACAAGATTACACACATGGTAGCAACAAGAGTGCATCGACGGATGGCGGGTACCCAATTAATTATTCAGCGACAGAATCATCTCGAGGGGAAAAGGAAGGTGGTCTGGAGAATTCGATGCAGGAACCGTCAGGAATTTTAGCACATGGTACTGTGTTCTACCTCTTCTTCCTACGTACTTGGCATGTGACTCTATATACCTTGAACAATTACATTTCATTCTTTGGTGGGTATCAGTCACTACTCTTCAATTACATAAAGACTTTTGTGCGATTCTTTCACCTGAATTCAAGATGCGACTGTCTGCATTGTCTGCATCATTTTCTGTATTGTCAAATGCATACATAATACAGTGCTTGCCTTCTTACGTTGAATCTACACAGATGATGTCTAAAATATCAAAAATACCTTCAACCATGAAGGATTCGGAGCACGATGATGTGGTCCTGAAAAACAACGGTGATGCGATAGTTAATTTGGAACGTATACCGTCGACAAATAATTATCCAATGACAGTTACGTCTTCCAGCAAAAATGGCACAGAGGTACACGTCACTTTTTTGAAAGGTAAATCTCCACTGGCTTCTCCCGATGATAGGGCATCGCAGATTGCTAAAAGTAAATATGCAGACCGTCATCCACCAACGAACCTAACGCCTCAGGGGCAACAGGTACGCTTTGATGTTTCACACTGAATTATTTTTCTGAATTATATTTAGATCGTCTTTGTATATGAGGAAGTCACGCTCACGATTTTTGTTCACGATGTTACAGAAGCGGAATCCTCTAAGGATGAACAAAGACGTGTGGGTACTTCACCCCACACGACTTGGAGGACCAGTCGCACTCGGACGAACTGGATATAGTTTTAAAACGACAAAAAAGAAGCTTCAGTCTTCACCATGGCGCTCGATCCCATGGGAGAGTGGTATGCAGCTCATACAAGTTCTCAAGGTTTACCAATCCGGCATTAAGGTAATGCATCCAGCAAAACAACCCAACAGGGGTGTTAAATCGCTGGATGATGTAAAATGCGCGGAATTAGCGAATGACGCATGGGTTTTGTGAGGCTCTGAGTACGTTGTCGATGTGTCAAAGGCCCTAGCGAATATGAAACAGAAATGAAGTACTTCAAGTGGACCACACACAAGTACTCTGGTATGTGGATGCAAGGTCTCTCGTTTTAGTTTGCGACTCTATTTTTCTCTCAATTATTTACACGTCTCTATCTACTGAAAAGTGGTCTTCATATCGTGATAAATGTTTCCAAGATTTCCATTTTGGGCGATGTATATATGTCTGTGCAGCTCTAACGCATTTCTATTATACACATCGTCATCGTTCCAACTGTATGGAGGCTAACTTACTGACATTAAACTTGCTCTGAAACACATTAGAAGGAGTCGTTTCGATTTTTCCCAGGGGGTGGATGGAATACCTTGGCGGGGGAAATGACGTCGACGGAGTTTCAAGAGTTGGATGCGTTCCTTCGAATATAGCTATGTTGTGCCAATTTAGGTGTCTCATTCGATGAAACTCTGACACTGGAGGAATCGCTGTCAACGACTTAAACATAAAGACACGGTACGCATCGCATTAAATCTTACAAATTAGGAGGTGTCATTGGCCTCCTGACTTCCCGAAAACCTTAGTGCAGATATAGACAAGTTGGATAGTTAAGCACACTCGTGATCAATTTTCTCACCATTATGCTGAGAAACTATGTGTGTAAGCTTCGAAGACAGTGAGTTTTTAGTTGGCAAGTAAATTAGTTTGTTTGTAGCTCGCACTGTCTAAGAGCTATTATTGTTTAGGACAGTATTCACAGATGTCGAGCATTGCTTGCCTGTAACACCCCGTGAACGTTGTCATCGTATTCTGCAATATAAACGATATTATTCACGCTATGCATCTCTCGTATTGGGTTATAAATGCTCCACACTATTTCCAAACCTACATAATCCACTACTTCTTATCGGAGGCCTTATCAGAGGCTACCAGAAAGCTTCTGCAACACATGTCACGTTCTCGGAGGACTTGAAAACCATGAAACAACTGCCGACATTTTAACAAATGTCAAACTGTGAGGACTAATCCTGGGATCCGGTGGTCGCTCCTGGGAGCTGAGTCGTTAAACAAACACTTGTCTTGCACTGGTTATCGCCTCCTTTTCCTCCGCATTTCACAGAGTCGCAGACGAAACTCCACTTGGCCCTTCGACAACGTCAACTGAAACCGAGGTAAATCAAAGACCGCGGTAAATGAAAACGTAAACCCCGCTTACCCCTGACGAAGGGGGGTGACTTCGGGAGGGGGATCCTGGGAGTCGAGGAAGCTCCTCCACGCCCAACTCCCAGGCGTTTCTCCTAGTGAATGGCCACAGATTGGCCAACCGAGGTGCAAGTGGATTATTGAAATGGACGGAATTTATGTGTCCGAGTTTAGATTGCCACGAGGTCAAATGCATTATACAAAAAAGGACGATGGATTGAGGAACTCGATCTAGATGAATTAATTTTCGACCATAATATTACTGTGCAAAATGATTTAGAGAGTGAATTGATACTTACTGGTGGTACTCAGTACGGATCGAGGAAAAGGATAAGGCTACCATCTCGCACAATCGCAGGAGTGGATGATTGTAATGCAATATTGAGATTGGAGTGCGCAAAAGATTATGACTTATTGGTTACGTGAGTATGCAATTTTAAAGTGGTGGAAACATGAGCATATCGAAATGATGTGAAGATCTAGATACCACCAACTTTCGACGATCCTTTGCAGCCCAGTTTTATCAGAAATATAGAGGGAGCGTAGAAGTATCTTTCCATTTTTAAGCAAGATTTGGTGCACTTCCTCTAAAATTTGATTACATGGTGTTTTCAATGGGACATTTCACCTATGTCAAATTTTTGCAATTTTTTTTTCATAAGAAATATCTCACGTTTATTTTAATGCGCTTCTAATGATGGTAATTTCAATATCTAATTATAATTGAGTCAAAAGATAGATTTAGATTTGGAGGGAGTGCATAGTGAGGCCGTTGGGGATGCTCTAAGGAAACCAAAACGTTTAATGTCCTCAAGGCGTGGACCAGAGTTGCAGTGAAACATGGACATGGTGGATTGAAAACGAAGAATTTCTGCATGAGTAGTCAAGTTTTGGTGGACCAATTAGGTTTTGCCACATAATGTCAATTGTGGTTTTCTTTAGTTGTCTTACTTCCAGTTTTCAGTGATGTTAGTTAACCATTTTAAAATACCATTTCATTTGGTTTAGGAAGAATCTAGTATATAAGATTGGGGGTGAATCAATTTCCCACTTTAAGAAATTCCAGACAATTATTTACTGGGATGAAAATACAAAATAAGTTGCATTCTTCATTATTTCTTCTTCTTCATCTCAAAAAAAATTCACATAATTTCTAACTCCAATCTTTCTGGTGGAATCACCTTATTTTAACCGTTTTTGATATTCCTACCTTAGAGGACTCTGCATGCTTACTTCTTTAGTAAACTTTCTCTTCAACTAGAGTTATCTTATAATATAAGGATTTTTGCTACAATTTAGAAAGGCTTATCACTTTAAACATCGTATGTTATATTGGATTGAAATTTGAATTATTTGATGATGCATGTTTGATGATGCATGTTTGATTTTTTGATTTTTTGATTTTTTGACTTTTTGTATCAAGAAGAGAAGTTCGAAAGAATTTTTGATGACTCAGAATAAACAGATTCTAGAGGTTTATACTTCAAACAATCATGCAGGAAATACGTTTAATTATTTCTAAATCGAGTATGTGAATCATGTATTAATTTTTATAGTACGCAAACATGATATTCATAAAAAGCACACGATATATGTATTTTCTTTGCTTCATTATGTTATTCAACCGTGGCTTTTGATCCTTAAATCACTATTGACGTAAGATCTCTCAATCTCATTTATAGCATTTTATGTAATTTTATATCGTATTTACATTGTGTGTTCTTTTTCAGAGGTATTATGATGAAGGGTTTAGATTCTTGAGATTGTTGGTGTTATCGCTACATGTGTTGTCCCCGTCAACGAGGTTATCGGAGAAATGAAGATTTAATCTATGGATGAGAAATTCGATTCGACCTTCATTACAGTGAAGGATTCTACGCAAGATCAAATCAACATGAAAGCCAACCTGAAGGAGCTACGATCCAAGGTAGATTCTAAGAGCACCGAGCTACAAACTAAGATTGAAGGGATTTCATCAACTCAATAATTAGATTGAAAAGTTAATTATGCGTAGTATAATTTCTTCTTTTAAATTACATTTCCATTCAAACAAACCACAAAAAATTACAATATAAAATGAACATCAAACATTAAATCTAAATTTTGATAATTTCTACATGTCAAGCATAATTATTTATATTTATCTTTCTTCATGTATGTATAAATTTATTTATTTATTTATTTATTTATTTCTTTATTTCTTTATTTCTTTATCTCTTTATTTCTTTATGTATTTATGTATTTATTTCTTTATCTCTTTATCTCTTTATCTCTTTATTTCTTTATTTCTTTATTTCTTTACTTCTTTATTTCTTTACTTCTTTATTTCTTTATTTCTTTACTTCTTTATTTCTTTATTTCTTTACTTCTTTATATCTTTATTTCTTTACTTCTTTATTTCTTTATTTCTTTACTTCTTTATTTCTTTACTTCTGTACATTCTTTATTACTCTATTACTTATTTCTTTATTTCGTTATTTCTTTAGTTACTTACTCATTTTTTACTTACTTATTAATTAATTAAAATATTAATTTATTAATTTATGTGTTTATTTACTAATTCATTTACTTACTTATTTACTTTTTCATTTATTTACTTATTTACTTTAATAATCAAATTTAACAGTTTATAACATTGTTGAAATGTATAACCATTTAGAAAGTTTTGAAGCTTATAATAATAAATATTAATAAAATGTATTAAAAAACATTGAATAAAATTATTACTCCCTCTGTCTTACTAAAAGACATTGATTTGTTCAATATGGCGGATTTAAGGTTAATTCTATTTGTAGAGCCAAATTTAGAAACCACTATCTTATTTTGAGACTAATTATTTTACCAAACCAAGGTTTTTTAGTGAGACGGAGGGAATACTAAATTGTAATCAAATTAAATATAAGTCATTATATGTTGTAAAGAACATATGTCTTTAACCGCGTCATTTAAAAACATATGTTTTTAATCTAAACTACATTAAAACACCATTTTTTGGAAATCCACCAAGACCTTAGTTTATCCAAAAATGAATCATTTGGAATTTTTGAGTCATCTCCTTTTAATTTTATCTCCTCCAAAAGAATAGAATCATATATCTCCTCCAACTGCTCCCGAGGAATGTTTTCTTCCATAGTTTGAAATGATAACTTATTCAAAAACTCAAACTTAGTCATCTTCTTCCAATTCTTAGAATTGTGTAAATTGGCATTCAAACGAATAACATCATATGTTAGAAGGCAGGCGTTATTCTCATTCTTGAAAACATTTGGATTGTCTTCACAATACCTATAATAACACATAAAAAAACAAAACGAGTATTATGAATATAATTATAAATATGAGAACTGAAACAAACTAATATATATCATAAAAGTACAAATACAAATACGACTATGTAATCAAAGAAGGATTATTGAAATACCTTTTTGCAAACTTTTGTATAATACAGTTCATCTTTCCTTCATTGAGAGGAAGAAGAAAACCTCCAAGAAACCTCCTAATGGCATGATCAAACTTCATACTATTAAAATGAACTTCATCAAGATAAGTATGCATTGCAAAGTCATCCAGACTAAATCCAGTCAAATAGTCTTCACTTGTCATTTTCTGCTAAGATAAGAAAAAAAAAACAAGAAGTTTAATAAGGTTTCAATGACATGCATAAAGAATTAGAGACTTGTTGTTATACATCAGTTAGACTATAATATGACATGTAAATAACTTGGATTTTGATTCACAATTAAAGAAACATATGCAGTTGAAATATGACTCACCGATATTCTAACAATTTTTAAAAAATCAACAAAATACAAAAAGATTCTCAATAAATATAAGGAGTGAATAGAGTAAGATAATATGTAATAATATATATATATATATATATATATATATAAATATAAATAAAATATATATATATATACATATTTTTATTTAAAAAAAATTAACTTTAGATTAAAAAGTCCAGGAGAAAATAAAAAAACAAGTAAAATAAAGTGGAGTTATTAGAATTTTCTTTTTGATCATATACTTTTCAAATATATAAATTAATGTAATAAAAAAATTATAGAATAATTTTTTCAACATAATAAATATTTATAAAGACTTCGAGATGAATTATCATGTTCATGTCACGATCGTAACTATAATTTCAGAATTTATACATTTAAATCATTCATAATTTTATATATTTTTGTCATTCCAAGATCTCACTAAACACTAATTTAGAAAAAATAACTACATTTATTTCCATTTTTTTTTTTTTTTGAGGAGAAACCCACTTTATTTGGCAACTTAAGTTAGAACAAATATTTGGAACTCATACAAAGTAAGCAAATGAATGCTCATGTTGGTCATGGAGATTCCGCCAACGAGGCTGGTGAACGCAGCAAACTCAGGTTCCCGCGCGGATTCGAACTGGAGTTCGCTGCCCCAAAGGTGGAGGGAAACTTCAAACTGGCGCCACCCGCTCCTTCAAACCCCCGCCCTCCGATCCCCATCCCACGGCTCACAGCATCGATCCGCCTCGCGCCAACGGAGCTCTCCCATTGGCTGGCTCCAAGACCCGTACTATAAAAGCAAATAGGCCACCGAGTTTCTCTTCATTGCTGGTGTTGTTGTAGTTGTCACAGTTTGTGTCATTTCCTACTGTTTTGAAGCTCTCTAGCTGTCTGTGTTTGCTCGTGTTTCCTTCGTTTTAGTTCTCAGCGCAGTCAGAATGGCCCCCAAGGCGGCGGAGGAGCAGAAGGCCGGCAAGAGCAAGGCCGAGAAGAAGCCCGTGGTGAAGAAGGCGGAGAAGAAGATCAAGGCTGACACCAAGGGCGAGGGCAAGAAGAAGAAGTCCAAGAAGAGCGTCGAGACCTACAAGATCTACATCTACAAGGTCCTAAAGCAGGTATGACTTGTGTCCTCTCTCCTCCCTCTTTCTCCCAGAAGTGCGTTCATGCTCACTCCTATTTCGGTGTTTTGGTGTGGTTCTTTGAGATTGCTAGGGTGAGTCTGCTTTGCTTAGATTGAGGTGATGGAAGGGATACTATGAGACGTGTTTGGTTGGAATAATTATGCAATTGCGGGAGTGAGCGAGTTGAGTTTAGGGTTTGGTTTTGGTGAGGGCGTATCGTAGATGGATATCTGTTTTGGGGATTGGAGGCTAACTGCTGTTTCTGGTTGGTGCAGGTCCACCCTGACACGGGTATCTCATCGAAGGCGATGGGAATCATGAACTCGTTTATCAACGACATTTTCGAGAAGCTAGCGCAGGAAGCTGCACGTCTGGCTCGGTACAACAAGAAGCCGACGATCACTTCTCGTGAGATTCAGACGGCGGTGCGTCTGATTTTGCCTGGTGAGCTGGCGAAGCATGCGGTGTCGGAGGGCACGAAGGCTGTGACGAAGTTTACGAGCGCGTAAGGGGCTCGAGGACATTTGGTCATTTTTTAATTTGGTGTTTTTAAACACCACCATTTTCATGAAAATACCGCTCCTTGGCTTTGTATTCTGGACTGTAAGTACTGTAATTAATCGAAACTTGATTTTGAAGATTTTAACTGTAAATCTTCTGCAGTCTGCCGGCCTGCTCAGCTGGGCTATGGGTTGTAGTTCGGGTGTGTCTGGTTGTCCTCGATTTTGGCATACGTGTTGCTTTCTCCTTATACGCCCCTGTCTTTAGCATGATTAATGCCGTTTGTTGAAGTAATCGTACAATGTGTCATGTACTGAGCATGCCTGCTTTGTAGGTTCTAATGTCGTCGGTATCGGACCGTTGTGAGTTAATTATCCCTTATTAATAACAATGACATGAGAAGATCTTGTCATTATTCCTCGAATCGAGACTGTGAAGAAATTTTCGCGTCTGCGTTCGTTCTCGGATTAATTTGATTAGTATTCATTCCCTCTGATCGCTACCCTTGAATTTCTTTATAACCGGTTCTGCCACTAGAATTTCTGTGCAACATGACACTTAAACCATCCCTATATCCACAATCCTACCAAAATAAAAATCAGTATGTGGCCGTTGTAAGAACGGCTCCTTCGGCTACATCGTCGTTGAGTTTGTTTCTGAAGGCGTAAAGTTTCCGGATATGAAAGAGAGCAACAACTGGGTAATGGTCGTCGTTGCAACTGGGTAATGGTACGTTACGTAGGCGATGAATTTCTCATCGGCCTTGAACATATCAAATCTCCAGAAATCTTAGGTTTCATTGAGGTTGATTTCCTAAATCGATATCGATAGGAAAAAGCGAATTGAGGAAGTGTAGTTGAACTCTGAGAGCCTCAATCCACTCCGGGACGAAGGAAGTTAATCTCTTCGATGATCATGTCGTTCAGTTCTCTGGCAGAGTGCTTCATTCATTCTCCTGATGGCCGTCGATGCTACAATCCACGAACCGTTCGATGAGGATCCGTGCCTTGTAGATTGAGGAGCCTGATTGGCGGCAGATGGAGCGGTTTCAAATCCTGAGTTTGGGTTGAGGATGCACAAATAGAAAGCAGTTTGGGTACCGCCATGTCCACTTGGGATTCAAGGGGAGTCTCTTCGCCGCTTTCGAAGCATCAGCATCCCCTATATAAGAGAGCCCATCTCCCACCCCTACTCTTCATCATTGTATCACTCTCGTACATATCGTCTCTCTCTCTCTTTCTGTGCAGAGGGTTTTAGGGTTAGCTTTCGGAGGTTGCAGAAGTTTTTGTAAAGATGGCTCCCAAGACGCCGGAGGAGCAGAAGGCCGGAAAGAGCAAGGCCGAGAAGAAGCCCGTCAAGTCGAAGGCTGAGAAGATGCCTGTCAAGGAAGGGGGCAAGCAGAAGAAGAAGAGCAAGAAGTCGATCGAGACATACAAGATTTATATTTACAAGGTGTTGAAGCAGGTGAGATCAATGTACTTGGTTTCCGTGATCGTTGGTTTCGGATATTTGGGTTTAGGTTTAGTTGGGTGGAGAGATGAGGAGGCAGTTGAGTGGGTTTCTTTTGGGTGTTTGTGGACGCGGAGTTTTTGATTTCGGTTTCGTGGGTTGATTTATGAAGGTGCATCCGGACACTGGAATTTCGTCCAAGGCGATGGGCATCATGAATTCCTTCATCAACGACATTTTTGAGAAGCTTGCGCAGGAAGCTGCCAGGCTCGCTAGGTACAACAAGAAGCCGACCATCACATCCCGTGAGATTCAGACCGCTGTGCGTTTGATCTTACCTGGGGAGCTGGCCAAGCATGCCGTATCGGAAGGCACCAAGGCGGTGACGAAGTTTACTAGTGCTTAGGGTTTTGACCAGCGCTTTGGAAAGATTTGGTGTTCACCAACACCGCCATCCTCTTGATTTTGCCTCTCTAGTGTCGTTTCGTACTGGAGCTTTTGGTGGTGCAACTAGAGATTGTGTCCCAATTTTTTGTCAAAGAGAACATATTTCAGAGGGGTTGTGAAGGGTCCAAAGGGACGGCCAACGTTACTTTTCTAGGCTATATCTTAATTTTATACGATGGTTTGTAACTTTTCTGAAAATGTTCTCGAATCTTGGATGGAATTCAGAGCCTTGGAGTAAGCACTGACTTGTCATGGGCTTGATCGTCAGATTCCACTCAACTCCCTCTATACCTTGACGTGTTGCGAGTGCTGTGCCTTTTGCTGACCTAATTTCGTAGTTGATTGGGTTATGGGAGTGCAAATTCCTCAATGCAGGTGTGCTGGTAATTCTGGCGGATACTTCCATTGTTGCTGTTATTTCTGTGTCTCATTCCTGGGTTAGTTTCTAAATCAAGTATCTCCCGGCAGGTCAGTAGTCCTGTCAATTTTCGTCTGGTTCCTTTCTCTGGGTCAGGCGGAGTCTGGTTGGGACTGACTTATCCTAGTTTGATAATTTTGTTGACGATTTGTGTGCTTGAATGGTTTTCTCGTTTGATTTTGATCATCACAGTCGTTCTGGCATTTGTGACGTAGAGCCTAGAGGTGAAGAGCTTCTGCTCCAGCTGTCACACTGCTTAGCTTCATCAAATTCCCTTGGCGTCGTTTGTTGTCGTGCTTTTCAACATTTCATTTTATTGAACCAAATTGTGTACAGAGTATTCGGTGCATGATGATGAACCAAGAATTAATAGGACATGCGCTACCTTTTGTGCTACCTGGTTTGTGAAGAGTTTCACGTGAAATTAGGGTTTGGGCTCTTACTAAGTTTTGCAATGTTCTTCGATTGCATTCTTCTTTTCTTTGACCACCTCTTGGTGCACATGTTCCTGTTCAAAAACTGATCATAATTGATGATCTCTATCTAATTGTCGATTTAACGCTGTCGTAAGCACAATTTCAGGATTTCAGCTGCGTACCACACAGTTACAACAGAGGTGGCTTGAATTTGGATGGGCTTTTCTCTGAAACTAGGACTACTTTCCGGGACAATAGTGAAATGTCTCTCTGCAGGTTCTCAAGCTCGTCCTCGTATCTGCACACCAGTGTTGCAAATCACTTCTATATTAACTCTGAGGAATAGGTACTTGATCGTGCTTGTTCTATTTCTAACGTATTTAGTGTACACAAGCTTCACTAACAGTAGGTATTTGGGTAAGCACATGATTGTGTTTAGGAGAGCGAGGAAATACCTGTTCCTTCGTATTTTTTGTGCATCTGTGTCAGCAATGAAGGGAAGTCTTTGGTATTCCGCATTAAGTACGGCCCACTTAATCTTTAGACCATTAATAATTGTCTGCTTTTCGTCGCCATCTAGCCTGTGAATTTGATATCCATGGCAACATCAGCATCGGTACAGAATAAAAGCTTGGTTAGTAGGATTAGAAACACCACAACTAATCCCTTCGGCAGGTCCCAATTAAAGACTGCATTGAAACACCTGTTGAGATTGTTAAGCACACGTAAACCTGGCTAATTACAAGACATTTTTTTAGATGGCAGGGTGAATCACTTGGGTCTACATTTACACATCTAAGGTTTCTGGTGTTTGGTCGTGACCTGCGAGTGCCTGGATGTTGACACTCCCCTTGGTTCTTAGGACTGTTCTTAGAAGCTTTTTGGGCCAACTCTTTCTTCCTCTTGGTCAGATACGCCGGTAACCTTCCAAACCCTGGATCCGTCATTGGAGGCTTCTCTTTCTTTGGCCAGTGTGCCCTGTTGGGCTCTGCCCTCCAGGAAAGAAATTTCCGTTTCAGTTATGTTCTCTCCCAATATGTGGTTGACATTTGGAAATGTAACGATATGATATGATAGGAAACACCTATTCAGAACAGAAAGGAATCAATCTCACTTGCTCTGATTACCATAACCGCATTTGCTGTGATATAATCTGTGTCACTCTTGAGTCCGTACTTCTGCATACACAAATTTTCCCGAGTGAGTTATTCAATCTTGCACCAGTCTGGACTCAACGTTCCATTCTGGGACCCTTGTAACTGTTTTCAGGTATGGTGCTCTTTTTCCCTTTATCTTCAAACATCAGAGAATTAAGACTACTTCTTAAGCAAAACAAGGAGACGGCTCCTGCAGAACATCAGTCTGATCTTGTTTGCCGTCTTAAAAGTTCGTAGATATGTTGAAGAGTCACTTCTACAGCGACTCTTGAGTCTGAAGGACGCTAACATGACAACATGAAAAGGCAATCACGATATCCTTTCAAATGTCTGAACTAGTAGATCGACAGGACGTCTTGTTACAGAAATAATCGTCCTATTCCAGACGTATCTATGAGTAATTTTTGCTTGCTTGAGTATGAACGAAGCAACACTTCCAAGATATTGCATTCCGAACTTCTCACTTTGCTAAAAGCACTACTTGGAAACTCAGTTTCATTTATCCAAGAACGGGTGTCATAACCCAGATTCACTTATCCAATAACGGGTGTCATAGTGAGTGATTCATTCCCTACTTTGAACAAAAAAAGAACTATAAAAAAGAACCAATAGTATGCATTCTCCCACTAACAATTGATTACCATGGTCACGAGGAAGATGGTATGTAAATGATTGGGCTCTATTTCCTTCCCTGTGGGTGTCTAATTTCCACCTCTAGAGAGCCCACTAGTCACCAAATCATCCTCCCATCTTACACCTACTAGAAGAGGACGATAAGCCGCTGGAACCAAGGAACGATGATCGAGAAGAGACTGAAGCATTCAAATGAGTTATGAAAGGTAGGATGTCCCACCGGAGGATTCTTTTCGAGGTCTGGAAGAGGATCCTTCTTAGACATGCATCTGTCCGACACAGAGCCACCTCCATTTCTGATAACTACAACATTGCAACAAATTCTATGAACTCGTCATAGACGAAGGAGTGACACAGCAACCTTCTCCATATCAATCAATGTACAGAAATAACTAGACAATTGAAAATGATTGCATATACTGGCAAGAGTGAGGATGCAATACTTCTGTGAGGATCAGAAAGTCTAGGTTCCTTGGAGTGCTTCTTGAGGAAGCGTCTTGGGCGAGGTGTTGAAGAGCCTGGGGGGCGTCCAAAGGTGGCTGCCTCTCGAATTTTCAAGTTGTTCTTCATTTTCCAGAGCAGATGCCGAACCGTCATTGGGTTCTGCACACTCTCCAACGAGTCCTCAATTTCTTTCCATGTGAAAATTTGTATCCTACTCTTGCTTCAATTCTCATGTCCCGCTGTCTCAAAAACACAGCAATGACACAGCCAATATCACCGTCAAGGGCACAAATGTTGAGCTAGCAAGGACCATTCCCCCAGCCCAAATACATCTCTCAAATTTCTCTACAAACCTCTGCTACAAGAATAGTTTCTTGGATAGTTTCTCAGCTTTGCTGGAGACATGTATCAATTCAGGTGCTTCCACAGACATGCTAAACCCCCAGCTATTGCATTGCTGAAGCTGTCTTTGCCATTTGGATTGATATGATTGCGAAGATAGTGTAATCCATTTAGGATAGCTCTCAATTCACACACACCTGACTTCCTTACCCATCTCTAGTTTCGACATCGAAAAGCGAAGGTGAAGAACTGTTGCGCACCGGTGCATTATCAGGAGCTCGAGCAGGCGACCTTCGCCTCTTCTCCGGCGGAGGTTTGATAACATTAAACACGCTCTCATTCGATTCCCACATGATGTATCTCAGAAAAAATTCAAGTCCTTCCAGATAAATTTCTCTACTCCATGACCATCTCCTTCAACACATCCAATGCTAATATCATGTGCAGCTTCTCCTGAGTGAGCGCCATATGATGCAAGAGACGAAGTGGTAAGGTGCCATGAGTGTCAAACTCTCTGCAAAGAGGCGTAGCTCATAATGCTCCATGCATCTTTTCTGCCTGATCGTCAGTATAACCTCCACGCTTGCTACAACAACGTCAAAGCCGAGCAGGTGCACCGGTCGTTTATTGTAACGCAGGAAATGTTGTCTGCCTTCATCTTCGGTGACTTACCATGCTATCAGAATGTTGCTGTGTAATCAAATTAAGCGATGGATGAGCTCCTGGGGCTGGCCTTGGTGCAGGTCGACCACCACAACCATGAATTCACAGCAACATACATCGTCATTGCCTTAACCTACTGGAAGCCCTAACCCACTCCACCTGCATTGAACTGCTCCACTTCCCTTCGCCATGACAGTCTTCATGTCAGATGAATGTTGCTCAGAAGAGATGAATACAATTGCCAGAAGAGCATGCCAACAAGGATGCACGTATGGTATATGCTTTTGGGATCTATGGTGTCTTCTGCCAGGTGAACTTGTGAGGAACGGTGTTACATTACCAACATTGGTGCTGTACTGTACATTGAAATTGAAAACGGCAGTGCTTGCAGAATACTGGTTTCTACGCAACAGCAATGTCAAATCCAATTATTTGAGTTGCAGAGGATGCTGGAGTGTTAGTACGGTACTCGTAGAAATGTACTGGTAAAAGGGAATTAAAGTAGTAGACTCTTAATGGGCCATGAAAACTGTCTTCTATGTCGTTGTGTGGCTCCTCTTAGGTGGTATAAGTTGAGGTTCCTTTCAAGAAAGAAGAAATAGGGAATATTACAATAAAGTGCAAACTGGATTAACACAATGTGACACAGTCAGTACAAAGGTTTGTGAATTGTCTAATCCAAAAAACGCACATGAAAGATGCCCCTAACTAATACGCTATGTGCCGGAATTCCTACGTTCGAAGTGAGTAAAGATATTTGGGAATTCTATGAAACAGACAGCGAAAGTAGATCGATGATAAACAACATCACCCACTTCAGCCCACCGCAAAATAAGTCCACAGAATAGTCGGTCATGGACGTACACCCTACTTGCAGCCAGGGATCATGCTAAATGCCAGCATGAGCATTTCAATTCCATCATGCAGTTTGTCCATACGAAGGCTTGACATGATGCCCCTCCAGTATAATCTATCGACGATATATTCTACCATAACATGGCAATGGCCTGCAAGCTCACTTCAATCGTATACAAAATAGACCATTACAACCACACACGAGCTGCGCAACACGTCTACTGTCATCTTACGCATCTCAAGTGCCAGTAGCTTCTCCTCAAACAGAGCTCTTATCCACATCTGCGGGTTTCTGATCCACTGGAACCTGAATCTTTGGAGGTGGGCTTAGGGGCGCATGTGGGCTTGGGGTTCTTGGCCTGGAGTGCGACCGATGCATGACGGTCTCACCGTCCTTGTCTTCTGGAAATCTCACCACAACGACCGGGCAATCACAGTGATGAAGGCAATAGTCACTGACACTCCCAAGACGACCCTTCTTGGAGCGTTTAGAGGCACCAAACCCTACAGAACATCAAAACCACAACATTGTTTGCTCAAACCTTGCCCGAGTATTTGCAACAAATTGATCTGCACTAGTCAATAATTAAAATCATGCTACTGTGAAACCGGAAGGGATAATCATATACACGGTGGCTCAGGATGTCATACCTCGACTGCCCATGATCACCGCGTTGCAACCGAGACGCTCAACCTCCAAACAGATCCTCTCCTTCATGTCATGGTCTTTCACAATGTGAATCTTGTATGGAATTTTAGCATCCGAGAGTGGCTTGGAAAGGTCAGCGCTCTTAGTAGAGGTGAACGCATCAAAATCATCTTCCATTTTCTGCTGAGACTCCTTGTCATCAGCTTCCAGAACCTGCTCTGATGCGCCCCAATCGGCGCCAAACAGAACACTCGTGGGTCGCACGTGGAGGATGACTACGAAGTCGCCAGCGCGAAGGTAGTTCTCAACGGCCCATTTTACCGCATAAGCACTCTCATCGCTTAAATCAACAGCAATTGCAATCTTCCGATCGCAGCCTTGTGCAGCTGAAAGTGGCATGTTTTCCCTGAAACACATGTTAAAAACTTAGCAACCAAATCCATGAACATATCCATCTGCTATTTTCGAGGACACTCAACAGCTGATACATACAAAGAGAGAGAGAGAGCGCGCATTAACAGAATTAAAACCACCTTGAGATAGTTCACGTCTAGTCCGCAAAGAACACATTAAAAAATGGATGCAAACAGAAACTTAATAGCCGAACACATAACAGCGAGACACATAACCTCATAGGGTTTAGGAGACAGATGCAGAGCATTAAAACAGGCATTTCTGTATATACATCAGAGTGAACACACACCGTGTCCATTAACAGATACATGACCATGTTAAGGGCAACCTTTCACTCGAGAACGCATTACGATATCTCTCGTAAAACAGAAGTTACAGATTCTCACATACAAAAACAGAATCAACCATCGGAGGCACAGACACTCGTCCTAATATCCCAATGCCAACTATGTCCAGAATTCTTCCCTCAAAACACTCTCAGAGATGATCACATACACACATCTCACACTTCCTAAACCACGACACCTAACCCGCAATTTCACGATCGCTAAGCACGAAATACCGCTACACTCTCTTAACCTCGAAAGCCACTCCCAACAAGATCACGACATCACAACATCCGATTAACACCATCCTCCCGAGCATCTCATCGCCCAAATTAACAAAAAAAACTCCACCAGACGCACACTCCAAAGCAACCACATACACCACATCACTTTCCGACTTTCTCCGAATATTCCAAAATCCCTCCCAAATCCTCCCCACACGGAACACACAATGCTCTCCAAAAACTCAACCAAATCACCAGAAAGAGACAACACGAACACCACCTTCAAAAAACCACCCGCAACGAAACCTCATCCGACATCACCAACACATAACCCACTCCATGAGAAACACATGCATCCGAAACTTCAACATCCAGAACACGAAACCACTCCCAAAAACCACCAAAAATCACCTGAAATCAGAACAAAACTCCGATGCAGCAAAAGGATAATCCCGCAAACGAAACCGAAAGTCTCCAACGGAGGAGCCTCCAGGTGGGCGATCGAGAACTGAGCCGATACTGAACGAAACGAGACAAATGAGCGCTCTACGGAGAGAGCGAGAGATGGGCGGGAGGTTGGGATGGGGCGGAGAGCGTGCCGATGGCGGAGACAAGCGGGAGGGAGGCGAGAAGATGGCTATGGTGGAGGACCAGGACGTGCACAGACACACTCACACACTTCCAATGCGTAGCTTCCACACTCTTCTCAACACATTCTCAGAATCCGCGATCTACACTTCAGGTATATTATATCCACATTACTTAGATTCTGTAACATTAATCTAGGAGATTGTAGATATATTCCGGTTTTAGGTGCAGTGACGGTTCTGGAGGTGGATTTGAGAGATCTAGGAAAATGGGGATTGGGAGGCGAGGAATTCTAGGATCTGGGTGGAAATCCGTTCGGGTTCCAAGTGGTGGATGATGACGAGGTGTAGGTAAAAACTGCTGAGGTGGCGATGGTAGTGATGGAATTTGGGGAATTTGGAATATTTGGCACCGGATCAGATGCCAATGGAATGCTACCCTTTTCTTTTTTTTAACGTCATGGATTTTGTTCCTATTTCTCAGATATTGGGGTTTTTTGTAAAGGCGTTGGTGTTTGATTTAGGTATTATGAGTTTTGATTAAATAAGAATTTTTGTTAGTTTAGTTACTAAAAGTGGTAAAATTTGGTGGTCTCTTTCATGCTTAGTGTGTGAGATTGTGTGAGTTTTGAGGCATTCTGAGGACCGTCCAATAGTGCAATTATAGTCTTAACTATTTTGGAATGGGCAATTGAAGACAGTTGTTTAGGTAATACTTGATTTCAAATGGTAGATCAGTCAGAAACTTATAGTACACTTATAGTGTACCTTGGCCCACCTATGCTAACGTGGTCGACTGTTAGCCACATTGACATTACGTACCTTGGCCCACATGTCCTAACGTGGTAAACTGTTAACGACATTGATATTTCTGGACTTGGCGATTGAGCTCAAACTTGTGGGGCCACATGTGCTAACGTGGTCGATTGTTAGTCACATTGACAATACTGGACTTGGCAAAATTATTGAGCTCAAACTTGTGGTCCTCTTGAAGCCTCGAAATTCAATGTATGGAGCTTATTTGCCTCTAAATTCAAGTAAAAGGTTGTTTGTATAAGTAACTCAATTTGTTTTTTATATAGGTAGGTTATTAAATTAAAAGACAAAGTTGATTTCTACAACAAAGGATATTCTTTTAAAGTGCATAAAAACTCTTCGCCATGCATGTGTTTATTCAAACCAAGGGTAGAAGGTAGATGTCATTCTAAAACCTTTAACATATTGAATTCAAAGTGGGAATGATACTATAGAGTTTTAGAAAAAGAACACATAGGTGGTCTATATTTTAGATAATTCTAAAGTGCACTATGATGATTTTTAAATATATAAATGTCACAAATATTATATTTCAAATATATACAAAAAAATCAAAGACACTGTGGTGCTTTGAAATAGTGTAAAATAAATTCAACGTGAAAACCTTTTTTTAATATATAATATACATTTTCAATGAAAAATACATTGGCATTGTTTATATGGGAGGATATCTACAAAATATGATGGAAACTATGGTTTGTCATTGATAAAGAATTACCCAAAAAATCACATCAATCAATTGAAGTTATACTAAGTAACCAACCATTCATAAGTTAATAATCTTTGCGCTTTGGAAGTTAATTTTCATTCAGGATGCAAATCTTTCCAAGATTTATTTACCAATGTGGAAATTTGTACTGTTTTTGAAAGTATAAAGTACTTTGGACAGTAGGTTTTCTATGCCTGGTTGCTTTAAGATATCTCTGCCTCATTGTTGTGAGCCAATTTGAAGTACTCACAAATATCTTCTGCCATTGGAATGCATGTTTAGGACGAGTCAGGACTCAACAATCTTCCTTGAACTAATTGCCAATCAATATTCTGGATCATGAGAAGGGCCTGTTTCACGGCTGCCAGCACTTTTATAGTATTGGTGGGAGGATGACTTTGCAAAGGTTGTAAACCTGTGCACAGTGTTGTCCTTGCATTTAGCGTCCCAGCTTGTCAACAATGACAGAAGTTGCAGTTCCATTGATGTGGACGCAATAGTAATGCTTACAGATATTTCAGCTCACAAGGTCGGGTAATGTAAGGTAGTAGACCCAATTCCTGACTAAATTTAAGGTTGCATACTAAGGCCTGCAAAAGATTTTTTTTATAAATTTTGGATGCTCCGCAAAAGTTATTTCAAAGTCATCCCCGAAAAAAACATTTTTTGAGCATTTCGACAAATTTTCATTAAATTTTCATGTTTAAAAGCATAGAGTGGCCATTAACAATTCATAGGTTCATACTTTTCATGAGAGGTTGGATTCTAAAAATAGCATATATGCACCAATTAGAAGCTTGTAATATCCCAATCACCAATCATGGACGTAATTAGAATAGTCTTTGACACTTTTTGAAACCATGCAAGCTGGCTTATTTATGGGACCCAACTCCCAAGAATGAAAGCATCCTCAGTCGCTCGGGTTTTGCTCCTTCTATCGCTTGTGGCTGGGGCCAACGGCTCCTCTATGTCTCCCGTCATAGTGCAGGTCGCGCCAAAAGTCCTCACGCTCTCCGCATATTTTCCTTCGTTGCTATGAGCAAAGGGACTCCCGCTACTAGGCCTGACACATCATAAATGCAACCAAGCCCAAGGTCTAAACACCTACACTTTCCTTGTGGGCAATCGCGGACCACTGTTGGCCAGCCACGTGTGTGTGGGGATTTGATCCCGGGACCATTTGCCGGGAACCCACTGTCTCCGCGATACGGTAAGTCCCTCTCGCTACCCAGCAAGTGCCCGTTTAGCCCTGTTGGAGGGAGTTGTTGACATAAGGGGACTGAGGATGCTCTAAGGGTCGTAAATACAACCCGCTCCAAATAAGTCCCACTACCTTAGACTGTTCTAAAACTCTGAAAAACCAATAAAAATCACATGAACTATATTTCCTTTTTTCAAGGTGGTCATGTATCTTTATAATAAATATCCTATATTTTAAGACCTAAAAATAAGACAAGCACTATAGAGCTACATGTATGGCTAAAAACAAGCAAAAATACTTCATTTTGACCATTATTTGTCATTTATAATTTCATTCTAGTCTATTATAAAGCATGTTTTTTCCTTCAAAGAACCTTTGGCAATCACATGTCTGTTCAACACCTTAGTTCATAATCTAATTACTTTGGTACTTGATTATCTAATGAACATTACTACTATGGTGGTACGTGATTAGTGAATGATGAGTATAGCATTACAGATTATACTCTTACTAGAATTGGCTTACGTATTTGAAATAACATCAAGGTCAATATTCTCTTTTATTCAAATGTATCAATGCAACATTGTTATAGTCACACTTTAACGTTGTTGCAATTTGATAATGTAAACAAGGAATTTTCCTTTATGAACAATGACATGCAATCAATGAGCAACAAATACTTTGATTGAATCGTTTTGTTGCTACAATAAAATGACCGCATTTAATATTTGGGATAAATGAATAGAAGGTAGGGTAACATAAAACTTAAAAACAATAATTTCAATGAATATCAATCATGTTTTATTATTTCTTGTACTCCACTCAATCCTCATATTTTCTTTTGCCCCACTTAATCATCCTTAAAATAACTACACAGTTGCATTGTAAATAAAAACATTAGATACTATTCTACAATAAAATTTGAATGCTTGCCTATTTTCTAAACAATGCTACGGATGCACATCAATCACAAAAAATCATAAACCTCCTTCTACATCTTTTTAAGAATCATTTACAAAATTTACAAGCAATAACATTAATTGGAATAAGTTTCTTGATTTCAAGAGAATATAATAACCTAAATGGTACCTATAAACGACGAATTAGCCCCTAAAGGACAATTGTCATGGAATGGGCTTTTTTTAAATTACGTTTATAATTAGAAAATAATGATTTTTTAGTCATTCAAGCATTTTACATTGGAAATGGCAGTTTTAGAGCGTTTTTTGGTGAAACATAGTCAAGGAACTTAAGGGTTCAATAAACATAAAGAAAGAAGCACCCATTGATTTAGTGCTCCATGCCGTCCATTATTTTCCTCTATTTAATTCGTTTTTAGCTTCAAAAAATAAATAATGCATATAATAACATCTAAGTTAACCCCTAACTGCCCAAGCAGGCCATTTTGGCCCGATGTACAGATTCCATCCGCATTTCCTCATTTGTCATGCACTTTTTGTGGTGTGATTTTTTTTATTGAATTTTCTATGGAAAGTTAGCTTCATGTATATGTCATCCGATTGAAAAGGAAACAAATTTTGAAGAAATTATGCTTCATTTTGTGTTGTAGTGTTTCATCCAAAATTTTGAAGATTTTAGTCTAAAAGTGTTCTTGAAAAAATAAACTCATAAAATCAAGCATCCAAAAAATCTCCAAAAATCACTACACCTAAAGTACTACATTCTAAACTATCACAACAAATTTCATCCGCTTATTGTCAATATCTTATTTGTAATTGAATTACAGAATAATTTTTTATTTCATGTTTCAAAATTTATAAAAAAATATTAATTAAAGCAGTCATAGATCTAACCGTATAGATAGAATCTAAAATTCAAGATGTATAAATTTTATTTATACTTCAAGTTCTAAATAATCATATTAATTGCATTTTATAATGCATCTTTACAAAACTGCCTAAATTGGACATGCCACAGCAGTATGATTTAAAGTACACCTTTTAATTAATGTCATAGCAACTTTAGATAAACAAGAGGAAAGCTGATTATGACATTTAGAGTGAAGCTATGATTTTAAAACAACAAATCTCATTCTATAACTTAAGCTATATGCAAACGTACAATGTAACTCCACACGCTCACCTATGGAACCGCAAACTTTTAAGGATAACTCTTTCCCCATACAGAATATTACAAATTAGGTGTGGCTTGATTTAGTTCATTTGCCTCTGAAGTGTACACAGTAACCGTACAAGTGATAAGGTAGAGATGGGTATTCCCGTCAGGGTTCTAATTCCGTGGCCTATCAGTGCACCAATATCTGAGCAGACAGCACCTGACTACCACACTCAGCAGATTGTATAACAACCTATCATGTTCTCCATGCAAGAATCTTTGTATTGCATATACCTACTCACGGAAATAGTGGTCTACAATGTTGCACTTCAAATATTCATGAAAATTTGATAAATTTAAAAAAAAAAATTTAAAAATTAGATTTGTGATTTCCGACCTAACTTCTACTTGTATAAATTTTATCCCCATAGTTTTCTCAATCCCAAATATGCTGAATGGCTTAAAATGACGGGAATACCCATCTCTACCTTAGGTACTTTGCGAGCACATCTTTGAGTCACAAGTGCCTGGGCCTGTATTGGATGATTGTAACATAGGTTACCCATGGATGGGCATTGAAATGGGATGCTAACTTAGCAGCAGACGCACATGGCAGGGGGAGGTTGCTATTGTGGAATGCAAGTTGGGCTTGCCGCAGATTTGATGGGATAAACAGTGATCAGTAAATCTTGCACATGAATGATTCCCCACATTGAAATGGTGAACACATATGCCTATTTCTAGAGCGCCTACTGTATGTTGGTGTAGAGATGGAGCTTATGGTATTTGTCATGCCAGTACTTTCAAATTTCAGAAGTTTCTGGAAGGGGAGTGGCATGTAATGGGGGAGTCAATGCAAGGTGATAAAATTTTAAATTAATGATTTATTTAATATTTTTTCTTACACATCTCTTTCCCAAAAATATTTGTATCTTAGCAGCACCAGCTCTTGAGAGCCTGACAATTTCACCTTCAAGTGGATTTGTCTAAAAAACCCCCATTGAGCATGGCTTGGAAGGCAGGCTTAAACCGGGAGTCCGGATATATTAAGCGGGGAGTCCGGATATGTAAAGCGAGGACAAACTCTGCACTATTTGGAACCCTAATCCTATGTGGTCTCTCCATCTCTCCGAGAGCTCTGAACGAATCATAGTAGTAGTTAAGATTTTTTGACTCCAAATTTGGAAAGAGGGAGGTTACCTCGGCATTAATGCAGTGACTACTGGTTTAAGAGGGGGTGGAGCAAAACCCTACCCGTGTTATAATGTTTGAGTGGGACTCTACATGATCTCAAGCAAGCTTCAAAAAATAATTTGAGGCTGTAGGTCCCAAATTCAACAAAACAAAAAAACAAAAAAAAACTTGTGAAAGCTAAAAATGGAAAGGATTTGATAAATGGACCCAACCAAGCGTGGGCTTTGAGCCACGTACATTGCAGGAGAACAAAGAGACCCTCTTCAAATTTTGAGATTGGAATTTGTCAAAAGCATTTAACGGCCATTGCAATGGAGAAATACATCATTTCAGCTCAATTCAATGGACACCAAACTCAAGTTCAAAATATTTTAACAATAAGCTCTGAAGAATTTTTTCATGAAGTTCAATCAACAACCACATACACTTGAAAGTATGTTTAATATTATATTTCTACATAGTAATGTGGGAGTTCTTTCCCCTATATATATCTTTACAAATCACAAACAATCATATGTCTTCCTTTTTATCCAGAGTGGCGCAAAGATTCCATCAAACAAATATTACACTACTGGAGGAGTAAGGCATAGATTTTTTAAATATATTTAAGACCTGATTTGCCTTGATCAGTTGCGTCTATACTGCATATATTACAAGGGTGTCCTCCTGGGCACATGAGCAAAATTTCCTGTAAGCTACCTTAAACGTAGCAATAACGAACCACAACAATCAAACATTCCAACTCAAGTTTTTGTAGCATCATCCATCATGTCATATCCATGACAGACTCTTTAAGTCTGCATAAAATATCAATCAAGAGGATGAAGGTTGTCTATTAAATGGCAGAAATCCAGCTACCTCTCAAAATCAAGCACCTGCATAGGAATTACACAAGAATTACACAAGAGAGAGAGAGAAAGCCCAACCACAAGTCTTTTTGAGAACCGTGATAACTTGACAGATGAAGTGGATGCAAAAGCAACAAGCAGAATATCAACATCTTGCCTCGCAGCTTGGAAACTCTAATTGACCATTCAACCAAACATAACACTATCATATTCAAAGAGAATGCAAAACAAATCATGGATTTCACTATTCTAGGACCGTCAAGCTTTATGTAGCAACCGAACGCAAGGGTAGTTTGTGTTCTTTTAGTTCAGTCTTATCCGACAGCTGCATTTCACTGAACAAGACACATGAATCATTAAGACACTTGACAATAGTATGCAGGAATGTGCACCTCAACTCTATGCAACCATCTTCTCCAGCATCGATCACACGTCACAAGATACCTGAAGTAATGCCACCTTTGAAGGTATTACCTACGTTGTTCAGAAAACAGCATTGTTGTTTTACACATTTGATTGTCATGGTGACAACTTACAAACTATGCTAAAGCCAGCAACAAAGGAACCTGTCGTTCGATGTTTAGTTGTCCAAGTGCGAACCAACATACCTGCTTTAGTATGAGAGAACCTCCAGATATCAGTAGTTTAGCCTGATAAACACGAGCTATACCCAAAGATTTTTCAAGGCGAAAATCTTAGTTAACTGCAGTTGCGCTTTGTTGGCCTCTTCTACAGCAAAGCAGCATGACAAGACCCCTGCTGCGAAGGTGATGCTTTCCAAAACCGTCTTTCGGTTGCTCGGAAGCTCTGCAAGCTGGTTTCTTCAAAAACAATCTGAAAAACGTTCCTTGCATCCAGGTGCTTAATGTCGATGTTCACAGAGCACGCTCGCTGAGTCGCATTTTCAAATCCTGCGTAACACACACAAGAGCGTAGGGATAACTGCTCAAAAAGTTGAACATCGCTACGTCAACCTGGAACACAGCAGAAAGCGTACATCAGGGACAAAAATTCAGTAGAAGAAAGAAGTAATCTGCAAAAATAATAAAAAGATGATGAGTTTTCAGTGCTACACAGACGCACATACCTGATTGAAACCCAGAGTTGGCCCTAAGTGTGGCATTACTATCTCAATACTCACAATGCCTACAATAATCCCGTGCTCTCTTGAACACCGAAAAAATAAATGTGCACCGTTGAAGGCCGAGGAAGTGAAGATGAAAGTTCTGCTTTGTAATAGAAGTTGAAACACAAATCTACACTACACACTCGAGCGACAGATCTGAGCGCCTAGAGTATTGTAAACATGCCTTTCTCTTCATCTTGTAAGCAGTTCGCCTACAGATCCGATGTCCTAAATTAAAGACTATAACCCCGGACATCCATTACACATCAGCATAAATTACAGCAGATATGACTGATAAATCAGAACAACGTCAGAAACCAAAGAGATTCCAAGCCCACTTCATAACCATTCCATCTTCCAGAAGCAGGGTCATTCACAAGTGCAAAACAATGACAAAACACAAGAGCAAAATGATACATAAACAGAATGTTCAGTAATTTGCTGAAGATGAAGGGCGAGAAAACCCTCACAAACAATATGTCCTAAATAATTACAACACACCACCGTTATCGGGGAAGACGATCCGGATTTACTTCGATGCCATTTTTCCGTGCTCGATCTACAAACGAGCTCGACGTCAATGCACACTCGATGATGCCTGCGCACTCGGCAGGAGGCAAGTCCTTGATAATCTCCAACAGCTTCGCCTCCTCTTCTACAATGGACGGCACAGAAGCCGGGGAGGCAGCCGGAGCATGCATTGCGCTGTGAGGAGACCGCAAGTTGCCCCGTGTCTGGCAAGCTAACATGGTCTTGCAATGCTCCGCTTCATCCTCTCGGATGTTATAAAACACATCATATAGATTCTCCACCTTGGGTCGCCTCGTGTTCGGACTGCGCCCGGTTTGGAACTCATCGAACATGTAGAGGTCGCCCTCGGTGTAGTAGCGCACTGCAACTTCTGGGGCCGGGAGCTTCTTGAGCTCCTCCCCATGCAGCTTGATGAACTCGTCGTATGTGTGAAAGGCATGCTTCTCGACGCATTCGGAGAAGTGGTACGCCATCCGGGGGCTCAGAAGATACATGACCACCGTCAGGAAGTAGTACCCCACAGCGATGTGCTGCGCCAGAAACCGATCCGCCCATCGCTCGTCCCCGCCCAGTGCCTCCATGGTCAGGAGATGGTGGAGCTCGTTCCAGCTCTCTGCGAAGTGGACCTTGATGTAGTCCGCCCGTCTCCACCATCCGAAGCTCTCGTACATGTGCAGCACGGACACGAATGCGAAGTAGGGAACCCTGGCAATCGTTTCCAGAACGTAGAAACGGGCATAGTCCCTGTCCTTGTAGAACACATCCAGAACCTGGATCACAGCGTCGGTCGCGAGCTGGTTGAACGCCCTCTCTCCTTTGATCACCCACTTCTCCAGCCCCGCTGCACGCTCCGCAGCGTCACTCACGCCGGCCTCCTCACTCCCCTCCTCCGCTTCCACCGCCCTCTCCTCTGCCAAAGCTCCTGGAACCACTCTTCTCCCTCGACGACTACAACACCGCGGAACTGAACTTGCAAGCGAACATCGCACCTGGTTCGAAACGTGACACGCACTCCTGCTCCTCACCACCTGCAACGCGCGCCCCAATTCTCTCCCACATTCTAACCGACTTCGAGAAACCTCCGGTGCACGGAAAACCAGCCCGTCGCTCCGCAGCAGTCCAATTGCCGGGCTACTTGTCATATCTCAACCCAAAGCCTCAAATTCACGAGAGAAGGCCTTCAAACTCACACCAACAACTGTAGAAGCGCGAAACAGGGTTAAATCCTAAAAAAACCTCGGCACAGCCTCCAAAGTAAACGATCTCCGAAGCTCCCAACTTCGAAACCCAACCCATCCACGACCCTATCCAAAAAAAACAACTAAACTTGCAGTATTCCCCCAAAACTGTGAACATGGGCGAGACTCCGGAGACAATCGAAAGCACAGTTTGCGATGCCTGGCCTTGACGTGACGATCTGGGGAAACCCCAAACAAGTGGACGTGTCGCCGAAATATCTTAAATAGGCTTTATCGTCATCAAAAGGCGAAAGGGTGGTCCACCGATCATGTGAAAGTGATCATTCGAGGTTGGTTTCAGTTCGGGGATAGGGTTGCGCTCGTTTCACCGTCTCGGGAAAGAGCTTTCTTCACCGGGTTCGCAGGACCCACGTAGCGAGTGTCAACTGATTGTCGCAAATCTCGAGGTTAAGGTTTATGAGTGATCTGTCGAGTGAGTGTCTTGTTTCGGTTGAGTCACGTGCATTGTATGGACTTTGCGATGGGGGTTACGAGAGTGGAGTTTTATCTTCTGAGTTGCGTTTCATGTGTTGTGGATTCCTCGAGCGTTGGGGTGCAGCTTGGATGCTCTTGAGGTGTGTGCAATGTCATGTGGGATCAGATGTTCGTGGGTTTATGATTTTGATCAGGCTTTGCTTTCCGACATTGTTATGACGTGCGTTGCTGTTTAGAGTTTAGCAGGGAGGATGTGCAGGAGGGGTGTAGAGTGATGGGGTCGCGAGCGATGTAGAGCTTTTAAGATGCAGCTCACATGGTTGAGGAATGTGTATTGCGAGGTCGTAGTATGTTGAAACCTAGCTAAGTTCTGAAGTGTAGAGATTTGGGGCTGTTGCGTTTGAGAGCCGCTTCAGTTTGAGAATTGGTGTGTGCACGTGGACCATGGATTGCTCTGTCTTCAGTTGCCGCCTGCGACATGAAGTTTTCAGGTCCTTGATTTTGTATCAACAGCGTGACCTAATTTTTTGTGAGGATGTGGAGTAATTGCTGGGTGATGAGGAGCAGACATCTGCATTCATGCGCACGTGCAGATCAGATCGCTGTTTTGCCACCGCACTCTGCTTTGATTATTTGGTCGTGGCCCACCGATTTCATTCCAGGATTAAGTTGCTTTTATATGCGGACGAGGACATCTTTTTGTTCTCTCGGAATAAATTTGGTTTTCCAACTGGCTGAAGTGGAGCAATGTTTGGTTATTGTAGGACTATAGCAGCCAAGTTACAGCAGAGGGACGTTTATTCTGCTCGATCCTCGTCGACGCTTGCAAATGATGCTTAGAGGCTGAAATTCCTGTAACCGCGCCTTCAACCGGATCTTCACTGATCATGCCCTCCTCTCCTCTCCTAGATCGGAGGCCAGTTCATGTGGAGTGACTTCGAGGATGCGGATGACGAGTAGACCATGAGGAGCGAGCACGATGCGGCCGACGGGGGTGCAGGAGGCTTTAAGTCAGGTGAAAGCGGACGCCAAGGGGTTTGGCAATGGCGTCGCGAACGGGGTGCACAGGGAGTCCAGGCACCCCCTCATCGATGGGGTGGTCAGTCTGGAGGAGAAGCGGTACACGCGCTGCCTGCTCTTGTTTTCTCAATGGGTGATGCGTTGTGGGTTTTGAGGGGGAAACAGGGGATAGGGTTTTAGAGGGGTAGCATTCATGTTGCATTCATTGTGCAAAGGGTTGATGGCAGTTCGTGGGCTTTCCTGGTTGATTTGCTTATGATTTGGTGCATTGCGGCAGGGACATGTATGGGTTCACAGTGCGGCCGCAACATCTGGAGAAGTATCTCGAACATGATAAAATTTATAAGGTGGGCTTGTGGATATGTGTCGAATGGTATTTGAAGGCGGGTGGAATCAGCGGATGGGAAGATTGTAACTCGGATTGTTTTTTCTTTGTCATTTTTGTAGGAGGAAGAAGTTCATAGATCGAACCGCTGGGAGCAATTCTTGGAGACGTACACCAGTACCAGCGATTCTAGGAGTAATGGGAGAGGTGGAGGTGAAACTGCGATTGAGGGAAGGGGATCGTGTTGGGGCAGCTTGAGGGCTGTAGAGCAAGCCGTGTTGCACAAGCATTCAGGCGTTGGGAATGGGGACGCAATTGGAATGTGCCCTTGGGCGGAGGAGGTTAAAAAGCTTGTCTGGGAAGGTGTTCCTGTGTCATTGCGAGGCGAGGTTAGATCCTGCAAGGAATTTTTCCATTATCTATTTTCAATCCCTAATCTTCCTTTATGATGCGTGGAGTTCATGTTCGAAAGTTCTGACGCATTTGTGGATGTGCAGCTGTGGCAGATTTTTACGGGCGCAAAAGTGCGGTGGAAAGATGGATTCTACCAGGAGCGTCTTGCTAGAGATGCCAACGTTGTCAAGCCTTTCGCTGGACCCGTCGAGAAACCACCGCGTCTAGAGAAATGGGCTAGTCAGATCGAGAAGGTAATCTTTGTCTACTGTGACTTAATATCTGGGTACAATCTGGGTTTCTGGTCATGCTTTGTGGAATGGGCTACTATGTCTAATGAGTTGTTGTTTTTTCTTACCTGACATTTGTTTCGAGTATTAAGCATATCAAGTCGGCAACTTTACTTCATACAGCCCTCTGAATTTGTGTGTCAACAGGATTTGCCAAGGACATTTCCTGGGCATCCTATACTCGGAGAAGATGGGATGGGCTCTTTGCGGCGCATGCTGACAGCGTATGCACGACATAACCCTATCGTTGGATACTGTCAGGTGCCTGTGCATTCAATGTGCCCAATTTCAGCTGAACTTTAAAAATAAAAATCTCTTAGATTGATTTAGTGATTTCCAAACATTAGCTTCCTTCTGTGGTTTCTGTGTTTCTCTAATTCAAGTTCCTAAGTTCTGTCCTGTACTATTGTGTCAGAGGTTACCCTATTTAATAATATGCTATCCTTGGAACTGGCTCATAAACTTACTGAAATGTTTCTAATACAGGCGATGAATTTCCTTGGTGCTCTCTTGCTTCTCTTCATGCCCGAAGAGAATGCCTTTTGGTGCGTACCTTTACTTAGTCTATGAACCTCATTTCCAATAATGCATTCTGGATTGCAAAATTAATTTCTGCATATCAACTACGTCATTGCTTGTTAAGTGCATAGATGTGTTTGTTTCAAATGGACCTATTACCAAGGATGCATGCTGGGTAGTTTACAAATTTGTAGACTCTGAAGAGCTCTAGAGTTGACACTCTTACCCCTTGACTTTCGACTTGTTCAGGACATTGACATCAATCGTTGATGTCTATTTCGAAGGCTACTATACAGAGAAAATGACTGAAGCGCAGGTTGTCTTACTGCCCGAAACTCGAAATAGTTTTCTTCAATTTCTTTGCTTTTTAACGTATATTGTACGATTGCTTCTTCATGTTAAGATTACAATATACAATCTGCAAATCCGACCAATCTTGAAAAGATTCTTCGAACATTTTATTGTCAACTTTAGGGCATGCTTACTGAACTTTGGTGATTACGAGCAGGTAGACCAGCTTGTGTTTACGCAGTTGATGCGCGAACGGCTTCCAAAATTGGGTGAGAGTCCTATGTCTTGCCTTACCTGTGGACAGAGAAAAGGAACCGTCTGTTTTTGTTTTCATAACTTAGTTTGAGACAGCAAATTGCTGACTACTTTATATGTTGGCAGCAAAACATTTGGAGACTGTAGATGTTGAGATTTCGTGGTTCACCGGCTCTTGGTTCCTCTCGATCTTCGTGAACGTCCTGCCCTGGGAATGTGGTACGGTCCCTCTCATTTTCATTACTTCTGGAGATCATAGGGCGACTTTACTTTGAAGGATTCACGGTTTACAAGGAGAGTCTACAGAAGTTTTAAGTGGCTTTCTAAGCAATTAATTGTGCACAATTAAATTCGACCACTAATGATGAATTGATTATTTTGGGGTTTATTCTGTGGGTTGCAGTCTTGAGAGTCTGGGACGTGCTCTTGTACGAGGGAAATCGTAGCATGCTGTTCCGAACTGCTCTGGCCCTCTTGGAAATCCATGGTATGCCCCTTCATTAAGGGAACTTCTTCATACATTGTTGCCTTTCAACTCTTAGTAGTGTAGATTATCCTCCTAGTGTAATAGTCAAGTGAAACATTTTTCCTCCAACCAGTAGTTAGGAGAGTACTTCATAAGTACAAGAGAGCTATACGAATGATACGTCGTTTGTGTATTAGAACAAGGAGAATGCTTTTTTGGGACAGGGGATGTATAGAAATAGCTCAATGTAAGCACCTGTTAGTTGGAAACGAGTATCTAATGGCCTGCTCCTATGGTTGCAGCTGCGCCATTGTTGCAGCTACATGACAATGGGGATGTTCTTTCAATGCTACAATCAATGGGCGAGACTACATTCGACAGCAGCCAGCTAGTCTTGTCAGCTTGTCTTGGTTTTCAAGAAATCGACGAGGGACGTCTTCAGAAACTCCGAACCCGGCACCGACCTACTGTGATCGCCGAGATGCATAAGAGATCATTAGATGTACGTCAATGGCGAACGATTAATGCCTCGTCCAAGCAAGCGATTAATGGAACAACGAACGGTTCCGTTGTAGCCCCACTGCGTATCACTCAGGGTGAAGAAACGAATACTTTAAAGCCCCAATCCAATGACCAAAGGCGCTTGATTAATCTAGAGGATGAAGACAGGAGCACTTTGGAGCCCCATCTTAATGGGCTGAAAGGCTTGGATATCGCTGAGTTTGAAGAGAGACACACTTTGAATTATCAACTCAGTGCCCCAAAGTTCTTTTCTTATGAACCTTTAGTTAGTAATGAAAACCACTTCAAGAATGAACCATATGGACGAATTGATGAAACCGATGAATTTGAGGACACGGAGAGTTCTGATCAGGAGGAGGAGGTACGAAGATGATCAGGGCAGATGTAGAGAGCAAGTAGATGTGTTTCCTGTATTTTTCGTTTCGTTTCGGGTTAAGATTCGTGAGGGGGTTTCCATTTATTCATTCAAAGAGGAGTTGATTCATTTTGTCTGGCTGTGTGGAATATGGAGTCTTTTGTCCAGTAGGACATGCAGGATCTTATTGATGATACTGTTTCTCTTTCTAGCATTGATCCAGCTTGCCCATTCTCTAAAACTTCTCTGAGATTGTTCCATTGTGGGTACTGATCCAACCAGATATCCAGGCTAAGAAAGGAGCTCGAGCACGCGCTTCAGGCACGGGAGGAAGCGGAATGCAGGTGCCTATAGTGTGCAGTAATGAGTTGAGTGCCGTTGCGCTGATATTTGTAGCATATTGTTGGTGTGGTGTATTGAAGACTCCTACTGGTTGGTGATTGCAGAGCTGAAGGTCTGAAACATGCTTTGGCGGAGATGGACCAGAATCGCCATTCTCCAGTAGAGGTTTTTGCACTGCCCAAAGCTCTTGATCCTTTCCCTCAACATTTTTTGTTTTCATGGAGGCATCTGTAGCTCTCGATAAGATGGATGTAAATAACTGTTGCTTGCACAGATCACGACTTGTGATCGGACCGAAGGCATTAAACTACTAACACCTGATAGTAGCTTGGTTTCAGAAGACGTTAGGGGGTTAACTCTCGATTTTACCTAGGAGGTTTGTTTGTATCCGTGACCGTAGTGCTTCCAAACATCAAGTACTGTGAATACTGAAGAGTGACAAGGAGATGAGAACTGACACGAAATAATGCAGATGGAAAAATTGAAGGCCCAAAATGCCCAGTTAAAGCAATCTCTAGCGGACAAGCATGAACAAGAGTCAGCCACCGTTGAGGTATGATCTTTGAACAGTTACTTGTAGCGGTTCGTTTGTAGGAGCAAGAATCAAGATTAAAATAGCAAACGCAGATTCTGGTAGAAAAATCAAGAATTTTCTGTGAAATGCATGTACACAATACGGTGCTAGCTAGGTTTGATTCAGCAGTCACGTGTAAACGTGGTAGTTGAACGCAAGCACAGAGTACATGCATTTTCGTTCTGTTT
Source organism: Ceratodon purpureus (assembly GCA_014871385.1). Lineage (NCBI taxonomy): Eukaryota > Viridiplantae > Streptophyta > Bryopsida > Pseudoditrichales > Ditrichaceae > Ceratodon > Ceratodon purpureus. The sequence continues at coordinate 1,800,990 of CM026427.1, read as the reverse complement.
TAAGTGCGAATTTGCACTGAGTTCTATAGTTGATGCTGCAAAGAGGGACGATGCTTAGATATTATTAGGCTTTATACGAGTTAATAGTTTCATATAGCGATGTTGCCGATGTTTAAACTGAACATTGATTACCCGGACTGGATATGCTATATCTGTTAGCCTGGCTCAATACTGTGGTTTACTTTTGACACAGTTGGTTCAGGAAAGTGCTTCTCATGAATGTTTTTTCTAGAGATCTCATAGGGTTCTTCAGGATGAAGAACTTAACTAGTTGCATACGTGCAGGTCCTAGTGAGGTTGGAGCAAGAGAACAGGAAAGCAGATGATGCTCGTCGGCGTGCAGTAGAGAAAGCTGAAGAGAACTGCGAAACTTCTGCTAGAGCACTGGTCTTACTCACTTACTCTTTCTCCTCTTCTAGTATTTGATGTAGAATTTGTTAGGCGATTGTGCCAATAATTCTGTTTTTTGCAGTGTTTCCTTTGAGTCTCGCTGGTTGTTTTCTTGTTTTGATGCCAGGTTCAAGTTACTCTTCATTATTCCGTGTGGTTAGCTTCTAGTGTCTGAAGTAAACAGATGCAGATGGACCCTCTCTCTCTCTCTCTCATAGGTCACTGATGGAAGTATTCTCTTAAAATTGTGCAGAGAAGGGCAGCAGACGAACTGGAAGTGATGAAGAAGCGGGCGTTGGCGGCAGAGATCATGCTGGAAGCAATGGAAAAGCGGGCAGTGATGGCAGAGAGCATGCTGAAAGCAGTTGAACAGCAGGCCGCAGATGAACTCAGAGCGATGGAAAAACGGGCTGTAATGGCAGAAAGCATGCTTGAAGCAACACTAAATTTCCAGTCTGGTTCAGGTCCTCGAACCAAACGCGGAGTGGAGCCTAAGTCGGGTGCCCTTGCTTCGATGGACAGTTGCTGACCAATAACAGCTCAGCTAGATTTTGATTATTCTTATTAGGTTTTGACCTGCAATTCTTTCTGTGTAATTATAGACTCTGATTACCATAGTACCTTAGTCTCTATGTACTCTGTCTAACAGTTGTGTGTAAACACACTTGTGTTAGTACTAGTACACTCTTTGGGGTTGGAGCCCCCTTAGCTCATCGTGTGCTCCTTCTAGCTCTGGTGTGTGCACACTTGGACTAGTGGGAGTACACGTTCATTCTTCTGCCCGATCCATTGGTTCGAAGCTTACTGGATGAACCTGGTCCTTGCCTTGTCGGCCTGTATTCACCCGTTTATGGGTTTCACAGGAGCCTAAATTGAAAGGCGATCAATCCAGAATCCACGCTTTCGTAACCATACGATGATGCTGGACCTCCTGTTCTGCATCTTCCCACTTCTTTTCTAATCTGTTGTTTTTATATTCTGCAAAGGGTTGTGGTTTGGTTTGAACTCGTGAATACAGCAGCTGAAATTTCAAGGAGGAATTTTCTTCCACAGGTGAAGTGAGCTAAGTAGGATTCCACCGGTGTATTTGGTGCAAGTTGAGCCTGTACTGAAAAGCTGAAGCGGGATCAACGAGTAACTTAACATCAATGTTGGAGGTGGTGTCCGTCCCTCGTACCCTCTGTTTCGCTTTGCACTGTCACGCATGTTCATTTGCTTCTCCAGATCTCGGAACACGTGTCTCTTCGATCCGAGTAGTTCGGGTTGCCACATTTATGACAAAGGCTTTGACAATCACGGCATCCGGTCACATGCACATGTCACGCAGCAACTGAATTTCCCCGAGGATAAGATTGCCAAGGCCGCAACGACGAGGCAGATCCGAGAGCAGAGCACGGCACTATTTTCACAAACCAAGGACCGGTAATCCCACTTTAATACGTAGCTAGCTAAGTGTTAAAGACGAAGCGCCGACACGATCTTCATGCAGCGGCCATTATGGTGAGAAGCCTGGATGCATGTGACCTCCTCGTCTTGACTCGTGGGCGGCTGGCGGTTCTTGTGACAAGGAGTCATCTCACACATGCCAGTTTAGGATTTGAGCATAGTTTCCTGTTAGTGATTGATTATACTCGAGCTTTCGGAAGTTTCTCTTTCTGCTTTTTGCTGTGCAAAGAATGAATCACTTTACCCAGTTGGGTCTTTTCTCCACTTCGAGCGACAGACACGGATCATGAAGCATTGCGTCCAAAACTAAGAGCAAGTAGAGAGTGAATGGGCGATCAAAGATTTATCCAATCGCTAGCACATCAAATTCCTTCTATTTCTAAGTAATTTCAATGCAGTTTGTGAACCGAAGTTGTAGGAGAATATGAACACTGATGGTGGACGTTACAGTGATAACTCTTCATCTTTTGTTGAACAAAGTCACTGTGATTTTGAACTCGGATAGATCTTCATCACAAATTAGTGCAGCTAGACTGGTGAATTGCGTCACTTGGTCTCCGCCGTTGTAAGAGGACGTTTTCTGTCCCTTTTTCTTAGCACTGTTGAAAAGCCAAGATTGCCAAGTACACACACACAGTGTTTCTGTTCCTTGCGCTTTGGAAACTCTGCAGGTGAGCAAGGATTGAATGACAGAGGATCATTTTTGAAAACAAGGAAAACTACATCGTAAGATATCTGGGGTGACATCAATGAATACTGTAGCAATGGAGCATTTGGGTCAGATTATTACTGTTAAGCATAATTTATTACTTGAAGATGTGGACATTGTTCTAGGATTATTCATCATGTTGCACGGTCAGCAATCTGAAGTATGACATGGCCAGTCTTGACATCCAAGGCAACTTTCCAAGTACAAGCACTTGTGACTCACATCAACCTTCTTCACTGTTTGAGAGGCTCCAGCTAAGAATCTGCCAGGGAAGCAGTTTAACAGGTCTTCCAGAAATTCTTCATCAAACTGTGGCCATGCTGTGGCATCCAACCACTGATTGCAGCAACCCCATGTGCTTAAGTCCCAAATCAGTGTGATGTTGCAGTCTACGCGATAAGGGTTGGATAGGTATTAAGATGTCAGGGCACTACATTGCATAAACAAATCACCATAGAAAGCGAGGTCTAATGAGTGTAGGATCACAATTTGTTAAGAAACAAGGGACCTAACACTAGTGGAAACATGGACCGGCTCCACGCAGTGACTCCACCCGGGAGTGGTACTGGGTGGACTGGGGGTGGAGTCGCAATTAGAAAATGCAACCTGATTGGCTGTGATTTTTCGCAACTTGTTTTGGGCGTTTTCCCTCTGTGGGGTCGGGTGAGCAGTGGTATCGAGAGCGGGAATCAGTGCTGCCACGCTAAGTTTGGGGGGTTTCCCTTTCTGTGTGGATTCTCACGCAATGCGGTAGATCAACCGGTAGGGTAGGTGTAACTTTCCTCAGTTCAATTCGATTTATGGATGGATTTTTTTGAGGTTAACGATATTCATCTCTGCTGGGTCATTTGAAATGGGGAAATTAACTCTCTTCGGGAATCGCTCTTTCATTATTGAGGTCCGCTGCATACCCGGTCACCTACATTCTGAGTTTTATGAACGTGTGTACACACTGTCTAAAACTTACAAATTATGAAGGTGCGTACACACTGTCTAATAGAACCTATCAGCATAATTGAGTAGAGCGATTGCATGCCGTGGAAGCAGGTGGCTCTACAGATGAAACATTCAGCGGCTTGTTTATTCGGGTTTAGGGTCTGAAGTGTGGGTGGGTAGCCGATTCGATCTTGTGTCTAGAGTTTTGTCGGTGCTAGTGTCTGGAGAATCCACGGAGGGTTGAGTGATTTGGTCTAGTTCAGGGCATGCATTGATGGTGCCACAGTCGGCTTCGACGTTGACAAAAGAAGTCACAGGTGTGTGAGGCATTTCGCTTAAGGGTGGAGGTGACAAGCGCCGGCGTTGGTCTGTAGTAGCCACGGCGAGTTTAGGGTAGAATGCTGGAGCGAGATCATTGTCATCTTCGATGGCGTTGAGGGCAGAGTGAAGCTCTGCAAAATTCCAGATCTTGACAAGCGATCCGTCCATCGACAGCCTCACTGGCAATCCGTTCTCGTCAAGTAGTGGCAATCCGGAGGCATCAACCACTGCACAGAACGGGTGCAAAGGCTTGGATGCTGGAGACAATTCCATCGATGGGAACTGGGCATGGCTCACACGGCCGCCATCGCCAGCGGGCATTGAGGGAGGAGAATTTGCCATGGTCAAAAAGAGGTGAGGGGATGGTGTTTAAGGCCTTTTATTGAGCCAACAATCGGATGATGGTTACTGTTTTCTACAGACTTGGATCACCGGGAACTTGCAAATCTGTTAGGGTCTGCCGAAGTAGTCCATGGTTCTGACTACAACCCTAACTTCGAGTCAATGATTACACGGAGACAGGGAACTACGACGTCGTCTACAATGCGACTCACCTTCTCAACCCATTCAGAGTTACGTGGTAATCCGCGTGATCAATTGGGAATTTAATTTCTATACAGTTGTCTTCTTCATTCCATCAAAACGGCGAAGCATGTAAGGACTGCCTTCACAGCAGAAGGGACTATGTAATGCTAAGCCTCGAAATGTTTCGATCACACCTCAATTTCTAGCAGAGGAACCAGATACAATCCTCCAGTGCCTCTTCTGTGCAAAACACATCCGATGATTTGACAAACAACCCAGCATAAAATTACAAGAGAATGTGTGGACTAAAATCAACATGTATTTCTCAATGTTTACTACAACGTCATCTGAAATGTAGTCTGTACAAAGTTCATAAACAGCGCTGTAGGTTTAGGGGAGTGTCAGGAGCTTCCATTGTCAATTGCAAAAAGTACAAAATTGGACACTATAAATGTGCATCTAAAAGTCGCAAATCCGAATCACGTAGTACTTGGATAAAACAAGCACAAATTCAAGGGCAGTTGTTCCTCTCTTCGCGAAATACCAAACGGTGCGGGAAATTCAACCTCGGCGCAGGAGGATCTCTAGTTGCTCTTCACCTGTCTTCACGTGTCGCAGTACAGCTTCAATCCGGAGTAGTTGAATTTCGTGTGTCTCAGCAATCTCTTTGGCGGTTATCTCCAGGTCACGTAGCTCAGATTTCAAGGTTTGAATTGCCGCCTCTTGGTCCTTGATGCGATCGGAGCAGAATGAGCGCTGATTACGAAAGAAGGTGAGAACCTTCTGTGCCTCGGTGATAATGTCGGTGTTGTCATAAGAGAGGCTTCGCCGTTTGCCACTGGCTCCAGCGGTGTTCATTTCCTGTGCTCGTATGCGATTACTGTAGGCTCGCTTCGCATCCATGCTCAATTTCTGGTGCCGCACTTCGAGTTCATGCAACACCTCGCCAGCCTGTCGTATGGCCGTGAGTTTCTCGGTGATTAGAGACTGTTGGTCCCCATTCAGCTTGTTGATGTGGCGTCGTTTCCGCTTGGCTGCATGCTCGATTTCGCCCTGGATGAGCCACAATCCTTCGAGGAATCTTTTCGAAACAGAGGGACCGTCAAATGGCGAGCTCTGATCGTCCTGAGCACCTTCGGCCTTCACAGGAACGAGATTAGGGATCGAGACAGCAAGGGCCGGGGCTGTTGCCTACAATTTTGTCCCAATTCACACCCTTGTTAGAACTTCCATGGAAGATAATTCGTAAGCATTGACATAGGATAAAACTGGAACGACATGTGATTAAATTTCAACAAGTGCCGATTTGTACCTGGTCAGTGGGGTTTGGAGCGGGTCGATCGGAGACATGGCCGGCACGGGGGAATACCTTCGGCCACGTGAAAGGGAGTGGATCAACTTGGTTTACGTATTTTGGGAGGGCTTCAAATGAGGTTTTCTTCTGGCCGGAGAAGCAGCGTTTTAAGGCGAGGGCGCACCAATTCACGCAGGTACCTTGTAGCTCGGCCATGAGGCCCCGAGCAAAGTGCAGCGGGAGACGCGGGAGATCGCACATTTCCCTCTGGTGCACACGCTCGTACAGTTCTGTAACATAGTTGTTGTAGACTATCCCGTCTTCGGCACGGAGGGAGTAGCCGCCTTCTGCTTTCTCGCCCCAGTATACTGCAACTGCCTCTTTGCGGTAGAGGTGCACGTTTTGGGGGTCGCCAGGGATGAAAGAGCCTTCGGTCAGTAGCATGGTGTCGCGGAACCATACTCTGTGGGTCTCTATGGTCTCATCGCGTCTCGGCATCCTTGAGAGTGAACCTGACAAGAGCGGGAGACTAACAAAGAGAATTCAGAGCTACTAAAGATGACCGACGTAAGAACAACAGGATGAAGACCTCAGAAGACTGAGAGACAGGAGGTGCGGAAGTTGGAAGTCACTTAGAATGCTAATGGGAGTGAGGCAAATAACTTGGAGAACAAGATAGTAATATCAGGAGAGTTGTAAACGTGCATTGATTAGAGTAGGCTAATTTATGACAATGAGTACGGTGTCTTAATGAGATTTAGGGCTATTGTGTGCTGTATGCACTCATGAATTTCTGCAGAGATTTTCTAATCTAAAAAAAATCAGATCTTATGATGGGTGTGCTTTCGGGTTAAATGAAACGTACAATGTATTGGATGCGCTCCGGGTTGCAATATTAACGTCGCATCCATTGTTTTTCACCATCTGTTCAGTGTACAGTACAAAGTGGGTCAACACTTACAAAGTATCACACAAACGTGCAACATTGAGCAATGAATGACAGCAGCTACAAGCATCGGAATTACATTGGCAGCCATGGTTTTAGAACACAACTCTAAGATAACGTGAGCAGCTACCTTTACCTTCAGTGAAGTAGAGGTCATCCAGTGAATACATGGTGCCGCTACCGGAAATGGCGCTTAGGTGTCTTCGAAAGCAGTTGTCCCCACTTGATTTGTTGTTGCTTCCTCCACGGGAACAAGTGCCTCTTCTTCAACAGAGGGGGAATCTTCAGCAGGCGCAGTCAGATTAATCGATAGAAGAGTAGGTGCATTCTTCAGGGTGGCATCCTCTTCAACAGCAGGGACCTTTACTATCAATGTCCATTCCGTCTCCATGACTGCAGGGGCCTCCAATACAGGTGCGGATGCGGCCTTGTGAACAACAGTTGTTTCTGCCTGTAAAGTCTCATGCTTCGCCTCGACAGCAGGGGCATCGTGGACTGTGGCAACTATTTCCACGACAAGAGTTGTTGCCACCTCAATTGGAGCGGGTGACTCCTCATCAACTCCAGGGGTCTCTACCGGGAATGGAAGCTCGAGGTAACGCTTAGCAGGGCTATCATCAACTGGAACAACTGCATGATCTTCAACAGTGGCTGTTTATTCTTCGCCAACAACATGGTCTTCCTTCAATGCAGCGGGTACACTCTCTTCAGCAATAGAAATCTCCCTTACTCACGCAGCTACTTCCTCTCCAAGAGCAGATGCTTCCTCAATAAAATCATGTAACGTAATGGACCAATGGAAAGAACCTCGCTGACTCATTAATGTGTATTGTCTAGTATCTATCTGGAACGTCTCAGAGCTGATTTTTTTTTTACCCACAACGATCCACGACATGGGATAGTGCAAATTCCTTTGCACATGGCAGTTCCGCACAGTCCACAGTCTCCATGGAAACACCATTTAGTCATAGATCCTGGATCCATTTGAAGGTCCATTTAGCTAAAGAATACAAATTCCTGTACAAGACATGACAGACTGAGCTCAAGCACTTCACCTTTCAGGGGCAACAGGAAATTCAAATAATTAATCAAAGAATTTAGCATTCGTCATGAGTTTAGTACACATACTTGCTTTTCGAAACATGGACCGTATTTCACTCCGAACTCACCAAACTCATCGAATGCCCTGCGTTCACAAGAAATTTCAGAACGCAACAATCAAGATTCAGAGTAGAAAACGATGGTTCAGCAGAAATGATCGCAGCAGAAATGATCGTATACGCAGGTTCAGGTATTGCAATGAGAAATAGTTTCTTCAATTAACGTTTTGAACCCAGAGTCGCACCACACCAGTGAACCAAGTCACGCAGAAGACACATTCACCATGATCGATGTCTCCAAAATACATAACACTGAATGTTCAATCGCATTCGTAAGCTGTATAGGCAGGAAGAAATCCAAAAGTAGAGCATGCAGCTATGGACATCGCCACGGTTCCATATTTTATTCCTCGGGCTATAAAGTGATTCCAAACCACTACAAGAGATAAATCAGAGCCAGGAGGAGCCAAATCACCCGGTGCACCACCCTATCAAAGACTACATAATATTCTCGTAAGCTTGGACCAACTCATCCTCGTACTCTGCGTCCTCGAAATGATTGTCTGGTTCGGGGTTCAGCATGTCAGCGTCGACCACGCGCACATCCTGTTCATGGACAACTGTACCTTCGGCCGGAGTATGACTCTGAGTCTCCATAATCGGAGTACCAAGCGTGTGGTTTAGTAGCGAGCCGTCTTCACATCCACTGGCGCCAAAATACGGCAACTCGCGCTCCCCAACAATCTGCACGCTGCGAATATCGTTTCGAAGGACAACTTTAATGAGCGGATCCTCTGTGTCGTCCATAAAGAAAACCTGGCTGATTTTCTCTGGGAAGGCATACGGGTTGTGAACGTGACGGTCTTTTGTTGCCCCCGAGTGAATGGTCCAAAAACCATACCAATCCTTCCGAATGGAAGCCCTCCCCTGATCAGTTTTCTTGAACCATTGACCTTCCATGAGCACAGTATTCAAGGACCCGAAAGAAACAAGAATTATTGACTTCAGAACGCCGACGTCAATGGCATCATCTAGGCCTTCTTCGGTGATGTGTGCTATCCCCTTGTCAAACGTGACATGACCGGGGCCTTCTGGAATGTCACAGCGGAAGTGGGCTCCGTATGCCCACATGGCCCTGTATTTCAGCGCTTCTGGGTTGGGAGGGTGGGACAACATGATCACGCTCATGGGGACTGGAAAATCAGCTGCTTGGAGTGACTTCACGTGCTCATAAAGCCACAATGGGAACCCGGGAAATTGACCATTCAGATGCGGTGGGTAAACAATTCGAACTGGAGTCCTCGAGAGTAGGGATCGAGCTCTGGCTTGTGCCCGGAAGATGTTACGCGACGAGGTACGTGCAGCCTTCTGTTCCTCGTATTCGCTGGAACAGCATACCACTCGGAATGGTCAGAGAGTGTTGGCATTGGGATAAAATATAAAAAAACCTTACAAGTCCATGCATAGCGTATGCGAGGAATGTTTCAGAATTTACCTTAAAAGTTCAGCCGTGTGAACTGAATGTTTGAGCACGTACTCGTGAATCTGCGCCATTTCCAGTTCGGTAAGTCGACACTTGGTAGCTTTCCCAAGAAGGACTTCCCCAGAGTCTCGGAGCTCCTGCTCTGGATCCCATATACGGCGCCGGGTGTGGGTATATAACGAGAAATACTCGGTACAAAATCCGAGGGCTTCATCTATAGCATACCCGGAAGCCATCCCAGCCTCGGGTTTCGAAGTGTCCCGCACATACAATGTCAGCACTCCAAGGTATCTCTCAATGCCGTAGCACCACCGACTGTGGACTGGACCGCACTGCGAGAGCTCGTCCACCAAATGGATCACTAGGTGGACCATTATATCGAAGAAGCCCGGGGGGAAGTTCAACTCTACCAGACAGAGAGTTTCAGCTGCGAATGTCTTCAGGTCACGCATGTCTCCGGGATTGATCACCTTGGCGCAGATGCGGTGGAATAAATTGCCAAGCCTGATAATCGCTACTCTTGTTCCACGGGATAGACTGTGTCAGATAGCAGTGGGCATAATCTGCTAAGGAAACAATGATGGTCGTGAGATTTTAGCCTCGCCAGCTTCTGCTCACCCACATGCTTCATGAGCGTCGCACTATATCCCGTAGGCACTCTAGTGTGTGATATCAGATCAACAAAAGTCGCCTTCTCCCTTGCTGTGAACACCCATGGAGCTGCGGACATGATGTAATCCCCTGCCTCTCCGTCTCGCTGTAGCCACAATTGTTCAAATTTTACAGCCTCTTCCATGTCCCGTCTGCCAGCGACAGTATCCTTTTCGCCCATTATATGCTTGAGGATATTGTTCGACACGTTGCGCTCCACATGCATCACGTCGAACGTGTGCCTGATTGAAAGCAACTGCCACAAAAAACACTTACAATAAATTAGTGCTCACAGTATTATCGTTGTCCCTGCTCAGTTTATGACTACATGGCAGAGCAAAGCCTGGAATTGGCCAGGAACCGGTTTGGTTCACATGTCAATTAAACTACTTCACTTATGAGCCCTATGCAATCACGTGCAGGGAAAAAAACAGCATAATTGATCGACAATTCGTGTTTCTTAAAGTCACCAATGCCAGAGACTGTAGTGACCGTGCTTGATCAGGGAGCTATGTAACCCTACATAATTGCCGGCCTTGGATGTTGACCATAGCATAGGGCAGACAAAATAAGGCAACCAAACAATGTGAACTACAAACAGAATTTAAGGATACCAGATCGGTCAGGATAGTAGACATGAGTGTAGCGTGGGATAGACCTTACTGTGAACATGAAAAATCAACAATTCTGAAGAAACAGCGCACAATATGAAGGGTCAGAAGTGACATACCCGCCAATATGGCAATTTGAAGAGGGAGGATATGCGCTTAATTCCATATGTCACTAGTAGGAATTTGGTCCTGAGCGATGTCCCTGTAAATGACACTGTGTCCGTTGTGTGTCTTTCGAGGCACTTAAAATGACGGAAGGGGAAATCTGTCGAAACTGTGAGTCCCGGCAGTGTCGTGTCAAGCATACAGCGAATTTGGAGTTTCACGCTGTAAATTTTTTTGTTTCGAGTTACTATGCCGAATTTTCCCGTGGCCCTCATGTACGCAGCTCAATTGATATGTTGACATCTTCATTAATGTGTGGTTATCGGAATATGTATGGGTGCATGAGCTGTCCTCGTGATCTTCGACCTGGAGTCCTCGTTTGAACATTATGGTCACTCAGCGCTATTTACGAGGTATCTATGCAGGCAGAATGATGACTGTAGATATGACCCCAACATCTTCGAACACCTCATGTCTTCAGTTCTGTCATACCGTCACTGCATTACAATGTCCAAAATGGGGTGTACATTTCATAGATTCACACTTACATGATGCGGCTTCGTGTAGAAAATCTACACCGACACTCACACAGAGTCGGTATCGTTACTCTTCGAGACTCCCCTCATTACAGTAATCCCATTTGTTATCACTGAAGGTTGTCTTCAACATTAGCTGAAATTGAAGGCACCTTTCTTCACTTGTATTACACACCTTCTTGGTGAACACGCTGTCGCCACCATGGCATCACCATCAAACCAATCATGCTTTGTTCGTCTTCTTGCCTCCTCACTCTTTGTCAATCCCCGCTCACTACATTTTCAGAAATTACATGCGTTATTTATCAACACCGCACACCTACCAACTCACACACCTCATCGTCCATAAACCTCCACTTCCATTACAACCCCTTGCATCCGCGCACTCACAACTACAAGTGTTTTAAACCTAGTAATTTGCTTTGTTCAATTTTTTTCTTTCTTATTCCGCCAAAAACTCCACCGATCAGTCGAATGACACTAATCATCCAAGACAGAAATGAAATCACGTGAAAGGGCAGTAATGGGTAAACTCACCTTCATGTTTGACTATAGCTTCGAGACAATCCTCAATTAATATTTCTTCACTTCATCGCTTCTTTGCAGACATCCCTCCATCAAAGAAACACCTTTACAATTGTACGTTAAAAACTATACATAGCGTTCATAAATGACAAATGAGATGAGTTGACTTGAAATTGTTGTTCTAAATAAAAATCCAGTCATATTCGGACATTTCATGTATAAAAAAAAAATCTCAAAACAGGATCCATCATGTACATCTACGCAGGTATAACGATAAAACATCTTAGAAAATCCAGTTTATTACAAATGCGGATGCACCGAATACAGATGTACCATAGAATACCCTCAATACATTGAAGTTTAAGAGTCGGCCTTCAAGAAGAAAACAATCGGAAAGTCACTCATAATAGTTCAGATTCTTCAATCAAACATTGCTGTGACATCTGTGGACGATAAACAAGACGCATAAAACATATGGGAACTATAAAGCTATCTACAGAATAAATCTGCCATGGTATTCCTCACAAGAAACCCCAACCATGAATGTCACACCGTAAAGCTTTATCAAACTCTAAAACCACAGATTAGAATTAAAATCAGAAAATCTCGGAGTAATATCTACAATCAATCATTTGGATTGTTTGTCACCAATACATCTTCAAACTTTTTGGAGCTAAAGGTTCTTCCCAAATCGATCCTTCAAGGTGATCTTCTCCGTGGCATGCTCCCGAGTATGATATTTCTGGCATCCGGCTTCATTCTCTTTGTCAGCCCCGTCTTGTTCGAGGCAACATCATTCTCGGGCTGCTCCATTGCCACCGATTTTGGTCCTGCGATCTTACGTTCACTTCCTTTATTAGAAACACAGGCTCCTGTCAACTATGAACAGCACAAGAATCGACATGTCTAGTAAAACTAATTCTGTATTATGTGCCGAGTAAGAACTTATGATACAAGCAACGTTAAAACTATGGTCTAACCACACAATACATACTTGAAAATGACAGATTCATACACAGCCAAACAACGTATCCGAATTACAAATTGAAATGGAATAAATTCCGATTGCTTAGACGAGAGAACGAAGTGAGTAAAGGGGAAAGTGAACATACACGCATCCCAATTACAAATTCAACAAAATGTCTGTTGAATTGATATTCAACATTGTATCCACTCTATGTAACACATGAACTAATAAAATGAATAGAATGTACACCGACCTCTGTACTTCACGGGTTATTCAACCTCGTTTCTTATTCTTCGCTGACAAGTCGTCCATACGCTAGCCATTTGCACAATTGGCTCATAGCAATCTTCTCTGGTTAGCTGTTCCACGGCCTTCAGACTTTCGAGTTCTGCCTCGGCTTGCGTTACCAGTGCCCGTAGCGTCTCCCTACGACTCGTACCTCGCCACCATCGTTGGCGTGCATCATCTTTCGCAGCCCTAGCGGCCATGACGTCGTCAAGTTGCCTCCCTAGCCTTCTGTCTACATCAATTACTCCCCGCCTGTAACGCGTGGGGGCAAACAGTGAGAGGAGATTGTGCAAAACATCTAACTCGTTTTCATATTCCTCCTGCGCATCTCTCAATGCCTCTCGAAGTTCCTGGGGATCTATGGACCGCATTTCATACCGTAAAGTGTTCAGTTCTAGTTGTACAACCAATGTCCCTGTCTCTGCGAGGTGTAATCGCTCAACGCTCTCTACGAGTCTGTCCATTTCTAGCACTCACGAGACTCAATCGAAATTCAGACGATTTTTTACCTCCACTGCATTCCTATTCTGGTACTAAGTACCTGCATTGCGCAGCCCATATACTTGTACCTAGAAAGCGCCATAAATAGAATGTCTTACACTGGCTTCGAAAAAATTTCCACTACTATCAAACAGTTCTTCAGTGTAAAGCCTTGTATTTTACTGATTTTATCTATATTTCCATAAACCCTGGACTTCACCTCCATTTCCGTCTGAACTTCACTAGTCGCTGTCATCTGCTGTGTATGGAAATATTCGCCCATGCGGATTCCTTAACTGTCTACATTTTCTTTGTCCATATGAATTCCGATCCATAATCCATTAACTTGTTCCCCCTGAAATAGAAAACAAACACTAACACGGAATTCAGAAAATCTGTTAGACCGGACGAGTTATCACGTTACGACTCCAACACTGTGCTTTTCCAGGACAGTTGCGAGACATTAAATGATTTGTGCACTTCAGATTAATATGTGTGCGACTGCCCTTAGTCTCACAGAGTGATGACCGTCCCTTATTACATCATAAACTGTCTTTAGCGATCCTGTGATGGTATTCTCATCCCATCACAAAACTTCTAACAAAAAATGAACTTCGAAGTACTTCTTCTTCGTATTCTGCATCAGTTCAAAATGTTTGGTAAGTTCTCACATTTTCCAATAGTATACAGCTGGACTGCAGTATGAATGAATTATATCATTACATTGCATAGATTATTCCCGCGTATGAAAGTACTATGCAAATTATTAGACAGATCTCACCTTCGAAATGAAGTTCAAAAAGCACACCCGATACTTCTCTTCCGTTATAGATCAGGTAGCAGTGACAACCATACTTCTGAGTTGGTGTTCTATTCAAGGTTGTACACTATACACAAACACATGCAGCCACTAAAATTGAAGCCACACATTCTATTCTCAGATGATAGAAAACCATACTACAATATGTCGAGACTCCGAGTGCACTGCTGTTCGCACATTCTAACAACCAGTGTTTAACACTTTATGGAATGAACATTTAGAGTCAGAAACAGATACAGGTAGGTTGCACTTTACAAAACATTCATGATACTTCATACGATTCCCACTAATCACATGTTTATTAACTACGAAGTAGGTATCACGAAGTGCCAACATCACGGTTACCCTCCGATGGTTAGAACATTCTATGCGACGAAAACCCATATTTCAGGAGTTCATATATTACTACGTTGCTTTAACAAAATGAATTCTGTATTCTCCGAACAACATCTTCAGTGCCAGCACTGAGATAGTGGTCATACTGAAATAATGAGTCCACATTAAACTCCGCTGACTGGTCACCTTACAAAGGTTACGAAACTACTGTCTGTTTTCAAATGTACTGCCGAGTTCTATTTCCACACATTGCATTCTCTCGTGAATCAAAAATTTATAAAACCTGCTAAGAACAAAGTACTACTGAATAGAACTGCATCGCAAATTAAAACCCGAAAATCCTCACTTGAGACGAAGACAAACTCCACTCCATTCAAATCGAAGCTTAGCCAAATCATTTTCTTCGCTTCATATCCGAGTCCAAGTTCTTTGAATTCCGAATACACAGCATAGTCGCTTATCGCCTTATAACTGCAATGTAAAATTATAAAAGACAAAATTAAAGTCTTGAGACGGTTTTGCATACTTCATTTATCAGTTAGCGCTGTAAAAATCGGGTACAGAAAATTCGTGGATAGGAAATTCATGGTTGGGGTTTCTTACAGTACCTCAAAATGAGTTCATTGTTCATTAAGAGGTTTTTTTCCTTTGTAGTCTTCCACCGAGTCGATTTCCATGTCGTCAACATATAACTCTTCGTCTTCCGAAACACGACTGTCTTCCTCATTTACCTCCTTTCCATTAATTTTTGTGCCGGATGACTCGCCCCACTTCGTTGGATCGCCCGCCATATCCAATCTTCTTCTCTTTGATGGCATTGGCAGTTCCGAAAAATCCCGAGCTAATCCGACCACCACCGCCCACTTCTCAACATCCTCTACACCGTCGACTGGAAGTCCTTGTTCGAACTCCCATTTCTGCAATTGAGTGTAGGAACTAATAGGAGTGAATTGCAATTTCTCTGTTGGATCTCCGAGTCTAATGTTACAAGGTTCGCAGTCTCCCTCCACCGTGTTGTTTGAGCAATATGCAGCTACATCGCTTACATCAGTCCCATTCTGTCCGATTTGAACAGCCATCTGACTCTCCGGAATTATTGGCTCCTCTTCATCGTCGTCGCTGATTACAATTACGATGCGACCGTCGAAATGATTTTCATGCCCTTCATTGCCGTCTCCCCCTCCTACCTGTTCTGCCGCACATTCTTCATCAGCTTGGTCTACATCAGGTGGAACTGAATTCTGCACGGTGGACAACAATTTGTCCTTCTCATCTCCTGTCTGCGTATTGACATCAACCACAATTGCTCTTCTTCGTGCATTCATATCGGAAAATGTAGCAGATTCTTCCTCTCCCCGATATGGGTTACTAACTTCTCCGAAGTTGTGAAACGTATGTGGCAACATTTCGTAGGATTCCTCAGACGTCTCTCCTCCTCTATTCCCTGGAACTACTGAAATATGTTCACATATCAAAAAATTGCACCATTGCTTTATGCTGTAACACAGAACCACTTAATATCGGAAAACACAATCACAGCGACTAAATGATCAACATATGCCCAGCAAATGTGAGAATTAAAATTATAAAATCTTGTAACACGGTACTCTTAGGAGGCTGGTACGGATTTCATTTGAAAGCTTACCCGCCACTATGTACGTGGAATCGTCTTCTGAAGTCTGAGACGACATGCTCCCCAAAAATGACTTACTCTGCGACTCTCCTTCCTGTATTCTACACATTACGAATAACACGTACTTGATCATTACCAGCCAACACGCCTCAACAGAAGACACTTACAACCTTATGAGACGAATTCACGTCTGGCAGTCTGCCTCTATCATCACAATATCACGTACTTAAATTTCTGGGTTACGTTGAGTAAATTAGCGAAAAATCTTGGAAAAGAATGATAGTACAAGACATTGACAGTGGGAACAATCTCTATGCCATTGATCTCCTCGTAATTTGGACATCACGACTTAGAGATGGCGCGGACAAGGAAGCTTTGTAAGTACAGACTTTCTCAAAATAAAACTACAATGCGAGGTCTAATGAAAACTGTTCTGTAACATTTCATTGTGAAGGATCACGATTCGACAAGAACAATGAAAGTGCTAACCGAGTGAAACACTTAGAAACAACTCCGATGAAGGGGATAATAGTCATTACCCAATTACAAAGTATCGGGTTCATAGTGTATGTTGTTGTATTACTCGTCTACTAAAATTGTATCAAAGCTGATGAAGAAGGTTTCCAGAGAACATACAACATCACCGTGAACTGATTACACTGTTTATCCTTAGTTCCAGGATTTTAAAAACATAATCACGAAGCTAGGAGTCTGCGCATAGCACACGCACCTTCAACGCTTTCGACCGTTCGCACTCGCCACTTACAAGACTCCCAAATTTTTCTCAAGGGGAGTTGCTAGATAACTCAGTTCCATAGGAAAACACCGTTTCATTGGAAAACAACGCCGGAATACAGACGAGAACATCCATGAACTCATGGGCAGTGACTTAGGACAAGAGAAGTGCAAACTGGCTTCGCATACTCTCGTGAGCCAGTTAAGATGGATTCAATTCTGGAAAAATTAACAAAAATAACCACGGGGTTACATTTATGATATAGTTGGCAGATATTCAGGAGTGTTTGAAGATTTCGCCTTAATCAACACTGTCGTAGATCTTAACAAACGTTCTGGATTATTAATGATGGAAGAAGACATCTTAAACCGACTCAGGCTGCGATGTGACGGTCCGGGTTATTGGATTCATCATTACAGTTCACAGTGATTGACAACATGACATCCCAGATGGAAACAAACATCATTCTATAATGATCAGCTCGACTGGGTCCAGTTACAGGTCTGGTCTAAGCATACTGAATTATTGCAGAGTACGTTACCTCCGTTACACGCCTTCTGGGAGTTGTAAAAAACTCCAAGTCCAACTAAATAAAATGACGTGTATGAAAACACCATGTGTTTCTGTAATTCATACTGGTATCAAAACCCTGTAATTCTGATTACCTTGATTCATCTCTGGAGTTTTAGCAAAGCTTTGTAACTACGATGACCTCTGTGTGTATACTGTTTGTAATTTTAAATGACTATCATAACAAACAACAGAAAATAAAAACTATACATACTTCCAGATTTCAGTGATATATGTAAGATAGATTGTATTTATCTACAGACAATGACAAAATCATGACACACTTCATAAACAAAGACATATTACGTTTGAACATTCTTGTGGTGTTTGTAATCTACAGATCTTATACAATACTGAGAAAATTCGCAAGAGAGATTAGATTGCAACCCTGAGCCGTATAGAAATCCGTAGTTAAAATTGCATTACATCAAAGCATGAACACATTTACAAAGGAGTTCAGTTCTGTGTTTCGAAACACAACAGCTGCAGCTGTTATCAAAAACTCTTAGCGGCCGGTTTTAATTATTTGCAATCTCTCTACCTAGTGTTTAGCAACGCTTCTCATATCAAACTGATCAAATAGAAGAGTAACGTAATTCTACAAAAAACCAGTGTGACTGAGTGCGGGGAGTGCATGCACCTTGGCACCGAGAAGGGGAAAAACCTGAGCCATTGCGAGGTGAACAGCATCGAGACAACGAAGGTGGATAACATGCGAAGTACTGTCTGCGCGTAAACCCCAATCAGCCGTCAAAGAAAAACTGAAAAAAATTGCCCAACGGGTAACCCAGCCCTTCTACGATCCTACCAAACTTGTTTCTTGTTGGTGTAAGCTTTGTCTTCTTCCAGGGCGTCGCGGACAGCCGCTAAGTCTTCCAGCTCCAACTCTCCGAGCTGAACCGCATCCACAGCAGGTGTATTGAAGGCCGCAAAGTTTCGCACCCAACCGTCTCGGACGAAAGCCACCATGTCGACCCACCCGGGGTCCGCCACGCACGAGTACTGCCACATCGCAAGTCGAAGTGCGTGGAATTCTGGATACGCCGTCAAAAAGGTACGTGTCTCCTTGCAGACTTGTCCGCAGTTCCACAAAGTCTGCAGATCCTCCCACAACGGCGTGTCAACACACCAGTCGGCGGATTCCCAGTATGAACCATTCCTCAACCTGCAAAAAATGGGAGAGAACAAGGCGCTGAGGAGTTCCGTATCCATTGTCGAGGCTGGGCAAACGCAAAGCAACCAACAAGGAAGATAGCGGAGCAAAAATCGTGAGTGAAGAAAACTCAGCGAAGAAATGCACAAACTGCGAGAGCGAAGACGAGAATAAGCGAGTGAGATAAGGAGATCAGTTAAGAGAAACTTTATAGGAAGGGATTTGGGAATGATGGTGTGTACCTTGCGAGTAGGGGTATCATTTCGCCGTCAGATTCTGGGTTTTAGGATAGGGGGTACCTTGATGATGAGGGGTTCTGACATGTGAGATGAAACGAGACGGGTCGTGGGAACGTCAATGTGTCGACTCAATACTGCTCCATGATGCACCAGGGGTCAATCATCACCTATACCAAATCAGGTAAGTTTCATCAGGTTAGCTATCATCATAATCCTCTCTTGTCTGTCGATTCACATGATACGCTCATTTGACATGAGTGTTAACTGTCCAAAATTCCCACTACCCACAATATCAATATTAGCATGTCCGACAATATAATTCTGAAATAGTATGGTTAGATCCATTGCAGAATGCGATCAGCCAATGATACCATAAAATTTGAAGGATGAAATGATTTTAGCCACTAATGGGAAGGAGGTGCATTACACAATAACAGAGTGTAGTGGGATGTAGTCGTACTTAGATCACGCATCGATATCCATCACTGTTTGTGTCTCAACCTCCCATCGATGTGTAGAGCAGATCCTAAACACTCCAGACAATGATTCGACGCTCGATCTCAACAGCCTAGAATTAACAATACTGAGTTGAAATAACAAACATTGAAACGAATACACCTCAGAAAACAAACTATGAATAAGGAATTAAATTGCCTTATGAAGGAAAAAAACATGCTGTCCAGCAGTTATTTTGAGAGCCCCACTACAGTGTCATGCAGACTTCGTGTACTCATGAACACGATATAGCGAAGTTCGATATCAGTCAATGAGCTATTACATTGCAGCACTGGAGAACCCAGTTACTGAACGATATATTAAGAGTTCGGGAATACTTACGCGGGATAAGGTTTGTATTACCATCAATGTCTCGTTGAGCTTAGGAATTCTGTTCCAATACTGAGTGATGGAAAAAGTTGAGTGGTCCCCGGTTGATTACAGTCCGATTAGCCATTTGAATTATAAATTGCTGAAACACGGTTTTCCAGTTTGTATAGGAGATGACGTAATCAAGAGTAACCTGCCACAGCATGAAGATATTTTGTTTATTCTGTATTTGATTACACTCACACATCGACGAATAATTAAACACCATTTACAGTATATCAAGAATATTATATCTGAAACAGTAGTTGCAAAGACGCGTGTTTAATCGTTGCTAAGGTAATTAAGAAGGGAGAAGTTAATACACACGTCAAATTTTAATGGACGGACACCTTTCGTTATGTTTAAAAACATTATCAGCATTACAAAGTCAGCAAACTGGTCTTTAAAATCACCAGATAAAAACTTTGTCTACTTACATGTTGTTGATCTTGTTCGAAAGCAATCGGTTTTACAAGGCTCACGCGTGTCGTGGTGATGGATACAGCCTCGTAGCTGTGAAGATGCAAACCGTACATTAAAAATCATACATAACTCCAACACATCAATCTATATGCACCTAAAGTCAAGTACGTGATCTTTTTTCAAATGGACAGCATAACAAATTAAATGATAACAAAAAGACCACAGAATGGAAAGACTCTCCACACTCGAGAGGGTTATAGAGTCCATACAACTACAAATCATTGAACAACCTCTGTGGTCGATCCGTTCTTCACTGCATCACTACACGACGGCGTTTATTCCTCCTCTCTGTCCCAGTACTTTCACTACCTCCCCCAGACACATTCCTCCGCTGATTCTTCACGAAACTCTGTAGGGCCAATGCGTTATCCGATTCATTCAAAACTATAGCCCCTGCTAAATTCGGCTCTGTAGGATGATTCACAAATGTGGTGCTAGGAACGTCATCAACATTCTGGACGTTGGTAGTTATGAGAGCGTCGTCGTTTTCTTCCACTTTCCTCCTGGATCTAGCTTCCTTACGAATAACCACTTTCCATTGAGACCCTATACCGTGGAGGTCATCATCCGAAAAAAAAACCTGACTACATTGACTCGGAAATACATAAGGGTCAATTGCTCTGGAGGTGTTGTGCCGAAAGTTGACCACAAGAAATCCGTCAGCATCGCGTACGTATGTCTCTTTCCGTTGGTTGTCATGTCTCCTTTTCCACTCACATGAGAAGATAATGATCGGGGTTTTGATATCACCATAATTGATTACAAGAATATCCTTCAAAACGCCAACGTAATCCTTTCCAGATCCAGCTGATTGCTCATTGGCTTCTAGACAAGCCACTCCACTATCAAATGTATTCAAGGTACTACTAATGTCATCGACAACTCGCCAGTGGTTACCATACGCGGTCATCTTCGCGTAGCGCCGGCACACCATAGAGGGAGGATTACAAAGAAGAACCGTGTCTGCTTCGTCAGGGTCTGACATATCAAGTCGCAATGCGTGTACGTGCCTCTTGATCCATGTCTCTACTGGTCCAACCGCTCCCCCTGTATTGTTCCATTCAGTCTCCCAGACACTGCACAATTCAGATGCAATTACATAAGACTACACTATATAATATGATAACAGAAATTGGAGTCGTGGTTTTTAGTCATGTACTGATATTCTTAAGTTGCTGTACATTGCTAGGTTCAGAACCACACCGATCAGTATTAGACCTGGGGAGAAAATGGTTAATGAATACGACAAGATTTTTCGGTTGATATCAGAAAGAACAACTAAAAGCACATAGTAATTCGCTGCGAATTAGAGTAGAACGAATGAATACTTCTCTTCCTTACTAACCTCTGACCCTTACTGATATAAGGAAACTTATAAAGTGACCGCAACGGAGTTCCTTTCTATTAGAATACGTGGGCTTAATCACAATGGAATGCTCTATAAATCTCTCGATGTATACGTTACCAATAAGTTTTTGAACCAGTTCAATTTCAAGTAATCAAGTGCCATTACAACAAGAAAAAGATTTAACACTACCAAGTCAAACACTGACTGTATGATTACAGCAAGCACAGGACTCGACACTACGGCGGTCATTCACTTATTGTATGATTAGTGTTGACTGCAATGCCATTAACATAGACAATATACTGATGAACAAATGAGAGTAAAATACACTGAAATCCTAGCAGGAC
Source organism: Ceratodon purpureus (assembly GCA_014871385.1). Lineage (NCBI taxonomy): Eukaryota > Viridiplantae > Streptophyta > Bryopsida > Pseudoditrichales > Ditrichaceae > Ceratodon > Ceratodon purpureus. The sequence continues at coordinate 1,779,148 of CM026427.1, read as the reverse complement.
ATCTCGAATACATTCCCTGTCTGATTTTAAAACTCAATATGTAGCAGTAGTTTACCTTAGCCGAACCGAGAAATTGTCTGCATACAAAATGAAAACCGAAACATTTGAATTCATTTTCACTAAATTCGATGTACATTACTGTCAGATAATCACATAGCATTGTACAGATTCAACTAATGCGATATCATTCACTGCACATTGATTCACTAAATCACATAACTGTCTTAAGGATGTAATTTCCAGCAAAGTTATTGTACCTGTAGTAGGATGCTGTTAGGGTGTTGTTCCGCAAAACAAACTTGTGGATAGCGTCGCGTTGGGCTCGTGTAAGAGAGTAGTCAGATGGTGCCCCCTCTAGAACTTCATACTCAGCAGAATCTTCAGGGTCGGCATCCCAGACTCTACGCCTGACAACATTAAAACCATGCATATACGAGGTTGCGAATCCCATTGTTTCGTCCAATAAATAACCATGAGCAATCGAGGCTTCTGGACGGGCTCGATTCTTAACATGATTTTTTAAAGTCATCATGGTGCGCTCAATTGGGTACATCCAACGTACCTGTGTAGGGCCTAGTATGATTAACTCCTCCACCAAATGCATAGGAAGATGGGACATAATATCAAAGAAAGTCGGTGGGAAAGTCATCTCCACAAGGCACATTGTGATTGCCACATCTTCCCGTAAGTTGTCCTCCTGCAAAGGGTCCCAAACTTTGCAGCACAGTCTTCTGAAAATCCGGCAAACTCTCATAATTGCCATTCTTGTATTAGCTTCCATAAGACCTCTCAATGCTAGGGGAAGAAGTGTCTGCATCAAGATATGGTAGTCATGTGACTTTAGGGCACCGAATTTCTTGTTCCTGATATGCGACCCTATATCAGAGCAATACTCTGATGGCACTTTCAAGTTTTCCAACCTCGTGCAAAAGATATCAAATTCTCGGGCGGTGAGCACATAGTTAGCAACCGGTTTGAGCATTCGAGAGGCATTGTTAGGATCTCTTGTCATCCACAGGTGTGGACGAATTCCCTCGCGTTGCATGTCGCGTCTGACTTTTACGCTGTCCTTCTCCTTCACTCCACAAATGGTTTTTATCAGGTTCTCTGCAATATTCTTCTCGCAATGCATGATATCTAACGAATTTCTGATGTCCAGATGCTGCATCCTCATACCCACAGAAAGCAATGTTAAAACGATATTATGACAATAATGTTGTACTGTTTTGGGAGTCCCGGTAAACAGAGACAACCCCGATTTCGAAAGAAATTGGTTACCATGAAACGGTATGCAGATGAATTTTTAAACTGATAGCCTCGGTGATCACAAAACTTGTTAAAGCTTGGTCATTATTATAAACAAAAGAAAAAACATACCAACTTTTATGTTTCCATATTATCACTTGCAACTACTTATACAGGCACATACTCACCTCAATCAAAATAGGAGACAACGTCAAAGTCAATTGCATTTGCATTCACTCCAATATCTAACTGAACCTATACAGCAAGAGATCCAAACTTCCTCCTCACAAATACGGTTGCCTTACTCATGGGACTGTCGTTAAATCTACAATCCTCCCAGACTCGAAAACCAGAGCTAGAGTATAGAATTTTAAATTATACACGTCGTGTGTCAAATGAAAAATAGTTGCTAGCGATGCTAATCTTAAAAAAGCCCATAATTGTTAAGTTCGGCACAAATTAAAAAGTAGTCCCGCTACACAGAAGAAGATATCAAACCATTCGAATTGACTGTTGAAAATATCACCTCATTAACAAGTCCAGGTGCGTTCAAGGACTCCGGAGGTTAGTGTAGGTGATCCTACCTCACTGTTTAACATTCAATCAAAACGCTGTAGAGACAGGGAGATGTGCCACACCTGCAGGACTTGTTGAAGAAAGGACAGTCAACTATTTAAATATAAATAAAAATTACTCCATATAATACTTAACACTTTTCGAAACAAAGGAATCCATTTCTATCGTCATTGAAGGATCAGGTTCACATAGGGTCACGTTCTTTAAAGTTGTAATTTTTTAAATAAATAATGCAGTCACGGGTTACAGAGTGAACAGGAATGGACAGAATATAGTTAGGGACTGTAAGGAGGGTGAGAGTTTCAATGAGATCATACAGTTACGCTTTTCGCTATCCACACAATGTGTATCATGGTATTAACTTCACCCGCATACAACTTCATCCACATCAGAACCAGAATTTAAAACAGACAACTCTAATTCGGTAAATGCAAATAGTGATCTCGATTTTGCAGCAAGTGTGATTGTGAGACATTCAACTATTAAGTCACCCCTACTTGAGACAAAAAACACATCAGCAAACCGTCGAGTCGTACCTGCCAGTACGGTAAGTCAAAGAAAATGCTCCTCCTTTTCATCCCATGAATCTTTGAGGGATCTGGTGTTTTAGGTGGTCTGCCGCTCCGTTGATTTCTGTTTCCACTTTGCGGTCCAGCTCTATCCATTCGAAAAGAGGATGACGGTGTTTCTTTACCTTGTGATGTAGGATGTAAACCACCACCCCTAGCAGTGGAACCTCTTTCTCGCATATTATTTGCAGCGGGTCTGGTAACATCCCCGGCAACACCTCTATGCACTGCATCTTCGGCAACATTGTTATTCTCTCCACAACCCCCTGATAAGTAATTATGGTATTCACGAACTGCAGCTAACTGTTCAGCTGCTGTTTTAGTGGTGGGTCGTGGCCTTGTTTCAGGTAGCCCATCAAAATACTTATCAAATCTAGATGACCGAATAAAGTGATCCGGGGATACCCATCGCCTAGCGTCTCTGTAAGTGAGCTTTTTACTCTCATATGCGTACCTCCCTCTCAGTTGGTCTCCGCAAGGAGGGCAGGCTGCATAGCCCTGATGAGCCGCCCCACTGACGGTCCCGTAACCAGGAAAGTCGTGAGTGGTGTAGAGCACTGCGGCACGTAAATTAAATTGACGTTGTCCCTCAGGCATCAGAATATCGTATCCTGGAACTCCTTTCCACAGTGATTGCAGCTCATCCAGGAGAGGTCTCATCCACACATCGAAATACTGAAACGGCACCTGAGCTCTTCCTGGTATTAGTAACGTCAAGACAGTGAAGAACTTTTTTGTTATAAGCCAAGGAGGCAAGTTCAGGAAACTTGCAAGGACCGGCCAAGCGGACCATGTAGACTTATGCAACTTAAAAGGGCAAATACCATCACAGGATATTTGCATTCTGACATCTCTTTCATCGCTGCCAAACCCCTCCGTATCGAACTCTTCCGGATCCATCATATCAAGTTTCTTCCACGCTTTACTGTCTGCCGGGTATCTAACCTTCCCGTCTCTGCTAGGATTTTCCTTGTGCCAGCGCATGAGTTTCGACAGGATGGGGATCCTGTAAAACCGCTGTAACCTGGGAGTGATTTCAAAAAAACGGAGAACTTTCAAAGGTCTAATTCTATTCAGCATGTCTTTATACCGCCCAGCTTCACAAGTAGGACACCTGTCAAGATTTTTCGTGCCTTCTTGGTCAAACAAGGTGCACCCGTTGATGCAACCGTCTATGTTCTGAAAATTCAATCCTAGGCGCTTGGTCAGAGTTTTAGCCTGATATAGAGAGGAAGGCAAACAATTATCTGCTGGGAGTAGGTTTTTAAAAGTACCAAATATGTCATCTGCTGCTTTGGCTGTAATACCTGGATGTGTAGCGACCAGATTTACTATCATGATCGTCGCTCCCAGTTTCGAATCCTTCGAACCTTCAAATAAACTTTGCATTGCTTCCTCCAACGCCCTTGCATCTTTAACCCTTTCTTCCTCCAAACTCACTGAATCATAAGACGATGTGCCTGCCTCGAACGCTTCATTTGCAGTAGTACCACGCTCAAGATCGACACCTCCGTCATTATTGTCGCAGCGATTAGCTCCGCCATGTTGTCCATCAATGTTGATTGGTATGGGGTGGGAACTTTGTCCCTGGGGTGCGATAGGTTCTCCCCTCGTAGGTGACGCCGCTGTCTGAAATCGTAAGTCCTCACCTTGTCCTACCCCAGGTATGTGTTCTGGCTGATTGGAATCAATATCAGTATTAACCCCCATAATATCATCCGATGCTCCAAGTGCAGACATAGTAATGCGATCTAGTTCTTCCTCAACATCAGCAGCTGTGTCCACTTGTTGATAGATATGCTGTAGCATATCACGAACTTCCAACCCGCTGTCTTTTAGTTGCTCGTTTCTTGTTGAAGCTGCAACTTTTGCTGTAAAGTCTGCTTCCCACTCCTCGTCGGAGGAGTCAGGTTTGTCCGGACCCCGCCACGTCCTACATTCTGGAGATCGCCCGTAACGTATAAGGTGTTTCTCTACCTCCGCTACTCGAAATGTTGAGCCAATCCCCCTATGCTCTGTGCATGGACAGGGAATTCTATGAAAGCCATACAGTGCGGCCCTCCGCTTATCTCGTCTCCATAGTTTGTTATCTCGCAATCGGATGCGGTTTTCATCTGTTAGAGGCAGCCGATGTAGCATGCTGTGGGCCACCATTCCATGCATTAGCAATGATGAACACTCGATCAATGTTTTAATAATATTGTATTTCCTAGCACTTCGTGGTTGAACAACATATGACAGCAATATTACTGCGTGGGTGAACAACATATGACAGCAATAGTTGACAACAGATCCGAGTGCCATGTGTATACAGAGAATGAAAACTCCCATTTTGAGGAAACTGTATTACGCTTCACCTAAAGAACATACAACTATCACTATAACAACTGGATAAAAAACGATACGGATTAACACACGTTTTAATCAAAGTGAGTTACATATTACATGGGAGCAGTTATAAGTAATGCTCACAGAGAGATATGTAATCCAGTGATGTGTGTACGACTAGTTCGTTAATTGACATAGACATGTATGTATCTTAGAAATTTTATCCTATTTCTGTGCAACAATGACCATACACCCAAAGCTTGAAAACACGTCCACGTACCAATGAATAAGTGTATACATGATAACTTACTTTGCAATTATGTCCGAGATGTCACTTTGATGGACTTCAAACCTCTGTTGCCGACCGTGTGCTTTTTCGATAATTTAAGGATCACCAGAATCTGTTAAAGAAGTTTCCCTTCGTGATATTCAGTACAGAATCAGACAATACTGACGTATATTTGTGCATATCGTGGATTGCCAAAGCCAGACAAAGGAAAAGATTGAGAAATTCTAAGAAAATGCTCATCATGCAATGGTGAATGCAGACTAACAAACATAACAGGTACATCAAAGAGTTCCAAACAGGGTTTACATCCGAACCTGGCAAGTGTCGTTTTTTGAGACAAGAATTCGTAAGTGACCATGGAATAAATGTCAAATTCATACCTCTACAGTTCTTGGAAGTCATAGAAGCTCTAAAAGGCCAGAATTTGAGCGTCGACGGTGCTCCATATGCCATCAACTTCCTCCCTGGTATAGGTCGTTCACAATCCATTATAACAATAATTAGTATACTGTACAGACAAGAGTAACAGGCGTTTTAGTTTCCAGAAGATAAACAACAATATCCGATTTTAAACAGCATTGCGCAATAGTTATATCTTTGCATTTCTCGTATGCTACGTCATCTAGAAGTCGGAACAGCTAACAGCTTTTCTAATCTTTTTTGAACGTGGAACGCACTGTAGTAACTGAACAGCAAATTTGGAAATCCCAGAGAATTTAATTCATGTGAAGTCCGGAATACAGCAACATAGATTAACGATCAGTAACGTTGTAATCTGGAAACCCTAAAGCAATTACAAAATTCTCTGTTCTAAAAAAAATACATATATATAAATTCACAGAAAATACATGTTCGGGGTAAGCATATTTAAAGTCATGAATAATAAATACCTCTTCGTGAAGAGATCGTTCACGAATACGGAATGCCCTTAAACAGAATTCCAAGATAAAGTAGTCGTCATAAGAACTCTCTGTAAGTAGAGAGACTTAAGAATCAGACCTAAGTTCAATGGTAGAACATGAACGAACAACGTGTTAGTTAGTGATCTCAGAAGAAGGAATTCACAGCACAAATTATGCGTACAGTACTGAGCATTCATAGGAAGTTGGAAAATTATTCCAGAAACATGTACCTTCTGAAGTCACAGGAGTGTGCAATCCATTGATGATTGAAGAAGTCAAACCTGGACATGAAAGTCTGTTACAAAGAAACCCATAAAACCCTCCCTTCAGATATTCACGTCGAATGAACTGCGAATCCGAGAAATGTTACGCAATTACAGTCGCATTATAAAAACCGATCTACCTGAACCCTATTGGTATGAAACCGACACAGCAAATTAGACCGACGTGGGAATCCATAACTTGCTATATGAAACTGGAGTTCGATTTATGTTAGAGTGTAACACGTACCAAGTTTCCTCAGTTCATGACAGCAGGATGTGTTGAAAATCGTCTGTCTAGTTCAACGTGAACCTTGGTCCCATCTCTCAGAGTCATCAATTCTCTTGTTTGGCGAGTTTATTCATCTACTAGTCTACGCTCCGTTTCTACGTGAAGCTGAATCGCTTGAGGCTTCGCTGATTTATTAAGTCTCATCTGTACGCCAATTTGAGGATGTCTGAAGACGACACACAGCGGACACCAGATAACAGTCACGATGAGGAATCCCAAGAAGATATGTATACCGAAAGAAACGAGTACGAATTAGAAAGGGATGCAAGAGTTGCGAGAAACATGTCCTTCATGCAACCAGCAGTGGATGCCGCGAAGTCGTTGTAAGTTACATTGTCTCTTTTAAACCCTAGCTGAGCCATATACTGATGGATGGATTGCTGACACGTGTAATGGTACACGGTCTAGATTTATTGTCCTAGGTTTTCACGTCTGCCAAAACAAGGCAGTGGAGAACTACACACAGTCTACAGTGTTTTGATTGTATTTTGCGTCCCTGATCCTGTTTGCAACTATGTGGGTTTTAGAAGTCACGTTCTGGGTTTGGGCAAGAGGAGTTCGAAGAGGCGGACTACGGTTGAAAGAACTGCACCGCCGCGACGAAGTGGGCGACTGAGGACGACCGCAGTGGCGGAGGTTGAAGAGACTGAAAACCTAGGTTCACACTCGAAGTCTCCCCGGCAGCGAGAATGTGGAGGGGACAACCCACTCGGCGACAACTCCGTCGGCCCCAACGCCCGCGGCGACAGATTTCCAGGTACTCTTAACCTCTCTAACGCGTACGAAGATATTAAAATGTCCACTGTATTCCACTCTTACATTGAGAATGTGTACTCCGCATGCATGGTTCGAACTCATTTTTTTCAATATCTCCTGTATGTGCATATTGGGTAAACCTAGGGTTGTACTATATAATACCGCGAGGCACTTACATGTCGTCCCAAATTCTATAACGATCTATGCCTTAGACCAAGAGGACATTTATGCAACAGTCATACTGAATGTGCTCATGTATTCGTGATTTGAGAGAGTGTGTGTTGGTAGCCGATTTCAGTGGCAGGTGGCTCGCGAAGCGAGGCATCTTCGTCTTCCTCTGCAGGGAGGGGAACCAGGCATGTATCTCGAACGTCTCTTCGCCGTCTGAAGAGGAATCTCGATGCGACATACTTTTCAGAGGAGAATGCGCGGCATAGGAGTCGACGGAAAGCAAAAACTAATGACCATGGAAGATCTCGTACCACCACCGTCGGTCCGACCGAAAGGAGGAACTCCACACATGCTTCGGCTCGCACCGCTTTCGAAACACCTCCTGGCTGGATGTTTGTGCCCATACCCAACAATCAGACAGGGGCTAATTTGTTTAATGTGACGGGTGGGTTTTCGCAGAGTTTTATACCTCAGAATTGGCCACATCCACCTGTTGCTGGAGTGGCGAGTGATGCGCGATTCCAAGAACTCCCACCGGAGAGTTTACGTGGTAGCCTTCCACCAAGTTCTTCTTCCATCAAAGAAGACTCAATGAGAAAAAGGATTCACAGAGCGAAAAAGAAAGAGATAGACGATGAAGCTCGGAGAAGAGAAACATCTGGGAAGAGACCGTACACCGTGCAGGTCCGACCTAGTGGAGACATTGACAGTGGCTGCTCTGGCCACTTAAAGTGGCAAGCGTATGTCAGGGATCTTACTCCCCGTATTTTGGACTTGAGCATTATTAAGTTTGAGGACCAGGATCAGAGTTCTAGAGACTTGCTTCGGGACACGCTGATGAACAAATTCGAGTTTCTGGAAAATCAAGTGACGCAGGCTTCTTTTGATAGAATGATCAAAACCTGGCTGCGGAGGGAGCGTGAACGAGTGAAGAGACTTCACGGGCATAAAGTGAAACCACCTGCGAAGTATACTGACATACAATGGGAAAGTCTGAGGAGGTACTGGAATTCTCCAGCATATATCGAGAAGTCGAACAAGATGACCGAGACGAGGAAGAAGGTTTTATTCAACCCCCGTGTTGGTAGACATGGATACGCGGGTAAACAAGCAAAGATGGTAAGTTATTTCGAATTAGTCTATAGAAATTGAGATAACATGATTTTTTTTTGTAGATTTAAAGACTACATATGTCACCACATGAAATGTTTGGATGACTTCTTCTGAACCTTTCACAAAACTGGTGAGGTTGGTATGTTTTTGTCATCTATGAAAGGTAGGAGATCGTGAAACATCTCCAGACATCAGGGAGGTGGCTGTTGAAATTCGGAACACAGTGGAAAACCCGACCAGCGAGGTAAAGTTAAAGCTATATGTATTTCTTCGTGGCAGCTAGAGAAGCCATGTACTATTATAGTGGTATGGAGTTAGGGTCCCGTAGTTAATTATTGGCATAAAGTTGTTTGCTGTATGACTAGCCGTTTCCGGTTGTGGGAAGTCTTAATTATGAGCGAGATTGCTGTCGATGTACTCTGTATATCATTGATTTCATTATATAACTGAGGTGGTATAAATGGAAAACAAACAATGATTCAATTTGACAACTACCTTGCACTGAACCCTAGGTTTGCGTGGATACAGAATGAACAATCACTATGCGGGACGAAACTATGTAGGTTGATAAGGTTTTTATACATTTTGGACAGTACATTATTGTCCTATGTTTCTGTCGGATTATGTACCAGGTTATGTGTAACGTGAGAGAACACTCTCGCTGAGGACGGGTGTGATTGATAATGTAGGAAATGGAAAAGAAAAATGCTGTTAGACTATCCTCGATGGAGCGGAATCAACAAGAGACTAACAGGCGGCTGGAACATATGGAGAGTATGATTCATACTCTGTTGAATACTTTTGCACGTCCTCCCGATAGAAAAGGTAAGGAAATTAGACGATCTGCTACACCACCGCTCGAAATTTCATCAGAGGACGAAGATGACGCCGCATTTCAAAGGGAAGAAGAGTTTGGGGCTCCGGGAAGTAGTGAAAAGTGGTGGGATGATAATTGCAAGTCTTCGGAAGACGAGGGGTGTGATGTGGGCGGTAAAGTGAAAAGTGGCGTGAAAGATCGGAACAATGAAATAAAGGTATGCTGGAACATACCGTTCAACCATGAGTGAAATTGATTTCGTATGTAGTACTGAATGTATAAAAACTATTGTGCTTACTTGATATACCAGTAAGCACAGCTTCGATTATTATATACATTACATTGTATTGGTACGCTTGAGCTAACGTCTGTGCATGTCTTGGATTTAATCGCAGCAGTTCCTCCGTGTAATTGGGGAGAGAGTAAAGTTATGGTGCAAAATTGACTTTTGCAGATTTTGTTACTTTCTTCGGTATGCAAATTGTGCTGTACTATGTATCGGACATATATGTTTTAATGGATAACTTAGCTCATGTGAGATGTGAAATCACATAAATCCAAACAAATATGATGAGCACTTGTGAAACATTTAGAAAGGTAGTAGGAACTCGAAATATGACTGAATATGATAGACGACTAACAGATTTGGGGTTGGTGTGTTGTGACAGAGTACCAACACCAATAAGGATGGCGCAGCTAATGTGAAGGAGAAATACTTCAACCAGTCGAAGGTGATTTCTCTCACAGATATTAAACCCGGATTATATAATCATCGGCTTCGCACTTAGACCTGAAACATCTTCACATGATCTTGCTTCATTTTGTCTGATCAGATTAACCGTTGAATCGAATGTGATGACGACTTCTACGAGGGGTTATGCTGAACTTATGATTACGGCGTAGTTTAAGCGCCATACCCGATGGAGCAGTAATTGAAGTAATGAACAATATGAGATTTTAGTCATAATCCGCCGTACTGTTTGGTTGCGTTACTCATCTATATACTTCACCGCACTTGTTTTGTAGAATAGGAGCTTGAACTATTTGTTACAGTGTATATCTGTGGTGCAAGATTGTATCAGTTGGAGGCGATATAATCATTGTACTTATATATTCTGACCATACATATTAAAAGCTAAACATCCCAGTTTGGAAATTTTAGAGTCACTTGTTCCTGTGAACCAGATCAATGAAGATACGAGTAATGCGATTCCGAATACAAGTCTGTTAGAGGTACGTGGTGGTTCAATCTTTGAATGTGTTGTCATCGTAAACCTGGGTTAACAAAGCCGAACTAATCATATATGCCTATTCGTGTAGGTTTTCGATGGAATGAATTCCGGAGGCATAGACAGACCAGCAAAAGAGGTAATGCCAACGAAACTTTTTCATCTCAGGGTTTGATCAAAACATGATGGTTTTGTTAGCCATTTCAGGGTAGATATATCTATATATTGGTTGCGAGAGAATTAGCTCTCCTCGATTTGATCAAGACTACAGAGTAACAATCCAATGTCGGAAGACAGGAGGAGGTGTTTCTTGCTTAGAATAATTATGATATGTCTGATGTCTCTTGAGGTAAACTCTATGCTCAGATGTTGTCAGCTCAGCATTAGTTACAATAAGAGAAAGTCCCATTACGCTTGACTAACTGAGCTTGGTATCCTTAGCAGATTCTACCTGGGGACAGAGTCTGGCTTGGGGATCCGCTGGATGTGAACGTAAGAGTCGCCGCCGGTACAGTACTAAGCGGTGGTGGGGAGGGGTTGTTCCACAACCGTCCAATTCCGCAGAGGTATATGCGCGTTAACTTAGAGGAGGTAATAGTAGACTTACCCCTCATGATGCCAGTTGAAGAGGCAGAGCAGGTGACTTTGAAAGACGCGATTGGGTCTAGTGTCCTCTGGTTTAAGGAGTACATCTTCTTCCGAGAGTGAGTAAGATTTCCTAGACGTGAATGACTGCTTCGTAGCAGACATAGCTGACAATGTGATGTTAACGCTGCTAATGCATACTTTAGTTGCTTAGTCCATGGCAGTAGGCAGAACTTGCAAGTTGCTGTCGACTAACCAGTACAGTAGAGCAGAAGAAGCATTTTGCGATTGTAGTCATAGAAGTCGTAGAGAGTTCCAGTGACTGAATAGATTATAGAAGTGAAAGCAACAGTATATAAGATAGGCTACGAGGATGGGGGAAGGTGGTTAATCCCTGTATAGGTCGCTCATATGCTGTATCCGGGGTTTTTAAACCCGTTTTAATATAAACGGAATTTTATTTAATCAGCGATAATGATTGATTGTGAGGATACAATTAATGCTTGACACTTGTCAATCTGAGCCGACATCTAACGCAAAGAATCGACGGTAACGAAATTAAATAACTCGTTGATGTGGAGTGTCTGCGAAGAAACACGTGTTGAATTAGCACAGGATAAGAAGGGATTGGAATATGACTCTAGGAAAAAAAAACCGATGAAGGGGACGAAGACGCGTGTGAAGGATAATCTGTCCGGAGCCGACTATTCAGCCGCCGACAGAGAACTCAACGAATACCGGAAGAAGATTTCAGGGCAATAAGTGACATTTGACACATGCTAATACAATGAACATGACAGGAGTTAATACAATGACGCCATTCTGGAGTATTGAATTCTAAGTGCTGTACATACTGCGCTCTAAGCAGGATGAACATCTCGGACTACCAGTCGCTCCGGCAAGATCGATTTACTGCAGGAGTAAAAATTGTGAGAAACGACGCGGACACAAGAAGGACTGGTCCGGATCGACAGGAAAAGTATGCGTCATTTTTTGGTCCCCCTGTACAGAATGACTTCGAACCATGTCGATTAAGACGTCGTTTTTTTCAGGATTCCTACTAGTGTGTGCGCACTGGATCCGAAGTAGCAGGGGTGGCTCCATCTGCAACCCAAGCCTCTCGGACCGCACCCCACCTGATGACATCTTCCCCCGTCACTGGCTGGGGTTCACTGCGCAACTCCTCCTCTCCATTAAATGACAGGTCAAAACGCCAGGGATGGTCCGCGGGGAGGTAAGGTCGATATTAGGCTCCGTCATAGACGTTCTTCTTCAATGCTGTAGAACGTCGAGATGTTGTTTCTGGTCCACAGGAGGGACAACCCCTCTAACCTTTTGTTACACACCCCGCGACGATGCCGTACGCGGGGAAGTCATGGATTGTCCATAATAGGACTGCCCTCATCAGGAAGTTTGATGAACCGCCGTAGTTCGAGGCATCGTGTGTCTGCACACCCACAGACCACAGAAGATGAAGTTCTTCGAGTAGGGGCTGCAGATAAACATCAAAATTCTCACTCGAAACAGCTTGCTTCCCGGGAATAATCAAGGATAACATTAAGAAATGTTTTTTCATCGTCATCCAAGGGGGGACGTTATAATTAAGCATGATAACCGGCCAGGTGCTCCATGTGCTCCTCTTAATGGAGAATGGGTTTACACCATCTGTGGCCATTCCCAATCGAACATTACGTACCTCCTCTCCAAAATCGCCAAGCTCCTCATCCACAAATCTCCAGTGCGCAGAATCTGCGACGTGTCGAATCATACCATCGGTACTCTTGTTCAGAATGTACTACGTCATGTACGCTGCCTGTTCCGGTGTGCTGTACATCCGCTGTAGTCGCGGAATCAAGGGAAAGTGTCGTAACACCTTCACCGGAACCTGTGATGTACCAACTTGTCTAAAACGCGCCTCCCCACACTTTGAGCACGAATGGAGCTGCCCATCTTCAGGTCCCCTAAAAAGCATGCAACCTTTGGGACAGGCATGAATGAGGTCATAAGACAACCCGAGCAATTTCAGTAGTTTTGATGGAGCGTACTCCGAGACAGGTAGGGAGTTGATAGTCGGCAAGACGCTATGGCTAAGAATGCGGAAAATCTCGTTGATCAAGACGTTGCTGGCCCCATGTGTTCTTAAGCAATTTAGCAAAAGCAACGTTGTTGTCAAAGAAGTCAACCGTGCACCTGCGTAGAGGGGGGTGGTCGCACTGTCTTGCAAAACCTGCGGTGCATTGCCCATATCACTAAGCCCTGGATCCTCAATGTGGGGCAGGTCATCGTCGGGACGGTCCTCTTCCTGGAGACCCGCTTCACCTGCGCCAGCTTCGTCCGGGAGACCCTCGTCATCGTCGATGTTGACGCCTCCCTCATCCACCACAATCCCGGCACCTCCGACATCTTCGTCATAAATCTGGAATGCATGTTGAACGGCCTCAAATATATTGACGTCGTCGTCAAGCTGGTTCTCAGGTTCCCTCACGTAGGTCCGTCCCCTCAATCCGAAATCCCGAACAATCGCACTGTCCCACTCGTTGTCGGAGTCATCATGTGGATAATTCTGCAGCACCACAGAAGACAGCGTTAGATCATCGCCAAGACTATCAGCAATGGCCACATATAATTCCTATGTATACGTCATACCCCGCCCCTCAAAAATATCACCCTGACAGAAAACAGAATTTAATAAGTCACAACAGACGAGCTCCGATCACAAGAAGCGATGATGCACCGCTATGATGTAAACACCGAACCCCTAAAAGTTGGCTTCAGAGTAGCTCTACAGTCTCACCCCGACTAACACCAGACCGTCAACTTTCTGAATGCAATCCGTCCCCTCAAATGAAAACAGGAAAGATTATGAGCATACCTCAGTAGACCCACGTAGCATAGGAGATCGTCCATAACGTTGCAGATGATACTTGACCACAGCCCTCTTTCGCGTGGATCTGATCTCCCCTCTACAAACGTTGCATTTGCAGACTCTTACGTCACTGCCACTCAAATCCGCTAACCTCTCCTCCCTGGCATCAAGCTTCGCATCCCTTGCTTCAATCCTCCACCTTAAGTGGAGAGTGGTATGGCCAACATCGTACTCCATGACTACAATTCCAGAAAGAAACGAGTTCAGAGACACTCCGATCCTGTCTTATAAACATCCACACGCATTGTACTTTTAGAGTCCGTTGACACTTAAGAAAGCCGCATTGACAAGTCTGCTAGTGCTAGACCGTTAGTACCACACCACCAATTAAGCATTCAAGAGGAGGCACATCATGGGGATTGGTCGTAGATAATATCAGGAGCTTACCAGTCAAGTACGGATAAATCCAGACGACGGCCTTTGTTGATGCGCCGTTTTCTTCTATTTTAGATTGCTAAAAATGACCAAATCGACACATGGCCAATGTGTGCACGCCTGCCCTGTCAGATTCCTCCCAGCCTCCGTTGGTGGAAATTCCCTTTACGTCAGGGCATGCACATCGCCTCCTCAACTATAGAGTCACCTCCTGACATTCTCCACGTCCAGCTACCTGTTTTCTTCACAACCTCGTCGTGCTTCGACTAACTTAGGCACCAATCTCCAGAGTGGACCACTTGTAGCACGTAAATCTAAATATCCGCTGAAATTCCGAGTGCACTTTGTCAGGGGCTATTCGTGTTTGCCATCTCGTCACGGTGGCTCTTTTTTCTTGCAGGGTTTTAGATCTTCGATCTTGGCTGCTACATCCCTCGTGACGGCTAACCCTAACGACCACCATGTCTATACAAGGCAGCACATCAAGGTCTCGCAATTACCAGGAGGAATGCTCCTCAGACGACTCCTTTGCGATCGCTGGCGCCAAGATCCTGCGTTACTACTACGCCCAAGCCATCGCGGACCTCTTCGAGTTTGGAGCGAGGATGTATTCCCAGGGCCATCAGCAAGATGGAGCCTTCGCCCAGAACCCGACCAGTAATGTGAGTATGTCTCCCGGTTTGATTTTCCTCCTCTGCCTTCTGATCGCATTGTTCTGGAAATCATGATATTTCAATTACTTCACCATTCAACTAACAATGTAAACCCTAACAATCACGACGGTGCTCTATCTTGCGCAGTTTAGGAATCCAAATTATGCACCCTTACCTGTTGTATCAGGCCCCCAAGCCCATTCCAGGTACGGGAACATCATCCCACCCGCACCTTCAGTATCTCCGCGTGAACCTGGCTATCTCCACCCTCCACAACTAGGACCGATCCAAGTCCCTGTGCACAGGCATCCCGAGGCCAATCGAATCGGAGTAGAGTCTCACGCTGTCCCTGCACTTCATACTCCAGCATCCAGCGGCCCATCGCTCAGCCAAGGTTCGTTACCAACTTCGAGTACCGGAACACCTCGACACAACCTGTCGCTTGACAGAGGCGCCCAAAACAAGCGTCGCCGCCAACAAAGGAGTTACGAGCCTGCATTTTTCAAGGAGACGGCAGCTTCACATGCGGAAGGACGTAAACCGAAATACCCCATCCCAACAAATGACCAAGGTAAGTTCATAGGTCTTCGCACAAAGTGGCATTCTACTTGCAAATCTATAGCTCGCCGTCTTGTCAATTGGACCTACCAATCCTACGCAAAACGCCCCGGCGAGTGGCAACTACTTCTACTCACCTTGCAACGTGAATTAGACAGCATGTATACATATACCCCCACTGCACTTGATCCTGGTTACCTCTCCAAGTACCTAGAAGGTGCACTTGCACACTGGAAATCCACCTGGCGCCAACACTATTACGACACAACGAAGCAACATGAAGACTGCCCCGACGAGGCTTGGAAGGCTTGGCTCCCTCATTGGGACAGCGAAGAAGGCAGACGTAAGTCAAGAGAGATGCAGGAAAAGCGTGCTCTCGGAGTACAATCCTCGGGATCGGGTGGCAGCGGCAATAGTCTCCCTCCAAGAACTCCTCCTGGAGACACATATCCTGTGTTCACATACAGTCCGAGCGAGGAGGTAAGTAATTCGGTTTACACCCTAAACCATTATGCAATTATTCTCTGAGTTACTTGAAATTGATGCCCACTACCTCAATTGCATACTTTCAATTGCGTATACTGTTTATTTCAACTCACATACCGGCCTGAATTGCATCATAGGTTTTCCGAGGCACATGTCCCCGCCCCTTATAATGTGAACCTTATTCACTATTTGTTTGATCTCACACGTTGGCTCGCTTAATTGCATAAAAATTTTGTTTTGCACATGAGATTTGGCTAACAGTTCTATAACGTGCAGGTGTTCAACGGGTACTCTCATGTCATCCAAGACGACACTGACGTCTGCGAACCAGAGAATCCAAGTGCTGGAGAATATGCACCGGTAAACAACAACGTCACGAACAGAACAACTCACCTTGGCGATACATTTTTCACTACAAGCTCTAAGGCCGGTGGCGCTGAACTCCGAGACACCGCTGTCTTCCCCCAAGTACGTTTTCTAAATCACTCACAGTATCTGCTCCTCTTGTCCCTGACACGCTGTCAAAAAATCGTAAGAGCAACATTGAGCTATTCTGAATTGTAGTCTCTAAAATGCAATTTATGACATTAGATTATGATCCAATTTCTATGGCTTGTGCAAATCACTCCCGAGTATGCCCGAACTCACCATACAAATAGGGTGGCAGATCAAATGCGTGAAGACGCATGGAAAACACACATGGAGGCGACGGTGGGCAGACTGGATCGCTCTCAGACAGAGACCATCGGCGTATTGAAGGACATGAAGGAAATGCTAGTCGCGATGGCGACCTCCACACACGGCATGAACACCGAATTCCCCAGGTATAACCCTCCAAACTCCCCTGCTAATGTGGAACTTGGCCATGGATCCGTTTCAGCCTCTCCTATCAACCGTAGCCGGCCCCAGAACCCCCCAATCAACGCTCAGCATGCGCCCCCAAGTCCCAATACTCATTCCGTGATACCCCAGCTCCCTCCTGCGGCTCCAACCACAACAACCCCCATGTCTACTTCCTCCTCGCCTCAAATCCGCATTGCCCAAGTCGCCGCTCCTATTGCCATTCTGGGATCTCCATCGCCACCTCCAGCACCAAACAGCATTGAATTAGGAGACGACGATTTATCGTCGAACCCTGACTTCATGACTCAACCTCGATGCACGGTCACACGATCTCACTCCACACCTGTTCCTAGTCCCGTAAAGAAGAAAGTGCAGAGGAAGTACCTGAAATCAAAGGCCCCGCTCCATGACGTTCCTCCAATTGAACCTCCTGTCCATGGGCGTATCTCTCCACGGGACAAAGACGCTGGCCCAATAGCATGCAACAAAAGGTGTTGGATACTACATCCGAACTACCCTGATCTGCCCGTCGCATATGGTAAGAGCGGTATCAGTTGGAAGTCGAAGAGCAAGAACCTGTAATATACTCCGTGCGACCAGGGGCAACAGATGGTCCAAGTTCACTTCGTGTATGAAGCCGCTGCCCCCTTGCTCTATAGTGAGTTCGATCGCCAACCATTCCGCACCATTACCGAAGCCAAGGTGCCACAGTTTGGATCGGGAGTTTATGTGAAATGGGCATCACACCTCCTGGTTCGCGACAACACCGCACTCGACGTCTCAGCTCCTAAACCCTAAACTACAGCTAAAATTTCGGCGAGTTACGAGTCTCGAGACTCCCATATTGTGTGTCCCTGTACACCTTGCATAACCTTAGAATTACATAGACTTCTGTAAGTTAGAGGGTTGCTGTTAACCCCTAAATTTCCTTGTGTTTTTGAGAGCTTGAATCCTCAAAACTGCCATTTTTTACTACTATGCCCTCCCGAGGATATGAAACAATTTATTTATATTTTTTTGGAGATTCAACCGTAAGATCTTGTACCTAACCCTACTTGGAAGAACTGATTCAAATTTCAACCGTTGGATGTTTTTCATTAGTGAGATCGTAGTGTTCAAAGTTTCAGCAGATATTTTTTTGGGCCTTAGCTGAGAGGCATGGTGCAAATGGGCCAAAGGGAGACTTGATGATTATTACTTCAAACATTTTGGTCACATTTTTTTCCATGTAGCTAACTAGGTTAGGTATGCTCATGCAAAAATTTAGGCCCAAAAAACGCTTTTTAGACCTTCATAAAAATTATTTTCTATAAGAAGGTATAAAATTGACAAAATAGTAAAACATGCATTACAAAAACAGTTTGTGAGCTAAAGAAAAATTGAACGGTGAGTAGGTACCTTCATTAATTTGTGATTTTCAGAAGAAAAAAAAATTCAAAAATTCAAAAATCTCGAATTTTGACCAATTTTTAAAGGAAAAATTCAAAAATTACTAAAAACTTTGAAGCTTGTCTTTGTAAGTTTTGGAGGCTGCCCTTGTAAAATTGGTAAACTTTTTGACTTAGGTCACTATGGAATTTGAATAGTGATTTGGTTATGAACATACTTCAATTTTTGTTTTTGTAAAAAGACCTAATTTTAGACTGCCCGTTTTGGATTTGAAACCTAAAATTTCTAGATGAAGGTTCTAAAATTGGAATTTGGCTTCAAATTTTTTACTACATAGACCTTACCGTAAAGGGAGCATCCAGTAAAAATATTGAAAAAAAATATTACTTTTAACCCCTCCATCTGGGCTGCCCGAAAGTGCAAAAACCCATTTTGGGTTTTAAGGATAGTTAGGGGTTAAAGCACGCCTGTTCCGCTTCATTTGCCAACTGAGCTATGTACCGTCATCACAGAACGACATGTGGTTTAATTTATTCGTTTCGCATTATATCTCAATTATTCTATTTCGTTCATTTATACAATAAATAAATTCATTAATTATCCCGAATTCCCAATTTTTTTTTCATTTTTCCAATAATCTGATTGGTCTAACTTTCCGACATTCCAATTCTAAAATAACCGAATATTCCGATAACATTCTAATATTAAACGTACGATATTTAAACTAAATTTAAACGCATCATTCTACATTTATTATACCTATTTAAATAGCGTACATTAATTATTCAATATTCTAAAAGCTCAATCGAATCATTACCCAAACCCTAAACCTAATCATACTTTACTCAACCCTAACCCTAATCATACTTTACTCAACCCTAACCCGATCCGTACTTTACTCAACCCTAACCCTAAATCTAACCATGCGACGTCATTCAATACCCTGTGCATATACCCGGTTATAAAACACATACGGATATTTACACCCTAAAACCGGAACCTCAACCCTTATCCCGGACCTCAAACCCTAACCGGGACATGCACCAAACACGCCGGATATAAACCGCCACTCCGGATACAAACAACCCAACCGGTTATGGCAGAAAGGGTCCCGGACATAAGCAGCACCCACGGAACACGGACATCAATCGATGCCACCCACTACTGCCATCCGGATATAGGTGAAAACATAATCCGTAACAGTAATTTCTCCGATCGGTAACACAGTACATAATATGTTTACACAGATTTGTTCATCCAACAATAATTCACACAAAGGGGTAACTCAATCCATAGTAACTTGGGCTAAAAAAAAAAAGTTGGCCCCACCGCAGGCACGTAACATGCACCTCACGCGGGTTCAAACCCTGTCGGGGCTCAGAATGCACTTTGCTAACTCAGGCATGCCCGACTCCACCCCACTGCTCACGACTCCACGCAGGTGGACTCAGCTCTTGTACGCGGACTCGCGCGTGGACTGGCGCCTGGAGCCGGTCGATGTTTCCACTAGTGTAATGTTCTACAATAGATATGTCTCATCTGTTTAGGATATAAGTTATTGTTCTGTTGCATACACTATACCGTCTTGGAATTAAAATTATTGGTTTAACTCTTTTAATTTAGATAAGCTACATTCACAAAGTTATGCTATTTCATTTTCAATAATCAATTGATCTCATTCTTTAGAAAAGTCTTCGACATCTTGCATATGTTCTTCACATACTTCAGAGCAATTTTAAGTGTGTGTGTGCATGAAATCAGATACCGGGACACCAATAACATGTGCACGCCCAACTGAACTTTAGACTCCCTTCAGCCACTCACCTAGATTCATATAAACTTAGTGGAAATATTCAAGCAGGACGAGGGCTTTGACTGTAGTTTCAGGATTCGTCTTTTTTGCTGAAAGGTAAGCAAAGGAAGACACGGTCATGCCAAAAATGTGTAAAAGTACATGTTGAACAATCGAAGGAATGCAATTTGCATGTCTGGAGGAGATCCGACAAGAGAAGCTTCAGTACTGAACAACGGTAGGTAGTTGGACAATGAAAAAGAATATGAAAATACCTGAATCTTGGCATGACTGTGTGACTGAAATTTGAGTCTCCAGGTAACTCACCATATATTTTGGGTCCAAGTCACAGGCATGGTCACAGGTCTGGTCACTGGTTTGAACTGTGGGAGGAGATGACTGCTACAGAAGCCAGTAAAGCCTGTTGTTTTGGAGGTAGTCATGGGTTCCCAATAGGTCCACATTGTCACGTGATGCTTCCTGCAATATCAGAATGCTGAGTGCAGACAGTCGGCAATTCAGTCTGATTCTATGTTAGCGGTGGGCGACGTGTCACCGTGGGATTAATAGGAGCCTCTTAGTCAGTCCAATGTTTTATTCCATATTACCTTGAAAATCCCAAACTATCCATGCATGCTTGATGAGTCATTAAGATTTTTAAGTTTTTATATTTTTAATGTATATACTACTTGATATTTACCTTGAATGAATCTGGGAACACCATACACTGACAGTTCTAAGAAAATTGTAAATTTTAATTTTGATGCAGATTAGTATGATTAGTATGATTATCTTATCTTACAAAATCATGATTATGAAAAATAAACTATTTGGTGTACTTTCAAATAAATTTCATCCCAAGTGTTTATTTATTTTTCAATGAATTTTTAAAATTGTTGTTAAAAACACAGGACTGAAAATTCGTGATGACCGTTCAATGTGAATTCATGAGCGACATGAAATGAAGGAAAGCTTTAGGGACCTCTGGCCAAATTAACTAAATAAAGACATAGATTATGGTGCCTTGTGGTTTTCACAAAGACATTATTCATAAAAATACAGCATTTTCTCTATCCAAAATTTTCTTCATATAATAACAAGCATTTTCTTCAATTAGATAATACCACTATGATAGTCCACAGTTAACCTCTAAAGGACAATTGTTCACATTTGGGCTTTTTGAAAGTTCGGGCATGTACCTGTGATGTCAATTTTAGATAGGTTTTTTGAAACTCTTTGTGAATGTTTGCCGTAACAAGAGCTTTAAGGGAATCTATTTTCTTTTTCAAATAGATGTTTTGAAAAATAGTTATGGCACCCAAAATGGAGTTTTGTGTTTGCTGGGCTAACCTAGAGTATGTCAACCTAGTTAAAAATTATGTCCAAAAATTTTATTTTTAAATTTCAATCGCTATAATCTTCTAATATCTATAATCCATTAGGATGAAATTTTTAGAACAATAAGGCTCATGCCATTAAAGAGAAAACACTAGTGGAAATCAGCGACAAAAACACCAGACATTACACTGAAAATTTGGCTAAAACGGGGTGAGAGCTCTTGGTGTTCAGGAGAAAATGTTCGGTGTAGTTGGTCTCCTGACACTACTAATCTCGGTGCACTGGAATTCGAGGAGAATTTCAAAGGTGGACCCGGTTTCTCTCGAGATTCGTACTCGGGACCACGAGTGTCATGCCAGGGGGTGAAACGAAGTCGTAATTCTGAGGCGTGTGAAAGTACACGCGGTTATTTTCATGTGTCAGGATGTGGCGGATGAGGATATCATCCTTCGTTGTTGTGTGTTACCCATGTCGAGGTGAAATGGTTTCAGTGTTACCTTCCTCGAGTGATGAGGTGAAATGTTATGCCCGGGTTGAGAGCGGTCTGTGGTATCCGCGGAAGGTTTAGACCCGGAATTTGGTATGTTTTCAAATGGCCGACGGGTATTGTTTAGATACTACTATGTATATCCGATAGTCTTATACCCGGTATTATATATTCGAGAACATCAGACGTCCGGATTTAGGGTGGGAATTATTCTTACCCGGATTCGAAACCAGTTTATGGAGTGTATACCCGGACACGGCCATTACAGGATATCCGGCGGTTAATGACCGGATGTATACTGGGTAACCCGGTTTAGGGTTATCGATTTTTTCATACCCGGGTATTGTATGAAATTCATCGTTGTGTGAATTGCTCTGTTCGGTACCTTTTCAGGCAAGCATTGCAATGCGACGTATAGTGGCGTTTAAATGGCAGTGAATATGGAACGTTTGAGATTAATATGGCGTTGTACATGTGTATTACCGCAAAAATCATATTGTTTGTGCACAGACGGGTTGACACTGCAGACACGGTCACTGTGATACTGTGATATCTAATTCCACTACCGCTGCTAGCACACGGACTGTCTAACCTTCCGTTGCTAAGTCCTGGCACTTGGTACCTTGCTTTTCTTCCATAGGAGCCTGGAATACCACTTCACGTATACGGCAGACCCTGAAGTCTTCACGACAGCGTGGTCGAGCGTTGTGAAGGGCTGTCGAGCTTCCACGAATATTAGAGGGAGGTTGGGTTGTTATACCTTATGCACTTGCACCATTTGCTCTCCTTGTTTACACAACGAGCCAAGCCTCTGGCTAGGTGATTTCCAACTGCCTTCCGTTCTCCCCTCCCCAATAACCGTGTCACCACAGTCAGGATGCAATATAAAACATAAAGAATTTGCTGCTATGGCATCAGTGGTGATGCGTGGCAGTAGCTGCAGTCCAAGCCGAAGTCGTGGTTCACGTGATATTGGGGCCTGTTCTTCCATGCTAGTCATCCCCCTCGTAGTCACATGATCTTCTGTGGAGCCAATGTCCACAACTGTTGCAGGAGTCATCGCTGGGCTTGAGGGGCCCCCTCCACGTGAAGGAGGCGAAACGGTGGCTCTCGGTGTAAGTTCCGAACTCGGTCTGGGTGACTGGCTTGCGGTTCCTATCGATGCAGAAACTTCCGTCGATACAGCGGCACCAATGGGCATACCATTCCTAAACTTCTGGAGTAGACTGTTCGGGGTTACGGGCTGTGTGTCTCCGCTTGCCCACGACTGAGAATCGGATCTCCCTGCAATGACATTGGGATTGTCAACAGCGACTGTGCGACGAAGATTAAAAACCTGATTCCAATTAGCGGGGGATAAATACGTTGAAGGAGGATCAGTGATATGTGCTTCCACTGGAGGTAGATCATGCGCCAGAGGCTCCTCCATAGACCCCGCTGTTCCGTGCCGGTGATTGATGTCGGATCCTCTACTCTCCTTTGTTGTCACTGCAGTGGGTGGTGTATGTTGACCTTGATTTATGAGACGTAAAAGCAACTCCTTTACTTCCCGCAGTTGCTCGTTGCTGCTACTAAGGTCACTGGCCATGCATTGCACCGTCGATTCTAGGGCGTTGATTCGAGTTACTTCTCTCATCACGTACTGCGGTGTATTCGAACGCTACGTAGTGAAAATTCAACAGAGTTAGGAAGAACACGATGCGTGAATATATACCCAATGCAGAATAAAATTCATAGGCGAGGCATACGGCTAACGACGACAGAAATTGGGGATTTGTGGATTTGTGGATCTTACTTCTGGGAAGTTCGGCGTATTTTCCGAAACATGCGGACCAAGTGCGGAGGCACATGTTGTAACGTGCTGGAAGCCAGTTGTTGGAGTACTGTGGACGTCTGTACTCGGTGTCGAAGTAGAGTCACTGTTGAATGGCATGTGTCCCCGCATAGGTGTGCCGATGTCGCGTGATTGAGTATTGTTTACCTAATGGGGTCAAGATCAGAACTTAATACATCGATGTTACTGCGATACATGCTTGATGTATTCACTACTGAAAGGTTCATCTACGGTGAATAAGATGGTGCGTTACCTGAGGGGTTATCTGTCCGAATGTTGCAACTTCCGTGGACTGAGAGCCTTGCTCCACTCTAGCCGTTTTATTTTTCCCTTTCCGCAATTCTGTCATATGAAGAGACTCGTCCCTCCCTGCTGCACTCACCCAGTATTTCCTCCACTCCGTGAAGGCCTCCTCCGGACATCTATGGTGTCTTTTACCACCACTAGAAATGAAATACTTTTTCCAACACTTTCTATCATTTTTCAGCGAATTCTTTAGGAATTTCCCTAAATACTTGATGTCTAATGGATTCGTGTATGTAAACTGCCGTGCTAGCTTCTCAGCAATACATTCAACTTGAGACATCCAATATTCATGTTTTGCTTTATACGACCTAACTTTAAAATTCACTGTTGTGCGAGCAGATAGACGGGCCGCACGATGCCATGGGCTCTTTAATCCGAGGACAATACCTGAGGGGCAGACTGGAATCTGAATGACGGGCTCGCGATTTTGAGCATGAGCTTGAGCCATCTCCTTCAGATAAGGGCGCTGGAATTCTCGAGACGCTGCACGCTTCCTGTTTAGCTCCGCCCGTTCCTCTTTTGAAATCGGAGAATTGCCACACCGTGCTTCTTCTGCGTTGGGAGACCCAAATTGACTCTGGAATGGTGCATGATGAGCTGCACGACTAGGACCGGCACCACCGGATAGGATCGTCCCCCTATGGACTGTGTAAGGTGTAACAGGCGACCTCATTTGGCTTGGTCTGAACTGCTGCATATTTACATACATGAAAGAGATGAAGTGTTCAAGAAGGTAAGTCAATTGACATTTCGAATGACATGGGTGTTTCAGTTTAGCTAAACTATGCAGCAATATATTCGAACAAATCCATACACTTTGACTTCGTTTCTGGAAAGTATATGTGCCACATCCAAGGATTTGTGAAGACAATCTCAATATTTCTCAGAACATAAAGGGTGATATCAGCCTCTGAATATGAGCCAATCTTTGCAAAGCATATGTAACAAAAAATTCTACCCAAGCCAGGACAGTGAGATGATGACATTGAGAAACGTTTGGGGTACAAGTGCAATATCTACACTTCCGAGATTCAGATTGGTAATGGATAAAATCACTTACTAGATCTTGAGGGTGAACATCCGAGAAACACCCATCAATCACTGGTCCATCTGAGACACGGGCAGGAAAAGCCATGGAGACGAGAGCGGTGGCAGGCAGCAGGGTGTTCGGAGACTCTTCGTTGAAATCAGGTGTAGGAGAGGAGCTACCAGTAGAGGAGAGAGGAGAAACACATGGATCAAAGCCTGAGTGTTCTATGCAATGCACGGGCGCAGGGCTACCCATTAGGGTTTGGGATCTAAAAATCTAGGTACTCGATCAAGTTAGAATGTGTGAGGAAATAGACAGAGGGGAAAGCGGTTAATCTGAGAAGAGCAGCAGAAAGTAAACAAAACTCTAAACTAGATGGGTGGTGTGTCTTAACGACGTTGGTTGTAACAGACTTTGATCTATTTGAGGGAGATTAAGCTGAGCTCCGATGACTGAGCTGATTGTCGACAGCATCGTGGGATGCAGCCCATTGCAGGATTGATCTTTGCCTGACGGCGGCTAAGTGAATGAAGAGCCAGGTGTAGGACGATAGATTCGGGAACGGGATATTGACTCTATTGATAACTGGGAACGCTTGGAGTACGAACGCTTTATAGTCATCCCGAAGGCCGTCGAGGACCATGTTTGCGTAGAGAGTGATACTCCCTGCTATCGACCTGTCCCTAGTCTGCTTTGATGGAGGACTTGAGTCCGCAGACCTCACTTCGTTTAGGATTCAGTCAGTTGACAGATGACGGCAAGATAGTTTCGATTTGGAATTTCAGTGAGCTAGACGATACACTAAATGCCATCGATTCTGCAAGTTCTGCAGGTTCTTATGAGGGGGGTGTACACAATCCAGGTGTGGGATCTCTGTGCGTGGCTCAGATGGTTGATATATCTCCGAGGAATCTCGCAGGTGAGGTAGGCTTCAGCGGCAATGGATCCGTTCTAGAGCAGTCCGAAGACGATGGCGACTACTCCGTTCAGGAGGATCGCATAGTTACTCGTCGATCTTTGATGACGGTCTGTTATGAGTCAAGTGCTGAAGTACAGCGTAAAAGAACTGATGACTACCTGAACTTCGAAGGTGACGATTTCTATGCGGGCATGCCGGCGCTGGAAGACGTTCTCGGCTTCGACGATATGTACCTGGGTATACCCCATCTCGAAAGTGCTATAGAGGGTACCGGAGTGAAGCAAGGAACTCAACATCTCACGATGAACATGGTGGAATCATCAACTTATGCGAGGCAGGATTGTGTCAATGAGCACACGTTGTTGTTCAGCAACCTCGTGTTGTTGAATCTCTTTGTCGTGAAATTCCGAGTGCCGACTTCAACTCACTACCTACTGCTTGACAGACTGATCTGGCGTTACTTCTCGGATCTCTAGATTCAGATTCAGGATTGTAGTTTTAATTATGCGCTACATAGCGAAGTATCCTTGAATAGTCCAAGCAGTATCGTCACAATAGTGCTGTTAGGGTAACGTGCAGATTTGCTGCATTTCTTGAGCAACAGTCAAATTTCAATGTTCTACAGAGAAGTGGAGAAAATCTCTGCATTATTCATAAATAAATTGCGTATCCCTTACTATTCAAAAGTTGTCGTTGCGTGCATCGCATGAATCATTCATCCGAGGTTAAAGCAACTGACGGGTCCATTCATCCTCTTTGGGGACGTTTCCTATCTGTTTAGTGCATCGCCTAGACTCTTTCTGTTTCGCGCTCTTCTTCGGTCGCGCCGTCTGGCTGCTTCACCGTGTAAGCTAAATCATGGAGCCAGAAATGGGATGGTCGACACGCGACAAGAGGAGACAAGATGCTCGTGATGAGAAGCTGAGGTTTAGAGAGGAGTTGCGTGCAGAGAGGACGCGCGCGGTGAAGCGTGTCTGTCCTTGCAACATTTGCTTAGGAGAAATCCGGTCACTTCGGTACAGGTCTGTGGTGTGCGAGCATCTTCGACTATATGGCCGACATCCATACTATCGAGGAAGCACGGAGGTAATTCATGCATTTTAATTTTTGTTGTGCATTTTCGAAATCAGTTCGGTACCGCGATGTTGTTGCCCGCCCTAAATTTCACACTGAATAACTATGTTCACGTCTCTCTGTATTAATAACTGCGTTTGTTCCTGAATTAGGGTTTTAATTCGGACGACTCGGATCGAGAGTGGGACGACGAGATAAGGGAGCAATTCGGGGTCAGAGGCGGTGTTTTCCAGGGGGGTGGTCATGCTGAAGTTGATCGCGGCCTAGATATGGAGGGTATGGTGCAACACGTATTTCACGTATACGATGGTTTACAAGGCCGCCTTGGGAATGAATTTGACATGGCCGGGGGTCGTGCACCTGACGACGACAATATGGCAGAGGGGCTAGTTCCACCATACGACGATGTTGCTGAGGCGGGAGTAGCTGGAGACCAGCCTATCACGCCAGACCTGAACCACAACGACGATGGTGGGGACGGATTTCAACGAACCCCTTGGCAGGAGCTCCCTGAGGAGGATATGGCAGACGATGATCTCCCTGCAATGGAGCAAGAGTTACCAACTCGTCATCAGTTATTAGAAGAGAGCGCCAGTACTCCACTGTTCGCTGGTTCAGGCTTGACACAGTTAGGTGGAACTCTTCTCTTGCTGAACTGTTTGAGGACGCACGAGGCATCGGACATGCTTGTGAACGAAGTCTTTGCCATACTCAGCAAAAGTATGTTGCCAAAGGTAAATTCTCTACCTAAAAATGAGTACCATGCGTCGAAAGTTTTGAAGCAACTGGGATTGGCTTACGAGACAATTCACTGTTGTCCGGGTCCAACGACATGCATATTATTCAGAGGAGAAGAGTATAAAGACTTGACCGAATGTCCTCGATGCCAAGCTAAACGTTACAGACAGGTCGGGAAATCGCTGGTCCCAGTTAAGGTTTTGCGTTGGTTTCCCCTTATACCGCGGCTCCAGCGGATGTATAGTACTCCATTGCAGGCTTCTTTTCTAACTTGGCATTTTCGACATGCAAGTGAAGATGGCATCATGAGAGGTGCGATGGATTCGTATCAATGGAAGTTTATAAATTGGAAATGGGATGCTGAATTTGCTTTTGAACCTAGAAATTTAAGGTTGGGGTTGGCAACGGATGGTGTGAATCCTTTTTCGGTTAAGAGATCAACATGGAGCACTTGGCCTGTTTTAATTATGAACTATAACTTACCTCCGTGGATGACTACAAAGAAGCATTTCATCATGTTATCTCTCATAATACCTGGAAAAAAGTCTGTCACAGGAGAAAATTTTGATGTTTACTTACAGCCATTGTTGGAGGAGCTTCAATTATTATAGAGGGAAGGAGTACCAACTGTTGACGCAGCTAGGTTCCAGGGGAGTTCAAGTTTCAACATGAAAGCCATACTATTATGGACTATTCATGATTTCCCAGCATATGGGATTGTGGCAAGGTGTGTCACAAAGGGGTATCGTGGATGTCCCATTTGTGGTGAGAATACAATCTCTAGGCGTTCTTTAGCCCTCCACAAAAATGTTTATGATAACCAACATCGCAGATTTCTTCCTTGCAACCATGCGTGGCGTGAACCCCGACCTGAATTCGGTGGTGTCGGTGAGCCTAGGAGTGCTCCCGTCAAAGCCAATGCTGCTAATATTATGAGATGGGGCGCGCTTAGAGAGAGTTGGGTCGCACTAGGGGCTGCACCAGCGTCTTCCGATCCATCGCGACAATTTGGAATTAAACGAACTTCTGCCCTGTTCCAATTGCCTTATTGGAAGGTATTGTTCCCGAGTCTTCAACTCTCATGTGTTTCATGTTGAAATATGCCACTGAATTTCTACAGTCTACCAAATTGCTGAAACTATTCATGTGTTTGTTAAGTACTTAATTCTGTATGTGTTGACTATGATGTCATCGGTTCCCTCGGCAATAGGTCCATGGTACATAGTGTCCCGTCACATTATCTTAAGTCCCGAAGAGTGCCTGGAATGCCTCATTGAGACCGAGAAAATGAATCTGAGACTCGATCGCAGGTTGTCAGCATGTGGGTAGCTCCTTCACTTAGAGGCACTTGTTTCAATTTCTTAGTGTACCCGTCCATAGTAGCACTTGGTATCATCGTCAGGGTGTTACTCCAAAAATGCACACTTAAGCACGTTGAATTAATCAGTCGTGTGTCCTTGCATCCTGGAGTTGAGGTTGTCCTTATCTTTTAGTGTGTTCTATCCTGAATTTGCCCGGTTTTACTCCCTGATCTCCATGCCCAAGTTGATCGAGAGCGCCACTTTATGTTTCACAATGACTCAGTCGATGTTATCTGGACTCTATGTATTGCAGTTTACCGAATTTAATTAGCTTCAGCGCATGGTAGACATAGATATTCATACAACTGCCATGGCTTACTAACGAGACAGTGCAGAGTGGTGGCAGGCAACATCTGAATGTATTTGTTTGTCGTCCATGTAAACTAATTTGTGGTGCCCAACATGTTTGTTTTTGTGAGTAGATTATACTGCTCGGTCGATCATATAACGCTTGATTGGATAGATAGGTTCTGCCTGTACATGCTTGCAGGCTCCTTGTTAAACTACGGAAATGAAAATGCACTTGTCCGTTTGGATTCAGCCAGATGTGCGGACCTGCCCACCGAATACAACCTGTCTCCTTCCATATCGAAATAAGTTACTGATTACTTATATTGTGAACTGATGCAGGATTTGCCGATTAGAAATACGCTCGATGTGATGCACATCAAGCGTAACGTGTCAGACAACATCCTCAAGCATCTTTTTGGAGAAAAAGACGGTTTGGAGACACGAAGGGATATGGAACAGGCAAACGTAATGCACAGACTTCACTTGATACAGGGACCCAATGGTAACTACATCAAGCCCAAGGCGCCCTATGTTTTCTCAGAATCTGAGAAGCGTGGGACTGGTATATATTTACCACCTAGTACCGAAATCACAGCGTTTTTTGTGCATACCTCCCCTTCGTTGAGCAATCGTTTGTTTATCCATTTCCCGGTTGTCGTTCATCATGGCTCCTCCAGAAGCTGCGTCCATCATGTGGTTTGTTGTTTTCATGCGACTCCCGAACAGCGGATTGACTCCCTCGGTGACTCCTACAGAGTACCTTCCCAGCAAGCGCGCACTTGCTGAATTTTTCGGTCCCAAGTATAATTCAGGTTACACCTTCGAGAACTTTGGAAATGCTCGTTACGATGCCTACGTTAAAGAACTCTATACACGAGTCATGCAAGTGCCATGGCCCTTGAATTCAGTGCTCCCGTTTCACTTCGCGCGAGGTCTCATGGCGGAGGCCATGCAGGTGGATATAAACTGGGCAGAATTCGCATTTAAAAAGACCCATCCCCATCAGTCACGCTTCGGTGTACCTCGAGTTCTGCCCGAATTCTTGGATCTCGCTACTCCGCTCCGGCCGCTGGTGAAAATCATTCCGCAGACAAGATTCCAGGTAATTACCGTGTCTCTATGAATTCAGGTTGTTAGCATGAGCGTAACGGTGAATTGTTTTACTTGCGTGACTTTGTAATCCCTTGTGCAATTGCATTTGGTAATGCGTACTTGTTAGTCGAAAATGTTGGGTTTCCTCGCTTCGTCGTTTTAATGTGTTCACCAGACATTTAATTAGAGCTCCGCTAGAAATCTGATATTCACGTGCAGATTTGTATTGAGCGCCCGATAACATTCATGAGTCTGTGGTTGGACGAAGCGAGCGTATCTCTTTCCTTATTAACGATGTTCAATATGCTTCTCGTTCTACGTCTCTAAACTCCTTTTTTTTCTGGCATGCAGAACCCTATAGAGCCAATGATCCCGGCGGAACAGAACCCTAAACCGAATTCTCCACCCTTGCAGACCGCCCAGTCTCCAGAGCGTGTACTTGGACCTTCCAACACTGTCCAGCCACCCGGTTCCTCTCAACGTCTGAACATTCCAAGCCAAACTGCAGCTGCCGTACATGAAACAGGGGAACCATCCACTCGGCGTCGACTATCCCCAGAGGATGTCTCAATTCTGAGCTCAAGAGTTGATGTTGCTGGTGTTGTTCCCGGGCTGTACATTCTCCACGACGGAATCATGGAGCTCCTTCGATCACATCGTATGTCTCTACAAGAAACACGGCATTTTGCCTTCGAAGAACTTCACCGAATAGAAGACCGTTTACAAGAGGAGAAAGATCGTCTCCGTTTTGTCGAGAGGAAGATAAGGGAAAAGCTAGCGTGTTGCAATTGTGCGTTAGAAGAATACGACAGTGCGAGGTCGGTACTCATGGCAGCTCGTGATGACAAAACTACGCCAACAAACTTGGAAGAAAAAAACGCCAAAAAGAAATATATGAAGAACTGTGAAGCGTTGGTTAAATCCTGGACGACTGCTCTAGAGACCGCTAACTCGGGACTCGCTCAGTGGCAATTCAAGAGTACGAGGCAGATTGCCATAGTCGGGAAACTCACAGACGAAGCTCACACAGCATCCCGGAATTGTAATCGAACCTCTGACATTGTCGAAGAGGACCTTGAACATCTCGCAGCAATGTCTGAATTTCTGAAGCGCATTAGGACATGAAGCTGTCCATGCACTCGTGCCAGCATGTCACATACAGAGCACTTGAGCGAGGAGATGGACAATGGAAGATGGCGCTTAATCGACGGATTTGGTATCAAGCAGGAACAGGTTCTTTTGGGTTTTGTATATCAACTTGTAGGAGGATGTGATCAGTGCATGTGTATAAATTTCGTGTTTTGTTTCTCGGCAATATAGGTATTACTTGCTCAGTTTTGTTGAGTATCTCACTAAGAGTAAGCTTTAGTACGAAATGTTCAATCATATGAGTTCGGACCTGTCGTCAGGGATTACAATGACTTTGGACATACAATCTATCAGCTGTGTAAATGACACATCGAACATGTGTTCAATATGTGGAAATCACAATGTATGCTCAATTCCAAATTTCGAATGGCTTTGATGTATGCTTTAGTCTTGTACATTGTAACAACGATTACAAATGTCTACTGAACTCTCTGATCACCCTAAACCCAGTTAGGAATTCCCCATTGCTTGGAATGTATACATTCATAACGTAACCTTGAACTCCTCTGCCACCACTCCCATAACCCCCATACACCCCAGCACCAACCCCCCGCGACCCTTGTTTACTAAACCCCATTCACACTAATGAGAATACAGGATTTTTGATACCCGCACGAACGTGCACATACCCGGGAAACAGACGCCTAGGTAGGTAATTCCTAGAGGAGATGACACGTGTAACCTCTTGAGGACCCCTCCTACTTCTGTAACTTAAACGGCTTCAGTAAAATGGAAAGACAGAAACAGAGGTTGTCGATATTCATCCGCTAGGATCAGCGTCTGTTCATCCGTGGAAATTGACGCTCTGACAGCATTGAAATTTCACCTCCGATGCCAATATAACTCCCGTACCGAAAAAATTGTCGATGAACAGTACAAAACCAAAACACCCTTAAATAAATATACTATTCTTATGGTCTGACCCGGCGCCCAAAAGCTGCCTTCCCAAAATTATCATCAAGAAATCAGTTTCTTCAGCCATGAACACCAAGACCCGGATCCGGCCAATCAGATTGCTCGTCCAGCAATAGATGAACACCAAACCTTTTTTTTGGTGTAAAAGCTTGGTGTAATCTGTC
Organism: Ceratodon purpureus; assembly: GCA_014871385.1. Lineage (NCBI taxonomy): Eukaryota > Viridiplantae > Streptophyta > Bryopsida > Pseudoditrichales > Ditrichaceae > Ceratodon > Ceratodon purpureus. The sequence continues at coordinate 1,746,296 of CM026427.1, read as the reverse complement.
GCGTTTTCTACTAGTGAAAGCACAAAAACTACTGCAAATGCTTCCTCTTACTGTACACCACCCAATCAAAAGTAGTTCCTCTGTTTTTATTTCTTAGTAATTTTTCCCTAGTTTTCCTTTTATTTGGGTTTAGTAATTCTTACCATTAAATGCCAACATATCACACTTTGTAAAGAAACCAACTGTGTTCCAACATACAGTTGCTTCAGCTCTCTGTAAGTCTTTGAAGTATATTCTATCAAGAACTAATCCAAACAAACCTGTTCCATTTTTACTATTTAATTTTTACTATTTAATTTCTAATTTCTAAAATTTCATATTCTATTTCTAGTTTAGTTTATATTCTTTACAATGTGACGTGAAGTTAATATTCTTTGCAATGGGGGAGTTGGTCCCACCAGACCGGGTCGCCCGCTCCACACCCGGCCCGCGCTCCCCATCCAGAGTGCAGGCCCACCCACATGCGCCCACGTGGCCGCCTACCTCCCGCCATGGAGCCTGCCATGTAGACCAACCTCTGCGCCCACGTGGCAAGGACGGGGCAGCTTGTTCTGCACGGGGGTTGAACAAGTGGAGCATCCGTACCCCTCCAGAGGGGCGCCCCTCTGGCATTCCCCCTTTCTCCTCCTCTGCATTATGGTTTGTTGTCCTAATACCAACCATGGACCCTTAACCGATCAGGCCGAGTTTCTAGATTATGAAAAAACAGATGTACCTCATTTGTACATTATAAAATATGATCGGTTTTGGGTTGTGAAGTACCTTTCACTTTCTTTCTTCTTCTTTTTTCTTTTTTTCTTCTTCTTCTTCTTCTTCTTTTTTTTTTTTTTTTTTTAATTTAATTTAATTTTTTTTTTCTTCTGACACAAATAAAGGGTGGCCCTTTACTGCAAGAGAAGTACTTTTCACTTTGAAAATTTGTGCAAATTTCAATATTGAGAGATAGTTCACATAAAAAATACTCTTTGCATACTCTGCAAAAATTCATTTCTAACCCGGGAAAATATCACCCTATTAGGGCTGGTCTATAGATAGTGTAGGTAGCTTAAGTGGTTGGTTATAGGACAAGCAAAGTTAGGAGTACTATGCTGTGCTAGTATTCCGCAGTGCGGCACTCACTTCCAGTGTTCACATTGTGACGAACTCAGGTCCGGACATGGCACACATTCCAATGTGGAACATGCACCTTGGAGCCACATTTTGGGATGGTTCTCTGATATTTTGGTCCTGATGTAAGTATCTGCGGTATATGCTATGGACATTCACACTTCAGCAGTGCTGTTTTTTTCACACAATCTGTACATGTAAACACCACTTTTAGATTTTTCTAATGTTTACTGCATGTGTATGCTTGTTGCTGAATGGGTTTTTCTAGAAGGTTGGACAAGTTTTCTCATGTGCTGCACTTTGTTTGAAATCCACATTGTACTAGAGGTGGCACAAGGACAATTTCTTTTTTATTACATGCATCGTGTATATGAATCCTATTAATAGGGTAAGTAATCTTACTTCCAGTTGAAACCACAAGCACCTACTAAAAACAAAAGCAATAAATAAATGTCCCATGCATGATGCTAGAACACGATGCAATGAATTTTTTTATCTAACATTATATAAATGAAAATTTTGCAAGGGTTAAAAACAAAAAGTAGAACTACCCAGCACTGCTGATTGCATGTGCTTCTACTTCATATTTTGTAAACAACCCTGTTGATTATGTTACACAGTGGCCCTATTAGAGATACATAAACCTTGTTTTGGATACATATTGTCGAAGAATGAATTAATAAATTGAAAAAATTAATCCACATGGTATACATTCATGATTAAAACACATTTTAAATGTTATTTGGCGCTGTTTCCAAATGTAATTCAAACAAATGTGGATGAATTATTTTTTGAAGTCACATCCAAAAACAAACATGAATTTCGTAAGCTTTGGTAGTTAATGAAGACACTGAATTTTGAAGAAATTAGTGTAGAGTTATTAAGTCATAATTGGTTTATTTATCATTATTTTTTAACTTCTATGAAGAAATTCAATGTCTAATTAAAATAAATAAATGGTGCCTTGAGTGGAGATGAGGTCATTGTAAAGAAAGCATTTTTCAAAAACAACAAAGTTGTAATTGAATTGCGGTCCAAAGTTTTAGTGTGAACCCAAATAGAAGGCTTATGGTCTATAATCGATCAATGACAATTATTTATATTAATGATATCTATATAAAGATGAATGGATTTGTGGTTTCAAAAGTTTGTCCAATTTGTGAAATAAAGAAGCTATAATATAAGTAGTCTTTTTATGTTCAATATTTTTTTATCTTGATTAACCAAATATTGTTTTCATCATTAAAAAAAATTCTACATTTTTTTTAGTTTTAACCCGCTTCTTACACATTATTGTTGGAACAAATGCAATAGATTGCAAATCCAACTTGGTTATAAAAACACATTCTTCTTTTTATTTGGTTGGCAACAAACAAATCACAACATCTATACTATAAATCTCATTCTTACATCCTCTTGTCTTTTTTAATTATCGTGGGCATAATATAATCCAACATCTCTCTATGACTTAGATAAAGATTCGTTAAGTCATCAAAAAAATTCAAATTTTTTTAGATTTTTAAAATTTTGGGTAAACTAATAATCAAGTCAGGATATCACATTTTAACCCCTAAATGCCCAAGGGTGTTTTTCATCAAAACTGCCTGAAAACAGCCCCTTTTCAAAGCAAGGTGGATTTTGCAAACTTGGGGTCTTAATTAGTACATCTAACCGTAAGATCCTCACCAATTGCAAGATCATAACGTTCAAAGTTGAAAAACAAGTTTTTTTTCCTGCGCAAAAAGGGATAAGCAGAGTTTTGAAGGCCCAAATAACCATTTTTTTGCATTATGGATTCTGGGGGTTTTGATGCACGTTAGCTAATTGCGTTAAAAAAAATCATATTCAAAAAAGTTGTGGAAGGTTGCCAAAAAAATCATTTTCCGCTAGGGGGTATACTGAAATTCACAAACAAAGGCCGTTTTTTGACAATAAAAATAGCATATGAAAAAAAATTGGATTGAAAATCGGAACGGTGGGAACATGCTCTACTGCCTTCTCTATACATAGAAATTTTTATTTTTGAAAAATATCAAAATCTCAATTTTTGGTGGAATTTCAAAGTTTCGTCTTTGGGCAGATTTCGGCAGATTTTGGCAATTTTGGGCAGTTTGGGGCAGTTTGGGGCAGAATTTGCTGCATTGACAGTGGCTGTGAGCTTGCCCGAAGTTTGGCTGAATGCAGCTTCTGACACTCAAAACCCCGTAACTTTTTTTCAGTATGTTAAAAATAAAATAAAATCTGTACAAACCTCTTCAAAATGCCTACCTAAATTATTTTTTTCAACGATTTAGGAATTAAATCGGAATTCTAGGAACCTGCCCAAATTTTAAAAAAGCCCATTCCAGGACAATGGGCCTTTAAGGGTTAAGGCAATTGCAGAAAGTTCTACGGACTATCTCTTCAATAATTTTTTTTATTAAATATTGTTTGGAATTTTTTTTAGTTTCCAAATGATTTTTTATTTATTTATTTAGTTTCCCTTCAACATATTGGATTATTGTGATCTTCAATTGAATCACATGAAAATGCAAAGTTTACAACTTGTTCAGAGTTGCTGGTGGTGGTCATCACCAGTAGAGTTCTTTTGGTGGTGGAATAGCGTTCCTATGGTGGTGGAATAGCATTCTTCTGGTGGTGGAATAGCGTTCCTCTGGTGGTGGAATAGCGTTCCTATGGTGGTGGAATAGCATTCTTCTGGTGGTGGAATAGCGTTCCTCTGGTGGTGGAATAGCGTTCCTCTGGTGGTGGAATAGCGTTCCTCTGGTGGTGGAATAGCGTTCCTCTGGTGGTGGAATAGCGTTCCTCTGGTGGTGGACTGTTGGTCTGGTGGGCACTAAATACTGGTATTATTGCACATGTATTACTCTTACGTATACAATCAGCTCCTCACAGGAAATAATCGGATTCAGATTTCGAGTCGATTCAACACAGATCAGTATTTCACGGCCAAATTCATTCAAGTGCCGTAGCATCAGGATACAATTGCATTTATATTTCAATCACGGTATTGATAACGCACACACTAATTTCGGGTACATCACTAAAATCACGCTACACTCTGCGTCACAAACCATCATTCACGACTCAAAGCAATTAGCATTTCATTAAATTTCCGTGATTGCCCCATTGCCAAGAGCAAATACAGCTCTCATATTTAGAAAGTAAACACATTCCGGTTCCACCAGCATGGAGTCTGCAGTATTACACAATTTGGCTCATTGCAGAGCAATATATGAAGAGTGAAAAATAAAATAAAAATAATAAATAAATAAAAAATACATGAAGAGTGATGAGGCCCATTTACAGTAGACATATTTCTAAATTGCCCAGCTTCCAGGATTGGAACCTGGAGCTTGGATCATGCTTACATTGATCTCCACTGCTTCGGATCGGAGCATACTGAGAATTAGCCAAATATTAACATTAATACTAATTGGAACAGCCTATTCAAATCTATGGATATTTCAAAATGAATTTGCAGCCTGAGAAGCATGAAAGGATTTGGAAATGCTTTTTCTGGATTGAATGTATTATACATTGTGATTTTACTGCGGAGTAGGATAGGTGAAGTGTGGTAAGGAGTTTGTTTTTTAATATTTTATTGATGATTGTTGAGCTGACGGATTGATCTGAATTGATAGAAACGTTCAAATTTTGAACTCATCCAGAGTCACAGCGCACAGAGGGCCGGCCAGGTTGGCAGTGGGATAATTCTCACACAGCTGTAGGCTTATTACATAACCAGCTCCTCAGGCCGCTCATGAATTCCTGTAGAAGCTTCCAAAATATCATTGTATTCCACCTGCTTGCGGGGATGGTGAGGACTTATTGACCTGAGGATGCAAGAATTGAGTCACTTGCCTTGGAAATGGCCCTCCTGTATAGATGGATGAGTTGCTGTGGGGGCGCTGAGCCGTAACTTAGTCCACATATGGTGACACTTTCGGTACACCCTCATGACATGATTTCCGCTATACACCAATAAGACATCCAGGTGGGGTCTTGGGCGAAGTGGGGTCTCGTGCAAGGTGTGGGCTTCGCTGGATGCTCTCTCTATACAACAACCAGATACCAGCCTCATGCCCCAAAGCCAGGGCCAGATCTATTACAAGCATGGATGCTTGCACACGAACAATCTACATGTTTCACATGACAACTAACTTCCTCCACTCTTCTGACCATCCCATGCAGTTACCATGACTTGGCAATCAAGGAAAACAAGATGACGTTTGTCGGTTATATTCCCCTCTCATAAACCACCCATTCCAGCACAGTCGCACACTTAGTGCCTACAACATGCTTTCACACTTCCCCCAACTCCATCAAGTTGGTTGTACTCCTCCCCAATTGCCAACCCCTCTTCATACAAGACCCTAAACTAGTCCAACAAACAAACCGAAGAAATCAGTTCTCTTCTCTTGTGACCAGTGGGCCCCCCTTGCTTGGCATATGTTTATTATTTCTCTCCCATCAACCAACAACATCTGGTTTGTTTATGTCCAAAAAAAAGAAAAAAAGAAAAAAAAACCATGAACATCCTCCAAACATCTGCCTTCAAATGTCTAGTTTTTTTTTTCCAATTTTTCAAATTTCCAATTAATTTATGTACAATAATTTAGGGGCGAAAAGGGTAGAAGGGCCTAAATCACAGGCAAAATTTCCTAAAAGATTTTCTGGCAGAGTAGGAACCTCTAGGGGGCCCCCGGATTAAACTGAATTAAATTGAACGTCACACAGCTCTGCCATGATAACGAAATGCAGGCAGGCAGACTCCAGACTCCAGAGTAAGGCCAAAGCCAGTCACCAGTCACGACTCACGACTCACCAATGAAGTTACGAACCGCACACCACTGTCGGATTCAGTTACCGTAGCATCACGCAACCTGTCCTCCTTCGACTGGCGCCTCCGGTGCGCACCGGCGCCCACCGGTCCCCACCGGTCCCCACCGGTCCCTGCCGGTACCCCACCCGGTGACCCGTCCTTCAACCCGCACCCGAGCCGCCGAGAGCGCACCTCCCGGGCCACACGTCGCCCCCGCGCCCCGCCCCGCCAGCCCCCGGGCCCACCACGCCCGCCCCCGCACGGCCCGGCCCCCGACCCGTGCTCGGTCCCCTCCCATATCACCCCCTCCGCCTGCCCCCCGCAGCTCACATCCCCTTCTCTCGCCTCGCCTCGTCTCCTCCGCTTCATCGCGCATTCCATCTCTCGCCTTCCATCTCTAGCGCTTCTGGAGCTCTCGCCTCCCTCGCCTTCTTCTACTCTCGGAGCTCTCTCTGCCTGAAGTTGCCGTTTCCAATTTGGTTGAGTGAATTCCGTGGTCGGGTCCGTTTTTGTGAGCGGTTGGGGTTTCAGTGAGTTTATTGCAGGGGTTCTGTCTTGAGGAGGACGGTTGTTGCGTTGGTGGTTTTGGCTTTGAGTTGTGGCGTTCGTGGAGTGGAATCTGTGTTGGAGGTGTGCGGTTCGGGTTTAGGAGGTTTTTTGGAAGGGGAGGACAGGGTTGGAATGGGGAGGGGGCCGGCGTCGATGGGGTCGTGGTGCGAGATTGCGCCGCCGCAGATGATCACGGTGGAGCGGTGCTCGCCGCGGCAGAAGACGATGGAGACGATATTGGAGAGGATGGCGGCATTAGGGGCGATGGTGGAGACGGCTCCGCCGCGGATCATTATGGTGGAAAGGAGCTTGTCGCGGAAGCGGGGGTCGTTGGATACGATTGCGGAGGAGAGCATTTCGATGGCTGTGAATGGGGCTGTGGCTGCGGTGAGACCTTTGAGTAGCCGGCGGTTGGAAAATTCGGCGTTGCATAGAATTACGCCGGGGTTTGTTGCTTGCAACTGATCGGAGCGGGTGCGGAGAATCAGTTGATCGGACGTCGAGTTTTTGAGATTGTGATCAACGTGGTGTGCGCTGATGGCGCTTTTTTTTGGTGGCAATGTCTTTCGACTGGTTCATCTTTTTTGCTCCCAATTACTCGTATACGAAGAAGGGAGTACTTGACGCTCCGTTATGTTAAGCTATGAAAACCCCGAGAGGACTCTTTACTAGCGGAAGGTTCTTGTATGTCCCACGTAGAGTAGGGACTTTTAAACGTAGAAATTAGCTACGCTGGATTAGTGTCTAGTGCAACGGAAAAAGAATACTCACCCTTACTACGGGTGAGCCTGAGATGTACCATAGAGGGCTCGGTGATCTCTACATCACCTTGTACTTTACGAGAGCTGCTCTCGCTCTCTAAACAAAAAAAAAAGCAAAAGAAAAATGAAAAAAATACGCTTACTTCCATTTGTCTTTATTTGGTCAATTATCAGTTGACAGAATGGACATATGGTGCCTGACGATGGTACCTTCACGGTTGCCCACATTTTGTTGCTATTTTGTGTACCCATAGAGTTCGTAAAATCTGAAACAAGAGCAAGGAAGCATGTTGAGGATGGTGTCGAAGAGCTATCAATGGCCTCTCGGTTGGTTCTATCACGCTCACTTACTGATCCATTTTAAGCTTCGTTGATGGTTCACATCTCTTATTGAAATGATCGGAGCTGCTGGGTGACCTCGACATCTCTTACGTTATATGGTATGATAGTCTATTGTTTGCAGATTGAAGAGCTCGACTGTTTACCTGAATTACTAGTTTCCATGCATTGCTTCAGAAGTGGTCTTGCCTTTTTATCACTTTTACGATACCCTGGTGTACTCCGAACTTCGCTTCACTACTGTTCGTCGTTCAGAAGTATATCCTTAGGAGCGATGTCTTGTATTGGTGTGGGATATTTGACCTCGACCAGAGAAACCTTGACTCCTTTTTTGTCTCTGAATTGGTCAGCCGACCGGATCACATGCTGACCCCAAATCACGGTGCTCTCTTTGGCCAGAGTTTCTTTTCCTCAGCATGTGCTTATCTGATGTTTCTATTTCTACCTCTTGAGTCTCGTTGATGTAACAAAGTAACCGATTGAATGAGCGATCGTATTAACATTGAAGATGAGTTCGAGTACCATTTAACCGATGCCCAGGTTTTGAGAATCTTTCTTCGTTACGTTCTGAAGCGGCCGTCTTGTTGGGATGTGCATGTACTTCTTTGTTGTCATCAAGCTAATGTTGAAAAGTGGAGGGTTCAAGATACTGGAATCAAGTCCCTCCGATGCACATTGATAATATTCAATCTCTCAAAACATCCAGAGGAAACCATAAGAGACACTTAGAGACCCGTAATACCTCCCAACCATAGTAATGAACTGTCATTTAGGGTTATGTCCGACAGTCGGATGTCCCACTTTACTTTCTGGCAGCTTTGCGATGTCAAGAACTGTTCTCACTGAATTCCGATTTAAGCAAGCGAAGTGCAGGGATCTGGTAACAAGCTGAGAAGGATTGATGTGAAATACGTTTGGAATTGTGGCACCTTAGCAGAGATGCAACCGTGCAAGCTTTCCCAAACTTCGTCATACGGATATGTTCTCAAACCCTTAAGGATATCTCAACTAACATTCTACCCTCCGAGGACATCATTGCCCTGCATTTCGTGCTACATTTTGCTGGGCCTGGTCTCGGAGTAAAACTATTCCTTGGAACCTCGTGAAGATAGTTTCATCAACACAACAACATTACGTAGAATAGAGATGGGATATAGAAAGAAGCTGGTTTACCGGTATTTGTACATTGATGTGTACATACAACTGCAATGTTGCAAGAATGTTTTGGAAATAAAATTGACGGTTTGAATACGCTAGGTCAAGTTCACATATCTCCCACCTGTCAATGAAATCTTGTTATTCTTTGGTTGTTGAACAACAGTGCTTTATTTTAAGAGTTTGACATCTCTCGGTCCACAGGGTTACTGTGAAACACTTATGAAAGCAGTTGAGAGATACCTTGGGGTGCTGCAGGTAGTACTACAACACTTGGTCGTCAGGCATGTTTGTTGGATCAACATGTTTGGCTGTAGTGGGAGGGAGGGTGAGTGTGCCAGTATCCCTCACCTTTCAACTGAAATTTTGTTTTGCTTTTTTGTCTAATTCCAATCATTCATCAGCTACTCCAACGACCCATATCTACTGTAACAGCTACACCTTGGAACGAACATTTTCTAGAATTTGGTTCCTCCCTTCGCCGGCACCGAATTCCTTTCCGAGGTATTTCGAATCCTCACGGTTAGAATATGCTTCTCATGTGAAGCTCCTGTTTCAGCTGCATATTAGACTTCAGCTGATTGCATTTGGAAAATTTGCAGGATTTGAGATAGTAATTTCGGAGAGCACATTTACACACTTTCTTGCATGCTTTACTCTCAGTACGACATTGATTCACATGATGAAGTATCTGCTAATGAACTCATAATTCTCAACGGCCTTCATGCAACTCCCGAACATTTTCAACTTAAGTCAGGCGACTCAATCTCATCATGTTCTGCCTGATCTGTGCACGAACTGGTAGATCTGATTCGGCATGCATGCCTTCCAACTCCTTCAAAATTCTGAGAGATTACCACGTTATGAGGTTGCAGTTACTGGTGGGCTTTTGCAATTAGTGCATTAACCCTGCATATGGGGCGTTCGTACTGTCCATTCTGCTCGAGCATGACGTGAGTCTGTTACCTTCTTTCTTATGCGTTTCTTAGTTTCGTGGTTCTAAGTCAAGAGTTATTGACATGGAAGCCTGAATTTCGACGTACATTGCTGCCGTCTGCCTTGGATTCCAATGATGGACTCTTTGTAACTTGCATGATGTTTCTTCTACACAAGTTTGTACATTTTCAATGGAAGTAAGTACGGTATATCATCAATATTTGGGTCATATTATATGAGTTTTTTTTTAATCTAACTCATGATTCCATACATCAATATTTGGGTTATTTTATTTGAGTTTTATTTCTATTTTTTAAATTTTAAACTTCCTGATTTCGGCGCTTTTTGAGGTTTCATGGAGTTTGTTACTGGAGGCGCACATTTCTATGATCAGACATGAATGCACCTATATTTCCACCCCTTATTAATACAGTTGTTCACAAGTATGAGTGAAAATTGATGTAATTTTCTTGTTTCTATTGAGAGCAATGTAGATGAATAGTATCTTACACACCTTTTAGAAAATATATTTCTAAATATTTCTTTTTAAAAAATGTACCTATATAGTAAAATATTAGGAAAGAAATGTGTATTAGAAAAAACATTTCATTTAAGGGAGAATACATTATAATTTATTTAAAAAATGTAAATTAGTGAAGATTCTAAGATGATACTCATTAAGCATTACGATTGATCACTGAATTGTGTATATCAAATTTTTTAACTTTAGTATATTAAATTTTAATTGGGATTGAGAATTTTTAGTTTTAACGCTAAAAAATTATTTTGATTTTATAGAATAAATATTATATTTTATTAAAAATGATGCTACCAAAACATGTTTTTTTATACATATATAGACATAATTTTATTAATTCACATTGAAGAATTGAAATTCAATTCAACAAACTTAAATGATCAAATATTTATCTATAACCCAAATCAAAAGGAAAATAGAGTTCTCACCTCCCGGTATCTTTGTTTTTAATATTGCAACCATAAAAAATAAAATTATTTTAACGTCAACATCATACACAACTCATTTGCTTGTAAAACGAATATGATAAATTAATCAACTATTATGTTTTGCATCGTCTTTTACTTTTTGATAACACATTCTTTTTGATCATTTCAAAAAGATACAGCAATATATATCAAGGATGTAAGAATTTTAAGTTTAAAATTAAAGAATAACAAACATCAATTAAGATAATTGCAAAAATATTCTAATTATTTATCTTTAATCTTTCGTTTAATTAAAAAATATATATATACTTTTATTTGAATAGTTGAATGTATAAATCAAAAATTCTTCCATTTAAATATAAAATGGTATGATTTTAGTTAAGTTTAAACTACAAGTTATGAAACTTATATTTATTGAATCTTGATAGATTTTAGTATTATTTAATTTGAATTAGTAAAATTATAATTTATATATATACATATATACACTGTAATATCCAATTTCGTTAATTAATACTTTAAAGTCTATGTGCTACTCAAAGAATATAAAATTAGCTTTTATTGAATATTTTTCAATTAAATTATAATTTGATAATATGATAATTAATTTAGATGATGCTTAAAAAAACATGAAGTCAAGTTTTTTATTTCTCAAGTATGTTGAACCTAAATAAAATTTTCATGTACACACACGACCATGAAGTTTATGTAGTCTTTTTCTATAACACTATTTAATAAAATTGGTCACAGTTTTACGTTAAGAGTTTTAAAATAATCACCCCTTTACAATGAAGGTATTGATATACCAACTTGAATCCAAAAGTCATATAGAACAAAGATTGCAATTGGAGATGAATACAATTAATATAAGCCATACATTTGAATTATTTTAAATAAAAATGAAGAATGATTCATTGTTAAATTAAAAAACAGAGTCCGCACCTTGTTTGAATTATGAATATTTACTGTAGTTGCTATGAAAATACATAATATCAATTTAAAAAAATACATATTTATGTTGAACATAAATTTCAAAACAAAAAAAAAGTTTTTTTCCTAGTTAAAATATGGTAATTTCCTTCAAATGTATTTTTAATTGATTTTTTTTAAAAATGAATTAAAATTATATATAAATATATATATATATATATATATATATATATATATATATATATATATATATATATATATATATATATATATATATATATATATATATATATTTTGATATAAATTAATTGTTGCATTAGTGGGAGCATGTATTATTCAAAATTAATGACATCTAACTGCATGACAACCAATTTTTTTATTAAAATACTAGTGGGACCCGTGCCGTTGAGCACGTTGAGCTTGGATTGTTTGAGGCCATAACATTCATCAACATGCATTGTAGTAGATAGTGGAACATGTGCTATTGACCACATTGATATTAGTTTAATGTTATGAACTTTTATGTTAAAAATAAATAATATAACATCTTAATCATTCAATGTTGGAATAATGTGGTTTAAAGTTTATAAAAATTCATATGGAAATGTCTATAAGAAAATTTAAAAACTTAGTAAGTCTAATATTAGCAACCGTGACTCTACTACAAAAAAACTAAAGCTTACTAAATGCCCTAATTTAGCACATTTGGGTGCGTCAGGAAGAGTCTGGAAACGGCCTATCCTTCTAAGAAGGATTTAACTACATCCTTCTTTGTGATTCATACACTATTCCTCCTTCCATGAGACCAACTCCAAACACTTCAATCCAACATCCCTTCACGGATTGCACTCCCCAGTGTGACACACCCAGAGAGACTCAGTACTTGACACACAACCATCACTCACTGCAAGAGCTCCACAGACCACACCATACATTCTTCAATGTGAGGAAGAATTTATTTTACAATTGAATTCCAGTTGCCACTGTTTGAATCATTGTCATATAAAAGCATTTGCATCTTTGCTACATCCACTGCTGGACCTCACAATAGTAAGGCATCCAGCTGCTACGCAATATGGGGCTATACCATCTAAACAACCACCATGCCGTACCGATCACAGGAGGAATAAGGAATTCCGGTGGATGAAACAACCAGCCAGCAACGACCTCGGTAGAATACAAAGTTACACGCCAACTCCATCAATTACATACATACTCTAGAACCTCCACAGAGAAAAGGGTCATATGTGCAGATAGTTAAAACTACGCCTTATATCTCAAGCGGCTGCCGCCATCTTTTCGTCAATAACTTCCACCGACGGGTTTGTACATACAAGGTTCCGGTCTCCAAATACGTTGTCCAGACGTCCTGCATCACCCCACATACACAACCTTCAGCGCGGAAACACCTACAAATTCTCACCCGTTCACGACCACACTCAAACCAACACCCGTTCAAAAGGATCCGTATCACTTCACACATCCATTCATACAGACAACCACAAAACACCCGGCAACTCCAATCGCCTCATAACAAACCAGCTCCTTTCCTTTCGTGTGTTTACTCATTCCCTCCGCTCCCACATGCACAAGATACCATGAAAGACAAACATGTCTAAGAGCGTTGCACGGAGGAAGCCCTTTCCAGCAAAAAGGATAAAACAACGTCTCAGGTCACGAATGCGACTACGAACCTGTCGTTGGCCAGAACTTGGATGCACGGACCCATGATGCTGGGAATGCCGCAACCTCCGTCGAGTACGGTTTCGTCCACTCCTCGGCAATCACCACTGACGCTGGATGTGGGGCACCCTGTTCGTACAACCACAACCATGTCAATTACACATCCAACGTCACCCGTCTTCTCTCCGAGCCCAAATTCACAACCAACAATACCCCCCAGCTTCTCCATAACATTCCTTCCACCAAGCCCCTACCTTCAGTACGTTGTCGTCGCGCCCGGCCTCACCACTCTCGATTGCTGCGATCTCCTCCCTGATCGAGATCAAAGCGTCGCAGAACCGATCCAACTCAGCCTGAGCCATCACAACACTAACGCATGTTAGTGCCTCTTCACGCAGCCGCTCACCCCAAGTCACCAGGGCCACACAAAAATCATTCTGACCTACTCCCATCACGTCATCCACTTTAACCCTGCCAATACTCATTATTCGCCATCTCCTCCTCGACAACTTCCAAATCACACAACACACCTTGCTCTCGCTCTCTGTTGGCTCGATCATCAGAGTGCCAGATACGGGCCATGACATGGTTGGGGCATGGTAACCGTAGTCCATCAGACGCTTCGCCACATCCTCTGCCTCGATTCCCGCAGTATCCTGCCACACCATAACTGTAAGATTTCTTGCATTGTACGTCACATCCTCTCCTGCCATCAAGACGCTCAAAGAAATTATGTACAGCACTTCAACAGAAAAATGTACCCAAAAATGTAGGATGCGAGTGTAAGGGCCAAACACTGTAGTTCTAATAAAAAGATCGGCAAGCGATATATACCTCGAACCCTAGTCCCACCACCTAAACTATCATTCAATCAAGATTAGCTCATCACAGTCGCTGAAATGGTCGGTTTCATTGACTCGCACCTTCAGAGCCACTCACTCAAGGGTCACGCAAACAACAGTTCTCTCAACAATCAGCTGACCCGTTTCTCTACAAGCAAAATTGGATCACAACGCCCCCATCAGCCAACTCCAGCCAAGCTCAACAACGAATTGAAACTTAAATCTCAATTTCATCGAATTTTTTTCTCTAGCATCTAATACGTAGTGCACTGAATGCCAATGCTATCTCCCTGCATAGACAAAACAAAAGAAATTGGAACAATGCGCATTGGCGGAAAGCCATAGTCTACAAAACACGAATCAAGCCGAGTAACGTATGAATATGATCTCATCTCTAAAAAATTCTCACAAAAAATGATGATTGCTTATTGAGATTTATCCACAGAATATAATCACAGCACAAAAAACCTCTTGATTGCTGTAATTTCATTTCCAAGCACACGAAAATAACAAATCTCGCGCAATGTTCGCACGAACGACAACAATTCCTTGTGACATTTACTCACAACACCTAATCAAACCTCCTGGTAGTTAAAATTACAATTCAAAATTCCGTAAGAGAAACCACTCGCACGAAACCCTAACCAGAACTAAAAAATTCACCACGCACCTAAATGTAGTGAATTCCGAACTGCCAAGCCGTGAAGACGCCTCCACTTCCCCGCAGCTACCAAAACCATAACGCTCCATCAGAGCTCCGAATTCCTGAGCCAGAATCACGTCACGAAACGAAAGGCAATCACCTCGCCCTGCACTCACTCAATCACCACAAGCGCACAGCCAAAAGCTATAAACATCCTCTCCAAAAAGAAATCCCAGCTGTACTGCGAGAGGCGTTGCTCCCCGAGCTCAAGAAACGCAGCAACAACTCAACAAAAGAGTCGAGCTCAGCAAACCAGTCGATTGCGATCACTTCACTGGAGCCGCAAGCACAAGACCTCAAACCCTCAAGCTGACCAAATTACGATAAGCTTAGAATAAGTTTGAGGAAAGAAATGGATAGATCATGGGAAGGAGCTCCGAAAGATTGTGTATGGTGTGTGCATGGATCAGGTAGCACTGCAAGAATGTGTCGCCTTCTTTCTCCTTCAAACCGTTCGCAACTGCACCCTCCGCGCCACCACTGCCGTAGCCGTCCCTAAGGCACATGCTAAAGGTGTGAGTTGTCTCCTCGACGGATTCCACCACGGAACCGTCAAGTGAGACAACAATGCTCAATTGTATAATAGATTTTTGGAAGCTTATTTTGTAATGATTTAAATTAAAAGTATCTATTTGTATAGTAAATTGGGAAAAACATGATATATATGAAATATTTTAAAATGTCATTTCATAATGTTAGAAGAGATTTTCTATTAAAATAAAAATATACTTATATGTATATTATAAAAAAAATAAAAATAAGACATGTATGTATATAAATACGAACACATAACAGATATAATTTTATTTCTAAATCTTGTAGTTCTTTATCGCCTATCCATGGAAATTGTCTTGGTATTTCAGGGTGTATGTTACTCTCGTCCATCATGCTTCAGCCGATTTCGGACGATTCACTTCTGAAGTTGCAAACAAAGTCATGATTTGAGATTTGTACAATACAGATTTAGTCCATGAGTTTTAGACTGATCGATGAGTTTACGATTTCCATGAGAAAATGGGTGATATTGGAGATGAATGGGATGATATTCAAGGTGATATATGCAATCTCATAGTAAAATTTCCACTTTACAAGATGATGTCACTAAAATAAAAGAAAATATCATGATTTTAGTTAATTTTGACGTGTGATTTTTTTGCCATGGAAATTGTCATTTTATATTTTTGATTATTTTGTAATCAGAATATATAACTTATAATTGAAATTACTACAATTCTTTCAAATAAAACAATAATTCGTTTTATTATTTGATGAAGATTTAATCAAAAATTATTATTAGACTTTAAATTTTAAAATAATATATTTTATTGTTTTCAAATAAAATAAATTAAAATTGTATCAATGAAAAATACTTCTTATGTTTATATGATTTTGATGATGGAAAAAATTATAAACAATTTGTAAACTATCAATATGCAATTGTCGAGCATTGATTTTTACAAATCAAATTATATTGTGAATTTAGTACTATGGAGAAGTACACTATGCATAACCAAGATGGAGGTTGCATCGGAATGAGTGAATGAACTATGAGGGTTACGTTAATTTATGCGTCGATGAATAGATGACTGAAGCCATTTTCTTGTCATGATGTACAATATGAATTTTAAATCTTATGGAATGAGACGCAAATATATGGAATAATAATTATTTTGGTGCACTCATTTTATTAATGGTTATTGCATGTTTAACCCTTTAACGTCCGAATCCATTGTTCTGAGAGAATACTGGTGGAGAATGCAGAATCGTTGTTTGAGCATTGCAGAGCGACAAGGATCGTAAATTTGTCATGTAACCGTAGGATCTCGTAGTTGATGACTCTTACTACATGTTTATGATTTCGAAAATCATTTGCGATGCAAGGTTGCATAGATCGAAAGGTTTGACCGGGAGAATCTTCAGTTGACTTCAGCGGGCAGTGTTGGATCTTGTTCAATCGACCTTCATCCATAATTTCTGAGCGCCACAATAAATAGTAACGATGTGCACACATGTTTCAGTATGAAGCTGGCTACATACTCGATGCACATGCGAAACAAATTACAGTTCTTGTGAGCGACAATTGACCTTGTAATTGGTGACACCCAAAAACTGAGAGACTTGGATAAAAATACTTGAAACCAACTCCGACGACCATCGTAGCACTAGAATTGAACCATGAAGTGAAAAATCTTCATTTGCTCACTCATGAGTACAGTAAAATAACTTTTATTCTTTGTCAATTGCAAATCCATGCACATAACCACAACATGAATGTGCAATTTCGACATATTCTGTATAATATTCCGGGCTACAAGCAGAACTGTATCCGGCAAAATTTGAAGATGTGGGTAGCAGCTACAACTTTCCAAAAGGTGCTGCCCAGCTGACGTCAAAGTTCTTGAGGTATTCAAATACCTGCCCACAAGAACATTAAATGCCGATCCAAGTACAACTTACAGTTGTTCAAACTATGAACAGTTGTACAAACAAGTCCCATGAACAGGGCAAGACAACGGTTACAACTGTCTACGAACATGGGCTTCAGTACCGAATCGACAAAGCCCTCCCTCCCTACAAAATATGGGATCGCACACTCCTTCGATCCAACAGCACGACACTGCTGAAAAGACGAACAGACGGACAAAACTCTACATGTTTATATAATATGTACATATTTTTACAGCACTAAGAAACATTGCATGCACCCTGCATTCAGTCTCAATGGCATGCGCACCCTGCATTCGGTATCAATGGCATTCGGTGTCAATGACATTCAAAAGTTTGCTTCTTCCCCAAATAAAACACTTGGCAGTGCTCTCAGAGCGCATACTCCAGAGGCACAAGCTCTTCCTGAATCTCCTTAAATTCTCATGATCTGCAATCCGGCGCACTCATCACCGCCGCACAGGGTAGTGTGACCGAAAGAAACAACGGCCTTCATGAAGGAATACCCCGCCGCATGCAATGCACATACGTCCAGTCCTCGGCAGGACCCCGCAATACTGGCACTTTCGTCGCAGCTTTGTCGATGTTAAGCCATGCACCTTCGGAACAGACATCTGCCACTTCGACACACAACCTCGCTTGGCTCTCCAAGGTGCACATAGTTCTTCCGCGAGTTTCAGCTGAAAGTTCAAGTGAGTCTTTGGCTTGAATCCAAGAGTTGCACACATGCTTTTATATAGAACGTACGAATTCACTGCAGCCGTATCTATCAAGAAGTAAAACAATCTATGCCACCATTTCTTAGAACGCACTTGTGCAGTATACGTCCCACACATCTGATCTGCCACATCAACCCCCCTCATCCACTTTGAATAGGCTTTGTGGATGGGGGAGGTATCAAACCACTTTTCAGTACCATGCACACGGCGTTTCACGCTGCACTCTTCGCCTGGAAGGGGTATCGGTCGATAGATTGAAGATAGGAGCATGACAGGCTTTTTGTCCACCCAAGTGACGGCCGCCAACATGCGAGACTTGTGCATCCGCCAATCAAGAGTGCCCTGAGGATACTTTCCAAAGAGCTTTGTATTTGTAATGGCCTTTGGAAGGCCGATGCGATTTGAACGCACTATTCCACAGCCGAATGTGCCCTTCACTGCAAGATCGGCTAGCAACTTTGGTGACGTAAAAAAGTTGTCTGTGAACACAATATGATGTTTGCCGTGCAAACCTTCTGTCAGATTTGAAACGACTCCGTATCCAGTTTTAGCCTCCCCTCGTGCCGCACCACGCAGAGATACTGCCAGACTCGCTCCAGTATAAACTTCAAATGAATAAACGTACTTCGAAACCGCATCAGCAACACACCACACTTTAAGACCCCATTTCGTGGGTTTGCTAGGGAGATACTGACGAACAGGACAGAACTTTCCCTTGTATCTCACCATCAGTTCATCCACGCTGATTTCTTGATGCAAGTTCCAGCTCTGTTTACACGCATCACGTACGACGTCTAGAAGCCATCGCATTTTACACAACTTATCATGTGTCCTCTCTCGTCGGACCACACTTGCATCTACAACATGCAAGCAACGTGAGATGTCCTCAAAACGTCGGCGTGACATAATCGACACAGTGAAAGGGCAGTGCAAGGATGGAACCTTGTTTGACCAGTAACATCTGTGGTTGGGCAGCCTCTTGATTCCAAAGAGCAGGCTCAATCCAAAAAATGCCTTCAACTCGTCCCGTTGGAGAGGCCACCAGTTAGGGCCTGCAACAGGGTAGCCTTTGGCCGTAACCTCCTCACTAGCATAGCGATTGGTTGCATAACAAATTTTATCCAAAGTGCGATTGCTCCAAAAGCGTCGGAAGAGAGATTCATACGTGTTAGGCAATGTGGAGAATTCAAAGCTTGGTCCTGGCGATTTGCCTCTGAACACTGTGTCCTGGTGGCAATAATCTGCAGAATCGGTGCTCCAAGTTGCATCCCCATAAATATCAGCAAATTTCGGCGCCTTTACCTGACGTGCTGCATTTGAATTTCGTAGTGCACGTTGCAGCAAGCCAGATGGTGTGGGATTCACTCGCTGCCGAGGCGACCGTGGTGGCCTTCCTGCAATTGTGCTGCGCCCCCTGCGATTAGGTGCAACGTTCACAGGTGCCGCAAATGGCTTTGCCAGCCTGATACTTGTTCTGGCTTGCTGTTGTGAGTTGCCAAAATAGTCTGCAGTACATGGGATCCACTGAAAGATTAGCATGGCACACTGTCACACCTCATATAACGATGACTCAGATTTTTCCATACATAGAATCTTAGCTGGTAAGTCAATAATTTCCACACTCAAAATGTTCTGCAGTCACGATGTGTTGCTCGGCGACTCTATTATGTACAATTTAGACTACCCCACAGAGAATTAAAAAGCATTTGAACACAACAACCACCTTACTGAAGTGAACCAGCACATTTTATTCCTCAGTTCATCAACACCTGCGACTCACAATACTTGCGTTGTTGCTTTGGACTCCTATTCTCTATTTCTCATGCCGATGTCTTATAATTATAATACTATATACAGGCCGCTATGTGAGTAGGATTCTTCACATACTGTGACCCTGGATTTCACATCATTTTCCTTCGTTCCTTATGCCTGAATTTCTAAACCAAAAGTTATCATGATTATATCCAGCTGTTTATATCTTGGTCATTACTTAGGACCTAGTACTTCTGAAATAAAATCCATAGAGTTCCTGCGCAGAACTCATATGAGTTTTCAGGGTCGATTTTGTAAGCAAATCATAGATCCGACTAATAGCTTGCATTGTAAACAGAAGGAACATACAATTGCTGACCTTGATCAACAGGGAAAACTGCCACTAATCATTTACAACTCACTGACGACCAACTGAGAATCTGATATTTGAAACGTAGTAATCCAGTCAATATGCCTCCATTCTCCTATGCAATGGCCACCTATCAATTTCGTGCTAACTTGACGTTAAGTTTATTTTTCAATATTCCATTCACAACAATATGCTTTCTCTTGTCTACTTTCAAAACGAGTAACATGAACTGAAAACCTCGGCTGGCAATTCCAATTCCAGGCACAGGCAGAGTTTTATTCAAGATTTAAATAACTTTAGAAACATGTGAAGCCATTGCAAGTTCTCAATCAGTCAATATGAAACCAACAGTACGGGCGTTCAAATTTCATGGTGACCAACAACTTCAGAGAAGGAACCCAAGCAGCTCCCAGGAATACGGATGGTGCGGTTTAGATGGAAGCGATTTTAGCTACATCATGAGGCAATTTAGTGAGAGTGTTTTACTTCAGCATGTCCAGGGGCTTCATTGTGATTCATGCAAGCATAATTTCAGCAAAGGAATGAATGCTGATCAAGCAATTCATACTTGAAAAAAAAATTAAAAAAAATTTCATGGTGACGGTGGCTTGCCTGTAAATGGACTGCATGTGCTCTGTGCTCCGATGACAACGCCAATGTCAGGTGCATGGCTGCTGGATGCCGAATCTACATAATTTTGTCTTCGTTGTGAGCAGGTACTTCGGGACTGTTGCAGTGGCGCGGCACTGTTGTGCTGATTTTGAGGAGGTCCTCGTACTGGGATGGTGCCTTCTTCGGAGGGTGAATGCGGTTGGTCCAGTAGAGAAGGACGTGGCCACTCTCCTTCCATATCCATGAGTGCATCGACGACGTCCTCGTCAACTTCGCCACTGATGACATAGGAAGAATCATGACCTTCTCCGTCGCTATACTCACAGTCTTGGAGTCCGTCAATATCGTCATTGGGCGTCTCTGCGCAACCAAGCGGGGAGACAACTTCCAGTACACCAAATGGCAAGTGTCTGATTTCACCATCGTTGCACTGCACTACGTAGAGAATTTGTCGTGATCCCGCTGGCATGTAGGAATGCAAGGCCAAACCGCACATGTACTCTCCAGCTCTTGGATCGTCCACATTCAAGCGCATGATTTCCATGCATGGAATGCGCACTTGAACTGGCCTTGTGATGACGCGAGGCAGTGAACTGAATTCCGGCGCTGGTCCAATGCATGCAACTCGCATCAGTCCTTCACCTGGTATGCTGCGGTTTCCGGGGTCTGGCGGCACAGATGGTGTCACTGGACTGGGGGCAGACTCAGCAGCTACAGCATGCATGTCACTGGCACTCTCCGACTGATATCTTGGGACTGACCGCGTCTGTCGACACTTCTCTTGCTTCCTCATGTGCGGAGGTCCGGTGCTCGCCGCCGAAGTCGTCGCGACTATATGCTCGTCCAGATCGTGTACGTGATGGGGTTGCGAGGTATGTTGCCGCTTCTGCCTCGCTAGGTCCTTCATTTGTTCTTGCCGATGTCGCTTGGTATTGCTCTGGCTCTGCTCTTCGGTCATGTTCAATTGGATCAGGCCACAGTTCGTCTCTAAGAACAGTGTACACTGCTGCAGAAAATCCAAGATTGTGTCCTTCACTACGACGCTCTCTCCAACCAAGGATATGTGCGGTATGATGGTAAAACAAAAAGCGTAGACCTTCAGGTGTGTTCACACGTCTAATCCTTGAATTCACTCGTCTTTGAAGTAGATGTTTGGGATTCAATAGCTTCAGAATCCGTGAGACTTGGGAAGGTGAAGCACTCTGACTCTCAACAGCCCACTCGGCAATAACAGATCTTGCTCTTTGTAAGACAGTAAGACGCCTTGCAGTTTCTAGATCTGCCATGATACTACTCTGAAATTTTTCTTTCAAGTATTACATTCTTATAGCTTGTAAGAAGGAATTGGATTCATAAATGTACCGCAGTTCTGCATGTTCCGTGTAAACCATGATGTACACTTGCACAGAAACTATTGGCCTCATGAAGTTCTGGATAGGTATCATTCAATCTTGAGTAAACTCAAAATTGCCTACTGCAAGGAGGTTTACGTGATTCTTTTTTGTAGAAGTCGGCGCTGTTGAATGTTGTGAATGTGATAGTGGACGCCAAAGGTTTCAAATTTGAATGCTCACACAGGGTGCCAATCGTTATCAGCCGTGTGGCACAATCCATGTGACAACTACGGTTTTTGATGTATAATTTAGTAGTTTCAATGACATGTCCATGACGTCTCACTGCCCGTCATTACAGTTCCTGTACATCTGGGCAACACAAGTAACCGCCATGGGCAATACAAATAACCGCCAGCCCAAGTGCCCAAAATCCTTGAAGGACAATAAAAAGATATCAGCAAATGTGTGCCCACAGCAACCGGTTAGGACTGAAATTTCACTCCAAATCTACATGAACGCCCTCCATAGCCTCTACAAAATTAGGTGCACACCCATTTCCAGTAATAATCATAGCAGTTCACTGAGAAGTCCCCACAGAAGCTTCGATAAATTTGATGGACACAAATCATCGCTGCAGACAGAAATATAGCACCTCAAAATCATTCGTCGTCCACTATATGGACGCAGGCGCGTCAAAGGGTTAACATCCGTCACAAATAAAGAAAAAATCGATTTCAACGAATAAATCCGAGAAAAATAAATTCAAATCAAAATATTAACAAAATTGAAGAGAGAAATGAATCAAGTTGGAAAAAAAGTAGAGAAAACGTAGCAACTGAAAAAGTAAGATGCATGAGGAACCTTTTTCCTTTTTCCGGATGGGCTTCCTTTTTTCTGCCCGACCACCCAGGAACCCAAACCCTACTGCCCACGCTCCGCTTCTCTTTCCGAAGCTAAGTTGTGTGCTTGTCGCAATCCCTCTGCCTCGGACTCCGTTGCTCGCAACTCTCACAACCTTGCTTCCACCGCTCCACGTACCTGGCGCTTCCTTGGATTCTATTCCCGCCGGACTTGCTGCGTTTCGATTAGGTTTACATAGACTCCTCGCGCCAGGTTTTCTGTTTGATTTCCTCTCTGCTCGCAATTTGTTGAAACCCTAGCTTCGCTACTCCTACTGTTTCGATTAGTTCCCGTGAAATGTAATGCTCGTGGTTCGTCGTTGATTTCGCTCTACGACTAGGTCGGGTACAGGGTTTGGATGTGTTGGAGATTTGAGGAGTTGGAACGAGGAGGCGATTTCTAGCGAGGTTGCGGTGACGATTTGGAGAGGAGAGACGGTGGTTTCGGGAGGGGGAGAGTTTGAGGTGTTGTTGGTGTTGTAGGGTTGTAGGTTGGAGAGTGCGCACGGGTATATGAGCTGGTAATTTTTGTGATACTGGAGAAGAGCGTATTTGAAGATGTCGGAGGCGGCACTCGGGAACCTGGATTTCGATGATATGCTGCGGTATGTCGAGAGCGGGCAGAAACCTGGAACGTTGAAATTCTTGTCGCCACGCAAACCTGAGCTTCAGAACTCGTAAGATTTTGCACCTTCTTTAAAATACTCTTTTAATTTAGGTTTTGCTTGTTACGAAAGAGTAGAACCTGCAGCTGGTGAAGACCTGTAGCCAGTGGGTATGGAACTTGCATTGTTCTTGAAAAATTAACATTTGAATCAGAGACTTGACTGTAATTATCAGTTATAAGGGGATTTGATTGTACGTCACTAGTTTGAGTTCCAGACGGAATTTTACGAGTAGATTTGCCTGAACTTATCAACTCAATACGGCTAAAGCCTTAATGTAATTTCCTCTTGATTTTAGATGGTATTTTGTCCAGGATCTCATGGTAATCTTGTTGGATGTCATGGAGATTTTAAACGACTCCGAAATCTTTCTTTAGAGTTTCTATCGTACCTGCGTTGATGTAATTGCTCGGAGGATCTTATTGTCCAGTTGGCTTACACAGTATGGAGTGTTTCTTATCAGCTATTTCATAGTTGGGTGTCTCCAATGCCGTCAAAAGTGTTTGATAAGTAGGAACTGATGTTTGTCTTTTGACGTGACTTCAAATATACCAACAGTAAGATTATCGGAACATTATCCCCGCTGTTGTCGAACCTCGATTGGTTGTAGGTTGATGCTACTTTCACCGTTTGAATCTTAAATGGCTGTGAGGACGGGGTTTTCTTAGTGGTTTTCATATTTTTTTCTGTGACTTTTTTTGCATTTTCTAACGTTTGTTTTTGCTTCTCAGGAGATTATTAGAAATCGGTTTTCATTTGTGTTGTTCTTTTGGAAGAGTTGGAGGTTGGAAGGCCTCAGGTTGTTTTATGTCCTGTTCCTTGGAGTGGAACTTGAGGCTGATTAATGATGAAACGTGATGACATGAAGGTATTTGCACTACAATAGTGTCGCAGCTAATCCTTGCTGGTTTGGTTCTTGTTTACAGGATAGCACCAGTTGCGCATAACCTCAGTGTACAAGGTGGTGTGAAGAGGACTGAGATGCAGCCCAAGTCTCAAAAGCGGCAGAGCAAGAAGGGCCGTACAACTTATGAGTCAGACGACGACGCACAAATAGCCATGAGATTGGCACGTTTACGTCGAGATGTTCTTGAACAGCAAGACGATGTCGAGGAAGAAGTGGTGAATGAGCATGATCACACAGATGATGCGCTTGAACGGCTCCGGAGTTTCAGAGAGTCACTTGGCATTCCTGAGCCTCAACAACGGCTGCATTCCACTCCAAAATCCAAAGCTATGTCTAAACGACGGTACAGTGCAAGTGACAGGCACTTGGGGAGGAGGGATTTTGAATCCCCAGCGGAAGTAAGCGAAGCTCAGTTGCTTGCACGTTTGCAGAAGCTCCGGCAGTCTTTAACGTCGCCAGAGAGGTCAAAGACATCCAAATCACAACGTGCTTCCAAGAAAAAGAGGATACAGTACTTTCCTAGCAATTCTGCTGAGAGACAGCCGACGAACATGAGCATGAGTGCCGAACTATTTTCTGCCGTGGCTGAGAACCCACAACCCCAAGATGCAAGCATGTTGCATCTGCAGGGAGTAAATCCAGGCTTGGCAAATAATCAGCAGTGGTCAATGGACCTGAACAATGTCATGCATATGGGGTTTTCAATGGAGGGGGCACAGGTGGACCAGTATGTTGCAGCTGCTTGTGGTCATGGCCACTTGCACCAATATACACAGTAGTAGATACAGCTGCTTGTTTGCAGTATTTCACGTCAATGTTTATAAATACAAATCCGGATTCTCTGTTTGAAACAAAACTTGTGTAGCATTTTCAGCTGTAATTTTTGCTGGGGTACAATGATAATTGTTTGGAGGTGGTCGTACCAGGTGAGATGTTCAGGCATGTCATATATTAGTGTTTTTATGGATGCTGTACGCACATTCTTAAGACAAAATTGATTTAATGATCCTGCTTTTGAGTTGACCTAGATCTTAAAAGGTTGGGGTTGGCCCAGATCTTCGTTGTGTAATGTGGCTTCCTGCAGGGGTGCGCAGCCTCAGACCAGAAACGCTTCAGATACGACATAGTTTATCTGAGGTGCGAGATTTTCTGGAGGCAAAAGTTGTAAACTTGTTCATATTGATAAGTAACTTCAATATTTTCAGTACGTATGTCGCGGATTGCGCTGAAACATCTGGCCTTAAGCATCACGTTTGTGGATGGGTTTTCTGGGACATCCTTGTTGCGGCTGCCGATCAGGTCCGTTAACAGGAGTTTTTACAGAGCTTGAGGAATTGCAAACCACTTGATGGATATCAAACGACTGCACGGAGCTTGTGGTATTTCTCCTCCATAATAATGGATTGAACAATGAAGTTTAGATTGTCTTTATCATTGAAGTATCTGGAGTTTCTGCAGGATCGTTTCACAACGGAGGAATCACAGGCTGGGTTTCTGCCACTCTTGTTCATCACTTGGTTTGTTTAGTCCGTTTGAAACGTAATCGCATTTTACTTTTGGCTCCTCACCACGCCATTAGTATGCTGTGGATAATCAAGTCGTTAAGATCCAGCCTCAGTCTCTACACGTGGTGTTTTGTAAGTAGCATTGGAAGGTTAATTTCTGTCGCCATCTTTGGGGTTAGAGTATCCTGTAGTGAATTATTCGTTCAGCAGCTTGGGCACATACACGTGTCAAGCTAGAAGGCTACTATGAATACCTTGTGAGTGTAAAGCAGCAAGCATATCATTTCATTGGAGAATCCAATTATCCAACTCCCATTTTGAGGATGTTATTATCCGAATGTCACTCGGATGACCTTCAGCTCTTGACTGTATCAAAGACGGCAATGCTTAATCTTGCATTCTGGAGAATATTCTGAGTCCTTAAACCTACCCCCCCGACCCTTATTGCGGAGGCTCATCGAAGCAGGGTGCAACAGGTGTAAGGTTCTCAGCCAGAAACAGATAGGTGGGTACCATTTTAGTGATTCCTCCTTAGAGAGTTCTGATTCCATAAGGAAGAGAGTTGTGATTCCATGAGGATGATCACACAGATCCAACTTTGAAGTATAGAACCAATGTCAAACTATGCAAACTCTTGCAAATGATAGTTGTTGCCTTCGTGGTCAGTGTTTCCTGTCTGTCTCGAAGCATCGTCCATGGATGTTAGTCGACATGATCAGTATTAAGATGACCCTTTAGCATAGAATCAACAGTTCCTTGATAGACCCAGCGGCGTTACTGTATGGCCTTTGTTGGAGGGCAAGTATGTAAGACGAGATTACTATCATGTGAGGTGGAAGCTAGAAATTTATCTCTACTTGCTTCAGACAGATTGTAACTTACTGCAAGGGAAGCTAAGTTACGTGATGGAGTTTTAGTCATATGAGATGGAATAGATGACACGCAGTTTGGAACTTTGGGCCCAGAAAAAGCTTCATGGCGGTAGTTGTTGTGCAATTCTAGGTCAACAGTGTGGGAACAGGGGGATCTAGAGCGCCGCAATATCGGATGCAAGTGGGCAGGGCGGGCCCGGTCACCCCAATTGCAGCTCCTATTTCTCATAGAAATTCCAACTCTGCTCTTGAGCCTTCTGTTTAAGGCCAATTTCCCTTCTCATTGGTCCGCACAAAAACTTGGTCCACTGACTAGAATGCTATTTCTGTTCACTTCAATAGAAAATAACCAACAGCTTATAAAGGGGTGGCTTGCTCCACCATGGTCGATTATTAAACTCAGGCTCGAGAATCTACAGTCCATACTAAAGTTTTATTCCTCAACATAGTTCACTTTGTACAGTTTGGATTCAAAATTAGTGCAGGAACCGGATTAACGGGAGCATTGTTTTCTGGGTTTCCTTTGGCTACTTCAAAATAGAAAAAAATAAAGAATAAAATGTACACGGAATCATAAAATGTATGTGTGTGTCAATTTTTAAGCGGGTATCATTCTCAGGGACAAGTGTCTCTGGGAAATCAAATGTAATGTACAGTTACTGAAGAAATAGTTTGGCTCTCACTATATAAAGAGAAGGGTGAACTGTAATCTATCATCCCAACCACTGTTCGGGAAGTTTCTAATACAATCC
Organism: Ceratodon purpureus; assembly: GCA_014871385.1. Lineage (NCBI taxonomy): Eukaryota > Viridiplantae > Streptophyta > Bryopsida > Pseudoditrichales > Ditrichaceae > Ceratodon > Ceratodon purpureus. Next base: position 1,718,668 of record CM026427.1, on the reverse strand, counting down.
AGCTATTATCCCCTTTTCCACAAAAGCATTTGGTAATTTTGTATGATACCTACATGATACCTAGGTGACACCCATGTGATACTTAGGTAATATTTAAAATACGAGTCGGAAAAAAGCCTAACTCTTTCAAATTGAATCGGTAATTTGACAACTTCATTCGGCTGATTTACAACTGATTGCCGGATCTCCCCGATCATTGATCCCAACCCAGATGTTGCATTCTGCTTTCAATGTGCCAGCCCTCTGACCCACTACAGCACCCGGCACTCCAGATGCTACAAACTTATGTGCATTCATAGTAAATCACTGTTGCAACAAAGCTGAACACTTTATCAAAATGGTCCAAGTGAACAGCTTTTTGGTTTAAAAATAATTTTCCCCTACTTTCACAATTGTGCTTCTCGTCGGAAAATAGCAAGGTGGAATGGAAGTTACAATCATCGGTGAAGAGTGACCTGAACTTCCACTCTCTGAATCACTCTCTGAAATATTCAAATTGATTGGGTGAGGATCAGCTTTTGGGAATGCAAGTGGCCTTGACCAGTGACCACCACAGTGTTTGTCGCCACACTAATCACCCCAGATACACGAGCTCGGTGTCCCATTTGTCAAGTCATTCATGGAATGTGAGAAGCCCCCAATCACCGGACAGATGAGCCATTGAACGATTCACTTGAGGCCGAAAGGTGACAAATCTAATGGAAGTTAAACCAATTTCTTAGGTGAATTATTCTCTCAACCGGAAAAAAACCTCTCCCTGGAATGAAGTGGAGGATGTGCAACTCTTTTCTGGAAAGTTCTCTCAGCTTGTCCATTTATAGAGTACTAATTTCCCTCCGTTTGCTGAAGGACGGTAAATCAGCCAGTGCCGATGCCACTGTACGCTTCAAAGTAGATCTCCCACCCTCGTTGGGTGGAGGCACGTCCTTCTCTAGGATATTATAATTGCATTTTTATCATATACATTCACTGACTTTGAACAGGTTTTACTGGCCATTTGGAAAAAAAATGTTTGAACAGGACCCAGATGCAAGAATTTCTGTGCCATTACGTAACCTTGGAAGGATAACTTGTGTGACATCGGTGAAAGTGCAACTATCCCGTGAGAAGCAAGTGAACGTTTTACATTGACTTGAAGAAGTTCATCACCATCACCTCAAACTTCGTAAAACCTGTCAGACTCGACTTTCATAAATATTAGACTCGAGTGAAGCACCAGATGCTGTTCTCCATTAGAAACTGAAATCTATAAGTGTGATACTATACCATCCATACAGAAAATTTACTGCTCCATTTCACACCTCGTATGATATCAACACAACAGAGCACACCTGATCGACATCGACAGAGAAATCAAGCCTCGTCTAGACCCCGAAGCCGTATTTTCAGGTTTCGCAATCGATAGAATTTCTAGAAATGGGAATTCTGCAGAACTTCAGTTCTCATGCCAGGAATGGGTAGGCTGCCGGAGAATCAGGCTAGAAGATGAACAGCTGATTCGCCGAACAGTGATACCTTACTATTGCACTCGACAGACTAGAATGATATTTCTAGTACGTCTGTTGACAAACTGCGATGTTGGATAGTGTTGCAGTAACTTAGTCGGACCACAAGACCAGGCTCTCCATACCACACTCACGAGGAGCTCACATAACACTGCAACAGTAGATCTTTTCATCGGGCGTCGCACCATCTCCTTGTTGTCGTCAAGCTCAACCTCCGGGCGCATCTTCACAGCGCGTGCACACAACAGTTACTCGGAAGGGCAGATGTTGCAGGTGTCGGCGCCGTGGATGTGTTGGCTTTGATACAGATCATGCTTTGAGACTATGTTCAGTTGCTAGGTTTGTTTTGCGACTTGTGGGGCTGCAACAGGTGCTATCAGGGATGTGGAAGGGGACAACGTCGATGTGGGGATCAGGTGGTGATATGGAGCGCCATTAGTGTAGACGACGACGTTGTTGTTGTCGTGGCCATCGTTGCTCCGTCAATGGAATCATAAACCCTGGTGTAGGGCTTTGAGAGGAGAGCATGATCCACCAGGTTTCGGGACGGGGTTTAGGGGGTGATTCACATGGGGGGTTGTGCGAGGAGCGAGAGTGATGGTGCCCGGCATTCTGATTCTCGGATTTGACACGACAGGTGAGTCTCGTATGGAGGCTGGCGCATGGGTGATGAATCTTCTCCCCGCTTGATGGTGGCGCAGAGTTGAATCCAGAAGCGGGGATTCGCGCTCACCCTCGGGCTCTATGGACGTGGAGCGCGAGGGAGCACCACCACCCAGTCTCATCACCTCCCAGACTCCGCACGTAACCGTGCAACCAACGCCACCGGGGTCACTCGCGTCGTCCCCCGACAGAGACCTCATCGCTCCGGCGAGGAATTCCACAACGAATTCAGAGTTGGAATCCACCGTGGTGGTCGATCCGGCCTCCCTGTTCACGTCCCTCACCTTCCCTCCGAAGACCACCCCGCCAGCCTCCCACAGAGCCCGAATCCGACGCCGCAGAAGCGAATCCTCAGTCCCGGCACTCGAGCGCGATGAGCTCCCACCGTCAGCCGTGGCACCCGACAAGCGCACCTTCTCATTGGACGACTTGGCGGTCTTCCGCGCCGGAAGCTCGCAAATCTCCACGAACTCCCCGGTGTACTCCTCCTTCGAGCACCCCACGCCCACTCTAGAACCGTCGTCCTCCTTCGACCGGCTTCCTCCCTCCGTCGCCGAGTCGCTCCTCCCGCCGTCGCGTGCTTCCTCCCTGGAGGAGATCAACTTCGACATCTCGGAATCCCGTGACCCGCCATCTCTGGTCCCCGACGTGAATGCGTTCGCGAATCCCTTGACGGCCGCCAGCACTCCCCGGTCTCTCACCCCGGCATACTCCCACGCCGTGCCGCCGAATTCAACCGAGTTCGGCCACCCGCCCGGATCTCCGCCACCGTTTACACTCCCATCCTCTGCAGCTTCGCCACAGCACTACATCATCTCGGATTCCGACCGAGATGGCAATCCCTCCTCCTTCTTCACGCCGGAGAGCTCCGGCAGCTTCTTCTCGAGTGGAAGCACCTCCTTCTACACGCCAGGCAATGTGGCTCCCGTGGTGCCCGTGTCATCCCAATCCGGGTCATCCAGCACGGAGCCAGTGGCGCGAGACGCCGGTCGGAGAAACTCCTTCGCGTCCGAGAAGAAGGGGCGGAACTCCGCGTCAGTGAATCCGCTTGGGTCGTCTTCATCAGGGACGACTCAGGAGTCGAGGATTTCGCTCTCGCCGAGCTCCTCCGCGCATCCGCGGAGCTGCGATGTGTACATTGGCGTGTTCGGGAGGGATCCGTTGCTGATCCGGTATGCGAAGTGGATGCACGCGGAGCTGGAGTCGCATGGCGTGGCGTGCTTCTCCGCGGATCGGTCGTTGTATGCTGATCAGCGCAGCCATGACATTGCGAGGGCGATCATCCATTCTGCGACTTTCGGCGTGGTGTTGATTGCGCGCAAGTCGTTTAAGAATCCGTATACTATTGAAGAGCTGACGATTTTTTTGGACAGGAAGAATCTGGTGCCGGTGTTCTTCGATGTGGCGCCGCCGGATTGCCTGGTGCGGGATATTGTGGAGAGGCAGGGGGAGATATGGGAGATGGATGGCGGGGAGCTTTGGAAGGTGTACCTGGGCGAGGAGAAGGGGTGGTCGGATGCAGTGAAGGGGCTTCTCACGGTGGAGGATTGGCGAGTGGAGGCTTACAAGCGCAATTGGCGAGAGAGTATTCAGAGAGTGGTGAGCCTGGTTGGATCGAAGCTCGGGCGGAAGAGCGTTGCGGACAAGGAGAAGGGGAAGGCTCAGGAGCTTCCATGGCCCCGGAATGTGTACTTCGCAGGGAGGGAGAAGGAGCTGAAGTTGCTGGAGAAGGTGTTGTTCTCGGAGCCGCCCGCGCCACCGCCGGTGGCGTCGCGGCGGAGCGATGCGTCTAGTAAGGCGGAGACGGATGATGTGGAGTCGCGGACGTCGAATTACGATAGTGAGAATCAGGAGGAGATTAATCTGACTGCGGCGTGGAATGCTCAGACGGGGTCGGGGTTGGGCAAAGTTGTGGGATTGCGGGGACGGTCGTCGCAGCGGGACAAACGCCGGGACTCTGCTGATCGGAAGCGGGAGAGTGATAAGTCGAAGTATGCACATTCTTGTATTGTGACGGGGATTCCAGGGATCGGGAAGTCTGAGCTTGCGCTGGAATATGCGTATCGTCACTCGCAGAAGTATAAGATGGTGCTGTGGGTGGGCGGGGAGGCTCGCTACCTGCGGCAGAATTACCTCAATTTGTCGACTCTCCTGGGCTTGAATGTGGGCACCGAGACGCAGCAGGCAGGAGGGCGACCGCGGACATTCGAGGAGCAGGAGAGCGAAGCCGTGCAGAGGATTAGGTACGAGCTGCAGAAAGACGTCCCTTATCTTCTCATCATCGACAATCTGGACACAGAGCGCGACTCGATGGACGGGCGCGAGCTTTCGGAGCTTCTGCCGCGAGCAGGAAGCGCGACTCATGTCGTGATCACCACTCGGCTCCCTCGCGTCATGCACCTCGACTCCATTGAGCTGCCCTACTTATCCAGCTTCGAAGCTCTAACGCTGATGCGCGATGGGAAACGATCCGAGCGCTCGTTCTCTGTGCAGCAGATCGACAAGTTCAAAGAGTTCGAGGACAAGCTCCGTCGTCTGCCGTTTGGGCTCGCCATCGTGGGCCGGCTCATCAACGAGTTCAACATGAAGCCTTCGGAGATTCTGGCGAAGATGGGCACCATCGACACGAAGCGAAACTCCGCGATCGAGAGAGACGATGTGGTTCTGCGCAGTAATCCGTTCCTGGTGAAGCTTCTGGACGTTTGCTTCAACCTCATGGGCGGTGTGAGCGGCGCCAAGAGCCTGGCAGTGAGGATGGCCTACGTTGGCGGATGGTTTGGGCCCACGGCTTGTCCGCTCTCGCTGCTGACAATGGCCGCGCAGAAGCTCCAGAAGGAGATGGGTGGGTTGCAGATTCGAACCATGTTCGGAGCGGCGATGATGATGAGATGTTGCATGTCCCGTGCCAAGGCGAACACTGAGTCGGATGCGAGAGATGTATTGACCCGACTCGGCCTTGCACGCGCTTCGACGCGGCAGGATTGCTTGTACTTCCCGGACATCATCCAGGTTAGCCTGCCCTTGCCTGTCAGTAAATCCAGAAAAGAGTTCCAGGAAATTATAAAAAATGAGCTTGAAACTGCTTTACAGAGAGACAGGCTCAGTGGCGAGGAAACAAGTATTTGGTTGTGAAACAACTTGTACGAAATTGAATTTGATTGCCTGCAAAAGCAACAGCGACTAGAGCATGAGGGAGATGAAATGAGCTCGGCTGCAAGTAGGCAAATGGATCCAAGCAAAGCTTAGAATTGGGTTTTGGATTGAGTAAATCTTGTGGTTGCTTGGCAGGTTTACTGTCAGAAGCGAGGAGGGGTAATTGCTGCTCGCGCCTTTGTGCGAGTCATTCGGAAGAATGGCAGCATTGTGAACCATTACGAACACTTCTGGGCTGCAGCCTACCTCGTCTGCCGCTATGGCAGCGACCCCGCCGTAGTGGAATTTCAGGTTCCCGACCTTCTCGACTTCACCCGGCGTCTGGTGTTGCCTTTAGCAATCCGCGCGTTCAACACTTTCTCCCGCTGCACGGCTGCGCTCGAAGTCCTGCGCCTGTGTTACGTGATGCTGGAGGAGGTTGAGAAGTCCTACGTCTCGCAGATTCAGGACCGGTGGGACCGATCTTTGTGCTGGAGGCGCAACGACTCTGTTCCGCATCAGGTAGATCATCGTCTGCAAAATTCATTACAGCAATCCAACTTTGCCATGGCACTGTAATCTTAACATCTGGGTGCTGCATTTTTTTCTTGTACTGAAGCTCTTGCAATCGTCTCTGCAGGTTGACGAGTACGTATGGCAGGACCTGACGCTCCTCAAAGCTCTCTTGCTAGAAGCGCGAGCGAAGCTCCTGATGCGAGGCGGGCAATACGAAGCCGGAGAGGAACTCTGCCGCACTTGTATCAGTATAAGAACAGTCATGCTTGGAGCGGACCATGCCGACACGCTCGCTGCGCAGGAGACTCTCTCCAAGTTTGTCCGCAAGAGAAATTCTAGCTCTTCGTAATCCTCATCGCAGTCAATTATTTAAACCTTCACCACTCGCGACATTCTTTAGAATTACAGTGTGCGTCCCCTTCTGCGAGTACAGATTGCGAGTTTCAATCCATACAGAGAGAGTATGGATGTTGGAATACTCTTTTGAGTTGTTTCAACGAGCACAGCCGGTCAGAGAACATGTATAATACATCACGTTCCAAATTCTGTGGCCGCAAGCCTGGTTTTCGGAGCTTTGTGAAATGGTGGACAGATATGCGGGGGAATGATCAAGGTATGGCAAAGCTCAAGAGGTTTTCTGCCGATGGGAGGTCATTAAGCCGCATGGTTTCTCACTTCACCCTGTTTGCAGGAATCTATTTGTTAGTGTGTTTCTTTTTTTCCTCCAACAGGTGAAGTAGAGTTTTTCCTGCCAATAAGTTGCAGGTGTTAGACTAATTTGGTTTAGCAGATTAGCACTTGGATATGTACTTAGAACTGAAAGGAAGTCTAGTTTAGTTTAGACAGCATTGAGTGAGCTTGCAAGCCTTGAAATTGAGCTGGAGCTTGCATATTTTTTCCCCCCTTTTCGATTGGTTTTCTTTGCACAGAGCACACTGGTTTTTGGATGTGCTTTCCTTGGGAGCCTGTTGAGTAAAGCGAGGTTGAAGAAATTCGTTGACGCCTGTACTGTACACTGCACCTCCGAGGCACTGACCTCCTCCCTGTGGTTTAACATGGTATTTTAGCAACACCTTAATCCTGGACGGGTCTGTCTAAATACCCCCTACGAGAGGTGCTGATGGGGTGGCTCGGAGGGCAGGCTCGGGGGGTTGGGAGGGGAGGGGGCAAATCTCTGCCCCTATTATTTGCCTTGAGTGGGGTCCGAGTGATCTCAAGAGGACCTCCTTAGAGTAAATTGGGGCCTTTGGCCCCAAATTTGTAAAAAAAAAAACCAAAAAAAGACCCCAGGACCCCAAAACGGGGAAGGGCAGAAAAATGGAACCCACCGAGCCTAGCAACCGAACCAGCGGTTGTGGTTTGGTTGCACCTCTCGTAGGGGGGAAATAAAGAGACCCATCCTGGACGAGCCTCATATTGTGTCTGGTCTGCCTCCAGGAAGCATTCCCTCAGTACCCTGACAATAGCTGCAAATGCTCACTGCTAGTTATAAGGTCGAGACACCAGGCACCCATAACTGATCAGAAGACAACTCCTTTTTTGAGTAGCTTTAAATTCATCACAGAAGTATTAAATTCAAAATCTAGGGAAATCAAAAAGAAAGTATCAAGTGTGATTGGTAAAAAGGGAATTGTATGGGAATATTTTGATAGTAGCATCATGATAAAGTATTGATTCATAGTGGTTGGTTTTACATCTCCACTGTGTGTGATTTCAACTTTTTACTCCAAATAATTGTAATTATTTTAATATTGAGAATAGAATTATGGAACTTCAACAAGAACCTTGTGTTTATACACATGAAAATCCTCTTTAAATTATATACCTCAAACTCATATGCTAAAATCCTTAAGTGATTGGTTTTAAGTGTCTCTACCTTATCTAATGAATACCTCTGCAGATCACTCTGAAAATCTTCCTCAAACTTTTGCATCAGAGGTGCGTAGAGAGTGGCTTGTCTAGATTCACAGGCTGCCCAATCAATAATTCACCGCAATGTTTTAAGAAACTGCGTGCAAAGGGAGACATAAAATTTACTGGCATAGTTGACTTATTTGTAAAGGCATCTAGTCTTTTGTCCTCCTTTTTTCATGGACAAGAGCTAGTATCATTCCTCCTCCTCCTCACGGTCTCACCCCTCTACCCAATTCTTCTCCCTCCCTCCAAATTTTTATGAATAAAAATTTCAATCTATCCAGTATTCTATTATGGGTCTACAATGAGATCATGCTGATTGGGTCCTTTCCAAATTACAGGTCAAAAACTCATGTTTTGAGGGACTTTACAAATAACTCTAGTAACACGAGGCAAAGTTAATCTAGGGTGCCAGTTCTACACTAAATTCACCATATACAGTGGCCTCAACTAATATATTAACACAAATTAGTGCGGGGAATACAGTTGAACAATAGATGAAAATTTACTCAAAAGAAGGAACGCTTGTCAAAAAGATGAATGAAGACCACCACAGTACGGTAATCAATCCCCCACTCTATTCAATCTTCCACAGTATACGGTGATTTCAGCAAAAGCAATATCCAGGTGATAAATTTGGGGTGTCGTTTTTGGTGAGCACAGAGATTGAAGAAACTGTTGAGTGGGGAGATATTGATGACGAGGTGAGCATTGTAACTTAAACTAGAGTGATATTTGCAAAGGCAATCAGCCGAACTCAAATCACATCTGCTCGTCTGATCCCGAATTGCAGCTCTTGCAATTACCTTAACACTATCCATTTATTAAATGGCATAAACTAACAGTACCTCTTCCTCACTGTGAGGAACCTGCAAATCGTCTTATCAAACCGAACGTCATTATTCGTCATTATCATGTTACTAATGAGTTACCTCTGGCGAAACGGAATCTGTACAAAACAGAACCCATCCTTGACTAACGGGGTCTCATTGAACTTCTGGGCAGCTGTTAAGAATTTTAGGAGGCTACTATTTTGTCAAAGCTCTCAATTGCGAGAACTCTAGTAGTAGCAGTTGGGACTGTCCCAAATGAGCACAACTGTTGCTATTGTAGACAGAGGGCACAAATGGTACAAATCCCACTCCAACCTGTACAATTGCCAAACGACTAGTTTACAAATTTGCCGCCCTTGCAGGCAGTTCTGCTTCCATGTCCACCTCGTCTTCTTGTACCAGGGTCCTTGGAGCTTCCCTCCGCTGCAATCATTGGATCAGAAACCACAGTTAATGACACAGAGAACAAAGCAAGACCCTAATCTACTAAACAGGTTATGTAACTAAAGGTCGATTCTTATTAAAAAGGACGTGTAAACGAAGAAGATCCTTGCATAACTACTTTAAAGGTTTCAGTGACTAGTAACATTATACGATCCTAATGATTTTAATGTTTCAAAAAGTACTAGAAATAAAGAATCTACTAAGTCTGGCAATTTGCAAAGTGAAACAGAGAACAAATTTTTTTTGAGGCTTGCATCGAGGAAAAGATTTAGACCCGAAACAGGATAGCTGTGATTCTTGAGGCTTACAATCATAGAGGCGCGCCGGCCATCAAAGCCTGCGACGCTCCTTACCTTGCTTGGTCTTTTCTGATTTCCTAAAAAGAAATCTAATGCACCCTCGCCACGCAAAATCTTTGCACCGTCTCCACTTCCATCAGGTGCACCCACAGCATCTTCGTCTAGAACTACAGCATCTACCTGCTCATCTCTATTCATGGTAATATCTGGCACCTGGCAATACTCACAGTATGGATCCACAATAATCAATTGTTATGCTGTCTCCAATGTATAAGGGAATAAAAGCACAGATCTATAATTGACAATGAACTTCTTCGATCATAATTTAATTCTTTCAGTACGAAAGGGTGGTAGCAGATAAACAGGGTAGATTGTATCGTTCTTGGGAGGCTAACCTGATACATAGCTTCAGTAAGGAGAGTTTCCATAATAGATCGTAGCCCACGTGCACCAGTGTTCTTTATCATAGCCTTCTGCGCAATCCTTCGCAAAGCTCCTTCGGTGTAATGTAGTTTTACCTGATACCACCACTCAAATATTTTAGCATTACTCTTCATTATAAACAAAACTACAAGCAGACCACAGAGACAGAAATCAACCCATTCCCGTTTCTCAGATTTTCCGCAGCACCTGCTTCTTCAATTATCGATTCTACAATAGGTGCTAGTCAGATTTCAACTTCAAAACAGCGATAAATACTGATGTTCAAAGTACTTACATTATTCATGGCAAACATCTTCTTGTACTGTTTTCCAAGAGCATTTCGCGGTTCCGTGAGAACCTGTCACAGCAAAAATTGAGAATTCAGAATCTTTGTTAGTCTGATTCCTTCCTTAAACTAGGATCCAAAAGTAATGGACTCTGAGAAACAGTTCAGAGGTATTCAATTAGCGTAAGGATCTATTGGCTTGGCAGATTCACACATCGTCGAATGAAAGAGTTGCAAAGCTAGTAAATGCACAGAAAACAATAATTACCTGAACAAGCTGGTCTTCATTAAGAGCAGAGAGACTAACAAGTACAGGAAAGCGTCCTATGAACTCAGGAATCAATCCATACGAAATCAAATCGCTGCTCTCCACCTGTCACAACCAATTGTTCATCTGAAATTAAATCCTATAAACGAAAGTTCGACTTTCTATTGAAGAGAGCTTTTGAACATCTCAACAACATGAACGAGAAACTGGAACAATAAGTATTAACAGAATTAAAAGAATATATTTTACCGTTTCTAGCAAAGACGAGGTAATTGCCGCATCGATCAGTTTGTTCCCCCTCATATTGGCACGTACAGGTGCTCCAAAGCCAATTGAGGAGTCTTGCTTCCTGAAACAACATCCAATAACACATGAATGTAAAAATCGCCATATTTAAGGTTGAGAGAGCAGACGAAGAGTAGGTCATCATGCCACGATGTCAATCATAAAAACAAAAGAATATTTGATACGATACACATCTCAGCAACAAGCTCATGAAAATGAAGACAGGAACTAGTAACTAGATACTCTTCAAGAACCGTAACTTCTGTAAATGACTAAGTTTACCTTTCTGCAATAGTCTTCTCAAGTTCGATAAAAGCACCTCCACATATGAAGAGAATGTCCTTGGTATCAATCTGCACAACTATCACTGCTCATTTAAATGGCCAGTCTTGCCATAAAAAACAATCAAGTGCTACAAACGGGAACTAAGAACAAGAACCATGTTGTCCCGTCCGATAGGAAAGTTGCCCAAAAAGAGGACAAGAAGATGAAAGACGTGAAAAGACAAGAGAACCAACGGCACCTGGATATGATCTCCCCTTGGATGTTTCCGTGCCCCCTTCTCTGGAACATTCACAATCTGTATCATAACACGCTCAATTAGAACAAAGAATTAATCCTTTCTCTAGGTGAAAAATGAAATTCCAAAGCACAATAGTCTAGATCACAGAATCTGTTCTCTGCCCAAAAAACTTGCAGACTTCACATATATTTGTCAGAATATGGGGATGGTGACCACGCCTATTCCCCTGTGTTCTGATACAATAATTTTGTAGAACATAACATCAGAATATGATATAATTTGATACAAACCGAGAAATAAAGAGAAAACCTACAGTGCCTTCCAGCATCTTCAAAAGTGCCTGCTGGACGCCTTCACCTGAAACGTCCCGGCTCATATTCATACTCTCTGCCTGAACCACCCAGTAGTTATCAGTCCTTAATCATGCACCTACATTCCGAGCGAGACATAACTGATTGTGAAACAGTCAGCTACGGTCATATAGAATCAGTTGTCCTAATACAAACATTTATACAACTTTCAACAACGTAGGAACACACCTAATTAAAGATTCCTAGTTCAATGTTATCCACACGCAACTGGTCACCTACATTAATAATAAAGAATTGATTAGCTATTCAGAACAGAGAAACAAGATATACCTTCTTTGTAATCTTGTCTACTTCATCAATATAAACGATACCCTGCTGTGCAGCAGGGACATTGAACTCAGCTGCCTGTAGTAATATAAACAGCAGATCAACAACTGAGTGAGAATGCAACTTTGGAAATATGGATTTTATAAAAGCTAGCAAAAATTAATATCTTTCAGCTCAGAAACAATTTTCAAAAAGTGGGTGCAGTGAACTGCGAATAACAGATATTAAAGAATGAATAATGAAGTGATTCTCCGGGTAGCAGGAAACTTACCATCAAGAGTTTGTAAAGAATGGATTCAACATCCTCTCCTACATATCCTGCCTGCACATGGTCAAAAGGTTTCTATGAAAAAATGTTACCAAAAAAACTTTATATCACCAATGTACTATATTTTCTACACCGTTTATCTAAACTCAGCAGACGACGCCAGTATCTTCAAACTCATATTTCACCTCAAACCCTGGCGACAGCAAGAACGAACATAAGAAATTCACTAAGATTTTTTGAAGTGGTCACCTGTGTAAGAGTTGTGGCATCAGCAATGACAAAAGGCACATTTACAAATCTGGCCAAAGTTTTGGCAAGCAGAGTTTTCCCTGTTAGAGAAAAGACAGCTGTTAATATCTCTTGGATTGTGATATCTAAGCACATACACCCTGGCGCTTATGAAACTGATCTAGCAGATAACAAACTTCGATGAAAATAGAGGATTATACTAGGAGCAGTTATGGCAACTACTACGCAATGAGCTTCGGACGCACCAGATCCAGTAGGACCCATCAGAAGCACATTGCTCTTCTCCAATTCTACAGCATCGTTTTCTTCACCTTCAGCATCACACTCAATGAGCCTGTAGATGCAACTGAGGAATTTAGACAAAATGGCACCCGGCAATCTACATAACTATCTCAGTCATCTCAACCTGTTGTAAATCTGATAAATACTAGAATCGTAATGCAAGTAGATTGGTACCCAATTATGGCAATACAGTCGAAACAAAATGATGTGTAGCATGTAGAAAGTACCCCTCATTTGTAGGCTTCAAGTTGCCTTTCTGCACAGATTCGCAGAAGATGCGTTTGTAATGGTTGTAGACCGCTACAGACAATATCTGCATGGGAAGGAAAATGTTAGCAGTTGTACAAGAGAACCTAAAACCTTCTTCACCTGCAACACTGATCTACAGAACTGGCCAGTTTATTTTTTAAATTACTTGTCTCATAATCGACTTAGGGTTTTGAATTCACACGCCACAGCAACAAACTCTCAGCTCTGAAATTGATTCTCAGCTCTGAAATTGATTCAAACAGCTCCAGTGTAATGACAATCCATCGCCCTATCAAACACTTCTGTATGCTAGTAACAAAGCTTGATCTAAAGTGCAATTTACATCCGAAAGGTGAAGACACGAAATGCGCACATGCCTTCTTCGCCTTCTCCTGTCCGACAACAAACTTGTCCAAAGCTTGAGAAATCTCTCTCGGAGTAGGAAGGTCTTTCCCAAGAGAAGCTCCTCCCCACGCGTCCCGCGAACCGAATCCGCCAGAGCCTCCGGAACCCCCAGTTCCCGGGTGCGCCCGGACGAGATTGGCGTTAGGAGGATACGGAGCACTCGCAGCTGCTTGCACTGCCACAGGAGGGGCAGGAGGAGGCGACCCCGCACCCTGCTGCCAATGCCGCGGCACACCGCCCTGCCCTTGCCGCCGGGAAGCCTGCCATCGCGAAATCCTCTGCACAGTATCCCGCAACTGCGCATTCTCCACCACCGAGAGCGCCGAGATCGCGCCCTTGGTCGCCTTCTCCTCCGACGCCCCGTTCTGCTCAATGATCACAAGCGACTCCGTGCCCCCGCAATTGGAGCAAGTCAGCACAGAATCAATCGGACTGATCGGCGACACCGACGCTGCCAACGGCGTACTACAGCTGGCGCAAATGGCATGCGCTTGCAAACCCTTCGCACCACCACCACCACCACGTCTCTGCGCCCTCACTCCCCCCTCGTGAAACCTCGCTCTCCCTCCCGCAACATCCTCCACCCGAGCATCAAACGCAGCCGACGAAACTGGCAGCAAAAACGCGCTGAACGAGCGCACGAACTCGTGCTCGCAGTGCCGCCCAACCGGCGCCCTGACGAATCTCGTCGCCGTGCTCGCCGCTCCGCCCAAGCATTGCCGGCAATTCGCCACGCCCGTCGCCACGTCCGTGAGCCTCCTCCACCTCACGGCAGCCATCGCTCCAAACCTCGAAACACAATCCCAAACGCAACAAAACCACTCGCGAACTCCCACACTCAAACCCTAATGCCCTCCCCTCATCAAAATCCTCCCGGATTGCCTCCCCCCATCCGGCGATGGCCCTAGCAAGCTCTCCTCTCCCCTCGAATGCATCTCATCGTCTCCAGATCGCCCTCCTCCCCCTCAAAAACACCTGCACAAACGCCGAACCGAATCACCAAAGATTGATTTCCTCCTTCTCCAAACTCCACACACAATCCATGCTCCCTACCCTTTCACTCTCACAACTCCTCCTCCTCCTTCAACAGTCATCAAAGCACATCACCACGTCCTCCTCAAACAGTCAACCTCAACACTGAAAAAAACAACTCACAACGACTGCGAATCCAGAGAAAAAACACAAAAAAATACAAAAAAGCACAACAAACAATCCCAAAACCTGCAAAACCTGCAAAAACCTGTAAAAACCTGCAAAAACCTGTAAAAACCCCAAAAATAAGTTTACCCAAAAACCCAATCGGCACCACATGAGAGATGATGTCCACTGTTTGAGTGAAGTAGTGAGATTACAGAAGTGAAATCTAACTCATAATGCTAGCATTCAGAATTCATGGGACACATATTCAACTGACATATCCAACACGAATAATGACATCAAAAGTGAATTCCAAAAGAAGAATAATAAATGTGGAAAAGGGTTTTGAAGAACGAGCTAAATAATGTTTCACTGAGTTGTGGAGATGGAAGATCATCATTAGCACTGCCATAGCTCACCTTGCTCTCTCTCTGTGCAGCTTCACAAGCTCTGTCTGTGATGCTGTTTTGCAAACTTGGTGTAAGTTAGCACTCGACAAGGAATGATGAGAGCTTGTTGGAATGATCATTCTTGTGAGGATGTGTGTGTGTGTGTGTGTGTGTGTTTTTGTGAGTTTTGATCTGTGTCGAGTAGTGCGGCGAGCATATTGCAGATTGGATAAGCCATTGGGCTGAGATGGGGACAAGTGGGGGGGATGGAGGGCTGCGATTGGGGTGAGGTGGCTTTGGAGAGTTTTGTTCCTGCAAATTCGAGCATTGGTGGATGGGGTTGGGAGCTGGTTACGGTGGCAGTATGGGTGCAATTGTCAACCTGCAGAAGCGCAGTGGGAGCAGCATCTGGTGGACAGTGGAAGTGGATAAACTTCATCGTGACTGAGGATCATGTTATCATTGTTGCAGACAGCGTCATCATCTGGGTTTTTGTTTTCAGGTTGATTAAAAAGATAACAGGGATCACGTTTCAGGTGCTGTAACTCCTGTCGAAATTGATGGAGTGAGCAGTGGAAGGAATATGGGTCAAGAATTGTAGAGGAGTATGCTGCAAGCGAGCTTGCGGAAAAATGGGTACAGAAATATTCTCACGTCTCGTTCGAGTTTACGGTATTTGTGACGTTGAAAATGCTAGTCAGCATGGGAAAATCGCCATTAAATTATTTCATATTTTTCTGCAACTGTGAATGAAGTAGCACAGCTGTACGTTAGAGATTGATAACAAAATGTTGCACAGAGAGTGTTGGTATGTATATCATTGTTTTAATATATGTACAGTACTGGAGGTCAACGTCTTCGGTCTTGGCCTTTCAGTGTGAGCGTTCAACATGTAAATGTAATGGGTCAGGAATGTTAAGATGAATATTACTTCAGTTTGAGTTGCATAATTGTTAGCCTCCTACCGAAAGGAAGTGTCCAAAATTTAAGAGATAAGTTTTATGTACAAGCTGGAGAGAGAGAAGGATCTACAATGGTGCTAAGAGAGTAGGATATACAAGGCTCTGCATATTCCATGGCCCCAAAATTATAATGTATCAGGAATACCATTGATTTCTTTCACCCAGAATCCAGGTCAGCAGTAGATTTTCCCTTCCTGAAGGTCTCCTCCAACTTCATCACGTCAACCTCTTCGTCCTTTTCCTGCAAAGGATACGCAGCTTAAAGGTGGTCATGAAACATACCGAATATTTTTCATTACAGATATTACTCTTCAATTTAATTGAATATCATGCTCACCTCAAACATCCATGCCTAATGTTGCAATATTGAAACTCTAAAGATACATAGACAGCCTTCCAAATGAACTTTTTTCAAATCAGTTAAAGGCTTCTCGGAGGAATTTAGGTCACTGAAAGGACGAGGAAGATGGCACCTTCGATTTCTGACGCAGTCTCTTTTCTCGTTCACTAAGAATGAAGTCTTTCGTGGACGTTGCTTTGAGCAAACTCGGGGTGGGTATCTCGCCAGTGTCAGAGTCTGCTTTGGTTTCTTGTCGTGCAGTTGTCTTTAACGGCTGAGCTTGTTGGCATCCAGAAGTGGCCCCCGTTGCTGTAGACTTCTTGGGCTTCTCGTCATCGATGCTCGGTGATCGCTCCTGGGCAAATCGTCGCTCCAACTGCAGATAACATAGAAAAGGGCTCAACGTGCGTGTAATTATCGTTGTATTCATAATGATTATCGACATTTACCACATAATATCCCATTTTGTTGAAATGGTGAGCCAAATAGATAGCCTCAAACATTTCATAAAAACCTAGGGTTTTATTTCCTCACTCCGATTCTCTCTAGTGAGAAAAATTCTGAAAAAATAGCTACATGATCCATATGGAAGTTAATACACTCACCGGAGAGGCCAGTGATTACGAATTGAGAAGGTTTATATAAACCGGCTATTAAGACCTAGTTAATTTGTTGAAAACTTCTGTTGATTGGCCAAATGGAGTCACCTCCAATTGCTCAATCTGATAATTCGGTAGACCACATCATTACAATGAAACTCTAATTCAGTATGAAATTAGCAAATTAAGGATCATATTATTGCACTCACGGTGTGTGTATATCCCTTCTTTTCCGTAATGCAGACAATGTGTTAACAATCCTGCAGCATTAAAGATTTTTTCTCTACTTCACTGTTGTGCAATGCGCAAATATTTCCATGCTCCTATCTTCATGAGGGAACTGGAGAGAGTTTTCGGCTCACCAAGGTTCGGCACGGTGTCCACCGGCCTAGACTCTTCAGGCCATTCACTCCTCCAGTAATCATTCTCCCAACTGCCAACAACCGCAAACTAATCTCTGAATGCTTCCTCTGATAGTGCGAGATGGAGATTAATCAAAACTACTTGATATTGCATCGACAAGCCAGCATAGTGCCAATAAAGTGAAACGAAATCACATAATAACAACAAATCGACCGATGCAGGAATACCTCAGTTGGTGAGGCGCGGAGGGACAGGACCGAGATACAGACCAGTACGTCTTGATAAATGCTTCAAATGCGTGAGCAGAATGGTAGAGCAGCAAGAGTGTAAAAGCGTACAGAGCTGTAGAAGTAACGAAACAAGAGAGAAAAAAATTATATATATACCGTGTATCTTCAGCGTTCCGAGTCTCTCCCGACGTATCAGCTCTGTTCGGTTACCCATTTAGAAACCTACAGAAGCCTAATGGGAAACGAGAAACGTGATTAGTCTATTGACGTTTCAGTTTATCATTACTTGAAACACTCAAACGACTCCTGAGGTCACCTTCACGAAGAGTTCCTGGAAAAAATTGTATTGATAAATCCTCCCATTACAATTGGGTAGAATCGCGGTCTGCGATAATCTATGGTACAAGTAGTCTGTGGTTTGGACATTTGGAAATCGTAAGGACGGTTTCCCACAGTATCTAGTGCAGACGGAGCTTGAGTGCACTCATTGCTTCCGCCATGTCATCAATATCCGCCCTGCTGGTGGGGGCAGGCGAGCCAATGCTTGAAGCCGGTGAGTCACTCAGTAAGCTCCAATTTGGAAGTGCAGTCATGGGCGTTGCTATCGGAACAATAGGTTCCTTGATAGCTGCGGCTAGATCTGGAAAGGAAGACTTCATCTTGCTGGGCGGTGTCGAAACAATTGGTAAACTGTTATTGAACCCAAGTGGTTTCGGTCGCTGAGTAGTTTGACCTTCAGGTCTGTTAGGAGCTGTGCGAGTTTTCTCCGCAGAAAGGTCGACAACAGGAATTGAGGCCGCTGGTCGAGAAGGTAATTGTACGCCAATGTTCTCCTTACTGCCAGCAATCAGCTCAGCGGTACTCAGCTCATCCGCGGTTTCCTGAATCTTCCTCTCAATGGATAATCCACCATCTGGAAGCCTTGAAAGTAGTGCCTGCAAAGCATAGAGGGAGTCGTTGGTTTCAGCCGGTACTTCTTAGCACGAAGAGGAAATGGGATGGAATTGAAACATTCAGAATTTTCAGAATAGTAAAGATCCTTTAACACTACCCACCTTATCATCAAGAGTTCTGCAAAGTCGTTCTAATTTGCTCTTCAGAAATTGCACCTTAAGCCAATTGTCATTGGCAGCCTGGTTTTGCAACCCGGCAGTTGCACTAGCCAAAATACCTCGCCTAGCCCAGCCCAGGACAAACTTTTCTTAGTACATCAGAAAATAAATAAAAGAAAGACAATGTTTTGAAAAAGACAAGACACTGTAGATCAACGAATGCTCGAAACGTATGATCCTTTCAATAAAATTTCCATTTACAGAACATACCCCAAGGCTTGAGGTGCTTCCCAAACATAGTTCTCAGGCTTTGACGAGGCTTTGTATCGCTGTCCAACGTATGTAGGATTCCTGTTCATATCAGGTTTCTCGTCAAAAAAGCGCAAATATTTTTCCAGCACAAAGTCAACCAACTAAACGGATGTCCCTAGCAGAATAGATAGACGAATAGCTCACCTCGGTTCCCACGAGGCTTTTAAGTCTTGGTCCTCCAACCCAGGAGGAGGCAGTGGTTCCGCTTCTTTAGTAAAGAGCAAGTCATGATGGCTCACCCCAGCAATGCCCAACCCTTCAAGGAACTCAATGTGCGCCTGTAGCCCTTCGTCTCTGTAGACAACAAGAACGATCTTGCGACATCAGGACCACTAGTAATAAAAAATCTATGAACAACTGTCACGTATCAAAGTAGTTGTGCACAAACAATGCACTAATGATTGGAACTTGTAGCTAGCTTACATCTTGCGCTGACTGTAATGCTCCTTGTGCAGCTGCTGCTGGGTTAAGGACACCCTAAACCCAGTCTCAGGTACCTTGAACATTTCTCCGAGTTCCTGCTTCAGCCCACTCCATGAGAATGAAGATATGCTGAAACTACTTTTGCTGCGAGTAAGTTCAATAACACGGACTGTTTGCTATGCTAATGAGAGTGGAGTCACATACCCCTTGGGAGAAGTATCGCATTTGATTCTTCTTCTCCGTTGCCACTTTCATAAGATGTCCCTTGAATACCTGTATGAAACGAAATGAAGTTCAGGGCGAGTCTGGCAGTTCCTACTACATAGAACTTATCACGTTAACATGCACCATCATTTACACTAGATAGAAAATTATGAAAAATGAGCCAGCATTCCCTCATGCAAAGAGATGAACATCAATAAATTTACGACGAAACAGAAAGGATTGGTTATCCTAAGTTGCGCTGACTTCGCTACGTACTTGCTTCCGATATATTTTTTCTTCGATAGTTCCACACGTCATGAGACGATAAACAACAACATCGTTCTTCTGACCAATGCGGTATGCTCGATCAACACTCTGGTTGTCAGTGCTGTTCCCAAAGCAAAGAACATCTGTTAGATATATGGTCCATATTCTGTGCTAAAAACAAAAACAAGATGCAGTGTGGCAACATTATAGCGAATAATTATCAGAAACAAAGAGAGCTAGACTATTCAGATTGTGAGAGTAATAACCTCGGATTCCAAGCCGGGTCGACAATGACAACCCTGTCTGCTCCAGTCAGCGTGAGTCCTAAGCCACCGACTTGAGATGTCAACAAGAAGAGCGGTATCTCCTCATCAGACTGGAATTCCTGTTACATAATGATAAAGTCAATACATGCATTAATCAATTGATGTTACTCTACATAGAAAATCAAAAGTATGATTCTTCTCCTTCTAAGTGAAGTAGTGATACACAACTGAAGATCTCGATCCGGCACCATGCTCCCTAAAGGTGCTAGACCTGGATTTCAAGAGGTCGGAAACTCGACCTGCTCTCGCTTCTTAATATAGGCTACATTTTCCAACGTCCAATGATTCTGACGTAAAACAACGAGGATTGCTTTTAGGATGAATAGAGCTACTCACTTGGACACACTGTTCTCTCTCAGCTGCCTTGATGGTGCCGTCAATGCGTCTGAAAATCCATCCTCTATCAAGAATCTCATCCTGCAGAATTGAATCATATTCCAGGTATGGTGCTGTGAGTTTGTGATGATTACGACTATTGCATTGGCGATACAAACGTAGAATGAAAAACTCACTCAAAAATAAGAGAATTATGAAATCAGAGATGGACGAGTAAAGATCAATAAAGAGTAATAGGATAAAGACACTTATAGAAAGACCTGTATTATGTTGAGCATCTTCCGAGTTTGAGCAAATATTAATGTGCGATGACCTTCCGCGACAAGATTTTCCTGTGCACGAATCACATCATGTTAATACCAACCTTGAGCAGTTCTCTTACACTAGTGTTTCAAAACAAAAATATTCAAGTGGCCAATGAGCTAGAGGAACTTGAAGGAGTCGGAAAATGATATTACAAGTAGCGCCATGATAAAATCGATCTTGCAGGAACGAGCGCTCCTGTCTTCATCCTCCTCAACCATGCCAGCAAGTGAACGTGTCATCGCTGCGGCAGCTTGAATGTCTTCAGTATCCAGATACCCCTCCATCCCCTCGGCAATCTCATTTGCAGCTCTCTTTGTGAGCAACAATGGGTGATCACAGATCTTCTTCATCACCTGAATGAAGGAGACGCATCATTCGAATAAACTCAAATATAGGAAATGTAACACTACGCGTTCATGTACAGAACCAGAAAAGCTGGAGCTCCTATAGTTTATAGTTTTTTCTTCCACCGTGATCATGTTTGAGATGTGAATATACAAAAATACAAAATTGTTACATAGGAGTGGACAAGGTCGTTCATCGATAATACAGCATGTACTCCGTGCTAGTACTATTAGAGCAAAGAATCGCCAGAAATCAATGAAAGTGTACAAAGCTGATGTCACTTACTGTAAGGGCGGACAGGACTTGCTTCCCAGTAGCCAGTGTCTCCTCGGCTGCGTTACTGTTCAAGAAAGCTCGGTATAATTTCTCCTACAGATGCATTTGAAACCATTCAGGACGAGTGAAGAGCTTATTTTCATAGATATAACAGAGAGTGAAGAATCAGAACGACTAAAAGAACGCACAAATCAACTTGTAATGCTTAGCCTGAACTTGATCTTTAAAGACCAGTATATCCATAGAATAATTACAATGATGAGTGTCCACACCTGGGGTTCAGAAAGGGGCAGCCAGACAATTAAGTCGTTCTTCCTCGACAGCTTACGTTCTTCTTTGTTCTCCGAGTCTGGAAAGACTTCACTTTTCAGACGCCTCAGGAAATAGGGAGCGAACTTTTGCCTCAGTTCCTGCAGTTAAAGAATATACAAAACAAGTAAACATCTGTTGTTGACCATTACATTACCGAACATAAGTCACAGAATCTTGCATGATTGTTTAATGAGAATGTCGTAGCCCAAGTTAGTACACATGAAAAACTAATAAAGAATACTCCAGAGTGGAGATAACATACCTCAGCAACTGCTATTCCAATGCGTTTTTGCCTGTCAGATGCATTTTTGTCAGTTCCAGCCAGAATTTGGCGCTCATATTTGTCCCTGAATCTGTCACATAATAAAGTGACCAAGCGTGTCAATCCAAGTGTAGATGCTCCAACAAACATGAAGCAAGTGCTCACGCTCATCAATGAAGGTATCAAGTCAACATGACAAGGAACAGAGTCTGAAAAGTGAACACTTACTCTTTCCGATCCCCAAGAAGGTTGGGACAGCAGAAATCAAATAGTGCCCACATTTCCTACAACAGAAACAACAGTTATTAACTTGGTAGTCAAACAAAGCAACAGTATCTAAAAATAAAAGACTGCAGGTGTGTTCCGGAAAGAGATTGGAAACACGAAAGTTTGAGAACATCACTAGTTCTTAAAACCACCGCCAGAAGAAAGCCTTACTTGAAGATGATTTTGAATCGGAGTGCCACTGATAACAATGCGATGGGCGGAAGGAATCTCTCGCAAGGCTTTGGCACGTTGCGTGTTAGGATTCTTGACAAGATGTCCCTGTTCGAGCCCAGATGTGCGAGTTGTTAAGGTAGAATAAAGGAACTCGTCATCACATTGATATGATTCATTTTGGCCACCAGACTCCTAATCTCTCATTCAAATGCTACGGATATTAGCAGTAGATCATAAATTTCAGAGTCAATATGAACAATTCATATTAACGTCTCCTTCGGAATCGTACTCACTTTCCTGGAAGTGAGTCTAAACGTTGGATAGTATTCTCAGATCATGAATTAGAGTGACCTCGAATGAGCACAAAATCCTTACACTCACAAATCAACATGCAAGTCGCAACCATGCGTTTCTCAGCTAATAAAAATGGATTATACCTCATCGAGGATCATGTAGTCCCAGGTAATAATATCGTCACTTGTATCTCCGTAGCCATCTCTTCCATCAAAATCTCCTCTGAGTGCCTTAAAGTTACAACGGACCATATCATAAGTAGTGAGCAGTACCCCGCCCATTTGAAGGACGTGTTGGAGAGCATACTCACGCGCTTTGACAGACGTACCCGAATAGCTGCAGGCATTAAATTTCCACAGATGAGACGCAGTTACAGATGAGGTATGAAGAAATAAACCTCGGCGAGTACTGAAGCGCCTGAGTTGATCATAAATAGTCAAGAAGATTTGAAACTGGCAGGGTCCTGTGGAGAGCTATACTCACTCTTGCGTTTTGCGGGCGAGCCCAACCACCTTCAACTCTTTGACCCAATGGGCAATGAGCGTTTTGGGGGCAACGATCAGAGCACACTTAATATTCTGAGTGCAAAAGAGCCCGGCCAGAAATGAAGCAACCTGCAGAGGTAAGCCCAGTTAGACTGACTTAAAGGTCCCAATCAATAGTGGACATCAAGTGAAAGGGCACCTACTATCTGGGCCTCTGGTGGAAGCTAAAGAAAGCTTTCTGGTCACTTGACTCAACGATGTTCGTCTATACAGGAGAAAAACGGCTTTTGTGGGATTAAACCTGCATAGTCTTGCCAAGACCCATGTCATCGCCGAGAATACCACCCATCCCTTTGGTGTGCAGGCTCCAGAACCATTCCAGACCTACTCGTTGATGCGGATACAACATATGCGCAACTTTGGCCCGGAGAGTGAAACGATTTCTTCCCTCGACAAACACCAAATCCTCCTGTTTTTCTGAACTATCAACTCCATTGATAGAATTAACAGCTGGCGCTGGCTGAGCTTGAGAGGCCACAGCTACAGGCAGGTTCTCTGCACACCCTCACAATGAAATGGTAAGCTAAGGATAACTCCAGATTCACTACCATCAGAGCCTAGCTCCAAGGGTTAAATACTCTCCTGTTCACTCAGAAGTACTGCATCACTCAATCTCTTCTCCATAACCTGAGTTAACTCTTCTAATCATAATATTCTAAACTTTCCAGAACTCAGGCACTTTAATCTCAATGTTATAGCCTCTGCACTGCCCATCTCAAACTTTGAAGAGATTCTTATAACAACATTACCTTCTGCCCTACTCTTGATTCCAGGAGCGAATGCGTCTTCATTGTCAGCTGATGATGACCGGTAAGACTGAGTATTCAAGGACGGTAGAGGCTTCGGCAGCACGGTAATCTGCTTAATTTTTGACTTGACCTTAGATGTCACAGGTGAATCCACATCATCATCGTCTGCAGAGGTATACTCGACAGAAGGAGAAGAAGCTGCTGCATGACCTGCACTAGCGAAGCTCTCACTCTCCGAGTCGCTCTCCAAGTCAACAATTGTTGACTTCTTAACAAACCGTCTCCTTATGTTCA
This sequence comes from Ceratodon purpureus, assembly GCA_014871385.1. Lineage (NCBI taxonomy): Eukaryota > Viridiplantae > Streptophyta > Bryopsida > Pseudoditrichales > Ditrichaceae > Ceratodon > Ceratodon purpureus. Next base: position 1,694,722 of record CM026427.1, on the reverse strand, counting down.
GAATTGATTCCTTGGGCTTCAGTTCTGGCTGCCTCTCTTTCAAGCTGATTTGATCGAGAACTGAGCTAAGGTCCTCCACCGCCGATTCCTGGTAAAAGTTGTCAACACCCCCGTTCAGCCTCGGAACAGATTTCCGATCAGATGACCTTCTCCGCCCGTTAGTTCGGATTTTGGAGACACTTGAACCTGCAGACATATCCAAAATTGCTTCATTGAGCACACAGGCGTGATTTCTTCTCTGCTTCCAGTACTGACTAAATCGGTAGCACTACACGGCGTCACTCCGTAGTATTGCGATGCCTCCAATGATGAGAAAGACTGATCCGAATATCAATTTCCTCGAACGCAAATATTTATTCGCTTTATCAGACGATTGTACCTGATGGTGAGGTACTAGCATTCGATTCGTCGTCATCGTCGCCACTCCCCCCGCTAGCTTCAGAGGATTCTGGAAGGATTTTCGAAGCAGCCGTTCTTGCCTCAGAGTAGAAGTGTTTGCCTCTCTCGAATGATCCTCCATCTGCACAACTACCTCTCAGTCAAACAGAAACTCGGCACGCTGTATGACGCATGTCCTATCGTGATCATTAACCTACATCTATCACCAAACAGTCTCCTCAGCCACATAAAACAGTAGCCTCAATTGCCGTAAGAACAAAAAATCCTAGGCATAAATGTCTCGAACAATTAAGCAACAAACAATCATTGAAAACTTCACGACCAGGTTCTGAGCGCAATAGGTATGACCATACTTCGAGACAGAAGCTTGGCAACGCAAAAAATGGCGATACTTGATTTCTCCAAAACCAGAAATACATCTCACTCCACTCAATTACACTGACCTTCTTCAGTTACTAATACGAACATTTCTCAAAATTCGCATGCTGCAGCGGACGACCATATACTCACGTAAGCTAAAACTACAGATCTCCGCTTCAAACACTCCCGATCATAAAATCATCCACATTATTGCAAAACTACTGAACAGGAAACAGAGTCCAAAGCACCAAAACGAGCAGCTCGTGAACTAAAACATCACACTTCAAAGATCGCAACCTTTCACGCCACAATTACGACACAGAAGTAGCAAACTCCCGGAAACTACACCCTAAATGGCAAGCAACCAATCAATCCAAACTCCCAGAGTCCGAAACAACAAACCTGAGGACGGAGACGGCGCCTTAGCACTCCGCATGAGCTGCGCCTGGCGACGCGCGGCAATGGCAGCCAGCAGCTCAGCCTTGGACGACTGCGCGGACGACTTGGCAGCCCTCCTCGCCCTGGGATCCGACCTCCCGTAGTCCCCGCTCTCCCAATCCGCCATCGCTGCTGCAATCCTCCAAACCCTACCCTGCCACTCCACCACCACTCCACTCCCTCCGGACTAACACTCTCCTCTCTCCGTCATCACCTCCAACTCAAATCCTCCTCCTCGCGGAGATGACTCTCCTCCACTTCGCGCTCTTACCTTGAGACGACGTCGGAACTCCCACCCGCCATCGCCCCCCGATTTAATCCATGGCTTTGAAATTTGAATGCTGCGAATCAAACCCTAGCGCGGAGGACCGTTGGGATTGAGCCTCCGTCCACGTGGCGTGGTTCCTACTGGTGGACACCCCTGTTTTTCTGACGTGGACGGGGAGGTTCGAATGAACAGAGACCGTATTTGCCGTGACCAGTTCGTGTCGTCACTCGTATTTCGGGAGTATTTGTGTTGTCCCTGTTTGATCCACATCTGCTGATGTTCAAATAGTTGCGGAGCTTTCTTAGGGTGCTTGATGGTTATTTGGTTTGATGGTGTGCTTGAGGGATTTCTTTTAGGATGTCACCTGAGATGAGATGAGTTGGTGAGAAGTAATGATGTCACATGTGTTGAGTTAGGCTTGGACGACTTGACGTTTTGGTGATCCTGGAAGTTGTGAATTGGAGTTTTGAATTGAAAATCGGGATCAAAGTCTAGACAATTTTATTGCGGTTAATTTTGTGATCATGACATTTGAATGATTTGGTGCTAGGAGCTACCACAGAATACGGCTACGCTCTGACTCAGTGAAGAAATCACTGGGGAGAATGTTGGTGAAGGGTGGTTGATGCCTTCGACATGGCCTGAGTTGTGGTAGCTTCAACGAGTGGATTTGAATCAAGACTGTTGACGATAATCGGAATCTGAAAGTGGGTTTACTTTCCTTGATAGGTGAAGCAGATCATCTGGTTCGCTGACCCACGACGATTGTTTCGGCTCGCTACCCCCGCATGTAGCAGTAGAAAGGTCCCTCATGAATTTCTGTCTCTTCAAAATGCCTTGGGACTCGTCGTACAGGTAGCGGGTAAAAGGGCATTAGCCTATAGACAAATTACATGAATTGCCTCCATGAGGCCTCAATGACATAACACAAAAATGTTGCCTGAATTCAGTGGAGTAAGCTTTGACACTCCAATCTGTGGCAGAAAAGCATGAACAGCCTTACACAACTACATTTACAATGATCAGGCAAGTGGGGCACCCTCCGGATCTCCCCTTGCAGGAGCCTCCAACATCCATGTCCAATACTACCTTGGGTTGGATCTTCAGCTGAAAAAGCCAAAAGATTGAGTTTCAGCATATCGTGCTCGCACACTTGAATCACAACTTCACTGGCACGAATAATTCCTGATATTTAACTACAACGATTCTTTCCTAATAAGATATGTACAGATCATGTTTACTAAAACTCACATGAGAATACGAAGGAGACCAAGCCCGACAGCCGTAACAGACACAATAGTACCTGCATGCAGACAATTATGTTAATGATTGCCACTTACAAGTTCCAATAAAAGTGTCAACATGGACCTACTTAAAACACAAAGTTCCTGTGTTTGAAATGACTGCTGTTGCAACCCAATGGTTTTTACATGTGTGCTTAAGTTCTCTCATATGAATGGTAAAAGAAGTTCCTATTCACCCAACCCCATATCATAACAGAGGTACTTAATCAAAGATAGGAAGCAAAACAAGGCGGCCATGGGAGAAAAACAGTACCAATGCAGTACTTGATGACATCGTACTTGGCTGCTTCAAGTTGAGTTTTCAATGTATGTATTTCCTGCTCATCATAACATGTGTATAGCACATAGGTGTTAAAGATGCATAACTGCATCATTTCAAAACATATCATGTGGTCACCATGCTACACATGGATCCCTGAAAGTCAAAGCGAAGCAACTAATGAAAGACGAAGAAGGTTTGGAAAGAGCGAAATGAACAGTACTGTCTAACTCACTCTGTCAAGCTTGTTAGTAAGATTTGACGTCTCACTGCTCTGAGTAGCAAGCTCCTCTCGGATGCGCCTGAAATCAACATTTGAGATTGAAGATTAGAGAGGCTAAATAAAAAATAAAAACAAAAATAAACTTCGTCTTCTTCCTTCTTAAATCATGTTACATTCTTAGCATCATTTAGTGCAGGGTCCGAATAAGACAGTTCGCAAACTTGACTGTTAAAGAAAATCTCACCCTCTCTCCAGGTTCAAATCCAAGCGTTGGCCTGCTGTTACTTTGTCAATCTCATACCTGCAACAATGAATTTTCACCATTAAAAAATGGGATAGGAAATATTGCACCGCAGAGTTTTTTCTTCTCTTTTTTGCAGAAGATGCTTCAACAGGTTTGTGGTAAAAATATTGGTAGATAACAAGCAAAGTTATACCTAAGCTCACTTCGCATTTTGTCAATGTCAGTTCGAAGCCTTTCAGTTTCCCGCTGCAAGGTTGCAAAGTGATGCTCCTACAAACAAGAAAGATAATGTAAGTGACGATCAAAATCCAGACATAAAATGATAATCACACATCGCTAGTCGGTATAGACAAGGCACAAAGTGCAAACGTATTGACTTCCGACGAGAATCGATCAAGTTAAATAAATGATACCTGTGAACTCTGCACTTCACCCTTGAACTTGGACAGTGCTGCTTCGGCCATCATCTCACTCTGCAACAAGACGCCAAGATAAGTCCATTTGGCATCTGATCACAGAACGTCTTAAATCCTTACAGGAAACGAACAACACTGCCTAAGGAAATATTAAAAAAATTGTTACTTGTCCAAAGAATCTATGAGAACTACAAGTGTAAAGAAAATTCAGGGCACATGATATCGACATTTAGCCTGAATTGTGTTACAGAGATGTATGAAGATTAAATGCATGAGAATTCCGTCACGTAAATCAAGCTCGGCTTGTCATGCACAGCATGAACCAAAATTCCCAGATTGAGGCGAAAAAATTTGGACACAATTCAATCGGCAAACATACCCTTGTCATCTCTGTTTTTGAAGTAAACGATTGAGCCACGTTCTCCAAGCTATCATTGAGCACTTCAGTGATAACTGCCGTAATCGCCTCAGCCTGCTTCGGGGTCAATCCTTGAGCTTCTAACCTCCTAACCTGTGAACGCAAACCATGAAACTCAGATCAATACGATATCCTCCTACTCTCTCTAATTTAGAAGAAACGAAAAGTCCGAACTATGATGCAGAATACGAACCTCTCCCCATGCCTGTATCTATTCATTACTATCAAGACTAATTCATGTCCAAACTGCAGCATCAATGCAGGGTTGGCAAGATTCATCTTGAAAAACTCAAATGAAGCAAAAATTTAAAGGACAAAAAGGAATTAAATGAAACAAAGTCGATTGTAAGTGATAAATGTATGGATGCACAACTTGATTTTTGAATAGATGAGAAAGGAAATGGGCTTGGAAAATTTTACTGAATTTACAGAAAGAACCTTAATTCCCCTCCTTTTTTGATAATTACTCCTTGCAATGATACCGGAACCCCCTATCTGATGCAAATCTCTATCCCTTACTGACACAAAAAATCACAGGCCCATGCCGACAGAATTCAGAACTGATGGAGGTGCATATTACCCTATCAAAGTCAAGACCAACCACATGGAATCACTTGGAACTAACCAAATGACCACGAACACGATCATAACATCTCGAAAAACCTCGGCTAGGGTTAAAATATAAATTCTAATGATAACAATTTGCAATATCTCCTCCTCAAGGGCGACAAACATTGAGAACCAAACATAGACCAACCTTCGGGTTCCCAATTACAAAAATGAAAATCTAATGCTGATGAATTAGAAAATCTAAATCCCTAAAAAAGTCTGGATAACCTAAAGTCCAAAATGGGCAAAATTCGAATTCCCCTCATAGAATCCCGATCGGTCGTGCCAAACACGTCTTTCGCAGCGAAGGCGAATAAACAAATTCCCAAACAATCAACACTCACCAGCGCCAGAGTATCAACCAGAAACGCCCTCTTATTATTCGCCGGCGCGACAAGCTGCGAAATGTTGCGCATATAATACCCCCGCACAGCCGCGTAATTCCACGCCTTCAAAGGCGACAATCCGTCCGAATACAACACGCAAGGCCTGCGATCCTGCAGAAACTGCCAATCATGCGCCCTCGGCACCAACCCCGACCCCAACCCCAACCCCAGCCCCTTCACCCTCACATCCGCCCCAACCAACTCCGCCGCGACCCCGCCCCCGCGCACCACCACCGCCAACTGCTGCTGCAACGACACCGCCGCATTGCCTGCCACGGCCCGCCGCGCAGCCGCAGCTGCCATCCCTCTCCCCCTCCACCAAACCCTAGCTCCCCGTCCTCGTCCTCCAAACCCTTCAAACCCTCATTCACCCTCTCCCCACAGATCTCCAAACCTCTCCCTCCGCAAACTAAACTTGACACAGGCTCTCGGCATGAATCAACCTCGATCTGGATCCCTGCAGTCCGGCATGGCTTGCGGAGCACACTTGCGCCCGCACCGTCGCATGTGATGGCTCCAAGGCTCCTGCGCATGCATTCAATGGCACGCTACGTCGTCTTGGAATTGTCGATTGAGGATCGATTCAGGTTGCGGATTGGAGTTGGAGTTGATTCATCGTCAGTGGCGAGGCTCTACGCTATGTTGGCGTGGGTGGGGGGGTTCAATGGGGATCCATTTGCAGTGGAGCCCAAGGGCGGGCGGGGATTCCGGGTGCCGGGTCCGATGGGGATGCGCTTGTCGGATGCTGCTCGTTTCGTGTGAGCGGAGGGTCGCCTTTGCCGGGCCGGTTGGCGGACCCGGTCTACGTTTTGAATGGGCCCCTGGAGGCGGAAAATTCATCTGATGCGTAGATCTTCAATCGTGGATGAAATTGTTCATGTCTCGAAATTAAAAAAAACTATGGTTCGCGTGAAATTCGTTAGTGATTTGTAATTGCAATTAAATAATTTAATTTTTTTTTAAACTCTGAGAATATAATGAATAATTGGAATGGAAATTAGACCTTATGATTTATTATTCAGTTGGATTATTCGTAATTGCAAAATTGACCAATTCGATGGTTCATGTTGAGTTTTTGTTGAAAGAATATCAATAAATTCAGGATATGTTACTGTAAATTTTTCTTGTGCACAGTTATATTTTTTACTTTGTAGAATATTTATGTGGATATGATTTTGTATTTTATATTATATATTATGTCATGTTTTGGATTGTATTTTATAAAATAATATTTTGTATAGTAAATTGTATTTGATACATGAATGGATATTGTAAACATGATTATTCTAATTGTATAATGTTGATGTACTAAATTATGTTGTATACAATATTATAGTAAATCCTTAACCTACTTTTAATCTTGGTGTATGAGTGTCAAAAACAATAGATGAAAAGGTGATTAACATAAATAATATTCAACTACATTTCTTCAAGTAAAAATAAATGGCATTATCATGCTAAGGACAAGTGGTCTTTCATCCTACAATTCAACATAATTTACATACATGAAAAAGAAGAACTGCGGCCCCTAAGGAGCCGCCGTGAATATGGTGTTTGTTCATTCTATTCATTAATCCGATGGCCCCTGGACAAAGAATGATGAATCTAGAGCTACTCTCCCCACTAGAGGAAAACCGAGGCTTAGGGGACGTTGAAACTCGTCAAAGATGACACGGGCCCAGACTATATGAAATTAGTGTGGAAATCTGGTCCAAAGTGACGTAGTGGACGTCATGTAGGTTTAAGGTGCGAATGTCACAATTGACGCGGCTTTGACGCGAAATAAATTTACGTCACCTTAGATGTTACGAGTGACGTAGCAGCGTCAAGAGAGACAGAGAAGGTAAATCGGTACGTGTGGAAAAGTAACTTTTTCAAGGGATTTTTTACCTCGCAGTGATTTTCAAATGGCTAAGTATGGTAATATCTAAAGTTAGCACGTCACTTTTAACATAGATGGGTGTCACGGATGTGTTTCTATGTTAAAATGTGTTAAAAGTGACGTTATTAGAAATCCGACGTGGAATGCGTTTCTGATGTGTTCCACTCACGTGGAAGCTATGGCTGACATGGACTCTAGAGTTCGACCTGGTCAACATCCCGGGGGGGTGTCAATAGTGACGCATTTGTTTCTAGTGACATCAAAACGCGTCACATATGTGTTTCAAGAAACACATGAAATCAGCTGACGTGTCACATGTCGCATAAGCTACGGCTGACGTGGCGTCTAGGGTTTGACCTAGTCAACATCCTAAGGGTGTCAATAGTGACGCGCACGTTTCCAGTGACACAAAAATGCGTCAAATATGTGTTTCAAGAAACATATTGAATCAGCTGACGTGTCACGTGTGCGGAAACATCCATCCATGAAGGTCTTACATTAGGGCTTTAAGCCTTCGTAGGGTTAGGGTAAACCGCCACTTCAGCGGCTTCTTATCTTGTATTTGAGAGCTTGTTTTCAAGCTTTTGTGTTTTCTTCCTACTCCATAGAGTGTCTCTCATTGTTTTCCCTATCAGTTCCTTGTTTCTTGTCCAAGTAAAGTGAGATTTGACGAGATTGTAGATTTCTTGTAGGGCTTTCCAATGGTAGTAAGCACGTCCAATTTCGAGTTATAGGGAGTGAGATATTGCCTCCCGAAGGTGGGGTTGTCAAAGGAGTGCGGCTGGAGGAAGGGTCTCGGATTTTTAGCAATCAGTCCTAGGATTTTTATTGTCTGCTTCTGAGATTTTGAGGGTAGATGCACAATCAACTTAGCTTTCCAAAAAGCTAAGGCACGCCTTAATCTAAGCTAAGATGGAGTAACGACGACGTGTAAACTGAAAGGTACTTCAATAAAATCCGGGGGGGGGGGGTTCTCCTAACTTTATTCTTGTTCTCCATCTTCTTCTTGCCTCGGCCCTCCATTCCTCCCTTGTTCCTTTCTTCACGTGATCTTGTTCCATTAACTTCCTTGTGATCAAATGCCACCTAAATTTTCACTAAAGTGTGATTGAATGATGTATTGCTATGAACTCACCGTGAGGACAATGATGTGGGTTGTGTAGATTAAGAAGGATCCAGCATGAGCATCCCCTTACGTTACTTCATCCTATGTCTAAAGACGTTTTCCGAAACGCGTTAAATTATGTGACATATGTGTTTATCAACGTCAAGTTGAACACTACATTGTGTTTCTTTCGACACAAAATTCAAATTGAATGCGTCAAATGGTTGACGTGGCAAACATCATCCTACGTCTAAAGACATTTCCGTAAACGCGTTAAAATAAGTGACGCATGTGTTTATGAGTGTCAAACAGCGTCAAAGTTAACGTCCGGGACGCATCTGTCAAACAACGTCAAAAAAGCGTCAAAACTGACGTCCATGACGTACTTCCAAAAAACCCCACTACGTCAAAAGTAACAAAAAATAACGTCACTTTTAACAAGCCGCATCGCACATATACGCCTAGTCCACGATCATGCCACGTGTCAGCATATAAGCCGTTGAAAATCTGATTGCCATGTCAGAATCTTTTGTCACTTCAACAAATTTTTCATCCTTGACGTGGTATCCACCGTGTCTCCCACGAAATCGGAAAACGCTCACGTGGCAAAAAAGTTACTCTTCGAGTTACTAACCGCAGGTAAATTCACAAAATAGACGCGTGACATCGAGCGTCAAAGGAAAGAGGCTGATGACGCTCCATGAAGCGACACGTCTAGATCGATTTGACTCTCCAGACGCAATGGCACTTTTTGCGTCAAAAAAAAAACGCGTTAAACGCTCTTAAAAAACGCGTCAAAACGCGTTACCGAAATCCCTGTTTTCTTCTAGTGCCCTTTTCGAAGTAAAAACTTTTCTACACTAATGCCTTGACAACTGACATGTCATCCCCCCTCCAATGTATATTTGGGTACTTATATAATGAGGTTGCAAGACCCCTCGCTATAGTTGGGTAGACTATTGTAGTAAGTACCACGTCGGCATGGGGATTCGCACTCACAACCACCACATTGGTGTGCCATTTACATAAAGGTACTTTAAATAAGAATTGTAGATCTTTCCATTCTGTTTAAACAAACAACAATCTTTGAAAATTTCAAGCAATCATTGTATAATAAAGTAATTGTAAATCAAATATATAATTTAAATTTATTTTGTATATGTTTTTTTTAAACTTGATTGAATACATTTATTTTAAGTAGATTGAATACATTTATTTTAAGTATAATGAATAATTTGTTAAAAAGCTGGTGAAAATTACATTTTAACCTGTAAGTTTTTTTGCAAAATTAATTATATTTAATGATAAAACAAAAGATAGTACTTCAATCTTTAATTTGAAATATGTATTTTTTCTGAAAAAAGATTTTATCGTTTTTATTTTTGCACAAAAATAATATAATCTCTTATTTCTTTCTTCTTATAATTTATTTTATTCTAATTTGACCTATTTTATTTCATCGTGAGAAAAAAAAAAGAAAAAAAAAAATTGATTTTTGAATTTTATGATTTTTTATTTTTTTATCATTAAAATTCAAGAAATATATTACACATTTAGAAAGGAGTCATAATGAATGAATGGTATTATTTTTTAATTAAAAAAACCAGTTATTTCTAAATGTCAATAGCCACAAATTTCATTCTATGTATAATTTTTTTTAAATGATTTAAAGTTACTAGAACAAACTTGTATAAACGTCAACATATTATTTTTCAAACTATTTGTAAAAGGACTTTATTAATTAGCTTGTAAACATAGTGCTTCATTGACAAAAAAATTCTATTATATTAAAAAAAAACTATTATTATTAAAAGAATTATGTACATGAGATCTGAAGAATTGGAATTTGATACATTTAAACAACAATTCCCATTAGAACTTATTTGAGGTCGAGGAAAAGCCCCGCATTGGCCTCGCGGGCATATTATGGATCTTCATATGACACATGCGCAATGCCTCGCTGGACTTGTCTGTGCAAGCCAACCACGACTGCCTCGCTGCAATATAGGTCGACGATTGTCTTCTGGTATCATGTGGGTAGGCAAACACTATATAGCAGGTTCCAGTATATAAGCTGCTTACATGCCAAGGAGGTGGTTCGACAAGGTGGAAAAAAAAGACAAACTGTGAGGTCGTCAATGTTTTCTAAATGATCGCAGCCGTGGGCTACTGAACCATATCCAAACATTTCTATATTGTTGTTTACATTGTGCGTTATTGAGCAAAAAAGTTGAATCATCATCATAGTAGGATAGATTTGGCAGGTGGGCATGTACCTTCAATCTTTAGCTGATTATCACATGTGGTTGGGCATTAGTTATCATACAATTGAGTATGTCATTGCGAGCAACAAAGTTGTGGCTATGACCGCAATACAAACTGGGGGCCTCTCCTCAACCTCAAATAACTTCTAATGACAATTTTTGAAAAAACCATCATATGCTCAATTTTTGGTTGTTTTGGTTGAAATGTGATTGTAGTACCTTATTGACTAATATAAAATTATGTGCCTTTAGTTTAAGAAGCATATATTATCATTCATTTTGTATATTATCAAATAAATATAAAGAACAAATTTATTGATAGTGTTACATGATCTTACAATATTCACTACTTTTAATTCAATATTTTTACAAACATGCATATTTACTTTCCATGATAGCGTGGATCTTATAAACTTTTATATAGAACTTGCAACATGAAATAATTTCTTAGATATTTTCCTTTTAACATAAAAATAATCTACCTAAAATCTCAAGAAACTAATCATAAATTAATCAATGTGTCCAAGTATTCATTGAAATTATTGCTAAGGTTTTAAAAGGTGGTTTTTATATACTATTTTAAATCACATATTAAAAAATCTAAGCATTTATTCTATCAGAGTCTATTTGCATCAACAAAGGAATTACAGTTTCATGAACATATAATAAAATTATGAATTTTAAATACTTATTTTTAATTTGAAGGTTTGTATATTTTTAAAATAACTTAAAAAATATACATAAATGCAAGTTAAAACTTATATTTTGTAAAATATATATAAGAAGATATATAATAAATTTCTTAAGAGCTTCAAATAATAGTTAAACCATTCTTCAAGTAGTTAAAAGGCTTGAAATTTTTAATAAATCAAGTTTTTGTGAAAGGCTTTTAGTAGAATTGTTGTCACTTATAGATAGGTGGAAGGACATACAAGGTTTTATTTAATAACTAGATTTAATTCCTGCTTTTTCATTGATTTCTAAGCATTTTATGAATTACATTAAAAAACATAATTTAAAAGTATTGAAAAATTAATGAATGAAATTTATATCTTTTTAACATTTTGGTATTTTTTTGAGATTTTTCTAAAAATATATGTTTTATTTAGATTAATTCAATAAATATTATTTTAATCTTTTACCACATCACTTGTATATAAACATTTTTGAATCTTGGAAAAAACCTTTGTTGGTCTTGAATTATTTTAGCTACTAATTATTCACATGGTTATTATTTACTATATTTGTTGGTTTTTTAATTTTCTTTAATTTTTTAATTTTTTAATTTAAAAAAAATAAAATGTATAGGTTTAATTATGATGGATTAGTAATAAGAAACAAAGTACATTAGTGGCATGATACAATCAATTTCTAGTGTTGGATGATTATGATTTCTTTCTCATATTATTTGATTGTGAGGTATTATCTTCCAATCGAAACTTCCACGATACCTCAACCGTACCTTCACCATACCTTCACCATACCGTCACGATACCTTCACAATGCTATCTTAACCCTTAAACGACATTTTGGGTCCTGGGTGGGCAGCCCTGACGGAATCTAAATCTTTTTTCCTCCAAAAATGGCTCTGCAATGCACTATAGCGCCGCACTGTAGCATTGTACCATTGGAGCACTGCTGAACTTCGGCTGCCCCAACCTCAAAACTTGTTCAATTTGATAACTTTAATTGTTTACCAACGATTCCACAATTTATCAAATGAGGCAAAAATTTGGAATCTAGATTGATTTTTCAATAGCTTTCCAACGCAATAAGTCTCACTTGATTTGGTTGAGAAATGAAACTTCTGTCTCCAATTATTCCTTTAAACCCAGCCCCTCGGGCTGGGTCTGACGTTTAAGGGTTAATACTTAGCCAACACCCAGACATGTATCTTGAAAAATGGAGAAAGGGAATGTCAGCATGATAAAGCCATGGAGGCCATACATCTCAATAACGTTTAAACCAGAACTTCCGTTCATACTACGTGGCATCCTACGTAGCGTTGTTTTGTTGCCAAAATGTTTAGACCTTATTCCTGCAATTGGGACATGGGACAGGGTTTCCCCAAACTCCCAACTCCGGACCTAAGGTATACACACCCATGAGGGATCACTTACCCATGAGGGATCAGTAGGCTTCCCCATTCCAGAGCAATGGGAAACTAGTAAAGGATAATTGATGAACAGTAGATTTAGGGTATTTCCTCCAATAGAATGCCTCTGTGAGTGTGACGGAATCTGTTTGTTCACTGATCTGAGTATGGTCGGTCATTGGTACACCTATATGTCAATCATGGGTAACACTAACTTTTGGACAAAAAAATTTGTAGTAATTTGAATTTTACTGAATTAATTTTGAAAAAATGCTCATTCTTCATGAACCTTATGATACTACGTGCAAAAAATAACTCCTTATTGAAAACCCAAGATTTACTATACTGAAATGCTTAAGTGATCGGTCATAGGTGTGTATACCTTAATCGGAGGCTGGAAAAACGTTCAATTCCGCCCACCCTCCTCCCAGCCCCACCCCAGATTGTGTACAAAGTGAGCCAACATATCATACTCTGCTTTTTAATTTGTAGAAACCATAAATAAATTCACAAGTTGATGAAGACGACCATGATGATGATGATGATGTGTTGTTGCAACCATGGCGGTAAGTAACTTAGAACAGGAATGGAGAATCAGAAAAGGAAGGGGCCCTTTCATGCAAGCGAGGATTGATTGATCGATGCTGCACATTTCCCTAAACTGCTGCTGCCCTTGCTCTTGCTCTTGCATTTCTAGTCTTGGTTTTGCAGGAGAAGAATCACTCATCGATCAGGAGGAGCTTCATGTGAGCTCCGGGTTGGAGAGAGAGGTGAAGATCAAACTCTGCTTGCTGCGCATGCATTGTGGGACTTCTGCATTCATTCAAGGTGAGGCTCTCTGGTTTTGCACATGGCTTCTTTTGTGCCACATGTGGGAAATATTGCCACTGCTGTGGTAATTGCGACGTGCATCTTTAGTGGATTGGAGATATGGCTTTTTTTGGAAGTGGAGTTCTTGCTTTGGATGTTGAAGTTCTTGGTCTGCAAGGTGGAGTCATCGTACACAGGGTTTAGGTCAGATTCAGCCTGGTTTCATGGCGTGGTGAATGTGTGCTTGGATCAGTTCTAGGCTTAGTTCGAGGAAGCGAGCAGCTGCTTTGTGGGAGCGCTTGTTCTTGATTTTAGGGTTCATTCTCGAAGTGGGTTTGGCCTCACTCGCCGCGATTGGTATGGTTGGAGATGAGTTAATGTGTCTTCAGCTCCTTGAATACTCTATCCAACGTTCAAGCTTGCATTTGCTATTATTTTTTGGATTAAAGGGCATGTTTATCTGAAGTCTGTTTTCGTGTGATTGTGCGAGAGCTGACAAATCCTACCTGTAAATCGTAGGTAAATCGTGAAGCTTATCGGAGGTGCAGTAACCATGGGGACTATGTCGGAGAGTTTTACAGGCAATGAAGAGAAGAAAGATGCGGAGGTGCTTCCTGGGCTGGTAATCAGAGCCGATGGAACAGTATTGCGAAACACCGACCGTACCCGACCGACCACTATGGTTGCAGCTTCCCCTGTTTTCGTGAATGGCGTAGCATCCAAAGATTTGGTGTTTGATTCCGAATCGGGCATTTGGGGCCGAGTCTTCATTCCAGAATCAGTGACCGGGGGTCTTATCGAGAAGCTGCCAATCGTTGTTTACTTTCATGGTGGTGGCTTTTGCATGGGAGATGCAGGTAATGGATTAATGTGTGATTACTCTCTTTTGTCTGTCCTGTTCCCCGTTTTAATAGGTGGTTCTTTTGGTTCACTCTTCGAACTTCTGATTAACTTGACTGAATGCTGGCATCGTTTTTTTAAAATCTTCTGTTGCAGTGTTCTGTAGCTTATCTTTTGGGGCTCGGGAGTACACATGTTGGATAAGTTTTCCGTCTTATACATTCTCTATGTCACAGGTGGTGAGAGTCCCACTTATCAGGCCACTAGGCTGTGTAAGACAGCCAACGTCGTGGTAATATCTGCGAGTTACAGGCTTGCCCCTGAAAGTCGACTTCCAATTGCATTTAACGATGCATACACTACCATGTTCTGGTTGCAAAGACAGGTGAATACACTTCCTTCCCGTATTTGTTTTGTGTTCCTTAGGCATTGGCAAGAATGTGCGTCAATAGGATGTTCAAGATTGTGTAATTAAAATGATATTTCCTGCAGTGTAAGTATCAAGCTAGTGGAGACGAAGCAGGAGACCCATGGCTCATGAGCAACGTCGATTTCTCAAGGGTATTCGTCATGGGGCAAAGCGCTGGAGGCAACATTGCACATCACGTTATTGTATCCAAACCCATTGCTGAGTTACACCCTCTCACAATTGAAGGAGTTGTACCAGTTGTGCCATTCTTCAGTGCAGAAGTTCTGAGCGAATCAGAGAAGAAGTTTCCAGATGACGATATTCTACCTCTTGGGAAGCATCACACATTCTGGCGGTTGGCTCTTCCCTCGGGTGCAAACCGAGACCACCCTTTCTGCAATCCTCTCTCCGCAGATGCTCCCAAGTTAGCAGAAGTGAAATTTCCAAAAATGTTGCTCATTGTGGCTGGCAAGGACCCTTTATATACCAGGCAGATTGAGTACTTCAATGCTATGAAGCAGGCAGGAAAGGAGGTCGAGCTAGTTGAAGTACCTGAGGGAACTCACGTCTTCCGTAAAATTGCTGCCTTAGAAGCAGAGAATGTGAGAGTGGATAAGGCCATTTCTGATTTCATACACAAGTCTCACCTTTCCTAGGATTATGATATGACCTGCACAGTTGATCAAGTATGAGTTAGGGAAGGTTCTGTACAAAAAGGCATAGATATTGCGTACTTCCGGGAAAGGAGACGAAATATTTCGCAGATTCAAGGGGGTTAAATTTCACAACCACGAACTTTCAGGTGCAGACACTCATGGAATTTTCTTGTTTCTGAATGCTATTTTCTCTTAATTGATTATTGAGCTTGAGGTACCCTTCACTAGGGCATCGGCTTTGATAATTGATCAGACTGTAGGGGACATAGCAACAAGCAGTGTACATGACAGTCATGATACATTTACCATAGCCTTTAATCCTCTAATCTTATTAGAACAGTTCTTTCCTACATTTCCATTGAGTTCAAGGGTAGTATCTGTTCTTATCAGTTAGAAACTAAAACCTAAGTAGCAGCACTTTGATGTCTGGATTGTCTCGTAAGCGTCAGAGCTGGTATTGAAATAGAACGGAAGTAGCCCGGCTTCTAGCGTATTAACACGTAACATGCAAATTTAGTCTTACAGTCGGTCTTCGTTTTGAGTGGGAAAATTCAACCTAGATAGTGTAAAGGGCTCTAAAATACTTGTTCACATTACTACTGAGTCCCAGATCGAGCAGATTTCTCTGCTCCAGCGGAATGTCTGTATTTAGTTCTAATTACAAGAACCGCAAGGTTTCGCTTCTAGCATAGAAACCATCAGACACGGCAGAAAAATGATGGTCATCTTTAACACCATTTCAGGAGAGTGGTCTAAAAATTGAATAATGTACCTATTCACAAACGCATTGTCTTCGAGCCTCTTTTAATCTACCTACTCTAATGAGGATTTTTCTTTTTCCTGTCCCAGATCCCGCAGCTAAGTTGAAGTGAGAGGATTGAGGAAGCAGTGGTCCCAAAATCATCAAACTTTAGCCATATCCTTAATCTGCTCTATTGTAAAAATTCCAAAATACTCGTCATCGTTCAAGGCCCTCACTGCCGCTAAAGCCACTTCGTCCACGCTCGTTGGAGGAGCAAACAAGAGGTCGGATGCCGGCAGATTCTGCAATGGCCGGGTTAATGATGCTGTGGCTGCAAGAACCTTTTCCAATGGCTCCCCAACAATATCTAGAGGAATGTCCACTCCATTGAACCTCCTCTTTCCGTAAATGAACCCCGGTCGTAGAATAGTTCCTGACACCACCACCAAACACACAGATTTCAAGCCTTGGCAAATTGGTTTGTGAATAACTTTGTAGATACCTTTTGCAGTAAAAGAAATTCCCATTTGTGTCCAAAAAACTTAAAATTAAAAAAGGTGGAGAGAAGGGAGGGGATAAGGCTAACACACCGGTGCTGGGGAAGGCTGACAGAATCTCAGCTTCAGCTTTTCGCTTCCCGGCAAAGTAGCCGTTGTTCAGGGCGAACTCTGGCAAGTTGTAGTCGTGTACGGAGATGTAGATGAATTTTGGAACACCTGGGGAAACAACATTGTCAGAGAGATGCGGAAACAATTGTATAGAGCTCACTAGATCAACAAATACTTTCTAATTCTTAATCTAATAAAAATACCTTTGCTCACACGGTACACTCACCGGCGTTCTTTGCAGCATTTACGGCTATGATGTTAGCGTCAGCGTTAATTCTCTCCATCTGATCGTTAGGTCCGATCAGACCCAAGGTTGAGATTACCGCTTGCACGCCATCAAGAAGCGAGTCCCACTCGGTCAGGAATACATCACCTGTTTCAATAACCCCAGCACTATTAAAAAGCCAGCATCTATTACTTGCACATTTGGACGAGTTAAGGTTTAAATTATGACTACAATCATCATCGACGAAAGAAAAAATCCCCAAAATGTCCCCAAAAGAATTGAAACACAGCTCAAACATCAACTTATGGTGACCACAGCTCTTGATATTTTTGTCACAAGAACTTATAGATGTGTGAAAGTGGTAATGGAATTCACACGAAATGTGCGTGAGATAATCTCTAGAAATTATGTGAGGGATTAGCTTGCCTGATATCCATGTGACTTGATCCACCCACGACTCCAAGATTGAAGGACGTCCGGACCTGCTGAGACTCACAACAGAAATGCCCTGAGCCACAGCGAGCTTGCAAATCGCTGTACCAACAAACCCATTGCCTCCCAACACCAGGATCTGCAAGCACCAAGAGGTGCATCAGGACGAATACTTTGATAGGAACTAGACTAAATCACATGACCCTAAATAACATAAATTCCATGAAGAAAATGCAGTTGTGCAAGCTAAGGTGTGGGTAATTCTTGGAAGGTGATCTCTTCAACGGGCTTGTCATTACAGTCGTTTAAAAAATGATACGGCACTGTACACCATTCAAATTTCACCTTCTATACAATTTCACTTCAATTCAAATGAAATATAATAACGAATCAAGAGCTGGAGGTCTAAATCAACAACAGCTCACCTTCTGAGACTTGACTTCGGCGACAACATCAATCGGAGAGGATCTGTAATCGGGGCTATTGCTGTAATCCGAATACGTACATTGCACCTGTCGTCTGCAAATGTCACAAAGAGTTACTAAAGCAATTTCATAAAAAAAACAAAAGCAACTAGAATTCTATTTGGAATGCGCCCTGCATTTTCTCACATATATAAAATTAATCTACTTACGAAATACCCCAGAGCTCGTTCTTCTCCAAGAGTACAACCATAATCAAACACCCGAATCCACTGCAAGATCAAGCTACAAACTAATACGAGACAGGTGTACTACCAAATCCTCCAAATTCACGCGGCACATCTCAACGACATCAATCAAACCCTTTAGACAGGATCCAGACCGAAGGCGGATTGCGAATACGGTCAAGGCAAACGCATGGAACCACAACCCTAAACCAATTGGTACAAATCCAAAGACGTGCATCCGTGACATCTTCGAGAAAATTCCCTCCAGCAACGTCAGCAGCTACCCCGGATGGTAATGTAGGAAATTTGAAGCTCACAAAGACGTGCATATGCAATCAGAATTGCACTAAATTTTCTGGGACAGTAAAACCAAGAGCTGCCACCACCACACTCTCCATTACTCGACCCCACATTTGTGATCTTACTAGAATTGTTCAGTAAACCCGTGTCGAACAATCCATACTGGGCGAGACACAGCTGCACCGACCGCATGACTCCGTCTTGTCCACATGAATGCACAGGAAGAGTATTACCGCAACCCCAAAAACAAAGCAGAAGCACTTACCCGCTACTGCAAGGGCGATGCAACTGGGTCCCAATGGAAGCCGTCAAGTGGTGGAGCTGGTCCGTGCGGAAGCACCGCATTGACGACAACCCAGTGGAAGGCGCATCAACACGCGATGTGAAGCTCTGGTGAGGGTGGAGCAGCGACGATGCAGAGGCGATGGAGGCAACCACCGAGCTTGCCGCCATAGCTGCCATCGCTGAAACCAAACCTGCAACGCAAGCTCACAGTGGAATCTGAACTACTACAGTTGATGAATTGATGCTTGGGAACAGTGCCGGCTCTCCTGAGGCTTGCTCCGCTTCGGCTACGAATTCCTCCAGACATGGCAACGATGGCTGCACATGAGCCTCACATGAGCCTGCGATGGCACTGCGCTGGACGCAAATCCATCCACTCTCACCGCCCTCCGCCTTGCGCTGATTTTCACAACATCCATGCCCACGCCCATGCCCACACATGTTCCTCAAAAAAACTAAAACTAAAAACTAAAAAATAAAAATAGAAATAAAAATAAAAACAAAACTAGTATGTATAAATATATTTAAATTTTAAAATAAAAAAACTCCTTATCATTCAAATATGAAGATGAATTCTTTTGTTCCTCATGTTATAGAAAGCAAAAATATATAAACTATGTAAAATATTTGCATATCTTTCACAACATTATATAATTTTTGATGTGGTTGTATTGAAAGTGCAGTCTTATGATTGAATTAAGATTGGGCTACTCTTTACTAAGTTTTCAAGTAAGAAAAATGTTTAAGCTTAAGCATATTTAAGGATTATAATTATGGTTTAGAAAAACAACTATAGATAGACAAAGAATAAAATATTATTTTTTGACTTGCTCTTGATATAGTCTCTTGCATGCTGTGGAAGACGTCAGTCAAGTAATTTCATTTGCTTGCATGGTTTTAGCTAGTAAGAACTTTTTACAAACTTGTAACTTTATGCAAGTACTCAATGAATTTTTTTTAATTTTTTTTTTTTTGTATCCCTCCAAGTTTATCTACATTGTCTAGTGAAATTGTAGGAATAGAAGGTATGCTATAAGGTTCGTGAGTGCTTTCATATGTGTGGGATACAACGTTTATTTAAGTGGATATATGTATTCATCAAGTAAAAGAAACTATTTGCATTTATTAGACTTTTCCCTTATTGCTATTAGCCTGAGTTACCTTGCATGTTCTTGTAAATGGTTACCCATATTTTACTACATGCTTCAAGTTCTTTGTTGAAGCATGGACAAATTGATACATGTCTAAAGAAAACTCTAGTCTAGTTATCAAAACTTCTATAGTCACAAAAAATTAAGCAAATAATGATAGTTGCTTAAAAGCACATCAATATCATGAAAAATCTCAAACATGATAAAGTGACAATCTAGTTGGAATCATTAAGTTGATTCAAATGCCATGCAAGGCTAGTACCTTTGGATAACGAGGTTGTAATTCAAATACAAGAGGTTGAAAATCAATTAGAATATGAACTATTTCTTAATTCAAAAAACAAATGGTCTATAGTGTACAACATGAACAATTACTTCCTTTAAAAACCCTTAGTTAAGATAATTCAATTTTCAAATCCTAAGTCTGTTAAATCATGTTAATTAAGTGACATTTTGTATAGGGTGAGCCCATGTCCAGAGGGGCTCACCCGGAGTAACGCCCGTGGCCCACTACCTAATACAAAATATTTTATTCATACTGGTTATGACATCGGAATCGGTTGTCGATTTGCGGCCGGTTGAGACTCCCAAGTTGCTGTAGACAGATCACGGGTTTCAACCCCGTCAATGCTACACTGGCAAGAGCTTGGGTATAGGCTATGTACGTCGTGTTTGAGAGGAGTTCCGAACTTGGAATCTCATGGATTAGATGGTACACACTGCAGATTTGACTGTCAAAAAGTTTTCTTGCCTTCCCAGGCTTTTGCTTGGGGCGGGCTTTTGGGCAAGGCCGGCATTCCACCCGAGAGCCTGGGAGGCGAATCGCCGCGGGAGGTGCACTGGATTATATAGAGCGAATCCACCAAAGGAGATTACGTAACTTAAGAGAATTTAGTGGAAATCTAATGTGCCTTCAAATTTTGTACCTGACCTTATTTTGAAGTTGCTCCAAGACAATTGGAAGTACCCCACGTAAGGTAATGAGATGCATAATCCTATGCTCCTACGACGGACCTCTTTGCTTTAATTTTGCAATTCAACTCTTTACTAAATAAGACTATAAGTCTTTAGTTGTTTTTTTTTGAACTTCACAGATTACATGGCATACTTTTAAAGTAGCTCTTCCATTTCAACTAAAATTTCTTTGTCCTAATCTTCTACCTTCACAACTAATGGGTTGTGTATATATATATTTTTATCGTTATTAGAAAACTTGGAAGGTTGTAGAAATTGATGGAATGGGAAAATCTACAATAGTTGACATTGGTGTTGGTGACTTGAACCTAAGCCTTTCATTTTTCAAAATTGACACCTATATGCACCACCCATTAGAATTTTTCCTTTAAAGAATCATTGTAGCAATCTAGACGTACATTATTTAAAATAGTAAAGGGCCCTTCTACTAGAATATACATATATTTGATAATACAAAGCTATATCTAAGCACAATTTTGAAAATTGAGCATATTTTGTAATTGAGCAATTTTAAACAATGAACATCAATTGAAGTTTTTTCTTAAAATACAACTTAGTAACAAGGAAGAGCCCAAAGAATAAAATAAATCAACCATCATCCAACAAAGCTAGAGATCTCATCAAAATTACAATATAATCTAACGTAGAATTTTGAAACTCACTTTGTAGTTCCAAAAAGGTTGTAGTAGTTATTGATGTAAATGAATAAAGAATGGAATGATGGGCGAGCCTCATATTAAACAAATGCAAAGATTCCAAGAACAAAGAAGACAAAATATCAATGGAAAAGAAGACATGAAACTAGCAATGCAACTTATTCATTTGCACGTTTACTAATGAAGCTGATTCAAGAGAGAATGCAAAGGCACCAGCATGTCACCTCATCAAGTTTTCATCCTATATGTGACGTAACTAGAGGCATCATATACACAATGTGAAGGGATGATGGGCAAAAATTGTTTAAGAAATCCAATCCCAAAGCTCATATTAAAGGAGAACAACGAATTGCCCCTTCCAACAATGTGAAGTAGGCCTTGGTAATCCTACCACTACTAGCAGTCTCATCATTTTTCATACCTATTTTAAGCCAACTCACCATTTTTCATATCTATTTAGGGAAAGAATACAATAAAGTTGACCAAAAAAGTGCTTAGCTATTTTTCAGTTTCAGCCCTTTTGCAAAACTTGCACAAAAGTGATGGAAGGATGTTATTGAAGTCAATTTGTTTTGCTAATTTATAGATTCTCGACTTGTATTTCTACAACTTAGCCTTCAAATCCAAGCAAAGTGAACGCAATCATTTGAAAAAGTAGCTAGAAAACTATCTAAAAATCACTTTTGAAGGACTGGTGCCCTCTTTATGTTTGAGAGGTATTCTAAAATAGTCATTTCATATAGTCATTAATTGATTTAGGATTTCAAAAGTACAGCAAGGATGTTTTTTAAGAAGGTCACTTATGCGGTACTTTTTCTGAGTTTTTTCTCATTGAACTTTGTTTTTTAAATTGGAAAAAACATCCTCTAAAGGCAATAGAGGGCACCAAATGAAGAAATTTAGACTTTGAAAATTCTCAATTTCATGATTTAGAACTAGTTGTCGAATTAAGTTTCAATTGAACATGTTCTCTTAATGTAGATATATGTGAGACAACTTGTGACACCCTAAAAATGACTAAAATGCTTAGAAACTACACCAAAATGCTCAAAATCAGGTTTGAGCTCTGGAAAACAGCACACTTCATATTTACTTCTTAGTGATCACATGTTGCACTTTGTGGTCCACTTTATTGTGCTCTCCCCCTTTAAAACCAACTCATCATTTTTCAATTCTATTTTAAGCCATTGTGGAAGCTCGTGAGAGAGAATCAACACAACACATAAGGAAAAGCTTCCTTTTCCACATTTTGACTCAATCAGAAGCTACGAATCTAAACTGAGATTCGAACAACCGACACCATCGACAGCATCCTGGTCCCTCAGGAAAAAGCATTTGCTTCACGTAATCATCAACTGTGTGTCCCGGCCCATTTGATGCATTCATGTATTCACGCACAATCTAGAGCCGATCTGCATGAATGACCTTATCCGGAAAGGATTCAAAACTGAGGACTCAAGTTCCAGATAACTCCAGTAAGAGTATCAAACCACAGATGAGATTGCAATACACGGCAGGTGGGTGAATATATATGTTCGCACCGTGACAGTAGAATAGTGCAATATTGTGTACTTGATACAAGACAACCAGCTTGTGGGCGGGACAACATATTCTATATATTTTGCAACAGGCCAAGAGCATGCATCACGAAAGTATGGATGCATAGGTAGCGTGAGATTGGGCACGAATCTAATGAAGATGGCCAGTATCAAAGTTTTCGATGGAATATTGTACCTTCAAGATGCGAACCATGTGATAAAGGTCCGGTATCCATGGCACACAGCTAAAGAGTGTACTTCCTCCCTCAGCACTAGGTTTTGTTATCAGTGGAATCTAAAGTCTTTGTCAAAGTTGTGTTAAAATTCTCCAGCAAGGATCATACCATAGCATTTTAAAATCATTTACAATAAAGGGTCATGCCATCGCAATTTTGACATGACCCTTTCGGTGTTGCATGTCAGGAACATGTGTATGGGAGCAGGTGTCAGGTTTGAGTGATTCATGAAAAATTAATGCCGAGTTCTGCCTTGTACATGCATCAAGATGGCATGAGGCTTGAGAAATTTATCACCAATTAAAGGCACTGTCCGTAAGCTTACTTGAGTACTTTCTCCACCTCTTGAATCTTATGAGTAGTTGTAAATTTCTCAATTGAATGGATTGAATGAAGGACGCGGTGAGCTTCAAAAGATAGTTTTACGGGATATTCACTTTCAGGGTTTTAAGCCCAGTCTTTGGCTGAGAAGCTTGAGTCATCAGCTTGCATGTGGTAAGTACAGCACACTTGTTGCAGCAGTGGGTGGAGCTGGTAGGGTATATTCATCTTACCACGTACGTTATGTAGAGACACGGATGGGGGTATATCTCTTTATAAATGAAGCTTAAAGTCCATCGACTGTGGAGAAACTTCCCACGTTTATGTTGGCGATGGCCAGTATTGGTCATATGTCACGTCAGATTAAGTGACCACTGCTATCGTCATTTCTCCATATTCTCTTCCGCTATTCGTTAAGCTTTTCAGCTATTATAAATTATTATATGTTTTATTTTGCACAGAAGAACCATCTCATACTGAGGATTTGTACATAAATACCATAAATTTTGAAGCAGTCTTCCAAGAGCTGCAGGCACACAGTATTCCCTTGAAGCTCGGCTTCCTCGCAGGTGATGTAGATACATGGTAGTGGAAATCAGTTAATTTGGACTTCATGTTGATGTGCTTTAACTTCGATGCCGTTTGGAATACTTGAAATTTTGAAGAGTTCACTCATTTCATGGAGTATTGCAGGTTTGGGTGAGTAATCAGAACAAGCAACATGAAGATCGAGCAGGGCCAATCTGCGCTCCTTACAGGAGGAGGAAGTGGCATCGGTACGTTTCCTTTCCTCCACCTTCTTGAACTACACCTGCCCCCTCGGTCAATCAATTATTACGGTTACTATGAATCACGCTGGAGTATTTCTATGCTATGGTCTATGCAGGAAGAGCTCTGGCCGTGGCTCTTGCTGGCAGGGGAGTGCGGTTAAGCATACTTGACTTGGACATCGTTCAAGGCGAGAAAACCGTGCGTTTAGTGGAAGAAGAGCATGCAAAGATATCCTACAAGCCAAGCAATTCTCCTTCCGCAATTGCCATACGATGTGATGTTGCCAACAGTGGTAAGAGCCACTACCCACTCCCTGGCACTACTGAGCTTGCACCAACAACATTCATTCTCAAGGACAATGAAGATCCTGTTGGATATTGATGGCCTCTCAAGCTTTCCCTGGTTGTTGTTTGGTTTCTGATACAGATGAGCTAGCTGCTGCATATGCTCGTCACCAAGATGTCTTCGGACGGCTTCACATATGCATCAACAACGCGGGGGTGTTCTCCACAAAAGTGTTCTACGAAGACAAATCTTGGCGCAAGATGATTGATGTCAACCTTACTGCTGTCATTGAGTCCACCAGTATTGCGGTAGTACACTTCACCTCCTCCTAGCTATCCGCTGTTAACCCCTTATTCTAATTTCTAATGCCTGCATGATAATCACATCCATTCCACTTCTTTTGTCCAAGATTCAAGCTATGAAGGAGCATGGAGGCCTCATATTGAATATCGCTTCATCCGCTGCATTCATGCCTATCGAACTGTTTCCGGTTTACTGCTCAAGCAAAGGTGGGAACACAATTATATGTTTGATTACTCATTGTAGAATTTCAGTTTGGGACTTAGTTCCAATTGTCACAGCACTAGTACTTTCCTGAGAAGTTGTGAGAAGTGGTTCTAATGACTTGGTTTCTGAGTATGCAGCTGGAGTAGCCATGTTCACAAGGTCCCTCGCTCACTTGGGTATGGGAATTCGGGTGAACGCCATTTGTCCCGAGGTAATTTGTTCACTCGGTCACGTCCATGTTTAGCTCCGGCTCGTTGCAGATGAAGTCGCGTCATAATTCATTACTTCATGGATTTTTTTTCTCGCACAGATATAGACTTACAGCAATCTTTTTGAGTGATGCAGTTTGTGAATACACCACTTCTAGTTTCACTGCCACCTTCGCTCAAGGATTACCTCAAGGAAAACCTGGGATATGTAGAAATGGAGAAAGTTATAACAGGTGGGGCGCAAATTTCCACCTCACCACTCTCTTGATCTTTCCCCGAGAGTACTAAATTCCATTCAATGCAATATAACAGTACTACTACTGTTGAATTATTGGTCTCCGCTCTAAACAAATTAAGATGAATTAATCTTCATGTGCAGCTGCAATCTCCGCGCTCGACGATGAAAGCATGACAGGCGAATGCTTATGGGTCCAGACCCATCGACCTACACAAATCTGGCCTGATGAGGAAACTAAAGGAAAGCAGAAAGTGTTTAAAAAGGATGGGACGCCCTTTTCGACTCTCTCCAACTGACTCACCAGGTCCAAGCTATAATTTAGAAATAATGCGTTTAATGGTTTGCTTGAATCAATACATATACTTTGAGAGGTTCAATCTGTTTTCCGAGATGACAAGTGGGTTCATGTTCCTGCTGGTTGTTTCATTATGAGCTAGGTACTTATAAGTCTTTTAAGGAGTTGAGTTTTGAACAATGTTCAGTAACTACAATATATATAAAAAGTTCTATTAAGGTGTGAACATGTAGGTTTTCTTCATGCTTCCTAATTAAGGAAATACTCCCTCATGACCATCATCTACTTTCAAGAAACATGCCGGCCTGGACGAACGTGAACGAATCGGGAGACGACGCTATAAACATAGAAGTTGATTAATCGACGGTACAGAATTTATTCTGCCTCACAGGCTGGTCAAGTAAATTTGATCAACTCCAAGCGGATCAGTGATTGATATTCATCAGCTCAAACATCTGTCCTGCAATCGGAAGCACAGGATACTGTTGGGCTCTGACTGCAAATTCTCGAGAACTATAATCGCAGAAAGTTCTAGTAACGTTCAGAAATCTGTAAAATGTACGAAATTTTTCAGATTTCTGAGTCATGTCAGTGCATCTACTTGCTCGGCTGTGCTTGAGGTAGCTTTTGAATTACGATGCACGAGAAGATTATCTTGACTTCAAGAGGTACGTCAAGCACGTTCCTGCTCTTATCCAAGGTTGCTGATACACGTCCTCTGGTAAATCTTCCTGCGTCAAGTCCACCCGTCGCCGTATGAAATCAACCTCCAACAACCGCAGCTTTGAGTGGCAGTTTGAATGGAAGAGTGAACATATGAATTCTATTAACGCCCACGTATGACTGCTAACAACGATTGAGCAAACTGTTACAGAGTAGATTCAAACAGTGATCTTCTTGAGGCTGCTCACTGTTCTCTTCTTGATCAGTAACCTCTTCTGAGGCTGCTTCACTGTTGCATTTTCGTGGACGTTAATATCATTCATCTGTTCACTCTTCCATGAATTAATTCTCCTGCTCCACTGCGACATCGGAGCCCCCTCCAATATAAAAATTGGTCATGTGCTGAAATTCTAGGCACTAGGCGGATATTATTCGTCAACAATAACTAGCTCAACTTAATATTCAAGTTACGCTACATGAGTTGTTA
The DNA here is from genome assembly GCA_014871385.1 of Ceratodon purpureus. NCBI lineage: Eukaryota > Viridiplantae > Streptophyta > Bryopsida > Pseudoditrichales > Ditrichaceae > Ceratodon > Ceratodon purpureus. The sequence goes on along the minus strand of CM026427.1, from coordinate 1,667,763 downwards.
ATTAGTACATAGTCCTGATCATAACAATTCAGGATTCGTGATTCGGAGCTACTCTTTGCCAAAGTCGTACTTAACATGGCGGAAAATTAGCAGGGTTTAGTACGTCCGTTCAAGCAAACGCTAATTTCAAGGTATGCTACTGATAACGCATCGAAGGGAATACAGAAGAGGAATGGTGCGAGATAAAGGGAGCCAGGGAAGAGGCAGTGCATGAGGACAGCACACTTAGGGTTCCTCTAAGCACGCCATTGTCATGCATTGCCCTCCGCTGGCTCTCACCACCACTTGCACTCTCACAGGAAAATTTTCGAACCTGAGGAGCCCTGCACATCGAATTTACCCTTACGCAATGCTTGAGGCCGCTCAAAGTACTGCTTCCTCGAGAACATGCAGAGCCCACGGGTCAAGCATCGCAACGGATCTCCTACACATAACACTGCATCTTCGACATTCTTTCGAGACAATGCTGATGGAATGCACCGGAGACCAGCAGCGATGCCTGGCCTATGGAAACTGCATCATTAACCGCCACGAGTCTCCACCTCTTGAGCTGAAGGATTCTGATTCCTGCCCCTCCGGCGGCCATAATCTGCTAAACCGGGGCCTGCTCGTCATTTGTATGGAACCGTGAAGTCTTGAATGTTCAACCACATAATCTTGCTCGCATTATAAATGCAATCTGCAGGATACCAATACATGATCAATGTGCATATCTATCAGGTCAGATAACCTCATCTCCTCTCCTCAACCAGGAAGATTTCACTGCTGGATCACACACAGTTCTCAATAATTGAACTTCTACTGCACAATCGGAAGCAGAGGATTACCATTGAGCTGACCTACTAGAAATTCATGAGACAACCGAAGCCACTTGCAAATGAAACTAAAACCACTAAATCCATCAATAACTAATGATAGATCTCAGTAGAGTAGCCACTGTAATCTGTAAAGATATTCACCCACCTTAATGCATGAGAATGAACTGGTACAAAAAACTGGTGAATTAAGATACTTCTAGAGATGCAAACTCATGGAGTTATATAGCGATGCACACAGAGATTAATGAGGGCTTGTGAGCTGCACCAGAACCAGTACAATGTAGTACTACTACGATTCAAACCGCTTGGTACTACAAACTTTTTCGTTGATCAATTACAGGACCATTACCAAGTCCATCACTTTCTATCAATAATCACTTTTGTGCACTAATCTTATGCAGTAAAGTGGGTCAAGTGTACTGGCAGGGCTAGTGGTAGTAGAAGGGTAGTACAGGCCGGTAGTACAATTTTTTTTTGTATTCAATGAGGTCATAGAATATGTCATATTACATGTTATTGAGTTTTGTTAATTTATCCAAAATTGATTCACGGCAACTCCAACAACTATTATTTAGAAAATTCATATTTGTGAAGTGTCTGAACTTCTCCAAAGTTCATGAGGATAGAATATTGTTATTTCTAATAAAATACAAAAAAAAATTCTAAAATAGATCCTGATATAAACAATTCTATTAGGGTCTATTTTGGAACCTGTTTATATGGTTATATCTTGGAACAATTCTTCAATTCTATTGGACTTGTCACTTGTATGAGAAAGAAAGTTGAAAGAAATTAGAGATCTTGTTCTTTCATTTATTTTCACCACTTCAAATTCTAACATATCTATTGTTTTGAATGTTTGGATTTAAATTCTTTGGAAAATTGAGTTAACAAAAACACAAAATGTGTATTATCAATAATAAGAACCCATGTTTCTTACAATATTTTCCTAATGATGCTACATCAAGTTTTTTTGTGTACAAAAAACTAGCATTATGGAAACCATAAGTGTATTGAATATATATCTTGTCTAGTGGTGGCAAGCTTTGGCATCTAAAGAAGTCAAAATCAACTCATCATATTAAACTGGTAGTCTCCACTCACTCCCGAGGTTTCTTCCCTCTTTCTAACTTTGGAGTCAAAATATCTTGAACTAGTGCTCTGATTACTTGAGAGCTCCGAGAGAGGTCGAGAGACCTCAGAGGAATAGGGTTCTAAACGGTGTAGAGTCTGTTCCCGCCTTATATACCCGGACACCCAGTTTAATAAGATAGCTTGATAAAAAAGACTATTGATAAAAACATTCATATTTCAAATTCTATAATCTTCCAATCCATACAAATAAATTTCATAAAAATTCTTATACATGTACATCACGCAAAATTCCAATTCATTTTCCATCCTTTTTAGCAAACAATAAAAACACCATACCAAATATTCATGTTATGTTATTTCATTTTTTTCTAACCAAATTTAACAAGCCTGTAAGTGGCCAAAATGGCCCTTCATCGTTTTATCTATATATTTTACAACTTGGAAAAGTTTCGTGCAAAGTAGACACTTTAAAGTTATTGTATGAAGGCTTTATATTATTGAAGATGCTAATGCAAGGCTTTTAAATATATATGATCTTACAAATTTAATCTCATTTTATTTTAAATAATTGTGCAAAATGTGAAAACCTCCAACTATCAATATATTGTGACGTTTCTAAGCAGCATGTGTTTCTTACTAACAAATTATCAATGTATGTTTTTTTGTTCAAACGAAAGAATTAAACAATGTGACTTTTACGTAACATGAAATAGTTTTTAATTTTGGATATCTTTATTTCAAATTTTTAGACTTCAACTTTACTTCAATATAACACAATTAGTTTGAGAAGAACTAGATTTTGTAGAGACAAACATGCCACTAGAATCATTGGCGCCTTTGGCACCAATACATAATCATTACCATTAGTGATTAATAAGTTAATAACATACATACTAAAAAAAAACACTTACACGTAAAATTGTCAAGGTATATTTGCAACAAGAAATCTCCCAAGTAATATATATATTATTGTACCATCATTTGAATTGATTTTTATTTGTTACATCTTTTTATTTATAAATATTATATGATTTAAAAAAGAATTGAATGCACATTCAAATGTATATAACATGAAAATATAAAGAAAAGTAAATTGAAAATTATCATAAAGTCCCAAAGTTATTTTGCATTAACATTATTAATTCTAGATTCAAATTTTAGATTTAATAAAATATACAAAATCTAATGAAATATTTTGTTTTCTAAGTTTCATAATATTTCTAGAAGAAATTATGAATATTGAAATCATGAAAGGAAATTTAATACAATGTTTCCAAAAGACATGTTAAAGGGGGGCCCGGGGGGGGGGATAACCAAGGTTTTTTAGTTGAAATTTGAGGTGCTTCCTAGTTGAGATTGATTTAATCTAAAGACTATATATAAATGCTCTATTGAATTGGTAGAAAAACACTTGACTATAGTTCCTTCAAGAGAGAAAATCTCTATATTGTGGTCCTCCATACTACAAATGAAAAATACACTACGTCACTCAATGGAACTCCCCCTTGGCCCTTACTATTGAGTGAAAGTTTTTTCTCATGCTCTTAAATGATTTTTCTCTTGTACTTATAGAAAATGCTCTCTCCCTCTTTTGTAATCCGGTTTATTTTTATTTTTTGTGATTCACTATATTTTTATTTTGTCAATATCTACTCAATGCTGCAACTCATTTTTATTTTGAGTATTTAAATATCTAAGTATTTAAATTTTTATTGAGTATTTGAATTTTATATATATACACATTTAATGGTATTTGAGATTATATTAATTTTTTATATTTTATTATTTTTGTTTTCTTTCAAACAAGTGACACAAGCTAAAGAAACAGGTGATGTGTAGCACATTCATGCAGATTTTTGATGAAGTTGTTATAATTGAATGAATATTTGCTTAATATGTAAATGAATATTTGCTTAATATGTAAATGAATATTTGCTTAATATGTAAATGAATATTTGCTTAGTATTTGAATGAATATTTGTTTGGTATTTGAATGAAAATGGACAAAAATATATCAATATGGATGAGTGTTTTGACGATAATGGAACAAGTTTTGAGGTCTAAATTTAGGTGTTTAAAAAAATTGCTAGAAGGCAGCGCACAATAAAGTGGACTAAAAAAGTGCTTAGCTATTTGTCAATTTCAGCCCTTATGCAAAAATTGCACAAAAGTGATGAAAAGATGTTTTTGAAGTCAATTTGTTTTGCTAATATAGATTTTCAACTTGTTTTTCTACAACCTAGAAAAGTTTTGTGCAAAGTAAAAACTTTAAAGTTATTGTATGAGGGCTTCAAATTCAAGCAAAGTAAATGCAATCATTTGATGAAGTGGCTAGAAAAGAACAAAAAACTATCTAAATATCACTTTCGAAGGAATAGTACACTCTGTATCTTTGAGAGGTATTCTAAAATAGTCAATTCATATACTCAATAATTGATTTAAGCCTTAAGGTTCTAAAAGAAACGCAAGGATGTTTTTTAAGATGATCACTTTTGTGAGTTTTTTTTCACCCAACATTGTTTTTAAAATTGGAAAACTTACATCCTCTAGAGACAATAGAGGGCACCAAATAAAGAAATTTAGACCCTGAAAATTCTCATTTTCATGATTTAGAACTAGTTGTCGAATTAAGTTTCAATTGAACATGTTCTCTTAATGTAGATATGTGTGAGACAACTTGTAACACCCTAAAAAGTGACTAAAGTGCTCAAAAACTACACCAAAATGCTCAAAATCAATTTTGAGCTTTGAAAAACAGCACACTTCATATTCACTTCCTAGAGTGATCACATGTTGCACTTTGTGGTCCACTTTATTGTGCTTCCCTCCCTGGCTAAACATAAAATGGTAATTAAAGTGGAGCCGTCTAAGGTAAACATATCTATCATCAATCAACACTTACATGTACCAGTTGTATAAATTTTTGTTTTCTTCCTGTCTAACATGAATCTAAAATGGATTGTAAATTTCAGGTTTTGAAGCCAAAGCAATTAGTTTGAATCAATGAATCAAAGCAATGATGCTATAGGTATCAAAAAGCAACATCTTACTAAAACACTATTGATTTTTAACTCATTTTTAACCTAGATGAATTTAAATACAAATTCATGTGTATTGTAATATTCAGTCCAAAATACTACTAAGTAAGAAAAGTTGAAAAATATTGGTATTCCTTTGCTTTCAAATCCGCAATGTCTTATTTTCCAAAATTTGAAGCAAAGAAATTTCCGGAATTTTATTTTATAACAAATTGGTTTATAATCATGATATTTTGCTAAACCTATTTTTGAAACATGTCTAAGTTCAATTTTGAGTCTTAATTTCATGTAATACTATTTTTCTTTATTTATGAGAACTTTCAAAAGTCAGTAGATCACATATATTCCACACAATAAGAAGGGATTTGGATTTCATAACATCTTTATCCAAATGCCATATGATATACTGCAATAAAAACTTAATAAAATATACAACTATTTGTTTTAATAGAAAAACTCAAATGAGTAGTTTTTCAACAAAGTTGTATAAAATATAATCCAATTAGTTTTCAGATAGTATAATTTATAAAAAATGATCAAATTCTTTAAAATAATCCAATTTATAACATAATAGATTAATTTGTATAAAGATATTTTAGTTTTTTAAAATCAATCTAGATCCTAGTTTGTTTTAAAAACTATCATTGATATTCCAAAATAATAAATTATTTGTCAAATTATTACAATGCATTCTTGTTTATTTAAATATGACTTTTTGAATAATTTATTTAATTAAGTACAAATTAAAAAAAAATGGTATAGATTCATGCACTATCTAATAATTGCAATTAAATGGTTTTTAAGGAGAAAAAAAATCAAATGCACAATTATGATGGATTATGAATTCTCATCCACCTCTTTATTTACAATTGGTTTTCCTATGCAACAATTGTTGAAAAATATTCAAACTAGTGTTAAAAATTTTCAATTAAGTTTATCAAATTGAACTACCTTTGCAGCCTACAATTGAACTACCTTTGCACCCTACCATTGAACTACCTTCGTAGCCTACAATTGAACTACCTTCGCAGCCTACAATTGAAATACCTTGGCAGCCTACAATTGTACCTTTGCAGCCTACAATTAGTTGGAATTTTTTATTTTTTTAATTTTTTTTTTTGTTTTTGTTTTTGTTTGTTTGTTTGTTAAATTTGTTTGTTTGTTTGTTTTCAGTCAAATGGTAAAAACTCCATTGCAAAAAGAAAGTTCACCGCCGCAGAACCAAGAAAGGCAAACCCGACTAGCAAAAGTTTTGTTTAGTTGGATACTTTCAAGTGAGATTTGAAAATCTCAACTGGCTAAGTTCAACTCAACTGACAACTGGGCTCCTCAATAGAAATTCTATTACGAATGCAGGCAGTATTGGCGATATTGCATGCGCCGGGGAGGGCTCCTGGCATTGCGTGGGTTCCGGATTACTGCCCTCGGGATGCTCGGGAGACGCCTCGAAGACAAGATAACACCAGATCAACACTCTCCACATCCATTCTCTATGTCTTCGCTGCGTTGCGCTCCGTGAACATACAGTTTCCGGAACTGCAACTGGGCCAATGGCCCAATGCTGCTGGATGACGCAAATTTTGAGGGATGGCACAAATTTAAAAGCACATTTGTGCTGATACAGTAACAGTTAACTTGATCGGAGCTGCTAGTGGGGGGTCCAGCGGATCAGGAGCTTGTCTCATAGGGGGTCACATGTCTGATCCCTGGCTATCTTACGCCGCACCGAACCCCGCACAAAGTGGGACTCTGCCAAGTTATTGGCCTCGGTTTGGGGAGTCACTGACGTCCACTGCAGTTTAACTTGTGATTTTTCTGGGTAGGCTCAAGCTCATGCGAGATTCTGCATGATATACGGAGACAGCAAGATTCTGCATGATATACGGTGCACCCGTCTCCTGCTTCGTCTCTGCGTGAGGCGGTAAATGGGACACCATTTGGTGCTCAACGTTTTCTAGCCTCATTGCACAGTGCATGCATCGAGAGGGACTCTTCTTTTGAATGATATCATACTTTAAGTTTACTAGCTCTTGTTTCGTGACTGCCGACAGTCGTGAAGAATTGTGTTGATATTCTAGACGTAGTGTGTGACGAAAGAGGTTATAAGGTCGGTGAGTGCCGTTTCTACTTTGGTGACTGAGAGGAGGCGTGTAGAGAATTATGCCATATATCTGACTAGGTGCTGCGACGTTTGGTATGAAGGTCCAGTGAAGGGCTTTCACGGTGCAGGCATTGAGGAGTTTTCAGGTGCACTAATTCTCCCGTCGTGACTTCATGACTTAAGACTTGCTTCCTGGGCCCTAAAAGTCATTAAGTAAATGTGTTCTAGAATTAATTAGCAAATCTAGGACTCGAGAATTATGTGTCCTTTGTTACAGTTAATCTATTAGAAACTGCTTCCGTGTTTTCTCTCTTGAATAAGCAGCCAGTGGTCCATTTCTGCTTCTCGTTTCTTCTAATGGGCATATTTTGTTTCTGTAGCAGGCTGTGCCGAGTCTGGTTGCCCAGATTCCTTGTCCTGTTTGCCTCTTTCGTCCTGTTCTACGTACGGTAGAGGCCGGTCCAACTCTACACAGGTGCGTCGTCCTGGCCCTTTCACTTGTTCGTGAACAAAGATTAATTCTTCCTCTTGACCCACCCGCTTACCGATAGTGAAGCTGGATGCATAATTTGAGTTTCTGTTCCAGCCTAAATTGCTCTATCGATTGAAATTACTTTTTCCCGTTCTAAAGGAATTTCATTTCTTGCGCTGTAGCCCGTCTGCGACAACTTTCGTGTGACAAGCGTTTGACCAGTACGAGTGTCACTTGATCCATTGATCCGGTTCCGAGGTTGAAGAGCATGTTGCCGGGGGCACGGTTGAATGCAGGAATGGTAGATGAGGTTACTGTAGGTCTAAGGTTAGGATTGACTTGGGTTTAAACCAACCCAGCTGGATTTTCGGTCGAAGTGGAGCATCCTTCTCTTGAGTAGGGACGATGATTCTCAAACTGTCAACCGTGGGGCTTCCAGAACCAGGCACCAAGCACTCATTGGATCCATCTGAAAGAGGATTTCAGGTTGTTCGACTGATCAATTTCTTCAAAGAAATTCTTGAGATCAGCTGCCCTTAGGTTGGAAGGCACTTGACCGATAAAGTATTTGCTCAAGTTTAGTTCATTTGAAGGATTAAAATGCTGATGAAACTAATGGACCAGCGTCTCTGGTTGCTGCTACTGCTGGTACTGATAGTTCTGAAGCCCACCGTTCATGCTCAAGCCCAAAACTTCTCCAGTTTCAGCTTCCCTACCTTCACCTCCACCGATAAGCTGCTCATCAATCGCGACGCGGAGTATATGCGCAACTCGTCTTCGATTTGGCTCAATCCTATCTACAATGGTTCCTTCTCAGGCTTATTCTACTCTTGTGGTGAATTAATCTACTCCGAAAGCATCCAGATGCGATCCAACACTTCTACCACTGGCGGCCCTCCAGCAGTGGCCTCTTTCGAGACCTCCTTCACCTTCTCCATGACTGGCAATAACTCTGCCGGGATGGCGTTCATGTTTGCCGTCGAGAACTACACAACTGGCAGTGCTGGCGCCTCCCTGTGCCTTCTTCAAAAGCAACAAAACGGCCGCGCTACCAACCATGTATTCGCAGTGGAATTCGACACATGGCAGAACCCTGAGTTCAACGACCCCAGCAACAACCATGTTGGCGTCAATGTCAACAACATGAACTCCACCGCAGTGTACAATTATTGTGGAAACCTCAATTATTGCTCGTATTTTGACACTGACCAGGACTTCACTGCCTGGATCGAGTACGATTCAACTACCCAGATTGTAGTCGTTTTTATGACCAACGGGTCATTGATTCAGAATGTTACCAAGCCTGCAAACCCTATAATTCAAGCGTCTCACATTGATCTCACCAATGTGTTCAATGACTACATGTATGTGGGGTTCACTGGATCTGGCGCCATGTATCCGGAGATCAAAAGGATTAAATCTTGGAACTTCAAGACTCGGAGTTTTGGGAGCGTTTCAATTCCAGTAATTCAAAGTAATCCAAAACAGGATACGAGCAAGACTAGCTGGGTTGGGATAATTGCAGGAGTTGTTTCTGCAGTGTGTGGGCTGATCATTGCAATATTGTGCATAGTTTATTTTATGTTTCGGCGGCGGGGTAAGCCTAGAGGTGGTGGTGATGCTGAGGGGGCGTTGTCAATGGATCAATTGCTGTGGCCAAGAGAGTTTTCGTTCCAGGAGCTTAGTATTGCAACGAATGGCTTCAGCGAGGACTGTCTTTTGGGTGAAGGGGGGTTTGGGCAGGTGTTCAAGGGCACTTTCAAATTGAGGACAAGCGGGTACCAGTCTCATGTGGCAGTGAAACGCACCAAGATGAAGGAGTCTAGCAAACCAGGCACAAAGGAATTCCTAGCCGAGCTTTCAGTCATCAGCCAGATCCGGCACCGGAACTTGGTTCGTCTCTACGGATGGTGCCAGGAAAACAAGAACCTGCTTCTAGTATTTGAGTACATGCCTAACAGGAGCCTGGAGAAGTGGCTATTTCACAAACAGGGTAAAAAACTGACTTGGCAGCAACGGCAACACATCATGACTGGAGTCGCAGCAGCGTTAGGCTATCTCCACGAGGGGTGGAACCAGTGCATCCTCCACCGAGACATCAAGGCTGCCAATGTGCTTCTGGACGAAGAATTCAATCCCCACGTCGGTGACTTTGGGTTAGCAAGGATAACCGATCATAGCAAGATGGGGAGGACCACGGCTGTAGCCGGGACGTTCGGGTATCTGGCACCGGAGACGGCACAAGATGGGAAAGCGACGCAGAAATCTGATGTGTACAGCTTTGGCATTCTTGCTCTTGAAGTTGCATCCGGGAGACCTGTCCTTCGCTTGGACTGGCTGGATGAGAACGACGATGAGGAGCCGGTGAATTTGCTGGAGTGTGCATGGCATGCTCATGAGAGGGGAGAGCTGCTCAAATTGGTTGACCCCAGGTTGGGATCAGAGTTCGACGCAGAGGAGGTGAATCGCATGTTCCAGTTGGGATTGTTGTGCTGTCACCCCGATCCTGATGCTCGGCCTGTTATGCGAGTGGTGCATCAGTGTATGGTGGATGGGGAGGTGGATCAGTTGGTAGCGTCCCTACCGCCGTTCAAGCCTAGGGTCCAGTATTACGTTGGTGCTATAAATGATAGTCGGCGCAATGAGCGACACAGTCTGAACTCTAGTCATTCTAGTTCTACCGGTGTTGAGAGCTTGAACTCCCATGATAGCTCATCAGGATCAACATGGAGATCATCCGGATCAACTAAATTTCTGATTCCATGATTATAGTTCAAACGACTTGTAAAACACCTCCCAGAAATATTTTGCATTCAAGATTGTCATGTATACGCTTTTTCGAAATCAGCTATGGAGTATCTCTATAACCTCTCATGTGTACGAAGTGGTTTCAGCGAATCTTACCTTGAAGTATTGTGAATTACGAAGACATGCATGTATGAGTGCTTGATTTGAAGAAGTGAGACCGGACAAGTATCCAGTACAGGGCTATAGAATTATATCGTTAAAATTAAGATACAAATCTTTGCACATAATTTCGGATAACCTAGTCTGCACTTTACTTCACGATTCGACATTCCAATCCGACTTGAAGTGTACTACCTTTAAGCGTGTGAGCTCTGCAAATTGATGGAGTGGACTGTGGAGGTTGCCTTCAATTACAAGCTCCTTTTCCTCAATGTCAGCACCTTGTTCCAACTCCCGTATCTCTCCAATTTTGCCTTCAAAGTTCAATCTCTTTGACAAGGGCTTTCCTGAAGAGTTCCTCCCTGGCCTCCTGTTCCACAACCAATCATTTCATCACATGCGTTATGCGCCTTTAGCTCTTTCATATATCTCCGAACACAATCGTCCAATAACAGACTCTAATCAACTTCTAATTTGAAGTCTCAATCATTGTAATTCGAGTTGCTGTGTCTAGTAGCATGTCTGCCACCACAGCCCATTACAGATATTAGCCAAAGATTTATTTTTTAAATTTCACAGCATGGTACCTACAAAATCAAGCCTGTCATGTGGGAACAAACGTGAATATTACCCTACTTCAATCAAATATTGTGATTGAACTACACTGATAAACCAGAACACTCAAGCTAGCTATCAGTGATAAGGTTGACGTCATGTACACAAGACTTATTCTTTGTCATCTCCTCTGGCATCACCCCTGGAGTCATTTTGAGTGTCGATGAAGTAGGTATTAGACTTAGACTTGGTGACGACAGTAGTTGCAAGGATTGGAAGTGTAGCGATTGAAAGCAGCTTTGTCCCTCCAGCTTGGCTTTTCGGTTGATCATGAATTGCAACTCAATCAGTTAAACCGAGTTAAACCGAGTTAAACCGGGTTATGGGTGTATAAAGCGGGTACACACTCTGCACCTTTTGACTCACTCTGCACCTCTTGTTCCATCAAAGGACAGCCTCTCCATCACGATATAATGGCAAGACACCGACTCATGGACCAGCACCATAAATATTCAAGGACATCGTCCAGAAGTACTGGAAGCTAGATTTGGCCAATTCGTCGCAGTCGGGAGTGCAGTTTGATGCCCGAATCGCATCTTAGCCACTTGCTTGATGCCCTTTTGTCGAATGTACTTCTCCTTCCCTGCTGTGTCAAAGCCAAAGACTACAAACATCTCACTCTGGCCCTTGTCAAAGGCGAAAGGTCCGAGATCGTCAAGAACTTTGCACACCTCCTCTAGGTCTTGGGCGATTCGGCCATCAAATTGCACTCTCGACTGTCAAATCTAGCTTCGAGTACTTCTGGACTATTTCCTTGAATATTTCTGGTGCTGGTCAGTGTGTCGGTGTTGTGCCATTATATCGTGATGGAGAGGCTGTCCTGCCATTATACCACATTGTAGTGATGGTGTACCTGTTTGAAAGAAGAATGAAATTGGATTACAAGTATTGATCAAGATAAAAAAAATAAAAAAATAAAAAAAATTATATAGTCCCTAGTGGACCATACAAGCAACTAAAAAGTCATCACTGTGGAAATTGACATAGCGTGTTTAAGACTACTTTAATTTCAGTTTGGATTTTTAAATTTGTATGAGTTATAAAAAAATATTTTGAAATGTTACAAGATTTTTTGTCTTATTTTTGCTTCAAATAGATATTTTTTGAATGGAAATTTCGATTATAATTTCAAAACCATTTGAATTATAACAAACATTGAAAACTCACATTTGTAAAAGCTAAATTTCATTTTAAATAAAAAAAATATTTGACATACAGTAATTGATTCATGTAGATACTTGAATAATATGAAGAATGGTCAAACCAAATTGAATTAGCTTTATTATTAATTACAGCATTGAATGTTGGATTTTTGTCTATAGAAAATAGCTGGGTAAGAAATAATTTACGTATAAAAAATAATATTAATTGATTTTGTAAATTCTCTTCATTTTAACAAAGACATTTAGAAAGGTAGTAGTTTAATAGAGACATTGGATTTGAAAGTAATATAAACTTATTTATAATATCATAATATTATGTATATTTTTATTGGAATATTTTTAATATCGCTTGTTATATTATGTAAAAGAAGCTATTATGAAGCTAATGGATGTATTAAATTGATATTTTCTACCCCGTTCATGATGTTTTTCACATAATACTACACTTGGAAAATTGAGTCACTGGTATTAAATAATATGACGATACCACAAGTTATCATGATATAATATTCTTGACAATCTGAAATGTATTGTAAAGATGTTTTCATGTAAAAATATATCTTTCAAGGTATTTGCATAAAAAGAAGTATTTAAAATGAATAAAATCAGACCATAAAACGGAATTGCATCACTTTGTCAAACTACAATATAATCAAGTTATATGTATTTATGGTTTTTCTCTTATCTTATTCTCTTCGCAAGTCAAACTATGCAGAAATTTATTATTACCTTTTCTAGGAATAATTTTTAAATTATTAGAAAATATTAGAAAGTTTGAAAATTTCAGGTTTATAACTTTCAATAGAAATCCAGTGAATTTTTTATAAAAATTTGGAAGTTCTGTATCAACAGTTTGAAAATGTAAATTGAGGAAGTCGGAATATCTTCACTGGTAGAAATCATGTTTTGTGGCACCAAGATGTTCATTCTAAAATTAATATGGGTTTATTCAAATTCAAATATATTTTCTTATTTTATTGATGGTTGCATGCATCATCCTAGAGCAATTGGTTTATTATTATTCTAAGTATTTATCATTGCATTGACGTGTAACAGTAATTTTTGTTTTTCTAGTTTTATTTGAAAAAATATTTCAACCTTTTGTTGTAGTACTTTGATTTTTATCTCCAAATCATGAGATCATCATTTTGAATGTGCACTTCTTTAAGTGCTTGTGGACAATGAAGAAATTGCTTATCTACTAGAGTTAGATTTACCATCCAATTCCAAAAGCCGCAATTAATAGTACGCATTCAATCTTGGACATCTAGCAAAGTTGAGAATTGAGAAGGCACATGCATATTCATGCAACCCATCACTTCAAAACTATTATTACATAAATGTTATCTTCACTAGAACTTTACTAACCCTAATTCTAATTTTCAAGAATGTACATGTCATATGTATTTAGTGTTTTGTTTACTCTTTATCCAAGTCAAAATTGGATCTAGGCTTCTTCTAGAAGGAAATTGTCACATGAAGTTGAGTTTGTTGAAATGTCAAGACTTAATTTCTCAAGCCATTTGATCTTTAATGAAAGACTACCAAACTATCAAACAACGGTTGATATCAATGCTATGGCAATTCAAGAATATTGTGTCTATAGCTTCAATGAAGCAATAGGAAGAAAGAGCTTACTTGACACTAATAATCATAATTTATGGTATTGAAATGAACAGCATTGTATAAATATCTTTGGAATTGGAATCAACAAAGTATCAAAATGTATAAATTAAATTTCCTCTAAAAAACAAGATGTGGAAAAGTGCATTGATCTAAAAAATAAAATTCATACGTTCATCTATAAATCAAAACGGCGTCCAAAGATCGTCGTAGGAGTAGTCGACTGCGTAGTATAGTAGAAATCACCACAGTCTCATCACCAAAGTTTAATAAAGATATAGCTGTAGATTGTGAAGGAAATAACTCTAATACTCCTATACCTTCAGCTCCAGCATCATCTCCAACATCACCTCAAAAACAATCAGGAGGCCAGTCTAGCAATCAATTTGGATCATCTAAAAATGCAAGTTCATCCCCTATATCAAAATCAGGACAAAACAATCAAGGTAGAAAATCAATTGGTGGCAATCAATATAAATCGTCAAAACAAGGAAGTTCGTCTTCTACATCAAAATCTGGAAATCAATTTGCAGGATCATCCAAACATGCAAATTCGTCTTCTACGTCAGAATCGGGAACAATTTATCCTGTCATAGAATCAACTGCTTGTTTAGGAAGACATCTTGCGCGAAGACTTGTTGAACTTGGATGTAATGATATTTTTACAGTGCCCGGAGATTTCAATCTTATATTGCTTGATCACCTTCTCAACGAACCTGGAATAAATAACATAGGTTGTTGCAATGAGATAAATGCAGGCTATGCAGCCGACGGCTATGCTAGATGGAAAGGCATAGGATGTGTTGTTGTTACGTTCACGGTTGGAGGACTAAGTGTAATCAACACTATTGCGGGAGCTTATAGTGAAAATTTACCTGTTATTTGCATTGTTGGAGGGCCAAACTCAAATGACTACGGCACTAACCGCATTCTACATCATACAATTGGCATTCCAGACTTTAGTCAGGAATTTCAATGCTTTCAAGCTGTGACATGTTTTCAGGTCACCCTCCAATAGTTTTATGTTTCAAACATCTGTGCTTCTGAAGGTTTTATGCTATCTTTAGATAAAATATATCATTGATAATTTGTATGCTATTATTTGTTTTGTCAAATCACGTTTGCATACCCAAAGTGGACAATCATTTTGAATGATTGCAAAAGGCATAACAAATATGAAGAAAACCTATAGTAACTATAAAAATAACTTTATGATATGAAGAGTATTTTATTATAAGTTGTACATTTTTAGATTTTTGTAAGTAAAAATTGTACACTTAATAACAACGTAAGATTGTATAACTTACATTGTTGGATGGCACATGATCCAATATATCTACAGGCCATTATAAATTGCTTAGATGACGCACATGAGCTTATAGATCGTGCTATATCAGCTTGTCTTCTAGAAAGCAAACCTGTTTATATCAGTGTTAGTTGTAATCTTGCTGGAGTCATACATCCAGCTTTCACACGAGACACAATTCCTTACACAATCAAAGAACAGTAGGTTTCTTACTTAACACATGATTTAGTTCTTTCAACATAAAACATAGGCCTAATAATTTTGACTTCTACTTACATGAGATTTTTTTTTCATTCTTCTTATATTTATGTGTTCAATCGCAGGAAAAGCAACAAAGGTTCTTTAGAAGCCGCAGTTAATGCAACAGTCAAGTTTTTAAATCAAACGGCTAAACCTGTATTAATAGGAGGTCCTAAGTTGAGGCTTGGCAAAGCAAAAGAAGCATTTCAAGAGCTTGTAGAAGCATGTGGATATGCGTACGCGATGATGCCATCCGCCAAGGGACAAGTTTTGGAATCACATCCGTGTTTCTTAGGAACGTATTGGGGAGCCGTTAGTACTTCATATTGTCTAGAAATTGTGGAGTCCGCTGATGCTTACATATTTGTGGGACCAATATTTAACGACTACAGCTCAGTTGGATACTCTTTGCTTTTAAAAAGAAACCATATGATTATTGTAAACCCAGATCGTGTTCTTGTGTGTGGAACAGCTGAATTTGGATGTGTGTTGATGAGAGATTTTGTGTCAGCTCTTGCGAAAGCGATTACAATGAATACTAATTCTTTTGATAATTACAAGCGAATTTTTATTCCAGACGGTGTATTGCCACCTTCTGATGCTGGAGACCCACTTCGTGTGAATGTGATTTTTAAACACATTCAGGTGCACATTGCCCTTCTAGTAAAGATTATGTCTTTAAATTTTAATTCATCCATTGACATTTGTGAATTTAGGTGTAAAAATTGAAAACCATCCGTCGATACCAGGTTTGTTTACCCTTCAACAAATATTTAGATTTTTTTGGAAAAATAAGGTTTGTCTCCCAAAAATTCAATTTTTGTTTATTCAAAAACAAAAAAAAAAAAAAAAAAAAAAAAAAAAAAAAAAACACTAAAAAAATTGTAGACGATTAAAATTAGACAAATATTGCATAATATAATATCTTGTATTCTCTTTTTTTCATCCTTAAAATTTCCACTTTTTCTTTTTCTTTTTCTTTGATAAATGTTTATGAAAAAACCTGCTATTGACTTAAGGTATAGAAAATTCATAATAATGGATAATCTGTGATTATGGTATACGTGTAAAGTTCTTTCAATACATAGAAATAAGGAATGTCGGTTTTTAAAACCATTTTTTAAAAGAGTTTTTTGTTTGCTGTTTTGAATAGAAATTATGTAAGAAAGTAACATGCACTTAAAAGAATGCATTTCAAAAGATTCATCATGTTGAAACAAAATCAATATCATTGTTAAACAACAGTTTCATTTTTAATTTGTTTTTTAATTTAAATCAATGTTCAGGCAATGTTGACAAGTGATTATGCAATTCTTGCCGAGACTGGAGATTCATGGTTTAACTGCCAAAGACTAAAGCTACCTGACGGATGTGGGTGAGTTTGCTCAAAATTTTAATTTCTATATGAAATACACATTATTTTTAGTACTCTCGATTATCATACATTTAAAAAATAAAAATAAAAACAAAAACCTACTGCTTGTGTTGGTGGGAGGCACGAACCTTAATATTTAAAAATAAAGATCTCTAAAAAAATTTAAATAATATTTCAATATCCTACGTTCAAAGAAGTGCAATTTTAACAGCCTTCCATCATTAAATATAACTCAGCTTATCTACAACCTTGCTACATTTTTCACATCATGATTCTATTAACTATCCATGTATTATGGTTGAATTCTTACTTCTTAACACTTTAAAATCTCAACAAAATCAATGTAGAATGAATCTATTCATTATTGGTATAGTAAAGATAAATTTATTATGTTTTAGTAGGTAGAAGGAATAATACAAACCTAGTCATTTAGTTTTGAATATTTTATAATATATTCTATAGTCAATAATTTTAGAGAATGTGTGTTAAGTCTTGATTTTGAGATGATCATGCTACTTTTAGCTTTGCATTTACTGTATGTTCCATTCAAAAAAACTGTACAATCTTTACACACTACAATCTTAGAATAAGTCCTTCAAAAATTAACATCTTTCTTGTCTTCAATTTAGATTTGTATAAGGCTGCCAAAGCTTGTAGTTTACTAGGTCTTCTACCATTTATGTAACAATACCAATATAGAGATAAGTCATCACCTTGGTCCAAGTATCATAACAATTTTCAAGAACGCCATTAATATCATAAACATTTTGTGAGATCCATTATCTTCCTAATTACAAATTTCTTTTGCACAAATCATTATCTCAAAATACTGGTTGTTTTTAAAACTATTTTTCTTGAAAATGAAATGAACCTATAGTGTATAATACCTTGTTATAATTTTTTTTTGTAAATTTGATAATATAACCATGCTTTGAGTTTTATATATGATGCCAAAATCAGAAAAATCACTGAAAAGATAAGCAACATACTAACTTATTCAGGACAATAAATCTTGCCCTCGTCTCAATGACTAGGCGGGCCCTCCCCTTCTTACCCCTCCCCGATTCTAATTTTAGAGGGTCTTGCGGCCCGTACCAGTAATTTTGATATTTTTAATGAAACCACATACCACAAATTAGTCTAGAGGACCTACGTAGAAAATTTTAGGTAGTTTATTTATTTTAAGTTCTTTTCTCATCAACAAAATATTTAGAGGGATTTTTTTTTGCACCCTCCAATGAGTGCCCTAGTTGGGGGCTTGTCATTAAGACCAGGACAAGGTTTATTGGTGGGCTAACTTATTGACACTGAAAAGGGTTATTTACATAATTTTTAAATTATGCGTAACTAATTGGTGCAGGTATGAGTTTGAGATGCAGTATGGTTCGATAGGGTGGTCAGTGGGAGCATTGTTGGGGTACTCTCAGGCTTTGAAGGGGGACAAGCGTGTCATTGCTTGCATTGGTGATGGCAGTTTTCAGGTAAAATTATTACCTGCTATTCACTTCAATTTTACTCACACTCTCACTCCAATTTCGAACAACAATTTGACATTGCCTTTTTAGCTTCGATTGATTCTTATAAACTATATCCTTATCTGTGTTTCCTTATTTTTTTATTTTTTTATTATTTATTTTATTTTTTTATTTTTTTATTTTTTTTGACGACTTTATATAACTTTAGATATATTCTATAACTTTTATTTCTCCATCTAATCTAACCTACTTTTTAGTTTTATCTTTAAAATTTTAAATGAAATTTGAATAAAATTTGATTTCAATATTTTATTTAAAAAAAATCTCTTTCTACTTTCAAATATTATAATTTGAACGTGGCCAAAAGAGGGTGGGAAAGATATCTTAGACCACCACCGGCCTCATATCAAACTAATTGGGTCTTAGTAATTTTAGGATAATTTTCAAAAATATAAATAAAAAATAGAAATTACAGATATTAGATAGTACAAGGGGAAATGTAGTCCCCTTGTACCTCTCATCTCAAAGCTCACCCTTGCCTTAATGACAAGGAAGGCCCCTCTCATTCTTGTTTTCTAATTGATAGGGGCTATATTTTCAAAAACTTGAGTTTATTTATGGCAGCAGAGATTCCAAATTAGTTTATGGGGGGACCTAATTAGTTAGTTTAATAAAAATTTAACATTATTTAAATAATTTTCATAATTTTATAACAAAAAATCAGCAAAAAAATAGGGGCTTTTTACGTCACCAACAAATGCCGGTTTGGGCCTCTTTGTCTTAATGACAAGGGCCAGGTTTATTGCATGAACTTTATGCCGCTAGTCTTGGAAGTGCATGTAATACAAAAATACATTCTATGTAAAATAATCAATCAAAAGTCAAACCTAACACAAAATATTACTTTTAAGATTACTCTATTGATCCAAAATTTCCATGTATAATATCTTTTTTATTATAATTGAGATTGTATATCAAAAAAATTAATAGATGCAGAATATATATGAATTTTTAATTTTAAAAAATGAATTTAAGACTAAATTGAATGATATGGAATAATTTTATTTTGGTGATAAATAACAGGTCACTTGCCAAGATGTCTCTACCATGTTGCGACAAGATCAAAATAGTATCATATTTCTCATTAACAATGGCGGCTACACTATTGAGGTTGCAATCCATGATGGTCCTTATAATGTTATAAAAAATTGGGATTATACAAGGATGATCGATGCCATTGACAATGGAGAGGGAAGAGCGTGGACCTCCAAGGTAATTTTGATGCATGAGGAAAAATATTTATATCCTCCACTTCCTTGCCCTGAACATTGCTAGTACATTCTTGTTATTTGTGAATTTCTCTTTGTAAGATTTTAATCCAAATGATTAATAGCAAGATTAATGCCTTTTATTGATGCACATAAACATCTAAAATACAATCAAAAATCTTATTTATATCTAAAATATGGTATAAGAAATGTTTTTCTTCATTTCTAAATAATAATTTTGGGTCACTGGCATGGATGAAATCGTTTATCAATTCTAAACCCCAATTTTTTTCATTATAGTTTTTTTAAGTTTCTGATAAATATACTTGCAATTTTGAAGGTGTTCATCTAAGTTATTTGTAAATTCATAAAGGAACAAAAATAAAAATTTATAAATGAGAGAAACTAAATTAATCAATAATACATTAACATAAATGTATAATATATTTATATATCTTCTTAATTAAATAAATAGTTTTATTCATTAGAAATCATTTGAATGCAGGTAACAACTGAACCTGAGTTAATCACCGCAATCCAAACTGCTACTACTGCCAAAAAGAATGAATTGTGTTTTATTGAGGTAATATGCCACAAGGATGATACTAGCAAAGAATTGTTGGAATGGGGATCGCGCGTGTCCGCAGCCAATGGCAGACCCCCCAATCCCTTCAGTTAAAATAGTTATGAACACATGTTATGAGAACTCTAAAATTTCTCATTGCTAATGAGATTTTCATATAATTGCCGCAATTAGTGGCAGTAGTGGTAATACAAGGTGGTAGTTGTAATACTTGGTGGTAGTTATAATAGTAGGTGGTAATGAGGAAATGCCTCAAAAATTCATATGAATGTATTTTAGAAAAAGAAAACAGTGGTGTAAAAGTTATATGGCATCAATGTAGATGCAATGGTATACGTGTTGCTCTTTACAATTCACAATTTGGGACATTTTTGAGCTGACAATGGTTGTGGAAATTTATACTTTTTGCCACTTTTCTACACTTTTCTACATTTTTCTACATTTTTCTACATTTTTCTACATTTTTCTACATTTTTCTACCAATGATAAATCCTCTTTGGTATATTTTGTATATACAAGGAGTCAAAATTGCAAGGGACTACAAGTTATGGACTAGGAAACTGTAAAATAGGTCATGTTATCAAAAGTAATTCCATGCCAGTGCATTTCAAGCTCCAAAGCTTCATTGTAGTGCATTTCAAGCTCCAAACCTTGTGAATCCATATACTTCAAAAATGATTGACTTCAATTACATCTTTCCATCACTTTTGTGCAATTTTTGCAAAAAGGGTGAAATTAGCAAATAGCTAAGCACTTTTTTGGTCCACTTTATTGTGCCTCTTGTAATGGATTGACATGAATTGATTTTCATTCAAAGTAAAAGATGTCTAAAGTTATCCTCAAACTAAAGAAGAAGAACTCAACTATCTGTAATATTGCACCTGTAGAAACTGAAATGAAACAATTTGTTCCATTTCTACATCAATTTAAAGTGAACATGCAAGGGGGGAAGCACAATAAAGTGTACCACTTGTAAAGTGCTTACTTCATTGCCAATTTCAGCCCCTATCGCAAAGACTTTAAAAAAGTGGCATCTCGGTTGTTGGTATGATGGAAAGAAGTTTGGTATAGAAAATAGACTTGATTATCTAAAGTGTGGGAGTATACGGTACAAATTTGCGTTTTCTACAATGCCGTACGAGAACCTTAAAGTCAGACAAAGTGAATGCAATCATTTGAAAAAGTGATTAGAACATCTGTCAAATGTTGTCGGAAATTACTTTTGATTCTTCGGTGCCCTCCGTTTGTGAATTGCGGTTGTAGAAATGACAATGACCACTTCAAATGAAAGTTTGGACGGACGAGAAGTACCGCAAGGACGTTTTTGAGACGAAGTTTTCCGCGAAACTTTTTGTGGTTTTTTTTTCATCGGACATTGTTTTTTAAATTGAAAAAAACATCCTCTAAACATAATAGAGGGCACCAAATGAAGAAATTAAGACTTCGGAAAAGTTCATTTTCATGATTTAGAACTAGTGGTCAAATTAAGTTTCAATTGATGATGTTCTTTTAATGAAGATGCGTGTAAGATACTTTTAGACACCCTAGAAAGTGACTAAAATGCTCAAAAACTACACCAAAATGCTCAAAATCAGCTTTGAGCTTTAAAAAATAGCACACTTCATATTCACTTCTTAGTGATCACATATTGCACTTTCTGGTCCACTTTATTGTGCTCTCCCCCGCAACCGTTGTTCTTGGAAATACTATAAACATGTCTCTTTGGAATTTCATTGCAGATATTTGCAAGGTTTGAAGTTTGAAGAAGATTTCAAATAATAATATACAATCAGTGAACCTAAAATTCTGTGCTAGAATGCCATTTCAATGGACCTTATAACACCGAACCGGAACAATTTTCAAGCTGTTTGGAGACTTCGCGGTTTGCAGTTTTGTTATCTGCAATACATTTCAGCACATGAATGCATGGTTTTGAAAGGAATTTTACAGTCTTCAGAGCCCGTGAGAATGATCGACAGTAGAAGCTGGGCTGGAGATGCAACTTACGCTGAATCGTTTCTACAATATTGCACTTCACATGTTTCTGCATGTTTTGAAACAAACACAGCAATCGTCTACAATGTACTGATCGACGTTAGAACTGACAAGCAGTTCACTTGCAAAAAGGACGTCAAGATCAGCTCAATTCTTTGTTTTACCCTGTCATATAAGGCTGATTTAAACTACTGTAGTTGTGCAAAAAAACAAGCAAAAATATTACATCACTGGAAGCCAAGAGCAGATTTATCTTGCAATAAATTCAATCTCTAGATTTCTTTCAGAAAATAAAACATAAAAAACATGATGAAAAGGCACAGCCAGTCTGAGAGCGTCACATGTCACTAGCGCCAGCTTGGCGCTCTCAACTCTTTGCAACTAGTTTACCGACATTAGTCATCAGCCAAGTTTCAGATTCAGTTGCATCGTCCGTGTCAAGAATAGGCTTATCATGTGGGTTGTGGACTTTTGAATTCAGTAGAGTAACTTAGTCTATGGAGTAATATACATGTATCCCCAATAAGCGCCACTGTTTTACGCTGCGAGGTTGACATTGAACTGTACAGTCTGCAAGTGATCTTTTGATCGTCGTCAAGTCATGAAGTACGTTCAGAGTTCATTTCTCAGGAATTGATTATGATTATTACTGCTTCGAGCACTGAAGTCATCAGCAAATGGCCCGGAAGATGGGAGGGATTAGACTGATGTTTGACACCACAGATCAAAGGATATCAGTGTGATATATTATTTACACACCTTCGCCCCCGTTTTAGTGTTGACTCAGCCTTCTCTGTGAAAGAAGTCGATGAGGTGCGGCAGAAGTAGAGGACCTGGTGCATTATTTTATTTTTGAGGGAAGTGTAATCCTTCATTACCCTGCTAGATTAAAACGTCAACACTCAGCCAAGAATATCCTTCCGTAGTGGAGGTGGATCAAATCAAATGGAGGCTTGCAGTAAATTACCTTCTTTTGTTCGGTGACACAATTTATGAAGATTTATCCTCTGGAAGTCACTTCCTCTTGCGTTTCACTTGATCCTGTGGGCTACTGTTAGCATGTAAATACATTTAATGTGCACCGGAACAAAGGACTATGAGGACGGTGTTATTTGTGTACGATAGAAACATCTGAATTTGCTGAATTCGCGACTGATCTGGAACCCTTAACTTGTTTTCACAAATGATTTTCCAGGTACTAGTCAGTGCATGAACAGGAACTAGGTGCCTCGGACACGGACCGAGCTGTCTCAGATTAAACCTTTAAGGTTCAGAGAATTCCCAACTCTTACTGTACTTGCTTTGTCATAACCATCATCGTCAACGATACGATTGCGCGTCCGTCACTTCCGTAAGAACTGTTTAAGCCACCCAGTTCATGCGCAACTAGGACATACTTGCATCGATGCAATCTGCTCTCGGAGTGCTTTCTTCGTTCTGATTACTGTAGCACAAGGATAAACAACCCATTTCCAGTCTCGTTTTGAGAATCAATGGTGAGATCACAGAACTTGAACCAAGCCTGCGTTGGGACGTTGCAACTTGCGGGAGTGGCCGGCGTTAGTTGAGGATTACCGGTAAGCCAGGGATTGGTTCTGGAATTGTTTAAGTTGTACAGGAACACTATTTTTAGTGATTTTCGACCAATTTTTCGTTGCATTTGAACAGTCGATCGGCGTCGGCTCCTGCACCTTTGCGAGCTAAATCTGGCGGTGCAGCGCGGCGTTGACTCTGAAGTCTGGACAAGTTGACGTTGTGGGTTCAGAAAGTCGTGTCTCAAGATCAGTGATAGGAAAATATACTTTGATATAAATATGATTGACATGACGTTTGTCTTCTCATCATTCGAGTTTCTGCATCTGCAAGGTGCAAGTGCCTTTGCCCGTGCCTCCAGGAAGTATTTGTCTGCAAATTGCAATATTGCAGCTAGCTACTTGGTTGGGGGGAGTTGATTCCAGGGTAGGTGTAAGTGTTCAGCAGCCGGTTTCAGGAGCAGAAGAACAAGATTTAATTGAGCTCAAGTTGTTAGCATTGTCAGTTCAGGATTGATCAGCAGAATCGATCTTGAAGTCGAGGTGCAAGATGGAGAACACTCTTAAGATAATCGTTATGTTTATGGTGATGCAAGCGCTGGGTCTGGTAGCAGGCCAGGGCGGCTCATGGCAGGTGCTTCAGAAAATGGCCGGCATTGCGTCCATGCACACGGCCATCACTAACACCGATCAAGCCATCCTGCTTGATCGGACGAACGAAGGTGCAACAAAGCTCGGGCTCCCGGGTGGTAGATGCCGAAACCAGCCTCTGGAGCGCGTCTTGAAGAAAGACTGCTGGGCGCACTCTGTGATGCTCAACCCTGGCAATGGCGCGGTGAGAGCGTTGAGCATCAGCACCGATACGGGTAGCTCGTCGGGGCAGTTCATGGGGAACGGAGTTTTGGTGCAAACGGGAGGTGACTTCGAGGGAATCAGAAAAATCCGCACCCTGACGCCCTGCGGAGCCGGAGGGAACTGCGATTGGGTGGAGACGAAGGAACTCTTGGCGAAAGCGCGATCATACTCCACCAACCACATCCTGCCCGGGGGTTACTCTCAGATTATTGTCGGAGGACGCAATGAGCCGACATACGAGTTCTACCCGAAGAGAAAACCTGGTGAGGGAGTGTTCCCGCTGAACAAGCTGAAGGGATTCGCCCAGAACAGCCTCTACCCCTTCGTCTTCTTGTTGAATAGCCGCACCTTGTTCATCTTCGCCGGCCGCGACAGCCTTGTGTGGGACTATGTTCACGGCGGTGTGATCACTTATCTGCCAACTATGCCTGGCAACCCCCGCACCTTCCCGAACGGAGGCTCCGCCGTGATGCTGCCTTTCAGGGTTCCGTGGTATGCCAATGAGTTTCTGATCTGTGGCGGTGCAGCGGCTGGCGCTGCCACGAGCGGTAACGGAGCTGCACCTGCTACAGCAAGCTGTGGAAGAATCATTCCCATGACATCGAGCGCAAACCCCCAGTGGAAAATGGAGGACATGCCCATCCGCCGTGTGATGGGCGACATGGTGAACCTCCCCAATGGCCAAGTCCTTATTATCAATGGCGCCCAGAATGGGTACCAGGGCTTGGGGAAGGCGGGCAACCCTGCTTTGAATCCCGTGCTGTACAGTCCGGACGCCGCCGCAGGAAAGAGGTTCCAAGTCATGGCCAAGTCGACCATTCCTCGCATGTTCCACAGCACTGCCAACTTGTTGTCTGATGGGCGTGTCCTGATTGCCGGAAGCAACACTCACCAGTTCTACACCGACACCGGCGCCTTCCCCACTGAGCTGCGTGTGGAGGCCTACTCTCCTCCTTACCTCAGCCCGACGTGAGTACATCTAACCCACTAAACCTGCAAATTCAACCGTATCCTACCTTTCAACAATCAACAATAACAGGATGTGATCACATGATTGTCGTGATTTCATTACAGTTCAGACCATTATATCGCTTTGAGGTGTATTAATTCACAACATCTGACATGAGTTGTGTGATTTTCTGCAGCTTTGATACCATTAGGCCGCGCATCACTGCCTCCCCGAAGACAATCGCATACCAGAAGAAATTTTTTGTAACTTTTGCGGTGGAGAAGTTGCAAGGCGATGCGCTGCACAACAAAGTACAAGTGATGCTGATGAGTGCTCCTTACTCCACACACTCCTTCGCTCAAGGCCAGCGGGCCATTCAGGTTGGGGCAAATCCACCTATCAAGGTTGGAGCAGGATGGCAAGTGCAAGCGACGGGTCCGGTTACAGATAGCGTCATGCCCCAGCAGTATTACATGCTCTTCATAGTGCATGCTGGCATCCCTAGCAAGGCGGTTTGGGTGCAGTTAGCTGGTGCCGCCGCTTAGAAATTGATCACCAACTCGGCGTTGCTGGCTCAGAGGATGGTGTCATGGCAACTAAAACGGATCACAGGCTGTGTAACAGCGCAAATCCACTGTGCAAATTGCCTGCCGAAGATATAGCACGGTGACTACAGCATTCTCGATTCTCTTGTTAGCGCTGCATGCATGTACATTTTTTACATTATAGTGTCTGCTGCTTAGAGTACGCTAGATGTAACGGCATTGAACGGAAGGCGAAGTTCGATTTGCCGCGATCTTCCATTTCCAAAACAAAATTGAGTTATATGTTACATGGTCATTATGAAACATGGTATTTACAAATAAGTGCAATGCACGGAGTTCTGCTGCACCGATATCGATTCAGTTTCTGGTTGAAATCGGATGCTGCCCTCTTGTCAGCCCATGAAATTTCGAACATTTGCAACCGATCTGGAATAAAACTGTTCAAGCTAGCGGATGACATTTGTGAAACTGATGTCTGAAGCATGTTT
Source organism: Ceratodon purpureus (assembly GCA_014871385.1). Classification (NCBI taxonomy): domain Eukaryota; kingdom Viridiplantae; phylum Streptophyta; class Bryopsida; order Pseudoditrichales; family Ditrichaceae; genus Ceratodon; species Ceratodon purpureus. Next base: position 1,641,320 of record CM026427.1, on the reverse strand, counting down.
TCAGTTTATCATCATTTCTGCTGGCTATGTCTGCGAATTTCTGGTTGAAGTTCTTTGATATTTTCACAAGTAATTCGGAATGCATATCAGGAGCAGATGCGAATGAACTCACAGAATGGCGACTTAGATTTATACACAAAACAAATCTGTGGTTTACCCACTTTGTTAACTCGCAGAACTCAAGAAAGTAATCTCTATGTAGAAGTCCATTGAAGACAGACACGAGACGCGAAGCAAGGTCTTACAAACTGTACACATGTTTACATGTCAATTGTATTATGCACAAGAATCGGTCATAATAGCAATTGAAAGATTACAGTAGCATGGAACGATTCAGTCATCCAGAATTGAATTTAACATGTAGGCGAGGGTGCTATTTAACGCATCCCTTCAACTATGCTTCACCGGTGCCGAGCACAGCTTATAATTTCTACCAACTGCACTGCGGCACTACTGTCTTCCAGGTTGGACATTGAATATTAGTAAAAAATTGAGAGCCTCATCCGGATCAATTTCGGCGGTGACCAGCACCAAATGATCCGAACATTCGCTAGGCATCTTCTAAATTAATCAGCTTGCGGTATTGTTTAGACCAAATTGAATAAGGTGTTTAATAATATACAAATCAATTGTAGCGGCTATAATGTACAGGTAAGTTATTGCTATTGAATCAGCATCCCAGCTTCATCACCTTCGACATGTCGAGCTCCAATTTACGGGTCGTATAACACCAGGCATTGTAGCAATTTTGAAGGTTCGGCCACTCGGACTGAGACATGGCATAATGTTCGAGCCAGGTCGACAGAACTTGCTCTTGATCCGTCTCCGGCAGAGACACAACAAGCCGTTCTAATTCCCTCTCCAAATCTCCTTTTTCGAGAGAATTGAAGATGGGACCATCGCCACCATGCGTTGCAATGCACAACAGGGGCAACCAAGCAAGAATCAAGTTAACGCATACCTCGTGTGGTGTGCCTGTGTTTTCGACAACGCCTTTACAGAGCAAAGCTGCAATAGAATAATTGTACCACAAGGTCAGATGTGAAGTACCACCACGACAATTCATGACGAGTTGATTAATTATATAACCCTGCCATAGCCAGAACTTATAAGCAAACCAAAAATTCAGATGTCTTAGTCCTAAAGGCAAATTAGGGCTTAGGGGAAGATTGATCACCCGAAAGCCGGACAAGAGACTTTTGAACCTTCGGTGAAGCGCACAGGGATAGCTCCGCAAGAGGTGATGCTGAGCTCCATTGCTGTACCACGTCCTCCATTCCACCACAGGCTATCAATTTCTGGGTCATCCATAGGAGCTCTTTAGCAAATTTTTCGGCTATGTCAGAATCTGCCAAATTCGCAAGACGGGCCGCTTCGGTATGGATAGGCCGCTTGGAGAGACTCCATCCCGTCAACGGTGACAGAACGTTTCCTACAAAAGACCATATTTTGCCAAATGGTTCTGGAATGGCCATACTTGGAACGAGAGCGCCGCCGGAAGGGAGAATTTGGTTCACTAGTCGACTGCACATCCAACATCAAGGAGATCTTTTGGAAACGATCATGGGCAGATGCTACTAAGAACTTGAAAAACTACGTACTGGCCAGAATTTTACAACCGTGTCAAACTAACACTTTAAAATGAAAACTTAGTCCTGAAACAACCTTCAAGCTTACCCTAAGAACGACTGATTCTGGCCGCGGCTTTCCAAAGACTGCCCGAGCAGGTTGATCGTGCGGGAGAAGCCTCTTCTTAGCGCCGCTCGGTTGATGGAGGTGTACTTTCCGCTCTCCATTCTGTTCTCCTTGATCAACCTGTCCGCCATATCTAGCAGAAACAGGTACTTGTTGGACGAGGCAGGCACATCATTCACCAACCTCAGCACCTGCAAGCACAACCAAACACAAGAATCCGCCAACTCTTCAAAAACCATCCACATCAACACACCATCTCTAAAAATCAAAATTCATGTCATCTATCCCTCCAAGACACCAAAACTCGCAACAAACAACAAACCAAGACACAATCACACAACTCTCAAACACGAAAACCCAAACCTGCGTAAGAGCGCGCTCAATTGTACCCTCCGAGACCACCCCCCGGCTACGAAGATCCCCGTCGTCACCATTCCTCCTGCGCATGACCCTCGACACAGAACTATACTCATCCCACACGGCGCTGATCCGCCTGAGAAACGTCGTCAGCACAGGCAGCGGCACGAGCGACGGCAAGAGCGCCAGAATCACCTTCGCACACGTCGCCACCATCCACAACATCATGGCTGCCATCACGTGAAACTGATGCACCAGCACACCGGGCCGGCTCACATCGATCGCCTCCACTCCCGACGGAACCAACCAACTTGACCCCACTGCCTGCATTGCCCCGCCCTCCATGCTCACCGCCGCACCCTCTCCACCCTCTCCACCCTCCTCAACAACAAACACCCGAAGCTCCAGTACCTGCTCAGGTCAACAACCTGAACTCCTCGTTTCAGGCGGAGATCTCAACGAGTGGTCCAAGCTGAGAAATCTAGACGGTGGGACTCCGAAATGGGCATGAGCATGGCCTTGGTTTCATCATCCTAACTAGAAAATATTAATTTCTGCAGTCACTGGATCAAATATCTTGTTTTTGTCGTTAGTTTTCTTGCACTGATTGTGGAGCCGCCGCCGGGTGCTTCGACAGGTTGAACAAGTTGGGGTCCCCGTCGGTCGCAGTGCGATGAAGGATCTTAGACGCAGCCATGCACCGTCGTGATATCATCTTCAGGTTCCCATTTCTGCACCTTCCGAACACTGCACCTTCAGTGTCCGCAAGTTCCGTCACGTACATGTCTAGGATTTCTGCAATTTGCAGTACACAGGGCTGACATCTGGCCTGTTGATGGTTGCAGCCGAGTTTGGGCCCTCGCTTCCAAGTTTTGATCGCTGGGACGGCCCTACCACGGATTTGGTGGTTTGGAGCTGAGCAAAGGGATGGTGGAGCTGAGGATCAGCGATCCATGATTCGGACATTATTTTTCACTAGAAGTTTGAGTGAGCTACAGGAGTGTTCCATGATTTCCGAGTGAGAATCATGGGCGGCGGTTATTCCATTTGTAATTATGTGGTAACTTTAAAATGCCTTCCAAATTATTGAGAGGTCAGTAAGTTACAGTGTGCCAATTTGTTTCGTTTGTAGCAATATTAGGATCAGTATCAAAGAACATGGATTTTGTAGTGATGTTCATAAAAATCAGCTCTTAAAATTAAGCAATCAAAAAATGTAGAAAAATCACCGGCCGAAATTAAAGATGTTCTTTGTCTTTCTGAACGTTTGATTGTTTCTGCATTTGTAGTGATGTGGTGAAGATAGCTGTAATATAAGAAAAGGTCCTATGAGTTCCTACACTAAGAGTCCAAGTATTTGGTGCCTAGCACAGCCAACTTGCTGGTTAACACTTACAGTGTTTCTTATTGCCCAAGTTTTAGTTAAATACACCCACGAATCTACCGAGGTGGAGGATCGTTGCTCTCATCAACTTTACTTTTCTTTCGGCCAACTACACTGAGATCTGGATTAGGTCTCATCTTTACGACTGTTGTTGCTCCTCAACAAGGCATGCCTTCCGTCAACTCAATGTTATGAATCTTCTTCCTATGAGTTTACTGGAAGATATTGTCGTGATTAACAACATTCTGCATCAAATAATGCTTATTCTATCACTATCGTTTACTCAAACTTTACAAACCTAAAATGGGAAAATCTCACCAGCTGTTAACATATCTTCGCCTTGGAGAAGTCCATTTCGGGATGCTGCAAATGAGAGACAGCCCATTCCGATTCAGGATTTGAACAACGTACATCAGAAGACATGAGATCTCTCAGTCATGGTCTAGAATTTCCTAACATGATCGACATAAAATCTGAAGAGATGAGAACTTGAAATCCTCGACTGAAGATTCAATTGAGCACGACTACTGTGCTGATTATAATTTCAAGCGTCCCGTGGCATCCAGAAAAACAAGTACATTCAAGGAGCTGTAATGGCGCAATTGTACCTGAGCCATGAATTTTTTGACGGCGTCGGATTTGCTTGACTCATCACTTGTGGGCAACCCCATGGCCTTCTGTCGTTGATCATACTGTAAAAGCCAACGCCAGAGGTTAAGATTATGCACCGTTTTGAGATTGCACTGCTCATCATAATGATCTGCTCTCTTACTACATCAATTATCTCAAGAGGAGTGCAAAAACGAGTATTCTAAGAGGCATTTCAAGTTCGAGTACAAGAGCACTCATGTGCCGGGAGCAAAAATACTAACTCAAACCTTTTGGGTCATTGAATCAATGTCATGAGAGGGCTGAATTAGGGCACCATCAACACAGCACTATTGCAGAGAAAGATCCGCTTACCAGAATGTTTAAGATTTAATGGTGTTTCATACCATCATTTTCTCTGCAGTTGAACGAGTTTCCGAATCCAGATCAGCCAATCTGCTATTCTCGGGCATCACCTTCCTCGTGTTGATCTCAGGCTCTCCTTTCAGCACACTCTTCCACCATGTCATTTTGTTGCACTTGGTCAAGTAAATCGACAATGTCCCGTCCTCCTCTGCAGTACAGCCATAGACAACTCACACACCCAATCTCGCCTTCTCAACACAAACTGAAATTAACCCTAAATTACATGATCAACATTGTTTCAGAAGCTGGTGATTTCGAAACCATACCTACACTCCAGAAGCAGTCATCGGACTTCACTGGCGTGTAGAACTCTCCCTACACGAGATAATTCACTTGCTGAGCATTGTTCTCTCTACAAACCTCTAAGAAGATTCATCTGGAAGAAGAAAAATTGAAGTACTCGATCCGAAGCAAGCATGTGATTCACTGACCTGGAGAACAGGCTCCTGGCCCTTCAGACCTGCCTTCAGCGTCTTTCCCTTGATTTCACATGCTACCTCTTTTGCTTTGGTGCCGTGAGGCAATTTGATGTGAACCGTAGCGTCGCTGATAGTTTGTGTCCAGGAGTAAGTCTCGTGATCAAATCCGTTCCCAATGTTCGGCGCTGCAAATGTAAACGGAGGAAGTTAGGGTATGATCAGGAAGCAAAGGAGAGCATGCAATGTTCATGCAAGGCATCCATGCGAATGATGGAATTGCGGTGACATACTCAAGCCCTTTCCCTCAGAATCGATCTCCGGTTCCTCGGAATCGTTCTCCTTCTTCGCTGCAGGGGATGGGCTCACATTGGAGCTCTCAGCGGTTTCATTCCCACGCGTCTTAGGTTTCAGCGTCTTCGCTTCTGTGATCTTTCCTGATGCCGGTTCTTTCTTTCCAGGGCTCTTTGTTTCCTCGACCTTGGCAATCTTCTCCGGCGCGACATCTTCCCCATCGTAAGCACTTCTCCTCCGTTTGGCCGCAGTGACGATTTCAGTGACGCGGTGTTCCACTCTCGACTCACGTGAAAGATCCGACTCTCGAAACAGAAAATCAATGACGGTCGTCAGAAGCTCCAGAGGCTGCTGTTTGTGGTCCTCCAGCAAGGAACTCAGGACAGGGTCGTGCTGGAAGAATTTCGTGTCGTCCTTAGGCGCTGGCGCAGGTGCCCCTGGCGATGGTGGCCGAGGTACTTCCTCAGGAGGATTTGCCCCCGCTTGAGAAGGCGGCACTTCCTGGCCCTGAGGCTTCGCTGGTTCTCGCGAGACCGGTTGGCGTGGTGTCGAGGTCCGAGACTGTTGCATCGGCTCTTCTTCTTCCTCGTAGTCCGAAATCACAGCCATTGCTGATACTGATATGGAAAAATGAGCAACGCCTGCAAGCCTAAAAGCTGGATACAACTTCCTACCAAAGAGACAGAAACTAAGGTAGATGTACGCAATATGATGGGTTGTCCGAAAGGGTGCCTACTTTCAACCTAAAATTCTTGTTATAAGACTTAAATCTATCTGTATTGGATACATGAGATTATTGAGTCCACTTTGAGTATCCCTACCATCCAAAATGCGATCACTCCTGTTCTGTGCTTTTGGACAAATCACAACTCCTTCATAAGACATTTAAAATTTGTGGAATCACTAGGATTGAGATGACTACATGTTTTATAGAAGGAGAATCTGCTTACTCTAGCCAGAATCGGTACCCATACCTTATCTGGAATGCTTGCCCTCGTGCAGAGCGAGATACAAGTTAAAAGATCAACATCAGTCCCCATGTTAATTCGACATAAATCCTCATATTCATTGACAAGGTGGTAACCTCCCCAACAACTCAAACTTGTTTGTTCGACGACAAAAAGAATACTCCAGCAGTGGGCCATTTAACCGGCAGTTTTGCTCCCAAAGTGGCGGTTTCTGGTGGTGATGTTCCCTTTCACCTGAAGATCCGTCACATTCTTGCTTCAAGTTCTGTAAAAACAAGACCAACAAAATACCGCTCTGTTCCCACAGCTCGACGACTTGACATCCAATCAAAAACCAACCGACCTCACTGACTACAAAATCTTGCTCTTCAACATGTCCCCAGTTCCCATTCCCAAGCAAAACCGTGTGAGCAGAAAAGGCACAGGAACCAGAATGTTCACGAGTGTAGAAAAAAGGAAAACTCGCTCAAAATCTTGTAAAGAAGCCCAAAACTGTACACAAGGCAGCTCTTTAAAATCAGCTGCCCTCTGTAATACGGTTGGCCCCGGCTACAGCCAACTAGGCAGCAGTAACCGGAGTATCATCACTCATCATGTCTCAGCCAGGACTCTTCCGACCTTTTCTCTGAGATCCAAACCTCAAATGCCCGAGGAACTCAGGCAGAGTCTATGCTCCTTTGTGATTCTGCAATCGTCACAGATGTGCAATAAATATTTGGGGTTCTAGGGTTGGCCCAACCGCATCAGTGTACACTAACTTAAATCCTGTCTACCATCCGCCTCCGTGCTTACGCGGTCTCTTCCTTGGTCTTCTTCTTTTTCTTCTTCCCTTCTGATGTTCCATTCACTGCTTCCACTGCTGCCTCCACTGCCGCCTCCGCTACTGCCTCAGCCTCAGCTTTCCTCTTCTTCTTTCCCGACTTCGTCACTTCTGGTGTCACGGCAACGGCTACTGCAATGGTGGTCTCAGCAGTTGGTGTGGCAGCGTCCTTCGATTTCTTCTTCTTCTTCGCTGGAGGAGTAGCTTCGATCGCCTCAGCAGCTGGCTCTGGAGCTGCTTCAGCAGCCTCCTTGGACTTCTTTTTCTTCTTGGCAGGAGTAGCAACATCAGGAGTAGCCTCCACGGTAGGAACAGCATCCATCGTCACATCAGCAGCCGTGTTGTAAACCTGAAGGATTCACAGACAAAGTGAGTCGTTTTCTAAGTAAAACTGCATATAATAGGCTTAACAGAGACTTCCGTCTGAAGCATACAATGGGACGAGATATCAAAGTCAAACTCTGTAATGGAACTGACACTGCGACTGTTAAAGTACTACCAGCAAGAACATGCACAGCATATCCTGAACAGGCAGAAGATCCTGAAATAATGGCTCACCTTAGCAGAAGACACCAACCCTGGTGTTCCAGACTTTCTGTCCTTGTCGTACGCCTGAATGTTAGGCTTGCCCTTAGATCCGGGAGTGCTGACAGTTTTACCGAGAGCTCTGCCCTCAAGTTGTCGCAACCTCGCTTCCACCTTGGCTCGACTCTCGATACCAATGCTGGCCTCCGAACCCTCACCCAAGGCATCCATACGGATTGACAGGGCAGACTTGGCTGCCAGTACTCGAGAGATCTTACCCTTAAACTTGGGTGCAGCTTGTCCTATCAAGGATGCGTGATAAATAAGTCCATACTTGGGAGTTTCATGCTTTGTCTTCAACGCCCTAAATAGAGCCTGCAATGACATTCGACAATCCGATTAGACTATTGAGTTAACTCCTTAAAGCTACACAATTAAGGTTGAATCACAATAATGCAGTGTCTTACAGGATTTTACAGGAACAAACAGCTGGTAGAGGTCTGAGTGAATCTCTTCATAGGCAGTGGACTCCGAAACATATAGAGGATACCACTGAACAAATGCCTCACCTTCTCAGCTCCCAAAATCTGAACCGTACTTGCTGGGTGCTTCGCCAGGTTGATCAGACTCCCAGCATGCGCGATAAGTCGTGCCCCAACCAATTCTCCAACCATGATTGTAAGGTTCGGTGCAATTGCGTTCATCCGGCTTCTCAGATAGTCAAAAAGCTGACCTCTGTACTCAGAGAGTGCGATAACCTGGTCGCACAAAGACTTGATATTCAACATATCGTGATCACTCACTTCCGTTCCCATGGAAATAACGGCTGCATCCTTCATTTCACTTTCCACCTCCTCTTGCAGAATCTATCCACAAACAAGAAGTCGAAACTTCATGAGTATTTGGACGCAGAAAACAAGAGTGTTTCTCCAGGCTTCATTTTAGGCAGACATGTCCATAGAGAAACATACTTACTGTTCACCCCTCAGAACTATAATGTTACATTTGTACAGACTAAAACGAAAAGTCACAATAGGTCGTTGCCCCAAACAGGTCTAAGTAGCGTGCACTCACCCCGGAGAAGTCCAGGTCTGCAGCGTTCACCCGGCTGCCCATCAGCTTTACCGACTTCGCATACTGCACATTGTCCGCAACAATCTTCGCCAGCTCTGGGAAATGCCACCCGTACCACTCACGCACTCTCATCGCGTACGTGTTCAACTCCTTGTCCAAATCATCCAGCAGTCCGATGGCTTGCACGATCATGGTATCCACTTTGTCCGGGCTAAACTTCAGTTTGTACCTGGACAGACTGTGAGACAAACCCAGACTCATGGGGGCCATGTCTTGACCAGCCAGACCCGAAATAAGTTCAGACAATTGAGACCTTAGACCCCTCATGAGCTCCGCTACGGCCGCATTGTTGACACAGTTGATTTCCTGTACAAATGCGGTTCTGGCTCGTTCAGAAAATAGGTTCACGTCGTCAATTATTACTAACTCACATATTTCCAAAGCCGGGCGCATTGTATTCCATCATAGAACACCACGCAGGGAGCCTCACCTCCCTCAAAAATCCTAAAATTCGAATAAAACTTGGGAAAAAGGACTCACCAACTTATCACTGATCGCCTTTCCGAGCTTCGAGTCAGCAATAGCCAAAGTCTCTCCCTGGCATTGAGCCTTCAAAAACTTACGAAGACCCTTGGGCAGCTTGCTGTCCACAAGGTGCGACGCAGCGTTCAAAGCATCGGTCGTATTCTCGAATTTGTCAAAAGCTTTCAGCTTGACCATCTGATCAACACCCAAACAAGACTTATCATTACCGTCCCCCAAAGAAAGTTCCAAAAATCCTAAACCCTTCCACCATCAGCTTCCACCACACCATGCCAGTAGACAAATATTACCAGAACCCTGCAGATAGCTTAAAGAGCAACACACATACCTTCCGAGCAGCATCCGCAGTCTCGAACTCCTTGTACAATTCCTGAAACACAAACACAACACCCGTCAATCAAAACCATCTTGCAAAGCACCCATACGAATGCAGTTCCCCACCAAAATGAAACCCATGGCCCCTGAGAGCTCAGAAACTGACCTCGGAGGCATCGAGCTTGCCCTCGTTGAGGACCTTGAAGAGGGCGAACCCGGCGGGCGTCTCGAAGAGCGCCAACATGGTGGGAGCGTGGGGGAGGGACCGGGGCGTGGCGATGGAGAGGGCCTTGGGGGGAGGCTGCGAGGCGACCCAAAGAGAAGGTGGGGTTTAGGGTTTAAGGGCTCATATGCCAACTCTACTCTCTCCCCAACAGGACTCAGCACCCAACAGTCCCCACTCTCCTCTCTCCAGGGGTTAGGGTTTGCGCCTCCCATATTACTTAACTTTAAAGGTAATGTGGGAATTTAAAACTTTTACTTTAAAGGTAAACGTAAACGTAAAAGTAAACTCGGTTGGTGCTGGCCTATTTCCCAGGAATGTGGAATTCTTTTTGAGACAAGTATTTAGTTACTGTGGCGGTAGCTGGAAAGTAAGAAACTAAAAGAATTGGAAAATTCTTAGGTTAGAAAAAACAAAAATAGGATGAGTTATTTTTAGTAGTATCGATGCTAATTTTCAGTGATGTTTAGCTGTTTTTAATCATTTGAGGTTATTTTTAGTGTCTTTAAAAACACGTAATGTATTTGAATTGTTTGTAAAGGCATCGACTTAAATACGACAACTTTTGACTAAACGTAATTGTGTTTGTTCATCATATATATCTTATAGACATAGAGGTGCTTGGTGGTCTTTCCATAAGAGGCATGCAAAAGTTTGGAAATCACCAAACTTTTACTTTAAAAATGATTTGATGGCACAACTAATCCTCTTTGAGTTTAGAAACCTCCTAGTTCTTACACATTGAGACAACAACAAAGTCTTCCATGCTTTTCAATCATTCAGAGTAAAAAATAATGATTTACTTTTTGAGAAACTAGCCTAATTTTCTTGATTTTTAAATCTTTATTTAGAGGTGTTTGAAACAACAATCTTGCTACAATATGCTCTTTGCCCTAGAATAGGTTGCCATTTTGAAAGGTGATTTGACGTAGTCAAGAACCAACTCTCTTAAGTTCATCCAACCATGGTAGTTGCTAGAGGCTATATTCTTGCCGTAAGTAATGACCTCCAAGCCATATCCAAAGACCATATTGATATAGTCAAATATCAAAACGTAATTAAAAGCACATATACATTTCAAAGTGATTTTGAAAAATTATTGTTTTAGGAGGATTTGTTCTTCAAAACTCTATGGGTTAATTTTTTTGATATTATTTGTAATTTTTAACCGTTTAAATTTAAGAAGTGCACAGTACACCTTCGTAAGATTGGAGCATTGGATTTAAAGATCACAATATGCCTTTAAATGTATAATGCACAAGTCATTCAAAAATGAGATCTTAGAAGGTGTGTGTCTTCAAAGTTAAACAAAGTATGGGTAAAATTTTCAAAATTGAAAATGGTAAGGTGCAACAATGACCTATGCCAACACTTCTCTATTACAATTTTCCATGATAAGAACAAATTCAAATATAATTATGGTGAATTTTATAAGTAAGAGCAGCTTATTGATGTGCAGTTTAAGATAAAAAGTTATACGTTCAAAAGTGGAAGGAGTTGGTACATTGATCAAGATCAAAATACATAAACCTATGCAACATAAACACAAGAACACAATTCAAAAAAATAAAATAAGATAACAAACTTCCAAATAAAAGAAATACACATAGTAAATATCAATGTGTTTTGGTAAGTATTTTTCTAATCTTCAAATACTTGCAATTTTTGTATTTTGGTAATTACACAACTCCAATTTGAAATTTTATTTTACTTGAAGGTAACTACTATGATTCTTCAACTCTGCTCATCAAATTTCAAATCCAATTCTTTACAGACTTTTTGTTATTTGTATTCGAGACACTCCTGCGACCAGAATGTAGTTGCCTAGGCTGTAAAGGATTAAACATTCTGTTGAAGTGCAAAATAGGGCAAAGGGAAGATAGTTCATCCAAAGGCTGAACAAGACTTTGAAACCTGTTTAGAAAAGTGCCTCCTGTGAAATAATAAGTATTAACCCCTAAAATTCCAAGCCCGTTTTTGCCAATTTTCACTTCTAAAATGTTGAAAATTTCAAAAAAATCCCTTTTTTATTTTTTATTTTTTTAAATGCTGAAATTTCAACCCCATAAAGATTATGATTTATCATATTCACTAAAAAAATCTTGTCAAGAAATATTAAAAATCCTAACTGTGGTAGCTTGCGGAACTTCTTTCCAACCCACTTTGGATTTTGTGGAATTTTAGGGGTTAAACAAATCAATGGAGGCGGCAAGCTGTCTAAGAGACTCCAAAACTTGATTTTGGCAGGGGGGCACTCCCATTTTTATATTGTTTAGCCCCCCCTTTTGCATTAACAAATAGACAAATATCACATAAAACAATTTCTCATATTTTTGATTTTCCATCCTTAACCCCTAAGGGACAATTTGCCACATTTGGGCTTTTTTTGAATTTGGGCATGTACCTATGAATGCAATTTATATTAGGATTTTCTGAAATTTTTATTGAAGGTGGGCCGTTTGGAGATCTTCCTGTAGGTATTTTTATTTTTCAATTCCGACATCGAGGTAAAAGTTATGAAGGTTTAAGTGTCAAATGCTGCTCGTTGGGCAGCTGCTGAATTTTTCTAAGCCACTGTGAATGCAGCAAAACTGCCCAAAACTGTGAATGCCACTGTGAATGCCCAAAACTGCCCAAAACTGCCAAAATCTGCACAAAGACGAAACTTTGAAATTCCACCAAAAATTGAGATTTTGATACTTTCAAAAAATAAAAATCTCTATTTATAGAAAAGGCAGTAGATCATGTTTCCACCGTTCGGATTTTCAATCCAAAATGTTTTCATATGCTATTTTTATTGTCCAAAAACGGCCTTTGTTTGTGAATTTCAGTATACCCCCTAGCGGAAAATGATTTTTTGGCAACTTTCCACAACTTTTTTGAATATAATTTTCTTAGTACAATTAGCTAACTCAGTCTTCTTTGACTTGCATCAAAACCCCCAAAATCTGTAATGCAAAAAAATGGTTTTTTGGGCCTTCAAAACTCTGCTGTCCCCTTTTTTTGCAGGGAAAAAAAACTTGTTTTTGTACTTTGAACGTCATGATCTTGCAATTGGTGGAGAATGAGTGTGTGAGATTTGGTGGACATGTAGACATAGAAGTTAGCTACAAGATCTTACGGTTAGATGTACTAAAAAAACCCTAAGTTTGCTAAATCCACCTTGCTTTGAAGAGGGGCTGTTTTGAGGCAGTTTTGATGAAAAATACCCTCAGAACTTTAGGGGTTAAAATTTCCATTTTTTTGTTTTCTTATTTTAGAATGATATAAAAACAAACCAGCTGTAGACGAACGAAATGATTTATAAACAAACCAGCTGTAGTCGAACGAAATGCTTGTGGGTATGGTTGTGAGTCGGGACTGTGAAACCATGTTCCCCACTGTGAGTTTGGGACCACATGGGTGAATCGGTGAGAAGGTGTCAATTACAAGAGAAGAATGATTCCGGCACATATTTCTCATTTATTTCTCCGGTGAGAAAGTGGAACGAGCGATTTTCAATTATCCTCTATCTTGTGACTAACAATATTTGATTCCTTGAGAAAATGAGACATGTATATTCTGGAGCTATAAAAAATGTGTTACCTTTTCAGCACACAAAAACCTCGTTTGAAGTTCGGCTCTTGCTGTAACCGGACACAGACTCAGCACCAAGTGAAGGCTCTAAGTTAGTATTTGACTGAATCAATCGTCTTTGTTCAGCTCAGGCAGGGCATTCTTTTGCAGCTGACTCAACTGCAAATGTACTATGCAATTTACAAATTCTTAGGTTGCAGTCTATGGTTTCGAAGCGTAGACCTGTACACTTTGTACATTACAACTCAAAAGACTTCAACTTAAGAACTGAAAGGTGTCCTGTGCAGCAGGAAATTTTACTACTTACAAATGTGCCCCAATGTCCGCAAATATGATATGTGTAAAACCCGTTGTATTGTACAATATATGCAAAGTGACTGTCATCGTTGTCAGCGACAAAGTTGACGCTTAATTCGCAGCTAAAGATCAAAGCTCACTGAATGAAAATGGAACTGTGCTCGTCGGTGTTTGAAATTCTGAGCGCGGCACTGTAAGGCAACGCTTTCTCGAAGCCCGTTGGGTCCACAAACCAGTACTCCAGTCCCTTCTCCTCTGTATCTCGTTGCAGCATTCTCAAAGATTTCTGTGCACACAGATCATACAATCCATGAGCTGGGGGTATGAGTTTCTAGATTCTGCTTGAAAGATGTAAGCGTTGTGCTTCTAGCATCAAAAGAGAAATGATAGAGTTTCAGCAACTTGAAATCCATCAGAAGGTTAGTCACAAACCTTGAAATTGGGGGCGGGGGCCTTTGGTAATCGTACACATGTCCATTAGTGTTGCTGGCTGGGCTTCTACATCCATGTTAAGCTTAATATCCATTCGTCCATCATCGGCAGTCAAATTGGTCCGGCTCGAGTTCCATGCCGGGTTCCAAAGCAATAGCACGCCCCCTCCAAAGACAACAATTCCCACTCCTGTGCTCAGGAAGAATAGGAATACGTCCAGGGCCATCGGAAGACCTTGCGCAGAGGTTCTTGAGGTGTTAACATAATGATTGAAAAGCCCAGACATCAATATAAATCCTGCAACAGACGCGAGGACGATGGCCACCATGAGCAGATTCTGGCTTGATGTGATCGGAGTCAAACACGAGATGGTCTTAACACAGGAGTCACCCTTGCATGCATCTTGCTTATCAGTGCAGGTGTCTCCGAACTCCAGTTTCTTGGAGTTGAATTGTGTGAAGTCATTCTTGGCATCGTCCCGAGTCACAAAAACCTCTAATTCGAGTGTCAGGCCGTCGGTGAAGCTTGGGCAGATTTGAGCAGGCCGGATGTCACGCAGGGTTGACAATTCAGAGATGCTCCGGACACACCAGATCACTTGCACACAAACTGGCGCTTCTTGCTGCTTAAGTTGATGGCGCTTCAGCAGGTCATTGAGAATTGCAAGGAAGGGAGTTATGCCAGCCCCGCCTGCAACCAACATCAGGTTCTTGTATCTGACACAATGAAATTGATTTTAGTCAGCATAATGTGATTTTATGTCTGATTGCAATCTCATCAGAATCGCAATATCATCAACATTTGAGATGCTCATAGTAGGGTAAGTGAATTGAAGTTGTGACATTCCATTATTGCAGAGACCTTGATTGAGAAAGTAATTCAAAACACACAAATTCCCCGCTGCAGAAAAGAAAGCTGGCTAAGGATTGGAGACAGGCCATTGAGGCTTCAAATATATAAGCCGCAATAAAGACAGAAGTTGATGAGATAGGCCAGAAGCTTAGGTCTGTGTACCTGAGAAAATAATTTGACTCCTGGCCGTATGGACCCTCAGCATGCAACTTGAGCGGGAAGGGGCATTCCAGCTTGGGACCAAGTGACCGCGTTGCTAAATTCTCAACAATAGCAGCCTGGAGGCTGCACGTCCAATCACCCAGAGGCTTAACATACACGGAGATTGTACTGGAGGCATTGAGGGAGCTAGATGCTGCGCTGAATGGGTGCCATTCCAGTCGTGAAATGCCTGGTACATTGATATACAGGAAGCTTAACGCGTTGTACTCAAACCCTACACATTTCCACAACATTACTCGCTGATGATGAATACCACAAAGACATGTGACCCACTTCGAACCCACTTCTCTTTCCGAAAGGTGACATGATGACAGAGGAAATAACCGGATTGAATCCAGAAACTGGTAAGGATTGTATAAGTACCTTGTTTGATTGGAATCTTGAGCTCAACAATTCCACTAGGGAGCACTCGAGCAGACACGCCCGTTAACCGTCTCCGAGACTGCAACATCCTCAGGAACCGGTCTATGAAGAAGAGAAAGACGCCGCCCATACACTTGCCCATGTTTCCTTTGCCAACATGCCACGCATAGAACGCGAACAGCACAATGTACAGCTGGTGCGTGCCATGGAAGAGGTTGAACAATCGGTTCCGCACCGGAGCCAACGCGGTGACCCACATCAGAATCCCAGCCATTGCTGCAATGACACCAGGCAAATTCGCAATCCCTTCTTGAGAGTACCTCCATTCGACCACCTACACCAAACAACAGGGCATCACATTCAAAGCCTGTACGCCCCAAAGTGATAGAACACACCCCAAAATATCAAGCCGAGTTTCTGGCAAGTTAGCAAGCAAAGCTCTGTTGCACAGCAGATGAATTTTGGATTCTGGAAATAATTTGAAGCGTACCATGTGCATTTCGTGCCTGGAGTAATAATATATCGAATACAGGACCCCATGGGTTGCAATCAAGACCATAGTCAAGTGGCCCAGCCATCGATGGTACCGCACTGCGTGCTCAAATGGCACATGAATCAGTCGCATTATCGGCGACCCTCTTGTGATGGGGACGAACAACAGGGTCATGGCGAAAGGAATCACCTTCCCGAAGAGCTCCCCTGATTTGTCCAACTTCGCTTGCCATCTGTGATCCAAAACATGTACGCACGTGAACATAGGAGTAGGCCATCGCAGAATCTCCCAACTCATGATCTGTTATTCCAGCGATAATCTCAAGCATGATAAAAAATGATCTCAGATAGGAATGCTCTCTTCGCGGCTTACCGTTTCTCTAGACCGGGAATCTCTTCGCCGTGGTTGATGCTGTCGAACCAAGGGACGGTCAAGTTCGTGGTGAAGCACACGACCACAAAGAGCACCAACCCTATTCCCAACAAGTCGATGGCTGTCAAAATCCCCAGCGGACTCCTCACCACCAGAGGCTGCGTCCAGACGCACCTCGCAAACGTAACCCACACTCTTTGCAGCTGCGAGCTCTTTCGATCGTCAGTCTCCTCCCTGCAAGCTCTTCAAGGCACATTGCAAAAATTACAACCAGTGTAGTAAAAGCTTCTCAGTACCACGAAATAAGATCAATGTCCAGGGATTCAAGTGCACTCTGTGCTGGCGACCCGTCTTCCAGGCTCCGTGGTGAAACACTTGCGATATGTCGAGCTGGAAGTGAGAGTGGGGTCCCTGCTAAACATCCATCATGGCATGCACAGACATCGAGCTCAAACTTGAGTAGGCCATAGCAGGGGTATCGCGCTCCAGCAAACATGGAATTGGCTTCCACTTCGTACAGTTAAGTGTGATGGAGTCGAGGTGTAGAAAACATGCAAAATCATTGACTTCCACCATAGTTGTGTTCCATTCTATGATAGTCTTGAAGAATAAGAGCATTGCCACTTCGGAGTGGTATCGTTGTTTCCGCAAACTATGAAGGCACCGCTAGCACTTGCCCCAAACGACAGAATAAGTTGAGAAGCAATCTAGTGCTGAAATGTCTGCCTTCTTGGGCTTTTCTGTACTGATTTTCCAGGCTGAGCGCATTTGGTAACTTAGATAATCATGCAATTTAAGCGGAGCTCTATAACTAAGAGAATTTGCTTGTAATTTCAGAGACTTACTTGGTATCGGGGAACCTCTTGGTCAACTCGAGGTAGAGCAATGCAAAGATCGCCAATGCAATCACCGGGCAAGTGTACATGACATAGTAAGTTGCTGCAAAAACAACATTGAGAAGACGGTGGACTTCAGATTGTATGCAGATCTATGCATGATAATTTCATTGCCAAAGATGTCAATACAATTAAAGAATGGATGCACCTGAAGCAAGACTTCTAGAGAAAGATTTCTCTGTGTAATCGGACTTCAGACAAATTCTCCTGACTCGGTGGATAGATCTAAGCAGTCAATATGGTTGCTTCAAGGGATAAGCGAGGATCAATCATGATAAGAAAAATGGTTAACTACAGCATCATCGAGGTATGAACATCATTTGCATCATCAAACATCGTGCCGATTGGAGGATTTGCAACCGTGCAGCTGGTTTAGCTAAAGGTTCAATAGGATCGAACAAAATACATGAGGTTCATGGAGGCGGAATTCAATACCACTGGTGCCAAAGAACCCGGAATTGCCAACTTGGATTGACACATCCTCCTTGAAAACATTGCCAACATTGGTGGGATACAACAGCCACACCGTCAGCCACCACAACGCCACTGCCCATGAAGCCACTTTCAGACACGACTTGCAACCTCTTGCGAGCTTCATCACGTCGTCTTCATGGTTCCTACCAAGACTGTCGTCGAAGTGCAGGAGCTTCACCAGCCTACTAGACATCATCTCGAATCGCTGGCAGCATAAAATAACCGATTGCTTTCCTGCAATACCAGTTGCACCTCAAGCTGAACATGATCACATGGATGCAGAGGAGTCCACCCCGCAGATTGTGCAATTGCGTGAGTTGGGCAATGCACTGTCGGATCACATACTGGATACATGTGCCAGTGAACATCAAATCATAGCAACGCGTTTCTTCACTAAAAGCTGCTACAAGTCTAACGATTTGATCCTCCATCACGTCTAGGCGGAACTTTCTATCAATTCGCTCAAGCACATCATGTATCACTTCTGAGATGAGAAACGATAGGATCAAAACTCAATCACAGCGTGCTCATGAAACTATTGAACTCGTCCAACTTTGAAGCAGATTCAATCACTTTCATGGAGCTGGCACAATAGACAGCGGATCCATCAGTAACGTGTCGTAGAAGTTTTATTTCCCGAAGTCTTTGGTCATCATCAATTCCATGGCTGTCCTGACCAAGAATCTGCTGGCAGGTAGAAATATACTTGTTTGGTTAACGTGGAGATTAACGCGGCAAGCCTCAATGTCTTCAAGGTGTTTATGAAATCTCAGATTCAGGAAGTACTTGTAAATGGCTGGAGTATAGCTTTCGAAGACGTGAAGCTCACGCTCATGGTCAAAATCATTGAAGAGGTTTCCCATTAATTTGCCAGTAGGCGAGATACACTGTAAACAGGTCATCAAACCGGAATTATTCAGCACAACCTTGCTGCACTTCATCATCATAGTGAAACGTGGTGAAATGTCTTGCAATTCTTTACTTGAAGCAACACGTTCACCGGCCTTGCCAGATACAATTACAACACAGAATGTTCAATCAATACTTAGCCCTGTTAGTAAGTTTTATACCCCAATGCCATTCCAGATTGCGGGAAGGTCAATCTAAATTTTTGATATTAATGTAGCTTGAGATGCGATTGCACTACAACGAAGCTAGTACATGTACAATATGTCTGTATAACTGGTACAACATTAGCGGTAGTGCCCTCCAAAGTACATTTTGTTGACCTCCTTTCAGTGTCAATAAATCAGTCTTGGGATGGAAAATGTCGAAACGGAGAAGGTTTCAAGTTTTTCGGGTGTAATTTAGGCTGCGAGGCTGCCCTCTCTCAACTATTCAGAGAAATTTAGCGTCTCAAGGAGCCTTAGAATAAAGCGGTCTGGCTCACAAAAGTCCGATCGACCTGAACTTCGGTGACGAAGTTTAAACTCTCATTTATTTCAAAAGAATTGAAGCATTGTTTTTTCATTGCAAAAGTCACCAAAACAACACGTCTTGTAGCAGGCAAGTGCATCATGTCAATGTTCAGTTCATTCTGTTTTTCAAAACCAGAAATAAATAAAAACAAACCAGCATTTACTTGGTGTAGAGGCAATGAACTCTCTGAACTACTCTTCTCCTCAGATGCTCTCAATCCCAAAACCTAATTAAGATGGATGCAATATAGAAATCCCTACAAAGGAGTTAGCTGGGCTAGAAACACTGAGCTGCTACAGTTGTTGATCAAAACGGTATAGTCAGACTGCTCATATTGAGTTAATGTTCATTACATACAACGGAGACGTGGCACCGCATACAAGTATGTAGCAGGTTGAAATCAGTTAACCCTCACGTCTACACGTGATCCAGAAATACAGATCTTGTGTAGTTGAAGGGTTTTTGCGCTTTGTAGGCATTGATGGTCATTGCTATACTGGACAATTTCACCTGACACTGCATCAATGAGTGTAGTATATGAGAAGAAACTGCTAGAAGCAGGCTGTTTGTGTGGCAACGTAATACTGCTGGGCAGAAGGGGACACACCACAAAATCAGGGACGTCTTCACATGAGTGAGTTGCAAATAATCCAGGTTACCCATTCGTAAATTCTAGTCTCGGCAATCTCTGTGGGATCATCATGGTGGATACGGACACCATGACTTGATTTCTCCAATTCGAATCTCTACTTCAACGATGTAATCACAAGGACATACAAGACATCAGGAGGTTGCAGGGAGATGTTTATCCTCTGAAGAAAGAAAATTAGGTCTGAACACTAAGCTGGCAGTTGGGGTTGCAAGCACCTGTAACAGAAATTTCGGTTAGCTTGTGGAGGACTATGCTGACAGGGTGATGTCAAAGGCTTGTCATTGTGTCATAGTCCACCAATTAGCTGTAGCAGAGAGTGTGCCTGCAGACTTTGGATCGTGACTTGCGAGCTCATGTGCTAAGCATGAGACAAGTCAAACAGTACTTTGAATCTCATATATCAAAAAATATGTGATCCATACAAGGAAAAACCTTTTCATGTACTGTACATGCTGTATCAGATATAAGTCGTGAGCATGATCAGCGTCATAGAAGCTATTCAACTAACTAAAAACTGGCTTATCTAGAATGTCCAAATTAAGCATAAATTACCGAGGTTTTCCTTTCGGGTCAATTAAATCCATAGTCATTCAAGGGGGGCATTTCCAGCTGAAGGTAGAATGTATTAAAATAGGTGGGAAATGAGATGCAGTTAAATCATCTGCCAATTTTCCCAGCTCAATAAAAGATGTCTAAGTTACAAAAACATTCGCTTACATCCAATCTTCGTGTAAGTCGATGTAAAAATAAGTTTCCCTCAATTAAGCAGGGACAAATTCATCTCGACGACAGACCTTCCAGCTACGGTCATCTTTGAACTCCAAAACAAACGTATGAAACTTGACAAGCGAGGTTCGATGACCAACCGAGACGTACGTTTCTAGTTTCTCTGACAACAAAGCATAGAGACGAGCTTCGTTCCCTGCATCAAGCGCGCTGCTTGCTTCGTCCAGAAACGCAACTTTCGGAGAGTGCAGAAACAATCTTGCAAAGGCCAACCGTTGCTGTTCCCCGGCGCTCAATGTGTCCGACCAATCCTGGACTGCTCCCAGTCCGCCAACATGTTCCGGCAGTTCCTCCAGAGACACTTCTTTCAGCGCCTTGTACAGATCACCATCGTTGCTGAAGGCGGCGGCGTTTGCATTGCTCGAAGACTTTGGGAAGAGAAGCTGGTCACGTAGCGAGCCTAGCGGCATGTACGGTTTTTGCGGCAAGAAGAAAGTTTCTGAACTGGACGGACTCTGGAGGATGCCACTACCCCGGGTCCATAGCCCTGCAATCGCACGCAGCAATGAGGATTTACCGCATCCGGAGGGACCCATCACAAGAAGGGACTCTCCAGGAGCAAGTTCCAAATTGAGATTTTCGTAGAGGATAGTCTGTGAATTGGGGGTTGCTATCGAAAGATCCTTCAACACTAGACCTGGACCCACTTCCCTCAGTATGTTACCTGCACAACGAACATAATTTAGAACATCATTATGTTTATCATATTTTTGTTTCCACCATGAGGAAATAATTTACAGTAACTCTCTAAACTGAGCAGAGAGAAAATATTTCATTACAGATATAGACATGCTCCAAGCCTAGATTCTAGTCACGAGGAGGTTCACCAGAGTACAATTTGCCAGGATTAAGACGAATAAGAGACATCAAAATAAGAAAACAACACAGCTTCGACGTCTTGTCGTGTAAAGAGACGGACCAGAAGATACAGCTTCTGGGACGACGCTGACGACATACGTTTCACTGTTTTTAGTTCTGTCAGAAGACGGACCAGAAGGAATTGGTCCTGACACCATGTTCAACAAAGGGGTCTCCTCACGGTCATTATCGGCAGCAGAATGGCCAACAGCAGATGAAGTTCGGCCAAAATGACGCTTCATTAACCGCACATCTCCAGTATGATTGTCCAGGGCTGAAAGGAGACTTTCTAATCTTTCGGTTTGCGCTGCAAGACCACTGGGAAAGAGTCTTTTCAGCAATACTTTAATCGGCTAACATTTCAAAACTAGTCAAACTTATCATGAATGAAGTTAATCTCCCAATGCGTACATGAATGACATCTAAATTGAACTTCTCGATTATACACCAAATTTAAATACAAACTCCAAAGACGCACTGCAACTAAAAGAGAAAAAAAAAAAAAAAAAAAAAAACAAAAAAAAAACTGCAGAATAATTAGACCCAAGGTAAGATTACTTGCTCTATGATAGTGATTCGCCATACAAACGGAACACAAAACTACACGCAGGCAACTGAACTGATCCAAAAAGGAGAAATTGTAGAGCGAACCTGAGACTATCGAACTTGAGCACAATGACCGAAAGAGCAGCTAAAATCCTATGAAACGCAAATCCAGTTTGGGAAATGACACCGAATTCCACCTGTTAAGGCATGCCAAACTCATCAGTTCCCTACAATTGTCTCACGAAAGGATTATCACTCCCATCAGTTCTATATGCAAACAGTTAAATGAACAAAAACTGAAAATGCATCCATGTTTGGTTCTGTAAAACGTGCACTTGGCAAGATACTGGCACAGAGCATACCTCTCCAGAAAAATAACGAGGAGCAACTATGATGGATGGAACGATAATCATAGAGAACTCGTATACGTTGTTAAAAAGGGCCAGATGCCGGTTCCACAAAATGAGTTCTCTGATGTTTGCAACCATAGTCGCTAAAAAGGTCTGAAAACAAATCATTAGAAACAGCATTAGATAGGCACAAAGACATCTAAAACTCCACCGATCAACTTGGGGAAATACGACAATAATAACCAAAGATATAGCGTATAAACCATCACACATTGTCGCAATCTAAATATCACAGATAAAAGTTCTATCACCTTAATTGTAGCTGCCTCATGACTTTCACCACCGTAGAAAGCAATAGATTCGACATTGTCACGCACTCGTACAAGCGAATACCTGAAGTTGGCCTCTCTTTGAAGAGCCTGAACATGATTATAAGTCATCATCAGTTGAGTCAAATCTACTTTCGATTAAACTCAAGGAGCAAAACCAAGTGCAGTGACATAGTTTTGAAAACAAGCATAACATTGCTATATCAGTGAAGACTACCTTAAACTTGAGGCTCATTAATCTACTTCCAAAGCCTTTTACAGTGACGAGGGTTCCAAATGTCGAGTATCCAATCAAGAAGAAGACCAACTCCGGAGCTATAGACCTGTAACACCAAACAGATTTGTGTCAAAAAAGTGAGGTTTATAAGAGTGGTGAATTTCTTGACTTCGCTAGTACAGTTAGAGAAATGCGTACCTGATACGTTACGACATTGCCAAGACGATGAGGAATATGTGACTTTAAGAAATTGACAGGCTATGTGAGTCTGTTCTATTTGAAATACAGGCTTTTTGTTTAATCTGATAGCAAATAAGAGAAACGTTCGAACGGGGATTCAATATCTAAAAAGAACATCGTCAAAAAAAAAAAAAAAAAAAAAAAAAAAAAAAAAAAAAAAAAAAAAAAAAACCACAATAAACAGGAAGAGCGTACCAAAGAACTCCAGTGAAACCGATGACATTCAGCAACTTGCTTGAAAACAAGGCAATAATATCTACGGTGTTTTGAACAAAGCTGGATACATCCTCGCAAATTCGTTGATCAGGATTGTCGAGCTGACCATCCATTTTCAAATCAAAATATGCCCTGTTGGCTTCAAGTATACAACCCCCCAAAAGAACCAGAATTAGTTTTACTCGGCCTAGTTCCTTACACCAAATCATGCACTACATTTTACAACTTCAAACGTTAGGCATCCTGTTTAATATACAAACAAAAGTCATAATAAATGTTATTAGCAACTGTCAATGTTTGTTAACTTTATTAATTGTATTTTGCAATAAAGTATTTGAGAATAGGGGTCAGAACGGAATAAGTTGAAGGGTTGGCAAAGAGTTTGTACAGAAATAACTCGACAAAAGATTCTCCGTCAGCCATGCCCGCCACTCAAGACTAAGCAAGTTCTGTACCAAAATATACGATGCAAAATTTATTAGGAATTCAGATGTCCAGCGTCCTGAAGTAGGCTGGACATTCATTGTTTCTTAGTACAGATGCAACAACCTGCAGGCTAGAACTTGTACATACACGTGAAAAGCTTGTCATCATCCAACTCCTACAAGTAGAATCCTCTCCACTCTCACAGCGCTAGCAAGAAAACCAAAATATAAACTACCATAAACCCAAGCACTTCCAAGAATATGTTAACATCAACTCCTGAATGCAGAAATAAGCACAAAACTTAGAGACAGGATGTGAGAGAGGACCTGCATGTACTGATAAAATGAGTACAAGGGAGCTGCGACCACGATAATCCCCACGAATTTCCATATGGCTCGGTAAAACCCGGGAATGTCCTTGCCGGAAAGAGCAGTTGAAAAGTCCCTTTGAACATACGACATCACCACAAACAAGCCTGTCCAGACAATAACCACTAGCCGATATAAGTTCGTGACATACTAGCATCCATACACAACAAGCTGATTGTTGGAAAAGATTATATTCACATAGCCGTCAACAATATGGTTCAACAGGGAAAGCATCCCAATATTGAAGCACAAAGATTTAGAAAAATTTGCAGAAACCAACTTTTCATTTCAGTCTATGTCAAGATTGCAACACCTGGTCATCTATTCTATGCGTCCAAGACCTGTAACGTACTATGTTCTAACGAGGAAAAAAAAAAAAAAACATGGCAGCCCATCCGAGTTCGGTAGACGACGATTAGTTTTTAGCTACCAAAACCAGACTTGCTGGCCTGTCTAAGCTTCACACCGTCACGTCATTATATCAACCAACACAGACCAGCAAGGTTTACCAAACTTGCTGTTCTGAAAGCTTTCCTAATCAACCCATGTGCAAGACCATCCTAAAGTCTATGCCATGAGCTGCATTGTAACAACAGGGGAAAGAGTTTCCCAAGAGGCAATCCCACTTGACCTAAAACGCCGAGGGGGTTAGCAAAGCTCATCAACCAAACAGCAAGACAAAGAGAAGGTCAAGGAAGAGAATAACCTGCACAGACAGCGCACAGTAACAGCACGATGAAGAGCAGGAACCGGGCCTTAGCTTTGCGATCGCCGAAGAAGAACATGCTCCCCACTCTCCATAGCTTCCGTATCAGATCAAACGACGGCTCCGGAGGCCCCCTCTGCCCCGTCTCGTCACCCGCTGCGATCGACATCCTCAACCACCTCCGTGACCAACCTTCGCATTCCCAGAGCTAAAACCCAATGTCCAACACCTCGAAAACCCTACCCCGCTCCGCAATCGCCACAAAACCAGACCCAGAGAATTGATATCCAAACCCACGCCAAACCCCGACACTCTCAACTACTAAACCCGAACCATGATCACGAGCAGCACGTTTCCGCTCAAAACATGACTTCACATCAATGTCCTCTGCTCGCTGATGGAAAACAATCCTTGAAAACAAAAACCAAATCCCTCCACATATCTCTGCACATCCCACTGTGGATCCAAACGCAGTCCTCGTTCTCGCATGCAATTAACTTAGTCTAAACTTCTCCCTCCTGTGTTCCTCCTCTGCTTCGCTCTCGCCTTCTTCCCCACCTTCCCAAAAACACAATCAGTAATCTCCGGAAAATCATCCCATTCTGACGACACGACGCTTCCTCAAGCTCGTGGCTCGTGCCACCATCAAACCAGAAGGAGCCCGCAGGACACAGTTTCGGTTTCAGGGTCCTCCGGAGTCCACCATCACTGTTCCTTCCACGACGTGGACCGTGGGGATTGTCCTCACAAATCCTTGACTGGTCTTATGTCTCGCGTCACCAGATCTCGGACACACTTCGTCATGTGCTCGTATCCCACGAATCATGTCCAGGTTGTGGAGATGCGGGGTGGATGTCCCGGAACCAGTCCGGTTAGCAGCAGAGCCGGTTCCGGAGCAGCTCAATCATGGTATCGGATGAGTTTGCATCCCAGATTTTGGACAAATATCCCTGAGCATGAATATTGGTCCCAGGAGTCATGTTCTTCGTCGTTGGTGCAGCTGCAGGATGTGAGTTGGACACTAGAATCCGTGCTGCGAAGTGTGGATATGAAGGTGAAGAATCAGTCGAAGCTCCGCTGAAGTTGTTGTTGTGTTTTTATGAAGGGTTTGGGGCAGGGGTTGGAGACGAATTGAGGTTTGGGCAGATTGTGGGGAAGGGGTTGTGAGCGATGGCGATGGCGATGGAAGGGGAGGTGACGGTGTTGAAGAATGCGAGCATCGTGACGATGGATCAGGGGATGCGGGTGTTCCTGGGGAATGGGGCGATGGTGGTGGAGGGCGACAAGGTTGTTGCGATTGGGAAGACGGAGGACATTCTGGCGTCTTATGAGAGCAAGGCGAATTCGGTTCTCGATCTCTCCTCTCGCTGGATTTTGCCTGGTATCTCTCAACTCACACACTTCCACTTGTTCTCCTCTGTTCTGTTTCTAGCTCAATCAATTGGGTTAGTTGTAGTACCCTTGCAATTTCGAGATCACTGCATATTTGGTTGATGAGTAATCGATGGGAGAATATCTGTTGAGGTGTGTGAGATGTGGGATGCTTGAGTTAGGGGATCTGGATGGCAAGAGATCAAGCGAAGGTAATTAGGTGAAGGGCTTTGTGTGAATTTAGTTCATTTTGGTTGCAAGTTAGGTGAAGGGGGAGATTCATTGGAGAGCTGTTGTGATGGATTGCAATTGTGTATACTGGGTGACTTAGGATTGATCAACACACATGTGCACACATCGCAACAACTGGCGCGCGGCATAGCGGACGATGTGGATCTGCTCACTTGGTTGCATGGTCGCATTTGGCCGTATGAGTCGACCATGACGGACGAGGATTCGTACTTGTCCACTTTGCTCTGCGGCATCGAGCTCATCCATTCCGGGGTAATCCTGCTCAATCCTGTCTATGTTCGAATGTTATGTGGTGTTTTATGAGGTTATCTTGTGAACATGACTCTAGTTTCAGGTTTCAGCTAGATTTTATGTGCACGTTCGTAAGAATGGAGTAAATTTTTATTTGAAGATGTGTATGAGAGAATTTTAATGTTGTGGGAGTTTAGGTGACATGTTTTGCAGAGGCAGGTGGACAGCATGTGCCTGCCATGGCGCGCGCTGTGGAAGAGCTGGGCATCAGGGCTTGCCTGACGCGCTCAACCATGGATACTGGGGAAGGGCTGCCACCGTCTTGGGCTGCTGAAACCACAGAGTATGCCTTGCAGGTTAAGGACCGATGCTGAATCACTGTCTTCTATCATTTTGTCCTTGATTGTGAAAACGTCTTTACACGGCCCTGACTTAGATTGCGGTTGTTGAATGGGACTACTTTAGGTTCAGGAAAAGCTCTTTGAGGAGCTCAATGGGAGTGCAGACGGCAGGATTCGCATCTGGTTTGGACTGCGTCAGATTTTGAACGCCACCGATGACTTGCTACTTGGAACAAAGGCCGCTGCTGACAAACACAAGACCGGCATCCACATGGTACAGACCTCCATTTATTTTTTTATCAGTTGGCAAGGTTATGTAAGAGGATAAAATGAAGGTTTTTCTTATGCGTGTTTTGTGGTGGATCGGTAGCATGTAGCAGAGATTCCCTTTGAGAATGACTGGGTGGTGAAGACGAGAGGGGTGGAGCATGGGACGGTGACCCACTTGCAGAAAATTGGTGTCCTCGGGGAAAATCTTTTGGCGGCTCACTCTGTTTGGGTCAGTCCGGAGGAGGTACCTATCTTTCCAACCTCTTGGTTTTTATCACCTTAGTAAAAATTAGCTTTTCAATGATTTCAGAACCCCCGAGTTATGGTTGTTTTTGTATCAAATTTGTTCATTGTTCAACATGGGCATGTGGGTGGTGGAGGGCAGGTACAAATGATGTCGCACCACGATGTGAAAGTCTCTCATTGCCCGGCTGCTGCAATGCGAATGCTTGGTTTTGCCCCTATCGTTGAAATGCAAGCGGCTGGGGTTTGTGTCTCTCTTGGCACCGACGGTGCTCCTTCGAATAACCGCATGAGCTTAGGTGAAAAGTTCTCCCTTATAATGTCAAGCATGAAAGAAAAGCTTCCAATTCCATTTTCTTACTCCAGTCATAATGACAACTTCGACGATGGCCTGTCCAAACAAGTTCTTAAGGTTTTGAAAAGTTGGCCAAGGTGCTCTGGTGTTGAGGTCTAAGTTTATGTTAGACAACTTCACCTTATATCGTTTCCTTGACTTGTCTATGTTTGTTCTTCAGAAGTGTGTCACGTCTGGGCTTTTCCTTGTGGGACTGCCATGAAATCATTAGTGTCTCGAGTGACTAAAAAAATAGGCTTAGGCATTTGGTTACATTGGTAGATAGAAGTGAACATACTACTGTCCAGTTTCACCTCGAGTGCACTTTTGACATATTTAATCGTAATGATGCCACCAGTTGATGAGATGTACCTCGCATCTTTGATCAACAAAGGGAGACAAGCGTATGAGAAGGGCATGACTGACCCTACGGCCCTGCCAGTCGAGACTATCTTGCAAATGGCCACCATCAACGGGGCTGAGAGTGTCCTTTGGGACAGCGAGATTGGGTCCCTCGAGGTTGGAAAGAAGGTATCTTTCTAGAACTTGGGCTAAGCGCATGATAGTTACTTCAGTTTCTTTTTCACCTTAGTATACAGAGCTGGGTGTTTTATCTTGCTTCTCATCTCTGCAATTGAAGACATTTCGTAGCCCAAATGGAACGTGTTGTGCATTGAGTTCAAACATTACTCAAAGAGAAGATGTGAGTTTGTACTTTGTGTAGGCTGACTTCGTGATCCTTGATCCCGGCTTGTGGACGATGGTACCTCTAATCGACCCGTAAGTACTCCTTTCTGAGTTTTGTGAACTCCGTCTATTTGGTGAACTGCCATCACGGAATGATCTGATACTTTACTTCATACTCTGCAGAATTGCGAATATTGTAAATTGCATGCGCACAGAGAATATTGAATCTGTGATGTGCAATGGTCGCTGGATCATGAAGAACCGGAAGATTTTGACGGTCGATGAGGTGAGTAATACGCTACTCCATCAACACATCATTATACGGTTGTGGAGTTCATATAATCATTGATAGTCATGCTGTTAATTTGGTAGATTAGTTACTGAATGACCGGCGTCTGCCGATAGAAATATACTGTAGACAAGGCTTCTCAACAAATTATGTGCCTTTATGTACAGGCTGCGGTATTGCAACAAGCTCAGAAGGCCTCTACCAACTTGATCGAACGCGCCAATATTGTGCTTCCGAAAAGAATGAACGTCGTCCAGTAGGAGCAGAGCTCGACCCACTTAATTTGATTATTCAAGTACGGAGATAATGTCTAACATGGCACGTCGCCCTGCTTTAGAAATTCACACCATTGCGTACGAATGCATTATTGGCTCGTGGTAGTGAACTGGGAATAGCTCGTGGTTTCAAATCCACCCTTAGAGTTACTAGGATTTGTTGATTTAGGCGACTCTTAAATGCTTGAGACATAATTCCAGTGCTTACTAAATCTTGGTAAGGAGAACATCTCCTTCGTATCAAGCGTTATGATCTGTGTTTAACAATGTGCTGGTCTCGTATCCTGGTTGCCCTCACCCTGCTTTTATTTTCCAATTATACATCTCCTTTAGATGTCGGAAGTAAATTACGAAGGGCAGGGGCACCAGTATCTGGTCTAACTTCAGCTCTGCTATAAATTGGTGGAACGAAAAGCGAAGCCCAATAGCACCATCTACTCCCGAACGTGTCACAAGATGACTGAACTCACTTTCAGAAATCCGCCATGACCCATAGTACACTAGAATGAAGTGACCTCCAATCCTACCTAAACTGCATCATGTTTACACATACATTCTGAACACCTTGGATGCCTGTAAATGCTCCGAGAGATTGGGCGAACAGCAATCCTTTTGGTCTCCTTCACAAGTTTACGAACCCTGTCTTCGAAATGGGTCCATTCAATGGTGGCATTGTTCTCAAATAGCTGCGCCAACCGTTTCTTGTTGGGACGTATTGTTGGTTTATGTCCTGAACCGTGGTAAATACGGTAGCCAGAAACTAAAGACGACAGTTGACTGCCTGAATCAGTCATGGCAAATGCATCTGCCAATGCGCAGCCTAAGTAGTCCAGCACTGCTAACTGCATAAAATCAAACAGAATCATCAGAATACAATCAAAACTTGGTTCCAAAAATTGTATTGCGATTGAAACCAGGATAGAGCACATAAGGGAAAGTCTTCAAATTGCGTACCTGAGAAGAATGGTTACGGAATGGCGCAATCTCCTCATCTGTGAGAATGTCCTCTTTAGTTACTATATTAGGATACAGATACTTGAGAACTGTCATCTTGGCTTCCCCACCATACATATGTGCCCCTGCAAGATAGATCCGTGTTCCCCTCTTGAACCCCAGCGCAGCTAACATCAGAAAACCCTCTTCTGGCATGAGAGGGCAATGACCCAGCTCCCTATTGAGTTCAGCTGACCCCAACCTGCAGAGACCATAAGTTTATCATACATTATTCTCAAGAATTGTCGGTCTGGGTCCTTATAAAAGCTATTTACGTCTAGATATTAGTCGTAGCCTTATCCAAATTCAAATATGGCACGAAACATGATGCTTACTTTCCCTCCTGCTCCAACTTTGCAAGAATTGGAAAATGCAGAACACGATAAGCTCGGAGTTCTTCTCTCTCAGTTTCACCTCCTCCAAAGTCACACAAAGAGTAAGCTGCCATATCCATCTCAAACCGCAAGTGCACAGCCAGGTATTTGGGAACAGGCTTGGCAAATCGTATTCGAGCTTTCTCTGCTTCTGCAGCATAAATAAGTTTGCATCTTAGAGCTCCAGGTTGGGCACATAAACAGACAACAAGAAGGAAACACCAGATCCCAGAGAATGCTACAGATGCCTCTCTTTCATTTTGAGAGCACAATAACAGCAACCTGCTACATGGTTGTTCATAACCCAAAGAAGCGTGGATTTTCAGTGTCGTATACCCATCTCAAACCTACAAAAACCCAGGCTGGAGAACTAGTCGTACCTGCCAAGGGTGTATTGTCAAGATGAAATTCATCCTCATTGGGTCCCCAGCGGGGGTGCTTGTCTCGCATTCTTTCCACAATCAAATCTCCCATTTTTTGTAAATGTGGGACAAATCTTAGGGCATGAAAGTTACAGCGGCATCTTAGTCTCTGCAAACCAATATGTTCATCAGTTTTAGAGAGATCAATCTCGAACAAAACGTGTCTAAAGATCGACAAAAGCAAGAAAGCTCTCAAATTAAACTGGAGGAGACGGTAACCACTAAGCTGCTGCACGATCATACCTGTATGTCAAAGGATACGGGATCAAAACCCAAACGGTTGCCAAAACCTTCAAAGAGTATGACGCGGGTCTTTGTTAATAAAGGAAGGATGTGCTTGAGGTAGAAACTGGGTTTCGCTTCCTTCGGAACATCTAATTCTGTCACCTACATTATTCACGTCAGCAATGTTGCGATAGTAAAAGTTTCAAGCCTCACAAGCCCCTAGGAAACCATAAAAACAATGCTGATGTCCAATTAAGAAATCAGACACTTGAACTTGGTAACCACCCATGAACCCACAGGCTGAATTATGTTTACTAAATCGAAACGGGTCTGTAGAACTTACCACGGCTTCAATTGCCTCGAGATCCAAAGACTGTAGCTCAAAAGGTAGCTCTTTCACTATTCGCACGTCGTCTTTCAAGTAATCTATAAAGTAGTCTTCGTCGTATAAATCTCCAAACTGACTGCACCATCCCCCAGAAAAACTTGGCGTTACCAGTTGAAAGCTAGAAAGGTAGGCATGACCAGAACATATCATCCCGTGTTCACATTGAGAAGTAAAATTTACTCCTAGACCAAAGATTATTGATTCTCTTCATACTACTAGACCATTCACATGTGATGGAGTTTGTTAGAAACGGCACCTTGGGTCTTTCCATACACTGTTGAATAAAAAATTAGGCAAAACTAAAGTGGCGTTCAGCAAACGTGCCACTGCTACACCATTACAGATCTGCAAGCCCAAATCCAATAAGACATTGTCAATGCGTCATGCTTGTAGAAGACAATCAAACATTTGAAAACAATGAGCTAAGTTAATATTCCAAAGTTATTTTTTGTTTAAAAACTTCAATTGAAGCTGGGAAAATGCCAAAACGTAGATGTCCTACCGCAACACGTTGCTGATTGAGGCCGCCATTGGCATTAATCATGATGTAGCCGGACGAATCCTCGAGTGATGGAGGAGCTGCAATCACAGTATCAATCATAAATTGGGTGATTATGCTGTGATGATCCTTGTGATGCTCCTTATTCAAGTGAAGGATGGTGCATTTAGAAATTGAACACCGGGTGCATATGCAAGATAGTTTTGTGGTCAACAACTAAACAATATTAACGAAAACGTATAGATGTCGGACATCTGTGTAAGTTGAAAAGGTAATTACAGTATTGTCAGGATGGCAAGGAACTCACAAATATGACCCTCAAGTCTTTGATCAGCACATGGAAGCCATGTAGTGCTATTTAGAGCTGGCTCATCCCATAAGTCCTCAGGCTCGGGCTTGAACTCATTCTGCAATTTCAAGTAGCTAATGGTGAGAAAAATAAGGGAGGATACTATCACAAATTTTTACTGAATTTGAAGTTACATCTTCGCAATCCTGATAAGTCAAGAGCGATGGAAAATAGACGCTTCTACATTACTTTTCATACAAGCACAGTTGGAAAGAACATAACTGCCCCATTTTCAGTGATGGGACATCGGATAAGAGATTGGAAACTTGAATTTTCAGTGCCAAACATAGAATTGCACAAACAAGAACTCGTCACCTGTAAAAAGACCTAATTACCTCAGCAAGTGCATGTGCTGCCAAAGCAATGAGTCGCTCATAAAATACGGCAGAAGTTCCATTGTTGAGACCAGCCTGATGCACCTACAATAATCCACAACGAAATTAAACCCTGATGCCTACAATTTAAAGTCGTCAACGGTCAAAAAAACCTCATGCAAACGATGAGTACAAGCTTGACATAAAGAATCCTTATTCAAGACTAATATACCGATTCACATATCTAAGACAACAAGTTGCCACGACGTGACCTCCACCATAGCTTAGTGCCAAAAAGAGGGAGTCCTATGGCAATATGTAATATAATCTCACAAGAATAACATGAAAAGTGAGCACGATGATCAAATTGACAAACGCAGAGGTTGTAGAACTCACAGTATCTGCTTGTGAAGACCCCAACTTCTTCAAGGACTGCAGGGTAGACACTTGGAAGCGGGAGAGGTACCACCAGTCAAGTGCAAACCACAAAAACAAGATAACGAAGAACATAGTCCCGCCTTTCTTAAGCAGGCGCCCACGTCCTTTCTTTGAAAATGTAGCACTTTTAGTAAACTGTTGGAATGCCAACTTGCCGGATATTGTTGTTCTAAACCTTGGACTACCTCGTACTGCTTCCGGAAGCGAAGTTTCAGGCGTCAGAGCCCTTGGAGATCGAGGATGTGGAGAATGAGGCCTGGTGAGAAGATCCGATCTTGGACTAGAAGGTGATTTGAAGGCTCCAGTCTGTCGGCTGCGTGTCGTTGGAGAAGAGACGCCAGACTGTTGTGAATTCAGAAACTGTGATTTATCTGTGCTCATGGAATTTGAGCGTTGTAAAAGAGTGGGTGACGTTCGTCCTGAGCTCGAATATCCACCTTGCACAACAGACGAATCTGCCCTTCGTAGTACTGAAAGCCTGTCTTCTTTAACCGGTGAGATCTGTTTCTCTCCATCCCCAGTTCTACCATGCAAACTGGGATCTCCATTTACTTCGTCCATTGTAAGAAATGATTGCACTTCTCAAAGAAATCTAAAAATTAGCATTCTCCTCACTTATACGATTCTTCTGAAATCGCTTGTTCAGCCACTTCCTCTCATACACTTCGGCTTCGATCATATCAACTTCAGAATGAACCAACAACTATGGTTGGTCCTGTCCTTGACTACTTACCTATACTGATCAGTACTAGTTTCAGTGAGCTGATCCAAAACCTAAAACTAAAATTATTTTCTACATTGAACAAATATCACCAACCCTGTAGAGGCTCATTCAGCCCCGCATCCGATGGCAAGATACTCCAATCCATTTATCAACTGTGCTTCGCTCCAAAAGACACAAGGTTGATGTGATCTGCAATTCAGAGCAATGAGCAAAAGTATCAGCGAAAGACACATCTTCTGAAGATCCTCAATCCTGGAAAAAAAAATAACAATTAGATCTAAAACACCCATTTTCTGTGAAATTCGACAATCTTGAACCACACATGTTTAAAATATGAGCTCCCTATAATACAACCTAACTTCCAACAGATCAATTGGAGAGGTAGTGGATCTTCGGCCCCTTAAATACCTTCCTCCGATCACAAGCCTCGGCAAGCCAGCTAACAAAGAAACCCTAAACTGTTACCCGAAGTGCGGCTTCAGATTCTGGGCCAAATTGTTTAACATACTTCAATCAACTGTTTAAATTCAGTGAACATCACTGTGAAGACTTGATAATCTTGTTTCCCTACTTTCTGAAGCTGCGTAATAAAGTCAACAATTGGCGCTTAACCCCCGAAAACAGGACGACGTGAAAAATTCTTCACCTAAACCAAAACAAAAAAAAAAAAACCTCCGCAAGAATTTAAGAAATCTGTGCTAAAAAGAAATCTCAGCTCTGGATATCGAAAACTAGCATAATTTACCCGCCCGGACACACTATCCCCTGAGATCGCGGACAAAGCTAGAAACGCGAAGTGAGACTACAACTCCGACCTATGGAGACACTGCAAAATGTACAATGAACCAAAGAACTAACAGAGGCAGAATGCGCCGTCCCAAGAAGCTACTCACCAAATTTCAAGATAAGATATGGTGGCCCCCTGCTACAGAGGGAACGCAAAAGAGAGATCCTCAGCCCAATCCCGAAAGCGCATTCATTGAGTCAGTCACCGCTCCCTCCCTCAAACGCAATTCTCCAAAACTCTCAAAATCTAAAGACTATAACCAGCGGAATGAATGCCTGTAAACCCATCAACAAAAATCCCCCCAAGCGAAGAGGAGAAAATTCCCCAACTCTCTACTCTAACGACCAACATTCAAAAGGGTTTCAAGCCAAATGCACTACCGAAACAAAATTAACAAAAATCCTCCCAAACGCATCCTCTACCCGGCCTATCACGCATCATCCCTGTTTGCAGCATTCCAAACCGCAATCAGTCCCAAAACAGTTGGAGTACTCCCAAAGTCTGCCAACCCAAACATAAAATCCTCCCAAAGTAGACCTCCAGTAACTGAGATCAAACAACCATTTAACGTAACATAAAAGACAAACAAACAGGAGCAAAACACTCGAAAGGAGTGCACTCATCACCATATGATCTCCGAAATTCCCCGACTCGTCCCCACATGCTCATCATCCCGGTCTCCATCTGAGCCTGACCTTGGATGGCAAAGTCCCACCTAGAGATCCGCACCTGAGAAGATGGTGAAGAAAAACTGGAAATCCTCATGATCCGAGCAGATTCTCGACCTCCCCACATGCCAGTGACCCATTGCGCTGGTTGCCGTGGCTGGTTGCCGAGGCTGGTGGCGTTGGGGGGTAGCCCAGGTGGTGGGCGTGACCGGGTCGGAGAGCGCTTGCCAAGAAAAGCACGGCGACGCTGCTCCTTTTGGCGGAAAAGCTTTGACGCAATTGTGCTTTGACGCCGCTGCTGCTAATTGTGGACGCGCCTGCGATGTCCGCGCCGGCTCTCCGGCGCTTCGAACGATTCCTCATCCCCATCGCCCGTCGCCTCCTCCCTGGGCCCCTCCACCTCCACCTCCTCCTCCGCCATCTCCACCTCGTCATCTCCATCTCCATGTCTGGGATCTCCGGGGCGAGATCTCCATGGCGACTGATCCATCGCCTGCGCATGATTCTCGATGGCCGTCGCCGTCGTGAAGGACGCCCAGGACATGCCAGGACGACCGACGTGCGGTTCCGTAATTTAAGTGTCCATTTTTCGAACATACCCGCCGGGTGTTGTATTGGTATTGGCAGTGTCTGTGGTCGGGCAGTGCATTTCGTGGGATTGATATCTGTGTATAGGGCGGGTATTACGATGGGTATATGGCGGGTATTATAGTGGTATTATGGCGTTCCGTCAGGTTGTGGTGTTTTTGGAGCATGCTTTTGGTTGTGTGCGTTGGAGTCAGAGTTTCAATCATGAGGAGGGGTTGAGAGTGAGGCTGGACAGGATCTGTGTCTGTGTGTACGTAGCATCATAGCAGGTTCGCCTGAAAATGGTTCTAAATATAGAAAATATAAAGTTTCTTGAAAAATAGATATTTCATTATTTTTTTGTTATTTCTAAGCCATTTTAGGACATATTTCACGATTTTTTGCTAAACAACAAAAATCATAAAATCTGACCCCTAAAGTTTTTGACATCAAATTCTGCAATTTCTCCTTAAAAATTTAATTTGTGAAGTATTTTGAAGAGTGTAACCGTTAAATTCAGTACCTAATTTGTACATGTATATGTACACCAAATCTTAGATACAAACCCCACACCGTTTGTGAGACTACAAATTTTGAAGTTGGAAAAAAAATAAAAAATTCCTCTGAACTATAAAGAGACAATAGTGTTTTAGGGGCCAGAAATACCACTTTTTCAAGTAGATATGAATGGAGTCTCTTCAAATTCTTGTTCTCCTTCATTGGACATATAGAACCTTGAGAAAACATTATTTTTTACATGGGGGTATTCTGAAATTCAAATACAAAGGCTAGTTTTTGACAAAGATAAAAGCATGTAAAAAATTATTGAATTGGAAATTCAAATTGTCAGAACATACATCAATACCTCTTTTACATATAGAAGAAAATGGAGTTTAAAAAAGTAAAATCTCAAATTTTGATAAATTTTTGAACTTTCTATAATGTACTTTATTTTGGGCAGATTTTGAGGATAAATGAGCATATACCCCAGTTTTGGGCAAATTTAAGCATGCCCAAATAGTGCTTTCAAACTTTGAGAGTAAATATCTCCTAAATTATTAGGAATTTTGAAGCATGAATAGTCTTGTTAGAAAGATATGATTATTGTCTACACTATGCCAAAATTATAGCATCATTGTATAAAAATTGGTTTACCGAGAGCCTCACCAGACCCTAAATCAACCCGTTCTTGTTGAGTTGATGCTTTAAGCCCGAGGGATTCATTTTTGAGAGGCAAATTACCTTATTTGGATATGGCAGTTTTCATGTGTTTTTCATGAAATCAACTCAAGGTGTTTTGACGTTAAGGACCATGGATGCAACAAGTACGACATTCCTCCACAAACAAGTGGTCACAAGAGAACCAAGAATCTCAACTTACCTAAGCAATCACAGTAAGAATTTACGGGAAAAAAAATCCACATCCAGCTCAAGGAGCTGAACCAACAAGAGCGAAGGGTTGAGACTTTGGTTTCATTAGGATATTTTGTGTATGTGTTACAGCGTTTACATGGCTTGGATGCCGTAGTATAAGTATGTACAAAACCTAGGGATCAATAACACAATACTTTGATACAAATCCTGAGAATGAACTCAGTAATAGCAGTAAACAATTTCCACAAGGTATGTCATCTAGCCGCAGGGTTCGATATGTGTAAAACTCTGCGGCCAATTCCGACATGGGCATTCATTTGCAGTTTCTCTCTGTTTGTCCAAGAAAAACGCACTGATTTTAAGCCTACAGGTCGCAACTTGATCGATGGAAGGCTATCAGGGAGTTTATGACTGATGAAACTAGAATAAGACAGAAACCTTGCAGGTATAAGTGAGACGATGTTGGAATTTGAAAGTCCAGCGCCCAAAAATAATGACAAGATTGCAGCAAATCGGGGTTCGTCAAGCCCAACTTCTTCGTTGAGATAGCCTTGCATCTATTCACAACAGTGACAAAATGCTCCGTTAGTAATATTCAACCGTGATATCAGATTAACTTAATGGAAAAGATCAAGTTCGAAGAGGATTCCCATCGTATTTTCTTTTAACCAAATAAGAATTGTTTTAGAAAGCTTACCTCCTGAAGCAACTCCTGTGTGATGCATTCAGTGTAAGTTGGATGGGTCTGACCCAAAACGCTAAAAGTACTAATTACACCCTCTTCGTCCTGCAGGAAAGAGTGATCGTCTAATGAGTTCCTGAAAAAGCAACTGAGGGACAGCATTGGGCAACATTGTACGATCCTGTAGTAAAATCACAATTTGAGCAAATTCCATATGATGCGTCAAGATTTTCTTCTAAGAGACAAAATCTCTAGTTAATCCCGTGAAAACTATTTAGTTCCATTAGAGAATCCTTCAGACCGCACATGCAAGAAGAGGTAGGAGGGCATATTGTCTCACAGACCTCAGGATGATGCTCTAAACTGGTCAAGAGTGCCCGAACTATAGAATGGAAAGTGCTGAAGCTTGGCAGTCGGGACGAAGCCAGCAAGTTGCGGCCACCAGTTCGCATTTCTGGACTTATGTCCTCCACCACGCTTAGGAACTGCAGGGCCAATGTGCAAGATAATGTTTAACGACAGAAGTACACCCAAAATCA
Source organism: Ceratodon purpureus (assembly GCA_014871385.1). Lineage (NCBI taxonomy): Eukaryota > Viridiplantae > Streptophyta > Bryopsida > Pseudoditrichales > Ditrichaceae > Ceratodon > Ceratodon purpureus. Next base: position 1,602,966 of record CM026427.1, on the reverse strand, counting down.
TTCATTAAGAGCCTTTCTTTCCTTTCGATATCCAGACCGCCATAATGGCTGATTGCTAAAAGGGCAAAAGCTGAAAATTTACAGCTGAAGCGCATGAAAAGACAAAGCCAGGTTTACCAGATGAAGATGTTGGTCATGCACAGACAGATAGCCGGAAGTTGCCAGCTGTGAAAGCGCAGACAAAGCTTGCATCCGCACAACCTCCACTTCTTCATTCAGCATATCAAGGAGAAGGTTCGCAGCACCAAAAACCATTCTCTCGCACTTGCACGCCAGTTTTGCCAAGGCTTCTATTGCCACACATCGTACCTGGTAGGAGCCGACAAGTTCAGCTGTCACAAAGGTTTACAAAGTATACACAAACATCTGCCTCTAAATAAGCTGACATGGATCGGTCTGTACCACGGTATAATGCAAAACCATGCTTTTCTCCTACAACCAATAGGTCAACCGACAGAACTATGGAGCGTTGTGACAAGATATACCTCAAGATACTCATCTTCTAGCCCATGCACAAACGCACCAGCAGCACTTGCGTCCAAAAGATTTGCACCTTCCTCAAACTTGGGTGAGCCAGTGTCACCTTCTTTTGCGACTGTAGACGCATTACTTGAAACATCCGCTTCTTTGGGAGCCTTAGCCACTTTCTTGGTCAAAGTTTGAAGTAACACGCTCTCTGGTATCCTGGTCGCCTCACCAAGCACACGGAAAGCCGCCTCCCTCACCCTCATATTCATGTCTGTGACCGTAGTGCAAACCTGAGAGAACGAGTGATAAAAATGCTGTGAAATGGTACTGCATGATATCAATATAATTCCTAATGGTCGATGATCTAACCAAAGTATAGCAGTCACCAACAAGAAGAATGGATTTGATCTATATGAAAACTAGATTGAAGAATGAATATTGAACTTCGATAGAGGAGTTATGTTTAGGAAAACAGATGACCTCTCAAGTACATTTAAAAACTCAATTCCACAGTCACGTCTTGGTAATATTCAGATGCCATGATATAGGGCTCTACGACCTTACAAATCCGTAGAGCGTCATTCATAGCATATGATTACCCCCTCACACTAGGTTAACCTATTCACCTAAATCGGCACCAGCCTGTGCTCAAAAACCCTCTCCAATAATTGAAAAAAATTGCCTTGAAAGACTACCTGTAAAAATGCCTCCGTGCGTTGCTTCAAAGACGAGTGATCCTTCACATCCAAGTGACTCCTCACCCACAGCCCCACCTGCAAGGTGCACATTTGTTTAAATACAACTCAACATGCTTCTGAGGAGCACAATTCGACACCCTGAGAAACTGACAAGCTCACAACACAGGTCAAAATGAAGCAAACCCTCACAAATCAGAGAAAGGGTGAACTCTCAACTAACCATTTCAATCGCAGCTATGCGCACGTATTCGAAGGAATCCCTGTACAAGATAGCAGCATTCTTGCAACACTCACTTGTCAATTCATATCCTTTTCCGTGCAGCTTCATCAGCGCCCTCACAGCCGTCTCCCTCACAGACGGATACGGATCCTTCATGTAATCCACCAGCGACACCAAAAGCATCTCCCCTACCTTCATAGATGACCTACCAACAACTTGCTGATCCGTTTCATGTCCATCACTCCTAACTAACTTCATTTCTACGTCTGCACTCCCCTGGACCTCACCCACGCCCGTCGCTTCTCCAACGCGCCTCCTCTTCACATTCTCCACCTCTCCAACCCTCCTCTCCTGCACGCTCTCAACCAGCAACCGCAACGCCACCGCCCGCACGCGAGGATCACTACTCCTCAGCTGCCGTCGCACCACCAACCCCAGCGACTCCCACGTCACAACTCCCTCACTCTTCTCCCCGACCTTCAGCAACGAATGCAGCACTTGCACCCGCACCGAACTCTGCAACCCTAACCCCACCCCATCCTTCCCCGCAAGAAATTCATGCAGCACCTTCGCAACCAATCTTACAACCGCAAACCTCTCCCTCTCCTCCTCCCCTGCACCCTCCCCTCCCCGCTTCATCGGCGACGAAGTCGACGACACGAATCCATCCCGCGCCCCCGCATCCACAGCCTCCAAACCCTGGCCTCCACTCGCCAGCGGCACAACCGCAACATCAACCAGCACCTTCACCACGCCCTGCACCAGACACGGATCGTCCTCTCTCCAGAGACAAACCTTCAGAACTCCCAGAAGCGCCTCCCGCGTCTTGACCTCCCGCGTCAAGTCCAGGAGAGATGCAACACCGGCGAGCGCTCCCCGGCGGACATGAGGCTCCCCATGGTGCAGAGCTGTGACATGCTCCTGCAGAAGCTTGACGAGCGCATCGCTCTCGCCATCAAACGCGAGCTTCCCGTGGTTGTGGTCGAGCGTTGTGTCCTGCTCCATTGCTGACGGTCATCGCTGGCAGTGTGGAGATGCAGCTATGGCGATGGATTGCGCTTCATGGCGATTGCGAGCGCTGCAATTCGGGTGCAATCGGTGTTGATTGCTGTAAGTTGAGAGTGAGGTTCTGGTTTTTGGGAGAGACAGGGGATTAGGGTTCCGGGGTTCCAAGTGGAATTGTCGTCGTGTCAAGTGTTTAGGTAAGTTAAGAAAGTTTTCTTTGCAGGTGCAGGTTCAGGACCGGTGATTGTTTTTTTTTTAAATTTTATTTTAACTAGTGGGACCCGTGCCGTTGAGCACATTGACGGCAACTTGGTTTGTTTACTTCACGGATTCCAGTGTGGGATGGTTGAGTGAGACAAATCAAGCTCTAAGGTAGCGACACCCATAAGCGTCCCTGTCCCCATAGGCGTGTCCTATAATTGGACCCATTGCTAACCTTTTCAGTCCCATACCTGATTTTTACGAAAAAGGAACAGTAAAGGGTGACTATTGCTATGTAATTTTGTGCCAAATGGTTGGAAATGGGTGTTGGCTGTGATGGTGCAAAGTGCATAGTGTTTTAATGGAGTAATATTGGGAGGTGGTTGAGCGGATAGTTTAGGGTGATTTGCATGGCAACATAAGAGATTAATGAGTGGTTTAAAGGTACATTGTAAGGTGGATTACTGTGCGCATAAAGCTGGATATGGGATTTGTGACGGCAGCTTAAGGTAAATGAACTATCATAAATATGAGGGTTGCAAGGTGGTTAAGAAGGTCGGCGGTCTTGGTATAAGGTATTAGCAAAACACAAAAAGGTTTAAGTTAAGTGAGGGTCCCTTCCGTCATTAGCAACTTCAATCTTCCATTTCCCTTAAGTTTTGAGTGTGTTCTGGATATTTGCTACACTTCCAACGTCAATAAGTCCTCAAATAGCATCGAGAGTGAGGAATACATGGAGAGAAGCTTCAATGAGCCACAATCATGGACACCAGAGTTACAACATTATGCAAATGTAAATTGTGGAGTATGGTCTCCTTATAGTGATCAGTTAAGCTTTCATGAGAGTTCTCACAGTACACATAGCTTCCATGAGAGTCAAGAGCACTGTCAGGAGTTTCGATTCTTTGTGGAGAGACCAGTGGCGTCGAGAGCTTTGCAAGGGGAGTTCGATGGCATTGATGCCTGGCGGACCGGTTCAAGAGCTACTGCGAGTCGAGGGCCGGGAGAGGCCAGCGACGATAGGAGGGGCAGTATCTTCCACGGCGCTGCGACGGGAGGGCGGGGGGAGGCCAGCGACGGGACTAGGGGCCGCGGCGTTGTCTGCAGCGATGTACGAGGGCGCGGGCAAGGGCTGAACAGACAGTCAACTGTAGGATTAACAAGAGCCGGACGGAGCGCGAGAAGGCCGAGAGCTACGGGTCCTGCTAACCTGCAACAGCAGAGGGAGGCGCAAGGGGCCGAATGCACGGAGGAACTGCAGCAGATAAGAGAGGGCTGAGGGAGGCCAGCAGAAGTGTGCACAGATGACGCAGTCACCGCAAGCAAAAAACGATGGACAGGAACCTGGACCAACGCACAGCTAGACGCGGCGATTGCTACCATCGACAGTGGTGAAAAAATCAAAGCTGTGGCTCGTAACTTTGATATTCCAGCGTCATCACTTCGCGATCACTACTTGGGTAGAACAACACAGAGAAAGAAAGGGAGAGCAGGGGTCCTGAGTGCGGCAGAGGAGAGCACCGTGGTGCAGTGGATGTTGGACATGCAAGCAGTGGGACATCCGGTGTCGGTAATAGAGCTGCGAAGCAAGGTTGCCGAGATTACTCAGGAGCGCTGGACACCGTTCAAAGAGGGCATACCCGGCCGAGGTTGGATGCGATGGTTCCGCCTGCGGCATCCTGAGCTCACATTGCGCTGTCCACAGGGGTTAGAGGAGGGGCGGGCAAGGGGGCTGAACGAAGGCAGTGTAGCATCTTTCTATGAAAATTTGCAAAAAGTTTATGAGTGCGAAGGGTACTCACCTTCGCAGATCTGGAATGCAGATGAGTCAGGTGCGCAGGCCGGGAAGAATGGAGGTGGAACGCTTGTATTCGCACGGCGTGGCACTAGATCCGTTCATGCAACAGTACCTGACAGTAGAGAGCACCTCACAGTTCTGTCATGTGTCAATGCAGCAGGCAGTTTCATTCCTAACTTTTACATATTCAAAGGCAAGAGGAAATTGCGAAACTACATCATCAGATGTGAACCCAAGGCTTGTATGGCGATGCAGCCGAATGCGTGGATGACGGCTTTCTTATTTTCTGCCTGGATCACGCATTTCATAACAATAGTGAGGGAAACGTATGGACTGTCACAAGAAAACAGGCACTTGTTTGTTCTTGATGGCCATGGGTCGCATGTGACGTTAGAGGTGGTACAGAAAGCAAAGGCTGAGGGGCTTGATATCATCACACTACCTAGCCATACGAGTCATAGATTACAGCCACTAGATGTTAGCATATTCAAACCATTCAAAGTGGCATTTCGCGCTTATAGAGACAGATGGACAGTGAAAAACAAGGGAAAAGGAGCAAGCAAGGAAGATCTGGCGGAGTGGGTCTCGCTAGGGTTAAAGAAAGCACTGACAGCAGAAAAAATAAAAAAAGGCTTCGCTTGCACGGGGATATGGCCTCTGAATCCCAGAGCCATGGATGCATACATGGCCCCGAGCGAGTGCTACGTAATGCCTGCAGAGGAACACGACGACTGCTATGAGTCCAACAACGACTCTGAAGACGAGACAAACCTTGATAGGGCGGCCGCATCAGACGTCGACTGCGTGCCAGAGACGCAGGTCGATACTCACGAAGCGCCGCACTTCTTCGTTGAAGAAGATCCTCAGGAGCCCGTTCAGGTTGATTCGGAGGCAACCCTCAACTCCAACGGAGAAGAAGAAGTGCCGCTGCTGCCTCAAAATTTCTTCGAGCTGCCACAGCTGGTGCGGTCGGTGAGGCGAGCACGACGGGATGGCGAGCCCCTGGTCGACTACTCCAAGTCCATAATTATGACCTCCGAGGACTATATTTCGACGATGGAGGCGAAAGCTGGGAGAAAGGTAGCCGTGGCAAAGGAACGTGAGGAGCGAAAGAAGCTTGCGGAACAGAAAAAGCTACAACGAGAACAGGAGAGAGCACAAAAGGAAGCTGACAGGGTTTTGCGCAGGGTGCACGCAGACCGCAAGCGAGTGAAGAAGGAGCGCGAGAAGGCTCGGAAAGAAAGTGAGCGCTGCCGAAAGCGGAGGGAGGCAGAGGCCAGAAGACTTGCATCCAGGGGCTCGACCCGCGTAAGCACGTCCGGTGAGGCGATGGGAGAAGGAGCGCAAGCAGTATGACTGATAAGCGGAGGGATGCTGAAGCCAGAAGACTCGCTTCGACGGGCTGGTGAGGCGCAGTCTACATGCAGACACGTGATTTTCGGATCTGGTAGTCAGGAGCCGTTGCGACGCCAGGCTGTTGCGGTCTAATTTGGGTCACTTCAGTGGTGGCGAAGGGGACAACAGTCACAATTCTCTGTTCTTGGAGGGCGGTGTTAGGTTCATTTACTGTTGCTTTTTATGTTAATAGTGCTTGGTTAAGGAATCCTAGGGGCCAGCATTTTCTTCCTCTGTTGGTAGTCTTTGCTTATCCACAGCTTGGAATTTTGAACCATGGCGAGACGTTTTTTAATCCCCTGTTCTATTTTTATACGAACTATCTTTGCCGGTTTTAAGTCGCTACAGGACAACAAAGACTTTGGTGGTGGTCATTTCTAGCTCCACCTATGGACAGGCATATAAGTATGTTCATTTTGTACTTCAAATAATTCCTACGAATTCATGTTTGTCACGAAACATCATTTGTCAAAGCAAATATTTTTCACTCCCAATTGCTAATCTGCAGGTATTTTTTTCAAACTTCCTTTGTGGTTGTAACAGACCGTATTTCCATACTTGGACGCTTATGGGTGTCGCTACCTTATTGTGTAAAAGATTTTTTTATTTCTTCCAGGAGGTGCTAGATTGCGCCAATTGAAATCAATCATGCTAGAAATTCTAAAATCATCTATAGAGTTATTTGTAAAGGTATCCAATATTACTTTATTTTAGTTTTTGGACACGAGTAATATTGGCGTCCGATATTTAACTTAACCTCTACAGGATAATTGTCCTGGAATGGGTTTTTTTAAAACTTAACCAAGGTTCCTAAAATTTCAATTTAATTTGTAATTTTTTGAAAAATTTAATGTGAATAGGCATTTTGAAGAGCTTCTTGAGGATTTTTTTATAGATACAGAAAAACTTATTTGTCTCTCCAACACCACACATATGCTTGGACAATTTTTCAATGAAACCAATAATTATCCTATATTTTCTTTATACAACCGGTTTCTATTACTACTTAATTACTACTTAACCCCTAAAAAACCACCATGTTTTTGGAGCTCCAATGTCAAAAACTTCGATTTCCTACCACCTAGTGGAATGTGAAATATAGGACCTGAATTTGATCTATTTTTTGTACTTCCAACCGTAAGATCTTGAAGGTTATTACCATCAGTAGTCAATGTTTAAGTTTGAACCGTTGGATCATCACCATTTTGAAGATCATAACATCCAAAGTCTGTAGTAAACATTATTTTGCCACTGCTAGAAAGACAGTTGCTCCTCTGTGCAAAGCGAAAGTGGATGAATATGGGTCCAAACATGGTGCTTGTATTTTTTTCCTAGGAGCCCACTAAGTTGGGAATGCGTACAAAAAATTTCAGATCTTCATTCAGATCTATGATCCGTGACGAAATTATTTTGTTGGAAGGGGTCTAAACTCGGTTTATTTGGTAAAGACGGTGTTGATTTCAATAGCTCATGATGTAAATGTGTTTCCATGAGTCTGAACGGTCAAATTGTAGCTTGGCACATTTGAAAACCAAGGCAAAAAAAATTTCAAGGAAAATAGAAATTCTCAATTTACTATGAATTTTGGAAGGATATAGTGTTCCAAATTTCAGTAAAATAGAAGGGGCAGCCATGGAATATTGGAACCCCTCCATCCTCCCTCCCACCCTTGCTGCAAAAAGACAAGATCCATCTAAAATTCTATATGCAGTAATAACTGCAGCAACAATTGAAGGTTGTGGGCATTGATGACTCACTGAGTCAACAGTAATGAAAGTACAGTATTACTGCAGTGAAGCTTCAACTTCCGACCCTGCTCCCCCAGCTCACCAAGCCCCAGCCCATTTGCAGATGAACCAATGGATATGCCCCTGCCCATGCCCCATGCCCACGCCTTTGCCCCATGCCCCTTGCAATTGCCACAGCCTGTGCAGCAGCAGCCGCCCCACCTTCCCCTGTTTTCCTGATTCAGTGATGTTGAATTTGATTTCAGCTCTCTGTTCCTACCACAAGCATATATGAAAATAAAATTCAGAGATGGTGAATCGGTGATACCATACAATGCGTGAAATATAAAGGTACAAATCAGTACAACAATCTTCTAAGAAACTGTGAGTCAAAACATAAATAAAAGTGCAACAAAATAAGTGGCACCTAAAATATAATTTACATAATAAGATTTTCATGGATTCACATACCTTTAGTCAATAATCTCGTCGCCGCCGTAGTGCCAAATTGATATGCCACCTCTCATAGCACCCATCATTCAAGTACATAAATTTGTCACCGCATTTGTGGCAATAGTAATGTGGATCTTTTACCATACAAACCACACAACGCCGCCTCAAGGTAGAATGTGAAGGAGTATGTATCACCAGACGCTGTGGTAAGGGTGGTAAGTCAGCAGGTTCAGTGGATTTTCTGGGCCAACCTGCTAATAACTCCTCACACAAACGTTGCTTGAACTGGAGATGAGTCATAGGTGTCACTGGATTCCCGGAATTAGAATTTGCCACACAATCTAGATAGATAATGTACATATTCACCACAGTGACATCTAGCAAAAAGAAAAAGATTCGATGCCACCATTTGTGGCTTCGAACCTGGCATGAGTATGATGCTCGCAACTGATTAGCTACATCCACTCCACGCATGTGGGTGGTGTACTCCTTCAGCACTCGTGATGTCTGAATCATCTCCCGAACAGCCCCATTGCGTCGGGGCACGCTAACCACGGGTTGTTCACATGGGGGTTGAATTGGCAAACTGTGTGTAGAAATTAGAAGAACTGGCTTCTTATCTTTCCACATTACAGTAGAGATGGATCGACTTACATGCATCCTCTAGTGCGTTGTCCCTTGTGGCACATTCTTGAAACAGGCTAAGTTCTTCAAAAAAAGAGGAAGTCCAATCCGGTTTTGCCTGATGGTGCCTCTAGCATAGATCCCACAAGCTAGAAGAGAGGTAAATAGTCCTATGCTAGAAAAATAATTGTCCAGTGTGAGGCAATGACCAACATTCCATAGACCATAGCATAACCTCATCACCACATTGTGGGCTAAGTTAGTTTCACCAACATTAGGTCCAGGTTGCACTGTCTCACCAAGTGAAGGCATAACAATATTATCCTTGCCACAATAAATTTCAAAGCTATAGACATATTTAGAAATTGAGCATGCAAGACACCATACTTCAAGCCCCATTTTAGGGGCTTTTTGGGCATATACTGTCGGATAGGAGAATACGTACCTTTGTATCGAATCATCATTTCATCCACTGTTAGAAACTTGCCAAGACACCAAGCACTCTTACATCTATCTCTTATGGCTTCCACAAGCCATCTAGTTTGTCCAATTTTATCATATCTTGGGTCTCCCCTTCTAACACCATCCAAATTGGTTAGATGCAAACACCTCCTTAGCTCTTGAAAGCCGTTTCTGCTCATAATACCAGAAATGATAGGACAATGAAAGAAATCGGAGATGCTCCAATAAGTATAGTAGTTGGGTTGCACTTTCATGCCCATATATAATGCCATGGCCATGAAAGCTTGCAATTCAAGCACGGTAGTGTCTTTCCACCTTGATCCACCCTTTATGTCACCATTTGCATTGACCGGTTGATGAGCATACTGGTTTGTTTCCTGGACAATGGTACTCAGAATAGCGGGTGTCCAAAAAAGGGCAATGAGTGTCCCAAAAGAAGGAACACCACGATAGGTTGTGGAAGGACCCCTCCTCCTTCCACTGAATGGCATAGGCATTGGTGAATATGTGAAATTAGACTCATCCCATGTCTCATCCCTGAAGTCATATCTTAGGCCAGTTCCACGTTCTCCATTTTCTAAGTCTGGAACCTCTTCAACACTTTCTGCTTCACTTTCAATCTCAGGAAAACCTACACTTTCATCACCACTTCCAATTGTTCCCATTTCAGGCTCATCAAATGCCATACCCATGTCCTCAATCTCATTCCCATTGAATATATTTTCATCCATGCGGTACCCCCTCCCTCCACCCATGCGGTCCCCCCTCTCCATGCATGCATCACTCTCTCCACCCATCCGGGTCCCCCTCCCTCCACCCATGCCGGTCTCCCTCCCTCCACCGATGCGGGTCCCCAACCGTCCACCCAACCTGTCCCCATCCGGACTGGCCCCGCGTGCCCTGTCCCCGCCAGCCTGTGCCGGCTCCCTCCCGCAGCCTGCCGAGCCACCCATGTCGTCGCCAGCTCGGACCTGCCCGGGCCAGGCTGGAACCCCGCCAAGCCCTTCTCCCGCATGCACTCTCCCGCTCTCCTCTCTCGCTCTTACGTCGTCTCCCTCCGACGGCACTGTCTCTTCGGCGCCGAACCATCCTCCTCCGACCTCCGCAGTGAGACTCACGTTGGGGATATCTCCTTCCGCACCCACCTCTGCTCCACCCAGTCGTCTCTCTTCTTGTGTAGCTTGACGTTTCCTTGCCTTCCTAGATCCATAGGTACTTGCCTGTAGAAGCAATTCCGGGGGCTACAACATGTTTTCTAGGCCTCCAAGTGTGTTTAGATCCAGATCAGATTCATCCGAGCAGAGTTCCTCTTGCGAAATACCCTCAAATCCATGCGGTTGCTCTTGAGTAGATTCGTGATCTGTTCCAAGGTCAGTGTTCACCTCTGGGATCGCAACTAGCTCTACATGCGCCCCAACATCAGGAAAGTCGCTCAGATCAGGAGTCTCGAATTGCATGAGATGGGGTGAATCATCACGTCGTGGACTTGGTTGTGTAGGCATTGGTGGCGGTGATTGATGCAATCGCTGGCATCTTCTTACTGGAATTCCATCCCACTCCATCTGTGGACAAGTGTCAACGTCACCATGTGAGCACAACATGCATTTTTGAATTTTTGTATTGATTGAAAATAACATTACAGTTTTATTACTCTACCTGCTTCGCTCTTTTGCGAGACCTTTGTGTCGGCATATTGTCAATCCTGCCAAACGTCTCTTACAATGTCTAAGAACTCCTGGTCAAATTTTTGCTGCTCTCTCCACCCTAGTATGAATGCAGCCTGTCTATAAAAATGGTGTCTGTAGTTCTCAGCTTTTGCTGTCATAGGCCACTTTCTACTCTTCTTCCGAACCGGGAGTTCACGGAGATGTTGCTGATCCAACACCCTAATGAGACGATCTACTTGTGTAGCTTGCACGTTACGTCGCTGGGCCCAGCATGCGAGACCATCTGTCGGGCTTCTACTGCACAGCTGCGGATCTTCTTCAGCTTCCCCAACCGCAGGTCGCTTCAACTTCGGCGTCCCTGCACTGAAGTCCCTCCGTAGGTCCTCCTTCGGAGACGGCCCTCCTCCCGTCTGATCTTCCTCTGCTGCTGACTGCAGCACCTCTCCTGCCTTCTTGTGCACCTGAATCTGCACATGTATGGAGAATACTCGCATGTATCATGTTGTAGATCTTTACAAGTTCACGAAGCTTTGGTTAGAAGTGCAGATCCTGCAAAAGTAGGTGCGGGTGCGACTGAGGCAGCGAGTGCCTTGGGAATGGCTCCTGCTCACAAGCGACTTCTTCACGAAGCTAGGATTCCTGAAAACAGACCAGCATTTCTTGTCCGTGCTGTTCAGGTACGTTTCCCACCTCCTAGTGCCAATCCTGTAGTGCACAACACCTTACTATCCCTGCATTTATTAATTAGTTCATACCATCCTTGTGCGCCGGCTCTCTTAGGAACTTCAAACTCCCAAGCCATTTAGTCCAATAAATTATTAGAAACAGGTCACACATGAGGAAGTGATACCGTGCTCTAGACAATTTAGGGGAAAAGCAGCGGAATTACTAATCCAGATCTGGACCATCGTTATGTTTACTGATTACCATCGTAATGTTTCCATCGAAACTCCTTTAGCAGTTACCATTCTAATTCATCAAAACTATGACATATACTCACAGCAAAAAAATTGTGACTGCTGTAGAATGCATTCAAAATCCCAGCGTCAAACATGCTGATGCATTGTAGGTGAGATCCGAACAAATCTAAGAATGCCCGCATGAGTCAGCTCTACAGGAACACTGATCCGAAGGCTGTCCTAAACTGAAAACGAGACAGTTACAATAATGAAGATTTAAACCAATGTCAAAGTACAACATCCTCCGTTTTGAATACTATGTTCTTAGCTTGAGGCACCATCGTAAACAAACGTTGCTAAATTGCTAACAACACGATATTCATTAAATTGGGAAAAGGGGGCGATTTTGGGACATTGGTGGTGAATTGCGTCCTGTAGCCTTTTTGAAACTCATTAAAGTTCGTCATACATTTCACTTCAGAGTTTGTATCATAAGGTTGTAAAATCAATAACATGTTCTTAATTACACTGATTTCAATCAGAGTTCATTAGAATTAATTGAATTAGGGTTAACGGACCTCTAGAAATACATGAGAATTCTGTGACGTTTTTGAACACTCGATGTGTGTCTTTGAGAATACTTCACATACACTGAATGCGTACTTGCTTGCAACTTCCATTTCACAAGATCTATGTAGAACAATGAGCACCTTTTCCTGCTAAAAATCATCTTCATTCCATTTATGTGGTATGTAATACATATACTTTTGCCCAATACGGGTTTAGCTGAAACCTATGCGTCCACATCTATATATGTAAATTTTTTTATTTTATTTTATTTTGACACAAACGAGAAGCTTCATTACTCGTTGCAAATAAAGTACAAATGCCAAGCAGATCACTGCTGGTCAGAAGGAATAAAGAATCACAAAATCCAATGGGTTTATTTTTTAATTTATTTTTTAAATAAAACTAACCAACCCGGAGGGGCTGGAGGTTCCAACGCATGGAGCTGTCGACGATCTATATATGTAATTCACTACATACTATCAGTCCAGTGAGAAATTCCTGCCGCTGCAGCAGCCTTTCTCTCTTCGTATATTTTCATAACTGCATCTCTATTTGATCTAGTACTTCCACGGGGCATGGGGCCAATGACCTTGATTTTCGATGGTATTCCAGTTCCTGATCGCCTTCCTGGAAATTTTGTGTACGTGTTCCCATGGAAAGAGGTATTCACATCTGAATACGCATGAACTATCCTACGTGGGTTCACCATTTGTTTTGGCCGATGTGGCCAGCTATTGACGACGCCAACCTCTAGTTCTGAAGGTAAAGAATAGTCCATTGCTGGAAGAACATGGCAGTCACGTGCATCTCGACGCACCCCTCGTTTGGTAGAATTCTTAAGTGCACATTGCAAACTGCAAGCAGCTCCGTCTCTGAAGCCCTGGGAAATTTAAAGCAAGTTACGTTAAAATGTGCTCAAGTTTTAGCAAATCAAAGGCATCGACGAGACAGTTCTTCAAATTTTTATTCAAAATGAACATATTACATCACAATATACCGGTTTTTATTACAGTTCACCGTTCAGGTTTCAAAATAAAGCTAGGTAGAAGGGCATCTTTCACTGAAACACTTGTAAGAAAAACACACGCTTCTACAATGATCCTACACTATCAAGAAAGGCAACAAATACTCTGCCAAAGCAGTGTGCACATTGCAGTACATTGTAACCATAAAGTGCTCAAATTCTGGAAGTCATATTTGTTGTGCTCACGCGTTGAGAAATGCACAGAAAGCCCACATTGTCCTCCGTATCGTCGAAGATAATAGCCGAAAAAACAGTACTCATTTTCCCCAACATAAGTAAATCCTTTGCACCTTTTGTAGATTGCATACAATTAAAGGGAGTACATCTTAAATTGTTTTGTGCACCATGAAGTGCTATGATTTCAACATACTAGAACATAATACAGAACATCTCATCAAGATTCACGCGCGTCCAAAAAGTTTCCATCAAGTTTTACTTCTGCCATACTCTCCAAAATCACAGAAAAACCAAAACATGTATACCGAGCAACCTCAAAAGTATCAAGATGATTAAGATCGTCGCCTTAATCTAAGACTGAGTATTCAGCTATTTACAACCGGTACGAACCAGCATGAGAATGCTGGGCCTAATCAACCTAGTGAAAGGGTCTAATGTCTTCCCAATACGACTGTTCTTTGACACCGGATCTTGACCGAAGACTCTAGATCCCTCAGGATCCACCATCAATATATTCACGAATTCCGGGACTGACATACTGTCTCGACTCACACTAAAAAGTACTCCTAGTTCTTTCAAAATATTACTGTGTGATTCATTTGAGCTACGCCATGGTTGCGGGTGAAAGCAATTCTCTGGCGGATTCAGGAAACACTTCAACGGGCTATCATCCACGATCAATGTGTTTTCGGGTTTAGGTACGAATCCCTTTAAATCTAAAGGCCACTGCATAGTCCAGAAAAGCTGAAGTTCCTTAAAAAACGCTTCATGCTGTCCATCCTCAGACCGATACATAACATTCTTCTGCTCATGTTTTAGGGTCGTGCAATGCTCTTGAGACAAAAGGAATAGAGGATGGCACTCCCCAAACAACCAAGAAACTATTGGCGCAGCCATGTCCCTTGCCATGCAAGTCCAAACCCCGACATGTGCCATGGAGGTTAGCTTCTCTAAAAATAATCGGACATTCGGACGGGCAGTCACTAGTCTGTACTTCTCCCTTTTGTCAGCCTTTATTAGCACCGGCTTCTCGTATTGGATCTCCTCCCCGATGTCCACATAAGTATGTGGGGGTATATCGTCTTTCTTGCCGTGGACAAAAACGATGTTGCATAGCACGTGGTTCAAGTCAAGAATGATCAATCTTGTCCTACTTAGGCCAGACGGGGCCTTCTGAATCCTTGGAGCATCTCCCCAGCTATCCTGTGGAGAATAACGACACGCCAAATCTCAAGACCAATATGAATTAAACAAGCCACCAACATTAAGACTACCAGTACCTGGCACACTTCCAAAACAACGAAATCTTCTAAACTGACTTGTGCTATTGATTTTAGTCCAGCACACTTTACGTGTGCCGCACTCACTAAGTCGTACAAAGCTGACCGTCAGAACTATGATTGTCTCCCAGATCTTGTTGTCGAGCGGGTTCGGTAGATTGGTTTGAGAGGTAATTCTCTACAGGTACCACCCTCAGAGTACATCGCCATATCGCAAGTAGAGTCTCGTCTACACAATCTTGAGGTCCTCTGAAGACAAATAAGTAAAAATATTACAAGAAGACTCACAAAGACTACTGATAAAATCTAAGTATTCATCTTATCATCAAGGCGGAGAGAGTGATATAAGACTAATCATCCTAATCAATCTAGTAGGTGAAGAATTAAGATGACCACCTTAATCCTGGATCCACTTAATACAGGAGTACTACCGTAATTCGTAAAACGGTGTCCAGATTGAATACATCGAAATCTAACTGAAAATCAAATTCATCATATATGAATATAATTTTGACCAATGGACATATCGATACCCATTCAAAACCCAAAACAAAGAAAGGCGAGGAAAATAGAAATCAAGTGATATCCAACATCTGAAAAGGCCCAACACAATAGTACCGGAGGCAATAAGTATGATGATTTTCGAAAACTAGAAGTCGTACAAAAATTAAGATGACCATCTTAAAATTTTCCTACAGAATCACGGCAATTATTGAAGTCTTCTTTGTGGTTCAACCATGCAACATTCTCAGAAACACGTCCAAGATATCAGGACCCAAAATGAAACAAATTTTCAAATGACTCGAGACTTATCCAAAAGTAAATCCAATTCTCCCAACGTGATACGGATTAAGGAGGTCTCCTTAATCCATAAAGCAGAAACAGCTTGAGATAGGCAAGCTCAATAACAGTAAACAATCATAGCGAATAAACAAAAAGTATGGAGAATAATAGAGGAGACAAGCGCCAAAAAGCTAGTGTGAACGAGGTCTCAACACACGATTAAGAAGGTTACCTTAATCCTAAAACCATGCCGGGCAAGCAAACAGTTTAGGTACAGAAGCTATTTATTCATTTCCTGCTGAATAATGAGACTTATTAGGTGATCCATTAATTCACAAAATCACACTGCCATGGCTTTTAATTTCGAATTAAGTCAAAATCAATTAATTACAACAAGCTATTACCAACGGGGCAACACATTACGTCATCCTGAAATACAAACAGATGTCAACCATGCCGAAATAAACACCCAGTTCCAGAAACAATTGCCCCGTGACTTATTCAAATCTAACTTTGATTTTACAGAATAATAGTAGACATTCTGACTCAAAACTACAGGAATACGACGACGCATCCAATTCCAAATCAAGATATAAGAAATCACGAGAAACAAATACTGGATCGCCAAAGAGCTGGGATGTAGACACTACTAATTAGCAAGTTCAATCCAGCTATCAAACTAACGCATGACCAAAATTGAACACGCTGTAACATTCAACATACTGAGATAACTCAAACAGAACTTGTTTCCAGTGATTATGTCCGTAAGTAACATTCAGATTTCTAAGTTCAACCACGTGATATCAAGCACCAAGTCCTCCAAAAAGATTACTCCAGGGTAAGTGTATTAAAACAATATCCGAAGTGGGAAATATACACAAGAAGGGTTGCAGTAAAATCTAGATGACCGAACATCTATCTACAAAGTCGCCACTTCTTAAGAGCTACCGCAACATGACTCTTGCTACCTACGGGATCTAGACCAGGAACTTTGAACCGGTTCTTCTTCACAAATTCCCTCACATTTTCACCTGAATGGGCTAGTTCGTCGATAAATGGGAACAGATACCTCACCAAGCTAGAGTGACGGTCTAAAATATTATGCCAAGGTAGAGGGAACAAAACATTTCCTGGAGAGGATATGTTGGTCTCCTGATTTGGATCAATCAGTAAAGTGTTTGTCAAATCTGGATGCACTCCACTAGGCGGCATGGGGTTGAATTGCCAGTTGTGAGTCCTCGACCAGAGAACTTCCTTTACATCTTTCAAATGATAGACATCACCATGCCGTTGGATGGACCCTGGGGCGACAGGTTTCCTATGCTTATACCCACTTCTATCACGCATTTCTACCATGTCGTAGTGAGAAAAGATTCTACCTGGTTTTCTGCTACACTCCTGAAAGAGAAAGGAACAGATGTCCCGAACACGATCATAACGAAGTTCACTCCAAATGACTGGGAAGACATTCTCAAGCGCAGACAACTTCTCCCAGAACTCTACGAAATCGGTTCGGACGCGAACTAGATCACTTTTTCCAACTAGAGTGACAGAAACTTCATCAAAGCAACAATCTTGGGGTGTGTGAACAAGCCCCGAAATATCAGACTCCCCACGATTCTGAATAAATGCCAATACTCTTTGAATTTCAAAAACAACAAAGTAGGTTTTCATTCGGACATCAACTTCCGGTGGTGCTCGGATGTTGGGAAGCAACGTTCCCGCGTCGATCCCATATGGCAGATTGCGATCCTGTGCAACCAAGATATCTACGTCACCTATTATCGGACGCGGATTAAGGAGGACACCTTAAACCTACTACGAATTTATGGTCACTTCTGAACTGACATTTGACCAACACTATATGATTCAGATGGTTATAAAGGTTAATCAAAATCCTTAATATAACGTACCTTCCCCTTTCCTGCCCACACTGCTGTCTGGTTTTTTTCTTTTTCTCTGCATTTCTTCTCCGTCGATAGCTCCAGAACAGCCGTTGTCTTCAAAGCAAGAGTAGCATTAGGAGTCGATGGTTGCTTCATTCTCCTATCCTCAGATTTAGAAGCGTTGTGATGAGCTGGAAGTGTAGAGTTTCCAGCAGACTTGTCTGTTTTTAAACCAAGTCGTTGAGATGATCTTGTGCTATGTGCTACTGTCCCAGCTTTCAACGTCTGCAAGGGCTCCTCAGTACTGATTTGCACCGGCTCATTATTGCATCCAATGTCTTCATTCGTCTGCTCAGGAATGTCAACATTGTCACCAGTTGGGGTGACTAACTGAAGAGCAATGGTATCGGTCTCCAACTCCTTACCGTTCCCATCGTCGCCATTATCGACGTCCACCTGGTCACCTAGGTTTAGGGTTGCCCCAGCTGGCATTTCATCTCGTACCATTCCTCCAGAATCCCCCTCCATTCCTTTAGGATCCCCATCTTCTGTTTCAGGCTCCCCACTTAGTGCTTTAGGATCACCACTAAAAGCACAACCATCACTGCCTTCCACCGATAATTTACCTCGACCAGGGCTTGCTGCGCCGACTATTGTATTCTCACCGGACGGAACTTCGTGACTATCGCTGCCGCCAACTGCGGATTGAATTGAGGTGCCCTCCTCAATCCTATGAGCTCCATCTTCCATGACTTGTGAAGGGATTGGCTCTAAAGTAACGCACATTTTGGGCTGTGCAGTTTCACATTCGTGGGAGATAATTGGTACGACTTTCATGTGATCCACTTCATCAGGAGGGCTGTCAGAAGTCATCTCGATGTCACATGTCTCCTTAATCTGCTTAGTTCCACATGGGGAGGAATTTAACGGAGCCACCTCAATCTGATCCTGTTCGTCACCAGAAGGTTTGGAGGTCGATTCCGAGAGCTCTTCTCTGCGGGGGATTGGCACCACAGGTGGCACATGACTACTCCCTAAAATTGAGCCCGGACAAGCTATTGTAGTCTCCTGAATTTGGTCCTCTTCAACGACAGGGGTGACATTGATCCGCTGCTCAAGAACAGTCTGCAAAATTATCACTGAACTCGCGGGGATGGGATCAACTTCTCCAACATTGAAACTATCCTCCATGGGATGGTCCACATACGGACCTTCTTGGATAGGGGACGCATTGATCACATTCGTAATTGCTAACTGCTTCTGGAATCTCGATAAAGTGTTCCTCGGAGCCGTGTAGGGCTCAGTCCGTCCAACTAGTTGGTTTGGTGGTGTGCGCATGTAGAGATGAGAGTTGACCATCGCAGCCTCGTCATTCAAGTAATCATACTCCATCTGCGACGCACTAGCCTCACCATATACCCCCATTCGGTAACCCGGATGATAACCGAACATGTTGGGCCTAAATCCACCATGCGGGCTGCTAACTACGGGATGGGGCTGTAACTTATCCCTTAGAGATTTCAATGTAACCTCCATCTCTGCCATCCTGATCTGCTTCTGCAATGCAATGATATCCGGATCGTTATCGACTAGGCTTACACAAGATTTCTTTGCAGAATCAACCCTTGGCTCCCTCTGTTCACTAGGACCGCCAGAGTGATTGAACGTTGGCGAACTCCCATAGCTCATGTATTCATCTTCGTAAGCTCCTACATCCATTTCGTAGGACTCTCCTCCATGCGGACGCTTACGGTTTTGTTGGCTTTGAGGAACATCTGAATCCATGTTGTCGTCTGACGAGCCTTCTGTTCGGTTTGTAAAGGATCCGCTTTGAGCACCAACTACCCTATGATCAATGGATGGAAAGGCTCCTAAACTAGGTTCTTCCTGCCCAGTACTAACACCTCCGGACTGCGCATTACTAACGTCGGCTACAATAGAGCGTTGAGGTTGGAGAAAGTCTGTGTAGTTCATTGCTGCTGCCTTAGACTTCATGGAGATCAGCTCATCAACACAATCTTGGTCACAGTACGTGTAGACATGTATTTTCAACATCTGCAATCGAGCATAAGCAAAGACTATTAGATAAACTCTTCATATTCCTGTAAAATGCGTATCAATGAGAATAAATAAAAGACTTGCAACAAACAATCGCAATTAAGATGACCTCCTGAATCTAGAGTACGGTATTGGTAAGAAAATTACAGTAGAGATCTGCTTCATCATGGTGAAGATGGGTAGTTTCTAGCATTAACAAATAATAGTAGAGATCATAATGACTGTGAAGGACTGCATCGTCAAATTAAGGAGGTCACCTTAATTATGAAAATAATCAACCACATATATCTAGATCAGATCGCAGAAATTTTACGCAACAGGAATAGTACTCTGATACGCGGTGACAGATCTAAAATGTAGGATCCCTAGGACATAGAACTATTTCATAATGGAATATCATCTCGGCGGATTAAGATGACCATCTTAAACTTATGTACAATACTCTCTTGATCAATAGCGCAAGATTAAGAAGAGCATCTTAAACTGATTGTAGTGTCCATGCCAGATGAGTAGTTGAAGTTGCTGCGTCCTTCTTGGAATAAGCTGATAAATTATTAACTCAATACTACAAACATCATAATAATTTTAAACGTTATATGGTGAAGCAGATTACCTGACAAGCAAGCATGAGTTTCCGCCCGCCAAAGATGTTAAAAACTGCCTTGTATGCGCCAGACACGTCCTGAAGCATTCGGAGGTAAGTTTCCATCCGAAACTCTCCTGGGTAGTATCGGTATTTGCCCTTGGTATATCCCTTTAACCTAGTGTCACATCTGAAGATATTTGTGAGTGTGGGCACTTTGCAGTGTTCCTTCACGATGTAGTACACTGTGACTACCTTCCCCTTCACCTTTTTATCACTTTTAAACCCTTCTATAGGATCAGGGTGATAAAAAGCCTCCACTGGTTTCTGATGCGTGGTTCTTAATTTCCGCTTATATAACTCCTGCACTTGCTCCTTTCGAGTATCATCTGCTATCCAGATCCAAATAGGAGTTTCAGCCCATCTCGGGATCTTGAAACTTTCCAACCTCTTTACAAACGCCTCCCAGAATGGGTGCTCCACGTCCGAACCCTCTACAAGTCCTTCAACATTCCGAAAATCGATAAAGGCAGCCCAATCAGACTTAGTCTTTTCTCGGATGTCCATCTTCTTCAAATCCCCCACTGCTGTATAGTTTCCCTTCTTCACTACCTCGCCCCCCAATGTCTTATAATCCCGGGCTAAAAGCATGCACATGCCTACATCTGTGGTCAGAGCCTCATCCGACTTAGTTTCCACTACCGAGCGAAGTGACTCGATGAATGCTGGAGGTAGGTAGCCTTTGTCAAGCCGATTTCTACCCTCATAGTTGTTGAAAAATTTGTCCCCGGCAGACTGTATTACATTAGCCATAGTCTTGGATGAGATCATGTGTGCTTTCTTAAAAGTTCTCCAGTTCTCCCGGTGGACGTCGTGGGCTTCGTCCAATCCTTTAGCTGAACCTGTCTCGATAAGATTAAACTTTCCCCCAGTATAGCGATTGAACTCTCCAATAACATGACGCTTGGTTCTTTTCCTGTTGCCCCACTCCAACGTGGACAATATGTTACGACTCTTACAAACACCCTTCACTGCAAAAGGAATCACCTTGGGGTACACTGGAATTGGCTTCAAATCATCAGTCTTCTCATTCAGAAGATATGTCACCAGCTTTTCAATCTCCTTCTCTGTGAGTGATTCCACACACTTAAACCAATTCTTTGTCAACGGTGCAATCGCCTTCAGGTTGCTCTTGAAATTAGGAGTGTCTTTGATGTAGTGACCGAATTCTGGACAGACGAGTTCCCCTT
This sequence comes from Ceratodon purpureus, assembly GCA_014871385.1. Lineage (NCBI taxonomy): Eukaryota > Viridiplantae > Streptophyta > Bryopsida > Pseudoditrichales > Ditrichaceae > Ceratodon > Ceratodon purpureus. Next base: position 1,581,738 of record CM026427.1, on the reverse strand, counting down.
TTATGTGTTTTTCGAAAAAACGTTCCCATTTCTCCCAGCACGCGTCACTTGACCGCACCAACGTCCACTCGAATCTCACCTCATTGTATGTCCACTTTATCAACTTGTCGTCTTTCTCCAACTGGTCTTTCTTGGATCTTACACTCGACAGAGTTTGGATCATGGAGTTCAAAAACCTCTGTAAGAAGAAGTCGTTCACAGAAAATTAGCTTCACGATTATAGTACACAAAGTATATTATGAATACAATACCTTGTGAAACCTCCATAGGATAAATGATATGCAAACCATTTACATTTTATGAAATGTAATTTTTAAACTTCGATTATGTGGCTTAGCATTTTAGACACTGTAAGAACAGTAACATCGATAGGAAATCAAATGTAGTTACAACCCTTAACTTCTTCAATTTTGAATGACAACGATATCTGAGTCTAAGATTGAGGTGACCACCTCAAGGACGTAGCTTGTACGTGAGCGGAGAGCGCAGAGCGGAGAGCGGTGAGCGCAGATTTGGAGAGCGGAGAGTACAGAGTGGGGGACAGAACCTAAAAATAGCACTTTTTTTACTAAAAATAAAATATAAAATTAGAAGATTCGAATATTCTCAGTATATTTTTGGAAAAACACTAATTTTAGTAATTTTATTGACCCTATAACCGTGGAATAATTACAGTGTTTTCATTGAATTTGTAGTTCGTTTTCTCTTTTTTTTGATGATTAATTTTTTAACGTGCACCAATTACTATGCTCCAGCTCCTTCTAACTAGTTTAGGCATAGATTAATTCCCCTTATCTCCTCAAATTTATACGCAAGTTACAGCTAAAAATGTATTGGTATTAAAGCTCTTAAGAGGGATAAAGTAACATTTAATATCGTAACATTTTCTTAACATTGTTAGAAATCATCCGCCATGGTCTACATGGTTTATTTCTTTTATTTTTCATATTAACTTCCATTACTCTATCTATCTTTCCTTTCCTTTAATTCTCTTTCATTTTATTTTCTCTTTCATTTTATTTTTTCTTTCATTTTATTTTTTCTTTCATTTTATTTTCTCTTTCATTTTATTTTCTTTTTCATTTTATTTTCTCTTTCATTTTATTCTCTCTTTCATTTTATTTTCTCTTTCATTTTATTTTCTCTTTCATTTTATTTTCTCTTTCATTTTATTTTCTTTTTCATTTTATTTTCTCTTTCATTTTATTCTCTCTTTCATTTTATTTTCTCTTTCATTTTATTTTCTCTTTCATTTTATTTTCTCTTTCATTTTATTTTCTCTTCCATTATAATTTCTCTTTCATTTTATTTTCCTTTTCATTTTATTTTCTCTTTCATTTTATTTTGTCTTTCATTTTATTCTCTCTTTCATTTTATTGTCTCATTCATTTTATTTTCTCATTCATTTTATTTTCTCATTCATATTATTTTCTCATTCATTTTATTTTGTCTTTCATTTTATTTTCTCTTTCATTTTATTTTCTCTTTCATTTTATTTTGTCTTTCATTTTATTTTCTCTTTCATTTTCTTAGTCGCCTTCATATTATTTTCAACCTTAATATTTATTTTTGCTTTTTTTCCTTTTAGCTTTTATAATTATTTTTTAATTTTTTTTATTATTTTTTAATTTTAAAAGGTAAATGACTTCTGCTCAACCCTCATCCTTTTCCATTCAGTTGAGGAAGATGCAACTTTCAAATGAATGAATATCCGATTTTCAAGGGCGCCAAGCATCTCCTTCACGGATATTTAAGTTAGGATTATGGAATGTCTCTTCCTCTTTTCTGTTGGTGTTTTGTGAAGCTCTTTTCCGTACTGCGGGACAGCAGTTATGGAAGACGTCAGAGATATTGTTGTTTCACTTGCTGACGATCTTGGTCCATTTCAACCATATGTTGATGTCCAGGACGAAGAAGAGGTGATGGCCAGCAGCCAAGGGCGTCCTTTAACAACGGATGTTGACGTGCAACCGGATGTTAGAGCTGACCCTCCACGTTCAGAAAATTCGGATGATATCAGAGTGCAGGAGGAGGACGCAGATGTGCCTTTGCAACCTCATGCATACTCCAAGGTTGGAAAGATCCCAAGGGGAACCTATTCCAGGGAATCAGTGAATCGGAGGCGGGGAGGTGGGCCATTGCTGAAACGATCATACCAAGGACACGCTCCAAGTGTGGGAACGAAAGTGAATGCGAATGTAGTTTGTCCTGTAGTACAGTCAGAGGTTCGCAATCCTGCTGATAGTGTAGTGGGCAACCCTAAACGTGTTAGGTTCGAAGATTAGGACATCTAATAACAAGTATATGTTTGCTGTAATAAAGGGTACATGTCAGAGGATACGAGGTATATAGTGCACTTCTTCAAGATAGAATGTATTGAAATAGAATGCAATCAATGTGAACGACAAAGCCTTTAATATAAGGAAAAAGTCAATACAGCTTCTGAATAGCTGACTTAGTACATGGTATATTACTAAAATCATTCACTACGTGACAAATGGCCATTGTGGAAATGGCAGTTCTAAAGTAGGAGGGCTACCTACTTCTTCGCCAAGGGGTGACGCAAGATTCCACTCTCTAGGAGAAGCTTGACCTCGTTGAAGCTAAAGGTAGGCGCATGGATGAAAAGCTCGGCTTCGGGATCACGGTTGCAGACCTTCAAGAGTATGTAGTAGAGGTGCTTACAATACGTGAACTGAGTCCTGCCTTTGAACGTAGTCATCGTCTTCTTGAATGCTGGGCAAGTGCAACCAGGGTAAGAACTGATGGTAATCTGGTAACGTGTGATGTGAGGAGCGACGCCCGAATCCAGCCCAATGATGCAACCGTGGCCCGGCTCAGGTATCATGGTGACGGAACGGAGGCGCGCTTTGAGAGACTCGGAGGAGCCCATGGATAGTCGCTGCGCCGGATTGGGACGAGTGGCAGTGCGCTTCACCATCTTGCCGTCTCTCTTGCCTGGGTAGCGGTCAGCGTCTGCAGGGACTGGCACCGAGTTGAGATTCGCAGGGGGCGGGGCAGAGGAGAAGAGGCGTCTTGGGGAGACCGGCTTTTTAGGCGGAAGTTGAAAGCCTGCTGCTTCGAGGGCAAGAATCTCAGTGAGTTTTAGATTAGTACCTAGTTTCACTGGCCAGACCTCTGGAATGGAGGGGAATTCCTGGTCCTTTGAGTAGTGCGCTACCCACTTGCGCTTAGAGCCTTTCACGCAGCGCTCAATATCGTCGGAGCAGAAGAAGAACTCAGTCTTCTCAACTAGGTTCCTGCGATAGTTAGTCCAGAGCCCAGTGTAGGTCGGTGCAGCTGTGCAAAGGGGCCCCCTGACGATTCTCTCAGTGCACTTCTTCTTCGTTTCAGCTCTCTGGGCCCAGCAGCACTTCGCAGAAAGTTTGTGAAGTCTCGAAATGTGCCACTCCTTCACGTCCACCTTGGTTTCTTCAACCGCGTTGACATGGCGAATGCCGCCCTTGTTCAGAGGTGAAGGTAAAGGGGAATCAACTTCCTGGGCAGGAGGTTGCGTACATTGTACCTCGGTGTCGTGTTCGGAGTCGTCTTCCACAATGACGGGCATCTGCATAGGGCGAGCCCTGACGGCACGTCTTGGGCCTCTTGGGCGTGAGAAGTTTGTCTTGTCCGGGCGATGAGACTCCTCGTCAGCTCCGATGGGGACGTCGGCTTTTCGCTTCTGTGAACCGAAGACTTCCGCTCCAGGCATGATAGGCTGACGGGTGCAGAACTCATCCGCGCCTGGCATATCGAGCATGGGCTTATCGAGCAGTGTAGGATTTCCCCATTTCTTCGCGTTGCGTTCAGCCATCCGGAGTCTGAGTTCCTTCTTGGACGGTCCTGTTCCGCCGACGTCACCTTTGAGGAATTGGTAGTAGTTAACAACTTGAAGAAAAGCCCGAACGAAATCGTCCACGGTAGCAACGTAGAGGTCGTTCCCGTTGTTTCCAGAAGCTTGGAGCCACTTGTTGTGAACTGTTTCGGCGAGGTTACAGGTGGGCATCTCTGTCAGTTCTTCTTCCGTGAATTTCTGCAATTTTGACAGTAGGTGCCATTAGATTCACGGATTAGAGTTTTGTAGGTTAGGGCTAGGAAACGAGTATGAAAAACATCAAAACAGAGTTCAGAGATAATACCTCGGTCATGAATCCCCCCCATTGGCGGAAGCGGTGGTGCCAGAATGACAGCCACTGATCGAGTTTGATGAGCCCGCTTTCGCCAACGACCCCGGTGGATGCCCACCATGCTCGCAACGCGTGGTACAGAGTTTCCGCCTCTGCCATGCTGGTCGCATTCTTGTACTGAGTGCACATCTTCTTGTGCTGTTCCCAGAGTTCTTCGGGGAAGTGCTTCTGCGTATACGCCACCATGTTCTGAGTCCAGTGGAACAAGCACGACCTCTCCCGGTCCTCCATTGGGTCCTCTTTGTTGCCATTGCCGTAAAGGATTCGCACTGCATTCCAATTCGCCTGTGCGTTATCCGCCATGAACCCCTTGAAGTTCGGCGCTGCAACGCCATTGATCTCCATGACCAGGTTCAGGTTTTTCCAGAAGACGAGCTGGGCCTCCGTGTCCTCGGACTGCATGTCGCAAGTGGCGATTGTCATCACGCGGCAGTACGTGGCGTCGTACACATGGCACGCCATGGTCGACCAGTCTTTGACGCGTTTTACATGGTCGAACATGATCCATGCGTTCTCCAAGTCGCCACCAGCTTGCATTCGGCTGACCAAGTCGACACCACTTCCCGGCCCGACCTCCGACATCTTGAAGAGGAAGACTTTGTCACGCATCGATCCCTGACCAGGAAACCTATTCTCCTGGACATACGCCCAGAGACTGTTACCACGGAGCTTGGTGATACCGTCCATGATTCCGTACCTTTTGAATTTTTTGAAGGTGGCGACTTTGTTGCGGATGTTGGGCGACGCCATATCTTTGCATCGATCCATAACAGGAACCAGCTCCTCCATCGTCAGCTTCCTCGGTGGTGCATCCTCGGGCGTTAGCAGGTAGCTCCCGATGAGGAGTTTGCTCGCCTCCAGGACAACGGCGCTCTTTGTTGCTTTGTTGTTCATCTCTACCTGCTCTTCTATTAAGCTACTAATCTCTGCTTTAGAGTCTCTGTAGTCTCCTACTTTCACTGGATGATCATGTGTTCCAATGTGAATACAAGCTCTAGTCTGATTCGGTTTGCCCACAACGTAATAAATCTTAGCCTCGCATGTAGCTACACATGATGGAGGTTCTTTACATACCTTGCACACTAGCGTCGAGTCAGATGGAGGAGGATGGTCCATGAGAAAAGCTTGCAGGGTACAGCCTTCAAACTCAGTCTCGTTAACCTCGAAGATCTTGGGAACACGCTTCAGGAAGTCACACTCCTTGTTGCTGCAGCGCAGCCATCCGACGCAGGTGGAACTTCGAAAAGAGAGTCCGAAGTCGTTTTTGATGTTTGTTGTGATGGTCTTGGTCCACAAGTGTCCGTCGTATCGTTTGTCCATTCCCTGCATTGACTTGGCGGCGAGCTTAGAGGATCCTGCAGCAGGTGGGGGCAACTCAAAAAGAACCGGACCATCAAACTTCGCAGGCAAGTACTCTACTCTCTCGTGTCTAATAGTGGAATAGTCTATCTTCTTCAAAATGTTTTTGGACCCACGCGTCTTAGCAATCTCTTTAAGGAGCGGAACAATGCTAACTGTGACCTGGGACAATGGAGGAGACACATTGGAAGGAGGAGCATCAGCTTGGACCTTAGGCACCAACTTGACGGGACTGACTTCGTCATCAGAAGAGAGAGATATGACGGTAGGAGGAGGTTTCTCTACATCTGAAGTCTCGGTACCAGGCTCGACTTTGACCTTGACATCACGAGGTAAGGGAGTCTGAATTGTGCAAGTAGAAGAGCGACGGGGGGTGAGGATCTCAGTGGATGCAGCCATAAGAGAATCAGTAAGACCATAGACTCTATAGGATCCAGGGAGGAGTCTCCACTGCAACATATTGTTCTCATCTCTCGAGGAAAGTTGCCCGAGGGTGTGGGTAACCTCTGCAGTAACGTCATCAAAGATTTCCTCTTCTATACTGATGGTATCCTCACGGAAATGGAATCTGAGACTCAGGCGAAGAGAGGAAACTGTAGCTAGACCATCGTCATCTACGCGAAACCTAAGAGGGATGCCCATGCCTTGGGCGTACAGACAGACCATCCCCATGTTCGCAGGCAACTCAGTGATACAAGTGGAAGAAGGAAGCAGAGTGAGTGCATCAGCCAAGCGCTATCGCGAGAGCAGAGTGAGAGGACTGATGCATCGTTGATGATCATTTTATTCGGGTTGGAATGTCCATGTGAATAGTTGGGGAATGATGCTGTCTGTTAGGTAACGGATGTATGATTTAAGAGAGACGGCGCTAACTAATTACAGTGCCACTTTTTGCAGGTCTAAGTATATGAGGTAAGGTTTATTATACTCTACTCTAAAATTTGAATCGTAGAGCGGATTCTATTTGACATGATGTATTATAAGATTAGAATGAGCCGTCATTTCAATTCTACATTTAAAACAATGATTATAAAAAGGAGCATGATTAAAGTGCTTGATTCAAATCTTTTAATTTTTAGTGCACTTAGATATATTCCTTATAATTAAAGGTTGATATTTTAAATCTAGCTTCAATTACAGAATTGTTAATGATATTCCTAATATAAAGTGGGCAGACAATGTATCAGTTGTTGAGATTGTATATCAACTTAGGGTTCTAGGTGAATAGTTGTACGTGAGAGGTATTTAAGCAGGGAGAAGTTTTGATGGAAGTCTTTTTGTGAGACATTCCTTCCTTTCGTTAGACACATGAAGCAGAGTGGAGGGCCATCTCCCTCCACTTATGTTACTCCTAAACAGAGAAGGAAACCTGGTCGCACTGATTTTACAAATAGAAGGGCTAGAAAGAGGAGAGCATCACGTAAGCAGGTAGATTCTAAAAGTGACCATTTGAGTGCACCCGTGAAACGGAGAGGAGGAGATCTGCCTGTAGCTTTGAAGTTTTGTAGCCTTCGCAAACTCATTCTCGACTCAATAGTAGAGGAGAAAGAGGAATTATTAGAGGACAAGGACGTCCAGAATCACGACCACGAACAGGTTGTACATTTAAGTAGAGGAGCAAGTGAGGCCATGACGGAAGAATTAGTCTTCAATTGTAGTCAGAAACTAGAGTCTCCGCAACCATCGTTTTCATTCAATGAGTTCTCGACAGGGGAGGCTGATTCTCAATCAGATTTTTATTTAAACCCCGACAAGGTAAGTATTTATATTCTCTCTAGAACCAAGGTAATGGGAATTATTTGTGTAATCTAGTATATTTGTGAAAGGTTTGTAATTGAGTAGTTTGAATAAAGAATGTGAGGTTCGCTCTAAGTCTATTTGAGAGGGGCCGCGGCAATTTTCACACTCGAATACTAAGTCTCAGGGAGAGGGCCGCGGCACTTGACACAGGGGAATCGTAGATTTAATTGTCTGCTATTTTTATACAGAGCATCGAGAGGATGAGAGGGGTCGAGGATCAATGTGGTGGCTCCGCTCTTGGAGAATGCACGGAGTTTGAGCACCTCCGACTCGAGGCGAGGCGAGCAAGGCTGGGCATTCTCGACGCAGGCGAGGGAGGGAGTGCAATGGCTGCGCAGGGAGAGCAGAATGTGGGCGGCCGCGGCCAGGGGGATGATGTGCAGGTCGCTGGAGGGGTGCAGGTCGCTGGAGGGGTGGAGGTCGATGGAGGCTTGGAGCTCGATGGAGGCGTGGAGCTCCAGCAGCAGCCCGGAGTGCAGCACGAGGACCAAATCGAGGGCGACCACGACGACGAGCTCGACTCTGAAGACGAGCACGACGAGGTCAGAATCTATGGGTGTCGGTAATTTGCAATTGTATGCTTGATGGGTACTATTTGATGGGGTTGACGGGGACGTGGGGTTAATGAGGGTTATGGGTTCCTGCTGATGTTGATTGGAATCTCGCATTGGAAGCTCGGGGAGTGCGGGTGCTTGAGAAATTGTGTGTTGGGGGATTGTGGATTGCGAGAATTCGAGGAGTCGCAGTTCGGTTGGGTGGGTTTTGGGTTTATCGTGTTTGTGGGTAGTGGGCTTGCGGGTATCTGCTTGTTCGAGATTTCGATTGACGTTTGCATTTGAATGCTGCTACAGTGCTACGGCTCCAGACTGTATGCTGCTGCTCACAAGAAGGATCTTCTTGTGCGTATAATTAAGTTGTTGTGCGTATAAAGCTCGTAGTTGGATCTTAGGTCGGAGGAGCGGTCCGCCCCTTGTGGGTGTGCACTGGTCCAGCCGGGGACGCGCTCCTGGCTTTTGCTGGTCGGGACAGGGAGTCGGCGATGGTATTTTGAAAAAATTAGAGTGCCTAAAGCAAGCCTATTCTCTGAATACATTAGCATGAAATATCGTAATAGGACTCTGGTCATGTTGTGTTGGTCTTCGGGACCGGAGTAATGATTCATAAGGACAGTTGGGAGCATTCGAATTTCGATGACCAGCATTTGTATTGAAGAGCCGCGGCTGAGGAGGCTATGAGCCTCCCATGAGGCTTGCGGCTCACATTTTTTTTTAATTTCCATTTCGTGGCAAGCAGCCTGGTGCCTGCTTTCGGAGCAGACACCAGTGCTGCGAGCCGTCTAACTGAGCCCCGGCCGAGGAGGCTCTATGCCTCCGAGGAAGCTTGGGGCTTACTGCTTGTTGTATGTGCCCAGCATTTGTATTGAAGAGCCGCGGCTGAGGAGGCTATGAGCCTCCCATGAGGCTTGCGGCTCACATTTTTTTTTTATTTCCATTTCGTGGCAAGCAGCCTGGTGCCTGCTTTCGGAGCAGACACCAGTGCTGCGAGCCGTCTAACTGAGCCCTGGCCGAGGAGGCTCTATGCCTCCGAGGAAGCTTGGGGCTTACTGCTTGTTGTATGTGCCCAGCATTTGTATTGAAGAGCCGCGGCTGAGGAGGCTATGAGCCTCCCATGAGGCTTGCGGCTCACATTTTTTTTTTATTTCCATTTCGTGGCAAGCAGCCTGGTGCCTGCTTTCGGAGCAGACACCAGTGCTGCGAGCCCTCTAACTGAGCCCCGGCCGAGGAGGCTCTATGCCTCCGAGGAAGCTTGGGGCTTACTGCTTGTTGTATGTGCCCAGCATTTGTATTGAAGAGCCGCGGCTGAGGAGGCTATGAGCCTCCCATGAGGCTTGCGGCTCACATTTTTTTTTTATTTCCATTTCGTGGCAAGCAGCCTGGTGCCTGCTTTCGGAGCAGACACCAGTGCTGCGAGCCCTCTAACTGAGCCCCGGCCGAGGAGGCTCTATGCCTCCGAGGAAGCTTGGGGCTTACTGCTTGTTGTATGTGCCCAGCATTTGTATTGAAGAGCCGCGGCTGAGGAGGCTATGAGCCTCCCATGAGGCTTGCGGCTCACATTTTTTTTTAATTTCCATTTCGTGGCAAGCAGCCTGGTGCCTGCTTTCGGAGCAGACACCACTGCAGCGAGCCCTCTAACTGAGCCCCGGCCGAGGAGGCTCTATGCCTCCGAGGAAGCTTGGGGCTTACTGCTTGTTGTATGTGCCCAGCATTTGTATTGAAGAGCCGCGGCTGAGGAGGCTATGAGCCTCCCATGAGGCTTGCGGCTCACATTTTTTTTTAATTTCCATTTTGTGGCAAGCAGCCTGGTGCCTGCTTTCGGAGCAGACACCACTGCAGCGAGCCCTCTAACTGAGCCCCGGCCGAGGAGGCTCTATGCCTCCGAGGAAGCTTGGGGCTTACTGCTTGTTGTATGTGCCCAGCATTTGTATTGAAGAGCCGCGGCTGAGGAGGCTATGAGCCTCCCATGAGGCTTGCGGCTCACATTTTTTTTTTATTTCCATTTCGTGGCAAGCAGCCTGGTGCCTGCTTTCGGAGCAGACACGAGTGCTGCGAGCCGTCTAACTGAGCCCCGGCCGAGGAGGCTCTATGCCTCCGAGGAAGCTTGGGGCTTACTGCTTGTTGTATGTGCCCAGCATTTGTATTGAAGAGCCGCGGCTGAGGAGGCTATGAGCCTCCCATGAGGCTTGCGGCTCACATTTTTTTTTTATTTCCATTTCGTGGCAAGCAGCCTGGTGCCTGCTTTCGGAGCAGACACCAGTGCTGCGAGCCGTCTAACTGAGCCCCGGCCGAGGAGGCTCTATGCCTCCGAGGAAGCTTGGGGCTTACTGCTTGTTGTATGTGCCCAGCATTTGTATTGAAGAGCCGCGGCTGAGGAGGCTATGAGCCTCCCATGAGGCTTGCGGCTCACATTTTTTTTTTATTTCCATTTCGTGGCAAGCAGCCTGGTGCCTGCTTTCGGAGCAGACACCAGTGCTGCGAGCCCTCTAACTGAGCCCCGGCCGAGGAGGCTCTATGCCTCCGAGGAAGCTTGGGGCTTACTGCTTGTTGTATGTGCCCAGCATTTGTATTGAAGAGCCGCGGCTGAGGAGGCTATGAGCCTCCCATGAGGCTTGCGGCTCACATTTTTTTTTTATTTCCATTTCGTGGCAAGCAGCCTGGTGCCTGCTTTCGGAGCAGACACCAGTGCTGCGAGCCCTCTAACTGAGCCCCGGCCGAGGAGGCTCTATGCCTCCGAGGAAGCTTGGGGCTTACTGCTTGTTGTATGTGCCCAGCATTTGTATTGAAGAGCCGCGGCTGAGGAGGCTATGAGCCTCCCATGAGGCTTGCGGCTCACATTTTTTTTTTATTTCCATTTCGTGGCAAGCAGTCTGGTGCCTGCTTTCGGAGCAGACACCAGTGCTGCGAGCCGTCTAACTGAGCCCCGGCCGAGGAGGCTCTATGCCTCCGAGGAAGCTTGGGGCTTACTGCTTGTTGTATGTGCCCAGCATTTGTATTGAAGAGCCGCGGCTGAGGAGGCTATGAGCCTCCCATGAGGCTTGCGGCTCACATTTTTTTTTAATTTCCATTTCGTGGCAAGCAGCCTGGTGCCTGCTTTCGGAGCAGACACCACTGCAGCGAGCCCTCTAACTGAGCCCCGGCCGAGGAGGCTCTATGCCTCCGAGGAAGCTTGGGGCTTACTGCTTGTTGTATGTGCCCAGCATTTGTATTGAAGAGCCGCGGCTGAGGAGGCTATGAGCCTCCCATGAGGCTTGCGGCTCACATTTTTTTTTAATTTCCATTTTGTGGCAAGCAGCCTGGTGCCTGCTTTCGGAGCAGACACCAGTGCTGCGAGCCGTCTAACTGAGCCCCGGCCGAGGAGGCTCTATGCCTCCGAGGAAGCTTGGGGCTTACTGCTTGTTGTATGTGCCCAGCATTTGTATTGAAGAGCCGCGGCTGAGGAGGCTATGAGCCTCCCATGAGGCTTGCGGCTCACATTTTTTTTTTATTTCCATTTCGTGGCAAGCAGCCTGGTGCCTGCTTTCGGAGCAGACACCAGTGCTGCGAGCCGTCTAACTGAGCCCTGGCCGAGGAGGCTCTATGCCTCCGAGGAAGCTTGGGGCTTACTGCTTGTTGTATGTGCCCAGCATTTGTATTGAAGAGCCGCGGCTGAGGAGGCTATGAGCCTCCCATGAGGCTTGCGGCTCACATTTTTTTTTTATTTCCATTTCGTGGCAAGCAGCCTGGTGCCTGCTTTCGGAGCAGACACCAGTGCTGCGAGCCGTCTAACTGAGCCCCGGCCGAGGAGGCTCTATGCCTCCGAGGAAGCTTGGGGCTTACTGCTTGTTGTATGTGCCCAGCATTTGTATTGAAGAGCCGCGGCTGAGGAGGCTATGAGCCTCCCATGAGGCTTGCGGCTCACATTTTTTTTTTATTTCCATTTCGTGGCAAGCAGCCTGGTGCCTGCTTTCGGAGCAGACACCACTGCAGCGAGCCCTCTAACTGAGCCCCGGCCGAGGAGGCTCTATGCCTCCGAGGAAGCTTGGGGCTTACTGCTTGTTGTATGTGCCCAGCATTTGTATTGAAGAGCCGCGGCTGAGGAGGCTATGAGCCTCCCATGAGGCTTGCGGCTCACATTTTTTTTTAATTTCCATTTCGTGGCAAGCAGCCTGGTGCCTGCTTTCGGAGCAGACACGAGTGCTGCGAGCCGTCTAACTGAGCCCCGGCCGAGGAGGCTCTATGCCTCCGAGGAAGCTTGGGGCTTACTGCTTGTTGTATGTGCCCAGCATTTTAGGATGTCCTGCTTGTATATATGTGTGATCATTTGTGCATATAGATGAGAACCTATCTACAGGGGTGAGAATAATTCTAATCATTGACATTAGTGCCTTTTTTGTGAATTACAGGATACTTCTCAGCAGAACAACGGGACCGAGAGTGAAAGCAAGGGGCCTGAGGAGACTGAGGTATTGTTTCTGATGTTTTCATTTTTAAAATTCACATGTTCTATTATCCTAAATAATTGAAGTTGAGCATTTGAAAGATCTTTCAAATGATTAGAAAGCTCATATTTCCTCATTTGCCTTTTACTTGCAGGTAGGCTCTGATGCTCCCGACATGTCTGTCAATTCTCCAATCTCTGTCATAAACCTTTCAGACCTGTCAGACCCAGAGGATGAGCGTCTTTGTACCTGTGATTTAGCCATTCCTTTGGGTGTAGACACTGGACCTTTTGAGGTCCAGTCACCCCAGTACATGCCTACTTCCCCTGTTTATGAGCCCACCTCTCCTGTGTACATGCCCACCTCTCCAGTGTACATGCCCAACTCGCCACGTCTTGGCACACCGCCGTCTTCGCCTAATCCCCCAGTTTCACCTTTGGTGTTGAGGAGGCTAGCCCATGTAGTGTTTGCCCTTCCGGCAATACTGCCCAGCGCTTGCCGTCAGACGAGGCGATTTTGGAGGAGGCGCCATCATTGGAATAGTAGAGAGGCTAGACAGTACTATGGAAGAGCTCCTCGTAGAGTGGCACGGCCTTGATTCTTGGTGCTATAGATGAAATTTGAGATGTTTTTTTTTACTCTTTCATTTATGAGAAAATCTCTATGTGATTGGTAAATTCCATTTCTCAGTATCTACATTGTTGTGTTTGATTGTTTATTTCCATTGCTTACGGCAGGTACCCGAGTTGACGCAAACACAGGACGTGTTGCCATCATCATCAAAGCCTTTGGACTTGAAAGACGCTGTTGAAGGGGAACTGCTTCATCGAACACAGCATAAAGTTGACTCCATCAACGTCATCAATGCCGTTCGTATTCAGCCCTTGAGGAAGTCTCGCCTGCTGGTCCCATTGTGTAGAATGGTCGCAATGGCAAAAGTCAGACCGGTTGGCGAAATGGGCGTGCAACATCTGGAGAGGGAGTTCGTGAAGGGCTACAGAGATGGGGACCGCGTGATGTACATTTCCATGTTCAACACTGAAGAGGTGTCAATGGATGTCACGGAGGAAGTGAAGGCAAAGTGGAGCCCGTGCTGGCGTAGGGCTAACGAAGCCTTCGAAGCCGACCTAGGTTTAGACGATGACCTCAATCAATTCAGTGGCAAAATGTTTTTTGTATGGGAAGGTAACCATCGCCTTTCAGCTTGGTTACGGCACATCAACAAGCATCATGCCGACGACCCAGCTTGGCACATCTCCGTGCATTGCATCATATTGGACCCCCGCGGCCAAGTGGGCAATCTTCTCCATGCCATGCACGACATCAACTGGTAAGAATTTTGGTGGAACAATTTTTCAATTTTGATTTCGGATCATCCTTCTATTATGATGTGTTTTCTAAACTGTTTATTTTGTCCACAGGTCTACTGAGAATGACCATGTGAAGAGTAATCTTCCAGCGAAGTTATTCCGCATCCGCTCTTTCGGTGTCATGAAGTTAGAAGAATTCAAAGATCTTCTAAGCCCCGAAGAGTTTGAAATCTGTGTGCAGAATAAACACGCAAAGGACCGATGGTTCACCTTGACAACAAAGGTTTTCATTGCGTTCCTATACCGAGTAAGAATTTATACCATGACTCAGCAAGTACATTCGTTTGATGCATATACTTTAAGTAATGCATTTCAAGTGGTTTGTACATTGATTTTAATATAATGTATCTCCATGTACAGAGAGAGATTGCAGTCGCCTCGGATCAGGCCGCAAGAGCCTACAAGGAGAACACGCCAGTAGACGATCAATCTGGATCTGGAGTTTGGGATGCGATGACGACAGCGTCAAACAACTACATTGAGGCCGTCAAGAAGAAGGACTTCACCAAGTACTTGGCCATTGCGAATCCCAAAAATGGTGACGACTTCCTGGCCGAGGTGAATCCTTAATCACTTCATCTTAAGCTATTTTGTTCTTATCTCCTATGATATCTTCATTTCATAATGCTAACAGTTCTGTTCTAAATGCAGATTAACCGCCACTTCAGCGATCTCAACAAACCTGAGATGACATTGGACAAGCTGCAGAAGATTGTGCCGGCGGCAGTGGAACCCAAGTACAAAGCTCGTTGGTTGAGGTGGTGGAACTCCTCTCCGACTTCAAGGCAGTCTTATAGGTTCCCACCACCGGAGTTCAAGGAAGCTGACCTCGACCGTTGGCTAAACAGGGCTACATTCTGGGCAGGGGTATGCTCCCTTATTTCCAGAACTGATGATGTCTTTGTCATTCTATCACTTTGATTGTCGTAGACTAATTTTGCTGACTGTCTTCTGTAGTTGGAAGAAGCGGTCATCCAAGAGTTCGAAAACATGTGTAAGTCTGAGGAGCTGGACATCAATTGGAATGCCTCCCCTGATGTTCAGCGACCAGGCGATTACGTGGAGAGCTGGCGTATTCTGCTTTGGGACAGAGCATTCCCGACATTCCTTGGATCCAAGGCGAAGAAGACTTTTGATAAGAAGTCGATTTTCACGAAATTCCCTGGAACGGTAGATGTTGTCAAGCGAGTCATTTACCGGTATGAATCTTTTCTCAAACATGTGTGCATTTCGAATCCTGCATTTCGTCTCTCCCACATACTAAGTATTTTAAAATTGGCCCACATTAGGTACTTCAAGAGAGAGCTTCTTCCCAAAGGAGCCGTCACTGTCCACCAACTCCCGAAGTACTTTCCTTTATGGATCCAGAGAGGCACGGACGAGTGTATCTACTCTGCTCAGCAATTGAAGAGGTACAAAGCTCCCCACTTGGAGGCAGGATGTTGGTATCTAGATTGCCTCCGTGGTTTTACAGTCGATTCTGAGGCCGATGTCAAATCATCACTTGATCTGCGAGCGCCAGTAGTCGGAGACTCCAACGACGGTTCTGAAGAAGACGAAGAACATCAAAGTCAATCATCTGCACCTCAACCGAAGAAAGGGAGAGCTCGGCGACTGCGAACACTTGGTTCGAAGTCACAGACCTCACAAGATACTGGGGCTGAGTCTTCCTCACCAGGGAAGGAGACGGGCAACGCTTCTCCAACTGTAGACGTCCCAATGCCAACGTCGACCACAGCGACTGCGCCTTCATCCATTGGTGCTTCTGCGATCACGCGAAGTCTCATTGAGCAGAGGAAGGCCAAACTATATCCTCAACCAACTTCTTCCGCTGGAGCTTCGATTTCCACACATGTTTCCGTCTTCAACTCATCTGTGGATTCCATGTTACGGCGAAATAGGAGACAGGAGGTAAAAGGTGGCGACCCGGATTGGATCAAGACTCAAGACTTCATTCGCAAGGTTTGTTCCTATATTTCGACATTTAATGGATTCTGCCACCTCTACTCGTTATGTAGCTACTAACTCTCCTTTCTTGTTTCCTCAAGTTTGGAGCAGGCCGCGAAAACGAAGTTCCGGACCGGTGCAAACTAGAGAACCATCTGAGAGTCGACTTGATCATTGCCGACATTCCTGAGAATCTTCCCGTCCCTTCCGTTTCCGTTCCTCCCACGAGTATTCCGCCTTGGAACTCTCGCTACAGGGATTATTTGTACGACATCTTCCATTTTGCAGATGATTTCCTGCAGAAAGATGGTGCCCTCTGCCTCATCTACAACACTGATCAGAAGCTGGCTAAGGATATCGAGGAAGAAGCTGCTGCTGGTGGATACGTGCTGTTCAAGGACTGGTGGGGTGTCAATGTACTCGGCCTGACTTCTCCAACGAACCCCGAGAACTTGGTACTTTTCCTAACCATGCCCTTCTCTTTGCTTACTGATAACCCTTCCGCTTCATTTTACTCACTAGTTTTGCTTGAATGCAGACTATGCGATTCTGGATTCGCGTCTACGTTCGTAGTGGCAGTACTTTCTCCTTCCAGACGAAGAAGGAAGACCTGATACATGGGCTCCTCAACATTACCAAGAGTGATGCCATTTTCAACTTCACCGATTCCGAATCTCAGCTCATGAATGGGGGGGTGCCGTGGAGAGGCCCAAGGGAGAAATCCCCTGAGATGATGCAGAGCATCATTGAGGAGCTGTCCAAGCCCGGCGACATAGTTGTTGACTGGAATGCTGGGACAGGTAACTCTTCTTACATATCTCTGCTTCATTTTTCCTCTCGTTTTTTCCAAAGTTTCTCATTTCTTTGTTTCTCTTCGAGTTTCAGGGGCCTCCATCAAGGCCGCCCAGGCTGTTGGTCGTCACATTCTCGCTTTTGAGGAGGACGAAGCCATATTCAACGCCCTTCTCAAACCATCAGCCATGGGTCCTCCTAAACATCCAAGGCTGGCAGCAGCAGGCGAAGCGCCTCCAAAGAGACCAAGACCTGATAAGTGGTGTAAGTCTTTCATTCTTTGTTTATATTATCCAATCATTACTTCTCTTTCTAGCTCTACGTACTCTATCTAACCACAGTCGGTTCTCTATTGCAGAGTAGTTTCAGCAACACCGCCACGTGGGCCAAGAGCAGTGTCCACTCCATCGTGGCGTCTTCATTCCAGCCCGATTCAGCCTTTCATACTTCCGGACTACGCAGAGGGCTTAGCACAGGCGTTTCAATCTGGAGCCCTGACATATGTTCCAAGTCGGCCAACTACTTTTGATCCCAGGGCCCTTCTATTCGTCGATGATGAGGCGGTAGAAGGAGATTCAGAGTCATCTAGTTCTGAGAGTGGAAGTAGCGATGGTAGCATTTTCTGAGTTTGAAGGAGGCTTCGGTCTTTCATTGTTTTCATTTGCTTTGATTTGATTTAATTGGAGTTCTTTGGGTAATCCTTCGTCTACTCTACTACCCTAAACCTAAACTTCTTATGATTCTCATGTCCATTTTGTCTCCGTGTTTGTAAAGGATGAAATGTCACAACTGTAATGCTCAAAATATAATATGAAGAATGAAATGTTACAAAAGAAAGGCTCAAATATAATATTGTGCTGTTAATTATATTTTACTCATTCAATATCCCATATTTCCATAGGCATGTTATCTATTCTTGACTTGGTGTACATCTTGGTTTCTGCTACTCCATTATTCTACACGAACTCTGAAATATTCCACGAACTTCGAAGACCATTTCTTTTAGTTGGTTTCGAGTTGTCTTATTCCTAGAATCGTCTATATTATCTAAAACCATCGTGCTGGAATACTCGTATCTAGATCCAATAAGGGACCAAATCTAAAGGAATGTATTCAAACACCCCACTAGACTTCACAGTACTAATCCTTCGAAGGATATACAGTCCAACTCTTGTCCATATCAAACCAGCAAGTTTCGCCATCCGATATGATCACTTCGGGCAGCTGAACAACTGGATTCTCATCGACGTTCGATAGCAAGGGATACGGGATTAGGGACAACTCCATAATACGGAGAAGCTCATTGGTACAAAGCACTGTCCAACGCCATTCACCTTCACCAACATGGAGGCTTCCGATGTGCCTAAACGGTGGCAGGTCCATGCCTCGTTCCCTGGCGCGCTCCACCTCCAACAGCCACGGCCGCAGCTCCTCATAACTCGCCGGTGCCTTTGGGGGCAAACCTACAGCCGCTCTCGTCCTCCTGGATCTCGCATTACACACCTTCGGCATCGCGCAACACACTAAATTGTTGTAGTCTTAAAACGTTCCACGCAAGCCTACAGATTGACCCCCCCGAACTCCATCGCTACCTTCGCATATAGCACAGAATGCCAAGGACTGTATGACTATCCTAATACGCCACCTAGAGACAAGCTCAAGAAACCAAGAGTGACCTCCTTCTCTGGAACCCAGCTTACCAAGTGTTGTTTCATGCTGAAAATCTCCTACTTCTATCACTCAAATTCAGATGCTTCGCTGCCTAGGAAGAGAGAGTAATCTTCGATGAAGACAAGGACTCTGACAAGGTATATCTTGGTTTCAGCAGTCAAGATATTATACACGAATTTTGAAATATTCCAGGAAGTTTTCAAACCTTGCCTCCTTTATGTTCTGTGAAATTTGTTTCTTTCCTTGTGCATTTACATAATCCTATGAAAGAATTAATTGTTTGATCTAAAACTCAACGCCTGATCAGTGTAGCTTTCCTACACCCATGACAAATCTAAAGGAATGTATGCATGACGTCATCATGACATCAGCCCTAATTTGTATCTTAGAGAACAAATGTAATAAATTCTTACCAGAGATAACCCTAAATTCCACGGTAATATACTCTTTTTCTAAAAAAAGTGTCAAAATTAAGCCTTAATTTAGTAATTTTCCACGGTTATAGGGTCTACTTTGCTTTTGAAATTTTTCCTAATTGTCAATTCTGTGCTCTCCATTCTGCGCTCACCGCTCTCCGCTCTACGCTCTCCGCTCACGTACGAACTTTCCCCACCACCTCAATGTGTGTTAGTATCAGCTCAATCAAGTTGTTTAAATCTACGTCAGACCGAGATTGAATAGATGCAGTCATTCCCAGTCTCATATTACGCTGATCACCTCAATTTCAGATCGGGTTTTAGCAATTTAACGACACAGATATCTCTCTAGTATGCGGTTACAAATCTAGAACATGGGGTTCCACGCAGGGGACCTATACTGAGTTTTGATCGAATATCATGTGGTTGAATTCAGATGACGTTCTTAATCTTATGCACATTAGACTCTAACTCAGTAGCGCAAGATTAAGAAGGGCATCTAATGATGATTGATGTATGCATGCTAGAAAATTAGTTATAATTATTTGCATTTTTTTTTAATTTACACTGACAAATTCAAACGATCATTCATATTAACAAGTTAGTCATTTCAACCATTACATGTAGAAACAGCTTATGTGACAAGCAAGCAGAGATTTCCTTACAACTTCAACAACTGGAAATTGATTCATTTGCGGACTGGAATTGAAAAATTGGACTGATTCTAACGTACTTCGTTCTCAACTGTCTAATCCTTTTACTCTCGCTCACTTTGATTCAGAATAACAAGTATTACTGTGAATATGTAAAGTTTGAAGGACCACAAATTGAGGTGACAGTCTTAATAACAAAAACTTTTGAAACTGGATTCAGGGTTAGACAATAGGAATGCGATGTACTTACATTCCAATCGCTCCGTTTGCGTGACATTTCGGGGCTCGTCTTATCGGATGCGTTGTAGCGGACTCTCTCTGGCTTCCCCATCTCCACCCAGATACGCCTCACATGAACAAGATTAGACGCCCAGGTTGGCTTGAATGGATTAATTTGATTCGACTGGTTGTAATAGTCCGATATAGCTTGAATTTTCCACGCTTCTAAATCCCACTTAATCTGCGCCTTCCAATTTCGGACCATCTCTTTTCTTGCACTGTCAACTCCAGGAGTTGCGAGAATTCGTTGAGCTGCCTTAACCGTATGCTGGCCGTTAATTGCGTAGAATCTTAGGTTCTTAATTTGCTCCCAACTGGTAGGAACGGAAGTCAATCCCTGTGGAAAAAGGCAAAGCACTTGCTTGTTCGGAATAACTTGTGTCAGCAAGGTGTTGTAAACAGTAGTAACACCGTCACCTTCAAGTACTCGCACGATGTAGTTGCAGGGCGCAATGTCAACCTTCGAAACATCAACATCCACCAATGTGTCGTATCCAAGGGGGTAGTACTTCCCAAAATCGTCTTTGAAGTTCTTGAATCTTCGGATGCACTCCTCCGCGACAACTGATCCATCGGAGTTGCGGGTGGAAGGCAGGTGATGCCCAGCTGGTATCTCCTCATTATCATCAGCATCGGCAGGATCCTCATCACCCCCTGTAGATTTCTCCCCCGCCGTTTTCTTAGATGCTGCCTTCGATCTGGGTACCTTCTTAGGAGCGCCTCTCACTGAAACTGCTTTCTCTAGAAGTGCACCTGATTCGGTGACCCCGGATGAACTCCCCTTGTCTATCTTCGGAATCTTATCCTTCTTCTTTTTCTTTGAAACCGATTCCTTCAATTTTGCTATTAGCTTCTCCACTTGTGTCTGCGTCACCCCCGCCTTGTTCGAGTCCTTGTTAAATGCCTCCAGAATGAACGCTGCCAGTGGAGTATCCTTCCACGCATTACGCAACTCCACATGGTTTATTGAAAACATCACGGTGTTGATAAGAAGCGCTTCTCGAACAGAATCGGGCCTCTGAAGAAGTATGTATACGTACGGATGTGTTGCTTTGCACGATATAACTGAATGCCCTGTAACAGGAACATAATCTTGGGATCCAACAAACTTTATGAAAAGAGAGGGTTTCGAAGACGTGAGGTTCTCCCTCGCCAAGAACCATCCTGCGCTCGTATCAACAACGTCGGTTTGGATTGTAAACTTGACGTCCTCAATTTCCTCAAAAAAATCAGTGTCACAATCACTGGGACAGAGATCCTGTCGAATAGCAACCCTGAAAAGAAAGGGATCGTCTGTTCCCATCCTACATATACAAAAAACAAGCAAATTAGATGACATGATCCTTCACAGTATCAATGACGTCTATTCTGACTCTAATATGCACATCATAACGTTGATCATGAACTCAGAGAAATGTTTTTAACATGGGCAGGTTAATCTGAAGAGGCAGAGAAACATAAAACTACTCACATTCAAAGCACCAAAGTTATCTGAGCAGTTGAAGCCCCATACAAGCAGTTTACGTGCAATACAGAATCAATAGGAAGTTAAACAAGCCAAGCCCATTATATGATGACTCGGGATTAAGATGGTCACCTTATTTGCGTACGCTAGAAAAGGAGATATATGTATGCATTGCTAATTAAGGTGACCTACTTAATCCTAACTGACTAATCCTTTAGCAAAGCTAAGCCAATAAGAGAATCTGTCAATTCATTAGGACTAAATGGTTGTGTACATAGTTCGTATTCAATCGAATATTCTTAGGTATATAGTTTTGAGCATCTACGTTCATTCGAGTTCGGGGATAGAAGAAATGTGTCAGAATTCGTAGTGTAGCCTAAAAACAACCGCCAATGCATTGTAATCCCACATAATGAAGCTAAACATAAACAAGGGGTTCTATGACTAAATCAATCACGAACTAGAAAAATGCAGCCACGGATAGTCAACAATTATGTGTACAGAGGGTACCAGGGAAGCTGGAAACTATAGCAGAACTGAGGGCATGTGATTGAGAAAACGACGCTCTCGGGGAGATAGGAAGACCGGGTTGGCGATCTAAAACATGCATTGCGCGGACCTATTGACAGAAGCAACCAGGGTCGCCAGCAAACAAAGACTGACTAGGTAGCTAAATGGAAATTGCCCAGATACAGTACTTGTCGAGATCGAAGTTAGAGAGGACAAGAGAGGAGCTTAACAATTACTCGTTATTCAACTTGAACAAAACCTTTTTCAAATCAGACGGCACAGCACAAACAACATAGATATTCAGTAATACCTGACATACGCTGTCTGCTTTAAGAAACAACATGCACGCTCATTCTCCTCCGAAAAGCTCCTCCTCCAAAACGGTCCTCCTCCCAAACGCTTCTCCTCCCACCAATTGTAAAAATGCTGATAGATGTAACACCGCTCACGTATAACTTGGAGTGGGAAGGTGCGAGACAGATCAACCTAGAAGGACAAAAACACTGCAATCCACTCTATACTACACCGATGTGTAACTAAGTAGGAAATGACATAAAAGGTCTTCAGTACTGGGCAAATCGATATGGGTGTGTATTGGTGCGCTCTCCAGTAGGATGTGCCGGAAGTCCACAAGGAAAGACTCAGGAGAGAAAACAGATAGACTAACACAAGGAGGATGCAAAATGAAGGAGAGTGAGGAGAGGGAGGAGGAGGTCGATGCAGGCCAGAGGGTATTCGAACATGATTAGAACAAAGGGAAATGTGGCGAACGGTAGGACAGTAGAGGAAATGTATTTGGGAACGGATGGGAACGCTTGATAAACACACTCATTACACAAATAAGTATAATGGGAGGTGGCGGGAAATGAAAATCAGTCATTGATAAAATTAGGATAGTGCTGGCGGTTACATGATGGATGATCATGTTCAAGCAAATGATGTGAACTGAATACTCAAGAGACGTCGATCACCACCAAATCATGCCATGAAATGATATTTACTACAATTGTAGACAATGATGGAATTAGACAAACTGGACTCTTCAGTTTCCTTGGACATCCAGCGAAAGCAAAAACGTCAGATCTATCTCATCAAATGAGTATACATATCATGAAGTCGTGGTTTGTGTTTGGTAGTTTCTGCCAATGGTATTAGACTTACTTGAAGAATGGTGTAAAGAAGCTTAAAAAATAATTCAAAGTATATTTCCAGCTTGCAATGAAGCCTTCTTGAATGAAGTCATTAAAATGGATAAAATTTGAATATATTATCAAAGAGTTTTTATGGCAATATTTTACTGGTGAAGTAAATTCATGTAGCTCATTCATGTAGATCAAAAAAAAAAATTTAAAAAAAAAAAAAAAAACACATTCATGCGGTATATTACGAATTGCCTATTACTGAATTTATCAAACTATTTTATAAAATTTTCTTTAATAATAAATTACTCTATGGATTTACGACGCTCTCAAGTTTGAATACATTATCATATTCATCATCTATTCATTTACTAATGGTAACTGGATAAATAGGAATGCAAAACCGTCCTTAGAAATGAAATGTACCCAGACCCTTTGGTAGACGTTACTCAAATACCATTACTTGAAGAAGCCAATGATATTGGGGGTGTAACTTCCAAATTTAGATGGAAACCTTAATTCCCGGAAGTTGTGTATTGTACATCAAATGAAATGTTCAAGTTAAAACTGCAAAGTATTCTAACTCTAACTTCTTCCTTTATGAAGAATGAATGACATTCAGTGTATTTGAGAAACAGAGACACCATTTGAGAGAGGTCCAGTGAGAGAAGAACAGCAATATATTTTCGATCAAAGTAGCTTCAGATGTTTTTCAAAATCTACTAGACTAAGTTGAGTACTTGCAAGAGACAACATGAAAATAACCTTGATTCCTCACCCGGATCACCTGTAGCTGGGCACTGTTCTTGGTTACTCGTTTGCAATGAAATTAACTTTCATTTGTTTCAGAAAAACATTTAAAAAAATGACCTTGGTTCTGGCATGCAATGTTAGGCCTTTTAAGAACTTTGATTCCCCTAATTCTGGCGTTGTAGGGGACATGTATTTATGGAACTGTAAAGAATTTAATGATAAAGTGGAAAACGTCGAAAATGCTCATTCCATTAAATGGGATTTTTTTAATAGTATTAGGTGAGGACGAATAACGGCGACATTCGAAAACTTTATGTGAATAATCAAATATAGAATTTAGGCTAGTATTATGTCTTACTCCAATTTTGTTTATTTTATCCAATGAACATAGAACCGAGTATCGAAAACCAGTATCGATGAGCCTCTAAATACTGTCAATGCTAAACTGGGTCAGTGACGCAGAACGACCTATCCTGCGCCATGGTTTGGGAGATGCTCCACTTAGTCCCTCTGTCAATTGCATTGAATATTCTAATAGTTTGCTATTAGTAGATAAATCTGAATGTAGAAGGAATCCAATGAAGGTGCTGAAATAATTCCAAAGTGCTGCAACTGACCCCTACGAAGGCCTAGAGCTATTACACAAGCTTGTACATGTGAAGGACCTGGACCGACCAATTATAAAAAGGATTTTCCAACGACACCACTCAAAATGTAGACAAAAACCTGGACATATGGAAGAAAACCTATAGATTATAACGATATCCTGGTGATGAGAACGAAAACCTAGAGATGTAAACGAAACCCTGGCTGTGTCCATGAAGCACAACACAAAAAAATGAAAACTCCACGATCATGAGGGCATTACCATGGGGATGTGAATAAAACTTTGATCCATAATTATATATGTATATATATATATATATATTACAAAGGATTAACTTCTTAGATTTATATACACATATGTATGTGTGTATATTTATGTAATTTAGTTTAAATAAATTTATAAATTTTAAACATTCACTTTCTTATTACGTAGGTGTCATCTATTATTACCGTTGATTAGAAATTTATGTCATTCACTTAAATTATTTGCGCACTTACACGATTATATGGAAAAAGTAAATCAAGTTTTATTAAAACGAATGGTATCTACTAAAAATGCTAGAATAATCTAGAAGCCATTCACGTAGTTGTTTGATGTCCTCGAGTTATTGGTTTATTTTTTATTTTTATTTTTTTTTATTGAATTTGTAATGGATCTATGACAACGTTTGCATAATTATGATTGTACAAGAGTAGTATAGGATATTGGTTTCTTTAATATTATTTCAAATAGATAATATCTCAAAGTATATCACTCCATTAGATTATTATATATATATATATATATATATATATATATATATATATATATATATATATATATATATATATATATATATATATATTTGTGTGTGTGTGTGTGTGTTTTTTTATGTAATTTAAATTTTAACAAATTTCTATATTCAAGTCATTAACTTTCTTATTTCTTATGTGTCATAAATTGTTGACGTGGATTACAAATCCATATCCTTGACTTAAATTATTTGCTTAGGAACTCTATTATATATAATTAGTAAATTGAGATCCATTATAAGAAATGGTATCTATTTAAAAGCTAAAATATGTTATAATTCAATCCCGTAGATGTGTAATGCAGTTGGTTATTGTTATTTTATTATTTAGTTCGTCATAGACCTATGAGAACGTTTGCAAAATTATAATTTACCAAGATTAGACTAGGATATTTTTTTTTCTTGAAATATTATTTCAAATTGATAGAATCTCAAACTATATTGCTCCTTTCGCTTTTATTTATATATATTTATATATATATATATAATATATAGATAGATATATGTATCTATATATATAGATATATATAGATATATATCTAGATATATATATATATATATATAGATATATATAGATATATATATCTAGATATTTCTGTAGATATATTTATATATAAATGTAATTTAGATTTTGATAAAATTTATATATATAAGACATTCATTTTTTTATCATGTAGGAGTCACTTATTATAGATGTGGATTAGAAATCCATGTCGTTGACTTAAATTATTTGCTCACGATGACCATTATATTGAAATAGGAAATTTAGTTTCATTAATAAAAATGGAATCTACTTAAAAAGCAAGAATATCTTTTAATTCAATCGCATAGATGTAGGATGTGGTTGTTAGTTTTTTTTGGATTATTCGTAATGGACCTATAAGGTTGTTTGCATGAGTATGATTGTATAATAATACTACTCTTGAATATTGTTAGTTTTAGTTTTTTTTTTTCTTCCTTTTATTTACTTTAGTTTTTTTTATATAGCACGCTGCACAAGGTTTGTAAATTTTTAATTCATTTTTTGCAAATATATCGAATATCCTAAATTTAGTTGAATTGTTGCTTATTAATGAATTCTTTGAAAATTATTGTTGACTGGCGGTTCAAATATATTACTTACAATATTACTAAACATTGTTGTGGAATGCAAAGTACTTGGACAACTTCATTGAAAATCGGTCTGATACATTTTTCATTTATATTGTCATTGGTATTTTTAAAATTTTATTATTTGGTATTCAGCTTAAAAAACGTCGTTATTTCACAGTGGGAACTTTGGTAGTAAGATGCAGGTCATGAAAATTTGCTGACACTAAAGGAGGTAGTTTAACAATTGTGACTTCACTGTTTCCAAGTTAGTACACTATCATTAGGAATAATCTTTTCCACAGTCTATCATGATGTGATTTTCGAGTTCATGGAAAATGTCACTCATTTCGCGGCTTGAAGTGACTTCTTAATATAAAGGTCACTGAACCTCTCCAATCAGCAGACGACTAGTGCTCTACCATTCTCCCATAACTTGTGTTCTACTTCTATTAGACAACTGACTTTCTTCCCCTCCATTTCCTTGCTGTACACAGTCTGCATGACCTCATTTCTCCCATCTCTTGTGCTCAGCCTCTTTTAGAAAACTCAGTTTCTTCCTTCGACTTCCTTTCTTTTTTTATCAAGCCTGATTGACTTCATTTTGTCGAGGAGTAAGCACGATGCCGATCACTTCAGGCTGGTTTCCTAACTCTCATCCGGAGTCTGTAGTAGAACTGTTGCAGTGGTTGGTAGAAGTTCGCCAGATCCATGAGCGAAGAGGTTTCAGATACATTCCGCCGCACGATGCCATTCTACTGGCGTTACTTAACACAGGCACAGAGTTTCCCTGGACTACCACTTGCCAGTTGCAATTCGAAAATGTCAATGCCGAAATGAACTACAACTTCATTCCCAACCTACTGGCACTACATCTGCACGCCCACCGAGACCTCACTTCTGCAACTCCAGCTGTAAATGTACCCCACCAAGTCGCGGCCCCACTCCCTGTCAATCCTTCCCGACGTCTTCGCCGCAGACCTTTGAGCCGTGGCGAGGAAAATGAGCTCTCGAACTCCGTGCCGCCTCAACTCAATTTAGTGCGAGGAAGCCCACCATATCGGACGCGTCGCTCACGCACCATCAGCGCGTCGCAGCGCCTTCCTTCAAGTGGACCTGCTCTTCACGACAATGGAGTTACTGGGCCACCAAATCCGCGGTGCGCTTTACAACGGGTGGAGGCTTCTTCATCGATGGCGCTGGATCCTGCTACAGGTTCTGAAAATCCAACGTCGCCGCAGGAGAATGGGGCCTACTCACATGCTGAAGGTAATTCTCCTCGTAACGAATCTGAAGATGATAAATGCACCTGCGGGAGATCCTTACACAAGCTTTAGGAATCCGATGGAGGAGATCAGCCATGCAACGGTGCATTGGTTGCTCCTTTGTACCCAATCTTTACTGACGAATACAGAGAAATTGAAGGCGGGTTAGACGCATAGCCCTTGGAATTCCTTCTTTGAGCATTACAGGTGTACAGCTATAAGGATTAGTATCTGAGAAATTTAATTAGGATAGCATGACCTTTGATTAGTATAACAGGATTTTATATTACTTTACCAGGATATCGGATGTTAGATATCTCGTGCTTCAGCTTGTTTCAGCTGCATGTCAGATTTACAGAACTGTTTTTGTACGTGGTTTACCTCCTACTGCCATGGTTTATGATGTAATGGCGTATCTCCCGCTTCTTAAAGGAGATGACTATTGACAATACTATATCAACCTAATTTTCCCATTATCAACTTCCTGAAGTTCTTGTAAGTGCCTGTGATTTTATCCCGTCAACGGCTAATGCGTTGGACTATACACGGGGACTCTAATATTTTTAATAGTTTCCTGTTTCTGATGTCATTCCGTTTGTCAAATACAGAGAAGCGAGTTTAGTCGTTATTGTGTTTAATATTTTGCCTCTTCGGCAATAGATGACATGGATTCACGGTGTTGTAGAATGCTTCGTAGCCCTGCAGCTTATATTGTTCGTCATTCATTTATTCTTCATACACGTTGGTGTCGTTTTACCTCCTCCTGGATTCGTAGTTTACATCAGTACGTAATAATTGCGAAGCATCTAACGTTCAAATTCCTTGTCGCATGCACTCTATTTCATACGACGGGCATTACTGTAGAAGGTGTCCCCTAGGGAAATGCTGCATCACCTAAAATTCAGGCAGAATCCTATTTCTGTTTGAACGAACGTTCCGAAGTTGAGCCTCCAGTTTGAATGCTTGATCCCTCATTCCCTCCAATTATTGGAATACATTCCTTTCCCGCTTGATTGTTTCCAATCAGTCCATTACTCTATATAAGCTAGGTCCCAAATTCAGTTTCTATCATCTACGCTTGCAGATTCGTTCAGTCCCTCCTCTCTGAGATGTCATAGTGGTCACTTCCGGATGTGCATGTTGTGCTGCTGCTTAGAGTATTGCTTTACTATGACCTTCTCGTCTTAGACATTGTATTTTCTTGCTTCGTTCACACACTGGACTGTCGAGTTGAAGTTCCCCGTTTGTGATTTCTAACATCGTCATTTCGGAGGCTGTTTCTTTCTGGTAAGTAGTGCACCACTTTACTTCCTGCGTAGTTTCTAATTCCACTCTACTTGTTTGTTGTATGTATCTGTCTATCTATCGAGTAGCTCATGTTTAGCAGCAACCTGCATTTCCTAATGCACATGATGTCTTGGCTTTGTAGTGATGCTTTGGTAGTAGTTAGTGCAAACAGCTTTGTTTTTCTGAGACGTACTTTCCTATTGCTTTGTACTGAGAAAGCTCGACTATACTATGTCCATGCATGTTCAAACGGTATGACTACAATGTATCAAGTTGTATACGGTGTATACTCTTTCATTTTCTAACAATACATTTTTTTACTATAATTAGATATATTAGGAGGTATTCAGTTCTTGTATGTACTTGATTAAGATGGTCACCTCATTCTAGTAATGTCTAGATATTTATTCAGTATTGACGTCCTTAACTGCATGAGAAACATCCTGAGACAACTTACAGCACGTTCACTAGTTTATCATGGATCCCTATATCATAACATCATGTTGAAAATCGTATTTAAGAATGTCTTCTTAATTTACAGTGAGTTTCGGCTTCTCTGGATCCGAATGTTTCTGTAGGACTCTGAGCACTAGAAACTTGATAGTGCATGGGGACATATTATCAAATTTAGCTTCACGTAAGTTTCTGGTTGCATGCAGAATATCATATACATCCTACGTTTCGGGAAAACGGCCGACCATCACAGAAGTTGACAGTTAGTGTTACGAATGAGATGCACCATACAGGAATAGCAATAGATTGTACTTTAGAATGTCAGTTCAATATTCTATCATTTTGTCACGGACTGTCGGTCAGAAGTCAATGTGTTATTCTGGATTCAGGGGGTCTCCTTAATCTAATCTCAACCCGCCTTTGTTTATACGTTAATAATAACGGCTTTCATGTTTTTGGCGGTAGACATAAATACTCTTGTCTCATGCATGTGTATCTATAGAGTTCAGGCTTTATTAGGAAATTACGTCAGAAAGAAAGCCGAAATCAAAATATATAACGGTGTCCGTAAATGATTCAGAATGCGTAATTCCAGAGTTGATGTAATGAATCTGACGGCGGTCTATATCCTGTCGTGGAATCTAACAGCAAGAAGTTTAACCCTGTTTAAATTCTTTTGCAGGCACTTTTCATACAATGGAGGATATCCTGGACCCTGTCTCGGAAGAGGTATAATCAAACCCTAAACCTGAAATGTTTATAACCTCGTCGGTGGATTATAATGGATTTCCGTATTAGTTTTTTATGCCGATTTGTTTACATGCAGATCATCTTCGAAGGAGAAATTGAAGATGCTGCTATCCGTGTGCCCGCCATTTTAAACGGTTTGTTTCTATATTTCTTTACCTTCTGCTGTTACAATTTCACGCATATTCTCATAGTGGTGAGAGAATTTAATCGGAACTAATTTTTCGTCCAGCACTTTTAGTTCAACGTCGAATTAAGGAGTCCTCCTGAATCCGTGTAATGTTTTTTTCTTCAACATGTCCTCTTTAGTACTGGATTTAGGAATGTATGCGTCTCGTGCTTTAAAAGATGTGGACGTAACAATCTCCTTCAGGGTGCAATGTTTACGTTGCAACTCCAGTTATTCAGTTCCCTTTTCTGTGGAATTATGTCATGTCGCAATTTCAATAAATGGTTAAATAAAATAGCGTAATGTTAATTAAATGACTAGAATGTGCAGAAATAATACTTACGAGAGAGATGATTAACACCACTTATTAACCTCTGAATTCTAATTTTTACGACACCTTCTTGCACAACAGAACTTCATTTGCATTGAGAGGTTTTTCTGGGATTCTTTCTTAAAAATTGTAATACTACGTGTGCTTGAATATTTGCATAAACTCATTTTCAAGTGTGGTTCAGATCCAGCTCTAAATGGTGAAGCCGTTCCCAACCCCACAGTCGAGGCCCATGCTACTGCGGTACGTCAACTATAAATCTATGGAAATGTAATTGGAATAATCATCATTCTTTGCTGCTGTAACCTACGATATACCAATGTTGAATTCAAGAAGCTAATGCCATGATTGTCGTATTTCCCACAGAATGAGATGGATGCTGAATTATCTGCGCCCGGAACAGATGATGAAAATGTCACTGATGCTGAATTACCACAGCCTATTCGCGCGGGACTACCACGGGTGGAATGGCTGAACAGAAATGTCTCTCTTTATAATAGCAACAATGTACTTGTGGGTGCTGGCTTGGTTCGTAATTGCCAACCCTCTGATTGCGTGGACAGTGAACCGCTTGGTTCAGTGGATGTCGGCGTTCTTGTATTGGAAACTTTTGGACAGGAACTCATACCTGCTGGATGGAAGTACTCTCTGCGACGTTGGTCGTCCCATCTCGTGAAATGCGATGGCGTGTCATTGTATGACTTAGGGAGAGCTTTTGAAGAGGAAATGCAAGGACGAAACAATGGAGAACTAGTCGGCCCGAGACGGAAGTACGAGACTACTCGAGTTCGTCAACGAATGCGGTCAGATAAGTTACAACGCCTTACCAGCGATCAGGCTCTTTGGGAAGTTGCTTCCAAAACATGTTGCGTTAGGAGGTGCACAAGAACCATTACTACGGAAGTCGTGAAAACTCTTCGTCACGAAATGTGGTCCTCTGACCACAAGTTACGTTCACACATCAAACTTGATGTACACAGACACGTCCGTGCTGGGGGAGACCGCAAGTACGTTCCGCTTGAAAATGATGAGGTGTGCCTTAAAGGGTGGATGATTATTATGGGAGTGTCTAAAACTGAATTTTACAGACAACGCGCAAACGCTGGGTTAGGTGTTCGATCCTCTCACCACGGCAATCGGGGCACAAGGAAGCGCAGGGCAGGTACAAGGCAGGCATCTGCATCGCTCTCTTGCATAATCAATGGCTCTGCCGATCTCATGCCCCATAGATTCCGAACTTTGCCCTCAGGAGAAAGGGTAGTGGAGCGCGTGTTGCCTGCTGGGACTAAATGGAAGGATATCCGGGATAAGCTGAATGAGGTAAGAGCAGCTCCTTTTTGTTTCAACTCTAAGTGATGTAGTCTTTAGATGGTGTAGCCCAAAAGTGTTTCAAGGATCGTAGGTCAATTTTCCTCCTTTTTCGAACATCTGAAATATAGAGAACATAGTTAATTTGGACTTGGTGAGGTCTTATGCTTTTGAGTTGAGAGAATAGATCAATAAAGTAGAGTCTACACTGTAATGAAGATTGGATCAGTTCTTTATGCATAGAACTGAATTCTCAAAGACGGACGCATTTTCTTAGTAAATGAGAATTTTATTTTTTTAGAACAGAATGCGTGCACGATTCTCTGGACTGAACAGCCGCTTATTCATTGAAAGTTAATCTTAGTAAATTCACAAACAATGATACAAATTGTGTGAGTCGTATGTGCCTGGTTTTCCTTACATTTTATGTAGTCCGTCTGAAGAGATTGCGCTCTGGATTCGCAAAGAGATATCATCAACCTCAGAATACGCTATAGATACTGGATTAAGATGACAATCTTAATCTGGAGTAATAGACTAAACGTATGTTTCCTTCGGTTGGTAGCGGTTCCAGGTGTAGCTCATTGTCTAGTCTGTGACGTTCACTTTTACTGAACAGGTCGTAATAAAGTACAAAGAATATTGGTTAAAGGATGTACTAGTGTTTAATGTATATGTTCACTGCGCAGTATGATCCTTTGATTGTATGGCTGTACATCATCGTGAACGATCTGAAGTTCTACAGAGGATACAGGACATTTCTCTTGTTAGGACGATTAAGATGACCATCTTAATTACGAGATTACTGCTTAGCAGCTTTCGTAGGTAGCTTCAATGGTGATTCAATTAAATATATTTTATATGTTCTCATTCATCAATCCCATGTTTTCTTGCAGGTAAACACTGCATTGGGGTTACCACTCATATCTTCTTCGACAGTGAGCTTTCTTCGGAGATTGGAGTTCAGCGACTGTATCATCAAACGTCGTGGGGATATGTTTGCTAGGTGTGGCACGTGTGATAGGAGGAAACAACTTATGAACTCTCATGCCGTGGGTTCCACGGCCCACACATTTTATGCAAGCGCACTTCAGCGTCACCTCGCTGAGCAAGAAGCTCATCGTCAGGCCTATTATGCCTCACGGTACCTGTCAATTCAAAAGCCAAACCAGGTTTTAACAATTATACACGATAAGATGGACCATTCCAAAACGGCGTCCCCATGTTTGGCTAACCGAAACAAAAATACAGAGGGGCTTATGAAGCTTCCCGTTTCGGTTACGGGTATGATTGCGCATGGTCATGGTGATGTCCGATACGCTCACTATGCCCTTGATTTGTATCCAGCAGACTCTAACCACACAGTGGGATCTATTGCTAGACTACTTCGCGACCTGGAGCGTCCTAAAGCTTCAGCAACTCGGCAACTATTTGAGAATTCTGGTACGACGCCGTTGTTCAGTGCACTCCTTCAAGACAAGGAGCGATGCATTGAAGCATTAGGCATTTCTGGAGAATCAATGGATGCATCACCTCTACCTCCTGTACTTCATGTGCAACTCGATAACTGCTGGAAGGATAACAAAAGCAGATACGTTTTCTGCTTTTGGTCACTACTTGTTGCGAGAGGAGTATTTGATGAAGTGTTCGTGTCGTTTCTTCTCGTGGGTCACACACATGAAGACATCGACGCCTCGTTTGGAAGATGGAGCATGAAGCTGCGAGAGAGCGATTTCCCAACGCTTCCATCCCTGATGGAGTCATATATGAACATTGATGAGAATTCTGGAAAGGTCATCCCCCACTTGATTGAAGAAGTGCCCGATTTCAAGGCATTTGTATCACCCTACATTGCAAAGGACGGGGACAGGCTCATTGGGCATACAAAGGGCCAACAATTCAAATTCTCTATGCGGGAAGGTGAACCGATAATGCAGTTCAAGATTTTGTGCACTGAAGATAATTGGAAGCCGGCGGAGGGGATCAAGTTGTGGACTATAGACGCAGCAGGGAAACAGATGTTGCCGACCGGTGATCCATACGCGGCCATTCCTATACCCATGCGGAACAAGGACGAGATCGTGAAAGGATTATCAGGCTTCATATTGTACTGGGAGTCGCTTGCAGCGCAAGATCATTCCGGGAGTTATCTCGAAAAGCAGGGGCCATTGATAAATTATTGGAAGGGTGTTAGGGACGCTCTTGCTGTTCCTGCTGGTCTGGCTCAGCAGGATCGATCTCGCCTTGCAGATGGATTTTGGCCCACCACTAGGGTTCACGAGAGCGTTAACGACATATTCAATGGCAATGGGAGTGTAAGGGAGGAATTTGATGAGGACGATCATTTCATTGGCCCAGCTAGGGCAAGGCCACAACCTTCTTTTCGTGTTTCGCGAGACTGTGGAGAAGGATACATGTTGTTGCTTCGTGCAGGTGATGACGGAGAACATCCTAAACCGGTTTGGGTTGCTCTAGCTCTTTCGGACCCAAGACTCTCCTCAACCAGTGAGCATTATAAGCACATTAATGTCCAGTACTTCACGCCTGTGAAGAAGGATCGTAGTATACAAAATTCCTACGAGGGGTGGGATGTCAGTGGCAGGGCAGCATTGAAGTGGAAGGCTGACTCCAGGCAGCCACCTTGCTGGGTACACACAGATTCGATTCTGACTGCTTGGAAACCAAGAGCCAGAGCAATGAACATCACAATCCCGGGGGTGCAGGTGGCTGTTGCGAAGGGTAATCTGGAACGATGTGAAGAGGATGAAGAGAGCAGTTCCCAATCAGCGGAATCTGATTAAGGTAAAATTTCAGTGTGAATTTTTTTTTTGTGTTGGGGGGGGGGGGGGGTGGCGTGTTGGTTGGAAGGGGTCTGCTAGAGTTGTTGAGTGATGAAATTAAGATGGTCTTCTTGTTCTGTGCTGCTGCAGTGATCTGTGTAGGTATAATCTCAGGAGTAAAGATTGTTTCGCATTTGGAGTACTCTCGATGTATATAGAGTATGTCATGTTATTTCACACTGCCGATTGGATACATGAAAGGTACTAGAGGATGAAAGAATGGTTCATTGTAGTCGGCAGGTGCTCTAGCCGCCCATAATTCTATTAATGCAAACTTCTAATTGAAAATGATATAGGAGTGTATAATCTGTATTTTTGGTTGTAGAAAGCGCTTTGATGGGATGTTTCATATGGTAGTGCATGGATTTGTCTATGGTAGGGAGTCTTATTTTGCGTCTCTATTTTGGGGGGATGTGAGGAGGGATTCACGGGGAATCTACCAATTAAACCGTAGTATGTCAGTTATTAAAGTGACCACCTAAGTTCTATGAAGGCCCAGTTTGGCCATGACCCTGTCGTGGTAAAGATTGATATGGAGCGAAAAACCGAATTAAGTGTACCCTTACATTAAGGTGACCACCTTAACCACGTACAATGATTGTGCAGAAGAGTATGGGGTCCATTGAACAACCACTCTTTTGGTTGGGAGGAACTACATATTATCCAATGCATTGCTTCGCTTCCGATGATTCTGGAAGTTGTAACTTTCTTACCCTTCTTCGCAAATGTCATCCCCTATGAAATAGAGTCAACCTGAGATAGGCACTTTAGTTTAGTGAACGGAGTTAGATGGGTAAGCTTAATTCAGAGAGTCGAGATTAATATTGTTACTTTGATGATGTTACAGTTCGTTGTGGTCAACATGATGATATATAATCATCAAATAAATAATCGGACATGTATAATTCACCACAATTCTGTCTTGTTAGATCGAGGTGAAAAGTTTAATGTAACAAAGTGAAAATGGTGGAGCCTTATCCCTGATACAACACATCCCTGAAGGAGGAATTGCACACATGGAGTGGACATGGATTAAGGTCACCACCTTAATCTTGTGCAGCTGTTGTTCACAAGGAGCTAGTAGCCGCAGAAATCCTAGAGCTTCCTTTGTATGCCCTAATTTCAGTGGCACAGATATGGTATCTCCTGGTGCCTTAGTAACTGTAATGAAATTTGTAGTAAGGTTTACCTCAAGTTTTTTCTCCTATTGCTCAAACGTGTGGACATCGATTTCTATAATCTGTGAACAAAATAGCAAGTTCTATGTTCATTCTGTCAAGTACTTGTTTCATAATTCCTCGCCCCTTATTCTAGCATTGCAATCAATTCATATATAATCAACTCGGTTTAGGCAACTACTTCCTGACATCTTCTATGAATCTGCAAAGTTTTCAATTGGAAAATATAAACGGTTGTAATGCATGCTAGAAACTGTGAGTAGTCCACATGCTTCATTGCCATGATGTGTCGCACCGTATAAAATAACCTATCCACATATGAAATGATACGGTGCGACCAGAGCAGGGAACACAGTCGGTATGAGTTATCTTAATAGAGGATTTGTTCCCGGAATGCATGTTTCTGAATCATGCGGAGGTTAAAAGACTGAGGACAAAACCTGAAACGGAGTCAAATTTTTTGGGTCTTAACTCTCTCCCGACCTCCCTATCTTATAAAATTAAGGTTACCACCTCAATCTTGACAGAGCAAGGAAAAAAGAACTAAGACATGTAATATATAAGTGACCTGGTTGAAGACATTACTGTTTGTTTTGTAGGTTATAGATTGACTTATCTTGCGTCGATGCATCTAGATTGAGGTGGTCACCTTAATTGTATAAGACATCCGGGTAGATTCTCATTTTGTGACAATTGGCTTAAGTATGCTCATACGAAGTCAGTATTAGTGAGTCTGATCTTACGGAACGATATACGTTGTACTTGTCATGCCCTCTAGAGATTCTATGCATATCAAGACTGAAATTGAGATGTTAACCTTAATCTTTTAACAAAGTATTTACTCGATTATAATATATCTCAATGGCTGCATACGAATGCATTAATCCATCACATGAGGGTAGAAGTCTTTTCAAAGTGTAGTGCAGAATACTTTTGTATCTTATAATTTTAACCAAACACGTTTTATGGTAGTAAGGGTAGTGATTCAAATTAAGGGGACCTTCTTAATGTAACTAGTGGAAGTGGTCACACAAAGTTTCCGTCAATTATAAATATGATAGGTTCATGATGTAAATGTTGACCATATTTTACAATTTAGGAGGAATATTGTTGATGGTATTGGATAAACATTACATGGTAAGGTCAAGAGCTCTAACGTTCATTTCGAATGTGTAAAGTTAGGAATGTGGAAACACTATATGAGAGAAAAAGTACATGTTCCTGTCGCCAAGCCATGAGCTCAAATCTGTTGGTTGGGAC
Organism: Ceratodon purpureus; assembly: GCA_014871385.1. Taxonomy (NCBI): domain Eukaryota; kingdom Viridiplantae; phylum Streptophyta; class Bryopsida; order Pseudoditrichales; family Ditrichaceae; genus Ceratodon; species Ceratodon purpureus. The sequence goes on along the minus strand of CM026427.1, from coordinate 1,545,098 downwards.
GAGCGCGTCACATACAATCGGTCCGGGTTCGAAACCCATTGGATCCGTTATGAGCGATTCTGTTGTACATCATGGCTTGGCACTGCTGGGGAGAAATTCACAGGCAGGAAATGTTGTACCAACCAATAGGGCCCACCTGAAGCACCTGAACTGAGCTTGAAGATGCAGTGACAAGATTCAACGGTGGCTCTTGCCGCCAAAAAAAAAAAAGATGTAGTTCTCACTACATCTTTTGTTTATTGGATGTACGCTAATGAAGTGGGAGGGAGCGACAAGATTCAACAGTAGCTGACATGAGCACCTTAGGGAAAAGGATACTTTGTTGTTGTAAGAATATAAAATGAGATTAAGGTGATTACCTTAATTGTTGTGGCATAATAAATTTGGTGCTACTTGAAGTAGCCACCTCCATTTTCCAGTTTTTTTTAGTATAAAATTCCAGTAGACTTTGAAATAAAAAAATCCAATGCAATAATGAAGGGCTTATTTTGGACTACATTTAAAATCATCAATTAAAACTATTTACAACTTTTGAAGGCCAATCATTTTTTCCAGCAGTTATAGTCATTAATATAAATATATAATTTTGTAAAATTTCTTAATTATAACTAATTTCAACAATCTTCAAAACTGTTTAGAAATGGATGCACCTCCCGGTTTTTGTTATAACAGTTACTGTATTTGTATTTGTTGTCTGGAATAAAAATAGAGTACACTCTAAGGTTGTTAAAGAACTGTTACACCTTATGAGGACGATGATGTATCCATATCAGGATCCAATCAATATGCTTTCCATGGAGGTTCCCCTAACGTTCCCATAACGTTCCCATGATGTTCCCCTACGTGCCCAATATGTTCCCGAAGATGTTCCAAACTTCCGAATGCATGTGCTCATGCCATCACTGTGAGATGGGTTTTATTGCCTAATTCAATACCAAATCTTAGCCTGAATTTCATTAAAAAGGATTCTAAATTTGACAGACGAAGAGTCTCATTTAAGGCTGATTTGTTTTAAGATGAAGACATTGGTTTAAGGTGATAGACAAAATGGGACATGCTTTATTCCCAATTTAATGAATATCGTGTTTAACCAATTCTTGTCAATTGTTAAAAATTCGTGATTAGCAAGATGGGTACACTCAACTAATGTGACATTGGAGTAGCAATAGTGCAGCTCCTAGGTAGCTTCTGTAAGAGTACGGTAATTCTTTGATCAGGTTGTTCAAAAAACTAAAAAAATTCTCGCCAGCTATGGCTCTAGATGAAGCTAGGTTTCGATGCGGTGTTCTAACAATATGGTTTGCACGATGACAGATTCTGGCAGCCGATCCTCAAGATGAACCAATGGATTCAACCCAGCCGTTGTGCTGTGCCCAAAGTTTCTGGCACCACCCAATGCATCTGCACCGGCATGAAAGGTTTTCTTCTAACCCTCAAAACACTATGCCCCGTGCATACTCTAAGCATGTTGTCATCATCATTTCATGACCTCGCTGGAACAGACACAGATCAGCAACAATATTTGTTTGAATTTATACTAGCATGCATACTGTTAGGACCGCAAGGTGCATGAGCATACCTCCCCTGCCGGCGTTGGCACACTCGCAAGCCTCTCTGCTGACTTCGGCAGCTGGAAGTCCGCCCCTCCACCATGCACAGCCTCTGCTCCAAACGGTGCTCTCATCGCAGCCTCTGATCGCAGCCTCTGATCGCAGCCTCGGTCCTGTGTATCACCGGACGCATGTCCTCCTTCAGCAGCTGCCGAGTCTACCACGCATATAGAGCTGTCTGCGACCTGTGTAAATTTCGCTCCCTGCAGCTCTACTGATGCTAATTCTGCCGAGTCCACCTCGGTTCCGAAACTGTCTGCGACCTCTCTATCTTCCTGATCGCCCTCATAAGCCTTGCATACTGTGTGTAACAATTGGTGACTTGAACATGACATTTGCAGTGTGTCTGCTGTAGGAGAGTGCTTGCCAACATCTAAATCACAGTGTCTATAATCCATTGTGTTAGACTGATAGCAACTAGAACTTCCTTATAGAACTTTGAATTCAAAACGTCATATTTGCAAATGTCATGAAATGAGAGTCGTTTTCCCGTTTGCATTGAGTTCCCTACCGTTTCCAGAGCTGACATTCAAGGTGGTAGTTGGCCAACTGCCGCCATCTTCCTTTCATAAAAAGTTGGCTTAGCACTAAACCCAGTCTAAACCCGCTGCCCTTCTCTATGACGTTTGCCTGACCCACAAAACTGCCCCACTTTTGCACTTACCTCTCATTGGCTGTCAACCCTGCCCAGGCTGCCGTCCCGTAGCTCGAAATCAAAAAAATCCAAAATTAGGGTCAAAAATAGGAATTTGGTTCCAAATTTTTTACCACATGCACTTACCAACAAACCCTACCTCCACTAAAAATTACAATAAAAAATTCAAATTTTAAACCACTAAATAAACCTGACCCGAATCGGTAAAAGCCGAATCGGTGGCCGTGGTCGTTTAGGGGTTAATCTAATAGGTATTGTCCATGTATTGTGTAGGTATCACCTAAGTATCATCCGAATACTCAAATATCATGCAAGCATCACCCGACTATCAACCAATCATCACCGAAGCATCACGCGCCCCAATAACCACCCAAATATCACATATTTTATACATGTCGGTTTTAATTCAAAAGCTTTGAATATGAACCGGTTTGTTTGTGTTTGTTTTGATTCCTTTGTTTGGTGGGCATTGATTCATTAACTATATAAACAGACACTGTATTCATGCCAGACCTTATTTAGGCCGGAGTTCCTATCTATCTATCTATCTATCTATCTATCTATCTATCTATCTATCTATCTATCTATCTATCTATCTATCTATCTATCTATCTATCTATCTATCTATCTATCTATCTATCTATCTATCTATCTATCTATCTATCTATCTATCTATCTATCTATCTATCTATCTATCTATCTATCTATCTATCTATCTATCTATCTATCTATCTATCTATCTATCTATCTATCTATCTATCTATCTATCTATCTATCTATCTATCTATCTATCTATCTATCTATCTATCTATCTATCTAATCTATCTATCTATCTATCTATCTATCTATCTATCTATCTATCTATCTATCTATCTATCTATCTATCTATCTATCTATCTATCTATCTATCTATCTATCTATCTATCTATCTATCTATCTATCTATCTATCTATCTATCTATCTATCTATCTATCTATCTATCTATCTATCTATCTATCTATCTATCTATCTATCTATCTATCTATCTATCTATCTATCTATCTATCTATCTATCTATCTATCTATCTATCTATCTATCTATCTATCTATCTATCTATCTATCTATCTATCTATCTATCTATCTATCTATCTATCTATCTATCTATCTATCTATCTATCTATCTATCTATCTATCTATCTATCTATCTATCTATCTATCTATCTATCTATCTATCTATCTATCTATCTATCTATCTATCTACGGGGAAGAGCACAATAAAATGGACCACAAAGTGACGCATGTGATCATTTGGTGCTATTTTTTAAAGCTCAAATATGATTTTGAGCATTTTGGTGTAGTTTTTGAGCATTTCAGTCACTTTCTAGAGTGTCATAAGGTATCTTACACGCATCTTCATAAAAAAAACATCTTCAATCGAAACTAAATTTGACCACTAGTTCTAAATCATGAAAATGAACTTTTTCAAAGTCTTAATTTCTTTATTTGGTGCCCTCTATTGTCTTAAGAGGAAGTTTTTTTCAATTTAAAAAACAATGTTCGGTGGAAAAAATCGCCCAAAAAGTACCGCGGAAGTGACCCTCTTAAAAAATATCCTTGCGATACTTTTGGAATCCTAAACCAATTAATGAGTATATGAATAGACTATTTTAGAATACCTCTTAAACATACATAGGGCACTGCGAAATTAAAAGTGATTTCAAACAAAACCCTAAACCGTTATGTTTAATTTTCCAAATGACTGTATTCACTTTGCCCGACTTCGATGTCTCCGTTTTCCATTGTAAACTCAATTTCTTTTCCTAAAACTTTGGGAAGTTGAAGGAGATCAAGTCTACTTTCCGTATCCCAAACTTAATTTTGCATCGACGTAACGGAGATCCTACTTTTTCTAGTGTTTACGGAAGAGTCTGAAATTGGTGAAAAGATAAGCACTTTTTTCGTCCACTTTATTGTGCTTCCCCCCCTATCTTTCTATCTATCTGTTTGTTTGAGGTGTAAAATCATACCAATGTGAAACTTGCTGCTGGTTCTCCCGGTTCATTGTAGGGCGCTTGTGATGGAAGGAATTCCAGCTGATTAGTTGCTCTACAGTACAGTTAGGTACAACTCATTTACAAATTCAAAAATTCTTGCATTCACAAGGAAAAAAAAAGCTTCACTGCTGCCAACCTTGCCACCTTCCCAAGAGCTCAAAAACTGGTATTTTACCATGAAATGTTTACCACAACATTGTCTTTAAGTTAATAACACGTGTACCAAATTTCAAGGCCGTAGAAGATCTACACAAAGAAAGATATTCAAAATCTACCAACATGTGTAGCTAAGAAAAAAATTTCAATACTACCAACTTTGACACCCTCCCAAAGATTGGAAAAACAAAATTTGGCTATGAAAAATTTAGAATGAAATCATCCCTATGTTGATGATATGGGGTAAAAATTTCAACGTCAAAAGATTTGACCACAAAGAGATATTTCAAATCTACCTATATGTGTAGTTTTTTATCACACATCTACCTATATTTGTGTATATCTTCTAACCTTGAAATTTGGTACACGTGTTATTAACTTAAAGATAATGTTGTGGTAAAACTTTCATGGTAAAATACCAGTTTTTGAGCTTTTGGGAGGGCGGCAAAGTTGGCAGCAGTGAAGCTTTTTTTCCCTTGTGAATGCAAGAATTTGTGCCTCCTGACGATGTTGCAGGGACGCCGGGATCAGAAGGGGGACGGGGAGCTGCTCGCCGCATTCCTAAGGCGCAGCGGAGATGATCGGAAGTTGGGACTGGGTTCATGCGGATGCTGCGCTTGTAGTCGGTGCTCAGGACGTTGAGTACTGCAGCGGAGTTTTCCTCGTCGACGTTACAGTGATCGAGGTGCGTGCCTAACTGGAGGAGTGCATGTGGGACGTGCCCCGAAAGCAGACATACTCCTTTCCTAGAATACCCAGTTGCCGAGAAAGTAAACTCCGGATTTCATGACTCCCCTCTGGCGGCCAGTGATTTCCATGCGCTCGCCCATGAATCACACCGACACTATTGCACCAACGCATACAGATCTATCTTTGGGGTAGTTCTCCCCGAGTTCTACCTAGACCCACTGGCTGCTTGAACGGAAAATCGGTTTTCCCCCTCAAACTGATTATTATAAATATTGTCACCTGATCTCCGTACCCTGTCAAGGAGGTCAGGTTGTACTGTGCTGGCTCTTTGGTGAAGGTTTCGGTCTAGTTTTCGCTAGCTATGTGTTCAGGCTCCTGATCAGGAGCTGAAACGTACTCGAAAGGTGAGCGGTGATCGAAAGTTGAGTGAATCCATGCAGATGACGGGCCTGTAGTTGTTTTATCGGACGTTATATCGAGGTGGTGCACGTTAACTTAAAACCGAGGTGTGTCGACAGAAGGTGTAATTGCGGCGGTTCATGTGCGCTACATTTGAAGCTCGATCGCTTCACTGTGAGTTGAGTCTAGAGAGTTGCGAGGGCGTGCAGTGGGGACACCAGCTATGTCTACGGTCATGGAGATGGTTGTGACAAACCCCGTGGAAAGGAACATCGATGATGAGGACATGAATATTCACAGGTATCTGAAGCTCATAGAAGACGGAGATCTGCCTGCGTTCCAAGATGAAATGCTGAAACATACTTGTTTGAACGTTTCTAGCCGAATCTTCGATGATAGAACTCCTCTTCACATGGCCGCACTCCACAAAAATCTTGAGATTGCCAAGCTTATAATGGACTCTCCCGGGTTATCAGTCCAGGTTGTGAACGCCAAGGATCGCTTCGGCTACACGCCCTTGCACCTGGCTGTCCGATCAGGGTGTGTGGACTTAGTGAGACTCTTGGCAAAGTCTCCGCTGACTTCATTAGACATTGCGTCTACCAGTGAGAAGGACGATCTAGGCCAAGACTGTGACGGATGTACGCCACTCCACCTTGCAGCGAGCGTGGGCGATGTCTGCATAGTCAAAATATTACTGCAAAATTATTCAAATGGTCAAGACAAACCCGTCAATATCCATACCACGAACTGGCAGGGTGAGACCGCCCTGGATATTGCAAAACAAAGAAACCATGATTCGAAGCTTGTGGAGATGCTGGAATGTTTTGATGTGAACTGGCTGCAGCTGGAAAGACAGAAGAGTGCCAATTCTATCAATGCCATCTTGGTGGGTTCTGCAGTCGTATCAACGGTGACATTTACATTTTTGATGCAACCTCCTATGGTCGGTCTCCCGGCTCAAGAAAATTCTCTCACAGGTAATGGACATCCTCTTTCCAGTTATGAGGCCATGTCAATACATCTCCAGGAGTGATTCGCTTGATAAAGTTTAAAATATCATTTTGTATCTAGAATGTTTGATGTTGTTAACTTGCCTTCAATGGCCCAGCTTGTATTGAGTTTTAATTTAAGACGTTTACAAACAAAATTTACAAAATTTACGTAACATCTCAATTTACAAAATATCCTATGACAACTGGATGAATGGGTTTTAGGTGGTGTAAACATGGTGTAAATGGTTTCAATTTCCAAGATTTGGAAGAGAAGGCTTTAGAAGACTGAAGACTGTGCAGTAGAGTGAAGTTGCAAAGTTCATTTCTTGGCTACGTATCTAACAGGCTCGCTCCTCACAGGTGGTGGAACGGCTGCAGATCAACCACCTGTACCTTGGCTCAATCAGCCGGAGCATGTCATTGGTGTTTTTATAATTTTGACCAGTTTTTCCTTCACAGTCTCAGTTCTATCCCTCATTGTGGGAATTAACGGTCTGATTTTGAATACTGAAACTTTGAAGAAGGAGGTGCAGCTGCTGCGCAAATCTGTTGGCTGGGCTTCTCAGTTACTGTTCATGGCTATTTTCTTCCTTGTGTGGGCGATGTGCTTTGGGGCCATGCCAACGTTTCATCGCGTGGTCCCTCACCGTGACAGTGCGACTCAGGCATTCGCTGGTATTACTATGGTTGGCATGCCAATTTTCACAACGTTAGTCACTATGATATTATTGATATCATTCATAAAACCACCTTGGTTAAATTCATGTTGGATAATTGAACAGTTAGGGAGGTTCAAGATTACAGTACCATGAATAAGCCATGATAGGTGAGTCTAATGTCCGTTAATGCCATATGTCATTTTAAAGACATTTTTTAATAGTTCGGAGGATTGACTAGGTCACATCTACATCCAAAATTTTATGAAGATTTTGTAAGTATTTTAAAACAAAAGAGTTAAATTTTGGACCTTTTTTTCCTTGAAAGTTTTGGAAGTCTAAACAATTTCATTTGCGCGTGATTTGAAGCTGGCTGGTGTGTGGCTGGTGTGAATTGAGTCTAGAGAGTTGTGAGGGCGTGCAGTGGAGACACCAGCTGTGTCCCTGGTCGTGGAGATGGTTGTGACAGACCCCGTAGATAGCAACATTGATGAGAGCATTCTAGAGCTCATAGTGGCCGGAGATCTGCATGCGTTATCAAGTGAACTTGGAATGACAACAAGATGTTTCCTAGCGGGCCATTTAAAGCCTGATCGGAGGATGGGATCAGCTCAATGAATACATCAGCAGCAAAAATCTTGATTGCTGAATAAGTTTATCTCATCAGTGGTAGCTGAGTTCTTACCCCCGACTTAAGAACTCCTGTTCAAAAGATACCTGGATCAAATCAAATGTGCACAATATTGCCTGTGCATCCTCTATCTCACAAGGGAATTAAGCTCCTTGATAGTGCAGGAGTCATCAACAACTTCAACTCTCAAACAGTGAAAATTGTTTCACTCCCGAAAGCAAATTATACTTCAAAAATAGATGTGTGCTTCACAGCTGTACTAAACAAAATGTGTAGGTAAATCTACTTCTCAACTCTGCCAGCTTTTACACCATTGATTACATGGTCGTTGCAAAGCCAAGCAACGGAACCTTGTGTGTACCTAGGAACGTCGCTCTTTTCAGTTTCTGTGTAGCAAATGGGCGACAATCCGAACCTCTTAAGAATGTCCAATCTGTTGTCCTCCAAATAATTTAGTAGCCACTCCGTAGCCTCCTTTTGAAGTTTTGTTTTCTCGTCCTCTTCATTGTCCAACATGATCGCACCTCCAGGCCTCGAGAAGCTGTGTCTTGCAAAGTTCGCCACCCTATTATGGGATCCCACATTGCCTATGAATGGCTTTCGCAAACCATGCTTCACAATGTCATACTGAAGAGTATTCATGTTATACTCTTCCCCTCCTAAGATAGGTAAAGTCACATGTTCTAATGTGGGCAGTTCAGAAACCAAAGTGCTCATGGCCCTCATCACAACCTGCAACCCTGCAGAAAGTAACGGCTCCAGTTTCTCAGAACGCTCTCCAAGTACCCCATCACACAAAAGGATGGCGTTCCTAGCACATTGGGGCACAATGTGCTCTTGACCTGGTTCCTCGCAAAGTAACAACATGTGCACTGTTTCCATGTTTGCTTCAAGGCTATTCAACACGGTCTTGATGTTGTTTTTCTCCAGATAAAATAGACATAGTTGAGGTCCTCGGTGCATGTTCGGGGGCGCTGATTTGATCGTGGTCATTTCGTGAAATAGAAAGTGTTGTCTTTTCTTGATCTTCTCTAGAGCTGTTTCAAGGATCTTTGCTTCAACTTGGGACCTGCTCTTAAAGCTTTGTAAATCGATGATGGACTTCTCCAAGCTTCCAAGCATTTCAAACAAGTTTGCCTTCGAAATCTGCCTTTCCCTCTTCCTCTTAATCTTCCCTTCCTTCCTCTTGGCCTTCCGTTGGACGACGTCAGCAGCAATCTTCTTGCGAAGATTTACATCATCCAATCTATTCGAACTAAATATCCCTGTTTGAGTTTTTGGACGAGCTTTTGTTGCCACTACCAAAATGACATGAAATGCTGTTAGAATGATATCAGTTTGACATTCATCATAGATGATTCTCAAGTAAATAACATAGATATTCATTTACACCTGTATTTGATTACAAGAAGAGCTGGCTGCTAATGCAAGAATACTTCTATTCTAAATTGCAAGAACTTGCGCAGACAAAAATTTGAAGATACCTTCTTCACTGGGCAATGAACTCGATGATGAAGCTCTGATGGATTCTGAAGCTGTGGACGGTTTTGAAGTGTCGTTTACAAGCAATATGTCCAGCATTTTGATAACCATGTCCATTCTAGTGTGGTCGTCACTGCTTCCATATTCAAGCATGAATTTCTCATGAACTTCGGTCAAGGCACCTTCCTCAGCTTCGTCCGTGTCATCTAAACAATCTACATGCATATGAACTTTACAAAATTCACAGTAGTAATACCATGAAAATCCTACTCCACCACATTTGTTACACATGAAGTGTCTTTCAGAAGTGATAAGAGACAGCCGGTGCTGAGAGAGATTACTGAATACACAGAATGGGGTTCGAGGAAGAATGGAGCAAAATGGATGCAAATCAAACTCACATGGCCTTTGAGTACAACTATACCAATATCCTTGCAAATAGCCATTACAGCATTTGCAGAATGCGTTCTTGCGTGGTGGAGATGATTTCAGTGTGAGGGGGTGTGGATGGTCTTTATGCCATATCGCAGTCTTGGAATACTTGGTGCATTGTAATAATCACACTCTTCACACCTTTATATTCATTTAGTCTCTTGCAGTGATTCCCAACAAAAACTGCATGCAGCATCTGGATAATTGTTGTAATGATGTTCCCCCAAAAGGTAAAGAGGATCATCATGGAAAAACCCCTCGCTCTAAACCTCGCCCTCGTCTTAATGACGAGGCGGGCCCTCCCCCTCCTCCTCCCCTTTCTCCTTTCCTCCCTGATCTATTTTTAGGGGCCCTGTGGTCCTCTTTTAGTAATTTTTTTATTTTTAATGAAACCGGGGACCCCGAATTAGCCTAGGGGGACCCACTAGATTAATTTTAGTTAGTTTATATATTTTTTAAATTTTTTTAAAATTTTAATTTTTTTTTTCATCAACATGCAAAATATAGGGGGCTTTTTGCCCCCTCCAATGACAGCCCTGGTTGGGGGGCCCTCGTCATTAAGACGAGGGCGAGGTTTATCGCAAGGGTGGAAAAACACCTTCACATCATTCTTGATCTCTGCGCAATCTGGATGCGCATCAAACTGGCAAATTTGACAGTGATAAATCTCATCTTCTTTGTAGGTGTGTTGAGAACACATAGTGCTTAAAAAAGAATCATGCTTGTGTAGTTCTAGTTCATGTTCACGAGCACAAGATATCAATGGAAGAACATTATCCTGTCCGCCACAAATCCACATGTATGTCAGTTTAATCACTGCATGACAAAGCAACTTGATAACTTCTATCAGAATTTCCAACAATGATAATCTAGCTAAGTGCACTTGATAACATTTGGTTTTAAAGGCAATAAAGTAAGTTCAAAGTCACGTACCTTTGCTGCATAATCGATAACAGCAATTGAGGACTTTTGAATAGAAGACTGCTCCTCAAGTTTCGGTTGAATAAGAGTGAAGCTTGGACTCAAATACACCTGTCTTGCTTCCCGAGGATGATTAGGATTAGATAAACCTCTCATAATTTTGTGTCGAAGTTTTCTAGCCTTATCCAAATATCCAGAAAAGAAGGTCTGGAACGAGGTTTTGAGTTCCAACAATCTTTAATGAGGTCAATCAATTCTTGTGGATACTTATTCAGAGGTAAATTTGGCCTCTTGTCTTGAATTAGCTCAGTGTAATTTGGAAATTTCTGATCATCAAAGGGCCTCTTCAATAATAGAATATGCGCACAAGTCATTGCAAAGCTGAAAACATCAGCTTTAAACCAGATTGCCTTCCTTCTACCGCCAATACCATCCGGGTGTGCCTTGGGGTGAACTTCTGGCGCTCTATAGTACGTTGTGCCAATACCAACTCTAGTCATGGTGTTGGACTTGGAGACTTCCACTTTCGTTTTTGACACCCCGAAATCAACCAACTTCACACAATAATGATCTTCCAAATGGGGAGTGCTTAGCCTGCCGACAACCACATTTTGTGGTTTAAGGTCACGATGTGCAATATTCTGGTCATGCAAATAGCACATTCCTTTCGCTATTTGCACTATAATATCAACTGCAACAGGGGTTGAAAAACAGATTCCCTTTTGGTCTTCTATCAGCTTGAACAGGCTCTTCTCCATGAGCTCCATCGTTATAAATTGATCCCCTGGTTTCTTCCCATTCCCACAACAAACAAAATTGATGATATGGGGGTGCCTCAACTGTGCCAATATGCTTGCTTCTTTCAAGAAAAATGGCTCAGTGCCTTCGTCATGGAACTGCTTCCGAGCACAAGGTATGCCAAGCCAGTATGTGCTATAAACACCACACGTACCAGATCCAGCTCCAAGAAAGGTCGATCTCCCCCATGTCCGTGGCTGCTTATTCCACAGGATTAGGCTGCATGCATTTGATGTACTAGGCTGAGATTGTTCAGATAAGAACTTCAACTTCTCCGACAAGTATTCTGCAAGACAATGCTTCACAGTATCCCCTCTGCTTGCACGAAAGTGTTTCCATACTTCGACCTTGGCTAGATCTTCAAAAAAAATTATGAAAATTGAAGGTTGGATGTTAAAATAATTGTGAAAGTACAACATGTGTTGGATGAAAACAAATAAATAGATGGTGATTGTGAGTTGGATGAAAATTTTGCAGAGATGAAAACACCCCTCTAAATGTAAACTGTTAGTTAGATGTATAGATGAAAAACATTGGATCTATTATGTTGCAAGTGTCTACCCTTTGAAATTTAGTCTTATCACTTTCTACCTTGATTTGATATAAGCCTACAATTCCTTGATGCCCTTTGGAAGTTCTTTCAAAGATGAACACCCTGCAAGATTCAAGGATGTAAGAGCCTTCAACTTCTCGATGCCCTTTGGAAGTTCTTTCAAAGATGAACACCCTGAGAGATTCAAGGATGTAAGAGCCTTCAACTCCTCGATGCCCTTTGGAAGTACTTTCAAAGATGAACACCCTGTAAGATTCAAGGATGTAAGAGCCTTCAACTCCTTGATGTCTTCTGGAAGTTTTTTCAAATTTCGCCACCGTGAAAGATTCAAGGACGTAAGAGCCTTCAACTCCTTGATGCCCATTGGAAGTTCCTTCAAAGGTGAAAAAAATGAAAGATTCAAGGATGTAAGAGCCTTCAACTCCTCGATGCCCTTTGGAAGTTCTTTCAAAAAACACCCTGAAAGATTCAAGGATGTAAGAGCCTTCAACTCCTCGATGCCCTTTGGAAGTTCTTTCAAAAAACACCCTGAAAGATTCAAGGATGTAAGAGCCTTCAACTCCTCGATGCCCTTTGGAAATTCTTTCAAAGATGAACACCCTGAAAGATTCAAGGATGTAAGAGCCTTCAACTCCTCGATGCCCTTTGGAAGTTCTTTCAAAGATGAACACCCTGAAAGATTCAAGGACGTAAGAGCCTTCAACTCCTCGATGCCCTTTGGAAGTTCTTCCAAATAAAAACACTCTGAAAGATTCAAGGATGTAAGAGCCTTCAACTCCTTGATGCCCTCCGGAAGCTTCTCTAAGCTAGTTTCTGAAAAATCCAAGTATAACAAGTTGTTCATGCCTCCGAAGAAGTCCTTCGAAGTCTTCAATGGAATTTCTCTGTCTTCAATGTAATGTGTCAACCCACATAATAACAAGACTTGGAGTTGAGGTACTTGGAAATTGCCTGGGAGGTCTTGAATTATACTCCCTATCAAAGATATCCTCTTTTTATTGCTGGGAATTTCGGAAATAGTCTTCAAGACTTTTCCAGGCTTGAAATAGCACTCACTTGCCCAATCACCAGATTTTGCCTCATCAATTATGCGAATGGCAAGATCTCGCAAAACGTCATGTATTGTGGCAGTCTTTCCATCTTCAGATAGTTCTATCAAAGATTGATCTGCAAGGCTGATCAAAGTTGTCATTCCCTTGTAAAAAGCTTCCTCATCTTCATTACAATCCACAAACAATTGTTCAGCCTGCCATATAGAAAATAACTTCTCAGTTGGAATTCTAGCATCTTCTGGAAATGCTGCAAAGTACAAAAAACACTTCTTCTTCACATCGTCCAATTTGTCATAGCTGAACTTCATACGATGGAAAAGTATCTCATATGGATTTTCCCCTTGCGATTCTTTAAACCGACTCATGGCAAATTTCCACTGGCATAGTTCCATTGCATCATACATTGTCCCTCCAATAACAACCAAAGCCAACGGAAGTCCACCACACTGCTTGCAAACATCTTTGGCTATTTTTTCAAGTCCTTGTGGAGGGCGGCCTGCTCCAAAGGCATGATAGCAAAACAATTTCCAAGCTTCGCTTTTGGGCAACAACGGAACAACTACAGTTTCTTTAGCTTTTGTACTGGTCAAGACAGCATTGTCTCGGGTGGTGACTAAAGTTACCGATCCCAATCCCTTGGCAACATCCAACCACTCCATCATTGAATGACCATGGCTGTATTGTTTCCACACATCATCCAGGATCAACAAAACCTTCTTTTTCTTGAATGCACTAATGAGATATGTGCGTTGATCTTCTTCATTCCTTGAAGCATACTCACGTTCAAAAACACCATCTTTCAAAAACTTTGCCATGGTCAGATAAAGCGAAGGTAGGATTGCATCCTGTCCGATGGTGATCCAGAATATGGAGTCAGTTCCATACTGTGCTTGGATATCTGGATCATTGTACAGCATCTTTGCCAGCAAGGTTTTACCAGCTCCACCTGCTCCTCTCAACCCAATAGTTACAGGATCACCCATCCCATCACCATTGGTCTTGACCTGTGACTTGAGTTCCTCAAAAGTATCATTTTCGAAGCTCACTATGTTGGCTGGAAGATCCTGGGTTATAAAACCAGAAGAAGTTTCCATCGTAGGAGATATAAGAGTCCGGACCATATCATTTGTCTCCTGAAGTAAAAACATGCCCTTATCATCGATGTCCTGAACAAGAACAAGCATAAGGATATTTGCTTCGCCAATTTTCTCCTTGATTCGGAGATGAACATCCAAAATGCGCGAACTCACCCGAGCCTTATTCACATATCTGAAGAAAGATCTGATGACTGTTCGATTTTTAATACAATGTTTCTCGATGATTTGTAAGGCCTCTTTCAAAAGGCCCTTCAGATCTTCAAGCCACGTTCGACATGTATCATTATCATGGACTTCCAACTTCTTCACATGTGGTTCAACAGACTTCAAAGTGGACTGTAATTTCTCACAGTTTTGCTTACAACGGTAAGCCTTCTTGATTGCATTTGTCACCTCTGTAAGCAGTAAACCCACAGCTGCTCCGAGTACTGCTCCTGAAACAGGGTCGGCCATGATAACCTCTCTGCACAGCAACAGTGTCATCTCCGTTCATGAACTTGATACAAGTAGTGCAAGATTCCCGAACCTACAAGCATACTACTACTACGAGTTATCAACTGAATACCAATGTAATCCGAAAACTAGAGTGTGTCACACATAGTTCTCAGCTCATACAATGAAAAGAACAGAAAGCAGCGTGTAGCGTGGATGCAACGAAGCAAAATATAGAACGCCATCAAATCTATTGATGAACGACTTTTTGGTGCGTATTTAGTACCTCACTCAGTAACACGAAACCCCAGAAGTCCCCGGTCACTTAAGTTTTCTGATGACACTCCGTCGCAATCTGGCAAAACAATGTTCAAACACCGTATAAAATTAAGGTGTTATTTTTGACAGATAATCTCTGTCAGGCGCAGTGGAAGATATATTCAACACATCTGTACGACATTAGAATAACACCGTATATAGCTCTACCTCACCTTACATAACCGTCCAAAAACTCTACCTCACCTTACATAATAGCTCTGAACCTCCGAACTCATATGATTTACATCTGGATAATATACCCATCGACCTACTAGTTTCTAACAGAAAGAAACCCAGCCACGAGAAATAAGACTTCGGGACCGGGACGTACCTGAAGCGCCACTGTCACGAGGACACCAAATTTCTAGTCTTCGATACAGAAAACTGCAGCAGTCTCTTGTGAGTGTGGACACACGTTGCTTGCTGGCAGATAAGGTCCGATTAAGATAACACCGGACAACTCGTCCACTGGCCGAGATGTCTTAAACCACGTCCTCTGATTAGCAAAAAGATGTCAACAGCTCACATTACAACTTCGTGTTCCTCAAAAACCTCATCCAGGAACGTCGGTTTTGAATACGCTACAAACTGTCAACATGTGTGTTAAAAGGATGGAATTCTATCATTGCATACAAGCAGATTCTGAAGGAGGATGCGTTACGGAAAGTCTTTTAGACAAACCTCTTTCAGCAGCTGGTCAACTTGAGCTTGTTTAGGTACCTTTGTCCTCAGTTCCACTCCATCTTTGCACTTGACTTCAACCTACTCAAATCTCCACGATCAAATAAGCAAGTTTCTGCTTATTCTTTTTCAGAACAAGAAGAAATGAAGATTCTAACATTTGAAAGGTCAAATTTGGCAAATTTTTCGGAAGGTTTGGATCCAGTACCTGTGTAGTATTACCAATCAGAAGTCACGACAAGGAGTTTCCGATCAGACCTTCACGTCCCGAGCAACTCTAACTACAATGTCACTACCATCGTTTCCATCCTCACTAGGAAGCTGCTGAGATTCACAAGTCGTCAGCAAATAACTTCCAGCTTCGGCACTAAAGCCATCGGCATCATCCTCGTACAAGATTCGCTCGGCCTTTCCTGAAGATAGTATAAAGTGAAAGATCTAAAATGGAGGAAACCTCAATAGGTCCAGAAGGAGGCAGAGGGATATCCAGTAGAAAAGAGAATGTGTGCAAAATGTCGAGATTGTGGAGATTTACCTTTATCAGCAAGGGGAATCAACAAGGTGATCGTGTCTGAAGGCGTTGATGCGCCAACATGCTGAATAACTGGACCTGTAGGGACAATGCTACTCCCTTATGAAACAGGATGGGAACCTCCTGCAACAGGCAACGAAACAGATCCAGATCAGGAGAACGAACGATGCCGACTTTAAAGCACAGTCAGTGAAGTTTAATGAAAACAGAATGCAAAGCAATTGTTCGAAGTGCAACACGTTCACGCATAGATGCATGAAACAAACCACTTCAGCTAAATGATCAAGAGCACTCCCTACGACCAGTGTACTGAAAAACCACACAGAGGTGGTTTGCACCAAGCAGTTCTATCTAACATCAAATACCACCTGAATATAGCTCCAACATATCAACTGTACACTAAAACAAAAAGTTAACTGCAAACGCACAACCACACCTAGTACCCAATCCGACGAGTAATAGCGTCAGAAGAACTTTTGCACCGAAGTATTAAAAAAAACTCAAAAACCACCAGAGATCTACAAAGAAATCATCAACGCTTGAGCCTGCGTGTATCACAAGCCGATCAGGACGACGTCCGCGAAAGTAGCTAGCGTGATAACAAAAGCAACCTGAGGATGGGTAACTGATCGACGCTAGGCTGCTCGATGGCGTGAAGGAAGAACACGAGGGTCCAGGCCAACACATATACACAAGATTTTAGTATAAAGTGAAAGATCTAAAATGGAGGAAACCTCAATAGGTCCAGAAGGAGGCAGAGGGATATCCAGTAGAAAAGAGAATGTGTGCAAAATGTCGAGATTGTGGAGATTTACCTTTATCAGCAAGGGGAATCAACAAGGTGATCGTGTCTGAAGGCGTTGATGCGCCAACATGCTGAATAACTGGACCTGTAGGGACAATGCTACTCCCTTATGAAACAGGATGGGAACCTCCTGCAACAGGCAACGAAACAGATCCAGATCAGGAGAACGAACGATGCCGACTTTAAAGCACAGTCAGTGAAGTTTAATGAAAACAGAATGCAAAGCAATTGTTCGAAGTGCAACACGTTCACGCATAGATGCATGAAACAAACCACTTCAGCTAAATGATCAAGAGCACTCCCTACGACCAGTGTACTGAAAAACCACACAGAGGTGGTTTGCACCAAGCAGTTCTATCTAACATCAAATACCACCTGAATATAGCTCCAACATATCAACTGTACACTAAAACAAAAAGTTAACTGCAAACGCACAACCACACCTAGTACCCAATCCGACGAGTAATAGCGTCAGAAGAACTTTTGCACCGAAGTATTAAAAAAAACTCAAAAACCACCAGAGATCTACAAAGAAATCATCAACGCTTGAGCCTGCGTGTATCACAAGCCGATCAGGACGACGTCCGCGAAAGTAGCTAGCGTGATAACAAAAGCAACCTGAGGATGGGTAACTGATCGACGCTAGGCTGCTCGATGGCGTGAAGGAAGAACACGAGGGTCCAGGCCAACACATATACACAAGATTTTAGTATAAAGTGAAAGATCTAAAATGGAGGAAACCTCAATAGGTCCAGAAGGAGGCAGAGGGATATCCAGTAGAAAAGAGAATGTGTGCAAAATGTCGAGATTGTGGAGATTTACCTTTATCAGCAAGGGGAATCAACAAGGTGATCGTGTCTGAAGGCGTTGATGCGCCAACATGCTGAATAACTGGACCTGTAGGGACAATGCTACTCCCTTATGAAACAGGATGGGAACCTCCTGCAACAGGCAACGAAACAGATCCAGATCAGGAGAACGAACGATGCCGACTTTAAAGCACAGTCAGTGAAGTTTAATGAAAACAGAATGCAAAGCAATTGTTCGAAGTGCAACACGTTCACGCATAGATGCATGAAACAAACCACTTCAGCTAAATGATCAAGAGCACTCCCTACGACCAGTGTACTGAAAAACCACACAGAGGTGGTTTGCACCAAGCAGTTCTATCTAACATCAAATACCACCTGAATATAGCTCCAACATATCAACTGTACACTAAAACAAAAAGTTAACTGCAAACGCACAACCACACCTAGTACCCAATCCGACGAGTAATAGCGTCAGAAGAACTTTTGCACCGAAGTATTAAAAAAAACTCAAAAACCACCAGAGATCTACAAAGAAATCATCAACGCTTGAGCCTGCGTGTATCACAAGCCGATCAGGACGACGTCCGCGAAAGTAGCTAGCGTGATAACAAAAGCAACCTGAGGATGGGTAACTGATCGACGCTAGGCTGCTCGATGGCGTGAAGGAAGAACACGAGGGTCCAGGCCAACACATATACACAAGATTTTAGTATAAAGTGAAAGATCTAAAATGGAGGAAACCTCAATAGGTCCAGAAGGAGGCAGAGGGATATCCAGTAGAAAAGAGAATGTGTGCAAAATGTCGAGATTGTGGAGATTTACCTTTATCAGCAAGGGGAATCAACAAGGTGATCGTGTCTGAAGGCGTTGATGCGCCAACATGCTGAATAACTGGACCTGTAGGGACAATGCTACTCCCTTATGAAACAGGATGGGAACCTCCTGCAACAGGCAACGAAACAGATCCAGATCAGGAGAACGAACGATGCCGACTTTAAAGCACAGTCAGTGAAGTTTAATGAAAACAGAATGCAAAGCAATTGTTCGAAGTGCAACACGTTCACGCATAGATGCATGAAACAAACCACTTCAGCTAAATGATCAAGAGCACTCCCTACGACCAGTGTACTGAAAAACCACACAGAGGTGGTTTGCACCAAGCAGTTCTATCTAACATCAAATACCACCTGAATATAGCTCCAACATATCAACTGTACACTAAAACAAAAAGTTAACTGCAAACGCACAACCACACCTAGTACCCAATCCGACGAGTAATAGCGTCAGAAGAACTTTTGCACCGAAGTATTAAAAAAAACTCAAAAACCACCAGAGATCTACAAAGAAATCATCAACGCTTGAGCCTGCGTGTATCACAAGCCGATCAGGACGACGTCCGCGAAAGTAGCTAGCGTGATAACAAAAGCAACCTGAGGATGGGTAACTGATCGACGCTAGGCTGCTCGATGGCGTGAAGGAAGAACACGAGGGTCCAG
The DNA here is from genome assembly GCA_014871385.1 of Ceratodon purpureus. Taxonomy (NCBI): domain Eukaryota; kingdom Viridiplantae; phylum Streptophyta; class Bryopsida; order Pseudoditrichales; family Ditrichaceae; genus Ceratodon; species Ceratodon purpureus. The sequence goes on along the minus strand of CM026427.1, from coordinate 1,525,861 downwards.
GCCAACACATATACACAAGATTTTAGTATAAAGTGAAAGATCTAAAATGGAGGAAACCTCAATAGGTCCAGAAGGAGGCAGAGGGATATCCAGTAGAAAAGAGAATGTGTGCAAAATGTCGAGATTGTGGAGATTTACCTTTATCAGCATGGGGAATCAACAAGGTGATCGTGTCTGAAGGCGTTGATGCGCCAACATGCTGAATAACTGGACCTGTAGGGACAATGCTACTCCCTTATGAAACAGGATGGGAACCTCCTGCAACAGGCAACGAAACAGATCCAGATCAGGAGAACGAACGATGCCGACTTTAAAGCACAGTCAGTGAAGTTTAATGAAAACAGAATGCAAAGCAATTGTTCGAAGTGCAACACGTTCACGCATAGATGCATGAAACAAACCACTTCAGCTAAATGATCAAGAGCACTCCCTACGACCAGTGTACTGAAAAACCACACAGAGGTGGTTTGCACCAAGCAGTTCTATCTAACATCAAATACCACCTGAATATAGCTCCAACATATCAACTGTACACTAAAACAAAAAGTTAACTGCAAACGCACAACCACACCTAGTACCCAATCCGACGAGTAATAGCGTCAGAAGAACTTTTGCACCGAAGTATTAAAAAAAACTCAAAAACCACCAGAGATCTACAAAGAAATCATCAACGCTTGAGCCTGCATGTATCACAAGCCGATCAGGACGACGTCCGCGAAAGTAGCTAGCGTGATAACAAAAGCAACCTGAGGATGGGTAACTGATCGACGCTAGGCTGCTCGATGGCGTGAAGGAAGAACACGAGGGTCCAGGCCAACACATATACACAAGATTTTACGGCGTAAAAGATTAAGAAGATTAATGGCAGTGACGTCCAGGTTAATTGCTGTGGCGACGATAGGTCAGCTAAGCAGACACTGCGGTATCGACTAGCGGCGAGAGTAATCAACCGGCGCTCCGAGACGGTCCTGAGAGCTCCCAGAACCCGTCTTGCTCGGAAGACACATACCTCAGACTCGTGAACAACACAAGGTCCCTTCGAAGACCTTCACACTCACCGGGCCACAAGCTCCCCTTCCGACAGTACTGCGCACACGTGAACAACCAACAACCACGTTCAGTGCGAAGTAAACAGAAAAGGCAAGAGCAACTCAGCCAAAGCTCGACCAAAGCGACACGGCCACAAGAATAGAGCACTCCGAAACAGCATGACCATGAGCCGGACATGTAACGGCAGAGTGGCGATACATCTTACATGTGCTTGTTGCGAACGTCGGTCCCGGTAGCCTGATGTGAGGCTGAGGCAGAGGCTGGAGCGGTGTAGGCGCTGATATTCCGAATCATGGCGTGATGGAGCTGTTGCGATTGCACTGCCACTTGAGTACGTGCGGAAACACCCTTCAATTATCTGCACCATGTTAGACTAATTCAGGACTGCAACCCGAAAGTCAAGCTGAACGAGTCCTGGAACCACGTGAAGACCATATCTCGAGGCAAGGATCCTGGCCAACTTGTGATGCACAGCCTCACACAGTCACCATGTCCGCGTGTATTTACTTGTTTAAAATGATATACTACAGTGTTCCCGATAAGATCTCTCATAAGAAGACGCCGATCGAAGATCCGCATGACCTCACTGGAATGTAAAGTACAATTCAGTGAGGCTACAGTGCCTGAGAGCATCCCAGTCGTCCCCTAAGGGCCGGTTCAGACTGGGCAAAACTCGAGAGGAGAAGCCTGAGTCCACTGTCCCAAACTTGGTCCATAAGAGAAGCCTTTGGGCTGGAAAGTAATCTTAAAATAATAAACTTGGGGCTTTGGCCGGGCATAATCATTAGGGGAAATATGGGGTCTGCAATGAGCCTTGTAAGACAGCCCGAAGGTAGGTGAATTGTTGCCCACGCATGCCTCTCTAAGAAATCTCATTGGTAGATATCCTACCCGCTGACAACAAAATTCGCCCCGCTGACAACAGAATCCGCTACTGTCCAATGGGGTGACAGCAGTGAGCACACGCCTTTGCTGCAAGCAATTGGCTAGACCCCTCAAACGTTGATTTGGCGACCATTGGTGCTAGCAGGTAAAGTGCACGGGCATGGCCAAATTTTAAGGCACGAGTTCCGACCAAAGGCCCATTGCAGACCCCATATTTCCCTTAATGGTGAAGGCGCAAAGAAGAAGGCCAAAGGTCAAGACCCTTATCCAAATATTTAGACATTTATAGAAAATTGAAAAAAGAATCCAAAAATTTTGAAAAAAATAGGGATGGTGTAAAACTAATGGAGAATGTGTGGAAAAAATTTCAGCAAATTCTACATTGTTATGACAAAGTTATGAGTAATTGAAGTTCAGCTTATTTTTGGACAGCATTGGTCTAAACCCAATGATTGTCAAAAGGTTCATTAAATAGAACATGACAAGGCTAGTGGATCATGAGTAGCTCTTATTAGCCCATGAGCCTTGTCTTCTTGTGCAAATTTTAATGAAAAAAAATTTCTCCTCTCTACGCGTTACGGAAGGTAGGTGAATAAGTCACCTTTAAGGGGGACCAAAATTCCACTCAACCTGTAATTGTGATGTAACTATCCATCGAAGGGCTTGCAGTAAGGGGACATTGGGACTACCGGGCATGCTATGAGTGACTTGTAAATTTTGTTGAGGATATTGAGACTTTTGTCCTCCTTTTTTCATGGACCAAAGTTGGTACCATTCCTTCTCCTCTTCACGGTCCCATATCTCTACCCGATTCTACTCCGTTCCTCTAAATTTTTTTAAATGAAAATTTCAATCTATCTAGTGTTTAATTCTGGGTCTATAGTGAGAAAATGACGATCTTGTTTTTTCTAAATTATAATTCAAAAACCCAACTTTTGAAGAAAATTACAAATAACTCTATTCTATCATAGTACGTTCGTCCAAAAATAAAATTAAAAATTAGAAAATTACGTAAACCAAAAAAATAAAATAGAATAAGTTAGTTTTTGCAATGGTTTAATACTTCTAAGCCATTTAAGGTCATTTTTACTAACTTTCTTCCTCCTGAAAATGAAAATTGAAAAATTCACTTTTTGGAAGGCCAACCTTATTTGTTTTTTAAGAGACCAACGAACAAAAAAAAAATGTTTGTTTGCCATGTGGCGAATTTGCTATCGTGTTACAGTATAGTATCATATTTATATGATACTTAGGTGATAGTCTTGTGATACTTAGGTAAGATTTAGATTTTGAGCTGGAAAAAATCTTAAACCTTTAAAATCAAATTGATAATTTGGCACTTTCATTTGATTGCCTTACAACTAAGGTAGAGATGGATATTTCTGTCAATTGAAGTCATTTAGCATATATAGGACTAAGAAAGTTATTGGGATAAAATTTATACAAATAGATGTTAGGTTGTAAATCACAAATCTGATTTTTTTAGATTTTATTCAAAAATTTATCAAATTTTCATGAATATTTGAAGTGCAATAGTGTAGACCACTATTTCGGTCAGTAGGCATATGCAATACAAAGATTCTTGCATCAAGAATATGATAGGTTGTTATGAAAAGTGCTAAATGGGGGAGTCAAGTGTCGCCTGCTTAGATATTGGTGCTCTGATAGGGCACGGAATTAGAACCCTGACGAGAATACCCATTTCTACCTTAAGTGCTAGGTCTCTCCAACTATTGTTCTTAGCCGAATCATGCTACGTTGAACATCGTTACATCGTGCGTAGTAAAATTTTCAAAAAAAATTCAAAAGTATTGGAGCTTAAAATAGCCGGTCTAAAAGTGTCGCGACCACAATGTGATCGCAAAAACCTTTAAGGGATAACCAACAAGCTATCAACCATAAAAGAATTACTAAATCTCCTTATTTTCACACTTGAAGTTTTTTAGTGATTTTATAGCAAAATTTGTCAAAAACATACACTTACTAATAGCAACCTACTAATTTTCAAAATTGGATGTCATATAGAATTTGTAAATGTAGGATTTTTAAACTACCTTGTGAAGAACGGTCTTAGATGTATATCAAGACTCTCAATGAAAAAATTGCAATTTTTGATCAATAATTGGTTTTTGGTTCTTCACCATATTGTAACACCATAGCAAATTCTCCATTTGACGCGCAACCTTTTTTTTTTCTTCTTTTTTCTTTGTTTTTAGAATATAAGATTTAAATCTCAAAAATAAAATTTCTCAAATTTCATTTTTTTTAAAATATTGTAAAATTGTTCTTAACAAATTAACACCATACTCATTAAATTGGGACTTTTGGAAGTCTCAAATTAATATAATGCTTTAAATAGTTCAAAATTTGTATCAACTATAATAGGACTTTTATTATATTGGGACTCAAAATCGGTACAATTTTGTTAAAATCAACCATTTCTTCCACATTACATCATAGAGTAAGAGGATTCCTATCATTGCAATATAAATTATTTACGCTTATTGTTTCTAAATAGGACATTTTAAAAAATATCATACATGTCATTTTAAAGAATGAATGGTTTGAGGTTTAGCTCGGAGTCAACTAATTCTTCATAATGACTATTAGTTTTTTTTTCCAACAAATGTTAGAGTGCAATTTGCACGATATTAATATGCATAGAGAAATGATTCTATAACAGTAAAAGTGGAGAATATAGAGTCTTTCACGACAACAAAAGATATTTGAACTCCAGGTAAGCATTATAGTGCCCGGAAGTTGTAATTAATATTAAAATTCGCAACCTAGAAGCTTAAAAAAGGATATACAAATTAGAGAGTTACTGCCCTTATATCAAAAGCAGTTTGCCTAAAAAACATAGTCCACATAATATAATCCAAAAAAAAATCTAAGATACAAACACTAACGACCAGGGTTTTCTATTCGGTCGCGACGTGACCCTCTCGCGTCATAATGTCGGGACGTCATGACGGTTTACAGTCACGACCGGACGTCCCATTCGGTCTTTATCGCGACGGCCCGAATATTTACAGCAACATTTTCACTTTTACATTTCCGCCCTGGCGACACCTCGGACAGCCGCTGTCCACATCTGCGATAAAGGTAGTCTGATACTGGTGGGCCCCAGTACCAGTCCGCTTCGTCCGCGCCACCCTGTACGATCCGATACCCAGTCCAATGCCCGATCCGACATCCGCTTTCCGCCGTATCGATGCCCCGTTGTCTGACGGGCCTTCGTGATCTCGTCCGCATTCCGGCATCCCTCAATGCGCTTATCTGCCATCCGATTGCTGTCGGCTCCGATGAAGTCCGCCACATTCTCTTGCACTCCTTGTCGTCGGACCCTGGTTCGGCCACTATCCCGACATCGTACCTTCGACTGCCAAGTTCCAACCTGAGTTCGGGTCCGACGCATATCGAATTCCGATGTCCGGCAACATATCCCGGTTCGCCTCCCATCAAATGGACTGGCGTACTATGATACGCCTGCTTTATCTTCATGGTCGTTCTAGAAATCGGTGCATTATCTTCCACTTCGGCAACGGCTCGTTGAAACGTGACACTTTGACTGCATTTCAGCGATGGCTCACAGTGCTGGGATTCCAGGGAGTCCATTAATGCTATTAATGTGGGAGGACAATAGCTCCTTGAAATGTACATACACATTCATATACTGTGTCCTGGAAGCCATGGGCTTGCGAAGCAGGTCTTAGTTTCCCGACAATTTTGACCCTAACCTGGAAAGAACATAGAAATCCAAGGGATGCTTAAAATTTCATCAGCCATGTGGTCGGCATGAAACGATAGGATTCCTCTAGAATGGTGAGATGGAAGAGGTACTATTTCAATCTTTTTATCACGGTAACCTGATTCATTATAAAAGTAGGAACTTATTTGCAAATTGCAAATCAGAACGTTTCAAAGCCTGATCTTCTGATCATACTCTTAACTTTTTTACTGTTTTAGTTTGGTTTGTGAAGTACGTAAGTTTCTTTGTTTTTCATAGGTTGTTCATGCGAACTTTCTGGGTGACTGAATTATGGTTTGAGTCATGGTTTTCACTGTCTGAAAGCATAAGGAATTCACAGCACAATCCACTGAACTATTTCAATTCATACAAGAGTGCCCAAAAGCCTAGAGTAGATAGCTAGTATAGCTAGATGATTCAAATCCACACTGACAGAGCTAAGGTCATTATTTTGCAATGTGACCTAAGGTCGAGCCACCTATAACCAATCACTTAAGGATTTTAGCATATGATATTAAGGTGTATAATTTTTTTAGGATTTTTCATGTGTGCAAACATAAGGTTCTTGTTGAATGCAAAAACTTTTGTGATTTTATTTCCACTATTCAAATAGTTATAATTATTTGAAGTGAAAAGTTGTTCGTAATCCACAAGGTACAAGGTACCAATCTACAAGGTAGGATGTTGCAAAACACATCACGACCAAAAACGGTTAACATCTATAACTTATGTTCATTTCAGGTTGATAATTTAGCTCCCTTAGTACATGGCTTATTTTTTAGGTTGATGATGTAGCTCTCTAGTACATGGCTTATTTTTTAGGTCATAGAAAATAAGACATGTAATGCAGGACTACATTTCTACCTTAGAATGAAGAAACATGCTACATGTTTTTGGTCGTGATCCGTTTTACGGCATCCTACCTTAGAGTGCTACATAACCACTAACTCCTTGTACATATAGTTGTGGACAAAGAAAGCTGGAATTTCTTTTATACAAGTTTGTAAGAACCACTAAAAGTGAACCATCTAAGCTTGTTTAGAACCATCCACAAAAATTGGAAATGATCGGAAATGCATCTAGCCCATGACTATTTCTATATACCCTATATGTTGCCGATGGGGTACTGGTTGGTAATGGGTGGCTCGACCTTAAAACATCGTAACGTGTAAACTGGACGAGCACCTCTGAAATGAATCAATGCAAATGTAACATAATGTAGGTCTTCTTGCTCCAATGTGCGTAGGCGTACACAATGGATGTACTATTGGAATTGGATTGCACGTTGGATTTGGCACTACATAAGTGGGAGATGGTGTTCATCTTCTACACTTGATGCAAATAGCGCACAATGGAATGTAGATTTTAGAGTGGGAGGAATTCAGACTAAATATGTAGAGTGTTGTCTTGATTCTTACTCCACTTGTAAAGAATTCAAACTGTGGGATGGAATTCATAACATTTCTTATGACCTCTTAATGTCATCCTTGATCAACTACGCACAAAGCATGTTGTTTAAAATAGGTTGCGTCCAATCGATCACAATAGAAATCATTAGAACCAGTTTCGGGTCTTGGGAGGGCCCTTTGAATTTGATCTACTGTGGAAGCAAGGACATTGCCCGGGTCGAATTGGGGTACAGTGGGAGGTGGCACTAATGGTGCCAAGATGGACTGCTACATCAGAAATATGGGGCTGCGGCCAATCACCAAGTCCGCTGTGCAGTATACGTGGAAGTGAGCTGAGATGCTCGGTACATTGTGTACCGGCTTGGGAAGTCTAAAGAATCCTATTTAGAAGAGTGGTGGGAGTATAGAAATGTTTTTGAGTGTCCCTGGTTATGTCACGGCACTTGGTACCTAGTACCAACGTTCCATTTGTTTAATCAGAGACTAGAATTCTAAATGTTGTTCAACCCGGCCACGGCAGATGACATGTTATTGCAAGGTATATAAAACCTTCAAAAATTTGGCCACGGTGGATGGGGCGCGGGGACGAGTGCGACACCGCAGCATAATAAACAACGGGAAGGTTGACTTCGTGGCATCGTAGAACAAAGTGACGTTGGGGGGCGGTTACAGTTGGGGAGTTGTGGATGCGGCAGCATGGACGTTATGTGCAAGTAAGCCGGTGTTGGTTCACTGCTTTTTCGGGGGTAAGTTTTTGAGAAGCAACCTGATTCCGCGTTTAGAGTGAATGATATCCAGTGTTGTGACACATCATTGATAGAACAGTTAGTAAGATGTTGCGCCAACGTAAGCCAAGGCCCGAAGTTATTGCAGTGGTCGTTTACAATGACCAGGATGTTGAGGGGAGGTGGATACCTATGCGGCTGGAGATGGATTCGTGGGTGACTCTTCGAGCCGCAACCAGAGGCCATTGGGGAAGGGATGCTCGGGCACATGGCGAGGACTCTGCCGCGGGTGCGTGGAAGGCACAGATTAAACAGTTTCGTTGGAGCACTCAGAATGCTAGCAGTACCCGCACACCTAAGCTGGAAGCAGTCTTAGTTAGGCATGCTTACCTTCGTCGGCAAATCCACTTAGATCCCGAGGTTGCACACAATGAGCCGCGTTGTGCTAACTATTTGTATGCATCGTTTTGGGAAGACTGGGTACATCCCTCTTCGATACTGGACATTATTCTAGTGGTGCATCACGAAGTAGGGGAGGCTACTAGAAACCACTGGGCACATCGGGATTTGATGGAGAATGGCACCTTTTATTTGAGAGCGGTGTACGTGCCACCAGCAGGAATTGAACTCTATGGACATCTGGAGCCAATCCCGTTGCCAACCTTCGATGACCCTGCTTGGCCAGTACCCGACATGCTAACCTCGGAGGCATTCTGTTCTAGACTGACTAATGATTTTGCTGCCGCAATGAAACCCACCACTGGAAGCAAGGCGGCTCATATCCAGTGGTTCTTGCCCATGCATGTTATGGTCGACCTCTTTGCAACAGCAGGAGAGAATGTGCGGCGGACAACAACCATGTACGTGTTTAAGGATCCCAGCCAAACACTGTTAAGCGATCTCATGAACCCTGGTTGGGACGAGAAGGTTGTGATTGGCCAGGACATTACAAAATGCGTGGTCAATCGAGAATCCATTGTGTTCAGGTATCACGTTGGTAGACAGGTTCTGTACGCCAATTTCCAGTACGCAAGGTCTAGGTCTGGTCCAAGTCAGACATGGATTGCCATAGATCAAGCGGAGGTCCCAGACATGATCAACATGACGGTCAAGTTCGGTGATATGGAGTTGCCGTCGTTCGAGGTTGGGAAGTCGTGGCCAGTGAGTCACATTCGATACGAAATTGCAATTGTATTGGGCAGAGATCGAGTTCCAGATGAGTACGATCTCTTTGTTGAGCGACCAGGTATTCCAAGTGTCAAGGTAATGACTCCGTAGAACTCTAGCACCCTGATGGCAATCGAGTTTAGCGAATATTGTCTTTGAAGTGGCGATGGGTGTATACAGACATCGATGAACCTACTTGTGTTTCTTTCAGATTAATGCAAGGAGCGAGCGAATTATGGAAATACAGCAAGTGCTACCGGCAGATGGGATTATGAGAATGATTTCGGCATAATACAAGTAGTTTTGTGACATATGAGAAGGTTTAGTTGTACCTCATATGTCGAACCATGTTTTGGAAATATTAGTCGGCTGTAGCCCCATACAGAGTGCAGATGTAGCAATGTTGAATCAGTCCAGCAAGTTTTGTGCAGGATGGTGTCAGCAAACAATGTGAGCATGATTTGTAACTAAAAAAAATGTTTTTTCCTAATTATATGTTTTGCTGAATTAGTAGCAGCATTTGAACGCTGTAACGTCTGCACCTTCAAAAAGGTCCATGTCAGCAAATTCTTTTCTCATTTGACAAACATGGACCAAGCTGGCAATCTTCTGAAGACTCATGCAATTTCAGCTCCGAAGCTTAATGCACGTGAAGAATAAGCACTTGGTTCAAAATTAGCTAGTTCTAGTTGCAGGGATGTAGCGATATGGATAAGGATGAATTTATCACTTACCATCGAGAGTTATCATTTGTGTTTATGGCTTCATTGGTTGGTTAAAGTGTTCACTAATTTTGCAGAAGCAAGAGCAATTATGAAAATATATAAAATTAAGAAGCAAATAAGAGTGTGGCAGAATACCAATTTAGGGAAAGGGAAATCGAAAAAGGGTTCAGTCAAGGGTGGAAAAACACAAAATCCTCAAAATTTAAATTGAACGAGCCAGAGAGTTGACTAATCCTTTCTTCTAAAGATTGCAGAGAAATTAGGGTAGAAATCAAAGCATAATGATACGGTTAATTGAGATTCGCTCCTTTGCTTCAGCAGCGAGAGGGATCACGTAAACGAGTTATGCATGTATGGGTTTTGTCAGGAGTCTGAAATCACCACTTAAGCTGTCTGGGATAAAAAAATATTAAATATTGGATTTCACGATTTCATTCGAAAATTAAAAAAAGAGGAGTTTAAATTAGAGAAGACGGTCAAGCAGATAATTAAAACAAAAAGTAGAAAGAAAGGGATTGGGTTTAGAATTAAAACAGAATCTATGGAATATAAAATTAAAACATAACCGAGAAGTGGACTATTCCTTCCGTAGAGAGTGTGCACAAAACTCAGGAAAGAATACTTCTTCCATGAATTTGATCATGGATTGAAATAAATAATGCATAATGCCACTGAAAATTACGGAAGCAAAGTTTGGGAGGAAGGAGCTACTCAATCGACAGTGCTTGAGATCTTGAGCCAGCAGCCTGATCCTGTATTGGAAAAATTGACGATATATAAGACATATTAAGAGGAGAGGTAGTGGTAAAAAACCGAGAAACAAAGAAGAAAGGAAAAATAAAAAGGATTCAACTAAGGGTGGATTCAATCAAGATCCGAAGAATAAATCTTGAAGATATCAGAAAGTAAACTAATCCATTCTTCAAAAGTGAGCACAGAACTTCCCTAAGAACTTCAAAACATAGCTATGTATTAATGTAGCTTCTTTTCCTTGCTTCAGCAAGTAATAAATCAAGAAAAAGAGTCATGCATATACTAGTTATGTTAAAAGACACAAACCACCAAAGCAGCGGTTTGAGATATATAAAATATATTAAGAATGCTCGCAGTAGTGAAAATTGAAAAACTAAGAAGAAAGGGAAAATAAAAAGAATTCAATTGAGGGTGGGTTCAAGCGAAATCCACTGAATAAAAATTGAAGACACTAGAACAGAGTAAGCTTTAATCCTTTCTTCAAGAGGTTGCATAGAACTTCCCCAGGAACTTGAAAACAGAACCTTGGGTTCATGTAGCGTGTCTTGCTTGCTTGAGCAAGTAATAATTGAAAGAGAACGATTGATGCATATGTGTGTTTAAAACAGGAGTCCAAAATCACGAAAGCAGCGGCCTAGTACCATGGATTGATTATTGTATTATTAAATTTCAATAAATCAAGTAATTGTTCTGATCCACTCCGACCTCATTTTTTATTCTGTCTTATATCATCTCCCTTTCCCTTGATGACATGGAATTAGCAACATATTGAAAAATAAAATATCGCATAATTGTCATGCATTGTCAATACTGCAAATTCCTAATGTGAGAGTTCTTCAGTGCCTGAACCCCTTGCATCCAACCATTTTTCATCCATCTATTTTTCATCCATTCATACATTTTTTATCCATCCATTTTTCATCCAAGAAATTAAAATTGTACCCCAGAAAAAACCTGTAGACAACAATCAACCCTCTAGAAAATTCCTAACCATCAACAGACAAGAACCCAGAGACCACGGCAAATATAAACAAGATTTGCCAATTTAATGAATACAATGTGGAAGTGGGGGCCCCAGCTGCATTAGTTGGAGGTCCCAACTGCATTAGTTGGAGGTCCCAACTGCATTAGTTGGGGCCCCCAACTGCACTAGTTGGGGCACCATCTACAGTTTTAGAACATAAAGTTTTCACCTTGTTTTAATACATAAAAGATCATGGTTTGGTAATAATAGCAGATTTAAGGACAATTCTGAATTAAGAAACAAGTTGGACAAATTTAGAAATAAGTGATAACAAATTTAGAAATAGGCTGCCAAATTTAGAAATAAGTTGGCCAAATTTAAAAACCACTTTTTTTTTTGAGACATTATTTTATCAAACCGTGCTCTTTTAGTGAGATGGAGGGAGTACATACTTTTACATTTTTGGAATATTATATGCATTTTTATACTTTTAAATTTAATGCATGTTTTTATTTTTTTTGAATTTACTACATACTTAATACTTTTGAAATTACTTTTATTTTGAAAGGTAAAGCAAAAGCTAGTTCAAGTAATTGTATTATTATTTTTATTCATTACAATGTATATATAAATATCTATTGCCTTACACTCTATTGCTTTATACCTCAGTTGTCTATAGTCATTTATTTTATAGCAAGATGGCTGAGCTTGTAATTCATGAAGCCAAAAAGCGTAGAATTGCATAAGTCACCGCTCTTAACTTCATAGAACCTCAATATATTTTAGAGTTAATTTATGATTCTAAAACCAGAGGTTGTAAAACTCCACAACACACTCAAAAAATATAAAAACCAAAAAAAAAGGAAAAAACAAAAAGAATTTAATTAAGGGCGGATTCAAGCAACATCCACAAAATAAAACTTGAAGGTACCAGAAAGTAAGCTAATCCTTTCTTCAAAAGTGTGCATAGAACTTCTCCAATAACTTGAAAATAGAACTTTGGGTTAATGTAGTTTCTCTTGCTTGCTTCAGCAAGCAATAAAGAAAGAAAACGATTAATGCATATGTGTCTTTAAAACAGGAATCAGAAGTCACGAAAGCAGCGGCCTATTACCATGGATTGATTATTGTACCATTAATACCATCGACTTCTAGATAAACAGCATTCACGAAGTTTTGGAATGTTGTGAAAAAAGCAGCGTTTCAAGTTCCATTGAAGTGGAGCGGATAGATACTTATCACACGGTGGTGTTATAAGGAGCCACCGACTCTGGTTTTTTTTCATCTTCTGGCTGCACCAAACCCCCTAGGTTTGTTAAGACTGCCCCTCTACGTTGTACTAAACTACGCTCACTCTTATGATCATGATGGTGTAGTTGGAATTGCTTCTGCTGCCGCCTCACTTGCGATGTTGAGAATATCCCCATACTCTGTACGAGTTGTTTCACCTACAGTTCCGTCCCGCGAGGTTTCCTGTGCATCCGTGGGTTCAGTGGGGCCAGATGATACAGCGTATTGGCTTGCGTGCATGAATATGTCACTTTCTACTCCCTTTGCTGTAGTTGCGCACTGTGCATGGTGCGGGCTGGCACTTGCTACTTCCTCTCCAACTTCAACCTGTGACTTGCTGTGAAGGGTAAGAGCGCATGTCAAAGCATCAGCGTCGACACCTCCCACGGCAACACGTGGAGGGATATCAGGTGCCAAAGCGATGTGCGCGTTGTCTTCAACGTCGGGCTGCTTTGTGAACATGCTTGCATGGCAGAGTCGTTTGGGGGAGGAAAGTTTGCTGGGCGATGCGTCAACGATCTTGCGCTTAGTACTGATAGCCATGGCCTCGATGCGAGTCAAAGGAGGCGCCCAGCCTGATCTATTAACGGCCAATGATGCTGCCCTAGCTGTAGCAAAGTTTGATTTAAAGCCCCATTGGCCCATCCAGCCTACAGAAGGCTTAGTGTTGCATCCAGGACAACAAGGTTTGGAGGATAAAGCAACTTGGAACAGGCAGCTCGGGTGAAAAAGGCAGCCGCAAGGTAGGTTCACCAGAGCCATATCCGCCCAATAACGACCGCATTCTGCACATGGGAGGTCCATCTTCAGCGGGACCATTTCATCAAGTTTTACTGGGAATGTCGAATAGAATTGTCGTGGGCGTATGCAGCTCTCTGCCACCACGAGGACGTCAATTCTGGCGCTGAGTTCGTTAACAGACTCCTGAAGCGGGGTCAACTGCAATCGCAAGTTTGCAGCTTCCAAAGTCCAGTGCGATATCTCGGGGACCAAGGCCGCGAGCTTTGTGGAGATGGCAACCGCATCCTCCATGAGAGATCGCAGGCGTGTATCAACCACCTTCTTCGAGGCGTCGTCCAGTACCATGCCTTGCTTGGATTGCTGGATCCCGGCGAATTCCTCCCATTTTGATTGCTCCAAGCGCAACAGCTCCTGGCGGTTGGTCTCCCGCATAGCGAGCGCGATTTCAGCACGCTCTAGCTCGTCTTTCACCTTGACTAATGCGGCCTCCTTTATGAAACGTTGCTTACGCAGTTGTTCAGAACCTTGGGCTGAAGGCTTGATCTCCAGCGAAGCAACTACACTCCTCTCCGTGGGCTTCCTCTCACGTGGCTGCGTTGGTGAGGTTGGGGGAGTCTGAGGCACTGCTTCGGTGGGACCCTTCACCACCACATTTAGCTTGCCAAGCGGGGACTTGCGACGTGCTTCCTCCGACGTCACTGCACTACGTGGCTGTCGATGTATGCCCACTGGTCGCGACACAGCTCCCTCGGCTTGCAAGGGCTTCGCTGCCGCATTCTTCTCGCGGACCATCTTGTCGACCACTGCCCTGAACAACTTCAACATGGCTTGGATCTGCTCGCGCAAGCACGGTGGGGTGAGCTTCCCTGGATTCAAGACAGGGGTCTTGAGGCGGCTCTGCTTCATCCAAACTCGCAGTTAGTAATGAACAAGACAAAAATCGTGGGAACGCATCGACAGTTGAGGAACAAGACGAAAATCATGAACGTGCATTGACAGTAGAATGGGGTAGGAAACTGTATGCAAGAAACATACCTTCGCGATCTCTGCCGCACCTTCGGCCCAGTTGATCTTCCACCGTTTTGCGTCAAGCATCAAGCCCCTGACGAAGGCAGTCCCGAATTCTCCGTTGTCTGGAGCAGTCCCGCCATAGACACGCTGGTACATCCGAAGAGCTCTTGCGGCTACATCATCAGTCATGTGGCGGAGAGGGTGCCGATTTTCATTCTTGTTGAGCGGATAGGTGCCCACAATGGCTTCCAAAGGGAGCTTGTGCTCATCTCTCAACTTCTTGAATGGGACGCCGTTGCTACACAACCCTCCCACGTCAGCGAAAAACTCAGAACTATAGACTGCGGCATCTCCTAGTAGAAACGGAGCCACGGTTGTGAGGTGCTTCCTCATATTCTCACCTACTCCGCTCAAGTCGAATGCCTCAGCCCAAATCGATGGATTGATGAAATCAGAACTCAGAGGTGTTTCGAAGGAGCTAGTCTCACTAGAACTCGCCTGAACTGCTGGCACAAGCACTCGCTGTGGCTTCTTGCTTTTCCTCATCGAGCTAGATTGCTACAGCAGAATTAAGGAGGAGTTTGGGAGAGAAGATGCGGGGTTGAATGAGAAAGTTGGTTGCAGGGCGTAGAGAATGAGAGAACATCTTCCTGGAGGTGTGAGTCTAATATCCTGAAGTCCCTGTCCTTCTTAGTCAGATGTATTATCATTGTATGAACATTGGAATAAGTCAACTTACGTACTCGTGATGTGGTCTGTTTAATCAATGAAGTGGGGTGGATTAATCGCGTGGCTCTAATGGGGTGAGGATCGATGATGGAGGGTCCTGGACTGTACCCTTGATGTTGTAAGTTCAAACGATGAATTAGAGTGGTGAATTTCATAAATTCTCCCGCCCAGTCACTGTTTTCGGTACACATCCTTCAACCATCATGACGGAGTGTGTCAACGCCGCCCAGCCCATGCAACATGTACAAGTTGATTGAGAAGGTCCTAGTCAGTGGAGCCTAGAAAATGCGATCAAAATGTGAATTCTGCCTTTGGTAGTTCGGCTCCAGCATTATTAAACCTTTTAATTTTTTTGGACTGATTTGCAAATCCGGTTTCAAAAGTCGGCTCTCACCTTGGAAAGGACATGGATTATTGCTGCTTGATGGGAACGCCCCGATCAATCGATCTCATGTGTCCCTGAACCTGATCTCCTACCCAAATTCTCCAGTTCATGCTTATCACAGTAGTCAACCCTTGTACTACGTGATTGAAGGAATCTGACTCAAAGAAGCATAGTGGATAATTTGCAACCATGATCACCTCAATCTTAAAGCCGCCTTTATGATGCTGACACTAGAAAGCGCTAACGTTTAGTAAAATTTGACAACGTCCTTTGAGGTTGTATTTTATAATTCTCTGGTGGTAGCAGATTATGTATTGGGGAAGTTGTTGTACACAATGGTAATTTTTAGGGTAATAAGGCATCGTTTTGAGCTTGGAATGTCGGAGGTTTACGGTTTAAAAGTGACATTGCCATTGATGTATAGATGAGATGCATCCAAAGTTCAAATACTCATTCCTTGCAGAATTGGTATTCTCAATTGGATTGCACTGTCAATGCTGCAAATTCCTATGTCATTTGCTTGACAAACTTCCATCCATCCAATTTTCATCCATCTACTGCATGAATTAAGAAAAATCGATGTTTCATTTAAATTTCAGCAAATATGGATTCTTTTTCTCAGCTTGCCTACCTTCGATCCTTTTTTTCCATTTGATTTTTATTGGATTTATTTCTATGCACAGTACTGCACAGAAAGATTAGTTCACTTTGATGTTTCATTGAAACTTTATTTTTCATCCATGTTTCACTGAAACTATCCACCGTAGGATGAGTTCACAATTAAAATTCTTTTAAATTTGAATAAATCAAGTAATTGTTCTGACCCACTTCAACCTCATTTTCTTATTCTATCTTATATCATGTCCCTTTCCTTTGATGACATTGAATTAGCAACATATTGAAAAATAAAAAATTGCATAATTGTCATGCATTGCCAATATTGCAAATTCTTATGTCAAAGTTCTCCAGTTCCTTGACAAACTTCCATCCATTCATAATTGATCCATCCATTTCTCCTCCATCTATATTTGATCCATCCATTTCTCATCCATCCATTTTCTATCCATCCATTTTTCATCCAAAAATTTAAGTTTCTATCCAAGAAAAACCTGCAGACAACGATCAACCGTCTTGAATATTCCCAACCGTCAACACACAAGAACCCAAAATCTATGATTACTTCATGTTCACCCTAGTGCCGTTATTCTAGCTAATCCCAAATCTGGATTTTGATTTCCTGCCCCCATTGCCCCAAAAACTAACCCACGAGCAAACTGGCGAAAGAATGACCACCCTAGCCGGGAACTTGGATTCTTTGGAACTTTGTGCAAATGAAGAGAATATCTTTTAAAGGTACCATGCATATGGATATTGAAAACCAACCTATAGGATATGTAGCTCAAAACCCACGCGAGGGCCTCAAATCGTAGGGTAGACCTCTCCAAGCAGAAGGTACATTATAGCTTGCAATTTCAAATTTCTATGTACTTATGGTGTACATTTCAGGCCGAGCAGTTCTTGAGCCACCTACAAGTTCCCCTTCCAAAATTCATAACTAATTCAGTATTAATCCAAACTTAATTATGCCAATTGGTCCACTTTTCTGTACACTTTATCCATCTTCCAAAATTGAATTCTTTTTATAGATCCCCACCGAGCCTACCAATCTAAAATTGGTACGGTTTCCGAGCCACCCACTATAGGTGTCGGATTGAATAAAGTGGGATTGTTTACTATGGTGATTTTCATTTATTAGGTTCATAAACATTCATTCTTCCTTGCAAGTTTCCATCCAATTTGGTAATTTTCATCCCTTTCCATTCGTTTCACCTACAAAAAATCATATGAATACATTAGTCCAAACCACATTATCTTGTGACTTTATAGTCCATTATTATAATAGGGTAGTAGGTTTATTTACAAATAAATCTAAGAATAAAAATAAAAATAAAATTCTATCAATAAAAAATAGAAACATGAAAAGTTTTTTTAACTAATATTTATCAAGCTTAAATCAAGCCATGCAAGGTTATTTAGGAGAGAATTTTTTTAAATACTCAAATACCAAAAACTTATTTTTTGCAAAGACAAATCTTATTTTTTCAGAAAATATAAACAAGTATTTGTTCACACGTGGACGAACCTGCAAATTTTCATATGGTGATAGTAATATCTTCATATCCAGTAAAAGAACACCTCAGTGAAAATAATTTATAAAAGAAAAAACTAAAATAAAAAAATAATTTTTGCACCGACAACTGGGCTTCCGAAAGCGTGGTGGGGTGGGTGTCGGAGGGTGGATTCGAACCCGGCACCAGCACCCTGGGGTTGCCACGTCAGTTCGGTCCGAAGCCTCGGAACACCAAGCCACCAAGGCTTTGACGAGATGGTGAATGTTTTGAGCATACTTATATCAAATCCTCCATTCTGGAAATTAAAAAATTAAAAAAAAAGAATTACTTTTGCAAGCTTAAGCAAATCAAACAAATTAAACTGAAATTACACATGCAATTTTAATATTTAGAACCTTATAAGTTTTTAAACACATCATACTCTTTGAAGTCCCGGGAGAGGTAAGCTCCACTCACTCAATGGGATTACCGAATCACTTGTCACCAATTTCCACAGAAAAATTAGCAACAACCAATTAAGACTCAAAATGTGCATGTTCAATGTTTGAGGGGCTTCATTCTACGTACAGACAGTAGGAGATAGAAAGTAAGTTCCGGGATAAACGGGCTCTAGAAGTAACTTAGAGTTCTAATCTAGGCTTCAGCATATAAAGTGAACCACAACTTTCATCTAGTTCCTTGCAGCTGGGGGGTACGGTTCTCCAACACGCTTGACAAGGTCCACTGTTTGCTCCATCCAACGATCCTGCTCAGGAGTCAACTGCCCGCCCCACTGTGCAAGCCACGATGCGTCAAGATCTGTGTCGCAAAAGAGGCAACGGTGACACTTGGATTCAATCATCTCTGCAACACAAGTGTTATGGAAAAGGCAACCACATGATCCGAGCACAGCAGCCCCAGCCACGAATCCCTTTGAGCACATCGAGCACCAATCCTTCAAACTTGCGACTCCAACCGGTGGTACCGACTGTCGATGCAGGTACTGGAACAAAGACTTGGGACGCAACACCAAATTATCCATCCGTGCCTTCTTGAATGCCGCATCAGCTACAGCACGTGCCACCTGGGATTGCTTGAAAACCGCAGCAGCCATGGAGAGTGGCCCATTCTCCTGAGCAAGACGGTCGATGGTAAATCGAGCGGTCATCACGGCCTCCTGCAAATCAGCGAATTTTTCGGCGGTGGACCGGACCACTTCCATCTGGGCCTTGTAATCCGCTGGAGTCCCCGATTGGAAGAGCCTTTTCTGCTCCAACACGGCTGCGGCACTCGCTGCTTCGGCATCTCCTACATCCTTGGTGGAGTATCTTCTCAGAACTGCCTCAGCGTCATCCTTCTCCTTCTGAAGTGCACGAAGCCCCTCCGCTGCGGATATCTCATCTGCTGCCGCAAGTTGCGCCGCCTTTTCCGCTGCATCGACCAAGGTTTCCACTGTCGGTGGAGATGGAGATGCTGTGGACATGCTTCGAATGATGCCGCATAGGCCCTCAACTTGGCGGCGGAGTGCGATGGGGCCAAGCTTGCGGGGATTCTTCAATGCCGTGGCAATGCGTCTGCTCCGACAATGCAGTGCTTCAGCCACCCAGTTGACCTCCAATCCGTGCACGAATGTTGCAAAGGCACCCTTCAAAAATCGCATGGAGTAGTACTTGTTGTCGGGGCTGTGTCCATAGACTTCGTAGCAGTGTTTGCTGAATAACCGAGCCTGCTCCTTGTCGGTGCAGTTGATAATCTCAAAGCGGTTTGCTTGATTTCCAACCATCCAGATCTTGGTGATGTCACTGTCCAAAATGTGCGGGTAAACAACTCCAACGTCGTCGACCATGGCACCTTTGTTGCACAAGCCAACCTGAAAAATAAAGAAGTCTTATTGAAACAAGCTGGACCGCAAGATTCCGCAATTTAGAGTAAAATCAAATTCAAACAAAATGGAGAGTAAGCTGAAAGAAACTAGAAACAGTATGGGACCGCAAGCATGAAACTGGACCGCAAGCATGAACTTCCAACTGGACCGCAAGCATGAAACTGGACCGCAAGCATGAAACTGGACCGCAAGCATGAAACTGGACCGCAAGCATGAAACTGGACCGCAAGCATGAAACTGGACCGCAAGCAGAAACTGGACCGCAAGCATGAACTTCCAATTGTCCAATTCAAACTTATGCAGCAAGCTGAGAAACAGTATGGGCCGAAGTCTTTAGGAAACGAAGAAGAATTAAATTGAAACATAGTGGGGAGGAAGCAAGCTTATGCGAATCAAAGAAAGTGATTACCAACCTGCTCACTGAAGAACGCCGCATCGTACTCGGCTTCGCGGCCAACGATCGCTGGAGCAACCTTAACCATGGAAGCTTGCAATGGTCCCGGGATTCCCGTGAGATCCAGTGGGACATCCCACTCATAGTTTCCCACGTCAAACGCTTGGGCAATGCTTTCCAAATCTGCTTCGGCATGTGAGGTTGGTGTCCCGGATCCTTCGCCTTCGTCACTGTAGTCGGAGTCGATCACCACATTGCGGCTCAATCTCGTGGTTGGTGTATGAGGAACCCTGGATTTCCGCTTCTTCTCTTGCACCATGGCGACACAATCAATCTGAGAGGCAAACAACCGCAACATGTTAGGCACACTGATTTCAAGTGAAGAAGAAGGTTAATAAAATATCAAGAGCTTCTACAGCAAATTGCAAATGGGATCAGAGTCAACCTTTGCAGTGGGCGGGAGCGAGGTGCGTGCTGTAGCAGATCTACAGTTCTGAGTGGCGGAGGTGACGATTGTCGGGCGCATGGGAAAATTCTGCCACTGCATTGGCTTCTCTTCTTCAAATATCCAGCGTCCTTTGTCTCCCATCATCGTGCAAAATTTAATGAGAAAGGGACTCCTTGGAGAAGCAGCCGGAATAAAATTGATTGATGGGGAGTACAAGCAATTGCTGAAGCAACCCGTTAAATACTACGATGGGAGACTCTTGGGTCAGCTCCATCAAGATGCTTGTTCCAGGTTGTCTAATCCGAGTACATGGATGATGGAACCACTAAAGAAAAGGCTGCTGACCACGATGACATCCGATTTTCATCCACCTTCAGTCAATGAATATTTGGACATACGAAGAGGATAACCAGCGCTGGATGAAAAGGGGATGGGCTGTGTATCATCCTTGCAAATCTGTTGTAACCATTTGTAACCGAAAATCAAACCATATTTTCTTGGCGGAGTTTCCGCATTGAAATTATCTGTTATTGGTAAGAACTACATCTTCCCCTTTGCTTTAGCAAACGTTTTCTCTCCTTTAATTTTCACAAGTTCTGTGCACACTCATGAAGGAAGATTGGTTCCCTTTGATATCTCTTTTATAAATTTTCAGCTTATAGATATACTTTTTGACCCACCGTTGCTTCAATTTAATTTTTAATTTTTTAATTTGGGAATGCTATCTGCTTCACACTGTTCTCTATTTCAGTTTGATCTTTTTCCCAGTTATAACTCATACATTTGTTTATTACTCATACATTTGATTCAATTTCATGTTTCTTTCAAGTTGGAATAATTATTAATTTCAGTTTTTATGCAATCCCGGGTTTGGAATATGGAGATGCTTATTAGTTATGCAGACGTAAGATAAGCCTTGAAGCCTGATTTGCTTGGGCAATGATTTAACGCCCTTGCCTAATTTGGCGTCCACTTAAAGCCATTAGGAATTTTTCATTTTTTTATTTTTTTAAATTTTTAGCATCTCAGATTTGATATAAGTATGCTCGAAACATTCACCATCTCGTCAAAGCCTTGGTGGCTTGGTGTTCCGAGGCTTCGGACCGAACTGACGTGGCAGCCCCAGGGTGCTGGTGCCGGTTCAAATCCACCCTCCGACACCCACCCCACCACGCTTTCGGAAGCCCAGTTGTCGGTGCAAAAATTATTTTTTTATTTTAGTTTTTTCTTTTATAAATTATTTTCACTGAGGTGTTCTTTTACTGGATATGAAGATATTACTATCACCATATGAAAATTTGCAGGTTCGTCCACGTGTGAACAAATACTTGTTTATATTTTCTGAAAAAATAAGATTTGTCTTTGCAAAAAATAAGTTTTTGGTATTTGAGTATTTAAAAAAATTCTCTCCTAAATAACCTTGCATGGCTTGATTTAAGCTTGATAAATATTAGTTAAAAAAACTTTTCATGTTTCTATTTTTTATTGATAGAATTTTATTTTTATTTTTATTCTTAGATTTATTTGTAAATAAACCTACTACCCTATTATAATAATGGACTATAAAGTCACAAGATAATGTGGTTTGGACTAATGTATTCATATGATTTTTTGTAGGTGAAACGAATGGAAAGGGATGAAAATTACCAAATTGGATGGAAACTTGCAAGGAAGAATGAATGTTTATGAACCTAATAAATGAAAATCACCATAGTAAACAATCCCACTTTATTCAATCCGACACCTATAGTGGGTGGCTCGGAAACCGTACCAATTTTAGATTGGTAGGCTCGGTGGGGATCTATAAAAAGAATTCAATTTTGGAAGATGGATAAAGTGTACAGAAAAGTGGACCAATTGGCATAATTAAGTTTGGATTAATACTGAATTAGTTATGAATTTTGGAAGGGGAACTTGTAGGTGGCTCAAGAACTGCTCGGCCTAAAATGTACACCATAAGTACATAGAAATTTGAAATTGCAAGCTATAATGTACCTTCTGCTTGGAGAGGTCTACCCTACGATTTGAGGCCCTCGCGTGGGTTTTGAGCCACATATCTTATAGGTTGGTTTTCAATATCCATATGCATGGTACCTTTAAAAGATATTCTCTTCATTTACACAAAGTTCCAAAGAATCCAAGTTCCCGGCTAGGGTGGTTATTCTTTCGCCAGTTTTCTCATACATGGGCCCCCTCGGTCTTGCAGCGGCGCCATTTTGTTCTTACTTCACAGTGGAATAAAATTGCTCCATTTGTTTAAAAAATAAAAAATAAAAAATCTGAGTTTCTATTATTCATTCCAATGTAATATTGGTATAATGTTGGAAGAAGTAATACATCCATGAGTCAGACTATGACTATTTAATAATATTGTGAGCTGACTTTTTTTGAGAAAAGTTCCTTTTCAGAAACACAGTGTAAATAGTACTGAGTTACCAAGTCTATTTTGAATTCCATCATAGTTGGTGACTGTAGAAATCTGATTGAGAGTCAAATGGACGTATTGTAGAATTCAGGAGACACGACTTGTCAAATTGACTCTACCTACAGGGACACCTTTTGGGAATCAAGGCATAACTAGGAAACAAGAAAGATGATGGTATTACTTCACCACACCACACAACACAGTGTGAGTGATAGTCACATTATGTAAAAAATATAGATATAGAATTCCATTGTCTGATTGATTGGCAACTTGACTATGAGTAGCTTACTGTTTAACTGATTTGCAATGTTCTTTGTCAAATTGAAACAGTCAATTTGCTGCACAGTGAATTCATCTGAACAACAGTAGAAACCAGAATGGAGGATTTGATTAAACTGGCTACCGTCTAATTGACAATTGAATTCGATTACCTGGCTACTGTCTAATTGACAATTGAATTCGATTACCTGCTTCATAATGTCTAGTTGATACTGGTCAAATGGAGAGGATGGTGGTCCAGCATGCGTCCATGTGCATACATACATTGTCAACTTGTGACTCGCATGGATCATGTCTAATTGACACAGTGGAGAGTGGGTGAGAGTTACACAGTGAATGTGGTGACTCACACTGGATACTGTCTGTTTGAAAATTGAAGACAATGGAGCAAAGTGCATGGTGGGAGAATTTGTCTAATTGAACTCAGGGTGAATGGAGATTTACTAAGTGTATTGGAAAATAGAAATTCCAATAATACTAATACAGCAGTTTGTCCAATTGACATTGCATTGTTGTGAATGAGAATTATGGAAGAGTAAGAATTCCATGTGAGTACTAGAACAATGAATTGAGTATTACTTGATAGTCTTTTAAATTAGATTGGCCATCTGAAATGGAAGACTGAGAATGACTTGAAGCATGATAGATATATTGAGTACATTGATGGACAAAAGTGGAATTAATTATTAAGGAGTGATCAATCTTGGTGATTATTAGTTTTCATTATAATAAAACTTAAAAGTATTCATTTGGGGAAATAGTACAGTCATTGTAGTGAAATTGAGTAATGCAATTGAGGAGTTTAATTGAAATGAATGGTAGACTTGGAATAAGATTGAATGTGAATGAGTAATTACTATGTCTAATTGAAATGTGATGGATGGAAGGAAAAAGATGAAGAAACGGAAGGAGTTGCTTGAGATAAGTTAATCTATCATAACATATCCCAAAGCATCATTCATAGGCATAAATAGGTAGAACACTAGATTCTAACCTAGTTATGAATGAACTTGCATATGTATAGTAAATGCATTGTCTAATTGAACTTGGAAGGGAGTGATGGCAATAAACCTCGAGATGGTACGGGTCAAATTAAACTCCCATGACCTTTAAACCAATTGAGAGTATGGATTACTTGGGTAATGTGATACTTAGGGTAATTAAGACATTAGAGTTATAAAGAAGTTCTTTAAAGGGTTTAGGGTGCATTCTATAATTCTTTACTTACTACAGTGACCTTTAGTTACGTTAAAAGCTAAACGACAAGACCTATTCCCAGGAATGCTATCTTGTGAGCGGTGAGCGGTGAGCAGAGAGCGGTGAGCACTAAATTTTCAATTTTTGGACTATTTATTTGATATTTTGAAATGATTTTGCATGACATGGCATATATGGGACCTATGACCGTGGAAGGTGTTTTACGGTATATTCCAAAAATAATGGCTTCTAAATTGATAAATGTAGAAATTTACACCTATTCATACCCGAATAAATTGTGATTATTTTTTCATATATCCTATCAATTCCACGCCATGAAGACCAAGAGGAAGAAAAAAAAAGGAAAAAGAAAAAAAAAGAAAAAAAAAAATGAAAGAAAGAAAAAAGATTAAAAATAAGTAATGAAAAGGAATATAGGGAAAACAAATTGAAAAATTAAGGAAAATAAGAAGAAAAAAAAGAAAAAAAAGAAAACAACAAAAGATGAAAACAAACAAAAAAATGTAATAGAGATAAACAAAATAAAAGATAAAACATAAAAAGGAATTAACAAAACAAGATAAACAAAAAAAATTGAATGAATATATATAGGAAAGGAAGAAGAAAGATAAAAAAAAAGTAAAACAAAATTAGGTGAAGACATAACAAAATTAGGTGAAGACAGATATACACAACGGCTATTGCAGATGAATGTGGCTTCTAGTTTATTGGGATGATTGTTTTTTCATCCAAGTGGTGGATGACTGATTTTAAGGTGGAGAATTAATTAACTGAGAGTTAATTACTCCTAAAACTGACTTTGGATTTGTATTCGTAGGGGACCCCTGGTTCTTCTTGTTGGTTCGGTGCTTTGTAAGTGAAGGCTTGTAGTCGGAGGAGGGATGCTCAAGTACCCCAAGTAATTACTAGGGGTGCCCAAGTACCCCAAGTAATTACTAGGGGTGCCCAAGTACCCCAAGTAATTACTAGGGGTGCCCAAGTACCCCAAGTAATTACTAGGGGTGCCCAAGTACCCCAAGTAATTACTAGGGGTATTTGCATAATAAGGAAGGGAA
The DNA here is from genome assembly GCA_014871385.1 of Ceratodon purpureus. Classification (NCBI taxonomy): domain Eukaryota; kingdom Viridiplantae; phylum Streptophyta; class Bryopsida; order Pseudoditrichales; family Ditrichaceae; genus Ceratodon; species Ceratodon purpureus. The sequence continues at coordinate 1,500,461 of CM026427.1, read as the reverse complement.
AAATACATGAGAAAGGTTTTACGAAAACCACATTTTTCCATGACTTGCCACTATTTGTAAATTTTACCAATTACATTTTGGCAGAGATGTCGGGGAATAGGTTCCGGTTAAGCGGTAGCTAAAAGTGTAGTTGAAGCAAAGAATAGAGGAACTTTGTGCTTTAAGCTAGAAGATACCTTGTGTTTTTATCAGAATTGAAAATTACAACTTTTTCTTAAGAAAAACTTCCTAAGCAAGTGGTTGTACATTCCTTGAAGGTGTCACTTACGACACAAAAAATATGTTGAGATTAAATAAACAAAAACAAGTTCACAAGCCATAAAAGGGCCTTACAGGGCTGCATAGCTTAGAAGGTAAATACAAAAAGTCCCCAAAAATTCTCTACAGATTCTTTTCAAACCTAGATCATGATCACAAACTGTACAGGTTCAGATTCAACCTCTACACCAATGGACGTGTGGAGAGTAGGGAAGCCTGCGCCAAGTACCTGCTCTCATCACTTGTTATGTTGCAAAGCAAACTGTCTACATCATCTAATATCCAAACAGTGATGCACAAGTGTGGATAGGCATGTCATTGTTCTGTTACTTGATGCAGGTTGAAGGCCGTAGGGTTTGGGTAATCAAATGAGGGTTATAGAATAAAAATTATAGTCTTTGAATATGAGATTCTACCGAAATGGTTGGATTTAGAAATGATCAATAAATAATGTATAAGTTTTAGAAGCTGAACTCTTCAATGCTACTAGATTATGGTCAAAATTTGAATATTTTGTTATCAAAATTTATTGAAGTAGAAACAAAGACGAAGATAATTTTAAGGTGGTCATTTTATTTTATTTTTAATTTTTTTCTCATTATTCAATTTCTGACTCTATTTTTGCAAGATCAACTATGATTCATGAACTACAGTGAATGCAAGTTTTGCATGGGTAGAATTTTACATACTCTATTTATACTAATCTTAGTATATTATCCACTTTTCACACCAAATTTAGGCATTGGATAAGATAATTTACTATGCAGTTCTTTATATTTAAACAACATTTTTAAATTGAGGCGGTTTTTAATATCAGGGAATTTTTACAGGTTTCTATACATCCAATATGGATCTTTGATCACGTCTTATTCATGTAATCTATAATCATTCTTCAAACATTTTAGCACCTCTGCAAAAGCAAACCGTCGATTGTTGGATTCTTGGGAAGAATTATTTTCAAATGAGTTCTAAACTAACTTCTTTAACGAAATTGGAATCATTTTGTCAAAGTGCTGTAAACCCAACCCAAAGAGAACTGACAACTCATATATGCTAACAATTAAATGGTCATCTCTCCTTTAAAAAAACGAATAAATCATTATGAATACCAACAACCAATGATTTGGAAAAGGATGAAGAATGACCTTACTTTGTAAAACATTGAAACGTCTGAACTAATATCTTCAACTATTACAAACTATTAGAAGCTTTAACTTGAATTTTGTTTAAAGGAATGATTAGTCCACTCTAAAGTTTCTTCGGTTATTTCTTATATACACCATCCATCCATTCAGTCCTTTCTTTTAATTGGATTTATTTTCTCTGCTTCACTTTTCTCTCCAATCTTACTTTTCCGATTTCTTTTTTTTGAGTCTCTTTTAAGGGGAAAGTAGTTCAGTTTTTGGCTTCCTCTAAGCTTTTGTTTTCCGGTTTTTTAATACTATCTCTTCTCTTAATATATTTTATATATATCTTCAATTTTTTCCCTTCTTTTTATGTTTTTCTCTTACACCCTCTTAGGGTTCTCTAAATTTATATGTTTTCAATTCTTGAAATAAGGGATGAGGCTGGTGGGCACATATTTTGAGCATTAGATCCTCAATAGCTACTCCTCATAGAAGTCTACTGTCCCTGTGTCCAACTCATGTACCCCGCAACATCAACATCTCGAATACAAACCACCCAAACTAATTAATGAAATGTGACATGCTTCTGTTTTGTTTAACCACTTAATGGCTCCATCGGATTTTACGACTAAAGCATCTCACGCCTGAACTATCGATTCAGGCCAAGCTACCGTATCAATTTGCGAGGATGAATCGTACCTTTGCAACTTAGAGAACCACTTTCAAACCTCTGGAACTTGGCAGACGATGTTGCGTGCACCTCTTGTTTGCTCTCGCGATTGTTGCAGCTTGTTGGAGCTTCAGGTTTGCGTTGTGCTCATTCTTCCTGCCGTCGACATTTGTGCTGCCACAAAGTGTTGCTACTGCGTGTCGAGGTTCGATTTCCTTAGTTTCTTTTAACACTCTGCGTGGACTTTGTTCAGGAAAGGTCAGAGGAAACCTCAAGCAACATGGTGAGTCAGAAGCGCCGCAAGTCCGGGCCCGGCAGCCCGTCCACGCCGAAACCCCGAAGCACGCCCACGCCCGAAGACGACGGAGATGTCAGCTGCGGCGACGATGACGTGACCCAACTTGCTGCGGCGCATGCTTGGGCCAGCTCCGAGTTCGATTCTCCATTCGACCTCGCGGGAATCCCGGATGCGTTGCAGGATAGGTTGGTTGCAGCGGCGCCTGTACTACGCGGCCGCTTTGCAGAATACGACCATGTCTTCTTCCGCGACGTTGTGGGCCTCTGCGACCAGGGTCCAATGGTGGACGATGTCTGCAAAGCCTACCCGCAGATCACGGAGGCAGCAGTCAAGCAAGTGTGGAGAGTCGGTGCGCAGCCAAATAGATTCGAGGTGGCGAACTGCACCGACAAGGAACAAGCACAGAAGTTTCTACAGTTTAACTACAAGGTTTACGGAAATCGTCCCGACAACTTCTACTTTGCTATGCGGTTTTTGAAAGCAGCTTTCGCGACCTTTGTCCACGGGTTCCAAGTGAACTGGGTTGCTGAAGCCTCATGTCGCCGATCGAAGCGCCTCGCCATGGCTCCCAAGAACCCCTTGAAGCTCGGACCCGTTGCTTTGCGTCGACAGATGGAGGGCCTGTGCTTGATCATCAAAGAGTTGACAGACGATGCTCCAGCACACCGAAGTATGCCTGCTTCTGTCCGTGCAGCGCAGCAGTTGGTTGACGACGCCGTGGAATCTGAGGCAAAAGCATCGGCCGCACTTCAGGCAATCAAACGCCGACATGCTGAGGCAGAGAGGAGCTTGATGAAGACCACTGTCCACGACATCGGGAGAGTTGAAGCAGAGCACGGAGACGCGATGAGGGAGCTTCAGCGTGTCTTCCGTAGCGGGACGCCAAACCAATACAAGGAACAGGCTGAAGCTGCAAGAGTCCTGTCGGTGAAGCTGACACAGATGCATGAGGAGCACATGCTTGGACGCGACACTCTCAACTCACTCACGCAAGCAAATGGACCCCTGGACCATGCGAAAGAAGCTCACGGCAAGGCCCAAGATGTGCTCGGGGAAGCAGTGATGGAGTTGTGGAATGCACAGCGCCAGAACCTGATTTTGCGTCCGCGACCGGTGTTCAAGTATCCTTCCGACCAATCTGTTCCCGACATTGAAGTGCCACCCCTCCCGGAAACGTGCCCCCTTTGCAGCAAAGGATTCGTTGCCAAAGCAGCCATCCTCGGAGCTTGCAATTGCCTCTTCCATCCTGTCTGCGTTGCGGAGATGGTCGACGCTGCTCCCGCATATGTCTGCCCTTCCTGTAACCTGACCATGGATCCAGCGTGGGTTGCACAATTTAACGGCAAAGTCCATGTATTTCAAGATCCTGAGATCGAAGCCACTCACCAGAAGCTGAAGGACATTGCGGTCTTGTGTAGCCAGTACATGCAGATATAGTGTGACTGTCGATGTGCACTTGCTTGGGGTGTAGGTAGCACATTCTGTTGATAGTGTCTTTTGCCTTATAATCAAGCTAGACCGCTAGTTTCCGTCCTTTGAACTTCTTGAAGCTCCATTTTGAACCCCACGGTTATTACACTCGGAACTTTCGAACCTAACTTCCTATGTTTAAAACAAGGCTTTTAAGTTTGCACCCGTTTAAATGGCAAGTTATGTATGTGTTGGAAAACTTCTTCTTCTACATACTCCCAATTGCATGAGTAATTTCAATTTGATCCTCGTTCAGTTGCTTAAGATTTGTGTCCTCGTTTTCGCTTGAAGCCATATCCACTTATGCTAATTAGTTATGCAAAGCTGTCGATGCAAACCAGTCATGCAACGAATTAGTTATGTTGCACGTGCATTTAGACCCTAAACCTGCAGGCTCAATTGCTTAAGCCCAGTGTCTACTCTGTATTAGCTGCAAGCCTGCTTAGATATGCTAATTAGTTATGCAACTGTTAACTAGTTGTGTAAAAGTTATGCAATTAATTGGTTATGTCCATAAACTTCTATGTTTCCAGACCTTGAATTGCATGTGTAATTTGAAATGGATGCAGGCTCAGTTGCTTAAGCCTAGGGTCCACTTTGTTATGATTAATGAAGCCTGATTCGCCTGGAACTTGACTAAACCACCTTCCTCAATTTGGTGCCCGACATAGTTCTTTCAAACTTGAGGCTTGGAATCTTGAAACATTGAAGTGAACTTATCTTTTATGGGTGGGTGAAAAATAGATGAATGAAAAAAGCCTGTTTAAGTGAAACATGAATAAGATCTAATTCAACCTTAATCAGTGTACATAGAACTAACCCCAATTAGAACCATATTAAAGATTAGAGCAGTGCAGCACGGCAAGAATCCAAAACAATATTCATAATGACTGAAAATCGAAGGAAACATTGAAGTGGACTTATCTTTTATGAGTGGGTGTAAAATAGATGAATGAAAAATGAAGTTTCAGTGAAACATGAATATGAACTAATTCATCCTTAATCAATGCACACTAAAGCATGGCAAGGGTGAAAACAATAGCCATAATCATTGAAATTTGAAAGAAACATAAAACTTTAAAAGTCACCTTATCTTTTATGGGTGAATGATAATAGGATTAATGAAAAAATCCAGTTTCAATGAAACATGAATAAAAACTAATTCATCCTTAATTAGTGTGAATAGAAGTAAACCCAATCAGAACCAAATAAAAAAAGAAAAACAATTTCCTTCTTAATTGAAATTTGAAAGAAGCATTGGAGTGAACTTATCCTTTATGGGTGGGTGAAAAATAGATGAATGAAAAAAACCAGTTTAAGTGAAACATGAATAAGATCTAATACAACCTCAATCAGTGTACACAGAACTAACTCGGGTGGGTCAAAAAGTATACCTAACCACCCTTCAGATTTTTCTAAAACAAAAATATACGTGACGTCATGCATGTTTTACTTTATCAACGTTTTCACCGCTACTTCTAGAAACCAATTTTTGCAAGAGCCAAAAAAAGGAATGAGTCTCCCAAATTTTCCATGCAGGTACTCCACTCGATACGACTTTGGAATATAAAGATACTTCTGGAAAGAACCTTGAATACTCAGTTGCTTAATTTAGTTTTAGAATTATACAAGACTATGCTAATGGTTGAACATAATTCTAAATATTGAAAAAATGGTGATAGTAATATCTTCATATCCAGTAAAAGAACACCTCAGTGAAAATAATTTATAAAAGAAAAAACTAAAATAAGAAAATAATTTTTGCACCGACAACTGGGCTTCCGAAAGCGTGGTAGGGTAGATGTCGGAGGGTGGATTCGAACCCGGCACCAGCACCCTGGGGCTGCCACGTCAGTTCGGTCCGAAGCCTCGGAACACCAAGCCACCAAGGCTTTGACGAGATGGTGAATGTTTCGAGCATACTTATATCAAATCTGAGATGCTAAAAATTTAAAAAAATAAAAAAATGAAAAATTCCTAATGGCTTTAAGTGGACGCCAAATTAGGCAAGGGCGTTAAATCATTGCCCAAGCAAATCAGGCTTCAAGGCTTATCTTACGTCTGCATAACTAATAAGCATCTCCATATTCCAAACCCGGGATTGCATAAAAACTGAAATTAATAATTATTCAAACTTGAAAGAAACATGAAATTGAATCAAATGTATGAGTAATAAACAAATGTATGAGTTATAACTGGGAAAAAGATCAAACTGAAATAGAGAACAGTGTGAAGCAGATAGCATTCCCAAATTAAAAAATTAAAAATTAAATTGAAGCAACAGTGGGTCAAAAAGTATACCAGTTTTTTTAATATAATCCATATTTGATATGGATTTTCTTTGTTTGTTTCGATTTGAAAATTTATAATAATTACATAATAAAACCATTAATTTAGAAAAAAATATTGCTTGTAGATTACATGTGTATCTATCTAAGAAAAATTAAAAATCTGTATTTTACATTATTTATAGTGCAAAAACAGAGCATCCAAAGTCAAAGTCTATTTCCGTGGTTATAGGCTCAGGCATTTGGGGGTTAAAAAGTAGAAGAGTGCAGCACGGCAAGAATCGAAAGCAATATTCATAATGATCGAAAATCAAAGGAAACATTGAAGTGGACTTATCTTTTATGAGTGGGTGTAAAATAGATGAATGGCAAATGAAGTTTCATTGAAACATGAATAAGAACTAATTCTTCCTTCATGATCTCTTCAAAGTTTTGTTGTGGGATTATGTTTTTACCCTTTTTGGGCTTCAGTTTTTGTTCTTTCATTTATCATATACTTTTATGCCTTTCATTTTAAATTTTATGGCTACTTTCCGTTGTTTTCATATTTTGTTATTTATCAGCAATTGACTTATATAAAAGCTCCAAGGTGGCAATAGGCGTCCACCCCCATCCTTTTTCCCATCTACTGAGCCTACCCATTTCCCTCCTGCTATCCACCTATCCATCCAGCTCTACCTTCACTGCTTCAGTCCCGTATCCTTTATCACCTGTCACCTAGGACCGTTAAACCTTTCAATTCAGACTTCCCACGATTACCGTAATTTCAGAGCCCATCGACCACATCTTTGTTGAAGCACCCTCATCCTACGGTGGTCACTAACTTCACTTCTCATGTAATGATACTACTCACTGTTTTTCTACAGTAGTGTGACTCACTGTAGACTCAAACGTCCCTTCCCCATGCAATGAACGCAATCCCTTGAGAGCCATGGGGATCATGTAAATATTTGCCATGACACCAAACCGTCAAGTCCCACTAACTTCACACTTGGTACTGGCAGTGCTGGAACATTGGTGGCCATGTCCGTCTCTCCACAACACCTTTATGCTAAATCGCCATGTCTGGGTTTTGCTTCAGCTTCACAGTCTACTCTGGTCCAGTTTGCATCCATGCTTTAGATCTTGCTTGATTGCTTGACATCCTCCTAGAATTTTCTGTTTATCTTGCCGCTTGTTGTTATTCACCTAAGCTCAGAGAACTGGGTCACTCTTACCTTGGTTTTCTCCGTCTTCTCGCTCCCATGACGTTGCGTTCCAAGAAGATGGCGAAGCGCGCCAAGCGGAAGCCAAGCCGCAGCCCACCCCCGACTCCTCATGGTTCTCCATCGCAATATGCTTCCGATGACTCCTCTTCAGACGGCAGTAACAACGAGCCAGCGAATGGGCGGGCAGTGACAATGGAGGAGTTTGATGAACCGTTTGATCTGTCTGGAATCCTCCCCGAACTTCGTCATCGCATGGTGGCTGCAGCACCAATGCTGCTTGGGCGTGAGGCGCGTTACGGCCCTGAGTTCTTCATGTCTCAGGTGGGCCTCTGCTCCGAAGGTCCGTTGCTTACGCTTTTGCCGAAGGCCTATCCCTTCATCACCGAAGAGCAGATTGTAGCTGTGTGGAGGCCAGGTGGTCAACCAAACCGGTACGAGATCTCGAGGTGTACAGATCTTGCTGAGCGAAAGCAATTTGCGATCCAGCACTTCAAAGTCTACGGGAACAAGCCTGACAATTCGTACAATTCTCTCCGATTCTTGAGGGCGTGCTACGCTACTTTTGTCTATGGTTTACCTGTGAATTGGCTTGCGGAAGCAATGTCACGCATGGCGCTTCGACAGAAGAATCAGCGCCGCAATCCCCTAAAGCTTGGGCCGGTGGCGACGCGCTGCCAAGTCGAAGGATTGTGCAAAATCATTGCACAATTGTCGTGCGGGAGCGCAGTAGCGGTGAACCTCGACCTTGGGGCATCCACTTCAGGTTCTTCAGTTGCCTTTGCTTTATTCCACTTTGTAATATTCCACTTTCATCTATAATTTGGGAAGACCTGTTTTGAGTCTTTATGTTATATGCTTAAATGTTTCTCGTTTTCTGTCTTTCTTTTTCCACTCTGTATCGACGATGCTCTTTACTTCTAAGGTTTCGTGAAAGTTCTGTCAAATTGGTTTTTTTGGTTTCATCCTTTCACTGTCTCGTCCAGTCTGAACAGTGTTGGGAATGATTCATACGTAATCAAGATAAATGTACAGGAACAACTTCTCAATCTATTATTTACAAGTCATGTGATTAGGGATAAGATCAGAATTAACAAATCTATCCCAGACTTTGATTTATTTTAGAAGAGTTTGTAATATGAAGAATGTTAGAGTAGAGCAGAACGATCTTCTGGCCTCGGCTATTTCAATTTTTGGTATGTTCAAGTGCAGTGAGTCATAGGTCTAAATTGATCATCCTCAAAGTCACCGTCTGGTAACTGTTAGTAGTAGTTTGCAATTCCTATGGAGTCTGTTCGATTCCTAACCACTATTATTTGCGGACTGTTTTGTTGATTCATACAAGGCATGTCCTGTATGAATCGTTAGACCACTCTGATACCCGGAGTGGGATTTATTTTGAAATTTCTCAAAAGTAATACATAGCGTTGAGAAGTTCGTGTTGGCAGATTGGGAAGTAGTTATATTTTTTAGCACATTGGAAATGTCGGCAATTTGTGGAAAGAACTAAAAAATGCAGAGTCCCTCAGCTTCAGTCTTCAGTGTTCTTCTATTGAATGATACTCGACCAACTTTGCAATGTTTTTAGTAAAAAAAAGAAAGATAGATGTTGGCGTTCGCTTAATCATTTCTGACTTGTGCCTTCATAATTACTTCAGAAGAGTGTTTATTTGTTTTTGATATTTAACGACTTTGCAATTTGCTAAAAATGAGGGTGGAATATCACGAGCTCAAATCTAAAACACTGCCTCTAGTTTATGGGGAGTTTTCTTCTCTAGAGAATCTATGTACTCACCACGTACAATCAGTTCATCAAGACCTACTAACATCAATGTTTGCAAAACAGCGGTTACCTGCAACAAATGGACGCAGACTCCAAACGCACTTGCTGACGCACAGGAGGAGGAGTCAGCGGCGGCAAAGGAGGTTGCTAAGACAGAAGCGCCTTTGAAGGAGACGCGGATAAGGCACCATGCTGCTTTGGAGAAATTGCGTGAGGAAGACGACGAGGCCTCAGTTGCGCTTCATGCAGCTTATCTTGCAGCATCGAAGGAGGCAAAGCAACTCCTACGCAAGGGCGCTCCACCTGCCGACTACGCAAAGAAGGCTGCGGAGGTGAAGTCGTTGGCCACTGACCTTGATTTGTTGCGAGCAGCAGACGCCGCTTTTCGGGAGGAGGTGTTGAAGCTCGAGTCCACCTGGGCAACACAGGGTGCAGCACACCACGCGGCGGTTGAAGCGTTGACTCATGCTCAAGCAAAGGTTGCACAAGCACGCCAGCAGTCACTCAGACTTTCTACACCGAGCCCAATTCAGAATGCTACAATGCTTGATGCAGAGACGCAGACTTGACCTATGTACATGTTATTGCAAAAACGAGAACAACGGCGACGCCCATGTAAACTTCCACGACGTCTTCTGTTACGGAAGGACAACGACAACGCCCATGCAAACTAATGTTTGTTCACAATTTGCAAAAAAAACTAATACGGTATATATGGGTTTTTTGGGAGCGAACAACAACGGCTACAATGTGCTGCAAATTATAAGCTTGATCGGATGGTTAAATTGTCACATGTGACTTCTAGGATCTAGGAGGACGAGCAAAGTACACCTTGTTTTTATAATTCCCACCGTTTCTGAATTTCTATACCATGCACGTTAAAGTAAGGGAAAATTATGTGCGCATTGGAAATATAGACCAGCTAATTAATATTCGTAACATGGTCTTCACCGTACTCTGTTTCTTGACTCTCTTCTGTACTCCCCGCATAGTCTACTGTCCTACTTGGACCATCTTCATCCTCCCATTGTGATGCAATATGATCTTCCGTCGAAGCCGCAGGTGTTGTATCAATAGTGTCACCTGTGTCTAGGCCCTCTTGACGGATATTTGTTTCGGCAACTGGCACCCACCTCCGTCCTTGCCGCACACGTCCTTCGCGCCACTCACTGAGCCTTGCTGCAGCTCCAGAACTGGTCCACGCCCTACGTCGACGTTGAGCCTCCTCCGCAACGTGGCTGGCTTCCGCAGCAGAACAGGCACTTGCCGTTGACTGCTGTGCCATCTTCCTAGCATATCTATGCTGAATATTCCTGTACCAATGTTGATATTGTTGCACTATGATACTTGTTCGATCCTTCGTACCTCCATGCTGCGTATGTGCTTGACTAGCCGCCTTTGCAGCATGATGCGACTTCTCCATCCCTTGGCAGCTCCAGACCGACAAGGATCCATATTTCTCCACAAACCATGCTCCATGCCGCACAATTACGTGCTGCAAAACCAATCAATATAGCAAGTAATGCCGTCAAATGTTTAACCATAGCCTTGCTTCAAGCAAAACTTGACTGGGACCCCTCGCTCCACATATCCATAGTAGAAAGAAATCACGACGTCCACATCAAGCTCCAACTCACCATGTAGTGTGTAACATGGTTTTCTCCGAATGCTTTTAAGAAAGCCTTTCCAAATTGATCCAGCTTCGCCTTGCAAGCTCCTCGTTGCTCCGCTGTTAGCACAAGCCCAGTGAGGTATGGTTGTAGTTCTTCCAAGGCTTCCCACACCTGAAAACGGTTCCTTCGTGCTTGACCATTCTCCAGGTGGTTATTCTCGGACATGACCACATCTTTCCATGCCCTATCCTGATTTGACCAAGAGCTAGGCTGGAAAAGCCTGCTTGCTACTACTCCGCTCAAGCTCGGCTTCATCACGACGTTACCTGCTTTACCAGACAGTTTTTCGTCCTTCCTCAGTTGGCAATTCCCTCCCTCCACCCCAATAGCAGACAAAGACTTCTCCATAGACTCAATCGCCACGGCCCTCCTCTCTTCGTTTTGCATGTTCCATACAAAAATGAAATGGAGATGAAGCAATTTCTCTACCATGCGAACCTGTGCATGCAAGGTACACATGTGTGTTCTTGATAGAGGAATTGGCAGCACCATTTTCCACCGAGGGTGAGTAGCGGCATCACATGGTTCTCCTTGGATTCCGCTTGCAAATAGTCCACCCTGCCACTTACCTTTCTCTCGACTTGCATGCTCACGATGTGCCGCTGAAGCATTGGCACACTTCTTCGGTTGCTCTCTAACCTGTTCACAATAAATGCAGTTCATTTTGCTGGAAGGGCCATGCTGAAGCCCGTGCATGCACTTGATAGTTTTCATGTCTGCACTCATGTGCCATTCCACGGTGAAAGATCCAACACCATCCACGCACAACTCTTGACCATTGCTTTGTGCTTCTATTACCTCTGGGAACTTGGTTTTTTTAAAAACCCAGTCAAGCACATCAAATGACTCCTTACCGACTTGGAAGCATGCAATTGGCCATATCTCCTGCTCTGACTGCACTGAGAAATATCTGTCATCATTCTTCTGGATCGCTGGATCGAGTGCCCGGTTCATCAACGTTAAGCTGACACGCTCGTATTTCTTGCCCTGTTGAACTTCCGCTTCGTCCAGCTTCAGCACAAAGATAAGCGGTCCACCATTGCACTCTGCAACACTCTGAAGCACTGTCAGAAGTTTACATTACAATTTTTTCATTTCACTTTTTCAATAGTAATGCAAAAGCATGACTACAAAGTAATTGAATAATCTGATATTTAAATTTTAAATGTTGCTTTATATCCCTTTACACACATTGACTCGTGCATTTCATAATCACATACCTTATAAATCATAAAATTAGAACAACAAGACCCTCTCTACTGTTGGTAAGTCAACTTCTACTTATCCACAACTGGGCAGCACTGCATATATGGAAATGGCAGAATCTATACGTTGAAATGAATGAACAGCTAAGTTGAGTTGACGCAGCAAAGTACCTTCAACAGTGATGTTGTAAAACAGAACCATAGATCGTTGAACAACTTCGAGGTCCACAAACAAATTATTCTTGCTATGAAGGATGACCTCCTTTGCTGGCGTTATCTCCTTCTTCCCTTGACGAACTGCTGGAATCACACGTCTACCCTCAATATGGTAGTACTCGCCGATGAATTGAGGCAACTTAGCATTCATATCTTGTCGCAAACTAGCTAGTCGATGTGGAGCAGGCAAAATGCTCGCGGTCATACCAGGACCAATCAACCCAATCCGGTTCTTCAGTGTTCGGTAGATCGCCTTGTATCCTCGATGAGTCACCCCTGCTCCATCACATGCGTCCAGCATGGCATCAGACCCCACACTGTCGCCAATCTTCTGGAGAACCTTCTTCGCTACACCGGCGCTTGCTTGGCTCATTCTAGGTTGGTCAATAAGCGCATTTGCTTCACCTTGAGATAGCATGCTGGCAACGGCTGCAGCAGTTACACCTTGAGCACATGAATCTTCCATCAACCGTTTCCTGGACCCGCCAAGTCTATTACTCGTTTGCACGCTCTCAACGATAGATGGTTGTAATTGTGCTCTCACCATGGTCCTGCGACGCTTAGCATGTCCTGACCCACTCGCAAGCTCGTGTAGGCTCTTCATTCTCTTCCGGACCCGTTCGCGATAACCAAGAGGGGTCTTCACCATCGACCTACATTTTTTTTTGACCCTATCATAATCAGCTTGGCATTTTTTAAGTTTCTCTTGGAGCACCCGCACCTCCTCCTGGCATCGTAAGCCCTCTGCCCCCACAGTACTTTCCGATTGAGTTAGCAACACCTTCAACTCTAAGACTGCGGACTCCAGTGTTTTCACATTACTTTCTAGCTGCTGACGTTCCTCTATGTGACATGCTTCAGCACTGGACATGGTCCTCATTTCTACGTGGAGTTGATTACATTGACTTCGCAGCTGCTGTATCTCATTCTCGTAGCCTCTCACTCTTTCTTCTAACAATGTGACGGTACTCTGCAATGATTCAGCCATTGGCCTCCACCGCCTGCTTCCATCACTGTTCAAACCAGCAATCTTCAAGCGCTTTGTATAACCCAACATTCCACTCTCACCATGGCACAGGAACTCTAAATATTGTTTGGTAGTCTTGAATTCCGGCGGAGAATTGGTCGCAGGATCTGGCGGGTACAAGCTCCCATCAACCCACAGATCAATATGTGTTTCGCCTGCTGCTCTCCGTGTAGGGAAACTAGAACGACTCACTTGCTCTTCAATTATCCTCCCCTTCCGAATGATCGGAGTATATTTCTTGCCCATCGAAATCTGCAGTGCATAATTACCAGGCACTATATTCGTCACATCTCTCAAGGCCATCTTGCTAAATCAACTACTACTCACACTCAACCTCGCTTCACAATTCATGCAGCAAACTAGCGCCCCCTGCTGAATGACGTTCATAACGGTCTGAACTAGTCCACGCGTGCTACCCCCTCCACAAGCTCTCCCGCCGAAATCGGCACAGTTGGCTCATACACCTGGATTTGCCGCCAGTCTGTCCCTAAAGCTCCGCACACTATATTCTTTGTTTACACATTTCTTTATTTCCAACCCCATCATGACCATGACCCTATCTCCTCGCAGCATTGGCCACGGGTGACTCCATGTAAGCCCACGGCCCAGAACTAACCCATCCATCATTTGTTTCAGAGCATGCGGATGCTGACACATTGGGAGCTGCCCGTCCCTCAAAGCACACTGCCCGCCCTGTAAGTCAACTAATATGTGCTGCCCCGACCCGCCTTATAGGGCCCTCCCATGATCCGAAATTGTTTCTAATGCACATTGTTAAGTATTACCATTGTCATAGGAATGGAAATAAAATCCGACCTCATATGAAGGCAGTTGATGTGAGACCCTCTCAAATGAGGAACGGTATACAAGATATGAGGACTAGATTACGTGATTGTTCTTTTGAGTTGAAAAGAGTAGAGCCGTTTAGATGATAAAAATAGTGGAGGATCCAAAAGAAGAGAGGCTGCTATTTCTGTGCATACTAAACACACTCGACATGTCACTGTTCTGAAGAGTGACAGATTATTCCTACTTGTGCATTCATTTGTTATAACTATGTCTAGAAAAAAATTGGCGAGACTGATTTCAACATCTACAATGTCTCTTGCACCCTGACGTCATGCAAAGAAAATAAAAGCAATGGTTGGAGATTTGGAGCTTGTGACATACTGTTTTTTCATCATAACAAAAGAAGTATACTCAAGCATATTATGTGAGTAAATGGTAAGTTGTGCTCCAACTATTCAATGTTTTTTGTAGTTTATAACCACAATATAGATTGTACTCAATTTTTAATAATATACAAACTTATCTTGGTTGCATATTGTGAAATATTTTATGCAAAGACAATTGGGATGTTATCAAATTAGACTTTATGGAGTTGTAAATTCAAGGGAAGATTATTTTTTACTAACCTTGTGCATTAAAGCACAAGGATGTAAAGAAACGACGATTTCAAGAAGTCATTTAACCCTTAAAGTTTACTGTTATTTTGAAAGCCGAAATTGCCAAAAACAAACATAAATTGATAGCAACTTCTTGATTTCTACAATTAGAGACTACATAGTATTTTTAACCATACGATCTTATATCTATTTTGTATAAAAAGGTGTACACCAAATTGGAGCACAATTTATTGTATAATTAAGGGATTATAAGGTTCAAAGTCACTATAAAAGTATGTTATGACTTTGCCTAAGCAATGTACTTAACCCCAAATCCCTGAGCCTATGACCACGGAAATAGACTTTGACTTTAGATGCTCTATTTTGCTACTATAAATAATGTAAAATATAATTTTTTAATTTTTCTTAGCTAAATACACATGTTCTCTATAAGCAATATTTTTATCAAAGTTAATTGTTTCATTGTGTAATTACTACAAATTTTCTAATATAAATAAACAAATAAAATTCAAATCAAATATAGATTATACTAAAAAATTACGATATATTTACCATAGATGTATATTACAACCAAAAACCTCATAGTAGTTACCATACTAAGAATTATGTATTAATTCAAAAATATGATGAAAAAACCTAAAACCGTGGAAAATCAAGTAGTAGCCACGGTTATATCCCTTCATCTTATACCAGCTATAAATCATTCAATTTTAAGTATTTTTCATAATTTTAAATTGGACTGGAAAAAAGATTTGTCAAACTAGTTTTTCTTAGTTTACCTCAATTGCAATAGAGATCATCCCAATAGTCAAAATTGTGTTTCAGTTGGCTATATTAAGGAATTTTTGAATACACGCACGGTGTTGATGTTTTGGACTTTAAGGAGGCACTTAAATTCATGAAATTATTGTCTGGAGAATTCATCAATGAGGTTAGATAGATTTCACACAACTTTGTAACCTGAAAAAAAACGCTGAAAATTTGTCATTTGGATGACAATTATGGAACTTGGATAAATGAGATCGACCAATTTTTGGTTGTTTAGGCGTTTAGGGGTTAAGTTTTGATGCCCAAAAAGTGTACTTTGCCAACATATTTGATGTATGAAAAGTCATTAGTTTTTATAGCTATCGAAGTTAGCTTTACATTCATGCAGGCTTGGAAAGGGCAAAAAAACCTTACTTTTGTCATTAGAGGTGTGCTCAAAATGCCTTATACTCTCTATATTTAAAACAACCAAAAGGATGATCTACACATATCCAATTGGGATCTAAGACAATAGATACATTCTTATCATCAAGAAAAGAAATTCAAAAATTCAATGAAATCAAAGTAAAAGTCAAATTTTTGCTAATTATTGAAATACAAACAAGATAATTTCCTATTATTTCAAAGGGGCAGCTTTGGAATAGGTCCTGAGGATGGACTTATTGCCACATCACAAAAATAAGATGATAGGTATCTAGCCTGTTTTGAAAGTCTTCTTAATCTAGAAGGACATTTCTTTTAGAAGTAGGCGAAAAAACAGGCGATTTCTGAAGGTCCTCCACATCAACAGTCCAGTTCACGCTCGTCCTCTTGGCTTCCTCATAGATCGCAATGTAACACAACCATACCTCGAGTAGAATCCCTCGAAAAGCATTCTCATTTTGAATCTGAAACACTGCTGCCACCCACCACTCTTTCTTCGCACAATCATACACAAGCAACTTGGCCTTTTCCAGACACCGATGCAAGTTTTCCAGAGGCGCCCTTAAACAACAGGTCACATTGAATACTCCGTCGTCTCGGACCTCAAATTCTGGGGAGTGCGACTGAAGTGTTCGGATGTTGGTAGTGATATTTGCAAGCTTGGTCGACAGATCCGCGCATTGTCTCTGGTTGAGCAAGTTCCCGCCGGATACATGACTCTCGATACTGAGCACAATGTTCTGTGTGCAGAGATCTAACAGCTTTTCTACTTCAGCCACTGCTGTCGACTCCGAGTTGTCTGATCGTCTAAAAGTGGGCCAGAACATGTTTTCAGCCTTGAACTACTTGATATGGTGCACTAAACCTCTCTTCAAAATCGTTATCCACTTGCACGTTGAGGCACATCATGTTCAAGTTACACAACCAATGCCCGCCTACAAGAGATTAACATCATCACTAGGAATAATTTGCGGAGCACACCATTCGAAATCGAATTTCACGACTTTCGAGACCATAGCACCAAAAACGACGGTCTGGAAGCAGAATCGTCTCCAGAGTATGTCGCATCTGCCACGGTCCATATTTGGAAGCATGACAGTGCTGCCATAACACTTTCAACGGTAGCCCTCACATCAACTTCACATCAACTTCAGCTATGAAGCTGCGAGGCATCTTTAACAACGCATTCGATGCTGCAAGGCCTTCATATTAATCTTGCTATCTGAGATCAAAGCTCCAACCACCAGTAAGTGCACTCACGGTCTAACAACAAAGTTTCAACCACAAGCCTGCAATACAGAGATGTTCTGAGTGGCCAGTAAGTGAGCCCTGAAACTGACTACTACGAACCAGGGTACCACCAATTCTTCACCGAGGAAGTAAAAGATTCATATCCTATCTCGTCAAGACCATAAAAGACCATATCCTATCTCGTCAAGGAGGTTGTGCTGTATTCCAAGGCATGAAATATATATGAAGGTCTACGAAATTACGCCCACTGAAATGTCCCATAGATTCTATTCCACCTTGAGCTTCAGAAGAAACCTCGACAATCAAGCACATAAATGGGAGGGCCAGAGGCGTTGGCCACTACGAGACCATGCCGAACGCCCGCAAAGTAATACTTTCTTTAGCGAGGACGGTACCACGATAGGTAAGCACTAAATTACTGGTAGACTTGACTGACACCATTTGGAAACCTAATCTCACTATTTGTAGCATCAAGGCCCAAGTGGCAACTGAGATTCTTGGAGGAAGAAAAATATTGTTTCCAGACCGTCGTTTTTGGCTGGAAATCTTTATTTTCCCTGGACGAGCGGTGCAACCAAACCTCGACCGCAGGTTCGGTTGCTAGGCTCGGGGGCTCCATTTTGCTGCCCCTCCCCGTTTTGGGGTCCTGGGGTCTTTTTTTGGTTTTTTTTTTTAATAAATTTGGGGCTGTAGGCCACAATTTACCATAGGGAGGTCCCCATGAGATCACTAGGACCCCCACTCAAGGCAAATAATAGGGGCAGAGATTTGCCCCCTCCCCTCCCCACCCCCCGAGCCTGGCCTCCGACCCACCCCCCATGCACCGCTCGTCCGGGGGAAATAGACAGATCCGTCTCCTGGAGCAACTTGGCCCAGAGAAAGTTACTATACACGATATCCACCGCTGATTTTTTATTTTTTTTTTGAGCAAATGAACAAATTTCATTGCAAAGAAGGAAATACAAACCCTCATCGGCAAAAGCCAGGGCAGGGACGGACTACCAAAGGATTAGAGGAATAGAAGGCATGGGATGCCAAGTGACAGAGAGCCCGTTGCAAATGCACAGTAAGTTCCTTTGTGTCCAGACAGAATCAAAAGCGGCCAGGGCCTTTTGGACTTTATCTGGATTTTTAGCCTGTTTGATTTTCCTGTTGGTGCGAACCCAGTCTACTCTACCATATTCAATAATGGAGTCCCAAACATAATTCCTAATTTCTCTATCAGGCCAGAATTCACCATCAAATACTACTCTATTTCTAAAAAGCCAACAGCCCCAAAAAGCGATGCTCCTTAAAAGGTACCAGATCTTCTTGGCTCCCATCCGTCGAATCCTTGTACGCTGTCCAAAAATGCACTGATCGATATCAAACCGTGGCATAGGGTTGATATTGGACACCCTTTCTGAACCCAGTGTAGAACCAAGAAAGCAAAGGACCAGAACTTTTGAGTGTATGAGCACTCAAAGAATCTATGGGAATACGTTTCAGGAACATTGGAAATACAGAGGGGGCAATCAGAATTAGCTAAGGGATTGAATCTGCTCCGCCATGTGTTGGTGGGACGGCTTGATGCCAAACCGACCATAGAAAAGCAGCTTCTTTCTGAGTTCTGTCCCTCCATACCTCCTTCCAATTGAGTCTGAAGTTGATGGTGCGCTCGTGACGCCACTTTTCCTGAATCGGTTTCTTGAGAACATTCCTGTTATCCACCGCTGACTTCACTAACTCTAATTAGGCGCACTTCACATTGCAGGCAGCGGCAGGCAAAAGCTGCGGACGAGTGGCAGTGCATTTATTATATGCGACATCATCTCATGTCACAAGAAAAATGCATAGTTGAGACAAGACAAGAACACATTAGGAGAAGCATGGAGAAAGCACACATTTCAGGGAATAAGAGCAAACTTCCCTGGTAGAGATTTGATGCCTTTGCCGTTAGTGTGAAGGCACAGGAGACGTTTGCAACTCTATGAACCAATTATGCTCAACACATCTGCAATCTTTCCTGCCGCTCCCTCCTGCTACCTCTACTCTAAAGTGGGGGATTACATCTAATTAAAGATGTAATATACAGTCCAGATAAAATCAGATTACTCACTGCAGTAGAATAGAAAACCTTTATCACGCATTGAACAAGTTCTCTGATGATGACAAGATCACACAGAACACCGGACACATGTGGGGAGCATGACGCCCCTCACATTCAGACGGGCACTTTCAAGAATCAAAAGTAGAGATATATTATAATAAACAATGCAGGTCATTTGTCTCACCTGACTTTTAGCCGCCACGCAGGATCAGAAACGCATATATATTCCCAAACTCAAATTAAGTCGGGGCTAAGGCCTCCTTGTCGCGTTGCCTCAACCAACTCGCCTCTTGCGGCGAGTGAGATATGATTCTAAGAGCTCTAGATTTCCCATCTGACCTCCCGACGCAAACCTGTGACGCAGGTGCCAGATTTATACATCAATTCTATCAACTTGAATTCTCTGGTCTCCTTTACATGTTCTGGAGAGAGGTAGATAATCATACCACGCTGTCCAATCTCTGTGGATTCATGGAGCACAAAGTGTAGGTCCTTGAATTTCGTCAAAGCATCACTAACTGCAAGACTAGCACAATGTCGCAGATGAGATCAAATATACCCTTCGTTGTACAATCAAACCCATATTATACCCATGACCATCAACCGATTCGCAACAGGCTCCAGAAAACAGCCCGAAGTCCATAATTTTCCAAACACCACTTCCAAAGTCGTAGAAATGTGCTGAAACTTCTGCAATCTGCTAAGAACTACAAGTTGGACTCTGGAGTGATCTAAGAAAAGTCTCTTGCAACTGGTTAACCAATCTCGAATCAAGGGTCAGGTCACGCCAGTGGGCTTCAAATCGATTGCTGCAAAAACAAAATCTCTCAAAATTGGCCTCAGTGGAGTCAGCAACTCCTGGGGTCGGAGGTTGTGGAACGTTTAGGATAGAGACATGTGTCTGGGAAGGGGTATCTAACTCCGGGGTATAGAAATTCGCAACCAGGTTCTATTCAAGGGCGCATATGTAACAGCTAGGATTCACTGATATCACTTGGTCACTGTGTACTAGCTAAGACCGAATTACTTGCAGTGGTCGGGTGATCAACTACTTGTTTCGCACAGCATTGCTCGATGTAACATTTCCACGAGCTGCAACAAAATGCGGTTGGCTGTTGCTTGAAAATACGCAACACATACATCATGGCTTGCGCCATTGATGCCACCTGGAGCTTTGAAGAAATTGAGCTCGGGTTATGGCCAGTTAAGACCTTTGTGTAGGTGTGTCGAAACACCGGCGGTCCCAATGAGGAGATGTATACTCCAGTGATCTAGAGAATTCATCGAGACTGAGCACTTGCTACTTCTTGAACAGATCAATTCACTGAGCAACAATCAGATGGTTACCCTTTTCAAGGAAGGGATCAGCTGCGAGGTCGTTTGCCGGATCGATTCCAGCCATAATGAAAGTCTTCACAATCTTCACCGTCGTCATACTCTTCACGCTCTTCACACTCCGAACGCTCTTCAGGCTCACTATATATGTACTCGTCCTCATCGGGAGTGGGTTCTCGCGGAACTTCAACCTGAACAAACATGTTAACACATGTTTATATTACAAGTGCAACAACTTCATCATCACGCACATCAATCAGGTGACCAGGTCTAGGGTTTAACGCTATCTACCGCAACAAACACAAGGGCTTGCATACCTCAGTGTCACCACACCGAAAATGTCTTCCTTCGAGGTAGCAGCAGCATCCGTCGTACACAAATCCGACAAGCTCTCCGTTCTGAAACACCAGCCACCCCACTTCACCATCGAAGCCGAAGCCGTCATCGTCATCGTCACCAATGCTCAGATTGACACCGAACGCGTCCGAGGAGACTGGCTCCTGTGATGCTGGGGCAGACTCAGCAATGCACTTTTTGTTGTCTTTGAAGAGGTAATTCCTGGAGTGCAGCTTGAAACCATCCCGGAGAGACTGCACAAGTTGTGGAAACCCCTGTTCGTCCACAAGCATAAACCTGTTCATACCAAGAGCTTCCTCGTAGTCTTCGCGTTCAGCAATGGCATTGTCCCTCTCTTCGTCCGTATCAGTGTCAAATCCGGCCCATTCCTCTTCTTCGGATTCGGATTCGTCTTCCTCTTCTTCATCGTCCTCTTCGTATTCAGAGGAGTACTCTCCATCGTCCGGAGTTTGGGCAGAGGACTTTATCTTGAGCGGTCTCGGGTTCGCAGGAGTCTTCTTCTCCTTGCGCTTCTTCTCCGGCTTAAGAAGCTCCGTCATAAGCTTATGGCCCGCCTCAGGGCAACCCATCCCCGACCAGTGGCCGCGATCAATGAATACAATGTCACGATCCGCGTAATCTTCAACAAAAGTGAGGCCAACAAGAGCCGCCCGGCGCAGGATGTCCGGCCCGTTCACGTCGACATGGTGGCACACATATCCAATGCGGCCCATGGACTCCACCTTCCAGAGGCCTTTACGAGCCGCGCCCGGTAGTGCACGGACTGCTGGAAACGGACTTCGTTCCGCTCCGGCGGCTGGTATGGGCCCAACGCCGAGTCGAGCGTCGTCGCCAGAGACCCTTCCATCACCGTCGGCAACTGCCCCCAAAGCAGCACCCCGCTCGTGCACGTAAAGAATGCCGGCTCCTTCCAATCCTCACAACTTTTCAGCTCCTCAACCACGCACGGCCCCGCAGCCGCCGCGGCAGCCTTCGCCGCGTCCAACTAACGCCACACAACAAAGCCACCACATCTCAAGCTACTCAAAACCCAACCTCCAGCGAGCGATGTACTCAACAACAGATCAATTCAACCCAGCTGCAGCACATTAGAGAAATGGGAGGACAAATCATGACGATTACCTTCACCTGGGAGTACGCCATGGTGCCGAAAACTTGCTCAAGAGCTCCAACTGCAATCACCACTCACAGAAACACCAAAATGTTTGAATGCACAGCCCAACACTCCAAAATTACTTTACAGACACGAAACATGTTTAAACAATCGCCAAGAGAAGTGGCATCAACTCCTACTTTAAACAAAATTCCCTCCTCTCGAAATCTAAGGATACTTAGGAGCACAAGCTGAAGGACTTACATGAAGAAAACGTTGGTGCAGAGGAGTTGCGAGTTGCGAGTTCCGAGTTCGTGTCAAGGCATGTGAAGATGGAGGTGCGAGAAGAGGCGTCATGGACAAGGAAGCGAACCAGGCGGGAATGCAATTCTCATTTGAAGGTGATGAACTCTTTCAAGACGAACAGTTCGGGCCAGAGCTGGGCTCCACCTTCCAAGTTCGAAGTGTGTCATGCATGTTGTGAGATTTAGGATTCTCTGTTCATTTTCGGAGAGAGAACCTGTTGGGCGAGGCTTGTGAAGTGAGACGATAACATAACTCTAGATTCAAAGATGGTGATGACGCATAGATGCAGCAGTCGGCAGCTATCTTCAAGTTTCACAGATCATCGACTACGTCCTTCTCCCGTGCAGGTCAAGAGACAACAATTGGCGTACACCATGTTATAACAGATAATTTGATTCTGATTTTGGTGACAGCAGTCGTTTTATCGGAGGAAAATCTAGGGCTGTGCCTTGTTCTAGAAACCAAATGTGCACAATATTGCCTATCCATCCTCTATCTCACAAAGGAATTAAGCTCCTTGACAGTGCAGGAGTAATCAACAACTGCAATTCTCAGACAGTGAAGATTGTTTCAAGCCTGAAAGCAAATTATACTTCAAAAATAGATGTGTGCTTCACAACTGTACCAAACAAGATGTGGAGGTAAATCTACTACTCAACTCTGCCGGCTTTTACACCATTGATTACATAGCTGTTGCAAAGCCAAGCAACGGAACCTTGTGTGTACCTAGGAACGTCGCTCTTTTCAGTTTCTGTGTAGCAAATGGGCGACAAGCCAAAGCTCTCAGAAATGTTCAATCTGTTATCCTCCAAATAATTTAGTAGCCACTCCGTAGCCTGCTTCTTAAGTTCCGTTTTCTCGTCCTCTTCTTTGTCGAACATGATCGCACCTTCAGGCCTCGAGAAGCTGTGTCTTAAAAAGTTCGCCACCCTATTCTGGGCTCCCAGAATGGCCTCCGGCTTCGCAACCCATGCTTCACAATGTCATACGGAAGAGTATCCATGTTATATTCTTCCCCTCCTCAAATAGGTAAAGTTACATGTTCTAATGTGGCAGTTTAGAAACCAGTATGCTCATTGATATATGAATCAATGAGACCTGGATTTCCCAACTAACCTCCCAGACGCAAACATGTGACGCAAGTGCCAGATTTATATATCAATTCTCTCAACTTGAATTCTCCCGTCTCCTTTACATACTCTGAAACGAGGTAGATAATCCTACCACGCTGTCCAACCACAAAGCGGAGGTCCTTGATCATTGAGTACCCCTTTCAGGCATCCATACTTGCAAGACTTGCACAATGTATCAGATCAAATATAGCCTTCGTTATACAATCGAATATGTACCCAAATGATTTACCATGACCATCAATCGGTTCGCTACTGGCTCCAGTAAAATGCCCGAAGTCCTAATTTTCCATACACCACTTCCAGAGTCTTGGAAATGTGCTAAAACTTCTGCAATCTGCTAACAGTTACAGCTGATTCTGTGAAGTGATCAGAGAAAAGTCCCTCGAATCTTGTTTCACAATCTCGAATCAAAAAACAGGTCACGCCAGTAAGCTACGAATCGATTGCTACGAAAACAAAATCTCTCAAAATTGGACACAGTGCAGTCAGCAACTCCTGGGGTCGGAGGTTGTGGATCATTTAGATGATAGAAGCTTGTGTCTGGGATAGGAGAAATAACTCCGGGGTTTAGGGTAATTCGCAACCAGGTTCAATTCAAGGGCGAATTTGTATCAGCTTGGATTCACTGATATCACTTGGTCACTGTGTACTAGCTAAGACCGAATTACTTGCAGTGGTCGGGTGATCAACTACTTGTTTCGCACAGCCATTGCTCGATGTAACATTTCCACGAGCTGCAAGGACATGCGGTTGGCTGTTGCTTGACAATAAGCAACAGATACATCATGGCTTGCGCCGTTCATGCCTCCTGGAGCTTTGAAAACTAGAGCTCGGGTTGTGGACAGTTCAGACCATTGTATAGGTGTGTCGAAACACCGGGGGTCCCAATGAGGAGATGTATACTCCGTTGATCTAGAGAATTCATCGAGACTGAGCACTGGCTACTCTTTGAACAGAATTCACTGAGCAACAATTAGATGCTTGCCCTTTTCAAGGAAGGGATCACCTGCGAGGTCGTTTGCCGGATGATCGGTTCCAGCCATAATGAAAGTCTTCACAATCTTCACCGTCTTCTTACTCCGAACGCTCTTCAGGCTCACTATATATGTACTCGTCCTCATCGGGAGTGGGTTCTCGCGGAACTTCAACCTGAACAAACATGTTAACACATGTTTATATTACAAGTGCAACAACTTCATCAACACGAACATCAACACGCCAGGTGACCAGGTCTGGGGTTTAACGCTATCTACCGCAACAAACCTATGGCCTTGCATACCTCAGTGTCACCACACCGATAATGTCTTCCTTCGAGGTATCAGCGGAATCCGTCGTACACAAATCCGACAAGCTCTCCGTTCTGAAACACCAGCCACCCTAATTCACCATTGTGGCTCTCATCGTAACCAATACACAGATTGACACCGAACGCGTCCGAGATGGAGTCTGGCTCCTGCGACGCTGGAGCAGACTCGGCAATGCTCTTTTTGTTGTCTTTAAAGAGGTAATTCCTGGCGTGCAGCTTGAAACCATCCCGGAGAGACTGCACGAGTTGTGGAAACCCCTGTTCGTCCACAAGCATAAACCTGTTCTGAATAAGAGCTTCCTCGTAGTTTTCGCGTTCATCAATGGCATTGTTCCTCTCTTCGTCCGTGTCAGTGTCAAATCCAGGCCATTCCTCATCAGACTCGTCTTCCTCTTCTTCGTCTTCTTCATCATCCTCTTCGTATTCAGAGGAGTACTCTTCATCGTCCGGAGTTTGGGCAGAGGACTTTATCTTGAGCGGTCTCGGGTTCGCAGGAGTAGTCTTCCCCTTGCGCTTCTTCATCGGCTTCATAAGCTCCGTCATAAGCTTATGGCCCGCCGCAGGGCAACCCCATCCCGACCAGTCGCCATAATTAACGAATACAATGTCACGATCCACATGATCTTCAAAACGAGAGATCCCAACACGGGCCGCGCGGCGCAGGATGTGCTTCCCGTTCACGTCGACATGGTGGCACACATATCCAATGGGGCCCCTGGACTCCGCCTTCCAGAGACCCTTACGAGCCGGCGCCCGGTAGTGCAAGGAATGCTGTAAACGGTACTCGTTCATGTCAAAGCCAGGCTCCGGCGGTTGGTACGGGCTAAATGCCGAATCGAGCGTCGTTTTCAGAGACCCTTCCATCACCGTCGGCAACTGCCCCCACAGCAGCACCCCGCTCGTGCACGTAAAGAAAGCCGGCTCCTTCCAATCCTCACAACTTTTCAGCTCCTCAACCATGCACGGCCCCGCAGCCGCCGCGGCAGCCTTCGCCGCGTCCAACTAACGCCACACAACAAAGCCACCACATCTCAAGCTACTCAAAACCCAACCTCCAGCGAGCGATGTACTCAACAACAGATCAATTCAACCCAGCTGCAGCACATTAGAGAAATGGGAGGACAAATCATGACGATTACCTTCACCTGGGAGTACGCCATGGTGCCGAAAACTTGCTCAAGAGCTCCAACTGCAATCACCACTCACAGAATCATCAAGATGATGAATGCACAGCCCAACACTCCAAAATTACATCACAGACACGAAACATGTTCAAACAATCGCCAAATCAACTCCGACTTTAAACAAAATTTCCTCTTCTCGAAATCTAAGGATACTTAGGAGCACAAACTGAAGGGCTTACATGAAGAAAACGTTGGTGCAGAGGAGTTGCGAGTTGCGAGTTCCGAGTTCGTGAAGGCATGTGAAGATGGAGGTGCGAGAAGAGGCGTCATGGGCAAGGAAGCGAACCAGGCGGGAATGCGATTCTCATTTGAAGGTGATGAACTCTTTCAAGACGAACAGTTCGGGTCAGAGCTGGGCTCCACCTTCGAAGTTCGAAGTGTGTCATGTGGGATTCTCTATTCATTTCCAGAGAGAGAACTTGTTGGACAAGGCTTATGAAGTGAGACGATAACATAACTCAAGATTCAAAGATGGTGATGACGCATAGATGTAGCAGTCGGCACCTATCTTCAAGTTTCACAGATCATCAGGTGTAGATGATCAAGTTTTTCTGTGAAGATCGGCTGTGAAATCGGAGTTGAGCGTGGCTCATCTCAAGCTCGTCGTTGCTAAAAATCCGCTGGACATTCTGTACTCAAACATCGACGTCCGAAGTTGCACATACTTTGCTTTGATCAAGATAGTTTTGTGTTTGTGTTCAGGAGTCTGATTTTCAAAATTTAAGGTTGAGTTCGACGTTGGACTCTGTAACTATCAAACGAGATGGACACTGTTTTAATTCTTTCTTAGTTCAAATTTCACAAAGTACTGTAGCAGGCTTGAAGAGAAAATTGCAATGAGTTGGACCCTATTCTAAATTATGTCAAAAATCTGACAATAAGGTGTTCAAAGGGGTCTGGAACAAGACAGTAAACAGAATTCAAAGTTCCACTTCTCAAGGAGACAAAATACAGTGCAGAGAGCACAACATGCTGGATTCAACATGGTAGTTGAAAACCTGCCATTTCATATCAAAGAAATACAATAATTGTCCAATTACTAGCGGTGGCAACAAGACGTTACCTCAAGTACGATATTGACAGCGAGCTGGCCATTTTAAGCCTTGCAGAGAATTTGGGATTATCTACATATGGCACTAGCATAAAGTCTTTCAGCAGCATTTGCCTGATAATAAGAATAGAAAGAATTTTTGTTCAACTTTTCATAAACAATCTTGTGTACTCGTCCTATGCATTGGTCTTCCAGAGACATATTAGAAGAATTATACCTGTATGAGCCCACAGCTAAGCTCTCTTGCCTTGACATGTGAATTTTGTACATGATATCAGGCATTCACTTTGTCGGGCTGGAGCTGGACTAGGAGTTCGTTTCTGTGGGCTACTGTAAGAAGGGGATGCGAGCAGGGCGAATCGAGCCCCACCGTCCCACCATAGCATGGCCCAGCATTTGCCACAACGTGTGCTCCTCCTCATTTTCTGTTTGCACTCCAGCTTCTGAACTTTCAATCTCGGGGTTCTCAAAGTCGTCAGCTGATGCTTCCACATCGATGATCCCATGATTCTCAGCACTCTTTCTCCGCTCCCTAATTGAGCATGGAGTCGAGGAGCTGCCTCCTCGCAATCTGATCGTGCTAGTGGAGTCTTCTTCTACAACGGTTGGAGTCTGCAGTAGAGGTTCCTGGAGGGAGGAGAGAGGATCTGGCAGAAGAGAAGGTAACGACTTGGAGGTCGTTGGCTCATCGAATTTCATGGTGGTAGTTATGATCCATGCAAGCAAAGCGCACCCACTTGGTACCAGTGCTAGAACCACACGGATTAGAGAGCAATGGCAAATGGGAGGAAAGGTCAACAAGCTGTTTCCCACAATATCCTCCGTTGGACAAAACCGCGTTTGAACTGGGACAACCAACACAGACACAACAACTTCGTCAAATATCATACCACAGATCTTCAGCGACCTATAGTTGACGTAATCTTGTCCACCAAATGTGATATTCAATCCTCATATGCTCAACTCCTGATTACTCACAGGATGAGTATCTTAGAAAAGAAATCAATAAACCATTCACAGTTGGAAAGGCACTGTAGAAGTTGAGAAACATAGTGAGAAGGAGAGATTTCTTACCATTCATGCCTTCAATCCAGTATAGAGCAACGCCACAGGCAAGTTTATCCAAAAAGCTGAGAGAACCGTAGACAAATCCGCAGCCGCTGAGGTTGGTGCTCACCAGCAGTCCTTCCATACTCGTCGCAGTCACCTGTTACACAGAAGGTTTCTCACAATGTTAGCGCTCAATGTTAATCACCTAATCCAGAAATGTACCCCTGCGACATACTGCCGAAACAGGTTGGTGTGATAGAAAAGTAAACAAAGGTGTGTTTGATCGTAGAAAGATGCATACCAGCATGAAGGCATTTCCGATGCCAATGAGACCTGCGAGGAGGTAGACTAGCCCGTGGAAATTTTGGGGAAGAAGAAGGAAAATGGCACCGGATAACACCCAAAGCGCCGCTCCCATTGCAAACACAAGCTTTAGCTGAAAACTTGTCCAACGTAATTCCTGACAAGGTGACCAGGCAGACAACAACTCAGTAAACAACCTCAATGATGATTAGTGTTGTGCCTGACCTTAATTAAAGCGTATTGGCACTCGCAAACATCAGCACTTCTCAAACTCATACAGAGAGTGTAAAGGATAACAAAAGTAGTGCATAAATATACCTGTAAGACAATGGAGGCCAGGAAGCTGCACGCATATACCAAGGCTGGCACCTGCATTCCAAGCACCAAAATCAGCTCCCAGTGATACTGGTTATAACACAAAGAATCATATTGGACTTTGCTTAGAGATAGCGGCACATTATATAGTCCACGAGAGATCTCAAAAATGAGAATAAAGACTCCATCTGGCGAGGCACATATCAAGATTAGTATCCCACGTTGCATTGCATTGTGAGAAAAGAAGAGCTTACCACAGCCTTGGATGATTCGTCCATGAGTAGATCATCGATGAGATAAAAGGGTAAAAGCGCCTGCCATTTAGATTATAAAACACATCAAATTCAAGATTCAAGCTCACTATCCAAAAGCACAAAAAAGTAAGTACAACGTGCACGTACATAATTGTAAAACAGTAAATAGCAAAAGCATGGGTCTTTTACACCTCGAGTAACGAAGCCTGCTAAGGTAACTGACAAGTCGTGAACTCACAAATATTCTATGCAAGAACAAGTTAGCTGACCTGTGACACATTAGTGGTCAGCCTCGTAAGCATATAGACCGCAGCCACTTGGTAATACAGAAGCTTCTTAAACCAGACTTTAAAACTTTGTCTCGAATTGCATTCGTCACTGCCCTGCTTGTGATGTGAAAGCACTGGTTCTTTGACCCCAATCAGAAACACTAGCACGAAGCAACAGCCCACAACAATAGCGGTCCCTGCAATCCACTTGAACTGTAACAGAGGTACAAGTTAGCGATGAATATTACGAAAGAAGTACAGTGTCAAGAAATCCAAGGTCAGAACCTCTACTTCAGCAGGAAAGGATGAAAACAAGTACAAGCAAATGCTTCCAGTTAGCAACATTAGGTCAATCCGCTGAAGCCAGTGAATTGATCCCAATCAACACAAGAGCTTCGAGCTTCATACAAAAGTTTCGGAACGAACCGTACCTGTGTCTCAACGTCACAGATTTGCTTCGAAGGCAGGATTCGAAACACCGCATACGCGATCACATACAAGCCCAGATTTGCAATCTGGAAACACACGTAAGAGTGTTGAAGGCCAGAAACGATGGGACAAACTGGAATCCGCAATGAAAACAATATTGGGCAGCTGGCCTATTAGGCGAAAGGAATCAAAGAATTCTGTGACATCACAGACAAAGCAACGTACCATTGTAAATGCATTCCTGCAGCTGTTTAGGGAAACCTGGCTACTTTGATTCGAAGTGATGCAGTTGACCAAGGACCTGTAAAAACCCCCAGCAAATACACTGTTATTCAACACACTGTTTGAAAAAATAGTATCTTCACATAATAAGCTCTCCGTTGTGACGCAAGGTTGGTTAATCACCTGCAACGCTGCATATCCACATGGAAACGCCTCAACCCAGGTTTGGAAGTTAGGACACAGGAGAAACCAGAGACTTACATATGGGAGACTTGAGTAGCTGCCCATCCTAGGTTGAAGATCGCTGCAAATGCACTGTAGCCGATAGTGTGGGCGACGGCGTAATTGTTTCCAAGAAGGGCACAGGCCATACATCCCCCAAAGACGGAAGAGAAGGAAACTGCTACCAGTAGCGACCCTCCACCGTGCCACAATTTGAAATGGCCGAAGGTGTCTATCTATGAACAGCAGCGAAATAGTTCGCATATGTTAGGATGCATCAGGGGGTCTTAGAATCAAGCGTTAACTCAAACTTGTCAAACATTGACATCAGTTATATTAGTTCTTTCAAGGACAAACCACTGCCTAAAAATGTTCAGCCCCAGAAAACCTAACAAGACTTGAATGCACAACGGTGTAGTTACCATTGCATCGTAGAATTCATTATCACAAAAATCTCACAAGTGAAACTATCAATGTCTGAGAAGCGTTGGGCAGTGTATGACACATACCATTTGACCAACAATGATGGTCGCAATGGCGTCAGCCACTTGGCCTGAAAGCATGACCGTAGCCGCTTCTCTGCACGTTTTGACAACTGAGACTTAGCAAGCTAAGCACGGAAGCTATAAACCATCTCCATCACTAAAATATGAAATGCACAAAACCAGGCTTTGAATACCCTAAAATTCACAAAAATGTTTCAAGCCAGTTACTCATGAATGCTATGATAAACCCAATCACAAGCAACCACATACACTGATCCAAACAAATAAATGTAAGGCTTGCAAGGTATACCGAGGTGAAAGGCCGATGTCTGTGAGGAAGATCAAGAGATACGTAAACCAGCACGCGGCTGTGAGGTCGTTGAGCATATGGCCTGTGCCGTAACACAACACGGCTCTCCGAGGCAGGGGCTCCGCAGAAGGCCCCAACTCTGGGGCTTCATCCGCCATCGCTGGCCCCAACTCGTCTTCCCCGTCACGGGTCCTCACTTGCACGCCCATCGTGTAGCTATTCCTATAGTATCAAGACCTCGTCGTCAACATCTGCTTCGGCCAAATCTGCCATTACACCAAAATACACAACTCCCAACACGTTCAGTTACGAGCAGATTCACACTCAGAAAATACAAAACGAAGTCTGCAGCACCATCACAAATTCGTTCATTCCAGATGCATACATGGTTTATACAGGAAGCCAGTACATAACCCCATTTGTGATGAACCTGCAAACTGAAATGTTTGACATCCTAATGACGAGCCTGAGAATTGAATCTGTCGAAACAGAGCATAGGTGGGACAGTCGCCTACAAACAACAAGGATACATGAATTCGCATGAAAGACACTGCGGAACGAGGCTCTTCAAACTTCACGACAATTATGAAGTGCAATTAATGCGGAACCCGTACTACTGGTGATCCAGACGAGTGAAAGTGAAGAGGGCTACAACTCCACCAAAACTAAAAACATGGATTCTTCTCCAAAAAAACACATGAAGAAAATGACACCGACATGGATTCTTCTCACCTAACCAACACAATCATCTCACTCCCAGCGAAGCTACAAGCAAGCCCAAAACCCACTCCACCGAAAAGCAAACCACGAGAATCCACTACCAAACCATAGCCACAGAGAAAAACCAAACTACCTCTCGCGAAGGACGAACACAACCAACGAAGCTCCTCGCAAATGAGAAACCCACCCACACAAACGGCGCGGCACAGCACCAGCGGCGACACAATTCGGCCTCCTGGACAACCTCTCGCTTCAACTGGCTACGCAGCAGCTGACCGGTCACGGTTGTGGAGTGGTGGAGTGCCCATTTCCCAGGAAACCATATTCAACCACCACCATCGATCGAGCAGACGTCCTACAAAACTTACACTTCTGTAGGTGCACTGGTGTGGCGACGCTGTTGTCCAATCGTAAAGACATCCTCGCCGAACTCCCATAAAGCCACCGAATCTTCCTTCCTTTCTCCGAATCTCAATTAACCCCAAACTTCATAAGTTTTTCCGATCACTGTTCATTCCGGACACATGGAGCCCAAATGGCCAAACGATCCCACCACATCACCGAACCATGAATCACATCCCAACTCATAAAAAACAAGCACATAGCACATCAAACTCCGAATCAATCAACCAAAAAATTTGAAACTAATCAAACTGCTAATCAGAGATCTATCATGCATAATTGTTTAGAGTTTGATCTTTTCTTATGTTTTTCTTCTGGGATTAGTTTGATTGTTAGGGAGAGGTTACTACTTTTGGACTTTGAGGCGAGAACGAAAGGTGGGCCGCAGAAGGAGGGAGGTGAAACTGAGACCCGCCGGGGAAACACGCCCGAGGGAGTAACTGAGGAGTAAAATCCAGGGCGTGCCGGAGGACGGGCGGGCGAGCTCGCAACCGAGCACGGGTGCCAGGTGCGGAGTCGGGCCGCAAACAGAGAGGACACAAACACTGACTTAGCTCAAAGCGTTACCCTAGCGCCGTCTCTTTTGTTTCCTGCAGGGCCGAGTTTCGCTTGTCGCCTTGGGTTCGTCTCGCGTCGCACCAGTCTCAGGATTCAGCAGGTCACACCAATCTTCCAAGGTATGGCCCTCCTGCGCTTCGCATTTCGGCAGCAGTGCGTTTCCCATTCCCGTTTCCGAGTCGGGGTTCCGTTTCACGAGCTGGGGTTCGGGGATTAGGGTTTCTCGTTGCGGATAACTTGTAGGTGGGGCGGGTTTGGTTGTGTTTGAGCTTCCGTTTGTGGAGTTTCGGAGCTTGGGTTTGTGTTCCGGTGAGGTTTCCCGTGTTTTGGTGGCGTGGTTTTGTCTAGGTCGGATTTTTCGTGTGGGTGAGTGTTTTTAGGCTTGTGAAGGGTCTGAGAATTGGGGCTGTGAGTGTGTGTTTCTTTCAGCTGAGTGGTTTTGGTTTTTGGGTGTCATTTTGTGTCCGTGTTGTGGAGGTTCTTTGGGTTGGGAGTGGAGTGGTGAATGTGAACTCGTAGTTTAGAGCATTCTGGTTTCTCTTGGTAGGGTTTTGTTGTGACATTTGGATAAGTTGAGGTTTGTTTGGCAGTAATTTGTCGCATTCTATTGGTCTTTCTGTCTAAGGGGTTGTAATTGCTGTTGGCGCGAAATATGTGCTTGGAATGTTTGTCCTTGGGGTAGATGTGTGTTTCGTGTATTTATCGTGAATGGGTTTTGCAAGCAGATGAATAGGGAGAAGCTGATGA
Organism: Ceratodon purpureus; assembly: GCA_014871385.1. Classification (NCBI taxonomy): domain Eukaryota; kingdom Viridiplantae; phylum Streptophyta; class Bryopsida; order Pseudoditrichales; family Ditrichaceae; genus Ceratodon; species Ceratodon purpureus. The sequence goes on along the minus strand of CM026427.1, from coordinate 1,467,253 downwards.
AGATGGCCAGTGCCGTGCGCACTGGTGGCAAGGGCAGTGTTAGGAGGTGAATGCTCTTCGAAGACTCTTGTTGTTACCCTAGTTTGGTCGCCGTGCATTTCCACATATTCTGGGTTATTATAGTGTGGTGTGTATGTTTTCATCGAGCTGCACTAAATTACCTTTGGTTTGCAGAAAGAAGAAAGCCGTACACAAGACGACCACCACTGATGACAAGAGGCTGCAGAGCACTTTGAAGAGACTCGGAGTGAACACCATTCCCGGAATTGAGGAGGTCAACATCTTCCAGGATGAATCTGTCATCCACTTTGTTAACCCCAAAGGTATTTCTTTCTGTGCACTTGGTTCATTTCCTGTCTCTTCAGGGATTGAAATTAAATAGATCTGTTAGGGTCTCGCCCCCAGCTCTTCACTGATGTGTGTGCGCACATGTGTGCAGTGCAAGCGTCGATTGCTGCCAACACATGGGTGGTGAGCGGGCCTTCTCAGACGAAGAAGCTCCAAGACATCTTGCCCAGCATCATCAACCAGCTAGGACCTGACAACTTGGCCAACCTGAAGAAACTCGCCCAGCAGTTCCAGAAGAAGGACAACCTCGGAGGAATTGCAGAGGAAGAAGATGATGATGTCCCCGAGTTAGTAGAAGGAGAGACATTTGAGGAAGCTGCCAAGGAGGACGCTGGCAAGTAGGAAGTGTTCTTAAGTAGGTAACATAGGCCACGACAGACCACCTCTACCCAGCTGAGTCTGGTACCAGTGCACTGTTCTGGCGCAAGCTGCACAGTTTTGCTACTCTAATTAATGCATTTCATTGCATGAATTACCAGCTCAAGTACTTCTACTTCATTTCCATATTTAATTTATGAATGCTCCTTCATGCCCACAATCATTGTGTGAACTATTAGTTGTTGTCCATAATTACAGTATGTCCTGCAGAGAGGTAATGACGCGCCGCCGAGGTTGTGTTGCATTGAATTTCATGGCTCTTCTTCCTTCTCTTAAGTAGACTGGGATGCGGAAGCTCTTCCCTACTGTTTCTTGAGTTCTTATGCTTCGCGTGGTGTGGGGTACTCATCCCCTCCCTTAGACTTGATAGAGTTTGCAACATGGCGAGAGTGGAAGGTGGTGCGTGTGGTGTTTCTAGAATTCTGGGCACAACCATGCCTACCAGAGATAATTGGCTTGATACTGAGTGGGTTAGTGCTCTGCATGGATTGTCGTCACGTGGTGTGACATTAGCTGCATTTCAGTTGTGGTGTAGAAATGTCTCTTTGGGGAACCCGATCGCTCCTGACATGGACACCCACACTCGGAAGAGAGGTCTTGTGGAGGTTCTGCCTAATCTCTTTCTGAACAAGGAGGCGTTGCTGTCCAAGCTACCTGCATTGCGTCTCTTTGTCAGCGGATTGGAGGAGCACCGATTTCACGAGGAGGCTTACTTGCAGGAAATCAAGGCCTACTTGGAGCTGCACAAGTTAATGTATTGGGGCCGACCGGATGTGACGATTGTGGTGCGGTGCAGATTGAGCCCAAGTGAGAAGGGTGTGCCGGTGCGCGTCCAACAGTTCTACAGCAGAGTCTTGCCCATCGATAAGCGAGCTTCTTGCGTGACAGTACAGGAGGGTTCCAAAGGGACCTCTGATTACATCCGGCCTTGGATAATGCAATGTGGGAGTTCTATTGGTATTCACAGGACGAAGAAAGTTGCGAGAATGATCGCCATTATCAAGCACCATCTCGACCCCAGCTTTGATCCAGAAGATGATAGTCCACCACCCACCATGTGTGGCCTCTGGAATGAAATCTTCCAGAGCCGGAAGAGGAAGCTTGAGCAGGTGATAGACAAGCCAGAATCCGAACTAGATCCATATTACTGACTTGTAACTCTGAGTTTTATATGCGCAATGATATTTTGGCCGAACGATCTATCTCTGGTGCTAACGATTTGCATTTTCTACATAATCTGAATCCAGCTCACCGTTTTGTTTTTTCTTTTCGGATATTGGTGATGAATCTCAAGTTGGTTCTTAAACCGGTAGGATAGTTTTGTCAATGCTCACTAGACGGCAGCTCTGTAGTGTACAATGGGTATGAATGTTGCTTAATATGAGTAGCATTGACGTTGCTTGTGGAAATTTCAATCTCACAAGTCTCAGTACTTAATGCTTGATGTTAAGCGTGTGTCTTTGCTAAGTCGCGGCTGCTATGGATGTATAAGTGTGACACATGTTGACCCACTTTGGTGGGCAGGCAAAGCGTATGTATAGAATTAGGAGTAAAGTGAGTCTTCAACAATATAACTACGTGATTGCAATTCTGTTTCTGCAAGTCTGGACCTGTCTTCTTGTTTTGATGTGTGCCGGGATTCAATGATCTGATAGTGTTGTACACCTAAATTTGACTGAAGTTCTTCCTGCACACAATCTGAAATGAAAGCCCTCTTAAGTTGCGCAACGTAAATGGAAGGTTCCCAGAATGAATTTAGGCGATGCAGTTGAGATGCTCATGGCGACAAGTCTGAATCCTGCTTCCGTCCTAAAACTAAAGAAACCGTACACGTACAAAATTTGGCAGTGTATTGCAAACTAAAAAAATTCCGCAAACGATCTGAAACCTAACTTAAGTCCAAGTTGTGTTTGTGTTAAACACTCCTGAAAAATTGTTTTTTGAAACTACCAGCTATGGCATTCTTGACTGCAGTTCTTCAACGTACTTTGCAACCTCCGCAGCGCTATCATCCAGCATCATCTGTCGATCGGATAGTAGCATCTTTGCCCTCCGTAGCTTGCCCTCAAGTGAAACCTTCTCACGCTGACTCTCCTCTACCAAGACCTTCAACACCGCTACAAAGTTTGCGGAGTTCTGAATGATAGCAACCATGCTTTCCACTTCGTGCCTCTCCCAACAAGGCCCCACCCTTACTCTCCCCTCACCACCCTTACTACCCATTGCTGGAACAACCATTTCTTCAGACTTCATGGTGAGATTAAGGGACTGAGAAAAGAACCCTAAACTTGGAGCCAAACATCTTCTACTCCCCACCCTTGTAGCTATTTCCGAAACCTCACATTCCCTCCCCCTCTTCAGTTCTGATCTATTCTCTTTTCTCTTTCTCTTCAAAGACTCTCTATACTCTATCCTAGCATCAGAGAATTGTTTCCAATTCACCTTCTCACCCCTTGACATGAGTATGAGCCCTTTTGCAAAGCCCAACGTGATCTCCTTGTTTGGGATGTCCTCCACCTCGTAAACTCGCTGGTAAAGACTCAGGATTGCAGCTTGCTGCTCAGGGGTGGTCCTCTCCTTGTATTTCCACCCTGATTTCGAGGACTTCGATCCAAAGTACTTGCACACAACAGACACAGGCACTTCGTCCCTGATCTCGCTCACAAGAATGCCGGAGTCAGGTAAGCCCTTGCATTTGTAAGCCCCTGGGTCGCTTGTGAGCGCTGGCATCTGCACCCAACACCCCCATTAATATCACATTATTGGCTATCTTTGCAACACATGAAGTATCAAAAATGAAATAAGCCACAAAAATCCATGACATGGCCAATGATTCAAAATCCCTACCGTAATCCTGCCCATGTCTACTGACGCATCCAATGCGTGTTGTATGCGCGTGCGAAGTGAAAGGATTCAGAGCATCATTTTGATCTGTAATAAAGGCGACTCTTGGCGGGACAGTTGGGATGTTGGCGGCAAATGGAGCGCGCAAACTGAATATGCCGCCAAAACTGTAAGTCCTGTGCCCGGACTCAGGAACGATGTCGCGCGAGGCACAAACCAAGTCGCAAGTCACCAAGTCCGGGAGGAGGTAACTCCGGGTCCCGCAGGATATACTGTGATCAGACTATCGCCCTACAGTTCGAGAGTCAAGCTCTGAGTAACTTCATCTCTCAAGGACAACAGGTTTGGGGATTTCTTATTTAAGTAGACGCTGGTGGATTTTAATTGATCTTGAGAAGGTTTTCTCATGTACTCGAGAACAATTGTTATTTATTGTACTTGTTAGAAGCTTGCACTCCTTAGCTGAACAGATTCTTCTTCGCTCTCTTTCGCACTCCTTCCGTTATCTTCCCAACAATACTTGCCTCTGGTTCTTCCTGCTAATAATTAGCCCATGTTTTGTCGAGGGAACTTCTCTTTCTGATCTCTATTTGCACTAATTAGAATTTGGAGTAAAGTGGGTTTCCAACAATATAACTACGTGATTGCAACTCTGTTTCTGCAAGTCTGAGCCTGTCTTCTCGTGTTGATTAGTGCCGGGATTCAATGATCTGATAGTGTTTTACACCTTAATGTAATTGAACTCCTTACAGCACACAATCTGACGCGAAGCCCCACTTATGCAGCGCAATATTCATGGAAAGTCCCAGAATGAGTTTAGGCGATGCAGTTGAGATGTTCATGGCGACAAGCCTAAGTCCTGCTTTCGTCCTAAAACTAAAGGAACCGCACAAAAATATTCATACAAAAATCCGCAGTGTACTGCAAACTCAAATTTTTCCGCAAACAATCTGAAACCTAAATTTATGTTGTGTCTGTGTTAAACTCTCCTGAGAATTTTTCTTTTTCAATTCGAGCGTCAAACTCGATTTGAGTGACTCAATTATCTCTCAAGGACAACAGGCTCCAAGGGTAATATTTACAGTTCATTCAGAATTTCCTTCTCAGATTCGTGTTAGAAGAAAACTTTGACGCCTTGGTGCCTTGAAGATTATTGTACTCCTCCAAGTCCGACGTAGAGCCAATGGAGAAATAATTGACGGCTTCATAGGAGTCACACAGATAGTGAAACGGAGTACTAAGAAAATTTTAACCTACAAGTTAATTAAATTTAATACAAGCAGCTTTGCAGGACTCGGTTGTACGATGTGGCACTACAAAAACTGAGGTCTAACAGACGCCAAATTACAGCATGCGCCTGGATCGAGACTTGGCACAAAATACATTACTACACAACCACATTACAAAAGACATTTCTACATGCCACAGAAATGTGATAATAATATTATAGTGAAGATGGCGCCTGTCACGCTCACTGGCTTCTCCGCGGAGAGTTCAATGATCCTCAGAAATGCATAAAATTGCCGCCATGCACTCCAAGTATCTATGGCTGATGAGGGAAGGTGGACTCATTACAGCGATGATTCCCTGGATAACCTTCCCAAAAAAAAGTTCAAACTACTCACTCAAGTTTCAGTAATATTGCAAGAAGTAATACCACAACTTTAACTTCTCTCCCAGTTCCATTGCATTTATCACTCTGCTGCGCATGCCGAGATTTTCACGGCTTTGGACTCCATTAGCACCAGGGCTTTTCTCTAGAAATATGCAACATGTCTCTACTGCGCCATATCTGTTGTGTTTTTGCATTTCTTTGTGATCACCTGCACTCTCACGTAACCCAGGTTTTGTTTGCTAGTTCTATCGTTGTTTAGAATAAGATGGCGATGATAAGAGGACGTAGTACTAGTGCCGCAAACACCGTCAGGATCACGCCTCGTGGTCTCTTTGAGGTTCTACCCAATCTTCTGAAGGACAAGACAGCGTTGCACTTCAAGCACCCCGAGTTGCGCAGTTACATCGGTGGGCTGGATGAGCGTCGGTTTCATGACAAGCTCTACCTGGAAGGCGTCAAGGCTCACATGGAGCAACACAGATTGTTGTTCTGGAAGCGCCTCGATGTCACCATCACGGTGGAGCCCGGACTGAGCAGCTCCGCAGCTCGTGGGAAAGGTGTGACGGCGAATGGTGTTCCCCAACGCGTGCTGGACTTCTTCCACAGCCGTCCGGACAAGGAAGGCTGCATTTGCAAGATCGTAGAGGAGGGCTCGAATCTGAAACCGTGGGTGATACAATGCGGGGACTCTGTGGGTGTTCACGGCATCAAGCGAGTTGCTAGAATGATTGCAATCATCAGGCGACATATCGATCCGGACTTCGACCCCGAAGGCGACAGTCCAGCACCACCAGTCAAACTGTCAACCACGTGGTCGCGATCGCGGGACCGGAAGTTGAAGAAGAGGAAGCTCGACGAGATTACTCATGAAATGTACTCCAGGAAACTCGAGTCCAGTCCAGATTACCACGACGCAGAAGATCAAATTGTTGCTCACAAAGCTCAACGCCTCTCCGAAGTGGAAGAGACAGACAAGTGCTTGAACGGCAACTTCAATGGGCATCGATCTTTCATGCTATCAGTCATTCACAGGAACTTTGCTAGATTTGCTGTGACGAACATGCACATTTGTGTGCAGATCATGTTTTGATGTTTCGGTGCCTCTGGTGCTCCGAACTTAGAGTTTTTTAGCATCCTGTGATTTTGTTGTTTATATATTTTAATGGTACTCATGCATCTTATGGAACATCGTTTTCTTTTTTTCAAATATCAGTCTATATATGCTTACTTGTTAAATGGTTAAGTTAACTTGAATGCAGTACAGTGATGATTCAACCTGATTATCCCTGATTCAATATCTGTTGTGATCGATGAGTTGCGATTAGCATTGACATAGCTGATCATTACTTCTGGTCCTTGATCCAGACAACTCTTGTGTATGGTGAGGCTTGTGAGTGTGAGTATCATGATGTGATGACAAAGGATTTGTACTTTCTAGCTACAGTAGTTCAAATCATCTCAGCAGACCGGCTATGGCAATTGAGAGATGTCTTCAGTGATTCAACGTTGATGGCAATTGAGAGATGTCTTCAGTGATATAACGTTGATGGTTAATCCTTTCTGTGAGCTTCGAAAATCTGCATTGTGCAATTGATGTACTCTTGAAATATCTCCTACTGACCAGAATCTGGAAGTTTGTATAGTTTCTTAAAGCAGGGGAGAGCAGAATAAAGTGGACCACAAAGTGCAACATGTGATCACGAGGAAGTGAATATGAAGTGTGTTTGTTTTTCAAAGCTCGAAGCTGAATTCGAGCTTTTTGCTGTAGTTTTTGAGTATTTTAGTTAGTTTTTAGGGTGTTATAAGTTATTTCACATGCATATTCTACATTAAAAAAACATCTTCGAATGAAACTTAATTTGACCACTAGTTCTAAATTATGGAAATGAACTTTTCCAAAGTCACAATTTCTTCATTTGTTGCTCTTTATTGTCTTTGGATGATGTTTTATTTAATTTAGACAAGAATGTTCGTTGAGAAAAACCTTACAAAAAGTACCACAAAAGCGACCCTCTTAAAAAACATCTTTGTGATACTTTTGGAACCCTAAACCAATTAATGAGTAAATGAATTAACTATTTTAGAATACCTCTTAAACATATAGAGGGCTCCATTCCATATATAAAGATTTTTAACTAGCTTTTGATTCTTTTCAAGCCACCTTTTCAAATGAAGTCTGCATTGACTTTGCTTGGATTTAAACCCCTCATATAATAAATTTGAAGTGTCTATTTTGCACAAAAAAATTCTAAGTCGAAGAAATCAAATTGAAAATCTATATTACCAGAAAAAAAGAATTTTATTACACCTTTCCATTGCTTTTGTGCAATTTTTGCAAAAGGGCTGAAACTAACAAATAATTAAGCACTTTTTTTGGTCCACTTTATTGTGCTCCTCCTAAGCAACTTTGTAGAGTTGAACTGCTAGCACTTAGATGTAGCACTTAGTAGATATAGATGAAGGAATTGATCAAATAATAAAACTGAATATGGTTCAATTTGTAGGCAATTTCATTGTCCTTTGTTGCACTCTAATGAATCAAAGAATTCAATTTTGTATAGCTTTTTCATACAATAAAGAAAAGTTTTTTAAAGAATTAATTAATACTTTATATGTGATGATTGGAAGATTACACAATAATGTACTATCAGTGCTTTGAGCTAAGTAATTTATGGTGATAGTAAATAAACTTAGCATCATTTGAAATTTACTAAAAAATAAACCATTGAAGATTTTCTTTGTCAATTGGATGATCTATGCAATGGAATGACAATGATAAGAAGCTATAAATGTGTCATCATAATTAAGGTGTGTAAGAATTGATTCATCCCTCCATTTGAGAGAACCTATATGACTTGATCAACTATAAATTATAAATTACAATATATTATTAAGAAAGAGTCGTAGAGAAAATTTATAAAATGCCATAGTATCTTATTAGAAGTATAAGGAAAAAAAATGTTTGTAACTATGGGTACCTAAATTTTCAAAAATCCTAATATATAGCAGAATAATTTTTCAAGCATGTGAAAGATGCTCAAAGAGAAATTTTTAAAGGGATTGTTTAAAAAACACTTATTATTTTAGACAAAAAATTTGTTTAATTTGTAATCAATTGCTATCAAATATACATTATGAAATAATAGCTATCAATATCATAAATGTGTTATTAAAGTCATAGATAAAGAACATCTACACACTATGCAAAGCAAGTAGCATGAAATTTTATATACATTACACTCAACTAAAAATATCTTGTTGTAATACATAAAAAAAAAGACATAGAAAATTGATTTACAAATGATTATAAATAGAAAAAAAACTAGACTTGTTGTTTATATATAAATGTTTTTAGGGTAATTAATTAATTTTTTAAATATACAACTATTAAATATTATTTTTTATAACTATGTGCAATTATTGATTTAAATTTTTATTAAAATAGAATACAACATTAATATAATACTTTTAAATGTGAAATTAAATTTTGGATTTATTAAAAAAGATTTCAATTTTAATGTATTAAATCAAAATTATACTACAATCTTTTTTTAATTTCATTATTTTATTTTATTTTAATTTCAAATTACCTAAAGTGTATTTTAAAATTTTAATGAGTAAAAATTAAATTACACATGAGATTTTCATGTTTAACTTTTATTATATTATCTAATCAATATAAAAACAATCACCTTGTAATATTAGCCTATTTTTTAGTTATAGTTCATTTAAGATGGATCCTTAGTTTGTTTTGAAGGAATATTTTTAAATATTTGTAACTTGTTCAAAGGTTCATTTCATTCAAAATTACTGATTTAACTATGACAATGTTCTTTATAATTAAATTTCCTTTCAACTTCTTCTATTTTTTTCTCAAATTTTTCATGGTTGTTGTATATAGTTACTTTTAGCAAAAAGAAGGTTCTTTAATAAAGTGAATCATCATTGATTTAATTTTTTTATTTTGAATCTTTGATGGAATAAATTATATTATAATAATTTTTTTATTTTTTTATTAATATTTAAATATCGTTTTTTTTTTATTGACTTTAAATTGTATATAAAGTAAATATGATCAAGTGCCTTGATCATATCCAAAAAGCAACCATATCCGACCATTCATTTCCTTATCCGTCTCTATTATTCCTCATGCATTATAGTCTTGATGTCTTTTGTGCACTGTATCTCTACTTAGTACCTGAATATGTGTTGCGGTGCTCATGATATAAAGATGTTAGGTGTTGCAACTCCTTGTTGTAGAGATTTTGGGAACTCTCCATGTCTTCTTCCGACTTCTTTTTTGAAGACAGACATCAATGTTGTGAGTTTGGACAACCACATTCAGATGGATGTTGTACTAAATTCTCTTCTTCATCATCTTGATCATAGATATTACAACAATCAAGGAGGATCAAGACGTTGATGTGCTTACAACATTTGAAACTAGAAACATTAGATATCATATATGTGAATATATGATGTCATATATATATATATATATATATATATATATATATATATATATATATATATATATAATCTACTGAATATACATTTAGTAGATTAAATAACAAAAATATGAGAAATTATTTTATGTGATATTTGACTATTTTTATCCTTCTAAATTTTTTTTCGTGATTTTTTCTAAAAAAATGAAAAATAAAAAATAAAAAATTTGATAAATAAACCTCATTTGTTCAAAAAAATAAAATGTTCATCCATGGTTGAATAAGCCTATTGTCAACTAGGAGTATTCTTCAATAAAACTAAGTCTTAGCATTAACTGCTAAATCAGTGATGTTTTTATTTTCTTAAATAAAATAAAAGAACACAATATATGAAACTTCTTGACGTTGAGAAAATGCATAAAATCATTTAGGGTAGTACAATGTTTTTTTCCAATGTTTGATATTAACATTGGATTACTTATATCTTAACCAAATTCTTGCAATCTATTAATTTGAAAAAATCTCAAAAGATCAAATTTGTTCTTCTTTACATCATGTCAACTAGCAAACAACTTGTTGCAATGCAAAAGAAGAAAGTGCAAGAATTGCATTGGCCATTGGAAAAGTAAAAATTAATTGAAGACATGAAAGGAACATGGGAACCTCTGGTAACAAAACACTATTGCGGATGAAATATATGGATGTAATATTTGGATGATTTTGTGACATGGTATTGTGATAGATATCAGAAAGGGTAGTGACATGATATTGTGACAATGTTTTCTTAAAAGAATAGATATGTGATAAAATGATTGAATAAAGATATTTTGATATGAAGCTTCCCATGCTCTCAAAAATGCTAACTTCTTAGAAAGAAATGACAAAGAATATGATGGATTGTGTGTTAGGTCTTTGAATCTTTGTCTTGTGTACAAGTTGGCAGAAGTTGAGGAGCTTAGCAAGGGAAAGAACTTAAATCTTTGTTCTACAATATTTTTTTTGTAATGTGATACATTTTGAAGTCTACAAGGCAAAACTGGTCACAAATCAGGCTTTTTCATATTTGAATAGATATTTAGAAGGTCAAATTTGAAGCAAATTTTACAGAAGATACAAAGTTTGAGTGCATATATGTAGGACACTTGCACGATATTGTAGGATGGAATGAAAAGTTAGAGATTATTAGCAGTCATTTGATACTTAAGATTTCTGTGTTGATAGAAATACAACAAAAGTGAATTCTTTGATTTACAAGAAAATTACATGTACACTACAAATAGTGTAGCTTTGTTTTAAAAGTATTATGGTAAAATTTCACATGCACAATAATATACTAATGCACTCATTTGAGCATGTTCTATTGATATTTTTTAATGCTGAATTTGTAAATTTACATTTATATTTGAGACATCTAAAAACAAAATGATGAGAGTTAGAAGTAAAATTGGAAAAGAAAAGTTTTCTTACTTTAATTTGAATGTAATGAAACTTTTATTCTTTAGGATTTATTTCCTTTTCATTATTTTAAGGCCCATAAAAGTTATATTTTATAACTGGTATAATATTAAGGCATATATATAGTGTTGTTTAAAATGTTAATTACACTTCACTGCCTCCATTTTGATTTTCCTTCTTTAAATCTCAACTTTCAAGATATTTTCACTATTGATAATTTATCTTTACCACCTGATGCAATGCCATAGGCCAAAAAAGCGCCATGTTTGCTTAAAAAAAAATTTAAAAATAATCTTTAATTCATTAATTAGTAGAATTGGAATTGATATTTTGTAGAGAATCATTACTAGTATTATTACAATAATTCATGGAATATTGGTGATACGGTTGCTAGAATGTATAGCATGAAGATTGCAACTGTATCACCAATGTAGTTGCCTAGGCTTTTCCTGGTTATACTAAGGTGGAAAAGTTTCATAATATTGGTTATGCTACCATAGTGATTTTTATGGGATTAGAAACCTTACTCGTGGGATACGATACTAACATTATATCTTACCTTTTTGCAGCAACAACTTGTTGAGTGAATTCAATTAGCTTTAATACAATTGTACAAAGTAGTAACCATGGGCCATGTGGTAGAATCACCATGTAATGTATATTTTATATTATACAACTTGTGTATTATTGTACATGAAAAAGGGCTAAGGCTATAAAAGAGAGGCCACTGTCTACTTTTCTTCATTTTTGTGTTTTAGCCTTGAGAGATAGTGAGAGATAGAGGTAGAAACATGAGAGACAGAGGTAGAGAGGTGAGAAACATAAGAGACAGAGGTAGAGAGGTGAGAGACATAAAAGACAAAGGTAAAGAGGTGAGAGAGAGTAAGAGACAGAGGTAGAGAGGTGGAAGAGAGTAAGAGACAGAGGTAGAGAGGTGAGAGACATAAAAGACAAAGGTAAAGAGGTGAGAGAGAGTAAGAGACAGAGGTAGAGAGGTGGGAGAGAGTAAGAGAGAGAGGTAAAGAGGTGAGAGACAGAAGTATAGTGGTGAGAGAAGGAGGTGACAAACACATAAGTTAGAGTTAGGGAGGTGAGACATATAAAGGTTCATGTTAGAGACAAAGAGGTGGAAGATGAAAATATAGGTAATATGTGGTCAAAGACAAAGGCAAGAACTTAGATAACATTGGCTAATATGAAGTGAGTCTCTTTGAATCCCATTCTTCATCAATTCATCATATATATATATGTGTGATATCATAATATTTTAAATATATATAGAATAATCTTCTATAGTAAGAATGAGATTAAAAAATATATGCTTGAAAAGTAACAGTGTAATAATCACTTACTTCTATTGTCAATATCTATATACATGTCAATTCAATTCTATATGTAACACTTATTTTAAGTTTTATAAAAACATGACTTTTGTAACAAAGAAATTCATGGTCTTGTCAATTTTAAATTAAAAGAGTGATCAATGACCATCCAACTACAATGAATATAAAATAAAATAAAATTGTAGTAAAAAATTCAAAATTAAACTCCAGAGCTCCTGCTCCACAACTAAATGGCTTATCACCAAATTTTAACATGTTCCAGATTTCTAGGCTCCAAAGCTTTCTTCAAGTGCTAATACTAAACACTTACTACTAAAGAGAGATTTTTCTTACTTCCTTAAATCCTGCCCTATCCACCTGAATACTGCTAAATCCACAAAATTTTTGAGTACTACCATCTACTTGACTGATTCTATTCTAGTTACTTTCATCTCTCTCAAATTTGCTGCTCATGCTCCATATCATCTACAGTCCATGTCCTTGTCTATTCAGTAACTCAATCATTACAACATCTACTCAACCCAACTTCTCTAATTCTAACTCTCATTCCTCCATACCCACAAAAGGCTGAAATGTCTCTTCCATTCAATGTTTCAAGAATGTACAACTCACTGATTATTGTTAGTAGTCATGCCTGTACTCTCCAGGCCCCTTAGAAAACATAACTCAACATCATTTTCCTACCTTCTAACTCCTTAAACACAGCCTGCCTCTAACTCCTAACTCTGCCCACGCACACCTACACACACTTGAGAGCTCTCTGCCAGGAGAGAAAGAGAGAATGAGCTCCTCAACCCTCCTCTTAAGTACCCCTCCCAGACCCTAGCCGCCACCCTCCAAAACCTAGCCGCCACCAGCCCTAACCCTAGCCGCTGTCATCCATCCACCATATTTCATCCATCTAGCAGTTTTCATCCAAGACAGAGGTATTGCTCTCCAAAACAGTAACTGGCAGTTTTAGTGCACTTAGTAGCAACAACTTTACTACACCCTAGAGTTTTATTGCCCTTCTAAATTACTCCCCTAATTCCCCAATTAACACTCACAAACTTCAAATTTGTAACACAACACCATATTCGTTAAAATGAGACTTTTCATAGTCTCAATTTAATGCTTGACTTTAGATTCTTCATTGATTTCTTGATTTATTCTATATTTATTTAAAAAATTGCTATATATGGAAGATTATATGGGAAGAGTATCCTCAAGTTGAGGATAATCTATAATTGGAAAGTCAAAAAAAAGTTCAAATTGTCTCAAAATAATTGTTGAAATTGTAGCCAAAAAGTCTCAAAGTTCTGAAATTGTCTCAAATATAACGAATATGGTCATTCACTTAGTATGCACAAATAGCATGCTTTGCCTACAAACACTCTTCAAGTGAAACTACTAAACACTCATAAACTTCAAATCTTATCACTTATTATGCACAAATAGCATGCTTTGCCTACTACCAAACACTCACAAACTTCAAGTCTGTATCACTTAGTATGCACGAACACCATGCTCTGCCTACAAATAGAGCACCCAGAAAGGATTAGCACCACTCTATATTCTACAATGTTGAGGGAGGTCTAGGGTTCCTTAGTTATAGCTTATGCAAAGGGAAGGCAAGAATTGTGACATCTTAAAAGGTGGAAGACCAAACTAAATCTTTGAGACTTCAGATGCGGACCTGAAATCCATATATGAAGCCCATGTGATTGGCATAACGGGTCATATTATAACTGACATTCTTGCCAGCAGTATTTTGAAGAGTTTAGATAGTAGATTTGAATGTACATCAAAATTTTGTTGGTGCCAGATGCCTAAGTTGTGAATAGTCTACCAAGGCACCAACTTTCTTACCAACTACGACGAGTAATTTTAGAAATCACAATCAACTGACCTACTTTTATTGAAGTATATTGGACCATGCAAAGGAGGTTTTTGTAAATTGAATATCTAATAAATCTAGACCTTATAGCTCCACTTGTTCACACGTTCAAAATTAAACTATATCTAGATTTAAAAGAAAAAATGCATTATTTGGATATTTAATGAATGTAAGTTGAAATTATTGATTTTATACTAAATCAAGAACTAAAGATGAATAATAAAAAATAATGTTTCCAACTATTGCAAACGATGCTTATTGTTGTGTAAAATTATATCTTTAAAAACGTCATGTTATCAATAATTATTAGTATAGATCTTTTTAGATGAAAAAAACAAAAAATGTTTTTTTTAAAATAAAAATGTGTTATTTTAAAATCCAAAATATGTTATTTTTTAATCAAAAAAATGGATAATAAAATAATAATAAATATGGTATGTTGTTTTTAATTTTAATTTTTTTTAATTTTTAATTTTAAGTCAATGTGTAAAGATAGATATTTCCTTATATATTTCAATCAAATATGTAAAATATCATAGTATACTATCTTTGATTAATTATTAGATTTGAAAATATCTGTGTATGTTAGCCTTATTGAAAACCTTATTTATTGAAATCAAACATGCACAACCTACAATTCCAACATTTTTATTCAATATAATACATTCATTTATGAGAGATTTAATTAAAAAATTCATAGATTGTATATGCATATTTTTAAATATAAACAATTATATGTAATTAAAACTGATCAATCCGACTCCCTCCGTCTCACTAAAAGACCCTTGTTTTGGTAAAATAATAGGTCTAAAAATAAGAGAGTGGTTTGGTTTATTTTAATAGTTAATCAATAGTACCAACACATGCCATTTCTAAAAGGCAAATGTCCTCTTGACACATGCTTAATACCTTGTGCCACATACTCTAAGTCAATGCTAGTAAGTCCCTTTTTCATGCTAACTAAAAAAAGAAAGCCCCATGCCGCATGCCACATGTGCATACTCCAAGTCAATAGTGTTCGCCCTTAAATCCGCCAAATTAAACAAACCAAGGTCTTTTAGTGAGGCAAAGGGAGTATTGTTTTGTGAAGAAAATCTAAAATATTAAAAGTATATCTTTGATTCAATGGCAAGAATTTTGATAAAAACTTATAGCATGGACTCTTTAATAAAATGGCTCTTATAATTTTCATTATCAACTAAACATGTACATAATTTTTCCATTTAGCTATAACTTGATCCATGATACCATTAAATTACCTTTAGTTTATCTTTGAAGCTTAAAGACTTTCATCTTCACTTAATTCTTTTTATAAGACAAACTAGTAAATCAAATTTTGTCTTTAATTTTTTATTTTCTTGATTTTGATAATTTTTACATCTCCAACTTTAAAAGATTATACTTTTAGAACTCTTAACCCCTAAAGGACAAAGTGGAAAAATTGGGCTTTTTTAGAGTTTGGGCATGTACCTGTGACTTCAATTTAAGTCAAGATATTTTGAAATTTTTTCAGAACGTTGAAGGACTTTGAAGGAATTTTTTTTTTCCAATCAAACATTTATAAAAATAGTTATAGTACCCGAAGTAGAAAAAGCTATTCGAGGGGCAATTCGGGCAGCCATGCTAAATATATCAATTCCCTCTAAGAATATTTCTATAAATACTTCATTATGTCATCTTTGAGGTTTCTAAAAAAATACGACTTAGACTGCATAATGTTCACTCCACAAAATATCAAAGTTTTCGGGCAGTGTACTAAAAAAACTTCATCTTTCCTTCATAAAAACTAGAAACAATATTATTTTAGATTTTTTTTTTTCACTTAAAATATCAACATCAATCTTTACGTTGAGCGTTTGGATTGGGACTTTATAACATAATGGAATTCCTAGGAAAGAAATACTCCCTTCTTCTCACTAAAAGAGCATGGTTTGATAAAATAATCTGTCTCAAAAAAAGAGAGTGGTTTCCAAATTTGGCCAAAGCATTTCTAAATTTGGTCAACTTGTTTCTAAATTTGGCCATTTTTTTTTAAATTTAGCAACTTATTTCTAAATTTGTCTAACGTTTTTCTAAATTTAGAACGTCCCTTAATTCTGCTATTATTAGCAAACTATGCTCTTTTAGTGAGACGGAGGGAGTAAGATTTAGCATTCTTGTGTATTCAACTTAATAAAAATACTATTTTCAACATGCTACACTTGTCTTTTGTGTGTAATTTTTTTTTATACAATCAGGTAACTTATTTCTCTTTGTCATGCACCAAAACCGCCAAAATCCATAATGCAAAAACCTAAGGGAAAAAAAGTTAGAGTGTGTCGACCTAGTCAAGAATTGTGTCAAAAAAGCTTGTTTTTAAATTTCAATCGTTATAATCTTCTAATCTCTATGGTCGATTATGATGAAATTTATTGAGCTATCTACTACAATAATCTAATTGAAGATCTTACGGTTAGGATTAGAAAATAATGAGTTTTTAGTCATTCATGGTTTGTACATTGGAAATGGCAGTTTTGAAGCGTTTTGAGGTGAAACATAGTCAAGGAACTTTAGGGGTTAACATTAAAAGATAGAAATTAAAAATTACCTTTTGAAAAAAAATTAATTTGATTTGATTTAATTTTTTTTTATTCCAACACCACCTAGAAAGGAATTATGAGCTTACATCCATATTATAAAAAGTAGAATTTCTTATCTCATTTTCCTCAAGAACTTTTCAAGCCCACATCAAAAGCAAAAATACTAAAAACGACCCACATCCAAAACAAGAACCAATGTTCCCTCACTGAGTGCACCAAAGCCTTAAGAATCCAAAACCGACACCATACTTCCCAGAACCATCATCTAACAGAGCCGAAATTCAACCTTAAAAAATCCACAGAAGTAGTAGATGACATCAGTTTTGGACCGAAGTAGCGGTTTTAGACTGGAGTAACGGTATTAGATTGAAGTAATGGTTTTGGACCAGAGTAGCGGTTTTAGAGACACGTCCCGAAGCCCACCCAACGAAACAGCGGGCCCCAGAAACGCCCGACCCGACGAACCCAGAACGCGGAGTGACCGGGCGACCCGGTGAAACGGCGGTCGTCACTCTCGCATGATGAGACAAAGAGCGCAGTCACGCGGAGCGTGGTTTGGACCGAGAGGGCTCCTCCGAGGGCTTTGACTTCCGCGACCATCACCCTCCGCCATCGCCAATCGCCTCGCCATCGCATTCGCACTCCCACTCTCCCCGACCGCACTGATCGATTGAGCCAAAAATCACCCAATTTGGTGCACTGTGCACATTCTCCGACCCCTGCCAACTTCCCACTCCAGGTACACGTCTCTTCTCTCCGGATCCTGTTGTGGCGTTCGCGTTCATGCCGGTTCGGATGACTCCACCTCTTCCTGCTCTCCGTTTCTGTCGGCTCGTGAGCCGATTTGCGACTGCCAGTTTTTTTTCTCATGATTTTCCGTGTGTTGTGGTGGGAGTTCTGGCCCCGGTAGGGTTACGTTTCGTGGTCTTAATTTGGAGTGTTGTTTGATGTTGGCGTGCGTTGCGGTTACACTGTGGCGTTGTGGTGCGTTTGACCGGTTTGGATTTTTGTTTTGAGGTCCGGTTGACGTGGGAACGCGTGGGTTGTGTGTTTACAGGAGGTGGAGTTTGCTGCATTTTACGAGTTGCGGGGATCGTTGTGGGGTTCGGTTTCGACTGGGAGGAGTTTTGATTGTTGTGGTGACGGGCGGTATTGACATTTGAGGTTGATGATTTCTTGATGTGGTGACAAATTTAGAAGGAGAGGGAGAGCGAGGAAGGTTTTTGGTTGGTGAGGTGGATTGAGTGCAATTTGGCTTCCAGGGGGAGAGCTGGATCTTCCACTGGGGGGAGAGGCCCCCAATCCTCTAGTTGCGCGGAGGTTTTCCTCGGGTGGTAGTATGGGCATGGATGACGATCATAGGATGGATGTGGAGAATGCATTGCTGGGGCCGTATCAGGAGAAGTCCAAGACGTTCTCGTCGTTGAAGAACAAGCCTTTCTGGGTATGCGCTTCTCAAATCCCACCGTGTATTGCAAATTCTACCTTGAATCTTTCTCCAGAGGCTTTCATAGCTACTTATTATATGCATAGTAATGTTGTTAGGGCATTGATTTGTAATGCATTGGTGTTGGCATGTGTTGTTGATACTACTTTGTCGTCTCCGCATGCCCGTGTCATTGAGGTTTATTGGGGAATATTATGTTGAGTGTTGATTGAGGACATTGGCACGTGGGATTTGCAATTATCCCAAAGAAAAGATGTGTACTCTAGAAATGTGGACATAAGGAAGAGGTTGGATTTGTCATCTTTTCGTCTTTCTGGCTTTGGTACATCAAGGATCGAGCTAGGAGTGTTCTGGTCGTCATTTTTGCTCTCTCAGTGTTTCATAAGATTTCTTGGATTTTGATCTTTGTTGAAATTCTTTTGAATGCAGGTTGTGCAGACGGCTCTCAGACTAGACAGGCGTGTCTATTACGTGCTTGCCCTGCTCACTGTTTTGTCTTTGTTCTACATCGGGTCACGAAGCTCTCCGATTATCTTGTTTGTCTTCGTAATATGCACGGGCAGCTTGGTTTACGCAGTATACCTTGCAAACTGGGTACTTGCAAAGGATGAAGGTCCGCCTGAAATGAGTGAGGTACTGTATCAACCTCGATTAGGTTCTAGCTCAGAGTTATGAATTATTTTATCCTTTTGTCTGTCATCATTATCTCAGTTGAGTAAAATGGCATAACGCGTTTTGTTGAAGAGAGCGCTGAATTCTCGATTTATGTAGAGTGCGCTTTTTTTAAGTTGCTTTTGAGTAGTGAGGGAGACTTTGTGAAGAAGTTGGATATCTGCTTTCTTAGTTACATGAGATGAGTGGGGATCAGTTATTAGTATTTGGGTATCGAGTTGTTCTAAACAATGGTTATCGACGCAGATATCTGATGCAATCCGAGATGGAGCAGAGGGTTTCTTCCGTACACAATATGGTTCAATATCAAGAATGGCAGGGGTTTTGGCCTTCATCATTCTCGGAATCTACATGTTCCGCAAGTCTACACCGGAGCAAGATGCTGCTGGACTTGAGAAGTAAGCAGGCTCTACCTTCATAATCGGATAACAATTTTGTACTATTCGAAGATGAACTATCTGAACAGCAGGAATATTATTTATCAGGATAAATTACCGGTTTAGGGGGTGTTTAATATTGAAGGGGCCATTACTGCAAGTCTCCGATGGCAGTCTCTTCTTTTGTTCGCTACTATTTTGATTTCTGATATAGCTGTTATTCTGATTCTTTCAGGTCAACGTTGGCTTTTATCACGGTCCTATCATTTCTGCTAGGAGCTCTTTGTTCGGGAATTGCTGGCTATATCGGTATGTGGGTGTCGGTACGAGCCAATGTGCGCGTGTCCAGTGCTGCTCGGCGCTCCGCACGAGAAGCTCTACTGGTTTGTGTTTCTTACTCAACTGGTCTTCATTTTTAAGCTAATGGAGTTTCTATTATCTTCTTTCAACGAACAAGATGGGCATTCATATCATTCTAGCATGAGTTCAAATTGTATAATGTGAACGGTGAGTTAATGGAGGAATGTCGTAGTTCATCGCCATGATAGGAGTTTGCCCTTGGAAAACTTGCCGTTTCTTTCTTATAATTTACTTTGTGGATCTAGGACAGGAGAGTTGAGTTGATTTAACCAAATGATGTGACATATTAGAGGGTTCGAGAAGGTGTGCCGATTTCTAGACCTTGGAATATAACTCTCGGCCATAGATATACTAGTTTCATTGAATGTGGAGGGTTCCCATACAGTAACATGATGTGGGTCTTTTTGACATTTACAGGTGGCTGTGCGTGCTGGTGGCTTTTCTGCTCTTATTGTGGTTGGCATGACAGTAATGGGGGTGGCGGTGCTCTTCGCATCCTTCTACGTTTTCCTTGGTGTTGATACTGTTAATAACATGAAGATGACCGAGTGTGAGTTATCTTCCTTCCCCTTTCCAATCATGTCTACTGAACGCTTAATTTAAAGATTGTGGAGTGGATCAGGTCAGCTTCCCTTGTTCGACTCCAGAGAGTTTTTGCTTTGTGTACTGACGTTGTTCTCTGCCCTTTTGCAGTGCCTCTTCTGCTTGTTGGTTATGGTTTTGGTGCGTCGTTTGTTGCACTATTTGCACAACTAGGAGGAGGGATATACACCAAAGCTGCAGATGTGGGTGCAGATCTGGTCGGTAAAGTTGAGCAAGGAATTCCCGAAGATGACGCAAGAAATCCTGCTGTAATTGCTGATCTGGTATGCTTAAACTGGTATCATTCCATGCTTATTGGTGTTCATTTGTAAATTTTAGCTTGTAGTCACTTGCTGCCTGGCAGTTACGAGTATGATTTTTTGGATATCTTCTCTGTCGAGGATACCAGTTACTGAAGCGTTCATGTTGAGCAGGTTGGAGACAACGTAGGAGATTGTGCTGCGCGTGGTGCGGATTTGTTTGAGAGTATTGCAGCTGAAATCATCAGTGCTATGATTCTCGGGGGAACAATGGCCAAACGGTGCAAACTGGATGGTTAGTAAATTTATTAAATCTTTCTTCGTCAAGCACCTATCTGTTTTCGGCTCTTCTGGGACTTGGGTTATTCGCAGATAGAGGTCCATGCACCACTGATATCTTATTGACTGTCCTTTTTGCAGATCCGTCTGGTTTCATTCTCTTCCCCCTGGTTGTACATTCATTTGACTTGGTTGTATCTGCAATCGGGATTGCTTCAATAAAAGGCACACGGGACGTGAGCTCAAAGTCACTTGTTGAAGATCCTATGGTCATTTTGCAGAAGGGTTACTCTGTGACGCTCTTCTTGGCAGTCTTAGCTTTCGGGGGAGTAAGTACTTCTAGAATCTTGAACTCTTGTATGTTAATTGGATGTTTTGCAGCCTTTTGTATTGACTGTTTTTTGAGTACTCAACATAGTTTCTGGAACCCGAAGACAATTGACTTTCGCTTATAGCTCTCCCTGATATCTAAATGTTGGAAATATGATATAGTATTTAGGGGCACATATCACCTTGCGATGATTACTGAACCTTCTCTAATTCTCAACTCTTGTGAACCACGCAGTCAACAAGATGGCTTCTCTACACTGAACAGGCTCCCTCGGCTTGGTTTCATTTTGCTCTTTGTGGGCTGGTTGGTATCATTACTGCCTACGCTTTTGTCTGGATCTCTCAATACTACACTGATTACAAGTATGACCCAGTTCGTCAAGTGGCCCTGTCAAGTACAACGGGTCACGGAACCAACATAATTGCAGGTTATTTTCCTACCAACCTAATCTGAGTTGTCTTTGAGTTGCAATCATGTAGCTCATGAATCGGCATTATGAAATCGGTTGTATACAGAGGAATCCATATTCAAAATAGATGAGTGCTGGGAACTAACCATATGGTGAAAGTACTGATTGAAAATCTTCCGTGCAGTTAATTCCGGCATTTAGCACATCAATCCAGCAACAGTAATAACTTCATTTACAAAAAGGAAATCTGCTGGAACACAATATTCCTGAATATTTACAGGACTGTTCACTTAGATCTCCTTTCGGTGGTCGTATTTGCATCGGTTTTAGTGGCTTTTGAGGACGACCTAATATTGGGAGCAAGGATGTTTGATCAAGCTGTTTGTTTATTGGAGCAGGTGTGGGGCTTGGCCTTGAGTCAACAGCAATGCCAGTTCTTGTCATCAGCGTATCCATTGTGACTGCTTACTGGCTCGGAAAGACCTCTGGGCTTCAGGATAGCAAAGGGTTGCCGACTGGGGGGCTCTTCGGAACAGCTGTAGCAACCATGGGGATGCTCAGTACTGCTGGCTATGTGTTGACGATGGACATGTTTGGGCCCATTGCGGATAATGCTGGAGGCATTGTTGAAATGAGTCAGCAGGTAAGATCTGCTAATATCTGTAGATGTGGTTCTTTTCTGGTGTTAATGAAAGGAACTGACAACTCTTTTTGGCCTCGCTGATTTTATTTGACTTACTGCCTGCAGCCCGAAAGTGTTCGGGAGATAACGGATCTACTGGATGCTGTCGGCAACACAACTAAAGCAACCACCAAGGGTTTCGCCATTGGCTCAGCTGCCTTAGCTTCCTTTCTTCTGTTCAGTGCTTATATGGATGAGGTGTCTTCATTCTCCGGCGTTCCCTTCACCACGGTATGACAACTCCCTGAATTACATGTGGTAACCCGGCTTCGATCACTTCGTTAGTTTGAATTTCATTAAGATGTGCAGAAATTTTTCTCGTGAATCTCGTAATTAGGGCTCCTGTTTTTAGCTCACGCTGTACGTCAGAGTCAAGATCCTTACCCGTTACATCGGAGTGTCTTAGGCTTCAACAGTTTATGTTTTAGCAGTGACAGTCATTTTATCGTTTTCAAAGCAACGCATCCTATGTTGACCTCTAACTCTATTTTCTAAAGAATGTATCTGGATTCCCCCGATAATATTAAAATCTTCGTTATTTTGGATGCAGGTGGATATCGCAATTCCAGAAGTGTTTGTAGGAGGGTTGCTAGGGTCCATGCTCATTTATTTGTTCAGTGCCTGGGCGTGTGCTGCTGTGGGCCGTACTGCTCAGGAGGTTGTCAGTGAAGTCCGCAGGCAGTTTGCCGAACGGCCTGGCATCATGGTGAGAATTTATCAATTGATGACTGATCCGTGTAGTACAGGAATTCTATTGGATAGCTAATGCGGATCTTTTGTGAATGTTTTTATGCTTATAGCAGATTTGGTTGACTTGCAGACATACCAAGAAAAGCCAGACTATGCCAGATGTGTCTCCATTGTTGCGTCTGCCTCTCTCCGTGAGATGATCAAACCAGGAGCTCTGGCAGTCATCTCTCCTATTGTTATCGGTAATGGAGCTTTAGAATGTTGTCGAGATGTAATTGAAGTGAATTAACAACGAGGGTACCTTTGGTTATTGTTTTCCTTGTCTGCAACGTTCGAGTATAATGCCCCTCTGGTGATTTGGGGTTGTCTTCTTTATGTTTGGCACTTGTGTTATCGGGTTGCCACTGATTGGTGTAGTCATCTTGTAGCATCATTCGTGGTTTGTGGTTTAATGAAACCCAAGCTGTTCTAACAGTGGATCCTGAAATCGTGATTTCTCAGGTATTGTCTTTAGACTTATTGGACAAGCGACAGATCAGCCGCTGCTAGGAGCCAAAGCTGTGGCTGGCATGCTCATGTTTGCAACAGTCTCAGGTATCTTGATGGCTCTCTTCCTCAACACTGCAGGAGGAGCTTGGGACAACGCTAAGAAATATATTGAAAGCGGGGCTTATGGTGGGAAGGGGAGCGAAGCCCATAAAGCCGCAGTTACCGGTGATACGTAAGTTATCTTGAAGGCCGATGATTGGAGTTATTCTATGTTCAATCTATGTTCAACTATTGTGTTATTTCCGCACCTTGTATGACGTCCAAACTTGTAAGCAATTAAGTAGTTCTTGCTTCTACCCTGCACTATTTCTTTCAGTCCATGAATTCCTATTTTGAAGCCTTGCTAATACGGAACATTTTGTAGATTCCAAACTATGGAATTCTCAGATAAGAATGGTCATTGCCACTTCTTTTGGGTATCCTTTGTTTTTGCAAAACAGTAGCTGATCAGTGAATTGTTTGGTTGCAGAGTTGGAGATCCATTCAAAGATACCGCTGGGCCTTCTCTGCATGTGCTTATCAAGATGCTTGCTACCATCACATTAGTTATGGCACCGCTTTTCTTGGACAATTAGAGAGCTGTAGCAAGGATTTTTCACTCATGTAGAGTTGATAGAGGTTAAACTTTCAGGTATACTCGGTACTATTGCAGGCCAGCGAGTACACTTTTCCGTGCAGGCTCCGTGAGCGACCCCTCATCAGACACAAGAAGGTTCGAAATTTTACTTTTCTGATTGTGATGGGAGATACGAAGTTGGGACGAAAGCAGAAGCGAAGCACCGGATTGTTGGGCTAAGAAAAAGGGTAGTACTTCATATTAGCGAAGTGATGGACTTCTCCTTTTCTTACAAGAAGAGAACATTGATATTGACTAGTTTATTCTATCTGTTCATGGGAAGAAAAACTTGCACGGGTTAATGCAAAGCACTAGCAAGTCATAAACACGAAAGACCTGTCCAATGTGGTTTGAGAATGATTGGCCCTTCCACAACCGAGGTTCTAATTAATCTTCAAAACTCTGGTAGACATAACCCACTTTTTTGTTACATTCGTGCATTACCTACAAGGTCGACACTCGTATCTTTGATCCATTTATAAAGTATCGTAGTGCCTTACACTCTGAACATACACGTTAGTGATCTGAGTCTCTCGCTTCATCAAGTTATATGGAAACCCAGAATTGCAGATAGCCCGCTGCGATATTTGCAAATTAACTGTGTGAAGTCTTTTTGTTTAGGATTTTTGGTTTCTTCTGTCGCAGGGAGAACGAAGTTGCAGGTGCCCACACTGGTAGAGCCTACTACCGTAGTTAGAGGTTCGTCTCTCAACCTCTTCTGAAAATTCTCTCAATAAGTTAATGCCTGCGTATTTCTCAAGAAATTCTACTCCAGCCTTCTTAGTCTTGGAAACATGTGGCACTCCAGTATAGGAAAGTCGAGGTTTAATCAGTGCAGAGTGCACCTTCCGAGTCCGCCTCTTATCAACTCTTTTCCTCTTCCGATAACAATTCGATTCGTGCTACGGAATGGAAACACTATTTGCAGAACGACGTACAGTAGCACAGCGTATCATGGGTCTCGTTATTTTCCCCCATCAAGAGGTGCTACCGAACCACAACCGCTGGTTCGGTAGCTAGGCTCGGTGGGTTCCATTTTGCTGCCCCTCCCCGTTTTGGGGTCTTGGGGTCTTTTTTTGGTTTTTTTTTTCATAACTTTGGAGCCGTAGGCCCCAAATTACCCTAGTGAGGTCCTCATGAGATCACTAGGACCCCCACTCAAGGCAAATAATAGGGGCAGAGATTTGCCCCCTCCCCTCCCCACCCCCCGAGCCTGGCATCCGACCCACCCCCCAAGCACCGCTTGATGGGGGTAAATAGACAGATCCGCGTATCATAAGATGGCGGTAAATTATTCTCTTACTGCCGGACAGCAGAGAGACTGTTGTATGAGCCACTGGTATTGAAGTCAAAGTGACCTCTAGTGCCATGTCAGGAGCGAACTCAACACTGGTCATTGTAGCCTCTAGTAGACTCCTTTGAGTGGTTGGTGGTAAAATTAATGGTGCACAACAGTGAAATTTGAAGCATACTTCTCTCTATTATATTCACGTGTTCGCCAATTCTGATGAAACGAGGCCTCGAATACAGAGTCAGCCTCAGAATGCAATCAGAGATGCTGCCAAAATGATTTTCTGTCTGTCGGACGAACGATTGCTTCATAAACAAGGCAGTGGAAACTGCAGACGAACATTCTTCGGCGGAATCTGAAGTCGCAGCAGCTTGAAGGCGGTAGCGGGGGCGGTGTTTGCTATAAGAGGTCAGCTGCTCATCCGGTTGAGTGTCCCACAAGAGATGAGGGCTGCGGATTGTTTAGTAATTTGTCACGAGCCTGGAGAGTAATTATCTAAAGTTGATGGTATATAAGTTAGTATCGTTTCCGCTTCTCTTCATGACAGGTGGAGCGGGCCTCAAGGCACCGACATGCTGCCATTAGCTCGGTTAGCAATTTAAGAGCTATAAGAAGTGGGTCTGGTGTTGTGATTTTAGTCCGTCGAGGAGGAGTTCGGGTCTGGGAGCTGGTTGGAAGTATGGGTGGAGTTGGAGTTAAGGGTTTTTGATGGCCAGGGAGGAAATTGGGGCTCAGGTGGTGCAATTTTTGCTCTTCGGATTCTCTTGGAGTTAGGGACTTATAAATTCTTTTGCAAGGGGGAAAGAGAAGACTGAGTCGTGAGCAGAGAAGGGTTCGAGGTCTTTGTTTCTTCAAAGGCTGCTGCGGAGAAAAACTTATCTTGTGAGCTCGTCAAATTGAGCTGACTGGACACAGTGAAGTTGGCCCAAAAGCTTGATTTTTGTGGGAGAATTTGTTTTCATTTCAGAAAGTGGGTCCAATTCCTTTTTGGCTTCAGGGGACCCAGTGAGCAGTCTCTGTTGATTTCTACACGTTCCGTGTTGGGATAACGACGACAATTGGAGTCAATAGGGCTGTCGGATTTCTCGAAGAGTTTCTGCAGAATTACGAAGTGGGGCAGGAAAGTAGTTGCCGAAGCTCGGAAATTTTTAAGTGTAGGAATTAGGGTGTAAGTAGAGCAGCGAAGATGGCAGGGTCGATGGAACTCTGGACCTTCTGGGCGGCGATGCTGGGAGTCTTGAGCTTCCTGCGCAGTCTTCTGCCGAAAGAATACGGATTTATGTTTGACACTTGGATACGTCGCGCCCTGAGCCACCTCACGCCTTACGTTCTCTTCGACATTCCGGAGTTTTATGGCGCTGGTGGTAACGAAATTTATGACTATGTGCAATCCTATTTGAGCTCCTCCACGGCCATCGCCGCCCAGCATGTAAACTTGTGTCGCCCTAAAAACGCAACGCAGAACACATTCTCTCTGGCGCACCATGAGACAGTCGAGGAAACCTTCATGGGGGCGAAGGTGTGGTGGAGCCACGAGATCTCCACCCGCCAGCAGCCAACGATGACATGGGGAGATCAAGTGAATGACGAGAAACGCAAGTACACGCTCAAAATTCGCAAGAAAGATAAGAGCCGTATCCTGGACCAGTATGTCCAGCATGTGATGGACGTAGCCAAGTCGGTGAAGGAGCTTGCTCGAGATCGCCTGCTCTACACCAACATCAAGAATGGCTCTGGCGGGTACTTCTCTCAACTATCTTTTCTCATAGTCTAGTGCGTTTCTTGTTCACAATCATGGCTTTGTGGGGTTGCTCTAAGATATTGGTAGCATGTAGTGTCAGCCCTAATTTAGAATTTGCATTCCAATTTGATTCATTTCTGATAGATGTTAATGTTGTGGTTAGCTTCAGCTACAAGAAGAAAGCATGGGAATCGGTGCCATTCAAGCATCCTTCAACATTTGACACGCTCGCAATGGACCCTGAGTTGAAGGACGATATCAAGGAGGATCTTCTAGAATTCACAAGGGGAAAGGAGTTTTATCAAAAGGCAGGGAAGCCATGGAAGAGGGGTTATCTTTTGTACGGGCCACCTGGAACAGGGAAATCCAGCATGATTGCAGCTATAGCTAATTTTTTGAAGTACGACATTTATGATGTGGAATTGACTGAAGTCGCCTCGAATTCCGAGCTTCGGAAGTTGCTAATTCAAACAACTAACCGCTCCGTCATCGTTATTGAGGATATCGATTGTTCGGTAGATCTTGCAGAGCGTGCTAAGGCCCGCAGGGAGTCTGCTCAAAACAATCCGCCAGGACAAAACCGTAAACCTGATCAGGACGAGGTACCGTTTCCTAATTTCGAGCGTCCTTCTTTCTGAAATCCTCTGTTTTGTTATCAGTCTTCACTTGATCATGTTAGATTACAGTACCACTAATTCTCAAACACACTTTATTTCTGTAGAATTCAATTATTGAGCTTGGCAAATTCTGGAGGTGAGGTACTAATGTTGTTCTGGATGTATATTTGTTTCAGGGTAGCCGAGTTACTTTGTCAGGATTGCTGAACTTTACGGACGGGCTGTGGTCGTCGTGTGGAAGTGAGCGAATCATCATCTTCACCACGAATCATGTCGAGAAATTGGACAAGGCACTCTTGCGTGCAGGGCGGATGGACAGACACATTAACATGTCATGGTGCGGATTTCCAGCTTTTCGCACACTGGCCAAGAACAACCTCGGACTTGAATGGCATGATCTGTTCCCTGAGATTGAAGAAACGTTTGTTGACAAGGCCATTTCGCCTGCCGATGTAAGTGAGCTTCTTTTGAAGAAGAAACGCAAGGGACCTACAGCCGCTCTGGAGGGACTTCTGGAGGCACTTCGCATAGCTCCTTCAATTTCTGAAAAGCCAGTGGTGAAGATCGACTTTGACGCAATTGTGGCGGACCCTCCTACGGGAGACAATTCTGTTGAGTCTGAGGTTCCAGTCAAGCCTGAATCTGCTCCTACAGGTGACTCCAGTGCTATTGCCACTCCAGACTCCATCTAAGTCCTCTCAAGCTCGAGATTCCATTATTTTATAGGAATTTGCGATTGATAGACACATCAGTGTCCATATTTCTAGAACCTGGATTGAACCGCAAGAGTTTCCAATATATAATCTGTCTCTCAATTCTAGGTGCAATAGAGATATTTGATTCTTAGTTCTACATCAAGCCTCGCTATAAACGGCGTTGATTCTCAATTGCAATTGTACATTACTTCTGACCGCTACCGTGATAGCTAGAAGTTTCAAAATTGAAAAGAAATTGTTACAACGAAGTCTATACAATGTACAATAGTTGGACTTTTGATTCATCAGATGTGCAGTGTGTATACATCCCTTTGGTAGTGCAAAAAAATTCCTTTCTTCACAGACTGTCGTTCATGGTATTCCTGAAATGTGTCTGGACTCGGTATTAATTAGCAGGACATTTCAGAGAGTGTAGTGGGTAAGTTTTTCCTTACCTGATTTGGCATTGACGTTGCAAGATTTTGTTACCTTTTCCTATTCATTGTTGTGGTTGTTTGGTGTTGTTTGGTGTACATCAAGCCTCGCTATAATGATTGAAATTTGAAAACAAACTTTTTATGACACAATTTTTGACTAGGTTGACACACTCTAACCTTTTTTTCCTTAGGTTTTTTGCATTATGGATTTTGGGGTTTTGGTGCATGACAAAAATGACTAAGTTAGCTAATTTTACAAAAAAAAATATATACACAAAAAAAAAGTATAGCATGTTGAAAACAATATTTTTAATAAGTTGAATACACGAGAATAGTAATTCATATTTCTTTCCAAGAAATTCCATTATTTCATAAAATCCCAATCCAAACGGTCAAAGTAAAGATTGATGTCCATCCTATAAGTGAGAAAAAGAAAAAACTTAAAAAACAAATTTTCTAACTTTTATGAAAGAAAGAAGAAGTTTTTTTAATACACTGCTCGAAATGTTGATAAAACTTTGATATTTTATAGAGTGAACATTTTGTATTCAAAGCAGTTATTTTGGAAAATCTCAAGTATGACAACATTAAGTAATAATAGATAAAATCTCAGAGGTAACAGATGTATTTAGCATGGCTGCTCGAATTGCCTATCGAATAGAAAATTCCACTCCAGGTACCATAATTATTTTTTTTGAATGTCCAATTGAAAAAATATATAAATATAAATATAAATATAAATAAATAAAAATTGCCTCAAAGTTCTTGTTATGACCAACATTCACAAAAAAAAATCAAAAATAAATATCTAAAATTGACATCACGGGTACCTATCCAAAATTTTAATCCCTAATGTCAAATGCCCTCAAAATTGCAAAAAACCCTCAAAACTGCCTTCTTTAAATGCAAGGTGCAAATTTTTTATTTTTAATGGATTTTTGAGTATGCAACCGTAAGATCTTGTACCTAATTTGTATGTGCATATGTATGTCAAATATTAAAATCAAATTCCTTACAAATTGTGAGGTCATAATGTTTAAGGATGGAAAAAAAAAAATTTGCTTGTTGGAAAAAGGGTAACTAGTTTTTTGAAGGCCAAAAAAAAACCATTTTTGGTAAAACCTTTATTGTGAGGCTCTTCAAATTCTTGTTTTTAGATGAGTTAGGAACATGTCTTTGCAATATTTATTCTCATACGACCTAAAAAACATACGGAAATGCTTGATTATTTGCATAGAGGTATGCTAAAATTCAATTACAAAGGCCAATCTTTGATAATAAAAAAAGCATGTGAAGAATAATTGGATTGAAAATCCAAACGGTGAGATCATGGCCTAAAACCTTATTTATTTGAACATGAAACAAAACTTGAAAATAAGTAAAATCTCAATTTTTGGTGAATTTTTGAAGTTTCTGCAATTTAATTGATTTTGGGCAGTTTTTGAGAATAAATGAGCATATACCGCAGTTTGGGCAGTTTTGGGCAGATTTCAAATAGAGTTTCTAAGTTTGACTGGGAATATCTCCTAAAGAATGAAGAATTTTAAAGCATGAGATGACTTTTTGGAAAGGTATGAAAAAACTCTACAGTCTATCAAAAGTAGCAACTTAATTTGATCTAAAATTAGTAATCGCAAGCCTGACCCGACCGAATTCGAACTTAATCGGGTTGATTTTGACATTAGGGGTTAAAAAGTTCATTCCTAGAAAATTGTCTTTTAAGGATTAAAGATAAGGTGATTCAAATTTGAGTTTGTAGAGGTGTTTTTGACAAGAGCCTTGCAACTACGAAACGTAGCTAAAATCAAACACTTGCCATTGTAGTACCCAAGCAAGTTCGTCCAAAAATAATTCTAAAATTAAATTACAAAAGGTCAATGCCAAAATCATTAAAATGATAATAATAATAATAATAATAATAATAATAATAATAATAATAATAATAATAATAATAATTAAATAAATATATATATATATTGAAAATAAAAGAATCAAAAAATTCAAAAAATTCAGGACCTTTTTTTAAAAAAATTTAAAATTTAAAAATTTAAAATTTAAACTAAAAAAATTCAAAAGCAAAGCAATCTATCTACCATATCCATGAAATTCATCCTTTTCTCCTCTCTTTTGGTAATCTTTCAACACTCTTCTATACATTGGATCATTTTATATTGAATCATTTTCCTTTATCTGTATGTCACACATGACATACACCTACTTGTTTGTAGATGTAGAATTTTTTATGAAATTATAATTTTAATTAAATAAACTTTAGCCTTGAAATTTATGTACAATCAATACGCAATTAGTAATATTGAATGTTTCCTTCAAGTGATATGTCGTAATCTTTATGAATGTTGTTTGTAACTTTGGATGTTGTTGTTTTGAAAATGAAGCATTTTATATATGTGTAGAAACCTTCAATGTATATCATTTTATATTAAATAATTTTATACAATTAAAATATTATCAAATATAAAATCTTGTATTAATTTAAAACTCAAGGTAATGGCTACAACAAACTCTTTTAAACGTTTTCAAAAAATAAAAATGATCATTTCTTTAAAGATTAGAAAATATAGTAATCGAAAAAAAAGAGTAAAGAACTTAGAAAAGTGAGGAGGTTTTTTGAATAAGGAGTTGTAATCAAATTTTGGAAACTTTGAGAGATAGAGTGAAGCAGCAAACCAAGGGTATCTCTATGGGTTTTAGTTGCTCGCCACTCTGGTGTAACATCTATCTCACATTCTATGACATTGAATTTATACAAAGACTTGCCGCGCTTGGTCGAACGGAGCTACTGTCGAGGCATAAATTCGAAGACTTTGACAAGCAATTTTCCAAAAACGAATATGGAAGTCCTCATGATTTCTTCATTACAAAGTGAGGACTTACTCTTTTCTTAAGGCGATTGGACAAATGATTTCTAAATTTTTCTTCACATAAACTACATGTATTCTAAAATCCCATTATTTCTTTATTTATCATTCAAAGATGAAGCCTATGAAAAGGCTCATCAAATTCTTTGATTGATCTGGATAGAATTCATATCAAATATGTATTAAAAAAAGTTTTTTAACTCTTACGCTGTTTAATATAGATAAGTGAAGTGATAATTTTTTTTAAAGCAATTTTATGGTACTTTATACAATAATAAATAAGAGAAAAAAAATAAAATAATTAATAATAAAAATGAACAAATATGTAATTTCTCTTGGATTCATTTATTGATTGGAAATGATCATACAAAAAAAATAGCATAATTTGAAATTTTAAAGTGATCTATAAAAAAATACTTTGATGATTTGTTTTTAATTTATTAAATATTGATATATATTATTACTTCTTAATAACCTTTTATTAATTAAATATATTTATTTTAACATTTAATATTGACTTTCTTTTAATGATCAACATTTTATTTTTGATTATTTTTATTAATCTTATTAAAATTTAATTTGATTTAATTTGAATTTTTTTGTTTTAAAATTTTGATTTATAAAAAAAAAACTTAATTGATTATGTGGATTTCAAATATACACAAATTATCTTTAGAATGAAAATGGTCAAAGTACAATCGTTCTTGAAAAAGGCATAGGCTCTATAAATGACCTTAGGGAAAATTAAAAAAAGATAAATTTTTAGAGCAACCTAGGTAGAGAACTAAATTTTTTCTATAACTCATTGTTTATACATTTTTCTATGTTTTATGATAAGATTAACTATCCATACATTCCAGTTACTAATTCAAGAACAATGACTTTTTATAGTTCGAATATGTTGATTGAGTTGTTATAATAAAAACACAAGCTAAGTAACATAATTCATAATATAAACATACAATTTCGACTTAATGAATAATATAAAAATTCACATAAGATTAATATTGAAATATCAATGTACAAATAATATCTAAACTTATGTTCATGCATAAAAAATATATTTACATATGCAGCTCATGTGAAAAATGTTTGAGGGATTACAAAAAATGAGTATAAATTTAATTAAGGATTTAATTTATGGATCTATGCGTTGCCTCCAAGATGCACCATATTGGCGAAGGACGACAAAGTGTTAGGCTGCGCCTACGCGGTCGATATAGACGTCAAAGGACAAGAATGCTACATTCTATCAAATTTTTAAAAGTTCTTTGTAGCTTTCTTTTAAAAAGAAAGGCATTTGGCCTCCTCTACATTCAAATGAGTTTCATACGGGAGTTACCCTCTACGTTGCCAACACTGTTGAGCATGTTTGAGCATCCCTGACGATCCGCACTCCGTCTCCTCTCCCAACTCCTTGCCATCTCCCTTGGCGACACCGTTCTTCATATTCAAGTCAATAATCTAGAGGCAACGATGGTTCTCACTAGATCCAAACGCCATCAGCTCAGCCTTGGAGCGGCTCATGACGATTCCGCTTGTCGAGTCGCCCCAGAGAGTGGTGAAAATCCACTCAAGGATGCTAGAGATACTATTTCTGTTTTTGTTTCCACTTAACCTTCAGACATCTTACATGGTCATATGATGGCTCGCCGAAATTTTATTAATCTTATTTGTATAACATATTAGAAAAAAACAAATTCTCTTAATTAGTCCTTTCGCTAAGAATCTTGCATTAGTTGGTTTTTTATATTGATGTTTCTTTTAATGATCAACATTTAGTTTCTTAATTTTAATTTTGATTATTAATTGTTAAGCATATGATAGTTTTTTTTTAAATTAAATTAATTTTTTAAAAAATAAATAAATTATATTTAATATATAATTTATTTATTTTTATCAAATAGATTTGAAATATGAATGTTTTTCACTTTAAAATAAATTTATAAAAAATTATAAAAATTATGATTCTACGAAGTTCTCTTACAAACTTTTGAAAAGTGCTATTTAAAAAAAAATGGGATCTCTTTAAATTATTAAATAGAAAAATATTTTATTCAAAAAGCTATATAATATGAAATTCAAAGTCTTAATTGATACTCCCTCTGTCCCATAATGACTTTCTCATAGGTTCTCTAAAATCTACCTCCAAATGTAGATTTGAGAGAACCTACGAGAAAGTCATTATGGGACAGAGGGAGTATAAAATACCATTGAATTGCTAAATTTTCTTTTATTTTTTTCCAAAAAATAAAAATCCAAAATCTGATCAAATTCTTTATGAAAAATCAAATTTCAACCTTGAAAGGAAAATTGTTCCGAAATGGTCCTTTGATGTCAATTTTTAATATGATTTTTTGATTTTTTTTTAAACATAGATATATGATAGACTTTTGTGGAGATTTATTCTTTTCTAGCACTAAACATTGAAAAATATTTATGATTCCCAAAGTGGGTTTTCCAACTTCTAGAGTAGCTCTAAAATTGTATTACTAGCTTCAACTACCTTAGGAATTTAATTATACAAGTAACTACCATGAAATACAGTATAAGTAATGATTTCTTTATGAAAAACTTTACAACACACCAATCAATTTTAATAAAGCTTAACAAGAAGAAAATAACGCTCTCGGCCGGCCGAGGCGTTTGATTTTTCCCATAACCGGTTGCTGTCGCTTTCAATCCTTACGTGGCTTCATCCCATTGGGCAACCCGTCCCATCACCATCACAAATTATAACTCATAACCTTCTCTCGTATCAACTTGTATCCTACACCCTTGGATCATGCAGATCAAGGGTTGTGATTAAAGGGTGCACAACCGGTTATGTACGATAACCGGCTCGCCGCTACGCGGCTCGACCGGTTATCTAATACAAAACAGTCCAAACATTCACTATTACGCATAAATGCAATACCCAACAACCAATCAAGCCTGTCGGTGATCCGTATTGCACTATCACGCGAATTTTCCCGGGCAGTGGGTAAAATCGGGCAGAGTCGGACCCGGCTGCCCGAAAATCTAGAAAAGTCTTGCGCTTTCGGGCAGGGATCGGGCAGGAAACCACGGGTAAAGCAAATGAATGCCGTTCCGGATCCGCTTTGCTCAACACCACCGCCCTAGTATTAACCAGTTCTTACACCAGTATCAATACAGTATCACCATAATACCA
The DNA here is from genome assembly GCA_014871385.1 of Ceratodon purpureus. NCBI lineage: Eukaryota > Viridiplantae > Streptophyta > Bryopsida > Pseudoditrichales > Ditrichaceae > Ceratodon > Ceratodon purpureus. The sequence goes on along the minus strand of CM026427.1, from coordinate 1,432,281 downwards.
CCCACATATCAATCGGACCCGAAACTTTCCCAACCGCGTGTTCCCCATTTCCCGTTCATACAGTAAAGGCCAGGATGGATTGCCACTTTCGATCGCTATCCAGTCTGTACTCAGGTGATACTGCTTAAATACCCTTTCAATACCCTGTAAATACTACCACGATACCAGTATAACACCCGATCATACCCGTGCGTTGTTCCGACGTTCAACGTCGTGTTGCGACGCTAGCGATGGAGTCGGATCGAAGATCGACACAAGCCTTGACTGTTATGACGAGTGTGGAGCGATGGCGGACTCCGTCGCAGCCTGATCAGGAACTAGAGGCAGGTCTACTGTTCTAGTTACCACTTGGGTGGTCCTCGGAGCCCATGTTCTAGCTGTTGCGTTATATTATTACGATTCCGAATCTGCCGTGATGATCGATAAGTTGTAGTGAACGTCGGAGGATCGAAGTGAATTCGCTCTGGTTTGCATTCCAAGCTTGGATCTAGATGCGTAGCTTGCAAGGCTCGTGGTGCATCTGAGGGACCTGCTACGTTTTCCTGCAGCTGGTGGAGTTTTTTTATGAGTGAGTAGTTAAGTTGCTTTCTGTGTTTGGTGGAGTTTAGAGGTTTGTGGATCTGATGGTTGTGCCTGAGATTTGCTTTCTAGTGATGTGATGGAGTGTAGTAGCCTCTGAGGTTTGCCTTTTGAGTGCAAAGTTGTGACCTTGTTGTTGCTGTGACCTTGTCGGTGTCATTTTTGCCAGTCTAGGTGTTGTTGTTGTGGATTAGGTTTTGGAGGTGGAGGTTTAGAGGGTTGTGGTATGGTTGATAGAGGATATGGTTTTGCGACAGTGGTTTCTGCAGCCGTTGTGGTGAGAAGTTCCGACACTGGGTTGGGTTTTGGATGTTTTCATTGATCCTGGTTAAAATACTTGTTTTGGAGGGTCGGCGATCATCCTACAGGTTTTGGGGGCGAGACGGACTCTGGTGTAACGGTTTTTGCACTTTGGAGTGGAGCTCTGTGTTGAGTGTTGTGGAATTTGTTGCATTGAACCTAGGAATAGTGTTGTGGGGTGCGGAGCTTGGGTTTGGATTAAGGTGCAGGAGGTTGTTGCTCTTAAGAGGATTTTGGGTTGTCTTTCACTACAGTGCTAGTGAGTTTTGTGTCTGTAAAAGAGGGGAATTGTAATTCACCTGTTACTAGCAAGATCTCTGTTCTGTTTGGCGCTGAAAGAAGCCGTTTTTTTTGTAATGCAGAGTTCTGCTGTGTGCAGCTTCGTAAAATAGTTGAGACTGGAAGAGACGAAGAAGTAACCCACCTTGGAAGTAAGGGATTGATTGTGCATGGTATTCAGTCGTAAGACTTCCAATTTTACCCTTCTTCTATTGTGCCATCGTTACTAGAAACCGTCGGAGAGGTTTGGAAAGTCCTTTGAAATGGCGGAGCCCAAGGTTATGGTAGCAGGTAGATTTGCTTATGGAAGATCATCGTCATTGCAACCCAAAGATAGAGATGGAGATAGAGACATCGGAAGGTCAGGGGACTCAGGCAGTGATCTGAACTCGGCCAAGGACCTGGAACAAGTGGCTGGGCTGCTCTATTGTGCATGCAAAGGAGATATCCAAGGTCTGGAACAATTGTTGGAAGAGGGTTTGAGCGTAGATGCTGCCGACTTTGATGATCGCACCGCATTGCACTTGGCAGCCTGTGAGGGCCACTTGAACGTGGTTGAGTTTCTAATAAACAAGGGAGCTGACGTCAATCGAGCTGATCGATGGGGCAGCACGGTGTGTTCCTTCTCTCTGCTTTTCCTACACGTTTTGATAGTGGCTTCATACATTAGGGAACTGATCATTGAGCCCTCCTTGATTACCGTTGAATAACAGGAAAGTTTTGGGTGCAATTTTGAGTGCAATCTGTCCAATTCTGCTTCTCTGGACTTGAAACCGGATTGAAAGACATTACAGAGTGGTTGCTAGTGTTCCTCACTCACAGATAGTTACAATCTTGCAAGTTTTAGTCCCGTAGAGCTTCTCGAACTTTTAACACTTCGTGTACTATCTTAATTTGGGACTTGTGTGAATAACCATTAGACGGTGAAATCAGAAATTGTGATTGGTGTTTTTTGTATTGAGTAGGTTCAGATAGCTCGGATTTAGTCGTAATTCTCGTTGCACCTGACCTGTTTGCCCTTTTGGAAATGTGTTCCTGTGCAGCCATTGGCGGATGCTAGGCATTATGGCAACGCAGAGGTCTGCAAATTGCTGGAACAGAACGGTGCTAGATTAAAAGTAAAGCACTACTCTTTTACGGAACAACGGCTCAACATTATTTTCCAAGGAAGATGAGTATAGTTCCGATTGCGTTTTCTGCAGATTCTTTTATCTAGGAGAACGGTTATATCTGTGATCAAGCTATCTTCTGACATTGTTATTACTATGTTATAGATGTCGTCCATGCGAGTGGCTACACAGAAAGAAATACCCGAGTATGAGATTATTCCCAGCCAGCTCGTTTTCAGAGAAACGAAGTATAAATTGCCCGAGGTGCGTTCATTGTCCTGATTTTACTCGAGATGTACAACCTCTGACCCAATGAAAAAGTAGAGTTCGGCACTATGCTCTGTGAGATAGTTGTGTGTTTTGCACTCAGTTAGGTTTCATTTGTTTAACTATGGAAAATGTGCCAGTGCTTGCCAATCGATTGCAAATCTGACAGCCAGGGTTACAAGCTACAGGGTTTGAAGGTGTAGGGATATCCCTCTCTGCTAGTACAGCTGTGATAATAGCTGGACGTAGTAGTTTTCATTTTTGCTACAGTAGTTGCTGTGGACTATCGTGCTATAGCATTCTAATAGTAGGATTTATTGATGTTGCTTCGTTACAGGGCAGCAAATATCGAGTAGCAACATGGCACGGAACAAGAGTTGCCGTGAAGGTGCTGTCTACTGTGGATTTCTCTGAAGAAGCATTGTAAGGAACTCTTTTGCACTTTCTTGGGATCTACCTTAATTCTCGCAAAATTCAAAACAATTCATGCTCTGATCTCAATTCATGCTGTGAAGAGTTCAGATATGCACTGTTGACGTTCAAGTATGCAGACTAGGGATGAATCAAAGATGTGAAATGGTTATTGCAATTCCAACAGCGGAGTATAGCAGTCTAGAAAGTAAGACTTGGAGCCGACTATCGTACTGAATGATGGCATTGTGCTGCAGTTTGCAGTTCAGAGACGAACTTGACCTCTTGCAAAGGTTGAGACATCCAAACGTGGTGCAGTTTCTTGGAGCAATAACTCAAAGCACTCCCATGATGATCGTGACTGAGTTTTTGCCGCAGGTAGCACCTCGATTTTCTCTGTCCTGATATTTAGTAGAGGCTGAGAGTGAAATTGGCTAAAAATCTTAGTTAAAGCATTTCCTATCGAGCTGACCACTACTCTTTGCTCGTAAGTCTCCAATAGGAAGAAGGTTATGATCAGTCTTTCCGAATGCTCCCTGGTCACGTTGGAAATCAAAGTAAGAATCGAGATTCTACAGATGGAAATAACCTTTATGAGGCAGTAACCAGAGCGCGCTGCTGTGTATAAGATGCTGTGAACGTGGCTAAGGCTTTCATCGTAGAGTTTGCTAGCAAATATTTGTGATATTTTTTTATTGATTTTGATAGACTGAAAAACACTTGTATCTTTATTTTAAAACCTGTCGTTTCTTTTGGCAGATGGACTTGGGCAAGTATCTTAAAGAGAAAAAACGGTTGGATCCAGAAAGGGCGGTATCTTATGCTCTTGATATTGCGAGGTATTCTATTGAAACTTCTTGCACGCATATTTATCCTCTAGCTGAAGTCAGTTTTGGCAGTGCCTATTGTCATCCTTCTATCGTCTGGAACATCGATGCTTTCATCCTGTTGACAAGTTTTCTGGCACTAAAATTTTGTCTGCCCCTATTTGGGCAAATGCAGGGGAATGAACTACCTGCACGAACATAAACCTCCGATTATTCACTGTGATCTTAAGCCCAGGTGAGCTGTGGTGTCTCCTCTTGGCTGACCTTGTATGTATTTCAAATGATGATTAGAACTAAGTATGGGAAATAACATAAATTAGCGAACAAATGAGCCAAGGAAGGCCTTAATTCTACAGTGAAGTAGCCACCCTACACATACCATACTCTCCTGGGTGGTAGCATAAAGCAGCAGAAGTTTGAGCTATAGCTCAGTTGGAATATTTTCGCAATTGGTGTTCACTTTGTATGCTGCAGAGAAATGAAATTGTTTCTTGACAAGAGGTGTTCTGCTGTAGAGAGCTTCAGTGACTTATTGAGGGATGCCAAACATTTGAAGGTTGCTGATTTCGGGCTAAGTCTTCCGAAGTACGACTCTGCTTCCGAATTTTCTGGCAGTAATAGCATTCGATCCAGTGACTCGCTTCGTACAAGACCACCTAAAGGCGCATCATGTAACTACTCCATCACTATCAAGTCGAAACTCTGGAATCTTCAGTTCTGTTTCTGTTGCGCTTTAATGTAGGATTTTAAGTTCGGCATCTAGCGCTTGGTGTGTCTCTACTGTTGCCAACTTGACGATGCATGTAAGAGTCTACCTTATGGTTATACTTAGATGTGACATCCATATTGCTCATATAAGGTTATTAACTAATAATTGATTGTTTGGTTATCTCTGAAGATCTTTACATGGCTCCGGAGGTGTACGGGAAGTCGGAAGACATTGATAAAAGCGTGGACGTGTTTTCATTTGCTCTCATAGTCCAAGAGGTATCCCATACATCTCAAATTTCTGGCATTTTTTGTTTGGTCCCACAACATAGTCGGTATGTATGAAATCAGGGACTCGTTCAGCTTTCTTCTTCAATCTTAGAATTCCTCTAAAATTAACCAGATTGGTTCACTCTTGCTTAAATGATCACTAAGAAATTACTCTTTTGACGATGCGTAGATGATGGAGGGAACCCAGCCATTCTCCGGCATGCAACCTGAAGCTGTTGCCAAGGCATATGCAGAAGACCAGCGACCACCTTTCAGACATTTTGCTCGGCGTTACCCAGCTGGCCTCAAAGAGTATGTATCAGTTGCAAACCATTACTCTCAACTTGACACATTTTACTTGAGTCCTAACTTCAACAAAATGTGTCCTGATACAACAGGTTGTGTCATGTTAACCAAATCCGATCTCTTTTGCATTCTAACTAGTCGACCCGGTTCTTTGACAGATTGATTGAAAAGTGCTGGCAGAAGACACCATCATCGAGACCAGCATTTTCTGAAATTATACCACGCCTGACTGAAATCCAGAGAGGCATGGGAGGAGGTGGTTTCCTTAGAAGCCTGTCTTGCGTAAGACCTCCCCGTGGCAAGGTGATCTCATAGTTGTCCCAGCAGTCTGCAAATAAGGGTATGTTTCCATGGAGCCGGTATCAGGCTGAGTCAAGCATGTTTCCTCTTCTGAGGTCGCCTTCTGGCTAGTCATACTACTCCATGGCTATGTGCCCAAATAACTTTGTATCCTGGAAGGATTTTCTGCTTTCCCTGGAAGATGACAGTGCTCATCATTTAATAGTGTTCCTTACTGCCGCTTCCGCCTGTGTCTTCGTGGAGCCAAGAGCATCATCTATGTTGTATGAGCGTTAGATTTTGGAGCTGCTACTCCTGAGAAACCTACCTTGTAAGGTAACTATATGGCAGGCGTAGAAGGATTATTAGATTCTTAGTAACTGTGATGCACAGAATTGTAGAACTATTATAATCTTGTAATACATTCGCCGCTCAGTGAAGACTCTGAGACGTACACTACTATGCTCTCCTGTTGTTATTGAGCGTCAGCTCCACTAGAACTAAGGTAGAGATGGGTATTCCCGTCAGGGTTCTAATTCCGTGGCCTATCAGTGCACCAATATCTGAGCAGACAGCACCTGACTACCACACTCAGCAGATTGTATAACAACCTATCATGTTCTCCATGCAAGAATCTTTGTATTGCATATACCTACTCACGTCAATAGTGGTCTACAATGTTGCACTTCAAATATTCATGAAAATTTGATAAATTTTGAAAAAAATATTAAAAATCCTGATTTGTGATTTTCGACCTAACTTCTATTTGTATAAATTTTATCCCCATTGTTTTATCAATCCCAAATATGTTGCATGGCTTAAACTGACGGGAATACCCATCTCTACCTTAAACATGTTTCATGGTTGTGTTCTGTGGCCCAACCCATTATGTAACGAAGGCAGGTTGTAAACAAATGAAGATTCTTCCAGAAAAATGACTCGAGGAAAAGTGTATGTATTCTCACATGTCTAGGATTTCAAATCTAAGGTGTAGATTACATGAAGGTCGTCAAAAATACTATGCAACTTTTACTTCCAAAGCAAAGAGGGAGAGAGCCAAAATTGAAGCTTTCTTTGGATGTCCAACCCTAATATGGTCTTACCCAAGACTAAAATATTACAAAAAAAAATAATAAATCATAAAATTTGACTCCACGAATTGGAAGATTATAGAGTTTGAAGTGAAGAAATCAATTGACTTTGACTTTTTTTGGTGTTAGCTTCTTGTACATCAATTTTAGCAAAAGATGTAGAATTGTGAAAAATTTGTAGGACATAGGTTCTTAATTTTGCGAGTTTACATTTTGTTTTTTGTTGATGCAAATTTTTTTTCCTTCATAATTAGAAAGAGTGAGAAATTTTGACTCCTCATGAAATAGAGTTCTACTATTACGCACCAGGGTTTTTATATTATTTATTTATTAAATTTTTTTTGACAACTTCAAAGACAACGATATTGATTACGGTAGTTGTATAAAAATCTCTAGGGTGGTAAAACATTGTAGCCAAATTTTTGAAGTTTTTCCTTGTTGAGGAATTTTGACTTCAAGGAGCACAACTTGTTTTCTTGAGGCCTAGAGAAAAACCAATTATTTTCCTTCCAAGCTTTTGTGATTCCCTATGTCCACAAAAAAAATTTAAATCACATTTATAATTGACATCATGATGAACCTCCCAGGAATTTCAATTGTTTGTTGAATAAATAATATTCTTTTAGAGATTAATATTCAATGAAACATTTCAATTAAAGAAAATGACAATTCCAGTGTCTGCAAGTGAATAGTTTTTATGGTTTGTGAGGTCTATAAGCTCCATTATGAATCCTTCAATGGCACTTGAATTAATATCATCTACAGTTTGATTTAGATTTATTATATTTGGAGCATTTACAATTCATGTTTTTCTATTCACTGACAATGGATCTTAAATGGCACACTACAACTTGAAATCCAAAATGCTTCCATTCAAACATGTGCTCCAATCATAAATATGAATAAGTTAAAGAATTGAGACCACATGTGACATATGAGGTGAGAAAGTTGGTAAGTTAACAAATAACTCTATTATTCCAATATTATTAGCTAGTAAATGGTTACAAACATCAAGTTGCATTCCATTCTCATACGAGTTCAGGCCATACATTATTCTTCAATGCCAGCAAATGATAACTTAACTCCTAATTTTATAAACGAGGAAAGAAGTCTACATCAGAAACTCAACACAAGCTCCATTTCATGCCACAGGCTGCTCGAGAGTTGATTTTGAAGACAGTTCTGAACAATTCAAACTCCACAATCATCTTCTAACAGGTCATGGCAATGCATTCCATTTAGAATCATTGAAGTGACAACTGACAAAACACCAAGCCACCAACCCAAGTCCTTTTCTTATGACGCAAATATGACTAGTTGAATGAGTCAAATGCCATCCATATCACGTATCGATCAATACTCGAGATTCTTCTCCATGTGTTGAGTCGAAAAGCCCATGGCATTAAAAAACTTGCACTTAGTGGGGCTAATCACTTGTATCGGGCTTCTGTTGCAAATATCTTCTTGTTCTGAACCTAAATAGATCGGTTTCTACATTATACTACTACGAGAAACAGGACTAGGCCAACCATTGGAGAAATTATTTCACATCCCACCTCGCACCTACCAGCGTCAAAACTGTTAGGGATCCTAGTTACAGAAAGATGGGGTGCTGTGGTGCAGCACCTCAAGCCCAACCTAGGAGGGTCTTTCTGTAATGGGCAAGACTACGGTGAACTTGAATAGATATTCTATTCTTACATGCACAATGCTGCCAAGTTTACATCGAGAAACTGTCGCTCCTCAGATGAAAGCGAGAAAAGCTTGGATTGATGAGGTATTCTACTGGCTTCGACCCCTGCCTGCCCCACCTGAAATTACAGGATAATATCAGAAAAAGCATCCAAATTTGCAACCTAATAAATGAACCTCCTATCAGTCCGACTCCTGATGATGTGAGCAAGAAATGATCACATATGGTATCTCTTTAACTGCAGATTCTTATGCTATAACTAGAAACTGAAGTATTGAAACTTGCAATGTTCGCATCCCCAATAGACTACAGTAACAAGCTTACAAATAACTTGGAAGAGAAAATACAGTTCTAAATCACTATAAATGAGGCTTAGATTAAAATTTTAAGCTATAACTTCAAAAGTTAATGGACAACGTCAAAAATTCAGTGTACCTCTTCCGCCAGACCTCCCCCCACCACGGGCACCACCTCCACGAGCACTGCCTCGTCCCCCAGCACCACCATCGTCCTGGTAGCTCCTTCCTCCCCTCCCCCCATCAGCGCCTCTGCCACCACCCCGGCCACCTCCCTCCTCGCCTCTTCCTCGGCCACGTCCACGTCCACCAATCGTGGGTTTCCGGTCTGACAGAAAGTTCATAGACCAGTTTCATACAAGTTAGTGGTCCAGATCACAAGTATTGATCCCACACAAACATCCAAATACTTGGAGGGTGCTTCAACGGATTGCATTTAGTAATTACTGACGGAGCTGGACACATGCAAATCCACCAAACATTAAAAAGAAAATTAGCCAATTGGAACTTTGCGTTACCTGAGCGTTTCACGGTTTCCTCCTGAACCTTGTCAATGACCTGAAAGACGCAAGGTAACAATATAAGCTTCAACGAACTCAACTGAGACTTCACGAAATAACTGAAAAATGTGAGGAATTTAGCATGTCTAGAAAAGACAGTTTTTATTTGGAACTGTTGAATAACATCATAATAACTAAGATTTAGATATTTAACACGCACCTCATCAGGAACCCGCAAATATTTGATAGTGTTGCCTCGAATATAGCATTCAGGCATTCTCCAGAAACGATCACCATCCTATCACTCCCACATCTTCATCTTAGAGCCAAAGGAGAGATATGAGCCCACAACTGATCTGCGATGCAAAGACGAACACTCAACTAGCAACAGTAGCAAAGTAGAGAGTTCACCTTTGATGTGCAGATAACTTCACGAAGATGAATATTCATCCATGTATCGCAATTCACTAAATGACCGTTGTAAGTCTCTCCATTCTTGAGCTCAACAAGCTGCAAAGAGAAGAGGATCAAAGTATTACAGAACATAACACGAATATAGTTCTGGCATGTAGGTCTGATATTATTTGACCTAAATCCACACTTGAGCTGCTTCTAAAGAGCACGTTCGGAAAACAAACCATCCAAGAACTGAAGGGAGTGGGTGGTCAATACCATAGGATGCCCTTGAGCTGTCTTCAAAAGCGAAAGGGGAAGCTGTATGCAACACACACTAACTTAGTAAGATGAAGAACAGGTAAAGCCATAAACTGTGACAGGAAGAACATGTCTCGACACTGCTCCACTACAAACCTGCCGTAGAAGACTGTAGAAACGAAGGTCTATATTCAGTTTTACACATGCACATCACCTTGGTTTAAATGCGAGCTCTCATAACTAATAATTATCAAGTACCTAGACAGGCTAAATACTATCCTCTTCTTCCTTGCATAACCCCACGCTCAAAAACGAGGCTCTCTGTAAAAAAAGCTCCTCCTTATCAACCCAACAGCAGAACTACATCATCAATGCATCGAGACATAAACCCACGAAAACAAAGCGCACACGTGCAATCTAAAGAAAATTAAACCAAAGTTCGAAAGTTAAGAAGCGGTCGAGGAGGCCTTGACTTAGCTAACACCTTCACTTACACAATAACCCTGCTCGATATTACTTCGAAAACTTAAACTGCCAGCTATGTATATTTTCGAGGCTGAATATACCCAAATCCTAATCCAAATTCCGGTAAAATCCTCCCAACACGTCCCACCAGAACAGACAACCTAACATGACCAATAACCAAAACCCTAACCCATAACTCTCCGCAACCCATCGTTTAATCCACGAACACACTCCACACTAAACCCACAAACCCTAATCACGACTAAAACCTGCCTCCACACCGGATACACAAATCATAAACCACAGCGCAAGAACACACTACTCAAAAAAATCTCTCCAAACTCACAAACCTCACCCAGACTCTCGCTACAAGAAGCAGAGTACTCGACTCCCACATAGAGAGAAGCAACACCAACCCATGAGGCCAAAACCCGAGAGAAAAGTCCGCCAGAAGAGAAGCGATCGCCTCAATCCCCAGCGACATAAGATGCACACATAAGATGGCTCTGACCCGAAAGCTCAAGAGAAGAGGAAACAGAGGAGATGTGTGGAACAAGGCACCCATATGCAGAAGTGATGAGGTATGCGATATGCTTACCATGGTTGCAGCTGGTGACGAAGCAGAGGAGAGGCGCTTGAAGCTGATGTTGGAGAGGGCGAGGGCAAGGAGCTTGAGGTGGTGGCGATGGTGGAGTGAGGGATCAATGCGAGGGAGATGGACTCGGGAGATGGAGATGGCGAAGGAAGGATTGCGACAACACTGCGAAGTTGAACACAAATGACATGTATGTGTCTCTGTCTGTATGTCTTGTGGTATTATTGGAGTGAGTCAATCTTCTCCTGTTTTGCGTACTGTCTACGAGGCTCTGCAGGTAATTTTTTTCTTTTTTCTTTGTTGGGCCCTGTCCTTTTAGGGAGGTCATATTGCATCGTGATTAAAATTAGTATGGTTGGTTGTCCTAATACCACACACTGCCCCAAAACCGAGCAGAAGATTCTCCAAAATCAATCAGGCCTAATTCCTAGATTGTGAAAAAACAGATGTACCTCATTTGGACACTAGAGCATGTGAACGGTTTTGGGTCACGGGTTACTTTGAACTTTGGAATTCTGTAGAGAATTGAGAAATGTATATTTCTTGTTGTATTTTTTTTCAATTCTCCAAAAATCCTATGTCGAAGCCTCTAGTATTTTATTTTATTTCAGAATTTACCACTGCTCAAAATACTCTGAACTACTTAAGTGGTTGGTTTTAGGACGATCAATAGTTTCTAGATGTTCTAAACCAAAAAATCTTATTTGACATTTGACATTGAACTAGTATGTCCTCAATTAATGAATACCATTTTGACATTGACCATTGCATGTAATGAATTAAAAAATCTCATTTGACATTAAATTATCGTAATATGTCTTGAAATAATAAATCTCATTTGACATTGAACTACTATACTATGGAGTTGCTATAAGGGAGATGTTTTCTTAACTTTCCTTTTAATATTAAAATTTTAAAATGGGGAATTTTTATTTATTTTTAAATGAATTAGAGCCAAGAGAGGTGGGAAAGTCTCATTTGTAGATCATAGCCTTGGTACCTAGTTTTTGGATTTACACTAAAAAACAACTTGGATTGTATCCAAATTTTTCTATTTTTGGTCAAAATTTATAATTAGAAAATTATTGGTACAAGTCACTTGTATTTTGGTATATTTTAGAAATGATACTCCATTTATAATGCTCTCATTCAAGAACAAGGTATTTTATTTTATTTTTAACTAAAGCCCAAATTTTTGGCACAAATAAATCATGAAGACAAAAGTGTCTATTTCCATATTTAACGCACATGTGTCAATAACTAAGAAGGGCGGACAACGTATTGTTTTAGACCTGTCATTAATAGCTTATATTGGCACCTTATTTTTAATGTCAGTAATTATAGACTCTTCATTGTCAATGTTTCCTCATTAGTCAATCCATAGTTGCACATTCATCTTTTTTGTAGCAAACTAGTGGTTGTTTTATTAAGCATTTGCTGTTTGTTATTGAAACTTCAGTTTATGGACCTTAGAAAATTTACAAATAATTCAAGACAACTCCAAGAATTTAAAATTATTATTTGTCTATATTCTCTAAATTTATCTCCACTTAAGTATTTTTATTACAACTCTTATTTTATTTAACAATCATAAGGGCTCTCACTTTGGTAGTGTTACTTTGTAAAGTGTTGCTTATCCATAGAAAAAAAATAGTTTGGCCGATAATATAGATAATTATTATTCTTACATAATTTCTATTTTAGTTTAGGCACTTAGACCTTCTAGTGCCACATAATATCCACTAGTTTAGTTTTGTTGAGAGTGGAAACACCTCTTGCTCGGAATCCCCCCAAAAAAGTCAGAGGAAGATACCAGTGTTGGACTGTTATGGCATCTTTCTACAGTGAAATCTTGGACAGTGGTTCATTCTAAATACCCGTTTGAGGTCCACGGGTATTTAGAATGAACCACTGTCCAAGATTTCACTGTATTTCACTGTAGAAGATGCCATAACAGTCCAACACTGGAAGATACCTCAAAAGAGACTGGGAGGGCCTTTGGCATGGGCTGAGCTCTACCATTGCCCTATGCCTTGGAACCCCTCCCAGGCCAAAGCCTGACTCTCCCTTACTTCCATGAATGATTTTAAGAAAACCATTACAAAGTAATTCACATTCTCTAGTTCTTAGGCATACACATTTTACACTGTCAAGATGAGTGCAAGATCAATACTGTAAATCTTCAAGGAATAAAATGAGTGCAAAACCGGGTTAAAGCTCCCGAACTCACCCACTATGCACAGAATGTTTTCAGAATTAAATAATCTACAGACAAAAAAGGTAGCTCGGATTGTTGGAAATCTACACAACATTAACTCTTAAAAATGCTGTGAATCACCGTTCTCTACCTACTCAGCCTCACAAAGTAGCTCAATTTGCTTCACGTCATTACAGTACATGTCCTCTTACTATTCTATCCTTCTCGCTCCCAGCTTCTCAAAGCAAATAATCATTTCTACTCTGCTCCTTTACATGTCGTTTTATGAAATTCTTTTCATGTATTCACCAAAAAGACATGCAAATAAGCGAAATAAGCTCCAACAAATTCACTCCATGTGCAAAACTATGTTCAGTCAAATTCAGCTCTCAAGCGCTGCATCTCCTGTGGTACAATCCCAAGTCACTTCAAAACTCTTTCCAACCTGCAAGTTGAGGTTAGTGATGGTCAAGGATGAATCCATGCTGTTGAAGTGCACGTCGACTGCCCCGATCTTGCCATTGATGAACACAGAGGTTGGAGAGCCTTGAGCTCCGAGCACTGAAACTGTCTGCAGCATGAGTCCTTGCTTGAGAGCATAGGCACCCTCCGTGACAGTGGCTATCAAGGTGTACCGGCCTTGACCCCGAACAGCTTCATACTTCACATAGGTTGCAGTCCCATCCTTGATCTCCATCTGCAGCTCATCGTCATTGTCGATGAATAGCTCACCTGTTGCAACGTCTACTTGATCACAAACTGCGGATGGTGACATGCACGAGGCTGGCTCTGGAGGCAAGGCAACCAAGAGTGTGAATGGAGTCTTGCGAGCTTCTGCTGTGCTCCATGCTGGTTCTTGCATGGGCAAGATGGCACCGGCCCTGACATGGACGTTGATGGTGTCGAGTGGGGCGTCAAGGGAGTGGAATGAGTGGTTTGCAGCGTGAAGAACGTCGTGCTTGGGGTCGAACAGGTTATACCAGACGCCCTTTGGGAAGTATGCGTTCACAGTAACCTGCCCTGCTTGCAATACAGGCGAAACGAGAATGTCTGTTCCGAGAAGGAATTGGTCGCCGATGCCCCACGTCCGAGGATCCTCTGGCACAGCGAAGAATAATGGCCTAGCAAGAGGGGCTCCTGTCATACGAGCCTCATACATCAAGGTGTAGAAAAAGGGCAGAAGGCGGTATCTCCACGAATACACAAACTTTGCTGTCTCTCTAACTGATTTCCATAGGTAAAACTCTTGTGGACCGTCCGCATGATCCCTTGAGAATGGATAAAATGCTCCAACCTGCAAGTAGGAAAGTTGGAGCTTCATGAGAAATGGGGGACAATTCAGAACTGTAAGCCTTGGCAGAATTCTACAAAGAAAGTGTCGATTCCTCAATCAAATCTACAACTCCGATCCATGTTACTGTTCCTTCAAAACATGAGAACTCAGGGGATCTCACAGAGAAATCAAATAAGAGCATTCTCCAAGAGTCGAAGTTGCGGATACCTGAGTCCATCGAGTGCAAAGCTCCTCATTGGTTTTGAAGGCGAAACCACAGATATCGGCTCCCACCATGGGCACTCCAAACATGCCCGAGTTAATCATGGTCACAATGGAATACTGAAGGTCACCCCATGTGGCTCCATTGTCTCCAGTCCAGTGCGCCGCATATGAGCCTGACCCCAAAAACATGGATCGAGCTAGCAAAAACGGCCGTTTTCCATTCAACTGTTCCATAACAATCCACACTAATCAAAAATGTCAAAAACTTCTCAATATCCTGAACTGCCTCACAACAAATGCCACAAGTTGGTCAGCCCTCATGCTTCACGCAATTAAACTAGTCAAATGCTAACGCTTATCTTAATGACAAGCTGGAACAAGGGCAGGCTTCAATGTTTTCCAATGTTGAAAAGAAACCTTAGAGAGTCCAATGTAACACTACATATGGCATTGTGGGAGTAAAAGTGTGAACTATTACCTCCTTGAGAGCCCGATATGTAGCAAGCCCCGAACTAAAACCGTACACATTGTGGGTATCATATGCCCGAATTCCGTTGTAGTGTTCACAGTTCATAGCCATGGTACGCTCATAAAGTGGGCGGTGCACACCAACAGAGTTAATATGATATGGAGGATCATTCCATCTGTCTAAATTCGTATTGTCGCAAATCATGCAGCACTGAACAATTGAAGGGCACACTTCGATTTCTGGAGGATAGTAACAGGTTGGCCCACCGCAGAAGTTAGCAGGCTCATTCATGTCGAGCCACAGCCCGTCAAATGGGACTGTCTTGTGAAATTCGGCCACCTCTGTGGACCAAAACTCCTGAGCCTTTGGGTGGAGGAAATCTGGAAAGTTTGTTGCTCCTGGCCAGACCTGTGCAACGTAGCGATGCCCTGTTGCATTTCTCATGAAGATATCAAGCTTGTCACCGCGAACATATGTGGAGTAGTTCGTGTCAACATTAATCCCTGCATTCAGCATTGATGTTAGAATAATCACAAACATCCCCAACTCCAAGTGAGCGGCCATGTTATATATATCCAGGTGCCTTCGTTCATGTTTTGTTCAGATTGACTGGCCATCGAACACATTCTCTAGAATACCTTTTTGTACGTGAACGACTGGTGCATTTAATTCGGGATTCCTACCAAACATCGAGAAAACTTTTAGTTTCTCTTTCATCTACTTCTGCAATATTCTATCACACTTATGGCGCCAACACAACTTCGAGACTAGTGGTTAGATGGTCAAGCCCTAGCACCTTGCCACGATACTGAAATGTCTAGCCTGATAATCAGAGAAAGAATGCACATTGAACAGAGTTCAGATCAGGACTATCTTGGGACGGTTAGAATGGAATGCGATCTTAAAGTTCATAAATTCCTAATGAATTTCTTGATTTTCAGTGTTTCAATGCTATCCAGGAGTCGATTGCGCTAGCAAGGGAAAGGATTACCTGGGTCCAAGATCATAATGAACTTTTGATGGTTTGCATGTAGATTATCAACAAACGGCCTCAACTTGTCGGCTGGATAATGGACAGGGTCAAGGGTGAAGTCCTTATAGTGATCCATATGATCAATATCCGACCAGATGGATTCCACCGGAATTTTCACTTCCTTGTATTTCCTCAACACCGTCTCCAGCTGTTCCACATTCTTGTATCCGAAACGTGATTGATGGAAACCTGCAAATGCACCCATCACACAGATGAATCTCCACACAGATGAATCTCCACACAATCAACCTCAACTAGTGACGCAATCGAGGAACCACATACTCTTAGTGTTTGTCTAGATCTGGCCCCACAAACAGAATTGAAGACATGATTCAATCACTTCAGGACCGCTCACCAGAACAATTACTAGTCCCATTTTAAGCTTATAGAACAACCAACAGAGAACATGCTAATGTGATCTTGGCAAGCCGAAAAAGATTCCCAGTCTTGCACAATGAGCTGCAGGGTTGAACAATGCCCGACTACGATCATTTCTTTCTAAAGGTCGAATCTGCCACCTAAATCTGCGATTCCCTCTTCCCAAACAACAAAACAATTCGCGTATTCGAACCAATAGAACAGATCTTAAAACTAGTGTACTGAGTGCAATAGAATATTATGCTACACACGATCCACATCCCTAATTACTGAAGAATCGCTGTGATTCATCAAATTCACTTGCATTCACCACTAGCATCACATAGGTATAATTTTTATCCAAAATGACAAGTAGTCTGAGAACAGAGGAGGGTCAGTGTGACATACCAAGCACCCAGTAAGGCATCGAGGCAGGCCGGCCCACCAGCTGCGTGTACTGGTCGACGACCTTGAGAGGACTCGGCCCAGCAAAGAAATAGAAGTCGAAAATCCCACCATTAATCTTAAACGTGATCGATTCATCTTCATAGTCGACGTCCATCCCGTTGCTGTTCACGAGAGCGACACCGTGGGTCACACCTCCGTCCCGCACATCCATCACGAAAGGGTAAGTGCCGTAGAGATCGATATCCGTGTTGAAGCTCCCAATGTCGGTGGCCCAGAGCGTGTACTGCCGGCCGTGAGCTAACCGAAGCCCATCAGGGCGTGAGCTCTCGCCCAGCCCATAGAGAGCCGACTTGTGAGGTAACTGGGAGGAGATTTCCAAGTACTGATCCTTGAACACCATGTTGTTGAAGGCCTTGCCATTGCAAGGTGACGAGGTGTTGAACAGAACTTCCCCATTCGCGCGACGGACAACGGCAAACCCGAACGGCTCGGCAATGTATCGGAATTCAAGGGGATGTGTCGAGGCCATGGACCCAAGCTTCTTCCCGATGGGCCCAAGCTTCCTGGCGCTTGGGGAGGTCTCCAGAGTCTCCATCCCCTCCCGTGGAAGCAGCATCTGCGGGACTTCATAGCGCTCGAATTCTGCGTCGCTAATGTGCACTTGGAGGCGTTCGCCACTTTGATACCTGCAATGCAAAACATAGATCACTACTCCTCGTCTCGCTAATTCATGTCTATGGAAAAGAAACTAAGCACTCGTGACAACAAGGGTCTGAAAGATGCGGTAAAGGTTATTAGTCAGGTGAGCCACCTTGCAGATGAGTCAGGTGAATTCCTCTCACAAAATCTAATGTCAGACTTCTGTAAGGTGATAGTGCTGAGGCCCGAAATTGTTACTGTAAAATTTAACACGGCATAACAAACAAACGGGATAACCTCTTGCTCTTGAGGGAATGTGAAAACATGCCGATCATCGTTTGTATTCTGAGGCAATGGCTTGCAGTATCTAAATTTGCAACAACAGTAGTTACCAAATTATCAACTCCTCACAATACCCTCCAACTCGACACCAATAACCAACACAAGAGAACTCACCTAGCCACAAGCCTGAGGCGCTTGATGTCTTGTCCCAGCGTTTCAGGCGTCTCCTTGATCACCTCAAGCAAAGCAACGACACAATCTCCACCCTGTAAGTCCTGAATCGACACGAGCTTGTACCCATTCCCCACAGCTCCATAACTCCCCTCCCCACTCCTGTGCACTCGCGCTTCCCCATAAGACGCCAGAATTGTGAACACCGCCGCAACATACAACACAACAACTCCTGTTGCTATAGATGGCCCCATTTTGATCCCTCTCCAACTACTAGCTACTGCTGAATCCACAGCCCACAACCATGCCTCTGAGCTCCCAAAAAACTCCCCACAGAAGCACAAAAACTTTGTAAAAGCAGCAAATTTACACAAAAAACTAGAACTTTGGAGAGAGATCCTCTGGTCTCCTGCACAAGGATCGAAAAACCGAAGCTCTGGCCTTGTTTATGCTCACCGAAAATGTGGGCCCTGTCTCTGTGCTCCAGTGCTTAAATTGCAATAATTATTGCCACTTGGCATAGCTTGGTGCCTGGGAACGTCCGCAGCCTGAGACCCGGGCAGCCGTTGAAACTTAGAAAACTTTCTCCTTTCCCATAATATATCTTGTACTACGTACTGAAGAAAGTACTCAGCTCCTTACGAGTTGAATCAAAATGAGGCCATCAGTAGCAACAGAGGGATTTAAAACCCTGCGGCTGTTGCCTGGTTATTTTTTTTAAATTCTGTATATTAATTTAGTTTATCTTAAATTTTAATTAGTTAGATGTTTAGATCATGTTGTGATTATGTACGTTGAATTGGTGTGTGTTGAACTGTCCTTAGTGTATCTTAAATTTTAATTAGTTAGATGTTTAGATTATGTTGTGATTATGTATGTTGAATTGGTGTGTGTTGAACTGTAATTTAAATAGATTTGGTGCAACAAACAGTAAGCATCTCCTTGTCCCTTAGTGTTGTGAGGAGCTGTGTTGCACCTCAACTCTCATACCAGACTGGACTCATTTGGCTACAGGGAAAAAAAAAAAAAATTGCTACCTGTAAATTTTACATATTTAAATGAACATGTTATAAGATACTCTAGAATTCAAGATTAACTTAATGCTCTAGACACTGAGCCCACCTAGGTAACGCTATGTAATTAAGGTGATTTTAAGGGACTAATCCAATGAAGAATTGGAAATCTTCTAAACCATTGTGGTTCAAGAACTGAATAAACCATGCTTCATATTTAACCTTGATTGAATAACATTGATCACATCTGATTTTATCAATTCAAAGCTGCAGCAAACTACTATCATGCTTAATTTACTAGTAATCTCTAATTTGGTTTCCTTGTCCATTTTAACGTGTGTACAAGCCATCAAGCTTAGGAAGAAACAGTCTCTTGATTCACATTGGCCTAAATAAGAAGCAAGAGGTCTTCTTCCATCTTAAACACAATAGCATCTACAACCCTTCTTAAGCCTACCAACACTGCTACCACACATCTCCTCACTAAATAGCTTAATTAGCACCAGATCTTTCCATAGTGTCTGCATCTCACCACCAAATGTCATGGATCAGACTCTGACCACCAATTCCATTTGCCACAGTTTGCACATATGTTTTCCCTCTCTAACTGGACAAACTAACCAGTCAGCTCCCCTTGATCATCAAAACACTCTCCCCCTTCACTAATTAAGCTGACAACATTCCTTACAACATCCTTACAACATGACTAATTATCACGTTATATCATGTGCGAGAGCGTCCGTGTGCTCTTGAAGATAAAGCTGCCACCCTGAGCTCACTTCCTCGTCCACAGCGCTAGGAGTATACACACTCTTGAAGTTCTCCACGGCGTCATTTGTGATGTCCTTCAACACCACCTCTCTTAAGTATGGGAGGTCCTTCAGATCGGCCAACAAGCGCGGCAACTTTCGAGGCCGCTCGGCTTCCAAACTTGACATGGTGTCTAACATGCTGTAGTTGCGAGACTCCGCCTGCAGCTGTTGCTCAGAGTAGTCGAACTCTCCTAAGGAGTTGGAGGAGAATAGTAGCTTTGAAATGGAATCGCTGGTATTGTCCCTGATCCCCCCAGCTGACTCTCTGCCATGCACTGTCCAAAACAGTGTCAAGTGAGGAAGAGACATGTATGGGTTTTCATAAATGATCTCAACCTTTTCATAAATACACATATTATATAAGTTCTCGAAGAAATGAGTTTATTCTCCACTAGACCAGATCACTTGTGATGAAGTTTAAAAAGCCTATTCTTGGTAAAAGTCTCTTTGCTGCAAAAACACTGCAGCACATGAAAAATTGAACTCAGTACAGACTCTTCCTTCAGTTCCAACGTCAAATCGACTCCTAATAGACAACGTAGTATTGCTAGAAGGTCATGACTAAAACATCCAACTCTTTGCCATATCTTTAAGGATATCACATGAAGCATGCTTACTTGGTGAGGTTTTGGAATTCAGAATGTATGATCTCTGGCTTACCTTTCCCTGACAGCCCATTCGAAAAAGAAGCAAAAAAATCATCACTGCTGCTGCCCAGGAGCTGGTTGTTAGTTGAGCCGTCCATCATTCTATTGATGGAGCCCTGGAAGTTGTCACTCTCCTCTGGCATTAACGTACTGCTGCCGTGTTCGGTGAGGATGGATGCCGGGCTACCACTCTCCACTTTTGTGCTCTTTGCGGACAAGGATGGCGTTGAGGCCGCAACGGCTCGTTCCAGAAGCTCCAAGCAGAGCCGGAGCCGGTTGTGGTCCACCTTGGAATTGTACCGTCCAGTTGAGAGCACCTCGGTCGCCCCAGATTGCACTATGTCCATTGCAGTTGCACCTGTAGCTGACTGCATGTGGGGATCAGCTTGGTGGTCCAACAACATAGCAATCTTCTCTGGATCTCCGAGGTGTGCAGCCATGTGTAATGGTGATCGGCCATCTGGGCCCCTCAGGTTTACATTGGCTGCTCCCAAGTCCAATAAGGTCTTCACCACTTTCCTGCATCATGTCCAACCATGCAAAGTGTTGAGACTAAATGAGCTTCCATCAAGCTGGGTTATTTGCTAGACACAATATTTTACAGTGACTCATTTAGACAATCTTTGAGTGGCAATAAGAATCCCCACGTTACCTTATATAGTTCAAGTTCAGTTAAAGTTGAATATACTGTGAGTGAGCCAAGTGAGGCATGAACGAATAAGTGAAAGGTCAAACCAATGTTCGATTTCATAAGGGAGCAAAACATAAGAGTCTTGACGACAAGGAGTGCAAAACAGCCTTGAAGTCCAGGTTAGTGGCAATCACATATACCCTTTCAGTTGAATCAACACTTGAAGGTTGCAAAAATAGATGAAATGAAAAGAAAAACAACTGGAGAGGACGAGCACCTGCTGCAACTGCTGACGGCGTAGTGAAGAGCAAAGGCTCTGTCCAGATTCAAGCCCTCTCCCATGACCATCAGCTTGACGAGCTCCACGTCAGACGAGTCCAAAGCCTTCTGCATGCGCTTAGTCTTCTGCTCCGAGTTGGCGTAGTTACTTCCCATGGCTTGCTGGCCATCAAAGCCGTGTCCGGCCTTGTGCCGAATGGCCTCCAGCTCCAGTACCACCTCTATGGGCAGATGTTTCTGCAGAGTCTCCACAGATAGCCCAGACTTGGCCACCAGCTTGGAACAGAGGTTCCACAGATGCCATAAGTGCAGGTCGTCTTTCTTTCCTGCCCTTGCTAACATGCGCATTACGTCCTCGATGGATGCTTTCTCTGCCATGGCCCCCAAGTGCTTCTGCACAAGTCAATTGTCGCAACACACAAATCATGAGCAGCTGAATAGTTGTATATGAATTAGTACGTAATTACAGAGATCATGAATTAGCCATGAGCTTTTTGACCTCATGACGTAGCTAAGCATTGCATGCAAGTCCTCAAAGCCTCAACTTTAGTCCCAACGTTGAAAAAATCAGGCCAACTTCAAGCCTAACAAATAACAGCTTGTTGCTCTTATTAGTACATCAACCTGCTTTTATAAAATTCGAATGAGCTACTTGTCAGAAAGTGAAGCATGTACAAGTGAAGACAATGCGAAGATGCAACTTCACAATTGAACATGAAGAGGTCGTAAGCCCCAACTTCAAGAGGTCCAACATTAAAATAAATTTGCTCTAAGCTTCTAGAGGTCCCAAGCCAAACCACAAAAGGTGTTGTCATGATCTTGATACATAAAACTGTATGTACTTCCTGTTTTGATTCTTTGTCTTCCGTTTGCAATGAAAGAAACATGTATGGACTGTATCAAATGTCTTAATGTTTTCAAACACTCTTTTGATGATCCTGTATCATTCTTAATTGAAAAGAGTAATCAAGAACTGACCTGGGTGATGGTGGAGAGCTGCTCCACGCCGAAGAAGACAGCTGCATTCAGCATCTCCAGACCGAACTCCACAGCAGAGCTGCAATGGGTGTGCCGGCAGGACTTGTCCTTGCACCCACGCCCGCTATTCTGAGCAGTCAACAGGAAAGTCCCACTGTATAGAAACTGCAGCAACAGCATGAACACATCGTAGCCCACAATCCCCACCGGGATGACCTGCGAGTAATTGCCGGGCCTCGGCAGCGCACTGCTCAACAGCTGCGCATCACCACAGAAGATCATGCGGAAGAATGGGCTCCGGGCCGCCAGCACGCACCGGTGGGCAAAGACTTGTCGTCCCTCCACCTCGAACGTCACGTCGCTGAAGGCACGACCCTCGCCCAGCAGGCCCAAAAAATCAGATGACAGCGTCTTCAAGGACGAATCATCCGCTGATGACATCGAGCTCTGCTGCTGAGATCCCTGCATAGCTCTTAGGCTGGTGGTGGCTCCTCTTACTGCATAATCACACACAAGAGGAACCTTTCGCTAAACTTTTGACCTTGGTGTCGATGAATTCTTCCTCCACAGATATAATTTAAATCCGACAGGCTCTGGCAATGGAATGATCCAGAAGTCATGGTCACCCGGAAAAGCTTGATCAGGACTTAGAGTACGATCATATTGTTCTCATGAATGATCGAAGATTAGAGTAGCTTTGGCATGTTCAAAGACAAGATTGAATCAAGAGTATATATGCTGGGAAAGTGCTGCACTAAACAGCCAACCAGGACCTAGTAGTTGAATGCCAGACCATCTAATTGAGAATCTTAAACCTGGAAATTCGTGACAAGTTGGAGGATAGCTGAGCCAGAAATTTCAGAGGTAATTGAATGCAGTCAGAGAAGAACTACGAGAGATGGTCAAAGGTCGGCGTCGAAGCTGGAAGGATGATGGATAAGTCAAGCGGCAAAGAGTGACAACTGGGTAGCTAAGAAATATCAATCTTAATTTTTATGCGAAGTTCCTGCAGAGGTAAGGCAAGGCCAAGAGTGAAGTTGATCTCTGCTAGGTTAGGCTCATAATGATCTGCCGGTGGGTCCTGTGAAGCTTTACTAGTTATAGTTTATTCGGTGGTACTGGTCCAGGCTCTTCCTTGTCTGTTCTGCGCTTGACACTGCATGAAGCTGCTTCCACTTCTCCTGAATGATATCTCCGACTCAAGGCAGGACTCATGAACAAATAGGAGAAAATCAACCATACTTTCTGGGCAGAAGCTTCCTAGAAAGATTCGAAGATGCTACTTGCACCGTGCCCGGTTGGCTGAATGATCCCAGCGCTCAACGATGCTTGCTGACTACGGACCCCGTTCCTCAGCCACTGGAGACGCGACCTGGCTGTGGGCATGGGCAGGTTTGGATACTGAACTTGCTCTCCACTGAGATCTTCTCGCAGAAGGCCGGGCCTCGGTGGTCTCCTCGAAGTGCCCTAATCTCTGTACTTAGGATGAAATGACTGTCTGCTTCAAGACAAGAGAATCATTCCTGTACCCATTATAATCCAAGGAGAAAATCTCAGTTAGTATTTCGTCACCGCCTATTTCAGTAGACCACAAACTCAAAAGAATTACGTGATTACAGAGGTAACAGGATGTAGGCATTGTGGCAGCTTCAAATTTCGGTTTCTGGTGAGAGCAGGAAAAGGTGCACAAAAACCTAAAACAAAAGGTGTTTCTATGGTTTCATCAAACCCTGCAAGTCATGCATTCATATCAGTAGTCACCCTGAAAAACTCGATACCTATCCAAATTTTAAGCTCTCAGACTCGTTCGGGTACGCAAAGAAGCAATTACCTTCAAAACCTCAAAAGGTTCCAACAGCCTGAACAGACTGGTATCCAGCAGCAAATCAATTGCTGGTGCTCCAGAAACTGTCAGCGGATAGATCTGTCAATCTCAACGTCATTTACTGCAATGGGAACCCCAGGTTCCGATCGCTCTATTCAGAAAACCTTTTGAGAAGAATTGGAACTAGCCCCTCAATGCTCTCCCTCAGCTACTTCAAATGTGCAAACACCGGATTCGCTGTGAATGAGACGTGGGATATATTGAATCTAGACGAGTGAGTTTCTACCACCACGCGAAGCCCAACCACCCAGTGATTTAACGGCAATACCAAAGCTGGTGGCACTTCACCCTCCAAATCTCAAACTCCTCCTCGCCAACTGGGCTGCACCAACAGCAATGATCCATTGTTGGACCAAGTTCTGTTACTAGTGATTCAGTGCACTATGTCAACCCTGGCACGCCCTTGCACGCCACTCATATCCCACCAGGACGAGAAGTACAACCCCCTGGTCCAACAGAACTGAACCAACACTAGAAGTGAAAAGTCTGTACTGCAACCATCACCCGTCGTCCTCACTCACGCCCCCTCCCCATCTAGCCTCATTCCTACTACACGAGGAACCCAAGACAGAGACTTCTCTCCCTCCCAAAAATCCCCCTGCACATCCACGAAAGGCGTGATCAACACCTGCACCTAAAGCTTCTTCAGACCTCCTCAGCGCTCAACCCCAAGTTCACAAAGATTCTCAACTAGCCACCACTACCCTCCCGAGGTATAGTACACATGAACCCCAGAGCTAGGCAGTCAGTACAGGTCCCCTACACATACACAACAGGTTAAAAGTATAAACTACAGAAGCCACCACTGACATGATCTCTGTCACTCACATTCAATTTTTGAGTTCTCAAGATGCGGTGAACTGTAGGGTTCACTTTGAGCCTTAAGACCTGCAACGTTCTACCTTTAGCAGATTTGAGGAAATCTGTTGGGAGTGGCAAGTTGATAAGGTGGTTACTAACTTAGCCGTAAGAGAAGCTGGCTGAGTGAGCTAGAGCTGATCGAGTCTAATGGTTCCGACATGGCAGGGCAAGGGAGACTATAAAGGTTTTTATGTTATGTGCTATAACTTATGCTAGACTTCTACTACTTGCAGGTTGTGACGACTTGGCTGATGGAATGATACTGTGGACGCGTGAAGCGAACCGCGGTTGTTGCAGCAAAAGAGCGGACCAACTCGACCGAGAGCTAGCCCAGGAGCAGTGCTCAACGCTGCCTCCCTGCTTCAACACGTCCATTGAAGGAATCAGAGTGGGCTACAGTGTTCTTGTTCATTCACTTCCCCTTGGCCTGCGCCCTGCGGGGACCTGGTGTCATGTTATCAGAGCCAGGCTACTAGTAATTTAAACGACAATAAATGAAATGAATGGTTTTTTTATTGGACGCAGCAGAGTGTTGGGGGGTCATGTACTAGTACTGCAAATTGCTGCTTTTCTCCGGAGGTCTCGGAGGGGTCGGACATTAGATTATCATTGTTGAGGAGGAGATGGTATGATTGTTTATGAATGGTACTGTTGGAGTTTTATGTTACTTGAGATTCTTATCCTGTGTTGGATTCTAGCTTGCGGTTACTTCACGAGCGATGGTGAGGACTTGAATGACCAATCCTCGGAGGAGAGCCAGCTCGACCCCCTGTCACTTGTGGACTTCCACTCTTCGGACAAGATGGAATTATTTGTCTCATATTTTAAACTCATTCTTTCAGACTCTCCGGATTGGGTTGGTTCGGAGGAAGGACTCCCGGACTTAACTTATAACTTGGCATCAACTGTGGAGTAGGGAGCATCATTGTAAACTGATACCGCATAAGGCCGAGGCCTCAAATTCCAAAACTTTTGTTTTGTTATATTTTGTCTTACCAACCAAGGTATATTCCAAGCAATATTCCAGATTGAAGCCTTGAGTGCCCATCGAATGCAATTTGGTCCTTCAAATATATATTTATTGAGATATCCCTTCAAAACGTTATTCCAAAGTGAAAATGGGGACATCACATGAAGTCCTCCATGTTATATGCCCATCAAGCATTATTCATACAAAATAGCAATTCATTTGTGATTGTGGGGAAGGCTGGAAAGCTACTAGGACTTAAATTTCAACATTGAAGGCTTACTAAGTGGCAGGGTTGTCTATGACAGAAATGGCATCGGTCACGACATTATGATCAATCCTGCTTTTGTTGTGACGGACTTGAAAATAATCAAGTTTTGGATGTAATTACATTACTTTAATATGGATACATAGGATGGAAGACGTCCACATGTGATGACATGTCAATAAATTAAAGTAAACACAAAAACAAATTCACAAGAAATACGTTCCAAATTGTTGGAAATGTGGGGCGGACGGGAAGGAACAAATCTCCAATGGTTTAGGAACATAGGCTGGACAAGGGGCGGATAATTCGGAACGTGGGGCAAATAGCGGCTTTCGCAGGCTCTAGAAGCCTCATTTTGAATCTGAATGTTGAATGTGAGGACATTTTTGGCATCCTTATGAAATGAAGATGCCAAAAATGTCCTTACAATGGCAAATTCGGATTCAACATAAGGTTGATAAAGTCTTTGAAAGATAAGGAGTCAAATTGAGGCGGATTGTGGTAACATGAGGTCAGTTGACAAGAAACGAGGGGAGGACGGGTATGAAACATGGGGCAGACGGGTAGGGAACAAGGAGCGGATAATGTAGAACGAAGAGCGGAGGGTAGGAAACGTGGGGCGGATGGTAAAGAACAAAGGATGGACATAGGAAGTTAGACTATAGTTAACATAATAAGATTTATTTTATCTATTTTTAAAAACTATAATGACATGTTTGGATAAATTTATGGCCGTTGTTGCATATAATACGTTGAATTTTTGTCTCACGTTGAATGTACATGTTGGCATTGGGTAATCAAATTACCCTACCTATAAAGTCAATCTTAGGTTTATCCTAAGTGGACCTTATTGTGTTGTCACGAAAAGGTCCGTCACGACACGACCCGTCGTGATGGCACGTCACGTTGTGGTTTGTCATGATAAACAAACTTGCTAAATGGACATCATCTACAATACTCTATCACCAAAAATTAATACTCCTCCGTCTCACTAAAAGAGTATGATTTGCTAATAATAGCATATTTAAGGGCAGTTTTAAATTTAGAAACAAGTTGCCAACTTTAGAAATAAGTTGGCCAAATTTAGAAACCACTCTTTCTTTTTGAGACAGATTATTTTACCAAACCATGCTCTTTTAGTGAGACGGATGGAGTAATATTAAACTTTGCAACCAAAATACACGCCATAGAAATTATACATAAGTACATTGGATCTTTAATAAGAGTGGTAAAATGAATTTGAGTTTCTTTTTTAGTAGATCCACTCCAAATTGGAAAACATTATATATATATATATATACATATATATATATATTAAAAAATAAAAATAAAATAAATAAATAAAAAGAGAGAAAGAAAGGAAAAAATAATAATTATTAAAATAATCCAAATCATGTATAATTTCAATTCAAATGCTTGATTAATTACTTCAAGCTATTTCAAGCCTGAATTGTCGAGATGTGGTATCCCCGCTGTTGAGGTTACAGCCTGCAGCATGAACAGAGGAACAAGGTCTAACATAACCTTGGTAACATGCACCCAAAACCAATATGTTTATCAGACAACTGGTATATTTACAATGAGCCATGGACAAAGTCTCATTGCACTTTACTGGCTCTAAACAGTGTCTTGGTGTCCTGGTATTTAAGAGGATAGCCTCAAACTTGCCGATGCGTATACCACTTTGGTGCATGGTATCCATTTCTAGGGCATTGAAGTTTGTGCTTGAGATTTGTGTAAGAAATCAAGTCCCAATTAGTTCCACTCTTGGATTCAGAATGAATTTTACAGAAGAAGCAAAACTCCGGTATCTGAAGGAGACTGCCTGAGTAAAATGCCTGGTCGTTTCACCAATGAGCTTCAGTCCATGGGAAATGGATACAGAACTACTCCTCACTTTTAAGAGTAAAGAAATAGATTTTACATGCCTTGGTGTTTATCACAAAATGAATAGTTTTTAATTGTTTGAAGCTATTATATCCATGAGCAAATGTGTTTTCTTTTTCTAGAATTCATTTCAAAATTATTTTGAAATAATGGAGATGTTTTAAGGAAGAAATAGAATGAACCATAAAAAAATAATTGTCCATGGAAATTAAAAATTAGGCATCACATTACAAATGTGGAATTAAACCCTTGGTGTCTACATTAATCAAATTGTCTTTTCCACATGTGAAAAAACTTCAAATGTATTAATTTAAAACTTCTAGAAAAGGTAAATATAACATGGATTAGAAAATAAAAGTTTAATACATAATATTGAATGTTGTTGATGTTTCAACAATATCCATTATTGGTACATCCAATCATTTGAAAAATAATCAATATATTTCATCATTGCAAACATCTGGAGAAGTATTTAAATGTACTTGAATGTAGATTAAGTGAGTCTTTAAACAAATAAGTATACAAATTTACATGCCATCTACAAATGGTTATGCTCCATAAGCCTTATCATAAACTATTTACTAACTTTGAATGTGCATTAGAGGAAAAAAATTCCTAATTAAAAATCATTAATTTTCAACTACTCCTGAATTCTTCATGCTAAAGTATATTTTACTAAAAAAAATCACATATTAAAAGGAGGATGATACATGATAATGCGTTCAATTCAAATTTGAAATGTTTTTTTTAGTTGAAATAAGAGGTGTCTCTTTCTTGAGATTTATTTAATTGAAGGTTGCACATAGAGACTTAGGGCAGGCTTCCATGTGGGGACTGGTGTGGGTGTCCGGTCCTCAAAAAGAGAAAGCTTTACTGAAATGGATGAAAACATGAAGATTCAAGAATATAAATTACATTTGTATTGAAATGGGTAGAACATGGGGGGTCCTTGAGACCTCACTCCTTGTTTTCTAGTACCTTTCAACCAACCCATCCCTACATGGAAGGAGGCCATCAGTTGAATCCTAGAGTAAAATTCAATTGGGGATTTTCAAGAAAGACAATTCTCAAGTGTAGTTCTTTGACATTCAATTGAAATTTTCACTACTTTACTCACCAATGCCTCTCCCACCATTGATTGAATTTTACTTATATTATTTTCTAGTAGCTCATCTAATCATTTTAAATTACAATATATTATTTCAAAAATCAGTGCATCTAGGGAAAACGTGGTTTTACTTGCACTCTATATCTCCGTAGTTGCTTAATCCTAATAATCCATAGGTTTTTTTATAATTAATTCAAATTTTGAGCAAGTTCATGCGATGCCGATTGAATGCGAAATTTGAAAATTTTTTTTAGATGTAGCAAATTGCAAAGAGCTTTGCAAGAATGTAATATTTTTTATAACAAAACATTTGAAAACATATCTATGTTGCCCAAAGCAATTATTTCTACTCACCACAATTTTGATTTTGCCAAAAAAACATTTTTATTGTGGAAAATTTTTATTCTAAAAATTTGCAGAGGTTTGTCAGTTTACAAAAAAATAACCAAAAAAATGGTGGGGCAAACCTTTAACATTTTAAAAATAATTTGTTTTCACTATAAGGTGAATGAGCTTATGACTATCACAATAAAAATGCAACCTTTTGCAAGTATTGTGTGAAATATTCATTATACTTAATTGAAAAAAAAAAAAGTTCTAAATATCAAAATTTCAAAATTGTAATTTTTTATAATTGATAAATTAATTATGAAAAGTTAGCAGGTAGTCGAATGATGGCTAGACTAGTTTGTTACGTACAAAATCAACACTCAACCATTGCTAATCATTGTGTGCAAAATCAACTTAATTCCATTCAAATACCACCATGTACCATACCTATTATATCACCTCATGATTTCCGTCAAAAACTATAAGCATATTCTCATCTTTCAATTACCACCACCATTTTATTGTAATTCCACCAAAAATTCGATCCACAACCATCACTTTTACTTTAATTGTCACTAGTGCCTTGAATTTGGTGGCCAATAAATGTGTTTTTAGTGATTGTAGATATTGCTTATACATGGCCTATATGGGTAATGGTAGTCATAGAGTGGTTCACTTTTTGAAGGATTTTGTTCTAAGAAATCTCAACGGCAATCATATTAATCACTTGTATAAAAATTCTCAAAGGTAGCAGAAGAATGTATCAATCTTTTTGGAAGGTTTAAGTGAATGAAAAAATTGATTTTGGGCACCATAAATAATTTTTTGAATGTTTCAGACAAATAAATCCAAAAATAAATAAATTCAAAATTGACATTCTAAGATTATACCTATTATAAGGTTATGGTATTTTGAAATATTATAAGCCTACAATGTAGTTTTTAGCACATGTTAATCTTTCAATACATTAACCTATAGTAGCACTATTTAAAATTCTTTTTAAAAATTATCTGTAGATTGAAAACATGCTATGACTAAGAAAAAAACATGAATGCACATTAAAGAGTAATTATCATGAAAATATAGACATAAAAAATGAAATTGTTAGAGTAGGCTAAATTTATTCTGCATTGAGTATATTAGTATTTCCTTCCAATTTTACATTTTATAAAAAATATAACATTAAAAGAAACTTTTGCAAATTCAATCTAGAAGGCAATGTAAAAAAATACAATTAAAAATAATTATACATATGTTTTGTTGAGGTATTTATGCATTGTCAGGAAGATTAAATATTCCAAGAAATTTGCATCATAGTAGAAAAGCAAAGATTTATGTATTATTTTATGTGATATAAAACTTCTATGATGAAGAAAAATATATAAATACATGTTAAAACACATGTTTTGTTAAAATACACTTGTAAATACATAAAAATTACATGATGTGCCAAAATGTTTTTGCATTGATTATCGATTCTTGGTTCTAAGTTTGCATTTTAAAAATACAATAAACTTTGGCTCATTTTAAATTTCAAGATTTTTAAGATTTCGGAAAAAGAAATTTTGGATGCATTTATAATGTACATTGTGTGGAGATATACATGATCATATAATTAGATAATTGTGTTAAAAGATACATAAAAAATAATTGAAGGATTTCAAACAATTTGTAAATAACCCTTCAAGTTGTAAAAAAGGTTACAACACATAAATAAATTTCACAGTTATTTTATGTAAGTTTTTTGTGAAATTGGCTAGTGATTGATGGACCGACAAAAAACAATTAGACTTTTTTTTTGTAGTTTTAATGTTTTATTATTTTAAAAATTTATATGAGGCTTTTCTTTTCATAGAAATCAATAAAATTTGAAATTTGAAAAATAAAACTTATTTTTTTCAAAAATATAAATATATTGTTTGAAGGTGCAAAAGTCAACTATGTAATTGAAGTAGTGTTATATTTGATTATGTTCTTTATTTCTTTACTCTTGGAAGAAGTCTAACTAATAGCATTGGATTTTAGCAGATTTTTTCACCATAATTGAAACTATTAGAATAAGAAAAGATTAACTTAGAAAATAACCTTGAAGTTCTATTTTCAAATTGAGATTAATGATTTTGCTAAAACTAGAAATTCATCAAATGGTAGGATTGAAATATTATAGTATGAATTTGGATTATATCATATACATTCAAAAATGAAAGTTTTGGAGGTGTATGACCTTAAAGTTAAACAAAATTTGGATTAAATTTTCAAAATTAGAAGTAAAGAAGTTCAACAATGCCCTTTTTCAACACCTCTTTGTCACAACCTTTCATATCAAGAATAGAGTCATATATAATTGATGTGAACTTTACAAGTGAAAGTGAGTAATCTATAAATGGTTTTGGACAAAACTTTATACAATGAAAATTGAGAGGATAGGTACATTAGTCAAAAATAGATTACATACATGAACCGAAGATGAAGAAATGAACAAAATCCAAAAAAAAAAATTTAAAAAATTTAAAATTTTCAAACATAACAGAAAATTGCATAGCACATAAGTTGTATTTGTAAGTGTTTTATGCATTTTCAAGTATTTACAATATATTTTAGTCTTATTTATAGGTGTTTCAAAAGTTTCACAACTCTAAATTAAAATTTTAATTTTCCACAAGGTATGTAATGTGAGCTTACAAATCTAAACTCCACAACTAAAGTTCCAATTGTTCACAGATTTTGTTGTATTTGCATTTCCAACGTTGCAGTGACCACTCAATGAGGTAGTCTTTTGGGAGTGGGTCATTCAGGGTGGGCGAGGGATTTCATAGGCTGATTCTCCTGCATTATAGACCAGATGGGTGGAGCTGTAAGGGACAGAAATCTGACGGAAACTGAGTCACTAATGAAAATTTGATCCCAACTGCCACTGCGAAGCCAGAACCTTAGTACTCACTGATTTTTAATTTTTTAATTTTTAATTTTTTTTATGCACTGAATATTTTGATTAAATAATTTAATGATAAAATTTATAATGAAAATATTTACAAATTAATGTTTAGCAATTTAACAATTACATTTGGGATTTTCTAAGAATGAAAAATTAATTTGATTGATTGGGTCAAGTGATTTTGTATAAATGGTTTTTTGCATTTTAGTTCTTTGATTTTGATAATTTTGAGTTTTATTTATATTTAAAATTATTTGGATGATAAATAGGAGCTATAAAACCCAAAATTAAATGAGATCAACCCTAGCCACTCGGCTATCGTTGTTTTGAGTAAACCCTAAAATTACTTAACGAGCAACGGGTCCTACCGGACTGGTTGCCCTTATTCAAACCCTTCTCGCTCCGCTCGATGGGTTTGAAAAGCCTCCTAATTAAATAATTTTCTTAATTCAATTAATCCATTTTCCTGATTCAATTAATTTATTTTCCTAATTTAATACATTCATTTTCCTAATTCAATACATTCATTTTCCTAATTCAATACATTCATTTTCCTAATTCAATACATTCATTTTCCTAATTCAATACATTCATTTTCCTAATTCAATACATTCATTTTCCTAATTTAATTAATTCATTTTCCTAATTCAATACATTCATTTTCTGAATTCAACTAATTCATTTTCCTAATTCATTTTTTATTTCATTTTTTGATTCATTTTCCTATTTTTTTCCATAAAACAGGAGCAGTAACAACACATGATCAAAAACTATATTTTTTGTTCAAACTGCATGAATGTTGGTTTCCATCCCACTTGACAGTTAACTGTGGGTGATTTTCTGAATTAGATCCTGTCAGGTGACAGCCTACTCACACTCCGAGTGGCACACTCCAAAACGCTCTCCCCCCACTCAATGGTCACTTAGACAGCAAAGTTTCAAGTCCAAGATTTAAAGAAAAAGTCTAGGGTGAAGATAGTAAGTTGCTCCATTCACTGGCCAAAAGTTGCTTGACTTAGCCTACTTCATTTACTGGTCAAAAGTTGTTGGACTGTAATCTGGTAAGAAGAGAGTTCCAAGAGAATTGGAGAGAAGGCACAAAATTAGGATTACAAATGAGCAGAGTCTATCTCCGCTCTATATAAAGGGACTCCCCCTTTAAGACCCTAGGCAAGAATTGGGCTGGAAATTTGACAATTAAGTTAGTGTTTGAACTTTGGGCAAGAGTAAAACTGCCCTAATTAACCTGAAAACTATACAGTATAGTGTACACACCCTCGCTCTAAACCTCGCCCACGTCTTAATGACGAGGCGGGCCCTCCCCCTCCTCCTCCCCTTTCTCCTTTCCTCCCTGATCTATTTTTAGGGGCCCTGCGGCCCTTTTTTAGTAATTTTTTTATTTTTAATGAAACCGGGGACCCCGAATTAGCCTAAGGGGACCCACTAGATTAATTTTAGTTAGTTTATATATTTTTAATTTTTTTTAAAATTTTATTT
The DNA here is from genome assembly GCA_014871385.1 of Ceratodon purpureus. Taxonomy (NCBI): domain Eukaryota; kingdom Viridiplantae; phylum Streptophyta; class Bryopsida; order Pseudoditrichales; family Ditrichaceae; genus Ceratodon; species Ceratodon purpureus. Next base: position 1,398,500 of record CM026427.1, on the reverse strand, counting down.
TTATTTTTTCATCAACATGCAAAATATAGGGGGCTTTTTGCCCCCTCCAATGACAGCCCTGGTTGGGGGCCCCTCGTCATTAAGACAAGGGCGAGGTTTATCGCAAGGGGTGTACACATCGTCAAGACAACACTTCAAATCTGTTCATAGAAGGGTTAACTTACAACTTACCAACCTCCAATCAATCCTTCAAATTAGCATCTTGGAGGTCGGAACTCTCATAGGTATTAGCTCCTATTAAGCCCGGATCAGGTTTATCTTATTTAATCCCTTCCACTAACTTATAGATAGCTCAATCAACCTGATCCGGCCTGCTGCCACTTAAAATACCAGGAATAGAGTATGAAGTGCATATTATTGCAGTCTCAAATCAAGGAAGATCTCCTCGAGATAGAGTCTGTGATGAGCCCAGGCTTATGATTAAGTTTTTAACGCTTTAGATGATTTCCAGAGCAAGAGACGAGAATAGGCTCCTGCTTTCAATTAGAGCGGAACAACAAACATACTGTACAAACATATAGATTCTGCATTAAACCCTAACGGCTCCAGGTTCTTTCTCAATCGAAACACACATCATTGTCCTTCAAACTGCTAAGGTGGTTTCCCCATTCCCAACTGGCTCCTTATTCCAACGGCTATAGTTTGGCGTCAAAACCAATGGTGTAAAATTAAATAAACCACTGTACCTACATATGCAATTGGAAATGGGTTGAGTTTTGGGCAGAAATAGTAGCGGGAGTAATGGTTTAGTGGCTAGGGAGATTTGGGATTAAGGTATGGACGAGGTTGTTCACCTACATTTTTAAGAGTGGGAAGAATGGATTATTAGCTGGTCTCAAAGGAAAAATACATTTTGGGTAAAGGGGTGTTGGAAATGAGATGCACAAGCATTGGGACGTGACTTTTTAGATATGGTTCACTGTTTGTATCAAAGTGCATCTCAGAATGTGAAGACGGAATTGAGGGAAACTCAGTTGAAAATAGGCAATGCATGTTCGTGTGTGGGTTGGAAAGTGTCGTAAATAGAGTAGCCTATCAGTTGGAAATGGGACAGCCCCCTTTTTCCATATCGTAAACCATAACTAATTCACAGTAATTCCTAAAATTCTCAAACCACATGCAGCGGGTTTTTAAGTACTTGGCTCATTTGTGTAAATTTTATTCCAGCGATTTTGCTCATTTCCCTTGCAATATCAGCTTATTCAGTTGGAAATGGGATAACCACCTTACATGTGTAAACGGAAGTGAGAAATTGTAAGGTTGGGGTTTCCATTTTTGGATACATTTATGGTTTTTCATTCTTTTCTCTTAATGTAAATTTTTATGCTTCAAGATTATTTCAAATTATTTTTTGGTTGCAATTTTTATTGCAAAATGCTTATAAATACAAATTCAACTCCAAAGTGCTTAGAGCCAAATCTTTAGAACCTTCTTTACATTAAAAATTTATGATCTATTAAGAGCATGGTGCGCCATTGGGACGGGCCAGCTAGCCATTGGAGAGTGCCTCAAGAGCCGGATCTAATGTGATAATAGTTGGTGAGGCCAAGTTCCCATTTGCACACGCTATAGGTGGAGCAGCTTCATCCTCATCGCGAATTTTGAGAAACGAGTGGCATTAGGATCCTTTACGCGGCAGCCATGTCGTAGGTCGCCTTCTTCCTATTTATAAAGCTTTATCTTGTAGATCTCTTATGTAAGCTTGCCTTGCCTTGCCAGTGGATTGTTTGGGTTTGAACTCATTCTTTTGTGTCTTCTTTGCTCCCATGGATGCTTAGAGAGATGGATTGATAGCATTTCATGAAAAAATGGTTGACAATGACGATGACGATGAATATGCAATTAGGATGGTAGCGAGGTCTCTAGCAGAACCAAATGAGTTGCCTAGACCGCCACACGGTGGATCACAATCTGGTAAAGGCCCAAATTTGTTGAGAGACATGGAGGTTTAGAACTAGAGAATGATCAACAATGTCACAACCATGGAGTCCATTAAGCGTTATGTGGCATCTGTACGTGCGGTTTGGGCCCACCCTACTTTTAGAAGCCTACACGAGATGATTTTGAGCAACAACTACGCATCAATGTTGATCGGGGTTTTATTGGCATGTTTGCGTCAATTGACAACATGCATTATCAATGGAAAAATTGTGCGGTTGATTGGCAGGCGGATTTGGAAATAAATATGGAAATTGCTGTATCATTTTTAAAACCATAGCTGACCAATCGCTCCACATATGGCACATTTTTTTTGGTTTACCGAGATCATATAATGTTGTCAACGTTTTGGATAGGTCACCTTTGGTAGAACGTAAGTTTTGAGGTGAACGACATGACTTATGTTTTGAGATCAATGGTAGATTCTATAACTGCTACTAAGTTTGTCGAAGGGATTTATCCTCAATGGTCTTGTTTTGTTCAAACCATGTACTTGCCAAATGATGAGAGAAAATAGTACTTTGTTAAGGTACAAGAAGCGGCAAGAAAAAATGTAGAGTGGGCATTTGGTGTCTTGCAATGGCAGTTTGCAATCATTACCAATCCTTGTAGATAATAGAGCATAAGTACCATCATCGACATAATGTTTGTCTACGTTGTATTGTACGACATAGTATTAGATGAAGAAAAATCTCTAGACTGAGATGGTTTAAATTTGAAATGGCCCGTAACGTTTTGTAGAGATCTCACATTCCGATACTTGATGCTAAGAACACAAGAAATTAAAAATTAGGATACACATTATAGTCTTTAAGGCGATTTAATTGAGCATCTTTGGACCTTGAAAGAAGCTAGAATGTAAAGGAATTGTTGTCATTTGTAATTGAAAATAATTGTTTGATTTGTTTTCAAACAAATTCTTCAATAATAACCATATACCCATCTACATGCTTTGATGACAAAGATGTGAAGAAGGGTTTCTACATAGCATTAAGGATGCTAACTCCATTATTTATAAAAAAAACTATGATAATTTTTTATCTGCATTTTGAGAGTTATTGATGTTATATATGGAATTGGTGGAGTCTTCACTAACCTTGATTTACAAAGGAATTATCACTTCTAGATAAGAAATAAGATGAAGTAAATTTTTTTGGTTATGCACTTAGCATGCATACATTTTAAAAAAGCTCCATATTTTCCAAACAAAGATTTATAATTGATGAAAAGATATTCAAAAAATTAGAAATCATTCTGTATTTTATCAAAAAATTTATACTATATGACAAATTTAGCTATTACTCCTTAATTTTTATTTGAAATTTCTTTTTGCACAAATGGATATATAATGGCTTAACCCCTAAAGGACAATCATCCACATTTGGGCTTTTTTGGAATTTGGGCATGTACCTATGAATGCAATTTACATCGGGATTTTCTGAAATTTTTATTGAAGGTGGGCCGTTCGGAGATCTTCGTGTGGGTATTTTTATTTTTCAATTCCGACATCAGGATCAAAAGTTATGAAGGTTTAAGTGTCAAACGCTGTTTGTAGGGCAGCTGCTGAACCACTGTGAATGCAGCAAATTCTGCCCAAAACTGCCCAAAGCTGCCCAAAATTGCGAAAATCTGCGAAAATCTGCCCAAAGATGAAACTTTGAAATTCCACCTAAAATTGAGATTTTGATATTTTTCAGAAATAAAAATTTCAATGTATAGAGAAGGCAGTAGAGCATGTTCCCACCGTTCGGATTTTTAATCCAAATTGTTTTCATATGCTATTTTTATTGTCAAAAAAAGGCATTTGTTTGTGAATTTCAGTATACCCCCTAGCAAAAAATGATTTTTTTGGCAACCTTCCACAACTTTTTTGAATATGATTTTTTCAATACAAATAGCTAACTTAGTCTTCTTTGATGTGCATCAAAACCGCCAAAATCCATAATGCAAAAAAATGGTTTTTTGGGCCTTCAAAACTCTGCTGTTCCTTTTTTGCGCAGGGAAAAAAAACTTTATTTTCAACTTTGAACGTTATGATCTTGCAATTGGTGTGGAATGAGTGTGTAAGATTTGGTGGACACGTAGACATAGAAGGTAGCTACAAGATCTTATGGTTAGATGTACTAATTATGACCCCAACTTAGCAAAATCCACCTTGATTTGAAGAGGGGCTGTTTTCAGGCAGTTTTGATGAAAAATACCCTCAGAACTTTAGGGGTTAAAGAAATGTTTTATTGCAATATCCCATCGACATGTTTTTCACTTTTCACAAACAAATCAAGTCCATTGTTAGCTTAAAATTTATAAAAATATTGATGAAGAGCAAATTGTCTTTTCAAAAGATCTCCACATGTAAGGGATGTTATTATAAAGGATTTCATATCCAAAGAATCAACATGAGGCTTAGTTAAAAAATTCTCACTAAAATGTAATTGGCAAACATTTGTTGGACTTGTAGTATTTGCTTGCTAATGGAAGTGATGGTGAATTTCCTTACCAATTTAAACATTGCAGTTTTCTTTATAGTACTTGCAATTTTGTCTTTTAATGTCCTTGAATGCTTTTTCTCATACAATGTTATTTTTGACAATTAATATAGAACATCACACAATTCAACGTGAGCCTAATCATGTACTATTATGGTTCAAACTCCAAATTTTCATTATCAATTTAATATGTAGCATTAATCCATGCATTTGAAGAATATCCACTACCAATATTTTTGTAATATCCATGTTGTGAATTTATAACATTTTTTTAAAACTTTTTTTCCATAAAGAAGAGCCCTTTCATAATAAACATTTAATATTCTAGAAATAGATTTATATATGTCTTCACTTGACATATTTGGAATATAAATCATAACAAGGCATGTGGGACCTCAAGATTCACCTATAAATACAAAATTTGGATAAAGTTGAAACTTTGCATTTCCAGGGTTTCATGGCCCCAAAATTTTGTGACAATTTTGCAATATAAGTACAAGTTTGACCATCAATGTATGTTGTGATACCTTACTAATATAATTTGTTCAGTTGTGAATTTACAATGGTATGCATGGTAACAATTTTTTCGCAGTTTGTGAAGATACTTATTCTAGCAGTGTGTTGAGTTAAATAATTTTGTTAATAAGTCTGTGAAGAGCAGTGTGTTGATGACTCAAAGCTGTAGATACACCAATTTTGCTTCATTTAGCTATAGTTATCAAATTCACGATATCGAAGATGAAATTGATGTTGAACTTCGTATCACATGAACTGCAATTTGGGATTACCTTGTATATTATTCTTGTGATGATGATCCAACTACCATCTTTAACTCAAAATCAAAAGCTTGACAAATATCCACATTTTTTCCAAACAAAATCATTCAAATACTCTACACTTTTTATCAAGCATTCACCTTAACTATTATTTCAGAATTTGTACAAATTTTATCAATTATTTGCGTCAACTATTATAATAAACATCTATTTTTATGTTCGATAAATAATGAACTTTCATAATAAACATTTAATAATCTAGAAAAAAATATATTCATAATAAATATATTAGAAGTAATTTTAACACCATCAAATATCACAAGAGATGTCAATGTTGTAAATACTAAATTATCGTCTTAAAACACCTCTTCCCACATATATATTTCATCAATATATTTAGTCAAGTTCTGATCTAATGTAATAATAGTCATGATATTATCTAGTCAAGTTCTAATTTGATGTAATAATAGTCATGATATTATCTAGATTTGATATATTAAAATAAGTAATGTGCATTTTTATTCCGGTTGTGCTCATTTTTATGACTTCTTCTATTACTTCCAATTGTATTTTGAGAAGATGGAAAAAATTGTGCGGCGTGAATGGTGGGACTTGGATTATTTTCTCCATCATCTCAAACACTTGGAAGCTGCAAAAAATTAGTATCTCGTGCCGACGAAGCGTATAGATGATGGCTAGGTGGTGGCAAGCCACTCCACATGCTTGAAGCCACGTTCGGTGACCAGTCTGGGCATAAATTGGAGCTCGAATTGGCTACTGCTTCAATTTTTTGTTGTGAATTTGCAACATGATGTGAATTTTCTTGGGCAAAATTGTCGGCATCATTACTAAAAGTTGGTTGGCGACACTTTATAATGTCATTTTTGTCACCACTATGTTGCTCAAATTGGACATTGCTATGAAGGCACTGGTGGTTTTGACCATTAACAGAGTGGCCACGTGGATCCTCATGGGAGTGGACGCATAGATCATAAAAATGCTCAAGATCAACGATTCGTAAGTGCTGGCGTTGTAGTAACTGCTTGTTTTCCTCCTCGACTTTGTTGACATTGACATGTGACTCTGATACATATGCTACTTTTGCTTTAAGATATGCTTCGACTTCGTCAAGCATTTCTTGTTCTTGTAATTTTTTCCTCTTTTCAAAGCTCTAAGGCACGCCAAATTTGAAGGTATTCTTGAGTATCAACTGAGGTACCTTGGTGTCTAAACACATGAACAAAATCAATAGATTGTAGTCCTCTAAATCAACCGCCTTTCTCTTGGTTGCTGTTGCGATCCTCTCATTTGCAGCTTCTGTCCGGGCTTTGTGGCCTCTTCCATAGCTTGTGCTACCAAATGATAATTGCACTTTGACCGGTGGTAGCGCTTGTGTGTCCATCTACGTAAATTTGGATTGCACCTCACATCCAAGAAATGGCCGATTCAAAGGCATTATGCGGACAATTGTGTCCTTGAGCCCTTGATCCCACCTAGGCACGTCTTTCACCAAATACCAACAATACAAACAAGCAAATTCTTTAACTTTGGGAAATTTCTATCTATACAACTCCAAGGCGTCTCTCAATATGTGCACACAAAATTTGCTTTCATCTTTTGATTGTAATTCCTTGTAATCCTTTTCAATTTATTAGGTCAAACTTGTCAAGATGCCTTCTCAAGTCTTCAAAACACATTAGGGGAAAAATCAGGTCTCCAACGGGCCTTGTAAGACAGCCCGGATTAGGTGAGCTTCCTGCCCGCTGACACTTCTCTTCGAAATCTCATTGGTCGATATCCTGCCCGCTGACAACAAAATTCGCCTCGCTGACAGCAGGATTCGCTGACAGGAGGATCCGCTGACAACAGGATCCGGTACTGTCCAATGGGGTGATAGCAGTGGGCACACGGTCGGTGACAGTGTCATTACTGCTTATATTGTCCAATGGGGGGGTGAGGTGGGGTGGGGTGGGGAAGGGAAGCGATTGGCTGGACCCCCCAAATGCCAACTGCTGTCACTGCTGGCAGCATTTGGCGACCTGCTGGCACAGTTGGTGCCAGCAGGTAAAGTGCACGGGCATGCCCAAAACTTTGGCACGGAAAGCATGGAAAAGGCCCGTTGGAGACCCCAAACTGCTCCTAATGAATGCACTTAAGTATATTCATTGACAATGAATTTGCTCATAGAAATCTTAGTTTAATCGTCAATAGTAGTGACCTTGTCAGAAGTCATGGAAAAAAAATCACAATATGCAAGGATAGACTTCACTTACTTCTGAACAACTACATCCATATACTTTGCTAAGACCATCTACTCATAATTGACTACCGATAATGCTTAAAAGGGATACAAAAGCACTTACGTTAAAGGAAAACATCATAATGAGCATGATAATCTATCACAGTGCCTTGTATAAACTACATCTCTTCTCTGACAAGCTCCTCTCAATTTGACTGTTCAATATTTTGAGTGTATTTGATTTTTTCATAGATACAAAGAACTACTCTATAGTTCTTTGTAAGTCTTGGTTAATCATGTTCGAGTCAATGTTCTTTATCCACTACTATGATCTTAGGGGGGAAGCACAATAAAGAGGACCAAAAAAGTGCTTATCTTTTCACCAATTTCAGCCCCTTCCGTAAACACTAGAGAAAGTGGGATCTACGTTATGTCGATGCAAAATTAAGTTTGGGATACGGAAAGTAGACTTGATCTTCTTCAACTTCCCAAAGTTGCGGGAGAAGACATTGAGTTTACAATGGAAACGGAGACGTCGAACTCGGGCAAAGTGAATGGCCTCATTTGGAAAAGTGAATATAACGGTTTAGGGTTTTGTCCGAAATCACTTTTAATTTCACGCTGCCCTCTATATGTTTAAGAGGTATTCTAAAATAGGCAATTCATATACTCATAGTTTGATTTGGGGTTCCAAAAGTATCGCAAGGATGTTTTAGGAGGGTCTTTTCCACGATACTTTTTGTCACTTTTTTTTCACCGGACATTGTTTTTCAAATTGAAAAAAACATCCTCTAAAGACAATAGAGGGCACCAAATGAAGAAATTAAGACTTTGAAAAAGTTCATTTTCATGATTTAGAACTAGTGGTCAAATTTAGTTTCAATTCAGGATGTTCTTTTTGCGAAGATGCGTTTAAGATACCTTATGAGACCCTAGAAAGTGACTAAAATGCTCAAAAACTACACCAAAATGTTCAAAATCAGCTTTGAGCCTTAAAAAAAAGCACACTTCATATTCACTTGTTAGTGGTCACATTTTGCACTTTGTGGTCCACTTTATTGTGCTCTCCCCCCTTAGTCATGTCCACGGTGACCTACTATCAATCTAACATGCCCTCAATCTTTAAACATATAACAAACATCAAAACCACAATCCATTCCTTCTCATCATAATGTTTTTTTCCCAATGAAAGGATTCGGCTCATAAAGCTTGCAAGTAATTTTTTATTTTTTATTTTTTTAGATATAAAATTTTCTTTCATCTCCATCTTCCATTAAATTTAGATGAATTCTTACACTTGATGGTTTGAAGGTACAGCTATTCTTTAAAGTAAATTCAATTTTGATACTCATGTAAAAAATAAATGAGTATTAATTGGAATGATGAGGTTGTATGGACATGTTCTTTTTTTGGGAAATATGATGAAATAATTTATATCTACAAAAAAGATAGTGAATTCTATAATAGACCACAATAGCTTTTTGTGACATATTTCACACAATATTTTAAAAATTTGAAAACAATCATTTGATATGAAATTACAATGTCAAGATACTATCAAAAATGTGTAGCAAGGAGAAGAGTTGATGAGTTAGACCATGCAAAGAAAAATACCTACAAAAGATTTTTCTTCTTCTTTCTTTTCTTCTTCATACCTTTGAAGGAAATTCTAGATACGGAGAAGCATTGACGATAACAACAATTATTTGTAGGGGTGGAGAAGGCTTAAAGCTCACTCTTCGCTTAGCAACCACATCCTTGCCACCAATAAAGGCAATCAACATGCTTTCAACTTTTTGACAAAAAAATATGCTCTATATCAAGCTAAAAGCTGAAAATTCTAGTTGTAAAGTGTATACACTAATTAAGCGTTTTCCTTCGTCAAAATAGACCACCACGTACATCTTTGTGAGTGCTATTGCGACAACATCCCCTAGTTCCAATGCTATATTCTTTGCATTAGGCTTTTGAGATGTAATTTTTTTGGTCAAGATCCAATCTATCAATTTTGTATTCTACACATTCTTTGACATTTTCAAGTTCTTTGTTTTTAGCATTTTGCAAAGTGCAAAGAACTAAGAACTTTAAGAAAACAATTGACATTCAACATAAAATTAACTTACAATCAACCAAATCTTAAATTTACTTTAAATATGCATTTGACATGAATTAATCATAAGAAATTGTTTGTCTCAACTCACTACATTGGACATTGACAATGACACAAATACACCTTTTTGTCTTATCCAAAAAAATTCAAATCACACATAATAAAGGTGAGAAGTTGTACAAAAGTTATGATAAAGCTCAAACGTCCTCATAGACATCGTAAATGCAATAGCATATTGTAAAGTCTACTTTCTAAAGCAAGAATTACATTCACACATGAGCTTTAGCCTTTTAGTAATGTTCCAACTTACTATCATGTCTTGTGTAGATACTCACAAAGATTTAGAATTCAACTCCTACAACTGGTAGCAATAATTGTAAATTATATAAACATTTATGGAAAACCATCTAAAATATGACATTTGTAATTAAAAAATCAATTTTCTACATTCTAAGCTTATTTTTTGTTGTAACTATGACAAAGAATGGATAATTACAGTGGAAGCAATTAGCTATATCCAATCAACAATAAGAAATAGAAAAAAAAATTAAATCTATATCAATGCATTAATCAATAAGCAAAAACCTTCGAAGTGAGGTTTTTAATCTATTGCTATTATTTTGCTTTTCAAAGTGTTCGTTGAAGTGACATTCATAGTTTGGCATCACTACAACAAGCAAAGTTTGGAAAGAAATGTAAACTATTGGATCATAGGTACAACGTCAAAGGGAAATTGTTCCATATTTCAAATGTGCCAAAATAAAGTTGTATAAGAAGAGGCTTGACTATCAATAAAATGCGTATAAGTGCTTTGGTGAACCAAACTATAATTTTAGAAAAAGCCACGTAAGTGACTATTATTGTGTTGTTATGTCTTTTGAGTGGATTATAAGCCAATCAAACTGAAGGAAGAGATTGATGATGCCTTTGAATGCAATGAACATATCTAAGTTTGAGCATTCATCTTTGAGCTAATATCTCATCCTCTATACATAATGTATGGCAAGATTGTGGGCACCAATGAAAGAACTTGGCTATTAAATGTTACATTCATTCAACACAACTCAATCCAAGAAATATTCTAAATTATTTTTCAAGTTTTACTACTTTTAATTTATGTTTCTTGTCATTTTTACTACCAGCAAGAAGGTTTTGCAACTTTACTAAAAAAAACACTAGCATAAAAAATTGCTTACTCACTCAGAAAAGGCCACCCAACCCAAAACTTACATCTTTTTGTTGTTTTTGGTGAAATACGCAATCCATTACACCATTCTTCTAGGTGCTCCTGTCACAAAGATTCTCTAATAAAAACAAATACTCCCTCATGTCAAAGCAAATACTGCCAATTGCAACACAAGGGGAAAAAAGGGGGAATTTGTTTTAGAAAACACCAAAAAATACCTTGCACAACTATTTTTTAAATCACTGATGTAATTCAGAATTTTTAAGTGCTCCTTTTGGAGTGGTTGGACACCTTTTACAATGTACAGTGTAAACACGTCCATGATCTCACACCCTAGAAAACATTTGATGCAGCATCACTTACTTCTCCTGTGGATTATTTTACATCTTTCTTCCATATTACTGGGTTGTCAGTTTGGAAAATAAAAATCAAAGATTGAACTCACACTGGAAAAGTACAGTATGAAGTTGAAAGCATGATGCATAGCAGCAAAAAGCCCATATCTCTACAGTATACTCAAAGTACATAGTGGATGCTAGACAAAAGCAACTTGTTACAGAATCTCCATGGTACATAACAGAGCTTCTACAACCAGTTTAGGCGACAATATTTTTCTTAAATACATACATGCATGCAAACAAGAAGGTGCAACCAAAACTAACTGAACATTTGAGAGTCTACCTAAGGTAGGAGGTCCAGAAATTCGGCATCGCTACTTCCTGCATGGTTTTAGGGGTACATAAACCAACAACAATCTCGCTATATATTGACATGTTTCATTGGTCCACTTACTACTATTCTACTTCTATATTATTTGATTTGGGTAGTCTGTTACTTTTGAATATGAGAACTTCATACCATGGGGTACTAAGGTAGAAGGTCTGATTTCCAAGCGGGTTGTGATCCACACCCCTATTGCCAATTGGTTGGGAGAAGGGTGTCAGAAACCAACCAACGTGGCTTCAGAAAGTGTCCAAGCTTGTTCTAATTCCCACCATGCTTGGGACTTTAGAAAGTGTCCAAGCTTATTCTAATTCCCACCATGCTTGGGAAAATTGAGAACTGTTGATTGGTTCTAATTGGTGCACAAGCACTCTATTTAAAGAATCCAACCTCTCATGAACACCATGACGCTATGAGCGGTTATTGGTCACTTTAAGCCTTGAGTCTTAAAAATTCATAAAAAATTGTAAATATGCTCAAAAATATACAACGATCTTCTATATGTGTTCTTTGTGGGGAATTTTACACCTGTAATCATAATTCAATATTAAATGTTCTTTTTTTTTTGGATGCCTTTGCAATAGCTTGGAGGAGCATCTAAAACTATAAATTTTATTTTTCACAAGTCTAAGTATGCAAACCCAAAATCCAGTCGGAAATTGGTACCAATACCTTAGAACTATTGATTCACACCTTTGAAAAATTCACCTCAAATTTAATACAACTCCAGAATTTTTTATAAGATGGGTCCATATTTAGTATGATTGCCTAGCATGTGTGATTTTTTCTCATAAACTCTGCCACTGAACCAGCAGAGAGGCTCAGAAAGTGGCGGTTTTTGGTGCTGCTGCCTTAGAGCATCCACAGCGGCGGTCCTCAACCCGCACTCTGGAAAAGTGGTTTGACGTGCCTTGGGAGAGCGTCGTCCTGGGCGACCTCGCAAGTGCCGCAGCAATGCTCACCAACGAAGACGACGTGCTGCCGTGAAAATGGGCTGCATGAGTGCAGTAACGAGGGAAACGGATGAAATTAGAAAAGATGACGTAGGGGAAGATGCACAACAATTGAGATGGAGAGCAGGGCCAGGGCCCACGAATCTCGGAAACCCAAATTTTGCGCTCCAGGGCCCGCACCTAACTCTCCATTCTCCAGAGCCCGGGCCAATATCTCGAGGGCCCGCAACCCTCATTTCACGCTATGGAGTGCCGGTGCGGGACTCAAAAGCCTCCGGCCCCTCGATATACTCTGGTTTCCAGGCTTGTGGACCGTCGCTGTAGATGCTCTTACATCAGGAGGTGTCATGTTTTGCATGGGTATTTTGAAATACAGACAAATTGCAAGGGAAAAAAAGGATGAGAAACACTTGCTAGGAGTTGAAACAAGGTGTCTAGAACATGTAATGATGACTGTTGTGTGTTGTGTAAAGTAAGGGAGCATGTGCAGCGCACTTCAAGATAAAGCAGCCAACACACAAATCTGTACCTGGGGCCAGGGCAGGATCCTACCAATATTTCATGGGGTCTAAGTTAAATTTCCAATGCAAACCCTATTGGTGTATGGCGTTGGACAAAATCAATACTAAATTATTAAAGTTGGAAGATGTTCAATAAAGACTATATTAGTCACCCACAAAACTGACAACATCAAGCCATGAGGCTCAATCCATGAATTCACATGGACTAAGGTCACTTACCCCATGTGGGTGGCTACTGTGTTCGTTTGTAATCTCAAAACCAAAAAAAACAAAATTCATATGGATTACTGGTATTGCAGTTGCATCATGCATGCCCTTAACTTTTAACTCTTAAAAATTAGGCATGACTAGTCTGGTCACCAAACATCCAAGTATCAAAATTGGTGCCTTGTATGCCATTTTATCAAATGTATTGAAGTGCAATCCCAAGTCCATTGCATTCCTCATCTAATGGAGAATATTTTAATTTGTGAAAAGAATCAATATAAAGTAAGAAAAAAAAGGAAACCTAGAAACCAAAGATATGACATTGAAATCCAACCTTCAAATGAGAAGAAATGAAAAATACCCTTTTCACAGTAAGGTTTAAACAAAAATCTATACTCAAAGAAATTAGAATATTTTGAAACTTGACCGTTAAACCAAGCAAAAAATTACACCATAATATTAAAAAAAGAATAAAATTCTAGCTCAAATCATAAGAAATCATAAGATTAAAAGATGAAAAAATCGATCCCTACTGCAGCAAACCTTTGAAGATTTTAAGAGTGAATACACTGAAATTGTGATATCAGATATCACATAAAGAAATCACACAATACAAAAAACTACACATAAGAACGGTGTTAATTTCATACTACTTTAACCTATGTCATGGGAACACATTTCCATGGGCAGAACAAATTAGAAACAGACAGTTCATTGACCTGGGTCTCCGCAGTTCTACTTCCCATGTTAAATGGTTGGAAATGTAAGCTTAGCCCAGTGTTTGTAGTGCATCAAGTGTGTTCATTCAGTCTCATGAACCCACTTGCCATTGCATGCTGTGCCGGAAGAAATTGCAGGAGAAGCAGGCGTCAAGCATACCGATTAGATCAGAACCAGATGAGAGACCAAAAAATAGATTCGTCTCAACAGAATATTCTAGTAGATCAGGTTAGTAGGTGAGTCTCACCACTGCACCGGCACAATTGCCAAGGATGTTATCCAAAAACTCAGAATCTGAGCAACATGCATCAACAGCTGGGATGGTTTGGGAGGCTAGAGTGCATTCCGGCAAATGCAAACGTGACGGTGAACTTGCACAACAATTTGCATGCACCGACGTTATGTGTATGAGCTGGGGATCCAGAATTGCCACAGGTGTTGGACTTCCTGATTTCAGATGTCGAGATGGAGAGTTCGGATGGCAAGTTACCACGGAGTGAATTCCTGGAGAATATATGGCCCGCAGCAACTTGCGGCACTTATACTACTTTGCTGTCCGATCTGATGTCTTACATTGTTGTGTTGATTCTTGTGTAGATCTTCTGTGCATGTTTCAAGATTCGCTTTTCCAACAATAGTGCTTCAACTAACAGCGAATTCCCGAAAAGTTGCAATTAATTGTTCTCAGCTCGGCATGCGCGACCACTTCTCAACGGACTTTTGAATATGTGGTTCTCATCGGAAATGTAGAATGAGAGCCTACATTACAATAGAACATGTGCTGATACCCCCTTTACACATGGAGGTAAGGATTTCTGCTTGTCTACGTCCTAACTGCACAGGGTTCGTAATATCCTGAATGAGTTCACACGGAGCTGAGGGGGTTCAGGTTTTTTTGGATCGGCCACCTCCGATGTGACGGAGGTATGGAGGATGGTGTTCACATCATGGGGGGCCTGTACCACGACGGTACCACTCATGAGGACACCGGATTCGACGGAATAGAAATCACCGGGTGGCACTGAAGTGACAGTGTGGAAACTTTTGACGCGGGCACTTGGGCAGTCTCGGGGAGGGCCTGGGGCAGCACAGTCGAACTCCCGGGCAGCGTCTCCTCAACACTTCGTCCCTTCTCTCTCGCAACGAACACTTTTGCCATTCACGCAGTCCTTGTGCTTTGTTCTTCATTTTCCTCTGGCTCCATTTGGGTGCTGTATTGGAATCTCATTCCCGGCTGCTTCGTGGTTGTTATCACGCATCGTTGTACTTGTGTTTCGCTCAGCCGGAGTCGTTGCCGGCCTCTGTCAAGGGGATCGGTTGTTTATTGTCAGTGTGATTCCGGCTTATGTTGCGGTTTTGCCCAGCTATCCGCCTCCTAGGTTTCGTGCGATTGGATTCGGAACTGCGCATTCAGGTAACACTCCCATCTCTGCGCTCTTTTTGTTCATTTTGAAGTAGACGTGAATGTAAATTTTGTTTTCTTCTAACTCCTGAATGGGCGTTTCTTCAACCGAGCAGGTTCATGCTGCGTCCAACCTGGGTGAGCGACATTGTGCGATCGCTTTCATTTCGGATTAGGGTTCCGATATCGTCTCCTTCTCCGGAGGGAAGCAGGTAAGTTCTCTATGTCTTCCTGTCTTCAAGAGGGCGGGTCCTTGTGAATTAGTACCGGCGATTTCCAGAGTAGAGCCCTCCCTGTCTGTTGCAGCTGAGTCGTAAGAATAGAATTCGACGTTTTCAGTAGAGTGTCGTCGGTGTTTAGGGTTCCAATGGACCAGCGGCTAGACCCAGGGAATGTTGCTTTTTTCCTCCCCTCGCTGGTGTTGTTGTTACAAAATGTAGTTGATAATATGTTCCGCCCCCCCGAGGATGTCCCGCCGGATGAGGGTGACAATACAGTCCAAATCGGGGAGGTTCATTCCACCCTGGTTAACATGAACTCCATAGTCGCGTCAGTCTTGCACGATTTCAGAATCGCACATGCAACGACGTTACTAGAGCAGGAGCTTAGCTGGTGGGTTTTGCCTCGGTCCACATCGTGGTTTTCTAGATTCGTACTTCAAGAGTACGATGACCTACGCTGGATAGAAAACTTTCGATTGACAAAGGCGTCTGTCTTTAGTCTCACCAACCTCCTCAGGCCGCACATTGAACGCCAGAACACGAGATATAGATTGGCGATCCCCCCCATTGTGAGAGTTGCTTGCACGTTATTTAAATTATGCCAGGGGGCGAGTCTACTTCTCTGTTCAGAGTTCTTTGCCATTGGCACAAGCACGGCTTCAGGGATAATTCGCGATGTTGTACGGGCCGTGAACGATGAGCTGAAGGGGGAGATTTCGTGGCCCACGGGTCACAAACTCCACCTCAATATGGCTCAATTTCGAGAGTTTTCTGGTTTGCCAGGGATAGTGGGGGCCATTGATGGCACCCACTTCCATATCCGCAAGCCAAATGATAGTCCAGAGGACTACTTCTATTTCAAGTCAGGTGGTTATACAATGCAATGTCAAGCAGTAGTCGACAGGGATCGAAAATTCATAGACATCTCTGTCGGAATGCCCGGTTCGACGAATGACGCAAGGCAGCTCAGACGTTCCATGCTGTACCAACGTGCCACGACAACAAATCTTTTTAATGCTGCGGATGCGGTAGATGGCTTTGTCCCTTACCTGGTAGGGGATAAAGGCTACCCCATATTCCCATGGCTCATCACCCCCTACCGGGAAGTGCCTGGGGGAAGACGCTCCGTTCAGGAGACTTTGTTTAACAGGAAACTGTCACGGGCGAGGTCGGTCGTCGAGAATGCATTCGGAATTTTAAAGATGTCCTTCCGGGAGCTCCACTCGGCGTCTGACCTTCATGTTACTCTACTTCCGGATGTGGTAGTATGCTGCTGCATACTACACAACCTCCTGCTCGGCCAGAGCACCGAGGAGGTCGATCGGCTGTTGGAAATCCTGCAGCGGGAGGGCATGAGACCCGTCGTTGACGAGGACCCCGAGGAGGAGCTCCCTGGTGAGGACGGTCCTCCTAACGATGAGGTGGGGGGCAATCGGAAACGGGGGCAGTTGGCCGCTTTCCTTGCCCAGGTGAGGGCATAATCTGAAAGGGCCAGTCCGGGGCTTTTGGCTGCGACGTTGCTTGGACACTGAAGCGGTGGGAGGGCGGGATACAATGCAAGGGAAACAGTGGCCGCAAGGTACGTTCCTAGTGCACTGTTTAGGTGCACATGTGCACTGTAATGTGGTTGTCACCATGGCTTTATTACATTTAAGACACATAACATAGAATGTTAGAGATGAGGAACATAGCGTTTTTTTTTTTTTGAGCCACCACGGCTCGTACTAACGAAGAACTACAGTCAATCGTAACTGATATAGTACTGCTGTGTTGGAGTGTCAACAAACAGGTACCAGTCGGAGCGGAAGGTCTCGGGGGCAGAAAAACAAAGAAAGGTGAGTGGGAAAAAAAACACTGAAACTACAGTGACTTCTATTGAAACTAGAATGCAATATTCAGTTGCATTTGCCATGGTTTCTAACAACTCCTTTCCATGTGCAGGTTTACAGTGGCGTTGTTAGTTGGGAGGGGCTTCCTGGGGTTCAGTCGTTGTAGCAGTCGGGTCTGGTGTAGGTGCCTTTGATGGTGCCACGGTCCGTGAAATGGCGGAGGCCAAGTTCGCGATGGCTGTGACAACCATCTGCTGGTTCATCAGCCCAAGCCGTGTATGTTCTTGTGAAATTCTGACGTTCTCCATATTCACCCTATCCCTCTCCTTTTTGTATTCAAGGCTCTGCTGAAAATGCTTAGAATGTACCTCAAGTTTCTCCTTCTCTGATGACCTTTGAGTTTCATTAATCTCGCTGAGCACCTTCACCATCTTCTCCGCACTCTTTGTGACACCATCTGCAATGCCCGATGTATCTGCTCCTCTCTTACGTCTGTGGCCAGTACTGCCCATTGTCCTCTTCAGGTCCGCGGCTCCGGAGGTGGCAGTTGACGAGGACAGGAGGTGGATCTCCACACTCCGACGTCCCTGCCTAGACACGGCAGGGATGGAGGCAGCATGCCCGGAACTCGCCATCCCAGCCCGTGCTAGAGGGGGGGCTGTGGGGGGATTCGGGGTTGGGGAGTGTTGTTGCGGGGTTCCTCCGGGGGCAGGGGGTCCATTCAGGTCCATATCTTGGACCATTCTACGGGGGCTACGGGGCTGCAGAGGGTCTCTACCCACACCTGCGGCAGATGCAGTGTGGGGAGGTGCGTCGTGGTAAAGTCCCCCCACCTGATGGCCGGTCATTGAGTGCACAGTATGTGCCGATGACACAGCTGGGGAGTCCTCGGCTGTTAAGTCGATGTGCGAGGCCGGCCTACCCCCACCTGCTGCCCACCCTTGCTCTGGCATGCTATCTAAAAATCCACTTCCGATGGGATTATCATGCGACATCTGTGATGCATAGTTTCCATCGTGGGGATCCATTGTATCCCTCGCGTGCGGGGGATTCATGGTGGCCTTGTCACGCAACCACTCAGCCATATTGCGATATGCCGAGAGGTAGAAGGTCTTGGGGAGCTTCTGATTTTTCTTCTCTTCCGGGGTTGTTTCTTTGAAATAATCCTCTGAGTTCCTCCCTGTTCTACAGTGAAAGTCCCATATCTTCTTAAAATCAGATAGCAGAGTGTTCCATTTGTACTTGCAAGCCATGCTATCTCTGTCTACATCACCCTCTCCCTTCGTGGCATTCAGAGTCATAGCGATTTTACCCCACTTGCCAATTTCAGGGCACATCAAGTCTCTCACGTCCTCTACAGTCATCTCATCGATATATTCCTTTCTTTTTGCTTCTATAAGAGCTAAAATCTCTATTTTCGTCCAGTTGGGATCCCTTTCTTTTTTACCTGAGGTCCCGGCCTCTTCATCTGCTCCTCTAGCCCTCCTCGGCACCCTAGCAGGAGCCCTTCTCTGTTGAGAGGACTGCGAACTTGTGCTATCTGCAGAAAAATACATGTTTCAGTCAAGTTTTTTTCTCTCACAAATGACCATGGTTCTGACTTCAGCATCGGAGGGGGTTTGGGGGGGTGTGCAGGTACCTTGATCATCTACACTCTGGCTGCGAAGGTGATAATTGGAGCTACAAAGGAGATGCAGTATCTACCATGGATATCCACATTCGAAACACAGCGAGGTAAACTCTAACATGCCTTGCATGCTCTCTACTTGACAGCGATTCAAGAAATTGTCTTTGGAAACAATAAATGGAGTATCTCTCAGAATATGCATCAATCAGAACGATACAGTCAATTCCATCGAATTAAGAAGCAACTACTTACCTTGAGGTGCTGCTCCCTGTGACAGGTTGACCGGTAGATCAGCCATGACGATAATGCACCTCGACCTTGGGGATTGAAGGAGCAGGCCGTCCACAGAGCGCAGGATCACAGACTTCCAACGCAGTGAACAGTAGTGTAGCAGTAGAAGGGAGTTTAACCGCTGTCATTCTCGGGTTTTATGTCGAATTTTTTTTTTTAGAACCCGGGGCAGCTCTAGTGGGCAGCGCTCTGGGCAGCTAGATTTAATCCGGAAATCGCTGTAAATCCCGAAATTATCTCGGAGTTCAGTAGGCATGTACCTCACCCCAAACTGCTGTAAAAATTTCCAACTCCAAACCTTCGCTCGCAACTGGATTTCTTTACTATTCATGGAACTTCTTGACTCTCCAAACCACAGTTCAACCACATCGCTCCCACCGCACTATCACCGGTGCTAGAGTGGTGCTACAGTGGTGCTAAAGCCATGCCACATGTGCCGGTGACTAGGCTCGGAAACTACCACCCCTTCGCAGTGTGAAGGGCCTAGTTCATACCACTGCCGGAACTCTGCCGGTGCCAACTTCACACCTCCATGTGTAAAGGGGGTATGAGATGCACAACCATCAACTTGGAGATCGACTCACCGGGTAGAATTGATCACCCACTTCTGACATCAACTTTTAGAAATAAAATCATAGAAGATCCAACATTCCTACACTATCACAACTAATAGAACACCCGCGAAATATATTTTCTGTCCGCCTCGAAAATAGTTCAGGCTGTCAAAACCGACGTCGTGTGAGTCACCAGGCTTGAATTAACTTAACACCAGTATCAGTAACTTTGAGTGATTAACCGGCTTGTGTTCGACGTAACTACAGCCGATCTGGAGCAGATTAACCAATTACATCGCCGAGCTCAATTGTGGTGGTTGCAGCAACAAGAACCCATGCACTGTTGCAGTGATATCTTCGCACGGAGCGGTCCTTGCAGGATCGTCAACACCACGCACCTTGACTTAATCTCGTTCGTTCCAACATCTTCTTTTGCTAATTCGCAGGTTGACTCCAATTTGGTTGGTGTGGCAGATCGCCAATATCGTCTTCAGATGCCTTCCCAGAGCCGTCCAGTTCTGTTATTCAATCATTGGTTTTACGGATCATCCACAGATTAAATTTCTTTATGTCGCGGTAATATTGCAACCTTGACTGTAACACGGGCAAAGAAAAAAGACCATCGCTGCAGGTCAGCTGGTAGCTCGGTAAACTTGTGAAGAGATCAAAGTGGAGAAATCTGGTTGATCTGGAGCACCCTCCACTACAGTAATATATATAGTTTGCTCATTCAAATGCTGTCCAGCTCAGAAAAGATAACTTATAAGCAATTTAAAAGGCTTCCGAAGGGATGTTACAACACTGTGGCAGCTGGCGAAAACAGCGATAACATCGCCTGGATCTGGGAATTCCAACAGTACCTGTTGAATGCTGAAGCACAATATCGAAGCTAGGTGAGAGCGTTGGATGTTGCTGAATTAACAGGTGGAGAAGAATAAGAATTAAGTTAAATAGTGTTGAGGACTCGATCAGGAGGAGGACCTGATCGATCGGTGTGGCTTGATCTACTGTACGACGTCACTGCAGTAAAGACGTGTGTGATTCATGCACACATGTCTGCGGCAAATATATTGAATTAATGAAAAGGGTTCTTTTCTCTGTGTCGCTCCTGCAATTCTTAGAAGCTTTTAAACTACACCACGGTATTCCACAGGCCTCCGAATGATTTATTTGGTGATTTGTAAAATTAAGTTTAATAATATCATGTAATATTCAATAAAACTTAGGTACTGCTTCTAGTATTTGTGAAATCTTTAAATGTTCAGAATTCAATTTCGTGTTACTGAACTGAATTGCCTCAAAAAATTAAAAAATGATGTTTCAGCTTTTTCTTGTGGATTTAAAAAAAAAAAAAAACATGACGTTTTCTAATGTATTGTATTTTTTCCATTGAAAATGAAATTTTTTCATGGTTTTCAAAAATTAAATTGAAGTTCGTATAAAAGGGTATTTTCAATCGAAATATGAATTTTTTAAGTTTACCGGTAGTACTGGTTATAGCATCACTATAAGTCTAATTTATATTTCATCAATAACACTTCAAAGCTGTTATTTCTAGTTCAAAGAGTGAGATAACAAAAGAAAATGTTTTATGTATATTTGGCTTTAGGATCTTAACAAAGACTGCTAAAAGAATTAGCATTGAACTTTCAAAAAAATTTACTTCACATATTGAAAGATTATAAAGTTTAAATACTATTTTATTCCTTTGTCCTACTTAAAAATAATAGGAAGGTTTTGACTTCTTTCAATGTCAAAATTTAGCATTATTCAAGATCTAAAATTTATATTAGTGTATATTTTGTTAGTCTCTTGTATAGTCAAGTATATAATGCTTACAAATTCTCGTTGGAAGCAAATGAAAAAGAAATACTAACTTTGGACTGCAAAAATTTGTTCAAAAAAAGAGAGAGAAAGAAAGACTTTGGTCTCCGGAGGAGACCGACCTGAATTAAGTGTCTATTTGATCAACTCCCAATCCATTGCCCATAGGATAAAGGTATGAAAATAAAAGTCTACTCCCCCCTTTCTAATTGTTAGAAATAAATGGATTTTGGAATTTCAAATTTTACCTAAATATCCAGCATAGTAACTACCTCTTTTTATTTCGACACAAAAATTTAGAAATCCCGAATCAAAATTATAGTCAATAATTTTAAGGATAAGATTCAGTTAATAAAATATCCCTAATCATTTTTACAAAAGTTGTAATGTTATTTTTTGCTCATGATTTTTAGAATCAATTCAAAGATTTCTTGCGGAATAAATAAGTGTCAAATTTTTAAAGTAATTATTCATGTAAGAATCACAATGGTGTTACTTAAGTATCTCAATGATTGCCAATTAGTGTAAAAAACGAATCATAAGAGTGTCCAATATGTACTTCAAAGAAGTGAAAAAGAAGCTAGTCAAAGACAAGAAGCAAGAAGAAATGAATACAAAGTGGAATAGTGTGCAAAATGAAAAAGTGTTTTCTATTGAGATAGGTAAATGTTATCATGATAATAGATATTATTCCATACTTCTCTTTTACTATACATACATCAAAAACTATGTATGTACAAGTATATCATTATAAGTACACACTTGTATCATTCAAACTTTTGAATAAAGAATGTATTGAAATGTACTTGGATGATACGCTTTCACCTAATCCAATATGTATCATTCAAACTTTTGAATAAAGAATGTATTGAAATGTACTTGGATGATATGCATTCACCTAATCTAATATGTACAAACACGCTTTCACGTCGGATATCGCAAGCACCTTTTAAAGGACCCATCACAACATACAGTACTGTACACATACGCGCGTACATCCACACGCTTATTTGACACTACCCTTATCAGATTCCCAAAGCTTCCAAAATTCTGCTGGAGCTGTAAAGAATGTTGAACCCACCACCTCATAAATGGCATCCTCCCTTGTTAAAATATTTCCATCAAGCAGCGTACACTGTAGACTTGTAGTTCACGTACATGCAGGAGTCACTACCCTCCTCACTAGTAAATATCCCACACGGCGGAACGAAAACTCAACAGACTCCGATGAACTGGTCAAATACCGACCGATGGATGAAAACGCGGCGGCTAAAAAGCCCCACAAAAAGATAAAATCATTCGAAGCGAACATTTTAAAATCACAATCTAGGAATATATTCTTATCCAAACCCGTCACTGCTAGTCAACAATTTATCTTCTAAATAAGTAGATTTCCGACAATTAAATCTACTCGTGTACGTTTTGAGTATGCGTCCGTCATTCATCCGAGTGCTCGTCGTTTTCCGCTTTTCTCACAGACCGATTTTGTTCAATCGATGAAATATCATGGATGAAAGTTTATCAAAACCGTCAATATATTTTTAGTTAATATTATATTCAGCATATGTACATTTCAGATATGGTAATCTAGAATCAGGATAGATCTAGAATTAGGTGCAGTGACGGGTTTGAGAAGTTTTGTTTTCCTCATTTGTGTTGTGGAGGGAAAGGGAGGGCTGCGTTGCGGAAGAGTGTGTTGGAGTTGTGCGGAGTTTTGTTGCAGAGGAAGCCGGAGCTCGGCAGCCATAGCCAGGGTTAGGGTTTGGCCCGCGCGTGGCTCTCTCCGGATGTAACCATGGCAAATCGCACGGACCCGACCGCGCGGAGTGTGCACGGCACGAACCCGCAGAACCTCGTGGAGAAGATCCTGCGCTCTAAGATCTACCAGAACACTTACTGGAAGGAGCAATGCTTCGGCCTTACCGGTAATGCTCTTTGCCTGCGCTTTTCTTTTTTGGTTTTCGATTCTGGACGTGTAGTTTGTGAGCTGTGAGGTCGTAGGAGGTGCTGAAGCGGATTTTCTTGTAGTGCATTTTTTCTTCCCGCCATTTTTCGTGAGTTTGGAGTGGATGCTTATCTCTGGAGTATAGATATCTTAACGCGATTTTAGCGAATAAGACGTTTGGACCGTGAGGATGGTAGTTTTTTTAGCTCTTGTAGGTTTTGCTCTCGCAGTTGATGCGTGGTTTGAGAGGTTTTGTGGATTTTTGCTGTCGTAGGGTTTGAGTTTTGGTGTTTTTTTTTTTTTAGAGGTCGAGGTTAGTGGAATTTGGAATTGGTTTCGTCTTGCTGATGTTTTATTGGATTACGTGGGTGTGAGTTGTGTAACCTAAAATATGCACGCGAGACCTAAACCGGCTTGTAGAGGACCTGAAGACAATGCCGTTATTTGTATATTTTGTGTTTGTGAGCTGATGGCAGTCTTGAATTTGGTCATGTTGTGAATTTTTAATCTGTGCCCCAGGTTTATTACCTGTCTGATTAGGTACTGCTGGTTTTGTAATTGTTGCAGCTGAGACTTTGGTGGACAAAGCTATGGAGCTCGATCACTTTGGAGGGACATTTGGAGGGAATCGTAAGGCGACGCCCTTCATGTGTTTAACGCTGAAGATGCTCCAAATTCAACCAGAGAAGGAGATTGTGGTCGAGTTCATCAAGAACGAGGATTACAAGTAAGGATTTGAATTCTAATCCGAGTGCATTCGTCGAGAGGATTTAGCGCAAATCAATGCCGTTGACATTAAGTACTTGGTTTTTGATTGTTGACCCCTCGGCTTGTGTTGAAGCCTTTTGGATTTTTGTTTGTTTGTTTTCGTGCTCGATTCTGGTGGTCTGGTCCTGGAGTAGTGAGTGTTGGATCTTTGGCAGTAGCGTCTTTGCTGCAAGAGGTCTTGTGTTTGTTTAAATAGTGATTGGCTTTCATTTTAGCGCTTTACTCAATTTCTGCATCATTATTTCTGCAGGTATGTGAGGATACTCGGTGCTTTCTACTTGAGGCTGGTTGGAAAGCCAACTGATGTTTATCAGTATCTTGAACCATTATATAACGACTATCGAAAATTGCGGCGGAGAAATGCAGATGGTGGTGAGGAGCCTTCTTGTGGATACATGTTGTTACGCTGTCATTTTTCCAATTTCAGCCCTTGCTTGGTGTTTCAAACGTATTAGTGACAACATAGTATTTTTCTACAATTTGTGCCGTTATTGTGCTTGAAGTACATCCGTTTATACGTGCACAGTAATGTCAAAGTGTTCACCTCACCTGTTTTGATGATGAAACAGGTTATGTTCTTGCTCACGTGGACGAGTTTATAGACGAGTTGTTGACAACGGAATACAGCTGTGACATTGCCTTGCCCAGAGTTCCCAAGCGGTATGTATAGGAGAAATTTTCACAGTTTTCCGTTGTGAGCATTTTTAGTCATATGAGTCGTTCGAATATGTTGCACTTTCTAGACATTACATTATTTTTGCCCTAATTACTCTGTCTTACTTTATTTTATAGTAGTGGCCGTGTTCTGCATTCCGCCACCACTGGTAATTCGTGAATTGCTTTTACACAAGTTGAACCGAACATTATGCTCACAGGGGTATCAGTATCAAGTCTGTAAGTCTACTGTGTGCTGAAGGCGCGTAACTGATTCGGAAGCCATGTATCAGATGGACGCTTGAGACTGGTGGATTGCTGGATCAGCGTCGGAGTGCTCTGGAAGATGATTTCGAAGAAGAGGAGGAGAAAGAGGAGGAGGAAGCTGCTGTTAACGGTCTTGAGACTATGGACATCGACAAGGTAAGTTATTAAGGTTTTAGACCGCTGCTCTTTACTTTATGGTGGATTCATGTATTACGTATCAAGAAGCTAGGGATATTTGGGGCTGTCGTTATTGTGTCTTCAACCTCATCGATTATTGTGACATTGATTATTATCGACATTTGATTTTTCCTAGTCAATGTTTCCAATGTTTCGCTCTTGGACTTGACATTCAAATCTTCTGGGCGTAAACTGGATGTTTCTTTTTTCTCATCATTATTTAACGATGAAATGTAAAGTTTTCTAAACATTTTTGATCAGTTGAGTGAAATGGTATTAGTAATAGTTCATAAACCATGATATGGCTTGCAGGAGCATAGAAGTAGGAGCCCAGTGAAGGAGAGGGAGCGAGATAAAGAACGTGATCGAGATAGAGATCGAGATCGAGATCGTCATCGAGACTACCGGTATGTATTCCACCTACTTCAATCCTTTTCTTCATCAGTTCGGCATGCGACGGTCAAAAAAACGTTAATGACTTGGTGACTATTGATGTCTTTAATTTTTGCATACGTTTTTGTTGATATATATATTGGGAGCAACTCAACAGCTTTTGGCAGTCTGCTATTTTCCTGCTACATTTTAAGTAGCTTGAAAACCATTAGCAGTATATCAAGCATGTCATGCAGCTCTCTTTCATTAGAGAGATTTGCCGCATCTTGTGCTGCCAGTGTTTGTTTCCTAGATGAATACGGATGAATATCCACAAGCAACTCCAACAGGTTTCACTGTGTTGGCAGTGCACAGATGAGAAGTAAGATGAGATGCACATGTCCGATTTGGTTAAGTTATTCAATGATATCGCCATGTTCATATGTTTAAAAAACAATACACTCAGCCCTAAAGATTAAGAAGCCCTTTTAATTGAGCTGACATGTGTTTATTTTGTGGCATGTTAACAGAGACAGAGGTGATCGGGATAGAGGTGATCGTGATAGAGGTCGAGATCGTGACTATGATCGTGATTATGACCGTGGTAGGGATAGAGATCGGGATCGGGATCGTCATCACCGTGATAGGGACCGGGACAGGGAGAAAGATCGTGATTTATATGATAGAGATAGGGACCGGGATCGGGACCGAGACCGAGATCGGGATCGGGATTATCATCGCCGTGACAGAGGCCGTGATCGAGATCGAGAAAGATACAGTGATCGTGATAGGAGGAGAAGTCGATCCCGGAGCAGAAGCAGAGAGCGGCGTGACCGTGAAAGAGAACGTGGGCCTCGGTCGGTGTCCCCTGACCGTAAGAGAAGGTATGCTACTTTTATTTATCTGCCATTACTGTGTTGTTATCAGTCCACACTCTTGAAGTATCACGGTTTACACTTATTCTGCTACATTGATAATGTCTTGAAAGTAGTTGGTGATGAACGAAGTCTAATACTTGTTATTCTTCCAGCTTTGTGATTTGGTGGTCGGAGGGCTTAATGTAAGGTTTTAGGATGTGAAGTTAAGGATTTTAATCCTGGTAAATAATTGTCGTCGAGTTTGTAAGACTCGTTCCGAATCTGGTGTTAGTATGGCACTTCACATTCCTAACTGTTTCATTGTTGTCACCAGGCGAGGACGAGCTGAGGACGATGGACCATTGGAGGATGGTGAGCATCGGGCAAATCCTGACGACAAGAAGAAGGAGAAGAAAGAAAAGAAGAAGGAAAAGGAAAAGGAAAAGAAACAACCTGTAACTGATGGCACCGATCACCCCGATCCCGAGATTGCTGAAGCGAATAGATTGCGAGCTGCATTGGGATTAAAACCTCTGCGTCCTTGATTGTTTTCCCATCCTTTTTGTACTGGAGTGCGGAACAATGCTTTGGCTGTTAGTAGGAAGATGCCATAGCAGAAATCTTGTTAAAATAGTGGTTTGAGATATATGGTGGTGATTACACAGGATAGAGGATGGTGCTCTAGGATTTTTGGAGGTTTCTTTTATGTAGTACAATTGAACTTACAACAATGTATGTAATGTTGGACAATCTATGTAATGACAATTGAGAACTGAAGTACGAAAACCTATCCTGTTGAAGAGCGAATGGTAGTTTAAGAAGTAAGATAAGTGTTTGATGCAGTGGCACCAGGTTTCATCAGATCGAAGAGGTCAGGTAGAATTGGTAGCGTATACCGTAGAGCATCTCCGAATTACCCTGTCAACCTACATTTTAGGCAGTTGTCTGCTTCATGTTTACCATGTCCCCAAACCCAATCGTTTTGCATTGAAAAGTTATGTGTGTAGAAGAATGTCCTTGAATAGTGGATGACTTTATGCGGAGATTATCTGTGGGCGTGCTTGTGTAAGGCCAGAAGAAGCTCGAAGAGAAGTTTATTCTTTTTTTTCTTTTTTTGAAGTAACAAAAGGAGATTCATTGCAGGAAAAAAGAGTACAGACCCTCTTCGAAGAGAAGTTTATTCTTGACAAACATCATATTACTAGGGGCATTTCTGAAGGATTCACACTATCATCGTTTTGCGTGTCCCCTCTCGAGAACGTGAGACTACCATGAAGATAATTATCCTCCTACGGTATGTGGGACAGAATAAATGCATAATCGCCTTCTGATTTAGAAATGTCCACATAAAGTATTAGGGAGTTATTTCTGCAAATTCGCCTCTTCGGCACACAAGCACAGATATAGGGATCACGGTATGACTGAAAATAAACTAGAGATATTTGCAACAAGTTGTTTCATAGTTGAAATTTTACATCCAGACATACAGAAGCTTCATTAAGCACATTCTCTGTAAGTTGGCATGCTGAAATCAGTAGCGAGTTCGTGGAACAGACTCAGCTCTTGAAAGGTGGCAATCAATGACAAGACACAATGACGGCATTGAGATTTCTGTAGATTTTTAGAGCTCAAAATGTCTGAAAGTAGGGTAGAAATGATAATCAAACTGGGTCCACCATGAAAGTAAGGCGACGTAGTGATTGACAAATTCTTCAGGACATAAACTCAAGAGCAGCTGCTGCAACGTCGACAAATTTATCAAGCATGTGGAACAGTTCACTTGTTCTTCGCAAGCCACTCCACGATAGCCTTCTCAGCCGGTGTCATCTCTTTCTTGTTCCTCACAGAACCCTGAAATTCACAGATTTTATTTCGTGAATCTTCCCTATGGGCATTGGATATATTCTAGAACGAAAGGATATCATATATGCACTTAACTAAAAAACAGAGGATCATGTCCAGAAAACAAGACAACGAGGTCAGAATTTCTGGTTTAAGTAGCAACTTGGCAACAGAAGTATGAGAAACAAGGGATTACCTCCACAAACTCGAAATACTCCTTAAAGTTGCGCCTATAATAGTCTTCCAATCGCTGCAACAGAAAATTCACGGATGCATCATCAAAATTTGCAGAAAAGATGTGAAAACATCATAAAGCACTCTGTGATACAATATCATATATATCCAAACCTCGCTAGCCAAGGCAAAAACTTAGAAAGATAAGCTTTAAAAACTAGTGAGCGAGAGGGAGAGACACACCGCAGCATCGTTGGCAGCTTTGTTAGCTTTCGAAGTCGCCAGAAGCTCTGTGCACAAATCCCAAACCTAATGTTAGAATGCCAATCGGAGCCTCCCACTTCAGATGACAAGGAAGAAGTCTTCCTCAGCAAATTGAATCCACCTCCATCTCAACTGAAGCTCCGAAAAACCCTAAGAGAGAGATACTCGAACCACACCACGAGATTTTCTGAACAACGACGCCAACTGCAGCCATCAAACCTACAAACACCAAGTGCTTGTGCCAAAAATTACATCCATAGCCATAAAAATCTTGCACATTCGACCTACGACACACATTCAACAAAAAGTTCAGAGAGTGAATTCTCCATACTCTGAATCAGCGGATTCGTGGCAGCCTCCTCCGCAGTATCAATCTCTCCTTTCGCAGCGTGAGCTGTACCAACTCCAGCTCCCAAGCTCAGCAACGCAGCACCCGACATCACCATCATCTCCCGTCTGTCAAGGCTCCTCCTGGACACGCCAGTTTCACAAGCGACCCCATGAACAACCTCACGCTTCCGAAACGGTAACCCAGTTGGCTGCAGGTTTGTCCCGCTCCCATGGTCCACTGCTTGGCAACTAGGAGCGCGAGCTCCAGTCGACATATGTGTCGCTGCAACAAGCGACGCCATCGCTAGATGAGCTCGACGTCGATCAGGTTGAGGAGATCGATCAGTGTCGATACCGAAGGACTCAGTTCGGAGTTCAGACCTCTAGCTAGCTGAAAATTTGCAGCAATCTAGACAGAGCTGATGGATTTACTTTGATGGTTGCAGTGATGGAATGCGTTTGGAATTCGAGCTTGGAAATCTGCCACCGAGCGACCCACTTTGCAACGCACTTGTGAGTTATCCGTGTCCAATGGGACGAGCGCGGCGCAATCCTGTTCTGCCGGCCGTTGGTCGTTGGGGTGTTACGGTTCAGTCCGGCGGACGTTGCTATGTGCGCCGCTTGCTTTGGGGTGTTGAGCTGGCCTACCGTTGGACGGTGGAGTGTTGGTATTTCGGAGTTGGGTGCCTTAGCGTTCAGGAGATTGACTAGAAATGGTTCAATCTAAGCATTTAAGGAGTTTTTTAAATGAAGAATTCAAGCATTTGGGTTTTCAGCATATTAGGATAAAGGCTGTGCATTTGAAAATTGGATTGAACGACATAGTCTTGTGGGATCTGGTTTTTAAAGTTATTCAAGAATGTTATTTATGTTCAATGGCCTATGTGAATATCATGGAAGTGCCTAGTAAACTTCATTTTCTTCCTTTTTTTCCTTTCTAAATCATGGTCATGTGACTCATGTCTGAAAATGATAAGCACTTGCAAGCTACTTTAGTTTTTTCCAATGATAATGTAAAGCACCTATTACAAGATCTATTTCCATTCAAATTAATTCATCAAATTCTTAAATTTTTTTTTTTCTTAATAAAATGAAGATTGGATTGTAGACTTTCATTTTTTATTATGTTTATTTTAAATATCTAAACGTGAAGACTATACATATCAATGTAGTACATTAAAAATGATAATTAGTGTCTTAAAGCATTCAATGTAATAATAAATGACAATTTACTCACATGTAAAGGTGACACTATTTATTTTGGTGACACCAATATCACAATAAGTTGATTAGAATGTGTAGCACAATTTATCATTTTTAGTATAATGAGGTGATTAGAGGAATCAAAGTATACTGAATCCACTTCCAATGCTGGTCTATATGGTTGATTGTATCCATGACACCATAACAAATAGCTGCCTAAATTGTGGCTATAGCTTTCTTTATTGAACAATCTCATCTGCCCATCAAGCTTCCAGGTAGTTTGCCAGGATAGGTATGTGGTGGAAGTCTTCATAGAATTTTTTGAGATTGTCTTCAAAATGGTCTTCCACTAGATAATGCATCAAAACATGTAAAACTATCCAAAGCTAATTCTTATAGGGTAGATGAATATGAATTAAGAGATTTTCACTTTGAGTTTTCATAACATTTAAATGACAAAATAAAACTCTATTACATATTTGTATATTTTCTCCATTTTTAATGCACCAACAATGATCATCACTTTCAACGAGGGTGTTGATAGAATTCAATGATGTTTTGTCTTTGTCAATGACAATTTCAAGGGGTCTTACCACTTCCATGGATGCAAAAACGACGGTCATTGCCAACTCTAATGCAATATCCTAATGACTTGCTTTTTGTATTTTGTGCACAATATGTAAAACATATGCACTACTTTTCAATCTTGGTTTAATACAACTACAACATATAATGGCAAATTGCATTGATTAATCTTAAGAGTAGAATCCAAAGCTCAAAGATTACCTTGTGAGATTCTTCTTCCAACATCTCTCAAACAATCATCTTAATCTCTAAAGTTCTTTGAGACCACATTGTAGTCGTAGCACATCTTGGCAGACTATTTTAAGCTCTTAGATTTTTGGAATTTTTGAGTATTTTAACCACACATAACTTTCATCCGTAGCTTTCCAATCGCACACTTAAAGCATTACAAGTTACGATGCAAAAGTTATGGATTTTAGAAGAATTTCTTATGGATTTTAAGAAATCTGGGTAGACAATAACCAATCACAATCTTCCATCTTCTATCCAAATCGCCAATCATTTACAATGGTAGAAAGTGACAAGACTAAATTTCAAAGGGTGGACACTTGCAACATAATGGATCCAATGTTTTTTCATCCATACATCTAATTAACGGTTTACATTTGGAGGGGTGTTTTCATCTCCACAAAATTTCATCCAACTTACAATCACCATCTATATGTTTGTTTTCATCCAAGACATATTTTACATCCACACTTGTTTTAACATCCAACCTTCAATTTTCATCCAATGCAGACACGTATCATCTTATTTTTGTGATGTGGCAATGGCTCCATCCACAAGACCCACTATTCCAAAGTTGCTCCTTTGAAATTACAATAAATCATCTTGTTTGTACTTCAATAATTAGCAAAAATTTGACTTTTACTTTGATTTTATTGAATTTTTTGAATTTTTTTCTTGTTGACAAGAATATATCTATTATCTGAGATCCCAATTGGATATGTGTAGATCATCCTTTTGGTTGTTTTAAATAAAGAGAGACTAAGGCATTTTGAGCACACCTCTAATGACCAAAGTAAGGCTTTTTTGCCCTTCCGAAGCATGTATGGAGTTCAAAGCTGATGAATGTAAGCTAACTTCCATAGCTATAAAAACTAATAACTTTTCATACATCAAATGTGTTTGCAAAGTATACTTTTTGGGCATCAAAACTCAAGTACATTGCTCAGGCAAAGTCAAAACATACTTTATAGTGACTCTTAACCTTATAATCTCTCAATTTATACTATAAATTATGCTCGAATTTGGTGTAGACCTTTATATATAAAATAGATATAAGATAGTATGGTTAAAAATTCTATGTAATGTCTAATTGTAGAAATCAAGAAGTTGCTCTTAATAGATGTTTGTTTTTGGCAATTTTGGCTCTTAAAACACCAATAAAGTTTAAAGGTTAAATGACTTCTTGAAATCGACGTTTCTTTACATCCTTGTGCTTTAGTGCATAAGGTTTGTAAAAAATAACCTTCCCTTGAATTTACAATCTCATAAACTCCAATTAGATAGCATTCTAATTGTCTTTGCATAAAGTATTTCACAATATGCAACCAAAATAAGTTTGTATATCATTAAAAAATATTGAATAGTTGGAGCACAACTTACAATTTACTCACATAGTATGCTTGAGTATACTTATTTGGTTATGATGAAAAAATAGTATGTCACAAGCTCCAAATCTCCAACTATTGCTTTTATTTACTTTACATCAAGACATGATGCAAGAGACATTGTTTCGTAGATGTCAAAATCATTCTCGTCAATTTTTTCTAGACATAGTTATAACAAATGAATGCACAAGTAGAAATAATCTACCACTCTTCATAACAATGACATGTTGATTGTGCTTAGTATGCACAAAAATAGCAGCCTCTCTTCCTTTGGATGCTCCACTATTTTTATCATCTAAACGGATCTACTATTTTCAACTGAAAAGAACAATCACGGTATGTAGTCTTCATATCTTGTATACCGTTCCTCATTTGAAAGGGTCTCACAACAATTGCCTTCATATGACTCTCAGGTTTTATTTTCGTTCATATGACAATGGTAATACTTTACAATCTATTCTAATTGGTTTGACGCAACCTATTTTAAACAACATGCTTTGTGCATAGTTGATTAAGGATGACATCTAGAGGTCATAAGGAATGTTATGAATCTCATCCCACAACTTGGATTCTAGACAAGTAGAGTAAGAATAAAAACAACACTCTACATATTTAGTCTGAATTCCTCCCACTCTAAAATCTATAGTTCATTGTGCGCGATCTGCATCAAGTGTAGAAGATAGGTCGAATTTATTTCACGTTTTGATTTTAGAGAAGGTCATTGACTTCAGTTCCCAAGCCACTTAAATTCTTCAGTCTACATTACAAAACATTGGGAGCGTTGCGATTGACTTCCTGTTTTGGCATCTAGTTTTTGCTTCTTAATTAATCTACTCCATAAGTGTTGTAAGTTAAGCACAGCAGACTTGGAGAGTCAGAGTTTGATTTGTGATCTCTGTTTATGATTGTACGTGTAATTTCTGGTGTTGTGCTTGTAAATGTCAAATGGTAATGCTTACAACTTAAGAAGACATTAGGTGGCATTTCCCAGTAAAATCCCTATTTCTTCTCTTTGTTGAAACCCAAGCAGGCGGGACACAGGTTGACCAGATGGTCCTTGATGGAACGCTTTTATGTTGCAAGTTTCTCCTTTTTCCAACTTCTATGTGTATCCAATCTTCTAGTTTGGCCACATAGTCTTTTCTATAATCACATTAAGTAATTAAAATTAATACCATAGTACTATTAAAATAAAAAATTAAAGATATTTATTAATTATATCCTTGTTTGGTGTGAGCATGATGATGAGGGCTAATAAAAGCTTTTCAACATTGAAGAAGCATTTTGACTACATTCCTTGTAGGAAATGCATCAAATGCTTATTTCAATAAGCTAAACATTTGGGATCTAACAATCACAACAAAGGTGTTCTTGCGATATTTGCTAGACCACAAGATACCACTTGATGAAGCGAGATAACTTGCATTTGAGACTATTGTCTTTAGATCTTTTGATGAAGATTTAATCGATGTTTTTTAATCTTGTGGTGCGTTTACACCACTGTCTATTAAACACGTTGTATATGTACAACGTGTTAAAAAGACGTTGATTAATCGGTATGAAGAACTTAAATGTATTAGTCTTCTTGTTGAAAACAGAGACATTGTGGATTTAGTTATTTTGGATGTTTTTGACAATAAGGATAGCGACAAGCATTTTGACACATTTTTCAATCTATCTAGGCATTCTATAATTGTAGGTAGATTAAAAAAGAAAAAAGGATGGTTGATGTTCATGCATGGGTCGCGGATTTGTAATGGGGTTTTTTATTGTTATAGAAAAAGCAATAGACTTCCTGGAGTAGAAATTGTAGAAGGAAAAAAACCTTTTTTGCCTGAGGAACTTGATAGGATTGCTAGTTTTTTTGCGTCATTGGTTTATGTAGAGACAGAAAAGAAATTGGCATCATGAACAGCAATGTTTTAAAAACTAGTTCCTATCGACGTAAGAACAAGTTTGGCGAGGTTGGGAGCTCTCCGTTCACAACCATGGAGACAACTTTGAATTATTGAGCAAATAAGCATGTGGATTCCACAGATTTTAGGTATGGAACTGTCATGTGGTTTGATGATAATCACACAAATGAATCATGTTTGAGGACATTATTTCATTTGTGTGATTATGGTATATCTTTTATACCTCAACATGACACAATTTTAATTTTCAAGACAAATGATGTATTACTTCAGACAAGACGAAATATTGTACATACACATGAGGATGAGGAGGACAATAGCTCCTTGAAGTATCGTCCTCCTCATCCACATGAGAAACGCTGCAGCTCTTGCTCTCACTCTCAGACTGGATTTGCGCCATCGCTCACACTCCTCCAACTTCAGAAAACATCGGAATGATAAGAACAAAGTTCCTCTTGAGAAGGGAACTACGGTACTTCCAATGTAATAAATGACAAATTCTGCTGAGAATGTAAAATTATGATGACTCTTTGTTACATGTTATGTGATGATGGGTTTTTCATTGTACAATATAGTACCCTGCAATAAAATACGGACATTCAAGTGTTGTAGAAACCCTTCCAACACAAAGTTATTATACTACTTGATGAATAATCTGATCATTTCACACGTGATGTTAGAGTTTTGGGTTGTAATAAAGTACGAACCTTAACCCTATAGCGCGCTGGCTTCCACTATGTGGACGACGAATGATTTTTGATGCTTCCATTCACCACATCTGGTGATGTTTTCATCCATCTATTTTAAAATTTATTCATGTGCTAGTTGAATACCATTTGTATTCAAATGGTATATCAATAAATGAAAAACCTAACTTGCCTTTTTATTACTAATGTGATGGATGGAATACACCAACACGATGGATGAAATAAGAGGTTTGGATTTTAAATGATGCTCTTCTCGCTCAAACACGGTGCATGTTTTATTTGATTGCTCACACCTCTCGGAGCTTAATTTGCTTGCTTGGAAGTTTAGCTTTCTCTTGAAGTTTATTCATCCGACACGGTAGGTACGTTTTTTATAATTTGTAGAGATTTGTTTTTTTGTGTTATCGTGACTTTGATTTTATAAATAGAATCTTTTGTTCTCCTTGACTTTGCATTGCCAAGTCTAAGCAGGATTTTGTTGAATGCGGACAAAAAGTTGTAATTTCATTTCTTTGTAAAGGGGAAAAAGAAATTGATATTTGCAAGGTTTATGAATAACACTGCAACTATTTGTTTATCTTGCAAGTGAGGTGTCCAAGATCTTGTAGCTTACAACAGTGCAACACAAACCATACCATCTCATAGACAGTGCATGGTATTCAATCCCTTTTCAAAACATAGACCTAAAATCCAACAGTGGATGAAAGAGATATATTTTTTTAGTAATCATCATTTTTAAAACTTTTTTCAGTGGAGAAACATTGTTGCATGTCCAATACTAAAAGTATTGCGATCAATAATTTTCAAACAAGAAAATTGATTGATTTCATTCTAAGATCATGGTTTTGTAAAAGAAACATTCATGACAAACAATTATTGATTTCACATAATTGGCTTGTCATGGGATCGTAAGCTCCATGTTTGGATGAAGAAAATTTGGCTGTTCAAAGTATAAATCGTTTATTCAAAGTGTCGTTTTTTGACATCAAGGACGTTTAAGGGCAAAGTGAAAATTCTTAGAACACCTTAAATACCACTTTTAAAAATAATAATAGGAAATTGTAGAAGCGTCCAAAAATAGTGAATCCACTTCTTTATCCTTCTGCTTAATACTTTGCCCATGCACGAAAATGACTTATTATGTGAACTTCACCAAAGATATCCAAAGCAAAAAATTTAGCCATTATTGAGGAGTCTCCCTTACAACTTTGTTTTTTACATCAACTTCATTTTCATTTTTCTTCGGCCACTTTATAACAAATGTTTGGAAACCGTGTTAGATAGGGAAGTTAACGACTAAAGGACCAAAGAGCCCAAACACGGACGTTTTGGAACTTGCGAGGGTCGCATTTACTGAATATAGATCATAAGAACTTGAAACTTTTTGCAGATTCTGGAGTTATCTCATACCTTGGACACGAAATCCGAACGATGGGAGCATGCATCTCTCTCCCCGCGCTTCTGTTTCCCGATCAAGCTCTCTTCCCCGCGCATAGACCTTGAAGTTTTTTGGTTTTAGTTTTCTCGTTTGCTTCGAAAAGGTGGCGGCTTAGGGTTTTGCGTTGGTGAGGTGCGACGCGTGTTGCCGCAGCGTGAGGCCCGAGACGAGCGAGCAGCCAGCGACCAGCGAGCAGCCAGCGACGAGCGAGGTAAACGTTCTGAGCTTAGGGAGTTTTACTTCAGTGTTTGTTTTTTGCTCGTAGAAAACCTAACTTTGTAGTTTACCCGACATACGACAGCGTTTATGCTCATAGAAAACCTAACTTTGTAGTTTACAGTGTTTACTTTATAGTTTGCTCTTTCGTAGTTTACAGTGTTTTTGGAAGGGAGAGTATATGGCTCCTTGATGCTGCTTAATAGTGATACTTTTCTTTCTGTGTCGAACCGATCACCGATGGTTGCTGGTTGCTCGTACTTCTGCTTTTATGTTTCAAGAAGTCACATTGTACTGCTTTGTAGCAAAGAAATTTGTTTCTATTGTGAATTAGTTTTTCTGCAGTTGTGAACAGTGTGAACTGAGGGTCATTTCCCGTTAGTCGCAGTTCCGGGAAATCACCTCTTAGCAGGATTGTACAATTTGCTCATAGAAAACCTAACTTTGTAGTTTACAATGTTTACTTTATAGTTTGCTCTTTCGTAGTTTACAGTGTTTTTTGGAAGGGAGAGTATATGGCTCCTTGATGCTGCTTAATAGTGATACCGCAGTACAGGTTCATGAAAATTGTATTTATTCGAGATAGAGCTTTGCTTACGAATTCTTTGCTATTCAAAATAAGTATTGAAGGAATCTAATACTCTGAATCGATTACCAGCTTTACCTACGAATTCTTTGCTATTTCGGTGTTTTGTGTTTTTTTCCTTGAGCAATTTTAGTTCAAATTTCGTCTTCCATAGGGAAAAAAGGAGATACTGGAGATAATGGTGACCAGAATGATATAAAAATATGATTCTTTGGAGGCAGAGTTAGATGTAGTTAAGAGTGTTTCGTTATTGTGAGAGGAGTCTGAATCCATGGAGTTTTGATGTTGTGTAATTCTTTCTTCAGGGTATGGATTCTTCCCCACCGTTCAAGTTCCGCATGGAGTGGAAGTCCAAGAGCGGTGGTGGCAAAAGTGGTGGCAGTGGTGGAAGAAGTGGTGGCAGTGGTGGAAGAAGTGGTGGCGGTGGTGGAAGAAGTGGTGGCGGTGGGAGTTCTTCCAAGCGGAAGCGTGAAGACATCCCGAAGAAGCATAGGAGTTCGGAGTTTTCTAGAGGGTCCAGCAGGGAGATTGTCACCAAATTAGACTCTAGGGACGTGCGTAGTATTGCTTCTAACCCTGACGTTGTTGTGCGTCCTTTTGGGGAGCGTGTTGATACTTTTTCCTCACAGCAGAGTGTCTACCTAGAGAGTGCGGTGGAGGAGGACGTCATCAATGGTTTACAGTCCAAGATTTCGGAGTTACAAGCCTTGGCAGCAAGCACTGCAAGCACCGTGAAGATGCTGAATCAAACTATTGTTGACGAAAGGAGGCGGGTGGATTCTGCATTGGACGATGAGAGGAAGCGGATCAACATTTCCCACTTGTTCTTGCACCAAGGTATGTGCAATGCTCTACGGGCCTTCTCCGACTTAATTTTGGACGCCTTTTACATGGCTTGCGGAAAGGAGGTTGCCGGATACGAAGAGAGGGCGGCATGGTTGTTTGATTCTGGAAAAGATGGAGCGGAGGCATTTGTGAGTCGACATGATGTCACAATTTCTCTTTTTGGAGGTGAGAAGAGAATAGGGAGAACAGAGTTGCATCTCATCAAAGCCTTGCGCAAGGCTTCGAGTATAGTGAGCTCCCATGTTTCTCACTCAGCAACACCAATTGAAGTGGCTGTAGCACTTCAAAAGGAAGGGTTGAATGTTTTTGCAAGTGATTTCAAGCACATTTCTGGTCTTTTCCGATTGTTTTTTGACATGAGTGCCAAGAAAATTTGGAATTCATCCGGGCCGCCCTCCTAGGTGAACTTCCTTCTCCAAAATTTATGGGTTTTCCTTGGTGGTTTGATGATTTGGTGGTCAATCAATAATTCTAACTATGGTGGGATGGATGTGCAGGGCGTACACGCATACTTGAAGACAAGCACTGCTTGAGAACAGAGAAGCTGACAAACACGCATACTTGAAGACAGGCACTACTCGAGAACAGAGAAGCTGACACTGTTCTATTAGTATGGTTCAGGGTTAGAATCTCCAAATGAGATAACCAGGACATTGGTGGTTTAATACTTAGACTATGGTTTGACGCTGCATTAGACGCATTGGATGGGCGCAAGTTCAGATTTTGGTTTAAGGCTTTACTCTATTCACTTTTGTTTCTCTCTTTCATCAAATCCCTCACTTGTGGGTCAATGCTGTGAATATGGTGCGTTGTGTTCTTCACATAAATAGACGCGCGCAAGAAACCCAAAACCCCTAGCCCAGGCTGAACCACTTTAAACTCTAAAGCAGCATTGGAAAAGACACACTTTTGAGTCGCCACATCTAACTCTATAAAATTCAAAGAGAAAACGACCTATGAGGAAAATGCAAGTTTCTCCTGATCTGTTAACAAAATCTACTAATGACCCGGAAATCAAAGAGTTGATAAAGAACCTGCATTAGGGGTTACTAACAAATGCATAGAGGAAATGGAATCAAAATCGTATGGACAAATGAAATCAAAGTAGAATTGAACCGCAGGAATTACGAGTAAAATAGGAATGAGCAGTAAATAGACGTTGTGACCTAATAGGGATCAGATACGAAAGAAATAATATTTGTAGGTGATAAAATGAAATTCTAGACTGGGAATCTAGATTACAAATCTAAATTCTTACCCAAATTACATACTAGAAAAAGTCCAAGTATCGACTGTACTCTGGAAACATAACGCTGAAGATCTATGGAGAATATCACTCTAACAGAAGGAACAAAATTACAGGAGGAACGAGGTTAAAAAACTTCTCAAAAAAGATGAACGAAATCAAGTGAAGAAGCAACCTCTAAAAAATGGAATAAGAAAAATTGGGTTATCTCAGTAGTCCAAGAGCAAAAACCTAGGTTATCTCGCAGACAGAAGAAGAAAGTGGATTACGTTGTCTCGATGAAATAAAGAAGAGGGTCATGTTGCTACACGAAAGATTTGTGGAATCTCTCGCCAGGAAAGGAAGAAGAACGTGTGCTCTCTCACCAAGAATGGCACAGAAGAAAGTGGGGTTGTCTTAAAAAATTAAAGATATTTATTAATTATATCCTTGTTTGGTGTGAGCATGATGATGAGGGCTAATAAAAGCTTTTCAACATTGAAGAAGCATTTTGACTACATTCCTTGTAGGAAATGCATCAAATGCTTATTTCAATAAGCTAAACATTTGGGATCTAACAATCACAACAAAGGTGTTCTTGCGATATTTGCTAGACCACAAGATACCACTTGATGAAGCGAGATAACTTGCATTTGAGACTATTGTCTTTAGATCTTTTGATGAAGATTTAATCGATGTTTTTTAATCTTGTGGTGCGTTTACACCACTGTCTATTAAACACGTTGTATATGTACAACGTGTTAAAAAGACGTTGATTAATCGGTATGAAGAACTTAAATGTATTAGTCTTCTTGTTGAAAACAGAGACATTGTGGATTTAGTTATTTTGGATGTTTTTGACAATAAGGATAGCGACAAGCATTTTGACACATTTTTCAATCTATCTAGGCATTCTATAATTGTAGGTAGATTAAAAAAGAAAAAAGGATGGTTGATGTTCATGCATGGGTCGCGGATTTGTAATGGGGTTTTTTATTGTTATAGAAAAAGCAATAGACTTCCTGGAGTAGAAATTGTAGAAGGAAAAAAACCTTTTTTGCCTGAGGAACTTGATAGGATTGCTAGTTTTTTTGCGTCATTGGTTTATGTAGAGACAGAAAAGAAATTGGCATCATGAACAGCAATGTTTTAAAAACTAGTTCCTATCGACGTAAGAACAAGTTTGGCGAGGTTGGGAGCTCTCCGTTCACAACCATGGAGACAACTTTGAATTATTGAGCAAATAAGCATGTGGATTCCACAGATTTTAGGTATGGAACTGTCATGTGGTTTGATGATAATCACACAAATGAATCATGTTTGAGGACATTATTTCATTTGTGTGATTATGGTATATCTTTTATACCTCAACATGACACAATTTTAATTTTCAAGACAAATGATGTATTACTTCAGACAAGACGAAATATGAAATATGCACAAGTTAATGTTGCATTTGCAATAAAAAAATTGGTCTAGACGGCGCCCGAGAAGCGACTCACAGATTTAAATTTTAGAAGCAACAATGAAGATTTAAAGACTTGGATCTAAATTCCGTACTCTTCAACCAATCAGGTTTGCTCTTCAACATAGGCATGTCTGCAGCAGTTTCAAATGACACTTGGCATGCTCTAGCCATCAAAATGGACTACAAATGTTTTGTTAATAGATACGTTCATGATGACTTGGTTTTTTTTTTTTTTTTTAATGTAAATAATCAAATATTGGATGTTTGCCTGTGATGTCCAGAGGATTCATTGAGAGGATCATGCCAGACGGCCGTGATTGCCAACGTGAGTATTAGTGATGGTTCATTTGGCACAAAACAACACAAGAGGAGATCTACAATCGGATGCATTTACGAGGTGGAAGGCGCTCTAGAGAAGTTTTGACCCATCTACTAAATGGTCAAGAGAGGTAAGCTTAGGCAATCACTTAACTTCTTTGAGCTAGTATCCAGGTTGCTTAGGAATTTTTTTGGGCATTGTTTAGTTGTTTCTCTTTTTTGAAAATAATTTGTTTATATGCCGTAATGTGTGTAGCCAAACCTCAATTTGACAAGAGTGATAGGATTGAGGAGTTTTAAGTCTAGTACAGGGAAACAGACAGCAGAGTGATGGCTAACAAAGTCAAGGCGTTGTGGCGCCAGTATCTGCTCAATTTGCAACACCATCCGTTCCACACGAAAGTAAGGATTTCCTTCAACGATTTATTATATACTCTTGGGTTATAGCATGTGCTTGATAGGGTCTATGGATGCTGTAATGGTGGCCTTGTTCGTGAGCAAGTTATGGTTGTACTCCGATCTGCGCTCACAAGGTTTGATTCTTGAGAATCTTTCTTTGTGCAGCCTCTAGGGCACTGGCGAAGTGTCTCGTTTTGCGTTTAAAGATGGTAGGAACCAAACCAATTACCGTAATAGGTTGTTTTAATTTGTCTGAAATAGATCTTGCATATAATTTCAAAATACCTAAGGATGGAGTTACTGTAATTGGTTGTTTTAATTTGTCTGAAATAGATCTTGTATATAATTTCAAAATAACTAAGGTGGGATATACGTGTTGTCTGTGTCCTTCGAACTTTCAATAAGGAGAAGCGCCTGAGAACGGGTAGATCTAAGTGAGTATTAAACTTCTAATTGAGTATCTTGCAATCCAATCTCTTGTTCATTCCAATCTCTTGTTCATTCATTTGTAGCACGTTTGTTCATTATGCCTGCATTAGTTGTCTTATTTTCTTTGACCTAAAAAATAAGCCATGTAGTAGGGAGCTACATTATCAACCTGAAATGATCATAAGTTATGGATGTTAACCGTTTTTGGTCATGATCCGTTTTGCAACATCCTACTTTATAGATTGGTTGTGGATTATGAACAACTTTTCACTTCAAATAATTATAACTATTTGAATAGTGGGAATAAAATTAGGAAACTTTTTGCATTCAACAAGAACCTTATGTTTGCAGACATGAAAAATCCCCAAAAAATTATATACTTTAATATCATGTGCTAAAATCCTTAAATGACCGGTTATGGGTGGCTCGACCTTAGGTCCCATTGAAAAATAATGACCTTACCTCTGTCAGTGTGGATTTGAATCATCTAGCTTTACTAGCTATCTACTCTAGGCTTTTGGGCACTGTTGTATGACTTGAAATAGTTCAGTGGATTACCCTACCTTGTGGTCAGTTTCGACATAAATTAATTCATTTTGTCATAAAAGTGCCACATGTCATCTTATGATCGGTTTATGATGACGTGGACCTCTCAAAATCTGATGTGGAAATTAGATTTCAAGACAACACTGTCCGAATCTGACCACGACGTACGGTATTCCTTATGCTTTCGGACAGTGAAAGCCATGACTCAAACCATAATTCAGCCACTCAGAAAGTTCGCATGAACAACAACCTATGAAAAACAGAGAAACTTACGTACCCCACAAACCAAACTAAAGCAGTAAAAAAGTTAAGAGTATGATCAGGAGATCAGGCTTTGAAACGTTCTGATTTGCAATTTGCAAATAAGTTCCTACTTTTATAATGAATCAGGTTACCGTGATAAAAAGATTGAAATAGTACCTCTTCCATCTCACCATTCTAGAGGAATCCTATCGTTTCATGCCGACCACATGGCTGATGAAATTTTAACGATTTCTATGTTCTTTCCAGACTAGGGTCAAAATTGTCGGGAAACTAAGACCTGCTTCGCAAGCCCATGGCTTCCAGGACACAGTATATGAATGTGTATGTACATTTCAAGGAGCTATTGTCCTCCCACATTAGAGCATCCCCAGTGAGCTGTAAACCTGTAAGCCTGTAATTATGAGAACGTCGTTCTCCCAAACCTGAGTGCCTTTCCGAAGCAAAACATTCCAAAACCGTTTACAGATTTACAGGTTTGCCCCAAAAAACCTTCCAAAATGAGGTTTCGACCTGTAAATTACAGACTTACAAGCTCGTTTACAGGCTTGGCCTGAACCGCAATTCACGTCTTTCTACATCTTTCCGATTACAGGTTTACGGTTCAGGCCTCACTGGGGATGCTCTTAATGGCATTAATGGTGCAAGACAATCATGGCCATGACCATCTATCGTCTACTCCATTGAAACTTCATGAATTTCAGTGCTCTCGTTGATCGATCCGAAGATTTTGATATCCAGCATCATGAGGATGAATCACGCAATCCGTACTTCGCAAGGGTTTCTTTCGTTTTCTGTAACACGCTACCAGGGCGAACCACCTTGAACAATCCTTCCTGCGTAAGATCAACAATGGTAGACCCCGCTCGGCCCCCAGGCAACGTCCCCGCGTCAAACACGAACGCACAATGGGGCCACAGATGCTCAAACTCCTCAACCCTCACAGTACTCGCGTGACTACTCGTATTCGCACTCGTAAGCGCCAACGCACCACCGAACGACCTCGACAATCCCCTGATGAAATCACTATCCGGAATACGAATCCCAATACTCTCCACCCCGGGATTCAACGACGCCGACAAACGCCCACTCTCGCGTCGCGGAAGCAACAACGTCACAGCCCCAGGCAGCAACGAATCCAACAACCCGGCCGGCAAGTGAGCCGTCTCCCCATACGCACCCACCACGTCCACATCCGCAACGCACACCGCCAACGGACTGCTCAGCTTCCGCTCCTTGATCTCGTACACTCTCCGAATCGCCTCCCCGGAGCTCGCATCGCACG
Organism: Ceratodon purpureus; assembly: GCA_014871385.1. NCBI lineage: Eukaryota > Viridiplantae > Streptophyta > Bryopsida > Pseudoditrichales > Ditrichaceae > Ceratodon > Ceratodon purpureus. The sequence goes on along the minus strand of CM026427.1, from coordinate 1,354,202 downwards.
CCAACCCGTACAAGGTATCAGTCGGCACCGCGACAACATGACTATTCCCCAGCGCTCGCACGGCTTCGCTGTAAATCTTCTCATTGGCTGGCACCACACCCCCGAACGCCTCATCCTGCTCCACTCCCACGGAGGAGTCCAACCGCCCCAGACATCCCCGCACCACATCCCAAACCCTAAACCCTACACCCACACTTCTCACTTCGGGCCTCAAACACGAACCGCTTCCGAATCCGGAACCGCGAGCTCCAAGATCACACCTCACTAATTCCGAAGCAGAGACGGTGCCCGCCCTATTCCCTTCCCTCGCATCCGGCACCTTAAACCCTAACCCCGCACCCTCAAGCTTCGAACACGGACCACTGCTGATCCTGGAAGTGGCAGCTCCGAGCTTGCACCTGGCTGCTTCCGACGATGAGGACGAGAGAGTGCGAAGCGCGGCCGCGGAGGCTGGCGGCGGGTGCAGGCGCTGCAGCGTCACAGGAGAGAAGGCGGGGGGCGCCATAGCGAGCCGCAGCGCGAGAATGCCGATCCCGCCCGTCACAGAGAACGCTTCAACAATCAAATCCGAAACCTCCAACGCTCCCAGTCACTCGCAGACTGCAGCAACCTCCACCTCCCTGAAAACACAGAGCCACTGATTCCCACGTGAACACGACCTCAAAATGAGAATCCACACCGGCGGAACGGACAACAACGCCACAGTAGCACCGCAACGCACGCCAACACAAAAAAAAAACACTCCAAATTAAGATCACGAAACGTAACCCTACCGGAGCCAAAACTCCCGCCACAACACACGAAAAATCATGAGAAAAAAAACTGGCAGTTGCAAATCGGCTCACGAGCGAACAGAAACGGTGAACAGGAAGTGGTGGACTCATCCGAACCGGCATCAACGCGAGCGCCACGACGCAATCCGGAGAGAAGAGACGGTACCTGGCGAGGAGGTTGGACCGGGTCGAAGATGCTGCACAGTGCACCGAATTGGATAATTTTTGGCTCAGTCGATCGGAGCGGTCGGGGAGAGGAGGAGTAGGGGTACAATGGCGGGGTGATTGGCGATGGCAGAGAGGCCGTGGTCGCAGAAGTCGAAGCCGTTGGTGAAGCTCACACGAGCCATTTCTCCGGGGTGCTGTGTAGCGGAAGCTGTCACTGCACCACAATTCGGACATTGTCTGCGTTCTGTAGATTCTATCTACTTGAATGTAGAACCAGCGTAGATGATGTTGGTTTTTAGTATGGTGACGGGTTTGGGTGTAGGTTGCTCGGGGCGACGACGGCGCTTGACGCCGCCGAAAGCGGCGGCGCGGCTGCCCACTGAAATGGCTGTCGTCTCTAAACTTGTTCGAATGAAGAACATGCTTCGGAGGTCCAAATGCTTCAGAGGTCGACTCTAGATTCATGTTTATGATGACTGTTGCAATGGTTGGAATCAGTGGTGATTTTTCACAAGGTCCTCAACATGTCCAGGGACATGTTATGAAAAAAAAAACATTTCCAGTGGACGGGTTCTTTGAAAATGAACCGGTTTTTGGACGTGTAAAATTCACTTTGGACGGGTTCTAAAAATTTATTTATTTTTGACAATTTTTCCTCAAAAAATGAAAGATGTAAATATCAATTACATCATGTCATATATAGTTATTTGATGTGATTGTGCATTTTTATTTTATTTTTTTGCAATTTATGGAGTGAAAATTAAAAATTTCAAAATTTTGGGATCATTTTTCAATCAATAAAATCTTAATGAATAAAAACTCCAAAATTCATGAAACTTTAACATGTGACTCAAGTCAATATGTACATTCTTCCTATAAAAAGAAATGTCACATTTTGGCTTTTCACAACAAGTTTTTTTTTCCATATAAATTTCATTCAAATAATAATGGGTCTTAAAATAGTCTATTTAAAGTGAAATTTCACATGAAGGTAGATTCCCTTATGTACTACAACACGTCCAAATTTCACTTCATAATTTTTATTTCTCAATTTATGAGACCAATTTTTAGGGCGTCCCACAACTTTTGTGAGCAACTGTATGTTCGTTTCTTCTACACATTACTTGTTTAACACTTTAAAGAAGATAAAATAATAAAATGTCACCAAACATACCTCAAAGGCTACAAAGTGCTCAAAGAAACCAATTGAAGAAGTCCCCTTGGAGAAATCACCTTTGGCTCTGTTTTTTTATTTTTTGTTTTTATTTTTATTTTTTTGTTTTTATTTTTTTTATAAAAAATTTACAACTACTACGGGACGGGTACTATTTTTTTGAACCGGTTTTGGGACGGGTTTTTTTTTTTTTAACCTTTCCATGGACGGGTTGGTTTTGAGATTACCGGTTTTGGGACGGGTTTCATTTTTTTTTACCTTTCAATTCGAGGTTTTTGGACATGGACGGGCTGGGACTTTGTGAAAAATCAGCCCTGGTTGGAATAGTCTAACCTCCCTTGTATGCATCTCTAATATGCGACAACGGCTAATTACGTGGCAACCAGATATTTTCTAGTTCAGAAATTCTCCTTTCATTCAAGTCTAACATATTGTATTGTAGTATATCTTTTGATTCCCCCATTTCTTATATTACAAAAACAAACTAGGGCTACGCAATGCTACGCACAACCGTCGACAAAAATCATGATCTATAATGTCCTTTGGTACAAACTCCATATTTTTTAATTTGAAGATAAATTAAAATATTTCACAATGAAGTTTCTATTCCGACACTTGCTAGATAAGTGTGAAGTCTCACATTTGGGAAGTAAATAAAAAAATGTATATTTAGGAAGTTGCAAGCGAAGGTAGATTAACGACAATCACGACCACGCCAATACCTATGCCTTCCAATTCCCTTTGTAATTTCCTTGGATAAAACCCTCTCCGAGTACCTCGTTGACAAAATTAAAATAAGTTAAAACCAAAGTTACTTGTTTTTTGAATGATGGTTTGCAATGTGTAAATTCGAAAATTGATTGAAGACCACTTTGTGAAAAAATTCCAAAAAAATCAAATCCAACAAGCAAGAAATGAAAGGTGTTCATACAAAAATAAAATAAAATAAAATTTATACAAAATATATACTAATTTATTTTTAAATATTGTTTGAAATAATTTTCTCAATAACCTTTTGAATAGCCATCTATATAATCTATATAACCTTTCAAACAACCTTTCAAGTTTCCAACTCCAACTTCAATCTTTTCTTTCTTTTCACGACCACATAGACCAATAATGCCATACGACATGATGATTTTTCTTCATATTATTTTGGGGTAAAAGCCTCTCCAAATTCCTCGTTAACGGAATTTGTGGAAACTGATGAGAGCAATGTTCAATATTGTGAAATTTTGTCTAAAATAAAATTAGTGTTTTCAATCCTTGTAATACTACCTTGACATACATTGTAAATTTGAACTTATCTATTCCAATATGAGGTATTAGAGTGCATGATACGTGAGCCTATGTTGTAGCAAAAATCCTATATTATAACATAATTTTATTTATAGAAAAAACTACAATGGATAATTACCATGGCAACTTTTGCAATAGAGCTAGTTGAGGTGGAACCAAGTTGTAGTTTTGGATCTAAGCAAGCATGCGGTTGGCTTTAGGAAGGCATAACCCCCTCTGACACAGCTCACAAAAACCTCCACATACATATACAACTACAAATCATTGGTGCTGAGCGCCAATGCAAATTCATTTTATAAACCATTGCATCCATTCTATTGAGGCGGTCGTCAACATTAATAATATTATCAAAGAAATTATGTATTCCAAGAAATTTATGTTACAATAGATCAATAAAAATGTATTCTATTTGATTTGATCTAAAACTTTTCTATAATTTTACACATAATTATATAAATTTTCCATGATGTGCCAAAATATATTTGAATTGACTATAATTTTTAATATTTTAAAAAAATATATAATATTTAAGATGTTTTTTTTAATTTCTAGATTTTAAAGTTAAAAAACTTAATTATGAATGCATTTATAATGTGCATTGTGTGAAGATACACATAATTATGTTAAAAATACATTGAAAGTAATTAAAGATTTTCAAACAACATATAAGTACCCTTTCAAGTCTAAGTAAAAATGGTTGTATGTTTTGAAAAGACACATAAATTAGGTTTCGTGTAAGGTTTATTGTAGAATTGGTTTGTGAAAGTCGAAGGGACAAGCACCAATTTTTTTATTTAGTATAGATTTTTTCTTGATGAAATTAACATAATATTCTATTGGTCACTTCATACCAAAGTTAGTGACTTCATTGCCAATGTCATATTAATTCTTAAATTGAAATAGAAGTTGAGGAACATGATTCCAAAATATAATTCAAAGATGAATTCTTACAAGGTTCATTCACGACTTTATATACTTTTTAAAAAGATATCAATTAAAATGTATTTATTCAAAAAAAGATATAGGTACAATGCTTGTTTTCAATTATTTTAAAAATTTAACCATTTCCATTGTTATTATTGACAATAAGGCAATCTTCATGCTAATAATTAGTATCAATGGAATTCATTCAAGCCTTACAAAAAAAAATTAAAAAATAATAATATATCTTAAGAATATGATTTGTCAAAATAAAAGATTTATTATTCTTGATTTGTTGACTCAAGTCCATTTAATAACCATAAAAATATATTCTTAAAAATTGGACCATACAAATAAGATTCTAAATATCATATCTTAATTTATTTCTTCGGATCAATCTTCATCGATGTTGCAAAACCTTCATGGTTTAAAACTTCTTCATTTTGTTCTATATATCTTTAATACTGAGGGATTGATTCTTAGACACTATCCACTATGACAAAGTTTTTGAACAAGTGTAGTTTGAAATTGCCATGTCCTATCATAGCCATATTTTGTGTCTTGTAAAAATGTCTTTTAAAGTATCTAAAAAATGCATTATGAATTGATAAAAAATATCAATTATCATTTTAATATTAAAATTTATGCATTTAAAACCTTATCTTTCCTTCTCTATTGTTCTCCTTCAATTGTAGCATGTACCAGTTTTCACTTCAAGCCCATGACAAGATTCCTAACCAAGTACAGTCTGGGACAACATGCTTACGAATTTTTCTTTAAATGAATTTTTTGTGAAAAGTTTGAAAATTCATTGAGAACTCAAAAACGATAGGATTTTAAATTCGTAAAGTGTTTTGGAATCACATTGGATTGTACTACAATATTGTGATAAAATATCAATACCTTTTGTGATGTTATGCATCATATTACAATTACTTTATACACCATCAAACATTAACTATTCTTACTTTTTGTTTAAAAATTTCAATTACAAATTGAAAATGAGTTTCCAAAGTTGTTTTTGGGATACTTTTGAGCATATTTGTGGCATCATTGATATATTTCTTATTTGGTTATTGGCTTGAAGGAATTTCTTGAAAAGTTCTAATGAATTGAAAACTTTTCTAAAAGCCTTTTACATTGTTACAAATGTCCTCTAAGGACTTGAAAGGTGGTTGAAGGCTATTAGAATAATAACTTTCATGCCCAGCTTAAATTATTCTTGTTCTTGCCAAGTTTAATGGAAGATTTATTTTCCACCTTGAGTTTTGATTAGAAACTCACAAGAAACCATTCCAAACCAAAGAATTTAAAAGATAATTTTTATTTTTATCATTTGAGTGTGCACTTAAGTATTCCAAGAACAACTTTGGAAGTTCATTTTCAATTTGTAATTGAAATTTTTAAACAAAAGGTAGAAGTAGTTAATGTTAGATGGTATATAAAGTAATTGTAATATGATGGATGATATCACAAAAAGGAATTGATATTTTATCACAATATTGTAATACAGTCCAATGTGATTCCAAAACACTTTACAATTTTAAAATCCTATTGTTTTTGACTTCTCAATGAATTTTCAAATTTTTCACAAAACTTCATTTAAAGAAAAATTCATGAGCAATAATACTATAAACAAGTGCTCATGTACCAGCTACATGAGCACATATTTATGGTATTATGTATATGAGCACATATTTATGGTATTATGTATATGAGCACATATTTATGGTATTATGTTACATGAGCACATATTTATGGTATTAAAGAAGTTCTTTAAATAGTTGAGCACATATTTATGGTATTATTGATATATGTCTTGCTTGATTGTTTGCATGAAGGGATTTCTTAATAACAGTAAATGTTTCCTAAAGCATTTGAAAGCCTTTCATACTACTATTTTTGTCGTCCAAGGACTTAAAAGGATGGTTGGAGGCTATTAGAGTGATAACTCTAATGCCTAGCTTAAATTCTTATAAAATTCTTGCAAAGTTTTAAAGAATATTTATTGTCCACTTTGAGTTTTGATTAGAAACCCATTAGAGACCCATTAGAGACTACTCCAAACCAAAGAATTCAACATAGGAAAGTCTTTTTATCATTCAAGTATGTGCTCAAGTATCCCAAGAACAACTTTGGAAGCTCATTTCAAATTTGCAATTGAAATGTTCATCGTAATTGAAGCAAAAGGTAAAAGTATTCAATGGTAGATGGTGTATAAAGTAATCGTAACATGTTGAATGATATTACAAAAGGGAATCATTATTTTATCAAAATCTTGTAGTACACTTTGATGTGATTTCAAAACACTTTACGGTTTTCAAATCGGATCATTTTTGAGTTAACAATGAATTTCCAAACTTTTTGGAAAAACTCTCTTAAAAGGAAAATTCGTAAGCATGTTGTACCCGACTGTACAGTTTGTTTCATGGCACAGAGTCCCACATAAGCTCGTGAAGAAATCCATCTGAGTAAGTTTGCTAAGAACATCTTCAACCTTTCAAGTTTCTAGAAGATTTTGACATTGACATGCACATAAATTGCAGGAAAATTCCATAAGTTGAAAAGAAACCAATATCAAATACCATCTATTGATCATTGCATGGATGGAACATAAAATCACTGAACCAATGTCCCAGTCTATAAGGTAGAAATGGGTATTCCCATCAGGGTTCTAATTCCGTGGCCTATCAGTGCAGAAGAAGAACTCCGGCCCTAAAGGGCCCGACGTGAATATAGTGTTTGTTCATTCTATTCACTAATCCGATGGCCCTATCAGTGCACCAATATCTGAGCAGACAGCATCTGACTACCACACTCAGCAGATTGTATAACAACCTATCATGTTCTCCATGCAAGAATCTTTGTATTGCATATATCTACTCACGGAAATAGTGGTCTACAATGTTGCACTTCAAATATTCATGAAAATTTGATAAATTTCAAAAAAATATATTAAAAAATCAGATTTGTAATTTTCGACCTTACTTCTATTTGTATAAATTTTATCCCCATAGTTTTCTCAATCCCAGATATGCTGAATGGCTTAAACTGACGGGAATACCCATCTCTACCTTAAAGCAGAGATAGCTTCCTCTCGTTTCAAACCTTGGGTTTACCACTGTCCAAGTGGGGAGCACTGGGCCCAAAGTTTGGGACAAGCTTGGGAATTTTGAATTTCCGGGCTGGTCGTCTGGGTTTCTGAGGTTCTCGGTGCTCGGTGCTCGGTTGACATTTGATGAATGCGGAAGTATGACGTTGAGTGATCCCCTCTGCGTCTGAGACAAACTCTGTTGTACTCTTGTAGGTAAAGGTTTTTGTAAGGCTGGAAACTAGTCAAACTTATTGCTTAAGGTGATAATCAATTATCAGCTCCTGCAATAATCTATTAACTTTTCCTAAGCATTTGATTTCAGACATAGGAAATGATCAATATACTCTCCCACTACAAACTCTGACTGTTAGCGGAAGTAATGTACCGAAGAATGTTATGTAAGTAAATTCACAAGTCAGGATTGCAGATTCAGTGAAAATTCTGAAAATTGAGGGATAGTCATAATATGTACTGGACAATGTTGGATCGAAGTAGCAGTTCGAGATATGGTTTTAGCATTGTATTCAAGTTCTGAAAGTATGTCATACAGAAAATAAAAAATAAAAAAATCTGCTGGTACCTACGAAGATTAATCACGAAAGTATGAAAATGTCGAACTAGAACGTATAAACTGGCAAACTGTAAACTAAAAATGACGATAAAGACACAATGCTAAGAAATGACGATAAAACTGCATTTCAAAGATTAGATAACAATGGCAAACAATTATGTGCAGCACCAGAAACTCAGTGTCACTGAAATCAGCTACCGTCTTAAAATGGGGAGACGCTTCTAATCAGTAACTACGTCCCCACAGCGCCCACTTCTTGGCGGGTTTCCCAGACGCGAAACACTTAGTTCCTGATGTAGTCACCAGCAAAACAAGTTAGGTAGTGTCACTCAGGTTCTACATAAGCGAAGAGCTCACACGCAAGATTTAATTTAAAGAAAATCTTAATAGACCAAAATGCACTAAAGTAAAGGAAAGGTACCTTCAGCGATAGTGTTTGACACCATTGGGAGGGTATCCTGCTCGAACGGCATGCAGAGAGTTTTGGCAGCACCAGCTTCTCCCTTGGTCCTCGCCTTCACGCTTTCCTCCACTTCCTGAGAATTCAAAATTCATAAGCTTAAAATTGATCCTTCCAAGCACAAACACAAATAATACACCCTCGAACTCTCCGTTTCTTTCTATTCCAGTACTGGATATGCAGTTCAAGTGTCGAACAGGAGAGCAAATGCACACTGCCAGGTTGAAGTGATCCACGGTAATCAGTACAAGTGCAGATTTGTAAGCATTGCGAACATACCACTTCATCACACCACGGTGCAAGGACCATCTTCTTGTTGTTCAAGGCAGTCATGAAATCATCCCAGTTTTCAGCTACTACAATACATGAATCGTGCTCTTCCCGAGCTTTTTCCAGGAGTGCCTTTTGCATCGTCTCCAAGATTTCCCCGATCTTCACGGCAAGGTCAGCCATAGGGATATCCTGGGATCGTCCCTCGGTTTTATCTTCCAAGTCTCGGCGAACCACTCGGACCTATACAATAAGCGAAAGTAAGAATGTGGTTGAACCAACGATAAAGAGGCCTCTAAACACCACTCGAGAGTATTTGAAACATAGGATTGTTACTGACAAATAAAGATAGAAACAGTGTAATCATATACCTGTTTCTTCTCAATATCTCTGGGACCAATTTCAATTCTCAAGGGTACACCCTTGAGCTCCCAGTGTGAGTACTTCCATCCAGGGGAGTAGTTATCTCTCAAGTCATCCTTCACTCTGAAACCTGCCTCCTGCAACTGCCGGGTGACTTTCAAGCATTCATCGGAGGGGTCAATTCCCTTGAATGGCACGGGAATCACAACGACCTGGATAGGTGCGACTCTCGGGGGAAGAACCAGTCCCTTGTTGTCTCCGTGCACCATCACCATAACTCCAATCTGTAATCAGGAAACATCCAGTAAAGAAATGGATCAACATGATTCAAGTTGCAGAATTAACAGATGACCAGGGGCAACTTTGATATTGTTAATTCAGATAACCAACTCAAACCAGGATAATTTCTGCATCACACCCTCGAATAGATGTTAAAAGAAAAAGGCTTACCGTTCTGGTGGTAAGACCCCAAGAGTTCTGCCACACCATCTTACGCTCCCTATTCTCGTCCTCGAAAAAGATTTCAAACATCTTGGCAAAATTCTGACCCAGACAATGTGATGTGGCCCCTTGCACTCCACGCCCGGTGGCAGGAATGAACGCCTGTACATTGGAATATCAAAGAGATTAATTAGAGAAAGGTCAAGATCAGCTTCGAGACCTAACTGCTTTTCGGCTTTCATAGAAAAGAAAGACAACTTAGATGCATGGTCAGCAGTTGTAAAAAACACAAGTGGCTATACCAATTTGAAAAACAAAGTATAACCAAGTTAAGAAACACACACCTCCACGGTGGTGGTATACAGACCACCAGCAAACTTCTCAACCTCACTCTTCACACCCTTGATGACTGGAACGGCCAGAAGCTCCTCATACACTCTGCGATACAGCTCCAAAATTTGATGCACCTGCCAACATAACAATTTCAGAACCTTGAACCATATCACCAAATGGATCCAACTTCAAGGTATGAGATACTCAGGTTTTCAAGCGCGAGCCTGAGAATACTAGCCTACTATATAGGACGTGACTAACCTCTACGTCTGCTTCGTCCTTGGTAGCGAACGCTGTATGACCTTCTTGCCACAGAAATTCACGACTCCTGCATGATAGAATGGGATCCTCACATTAGATTTGCAGCAGCTAAGTTTTGAGCTCAATCGAAAAGCAAGTCAACAAGTGAACCAATCAATTTTCAGCATTGATTCTACACTAAAGCAAGTAAGCTCTCCAGAAACAAGACCCCCACTTGCTGTCCTATTAGGATATATAGAAGTCAAATACTCGTCGTGCAAAGGATTAGCCGGACTAATTTGATAAATCATTGAGTCAATTCTTGCAAGCCCAATCAAAATAGTATGGTCCCAACTAGAGATCAATTTCAAGGTTTCTTAGAACCCACCTGATGAAAGGGGTGGGGTGCTTGAACTCCCATCGCACGACGTTGCACCACTGGTTGATTCTGAGAGGAAGGTCACGATGACCACGGATCCATTTTGAGAAAATGGGGTACATAACTGTTTCACTGGTAGGGCGAATGGCAATGGGCTCTTCGAGCTGGGAGTCTCCTGACCTAGTGACCCACGCAACCTGTCGGATACCAAAAGTGACATATGAGGAGCTAATTGCATGGTAGCCGCAATGGAGTACGCTTCACGGCTCAACATATCGACCTCCTAGTATTGTAGAGATGCTTCATAAGGACAAGACAAGGTCGCCTGAGGGGAGAAGAAGCAAAATTTCTCCGTCTGCAAAGGACATAAACCCTAAATCTGCCACAGCTCTTCAGCACATGCGCCAGCATTCTCTCATAGTCATACCGGAAGGTCAAGGAACCGAAGTCTAGAATCACATACCTCGGGGGCAAAACCTTCAACATGGTCTTTCTCCTTTGTCAAAGCTTTCTCCGAAACAAACAGAGGAAAGTAAGTGTTCTCAATGCCCATCTTCTTGATCTCCTTGTCAAAGAAGTCCTGTAATAAAGCCCAAGTCCCTCTCAGAATCATCCACACTACCCAGGCGAGTATAAAAGATGATATCACGATCCACAGGGTCGCGTCTACAGTGTCACCGACTGCGATACAAACAGTCTCATGATCGAGAAGGGGGCAGTCACTGTCCACAACGCACCTTGATGGATTCCCAGATCGAATACGACCACGGGCGCAGGATGTAACACCCTGAGACGTCATAGTACTCAATCATCTCCCCTCGCACAACGAGCTGCAGAACCCAATCCCAACCTCGTTAAAAACTACTCTCCGAAGATCTTCGAAAAACCCTGGATAATTTCCCTCTGTCGAAACCTGCAATTGAGTTGAGAAGCTCTAAAACTTACGTCGGAATACCAATCCCCGAAGTTCTCATCCTTCTTAAATGGAAGCCCAAGCTTCGTCTCCTTCTTCACGTCTTTAGCCTTAGCATCTGTCCAACCAACCACAATGAATTGAAAGAAGTAAGCAGAAGGTCGTGGATCAAAACTTCGCTGGCTCCTACTGCTGATTCCGGGTCTCTACACACATACATCGAATAGCTCCCCATACTAGAATTATCCCGAGGAAATTAACGAAAATGCTCCAGACACCAAGATCTGGACACGACAATGGCTGCAACGAATCAGAAAAAAACCCAGCCGATACTCTTCATTGCAACGATCACTCAAATAACCCAAACCGCCGCACACAACAGGTTCTGACCTCCAGGAGCGCCACCGTGCACGACAGGCTTCTTCTCCTTGGGAGCCTTCTTGGGCTTCTCCTTCTTCTCCCTGGGCTTCGCCTCCGGAGCTTCAGCACCCGTGATGCTCACCTTCTCCGCCACGTTCAGATCGTTGACAGAGACACGCTCCGCCCCCGAATCCGCCATTGTGCAACCCGAAACTCGATCACTGCTCACAACCCAAATGAGCTCACAAAAGAGACAAGCCAGATGAGATGGGAAGTGAGAGACTTTAGGGGTTCTAGACTCGGGTTGCGCTCCCCAGTTGCCCTAACCTTAGGGTTAGGGTTGAGCCTTCCTTGCAGACTTGTCCCTTGTTTTGGGTTTTCCTCGTCACTGTGGGGTTTTAGAGTTAAGTTCCAGGGGTTTTGGATTTCTCCGAAGACTTTTATTTCCAGCTTTTGTGTGGGTTTTTCTTCTGGTAGCGAAGATGGGCACCAATCCGCTCGCAATTCCTGCGAACAATATCATCTGTTCGCTTACAGACCCGGAGGGGCGAAGCTTAGGGGCTCCGCTTGACCTGCCTCAGGATGCAGGTCCTAAGGAGCTCTACCTCCTGATCAACACGCTTCTGCAGAATGTAAGTGAACGTGAGGTGTTAGTGGGGAATCGGTTCTCGTTGATGGGATGAATTGGAGTGGAATGGTGGTGGTTGAGGTTTTCATTTTGGGGTTATGGTTTTGTTGGGCAGGAGGAGAAGCTGCCTTACGCGTTTTATATCAATGATAAGGAGCTCCTTGGAAGCCTGGGTGCCCATCTGCTGCAAAATAGAGGTACTGAGGTTTTGCAGCTGGAATGGGAGTGGGATGGGCTTCAGTCTCTGGATTGACTGTCGTTAATTTGAGCTGTTTAGAGCTCTTGCGTGAGTTTTTTTATAGGAATTTTGAGGTTTGAGGTAGAATTAGTGGAGTTTGTTTGAAGTGTTTTGGAATTTGACGGAGAGCGCTGCCTTAGGATGATTTTTTCGGCTTGCTGCTGCCGTGGGCGAAAGACATTTCATTTACACTCTAATATTTGTTCATTTTCTAAGTTTTCAAGGCTCCGTGGTTCTTGCAGTATCGGTTGAGCAGGTACTACAAATAGTGTATCAACCACAGGCTGTGTTTCGTATCAAGCCTGTGACGCGTTGTTCTGCTAGTATACCTGGTGAGTGCTTGGTTTGCAGGATGTTTTGGTTATAATTTTCAGTGGAGAAGATGCAATACGACTTCCTCGTCTGGTTTCTCTGACATCTGTTTGTGTGATTGTGTTGCAGGACACTCGGAAGCAGTGTTGTCTGTACAATTTAGTCCAGATAGTCGTATGTTAGCCAGTGGGTCAGGTGACACAACCGTGCGATTTTGGGACATCTATACACAAACACCTCTGTTTACTTGCACCGGTAAGGTTTCGATTTTGGTTTCATATTCGTGATATCTTCTGTTCTTTTTATTTTATTTCTCGCTTCACCTTTGTGATAGTTTGGTAATTTACCACAGACTTGTTAATCAAGCATTGTGGATTTCTGGGGGTTAGGGTTTAAGGTTGCAATTGAATGAAGGAAACGCTGTCTGAGAAGTTTTGGTGGTATAGGTCATAAGAACTGGGTGCTATGCATTGCATGGTCACCCGATGGCAAGATGCTTGTGAGTGGAAGTAAAGACGGGGAACTGAGGCTGTGGGAGCCTACAACAGGCAAGGCTATTGGAAATCCCTTGACAGTATGTTTTCCTTCTTCATTAACCTGTAGGAAAGAGTGGGACAGGCACACATCTTGGAGACAATTCATAGAGTGAACCTCCGACGTGTGTTTTTTTTCAAGTAAACGATGCCTATTTTGAACTATTTGCTAGCCAGTTGTGATTAACGTGCTTACTTTAGAAAAGATGAAATTATCCTTGACTTATACTAATGTGAGTTGCTATATGCGATTTCAGGGGCACAAAAAATGGATAACAGCAGTTTCATGGGAACCGGCCCATCTTCAGTCGCCAAGCCGGCGATTTGCTAGTGCTAGTAAAGATGGTGATATTCGTATATGGGATACCACTCTGCATAAAACAGTGATGTGTCTTACTGGTCACACACTTGCAGTGACCTGTGTCAAGTGGGGCGGCGAGGGATTTATTTATTCTAGGTACGCTCCTGAAGCCGTTAGCCCGGATCTCAGTGTGAAATGTCTGTTCAATTTTAATCCTCTGTTGTAGCGAATGAAAGTTAAAGATATGTTAATCGTCTTTTTGCAGTTCTCAAGATTGCACCATTAAGGTTTGGGAGACCACATCAGGAAAGCTTATTCGGGAGCTCAAGGTATGCTATATTTATATGCTACCTGATTGCAATGAGAATGTTAGCCGTTCAGATTGTGAGGAAGTAGTTCCAAATGTCATAGTATTCGAAACATTTGCATGGAGCTCATCGAAGATGATATTTATTATCGCAACTAATCAAGGCATTAGTTTGAGTAAAACAGCAATACCAACATTATTGATGACGATTGCTGTTTCTAGAAATAGTGATTGGCAGCACTCATATTTTGGAGGGGTGCTCCATTGTATATTTAAAGTTTGCATATGGGTGCTTTATTCTGACATTTATTTTCTGAACCAGGGACATGGTCATTGGGTAAACACACTGGCGCTGAGCACAGAGTACGTGTTGCGGACTGGAGCATTTGATCATACTGGAAAACAGTTCAATTCAGCAGAAGAGATGAAGCAGGTGACCGTCTAAGCTATCACGAGTAGAATTCTTGTTTTTCAAATAGTAGTATTCCTAGGTGTGACATTACAGCTCATACTTCGTGTTTCGTTAAATTTGTGTTTGATGTGTACCGTATTTTTTAACGATATTCTAGAGTTAGGGGGGTTCGCTACAATGTTCGATTGAAGGTTTCTCAAATAATTTCAAAGAAATCAGATCTATAACGATTCCTGCTTTTATCCTGAGAATTTGGGCTCGAATTTACCCAACAGAATTATGACTGTATTTATTTCAGGCAGCATTGGTCAGATATAAGGCAGCGAAAGGTAATTCACAGGAGCGTCTGGTATCAGGGTCCGACGACTTCACCATGTTTTTGTGGGAGCCAGGAACAAGCAAGCAACCAAAAGCTAGAATGACAGGTCACCAGCAGGTATAATGATGAGCATGCGAATGGTAGAGCTTGAGTGCCCCTCATATCTGAACGTCCCGTTCTTTCACTGTGTTTTAAAGTGTATCGTCACTGTTTGACATTCTCAATGTCTTTGCGTCATTTCTGAATGGAAGCGTCTGATTTTGCAGTTGGTCAACCATGTGTATTTCTCTCCCGATGGGCGATGGGTTGCTAGTGCTTCATTTGACAAGTCTGTCAAGCTCTGGGATGGATACTCTGGAAAATTTATTGCCACATTCCGTGGCCACGTGGGCCCTGTATATCAAATCAGGTTAGCATGTCCTACGACTTTTTTATTTCTTTCCGTAACTATCTAGACACCGTTTTGCAGCACGATTTTTGCATCTTAGTTACTGATGACAAACGCGTGTTGTTTTTCCTTACATATTGGTATTGCAATTTTTTTAACATACTCTTATGGAGTTACAAGAGTTTGGCTTCGCTGAACTATGAAACTATAATAGGCCTTTCCGTCGTCTCTAAAGGGAAATGGCACCATTGCTTGCTGTAACCCAATTTTTCTCTAAAAATGGACTTTAGCAAATGACACCGAGTGTCTGACGTTTGGAATGGTCTGGAACAGTTGGTCTGCGGATAGCAGACTATTAGTCAGCGGGAGCAAAGACTCGACGATGAAGGTATTGGCCTTATTCAACAATTTTGCCCATGCTTTTGAAGTGATGCCTAAATTTCATCTTTGAAACACATTTGAAACTCCCCTCGGTGATCTAGATTTTGTATTGCTATTTCGTCGATTATGATTTTAGAATCAACAATTTAGTGGAAGGCTGAAGGCTGTGTTTTGTTCACCTCCTCGCAGATGTGGGACATGAGGACGCAAAAGTTGCGAGAAGATCTTCCAGGCCATGCTGATGAGGTACACTCACCGTGCTGTATATGCGGGATTTGAGTTCCGTGACAACAGAAACTGGTGCTCGTCTTTGAAGAATTATAACCTTATTAATAATAATGCGCTTCTGACATGGAAACAAATCGGACTTTCAGGTTTTTGCCGTAGACTGGAGTGCTGATGGTGAAAAGGTTGCTTCTGGAGGCAGAGACCGAGTGCTTAAGTTGTGGATGAGCTAAGATCCGAGCCCCTCTTTAAGTGAGATTGATAATGTAGCATAGTCAACACAACCGAGCATTCTTTACAGTTGTGCCCTATTCAACAACCAAAGTTTTTTTGCCCTTCTCCGACACAAATGAGATGTTTTGTTCCACTGCAAAAGTTGCATCGACATCTCTCTGAAACCTGATAGGATTGATCCTTGTGGCGACACACCCCAAGCTCTCTACAGCCCCTAGCGCTACAATCGTTTTACTAGACTGTCTTGTGACAATTTGTAGGACTCCAGAAACTGAGAGCTTTTCTGTCCGCCTCTTACCATATTTTAAGTCACTTACACGCATGAAAATGCTGGCAACATACCAAACTTTCCCTGTTGTAACGACTGCCGTTTTTGGCAACCACTACAGTAGTCCAACTTGAAACGAATTCGCAGCAATGCATCGATGTACGTAATCTCTTCCCAGTCCAACCGCATACAAAGCTCAATTCTACCCAACACCTTCACTGCAACCTTCCACTTACCACAATGAACAGCACATGAACACGATGCCTAGAATTCAGTCTCACGAAGCAACATAAATTTTAGCACTATGTCCGGAGCACATTCTCTGTAAACCACACCAAAACTACACCATGTGCAGATCAGTAAAACCACAGCAAATTCTCCGAAGCCGCATGTTTCAATTTGAATCACTTGAAGTTTCTGCTACACCACCGATTTTGAAGCACCAGAGGCCACATTCCCGAATTCTCTTCACTTGGGCAGCCAGAAGATTAGGTCTCTGATGTGAAGGGACCGTTTCAAAGCATTGATTTGCGCTGTCCGTGTTTCTAGAGACAGCGGTACACTGTAGGTGCATAGGGGAGTCGTTAGAACTCACCCTTTTTGAGTTTTATGCCTTTGAGAACTGTTGCGGCTTTCTCTCCAGGTGAAGAATTTAGCAGGTTTGCCATTTAGCACACGACATGGGTCCATATGCAGCTTCTATCTTGTTATGTGAGATGGCATTCTCGTGGCTACGGCGGTGAAGATGGTTTTGCCATGAGACGTCTGGATTGTTTTCCTTCAGTCTGTCGCATGTCACATTCCACACGCCATGGTCGACTCGGGTGCAGTTGTAAACGTCGAAAGGGGATGTGATTCCTTGGTGATCGTCTCGGCCGGGGACCGAGGCTGCGATGCTCGAGCTGAGGGGGATCGCGGGACCTAGGAAGCTCCAGCCGTTGCGCGGGCGTTTCTTTGAAGGTGGGTGTTCGTGGCGGAAGAGGAGCGATGACGGACTCAGAACGTGGATCGTTTCTTCAACCCCGTCTTGACCAGGTTGCTTTCTTTCCCTCGCATGTGTAGTTTTGTGATTTTTGTTTCGTTGTTGCGAGACTTAGCGTGCGTGGCTCCGCTTGATCCTACTACCCATCGCCTCTCTTTCTCTCTTCAGTGATGGTCTTAGGTTTAAAAGAGCTCTCCTTTTTGTCGATTTTTTCTGCTGCGCTGGTGTGGGAGATTCCTTTAAGTTGGAGGCTCCGGCCAGGTTCTACGATGTTTGTGATTTCAGCTAAGAAATCACAACCCTGTTGGATGTAGTGTTTTTGAATGTTACCCAAACACTCGAAGCAATTTTTTAATGCGCTTTGTCTTTGTGAGCTTCATAATATTCTTGATCGATTCTCGTAGGCTAAATCACTCTTGACAGCTTTGGTATGAGCACTGCGCCAGTTTGATCAAAATTGTAAAAGCATTCTGAAGCTGAGAACTTGGGATATAATGACTGATAGCGAAAACGCTCTACACCATGATTTAGGAGATACTGAATCCAGTTGAAGTATTGTCTTCCTAGTTGTTGGTCAAATTCCGTAGCCATGGTTTAAGATGTACGGTTCTGTTTTCTTCCAGTTTCTCAGGCATGTCTTGATAGTTTGTTATTTTAAAAGCTTGTATGCATTGCCAGATTTGTGAGCAGGAGCAGAAGCTTGCAGAGCTGCGACGCAGCAAGGGCCCATTCGACCGAGCTGTGAGAGCCCTCACCACCAACATTCGTGAGGGCTACGAAAACATCATTCTCGAGAACCTGCCAAGCTCAGAGTCGATAGAGCAGCAGCTCTGGCGACTTCACTACAGCTTCATCGAGGAGTTTCGTGCTCGTTTACAGAAACTGAAAGGAGCTGCTCTTGCTGCCGCCAATGTACCCCATAAGAAGAAAGCTGTTGAGCAGCTGAAATTCGAAAGAGTTGGGGGCCAGTACAAATGCTTCCTTGATGAAGCAACTGGGTTCTACCATGGGCTCATCGCAAAGCTAGGCGCTAAGCATGGGAATCCCGGAAAACTCTCGTCCTCCAGCAATATAACTGGTATGTCCTTAAAATATTTTATATCCGAATGTTTTCCTTTGATATCTAAGGATTTTTTTCCCCTGCTTCAAACTGTTAACCTTGATTTCCCGCGTCTGTTGTTTTAACAAGTCCGGTTTGGAAATGGAGTGGCAGAGATTAGCAGCAGCAACGAAAGGTTCAGAAGATGGGAATGTGTCTGCCACAGGTGCTACATATACCTGGGAGATTTGGCTCGGTATAAAGAACTTCACCTGGTTGTTGAAGGGCGCACTGCTGACTGGTATGTAGCAGCCAATTATTACCGACAAGCCTCCGCTCTCTGGCCTTTTGGTGGCAATCCTCATAACCAGGTTCTTGTACCAACCGACGACACTCGACAATTTGAGGATCTTCTATTGATCAATGTCTTGTATAAGTTCAAAGCATGTACTTATTTCTGTCGAAAAAGAGCTCATGGTTTAACATTCTTTACCAAGCTATTGCTGATGCTATTGTGGTGTTGCAGCTCGGTGTGCTGGCCACATATGCGGGAGATAATTTGCAGGCTTTGTATCATTACCTCTACAGTTTAGCTGTACCTGTTCCGTTTATTACTGCCCGTGCAAATGCTAAGCTGCTGTTTGAGAAGGTTAGTACATTTTGCTCTAACTTGAGACATGCTTCTTTAGTTTATCGCATGTTAAGTAATAATAGCTGGGTGTTGCTTTAATGTAATAATAGCTTCTCTGCTGCCCTCTGATATAATCCAAACGGGATCTTAAACACACACTCGCTGTTTCAGTTGAGATTTCTTGCCTTGTGATGTTTTTTCCTCCACAAATAACTCGAATCTGACTCGTGCCTCACAATTTTCAGAACCAACACCATAATTCACAGCTGTCAAATTCACCTGAAGAAGATGTGGCTATTGATATTCAAATGGCACAAGCTTTTGAGAGCCATACCACCAAGTCGAGCACCGAATCTCACAAAGAGAGCCCTCTTACTAGACTGCAAAGACGGTTTCGTGTGCACTTCATCACTCTAATCGGGCTTCTTTTCAACAAAGCAGGGTCTGAATCCTCTCCTGTTGACAACTTTTGTAGCTTTTGGCCTGGACCTGTCAATTGGGTGAACATATGATGTCTATCATGCATATTATATTTGTCATCTTTAAATGGTTAAGGAATTTCTAGATGCTAGGCCAGTATTATTCAAGACTCACCATTCTGTTATTCTGCTCGGCAGGTTGGAAGATTTGTCCGAACTTTCTACGCCAGTACTCGGAGAAGCACAACTGCTCCTTTCTCAAGACAACATGCTGATAACTTCTTCTTTCACCCTCGAGAAGTCGAATCCCTGCAAAAATCAAGCGTTCAGCGTCATGCAACTTGTTGTTTTGTTGATTCTTTCCATCCACAATGTCGGGCCCAAGAAGGATAAAAGTTGTCGGAATTCCGATGGGCCAGAAATATCATATTTTGTGATGCAAGCCATTATATTTTCATTTCAGTTTATGACTATAGTTGTACAGCATTGTACGAGAGCGGAAGAGCTATGTTGCAGCCACTTGTTTCCTGCAGTGGGGGTCTTTTGCAATTGGTTAGCCAACTACCCTAATTTGGTCCAACAAATTCAGGGTGATGAAGAATGTGACAAATTGCTATGCAGTTTCGGAAAGGAAGCATGCCTGCTCCTAGCCAAGTGCCTGCAACACGTTGGCACGGCAAAAAACCATGACTACGATTGTATAGCTTATTCTGAAAAGGAAGGACATGGAACTGAAACGGCTCTGTGGGAAGACAAAGAACTGTACGGCATTGTCCCTTTGAAGTATTTAGAAACTTCAGAGATTGCTATGAGGACATCTGTATTGGCAAAGAGTGGACAAAATACACCTGATTCCGCGTGTGTAGTGCGTGTGGAGCGCCTCATGAAAGCCTTGACGTCCCTCAGCTCTGTTTTCAAACTGGATTCTTCAGAACTTGATGCTATTGCATCTGTCAGCAAGTCTTCATTTGGTTGGGCTTCTCTGAGAGCAAGTCCTTCTGAAAAGATCAGATGTTCACAATCTTCTGGAGGTTCGGTCCGGACTGGGGATGGATCGATGGAGCTGAAAACCCAAGGCCCATGTATTGTGCAGCGGAGCATTGAGATTAGTCTGTCAAGTCATTGTAGGAAGGAAGACCGCATATTTTTGAAGGCCAGGGACCGGAAGCTGGATTCTGTTGGTCCTTCCAATCTTTCAAGACCCCCATCTGGTATGTTTCTCATACTTTATTCAAAGATAATTTCTGCTTTTAGCTCTTCAAAAACTTCTGCATCCTTCAACTGGGTACTTAGATTTTGCTGTATTGAACAGTTCTTCAACGTGCGATGACAATTTCGTGTTGAGAGCAATTATTCGTCAACCATAATTACTCGAGAAGCTCGCCCCCATAGGATCTCTGGACTTATTTTTCCTATAATCCATTTAGTGTTTAGAGGGTAAATTGTCGTACATGCCTTCATCAGGTTCGGTTCAACTTTCGTAACGGATGATTCTGGCGACCAAGACCACTGAAGTTCGTGTAGTATGTCAATGCAGAAGTTTCTTTTCAAGACAAGACCATCACTGGAGGAGAATTGAAAGCTTCCAACATGCCAGAAGGAAGTGCATGTCAACAGCCAGAAAGTAAGCTTTGTGAGAACAACCTAGAAACAATCTTAGAGGAACCTGGCCGCAACCACTTGGAGCATAAAGATGAAGGCACACTGTGTTCCGTCGGTCGAGGGGCGTTGTCTCTTGGAGACTGGGTGGGAGCTCCTGGTGGAGGCGATGACAGCGTTGATGCAACCCCAGCGTTAAAGAAACGGAAGAACATGTCTCGACTTTCACAGCAAGCTCAGACTCACTCATCAGGTGAAGAATCGTTAAATCCAAGTTTGAGCTTCAAGGCAGTTAGTAGAACGCCAAAACCTCCATGTGTACCCTCTTGCAGCAATGTCGCACAGCCTGAAGTCGGAGAACCAAGAGAAATAGAGCAACATGTAGATGTGTCGGGGTTTGGCAAAGAGACTGACACCCATACGACCTTATCGTTGAATCGCCAAGGCTCTGCTCAAGATCCCATTGATCTCGATTGTGTGGATAAAGACGGTACCGAGCTTGGTGAAGTTAAGTCAGGGCTTGATTCAAGCCAGAGCAGAAAACGAAAATATTCACCTCATGAACGTTTGAGAGGATCCTCTCCAGATATTGTGAATCGTTCTAACAATGAAGACGAAGCAGTTCCCCGAAGTGAAGAAGATGGCGCAAAGAGTGGAAATGGTGTCGTCGTTGAAACTTGCAAACAGAGTCCATTGGCAACAAACACCGTAGAAGATCGCGGTGTGGGAGATGCTGCAAGTGGAGAAAAACTCAACATTTCTTCTCAAGTGATGGATGCTCATTCTGTTCAATTTCTTCCAGATCAGGAACCTGCATCCAATCACGAGAATGACATGATTGTTGGTGGCACTGAGCATCATAATTCTACAATTCTTGGCAATTCTGGATGTTCCCCGCAAGAACAAATTCAGAAACCTGTTTCTTCTCGGGATACTCCTAGAAAAAGTTTAGAAGGCTGCAGTACTGTTGCAGGGGGAGGCAAGAAAAGGAAACAGGAAGCTATGACTCCACAGGGTACTACCACGTTACCTTCCACAAGATGCCAAAACTGCCAAGGTACAAGTCCAGGTGAAAGTGATTCTGAGAGGCTTAACTGGTCCCGACCCCAAAAGTCTCATGTGGATGCAGGTTTCAGCAAGCAGTGGAGACATGGTTGGTGCCGAGATTGTAAGGAGCCACACCGAAGTTCAGCTCCTTGCTACAGTTCAGGCTGGCATCCCCCTTCTAAGCGACCCCGAGTGAAGGAATGGGAAACTGAAGAAGACTACAGTTGGCTTGACACGTACACTCATGTTGTTCCGCAAGCTTTGACAAAACTGGCTACTGCCATGAGCAAAGCCTCGTTTTCATTCTCTGATTTTGGGATTTACTTCGAGTTTGGGGCCAATGTGAGCACTGCAAAATGAAACCTCGGTTTAGGACGGCCAGGATCGTACGATCGGAACAGTGAACATCCAAGCGGCTGAAAATCTGATATGTCAGTAAGCCGGTACTTCTGGCTAGATTCTCAGTGTTATTTTTCAGTTGAGTTGCATTGTGAGATTATGAGATGTTCGTATTGTTTCACTTTCTAAACAAGAACCACGAACCTCGTGGTACTGGAAGTGGAAGCAGCCTAGCTGTATGTCGCAGTTTTAGGCGCCGAGTCTTGGACTTCATTTTCTAACGGTCCGTGTACAATAAGTTTTTGTAACATGTAAAACAGAATTTCAGTTACCATCTGCAGTGTAGAATTACCCATGGCCGATTGGCATGCTTGGCTTGGTAGATTCCAATCTTGGCTCAGGAACCGAGAGCTCTGTAATAATCTTATTCTGAAAAGCTTTGGCACGTCACCTGAGTCGGTAACCATTCCGCTGGAAGATCCTTGTTGAAGTCTCTTCTCCTTCCCTGCCATTAGGACGCCAATCCTTTGGATCTGCTCCTTTCAAACTCAGGAACGTGTGTATAATGAACGTATGTTAGATAGAATAGACCTGGATGAGCTTGAACGTCCCGCATCATTGCAGAGCATGGTCTAATTGATCCTTGATTCTAACCTTGGAGCTGAAGATCTGGTCAATGGGTAGGTTCAGAGATTTAGAAACACAATGACGATGTGCCCCAGAGTCTAAAGTGAGGAATACTTTACCAGCGCAAGTGAGTTCGAGCATCCGATAGCAGGGAACGGAGGAGTTTGGGAAGAATCTGCATGTAGAGAGAATTGGGGGACTTGGTCGGTGGCCCACAACAAATTTGAGGTCGTAGCCAGACTTCTTACTTACTTTTCCTGTCAGGCTTGACGAGCAAGGCAACACCTGATTTTGCTATCATAAATCTGTCAGAAGACTGAAGTGTGTTTTCATTTGAGCACTCGACCTGACCCGACCTGACCCGACTTTTGCAAATGTATGCGTCATCGTGATTTCAGTTTTGTTACTTTGCCATCAATTTTGTCTTTTTAATGCAAAGCCGGGTCGGATGCTCACATAGGAATAGACTATATTCGGTCGGAATCGGCATTCTCAGTGTGAGCAAACTGATGCGGTTTCTAGGACATGGAGGTGCATGTGGAGCGATCTCCACAGGATAGGACGTCCCAACAACTTTCATCGGCCAGGATGCCCCTTCCAGTTCCAGCTGTAACTTCAATAACATAATATTCTGCAGAACACGGAAAGATTTGAGCCGCTCCCGTCCAGCTCAGTCTAGACTGGTGATGCCTTTCTTATCCTGCTGTGCTATTAAACTAAAAATTGATGGACGTCCTCACCGAATCCTGGGTGTAGGATGCCGCCAGGACCGGAGCAAGTCTGGGGAATGGCAGATATTTCAACGCTTGAGTACAGGTACAGACTTCTTTCTTTTTGAAACATATCAAATTCCATTTTATATTGAGGAATACGTTAGACTTTTGACTATATCTCAACTTAGGTGTAAAACCACTGTGAAATCCTACCGATTTCTGAGAACATAATAATAATAATAATCTACCTATACGATTTAATATTATTATTGCGTACAGACAATGGGCAGCTATGCCAACTCGTACCTTAGACTGTACTCACGGTACCTGGCGCAACTACTTCTTTGCTTCGCACTAAATGGAATTGCCGCCGCAGTCGGATGAGACTTGACGGTTGATCTTTGTTTTGAGCCATCTCCCCCTGCTTAGAAGCTGGTCGTTTCAGCACTAAGACGCCAGTCGCCACACATTATTATCCGTGTGACTAATTAGGCTGGTTGGACTGTAACATGGGAATGTTTACATTCCTTGCATCTAGAGTCACGTTGAAACTAAGGCAGCTTATTCTGTGCAACAAGTATGTAACTCGGAGGATTCGCTGTTAAGTTTTGTTGGATCCACATACTTCTGGCGTTAAAACAGTCCGGTGGAACTTGTGATGTGCCAGGGATTGTTGTGGCTCTTGTTTGATGTCTAAATTTCTGCTAATGTAGACAGTGTGCACACTCTGGGTCTTGTGAGCTCACTAAATTCTCCACTGGTGCTGAAATATCTTCCGTATGGGTGATTGGGCGCCTGAGGTATGGAGATGTGTTTCGGTTTTATGAACTGGGGTACGCAGGTGACTTTGTTCTTATGGGTGTGAATACAGAGAGACAAAGTGGGCGTCGGCAATTGTGCTTGCAAGGGAGGGTGACTGCAAACTCCCGAGTCGACAATATTTGGAGTTTGCAGCTAAATTAGAGGTACTCTGTCTTGTGCCTCTCGATGCCTGGCTCTGAGGTCAATTTTAAGAATGAACCTTTTTCTGAATGTGCTAGATTCATTTGAGCTCTGGGCGTTTTGATAATCAAGTTAGTACAGTGGTGGTACAGCTAGTGGAGATGGTGCTGAATATTTCTTTTTGCATTCAGGGAGCTTGTAACGTGTTGAAATTTCGATACAAAAGGAAGGAGCTTTAAGCGATCAGATTAGGGACATGATGGACAATTCAGCCATCCCTCCAGCCCACACTTGTCCTGACACTGCCGAGATTCCGTCCTATTCCTCAACCTTACCCTCTACTTGTATTGAGGATACCGAGGCTTCCTTGACCCCTTCATACATCACTCATAGTGAGAATACGGTAAAGTCGTCTTCCTCTACTGTGGCTTCTCCTCATAACACTGATATCAAGAATACTAGTGAGGATCTATCTTATCACACCGCGGCCCTTTGCTCCACTGATTCTCAGAATAATGAGGTCCTGTTCTATACCTCGGTCCCTTCTAACAACATTACTGACGTGACGAGGAGGAGCGAGGCTCCGCTGAATGCTTCGGCCCATTCCGCCATTGATTCTGATGCTGAGAATTGGAAGGTCCCTACCTGTAGCTTAGTCCCATCTACTTCCAATGATAATCCCACTAATTGGTCCATGGCACAGCGCGTGTCTAAGAGTGTTTGCTCATTATTTAGGTACTGCCCTGCAAAAGAGGTACCAAAGGCGGATAAGTTACTCATCCTCTGCATAGAAACAATTCAAAAATTAGCTCAGCACTTGAGTATGAAGGATGGAAGTGAAGATTACGTGATGAACAAGCACCAATGTGACCTGGTCGTCCGAAGGCTAGTTTCAGGGACACAAGCAACTCTGGCACAGATTCAGCAGTCACCGCTTCTGGATGAAAAAACAATTCCGGTACTCCAGGAGCTTCACCAAATTATCTTGGATGCTGAGAGGCTCATCAGAGCCAGCTGCATCACTACTTCTCAGTGGCCAGGAGCGGCAATTGAACAAGGAGATATGAAAGAAACATTTTCAAAATTACTGTATGACGTTCAGTGGTACACATCGGTTCTGCAAAGCATTCTGGTGGACAATTCTAAGGAGTCTCGCATCAAATTTGAACCAGCGTTGTGCGGTGGTCAGCTGACTTTGGGTGATGAATTAGATCTGCTCACAGCGATGAAGAAAGATGAGGAAAGCCTTAAGAGACGTCTCAGATCTGTAAAGTTGGATGATCCAAAAGAGCAAGGACTTGCAGTTCAGCTGCTTAATCACATGGAAGCATTGTTGGATGCTCCACAAGATTTCCTAACAGATCAACATGGGCTCGGCGCAGATCAGTCGCTAGATCAAATAGAAGTACTGCCCTCTGATATCGTTTTCTTAAATCCTGACGATATTGAACTGGGAGGCAAGTTTCTTGGTCGGGGTGGATATGGTGATGTGCGAATAACCAAATTTCTGGGCAAGGAGTGTGCAATGAAGATTATTTACATTCCGGGCTGGACCATTGAGGATGTGAAACTTACAATTGGCCTGGAAATGAATGCTATAAAAGAACTCGGTCATCACCCTAATTTAGTGCGCCTTCTCTGCTATTCCATCAAGGCAGATGAAGCATGCTATCTCATCATGGAGAAAATGCAAATGGACTTGTTCAAGTGTTTGTGCAACCGCAAGGTCCGAGATAAAGAAGGCAAAGAAAAATTCGTCAAACTTTCAGATGTGGATGCTGTTTCCTTGATGCTTCAAATCGGGGAAGGCATGGAGTACATTCACAGTAAGGGTATGGTGCATCGCGATCTCAAACCGCAGAACGTCCTTGTCAACCTTGAGAATCCTTCTAACTACTTCTCAAGAATTTGTTCAGTGAAGATTGCTGATTTTGGCCTGACTAAATCCAAAGACGGTAGAACATGTTCAAACAACACTGTCAACACCGGTACCTCATCCTACATGGCACCTGAGGTCATGAGTTTAAACCATGATGACCCAAAGAAGGCTCGATTCAATCCTGGGAAAGCTGATGTCTACAGCTTCGCCCTTATGTGCTCTGTGATTCTTACCGGCTGGGTTGATCCTTACACTGAAGGTGTCCGCAGAGTCTATATGTGTAAGAACACAAAGAAGCAAGTTAAGGACGGGATGAGACCGAATCTTCCACCAGATTGTCTTCCACGGTTGGCTACTCTGATTAAGGACTGTTGGGCCGGAAATTATCATGACAGGCCTCTATTTCCTGAGATTTGCAGGGAATTAAGGTACATCAAAGGTCTACTTCTGAAGGGTGAGCTCACTCTAGCAATATCACAGACTTATACTTATACTCATGTGTACTCTATGAGCTATTGCAGCGCATTTATTTATTTATTTTTGCAACCACGTGAATCACTTGTTACTCAAGGAAAACACAACCAGTTGTACACTTTATTAAATTTGTTGCCATAGAGGAATTTGATTTTATTGCTATGTTCTGTATTTTGTAGGTGATGAGAAAAGTAATCAAAAATTACAGACAAAAGAGGACATTCCTTTTTCCATGGAGGGAGTTTTGGTAAGCCACTTAACTGCTGAACATATATTCAATCAAATCTATGAATGAACGAAATTTTATTGCACTGTTGCACCAAAGTTGGATTCTTCAAATTATTTGATCATGTTGAAAATAAAAAATACAAGGATAATCCATATATGTATTGAGTTTAAGTGAGAGTGGCAACGTATCACATCTTTTTATATGCACAGTTTCAAGGACCATGGGGAGGTAAACAACGGGCAGCTGAATCTATGGATGTAGCTACGTCCATCAAACAGATTGAGTTGAGATACAACGATCGCCTAGTTGCCTGCATGGAGGTGACATATGAGCTTCTCGGCATGCCCTTTCGGAGGACGTACAGTAACAAGCTGAATGAGAACGTAGACACCATCACGGTACCTGCTCATTGGGTTTATGCTTGTTTCAGTTTCCGACTGGGATTTTCATGGCAATGCTAAGTTGGCGTAGTTCACATCATTGTGGTCGAATAGTGATGAATATGGTCGTTGCTTCTCATATCACAATCATAACAAGCCATGAAATTAGATGAAATTGTGAAACCAAATCAAATGTGTTTTGAAATGCTTAGATATCTCGTTTTCGGAGACATAGGTTGCTCATCCCTCTAAATGCAGCTGCCTTTCTTTTGACTACAGATCATGTTAAAGCAATTCGAGTTCATCACACGGATCAGTGGGTTTTATTCCGAAGTAGAAGTGAGAGCTTCGAATTCAGTCGACGAGGAGACAAGAATGATGACTATTACTTGTATAGTATCCTTATCTATACATACCAATCGGAAGAGTTATGGTCCTTACGGTGAGGAAAAGGGTGAGCCTTTCACAAGTGGTTCTGGTAGAATAATTGGGTTTCTAGGAGCAGGTAACGGTTGTCTTGACCGCATAGGCGTTGTGATAGTGCCTGGTGACATGAACTGATATCTGTGCTCAAGACATCGATGAGTGATCACCATTATTCACCTCTATGTGTACATGCAATTGCAATAAATGGTTAGGCACTCCTATTACTGTAGAGTCGGTTTGAATGTCACGTTTTGCCTACGTGTATTGAATTTGCTATAGAGCAGCTCCATGAATTTTTCAAGCCACATATAGGTTCCCCACAATCTTCACCTGGTTTAATATATACAAAAAGATCCTTTTGAATATCCCTCATAATTGTAAATGGAAGAGAAGGTATGTACCAATGTATGGCTCATCTTTTGATTATATGTTAGTGGTACGAACAAGGTCCTAACAAGGGAACATGATTGACGGTTAGAGCAATTTCTCATGAACATTGGATGCATCTTGTTTCTATTTAAAGCCAGATGAGAGGGCTTGTCTCTCATGCGTTGTTTTGTCAATATAAATATATGTTTTATGTACTATCTTGAGGTTTTTCTATGCTTATTAATTTCATACTTAGTCTCTGTTTGCAAAAAGAAATTTGCCACAGAGTGATAAATCTGAGAGCAAATGAAGGTCTTAACATATTAACGCATCCATGAATAGTCTCCAATTAGAGTTTCGTGAAAGTGATTGGTCAGGTTTCGGTAAGAGGAGACTATAGGTGTGGTGGCGCTATGAATAGCATCGGTGTGAAGAGCATTCTATATGAATTAATTTTAATATCAGTGCAATTGTTGAACAAGCTCTGGTCCCATATTTGTTGTAGTTGTGTGCGGAGGAACTCTAAATCTAGCTTTTCAATAGCGCTGGATCAACTTGTGAAGATCTTTATTTGGGCATGAGAGTTTCGGCAAAAGGCCTAAAGATGTGTTTGGATAAAATTAAAACTATCCAAGATTAGCCAATCCCTACTTCAATAAAAGTAGTTCAAGCATTTTTGAGGTTTGCCAACTTCTATCGTCAGTTTATATGTGACTATTCAAAAATTGCCATGCTTCTTATGCATTAACACGGAAAAATCAGCAATTTCTATGGATAAATGAGGCAGAATTAGCATTCAAGCACATTTGCTCTTAATTTATTTAAGCACCTGTATTACTTTACCCTAAATTTGAACAATCGTTTGTGATTGAAACCGATGCATCAGACATGGCAACCGGGTGGTATTTTATCACAATATGGAGAAGACGGGTTATTACATCAGCGTGCCTATCAGAGCTCAAAAATGACGCCAGCAGAACAAATTTATGATATTTACAATAAAGAGCTTTTAAGTGTGGTATTGGCTTTCCAGGATTGGCGAGTTTATTTGGAAGGGTCTCCACATCAAATACGGATAATATTGGACCATAAAAATCTAGAATATTTTCTTACCTCAAAACAATTGAATCGGCGACAAGCTCGCTAGTCAGAATTTTTATCTGCATTCAATTTTGAAATTTCTCATTGCGAGGCTTGTTGAATGGGAGGGCACATGCTCTTTCTAGACGAGTTGATTTGATGCAAGATCAAAGCAAAAATCCACAACCACTATTACGAATGGCACCCTTAGAGTCTTGCCATCCCGTTTGGACGGATGACTCTATTCTTGAACAAGTAAAGATAGCCACAACACAAAATGCTTCAGGGTGCGGGCCCGATCAGGGTACCCCGCCCCGGACAGAAAGGAGCGCCGGAGAGGGAACCGAATGGGGGCACATTTCTATGTCAAGTGATCTTGCCACCTCACTGTAGTCCGTATCCGGACATGGACATGGCGGGAAGTGTGTGATCTGGCGCCCATATCTCGCGCCCTTCTTGGTGATCTGGCCCACTCAAATCGATCCCCGCCAATTTCTGGCATAAAAATTCTTTTCCGTCAGAACCTTCCTTCAATCTCCATCTTTTCAGCTTCTGCCACGCTTGTACTCGCACGCTTCAATTACTGCGCGGATCTTGATCGGCCTGTTCAGGGTGAGTCACTCAGTGTTGTGTTTCTTGCATGGCTTCTGTTTCTTGCATGGAGTTCTGAGCGGAGGTTTCTGATCTTAGGGTTCTCAGGGAGTGCTTCTGAGCGGGATCAATCTTTGGATTTTCAGCGACTGCTTTTTGAGCGTGGAATTTCTGATTTGCTGATTCCGTAGTTGCTGCTTTCTTAGTTGTTGCTGATTCCGTTGTGGCTGATTGTTTTGGCGTTCACCGGCAATGACTTCGACCACGTCACTGATTCTGTTTTGTGAGTTTCTCGTTGTGCATGGCGCTGTAGATGGAGGGATCGGAAGAGCGTGTTAGGGTGTTGAAACAGGATCCTGTCTTCCTGAAGTTCAGCGCCATCCTCCCCTCTTCGGGAGCAATTGTTGATGATATCCGAGAGGAGATTCCCGAGAGTACAGTGTCCGCATACTTTGGGCCGAAAGCATCGAAATCGGGTTGGAAGTATGCCAAACATACTTCTCCCGAGGTTGCTTCAGCTATCTACGATCTGTGGACACGAGTCTACGACGATGTAAGCATCCCTAACAAAGAGATAACCCTTCAGTTTGCTCGAGGGGTAATCTTGGAGCAAACCCAGCCCGTGAATTGGGCTGAGTTTGCACTTGGTAGGTACCGATATAGGCAAGCCCTTAGGGTTTCCAAGAAGAGCAGCGGTAAGGATGATCAGAGTAGAGACGTAGCGAAAGTTAGCATTGGAGGGGTCAAGGTTCTTGGGAAGAGAAGAACCCAGGTCCAGTCACGTACGGACTACTCTACGCATGAACCTGTGAAGTTAACCTTGAAAGACCTTAACGAGGATCTTGCAATGGGTAAGACGGTGGCTGTAGGTAAGGTCACAGGAGGTCGGGGGAAGGGAGACGATCTCGGTCCTTCTTGGATGGAAAGTGATTTAGGGGCTATGGAGACAGTGATTGATAACACTGAGAGGTTGCTTGAGGAGTGTCGGAAAGAGTTGCAAGAGAGCTCAGTTGAGGTAGAGGACTTAGAGGGTCAGGTGAGAAGGGCAACGATCATGCTTTCGGATAGACTGGTTATGTTAGAGGATCACGAGCGGGAATTGTCCAAGATCTGTGACCAAGAAGCCGTCCTACGAAACAAGATTGCGGAAAAAAGAAGCTCTTCTTTGCAAGTCAGGTGGTAGTGTGGAGTTAAGTTCGGGATTAGGTGACGAAAAGCTCCTATCCGACGATATTTCTTTATCGAAGGCTCATGCCTCAAGAACTGCCGCACATTGTAGTTCAGTAGTCGTGGGATGTCGAGCAGACCTAGCATCTGTTGAGTGTCGCTTGCTGGAAAGTTCACAGAGGCGAGAGAATGTGCTAAAAAGAGTATCCGGTCTTGAGGTTCTGCTCGTCGGCATGCACGAGCAGTTGCGGAGAATGAAGGAGGGCAGTGGACACGCTCTTTTTCCCAGGCCATTAGCAAACAACCCGGAGAAGCCAGTGTCATCTGTACACATCCTTAATGCGTGTCCTCTGTGTGGTTTCTGGTACAAGGCCAACAACTTCGTGGCTTTGTGCTGTGGGCACACCTACCACCCATTCTGCCTTTTGCAACATGCAAGATCGTCCTCAGTTTGTTCTTTTCAGGACTGTGGTCAAGATTTCTCTTCCGAGACTATGGCGTCCATTGGCATTCGGCCGGTTGAGACTCGAAGCACCATCGACGTACCGGTTAAGATCGAAGGTGGAAGCTCTCACGTCAGCCAGAAATTGGAGCTGCAGACCCTCGGTAAGATCCCTGCCCTTGCACACTCACTCAAATCCGTTGAATAGTATTTCAGTTCTTGCTTCAACTGTTTGACATCGTCCCTTTGTTCCTTGGAGTCTGATTCACGGTCTCTGAATTTCTTGTGAGATGTATTAAGTAGTAGAGGCCGAATTTCTTGTCTAAATGAATCCGGTACTTTTTAAATATCCGTTAAGAAGTCTTTTGAAAGGAACAGAGCCTACTGTCTTCTAATTCCGGAAAGCATGTCTTACGTCCTCACTAATGTATCAAAGTCCGTGCCTTCTGGATTACACAGTCTGTTTCTTGGATAGGCTTGCTGTTCCGGGTAGTTTTCAGTCTATTCTTGCGTGAATTCCTTTATTTTTTATGACTCCTGAAAGGTCTTTGACAGATTTAGGGTAAATATGTGGACATTTCCTGGATTGACACTTCCGGGGTTTCAATGGAACGGAATTTCGACAGAGTTAGTGTTCGGAACATGGGGATTAATTTCCTGGAGACTAATGGAAAGGGAATTTGGACGGAGTCAGTTTCCGGGACATGGGGATTAGTTTCCTGGAGACATAGGGATTAGTATCCGGACATGTCCTGGATTACCAGTTCCGTGGGTTACGGAATCAGGACGGAATGGTAGACACGAGGGTTAATTTTTGGACATGTCCGGATTGACAGTTCCTGAACTTTGAGATAATGAACGGAACGGAATTCGAACGGAATCTGAGATAGTGAACGGAATTGTCGAGGAGAAGTGAAAGGATTCACGGACTTCACATTGCAAGTTCCAGGCTTTGAGTCCTGGAGTACTGGTGTCCTTTGCTAGCTTCGCATTCCTTTCTAGTGTCCTTTTTTAGTGTCCTTTTCTACTGACTCTGTTCTAAGCACTCCTGTTCCCGGAGACGAGAATTTGGACCATCCATTCTAACAATGTGGATCATCATGTTGCAGCTGTAGCACGAAAAGCATTAAGTCTACCTTCGGCGCCCTCTAAGGCAAAGGAATCTTGCCCAGCACGGGAGTCAGGATCTGCAGCTCCGAGTACGTCTACTTCGACGGCTGGTAATTCAGAGCGGGTCGAAGGTGACTCCTATAGGACGGACGAGAACCTGAATCTGGACAATAGTCCCATATCTTCGTCGGAGCCTGACATAGCGTTACACATCCTTTTCCCTCACTCGCAGTCTAGTGTCACCAACGACGGGTGGGAGGGAAGTGAGGCGTTAAACTGTAAGGTCGACTTGCTCTGCACCGTGTGTAAGACGAAGCCCCCAGCAGTGACGCTTACGGTAAATACTCTGATTTTGCTGAATTAGTTTTTATTTTATAATTAAATTTTCTGTATTAATTTATGGTTTGGGTAATATTTCTTGTATGTTCTGCACTTTTTCCTTGTATCAGATGATTTGCTTAATCATGTTTTTATTTTGAGATAATGTACTGTGGTTTTAATGGTGCTTGTGATATGTCATGTGCAGGCTTGCGGACACGGTGGCTTCTGCTTTCAATGCATTTCAGGTATTACCAAATGCCCGAGGTGCAACAGTGAAATATCTGAATGGGTTCCTATTCCACAGAAGGAAAAAGCAAGACCATCGTTGTTCGGCAGTGGTGGTGGTGCCGTAGCGAAGGAAACAAACCATGAGGACAGCGATACTGATGACGAAGACAATGGGATTGTGCACTGGTGTGATGATGATTTATTCTCGCAGGGGGGGGTTAGAACGGTATCTACAGAACTGAAAATACAGACCCTTCAGGAGAAGCCTGATACTGTACCCGCAGAGAAATCAACGGAGGATAATCAAGGAAGTCAGGTGGAGAGAACACTGGAGGCCGAGGTGGAGGCCGAGGTGGCTGCGCCGAGTGTAGAGGGATTAGAAACTGATAGAATCCTCACACGTCGGCAAAGGAACGTGCCCAGGGGAACTGAGAGTGAAGCAGAGGACGTAGGATGTCTATCCGAAAAGCCAGTGACAGTAAATAGGAAGAAGCGAGGGCGTCGATCCTTGAATGTCGAAACTCTAAATCATACTCGCAGGATTGAGCGGTCGCTAAACGAGATTTTGGTAACGGCACCGATGTACGTGGAGGACAACAGTAGAGGAGTAGGGAAAAACGCCCCAAGTGTCCAGAATTCTAACGCTAAAAAGCTCCGAGGTAGTCAAGTGAGATTGACTGTGCCAGCGAAATTCAGGGATTAGGTTTTAGACTTCCTGAATTCTTCCCTTTCAACTTAGATCCAAATCAGATGCCCTGAACATATTTACGACATTAATTGTGTTTTTTTTTTCTTCCTCGGTTCTACAGTGCAAGTATTTCTTGTTCGACCGGGCGATATACCATTGATCACAGTGAGCCCATCTTTGAAGTTTGTAATTTTGTGCACACCTTAATGAGTGAAATATGGGCTCTTGACTGGGTTGAATGAGTGAAGTTTGTGCTCATGACTTGGTTTAGTAATGAGGTTTGGGATAGGTTGGCATTGACGAAGTGCTGCTTACAAGAGTTGATTGAATATTGGAGCAAATGTCGGAGGCATCTGTATGGAGATATATGAAAGAGGACAAACCGGCATATCTGTATGGGTGAGACAGTGAAGCTGTAGATCCACAGTTGACACTATAAGCACTGTAAATTCATTCGGAATTGCGTATGATGCGAGGTGATTTTGCTGAATCTGCCTCGGGCAAATGTTGAAGCTCGGGCCATACTCCACTTCACACTCAACTCTCCGTGACAGAGAGTTTCAAGTGTAGGCAATTTGCCTTTATTTGAATAATGAATACCTCTCTGTAATAATAAATTGAAGCCTGTATCCGCTCTGTAAACCTAAATCCCTCACTCTACTAGGGGACGCTACAATGGGCAGACTCATACCAGAGTTACAATATACACAATTTAATCAATTCAGTCCGTATCAATGTTCAATGTTATTAAATTCCTTGCTCTTGCAATCCTCTCGATAAATTCTATAAGCCGAAGTCGCAATGCACACTGTTTACATGTTTAACCCATACTGTTTGCAACGAATCCTCTGGTTTGGTATAAGTAGAAGAACACAGAGAGGTATTATCAGTTGAAGCCGTGGTGGCTTGGTGATCCGAGGCTTCGGTCTGAGGCTGCCGTGGCAACCCCCGGGTGCTTGTGCCGGGCCTCAGACCACCCTCCGACACCCAGTCCACCACCGCTGTCCGACCCCCTACCCCCACTCCACCACACTCTTTTTTTCAAAGGAACGTAAAGTGTACCCAATTTGTGTTTTATTATTTAGGTTTTAAGCGTTGTTTTCTACAATTGTGCTATGCAGGTCTGTAGGATTGTCGACATGCGCTGGTTGCCATCGTACGCTGGGATTCGGACGGTTCTTGACATGTGTTAACCAGAATTGGCACCCGTCTTGCTTCTCCTGCCAGTATTGCAACAAGTCGATCGTCGAGAAGGAGGTATTTGACATCAACGAAAATGCGTTTAGCTTAAATAGGATGACCTTGTGATCACTGGTTTTGCGCCCCCCTGATTTATTTGTGGCCAGTCAACGTGATGTTTTTGCCTTTCCTGTATGCCCACTTTGTATTCAATGTGTGCTATCTGGATGACTCCAAATAAGATGGTTGGACGTGCTCTTGTAGAATCGGATTCTTATGTGCTAAATTTGGCATTACAGTTCTCTGTTCATAGAAATGACCCCTATCATCGAGACTGCTATAAGAAGCTCTGCACACTATTTACATGTTTAACCCATACTGTTTGCAACGAATCCTCTGGTTTGGTATAAGTAGAAGAACACAGAGAGGTATTATCAGTTGAAGCCGTGGTGGCTTGGTGATCCGAGGCTTCGGTCTGAGGCTGCCGTGGCAACCCCCGGGTGCTTGTGCCGGGCCTCAGACCACCCTCCGACACCCAGTCCACCACCGCTGTCCGACCCCCTTCCCACACTCCGCCACACTTTTTTTTTTTTTTTTTGTGAGATTTCCTTTACTTCTCTGTCCGATTGATATTCACCATTTGTCGGACACTCAATTAGTCTTATGCAGTATAATTAGGCCATTGAAACCTTCAAGCTGAGCAACTAGAAACGAACAATGTAAAAGCTGCAAACTTGCACAAACGAGGAGCAGAACACTTGAAATCAGTACTCTGAAGGAGATCAGGAATTAACTCGATAGCGAGGGAGCAAAATTCAAGAAAATCCACCTAGCCGTAGTACTCAACACAATAGATTATACGCAGAACTTGCAACATGAGCATAGAAGTACTGTAGCATACTAGCATCTCATCCGACATTTCAGAATCAAGTTTCTTGATCGAACGAAACTTCTGAAAACTTCACATAATTGACCAAACAAAATATTATGGTTTTGGGACGTAAGTCGTAATTTCGGAGAGTAAAATGTCCAAACCTCACAATTCCACTGTCGTAGAGCAATGTTTTTTCAGAATAAAAACTACACGTGAAGTCTACCCCAGCCCGTATTGTCGACACAAAACTCAAGAAAGCAGCTTTGAGTTTGTGAACCAATAACTTCTCCATACCTTCTCCGTAGCCCTCTAGCAAAGATTACAGTAACTGGACACCTGAGACCCAATTGAACTTCAGCCAGTTTCATCAAGTGCTGCACCCCATGCGTACGGTCCTCTAATTTCAACCTACTATGTCAGTCTTCCTCTGCTGCGACAACTCCAGACAGCATAAACTCTGTAAACTCAACTGAGTGCTCAACTGAACTCAACTGAGTGCTCAACTGAACTCAACTTAAACATGCAGTAAAGTACAACACACTGAGCTATATGCTACTTGTGCGGTTTAGTTCTAAAAGACTGTAAGTACCTAATGATTATTTAGCTGCCTTCTTCGCCTCCCGCTCAGCCTTGCTCTTGTACTCGATGAAGTCGTCCTCGTCATCTTTGTCCGTCGAAGGCCACGAAATAGAGTCTGACGGGCTATTCTTTGGTGTGGTCGACTCAGACAGGTCTATAGCAACATTAGACGGAGGCTCGCGAACAATGTGCGGCGCGTTGCTGGTCGTAGCTTGTCCCATTTTGTACCGAGCTTTGCAATCACGGCACCAACCCGCCGTTGGGTGCTTAGAAGTCTGCCCGCCGTGTTCACCCGCTGTGCTGTGTGTGTTTCTCTTTGGGCGGCGCTTGTTGGTTGTTGCAGGTCGGTGCGTGACTCCTCTGGAAGCTGCTGGTAACGCCAGAACTGGTCGCAGTGATCGCTTCTTCCCGCTGGACACCTGCTCCCCATGTTCCGGCTGCTTCCCATGTTTAGTCTGCTTACCATGTGCAGGCTGCTTCTCATGCTCTGGCTGCTTCCCATGCTCTGGCTGCTTCCCATGCTCTGGCTGCTTCCCATGCTCTGGCTGCTTCCCACCCGACGGTTGATCAAGGATGTAAAGATCACCTGACAGCTCCTCCCCACCCAAAGGTAATTCGACACTCTTCTCACCTGACGCCAGAAGCACATTGAGTCAATGGACCCCTTTGAGCTCACAATCGAATTTAAAAGCACATTGACCGCATTCAGTAAATGGACCAGGTGAACCGAGCATACAATCCTCCCTGTGATACTCTATACAACAGAACAAAAAACAGAACTTTACACTCTAACATGTTACACTCTAGAACTGATTCCCCACCCAATGGTAATTCACCTGGCAGTCTTGGAGGAGGCCCACCAGGCTGTGCTTGTTCGGGCTGCTTCCCCCCAGACGGCTGAGACCCATGTCGACGCGGTGGATGCATAATCCCCGTCGCATGCGCCACCGCTTGGAACTGTAGCAGGGCCTTGATCTTCCAAGTACCTCGCCATGTGTCTTGTGATAACTCCCGAACCTTGTCGTAGTCAGGAACCTCAAACGTCGTGACCTTAACAAAGTCACCCACCGTCTTCAACCACCAACGCAAGCATCGCAGGTTCAAAGGGGCGTCCTTCAGGTATTGGTACTCGTTGCCCCGCCTCGCTGCCGAGTCCTCCCAAACCGAGAGATGTGCCATCTCATAGTCACCACGCAGTTTGAACTCTGTCTTCTCTCGACCTAAGTTGTCAGCCCCGTCACCAGGGTCCTCCATCTGTGGAGTCTTCCCCTTCCCAATGTGGTCCGCCATCTCAACGCTGTCACTAGGGCGGGTAACGCTCAAACAGATTGAAAGATACTTGTTCTCGACTACCTGATCACACTACCCCACTAGGAACTGCTGCTAACTTGGACGTTGCTAGTGCGAGGCCTCTGTTTCATGTTCAGGAGGTGGTAGTCTTGAACGGGTCGCCAAATGGAGTTCATTACTGTCGTGACCCTAATGTGATACTCATTACCACGACATAATTGACTCCCAAGACATCACACACAGCTGCAAAGAATTCCGGCTAGAATTGATAGCTCTCTAGCTGAGGTACTGAGAAACCAGTTAATGAGTCTAGAAAACAAAATGAGTAAGTCTAGGTTCTGATTTAAGTTCTTCTACGCCTCATAAGTAGTACTGTTGTGAGTACTGAGTAGATCTAGTAAGTTACTGTAGCTGCCAAGCAAGTTTCTGATGGACCAAGAGCGGAATTCGGGTGGATTATCAGCAGCAATGAAGCTCTGGCATTGTTGGTCGCCATCGTTACTTGTCTCTCAACCTCCCTTGTCTTGCAATTTACAGCTAATAAACAATCTAGCCTCGTATGATTCTAACCAGTGCTGAGTATGTTGAACCAGGAGAAACTGAAGTCTCTTGGCAGCTGAAACTTTCGAGTCTCTTGGCGGCTACACGAATTGCATTTGAAACATCAGATCAATGGCAACAGATTCTATCCAATATTGCACAACAGATTCTATCCGATATTGCACACCATGTATTAATCCTTCATTTTAATAGTAACTTACATAGAGCTCTGAGTTGCAATAGTTGATAGCTAATTAATTTTTATTAATCTAGTTTACAGGGTAATTTTTAATTAATTCGGGGTAATCAAGTGAGTCCGGACATGCGGAAGGAAATGGGTCCGGATCTAACACCGGCTACGATTCCGGGTATGATGCCGGACCTGATTCCGGATATGAGTCCTTCATATAAGTCCGGATATGAGCCATTTGTTAGATCAGTACGTGCTCACCACCGAGGTTAACAGATCGGGCGTTTTCGCAAAATTTGTCAGATCAGTACGTGCTCACAAAAGTCAATTGCTTTCTAACCAGCGTCTACATAACGTTTTCTAACAATTTGTACCTAGTTCTAGATCAAGAAGAGGACTTCTTTACGTGGAAGACAGTAGTGTCAATCAGCGAGAAAACTAGACTGTCGCCCTTCTTCAGGTTGTTGAGCGAGCAGTATTCGCGCCAACCGGTTGCAAAAAAGCAGAAGGTCTGAGTGGGTGAGCGGTAGCAAGTCGCTTTTACCGTAGCCTCCGAGGATGGGCCACGCAGGGTGTAGGTGACATTGTCGAATTTGTCCTCACCAAGATCTCGCCAAAATCTAGCCGGAATATCCTGCGACAACGACCGTAGAAGCAATACAATTTAGTAGCTGAATTTGTCACAGTGGAATAGTGTTCAGCCACAAGGCGAGTAACAAGTACTTGGAGTACCACCTAATTGAAGGCTCTGGTTGGTTAAGATAATTTCAGAAGGGCAAAAGATAGACAGTGCTGAAGGGACCAATTTTTTATGTTAATTTAACGAGAACACATTACATAAGAATTTTCGGGCACAACATCTGCCGTAGGCTATGGACCACAATTATCGATATTTGCATTCGACCACCACCTGCAATCTGTTACTAGATTGCAATGTGTGGTGTGAAGAATGCCAACACAAACTAACCAGAAATTAATTTATCTCCCGCAAAACAAGCGCAGTCATGGAAGATGTTATGACTGTACGAGTCATACAAGTGAATGTCCACTTTTCTGTGGACTAAATGTTTAGAACTAGTTTTAATACCTGTACAAGGCGATTCAGTTTAGATGTAGCTTACCAATCTTGCGCTCTTGTATGCTCCAGTGTGAGTCTTCGTGAGAATTTTCATGAATTTTTTGGAGCTCTCCCGAGGAGGACAGATGGTAACGGCGAGGCAACATTCATCAACTACCTCGAAGACTAAAAACCACCCGACCCCTATGCCCCGATCGCACAGGAAGTCACTCCAACCTTCTCCGTCGCTGACGATGATGCTGCCGCGTCGCACAAACATTAGGAACCACTGCTTCATGTTGGTGACTGACGTCACCAGGCAGCAGTCTGAAGTCCCAGGCCACCTATGCTTGGTCGTGAACGCCGGCGGTATCTCCTGGACACATGGTACATGAATCGAGAAATTTTGGTACCAAACGAAACACTAAGCTCCACCAAATTTCCAAGTACTCGATCTCTCTGGTGCACATAATCTTCCAGATTTCCGTGCACACTATTATTACTCCAATATCTAATACAACTAGTATCTAGACATGGCAACAAATTTGAACGCTCTCATCAGTTTGCAAAGATTCTTGAGTGAATCAATCAGAATGAACAGTGTGCATGGAATGATAAACGAACCAGAGTGCGCATGGCTTGGGAGTCAATGTAAAGACTGAAGAAATTTGCCTTCAAGTGGATCATCTCCTGAACGACGTCATCAAACAAATGCGCCATGGCTGCGACCAATGTGTCGAAGTATGTTGGACGTCAAGAAACAGAGGGAAGCGCCTATATGAGTCGTGACAACTTCGGACAGGACAAGGATCAGTGATATTCAGGCCGAGCAGTTTTGATGGACCTTTGAGTGAGTCACAGGCCGAACAAGTGATCTAGCTGGAGCCCTCTAGGGTTTTTTAATAGTCACCAGATTTAGGAAATCCACTCATCCACACCAAGTCATTTCGACATTTAATATCATGATCCTAACCTTTTGTTGAGCATTAATATCAGCCACACCATCATCACACATATTTAATGTCTACTGTCTATCTACATTGACATGTTATAGCCATAGTAGTCTCAGTTTGTGAATTATCGTCATTGTATGTTTGTTGATTTTTGGCCTGCGGTGAGTTAGAGAAATGAAATTAATACTTCTCTAAACTAGCTTGACGTGGATAATCATATACCACATCAAATCTGAGATCGAATCTATGCCAATAGTACTGTAACTCAAAGATATACGATCCGTTCATTGTCTACGTAATCAGAACCTAAGGACACAATTCTCAGCAAATAACAAAAAACGACCCAGATACGTTGATTTCAGTAAACATCTGAGAGCATACAAATTCAAATGAGTCCCATGAAAAGCATAGCCGAGAAGAAACGCGAACACTTAATCAACGACATTGGTCCGAAACTGAGTCGCGGTGGTAACCAGAATCCGAACAGTGTAAGAACCATAAAATCCTATCCCAACTATGTAATCCTCTGTGAAAATGAAAATCATACTGTATCGTCTGAACAAATCATACCGTATCATCTTCATCGTCTGAGTCAGTGTCACTACCCTCGTTGCCACTACCCTCAGAATCGTTGTAGACTTTGTCCCTTGAATTGAGCTCTTCATGTTCACGTCGTGTCTCAAGAACAACTGCTATATGCTTGAGTGTCTGATCGCTCAGGTGGAAGACAGAGACGTTGCCCTTTTGTTTGTGAGGTGCTTGAGTCATACGGAACTTTGTAGCGCAGACAAGATGAGAATAAACCCGAGCCACTCCAGCCTCACGCAATAGCACATACGAGTTTGGGGATCGGCCACGCTGGCGGTAGTAATAGCCTTCCAGAACCTCATCTCCGTCATCTACGACAGTGTTCCAAGCATCCCGAATTGACTCACCGTGGTACACATACATTGATTTAGTGCACACCAGTACGTAAAACTCTGCTCCATCATCATCCGGGTTTAGGGTGTCAGCCACTACAGCGAAGTGATCTCCTACCTGACACTCCGCTGCGAGGCTATTGTCATCCGCTTCTGCAATCCAGTCAGGGTCTTCATCTTCGGGCTCCTGAACGATGTCAGTGCTAGCAAGCGGTCGGAGAGCAATTAGTTCCCATGGCTGCGCATGGGCACTATTCACGCACGTCCCAGTTCCGTGCCTCTGACAAGCAGGACAAAAGCAAGAAAAATCTCTACATTCGAGGAGCACGTTGCTAGAGTGACTCACCGACCTGATAGAGTGCATAGATCTACTCCCCGGCACCGTTTGGCAAGCTAATGGCTTATCCCTCGCAACATCGTTGACTCCGATCAGGTGAAAATGCCGGATTACTTCTCTCCTCGCATTGGGATACGCTGCGTGGCTCTGATTCATATCCCTGCGGAGGAAAGTAACTACATCCTCCGCGTTGTGAAGCCTCACACTATCCTCCTTCAGTTGTTCTTTCCGTAAAGTCCGTTTAACACAGGCTCCGGCACCGTCATGGGGTCCTTTCCCATGACCGGTGCCCCAATAATTCCAGTCGATCTGGCAGCCACTTGGTGTTTCTTCAGTACATGTCAGCCCGGGGTACCTGAAGTGAATCATTTACAATTCTACGTGAAGTTAGCTTGATAGTTCATCTCTTTTACAGCGCAACCGTTCATACAGTTTATCGTAGTTAGAATAAAACACATCACAGTCACAGTATCCAGTAACCAGCGCCATATGATCATCAATTACCGCAGATTATATGCTCTTAAATTATCTGTCGATTCTTTTCTTGTTATTTTAAGCAAGAAACAGACTAAAATAACGTAAACAGACTCAAGTAACGTATCTTGTAACTTAACAGACTCAAGTAACGCAACTTGTTGCATCAATACAATCTGAGATTTGAAATAGAACAGACCAGAAAGAAACAAAAGGTAGGCACAGTCAAAAAGACTAAAGAATTATACAAAACAGTACAGCAGAGAAATACTTACTTCGCTACAAAGAACCAGGCCTTTGCTCCTTTAAACTGAGAAGCGCACCCGTCACTCCAGAAAATATGTCGGGAGGGGATGTTTCCTGAAGTCACCAAGGACTTCCAGTGCAATACAAGACACTGCTGCACAAACAAAGAGTCGTGACATCGGTCATCAGAAATATAATAATGGAACTCTGTGTGAAGCCTCTTGGAGTTCGGGTCAGCTAGGTTATAACTCTCATTGAGCCGATAGGTGATGTGCACTAAGATGGTACACTGAAAACTGAACCAGTGCTGGCTCTGGACTTCGGACTGGCCCTTGAAGCTATAGTTCTCTGCGAAATCTATGAGGCTCATGATCTCTCCCTCTTTCAGATCCTGGACGGAGTTTTTGAATTGAGAGTCTTGCCAACGAGCCACAAATTGGTGCCACACGAACTGTTTCATTTTCGGTGCAGCATAAAGTAGAAAATCCCTTGCAGTTGTGACCTTGTATTCGAGGCGAATTACGGTCTTAGGGTCGCCCTTCCTCGTCGTTGATCGTGCCGACACCATTTTGAACCGCCGCCACGTCATCGTGGTTTTGTTATCAGGATCCACCTCCCTCTCGCAAAGTGGAATCAGGTCGAATCCACAGGACGCACAGTCTCCTTTCAAGCATGCTTTGGTATGCCATTCGCTGCCCTCTTGCCTACGACACAGTGACTGCTCCCAGAGCTCACTGCTTCTCTTGAATTTGTGTCGAGCCACTTGACACATTACTCTCCCTTCCGCTGCGTCACTTGATCCCAGATTAGTGCACACGCTTGCACAAAAACAACCGCAACTACTCTCCCCAGCTTGGACATGAACTTTCGTCGATCGCATGTTGTTGAAACCTAGCGTAATTTCCTGCATCTCCTGGTGGTACTTACAGCAACAACTGTTAAAATCTGTGAGCCGCTTAATAAAGAACGGCTTGAGCCTTTTAAAAGCCACGAATGATACAGGGTCTTGGTTTGCTGCCTTGAACCGTGTGTAGAAGTCCAACTGCATCACCCACAGATTAAGTTAGTATACACGTCTAATTTCAACAATCTAAGCCTCGAAGGACTTCCAGTGCCACCAAGGACTTCCAGTGCACTAGACTCGAACCCGGAAAAGCTATCCGGATTAGGGCTCCGGATAAGGGCTCCGGATAAGGGCTCCGGATGAGGGCTCCGGATGAGGGCTCCGGATGAGGGCTCCGGATGAGGGCTCCGGATGAGGGCTCCGGATGAGGGCTCCGGATGAGGGCTCCGGATGAGGGCTCCGGACCAGGGCTCCGGACCAGGGCTCCGGATCAGGGCTCCTGAACAGGGCTCCAGACCAGGGCTCCTGAAAACAACGGAATCAGATGTTTAACCAGGACTACACTTACGATCCGGAAACGGAAACTGAAATCAGAATGACTGTGACGGACTTCTACGGAATCAGATGTTTAACCAGGACTACGCTTACGATCCGGAAACGGAAACTGAAATCAGAATGACTGTGACGGACTTCTACGGAAGTAGTA
This sequence comes from Ceratodon purpureus, assembly GCA_014871385.1. Classification (NCBI taxonomy): domain Eukaryota; kingdom Viridiplantae; phylum Streptophyta; class Bryopsida; order Pseudoditrichales; family Ditrichaceae; genus Ceratodon; species Ceratodon purpureus. The sequence goes on along the minus strand of CM026427.1, from coordinate 1,309,986 downwards.
AGTAGCCCACAGCAAGGACAAAGATCCGGCAACAGACTTAGCTCTTAGTTACACTCAGGACTTCAAACCTGGCTATGGACAAGAGTCCGTAGAACACTAACAAAATGACTCAGTCAGGAGCCTGACTTCTGAACAGTATGTTCACTTAATCATGCCGGACCCTACTCTTTCCGGCACCTAACACTCTGATCCGTGTCGCAACTCAAACACTTGCATCCAAAACTAGAAGTCCGTGACCTCATTGTAGATTCTCCTGGGTAGACAACAGACATTGACATGAGTCCGTCGACTACCCTGAGAGCCCGTTGTCCAACCACACTCACTCCGGCAAAGAAGACCATAAACAGAATTCACTTTAAAAGACTCCCTATGGATTCACGGACTCTTGAGTTACTGAAGTCGAGAAGAACACATAAACTCAACTCCAGAACTCCTCAACTCCTCAACTCCTCATCTCCCTATGGACTCATGGGCTTCGGAATAAAAAAGAACTCTCCCATGCAAGATTAAAAGAATGTATTGTCCGAGGAAGGACCCTTACCTGACTCTCCTCAAGCCAATGCGTCGCATGCGTAATTTTGTTCTTGTATCCTATCCTTTTTACTCGCACATCCTTCTTGCAGGGGCTTACTCTCGTCTCTTCCGTCCACCACGCCACCACTCTGTCAACAACGCACTGCTCCAGGGCGTCTTTCCTCCTCCGCCGGTAAAGCCTAGCCCACACCTCCCCATCAGAAGACTGATTAAGCAGAGTTCTCCGTTGAATCGCACGACGAATTGTCCTCTTGTTCATGCCTACACAAGTGGCTGCTGCTCGCATGCATCTTTCGTCACCGATTGAAATAACAGCAGCCTCTATAACATTCCGCGCCAATGTCCTATCTCGGCCGATTCCATACTTCAACCCTGACCATGCTTGTTGAAGTCCATCGCATACCACTCTACTAAGTTGAAGAGCCCGTCTCTCTGCAACGTACTCTGGAACTACGTTTTTGAGCACTGGTTGCTCAAGAAACTTCGCAATCAAGATCCGTTGGTATTCTTCACCTCTCGGACCTGTTTCTTCACATATCGCCGTCGCCAGTCTCTTTGCATGAGCGGCAGCAGCTCTGTGTAATAGAGCTGCATGTAAGCACTCAGAGTTGTCATTTGATGCCGCAACAGACTGAAGCGCCTCCCTACGTATCCTCTCTAAAATCCTGTTCTTCCTTCTACATTCTGTGTTCTTTCGCCTCGCTTGACAAACCCCCAATGCAACTATCGACCGATCTCGCTCTGCCCCTTGAGATGACGAAGTCATCGGACCAAGTTTTCCCTCCAACCTGCCTTTCCATAAACACGTCCACAATAATTAACGTTCCAAACATCAACCTGGCTCTCATAGATCAACGCCGACCCTAAAGCCTATGAGAAAATCACGGAATCAAGAAGGAAGAAACCCATGCACAGAAGTGAAGATTTCAACTGTGAAGGGCATTCGACTCCTCCAGGCATGGACTCACTCACCGAGTTTCCCTCACGCTAAGTGCACTCACCAAGTTCCCCACAACTGGCTGCTGCTCGCAGAGGTCCGAAATAATCAACGCCCCGAACGCCGGATTCCAAAAATCAAGAACAATGCCCGGAGAATATCCTCAACGCTCAAGAACATCTCTACAAACGATACAGGGTTGGAAACTGGTCGCAGTGATCGTCACAAAACCCTACGAAGGGAGAGAGACGAAATCCAGGACGTCCGTCTCATCCATGTTGATCCATCCTACGGCTGAAATCTGTCGTCACAAAAGCGTCATGCTCTTCAACAGCCGTAGAGGCAACGGTCCGTAATCTATTTCTTTAATTTAACAATTTAGGGTCCCATGCGGATGTAGCAAAATGTTGCTTTTGTGCGACCATATGCACATCAGTTTCACATGGAATTTAAAAGCGTAATTCTTCTATGTCGGTTTCGGTTGGATTAAACTTCAGAATCCTAGATTTTCTGAATTCATGTCCCTTTGCCTTTATCCTTCCTCTTTCCCCGCTTATGTATCCCAAAGAATAGTTTTAATTTCTTTTATAAAATACAGGTTCTCTTTGTTTATAATTTCTGACTTTGTGTATAATTCTAGTTTTCTGAAAGCTCAATTTATTTTTCCATTTTAAGCTTCTGAACTTTTAACTTTATTATAAGAACTGTAGTGGTAATTTTTTATTATCCAAATATGTGCATTTTCTAGGTGCACATATTTTTGTTTTCCAATTTTATTAATTTTCTCATTTTAACTAAATGGTACACTAGAGGTACAATAATTCATGACAATGATTAAGTAAATAATAATTGCTTGCGGCATATGTCAGATGTACACACATTGTTTTTCCATCCTAAAGTTTTAATTTTGGAAGAGAATCCTAGATTTAAGTTGAAATAACAATAAATTTAAATTCAAATAACAATAAGAAATGATTATATATATATATATATTATGAGATCGCATTGATGAGACGTTGAACCAACTTCATATTTATATGATTATGAAATCACATAATAAAGGCTTACACCATACTTTCATACACGTTTTATGCAATTTCTTTTTATCTATGTTGGTTAATTTTTTAAAATTCAAGTCCATGAATGTCCATGAATGGCTATTTAAATTTTAAATTTGAGTACATAAGAAAGATAAAAAATATTGGGGTCCATGCTTCAAAGTGACCTATAGCATGTTAAGCCTAGGGTCTAGGGTCTAGGGTTTAGGGTATTATAGGGTATAGGGTTTCTAGGGTCTAGGGTTTAGGGTTTCTAGGGTCTAGGGTATAGGGTTTCTAGGGTCTAGGGTCTAGTGTGTAGGGTATAGGTTATGTGGTTTGAGGTGCAGGGCCTTTAATAGGTTGCATGAATTGGAAGAATGGTTGCTTGTTATTTAAAATATCATTTTAAATAATGCCTTTAGCTGCTGAAAATAATTTGTATATCTTTCTAAATATCTTTTAATGCCTTTCATTCCTTTTTTTTCTTTGCAGATTATTAAATATCATTTTAATATGGTTTTCATCTATTTTTGTATTCTCTGTTGTATGCAAAGATCATTCAATGATTATTTTTATTTTATTTAGTTTGTCTAAATATTCATTTTTCATTTCATTATTTTAATTCAGTTATTTTGTTTCTTATATGATTTAATTACTTTTATAATAACATTTGTTCTTTTTAATTGAGTTATTTGAAAATTAATGTGCGACCAGATGAGTTATTTCTTCATTTGTTTATTTTAATTGAGTTTTTTGTTTATTAATGTGCAACTAATCTCTTTTATTTGATCATGCTTTTTTTAATTGTTCATTTGTTTTTTAATATGAACTAATCTCTTTAATTTATTACCTTGCTTCTTATGATTGAGTTATTTGTTTTTTAATAAAAATGGAGTTCTTTTATTTTTTAATTTGCTTCTATTAATTGTGTTGTTTGTTTTTTAATGTGCAACTAAGCACTTTTATTTGTTCATTTGGTTTTTTTTATTGAGATATTTGATTTTTAATATGAACTAATCACTTTAATTTATTACCTTGCTTCTTATAATTGAGTTATTTGTTTTTTAATAAAAATGGAGTTCTTTTATTTTTTAATTTGCTTCTATTAATTTTTTCATTTGTTTTTTAATGTGCAACTTAGCACTTTTATTTTTTCATTTGGTTTTTTTAATTGAGATATTTGATTTTTAATATGAACTAATCACTTTAATTTATTGCTTTGCTTCTTATTACTGAGTTTTTTTTTTTTTAATAAAAATGGAGTTCTTTAATTTTTTAATTTGCTTCTTATAATAGAGTGATCAACTTATTTGTTTTTAACGTGCAACTAATGAATTTTGTATTTTCATTTGCTTCTTTTTATTGATTAATTTTTTTTTTAACGTGCACTTTATTGATTATTTTTTAAACAATTGAAAGCCCATTTTTTTTAATGATTAATTTACAATTCTTAATTTTTTTTCATTTACAATAAAAAACCCATTTTATTGAATATTTTTTTTTTTGTCAACGAAAAGCCCATTCTATTTCATTAAAAATCCTTATTTTAACGTAGGTGACGAGGTTCTTTAATGTTTTTTAGTGATTAATGTTTAAATAGTTTTTTTTGACATATTCCAACCACATTTGATGCTTATTAAGCCACTTATTGTCAAACAGTACTTGATGCTTTTTAAATTTAATCCTGCATTTGAAACATATTGTTCGTTAATATGCAAAGGAGCATAACTTAACACTAGTGAATCTGTTTTTATATGGATTAAATTTGATGTAGTAACTGTGCTCTCCATTTTGATGGTGACCACGAGATGGAACGCCGTCCTTTATCCATGTAGGGCTGTATACTGTAAGGCAGAACTGGGGGAATTTGAGGCTCTGTAGATTTGCACACAGTACCGTGGCAACTACTTCATACTCTGGTTGTCTAGCTTAGGATTCCATTAGTCATTTCGTCATTGTCTTTTTAATCTTTTATAATTTTTTTTCTATTTTAAATTTAACATTTCTAAACAATTGATCTTGTAAACAATTTTTATTTTAATTGACCATTTTTAAATTTGTTAGTTGATTATTTAAAAAAAATTATATGTTGTGCATTGAAATTAATAACTTAATTCCAATATTGTATATTTTTTAATTTTTTTAATATTAAGCGATTAAAAAGCAGTAAAGTGTGATAAAAAGCACTTTCGTGCGATAAAAAGCAATTTAGTGCTATCATTCTCATAGCTTTATGTGTACCTATGCACGCAGGACCACGTTTGCATTCAGTGTGGAAGTAGTGATTTTGAATCCTTGCTGATTCAATGTGGAACCTGTGCAAATCGAACAATTAAAAAGCACAAAAGTGCGATTAAAAAGCACAAAAGTGCGATAAAAAAGCAACAAAGTGCAAGAATGTAGATTCTGAAGATCCCAATTTCAAATATTTTGTAAATATACTAGCAGCAAGAAGTAGTATCATGCATATCCATCAATCAAAAATACTCAATGATGTGCATTGAACGATCAATTGGATCAAGTTAGATTACCTGGGATATATCTTTATCCATAACGTTATTGACTAATCCGTAAAGAAAGCGCATGGTAGAGCTTGGAGGACCGCCGGTTACCTTCTTGACAGTCTGCAGTTCTTCTTCACACTTAACTAACAATAAAGACAAAGATCCGTAAATTGCTTCATTTTTCATTTTATCTTTGGCTTTTTAATCTTTTACTATTTTATGTTTTTGAATGCAACATTTTCAAACAATTGAACTGAAATTTCAGTTCTAATAATTTTGAAATTTCTTATTTAATTTTTGCAATGCTTTATTTTAATTAATTGTCCGACTCCCGGGTTTTTTATTACACTTAAAAGCCCATTTTATTGAATGATTAATTGTCCAATTGTAGGGTTTTTTTACAATTAAAAGCCCATTTTATTGAATATTATATTTTTTTCAACTAAAAAACCAATGGCCTATTCTATTGAATATTTTTTTTTACGAATAAAAGTCCATTTTATTGAATGATTAATTGTCCAATTTCCGGTTTTTTGTACAATTAAAAGCCCATTTATTGAATATTATATATTTTTATATTAAAAGCTTATTTAATTATAAAAAAAAAATTACAATTAAATTACCATTTTATTGCATAATTAATTGTCCAAATCCCGATTTCTCTTTACAATAAAAGCCCGTTCTATTGGATTTTATATTTTCGTATTAGAAGCCTTTTTATATTCACCACAACACGTTTTTTAATATTATTTAGTGATTCATGTTTAAACATGCTTTAGACTTCGAAACTACGAATATATAATTTTCCAATTAAAGCCCCTTTATTTTAACATCTCTTCGTTTTCTAATATTATCTAGTTTAAATTATCAATCACTTAATCCAATGAATTTAGATTTTTAATTTTTTAAATTCAATTTTTAACTATTTTTATCATAAAATGCGTTTCGACCATATAATTTTTAATTAAAATATCTGCAAAATTAAAAAAAAGTTTCGAAAATGTGGTACCTTGGTATGCCGTCGCTGCCGGTAATCGAACCCGAGATGCCTGCAATACAGGCGGGGGTCCTATCACAATACCTATATCCCGCCCCCGCCCATGCCCCTTAAGATACCCGTCCCGCACCTCTCCATACCCGTTCCGCCCATATCCCTTGATATACCCACCCAAGCCCGTCACGATACCCACCCGCGATACCCTCGCCGCATCCAATCCCCCAAACTTTCAAATCGCGGATTCTTTCTCCCTCCACTTTCTCCCTCCCCTTTCTCCCTCCACTTTCTCCCTTCTTGTCTTTCTCCCTCCTTGTCCATGTCATCTCTTTTCTACATTTCATGATGACATAAATGTCTCTTTTCACACTCCTTCACACCCATGAAGGAGGTCCAAGTCCTTCATGGGTCCTTTGAAGGACTTTTACATTGATATTTTATCACTTATTGTAAATCAACATATTAAAATAATTTTAAGCTACTTTCACATTAACATAGGTTTTGTTGACATAGAATATTACAATGGGAACCCAAAAAAATAAAAATAAACATTTTATGATAGCAAATGTGCAATATATAAACTTGGCCTTCTAATTTGACATTTTAGAAGGACTAATATGTGTTTTTAGTTTTCGACTTCATTTTCGTATTATATTCTTTCATTTATGTAAGTTCCCAAAAATTTACCCCAAAAAGGTATATTTTACTTGCCGTTTCATGTCCTTTTCGTCAAAAAAGGAATTAAGACAGTTTCCTTTATTTTGACAAAAGGACATAAAAGATTTAAAAAAAGCATCGATATTAAATTCTAATGATTGGTATTCATTAATCAAATGTTAAGTTTACACAAATTAAACATACCCAAGTCAAAGTCAACTTCAAACATTTTTGGGAGAAGGTTGAAAGTGTCCTTCTACCCTACCAAACCTAGGAGACAATCCTTTTTGCACCCCCGATAGGAACCGCACCCTTCAATGCAACCAATAATTTCATTTCTTAAACCAAATGCACCACATATTCCATTGAATATGCGTCGAAGAATTCAAGACTACACCTTAAAACCTTTACAGATGGCATTCTTCGTTTCCATGATTTAATATACGTACCTAATGATGTGGAGCTCCAACGGCAAATTTTAAGATCAAGGCACGAAACTCCTGTTGATGCGCATCAAGGAAGAGCCAGGACATTAGAGCTAGTTACAAGGATTTTTTATTGGCCTACAGTTCGGCGTAATGTTAATCGATATGCCGATGGTTGTGATGTTTGTCAAAGATCCAAGTCAACACATCATTCTAGGTATGGATTGATGCAACCTATATCGGCCAGACTAGCTCCATGGAAACAAATATCAGCTAACTTCATTGTCAAATTATCATTTAGCAAAGGCTATGACTCCATTATGGTGGTTGTTGACAGAAATACCAAATTAGGCCATTTTATTCCTACAAATGAATCTATGGATTCCAACCAAAGTTCAATGTTAAGAATCAAGTGCACTTGTGGAAGCATTATGGTACACCAGACAAAGTTATTTAAGATCGAGGCGCAGTATTCGTATCTAAATTTATGAGGAGATTAACCCCTAAAATTCTTCGCAACCAGAACTTGGTCGTTCGACTTCTTGGGCAGCCTCCAGGGACCTCATACTTTTAAAAATTTCAATGAAAATTTTAGTGTAGTTTCCAAAAACTATACTCTACATGTAGCACTTTGTTTCACGTCATTCCGATAAGTATTGCAAAAGTTATAATTATTTGAAGTTTTCAAAGCGGGATCGGGCAGCAAGAAAAAAAAATTAAAATTGTTTTTTTCAAATTTTTTTTTTTTGGATTCATGATTGGTTGATCTATATCTACAATTGAAGCTATAAATCAACCCATTCTGAGCAACGGGATAAAAGTTATGAGGAGATATGTTTCTTGGGCAGTTTGGACAAAAAAATCTTTGAAGCTCATTTCTAAACTCAATTTTCAATATTTTTTAATGAAATAAAAAGCACTAGGTGAAGACCTTTAAGCACAACATTCTGACCGTTAAGATTGACATTTTACAATTCCATGTCAAACTTATAAATGATTTTCTATTTCCTTCCATTTTGTACGCACTTCTAGTAAATGTTTTATGAAAAAATTAATATGAGTTTTTTTCTTTCAAGATTTTATATTTGAAGACTTAACTCAATTGTTAACATGGCCATGCCATTCAATCAATTTCTGACCCATTCAAAAAAAATATATTAATTTCTATAGTTCAAATTTGTCACCAAATTGAACCCCAAAAAATCTTCTTTTGCAACTTTGATCCTTATAATCTAAGAATCTAAAGGTCATCTTGCTCTCAAATTTTGTGCTTACTTGAAAAACCAAATTGAGTATTACATCTTACGGTTAGATGATGAAAGAACTAAAAAAACATTTTTTTTTTTCTCCAACTTCCAAATACTGCGTTTTTCATGGTTTTTTGTGAGATTACAGTCAAGGAATTTTAGGGGTTAAGTGAACTCCTTCGAATAAAGCCATCACCATCAACAGATTTTCACCAACGGACAAACGGAGAGAGTAAACCAGGCTCTTGAATAATTCTTACACATGTTTACAACTCAATGCCAAGATGACTGGGTCAAACTCCTTCCAATGGCCAGATTTGTTTATAATGGTGCTTCTCACACGGCCACGGAATTATCTCCCTTTTATGCCACATATGGGTATCACCCATCTTTCTCTTTCAAGACTCCATTAATATCTACTATACCAGCTGCAGAAGATAGAGTGAAGCATTTGCAACAACTTCATGATCTGATACCCTATGGTTGATATTTGCAGATCCAATGATGATGTACTCATTGTCCGCTGCAAGATGGACCAAGCCAAGCGTAAACTCTCCAAGGAATAGAAAAGCGAAATTGAGTCGTGTTTTATTACACAACTTTTTTCTTAATGAATGTTGATTATAAACTTTTTTTTTAATAGCGTCTTGCATGTGTTGATAATCTTGGATAAATTATAACCTAATGACTAATCAATGTAACTTGTGCAATTATTGTTTTGCTAATAACTTACAATATCTCTTCAAATAGAAATCCAAAAAGATGAATAATTACATTTTGAAAATTTGAAAATTAGCTAAGAGGAAATAGAATTATTTTTGAAGGACACGGGTTGTACTGTAAGATCTATAAATTGGATCAAGTATTTATATATACTTGGTGAAATTTATTAATTTAAACTATCAACTTTAACCAGAATGTACCATTCATGAAACCACGTAATCATAACATGCAAAAGGTATTATAAAGGTGTATAAAATGTGTATAAAGAAAGTAGAAAGTAATCTTCACATATGTCAAATTCTTTATCTTTATAAACATTTCTTTATCGTTAGTCAAATCCTTTTTTGTCGAAGATGCTTTCATTGTCTTTTTCCTTCAATATACATAATACTTGTAAATTTTCAAGTTTTTATTTAATCCTTACATGATCTAATCACCATTACATTATGCCACTATGACATTTTTCAGTTTTCCAGGAAGTCACAATTTATCCAGCCGCCATTTTAATATAAAATGGTCATTTTAATGTATATGGTGTTATATAATACAAGGAACAATTTGTTGAGTTCCAAACTCTAGACGTTGAGGTATGCACTCTTTATTGGTCGTGGTGTGTCTGCATCTGGAACATCATTGCCATTAATTTATCATTAACTGCTTAGAGCACTAACCATTAGTTTAAGTCCATATTAACCTTTAATATTAATATTAATCTTTAGTATGAGGATCTGCAATGATTCCATTTACCCTCAAGCACAATGTTCTTCATGCTGCCAAATATCACCTCAATTTAAGACATTCAAGATCTTACCAATAGAAAAGTGAACATCCAAGTGACTGAAATCTAATAGTTTACTAAGTCGGTACTTCTAGCTAGATTGACAATGTTATTTTTCATTTGATTGTGACATTGATTCACTTCTTAAATAGGAGCTGGAAATTTCTTGCTATTAAAAGTGAAATACGTTATTAATTTACTTGTTGGATCTTCATACAAGTGGACTTGGTCTTAATTTACTTTATTGTATATAATATGAAACAAGATATCAAATTATAGATATAAAGAGGTTTAACAAATTTTCCAAGTTAGAAAGTTATATATTACTTAAAAAAATTTGAAATAACACACATTACATGATTTGATATACTTTTGGCAATGTGATAAAATAAAATTATAGAAGTATAGAGGTATATACCTACATTTGGCATTATCGAATGTATTTTTGGATTTTTATAATTTGTAAGTCACAAAAAGTAACAACACCCATAAGCGTTACTATATTCCATGAGTATTTCTTCTACATCTTGAAAAATCTAGAGAAGTGAATAAATATGATCCTAAAGATGTACTACATCTCAAAATCAGACCTTAGAATTGACATTATGATGTATGATGTATCGATGGAAAACCCTCTAAAAATTCATAACTTAACCCCTAAAAATCCATGGTGTTTTTGGAGCTCTAAAACATCAAAAATGCAATTTTCTACTTCTATGAACTCCCGGGTGTATGTACCAATTTTGTTTATTTATTTAAAACTTGCAACCGTAAGATCCTCTACATAAGCCTATTTCAATTTCCTTTCCAAAAAATTAACCGTTGGATGTTTATCATTTGCATGATCGTAACATCCAAAGTGTGTTAAAAGTTTTTTTGGGCCTTGCTAAAGAGGCATTGTCTTCATGGTGCAAAAGAGGAGTTGAAGATTGTTACCCCAAACATCACGGTCATATTTTTTTTGATGTAGCTAATGAAGTTGGGTACCTCCATGAAAAATTTGAGGGACTCATACCTTTTTCTTACCTTCATAAAAATCAATTTCTAGAAGCAGATCTAAAAACAATGATATAGTAAAACATGCATGACGTTACGTATATTTGGTTTTAGAAAAATCTAAACGGTGGTAAGGTGCCTTTATGAGTTTGTGATTTTTGAAAGAATTTATTTTTAAAAATTCCAAAATCTTAAATTTTGGTAAATTTTGAAAGAATTAATTAAAAAACTTTGAAGCTTGTTATTGTAATTTTTGGAGGTAGCCCTTGTAAAAATGGTAAATTTTTTCACTTATGTCTCTTTGGAATTTGAGTAGTGCTTTGGTTATGAACATATTTCAAGAAAAAAAAATCTTAAAAAAACCTAATTCCAAACTGCCCACTCGAAACTTTAAATCTAAAATTTCTGGATGAAGGTATTAAAATTGGAATTTGGCTTTGCAAATTTTACCACATACACCTTGCAGTATAATGAGTCTCCAATAAAAATCTTAGGCAAAAATATTAATTTAAACCCCTTCATCTAAGCTGCTCGAAATAGCAAAAATCCATTCAGTGGCCGTGGTCGTTTAGGGGTTAATCATACATTCTCCAAAAGATACATTTTAAAGTGCATTGGGATTATTTCTCTCTTGTTAATTTGGTCCAAGAAATTTGAATACACTATATATAAAAAAACATGCTCAAAAGTCTTAAAGTCATGCTAATGGGTGTTGATACCTTAGTAGTACTGTATCAAAAGAATGAAGTCTTGATTTTGTATAAAGCAATTGAAGTGATCTAAGTAACCAAAAAGAGATTCTAATCCAAAGTTTCTCTATTTCTAAGTGACCTATGTAAAATTATTAATCAATAACTCATCCAGAAAAATCCCAGTACTTGAAAATTCATGGATTAAAGTACACATCCAAAACCACCAGCACCCCCAGAACCAAGCTGTAGATGTCCCTAGAACTGCAACTTGGTTCAACTAGCATTGTTAGACCACTCAATTCAAACTGACCAATCAAATCACTCAAAAAGTTGGTGGTTTTGGATACACTCATGAGTGCAAATTAATACCAACTAGATGTGACAATGGAAATGTCTATAGATCAGTTTTGGGTCATGAAGTACTTTTGTGTTTAAAAATTTGTATCTATTTCAATATTGGAAAGAAATTTCTGAAAAAATTTACATTCTATGAGAAACCTATTTTTATACAGGTAAAAATTACACCCCAAAAATAACCCCGAAGAAAAAGCTCAAAATCCTTAAGTTGTTGGTTTTAGGTGCTTCTACCTTAAAAGCAGTTACTGTAGTCAGAACTGGAATGGGAATAGAGCCAAAGGTGGAGGACCTGCGGAGGGCATCTTGCGATGCCTTATCACTTTTTACGAGATACCATTTCTACACTTTTGTTTTGTATCAGCAGCAAGTCTTGTTTGTACCTTACCAAGTGCTACCTTGTCATGGAGGTGTTTCTAGATTGCTACCTAATTTCCACAACTCTCGAATCTCCAGGATTTAGTGGTGTACATACAGTACTCAGCAACTAGGTTTAAAGGATACTAGCAGACTGTCCAGTACAGATATATGCTCACGGCATAGTACCGGGCAATATTGCCGGTCCCACTGTTGTTCAAGTGCTGTAGAGCACAAGTAGCAACAGCCTTGATTGGGGCGCGTTATCTGCTTCAAGGTATATGCTCTGTTTCAGGGCTTATTTAATATCGGGCAAGTGAGCACTGTCTGGACCGCAGTTTGCGATCGATTAGCTGTCTGCTCAACCCGATTAATCGGCTTACGCAAGATACTCGATGCTATCGCCAGAACGTAATAGGCACTCAGAATTTAATGTTGTGGTAATCTTTCGCAACAGAACTTCCGAAATGCATGTCTGAAACTAACATGCTTGGATGGTGACCAACAACTTCAGCGTCTCCAACTAGACGTATATTTGAACTAGTTTGTGTACATGCCACAAACAAAAGATTTACATTTCCGAAATTTTTATGTGCACCAAAATTAAGTCTTCCAGTTTCAAGACCAATCTTGGACGTCAGACTAACACAAGCTTCTAACCTGTCTCGTGAACCAAAATGCAGTCCTGCAGCACCTCACACTCGGGCGTATCCAAATGGTCTACAGACTGCAAGTGCAAACTACACAATTGATCCTTCACTACAATCTCATAAACTCTTAATAAGTTAACCCAACGTCGAGTGTCGCTGCAGATCGAAAGGCTCCTAGCCGGAGCCTGTCCAATACCCCAAAATGTACACTCTACATTGGTTACGCTCTATGCACAGAACCAGTAGTAACTAAGACCATAATTCCAAAGAACCAGGTCAGTATCTGACCAATTGAAATATCTCTGCCGCAAGTAAAATCCATCACTTCCTTCGAATGCAGTGCACGTACCTAGTCCTAGAATTTCCAGATCCTAAGTGGTGAGGATGGAAGGCAATGAGTCAGATTTGGTGCCCAAGATCTTGGCCTCTGTGTCAGGGAAACACTCCAAGCCAGGGAGGTTGGTAACAGTACCATCTATATCATCCACTGCAACGGGGTAGGTTAAGAGGTGGCCGGGCATGTCCACGACTTCTTCACCAGCCCACATGGCCCAGTGTTGGTCAGCAGCCTCGTTCACTTTGCGGATGCAATCTAGACTCCATGGCTGCAAAAAGGCATTGTCCAGCTTGCCAATGTGCTCGTACCACAGGCTCATTCGGAATCCGTGAATGTGAGAGCGTGGGGGCCGCTGGCTACACAGATGGTAGGGCTGGTATGCCCCAATCGCAATTTCGGAGTCCCGAGCGCCATCCAACGACCGCTGGTTGATATTTGCAGATCCAATGATGATGTACTCATCGTCCGCTGCAAGACGGACCAAGCCATGCGTAAGCTCTCCAAGGAAAAGAAAAGCAAGCGTGATGATAATCAATGCAGGTACGTAATCATAGAGAATGGAGCTTGCTTGGAGCTCACCACTCTGAGAAGATAGAAATCGTATCCTGTTTAAAACCAAATAATGAAGATACTGGAATGGACCTAAATATGAATCTCACCGATCAACATTTTGGAATGCACGTAGATCATAAACCGGCGGTGCTCTTGAGCAAGTTTGTAGTTGCCCTCCGCTTCTTCGGTTGGTTCAAGTTCGCCCTCCTGCTTGGTTTCCCTGTTGGCCAGGCAGAAGAACGTGAGGTAATCCCTAGGGGTCTGGTCATCGATACCAGCTGCACGTAGGGCAGTAGCAATCTCCGTGTACATCATCTCCATTGTCTTGTGCTGCCAGTCCAGGATGGCTTGCACGGATCCACTCTCAGGGATACCTTCGGGCCACATGGGTACAACCACGTAGACGGTAAATCTCTCGCCGTCTTCGATTTTGCTTACAATCTTCCTTGTGAGCTCCATTGGGATCAGATGCAGCGCACCCGCATCCTGGTCCTCTTTCCATCCGAAGCAACTCCCCAAAAAGTATTGATTTTCAATGTAGATGAAGTTCTTAGCACGTCTGATTGCGTTGATGTAAGAATCTTGGATACTACGGTCAATGGTGTTGTTTTTTCCACTCGTCAATCCTGCCCTTGCAACTGTTTCTGGGTCGTCGGGGAAACCGAATGCTGCACCTGCAAAGTTTCAAAAAAAGAATGGCAGCCTACGTTAGCCAAAAAAATTGATCTTGACCACGGTTCATTTACAAGTGAAATAAGATCTGAAGAATCACCGACACACAAATAATATATCCAAGAAAGACATCATTGTCGTAATGCAGGAATGTCACTCATTGTTAGGACAGTTTCTGTTTTGGTCACTTATTTACCTGCATCAATAGAACGGAATAGTTGCACATTCCAGGTATCAGGATCGTCTTCTTCGGCAACAGCTGATGGGGGGTCAATAGTATCAATATCCTTCACAGGAATCAGCAATTCAGCTTTAGCCTGCTTTTGCCACCTCTGTTCAAAATTCCAAAGCACGTCCCACGCAACTGGACCTTCCACTCTGGCATGAATGTCGTGCCATGGCTCTCTCGGACCTCCCTTAGTAGTAGACGCACCCGGAGAGGCGAAGTTGGGCTGATGGAAATCATTCATGTGGATATCGTTCAAAGTCCGGAACAAAGAGTGATTCTGGTTGTCATAGCGACCATCACAAAGATCAATACCACCCACAAAGCTCATAATCCTTCTTCGCCCAGTATCTGCTCCCGGAAGCGGAGCGTCGACAATGATGGTTTTCTGATGGTGAGTAAACATGTTGCCAATCTGAAGTCCCTGAATGATACTCAGACTATCATCTGGGTTCCGAGGGCAGAGATGACAATTCACTTGACTGCCATCGAAGTACGCCTCCGTGTCCTCATCGTGGGTTGCCATCAAACCATCCCTCTTCAGAAATTCCAAAGATGTCTTGTCGTCCCATACAAGCAAGTTGACGCGAACTCCCTCAGCAGCTTTCTTCTTCAAAAGCTCCCCCAGTGTCAAACCCTCACTGTCTTCAACTGGCCGACGAGGATCTCGGACAAGCAAAATCTCACAGTATACAGACCAACCTGTGATGTATATCAAATGCCTTGCACCGTCGATTGCCTTGAAGACATCTTCCCAGCAATGAGTAGGTTGTCTTCTCTGCCCACCTGCTTGGTAAATGGTTGGCAGGAATCCATCTTCCATGTGAGCATCCTGGTACAAAGTCACCTTGCAGCCTTTTCTTTGAGGAAAGTAGCAATATGGCACACCCTTGTAACGAGGATCTGCAACGCCTTCACCCCAATGAGGATCATGAGAAGCCTCAAAAAATTGCATCCTGAACCGAATCTCCCCATCGACTTCTTCGTCACCCTTGAACAGCTTGTACCAATCATCAACAGGGGAGCCTGAAAGTAGGGTTTCGGCAGGGATCTTGGCTCGACCGACAACAACAGTACCAATGACTGCAGCATCCTTGATGGAAACAGTGAGCTCAGAGACAGTGTGGCAGCAGTAAATGCGGAATGACTCGTTCCAGAGGGGCTCGCCAGTGTGATTCTTCAGAACACGTGTGCGACCGACTCGTGAAGATTCCAAGTCCACTGTTGCATAGTACTCACTGTCTCCCATAATTGCGTCTTGAGCATTTTCCAGAAACTGCAAACACGAGAAAAAGTTAATAACAAATTTTGTAATCTTGAAGAGTTCATAGCCGAAGGCATAATGTCATAGAGAAACTATTGAACATGAGGTTCATCACTGTCAAAAGCTTCACAATCTTGCCGAAGTCAATAGGGCACAGTTAGCAAGTGAATTAGTCAGCAGCAATCAAACATTCCGTTGGCCTCACACAAATTATTTATTGAAACGTTGAATTCGAACATGGTAAGTTAATTCCACGAAGGCACCGTTAACTCACCGATGTGAAGAACCTAGAGATTTTATGTTGGTTGTTGTCCTGAGGCGTGGCAATGCCGCGCCCACCATAGATCGTCACATGCAAAGTCCCGTGCAACAGAAGCTTCGCCATGACTGTTTACTGCACACAACAATTTCGCCACCATCAATAGAAGCACATCGCTACACAATTTCTCAAGGAGTAGTCGGATTGAGAACCAATGCAAAGGATCATCGTTCACAACAACAAATGACACTGAAAACTAGTTCCAAAATCTAAAGAGCCCGCCTCTGATTGGAACAAAACCTTGAAAGTCCAAGAATTGGCCCGATCTCTTAAATGTAAGCAATACCCGATACTAGTTAGTCCTCGCTAAACTAAAGCATAATCCTAGGACACTTAAGCGATCGTGCTTCATTACTCCTCTAAAAGTCGGAAACCAGGTATGAAACTCCAAGCCCGTGCAAATCCAAGCACAAACCAAAACCAGCAAGGCAGTTACAAACAAGCCACATCGAACGATGTTGTCCTCAATCGCGATCCTATTCGATCCTAAACAACCAACCCAGAAAAAAACTCTAAAACACCGACAGAAGCTCGAAGTTGCAAGCTTGAGAGCGGCAACAGTGTCGTCTCTCTACAAACCTAACGCCTCACAGGTCCGCCTCCATCAAAAAAACTCTCACCAATGTACAATTCTTAAGAAGCGTCCAACTCATTACATGTACCAACAACTACGACATGGCTAGGATAGATTAGAAACAGAAACTACCTCTTCAAACGAAGCTACTATCACTTCTCCCAGAAGAACAAAACGCAAAACTAATCAGATCGGACCGGCCCTTCACCCTCGATCTACCTACCGTACTCTAATTCAAACGCAGCAAAAAAAGCACCTTGCACATCAAAACCAGCAAACCAACCCACACAGACACACATACAAGAAAACCACTTCTCCAACACCCAAAACTTTCCAAACCATACCTGCTCCTGGTGCTCTAGCCTCCGATCGTCTCACCCACCCACACAATTGATCGCCGATCCTCCACCAACAACAGCAGATCGGCTAGAATACGAAGTCTGATCGATCGAAGTTGATGCAGGAGAACACACTTCTAGTGCTGATGAGTACTCTTGAGCCTTCAGCCTTGGGACCTGCAAGTGCCAGTCTGCAAAGCTCTGGCTATGGAAGGGCCGGCCCAGTCTCTTTCATGATCTTTGCTATTCTCGAGCTGGCTTTTGTAAAATTGTGGCGATGGTCGTCTCGGCCAGTTTCATCGCCAGAGTCTCATCTCCTCTATATCAAAAGCACTAGGCGAGTACATGTCTGCTCGAGGTGTACAGTACTGTTGGTATGGGTTGAGCCCTCCAGGATGAAGGCGTCACCTAAATTCAGTATCGTGCAGAATTTGTCTCCCCTGGACTCTGGAGTTTGAATTCCAGCTCGGCACTAGGGACGGAGTCACCGCGTGCGCACTGTACTACAGTACTACAGCGTAGAGTGTAATTAATTAGCAAGGAGACAATTAGCATATACTGTGATTACCGTCTAAACCGTGTATTGCAGAATGTTATGGTGGCCCTGTTCTCATGTGGGATCAACCGACCAGGCAGCTTCAACCATCTTCCACCGGGGTTAGCAGGTGTTTTGAGGCTTGGGAGGTGTCATTCATGCAGTCGTCTTCTGGAGTAGGTATCATACATCGTTTGGAGGATACTGAGCAGGTACAGGTAACTCGGCTGCACTGGACTTGGACACGGTGTGCAATTTTAGGTTCAGGAAAGGGAACCAAAACACGGACTTAGGGTGGGTAGTAACTAGAGCAGACCGTACAGATGGCGTTTGGATGAGGGGGACACTGTCAAACTCTTGATTTCCAAGGGAAATCAGAAACGTGTAATCCATGTTGTGCACATCATTGGACATCAGTGGCTCATGATGCAAGCTAGTCTGTTTTGATAGCTACTATTTGAAAATTTCTGGAACTAAAAATTAAATGTCTCAGTACTTCCAGACGGTATAAGAATTGGGTTCAACAGCATGTATTTCAGTATTAAGAATAACTCGCTCTTTGTGTGACAGAAACTCTAGTATGCGTAAGTACAATAGTTTATCTCAGTTGAATGTCAGTTGCATGACATTGCTTTCGGAGAAGGTCACACTACTCCGGTGGAATTGTTGGTTCCAACGCTCCAAGTCATGCTGTGGAGATCACTCCACATGCACTTCCATGCCGTAGAAACCGCGATGAGTTAGCACACACCGATAGTTTAGAAAACATGAAGTAGGCTTGCGCTCTGTAGATTCTTGATAGAAAATGAATTGTTTCTCTGCTTTTGCTCGCCTGGAACGGCAGCAGGGCATCAGTGACAATCCCACGTCAAAAGGCTATCTATGCCTCCAGATTCGTCATGGGCCACCGACCAAGTCAACGAACGCTTTCTCTAGCTTCTTGGAGTCCTCAATACACTGCCACTGAATGCCCTAGCTCCCTTCCACTAGTGTAGTGTTCCTCACTTGCAATGGCACAGTATTCAGGACTCACAGTTGCACATCCTTCAGGTGCATCTCAGCTACGACCAAATCTTCAGCTCCAAGGTTAGATTTTCATAATTAGGCCATATTGCTTTGCAAATATGCGGGACATTCAAGCTCTTCGTTGTTTATGCATCGCATTGTTATCCATCAAGATGGAACACGAATCAGACAATCATTTTTGTTCACATCTTGATGGAGTTTGCATAAACAAGAGTAGTCTAACTCATATATGTAGTGTAGAGATTTCACTTTTGAAATGACACTCTCGAGATCGTTTGATCTGTCATTAAAAAGTTTTGCATATGCCGGATTCGGTCATGCAACTTAGTCTCGAAGTCTTGTCCATTCGGGGATTTTGCAATGCAATTATTAGTGTGTAAGGATATTGTCAAAAATCCTCTGACAGGACACGATATGGGTGACGAAAGCGTTATAGTACACAGTGCTACTGTAGTGCAAACATGCTAGTGTTTGTGAGAGCAGTGTTTTTGTAGGGGTGGGTGTCGTCATCTTGTAGTGTCAGCTACCAGTTCTATCCACTACTTGAAGGTCCAAAACTAGGAATTGGGTAGTTTCAAAAAGAATTAAATGTAAACATTAGAAACTGATGCTCACAATAGAAATTGGAGAACTATATATTACATTAGTGTGGCACATTCTTAACCTAGTTTCCAACATTTGAGCATATCTTGTTGTCCATTGTTATCCATCAAGATGGTGCCCCATAAAAAAATAAAAGTTTTCATCTTATCTAGAATTTACTACATAGAATTCGTAAATTGCAAAGCCTTGACTAGCCACTCGTCGTGCATAAAGTAGGTGCAAAATGAAAAGTTTGAATTTTCCAAATTGATGAACTGTGAATGTTCCCATGTGAGCAAAAAAACAAAGCCTAGCAACTTTTAGAGTGGCAACTCATTCACTTGGAAGCTTTATTATGAGTAACAATAACCTTTAATTTGTACACTGTAATATAAGGAAACTCCAAGACCCTTTCAGAAATCACAATGAATGCTTTTTTGAACCTAGTCTCAAATCATAAAGGTCACCAATTGGATCCATTTGAGAACATGAACTTATAGCTTAGGCCTGATTTTTATCAATGAATTTTAACTTCAACTCAAAGATAGAAGTAGGACATTAGTCTTGGATGTCAAGAGCATTGTAGTGGACTGTAGAAATAGCATTTTTGAAATAAAAGAGTTATAAGTGGGTTGTCTATAAAAGTTTTGGTCCAAATCCAAAAAAAGGTTACAAGTCATAATAAAGTAATAATAAAAATAATAAAAATACAAAATCAAAAATAAAATTAAAAATCATAAAATTTAAAATAAATAAACGCCAAAGCCTCAATTGTCCATATTTGTTTTCTAAAAATATTGTATTTTAGATTTTAACCCCTAAGTGCCCAGGAAAGCCAAAATGGCTTTTTGCTGTTTCGGTCAGTCTAGATAAAGGGGTTAAAATTAATATTTTTGTCTAAGATTTTTACTGGATGCTCCCTGTACTGCAAAGTGTATGTGGTAAAATTTGCAAAGCCAAATTCCAATTTTAAGACCTTCGTCTAGAAATTTTAGGTTTCAAGTCCAAAAAGGGCAGCTTAAAATTACGCTTTTAAAAAAAAACAATTCTTGAAATATGTTCATAAGGTAGAGGGCTGTATTCCCGAGCGGGTTGCAATCTCGACCCCTACTGATTGGGGAAGGGGTGTCAGTAACCAACCAGCCTTACTTGAGAAAGTGTCCAAGAGGGTTCTAATTACGTCCTTACTTGGGAAAATTGAAAGTTTATGATTGGTTCTCATTAGTGCCAGAGCGTTCTATTTTCAGAATCCAACCGCTCATGAATGTAGGACTCTAGTGAATGGTCAATGGTCACTCTATGCCTTCATACTCAAAAATTCATAGAAAATTGTAGGAATGCTCAAAAATTAAATTTTTGGGGGGGATGTCTTTGCAATCGCTTTGCGGAGCATCCAAAAATATATAAAAAAATCTTTCACAAGTCTAAGTATGCAAACCTGAAAATCAGTCGGGAATACAACCCTCTACCTTAATCAAACCACCACTGAAATTCCAAGGAGACCCAAGTCAAAAAATATACTAGTTTTATAAGGGCAGCTTCTAAAAACTACAAAGACAAGCTTCAATATTTTCAGTAATTTTTGAATACATCTTTAAAAATTCGTCAAAATTTGAGATTTTGGAATTTTTCAAAAACAATTTTGCTCAAAAATCAAAAACTTATAAAGGCACCTAACCACCGTTTAGATTTTTCTAAAACCAAATATACGTGACGTTATGCATGTTTTACTATATCAACGTTTTTAGACCTCCTTCTAGAAAACAATTTTTATGAGAGCCAAAAAAAGGAATGAGTCTCTCAAATTTTCCATGGAGGTACTCAACTTGATTACCTACATGGAATAAGATATGGGTAAAATGTTTGGGGTAACAATCTTCAACTCCCCCATTGCACCATTTTGACTATGTTATTCAGCCAATGCCCAAAAAAAGTTTTGCTGCAACTTTGAATATTATAATCTCCAAGATGGTAAACATTCAACGGCTGAAAATTTTATCAGTACTTCTAAAGAAGGTTTAGTACAAGATCTTATGGCTGTATGTCTAAAAAAACAAATTTGTTTGGTTCAAATTGTCGTTTCTACAAGGTGGTCAAAAATCACTATTTTGGAGGTTTTGAGACCCAAAACATGTTTGGGCATTTAGGGGTTAAGAGTTCATGAATAAAAGTTTTTATTGGACTCAAGAAACAACAAGCTTCATGAAGTTACTACTTCTAATGAGTTGGAGCCCATGGAAAACATGGACCACTTTTATCATGCAAAATTTTAACTAGATTTTTCATTTATAAATTCAAAAATAGACTCTAACGTTCGTTCTTTAGTATCAATTCTAAAGCTAAATACCAATGCTATTTACCAACAATTTTTTTTCATTTATTTGGGCTCTAATCCAATGTTTTTGGCATAATCCAACCTTTGTTGAAGTAGAAGCCGAGAATCAAAAAATATCATTAAGACAAAATATCAATTAGAGTTCCAAATCTAACAATAAGAGCACTAACAAATAAACAAAAAAAAACACTTACACACCACCTACTCCATTAGCTAACTCACCTTTTCCTCACTCCATTAGCTAACTCTTAGCTACACTAGTGCGAATAAAAGAATTAGATTCCTCAAATTCAAACGATCCAACAATTATTTTGGTGCGTTCCGAGGGTTGTGGGGGAGCCAAGAGGGGAAGCGTGGCTTTTAGTTCTGCAAATCATTTGCAGCGATGGGGAATTGTGAGGGAGCACGGTGTGGGAGGGCAGATGATCGAGCTCGGAGGACTGCCAACCCTGGTGCACAGTCGTCAAGATCTGAGGTTTGTGTCGCCAGAAGCAGCAGCCGCAGCAGGCACTCACTCTGGTTTGTAATCTTGTGTTTTGCACGGATCATAACTTTGTTTCCTTTGTGCAACTTGAGTCTATGGTGGAGAGGAAATTTTGCACTGTGGTGAAGAAGTTGTTTTGTCATTTCTGGTCAAGAATTTCACGACTAGGCAACTTGGAAGTGTATACAACCGTTATCAGGAATTGACGGTGGATGACCTAAGCTAGGTTCTCAATGAAATCAGCTTGAAGGAGAAACAGCCAGAAAGGAAGACGGAGGAGCTTCTTCTCCTTCTGTTGGTCATAGCACTGCAGTCGGTGGTGATTTAAGTTCACTTGCTATGCCGAAGGTCAAGTGAAAAGTCTAGCAAGTCGCTGCTGTTGAAGCCTCTTTTCATCCTTGAATCCTCTCACTTGATGGTTGTCGGGAGCTGACGACGGACACATACTCCTGATACCAAGAGCAGAGCACGAGGTAATGTTATTGCATCAAAGATTGAGGAAGTCTGTATCACACCCAAAGTGATTTGGTTAACAATATTCTGCGAAGTGAACATACTTTCGTTATTGCTGGACATATGCTAGAAGTACGGTGCTGACACTTGCCGCAAGTACATTACTTAACATATGTTGAATGTATATTGATTGGCATCATCGGTTTACATTAGAAAACACTCAGGATATGGAGAATGTATTGTGTCATTCTTCTGGACCTGTTCAAAGACTAATTACACCCTTGGAGTTAGACATTGATTTATTATCTAAATTTTGAGGGTGTACGTACAGAGAGCATATCTGCAGCATCGCCTTCTCTGGCCTAGTCAGTGGCAGTTGTTAATCGCTGGCAATGGAGTCGAGAGCTCAGAGAAACAGGAGGACTTAGTGTGTTGGAAGAAATCGTTCCACTTTCCAAGCCGAAGTTGCACAAATATTATATATCCGCATCAACGAGCAGGTCTGGAATGTTTCTGGAGTCTGCAATATAGCTATGTTATGGGCGGTATTAGATATCGGTGGTAACATGGGCCTTGCCAAGACCATGCAGATATCACATATTTATCAGGAAACTCGTTTTTCCTGCCAAGCTCCTTCATAAACGAAAATCTTTGAGCCTAGCGATGCGATAGGTGCTCTCCAGCTTCGACTAGATAGTAATTGCCCTTCCTTTCTGCAGCTACTGGCAAGGACTAGAGCATATCGTAGCATAGGAACTAGAGCCTTGATACTAAATCTTGACTGAACAAATCTGTGAGCTTGTGTATAAACTTGTGAGTATGCTCCGTAACACATTCAACAAATGAGTGGGGTACTACTCACTACTCGTGGCATGCTCCGTGTCAGAGGACTCAGGAGATTTGGGTGAAAGAGATGGCTACGAAGAGACACAAGCGCGATGGTGTTGTTACCTTGGACTACATGATCGTCGATGAGGTATTATTCACTTTTTTTAACCTGGCAATCGGATGGTTGCGACTTGCATGTTGAGTAGGTATTTGTGAAGGAATACATTTGGTGCTCATTTGGGGTCATGCTGTTTCATGCCATTTCATGCTATTGGGAGAATATCTAACCTGTAGGATCTAATTTCAAAGAAGTTGAGTAAGGAGAGTTTGATGAGTTTATCATATTGAACCTTAAATTTAGGTTATATTTTCAATAGCCAAAAAAACTTGAGTGTGTAGACCAAAGGTGAAACAAAAAGATTGTTAGAAAAATGTGTGCAATTTTCCTTCGGAATTTGGACCATTTAGATTGAAACTTTCTAGTACTAAAAGAAAATAAATTAAGAAAGTTGAGACCATTTCTTACAAAAAATTCTTGTCAAATGAAAATTTCCATAAGAGAAGTTAACCCCTAAAGCATTTGGCCATAAAATCCCAAATTCTGCCTCAAATCTGCCCTGTTTTAGTTCAAGGTAGAATTATGAAAATTTAAACGTAATTAGAAGAATCTAACCGTAGGATCTAGTACCTAACTTGTACATGTATGTGTACACAAAATTTTAGACTGTAATTCCTCACCGTTTGGAAGATCATAAGGTTTGAACTTGAGTGAAAAGTTTTTTTTGGTCCTGCCCGGCAAGGACAGCCACACTTCGGAGAGTATAACAGCCAATTTCTTGAGATCTTGTGGTTGGAGGCTCTTCAGTTTTGGATTCTAAAGTGAGTTGGGAGTATGCTCAAAAAAATTGAAGAGAATACAACAGAGAGAAGCATTGGAAAACCACATTTCTAGTGACGGGAGTCAAATGAAATGCATATACACTGGCTCTTTTTCCACACTACAAATGCCTAAGAAGATCATCTATTTTTTGAAATCCGAACGGTGTATACGTGCATTTGTATGGAAAAGAAATTGTGGAGGAAAAAAATCTAAAAAATAAACAAATCCAAAATAGATATGAATTTTATAGTGGTTTAGGAGGAGATAATGGTGAAGGAAAAATGGGTGATGAAGGTGACCCAATCACTATAGATCTGTTTGACAGTTTTTATGAAACTTGGAACTTTGACTGAATATATCTCAAGATCCGTACGGTCAAAATTAATAAAATTTGGACAGTAGACTAATTTGATGGCTTTGAACAAGATCCTACGGTTGGATTTTTCAAAATCAAGTTTTAAAAAAAATTGCGAAACGATTTCAGAAAGGATCATTTGGAAGTCACTGTAGATTGTCATAGATTTGGTACACCACTTGCATCGGCCACAAACCTGCCCGAGCTGCCCTGAATTGAATTTTGATCTTTAAACACCAATTATTTCTTAACTACGGGCCCGATGAAAGTGAAATTTGGTCTTGTTAGAAAGATATGACAATTTCCCATGCTGTGCCAAAGTTACAGCCACATCCGGTAAAATTTGGCTCATAGGGAGCATGACCGGACCCTAAATCATACCAAAACTGTTGAGTTGATGCTTTAGGGGTTAAATTTACCTAATTGTTAGTTGTATTTTATTTTTGTACTTGATCTCAATAATCACTTATGTACTAAATTCCAATTATAGCAAAGGAGTTAGTATTTCCAAAAAAATAATTGGAAGTTGAAAGAGCACCAAGACATTGTTAGTTTGCATATGAGGTTTCTTTGAATTCAATTTTTTTATATATTCTCAGCTCAAACAATCAATATAAATATTGATGTTTTATTGAATCATTAAAAAATATAGAAAATAAGAACAAAATCTTTAATTTTCAATTCAATATATATTGAATTGATGTCTCCTCTCTTTATAAGATTCATCTACAAGATGATTACTTTGAGTAATTGTTAAAAGAAATTGAATATGTTCATGACATGTAATCATATCAATTTTTTATCAGAAAGAGAGAGGCCCTCTTCAAAAGGACAAGCTACATTTCAATGAAGACATTTTTGAACGTATACCAAAAGCTTGGGAAGTTGAAATGGGCCCTTAGTTGAGAGGTCATTTAAATGACTTCTCATAGATAAAAGAGATGATTACATGGCAAACGGGAGCCACATCTTGAAGTCCAAAGTTGCTAAATTAACAATTTCTATAGGATGTAAAGTTGTCATTTTCTGCCTCCATTTTCTTCCTCAATGAGTGCAAATTTCTCTTCTCACAACCTGCGTTGAAGCTAACTCCATAAGGACATGCGCATCAATCTCCTCTTGTAGAAGATTTATTGGTGCCATAATTAAATGCCTCCGACTGTGAGATGACAAGGACTTCGGAATCCTGCCCCTGGGAGTATTGACACAATGGTGTCGCATCCCCTCCCCAGTAGAGACAGCTAGAATACATACCGTCCAAGACGTCGCATGAGAAAAACTTAGAATAATCATGCGCATTCACCATTCCTGAAAGAACAATACTGCAAGCAGTTCATGGACTTGGCAAGCTTGTCAACAAACCTCAAACTAAAGACCCCACGCAAATCTAAGACGAAGTACAAAGTACACTTACATAACCATCTCTGGACTGTCCCCCAAAAAGAGCTCCTCAACCTCCCGGGCCACTTAAATTACACACTCCCGAGAACGAAAGGGAACAGAAACCGAAAATCTGAATCGCAAGTACTGTGACTTGTTTTTGTAGGTTCGATTTGTTCCAAAAACAGAAAAAAATAAATAAACCTGAATCATGCTCCAATGGTTCAGCTTAGTTTGGAAAAAGGATTCATTACACTCTGCAGGGCTAGGCTAGTGAATGGTCGGCGCGTCGATTAATGGGGTCAATTATAATATTTGCTTGTACGACAGTTCGCTGATTGTGTTATAATATTTCTTTGTATGCAGTGCTAGGGTTTCGGAAGCGCAGGCCCTGTGGACATCCAATACAGTAACGGAACAAGACGAGATGTGAATTGTAATGTTCACTGAGTGGAAAGTAATGGGACTGATCGAAGCTGCCGGCATCGCCGCCGATATTTATGCTTCGACGTACGTTTCTCTTTAATGAAGACAATATTAGAAGTTTGTTTTGAAGAGATCTTGTGACGGAGGTCACCAGAATGCCTGCGACATCGTGTCGACGTTCTCGTCGTCGCTCATTTCTTCATTCGCAGGCGTTGATAGGTGTTCCAGGGCTTTCTCGAAGCAGACACGGAAAGAGATCGATGCAGAACGAGCAGTGCTTCGATCGATATTTTGACCGAATTGCTAGCTGCGATTAGTGACTGACGTTGTGGGAGCGGAATAATCAAACGGCGAGGACGCACAGGACAGAGTACAGGAACGTGTGTGTTCTCAATCTAACGACATGGAGACTGAAGATTCGGTGCGTGGAAAAGCTAATTGTTTTCACGCTGTAGTCGTTTCGTATGTCAGCGCAAGCACGGGACAGAGATGTCGAGGGTAAGTTTTTGCCTGAAGGGAACTGCAAAGTGCTACTAACTAGTCCCTCGGAAACATTTTCTCCGGGAACCTTAACCCTGAAATAAGTGCTTTCGGAGCGGGCGAAGACGATGGAGGTTTTACTGCGGCTCCATCCTTGCAATGCGGCAATCGTCACTTAGCTGTTGGTTTGGGCGCTGCCTTGATCACGACCGCTGCTAGAAACGCGCCATCTAATCGATCCGCGCGACTATTTGAATGGAATGCTGAAGCTGCCGAATGTTCAGTACTGAGATTTGTGAAGCCGCTCCGGCGATCAAGATCCAATATCACTTTACATTCCCCAGATATTTTGTCATTTCTCGGCTTAACAGGTATTAGTCGTTCAAATGTCTTCTGCAATATGTGTAAAGTATGAACTTTCTGCCTGTATTTCAGCAGTCTAGTTCTGAAAATCTTTGATGCTGTTCTACTGTAACGATTACCCACAGATTACTGCTCTCTTTCAAGCTTATTGCTCTTTCGACTTCAAGCCCGTATCCACAAATTGAATTCCTATTCCACAGCTCAGTTTTGACAGGTTTTTGCTTTTTCTAAACCAAATCTTGAATAAGCTGAGAAATTTTATTAAAGAATACTGGTCTGAACATAAGGCAGTAGAAACACGAAATACTCAGCCGGTGGATCTGTAAGATATTATCTGACATATTCATCAGTAGTGTGACGATGATATTGAAAGAATCCCTACTGACGCATCAAATCACCTTGTGTTGCGTAGAATCAAAAGTTTGAAACAGTTTCTGTATGATAGGTCACAAGGTTGCGTATTTCCAAGCATTGATAGAATAAACTACTGTCACTTCATTCCAATTGAAACGAACACTTTCATTCAATGGAAAATGTGCTTGTTACTTCTTCAGTCAACAGATAGCTTACAGAGTGGCATCACAAACCTTCAATTTTCACAGCAGAGTGCAGCTAGTCACTTCTTATTCATTTTAATGACGAGCTCTGCAGTGCTTTGGAAAATGATGGTTTTGAGTCTTCTTTGGACTCCATTGTTACATGGATCACTCTGCAATACTCTGTGTGTGTGTGTCTCCTTGTAATAGTCGTGTTGGTGTGTAGGTTTTGGATAGCGGAGTAGTATTTGGTTTCCGACCACTGCGAGTACTGGCAATACTTGGTGAACTCTGATAGACGATGAGATCCGAATAAAATTTAGCGTTGATGGAGAAGTTACGACGTATTCAGTTGGATTGGCCGGACGTTTCATTTGCCAGGCATGGGTATATGTAGTGCTTGGATGATGCGAAAGAGCGAGGTGATTGTGACATTCGGTGAGTTCGATATCCCCTCAATGTCCTCGTTTGTACATTTCAAAGTCCTATTGCATTTTGAGTTGGCGCATTGACTTAGCAAGATTTTCACATGACCTCCCACCGTGCTACTGTATGTTTTATTCTGCGACATTGGCTGCACATCAAAATGCTGTGCCTGCAGAGCTTTTCTTCTTGCTTCACAACATTTTTCCAGCACATCTCAAGCGTCATTCTCAGAGCGTCATTAACCTTAGAAAGGGCTGTCGTTACAAGGTCAAGGTAAGCTTTGGCTTACACTGAACCCTTCTCGATCTATCATGTGGTCGTAGAGTCTTCTTTCGTTTTGCAAGGGCATGTATGAGAGTAACTTTCTTTGCAGGTCCGAGTTATCAAAACAAAGCCCAGTTCGAGAACCTCAGCCAAGTGACTCTGGGTTCAAGACTCAGAGAATACATATTGTACCACACTCTTACTTGTAGAGGGTAGCGACTGTACTATCCGTATTTTACAAATTCTTTCAATCGGATAGTGCCAGGATAAGGATTGATGGAGTTCTAGTGTCCTCTGCAGCTGCAATTATCAAGGTGTGAATAATTCACAGGCATGCATCTTCCTTCCCTGTAAGATTGTTGTATTATTCATTTGGACACCGGATTCCAGCTCGTTGAATCTTCAGCCTTCACGTTTTCTGTGTTATAACAGCATTGATTTATGCAGGTAGTTTCTTCTGACAGCATATCTTGCGCTGTCTCTCTTCGAACCTGATGTGCATTTACTTGGCAGTTGAAACTACGAACAAAGACGTACAGGTAAATCTTCTAGAAGCTTATTGAAAGCTTTAGAGTACCATGAAGTAACAGCTTACACTTACTTCTGCGCTGTTCTGTAGGACAAAAGGTAAGCCGTTACGACTTCCTCGCAGTTCATGGAGTATCAAAATGCCTGTGCGGTTTGAAGACCGCAAATTGTTTCTTCAACAGCTTCAAGACTACAACGAGACTGGGTTGGGATCAAGTTATTCAGCTTAGGCAGTAAAACTACTGTTGGTGTACTCTACGTGCACCTTCTGATGAGGTCGTGTCTTTGAATTGACACGACCTCATCAGATGCTGCACCTAGAAACCAACAGACTTAGTTTTAATGCCTAAACTAAATGACACCGTTTGGCTTCATTATAGATATCGAATTTGCTCGGTTTGGACTCCGGAACCTTTGTGCCTAACTTTCTACTTCATATGTGTGAGCTTTATCCCAAAAATACAGCCTACCTCTTCCTCGTGTTCTCAACATGCTTGTCAGATGCAATGTTACGTGAGGCATCGATAGCGACCCAGGATAATGAACGTGACGTGCACGTTGCCTTCATTTATTTGCATCTTGTTAAATTCTCTACCCTTCTGCGGAACTGTAGCTTCAGAATTTATCAAGCTCATATTTACGAGGCCAACCAAGACCCTACTAGGTAATAGAGCCCTTGCCAATTTAGTTGAAATGACAGATCTAATCGGCTTGTTTGTTTTCAGTGTGTTTTGACTAGTCATGTGGCTTATTGTTCCAAATTAGAGTTTACATCAACGGCTTTGTCTACATCAAAACCTCACTTTCATCCTTTCTTTGACCATTGTAAGTTTAAGATGTTAAAGGGCACAAAAACACAGGACGTAGCCTGAACAAGAGATAGAGGATCAGGTTTTACTTCGACTCCTACTATTCACGGTGTACGTTATCGGAGTGGAACACCTGTTCGTCTGTAGTTTCTGGCCTTAGGCTAGAGATTAACAAGTGTCAGCTAATTTATTGAGTTCGCTGATTGCTTCAAATCCAACTTGTGTCTGATGTAGTGGGCCGTGGCTGACAAGATCTTCATTGATTACAGAATGGGAGCTCTCTGCATATACTACAATTTGCATGATCAGTTAAATTCGTTAGAAACTCGCACTGGGTAAGCCCACAGGATTAGTTTTCCTTCATGAACATTTTTCAAGCAAAAACAGAACGTACTTCAAGCGCTGGGTGCAAACTATGTTACTGTACTCTAGGATAGTTAAGATGCTTTACTGTGTCCCCCTCTAATTTCCTAAATTAAAAAACTAACAAACACTTCGTTTCCTTTTTCCATTTTTGTCACAGATGGTGAGACAGCAGCATCTTTCCTCTTCCAGTAAACCATCCAGGAATGTTGAGTCACCGACGAGGCAGATGAGGCTGACGGAAGACGACGTAAGCATCCAGCAAAAGCAGGTGGGCTCGAACCAGATTCAAATTTTTTTCCGAATTATCTTGTATTGTTTCTCAAAGAAATTCGCCCTGGGAATTCGGCATCTGTCATGTGTCACCTGATAGGCTATACATACAGTACTCTGTTGTTGCGAAGTGCCGTAGCTCGAAAGGCAGCGTACTGGATTGGTTGGGTGGGAAATCTTTGAATGTCTATCTCCCACGGACTGCTCAAGCTCTAAATATTTTTAGATTGTCCAGCCTAATGTGCGGCTCGGTGAGATTTCATTTGACACGTTTAAGATCTAATTACTGCGGAAGGCCTCCGCCCCGCCCCCGCCCCCGCTTCAGCCAAAGTAGGGCTGTCTGTGGTGGAGCCACCCGTAGTCGGATCACGATGTGCCAATATTTCTGGATTCTTACCAGTAATTGCGCGCGTTAAACTTCGGAGGTACTTCGAAGCAACCGGTACAAAGCACAGGAGTCCAAAGTCTTGAATCTCTCACTTCCGTTGATGTGTAAAACACGATAGATCCGGTCAATAGAACATCCTGGTGACTTAACCCATTCAAGCCATCCTCATGTGATGAAAAGACAAAGAGTGTACAGACAAAGTTTCAGCTGGTCATGTTCAACGAAAGGTTCACAGTCATTGGCTTCAAACTGCAGCTCAACAGTTGCCATGCGATTCTATTTTACATGTTTGTCGGTTATGTCCAAGGTAATGTGTTACTTGTTCCTTCTTAGATTGCGTGGGAAAACACTACAGTGCTTACCTTCGATCTCTGGTAACTATCTACTTTTCCCTCTTCGTAAAGAAATGGTGCTATGTATACACTACGAACTTTCGGTTTTCTGAATACGTGTGCCTCTACGCGACACCTCGCTACCTCATCACCCAAGTTGTGTTGAGAGCCAGAACACCATTATTGAATACATCACCTCGCATTTCGAGTATTGCAGCTGCCTGCAGAATCAGCCTGATGTTCACACGAGTGTCTCAGCAATTCAACTTCTGAACATTGCTGAGTCCAGTCACATGATCACCGTACTGTAGAGTATACACGAAGTATTCTCTAGAATCGACAAGAAACTTACAGTAAGAAATATAAATTCAACATCCTGCCAAGTGTTTTCTTCCTGTAGGTACATGCCAAAAAGACGGCTATTGAAGTCTTCGAAGGAGAGTTCTGAGGCATGAGATGAAGTATCACGCACCTACTGTTCGTTGCCTCGGCAACTGTAGCCCACTATACTGCACCATTTTTAATGTCAAAATTGTCACATCCGAAAGGCTCACAAGTCACAAAGCAACATTTTGACTCTTCACGTGAACAAAAGAAATTCTTCTTCATCCGAAGAAAGCCAACTTCTTTTCAGATCGATGGAAGCTGCAGTGTTTTCATGCAAATATGAGCTTGTACATGTCCCAGGTGGAGTTTCCCAATGTAGTCTTCATTTAGTGACATGATAAGAACTTTCGATTTTTCCGCAAAAATATGGAAGAAACAAAATCATGGAAAAGAAAAAGGGAAAAACAGTGAGTGCATGAGGAATATAGATCTGCTTCTGGGGAAACGTTGGGAGTTTACAGCAGTGCGCGTTTTTTATTATTCTGTTGAGTGGGTCTCTATTGACACACATTTGGAGAGCATAAGTCCTCTTGGGACCAGACAAGAGGCTCTTGATATCTGTGCTATTTAGGACAAGTTTCCCATCATTTTCGGAATAGTCTGTGAAATATCCTTGGAGGGAAACTTATGATGATATAATAATTTTAATTATTTTGCTTTGTTGCAAAACTCAAAACATGGTTTTAAGAGAATCGTCACTTGTCGGTTTTTGAGTAAAATTCTTAAAGAGAGGAAGTTTAGTCTTCTTCCCCAAAATATATATTTTTTAAATCATTTTTTCCTCTCAAAAAATTGTTTGTATATTTTACACACAACTTTAAGTTTATTAGTGTAAGAGATTCTTAAAAAAACTAAATGTATCTTCTATTTCATGATTAACTCCTAAAATTCCTTCACTAACGTATGGATTAAGACCAAAAACCTAATAACTAGAGTTCTTTGGCAACCAACCATCATTTGACTCATCCGATTTCATTCTACAATATAATACTAATTACAACCAACCAATGATGTTTAATCTCTAAAGTTTCTTGATGTATTTGAAGTCAAAACAGTCAAATTCGATCCCTACAAACAACAACACATGATTTCTAAAATTACAAATCTCATGGAATTTGAGACTGTTAGATCTTATATTTATCTAGTATAAAAAAGTATACACCAGATTTACGCACAATCTACCATACAAATTGGAAGATTGTAATATTCAAAGTCACTATAAAAGCTTTTTTAACATTGCCTAAGCATTTTACTTAAGTTTTGATGCTGAAAATGTATACTTTGCAAACACATTTAATCCGTAGATGGTCATCAATTCTTGTAGGTATAAAGAGTCATCAATTCCTATGGAAGTTGAATTTACACTCACCAAATTTGAGCCCTATACATGCTTACTAACGGCAAAACATCTTTGTTTTGGTCATTGAGGGTGTGCTAAAAATTCCCTAGATTCTCTAAATTCAAAACAACCAATAAAGTATTCTAAACATGTTCTAATCAAAAATCCAAATTATCAACCTCTTTAGGTCAATAATAAAAGTAAAAAAAACCTCCAAAAGTTTCAATGAAATCAAAGTAAAAATCAAATTTCTACTAAATTTTCAAGTACAAATATATAATTTTCAGTAATTTTGAAGGGACACCTTTAGAATAGTGGGTCCTATGGATGGACCTCTTACCATGTTATAGAAACATGATGATATATGTTAGCAATGGATGAAAAATAAAAGGATGGATGTAAATTTTGTAGATGAAAAATATTCTTTGGATGAAAAATATATATGGATGGTACATGTCATCCAAATGAAAACTTTGCAATGATGACAACAACCCCTATAGATGGAAATCATTATTTGGATGGAAAATGTCCGCTAGATAAAAACCATCAATAATGTGTATAGATGAAAAAATAGTGGGCCCTTCATGTTGTAAGTACTTATCCTTTGTAATTTAATCTAGTTACTTTTTACCCTTGTAAATGACAAGCAACTTAGGCAAAAAAATGGGAGATTGTGATTAGTTACCAGTTGCCCAAATTTAGGGCAAATTCTTCTAATATTCATAACATTTGCATCGTAACTCCAAATGCTTTGAAAATTGTGCCATTGACAAGCTACTAGTGAAAGTTATGAGTAGTAAAATATCAGATGATTCTAAAATTTTAGAAGCTTAAAATAGCCTACCTAGAAGTACTGCGACCACAATGTGGTTACAAAGAGCTTTAAGGGTTAAGTATCAAGAATTTTGAAAGAATATTAGTAACTGGTTTAGAGTATTTTTATGAGTAGATTGGTTTAGAGTAAATTTGTACCACACATGTTTAGACGCAAGGAAGTCTATCAATTAAGATGGGCTCCGAAGTTAAGTTTCAGTTTCAAAATTTGTACAAGTATCAATATTGTAAAATAAATCATGAATTTTTTTATGTTTTCTATAAAATCCAACCTCCTGTTCATGTAAATTATCACCTAATTACTTATCAGTGGAGAAATAGTGCAGACAGGTTAAGTTATGGAATAAGTTATTTTGTACCTCATCAAAAGTTGCTCTAAAATCCATATTTAGTACAAAGTGAAAACATGAATCCATATTTTCAATTTTTTTCAGCAATAGTTTCTTCAACAAGGCCTCTTGAAGTAGTGGCATGCTTGTCTTTGGAAAATATGACAAGTGAAGTTGAAAGAAATATTTTTGGATAGGATGAAGGGGGCTTCTTTACATGGTCCACACATAGACTCCTTGTGGAACGGATTTTTGTACCACTATAATTGAATTGTTTAAATAGTTTTGCAATAATCAATAAGAATATCCTCAAATGTCCTCAAATGACTTAGAAAGAGAAACATATATATATCCCTAAAAATGATGTAATCTCATCTGTTTCTTTCCCTCACAATTTTACAAAGTTTTTGGTTCCTTCTCTTAGAATTGTTGTTTGGCAACCCTGCTATTGCACTACGTAGAAATTGGAATTCTTTTGAACTGGGCCTAAGTTCAACTAAGTTTTGAACAAAGAGACTTACAGTCAACTACAAAGCTTGAATTCAGTTCAAAGAACTTCCCATGTTGGAATCAATTTGACCATTCAGAAAGGGTGCAGGTGACCATAATGGCACTTTCACACTGAGGTGATTTCTGCATTATTATTTCTAATATACCCTTGTAGGCTTGTACGAGTAGTCACTGTTGTTGTATTCTTAGGAAGTGACTCCTTGCAGTGGCCAGCTGGTTATGATATAGTCATGGGATCCTAATTGATTTTACACCAGTGTACCACAGAAATTGTTTTCCATTTAAGAGTTCAAACTATGTATAAAATTCAGCATCCTCAGTAGTCCTCTCTGTCTACTGATAATTACAGAGCGTACCTTGAAATGTTTACCACTTTTTAAAAGACAAAATTATTGTGCCATCAATCTACTCAAATTAGTATTCTATTTGTATGTCTCCAACACTGGTTGTCTTGTCAGACTCATTGGTGCCCTCTTCTTATTCTTCAATAACTCAAATGGACGTTTCTCTAGCTCTTGTTTTACCCAACCAGCGACACCAAAAAATTGAATTAGTGTGAATTTATTGTCCATTTACACAATGCTCTAGTATGATATTTAAAATAGAATTTTAAAAATGGAACATGCATACAACAGGAACATTATCAACGTTAATACTTAAGGCAAAAGAATTCAATTTAAATAGCATACTAGAGCCTTGTGTAAATAAAAATAAAGCCAACGTATTTCAACTTTTTGGTGTAATGATGTAAAATAGCTCTACAACAATTGGTTGAACCACACTTCAAGTTGATTCAGGTCATGCAACATTATAAAAATTTCTTTCACAGTTGAATCAAAACATAAAAATCATTTGAAGGTCATTGCAATGTAATTTATATCTTTATACAGTGTATTTTCTTGAGGTAAAATTTGAAATGAATTTATTAGAATCATTTATTGGTTTGCCATTTTTCCACCCAAAATCTTTACTTCTCGACTTCAATAACGTTGATGATTGGCGCACACAATTTCAGTAAACGTATATTTCACCTACCTGATTGGAGCACATACTGAATCTTAATACAATTTAAATCACAGTATTCACGTTTTGTTTGTACATGTGGGGAAATCTTGCCAACCATGATATTATATAATGCTGAATCGCATTATGGATATAATCTATCAATTAGACTTTAGAGTTTTCACTGACATTTAATTAACGATTGCTGTGCCTGATGGATTGGCGACAGGGTTCATCTACCAAGAAACAAGACAGGTTTATGAAGCATAAAAGGTGCTGCAAGAATCAGTGATTCACGTCAATGTTGACCACTGGAACAGTTTAACTTGGAGACATCTGACACCCTGCACACAAGCAGCACCATATTATGCATATAAAAGGTTTCATTTGAACAACTGTTGTAGTAAGTTAGTCTTCACTTGGATTTACCCCTTTGTTTCCTTTGATAACCCCTAAAAAAAATTCTTGCATCCAAACCCCACTTCGCAACCTCCTACTAGTGGAAAAGGTGTACAACTACACCAAAGAAGAACTCCAAATTGGTGTAATTGGACACAATTTGGAGTTCTTCTTTGGTGTAGTTGTACACATTTTTGAGTAGTGTCCAGTCTTTCCACACCACCCAATACTATCTACGATCATCAAATTCGACGGAGATAAGAGAAGGGGTTTCATTATATTGACAAAATATGAAGTGAGAGACAAGGCATGCCTTAACCACCTTCATGACACTCTTGAATGAATTCCTTCTTCAAAGAGTGGTTGTTTCAAAGTCTTGTTGACATAATGAAGTCCTTACCCTCCTTTTTATCTTTTGGTATGTGATTCCAATGAATAAGGATGACAATAGTAATACTCTCTAATCGCTTCAAAATATTCTTCAACTTATTTGTTGGTTCTCAAGAGTCCTGGTCTACGTAGCCTTCCCACAAAACTAGATATTGGAGTCTTTTACTATAACCATGAATATAGAATGCTACAGACCTTCCATTTGATATCTCCCGCACGGATTTTGATTGGTAGCAAATGCTTGTGTTTGTGGTTTAGAGTAATGTCATACCAATATTTTTCAAGGGTGTAGATTTAGTATACCATTCATCTATATAGCAATGAACATATCCCAAAAGGATTAGCCAATAGAGGTAATCGCTTTTAGATCCAATATCTTTGCTCATTTGAGGTGTTATACGAGATAGAGCATCATGTCTAGATTGTAGTATTTGTCCTTGCAATTTGTTGTAGTCGAATGCAACCATTTTTGCAATGTCATCTCAAAAAATTATAAGCTTGTAGATGTCAACCAATGTTTATTGGGGCTCAATCAAGGTCATTTATAAAATATGCTTGTATAGGCTCAAAGGTTGTATCTTTGTTGGTAGCTGACGTAATATATTGCATAATTTTTGGGCTCAAAGCATACCTCAAGATCTACCTCGACAGTATCCAACGACGTGCATAGTGGAGTGCACGGACGTTAAACTAAGGCATCACCGATTGGTGTCCAGATCCCACATGCCCATCCATTGTCGGCTAGAGCAAATGCCCCCTTATTATTGTTCCCTCCCCCTCGGCCTTGTAGGCAACCGTCAGAGTGGGATGTCTCCCTTGTCAATGCTTTGCAGCCGTTTCCACCCCGAGATCCCCCTTCAAGCCCCTCGGTAGACGGCATGTAGAAAAGGTTTTGAATTACTCTTGCCTTCATTGCTTGTATCAATCCTTTAAGAATGCATGTTTGTTTTCCTATTCAACAAATAAGTTAGATATTGGATAACAAAATTAAATATATTTTTTAATTGTTGTTGAAACTCCAATCTTTTGACCATTATTTTTATCAACTCAATTATTCCATCCATTGCATCAATCTTCACTGGAATCCGTCTTAGCAATGTAAGGTTTGTTTGTAATCATCCAATATGGTCCTTTGAAGTTGAAACTATAATACAAGGACTTTTTTGGAAGGATCAAACTAATTTCATTGTAGACTCCACTCTTGAAACTACAAATCGTTGCCAAATATATTTACACTTGGCTTACAAAATAAAAGTAAAATAAATTTATCTACGATGACATGTTCAATCATTGACACACATTGGAGAACAACATTAGAAGTGTTTTTCTTACAAAATTGTGTATATAGATGCAACATAAGTATCATAACTACCACTAAACATTATGAAATGCATATTGTACTGTCTTCCACTATTAATTTGCTTCTTTTGGAAATTGTCTCAAATCCATTCCACTCAATAATGAACAAGTAGACATTATTTGTGAAACCATGAAAATCCCTATAAGTTTTGTACGTGCTAGAAGGCTTTCAAACTTGTGCTACTTTTGGGCCACTAGAACTTTGTTGGTGGTAATAAGGGCTGTCACATTTTGCAGACTTTTGCCAATGGCTAGATCTTTGGAAAGGCCCTCTATTACCTACTTCCATAAGAGCATCTCCAACGAGACGCGCCAAGAGCCCTCTTCAATGGCCATGGGACACCCATGCTCTTTTCGCTACCCCATCGGAGCTGCGTCAACAAACTGGTGTCACGGATAGTTAAAGATTACTTTTTGGTTAGGTTTAGTATAGGTCTAGGTTTAGAATTAGTTTTGGAGGTTACATCTTATGGAAGACTAAATGCAAGAAATGTTGACAAGACAATTAGTCTTGTCAACTCCTTCTATGCATATCATGTTGAAACCTTGTATCAATTTCATGATTATTGTTAATTTAATTTAATAACTTGTTGTCCTTGATAGTTTGACAAGACTAATTCCTTGTTTGTGGTGAAGATGGCAAATGAAGAGAATCAATTTGCAATCAACAAGGCATATGTAGAAGAATTGGAAATAGAGATTGAACAACTTCGGGAAACTATGAAGAAATTACAAGAAAGTCAACCGATTTCAATGTCTTACAAGGAAGATGGATTTCAAGAAAAACTTGATCCTACAACATCTCAAAGATCAAATTACAAAGAACCTAAATTGAGCCTTCCAGAGAAATTTAATGGTGATCGTTCTAAATTTCGAGGTTTTACAAATCAGATCCGATTATTTATATTCATGCAAACACTTCGTTATCCAACCGCAGCCTCACAAGTTGGGTTAGTTGGAACACTACTCACTAGCACTGCTTTGAATTGGTTTTCTCCTATTTTAGAAAAAAATTCACCATTATTATACGATTTTGAAGGATTTATGGAAGAATTTATGGCTTGTTTTGGGGAAGTAGATAAGAAAAAAGTTGCAGATCAAAAAATTAGAAGTTTACGTCAAGGTGGACGATCAGCCTCTATTTATGCCTCTGAGTTTAGACA
Organism: Ceratodon purpureus; assembly: GCA_014871385.1. NCBI lineage: Eukaryota > Viridiplantae > Streptophyta > Bryopsida > Pseudoditrichales > Ditrichaceae > Ceratodon > Ceratodon purpureus. Next base: position 1,271,058 of record CM026427.1, on the reverse strand, counting down.
ATTATCATGTGATGTTGATTGGGGGTCAGAAATGGCTCTTATTCGTCAATTTCAGTGGGGATTACGTGAAGATGTAAAAGATTTGTTACTTACCTTGAATGATGCTACGTCCTTATCTGAGGCCATTACGCAAGCTGTCAAATGTGATAATAGGTTATTTTTAAGAAGACAAGAAAAAAAGAGTAGTTTATTCAATCACCCACCGGTAGTAGCATCGTCAACATCACCTTCAAATAATGAATTCAATGATGTGAAAGTATGCGATCCTATGCAAATTGATACAACTCAAATTAAGGGTCCGTTATCATATGAGGAAAGAGAGCGTCGAAGAAAAGAAGGGTTGTGTTTTTATTGTGGAAGTAAAGATCACAAACTCACAAATTGCCCTAAAAAGCCAACTCAATTTCATGTTAGAGAAACCAAGATGAACACACAAGTTGACCAAAAAAACACATATGTTCAGTCTCACTAGGGACCTTACGACTGAATTATATAGGAAAATCACAAGGTCCCCTAGTAACTTCAGATCCCGTTCAATGTTTCTTAATTCCTATCAAAATCTTTAAAAGTGGGAAAGAAATTGATGCTAATGCTCTAATAGAATCTGGAGCTACTGCTTCGTTTATGGATATTAATTTTGTCAAAAAAAATAAATTGCCTATAATGCGCAGAAATAAACCAGCATATGTAGAAGTTGTTGATGGTAGAACAATTGAATCTGGAATAGTAACCCATGAATCTATGCCATTAGATATTAGTTTAAATAATTGTGTAGGTAAGGTTTCCTTCAATATTATTCAATCACCAAATAATCCTGTGATTCTAGGACAAAATTGGTTAGAAGTTTTTAATCCCAAAATAGATTGGAAAAAGAGAGAACTTACATTTTCTGAAAATGGCAATACGTTAAAAACCTTTGATAAAAATGAGTTTGAGTTCTTACAGAAGAATCAATGGAAAAATAAAAATAGGAGAAGTTCACATAAAAATCAAAATAAAGAAATTCATAATGAGAATAAATGTCAAAAACCTTTACTTGTTGGAGCTCGAGCTTTTACGCATGCAGCTAAAGGAGGGACGACTTTTGCAATTTATGCTTTACCAGTTAAGGAAAATTGTAAAGAAGACAATCATATTTCTTTAGTAAAGGAAAACTGTAAATCAGACAATCATATTCCTATTCAATATCAAGATTTTACAGATGTATTTGAAAAGAAAAATGCGGACATACTTCCAGAACATCGGCCGTATGATTGTACTATTGATCTTCAAGAAGGTGCTCAACCTCCATTTGGACCAATTTACAACTTGTCAGAAAATGAGCTTGTAGAATTACGGAAATACATTGATGATAATCTTGATAAAAATTTCATTCGACATTCAAAGTCACCCGCTGGAGCACCAATATTATTTGTAAAGAAAAAGGATGGTTCGCTACGTATGTGTGTGGACTACAGAGGACTCAATAAACTAACAATCAAAAACCGGTACCCTTTACTGTTAATTTCAAATCTTTTGGATCGTGTTGGAGGTGCTAAAATTTATACTAAAATTGATTTGCGGGGAGCTTACAATTTAATTCGCATTAAAGAAGGTGATGAATGGAAAACAGCTTTTCGAACAAGGTATGGTCTTTTTGAGTATCTTGTTATGCCGTTTGGATTAACAAATGCCCCTGCAATTTTTCAACATATGATGAATGACATTTTCCGGGAATATCTTGATAACTTTGTAGTAATTTATCTTGATGACATTTTGATTTTTTCAAACAATGAAGAAGAACATGAAAAACACGTTCGTTTGGTTTTACAAAAACTTCGAGAAATGAACCTTTATGCAAAATTAGAAAAATGTAAATTTCACCAACATCAAGTAGAATGGGTGGGGTATATACTCTCTCCAAATGGTGTATCAATGGATCCTAAAAAAGTACAAACTATCGTTGAGTGGGAAAAACCGTCTACTCTTCGTGATGTGCAATGTTTCCTCGGTTTTGCCAATTTTTATAGAATTTTTATTGAAGACTACTCTAAAATTGCAACACCATTGACACGCCTCACTGGCAAAGAAAATTTTATTTGGAATGATCGAACACAAGAAGCTTTTGATAAGCTCAAAGTAGCTTTTACTTGTGCACCTATTTTGGCTCATGCTGATTTCACCAAAGCTTTCTTTTTAGAAACTGATGCGTCAGATTATGCATTTGGAGCTATCCTATCTCAATATGGTGATGATGGTTATCTTCATCCAATTGCATTCTATTCTAGAAAGTTTTCCGCACCAGAAATTAATTATGAAATTCATGATAAAGAATTACTAGCGATTGTGGCTTCTTTTGAAGTTTGGCGTCACTTTTTAGAAGGTGCTCAACATCAAATTACTGTTTACACAGACCACAAAAATTTAGAATATTTTATGAGTGCCAAGGTTTTAAATCGACGTCAGGCTCGTTGGAGTATGTCTTTATCAAGATTTGACTTTGTAATTACTTATCGACCTGGTAGCCTACAAGGAAAATCTGATGCGTTATCACGTCGTTCTTACCTTGCTCCTAAAGAAGGAGATGAAATATTCAATCAGCAAAAATCCATCATTCTAAAACCTGAAAATTTGAGTATTCATTTGTTGGTCACCTCTATTCCAAAAAATTGTCCATTTACCCAAGAAATCAAAAAAATCCTTCAAGAAGATCCTCTTGTACAAAATGTAAAGAGACAATTGGAATTGGGGGAGGGCATGAATTTCGAATTTAATGATGGATTATTATTTTTTAAAGGCTTACTATACGTTCCTCCCGGAACTTTAAGACTACAAATTTTGCAAGCACGTCACGATTTTCCAAGTGCTGGACATTTTGGATATAATAAAACACTTGAACTAGTATCAAGAGACTATTGGTGGTCACAAATGTGGAAATTTGTTAAAGATTATATTAAATCATGCAACATTTGTTCTCCCGCTAAATGTCCACGCCATCGTCCACATGGACTTCTGCAACCACTGCCTATTCCAGAAAGACCTTGGGCATCATTGTCGATGGATTTCATCACTGATCTTTCGAATTCCCATAATTTTGATTCCATTCTTGTCATAGTTGACCGGTTTACCAAAATGTCACATTTTATACCATGCAAAAAATCCATTACTGGTGAAGAAACTGCCAAATTATTTGTAGACAATATTTATCGTATTCATGGTTTTCCTAATGATATTATCTCGGATCGAGGCCCACAATTTATTTCAAAGTTTTGGAAAAAAAATTTTGAACTCTTAAAAGTCAAAATTAATCTTTCTTCAGCTTATCATCCCGAAACTGATGGACAAACCGAACGCGTAAACCAAATCCTAGAGCAGTATTTGCGTTGCACTATTAATTACCATTGGCTGAATTTGCTTATAATAATACTTTACATTCATCAACAAAGCAAACTCCTTTTTTTTCAAATTATGGTCAACATCCTAAAGGAGTCTTGTTTCAAGTAAAGATGGTTGGAAGTCCAGCTGTTGAAGACCTTGTAGGTCACATGGCTGTTATTCATGATGAACTTAGATTTCAACTTCAACAAGCTCAAGATCAATATAAAAAATATGCAGATGTTCATCGCAAAGTGCAACCTCAATTCAAAGTTGGAGATCAAGTTTGGCTTCTTTGACGTAATATTCAAACTACGAGACCATCTAAAAAACTCGACTACCAAAGACTTGGACCATTTCCAATTATTAAACAAATCAACCATGTTTCTTTCCGCTTAAAGCTTCCAAGTGCTATGAAAATTCACCCTGTTTTTCATGTCTCTCTATTAGAACCATATTACAAAAATACAATTGAAGGAAGAGTTTTACCACCTCCTCCATCCATTGAAGTTAACAACAACTTGGAATATGAAGTAGAAGAGATTTTAGATTCCCGAATAAAAAGGAATCATATAGAATATCTTGTTCATTGGAAAGGTTATGACATAAGTGAACGTACATGGGAGCCTGCATCAAACCTTCAAAATGCTCTTCTAAAAATTGCTAGTTTCCATAAAAAGTATCCCAATAAACCAAATTTTGCTCCTCGTGGAACTCGTCGCTAGAGGGGAGGTGATGTCACGGATAGTTAAAGATTACTTTTTGGTTAGGTTTAGTATAGGTCTAGGTTTAGAATTAGTTTTGGAGGTTACATCTTATGGAAGACTAAATGCAAGAAATGTTGACAAGACAATTAGTCTTGTCAACTCCTTCTATGCATATCATGTTGAAACCTTGTATCAATTTCATGATTATTGTTAATTTAATTTAATAACTTGTTGTCCTTGATAACTGGAGCAAAGCGAGCACTTCAAAGAGGGACACAGACACTGTGAATTTCTTCTCTTTTGCATGGCTTTCTATCCCTCCTCTTTTTTGCATGGCTTTCTATCCCTCCCCTCTTCTACTAAGATTCTCACGTGTTGCTTGACTCAGTGGAGAATCTCCTGAAATGGCAATGAATTATGGTGAGATGTGGCCGTAGTAAGGGTCGGCAGTGCGGACTAGATGGAGCAGCAGGTGCCGCAATTGCAGTAGAGAAGGAAAGGATGGGAAAAAAATTTGTTCAAAAGGAGAAGAGAGAATTGTGTTGTAGTGTCTTGCATGTATTGCAAGATCCCGTAGTAGAAAATGGTCAATGTGGTGTTGCATTTTGAAAATGCATACACGAGCATTATGATGAGAATAAGTTGTATGGATTTTAGACCATCACAAAGTTTAGAGTTAAAGTGGAGTCTTTGTAAGCACAACATTAGTAAATTTATAAAAGTCTATCAACAAACTGTTTGCTTAAATCAATCATGAAAAACCTTGGAAGACATTTTGAGAGACGCCTTAGAGTTGTATAGACAAAAGTCCACTAAAGGTACAGAGTTTGCGTATTTGCATTGTTGGTATTTGGTGAAACACATGCCTAGGTGGGATCAAGGGCTCAAGCATACACTTGTTTGAATAGCGCCTTTGAATCGGCTATTTCGTGGGTGTGAGGTGCAATCCAAATATACGCAAATGGATATACGAGTGCTACTATTGGCCAAAGTGCCTCCAGCATCTACTAATACAAGCTATAGATGATGCGGTCATTTTGAAGGAAATCATTCTACAAAAGAAGATGGAAAGCGTTAGAAGGCGGACGAGGGTGCACAACATCGGACAGCAATTGCGTACGCGAGGACGACTACAGCGATCGAGATAAAGGCAATTGATTTGGAGGACCACAATCTATTGATGTTGTTCACGTGTTCGGACGCCCAAGTTACTTCAGCCGATGCTCAAGAATACCTTAAAATTTGGCATGCCTTGGAGCTCAGAAAATGGAGGAAAAATTTACAAGAACAAGAAGAGCTTGACCAAGCGGAAGCATAACTTAGGACAAAAGTGGCATTTGTACCAAAGTCACCTATCAACCTCAACGAAGTAGAGGAGGAGGACGAGTAGTCACTACAACGCTGGCACTTATAACCCTGCAATTTTAAGCTTCCTTATGACTTGTGTGTCCACTTCCATGACGACTCGTGTGGCCACTCCATCAATGGTGAAGACTAGGAGTGCCTTCATAGCAGAGTTCAATTTGGACAATGCAGTGGTGACGACCATGACATTAACAAGTCTGGCCAGCTAACTTTCAATAATGATTTCAAAGAGGATGACAAGCAAGACTCAGGATATCATGGAGATCTCGACGAAGAAAATTTTGAGCAAGGTGATGCCAACAATTTTGCTCAAGAAAATTCAGAGCATGTCAAAAATTCACTGCAAGAAGATTGGAGCAAGAGCCAATTAGAGTTCCAATTCATACCCAAATCGACTCTATCTTTGAGTATCTGGAATAGGTAGTCACTACCAAAAAATCTAAGAGAAGCACATATGAAAAACCATGTGAGTATGCCAAAAACACCATATTTGTTATATTGAGACCTTTTGGAGTCTCATTTTTATCGAGGATAAACCGCTTCATCACTTTACTAATCTTTTTTACTGATAGATAAAAATACAAACTTTTAATTTTTTATTATATGATCACTATTTAAGTATTATCTATTTTTGGTTTTTATTTTTTATTTTATTTTTAAATGATTTTTTCAAGAATAAGCATTATGTCTCAAAATCAACAAAAAGTCTCAATATAACGAATATGGTCATCAAAGTAGAAGGGAAGAGACTTTTAGAGAATGACAATCTATATGAGTTATCGTTTGATAAGTTTGGATATGTAGGATATACTTATTTTGTTCATCGTAAGCAAGAATTTCATTCAAAAATGTATGTATTGACTTGTGAATTCATACATAAAATAATTAAATTATTCGAAAGCTATTTAACGATGAAGACGTTGAATTACCCAAAGGTACATGATTGCCATAAAATTTGTAGTAATTGCTTTGAAACTTTTAATGAAGAGAAAGAAGATGTAAATTATGTCCAAATTATATAAACTTGGATTTCAAAATATATTGTAAGCCCACAATGAATTTATGAAAATATAAAAGTTTTAAAATTCAAACCTTATCAAACTGTCATGTAGTTGTCAAAGGCTGAGAGAAATTTATTGCTCCAAAAAGGGTAATCTCTTATTAGAGTAAATAGTACAATGCAAAGTGCAATTTTTTTATATATATAACTCTACCATTAATTCTTTAGTTTACCAACGGGAATAAAAAATACACATTATTTATTTTAATATATCAAATCAAGATAATATCATGACTAATGTTACACCATATTGGAACTTGAGTGAATATAATAATGTAATATATATGTGAGAAGATGTATTTCAAGATAATTTAATATCTACAACATCAACATTTCTTGTGATATTAGATGGTATTAACCCCTAAATGCTCACTATGAATTCACATCAAAAACTGCCTTTCAACACTCTTCTGTGAAGCAAACTAGTTTTTTCAATATTATGACAATATTATGACAATTTTTTGGAATTTCAACCGAAGATCTTATATTTAACTTACTGAGAAATTCTTTTCCAAATTTTTAGAAGGAGAAACAACTGCAAGATCATAATGTTTAAAGTTTAAAAACCAGTTTCTTTCAATCCTTTAAAAAGCTGAAATCTTGTCTTCAATGAATTTCAAAAAATACGGTTTTACAAATCTGGAATGGGCAACTCCGTGTTTTCTTAGATAAATGACTTGAGAATCTACACAAAAAAATTCAAAAGAAAAAACATTGGTTTTCAATTTCAGACTATATATAAATCAGAATAAGATGTAAAATAAAAGGAAAAACTAAATTGCTAATTACATTCACATAAATTCAGATATAATTTTTTTTCTACGATCAAAATGATGTGATAAATAATCAAAAACTTTTCAATTTATATTTTAAAAAAATTGTCAAATTGAATTCGAAATGACGTGTTAAAGTTGTTTTTCATGAAGGCTTGATCAAACTGTCCGCATAACATGACTTGTTATATTTTTTACCTCACTTACTAGAATTAGCTGAATTAAAGTTTATTTTTCAAATATGAATCTGTAAAAAATGATGATAATTGTATTTATTTTTTAAAAAATATTTGAAATTTTCTGTCTATGCCCGCATTGAGATTTAAAAATTTCAACCATTCATAACTTTTGCATTGCATATTGGAATCTTATGAAACAAAGCTTGGCATGTACATAATGACCTAGAAAATCCGCATACAAAATCTCAAAATTTGATAATTAATTTTTAAACTGTAAGACCCTGCTCAAAATAGCATGCGACCACATTCTAGTTGCCTCGGAGTTTATAGTTAAAGGTACTTCTCTTACCATGTATTGAGTGTTGAATTGTATTATTCAAATTTTTGTTTCAAATATATTATGTGAAAACATATATAAATCTACTTTCAGATTAGCAAATATTTATTATAAAGGCGCTTCTCTTAATAGAAACACAATAAAAGAAAGCTAAAAATTTGCAATGTGGATATTATAAAGATGTTAGTCATGGATATTCTTAGAATGAAGAGATTAATGCTACATGTAATGTTGTTTCATATTAATCGTCAAAGATAACATTATATGAAGAAAAAACATTTAAGGACAATTTTGAAGATGAAATTGCAAATAATATATAAAAAATTACAATGTCTACATTTGAACAGAAGATTCACCATCACTTCTATTAGCAAGCAAATACTACAAATCAGATATATATATATATATATATATAGGTCTTGATGAAAGTCCAACAAATGTTTGTCAATTACATTTTAATATAAATTGATTTTTTTGATATGGAATCTTTAACAATAACATGGTTCATATGTGGAGATCCTTTGAAAAGACAATTTGTCCTTCATCAATATATGTATAATTTTAAACTAACAATTGACCTAGTTTTTTGAAAAGTGAAAAATATATCCATGGGACCCTACATTTTGACTCAAGAGATAATCCAATAAAAATTATACATTAAGACTTGCATTTACAAACAAAAATTTGTTGAAAACTCATGTAAAGCATCAGTTGATAACCAAAATTGATAGGCCTACTGGAATTCCATGTAAAAAATATATGTACTCTATAGAACGACAAGATAGTCATTGGGAATAGACTTTAAGGTGAATTTTATAGTAATTTGAAGAAAAACGACAATGTCTCTTGTGCCAACATATGTGTTTTTTTTTCCTAAATTATAATAAATAGATATGAAATTTTAAAATAGATTGCATGGTTCAATATGTCATTTATTATAGCAATAGGAAAAATGGAGGGATTTGTTTTGGAAAAAAGTAAAAAAAAAGTAAGATTCTTTAAGCCAGTATGAACCCATTTGTGCAAAAGAAAATAAAAATAAAAATTGAGGAAGTAATAGCTCGATTTTGTATATGGCTTAAAATGTTTGGGAACATAGGGATGGGGATGGGGATGGGGATGGAGACATGGTAAATATTGAAGGATTTTAATTTAAAGAAATCAAAAAATTATTTTTAAATTACAAATGAATACAATTTCAATACAGTCTAGCTCCTTTTAAGGACCAAAGATGCTTAATTAAATATCCTCTACAATTATGATGTATATCCTCGTTTTCAATCTCTTGAGTTTGTAGCATCAAGTCTCATAATGTCAAGCCTCTACGAAATGTTATGGGCCCTCTCAAATTTAAATCCTCTAAGTCTAGAGATTTCTCATCATCTAAAATCAAGTTGTGCAATACAACGCATGCAAATATTATACTCGTGATGGTACTCATGCTTCATTGTCTGCAAGGTTGCTCTACATCTTTTCTTACCGCTTCTTGCACCTTAGCAAAGTGCTTTCTTTTCTCCTTATTTGGCAAGTGTATGGTTTGAACAAAACAAGACGATTGAGGATAAACTCCATCGACAAAGAGAAAGTAGAAATCATAAAATTCACTATTGATCTCAAAATGTATGTTGAGCCCTTCATATTGTAACATACATTGTACCAAAGGTGACCTTTCTAAATTGTTGATGTCATTATTTGATCCCAACATCCAAAAAAGGCGTACCATATGTAGAGGGATTGGTGAGTTATGACCTCTAAAATGATAGAACGGTTGCCATCTTTATTGCCTAAAACGTTGTGCCAAGCAAGTAGACAATTTTTCCAATCGTAATGCATGCAATTAATTGATGCAAACATGCCAATAAAACCTCGATCAATATTAATGCGTAGTTGTTGCTCAAAATCTTCTCGTGTAGGCCCCTACAAGTGATGTGGCCAAAAATCGCGTACAATTGCAACATAACGTTCATTGGACTCCATGGCTATAACCTCTCCAATATGACAATACTTGTCCGTTGCATCTACTCAAACATCATAGGCTAATATGCGAAGAGCTGTTGTACACTTATAATTAAGTGATAGCCCTAAGGCGCCCGTAGCATCTATCCGTTGGACAAAGTATGGGTCGTACTCACAAACCGCATCCATTATCGTAAGAAACAAAAATCATTGTATCCGAAAACAACGACAAAAAACATGCAAATCAAATACATGATTTTCAAAGAAATAATCATCGATCATTCTTTAATTCTATGCCTCCTGTCTCTCAACAAATTTGGGCCTTTACCAAGTCGTGATCCACCATGTATTGGTCTAGGCAACTCATCCAGTTCCGCTAGAGACTCCGCCACTATTCTGAATGCATACTCATCTTCATTGTCATCATTAACCATTTTCACAGTAAATGCTATCAATCCATTTTTCCAAGGATCCATTGCATCAGAGAATACACACAAAAAAAGCAATGAGTTCAAATCCAAACAACGCTCTGGCTAGGCAGGACAAGCTTAGAGATGAGAGCTACAAGATGGAGCTTCATAAAAAAGAAGAAGGCAAACTACGATGTGGCCGCAATGTGGAAGATCCTAATGTCACATGGCTCTCAATTTTTCGGATAACGATAAAGCCGACATCCATGGCGTGTGCCGATGGGGACTCAACCTCACCAAGTACTGTCACAGTAAACCCGACTCTTGAGGGGTTCTCCAATGACTAGTTGATGCGTCTCAATGGCGAGCCACCACTGGATATGCTCCAAGTATGTCAATGAGCACTCTATTAAGGAAATCAAGGAATTTTTTTAAAGTACAACAAAATATTCAATTTATGATAAACTTATGAGTGTAGCAGAATCTTTGAGTTAAAAATCCGCCAAAAAAAATCCTCCACTTTTTTGTTCAATAACTATACACCTTTGCTTCATTGCATTCTATTGCAATGTAGTTTGCAAAGTGATACCATTTGAACGTGCACAAAACCTTCATGTAGCTGCACTCTACCAAGCTTCAAAGTATTTCTAAATACTCAACCAACCATTTTTGTGACCTAACCACCTCATCAAATCTCTATTTGGAAGTATAGACATTAATTGACTTATCGTGATGTCAAAACTTGTCTTTAGTTTTGTTGATCATGTCAGCACCCTCTTTCAAATTCTTGCCTTAAATCCTACTTTCTGACCTTCAATCCTTCTTCATCATTCAATACATTCTATAAAGACAAAAAATAGAAGAAGTAGAAACATTCCATTGTATTGACAAATGTTGAAGTGAGAGACAAGCCCCCTCTCACTAAACTTTGAAGTAAGTGATGTTGCAACTACCTTCATAATTGCTTGTTTGAATTTCTTTTGCCAAAGATTGAATTTTTCAAAGTCCTTGTTGATACAATGTAGTTATAACAACATTGGAGCTATGGTGGTTCAAATATGTTAATTTTAATTGGCCATATTTTTTCACAATAATTATTGCTGATAATTTTTTCTACACATTTTTAACTAGTTCATCCACCTCTTTATTTTTTATTTTTTATTTTTTCAAGATTTTTTTCTTTCGGATTCAAAATCTCATTTCTTTTCTTCAAATTTTTGAATATTCAACTTATAGATATTGGGCTTCGCACTTCATATTGTGACAGGACAAAGGTAATTGTCCTATTTTTGTAATTTAGTCCAGTTTCTCAACCCAAGGATTTGGACTTTTACCATGAATCACTCTAGAAGATTTTTTGGATGGACTTCATATTCTTGGCCTGATGCGAAGCAGCCCTTAATTCACAATTGTTTCAATCCAATAATATGTTTCTCTTTTTTCTTTTTCTTTATTCCTGTTTTAAAAATGTTTCGGGAGTACTCTTCAATTATTCAATTAGTGCCACCAATATGTGTTGTTGATGGGTGTGGATTGACATCAGTTGGTGTACAGGCAGAACGGAGCAAATGGCTTCACATGTATGTAGCCACCAAAACAGAAAGGCTGCAAAAACAGCTACCAGATCAGCTGGTATGACTATGATGCACCAAGCAGATCTTCTGGACGCTAACGTGAAAGAAGTAACATGACTTGTCCATTAGGATAGGAACTTGGAAGCTCTTGAATGATTTGCAGAAGAATATTGAGCATTCACTTGCAAGCCGAAGTGCCAACCCTGATTGATTAACTAATTATCATGCCATCATGCTCATGCAGAGGAGGAAGACTCCACTGTTGGGTTATAAGAATGAGTATGACACCTTCCTTCAATGATCTCATGGGTCTCACTTGCGCAACCATCAGAGTAGTCAGAACCCAATGTGATGCAATTCTCGTGGTCCAGATCTCCAAACAGCAAAAACCAAACAAAAAAGTTAAAACAATCACCACACCAATCTGTTCAGCTTGGAGTTTTCTTAAGAATAATGGTTAATTTAACAAGATTCACGGTACTATTCATATCTACAGTAAGTATTGACGGTCAGACAACTCTTGCCTTCAAAAAAACTTCTTTCATTTGTCCTTAAAAAGGAAAAACATTATTTAAAATTTCACACTTGTGTGATTAATAGTTGTGCTATAATAAATTCCAATCTACATTATTATAACTTTACAGTGAGGTTGATCAAAACTAATTATTTAATGTAAAATATAAATAAATAAATTTAAGAAAAAAAAATTAAAATTAAAATTATTTCTTACTATAATTCCTATTTAAAAACCCTATTTGACTATGTTTCTATGGTACCTATACACATACATTCCAATGGGTTTTATCCGCACATTACTTGAAAGTAATACAATAGCACAATAAACAAGCAAATTAAATAATGATAATAATAATAATATTCATAATAATAACAATAATAATAATAATTTATAAAAAAAAGTGTAAGAAGGGATTTGGACTGTGAAAGGGAGTTTGACTATGATTTCTTCCCATTGGTTGGTCCATCCCCCTACATCAGGCTAGCTAGGGGAAGAGTTGGTTTTTTCTTGTTATTCACAACAGATGATGATGAGCAATGCTGCAGGCCCGGGTTTGCGCAGTTACCAGTTGCACTCTTCAGCAGCTGAAGGTCTGAATCCAATGATGTTGTACTTTCATGAGCTGCTATTGCTGCCCACCTCCAGAGTTTCAAGTAGCTCCATTGTTCACGGGCTGTAACTATGAAGGACACTTCCTTCAAGGTGATCCAAGTACAATATTCCAAATATGTTAATTCATGGGCAGCTTCACGAGAATCTTGTACGGTTACAGGTTATTGCAGCGCTACCTGCAACTCGTTTGGTTTGTTGCAGTAAGTCGTCATCCTCGTTGGATTGCCGCTGAGTCTATGAGGTGCCATCCAATCACTGGATCAACCACAATTGACTCCCCTCCAGTCTCATGCCACTAAGTGATTTAATTTGACCCCCATGTATATCGTAAACCTTACCAGCTACACACCATTGCTGTTTAAATTTATTCTTTAAAAAATCATTTAATGCATGTCAAATCATGCAAATTTTACTCATCCTACTTTAGCATAAACTTATTCAGTGATCAATGTGTTAGTGATCAACATGTAATGTTAAATGAATGATTCTATTGGTTATGGATTTCAGTATATTATTGATGTTTGGTTTATTGACGAAAGTGTATTTTCCATGTCAATAAAGGTTAGTTCAATATTTGACATATGTAAGATCTTGGTGTGGTATATTTTGCATCTTCATTTCTTTAACAGTACTAAAAAGATGTAGTATATTTGTCCAAACCACCTAAAAACTATAAAATTTTCCCTAGAGTACATGTTTTTTTTCCTTGATTTATGGTGCAAAAAAAAATTTGTATATCCTCAAAGCTGTTGCAATTTTCTATATCCAATTTTTTCCCCAAAAGTTCATGCTCAAAGTCAATATTGTATGAACCTACCTAATATTGCAAAACAAATTTGATTGGAGACATATACCTCGTCCATTTGAAATAGGGTATGTGGGGTCTACTTCAACAATTTAAAAATAATCCAACCCATTTTTTAAGGGATACATTGTTAATCTACAACTAGTCTTTTTTTCCTTCCCAAAAAGTATGATTACACTTCATTGGCTCGATGAGATTGTTTTTCATCTCCATGGAGAAGGGAAATAATTTGCCACTCAGTGAATCTGTCAAACATATACTTGTCACATTTCTGTTGCACGGGACTGAGGATGGTCACAATGTGAGACCTTCAAAGTATGGCTGCTACAGCAAGTAAGACACTGCAACCACTTTTGCATTGATAGGCTGCATGTGAGACAACAATGGGAAGCTGAAATCGCTGAAGCTTGTGGTGAGGCCCATCTCTACGCACATCATTCACTAGACGGGGCAATGAAGGGCGGGCAGAGACTGCCAGTATAGCAGACGCTCTCAGGGGGAGAGTGGCATGCACATTGTATTGATCTAATATCCATCAATTACGACGACTTACACATAACTGTGTGACGAGGGTCATTATTTGCAATTGTGGAATTTATAAGGTGAAATCGGCTGTCTGAGTCACTCTTCCATGTAGAATTTGATTGCAAATGCCAGAGCATGTGCACAATACCTTGAATGCAATACACACAAGTGCAGCAAGGCCCGCAAGTTAGCTCCTTGCCCTGCACGGACATCTCATGTGCTACAGAACAGTCATTTTGTCTTTACCTCTGTATTTATAAATTTAAGTTTGACGGTCATTTCCTGTCACAAATCACAATGACTTTTAAGACAAAAATGACAAACTTACTTGTGGAGCAATCTGGCCATCATTTCTACCCATTTAGTTTTACCCATTTAGTTCAGAACCAACTATGAAGTTGGGTAAAAATGCCTAGCAATATCAAACCTAAAATTACTAGAGAACAGCATCATGTGGATGCATGTGGACGCATGCATCAGCATCCCACTTCTTAAATTGACAAAACTTTGGTTCTTCACAATTTGAAGCAAGTAAACAGATAGACACATCCAATTTAGAGGTGATTTTGCCCAAAAACTGAAGTAAATAAATTTTTTGGAGTGGCTTATGACGGAGGTGTTGGTTCTACAAATAGAATTGATTACTCTGAAATTTGAATGCTGGCATCTTTTAAATTGGTCTTTTCATGACAGGTGCAACTTCATAGGATTCTAACCAACTGAAGCCATTTTAATAGTAATCTAATCTTTCCAAAACCAGGTCCTCACTTGTAATAAAATTTGAATTTTGATGAATAGTGCAGTATTTGAGGAAAAGTACTGAATATCAGTTTTCGTGCAATAGTATTTTATTTATATTACAGTGAAGTGTCATGGTGGACTCAAACCCTCAGCAACATGGCAACAATTAATTGATGGTAATTATTTTTAATGCCATGTTGAGGCTTAAACCCATTGTATAGTATTTTATTTAAAAATTGGGTTTCTTGGTGGTACATATGCAATTTAAAAATGAAAACATAAAATTTGGAAGTTTTTTCAGTAAAAGCAAATGCTGGAAACTTAGGAATGCTCGGTTGTTACCTTGTCTTTCCTCAAGAGCAGATGCACTCTTTTGCTATCTGTCTCTAAGTTTGCCACAGCACATTCTTAGCAAGCATGGCTAAGAAAATACCCCTTGTGAAGGGTTTGTGAAGGCAAATCAAGTGCAAGCAAAACATAGTTAGTGAGCAAGCTTTCAAGAATGTGGAATAACAACTCCCTTATTGTAGGCTGAAAGCTGCAAAACAGTGCTTCATTGACATCATGGATTGCATGCTACCTCACTAATGTGATTGTGGATGATATTTAAATTTTAGTATATATATTTTTTCTTTTTGCTATTCACAAGAAACTTTCAATGAACAAACTAAATAAAACCTTGTTTGCAGACAGTTAATTGTCTGCAATTTTTTATAAAAATTTAAGTTTTTATAAAACTGTCTGCAATTTAAAAAACTTAAATCATAAATTATTCTGAAACAAATGAATCTTATCAAAGCTTTTCTTAAGCCATACTTTATCAATAATTGCTCAATGTTTACTCTTCTATCAACAACATAGCGACTTAAAGGCTTACATACATATCACACATTGTCTGCTCTCCCCACGCCCAACCTTCACACCTGCACATACACAACCACCAATACACCACCTTACTATTTCACCGGTGCCCACAAGTTGTCTCAAATGCTTGAATAGAAGTCACCACCAAAGGACTTCAGCCTCATTTGTAGATTCTTCCTATCAGATTTCTAAAGAGACTGTCATGCATGGGAAACTGCTAACATTTTTGAAACAACCGACATTTATCATGGGAAACTGTTTGTATGCTCTTACCCCTGATATTATAAATCAAATTCCCTGTCACTGAGTGTGACCACACCCAACTAATCAAAATAAGAAAGAACTGCATAAGAACTCCATCCCTTCTTTTGAAGACCCCACATGAGTTAATTGCATGTTTGTCTTGTCACCTTGTGATATTGAAATGAATCAAAGCTTACTATATTCATGAAAACCTACACAATATGGTTCTACTTTTAGATTTTAAAAAAATGATTTGAGATTATTTTTAGCCTTGCCCATGTTGCCCTGATTCAGGTTGAAACCTCAAAGACCTCATAATTCTTTCAACATATATCAAAACTTGGTGAGAATTTCTTTATTAAAAAGGTCTAACAAATATATACCTTCATTGAAAATTCCAGATAAAGAAAAAAATTATTGAGGTTACTTGAACTTGCCCAAAATGTGTAGAGGACTCTTTTGGTCCTTTCAGTCCTCTTGGTCCTTTAGGGGTTCAAAATCAAATCTAAATTTTGATAATTGAGAAAGTATTCAAATTCTAACATCTAAATATATCATAATATTATATTCTAAAAACAATAACATATAATTTTCTTTTGTAAATGATGTTTAGAAAAAAATAATTAAAAAAAATAATTGTTAACTATTCATGGCTGGAAAATGTAGATTTCAGCATGGCCTAATAGTGTTTTCAAACTTTGAGAGTGAATATCTCCTAAATTATGATGAATTTTGAAGCATGAATGGTCTTGTTTGAAAAATATGATAATTGTTTATGTTGCGCCAAAATTATAGCTTCATTGTGTAAAAATTGGCTCATCAGAAGCTTAACCAGACCCTAAATCAACATATTTTTGTTTAGTTGATGCTTTAGGGGTTAAGTGTCTGTTTGATCTACGTCCAATCCAATGTCCAGTCGACAAAAGTATGGAAGAAAGAAACACCAATATCAGATAAAACTAAAGATGTACATAAAATTCTGGAAAACATTTTAAACAATCCAATTGCTATAGTTGATCCAATTTAGGGCAAGTTTCATTTTTATATCAATTGCTATAAAATGAAACCTGCCTCAAGGATGGATGTCTTAAAGAACACTTGGATCAATGGAATGTGTTGGGGAGGAAGCACAATAAAGTGTACCACAAAAGTGCTTAGCTCATTGCCAATTTCAACCCCTATCGCAAAGACTTTAAAAAGTGGCATCTCGGTTGTTGGTACGATGAGAAGAAGTTTGGGTTTAGAAAATAGATTTGATTATCTAAAGTGTCGGAGAATATGGTACAAATTCGCATCTTTTACAATGCCGTACGAGAACCTTAAAGTCAAACAAAGTGAATGCAATCATTTGAAAAAGTGATAAGAACATCTGTCAAATGTTGTCGAAAATCACTTTTGATTCCACGGTGCCATCCATTTGTGAATTGCCGTTGTAGAAATGACAATGACCACTTCAAATGGAAGTTTGAGCGGACGAGAAGTACCGCAAGGATGTTTTTGAGACCTAGTTTTCCGCAAAACTTTTTGGGGGTTTGTTTTTTTTCACTGGACATTGTTTTTTAAATTGAAAAAAACATCCTCTAAAGATAATAGAGGGCACCAAACGAAGAAATTAAGACTTTGGAAAAGTTCATTTTCATGATTTAGAACTAGTGGTCAAATTTAGTTTCAATTAAGGACATTCTTTTTATGAAGATGCGTATAAGATACTTTACAACACCTAAAAAATGACTAAAATGCTCAAAAACTACACCAAAATGCTAAAAATCATCTTTGAGCTTTAAAAAACAGCACACTTCATATTCACTTTTTAGTGATCATATATTGTACTTTGTGGTCCACTTTATTGTGCTCTCTCCCGTTGTCACTCCTAACTTCCTTTGGAAATTTGCTTCTCTTTTGCGCAACAAACTTTCTATCGCAGAATGCTCGTCTAAAGAGACTTCCAAGGTTTTCCGGTGGAATCCTTCATACACAAAAACCCGGGCAAGCAGAAACCTAAGTTGTCTTTTTCACGAGTGAACAAATAGACCACGGGAGTTACGCCGCCGGGTAAACCTTCTTCGTCAGGGCTCACGGCCTGGAAGAGCCCCTTCAGCTCGGGCCGGACTTCGCCCTTGCCCTTCACCTCGGGACCCCTTCCTCGCCATGAGGGAGGGGCTCTCCCTTGACAAGAAATCCTCGTAACGAAAACGGGTAGCCATCACTTCCAGCAGCGCTGCTGAAAGGGGGGTTTGGTAAAAATGAGGGAGACGGTCCTGGAGTAAAGCGTAGGCTGTGGCAGTCTAAGGCAGAGGAGTAGCTGGAGGCGGGTGGGGACTGAAATGACTGACCACCCCCCTCAGTGCCTCACTCACACTCCAGAGCGTGCGAGCTTGGCCCCGCAGAGCGCAGGGTGAATTATAATAAACTTAACTGCGCATATAGAATAGTCATATTCACGAGCTCCCCCTCCGACAGCATACGACTGGTACCAGCCCGGATGATCGCCCATCCGACGGTCACTAGCCGCCCTCAGCACTATACCCATTCTTTAATCGACCCCTCGCCACCCGAAGCCGGGCCCCCGAAGCCTAGAAACGCCCGCGCGCCCCCGGTTTCCTGCCTGTCGCCTTGAAGTCGAGTCACTGCCGATTGCAGCTTGGTGTAGCATAGCAGCACCTCCCCTCTCCTCTCGTGCCCGCGGTCTCCCACAGTCCAACTCTTGCTCAACGATACTAAGTTACACCTGCACAGAAATCAGCTCCGTTGTGGATCAGGTTCCGACTGTTGCGACTGTTGGGTCGTCGACGAC
This sequence comes from Ceratodon purpureus, assembly GCA_014871385.1. NCBI lineage: Eukaryota > Viridiplantae > Streptophyta > Bryopsida > Pseudoditrichales > Ditrichaceae > Ceratodon > Ceratodon purpureus. The sequence goes on along the minus strand of CM026427.1, from coordinate 1,252,242 downwards.
GACTAGATCATTCGGGGACCAGGGTTATTGATCGGTTTGGGGGGGAGATGAGATGAAGTGATGGTGGTATGAGGTTGTTGAAGTTGACGAAGTAGGCGAAGTTGGATTTGGGGGTGGTGGTGGTGGTGAGAGAGGGGATTGGGTGGGACTGAGCAGGATGTGCAGGGTGCTCGGGGAAGAGGAGAGCGGGAGGATTAGAGAGGAGGGGGATGTGGGGTGAGGGGGTGATGACGAGGAGGACAGGATTGAGGTGAAAGGGGATGAGGAGGGAGAGACGGGGTATGCGTACATGGCAGGGGTGGAGGAAGTGGGAGCTGGACGGGGAGGTTCTGGCGTGCCACCGAATTCTGATGACGAGCAGAGTGGGAGCAGCGGGCGGGGGCTGGATAGGGGGAAGGGAGTAGCGGCGAGGAACAACAACAATAACAGCAATCGGCAGTTGTCGGTGCTGGAGCCGGGGCGGAAGCCGCGGGGGAGGCCGCCTGGATCGAAGAACAAGCCGAAGCCGCCGGTGATCATTACGCGAGAGAATGGTCACGCGATGCGTCCGCATATACTCGAGGTTGCTGGCGGGTGTGATGTGAGCGAGTCGGTCGCGTCGTTCTCCCGGCGTCGCCAGCGCGGCGTGTGCGTCATGGGCGCGAGCGGAACTGTGTCCAATGTCACGCTTCGGCAGCCCACCACCCCCGGCGCGACCGTCACGTTCCACGGCCGCTTCGAGATCATATCTCTCTCTGGTGCGTTCCTGCCCCACCCTTCGTCTGCGCCTACGACGGGACTTACTGTTTCTCTGGCAGGCGTTGCGGGGCAGGTTCTCGGAGGCAGCGTCGTCGGCACTCTCATGGCCGCGGGGCCTGTTCTCGTCATCGCGGCGAGTTTCTTAGGCCCAACATACGAACGCCTCCCGCTGGATCCTGACGACGACGGTGGACTTTCAATTGGTGGCGCAAGCTCGCAGCCCCCACCTCTTGCCATACAGGCACCCGAGCTGAATTTCCCGGCGGGGCTACAATCGCTGTACAGCATTGTCACGCCGCAGAACAATCCCGGCAACATGGGGAACGCGCCCCAGCAATTATCAACCGTAGACGTGCTGAGTCAGTGGGCTGGCAGCCACGGCCACCAGCAACACGGTCATGGTCACAACCAGCGCCCTTCGCAATACTCATGACATCGCCTTCGCAGTCGTCTTCCTAACCGTGGCGAGGTCAATCAGACGGCGTTGTTGAGATCTTCCTCGTCTGGAACGAGGCAGTGTTTCCTTACCTTTTGCTGAAATGACCACAATAACCATGAAGTATCATTTTCGTAGACGATCTTATTTCAGTTCAGGATCACAATTGGAGCGTCGGCAACGTAAGCTGTGCACACGCTGTGAGTGTGCAGCCGCTAGTTCTGAGGTTCATGGTTTAAGGTTAGGTCTTTTGTCGAGCAGCTAATTTTTTGCTAGTCCCATGTGTAGGCACGGTAAAGTTTTTGTCTCGCCCTTTTTATCTTCTCTTTCAGTAAACATTGACAAACTTTTAGCCGTAAGCAATCTCCAATTTTTTTGTGGTTTCTGCTGTTGGCATTTTGATATACCGGAAACATTTTTTCTCATCTATTTATTCGCACGTCGTACTGTATTGCTGCTCTAAGTTGAAGTTAATTGTAGTCTATACTGTCTATTGTTAATTTAATTCAATATAGTTTATGGAACAGCCCCGGGGGCGAGTTTGTTTCCTTTCGACTCGAGTTTTCTGTGTTTCTTTTGTTGTAGCAGCTCTCAGCGGTTCTTGGATTTGAGTTCTGTTGTATATCTGGTTTTGTATCCTTTGGAGTTCGATACATATATTGAAGTTTCTTTTTTCTTTCATTGAAGGAAACTTGAGGTATTGAACGCTTGTGTGCTTTGGAGACTACTTCTTAGTATACCTCTGAGGGTAAATAACTGGTTTTGAACTAATCAATCTCCAGCTAAGTTATAACTGTTGGAAATCAGCTACAAACCGTGGTTTTAGTTTCATTTTTCTCTACATAGTAATATACATTTCAACTCCTTAAGTAGAGCAGGGCACTGATCACCGGAATAAGCCTACCTGTTCGCCTTCTTGCTCAGTTCTACTCAGCTGTCCGGAATCGGGCGTGGGCTCGAGCTTCTTCTCGGAACTGATAGAAACGAGCACCGTTTCAGAGTAAATTTTATCCGGGCTTGAGCTAAGGATAGTCATCAACTTGACTACCATTGCAAAGGTCTAATAATTTTACTTCTCCGTCAATTCTTGTGTCATCTTGATCACTTGCTAATTTTTGGCACTATACACCTGAATCTATCTCAGATGGCTATCAAACACCTTCTCCTGCTCATATGCATCCTTAGGTTACCCGAAGTCGTATATCATTGGTACTGCCCAGTATCCTTAGCCATACAATTTTGTGAACGTCTGATATCTTGTTGCTTAAACTTGAATTGTCATTTTTCCGGAGTTTATCCGGACTGTAGCTGCAGTTCTCCAAGTGCACCTCATTCCACTTAGTGCGTGTCGAATATCCCAAAAGTTAGTGTGTGGTCAGAAAAGAAATTAAGGTGATGTCTCTGTATTATTTATTTGAGTTTTCAACTTCATGTTTTCGAGGCGGATGTCTTTGCTGTTGGAACTTGCGAGGCCAATGTCTTCACTGGTGCGTTGCCGATGTCTTCGCTGTCGCGAGGCCGAATCGCCGATGTCTTCGAAATCCAACCGAAAGTGCCTTGTGGGTGGGAGTTCTGAACTGCTCTTATTTCAGCAGCCAATTGTATCTTGTTTTCTTGATTGGTTCGTTCATCCTTGAAAAAGCCCCCGCCAGCATAGTCAAGCCTTTGCAATGACTCAGTTCTTTGACAACAAACTTTTATTCAAACTAGATGCTTTGAGTCTGTATAATTCTTAACTTTTCCTCCCGGGAGGCTAGGTCTTTACCGCCATCGTTGTCCAATTGTTGCATGTCTGTGAATTGTCTACTTCAGTTACACAGGTGACAGAACAAGATCCGATGCGGTCTTGAGAGAGAACGGGCAAGCACTCTTTTGCAGGATTTCGGGTTCAATATGCTCTCCAATCAGTTTACATGCGATATTTAAAAAACGTGAATATTTCTGCACTATATAGAAGGCTTGTATTATAATAATCATAATCCACTACATGTAACGCACCTCAGGCCGTACATACATGCATAGTACGTCCATGCATTGCCTGGTAGTATAGCTACTAGCTGTCTGGTATGTAGTGGAGGACTTGATATATATCTATCTCTGGTGCTGTCGGCTAGTACTGCATGCCGAGTGTGAGTACTACACCTAGTGGAGTCGACAGCCTGGGGAAAGTTGGAAACTGATACCGACTTGACATTGATTCAGGAAATCGTAAGGGCGCTACTGCTGACACAACGTCTGTTTGCACCACTTTTTAAGCAATTTCGGTTGTGACTACTCTGGAGTCTGCATGGAGATTGGACAGTAGACGTCCGATTAATTTGGGCCTGACGAACGGTATTTTATTGCAACGTGGTACTGGTACTTGGATGTTTTGCAGTATCTTAAGTTATCTCACGACCTGTTAATTGTTTCCTTTTAATGTGAAAGGAAAGTGGTGCTTTGGGTTATGTGTAGATGCCTTATGAGCAGTATAACCTGGTGCTTAAGAAACGTGAGCTTATGTAGGCACGTTGGAACTCACATGCTACTGATTTCAATTCACAATCCATCATGTGGGGATCAGCATTGAAGGAACGAGGGTAGTTGCAACATAAGCTCTACTATAGAACAAATTCTGTTTGCTTTACAAATAAAATACATATTCGTCGTAACTCGTTACTCAATCGACGCTTACTCAATTTCTTTGACACTTCACCAACTTGTGCGTGACGCGCGCACGCACGAGGCCACTCGACGTCGCCAAAATCATCACTGAAATTGGCTGCTGCTTATACGCTATTTGTTCCAACGAAATGGGGGGAACATGGGAAGGGAACAGCAAGGCAGTCAGTTCCCAGCCATTCCTTAGTTATCGACTCATCCAATGAAAGGCACAGTGTGTCAGGACCGTGCTGGATCCCAATAGAAAAATGTATCATAATGCTAAAGAGGCTTATCAAAGCCCAAAGATATTGCCATCTCTAGCTTGAATGTCATTCGTTTTATCCAATTTTAGATGTGAACAGAACTTCCCATCGGAGACTGCCATCTTTCGCGGTAGCTACAGCAGTCTTTCACTCAGATCCTTCCCATAAGTTTTAGTTTTTTTCTTAGAACAAAAGAGGCGCGAGGCCACCTTGCTGATAGGAAGAACCGAAATACATGAACCCGTCACCACCGTCAAAGCAGGGAAGAAGAGGAGAGACCAGACGTGAACCAAAACAGATGAGCAAGATGAGTGATAAATGCTTCTGGATCCTTCCCATGTTCGATTGCAGGGAGCTCTTCTTCGTGGGTAGTAGGATGCCGTGCTCTGCTTTTCTGTTTATTTTTTAACAGATGGTGTTAACTCACTGCGTTGAGTGAAGTTGATCCAAAACCAGACCCCAAAGTATAGAATCAGGCTTTGCCCAGCAGCATGAGGTGCACCAAGTGACCAGTGTTTTTTATTTATTTGGAATCAAAGAGGGGCGAATCCAATCGCTTAAAAGTAGAGAAGATACAACCCTGAGCCACCAGATTCTCAGTGACCAGTATGACTAAGTTGAGTTAACACAGAACTGCATATCAAGTACAGACATGATTTTGATACAGACATGACTTTCCTGAACTCCCAACTCCAAGCCCAATAAGCCTAACATTTAGGCATGCTTTCAGTGACAAGTTCCCGTAGTGCGGAGAGCTCACTTATTTAAATGCCAGAAGCAACGTGAATTGTCAGGACCCACCTGGGCTCAAGCCAATCGAGGTAGTTTCAACGTTTCAATCAGTCCTAAGTGGATTAATACCAGTCCACTTGGCAACGACTTTGGAGTTCCTGGCATCTGCACTTGGCAGATACCACCCATGAAGTTGCAGATTCAAGTGAATGTGCTGCACAACATCATCACAACACACACAACTTCGTGCAAACGAACCCACGTCTGCACATCGTAATTTGATTCCTCTTCCACTCCCGAGGAGAATCTTCGGTTACTCTATGCTGATTGATTGATTGACTATCATCTCCGTCCTTCTCAATGTCATTCCATTTTTTTTAGTATTTTCTTTGATAGCAATGAATCCGTTGCAAAGATTCACTAGGATGATTTTCAGGACTCATGTGGAAGCACTTATTACGTTAATAACTTCATTAGTCAACTCTCCATTAGCTACTGCAGTCATCAAAATGTACGCCCCCGGAACATTAAAAAATTTGTTAAGTTTTGGCCGGTCAGAGTGCCGTGCTTTAAGCCGTGTCCTCCAAATTTGAACTCGTCAGGAGTCAACTGTAGGCAATTAATGTTATCTTATACTCTCCATCTATTTTAATCTAATCTCGCTTCCAGCCTTTCTCCAAATGACGTTCAATTCAACGGTCAAACTAGAGTCCCTTCCTTATATAAATTAATTGTTTTCCGGCCCTGTTTACATCGACCGGCAGCCTAATGGTAGAGTTTGGCCCCACCAGCGGAACCAAGCATAGCAATACTAATGAGAAATGCTTTGCGCCGTTACCAGGTCATGCTCTGCACGCTTGGTTAAAGTTCCAGGTTGTAAAGCCCAGATTCATGTCCTCCACTTTGGTGGCCCTGCTGCTCCTCCTCCTGGCATGCACTGATCTGGCGGGTTGTCGTGAATCATGGTAAGTACACCTAGTCCCATAAGTTTTGGGTAACTCTATTATCAGAATTACTAAACTTTGTAAATTTGCAGGCTCCAGTACTTCGATTTAAACTACAATATACTATGTATAGTTAGAGTACAATATGAATAAACTATGAATTTTCAACGTTATGTAGACTGTGAGCTTACACCCGTTGGTAAATATTTTCATGTCTCACTCCTTGCAGTTTTTAATATTAAACAGTGGGGTTGGAGTATCCTAGATTCCTAGTTGTGTCAAGATTAGTTGATTAAAGGGAAAAGGGTAGAAAAGATAAAGGAGATTAGGTAAGTGATGGTTTAATGGAAACCCAACTGTTATTGGCAACACCAGGAAGTTGCTTCGCCCGGGTGTGGGTGTAATATTTAATGCTCTAGTTGATATGCGCTGATGAGAATTGATGATTGCAGGGCTAACAGCCTACAGTGACGATCTGCAGTCAAGTTGATGGAACACAAGTTGCTAGCAAACAGCTTGTTGACAATGCTATTCTCTGTTGATAACCATTGCAGGCTGCTGCACCATGATGGTGGAATGATGTCACATGACGTGTCATGTGGAAGGAACCATGTGAATAGATGAAATTATGTAAATCATCCGATTGGATGAAGTTTAGGAGTGTTTCATGTTTGCTTGAATCTTCATAGGTGATTTCGGATTATGTTGATTTTGAAATTTCTTGAAACATCATTGCAATTCTTAATTTATCCGAATCTAAGAAGAAGAAGAACTTCAACCCCGAAGGAGCTGATGTGAATATAGTGTTTGTTGATTCTATTCACTAATCCGATGGCCACTGGACAAAAGATAATGAATCTCGAGTTACTCCCCTTTTCGAAGGTAAGTTCACTTTTCTACACTAAGTGCCTCTATACTAAGTGATAATGAATCTAGAGCAACTCCTCCCTTTCGAAGTACCCATACAACGAGGTTTCCAAACCCCCCACCATAGTTGGGTGGACTATGGTAGTAAACACCAGTGTAATTTTTCATGGCCGTTTGGAGCCAAGTGGCGTTACCTGAAGTCTGCCAGCATCAGCGTGGTGGGATTTGACAGGGGTATGATGTGAGGGATGTGGCCAGCTTCTGTGTGCCAAAGTCGGAGTTGTGGCTAGGTGTGACGCTTCAGGTTCGGCCCCCGCTGGACTTGGGGCCAAATTTAGGGTTAGTGGATCTCCGGCTCTGAGGCTGGGGACGCCAAATCTTTGCCAATATGGTCATGATCTCAGGATTTAATGGCCAGTCTCCGTCCTTGCGATTCAATCTGAGAGCCCACTCCGTTCCATTAGTTTTTGCTCTGCTGCCAATTCACGCTTCTTTGTGTAACTATAGGGGCCAAGATTGCAATGCATTTTTATTTTTTGAGTGTGTAAATGCCAGATTCTTGAAGGACAGAGAGTCCAACTACCTTTTTTTGTTGTGATTTTTGAATGGGGAGGCAACTTGTGAGTGCGATTTTCATCGCCATGTGCGTTTGTCTTCGTAGGGGATTTAGAGTGCGCTGAGGAGTTGGGTGAGTGCATTGCTTTGAGGTTTTGTCTTTTTCATTGTGTGCTTTCTGATTGTGTGTTTTCTCAATTTACAATTTCTCATTGTGTGCTTTCTGCTTGGTACGTGACTGAGGGATGGCGGATGATGGAGGGCCTGCGGGGTGCATCAATGTGGGCGTCGGGGAGCAGAGAGCAGCGTCCGTGTTGAAGAGATTAGCTTGTAGGAAGCGCAAGGCGTCGCGCTTGAAGAGAGAAGCAGCAGCCGCCGATCGCAAGGCGCAGCAGAAGAGGCGCGTCTCCAAGAAAGCAAGCAGCAAGCGCCAGCGAGAACGCACCACAATGCATGGTTATTTCGCAACAAGTAGGAACGCCGAAAATCACGGCACTGCTCTGGATTTATACGGGGGTGGAGTGGATGAGAGAGATCTGGACCCCCTCGTTGCGATCGACTGGCTGCATCTTGGCAATAATACGCATGGACCCGATGGCGAGGGGCCCAAGGGGGATCCTAGTGCCAGCATTGAGTTATCAATTCCCGGCATCGTGCATGTGACCTCCGATTTGAGTGCTTCTCTGCACTGAGAGGACGATCCGAACACCTTCATGAAGGAGTCTGCGGTTCCCTTGGAGTCCAAAGAGCCTGATCCCGACGTTAGTGACTTCGACGTCTCCGATACCGAAGTTCGATTGTCCCCACCTGGCGCAAAGAGAAGGGGAGGAAGTCGGGTTTAGACGAGGTCGTGAAGGCCGGTGGTAAGCGGTGGAAGAAGAAGTATGACTTAACAAGGAAATACCAATCGGACTGGGCAGCGAAACCCCCCTCGAGTGAGGGGGTCCTAGGCGACAATGGTCTACTTCATCTCGTGAGGTGGACCATCTGCTCGACGATGTGGAGGAACCTTGCGTCATGGCTCCGAAGTGGGATACCATTAGTCGGCATGGGCTCCGGAAATGCCATCAGAAAAATTCCTTGTTGTTTGCTTCTTCGCGACCAGCATCTGTACTGGATTAGATCCAGGGGTGCACCTTGGTAGAGAGCCGGCGCAAGAGAGTTCAATTCGCAACCCTTTTCCATGTTCTTTGTACTGGTCGTCTAGCCAGGGAGTATACTCCTAGGTATGAGTTGTATAAGTTTTTGGGTGTTCCAGACTTACCCCTGAAGCCTTGGTGTCCTGGTTCTGGGTGGGTCATGGCTGAGCACATCTATGACTTCGTGAAGAAGAGGCATGCCGCCATGGTCCACGCAGCAAAATACATTGCTCTTTCAACTGATAAGAGTAGCACCATAGATAACACTTCAGTCATTGTGATTCATGTCTATGTCTTTGCTGATTGGGGTCGACAGTCCTTGATGATTGCACTTAGTAAGTTACAAAGAAATGGTGCCACAGTTGATTCTCTAACAGAACTCATAATGTCGAGTCTACTTGTTAACTGTGGGCTTGAGCCTTTTGCCGTCGCTGCGAAGCTTCTATGCTTCGGCGCAGATGGAGTGGCGGCCTTTCAAGGTTCCAAAAATGGAGTGACTAAGCAGATCAAGGATGAGTATGCTCCCTTTGCAAACAGCCAGCATTGCTGCACCCATAAGCTCCAACTCGCGGCTGCAGTTTTGTCTGAAACTGAACTCATGAGCACTGCAGAAGATGTTCTACAAAAGAGCCATACATACTTTGCTCACTCACCCAAGAGGGTCACGGAGTTCCGCACACTTGCACTTCTAATGGAAACAAAAGGTCTTAAACTTTTAAAGAACGTGAAAACGCGATGGATCAGCTACCATGCACCAATGCAAAGGCTGATTTTGGAATGGAATCCTGTCATGGCTAAAATGTAGGAAGATGGGAGTCGAAAAAATGGGAGCACGAAGGCACAGGTAAATCACCGCATTCTTGATCTAGTTTTTTTGTTCTTCTAGTTTTCCTGTTGCTGTTGCGAACTATTTGATTTCCTTTGTAAGTTGTTCTAGATCGCATGCCGGACCCTTATGCCCTCCTTGGGATGCTTGCGATGTTACCATTGCTGGAGGCCATAGATGCGCTAGTCTGCTTTGCGCAGTCATGCAACGTCTTCATCTGTGACTTCATCGGAGCCTTGGAGAGGTGCCGTGGACAGCTATTCACATTGTATGGACACGTGAGTACCAAATTCAAGCGTGATGACTTCCACTCGTTTAATATGCTGCTGCAGCTTAGCCACGAATCGATCTTACTAAAGTGGGACATGAATCTGAATCTGCCGAAGGAGCACCTGGTTTTAGTTTTTGGAGATCACGAGGTAGCTGCAATGCACAAGGAGAAGTGCGTGACTGGTGAGATGTTCACCGCCCCTGTAGGCAACATCAAGAGTCAATGCTCATGTATAGTTTCTAAACCAGTCCTTGCTCTCAGTCAAAATCCTTAATGCATATGGGCTTTTCTGTTTGAATAGGTATTTTTTTGGTTTTTCTCAATTTATTTGCGACCTTGTTTGTGGCTCTATGCAGATGCTGCGATGAAGGTGCTCGAGGAGCTGGATGCTCGCTTTCCTGTTGTAGCGGTACTTGATGTCCTGCGCATTGTATACCTCCAATATAAATATTGGTTGCAGGAAGACTGCAAAAGTAGCTTTCGGAAGCACCTTACTGTGATCGAGGAATTCTATGGGGAGCCACGGTACATCTCCAAGGACGGTAAGCAAGTTTTTATATTCCATGTGCTAGAATCGAACCGGCTGGAGACAGAGCAACCTTTGTTTAAGATGGCCATGATAGCCAATTCCGCATCGGCCATAGAGCCCCCCCCCCCCCCCCTCCCCCCCCCCCAACCCAAGGCACTCATCAATCCCGTTACTAAATTGTGGCGCCGCCTGGATGCAAACTCGGCTCTCTCTGCATCTTTCCCAAAGTACATAAAGCTGGCTCAAATTTCCATGATACATGTGCTTGGTTCGTTGGAAGATGAGAGAGCTTTCTCATCTGTCAGCTTTTTTAAGGACAAGCTCCGGAACAGATTGGATGGAGACCATCTTGGTCTTGTAGTGGGAATGCACACTCAAAGTGTATTCAATCTCACGTCATTCCTATATGACGATTGCTTCGAGCAGTGGTTAAAGTCCTGCAAATTCCATCACATCAGTACAATGGCGTAGCGTAGCAGCGATATGGTAGGCTTTAGTTTGATTAGCCTAGGTTTTTTGTTTCCATTACTTGTGCATGTCTGTGGACTTGTAGTGTCCTCCATGCCTTTTAAATTTTAGTGTGTTGTAGGCTTGTAGGTGTTTGAAGTTGCTGCCTTCAGCGACTTGCAGCTGGTGCCTAGTTTCGGTTGTTTGGTTTGGTGCCCATAAGCTTGGTTGCCCCACTCTAATTTCAATTTCCTGGTTCTATCTCCTTAATCTTGAGTCTCATGAACTTGTATCCTCATGCCTCGATGGTGTTTTATGTCCATTGTTATTTCTCAGAGCCACGATGGTGTTTCATGTCACTTGTTATGTCTCAGAGTTATGGCAGTTTGTGTGGCCGGTGGCTATGGTGCACAACTGCACATGTTTTTACTGCCACATCGGAGACCTTGTGTTGGCTGTGCACGTCTGCGGTTGTTAGAGAGTGGATCAGAGTTGTGTGTGTTTTGCAATATGCTTTTTATCTTAAATTCTTGATTCTTACTTCAGCATCGGAGTACTTGTGTGTGTTTTGCAGGTATATTCAATTTTGGAGTAGATTTCAGGAATTGAACATTTTACAGGCAAATTCGACGTGTTAGCTGTAAATGGAGATTATGCTGCAGCCAACGGGCTTTCTCTCAGTATATGGATGCAGCCAAGATTCATTGTTACAGCCCAGGCCCCCCTGTAAATTTTGGCTAATTTTGATTGTTTAAAAATGATTACATTGCCCGAAAGCTTTGAAATTAAAAATTCCGCTACAAATAGGGCCAACAAAGTGCTCTAATATGAACTGTTCAAAATGCCAGATCAGGTCCTTGAAATATGGTGTAAAGGCCTGCGACACGTTTCATCTAAAAATTGAAAAATTACACTGGTAAGCACCACGTTGGCATTGGGATTTGAACTCACAACCACCTCATCGGTGTGCCATGACTCAAACCACTACACTGAAAAGACCGCTCTGAGTTAAGAGGAAAAATGAGAACAAACAACCGGGAGAGACCCGGGGAGGTCCAGAGGGCCGTCATGCCTCCAGGTATGGGAGGCAACACGGCACCCAAGGGGCTGCCAAGACAAACTCAGTCAACTACTCAGAAAGTAAAAGTGACCAAAAGGTCCCGCTCAACTCTGAAAGCCAGAGGAGGAAGTAACTCACTGAACACAGAGTTTGGAGAGAAGATCATGACCACACGGTCTAACCTCCAACTGAAGCAAAAGAAGGCGTACGACTAACAAGACTAACCTGCTAATCCATCACCGAACACTGAATTTGGGGAGGAAAAGCATGACCACACGGTCAAAACCTCCATCTAAAGCGACTCAAACCACTACACTATGGCCGTGGTGCCTATTCGAATCTAATCTTCAATTACTTGTTTGCAAATCATTGACGTTTTTTTTCAAAAGAAATGTATAGTTTGATTCAATTGTATTTTTACCTTATAAGGATGGTTAAGTGAAATTATTATAATAATTATAAATCATTTTCAGTAAAAGGGAAAAAAGTTGATGCAAAAACATATTCCTTTGCATTTAAATGGATTTCTTTTATGAATGAGACATTTAGATGTATCTAAAGTTATCATGTATAACATAAATTATATTTTGCATTCAAATACAATACTCCTATGAGGAGTGCTTAAAACACATGTCTACGTTGGATGTTAGTACAATCACTTAATAAATTAAAGATATTAAGGACCTTATCCCATGTTTATATTAAATTGGTTATATATTTAATAAAAATAAATTTGAGAGAAAATGCACTTTGAGTCCAAAAAAATTCAAGTTGTTGTAATTGTATTTTCTACCACATGAAGTGGAGAAACGATAGTCTTAGAGTAGAAGAAACCTATTCTTTTGAAATCCTACAAAATAAGTTGAATACACCTTCTTAGAGTGAATTCATTTTTCAATTACTATAATTCAAGGCCACTCAACAATCTCAGAGGAGACTATATTTATTACTTGTATATCAAATCATAGAATCAAAGATGTATAACATAACCATTTTTTTGATAAGGTAATGGACCTAGAAATTGACCTAGAAATTGACCTAGGCCAAAAGGCAACCTCTAAGATTTGGAACTGGGTTTCTAAATTTGCCGTAGTTGATTTGGAAAAGCCTCCACCATGGTGCATTATAGTGTAGTAGAGGCCTTTACAAGTCGTTTTGCTTGAATCAATGTTTCAAATGAACGCCTTTAGGGATCCTTTTCCTTAAAGTAGGAATGCAAGTAAGATGTGCAAGTGTAGATACGTGTTTGAGGCAATATTCTTTTTTAATTGCAGTGATTCTTAGACTTTTAATCAAACCTTGCAATATTGCATCATTTCCTTAAAATGTTGCACAACCATGGCGAACATATAAACCATTGAAAGCTTATCTCTTTGTTCATCCATCATCTACGAATGCCAATGAAAAGAAAGAGAGAGGCCACAAGATGCACTCATACAATTTACATGAGCACAACTTGCATGTCATCCTTGAAGCAATCACATTGGCTATGAATTATGAACTTAATCCTATTTCCCCGCCATCCCATACCTCGAATGCACTCCAGCTCCTAGATATGTCATGTTTCAAGCCCTTTAAATTCAACTTTATCAAAAAAAGGTATAAAGGTTGAACATGCAGATTTGAGTAGGTGGACCTCAAATTTCTAAAGCTCTTAGCAAAGCTCCTACCCAAAAGAACATCCAATCAAGCTTTAGAAAAACTATAATATTGCCTTTCAATGAAAATAAAACTATTCCTAAAATGCAACTTAGTACAAGGTTTGGGAAAGGACAATTTGAATTTGAATCACCTCCAGAAAACTCAAATTAAACTGACTCTACTGAAACGGGCAGCAGAGGAGCGAGACATCAGCCTTAAAGGATGGCAGATTTGAGACAACAATAGTCATGATTAAGTGAGGACAATAGTTGACAGGAGAGTCATGTATTTAGACCTCAACCCATGAGAATGGTTGTGGAAGAAGACGAGAATGATCATAGCTTTGAACTTTTTTAGGTGTACAACCAAGAAGGGCTACCAGATCATTTTGGAGTCCTTATCCAAGCAGGCCCTTTTCAACGTAAAACTGCACCAACTGGGCTATCCATGAGAAACCATGGGATGTGTTATATTACTGTAGGATTTGGTCCCTACAGTGTACCAAGTGTGGTTTTGATCTACGACATGAGAAGTTTCATATTGGATTAGTTCTTTTCAAAGTATGGCAGCTCACGATCTGATCTAGTATGGAAGCATAGCATGAACTCATCAAATATGACAATTTTATTGAAATCCGACAAGTAACGTGCCAAAAAAGATCAGTTCAAGAATCTTCAAAGCGACGGAAATATCTTCCTTAGATAGGATGAAAGGCGGCTTCAATGGCAAATCTCTTCAAATCCACATTTCGTTCCTCAAAAGTTACCTAACAAGTACAGAGCCTTCACTAGAACGGTGGAGGATGAAGGCAACGCCCATTTTGCTATGCTTTCTAACTCTTTAGACACCTCCTTCACCCCTCTTGCACAAGTTATTTCTTCCAAATAGTATGGCAATTATATGTGAATTAGAAAAAGGACATGAATACAAGATGAAGTTTTGGTACGAGTTGTTATAAATGTAATGAATATGGTGATAGAATTTGGGTCATTTTGGGCAAACAATCTAGCCTTAATGAGGGCCTAAAAGTGAGCAATAGATTCAAACAAATAGGGACTTAATGTACTCTAAGAATTAGAATAACTATGATACAAGAGCAATTGTGGGGTGATCAGTATGTCACTCTTGTAAAAGTAGAGGTGAAATTCCATATTCCATAAATAGACTTATGCATACCCAGGTTCACAAAGGCTTATTAACCATATAGTATGACTAAACATCAACAAATTTTGATTAATAGTTTTTCTACTTTATTTTCAATGGCAAATGAAGAATTTCATTGCAGATAAACAAATTTCATTGCAAATTTCATCTTTCTTTCTTCTTTCTTCTTTCTTCTTTCTTCTTTCTTCCTTCTTCCTTCGTCCTTCTTCTTCTCTCTTCTTTCTTCTTTCTCCTTGTGGCGGGTATGGATATGAACTTGGTTCAAGGATACCATTGGGTGGACCGCTAGAGAATTGTTGGGGGCAATGTGTTGGAATGGTAACTTTGGATCATCAGGAGTGTGCGAATGATGCATGGAGTAAACTTGTTTCTCTGAGTCTACATTCTCTGGGTCTGGCAGTTGATGTGAGGCATTGTTGCGGTTCATGTGAAATCTGAATGTACGCCACATTGAAATAGGTAAAAATTAGGAAACCGAAATCAGAGACATCTTCACCTGTAAGGCTCCTGAAAGCCGCTTGAGGGGCTTCAAAGTTGGCGAAATTTGGAGGAGGTGTAGGTCAAATGGAAGAGCGTTCGCTTTGAATGCGAGAGGTACCGGGATAGATACCTGGCGTCTCCAGGTGGCTAGGTCCGGATATCGAATATTTGATGTCACGGTTATAGGGTCAGTATGGCCGAGTTGGTCTAAGGCGCCAGTTTCAGGTACTGATCCGAAAGGGCGTGGGTTCAAATCCCACTGTTGACATGTCACCTTTGACTTTCTTGGAAAAGTCAACATTAGCATTTTAAAAGGGGATTCCAACGCACCAAACCATTCATCATTTGGGTATAGAATGCATTGGTTATGAGGGTTCAAAGTTTTTTTTTTTTTTTTTTTTTTTTTTTTTTTTTTTTTTTTTTGGAGCAAATGAACGAGTTTCATTGCAAAAGAAAGGAAAACAAGCCCTCATCGGCAGAAGCCAAGGCGGGAGACGGACTACCAAAGGACCAGAGGAACACAAGGCATGGGGTGCCAGGTAACAGAGAGTTCGTTACGGCTACAAAGTAAGTTCCTATGAGTCCAGACTGAATAAAAAGCGTCCGAAGCCTTTTGGACTTGATCTGGATTTTTAGCCTTCTTGAGCTTCCTTGTGGTACGAAGCCAGTCAACTCTACCATATTCTATTACAGAGTTCCAAATGTAATCCCAAATTTCTCTATCAGTCCAAAACACTCCTTCGAAAACTACTCTATTTCTAAGTAACCAGCAACCCCAAAGAGAAATACTCCTTAAAAGGAACCAGATCTTGTAAGCTCCCATCAGTCGAATCCTGGTTCGTTGTCCAAAGATACACTAATCAATATCAAACCGAGGGGGTGGGTTGATGTTGGACACCCCTTTCTGGATCCAATGCAGAACCAAGAAAGCAAAGGACCAGAATTTCTGAGTTTATGAACACTCGAAAAACCTGTGAGAATACGTTTCAGATACACTAGAGACACAGAGAGGGCAATCTGAGTTAGCGATGGGATTAAATCTGCTTCGCCATGTATTAGTGGCCACGGCTTGATGCCAAACTGACCAGAGAAAAGCAGCTTCCTTCTGTGTTCTATCCCGCCGAACTTCCTTTTTGTCGAGTCTGAAATTGATGGTGCGCTCGTGTCGCCACTTTTCCTGAATCGGTTTCTTTAAGACGTTCCTGTTGGAGAGAAGGTCTTTTCCTTGGCACAATACATAGTCAAGGGAAGCTTATTTTTCCAGCAAAAGTGAGCAGGGTCGAAATGAGGTAGTTTCCCCACTACCCCATAGTATACCTAAGCTGCTTTGATTCCAGTCCCACTTTTCCCTACTTGGCCTATCCGGGCGATGTCAAGCTTCTCCGTCCAGTCTCGGGCTAACACTTCCAAAGCTTTAGTGCGATCCACAATAAGGTGTTTGGATTGTTGCCCTACCAAGTAAACTGGATAGCTTTGGGGAAGTGATGTGAGGCAGCCCGGTCTTGTTATTGAACCTGGATTCCAGCTGCGACTAACCTGTACTAGAAAGGCTGGTAAACCATTGAGGTCTCGGCTTGTTCCTTGTATCCACATGCCATCCTTGGGCATGTTGGAGTCAGTACGTAACTTCAAGCCATATTCCTCCTGAATTGAATCTTGCAAAGCAGCCATACATCTAGTCTCTTGAATCGACAACTTGTGAGCTCTCATGAGGTGAGCTAGAGGAAGAAACATTTTCCTCTCGGAATCCCAGAGGTCGCCCACAGTCTTGAGTCCGCGTACATACAGAGACCGTGCAAGCTCCTGCGATATGTTAATATCACCCCCCTTGAAAGAGACACCCCACCACAAGGATTTCTGACATGTATCTGCTTCACATGAAGATGGAGCTTCTCTCAACTGTAAATTCATTTTCCGCCAAGCTAAATGAATCTTGCTCCAGGGCTTTGATCCAGGTACTGAGGCATGGTCTTTCACTAGGCCCCAATGTGCATTACTCGGCCAGCTTGATCTCTTGCTAGGTTGGGTGAACCAGAGTTTACTACCTAGCATTGTTTGGAGGTTAGAGTCACCAGGAAGAAAGGCGGTGATGACCCATTTACAGAGCAAGCTGGACATAGCGGTTTAAGGATCGAGAAGGTTGAGGCCACCTACATGTTTCTTCGCACAACAGTCCAGCCAGTTGACCCGAGTTCTTGTGGTATGGTCTGAACCACACCAAAGGTAATTGCGTAATAAGGCTTTTATCTTATGCGTGGCCTTGATTGAGCCATTCCAGATGGTTAGAAAAAACCAAAGAGATGAGAGGAGAACCTGTTTGATAATGAGTGCTCTTCCCGTCAGTGAGAGCCTCGTTGGCTTCCAGTAGTCAAGTTTTCTTTGGACTCTCTGAATGAGAAAGCTGTCAATCTCCTCTGAAGCTAGGTCCAGTCCAAACAGAGGGCCCAACAATTTTGTGATGTCTATCTCTTCCGCCCATCCCTAGCCCATGGATTGGAGCCACCCTGGTTTCATTGAGTCGCTACACCAGTACGCGTGGCTCTTCAGCCAATTAATCTCCAAGCCAAAAACCTCCTTGAATTGGTTGAGAATTTGAATGAGGTTCCGAATTGAATCTAAAGTGCTGACTTCCAGGAATACAAAAGTATCATCAACAAATTGGGAGATTAATTGCGTCTTGTTGGAGTGCGGAAGCTTGATGCCTACTATGAGCCCTTCAATTTCAGCCTTCCGCAGCATGATATTCAGTACCTCCGTAACTAGTATAAACAAGGAGGGGGTGAGGGGGCAACCCTGCCTGACCCCTCTCTTGATTTCGAACGGGTCTGTGGCGTTCTTGTTAACCAACACCGATGCAGCTGCGCCAGTGAATAACAACTTGACCAAGCTAATGAAATAGGCACCTAAGCCGAACCTTCCCAAGCAAGCAAATAAGAAATCCCAACTTACTTTATCGAAAGCCTTGCGGAAGTCTACCTTGAGGAACAACCGAAAGGTTGTTTGGTTCTCTTAGCGATATCAATCACTTCATGGGCGACAAAAACATTGTCAAGGATAAATCGGTTTGGCACAAAAGCAGTCTGGTCGGGGCTTACCAGGTCCGGTAGTAATGGTTTGAGTCGTGCTTGGAGAGCCTTGGCGAGGATTTTGTATGAAGTGTTTAAAAGCGTGATCGGCCTCCAGTTGCTGAGGTCCTCTTTCTCCCCCGATTTGAAGAGAAGAGCAATAAGGCCATGTGTCATTCCCGTTGGCAACTGCTCCGAGCAAAGGGCCTGCTGAACCATTGCTAGGAAAACATGGCCTATAGTGTTCCAGTGGTGGGTGTAAAATGAGATATTGATCCCATCCGGCCCTGGGTTCAAAGTTATGATGATTCTTAAAAAATCCAGCTATCATCTGCTCTATGCAAGGTCCTTCCTTTCATGCTCAATTCTCCTTTTTCCAATCATTTCCAGTCTGGTCGATTCTTCCAAGAGGGTGCATACGCACACAAACCATATGCACATCCCACAATCACTTAATATTTTTACCCTTTCCTGACCCTTTTATGACAACAAGTATGGAAATTGATGTTAGCCAATAATCAACAAAGCTCATCAATCATTTCGATAACTTCTTATCATCATGCCTCACATTTTTGTTTTTGAAATTAATTCCTTCATAGTCATAATACAAATCACCAATTATGTTAGATGTAAGTTTTTGTCAAATACTAGGCCTTCCGGACCTTGAAGTCTATGCATCATTCTCAAATCTAGACAATTGGTTTTGAATTTGCTATAAGGTGTCATTGTGTTTTATTTATTGAGTTAATAGAAAACCACAAATTTTAACATGCTCAACAAGACATATTACATCACTGAGACTACTTTTCAAAGTAAATATATATGAAGAACCACTTTGTATAACCCTTTTCAACTTACAATTTGCAACTAACACCCAATGTGACAAATTCAATTTCCTTTGACAAAAAAGAAATCACCTTAATTTGTGAGACAATTTTTCCCTCTTGCCAGACTTCAATGCACTGTTGTGCAGTGCATGTTGAACACAATGGTCTTGGAGTTGTCCCGCGCTGGGATACTTCAAATTTTTGTTTCCAATTCAGTGATAGGTATTGATGAAAATTACAAGAAGTAAGCCATTATTGGAACAATTCTTAATATCAACCAAAGCTTGTTAACCCCAATGACAACAAAAAACAATCTTCATAAAAATACACTAGTAGCAAGTTCCATGCCAAAATATATTCATTTTGTGAGTCATTTATCGATAAACCTCAGCAAGTGCATGTGCAAATGAGTTGGTAGCAAATGCAAATAAGTCAGAACTAATCCCAAAACAACTTAACAAATTAGGCAAAGTTTTGTAAAGGAACTAGTATTGGTCAAAGAACTTTGTAAGTGTGTATGTATGAGTGTGTGTGTGAGAGAGGTATTAGGATGCAGAGAAGTTTCTTTTAAGGCTATTGATACCGTGCATGGAATGTGGGATCGATGTTCATGTATTAGTCATTAAACTTTTAGTTGTTCTCTCCTCTATTATGAACATAGACATAATATTGTCTATTGGGACGGAGATATCCTTGCAATACGCCTGATCCTCCCAGATCTAAACTAGATGCACAAATTTGGATCTGTAAGCCTCACTTAGATGAGGCGAGATATCAAGTGATGTGCGGGATCCGCGTCGACTAATGTTACAACGCTGCAATCACTGCACGTGATTTTTTGCCGCTCTTTGTCACTTAAGTTTTTATGGTCATCAAATTCCTTGTGGTTGTCTTCATGGTGAAATGTCCCTGCCGTTGTTTAAATTGCCGCGCCTTCATGCACATTGCTGCAATCGCCGTCCATTGTCATATACCATGTTTATCTCGTTGTCAATCGCCAACGTTGCCAACTTTGGGCTCTGTAATAAAAAAATTCAAAGTCTGAAGGATGTTTTTTCCCAACAAATACATTAGATTTCGGATCCAAAACTAATCTCAAAAACCATATTGGGAAAATTGACATCATAGGTATGTGTCCGATGTTTCAAAAATATCATCCTTTTTGGATCATGGATTTGGTATAAAGCTAATTGTGTGAAAACATTTCATATTTTTAATGACGTTGAGAAGTTTTTATGTAAATTTAAAAATTATTTTTATTAATTTTCTATCTAACAATAAGAGATAATTGATTTAGTTTGCATCGTATAAAGTTAAATCAGCTTAAATATTGAAACATGGGATAGGAAGTTATAATCAAAGTATTGAGATGTAAACTTGAACACTCCACATGTCCAAATGATTTCTCTTCCACAATACAATGATTCAATGGCTAATTATGCACCTAACTCGTATATTCGAGGAAAATGCATCTCGGTTTATTACACAATAAATTGAAATGAATGGGACAATTATATATATGAAGTTCTATTCGTGGATCTTCTATTTGAGTGACGCATTCCACTTAGAAAAGATCCTCGTGCCTTCAACCTAGTCTAGTTTGCTTTTGTAGCAGATCAGTTGTAAATCCAGACTAAATCGAATTCTTGGTGAAGTTAGTCCCATCAAATGAGGAGATCCAAAGTATCTAAGTCGATTGATCTGTTATCTCACCAATCTATTGTGAGCAACATCTGAGATCTGCTTAGATTAAGGTGTCAAATCATACCAACCAAATAATGATGCAAGTTCATAACAGGGCTCAACCCCCTCTGCTCTACTCTAAGTTACTGTAAGGAGCAGTGTGTTTCAAATTTTGAAGAGTACTGACGATGCTAATTAGCATTTTTTCTAGTGTTCTTTTATCCTAATTAGAAACTATACCTGCGCACTTAGGCTAAGAATATGAGTTAAGTGATATTGATAGACAGTTGACATGCTTCAGAGTTGTCACCTGGCTGAGATTAGCTGCGCTCCAACACGTTCCAACGGTAGAGGGCCTCACATTCGGAGCCTGGCCCTTCAATCTGCAATGTGCAACCCAAACACTAACTCGGGATAAAACTCAATTGTTCTGGATCCAGAATTAACCTGCCAGATGAAGTACTGTAATTTGTTTGTTGCGTACCGGAGAAAGTTTCAGGGATTCCTTGCGTTCGGATTCTGTGAGGCCCAGTTGTGTCTACTAGAAAAGGTACCTGGTTATCAGGAGTCTGTCCGTTAAGGCAATAAGATACCGATTGAATATTTGGACATTACATTGTACTCTGGGGATACACTGTTTACTTTCAACTGTAGAACCGACCTCGCCTGAAGAGCCACAACTGGGTTCTATCGAACGAAGGACTGCATTCCATGCAATAACGAACCGAGTGGGACAAGTCCAAAAATTACACTGAACCTCCTGATGTCTCAAACGAAAGGCCACAAGAGAGACCAAAACGGTCAGAGCCTCCCTTTTGTTGAACCCATCGAGTGGCTCAGATGGTTAACATCGATCTTAGTAAGGGCGTCGTAGAAAGTGGCGTTCTGGGATTTCAGTTGCAAAAGTAAAGAAACAAGGCAAAAGTTGTTACAAATTTGACTTCCTTAAAGCACAATCCGCCAAGAGTGTACATGAGTACAAGAGAGTAGAGCGTAGAGAGGACAAAACTTCTCCCTTGCTCCATCAAAGAAAGGATGAATATCGTACAATGGTCAAATGGAAGGGTCAATATCTACATCCTGAATGGTTTACTTACGCCTAAGCCATAGCATCAGCTCTCTGAACCTTTCATTTTACGCGCTCGTTTATGATAGGGTGGCGATGTAGGCGTTTCCTGAAACCTGGCCGGAGCCTGTGAATTTTATATAACACATCAGTGGATTGGGGATATTAAAGGAATTTATTGTGGAAAACTTAAAGTCGGAATAGATCGACTTAGAAATCTTACAACGTTGAAAAATCTCCAGTGCTTCTGATGACGAGAAAATAGGTGATCATAGTGAGGTGACCTATTTAAAGGCAGAGATTTTGGAGAAAAATTAAAGCGTCGGAAGCAAGAAAAAGTCAAGGACGCTTGGGTACCTTCCGCTTGTGTTCACGCTTGCCAACGCGTTCACCTGCCATGTATGATCCAAATCCGTATCATGAGAGAAACCAACCACATGCACTTTGTATAGCCACTCTCAACTGAAGAATAATTCTATCAGTCACAGTTGTCGATTGTATGCGAGTCTAACTAGGTCTGCTGAGAAAGAGAGTCATACAAATATACACAAAACTAATTTGACAACTCTTACTGCACTAATATAATATGGAATGAAGGCTTACCACTACTAGGAAAACCCTCAAATTCTGCACCAACAGCGGTCGCACGGGTTGAAACACGTTCATTTTCAAGTCCACGATGAGGTCTCTGCATCCAAATTTACACACGCGACATCAACATGAGAACCTCCTAGTCACGCCACAAATAAGTCCAAAACAATAGTCCTGTTCCAATTGAGGCTAGGTCCTCGATGACATGGATCATAGCCAAAGGCTTAATCTATGACGTAAGATGGGCACCGAGCTTCCATTCAAGAGTAAACCTACTTCCAAGTTATTCTCATTTCACACTGACCTTTGGCGTGTTTGGAGTAGCTGGAATTTCAGCATAAGGATTTTCCCGCAATATAGCTAGCTCGTTTTCCTTATATTGAACCTGCACAATGCGTAATCAAATGCCTCGTCATATATTGCACAGAAAAGGAGTGCTGCTCCAGCTGAAACGGTGAGGCTGAAAATTTTCAAGAGTCAAAATTTTTGGTCAAAGAGACTGGATCTCTTGCCTTGAAACTGACAGATGAGTACCTGTTTCTGAAGTTGAATTAGGTTGAGAAGTTCCCTTCGAAGCTCCAGATGCTCAGCACAGACTGCCGCTGTTGGGACCTTAGGTTTGGAACGTACCTGGAGGTTCCATTGCTTACTAATTAGAACTATATTCAAGCACAAGTCGACAACTACGGTTTAAAATTTGTTAATAGGACTTAATATCTCAAAGTTCAACTACCAAATTCACAAGCTAGGTCCCGAGATTCAAACAAGTCACAAGAGCAGGCTGCCCTGCAGACATTACCCCATACTCCTCCAGCATCTGGTCCACGCGTTTTGAAGTCCTCACGCCAGCTGGTGAGACTACGGAATGAATTTGTTGAGCCAACCATGCTCCTCTCAAGTACACTCGAGGCTGCTCATACATTCCAACAATTACCATATTCCGAATGATTAGATAACTCAGAAGTGCACTAAGACACACACATACCACAAGTCCTTCACAGAGATCATATGCAACGAGCATTCAGACTGCAATAAACACCCGAGGGTAAACACACAGCATGGAAGATATTTAAAATTGCTTCTGCCCCAGCATAAATGTAAGAGTGTATATTAAATAATCAAGTAGCATAAATATTTCCGCTATATTAGCCAACATGCGTCAATACGTTGATGTAAATACGATATACCATCTTCTCATAAGCGACAAACATCTACAAACCTTCAAAACACGCAATGGTCTCAAAACAATTACGATTCAATACATACAATTCAAGGCTGGAAGTAAAAGAAAAGAAGAACAGAAAAGAGCTTACAGGTCGAGGTCCAACTGGAGGAGGAGCAGATACAGGCGTAGTAGATGCAGGGATAGGTGCCGATGTTTGAACAGGAGTTGAAGAAGGAGCAGATGCAGGTGTGGGCACAGGGGTCACTTGTACAGACGTCGTGGATGCAACAGTAACAGGAACAGACAAAAATGAAATGTCCCCAGTTGCTGCCGGAGAAGGAAGCCTTGCAGGGGTTGTATCCACATGAAGTGCAGCTCTTGTTGATACTTGGGACTCTTCTAAACCCTATATAATTTGACAAAATTACACATTGTTTTCTTTAAAATCTTTCGTCTCTAACTGCTAAAAACAGATAGCAGACAAAGCATCATGATCGCAATAAATATCTATCCAAACTAAGAAATCACACGAACAGAAAAAGAACAAATACATCAGGAATTTTTATTGTGCGGTTTCTGCTGTGCCACTGTACGGCATAGAGATCGAATCCCCTTGTGCCATTTCACACATCGTTTTAAAAGATGTAATTGTGAGAATTTCTTACCTTCGCTTTAAGACGAGCCTCTGTAATACGCCTTGCCTCTGCAATAACCTCTGCATCTTCGCGATCTTGCTGCCGTGACTGGGACAAAATAATATTCAATGCTTTCTTTCGCTCCACTTCATGATTAACATTGTAAGAATCCTGCATACATTACAAATCTCAGATAAATGAAACTATATAAAAATTAAGTTTTTCATGATTTAGGGTTTTGCATTCTACCTGGACAAATACATGTTACAAAACGACGTGTAAAAACCACTCGGTTACATAGAGCCAATCAGACATGATAGCTTAGAAATCCGAAGTCTCCAACGCTGGAGTTGTATTCTCGTCCAACTTAAGCAGACTTAGGCAGGCAGTTCAAAAGGAAGAAAAACATGCGCTGAGCTCACAGTTCAAGATAAGCCAGCAGAAAATCAACCTCCGCACCTTGAAAAATGAATGGTCACTAAGATCGTCATTCGGACCTGCTCTGGCTTGAAGTATAGCTTTGGCAGCTGCATAATTCAAGACAAAGTTAGATGAACGAGTGGATTGCTTCAGTTTATAAACCCTCCTGGTCACTGAAGAACAAAATCCAAAAAGGTTAATAAATAAAAGAAGTGACATGATATTCAGTATCTCACCTGAATAGTAGCGGTGTTTGAGCTCCTCGACAGTGCGTGGAGGAGTAAAGCGGTCTGCAATAACGATAAATCTCAAGTCGAACTGCTCACACATGTCAAATAGTCTGTCTGTCTCTTCTCTGCTCCAACTCTGATATCCCAACCAGAAAAAAAAAAAAAACACTTGCACTTCAATTTCAAACAAAAACGGTACGCAGCAAATTTAACGATCCTTCATTCTGAGCCCAAACAGCTTAGAAACTAATAACAAGTGCCCCACTCATTAAATGTCGTAGCCTTGCACAGCAATGCTCCCTAATCGTAAACCATTTTCACAAGCTTTGATAAGGAGAACTTCCCGTCAAACACATGTTGTAGAAAGACATACCGAATCAACAAGCAACTGGTTATACTCCTCATCCGTATATCGAATACTATCCACAACCTGAAAAACCAAGAACCATGGCATCAGACTCTACGGCATTGACCCGTATAAAAGAAATCAGAATCTCAGTGTCCCCATCTATGAATAGTATACCTTGTTGTATTTGGCGAACGCATAATCCCCAGACGGTTGTGAATCATCAATTATTCGGACCTGCAGGATCCAATACATCGTAAAAAAAAATCACTTCACTTAAGCAACTGTGCCCAATACCAAGACCGTCGTACATACGAATGAAGACCCACCAGTTTATACATCTCCAGGATAGCAGAGCACACACACAGACAACTTGTAAGAAAGTTCGACTAAAAACAATTCTCAAAGCAACAGGCGTAAGGAAGGGCACGCGTACCCAATGGTATAGTTGTAGATTGTCCGTGCGAGCTGATGTCGAGAATGGGAGCCACTGCCAAGATATCTGCGATCACGATTCCAACATCAGTTTAAAGGGCTCTGCAATCACAAATTCAAGTTCACCACATTATTCATATTGTATCCCAAAGACCAATATCGCAAACTCAGTCAAGCGAGATGCAGAAGCAGTGCATATTCACCTTTTTCGAAGGCAAGGTTCGCTTCTTTATAGACACTGGGTCCAAAGTGGGCATAATAGGAGGTAAACCCCCGGTAAGAGCATACACCTGCACATAAAACACGTCTCAGTTCTGCATTTTGCACGATTTATTTATTTATTTGTAATGACATGTTCATACCAACCCACAAAACCACCCGCAACGTCGGAGCCCAATTACTAGTTCTCAGAATTCACGAGACACAAGTATAAAATCCATAAACTTAACCTCTCTGTGAATGCCATCCGGCTTCTTAATCGCATCCTTGGGCGTCTTCCGCTTCTCAGTACTCCCCCTCTCGCCAAGCTTCGGCAACCCCAATATATCCTTGGCGTCCCCCATGTGAACCTTCAAGCTGAACGTCGACTGCACAGTCCTTTACACTGCTAACTAGGACCCCACAGCTTCACCCCCGCACCAATGCTGGTAGCCCCAAAGCCCAAGGTGGACAAAATCCCAGCTGCTATCACACACGTCTAATGTTGCCAATTCTCACTCACTCACTCCCACAATAACCTTCCTCCCATCACCCACCTCAAACCTCAAACCCCTCAAAACTGAAAATCACTCACACATCTATTCCCCCAAGCTGCGATCCCCAACTAGTCCACCAACGCTCGCCATCTCATCCGGCGCCCTCTCAAACGCACGCAAATCCCTGCTCGCCATCCCTCACCCTGTCAAGCTCCAAACCCTAACTCTCAAACAGGGCGCAAAGCACGACCTCATCACCCATCCCGACCACGCAAACCCCTCCAACACCACCCACACCACCAACACCACCTTCTCCACTTCTCAATCCCACACCTCCTTCTCCAGCGTCTCGAATCCAACCCTCTCACCAACCTTCCCAAACCCTAATATACCCCAAAACTAAAAATTCAACCCAAAAAAATAAAATTTTCGAAAACGCTCACAAAACCAATCACCAGTTCTGAAACAAGCCCGGGGCATAACCTGGCTAGCTCAAGCACCGACTCCGATGATGCAAGGTGATTCGCGTGGTGAAGAGGTTCGTGACCATGGTGGTGAAGTTATTCTCCCGGAGGGCAAGGGATCATGGGAAGTGGAATGATTTGGGCAGCAGTGCAGTGGGTGCCTTGTTGAGCTGCATGTTACGGGGAGCTCAAGGAGCGTCATGTGAGGGTGATCGTGCATGAGTTGAGATGATTTTAGCCCTGGACATGGCCGTGGAGTTGTTCGCCATGCATGCATATTTTCTTCGGAGTCCTCGGCTTTACCCCGCTCGCCAGTCCCATGAGAGAGACGATGTTCCCCGTTTAGAGAACGCGTTCCCTCCAGTTGGGAACCCGGAGAGCCGCTTCTGCACATTCAATGCTTTATTATCAAATAGTAAGTTTAGAGTTATTCTTAAAGTCACCTTGAGTTTTTAGAAGATACCTAGGGTTTGGTTTTATTATATTGGCAAGTATATGACCCATGTATTTTTAGTCATCTTGGTCATCTCATCATAGTAGTCATTTTAATCATCACAGTCAACATCTCAGGCATCTAAGCCATATATTCTGAGTCATCTTAGTCATCTCAAAGTTTCTTAATCATTTTAGCCATATATTCTTAGTCCTTCTTGCTATCTTAATCATTTAAGCTACATACAGTCTACCCTCTATAATTGTTACACCTGTAAGTGTTAACCCTCTCTAAATGTTAACTTTCTTCTACTCTCCACAAATCGCATACTATGAATCTTGAACGTGTGAACTGTTAACAAAATTGTACTCCTTTCTTTGTAAATATGACTCTAGAAATGTTAACAAATGAAATACATCCATAATATGGATGATAAGATTTGTAAACTTGATATCTATAACCCATGATTTGTAAACTTGATATTGAATAAATTTTTGATTGGATTTGCAATTTTCCGAATGGTATTCTCTCACAAGGACTATTTACGATTGCTTGTGTTTATAAATGTTAACATTTGTATATTGTTCAAAAAACTAATTTTATAATTGTTAATTGTTAACTGTTAACACCTCTATAAATGTTAACTTTGATCCACTCCTGAAGGTTAACATTTATAGACGGTAGATTGTATTATTCATCTCAAGCATTTTCAACATCTCACGTATCTTAATTCCTATAGGTTCTGGAAATCCAAAATAGCTCTCGGCTATTTCGGGCAGCCTAGATGAAGGGATTAAAAGTAATATTTTTGCCTAAAATTTTTAATGGGTGCTCCCTACACCGCAAGGTGTATGTGGTAAAATTTGCAAAGCCAAATCTTACTTTTACAACCTTCATCTAGAAATTTTAGGTTTCAAGTCCAAAACGGGCAATTTAAAATAAGGTTTTTTTAGAATTTTGTTTTTGGAAATGTGTTCATAACCAATCTACTACTCAAAATCCAAAGTGGTCTATGTCAAAAAGCTTACCAATTTTACAAGGGCAGCCTCCAAAATTTACAAAAGCAGTCTTCATAGTTTTTGGTAATTTTGCAATTTTCTCTTTCAAAATTTGTCAAAATTTGAGATTTAGGAATTTTTCAAATTTGTTTTTTCCAATAATTAAAAAATGCACAGACGTAACTTTTAGCCGTTCACTTTATAAAAAACCAAAACAATTTGACGTTATTTAAGTTTTACCATGTTGTGGTTTTTGTACCTTCCTCTGGAAAATAATTTGCTTGAAGGTCAAAAAAGTGTAATGAGACTCTAAAATTTTGTATGGAGGTGTCCAACTTAGTTACCTACATGGAAAAAAATATGAGCAAAATGTTTGGAGTACCAATCATCAAGTCTCCCTTGGCACCATTTGGAATATGCCTTTCGCGCAAAGCCAAAAAAAAAAAACAGTAAACTTTGAACGCTATAATCTCACAAATCGTAAAGATCCAACCGTTGAAATTCGACATGGCAATATTTCAGGTAGTTAGGTTTAAGATCTTACGGTTGGATGTATCAAAAAAGTAAAAAAGTAAGAATCATACTCCAACTTCTACAAGGTTGTCAAAAATCACTATTTTTTGTTTTGGAGGTCCAAAAACGGCTTGAACCTTTAGGGGTTAAACATCTCATCTCAATCATCTCACCTACATATTATCACTCATCTCAAGTATCTCCAAAATCTCAGGTATCTCAATCATCTCGGACATCTGAAGCATCTTAAATTTCTTAGTCATCTCATCCATCTTAATGTATATCACAAGGAACCTTGTCCACTTTATTACCAAGTAAAAATGAAGTTTATTATAGAGTGGGGAGTGTGGGGTAGGAGCATGGGCGCGTGGAAGCATTGATGGAGGAGCAATGAGAGAGGGAGTCGTGAGTGGGACAATGGGAGGAGTCCAGCTAGGCTAGGGAAGAAAAAAAACGTTCGGACCTACCGTGAAGTGCCACACGGCAAGGATGGATAACTCACGTCGGAAAAGGGGGTTGGATTTGGGTGCTTGGGTACTCAGGAGTCAGGAGTGGTACTTTGAATCTTGCTTATTGACTTAAAAAGATTTAAAAAGACAGAGTCTATTTCTCACATACTTATTAAATAATAGTAAAGTTAATCTTTTCCACAATAATTTAAATGTATTCAAATTAATTAATGGTTTTAATAATACATCTAATAATAGATGTGGATATGGCTTTGCTATAGGTTATGGTTCTTTTATTTTAATTTACACAAAACTTTGGGCCACAACTCATTTATAACTTCTTTATTTCAACAATGGTACTCTGTTTATAATGGCCTCATCTAAGAACAATGTGTTATTTGTGATTTTTGTAAAAACTTATATTGTAGAATTTCAATGCATTAAAGTATATATTATTAGTTCTAGCATACTTTGTTTAATTATATATTTATTTTTAAAATATATTTTTGATAAAAAAATTAATATCATACTTCAATAATTAAAAGGATAATAGAAAAATGTGAGGTTGAACACAATCTAGAGTTTTTTCTTTTTTTTTAAAAGAATTGGAGACATATATATATATATATATATATATATATATATTTATATATTTATATATATATATTTATATATATTTATATATATATATATATATTTAAATGCGCTTGTGATTTTTGTTTCCAAATTATGTGCTCTAAAAATGTAAACAATATTTCATTCAAAATAAAAAGTACACTTAATACAAACTTGGTTTTGAAAATCAATGATATGCATTAGGAGAAATTTGCAGTCTCAAAGAGGCCTTTGACATTCACATGTGGTAAATTTTTTGATCCAAACCGTGCACTTTTGATGGTGGCACCAATGGTGTCATCTTGCTCACAACATTGTGGTTCTATAGAACCAGCGAGGGGTCCAACCAATTGACGCTTCTAGGGCTATTAATACTGCCATCACTGTAAGCACTATGGCTTCTGACGCTGTTAGCGGGCAGCGACATGTAGCAATGGGCATTTATAGAGAAGAATATTAGGGCAACCAATTCACTTAGCACGGGATGTCTTACAAGGCCCTTTTGAGACTATATATTTTTTCTAATGTTTTTTTTTTATATTTTAATTATCCTTTAATCTTTATTTTTTATTTTAACCCCCTAAAGGACCTAATGCATTTTGCAAAACTTAGATGCTTTATAATATGTGGCTTTTATATCTTTGGTGAATTTTGTTGCAAAAAAAAATATAAAGCATGTCAATTAGAAATTATTTTTATACTTCAAATTTTTATAAATGTATTAATTTTTTTCAAATTAATTTAAACTAATTTATCTTCAAAATTCATCATGATTACAAATTTTTTTTTTTAGTATTTGAATTTTTTGTGATTGATTAAATCATAAGTTGCATCTAGACATAAAAAATACATGAAGTACAATCTCTAAAACATCATGAGTTGACCATATTGATTTTGATTTGGAATAGTTCAATTTGATGATAATCTTGTTTACAACCCAATCTATCTCAAGAAGTTGAAACAAACTTGATTCAACCATCAATAAATGAATTTGTGCAAGACATGAAATAATAATTTACATGAGATATTCTTTCCTTCTATAACCTACAATGTACAGTGTAGGAGGAATATGAAGTAATAATTAAATTACTTTAGATTTTGGTTGAAACTTGAGTGGGCTCTTAAAATATAAAGGCATTATTGTTTACACCTATGACTGTAAAGGTGGAATGTCTTACATAGTGCATACCTAAGGCAATGTAGATTGGATAAGTTAATTTACTTTTTTTTTTTAGCAATTATTGTCACAAGGTGCATAAGTTTACTTGGACTTTGTAAATCTCATTAAACCTTACATGGATTTCAGATTGATAAAAGACAACTAGTTAAAATAAAATATGTTCTTTATGGTTAATGCATCATTTTTATTAATACAAGTAATATGCTACAGTAAGATGCCTTCCAGATTGAAATCAATATATTTAATTCAAACTCCTTTTTTTTCCAAAAGTTGGCTTTGCATTTGCACCTCCTACCACTTGTTTTCAATGCTCGATATGGGAAGAAGGAGTTGCTCCAAAAAATACATGCATCTCTCCTGTGTACTACAAATAGATGAAGTGTTTAATGTTGACTTTCATCGGTATACATTTAAAATCCATTGGTTGAATAATGACATTATTTCCAATTTCTTTAAGTACTCCCCGCAACATGCATTTCTTAACATGTGTGTACACGTAAATGACCCAATTCTTCACTATAAAATACAATTCCAAGTAACTAGCTAGCCCTGCATTAGTCGTAGAAGGACGAGCTCTTTCAAGTGGTTGTGTTCCAATTAGAATCCCTTTGCAGCTTGTTGTAGATGCACATTCACTACTAAACACTCTTTTCAACAATTTATTGATCATTATATCATCTTCAATGGTGCTACAATAGAGGACATGATGCTTATGTCATTGGGGACAACAAGATGTGTTGTAAACAACTTGTTTACTTAGATTGTCATAAAGATCTAGGTACTTATATAATTTAATGAAATTCTGCTAGACATATCTAATTCATCATTCTCAGAGCAGATGGAGGTTTCGACTTTTTGAAACTGTTTACAAGCAGAAAACTTAATGAAATTTTATTCCATTTGTTTATTGTTAAAGTGCGTGTTTTGGTAACTCTGTACTTCCCTCTTATATGGGAAGCGGCCACGTGCTTAAGCGACCTTCTTTTTGGCTCATCACGGTCCTCTGACAAAAGCCTCCATGTTTGAAACTAGAGCATTACATTCCTCATGTCTATAGTTGTCCACCCTTTCTTTAAGTCTCATTAGATATGTAATGTGCAATATCTATAAGACATAGTCTCATGTTCAATAAATTACAACTTGTGTCTTCATTCTCATTTAGCGCATAAAGGACATTCAGTAGCATCCATTGGACAAATTTTAATTTTCTTCTACTTTATTAAAACTGTGAAATTCCACCAGGTTGCTTGGCCATCGTCATGTTGTCAACTCCCTATGTCGCCGTGTCTTCTACAACATCAGACATCGTTGCTACGTTTTTTTTATTTTAATATCATCATCACCAGTGACCTATCCATACAAATAGTTTCTTCATGTATGTTTTGAAAATATTAAGTCCTGCTCTGTGCATAATGTCGTACACGAGGTCTTTTGACACGTCAAGTTTATAAAGATGGTATAGTTGCCACAACAACGATTCTCCAGTTATATCGGTTCTTTAACAATGTCTCTTCAGAGCAGCCTGTTGAAATTGACGCAATTTAATCCAGTCATCTTCGGCAATCTATAATTCCGTAGAGTCATGCTGAGGAAGAGGGATACAAAATTGTTCGCGATTTTGACTATAAACATAGTGGTTATCCTTCAACTCTGCATGCAACTTGTACGTGCGACACACCAATTTCCCAGATAGTTTCAACATGTCCATTTTGTGGTGGGCTAAGTGGTCTCCAATGACCAACTACAACGTTGCCCGTATGGTTGTTCATTAAGACCATCTAGAAAATGTTCATTGATACGATTAAGCGGATAGTTATACTGTACGTCACAAAACATATCTTACAATTTTTTCAAGAATGGATCTAATAGCTTTAGCATTGATGCTTGAATCTTCTCTTCAATAAGTGGTATTGTACGACCGCCGGTAGTAGGTATAAAGGTTGTTGCTATAAACAATATAGAAATGAGCTTGATTAGATTTGTCGTGCCTGCATTCAATATGTCAATTTCTACAACCCATCTACTTCGATAAAAGTGCTTCAAAATTATAAATCCATCACAGTAGCATGCCAAGGCAACATTTAACGAATTGCTTTTTACCATTCTTTTCTCATTTGATATATTGTTGAAGCAATTCTAACATTTAAAATTGTACATCCTGGTCTCTTCCAACCAATTTATAACCAACTTTTCATGTTTCTTCAAAAACGCACAATGACATCTTGTAGTCTCCTCGGGTGTAAGTACGCTAGACCCATGTACTTTTCTAGTCACAGTCGTATTTTTCCAGGGTGCGGTCTGTTCACATCAAAAAATACCATCCGAGCTAAATGTTTCTACGTTTTGTAACAGGTTTGCATAATAAGTATGCTTGTTTAGATCGTATTTGCAGTGTCAAAATAGTTTAGATATGTGATCGCCTATGTTTTAATCGTACTTGTTTACAGTGCAAAAAAAAGTCACAAGTACTAGTTTAGCAGAAAAGTACAAATTTCTTGTTTATCCAAAACTTGGAATCTGATCTCTTTCATGCAGAGGAAAGGAAAGCATGCCGTTTTTTAGATTCTATCAGCGAATTGACGGTTTTGTGGCTTATTTGTGGAAGATTTTAAAAAGTAGTACTGAATGCTTAGCAAGGGAAAAAGGGGGGAAATATTCTACGTTTTCAAGATCCAGCGGTGGATTCTGGACGCCTTAGGATAGTCCTAGGTTGGCTCACTGTTCAATTTGGAAAAAGAGAATTTTTTCGTTATTCATTTAGTAGCCGATCACACTGCGTTCACAGTGTATATACAGTACTTATAGTACTCAATGTACATTCGATGTCGCATCCTGACCGTCCACGTGGGCGACCCTATCACTTGAGCCGTTCGTTTTCGCGATCAAGATCCGAAATTCAAGGGCGCCGAGCTTGGGAGGGTGCCCATGCATGACCCATAGAGCAGATCCCTTCAACGCCCCTCGAATATGCCGCCGCCACCTGCAATCAACCCCAGCTTTGACATTCTCTTCGTCCCCCCCATGCAGTTTTTCCCACCTTTCGTGGCGGCTGCGCTCTGTGCTCATGTTCAGCTGTGTTTTCAACGTCTAAACAATTAGGGCGCTCAATGACGGGCTGGTTGCGTAGTGTTTTTTCCATAGTTGCTTGCAGATTCTCTGTGTTTGCTTTGTTCATGCAAAATGTCTAGGTCCGCTCAGAGGTCGAATCTGGTGCAGAAGTTGATTACTTCGTACTTCACCTGTATCCCACAAACTTCAGAGGTCGAATCGATTTATTATACAGAAAATAGCGAAACTAGTGAATCCTGTTACGTATCTGAGACCCCTGTTTCAAAGCAAGGGGTGCGAGATTTCTACTTAGGAAAGTGCAACGCTGTATCAGTATCAGAGGAATCTCCTAGGCGTGCATTGTTTCTTGCCGCAGTATCTACTGATTCTTGTAGTTACCCCTCTAGTAGCTATAACGTTTTGCCTTCTCTGTCTGATGTGAGGTATCAAATATCTTCTCCTACTAGAAGCGAGGAGTCAGTTGCATTCAGAAGGTGATGCTTGTCAGCAATTTCGGTGAGTTTTGTGGAATAGATTGTGCATTCTTCGTGGAACTCTTCATTATGTACAGGACGGTGTTAATCTCTCAACTCCACAACTATGTACTGAGTTTGTCTATAGATTACTAACAAAGCAGTGGGTGTCGTGCACAACTCCTAGGTCTCATGGGAAACACCGCCAAGAGACAGCGTGTTAGACATGGTTTTAGTCGGCCCGGACCATCTGCTAGAGCCGCTGAAAGTAGGTTGCGGAATGAACAAAGGTCGGCTACAGTTGAAGGGGCGAGAGAGAGGAAAGCTCGACAGAGAGCACGTGAGAGACAGATGGTCGAGGAAACACGAGTGTTGGCAACTGAGCTTCCAGATGAGGACGTTGAGGACCATCTGAGTGTGAGGGAGTCCAATCGGATTTCATTACGCATAGCTCAGTACATAGTTGAGGAGTTGAGAAGTTGTCCCGGTCCTTTGAGTCGGAAAGATGTCATGGAGAGTCTGTTGCGTCGTGACACTGTTTGGCCACTATTACCTGATTATTACCCTCGACCGCAAGAAGCAAAGGTCGTGCACGGTTTTCTTTTGAACTTCAGGCATGAGCTTTCCATGGTGAAGGTTGCGAATTCAAACGAGTTGTTAGCACGTAAGAGTGCCCTTCTAGATGCTGCAGTGAGCATGGGGATTGGTGGTGTGAGGGCGTTATCACGAGTTCTGCACACAAGTACTGAGAGCATCACGATAGCAAAGAATCGTAGGGTCTATGCTCTCGGCCCCGAAGAAGCTGTGCCAAGACTTCGTCTCCAACGCAAGAAGAGAGGAGGCTTATCCGACTACATCAAGGACCAGATCGAGGCATGGTGGAGGAGTCAGACTAAGGTGTCACCTAATAAGAAGGATATTGTGAAGCACAGGGTTGGAAGGAATCTTTGGGCCGAGCCTCACCCTACTCACTACTTGTGTGAGGCACAAGTACGTTCTTCCCTACCACTTGTATCTGTTGCCTTTGTAAAATCAGTGATAGCTGCCTTATTGTACACGGAGTTATAATTGTTGCTCGAAGGGTTTTTGGGTACTGTATTCTTAATACTTCGAAAGCCTGTGTTTTGTACTTCTCTTGTACCCTTCTTGTGGCTATATGTACTATACCATACTAGATGTGAATTAGTGGTGGCCATTTATGTACAAAGACAAATTCGCATAGACACTTTATACTTTGGATACATTGAGGTACTGGACGAGTGTGTACTCTTGTACATGTCTGTGGTAGAAAATGTGGAGTCCACGAACATATAGTACAGACTGTATACTTCTGGAGTTCAAGAGTTCTGTATAGTTAGTACTCCATGTGGTAGCAGTTGAAAACAACGTACTTGTCTTGTACCAATATATACAAGTTGTACTTTGATGTTGTAGCAAATGTGAAGTCCAATAGTATATGTGTACTCAAAGTTTACTTCTATATCATTTGTACTCAATGAAACGTCATTTGTACACAACCATAGTACTGTTTTAGTACTGTTCGAGTTCTTTGTCAGTACTTCATACTCTGGTTTAGGGTACTTCTCATGTTTATTAGTGGTACTAATGTACTATGATACTGATTTGTACTCTCTGATGGAATACAGACAACGTTCTTCTTGCGGTTTACAGAGGCGCATCCAGAGTGTAGTGTTCGCCAGAGAGCTTTCGAGAGGTTGAAGCCTTGGTGGGTGCGAAAGCTAAAAGAGAGGAATACTTGTTGTTGTATCTACCATGTGGAAATGGATCTGATGAAGGTTGGTCTGAGCAATTTGAGGGACAAAGTGCGGGGCCTTCATGCACAGTCTAACTGTGATTGTGGGTGCTTGGTGTGTGCTACTGATACGGAGGGGGGTTGTCATGCTCATTGTCAGATTTATAAGCGCATAACCTTGATGTGGGAAGCTTGTGTTTGTCCCAAAGGGGAGCTTGATGTTTGGCACAAGCTGGATTGCCTCATGGGGGATTGTCTTGATTGTGGCTTTGAGTTATTTCCTTTGTGTCCAAAAGAGTTGGCTAGTATTGACTCATTCACGTTGAAGTGGAAGTGCTTTGAGTATTACGAGGTGGGCGTGGACAAGAAGACAGGGAGACCGAAGAAACGACTGAGAGAGGCTTTTAAAGAGACACCCGTTGACGAATTCTTGTCCTACATGGAAAAGACAGTGACAACGTTTATCACTCACAATTTCAGGGCGAGATGGCAAGATGAGCAGTGCCAGAAGATGATGAAGAATGTCCCTGAGGGAGTTATCATCTCCCATATTGATTTTGCAGAAAATTATAGTTTTGCAATTCAAAACGAGGTGCAAAGTATGTATTACTTCAGCACCTCTGTCACTATCCTAGTTCACATTACCATGTGGAGAGAAGGAGAGAACATCATCAAGCAAACACACTTCTATGTGTCTGACGACAAGGACCATGATTCGGCATATGTCCAGCATTGTTTGCTCTTGCATTGGGACTGGTTGCAAGATTCTGGCTTCAGTCCAGAAGAACACTGGGTGTATAGTGACGGGTGCAGCGCCCAATTCAAGTGCGCCACGGCCATGTACTTTGTGGCAAGATACCCCATTCTTACCAAGGGTTGCAAGATGCGATGGAGCTACTTCGAAAGTGCTCACGGGAAAGGCGAATGGGATGGAGCCGGTGCGGTTGTGAAGAGAGCCTTGACTTCCGAGCAGATCCTAA
The DNA here is from genome assembly GCA_014871385.1 of Ceratodon purpureus. NCBI lineage: Eukaryota > Viridiplantae > Streptophyta > Bryopsida > Pseudoditrichales > Ditrichaceae > Ceratodon > Ceratodon purpureus. The sequence goes on along the minus strand of CM026427.1, from coordinate 1,215,443 downwards.
ATCCATCGAGGCCATTGCAGAATGCTGAACAAGTTGTTCAGTTCCTGGAGGAAAGATACACTGAGCGGGTTACAAGCACGTACAAGCGGACGAATACCCCATCCCTTTCTCGTGTGTTTTGGCACATTGGGGAAGATGAGGTCGACCATGGTGACACGAGCATACGCTGCAAGACTCTACCGGGCTCGAAGTCACTTTATTCGATTATGGGCTTCTCTGATACCGACCCTACTTTGCTGAGGACTCGATCTTTGTCATGTTTTTGTATACCTTGTGTTGATTGCGATTGGGCTAACTGTGAGAACTTATCTCATGTGCAGGGCTGAGACGTGAAAAGGTTAGTTCCGGACAGCGCTGGTCCAGTAGCAGAGGTGATACAGGAGTTGGACGATGAGGCGAACTGGATGCATGACGGTGTCTCCATGTCTCTAGGGGACTTGGTAGATGTAGGGGATAACTTCATGATACCTGCAGAGGAGGATAATGAGGATGGAGTCGATTTTTATATTCTTCAGTGTACAAAGCGGAAGTTTGAGTTGCAGGAGCATCTAAACTGTCCATGGGGGGGCGTGTTTAGTGCGGGCGACGAAGTAATCAGAGCAAAGTATTTCAAGAAGTTTGGCCGTGGCGACAAGACCTTTGTGTTCTGCGACAAGGCCGTAGACGCTCACGTTGATTCGCATTTGGTGCGGGCTTGCAAATTTCCAATGATTCTTGCTGCACACAGGGTGAAGGGCTCCCCTGTATACAAGATGTCCAAAGAGAGCTTGAGGGTCTGTGAGGATGCTTTACGGGAGTGGTGGGCATTCAATGAGGAATAGTCATGTGGTACTTCAAAACTTAGATGTACTAATTGTACTAATCTTGTATTGTACAAGGTATTTGTGAATACTCTTTGTACGGTTTGAAACGGGCAGTGAGCGTGTTGCTGAAGTTATGTGACCGTTGTTCTTTTTATAGAATTTGGCAAGATTTTCGGTCCCCGTCTTTGTACAAATGGACGACTCTTACGTGATAGCTTCTTTGTGTGTGACCATGTGCTTCTGCGAGATTCATAGTGTTGTTTGCTCCTCTCTTCCTGTGCTATGGACCCTGAGTTAGCCATAGATGAATTTGTTGTTGCCTTGGGGTGCTTTCTAATGCTGTACCTAGGAATACTAGTTGTTACAATTGTGGCATGTAGGAGGATAGTGCGTGGCGTTTGGGCTGCAAGCTCACATGTGCGAAAGTGGACCATTCAACATGGGAGTAAAGAAATGTTCTATTCCCTTCTCTGGAGGCTGAGGGCTGTTCTACCTAGGCAATACAAGGCTGCATGGACAGGAGGGTTGGACAGAGCCTCTTTATCAGAGTGTTCTCAGAGTACGAGTCCCCGATGGACGAGAGAGGAAATAAACGCTGTGTGGGATGAATTTTATAATAGAATGAGTGAAGAGGGACTAGAGAATTTGCAGAATTATCTAGAGTCGTAACATTATCTTCCATAGTTGCACTGTACTCTGTATGTCTTCGGTTCTTTATGAATTTGGACCGCTGTGGTTCCAATTGTTCCTACATGTTCCAGATTGTGCAAGTACAGTTAGGACTGCGTGGTAGTCCCAAATTGTGCCCTTGACTTTAATTTTAAGTTATCCATTCTTATCTGTATACAAGTACTTAATGCATGAACAAATGATATTCTTTCGGTACTGCTATAGTATCACTTGTAGTATTTTAGCTTAAGGTACAAATGATATACTTTTAGTACTAATTAAGTATCATTTGTATATAAGATTCCTTCGAAAACGTTGTACGAGTCTTTACTGAACCCAAGTTTTTAGAGTAGTAGGATTCATCTAAATTTCATTACAGAGCTGGTTCCAAACACGACTAAGCAAGGTCAACTACAAGGGAAAATTTGTCCCTACACATGCTGCTTTGACATTTGCATACAAAGGATGGCAACCCTGGGTCTTCAAGGTCAAAATCTATGCCATAGTCCCATGTGAGCTCCTCTTGTTCTAGAATGGGACGTTTCGTGAAGAAGGCTACGTGATAAAAACTCTTGTCCCGTTCATCAATCAATACTGGCATGTCTATCAGATTCGCATCTTCACACCTACACAGAATAGTATACAAATATTAGTTGACGTTTTACATAAATGAAATAATACTTAGTGAATGCACACAAATATTACAAACCTGTGATTTAGAAATCTTGCAACATTTCCAAACAAGGTGGAATCCAAGCAGAGGGCGCTGTTGTCATCAAGTTTTTTTTCGGTAGCCCAATCGGCATCCAGTTGTAGTCCATAAGAGGGTCCTTTCCACACTGCAAAGTTTCTAACATCCATCTCTGCGTTTGTCAGAATCTCCCCACTCAACTCAAACAGAAACGCACCTCCTGGGATAGCCTTCGTCGCCCTAATCCCCCATCCCTTCTCGCCCGTGTGGAAAACCTCTACTGGGTACCTCATTCCCTGCTGTACAACGCGATTACCACATTTACGGTCGCAGCCACACTTCACACTACACTCTCTAATAAAAGTGCGCGGAACTTGACGTTTTCTACCCCTCCCTCTAGCATCTACATGTGACACATCAAGACAATAACAGCCTGCTCCCTTCTTACAACTGCTGCAGTCACTGATTCCATATTGGAGGTAGCAATCTCTGAGGAGGCCATCTTCGTCATATGCGAATTCCCCTCCCGATTCTTTTGCACAGTCACAAGGCACTGGAGAGGTCAAGCAATCCCTCGTCCCACATTTGCAGCTGTCTCCAGTGCGAATGGGATACAGACTGTGGTCTACACGGGCTTTTTCGTGAACCATGCTTGAGGACATGTAGTGAAATGGAGTTAAAGTAACATTAGAACAAGCTACAGGAACAGGAATGGGCTCCATGCCCCGGGACAAATCTTTGAAGTCAAACCAAGACTCAGCCTGGTATGGTCCACAACCCAACAAGCCACACCCCCACTGTCAAAGACCGCGATGACAGTGCAAAACGATACTTTACTCACACAAAGTGATGCAAGTGCAAAACAGTACTTTACTCACACAGCCTCAGCACAATCTGAATACAATCAGAATCACACAAGAGCAGCACAATCACAGCACAATCACAGCACAAACACAGCATAATCACTTGCCAAAACATAATGTACTCACACAACGAGACTTACAAAATAATTGAACCATACAAAACGCCCAGAGTCACAGTGTCGACGAACAACACAATACAAATAGTAAAGGAGGGCAAAACCCCCACAATTCTGTTCCCTAAACCCCAAAGGTGGAGAAGATACACATCAGAACTTAGAAGGACTACATACACCTTCTATGCACATCACTAAAAGAAAAATAACTCAAGAAATCTCCAGCAGTTTAGAAGTGGTGAGAAGGGCTAGTCTTATTTGCGCCTCCGCTTCTTCTTTTTCTCTACCTGTCCCTGGAGACTAACAGCTTCAGCTTGGAGTTGCGCCCTTGTTTTTACCCTTGATTTTCCCGGTTCTTTAGCATTGACCTGGTCCCCCCTACTCGAATTCTCCACCTCATTCTCTGCCTCTGCCTCATCTTCTAAATCCTTACTCAGCCGTTTCTTCCTATCCTTCGCAACGTGCTGACTCTCCTTCTCGGCTCCATCTTCACCCGTATTACCGTCCTCCAGCGGCTTCTCCTTGAATTTTAACTTCCCATTTTTCCGCTGTGGCTCCTTCTCAGCTTGATCAGCATCTCCTCCCTCCAGTTCCTCCTCCTGATCTTCCTCCTCGTCTTCCATGACAACCTTCTCTGGTAGTGGCGACTTAGGGGTCTTCTTCTGTGTCTTCTTTCCACTTGTCTTTTCTACCTTGCTCCTGCCTGGCAAACAGTCGGAGCCTGTCGCTTCAACCGCCACTTCCAGCCCCAACATGTTAGAACTCCGGAAGATGCTTGGTTCCGGAGTTGGTGTGCTGTCCAACCGGTCCTCTTCCACCACCTCTTTCTCCTCGACTCCAAGCTGGTTTGCTTCGACCGGTGAGGTAACGGCCATCTTTGTCTGAGCCTTGGTCTTTGGGACCTCCTGAGGACTAACAAACTTAGGATCGTATGACTTAAATACAGGCAACATCACGCCCTCGCTTATTTCTTCTACCTCGTCCTGTTCATCACCTTGCCCTCCTGCTTGCTCACCCGAATCCACAGACTTCTCACCATCCGAGTCGCCATCGTCACCGTCCGAGTCCTCTGTGGTACCTGAGCTCGAGGGCAGTGTCCCAATAACTTTGTGTTCGTCTTCCCCATCCGTCTCCTCTTCTGAATCAAGGTCAGCCTCTGCAATTATTCCACGACCCCCTTGCCCCTCCAAACAGTCAAACGAAATGACATCAGACTTCTGACGCTTCCCAGTGCTTTTCTTCTCTGCACCAGTTCTTTTCCGAGACTCGATCGGCGTCGTCATCTGTGGTTCTTCGCCTTCAATAGCCAAGGCTCTCGTCTTCCCACTGACCTCACTTACCTTGGCTGAGGTACAAACAGCTTGACTCGCATCTCCCTCGGTAAAGTTGGCAGGAGAGATCTCTGATGTTGCCAGTGCAAACAATTGGGATGCTATCTCTGAAACATGCCAACAGAAAACCGTAAGGCACACAGCGAAGATTTAACTCACAATTGGGTATAATTAGCACCTCTAGTACAATCTTTTGTACAAAGAATACCTAAAAATATACATATACTACTAATCAGCTAAAAAAGTACTTGTACCTGAACTGCGCAAAATATGGGTACTGCAAGTATCTCTTCTAGTACATTCTAATTGTATAAGGAATACATCCGAGAGTACGTAAAATACACTCGGAACACTTGTACAATATGCAATGTACTTCTGATTTCTACAATGCACGTACATTAGATAAACGATACAGCAGATGTTTGTACAAACTTTACAAATGAAACTCTGACCTCGTACACATTCTACAAATGTTACAAGGTAATGTACAACCATGATAAAATCAACTACTTCAAAGATTAGGACAGATCAGGGAATGTACACTACGTGCGTATGATAAGTACAGTGTAAGAGACGTATGACTTACCTCAAGTGTACAAGGCGTACCAATAGACAAATGTTATGTAATCCGATAACAAGATGCACATGCGGTACATGAATCATAGTACCTATGATCAGTATCCTCAATCACAAGGAATACAAGTCTTACATCTTCCAATCGTTACAGGAGTACTCTAACCCCAAATAACAATTCAAAGTGTACGCACATGTACATGTCAGAAATTGTAAATGTAGCATAAGGGAACTCTGGCACTAAGCGTACTTAAGTTTTCTGCATACATTATATAGAATTCCAGTCTTCGGTGGTTGAGCTCTACAGAGTCTATTTAGGAAGGAAATGAAGACTCAGCAAAGGAATAGGAATACTCACCTACTGTAGGCGAAGTTTCCTTTGCGGCATCCATTCTCACTTTGAACACCTTCTTCCTCTCCTCAGCACAACCCAGCATTTGGGCCCTCTGCAACATTTCCGCACTTGGTTCCCCCCAACCGAAGCTTCGATGCCACTCAGGGTGACAGAGTTGTTGGCATCCTCGCGCCAAACACTTGTTTCCATTCATAAACAAGACCGATGCACAAAATGGATGGTACAAGTGCCTACACGAGGAAACAACAATATCACTCAATGGAAATGGAAAGAGACACAATGAGCAAACCGTAATACTCAAGAAGGTATTGTCTTTGGATTCGTTTGAGCCATTGTCTTCTAGGTATACCACTGGACGAGGCCAGAAGGTACCTATATTCTTCCCCCTCCTCAGTTGAAGCAACTCTTGCTTCAGATTCTCCAATGCTAATCCACGACCTTCTGCCCCAGCGACTATGTTCAAGAAATCGGTCTCTGCAGATTGGAAATCAGTCGCAAATTTACATAGCCTCTCCTCCTCATCCGCAAGCTGCTCCTGAATGCCCTCCATCTTTATCACCTCTCTGTCCACAGCCACTCCATCGCCTTTTAGCACTTCAATTCTCTTAGCCTTATCCTCCAATTGCCGCTGGTAGCTCTGTATCAAGCACTCTGACTGCTGCATATCCACCCTACATCTGTCTCTCTTCTCAGCCGCGGTCTTCTCCTCCATTTTCGTTGCCGACATCTCCACCGCCATCAAGGTCATCACCTCCTGAATCTCCTCACGACGCTCCAGAACTGAAGCTTGGGTCCACCGTCCACCTCGTTGCGCCTCAGTTCCCTCCCCCTCAATTGAGACCCCCGAATCCCCTGATTCCCCCAACCTCGACTTCGTCCTCCTCTCCCACATCTGATCACCTCCAATCCCTGCCCCACCTCCCGTCGACGTCGGTGTGGAGCTCGCTCCTGGCTCTAGTTTTATAGCCCGCCATTCCCTCCCCCGAACCTCCAGCGGTTTCTCCTCCTCAAAGGTTCTGCGCAGCGCCATCAACTTCCCCAAATCCTGCTTGTATCTGTTCCGCTGTCTCTTGTTGGTCTCTGCTCCAAACGCACACCAATCCACAAATCCAGCTCCCTTCTCGTACTCCATTGCCACTCCTTCGGCGAATCTTATCTTCAGGTACTGAGGTATGGCGAGGCGTGGGTGTTGATAGAGTATTGGATGCAGATACTCGATTCGCTTCACAACATTTGCTTCTTTGCAAGCAGCCCACGCGTACCCTTGGCGGCCGTTGTCTCCGTAAGCAGCCCCGAACAGCTCCTTCATCAAACTCTGGCTCACCGTATCCTTACGAAAACGGTGAGGGTTATCTCCTACACTCGGCAGCTTCGGGTACGCTGCCATGAAATCTTCCCGACTGAGCTCTTTCGGTGGAGCTCGTAACCTCGAGATCTCGGCATCAACATCCTGCACCCTCGAGAACGCCGGCTTCGACTTCGCATCGCCCTTCTTCATTGGCCGACGCGGTCTCGCTTTTTCCTTCCCTCCCGGCGTCTTCGTCTTCTCCCCATCACTGTCGGAGCCCGCCGCCTGGAACTCCCTGCTGGTCTCCACACCATCGTCCTCCATGGTGGAAGGTGGAGCTGATTGTCTCCTTCCCACCTTGCGCCCGCTCTGTGTGCTCCCAGACCGCGTGCTGCCAATGCGCCCCGCCATGGCAATCGCCCCTGCACCAAACCCTAAGCTCTCCAACCACCCTTACCCTCCACTTCTCACCCTTCACTCCAAACAAAACCCCTAAACCCTACGCGCGCGAGAGAGGCTGCGCCATCGCTGGAGAGAGACGACCTCGGAAGAATTGGAAAAACCAAAGTCCACTCCTTCCCGCGCGTGAAGGAGGGAAGACGATGACCACCGGCGGTCACCGGTCGTTGCTCTTCCTAAACCTGCCGTCACCGGTCATAACCAACAAACTAAGACCGGCGCAACCGGCAGACCGTCGGCCACCGGTCACCACCTTCCCGCCACCTGCAACCACCGGTTACTCAAACTGAATAAGTGACGCCTTATCCTTCACTAACCGGCCCAACCTTTCCGTAACTATAATTGTTGCTTCTTAATAAAATCTAGGAAAATTAAAAATAAATCTATGTAATGTACCTAATTGAAAATTAAATTATGTAATTTATTTATCTCACATTCATTAGAGGAAGGAAGTGCCATCTTATCTTTGTTTGAGATTACTAGTGTATTTATATACATTGAACATATGTTTATTTCACATTGCCATCGGTAATAAATGGTGTGCCTTTAATCCTTTATCTACAAAATCACTTATGGAAGTCCATCATATTTAATGGACGTCTAAAAATTTCATACTTTACTTTATTTACCATCTTTAAGTTACATATTTTAACTAGTGAAGAAAAATCACCAACAAAATAATGTGTATCAAATAATTATAGTAGATAAATATTGTTGCGATTTAATTCTCTTGATTAGCCCATTTCATACATATTTGGCCATGTATATGGATAGACTTGCAAGCTCTGGTTTAAATTAATTGAAGTGAATTCCATGGAATGTAATATTAAGTGGATTAATAAAGAAATATAAATCTTTCCAGTGTTTTGATTTATTTTATATGTATAAATTGAACATGCTTCTAAGAAAAATAGAAGTACAGTTTTTTTTTTTAATAACGTTGTATAAAAATATTATTACATCCTTAGTTGCCAAGTTTAAACCATTAGAACAATTTGAATATTATATACAACTATAGGCAGACCCTAACACCTATATTTTAATTATTCACTGAAGTATATGAAATTTATATGGGTTTATAAATAACCTTAAAATTAACCAAATATTAAAACAATATGTAATTACTATGGACCCAATTTAATTTAAATACGGTTTAGTTTCTATGCTTTCATAGATAATGAATATATTCGTATACCTTAATCAATTTTTCTCGTACATGCTTCATAAATTTTATTGTGATAACAATAAATACTTGGTGATATTTCTCATTATACCGTACCCCTAATTTGAATTTTATATCCTACATATTTTTAGTACTCTATATGCTTGGTCATTTCCAACTAAAATCTTAGAATTAATGTAAACAAAATTCTAATACTAAATATGGCAGTGGATATGAATACTATACAGTGTATTGTTATATAGATATACGTCTACATATGTTTCAAATAATTATGTTCCAAAATTTGGTGGAATTCACGAATAATAATTGATAATCATCCAATCCTCAACCATTTTAGGTTACGATAGAGCTTTATATTATAATATAACAATGATGTGTGTCTAAAAAGACGCACCAAAAAATATAACATACTCCTTTTTATCATTATACATGTATAATGGTAATTTGGAAAGTTAAAACATGGTTCTAATGTAATTTCATCCAGCCATCATCCACAAAAACGCACTTTGATTTAACAAAACCATACCTTTGAGCCTAATTAAAACAAACTACCAATTATTTTTTCTTCTCCGAATGCCTTATTAGGATGAATAGTTGAGTACCAGACTTTTCTTCCACCCTGAACCTAGGATTCCACCTCGGATCCGTTTGCCAAGTCACATGCCCCACCTACTAATATACCAGCAATAGCAAACCGCATGTACGTCCAACCTGATGAGCACGTGGCATGTCAGGGAACCCTCCATCGTCATTGGTGGATCTAGATCCATGGAACTAACCCCCACGATCTACATCTAACGGTTCAGATGCTCCGATGCTAGAACTATAGGTACAATATTGTACTCCTCTGTACATCAAGTACAACAGCATTTTGCCCAAAGTGTACGGGGTCTAGTGTACTTACACCCCCTCAAGGCACCAATAACTCCCACTCCCGCACCGGGTTCCACCAATCTTCGTAAATCCTCATTTTCTCCCCGATCTAGAATTCCTTGATGGATGCAGCACGTTTGTTCACAGACTACTCCAACTATATGTGTTTATTAGCCCACTATGTTACCATCTTCTTATAATATGTTTTTGAGCGTTTGAGATTCTTCAACTAGCATGAAGCATGAAGAAAATCTACTGGTATCATGTTCTTCCTCATGTTTTACCCTTTGTGTACTATTTGAAGCATTCATTACAATTTCATTGCATTATTTTATGTTGACAATGGATCACATTGCTACCTTCATACAAATCTTCATCATTAGGTCCAGAAGGATGGAATCATGCATATTGACTTCGGTGGTACCTACACACAATGTGTACCTTTTGAGCTCCCCCATTCCTAAGTTCTTGTACAACTCCATCAGTTGTTTTTGAAAGTAGCAACCTGACTATTATTCAATTCTCCATTCGGCTCTGGTGGCATATGTCTAAGAATTATCTCAAACTTTGATTTTCTATCAAAGATGTCTTTAGGTTTTATGTTTCTTTTGCCATTTTGTTTAGTCTTCCGGACTTTTGCTTCATTAATCAACTTGAAGAGTATTTCGTTTACTTCACAATAAAAATAGGTTATGTACTTGATAAAGATAATTCATCCAGAGTATCAGTATTTGATTTTAAATAAATACAAGTCTCTAGTTGATAAAGACTTCTAAAATCCACATGACCCGTTGTCACTGGCCATGACGATTTGAACTTTTAGAGATATTGCACCATTCCTTATAGTTGATTTAGATTATGGCCAAACTTTGAGAAGAAAAACATTTGAACCAATAAAAATGCAGAAAAGCCCAAAGTCCATCTTCTCGGCCTTCATACTAGAGGCCGAAGTCCAAAGGGCGTTGCCACTGAAATAGTCTAAGAGGCAGCACTTTTAGGAAGTTATGGCGCCTAGAGTTTAGCCTCTTGAGCAACATTTAGGTCAAGCAAAATGGTTGATCCAAACTTCCATCTAGAGACTAAATTTTTTTTTCATTAAAATATGCACAAGAAGACAAGGTTCTTAGGTTATTAACAGTTGGTCATGCTCCACAAGCCTTGTCATGGTTTATTAATGAACTTCTTGATAATCATTGGCACTATACCTATGTTGGTCAAAAAATAAGCTAAATTTCAGCTAATCATAACTTTGTCACAACAATGTAAGTATTGCTGAGATTTTTCCACACATTCTTCATTACTTTTTACACTTTTATTATTTATTTCAAAAAAATTGATCTTTTTTCAATTTTCTAGAAATGTTTAAATATTCGGACCATAGGTTCCAACTGGAGTCAGAATTATTGACGAACGTTATGTAGATTAGGTGAAGTCTAGATTGTTCAATCCTCTGATGAGGCCGCATGATGATGCCATCACGTCCATATAAGACACGAGTTAAATTGTGAGGAAGAAGCCTGTTGTAGAACTCGGCTGAGTCTAGTTGTGCATCGGCTATGATCCCTAACTTCATCATGAGGGCCAACAACACTACTGGGAACTATCAGGTGAATGCTTGAATAATTATTATTATTTCTTTTTCTCTCATTTTGAACAGAAAAAATCTGAACGTAGCTTATCCTCCAGTACACGTGTATTAGAAAGAACTTGGAGCCACTATGCAAAAGAATGAATTAATGATGGATAAAAACTGAGCGGGATGTACATGCTACAATTCCACCGTGTTTACAAATATAGGAACTACAGTATCTAAATTTCGTTACTAAAATTCAGCTGAATTTGGAGTTCTCGGGAAGGGAATGACGTCGCGGATGTTCTCGATTCCTGTTGCAAATTGCACCAGTCTCTCGAAACCCAGTCCAAATCCGGCGTGTGGAACTGCACAATAAAGACACATCCATAAGTCCAGAATCCAGATGCCTTGGGAAAGAAAATGTACACCCCAGTTTTAAAAAACGTAGTAAAGCACTCATTTCAGTCACCTCTGAATAATTTTGTGCTCTCTTGAAGAACTTACCAGAACCATAACGCCGCAGGTCAAGATACCACCAGTAGCTCTCCTTGTTGAGTCCAAGCTCCTCAATCCGTCTCTCTAGCACTTCTAGTCGCTCCTCACGTTGACTCCCACCAATAAGCTCTCCAACCTGAATGCACAATGATTTCACATCATTAAATATGCTCCTGTTTTTGTTACAAGTGGTGCCTCTTCAGTATACTCACTTTAATGCAAGCATGTAATTCGCTGCTAACACCAGAAGAATCTATCATCTGTATAAAAGGTGAATTCCAACACGAGCCACTTGTGAAGTGGTCACAAATATACTGAAATCTACTCTTCGTCTTATAAGCATGGGATTCGAAAGAGTTAATGTGGAAGGACATCATACCCTGGGGACAAGCAGATCCATAGCTGCTACAGTTTTTCCGTCTTCATTTTGCCTCATATAGAAGGCCTTGATTTCCTGCTCCATGTAAGCAACATAAAGTAGTTGGACGATGAGGATATCACAGTTTGACAAATAGACTGTAATGAGGTGTTGACTGGCAACTAACATAAGTATATCAAAAGCAGAATCCTCGCTCAGTTGTTAGGGATGCATTGATCAGTTGCAAACTTAAAAATCTCAGATAGTCTGACATATCAATACCTTTGGGTAGTCAGTAACGATGACCGGGTTGCCACTGAAGGCTACTTCTGTGAGATAACGCTCATGCTCACTCTGCAAGTCAGCTCCCCATTTCACCTGCACGGACCTCATGCAAAGTGATTCAGTTGCATGGACCTTCGTAGGAAGCATTCTAGAATTATTGCTCGGCAACATGCATAACGTCGTAAAGAGAATGTTCCAACTCAAGTCACAAGATCTAACAACGTCTATATTCTAAACATTTCCAAAGGCACAGGCGGTTCGGACTAACCGGAAATTCAAATTTCTTCTTTGCTTTCTGAAGAAGCTCCACCGCTTCAGTGTAGGTGACGTGCACAAACGGTTTCTCCACAACATTCTGAGAAGGAAGCATCACAAGCAGATTAATATAATTTTAAAGGGATGCAAAAATATTGCGTTATACTAAAATGAAAACTAGCCAAAGTTCTAGTAAGCATCTTATTAGACGTCAATGGGATCGTAGAATGAGGACCACTTGAAACATACAGTGAGACGGGTGACGATGTCCTTCTCCACCCACTTGTCGAAAAACTCCATATCTTCCTTGCAATTCTCCAAGACATATTTCACCTGAGACATCCAATCACCGAAGGGCGAGCTTTACAGATTAGAAACACTAGTGAGAGATGACTGAACTCGTGCACAGTACATTTACTTTCATCAACTATAAAGTGAAGCATTCGCAGATAAGATTCCTAAAACTTAAGTTCTAAACTTGCTATGTTAAAGAAATCGAAGTCCAAATGTAAGTCCTTTTACATTAGAACTCGTCTTAGATCACTACAGCATGTCAATGAACTTGGGGATGATTTACATACAACATACTGGAGATAAGCGGTGGCGCATGCCATATCATCTTTTAGATCAGCAAATGCAAGCTCTGGCTCAATCATCTGCACCCAATGGTTGCCAGCAAAATCAGAAACTCCAATTCAAACAAAAGTGATCCATAGATCCTCTAAACCGTAACATACATGGTGTGCAATGAGCATACTAAATATCAACACAACAAACATGGTGAAAGGACGTAGCTTGTCAAAAAAATTGCACAGTATTCATTCATTATTTAACAGCTAGCATACCCAAAATTCAGCCAAATGTCTAGTAGTGTTGGAGTTTTCAGCTCGGAAAGTAGGTCCAAAGGTGTAGACCTGCAACATTCCAGGAGAAGGTTAGGAATGTATAGCGGCAGAATGGGGAAAAAACATCAACTGATCTGCTTCAAGTGGTTGAGGTGGACGTACGTCACATAGAGCCGTGGCATAAGTTTCTCCATTGAGCTGTCCAGATACTGTAAGAAAAGCAGGCTTCCCAAAAAAGTCCTGCAGACAACGATCATCCCACGTTTAGAACTGCAGAGATGGATGTCCATAGTGATGATTAAACTCAAGGCCTAAATACAAGAAAATCTAACTAGAAATGACATCAGAAACGTCGCTGAATATTCAGGTATACTTTGTTGGATGCTTCTGGTCAAGTCTCAACATACAAGATATTGCAATGGGTGGGGTATAAGGTTTGGCCATTGTGTTCGAACTATATTTATCAAGTGGATAATAGAGAAAGAAAAGAGTCCACATACCTGGGACCAGTCAATCAGACCATCCTTGGTAGTAGGAACTTTCGACAACGGTGTTTTTGGGTCCTCGTGTGAACTTGGAATCTGTAGCTCAGGTAACAAGAGCGCAACTTTTAAAACAACGCATTAAATTTTACAATCGGTCACATCCTTGACATGGCATCTTTAGAATACCAGTCTGACATCACAGTACCAGGCAAACCAGCCTCTAGTCAGGATGTCGTCTGTCTACAATAAACATTGTTAAATTACCAGAGTGGTGACACAAAACTGCTCTCCTGCTCCTTCACAATCAGATGCCGTAATGATAGGACTAGCCACCCACACGAAACCGTGCTCTCTGAAAAACTGATGTGTAGCAAAAGCAAGAGCAGTTCGAACCCTAGCCACCTGCCACAAACAAGAATTGTAATCCAAAATAATCAATTCAGAGTTTCAAATGTTTATCGACACACTTGATGCAAACCGATTAGCTAGTTAACAAATCTCAGGAGTTTAAAATGAGAGTTCGTGGCAAAGTGGGGACATACTGCACCAAATGTGTTCGTCCTGGGACGCAAGTGGGCAACACTCCGCAGGTACTCCCGGCTCAGTTTCTTCTTCTGAATCGGAAAAGAGGCAGGATCTGTGCCTCCTACCTACAATCATCAATCGTAGTATTCATAGTCAATATTTCACTTTCCATTTTCATTAAGACAAGACAAGACATGGTGAGATTCTACATAACAAGAGACAAGATCACTTACCAGTGTGAGCTTTGTGGCCTTCAGCTCCACTTTCTGCTTTGAGCCTTGACTCTCGACAAGAACTCCCTCAATTGCCACTGAAGCTCCCGTGTTGACTAGACCTGCCTCAATCTGTCACCGCCTGCCCAATTTAATCAATTGGACATCTAGGAACCAAATGTAATTTGATTGAATGCTATTCGCTCCTGGAATGTCATGATTACATGGTCTAACATAAAGAACAGACTACAAACTATCATGTACCTTATCGTAGCCTTCAACATCGGACCCCACAACCGCCTGAATGTTTGATACTGCCGATCCATCATTAACCTGCATATTAATGAAAGAGAAGCAGCGTGAAAAGGGCAATTCAGAAGAACACATTTGCACCAAGAGACACATTATCAAGTGTGTTCGTCTAAGCTTATCGAACCGTGACTGCATAAATCATGAAAGAATGCTAGCTGGATGTTTCACTAGCTAACATTGTCAACATTGCAGACCTTCAGCTGACACATTTGCTGATTGCTAAAAACTAAACTCTATCATCTCCACGAGTAAACCTAACCCAGGTATGAAGGTATTCCTCGAGGCACTCTGGGGATTCACTGCCAATTGCTAATGTTCCTACTCGTCTCAAACCCCCATCCTCACCCCCTATTATCTCTGCAATTCAAAGCCTCTTTTGAATCTGGGCACTGATGAGGACGGCACAGGCTCAACCTCAGTGGCTCTGTCATCCGCCATCTTAACTGCTCACAACTACGTCTACATACCATCTAGATTATATAAACCCTTTCGGCAAAACCAAAAAAAAAACACTATCTACTCTAATTAAAAGCAAACACATTCCTGGGAGGCCTAAACCTTGAAAACGAGATATACCCCTTCACCACTATGCACGAAAAGCCCCGTGAGAAGGAATATGAGCAGGATTAAGAAGCAAGAGAAATAACATTCGTGAATATCCCAGACTTCATCAATTCGATGAAAGTAAACCCCAGAGTCCACACTCATCACAAGCACGAAGCTGCCATGTGAAGCAACAATCAAATTCCCAGAAAAAAGAAAACCTACAACAATGAATGCTACAGTCTCACACATTTCTAAGCTTATCGAGTCACGACCATGAAAATCATGAAACAAATCATAGCTGAATGTTTCACTCGCTAACATCGTCGACATTGCAGACCTCCAGCTGAACACTAAAAGCTAAACACTATCATCTCCCACCAGTGAATAGGATCGACGTAAGAGGGATCTCTTCATACCAAGCACTAGATTCACTAACAACAACTAACGCCCCTCGATTAAACGTAGAAAACAGCTACTAATACAAAGTGTGGACTAAAACACATCATATCTTCGTTCATAAAACCACAATGCGCGCATAGCAGGCTTAGGTTTCAGAGTGTTGCAGAGTAGGGCTTCTAATGCATTCAACATTGAAAACTATTCCACGACGGTGATTAAACGAAGCGGAATTCAGAAGAAAAAAAACACACCGCATTACCAAAACCAAGTCAAAATTACCTCAATAAACGTGAACGTCTTCTGCAGGCGGCAAGTCCGCACCCACCCTCGGACAGTCATGGTCTGCCCGACGAGCCGCAAACCCCCATCCTCGCCACCTTTAATCTCCGCAATCCGCAGCCGCTTCTTAAACTCAGGCACTGACGACGACGGCACGGGCTCAACCTCAGCACTCTCCTCGACGACCGCACTCCCGCTCTCAATCACCTTCGCCCTCACACTGCTGCTGAGCTCCCGCCGCGCACACGGCTCCATGGTGGTCCGAATTCCTCCCAAGCTCGGCCTTGTGGACGCTAAGACGCCCATGAGACGAACTCTCGAAATGCCACCACGAGATTGAGAGGAGGACGACGCGAGAGAGGCGACAGGAGCGAGCGCGAGACGCCGTGCAGCATAGCGGAGCGTCGACATGCTCGACGACATGAGCAGGCTCGGGCAGCGCGTGCACAGGTGCGCAGTCCCTGCTGCAGCGCCCGCCATGGCTCCAAATTCACCACCAAATGGGCCCGAATGCAACCCAGCGAGCTTCGATCACCACTGACCCACCAAGTGACCTTCACCAGAAACCAAAAAAGCTTCCTCGCAAACTGCAAATCCCAAACCAAACTGACAAAACAAAGCTCATCTGCACAGCAAGGGCCAGGATTTCTCTCCCCTGTGGATGAATCTGACCATCTTTCTCGAGCGAGGCCGCTTTCTTCATCCGGAAGGCCACAACCAACCACTTCGAGTTCATGTGAAGATGAACATGTCGTGACCCATCTCACATGCTTCAGAGTTTGGTTGTCTTTACATATGTCTTCGCAGAGATTGTGAATCAAGATGTGAGACAATTGGGTCAGATGTGGTTTTCTATGGTTTGGCGTTTGTTTAGGAGGCTTTTTGGAATCAATCTGTTTAGATCTTCTCTTTGTTTTAGTGGCTTTTGGGGATGACGAGGTGGTCGGCGTTAGGCGGAGGTTTGTATGGGATTCATCGGTTACTGAGTGATTGATTGGAGGGGTGGAGTGGAATGGAACAGGGGTGTTTGGGAAGATGTGTTGTGGTGTGGGGGATCGTTGAGATGGGGGTTCAGGGTTTAAGGGTATGGGTATGAAAATATGGTTTTCATTTTGTTAGTTATGCTGCCTTACGACGCATTCTGTAATGCTTGATGGCAAATTCTCCTGATCTGTGGTGTGGATCATCAACCTGGATTTATACTGTTATCTGCCCTAGTCAAGTTTGTTAGAAATCGATGAGTTGGAATTTTCTACACAAGGTTTAAATGCCTTTCTTGTACTTGATTCTGAAACATATGACTCTGTAAGTGGAGCGCAGTTGCT
This sequence comes from Ceratodon purpureus, assembly GCA_014871385.1. Lineage (NCBI taxonomy): Eukaryota > Viridiplantae > Streptophyta > Bryopsida > Pseudoditrichales > Ditrichaceae > Ceratodon > Ceratodon purpureus. The sequence goes on along the minus strand of CM026427.1, from coordinate 1,198,348 downwards.
CTGTGTGTAGCATATTAATTGTTCCTGCTGTGATGGTAGTTGGTTATGGGTAGCACAAAGAATAAAAATGTGTCTTATAACATTTTTATTGTGGGACCACGACGACGAGGAATTGAAAATGATACTGATGAGCAGATTACATCAGTATGTGTGAATAACCTTTAGGGTTTTATGTTTCTTCTCTCTCGCAGCTGTCTGCTCTTTTGCGCAATTGGAGATTATGGTGTGTGTTGCCACATGCATCATGCATGTTCAGGTGCGTGGTGCTTCTAACTTTTGACATCAGTGTTTCGCTGCATGATGTTAATGGCAACATTATAGTCATATTCCACGATGTCAATTTTCCACGGGGAGTGCGAGGAAGGATGCCCGACTCCGTGCTGCGCGTCTTTGCACGAAGCGTGAGCACTGAGTTGTTGTCAACTTGGTGCGAGATCACCAGTTTTTTATTGCTTCTTAATTACAAGGCTTTGGTGGACTTGAGGGAGAGGTGGTTTGTCCATGATAGGGTTCAAGAGCTGGCTCGTTTGGCAGTCTGCTTACTTGACAAGAGTCATCAGCTGGCGAGCTCAGATGTATGCGGTTTAAGTTAGTGCGATGCTAGAATGTGTGCGATGCTTGAAGCTGGTAGTTCAGGATTATTATTTATTGATCGAGCACTACCTCTCAGAGAACCTTACCAACAGTGCGATGCTAGAGTTGTGCCAGCATGGATGAACCTGAACTTGTGACATATCTGATGAACTGTAAATGTTCTTAGCATTGGCAGTGTTAAATTTATATTGAACAAAGATATGAGTAGCGACTCTCAAATCTAGATTCAATTAATTAGTTCCTTCATTCTTTGAATTTAAATGATGTAACTGCTTTGGTAATTTATTCTCACAAAACTACGAAATAGTACCGAATCGATTCAAATGCAAAATAGGGGATGACCGTTGAGAACCACTTGGGAGGTTTGTTCTTCTGTGCTTCGATCATGTGAATCGTGGGCTGCTCCCTCCTTCTCTAATACTGGATCGTTTCAAAAAAATGTGTCATCGACATTTTGTCGGAAATATAAACATTACGTATATATTTGATCAATGTGGGATTTTGTGGAAGCTTGCTAATGATTTAGTCTCGTAGCTGACTCATGAATTTACGTACTGGCAGACTTTGAAGATTTATTTGATGTAAAAGTTCTCTCATTAGTACATACGGAAGATCAATGAAAGAGTTGCTTATAATCCAATAGTAAAAATATATCACGCACCTGTTCAACTGAATCGTTTGCACGCTTCTTCAAAGTGTCTGAATGCAGCTATTGGGGCTTCCTCCGCATCCGACTAAAACATATTTCAGCATTCTTTGAAATTTGGAGAAGGTCTGATAATTCAAACAACCCCAGCAGTAAGAACTGGCACCATGTCTCACAACTGATATGACCAGGCCTCCAAAAGCATGTTCTTTCATCAAAGGGGAAGTCCGGGATGAAAACAATAAGTTTCTCCATTCACAAGTCAAAAGTAACTTGACTGGAAGAGAGCTCTAAGAAAAGTAGAGATTTGGCACATAATTAGGGTTAGAAATGATGAAAAGTGTTTTAAAGGGGACTCCCAATTTAACCAAAAGTGTTTGACCTTCACTCTCCATAATCTACTCCATATTTTGTAGTGCTAATGTTGGGTTGTGTGAATGGCAACTCAGTAAAGGATTATTTTCCATAATCTTCTTCCTCCTTTCCAAACTGGCATTTCTTCCCTGAGAATGTTGTGATATCAAGCCTTTTTCTATTTCAACTCAAAAAAGTGCAAAGATATGGTCTATGATGACCCTAAACTACCTTTGGATGAAGGCTAAGCAGCATCTGAAGCAGCTAACGTAATTGGCAGTTTGATGACTTTCTTGCTTGTTGTAAACCTTATCATGGAGATAGGAAATCCTCATACATGTCATAAACTTATCAAAATTCAAAAATTTAATTAGAGATAAAGCGTGTGAAGAGAATCAAGCTCAAGTTTACAATCGATCAGTGTGGTTTTTTTGAAGGATTGTATTTAGCTCAAACACTACCTAATGAAAAGTCACCACTAAAAAAAATGATTCCAACGTTAATTTAATTACCACTAAATTTTACCAATGTAGGGCCTCTTTACGAGCAATTTTAGAAATATTGCTAATTTATAAAAATCATTTACAGGTCATTGATTGATTGAAGTTTACTAATGGAAGAAGGGCTTCGTAGCCTTGTTATGGGTGGTTCACACTTCCTGCCAGCGGAAGCAATTGCTTATGGCAAGCTGTGGATTTGATTCCCACATTTTGCTTGGCAAAGAAGTAAAAGCCCTTCCTCTTTGGAAATTTTAGATTTATTTGAACAGGAAATTCTAAGAGTTGTCATTTATCCACATTGCACATTGAAAATAGTGTGACTATGATTTAAAGTGTGTTTAGAACTTGGAGTGTAGCTAGAAGTTAGAGTGTAGTACATTGGAGTGAACCTACATCATGATCCGTTTCAATTATTTCTAATGCACCATTAATCAATGTTGACAACCGAAATTTCAAAAATTCTTTTTCTTTTCAATGGTTTACAATTTGAAATAAAAGAAAAAACACTAAAAACTTTGCTACTAAATGAAGAAAAAACACATAGTATTAAGTAGAAATCAAAGTTTTAGAACTAATATTTAGATAAATAAAACTCCATTCACACTTAAATATCCATTTTAGCATATCTTGGAAAGGATTTTAATATCTCTTTATCCAAACAAAAAAGCAATGCGTCCTCATTTGTTGTTCAATATAATTAACTCCTTTACGGTCTATATCATTAGTAATATCAACAACATACGCAATAACATATAGACCATGAGACAAAGCATCTGGTTGTTGTTGTACATTAGCCCATTCCATTTGAATTGTTGTTACAACAATGGCCCTTTGCAATAGCGCTTTATAATCTTCAGTTCCATTAAATAACAGTCGCCTTGGTGAATCATATAACGTACAACAATGTATGTGAGGGTTTATATAATTAAGAGCCCAATGATTCCCTCTCACATATTATTGTTGTAAACATCGAAGTGCGACACTTTTATTCTACTCAATATAATAAGTTGCACGTTAAAATCCTTTATGGCTCAATCAAGAGTACCACAAAATGTTCATAGCCGCATTTGTATGTTCATCTCCCAACCATTCACTTCGTTGTTTCAATTCATCTATATGCTTTCATTGCAATTGATATTTTCTTATTCACCATATTGCATCAGATTCATCTAGGTCTCGGTCCCTACTTCCATTATTATCTTCATCTTTTGGTTTCTTCTCCTTCTCTTTAATTTTGACAATGGCAACTACCAAAGCCCCCTCCATCTTTTGTCTTGCTCGATCCAATTTCATTTTATCATTTTATAATTTAAATAAGTATCAAAAGCTTTTAAATTTTGCTCCAAATAAGTTTTTTCAAAAGATCTAAGCTTACCATCATTCAAGTTTCTTTTGGATTCTTTGATTTGTTCTTCAATTAATCCATTTTTTGTTTGTCTTCTTTCTTCTTCTCATTCATCAATTTGAAAGGATCTTCATTTAAATCTTGGCCGAATTGTGAACTTTCTTGCATCCATCACGAGCTCTATCAAGACCTGTAAACTTATGGTTGGTCCCAAAAATCCTATCCATTCGCTACAAAGTACTTGGACACTCTATTAAACCTAAACCACTCATCACCTCTTTGATCTTCAAATACTTGTATGGCTCTTGCAGTGTATATTCTTGGTTTTGCATTATTTAGCATCTCATTAAAATGCATTTTTGGACTTCCTAAGTCTGTTATTCATCTCTTTTTCACAATACTCCCATTGCAATTTGCCATAATAAGGTCTCTCCGATTTAACATAGTTGTACTCATATGCGTCTAACAATGCTTCAGTATTTTGTAGTCCACTTCTTCTAATGGAATGAAGTTTTTCGAGTCTTATTTTCTACTGTAATTATTTCCTGAACTACCTTTTAATAACATACTTTTACTACTAACACCAATGTTCTTTACTGTACTAAAAGTTTTCACCTCTATCATTCTTTGCATTCTACAACCCATACTGTTAAAAAAACCTTAAATCCCACTCAATAAATAATAAAATAAGTTATTATAGCACTCAAATCCAAATAAAAAGAAATATAACACAATAAAAAATATAAATGAAAAAAAATTCACATAAATTTATATATTAAGTAGCCTTTTGATTTTAAAAATAAAATATTCATATTGAAAATTAAATTAAATCCAACAATTGAATTGTTAAAAATAAAATCATCATTCATCGGTTGAATCCAATCCAAATTCAATCGTTGAATTTAATCTTCAATTCAATTGTTGGATCAAGGTTTGAATCGAACGGTTGAATCAAAGATTATATCCAACAGTTGAACTATGGCTTTGATTTGAACGTGGGATCTATGTCTTAATTCAACAGTTGAATCAAAGCCTTGAACAAAAGGCGGAATCGAAGTTTCAATCTAATGGTCAGATCTAGGCCTCAATTTAATGTTGAATCAAGTTTGTAATAAGTTCGTAGTAAAAACAAAATGGTTCATAAAAACAGAGTTGTAGATATTTTTTTTAAATCAAAAGTGAACTCAATTTTTGATTTTATAAATATTTCAAGAAAGTAAAAGTAGTTTTTTAACGTAAAATGTGGTTTAATATAGAATTCAGTTCATTTTGTAAATAAAATCAAAGTACAAAGTAAAATGGATCTAGAATTTAACTTTTACTTCATGTAATAAATTTGGTGCTCTTAGTTTAGTTTACTTTAAATCTTAATTTGAACCATAAACTATAATGATTTCCAATGTAAAATTGCTTGAAAAGTAAAAGTGTCAATCTTACTTCTTAGAGTTCTTGGTCTCGATTATTTAACATTTTGATACTATTTGTTTAAATTTAAATATATTTATTTAAAAATTATTACTCTTGATAAATTGTAATCATGTTAAGGCAACTCAAAAACTTAATAGCGTGTAAAAAACTTTTGATATTACTTTTTATGTTGTTTGAAAATCCAGCTATAAAAAGTACTTATAAACTATGTATTTTTTGTCTCATGTTTAATGTACCACTGGCCAGGACAAGTGTTTTTCCACTTCAACAATATTGGAATCTAAATCAAGTTATGTGGATGAAGTATTGATCACAAACACTATGAAGGTCATTATCTAATTAATCAACCTCAACTCTTATAGAAACGTTATAAGATGGACTTTAAGATATCACACTTGCAATTTATGCAGTTGTTAAGAATGTTGAAATTTTTATTCAAAAAAAAGAAACTCGTTGAAGAGGAGCAATTCCAGCAGCAAAAGCACTTGGTGTGGCAATTCATAGACTTGCTTTCGCTGGAATTGTTGGTAAAACATGATCTACTATTAAATTACTTGCCTCATTTACAACCGAGTTCTAGGATTCCTAAGTTCATTATATTTGCAGTTGCAAATACAATCGGAAAAGCATGCAATTGATTCTCAATATTAAATTCCGAATGACTTCTGCTGCTATCGGTCCTATAACAAACACATAATATAGAGGCCTAAACATCTTATGATCAAATATACTCATTTTAGTAGTATCTCTCAAAATATGTAATGTACATGCTACGTTTCAGACATATACACAAAGCTCGGCATCAGAGTTGTGTGCATGAAGAATCCTGTAGCTAGCAATCTTGAAATTTTGCCTTCCACTACGTAGTTGCACTACAAAATAGTTAAAGAATTTTATTTACATCATTACCGGATTGTATATTCAGATTGGGTAAAAAGACTAGAGCTATTCAGTGAAACAAGCCATAAACTTCATCCAACACAAATTTTTACCTGCACTTACTCCACTAGCTTGATCAACGCATCAACCTACGTGAATCTAGCTTCCTTGCCTACAATACCCGAGACCCTCCCAAGTTGAGATGGCTATGAAAAAACAGATCCCTAAGGTAGTGACACGTGATTTTTAGTCAGATCCAAAATGGTTTCCTGCCTATGTCTAGATTGTACTTTTTGATCATCTATTGATAGACTAAATGGCAATTTTTGATCATTTACCAATAAAAGTTTGATCCTTTCTAACTTTTGCATACTATATTCAGATCATGCATTCTTTGGTGCTATTGAACTTTCTCAAAATAAAATTTCAGAATTTTGCAAATTCTAACAATAGGAAGTAGGCATAGCAGTTAAAGTGGTGGTTATAGGTGTTACTACTTAACTGCATGGAAAGTCTTTCAAGGACTTGTTTGTGTTTATTTCCGGCACCCTGCCTGCTGGCAGATAGTGTGAACGATCCAGCGTTTAAATTACTAGCGAATTTTCGCTAGAAACTTACCTCATTTTGTATGTGGCTCCTTCTACATTGTAAAAAATGAGAAAAAAATGGATGAAATCGCCAAAACATTCTAAAAATTTAACCAAAGTCGCCACTGTTTGGATGCAAGTACCTTAAAATAGAAAAAATTATGGATGAATATGATCAAATAGATGATTCTTCTTTACTTGGCTTCATTCCAAGGTGACTATTGTACTACCTATGAAAAAACAGAAAATAAACGCTGGAACGACCCCTCTGGCTAAGGCTGATTTTTCACAAAGTTTAACTTGTCCATGTCCAAAAACCTTGAATTGAAAGGCAAAAAAAAATAGAACCCGTTCCAAAACCGGTAATCTCAAAACCAACCCGCACTAGTAGAAATGATGGTTTGAAACACCGGGAATTACACCAGAAACCGGTCTAATTGGGGGAGGGGGGAAACGGTGTAAACTTTGCACTGTTTGGTGTAGTTCGCCATCTCACATTGCTATTCACGACATTGCTATTCACAAGGCGACCTTTCGGGGCCCACATCAGTCTCTGAATATTTCTGAGATTGATTTCCTCTGCGCAATTGTCGCAGTTCACTTTTGTAAAATTTCCAGGTTCGACCGCAGTAATAATCTTGAATGACATGACTGTAGATCTGTTGATGACCTAGTCCAGGGTGAATAATGCTCCGGCGTTTATTTACCGAATTCATTTACTGGATCCGAAATGGATTCTAGGGTTTGGGGTTCAAGAAACAATTCAACCGCCTGCAACAAACACACCAGCGTCGCCGCAACCACGCACCCTGCAAGCACCGACGGCCCCCCATGTCTAGGTTTGTCTCATTAATCAACCAGACTTATCAAGAAGCGTGTTAGAACATCTCCACGAGTGGTGAACATCTCTACAGCAACTCTCAGCTCCCCCAAAACCAAAGCACAATGCCGATCGACAAGATGAGCCAGCATTCCACAAGAACGCACGTACCGCAGCCAAGGAGACACCAAATAACGAACACAAGATTGACGTGAACACGTGACTCAAAAAACCGAAGAATCAATGTTGTTGAAACTCCCGACGTACACATGATCACAATTCAAGAAGGTACCCGAAACTTCTCTCACCATGTCTCTTCAACCAGACTTGCCTCCTCGTGCAAGCCTCGAACACAAAGGCGGAGAGCTTGATATACGGTGTCATATCCTCGCAAGACACAGCAACCCAAAGAAACATAACATTGTCAACTGTCATGAACTAAAGCAATCGACCAGCACCTGCCTCAACTTACATGCAACCAGGTTGTGTTCAGTTAATGATGCGAGTCAGTCTCCGGGGGCAGATGACGATGCAACTTACACACCTAGACTCTACGAACTAAACTGTAGCTGCACTAATTAGACTTGGTAGACTTACATTCTGTCAGAATACGTCCCAAATTTGCTTTGCAACAGAGGGTGTTGATTCTATTTTTGATCGAACTTTAACTTGGACAGTGACACCTTCGTCCTCACAGTCTTACCCATGTGAAGTAAACCCAATATATCGTGACTTTGCAGAAATATCAACCTCGCTGATTGGTCCGGACACAGAAGTAAACAGTGCATTCCAACTTTAGCTTTGCTCACACTGCGATTTCAAAGGATTACACCGAAACTGACCTTGCTCCAATCAGAAGAGGGCACTATTTTCAAACTTACACCATTACGATTTTTCAGTGCAATCCCTCGGTGTTCTGCGACGCTGTTTCTACTAGTGCCGTCTATGGAAAGGTTTAAAAAAAAAAAAAAAACCCGTCCCAAAACTGGTTCAAAAAATAAATACCCGTCCCAACCTAATGTCCATAAAAAATATACATATATTTTTAAAACCAAAAAAAAAACATAAAACAAAATCGGGCACAGTGGAGTCCGGCTTGGCCCGGCTCTGAAGGTTGGTACGGCCTGGTCTCAAGGCCTGACCCGGCCCGGCTTTCGAGCCCAGCCCGGCCCACTGCCCAGCATGCGCAGCCAACTGTCCAGTGCAGTTGCAGCTTGAGCAGACTGTGAGCGAGTGTTTTTGGATTTATTTTTGCTTGTTGTGCTTCTGCTGAGATTTACTGATGCTGCAACTTCTCCACCTTGAGGGCCCATGTTGGTTGTTTACTGTGATATTTCTTATTTTTTTCAAGTGATAGAGAAGTAATGTGTACAAGAAATCAACATAGAGTCTAGGTTTAGGGTAAGTCACATAGTTAGGGTTTTTGTATTTCATGTGTGTAGTGATTGATCTGTTTTGAATATGTATTACAGTTATGTCTTACCCACTGTCTGGAGTACCCAGACAAAGGAGGGATGCCCGGCAACAGAGCATTCTCCATATGTTTACGGCATCTTCTTCTTCTCAAACTTTGAGTGATGGGAGGAATGAAGTGTGTGAGTTGTCAGACACCTTCAATTTAAATCTCTGACATTGTGTTAAAAAGGTTCTAAATATTGTGGTTGATGAATCAATGTGTGCAAGTGAATCAAGCTCTTGAAGATTGGTATTTTGATTAGGTGTTAGTGGTTTGGCTCCACTATGTTCACATTGACATGTCATATATGACATGATGTAATTGATATTTGCATCATTCATTTTTTGGGGAAAAATTTGTCAAAAGAAATATTTATTTTTAGAACCCGTCCAAAGTAAATTTGACACGTCCAAAAACCGGTTCATTTTCAGAGAACGTTCACTGGAAATGTTGTTTTTTCAGAACATGTCGAGGGACATGTTTTAGGGACCTTGTAAAAAATCACCATTGCCTACTGGCAGCCTTCATTCGATCGGTACTGTGTTTCAGCACTGGCCTGCAGAATAACGTTTACAGTATTTTGTCATCGACAGTTCTGAACTTCTCTATTACTTCTTTTTAACCCTTAAACGTCCAAGGTGACCCAAGGGGTCATTTCTCTACAGAATCTTCTCAAAAAAATCTTCTGTACTCAACTTTTCACTATTATTTTGATATCAAACTGGTCACCTCCTTTAGATGCATTCAAAAAGTGAAATTTTGCGATTCAAATCACAATTTGTAAGAGTGATTTTGTACTTTGAAAGGATTGTGGTGGGTAGGTTGGGGTTGTACATAACCTTGTAGGAGGTTGCAAACTCATCATTGATTGGTTCAATCATGATGCCCAAGTTCAAAAAGTACACTATTCATGATGCCCAAGTCCAAAAGATGCTCTGATCCATTTTCGGGCTGCCCATTGGGGATTGCCTAGACGTTTAAGGGTTGAATCCTTTTCCCGAGCACAGGAAAGCTAGTTCCAGTGCATGCGGAAATCAACTTTTTTTAAAAAGCAGACCAAAACTAGAGCTCTGAGCCCCAGCCAGCTCAGAGACTTAGAATCATCAACTTCACATCATGTCACATATCATTGTTAAAATATCACCAACAAGTAAATCCTTCAGATGGAATAGAAAAAACTTACACATGGAAATGAACAAGGAGGGAAATACACAGACTTCTACACCAAATTAACATTCATAAATGTCGGCAAAATTTTACACACCAATTTCGCTGCCGCACTAATTAAAATCAAGAGTGGAACTTGCAGGAACTTGGGCAGAACTCCGAGACTCACTCCTCAAGAGAGCATTATTGAGACTCCAAGTTGCGCCTCCAGACTCCAGATTTAGCAACCCTGGGCCCCTGAGAGAATCCTCATGACCGATGACTGATGATGATGGTGGTGATGGTGGTGATGGTGATGATGACGATGACATCTCCGTGTGTGCGTTGCATGACTCGCCGCTCGCACAGACTCACACACAACTTCCACTCTCGGAGGGATGAGAGGATCAGAGCCATAGCCCAGGACAGGTCACACCGGGGAAACCAGAGAGGCAGCCTAAACACAGGAGTCGCCAGGAGGATGGATTCCGCGATGAGGGCCATCACACATTCACAGCAGAAGTCTTCCAAAGGTGGGTGCTGAGTTGAGCCCACGATTTGATGCTAGTTTGCCGGATTTGTCTAGTTTTGTGGGTTGAGGTTCGGATGGGTTTTGGTGGTTTTTGGAGGTGGGATGCGGTTTGCTCATCTTTGCTTTGACGTCTTTGGCATTTCGGTTTTACGTAGCTAGGGAAGGTTTGAGTCGGTTCTAGTCAGGAGCTCATGGGATTGGGAATTAGCTGCATTGGTTCTGTTTTTTTTTTTTTTTTTTTGGTGTGTGTGTGTGTGTGTTGGAGAGGGTTGTGTGATTGATGTGCTATGAAATGGCGAAGCGTGGTGGTAGTGAGGACCTCACTGTGTTTCGGGTTTTCGTACTCGGTGTGCGTCACTTTGCCATGGCCGACATTCTTGATGATCTTCAGTGCTTTTGCGGCAAAGAATTTAATAGTAGTTCTTTTCGGTTAGATATGCGAGTGAATTATTCCCGAGGAGATTGTGGTTGCTTGTAGATTTGTTCCGATCGATAGTTACTGTGATCTTTCGAGTTAGCTTTAGACTTTACATCTTGCCTTTTCTTTCTTTTTCTTTCGTTTCTTTTTTCTGGTGGTGGTCGATTTTATCCATTTCGATTTCTTCTTTCCAGAAAACATTTGGAAGAAGTGGGATTAAAATCCAAGTAGAATTTTTTTTTAGGGTTGCTAGTAACAAGCTTGTGTATGCAGGCCCAATTGATTGCCAAGCTAAAGCTGGACTGCGGTCAGGAATTCTTTGCCAGATCCACGAAGACCTGTCAGACTTGAGAACGGGATCTACAGGCACATTGATGTAATTGTAGCAAGTATCACATGCATTATGAGGGAGAAGCGGTCGGATTATGTACATTTTCAGGAAGTGAGTAGTACGTTGCCAACATGCCGCTACCCGTTTTGAGAAGAAGCAACTCACAGCGCACAAGGGAGCACCGCCGAATCCACAACAAATACTCATTAGGTCTTCAGCTGCTGTGTGTCTCTATAGTATGTATTAGTGCGCTATTGACAATTTACGAGTTATCAAGCGCATGGAATCCGGGCGTGGGAGATGGATCCCGCCAGATGGTTGATCTTGCAAGGGCAAGGAGTGTGCAGTGGTCCAGCTTGCATGCAAATCATCTTCGCTTCCAAGGTTCTGAGGAGGGTAACCATCTAAAAGTTGCAAGGGTTGAGGTGACAGAAGCATCGGAATCAGAAGTAGGCTCCGATGCAGGACCCGTTTTGTTTTCAGAGAATACGCCGTCTCGCAGCTCAGATTCTTCCACCTTTGGTCAGAGGTTAGTGAGATTCTTGGCACCGTGGATTTCTTCTGCCAAGGACGTCAAACTAACTCTGCAAGTGCCAGTTCAAATAGACAATAATGAAGTGGATAGAGGTTGTAAAATCGATGACACTGCTTCTCCTCCAGGCTCTGAAATCCCTCGAGTGTTTTCGAAGTGCTGGAAATCTCCAAATCGATGTGGTACAGTCGAAGAGATGGGCTCTATAGCAGCAGGCAACACAAGAGCCGCAAGCCTGCGGATACGCGAAATGATCAAGACGTGGATGCTTGGCCATGGAGCAGAAGTGGTGCGTAACCTACCTGGGTCGGAGTTTTGTGAGCGCAAGTTTGTAATGGGACTTGCTTCTGAAGATGGATTTGGCAATAACATGTACAAAGTGCTCAGTGCTGCTGGCCTGGCCTTGATGCTCAATCGCTCGCTCATTATAGGTACGTAATCCCTGATAGCATTTCGAAGAAAAATTTGTGGTTTCCAAAGTTAATGCATACGATGCTGGTGAAGTGATTTTGGCACTGTATTGAAATGTGATTGATTTCTGAAGGTGAGCGTGGAGCGAATACCCCATCCTACATCGGTGATCCCAACAACCTTGTCTTTCCCTTCGGAGACTATCTATTGTACTCCAACCAATCTTTTAATATGCAAGAAGTGAAGCATCTATGGACTTTGCATGATTGTGGGGGTAAGCACAAACGCCCCATGACAATGCGTGTAGATGACATTGAACATGGACCTGGCCGGTCGAAGTCTCTATGCGACGATTGGACAACCAATCCGAATACTGTGTTGTGGTTCAAGGGCACAATGGACACAGTTGGTCTGCAGTTTTTGCTGAAAAATCAGAATGCAGCCATGCGGTCTGCTGCAGCCGCAGTCCTCGGCAACCCCGCGTTTCCGAGTTCACGCCCCAACACTTTTGGTGAACTCCTCCGAGAATTTGTGACTCCCAGCCCGGATATCCAAGCAGCTGTGGAGTGGGCATTGAAGGGAGGGTCAGTGCCGGACTTCGCCGTCCACCTTCGTTTGCGCCATAACCGGAGTCTTGAAGCGCCGACTGCTGCGTCAGATTGTCTTCTCCACATCTTGCAGGGGATGGAAGAAATGCCAAGGTATGCATGCTCATCTCTGTCTTATAATTTTGAACTGAATGGATATTCATGTGGCTTCTGGACACATATGAGACAAGGATCCATGTTTAACGTAATTAAGAAGTTTGTTTATCATATGACAGGAAGAAGCAGCGGGTGGTGATCATTTCTGACACGCCAGAAGTATTTAATGACATCAATCAGCAACTTGGGGAGACCATGGAACTGATTCGTTTTGATTACAAGGAATATTTGAACACATTCAAGAATTTAAGCGCTGTGATGAGCTTACATTATGGCCAGCCTCCCCGCAGCAAACTTCGTGACTGGGGAGAGATGCCACGCTGGGTGTCCCTGGTAGATTTCTTTCTAGCTGCTCGTGCAAAAGTAGCAGTGATCTCTGCCGCCAGTGAGAGAATCTGCACCACGTACGCCCAACTCGTCGGCTCTCTAGCTGCAGCTTCCACGCTTTCAGAGGATCCCAATGCACTACCCCCTTGTGCACTGTTCAGCAGCTTTCACCCTGATTTAGTAGCCCAGGGGTTGATGAAACAGTCTGGTTGGGGTCACGCTTGGAGAACTTTTGGTGGCCGGCTTGGGTGCAAGAACCAAGCTGCACAGTGCGCACGAACTCCTCTCCTTCCATATGCCTGGTGGGACGCGCCATGGCAATCACCGATCAAGCGTGATATATACATCATGCGGGGTATGGGCATCGAGGTAGACGAGGTGGGCACCATCTCAGAGGAAACTCTTGATAGATTTTGTGAGTCTCATGAGAGACTCAAGCCAACTGTCTATAATTCCAAGCTTCCTGCTTTCTAATTCCTTGTGTTGTTATGTCAAGTCATTTTGGAAGTCCGAAACTTTTCATCATGGAATCTGTATTTCTGAAGTCTGGTTGCACGTGCACTCAGTTGCTGATAAGAGGTGCTAGAATGCTACTGGCCAACATGTTCATTGAAGATCCTACCAGTATTCCTGGAGAGCATGTTCATCTTTAATGGACCTAGGTTTGATTTGTTCTTTGTTGAAGGCATAATTCAATGTTTGGAGAGCTGCAAATTGACATGGGAGCTCATTTCCATGAAGGATGCTCCCTTCCTTGCCATACGGGCGAGGCCCACAAGTAACGGGATAATTGTTTAGATGAGAAGGTGGAACAATCTCTCATCTTGACTGTTCCTTTGTCCCTTCATGAATTTTGTTAGTGAATCAAGTGGGGTCACCAGACAGCCCACCATGGAATTGGGCAAGTTGAGCCAAGTCACAGGCATGTCCTCTCAACTTTGCTGCCACTGCATGGTTAGTGAGTTCTAAGGTAGGACCTTCGTAAACTGTTTGTTCCTAAGAATCATCACCTATGGATGGATTAGAAGTCAACTAAAAAGATTTAGAAACCGTTATTTGAGGTATTCAATATCACTATAGATTTTTGTATGTAGCCAGTTAAAAGTTGTTTAGCCCATGTGCTTAACATGGGCAATCTACTAATAGAAAATGAAGCTTTTAGAATCTTTTATTGTAAATTCATATCTTATTCGTACAATGTTAGAATAATGTGTTCCAATACAATCACCTTGGTTCATTCATCCAAATCAAATGGATTTACAAACAATTCAATTACTTCTACAAGTTGCTTCCATAATTTCAAGTGAAAGAGTTGCCAAAGATGTTTCTTCATTTCCAATTTATAAAACTATGGTTTACTAAACTTGTTTAGAATGTAAATCTTCTAGAAAAGGTGCAATAATATTTGTTTAAATCATAAGCATGAAAAGGCCAAGGAAAAAAGAAGATATCATATGATATATTGAATAAAGAAGTAGGTCAATTCACAAATAATCCTAACAAAATTATGAAATGAACAAAATTCTTACATTTTGATGACATTAGCTGTAATATAGGATCGATAGTTTAGAATGATATTTGGATTTGTTGTAAAGTAAATACATCCTGTATGGACTCAAACAAGCAAGAACAGTTATGGAATAGATGGTTATTAAATCCAATCTTACCAAAAAAATGAATGAAAATTGAATAGCAATCATATTTAAGTCCACAAAAAATATAGACATGAGATTTAAAACATCTAAAATTGGTGATGTCTTCCTTAGCTTTATTCACAATAGTCATCCTATACTTTGTTTACTTCTACTTGGCAAGTACATTATTAAAAAAATATACATTTTTGGTTCTCATTACATTCAATCAAACTTTTGCTTCCATTTGCTAAAAAGAATATAAATAGGATCACTTAACTTTGATTCTACTCTAGAATTTGAAGAATTTTAATTGAAAGTATAAAGAATACAAACCTACAGCTTAATGAACACCATGTAGAGTAGACAGATGTGCATCATGCCATCATTTGCTTTGTTGATCATGTTGGAACGTTCTCTTTAACTTAGCATAATGGTTAAGTTTTCGGGTAACAAGTGATGTCCTTGGTGGCTGTGCTGACAAATGGGATGGTTCCAGCAAGCCATCTGACTGAGTTGCCACTCTTGTGAGTGACCACGGACCAGTACTCGCCTTGTTTGAAATTTGGATAACCATGAGTGGATCAGCTTTGGACTGCTACCAATTCATTCATATCAATCCCGGCCTGCCAACCAATACAAGAGAGGGCAAAAGATTTGGCTACTGCCAATGCATATGTTTGTTTGGGTATGGGTTGGAGTTGCCCGTACTTCTATTTCTGCAACAACGGAAACTTCACTTCATAGTAATAAAAAGAACAAAAGTTTGTGTTTCCATCTATTTGTACTCTTTTGCAATGAATTTGAATTTGAATTTACCTTAAAGAAATAATAATGCTAACAAAGGTCTCATCAAATCAAATCAAAAGGTAGGAACAACTATCAAAAATTTATGAGATAATAGTGCTAGAACTTCTGAATAAATTATTATCTACTTATATTTTAGTACCATTTGTTTTTTTGATTTACGTGCAAATGTTATAGCATTAAAAGACCATTTTGAATACCTTTTCTTAAAAAGGATATAAACCTTTTTTTTAAATAGTATTCACGTGTCTTAAAAAAAGTTGATTATGTAACAAATAGAACCACCTTTTTTTCAAATTTCAGACTTCAAGTTGTGTTAAGTTTTTTAGTGCAATAGCACATTTTATTATTATTTAGCCAAATAGAATAAGAAATTTTTAATTTTTTTGGTGTAATCCGTCATAGCTTGGTGTTCATTTTTGGTGTTCTTAAACACCTTTTCCACTAGTGTTCATCAATTGTACATTACTTTGCATAGAGAAACCAGGAAGGGGCCTGAGTCTCCACCGGTGGGGCCCAAAAGAATCCAATAATAACATATTTACCTTTGAAGGAGGGAAGTAGCTCCAGATTCATTATCCTTTGTCCAGTAGCCATCAAATTAGTGAATAGAATGAATAAACACTATATTCACAAGGGTCCTTTCGCGGTCAAAGTTCTTCTTTGGATGGAGATAATTCTCTCCCAACTGGCATTCCGATTCGGCTTGGTTATCATTTTTGCATTAGAATTTTATCTCATGCCAACAAAAGGAAAAAGAAAAAACCATGTAAAATTTGATATTTCTGCATTAGAAGGATCTATCTCTCTATGAATATCAGTGTTTTTTTCGGTGGCAAAATTTAGCCAGAAGGAGAAATAAACATAAAAATTTGTTATAATTGGCTCCAAAGTCTTTAAATCAGTGATTAGTCAAAAGCCAGAAATTACACAACAAGTAACTTGGATGGAGCCATTGTTCCCCCAACAAGTTGATCTTGTCGCCCACTTTTGAGGCGTCCAATTACATAATACTACATAACGCCCGAAACTGGTGGAAAAAAAAAACAGGGATCGCCAAAGGTCTTATCCATAAAAAATTTAATGAAGCAAAAACTTCGCACCCAATGTATTCTTTGTGGCCACTCTAGCACCAAACCTAAAAGCCTAGGATTTACACTAATGAGTAATTTCCCTCTCTTCAAGTGAATTTTTGGAGTTTCGAAGACACTTGTACATTAATTCAATATGAGGCTGCAATCTCATGATTGGGATTCCCAGCATAAATATCATCCTTTGGAACAAACTTGTTAGCCACAAACTCGTACCAGATTATTGGCCTCATGATAGATGTCCAATGCCTTGTTGGTGGTGGGCCTTTGGTAATTCAAGTTAAAAAATGGTTCTCAGGAACTGGACTCCAGAAGATGAACAGTCTCCAAATTCACAGCTATTTGTACAGTATTCATAACAGTATTTGAGAAGGTGAACTAAGGTGGAGGCACCCATAACCGACCAGGTACCCATAACTAATCAGTAGACTTCTTCATTTCCGACCTCCATTTCCAACTATCTACTGTTCAAAATTTTGGGAGATCTAGAAGAAAGTATCAAGCATGATTGGTAGAAAGGGAATCAAAGGGAATCAAAGGGAATCAAAGGGAATATTTTGGTAGTAGCAGAGTGATCAAGTTTTGGTGTCATGGTGGTCGGTTTTAGGTGTACCTACATATCGGTTGTATGTATTACAAAAAAAATGTCTTTCAAAATTCATAGTAAATAAAATATTGAAGTAAACATGACATTCAAAGTTACATTCCTCCTTAAACCTATTTCCCCTTCAAGGAAAAATCTCCCTCAACTTATACACCTTCAATCTTAGTGGCAAATCTCTTAACTGGTCGGTTATAGGTGCCTCCACCTTAAGTCAGAAGGAGAGAAACTTTGGTCCCCAAAGACAACCTCCGTAAATTAGGTGATTGTTCCAACCCTAATCCAATGCCATAAGTAAGTCGGAAAGCATATAAGTTTATGTTTAATGTTAGTTTAAACCCTATTAGCTGTATTGTACCTTTCAATAATATTTAGATAAATACAACAAAGTTGTGAAAGGTTTAAATTTGCAACATATTTAGGTTATATTCAATGCACAAACCCACATTTTTGGAGGAAACTCGTATAAGTATTTCATAATCTTCTATAGTAGTTTAGAAGGATTGCGGGCAACAAAGGGGAAGATTTTGAGAAAATTCAATTTCTGTCCTTCACATGTACGTGGAAAAATGGTTTGGAGCGACGAGTGAGTATACCACTGAGCTAGTATAAAATGCCAGTCCACCAAGCTCATGGTATACTCGTTGGTCGCCCCAAACCATTTTTCCACTACTGTGTAGAATAAATCAGATTTGAACCAACTCATGTGGTTCTTGCAAAATGCTAGCCATTTAATCTTATTCATTTCCTAATGTTCACCTTACCAATAAATTATTTTCCTACAGGATTAAAAAAAAATTGGTAATTTTTCTTGTATTCTAAAATATAATAGCTACAATAGCTAGTTTCTAGAAACCCACTCCATTCCTGACAACTCCACACAAAAATTACACTTTGGATATCAAAAATCTATAAGAGCTTAATGATCATGTTTGTTTCTCATTAAAAGCATTCCACAAAGTTTATTGTTGGCATAAAACGTGTCATATCGATGTCTCTTGATACCAAAGCATATATCAACTCCAAGTTCATGTCAATATAGAAATTTAAATTAGTAAGGAATTTCGTCTTGAAGATGACTATCCAAGGCCAACTTTCTTAACCCCTAAAGGACAATGTGGCAAAATGGGGCTATTTTGGAGTTTGGGCATGTACATGCGGATGCAATTTGAATTCAAAATTTATGAAAATTTTAGTGAAAGTAGGCCTTGGTGAGAGCTTTGTGTCGGTATTTTTTATTCTCAATTCCGATGTCGGAGTGAAAAGTTATTCACCTCTGAACCGCAAAAGCTCCTCCAAGGGCAGTCAGTTAGCCAATGAGAATGACAGTGAATGCAGCAAATTCTGCCCAAAACTGCCCAATATTGCCAAAATCTGCCCAAAGACAAAACTTTGAAATTCCACCAAAACTTGAGATTTTGATATTTTTCAAAAATAAAAATTTCTATGTATAGATAAGGCAGTAGAGCATGTTCCCACCGTTTGGATTTTTAATCCAAATTTTTTTCATATGCTATTTTTATTGTCAAAAAACAGCCTTTGTTTGTGAATTTCAGTATACCCTCTAGCGGAAAATGATTTTTTTGGCAACCTTCCACAACTTTTTTGAATATGATTTTTTTAACACAATTAGCTAACTCAGTCTTCTTTGATGTGCATTAAAACCGCCAAATCCATAATGCAAAAAATGGTTTTTTGGGCCTTCAAAACTCTGCTGTTCCCTTTTTGCGCAGGGAAAAAAAACTTGATTTTCAACTTTGAACGTTATGATCTTTCAATTTGTGAGGAATGAGTGTCTAAGATTTGGTGGACATGTAGACATAGAAGTTAGATACAAGATCTTACGGTTAAATGTACTAATTAAGACCCCAACTTAGCAAAATCCACCTTGATTTGAAGAGGGGCTGTTTTCAGGCAGTTTTGATGAAAAAAAACCTCTGAACTTTAGGGGTTAACAACAACAATTCGCCAAATCCCCGGAAGACCTTCCAAAATTCCAACTTTTCAAGAGGGTTTCATTAAATTGGGCCTTTTGCTACCTCTTACTCTTTAAGTCAAAATGATAAATTTTTCCATCCCAATTGATTTCCTTCTCATCAATTTTTACTGTAAGTTCCTGTAAAATCTACTCGGTAAATTCCGATTCGTATCGGACAATCTATAACTAGGTGCCAGTTCTCCCCATTCATTGGCTGTGGGAACTTGGAAGTTGGGAAAGGTCATCATACTTTATCCTGTAACTGAATTCTAGAGCCTGCCACTACTGAAACTGAAAGGACTATCCACAACTGCCACCTCATACCATCTGTTATCCTTTTAAAGGATCTGTCCATCTAGACATACGTACAGACCTGTGGCATGCTGTTCAATAATTTTGTATATTCTGCCACCTATACCTGACAACAAACCTTACGTCTTGGCCTTGAGTGTGCTGTGACTATGGACACTGTAATTTGTGATGTTAGATATTTCAAAGCGATCTGTTGTACAGATGCATCATGCACAATGCACATTGCATATCAAGTAATGGAGGATGAATGCATCCACACATTCAAGGAGAAGTGCATGAGATCCGTCATTGGGGTACCATGATTTCAAATGGCCCATGTGGCACAGAGTCAACATGCAACCAGAAGAATTGTGATTTGATCTCGAGGGCCAATGCAAGCAACCTACAATGGCACCCGCAACGGAGCTAGGTCAACTCATGTGACCCCCGGGCAGCGAACTAAGTGCACTGTTGGTAGGGTAGGATGAGGACCAGTGTAAATCCTAGGATTTTTGGTTTGGTGCTAGGGTGGCCACAAAGAATACATTAGGAGCCAATTTTTGGCTTCATCAATTTTTTTTCTGGAGAAATTCTTTGGCAATCCCTGTTTTTTTCCCACTAATTTCAAGAATTATGTAGTATTATGTAACTAGACACCTTAAAAGGCGCAATTTGTTGGGAGAATGATGGCTCCATCCAACTTACCTATTGGGTAATTTCTGGCTTCGTCGAATCACAGATTTCAGGACTTTGTAGCCAAATATAGACAATTACTATTTTTATTTCGCCTTCTGGCGAAATTTCGCCTGATAAATAAACACTGATGAGGACAGCGTTTCGGAGTGCGTCACTCCGAGTGCACATAGCCCTGTCCACTGACAGAATCAAAATCTGAGAAGTCACTGGTCATGTGGGAGAAGGGGATGAAAACGAAAATTCATGCTGGCTTCAATGAAATATACAGTTCGAAATTGTGACTGTAACCGTTCCTTTGAGGGAAAATTCAGGAAAATAAATAAATTAAATTAAATTTTATAAATAAAAAATATATTTCACATAAGAAATATCTAAGCAATACTAGGCTTTTCAAACCCATGGAGCGGAGCGAGAAGGCTTTGAATAAGAGCAACGGGTCCAGTAGGACCCGTTGCCCGTTAAGTAATTTTAGGGTTCACATAAAACAACAATAGGGAGATAGCAAGGGTTGATTTCATTGAATTTTGGGTTTTATAGCCCTTATTTTATCATGCAAATAATGTTAAAATTAAATAAATCTCAAACTTATCAAAATCAAAAAATTAGGATGCAAAAATATAAAACCTTTCAAACCATCGAGCGGAGCGAGAAGGGTTTGAATAAGGGCAACGGGTCCGGTAGGACCCATTGCCCGTTAAGTAATTTTAGGGTTCACTCAAAACAACGATAGCGGGATTGCTAGGGTTGATCTCATTGAATTTTGGGTTTTATAGCCCCTATTTTATCATCCAAATAATATTAAAAATATGTAAAACTCAAAATGATCAAAATCAAAGAATAAGGATGCAAAAAGCCATTTACAGAAAATCATTTATCATTAAGTAATCACTTGACCCAATAAATCAAATTAATTTTTCATTTTTAGAAAATTACAAATGTAATAGTTAAATTTCTAAACGTAAATTTGTAAATATTTTCATTATAAAATTGATCATTAAATTATTTTATTAAATTATTCAGTATATAAAAATAAAAAATAAAAAAATAAAAAAGCAGTGAGTTCTATGGTTCTAGCTTTACTGTGATAGTTGGGATCAAATTTTCATCTCTGACGCAGTTTCCATCACTGCAAATCTGTTAAATACAGTAACCAGGTGGCCTAAATTCTGGCTGATAAGGCCTACACATGGACCCACGCACCCTAAGCGACGCACTCCGAAAAGACAGCCTCGGGTAGGATCATACAAGGGGCACACCAGACCCCTTGACAGTGGTTGTAGCAAAATTCGGCCGGGGAGGGAGCGCCCACAAATCCTTTGTGGTCCATAATGAATGGTCTAGTTTGAAGTGGATGGATGGATGAAATATCTACTCTAGATGAGTGGGCACATGGTGAGGATAGGCCTATTTTTGCATGGATCTCTTCATTTCTCCCCATCGAGCGTGGCTCGGTTGCTAGGTTTGATGGGTTCCATCTCTTTGATTTGGGGTCTTGGGGTCTTTTTTTGGGTTTTATTTGCTAACTTCGAAGTCGGAGGCCGCGAAGTACTTTGAAGGGTTCCTCTTGAGATCAGTAGGACCCCACTCAAGCAAATAATAGGGCAGAGATTTGCCTCCACCCCTCCCACCCCCTCCCGAACCTAGCCTCCGAGCCATGATCGATGAAGGGAATTAGACACTCCCTTTTTGGAATACCCTTCGTCATAGAGAATGCCAATGCAAATGTTTGCCTTTCCCCGCCATGTGCCCATCTATCATAACAAAATTTAAAGTAACTTCAATATAATCTTCTCATCCAATGGAAAATATGTAGAGCCTGTATACTCCTTTGTATTAACCGTGAGGTCATCGTCAAATCCTACCACTCGCACCGCTACTTTAGATTAACCATTTTGAAATGAGAGAGTTCCAAAGAAAGTTTTGAGTTTCATTGGAAATAGTCATTGATAACTAGAGTAGCTTCATTCTAATCTACATCCAATCTTCTAAAAAAATAGTCTCAACTATTTCATGCTAGATGGTAGAGATTTACAAGCACTTCCTCCGCGGGTGAGTTTTGAATCAACCATAGATAGGCCATTGGACCATCCACCACAAAAACATCACTATGGTTTTACCTCCTCAAATATAAGGATTCAAGATGGCAACACAAAAAACCGCTAGTTTTTAAGCCTCTCTCATGTTTAAATGGTACAATTGTGTGGAACAGACTTAGAATAGTAGTCCAATCATAGAGAATATGAATCCAAAAAGAGTTTTTTTTTTTGAATTTTTTGAAATATTTAAGAACATTTAGCTACTGTAAGAAAAAAACTATTTTTTATGTAATAGGAAAGATGAATTTCAAAGAATATTTTTTAGTAGTGAAACTTATTTCCATCTATCTATCTATCTATCTATCTATCTATCTATCTATCTATCTATCTATCTATCTATCTATCTATCTATCTATCTATCTATCTATCTATCTATCTATCTATCTATCTATCTATCTATCTATCTATCTATCTATCTATCTATCTATCTATCTATCTATCTATCTATCTATCTATCTATCTATCTATCTATCTATCTATCTATCTATCTATCTATCTATCTATCTATCTATCTATCTATCTATCTATCTATCTATCTATCTATCTATCTATCTATCTATCTATCTATCTATCTATCTATCTATCTATCTATCTATCTATCTATCTATCTATCTATCTATCTATCTATCTATCTATCTATCTATCTATCTATCTATCTATCTATCTATCTATCTATCTATCTATCTATCTATCTATCTATCTATCTATCTATCTATCTATCTATCTATCTATCTATCTATCTATCTATCTATCTATCTATCTATCTATCTATCTATCTTTGTGCGGCAAGTAGTGGCCTAGAATGGAAAAGTAGTACATACTACTACGTGAACCACGGGATTGGAAAGAAATTCATAGACAATATAACAGGTAGCGAGTTCAATGACTACACGTACTACTTCAGTCATAAAACTTACAGAGTCATCTCCCTTCCCCGGGTCTCACGAAGAAGAAGAATTATTCTTAAAGGAGATCATCACTAGTAGAAAAGAGGTCCAACTACACCCAAGATTACACCGAAATGGTGGCTAATTCAGGCTTTTCAAAATGGTGTACTTAAAAGTCTCTTTGGTGTAATCCGGCACCTGACATGACCAAAATTAAAGGTGAATAGTGTCACTGTGGTCCCCACGAACATTGTATATTTCTGGCCCGAGTTACGTGGGTTTTGTTTGTTTCCAGTAAATGCAAATCTGGAATATTTTACAGCATTGTAATTTTTTTGTACTGCTGCCCGAGTGGATGGAGATTGATTCTGTTTGTTTGATGTTGTTTTTCAAAAGATTGGATTTCAATTGGCTCGTGTCAGCTGTCTAACTGGGCGTCTCTGTATCTTGTACACATCAAAGCAGTGTTTCAAGTTGATGCTCATCTTCACGCTCGCCTCCAGAAACAAACAACCATGCTGCCTCGAAAATGCAATCCCTTCCTTCTTGGTCAACACCCGCTTGCTCTCCTCCAAATCCACCTTCTACAGCTACAGAACAACAACACATCCACAAAACAACAACACCCAGAAAGCCACAGCAGCTTAAAACCAAACAAAACCAGTCTCCAGAAGTGTCCGAACCGGTTTTAATATCGATAACCACCACCTCCAAACCTCTAGCTAGCTCCACCCACAGTCACAGTCGCACCAATCTACCCGTGACTGCAATCACCCCACCGCTATCAACGCAATGTTGATCGACATGAAGTTATATAATATATCAAAGCTGTGATCTAGTACTCAAAGCTGTGATCGACGAGTATTGTCTGATAAGTTGTAACTCTACCAGGCAAGTAACGATGAGTTAGTGAAGAAGGTCTCAGAGAGTTCTCACAACCACAACCGAAGCATGAAGATCTGGAGAGGAAGAGAACCGAGAGAGGAGAAGAGGAGGGAGAGTGAGCTTCGGCAAGGGTAAGGTTGGGGCGAGCAACGGGAGGCGAGGAGGAGATGACGGTGCCAGGCAGGATGCGGCGCCTAAGAGGGGAGGGGGTCGGAGGATTACTAATTACATTTCGATTTTGGAACCATCCTCGTTTCGCGGCCCATGAAGTGCAGATGACAGCAAAGACAGCAGTCTTCTGATTCGTCAATATTATTGGACGACTTGGAATATTAGAAATCTGATACAAACTTTCAGATTGCCAATTCCTTCTACACCGAAAATTTGTGTGCACCAATGGAATTGCAGGGTCGAAAATAGATGAACACCAAAGTTCATTTTCGGTGTAGAACCTTGGTGTAGTTGAACCTCTTTTCTACTAGTGCATCTACGGAACTTGAGCTGCAAAATCAGAGTTGTGCAATACAGGCTCGCTTCAACATGCATGAATGCAAGTCTTTATCATGGTCGACTCAAACTCTAATAAATCTCACAGAAAATGTGACCATCAACCATGTATGCAATACACATAATAATTGTAACATTGTTTAAAGTGAACTCACCTGATGCATGCCCCTTTTTTCTCTACAATATGTACTTCACATCTCATATGATTGATTTTATATCTTGAGAAAAATTATATAAGTCACTTCATGTTGGAAAGTCATTTTGCGCTACCTTTTGTTATATGACACAAATTTCAAAAAGAAGAGAAAAAACAGAAACTTTAGTTTCTCTTCCAGGATCAATGTGAATAAAGAGTTTGTTTGTTCCACCATTGAGTGTATGTCCATGAAATATACGTTAATAGTGTAGAGCTATTCCCTACTTTGACAGTAGACTCTGAATTTGGGGCTACATTGAATGGATTCTAAGCAATTATATCTTTTGCATTTAAATTTTATATTTCTAATATTTTGAGAAGCATTTTAAATCTTTAAATAAAAAACTACATTTTTTTCTGAAAATTTCTAGGTATTTTCAATTTTTGATTTTCATGATTTTGGGAATATTGTAACCAAAATATTGAAAATTTCATATTAACCCATTCAATGCAGCTTCAATTTCATGGCATTCTTTGCATATGATCTACAAGAAATGCTTATTTCTTTTATAGATGAATTTTTAATCATATTCATATTTAAATAGTTGTTTCTTCTCATGAACATTTGAATAGGAAATAAATGTGATTTGAGTGATTTTCAAAAGTTTTGAAAGGATCCATAAAATGAATTGATATCCTTTTATGTGTGTGTGTGTGTGTGTGGGGGGGGGGGGGGGGGGGTGTTTATTTTTAAATTAAATTAAATTGACATTTTTCATTTAATTTAAAAATTCAGTTACATTTAAAATCATTTTGCATGCCAAGGGGATATTCTAACAAAAACCTTTTGTGAAGATTGTTCTACATATACACAAATATTTTCAATCCTAGTAAAATCATTTACCTTCATTGACAAAACAGTGATTGTTATAAATCAACTACCCTGTCTTTGTATCAAGGAAGGTGATCAGCATGAAAAATTCAACAACATTTGTGAAGTTATTACCTCCTAATCTGCAATGACCATTTCTTAAAGTTTTTTTTTTTTTTTTTTTTTTTGGTGCATTTTTAACCATATGATCTCACTTAAGACTTTTAGAAGATTTTGGACATAAAATCTCAATAAATTTGACCTCGTGGAATAGAAAATTATAGAGTTTGAAATAAGAAACATAGTTTTTTTTATTTTTTATTTTTATTCCTTTCCAAATAGGTACAACACACTTTGATTTGATTTGATTTTGTGTAAATATTGTGCACTATATTAGTTGAGGGTTTTGTACTAATATGATGTACATGATGTAAGTTAGTTGTGCACCAAATTTTAGATTTAACTAAAATGTGTAGCATTGCAAAAAAAAAGTCGTGTAAATAATGTGGATTTATATTATTGCTGATACTAATTCTTTTTTTTTGATAGACCATTTTTTGTTAGAATAAAAATCCATGCTGTCAAATCTAAGGAAAGAAAAAAAATAAAAAAAAATAAAAATCTCTTAGTAGTAAAAAAATAGTTCTTTTTTTAGCTTGATAAAAAAGAATGAGAAACTTTGGCTCCTTATAAAACAAAATCTTCCCATATATAGGATTTTATTTTTTTATAACCTCAAAGCAAATCATGTAAGTTACGTGAATAAAAAAATCCCAAAGGTAGTTGAAGGTTGTGTTAAAATTTTGGAGTTGCATAAGGATTTAGGAAAACCACTTCTGTTGTGCTCTTGCAATAACTTACTCATAATTTTTTTTTCAAAAATTCACATTCAAAATTGACATTGTAGGAATTTGCTTGGAATTTAAAAAAACCCATTCTAAGAGTATGACCGATTGGAGGATAATAAAGGAAATACCCATTTGTAGGAAAAAAATCTATATTACAATACAACTTGGTTTTTCTCACTAAAATGTTTTGCGCTAAAATCTGCCGAGGAGACAAACCAAGCTACATATCTTTACTTCTTACACATTTACTCTTTATATTATTTTTTACTATACATATTTATTTTTTATTAGAAAAATATGCTCAACAGCGTCGGTCCCACTTGTACTAAAAAACACAAGAGGGACAGTGGGTGGATCAATAAATAAAATCCACACCACAATCCCGCAACACAAATTGAATGCAACAGTTGAGTAAGTTGATGAGAGACGTGGAAGATGGGGCATTGCCGCCTTGTCACCAGCACCACCACCACAGAGACGGCGGATACTCGCAAATCCAGAGGAACAGATTCCCAAAGGAAGAATGACATCACACCATGGCCTAATCTTCCAACTCCACCATACCAGGTGAATACTCAACTCTCTCACACAGCAGCCCGCCCTATTCACAGACAGGATAATATACTGTTTCACACCTACAGTGAAGGCCAAGTTTGTTTTGAATGGAATATGGTAAAGAATTGAAATGGGAAGAGTTGAGGTATTGAGCTGATTTCTCAATGTGTCCATTATGAGAAATATTGGTTGCAGCAGTTATGTTGGAGGCAAAAACATGTTGGATTTTGGTAGTGTTTCATAGTTAGCAGAATTAGTTGATATATGGTTTACTGTGCGACTTTAGCGCTGCCTAGACTACAACCCTACACCAGTGGAAATGGTGTACGAATACACCATTTCCACTAGTGCTCTAATGTGAACAAGCGTTGGCCGATTAGCAATTGTAGAAGAGAAACAGTGTTGTGAGAGGGCAGCCTTCATTTTCAGGAGGAAAATCCAAGGTACATGAAGAAACTACAAACATATGGAATGATAGGATTGGAATGATAGGATTGGAATGATTTTATTTTTTTATTATTTATTTTCAGATTCTATACAACAACTTTGTTTATACTAAGAATAGATTCTACGTGTGTTTGTGTTTGTTCACAAAAATACCAAAAACGATTGATGAGTTCCAAATCAAATTACACTAGCAAAATGTTGTAACAATATGGTGATTAGTAATAATTATAAAGGAAGCAAAATGATCCATATCCATTCACTTTGAAATTCACAATAATCCCTTCGTTATCCAAAAATCATTAAAAAAATAAAGGTTGGTTCTCTAAAAAGACTGTGATGCTTGAGCTGACAATCACTGTACAGGTAGAGCTTGCATGTAATACACATGGCAAAAATAATAATTCACCATTTTACACGTCCCGCAAGCTTGCTCAAAATTATTATCCTCATGGCGCTGTTATGATTTCATTTGCAGTAAAATATTTCCTTGCTATCAAAAATAGAAAAGAAACAGGATTATTATCCTCATCATTATTAATTTCTTGGAGGGAGGACAACCGAAACGAGAATCTCATTCCCAAAGGACATATCCACACCAAGGAATGACATCACACCACCCCCTCACCTGTTCACTCCAGCAAACCATGCGAACTCAATCGGAAACCCAGATTCACACCATGATAAATATCCACAACGCACTGTTTCACAGCCCACAAGGGTCAAGCGAAAATCCCAGATCCCCACAGAACATCCCAAATTGCAGACACATCACTGACCTCCGCCAAAGACCGCAGACCAGTCCCCAGCACCTTCCAGTTTTCCCTGCTTCAAGCGAATGAGTCATCGATCACTAAATCTCCACCTTGACCCCCCAAACACTAAAATAATCAGACACTTCAGAAAACATCAGTATTTTACACCCAATGTAGCACCCATATATCAACATGTTATCACCATATTATCACACCATATTATCACCACATTATCACACCATATTATCACTACATTATCACACCAGATTATCACCAGATTACCAACTGATTATCAACAGATTATCACACCATATTATCACCAAGTTATCACCTGATTATTACCAGACTATCACCTGATTATCAACCAGATTATCACCTGAATATTACCAGATTATGACCTGATTATCACCAGATTGTGGCCTTAATAAGACACGGGGATTGCAGGAAACATGGCGACATGGAGGAGCGGAAAGAAAGAAAGGGGGGGCAGCGGGTCAGGGTGGAGAGCAGGATTCAACGATGGCCCCCAGGCGGGGCTACAGTGGGGGTGACCCCGGACTGTAGACGGCTGCAGGAGCGGGTGCGGCCGGGCTGAGATTAGGTGGCTCTCATCCGCGTCTGACTCCGCGCGCGCCCCATCCACCGTCATCATCTTTCCAAAACGCCAGTGGATGGGTGCCTTGTTGGTATTGCGTTGCTGGTGGCGGCCCGGGCCCTACCCATGTGACCACGCTCTTGTCCGTTTCTCGGATTTAGTCCAGTAAGTTGGTTAACTTCGTTGGTGAATGATGTGAATCCACCTCCATGCCCCGCCCAGTCCCTGCGTTTCTTCAGGTGTCTGTCTATCTATCTATGCTTTTGGCTGCTGGCAGCTGGATCGTGGATGGTGGTCTGGCGATGTGTCGACTAACTTACTGGCGTTGAGTGAATTTGCAGCTAAGTCATTCTGTTTGTGGGGGCTGGATGGATTACCATCGACCTGAATACATAGTCTAGTAGCCAAGGTGGGTGCTTGCACTCGTGTGCTGGTAGTTTGCTCGCTGAGACGGTGCGCCGCGTCTCCTTGCTTTCAGGTGTTGCGTTGGAGGTGAGCCTTGTCGTGGTTTGGGATATGTTCGGAGTTCGGGCTTTGCAGTAACGGTTTTCTTCTTCTTCGTCTTCCATTTTTTGGTGTGCTGACTTTTGACTCGTGTGTGCTTGCAGAGACTGTGACCGTGGGTGGATGTTTGTTGAAGCGAATCACAGGATTTGAAGGTGGTTTCTTTGAGCAGTGTGGTTGTTGGTTGGAGGTTTGGAGGAGAGAGAGAGAGAGAGAGGGTGAGAGCAGGTGTTGGTGTTGTTGGGGAGTGAGAGATCTGGGGAGGTTGAAGTTCGGGAGCAGGTTTGGGAGTTGTTGGTGTTTCGGGAAGGTTTGTATTGATCGTTCTGGGTGGGGATCAGGACCAGGGGTAAATTGAGGGCTACGATTCGCAACGAACAAGATGAGTGAGAATGAGAGATAGGGAGTCTCTGAGAGGGAGAACCGACTGGTCTGAAGTTGCACAGACGGTGGACATAGCCTGAGGAGAAAGAAGTTTCCATGTTTGCATTTCCTGGGGTCATACGCAACGGAAGCGTAGCCGGGGTTCGAGGTTGCTGACATTGAAGGCAGGAATAGCGTTGTCTGTGGAAGCAGGAGTGGAAAGTCGTGTCTTTTGTAAGAATTCAAGTACAAGAATAGGCTCGCGTAGTGATCCGTCGAGACAAGCATTGGCAGGCGGTTCAACTTCAAGGACGAAGGGAGTTGGAAGGTTAAGCACGCGGTTTGTTGAGAGCGTTGCATGTCAAGGCGCGGGGTTGTGCACATCTTGTACAACTTGAGTATTTTGTTGGTGACGTTCCTTCAGGTGCCGTCTTGAAGACGCCGGAGACCATCTCTTACAGAACGTTGATCAGCGGGAAGCCATTAAGTTATGTGTCACCAGTCTCAACATACTCACGTCGTTCACCACAACATTTGCTCCTCGCACCCATCGCACAGAATGTCCTTCGCCGTCTTCCTTCAAAACCCATCCTGGAAGATATTCAAGTAGAATTGTAGACACCGATCGAACTTCTGAACACAGCGATCCGGGGAATAAAGGAGCGTCCTTTCAGATTTGTACCCAGATCTCTGAGAGCGAACGCCGAGGTATTTGCTTAACCTTCGTGTGCAGACATGGAGAACTACCGGGAAGTCGACCCGCACAAGCTCAGCGCGCGCAACTGCGGCGGCGTCCACTGCGTGCTCTTCCCCGGCACACCCGTGGAAGTCTCTCTCGCCAACTGTGACATCGAGGCATTGGTGCAACCCTCGCCAGATGAAGTCGCGGCCTACGAGCTTTACCTTCATCTTCCTGAGCTTCATAGGCTATGGCGCACCCCAATCCACCCGCCGTGGCCCAACGAGGGCGTCGTCAAGCCCGCCCTCCACTCGCTGGAAATGGTGTTCCGCATGATCACCACCGTTCTCCAGGACAACCGCCCCTACATCGCTCGTGACGAGTGGCTGAACAAGCTGGAGTCTTTGGCCAACATGGAGATTGAGCTTGTGTCCCATCTTGTCGAGGGCGACAAGAAGGCGCCCACCACCTCTGCGGGGTCCGTCCCCCAGACATGGCAGCGATCTGGGAGCCGTCCCTTTGTGAGCCGCTCTAGTCAGGCGAGTGTGCTTGCTGTTCTGCCCAATTGGAAGGGCGCTCAGAATTTGAGGGCGCGCTTGTTGTACGCAATCGAAGGGCATATGTTGCGTGCGCCGTTCACTCTTGGCTTGGGGGAGCCTAATCTTGCAGGGAAACCACTGTTGGAGTACGACAGGATCTGCACGCCTTCAGAGGTACCCACAACCACCGTTATGGGCTCTACAATGTCGTTTCACTGCACTTGTATGGAATATCTGTCGTGTTATGATTTGCACTGCACCTGCGGATGCGTTTTCTGGAGACCCTGCGTTATGAATTTTGAATGGTTGTCATTTAGGTTTGGTGGATCACCACCTACTTTTGGTTTACATTTTTAAAGTCGAAGTGCTACATGGCCTATGTGATGCTTGTGGGTGAACGGTGGTTGTTAGTGGTGCTGAGAATTGCAACTTGCTCATTGCTGTGGTAGAAGCACCCACGAGCATCACTGTTAGTGCTGGAGCGTAGTTGTACTCTTAGAATGATTCGATCTTTCTTTATATCTTACTAGCAATTTAAGGGAATTTTACTTCATCTATGATGTCTTTGTCCGGACATTGTATGAACCAGTTCTGAGTTTCGGAAATGCTGTCACCTAGAATCCTTAAACAGTAGATATATATTCTCAAGATCAGTGTAGGGAAGTTTACGTTTAGCATGTGGCGCTTACGGTTACGATTGCATGGTTTTTTTGTACATGCACTATTAGTGTAACAGCATCCCTTTTCATGGTTTCTTTGTAGGTCATAGTATTTTCAATGTCTGGGCGTCCCTTTGATGATTGGGTACCAACGAATGTAACTCGTGTGTGTGCTGCAGGTGTATGCATGCAGACAAGCGGCACCAGGAAACCCCGAAGACCATACACTATCCACTGCACATCAGATTTTGGAGGCCTGGCTTATGGTGGCACATGGCTTGCTGCAACTCATTGAGGAGCGAGTGAAAGCTGGTGACCCTGTGGGGGCTGCTAAGAAGTGCTGGCTGGTAGAGCGCGTTTGGAAACTCTTATTGGCTACCATGGATCTTCTCCAAGTCATGGATCCCGATGACTTTATGCGGTTGAAGCATGAGCTTGCCATTAACACAAAGGCCCAAGTAGGAGTTGAGTATGGACCTAACCACATTGGTGGAGGTTAGTTCTGCAAACTGCTCTCTATCATTCTTTTGCTCACTCCCATTGTTTTCTAGGTTTACTCGTCAGTTAGAAATTTTGAATTGAGTATCTCTAGAAGTAAGCACTTTGGAGCCCCATCGTCTCTGCATGCAATGATGGTTGAAGGATGCACACTGCTTTCATGACTCTAATTCTACATAGTTCAGAGAGTGATTGAGTGATTTTAGTATGCTTGATATGGGCAAGTGGGCTCTTGGAGATATTTCATCAAACCTTCTTTTCCATGATTACAAGACTTGCAGCTCATTTTCAAGAAAGTCATCACCTTTCACCTGCTTAGAAACAATGTTCTGGGATTTTCTCGCCAATGTGGAAAGTATTCTGAGTTGTTTTTTCTAGAGAAAACATTTTATGCATGGAAACCGCCACTAATTTTTTCATGCCCATATCATGTAATTCAGGTGCATATTGTCTCCGATCTACGATGTTGCGAGAGGTTACCAGAACATGCAAGGAGTTAAGGCACCTGGTTCCCAAAGCAGTGGGCGTGGAGGCTGATCCTAAAGGCGGTCCACGGCTTCAAGAGGCGATCATGGAGCTATTCCATACTCATGGGATGGAGATATCCGGGATATCATCTCATTCAAGCGTAATCCATCTTCTTCAGGCCTTTCAAGCCGTGGAAGTTTCGGTGCGCCAGTTCTACTTCTCCTACCAGCAACTCGTGATAGCAATAATGGGAAGTGGGGAGTACAAGGGTGCTGTACAGACAGAGATCTCTGCTGCAGAAGCTCTCTCGCAGCTCTATTTCGAGCCCCCCTATTTTCCTAGCCTTGATGGCGCAAAGACATTCTTGGGAAACTATTGGCATCATAACCCCGACTTGGAAGAGGGAGCCATCATGCGTGAGCTTGTGCAAGCAAGGGCCAGGAGCATGCAAAATGGGCAACACAAGATTGCTAATACTCAGGGTACTAGTTCTTGGCCTGCAGATAGAGACACTACTATGAAGGTGAATCCTTAAACTCCATATGCCTTGCTTGTCGAACGCCTTAATTGAGCGTCCTTCTTAGGAAATTCCCAGTTGTAGAACACCAGAAGGAAGGTGAAAATGAACTGAATTTCACAGAATGAGTTTGTTAGAACCCAATTTTAGTGCAAAACATTTCTGTTTATGATTGAGAGACATTTAGATGTATATTTAACCACAGTGATGTCTTCTCCATCGTTTAGGAGATGATAAGAAAATTGTTCACTTCATGACATGTAAATATAGATGACTCTTTTGTAAGTGTGATTTGGTTATACTTGTGTTTAGACTTTGAACTTAAGATGTGTTCCAGATATATAGCTTTAGGATGTGTTAAACACATTGAGAAATTTGTGACATGGGGGTTGGTTTGCACATACTCAATGAAGAATGGCTTAGAAGTAAAGCCTGAGCTTCAGAATGTTCTAATGTCTTCCTCTCCCTCGTCTACAGGAAGTGTCTAAATCTCCAGAACGGAAGGCATATGTAAATGTTAATCTTGCTTACAAGCAACGTCACATGCAGAACGGAATGTAATTTACTTGCTCTTGATAGAGGTAGCTTGAAGCAGAGGGGTATCTTTCCATTGGAAGATCATCGACATTGTCTTCAGTCTCGGGACTCACAAGAGCAGTCTCAGATGTGAAATAGTTACAAGTACAGTTAGATACTAGAGATGTGTGGGTGTAATATTTTCAGCGAGGTAGGAAGATGTAGCTAGAGATAATTCTCTTTGCTTCTAGACAATTTTTGTGTGTTTACTTGAATGATTATTATGAAAAGAATTTTTTAGCTGACTTAGATTTGAAAGATGTTATTGTGACGTGACAAATGAATATAACAAAGTTTCTCTCTTGATTTTTACTACATAGTTTTGGTAAGTTGAGTTTGGCTTAAGTATAATACATTCTTGCTCTATTTTTCAATTCTAAACGTAAGATCTTCGACAAGATTATTTTAGTAGATAGCTCAAAAAATTTCATCATGATCAACCTTAGAGATTAGATAATTATAGTACTTGAAATTTGAAAATAATCTTTTTTGACATGGTTTTTAACTAGGTTGATTCATTCAAAACTTTTTCCTCAGGTTTTTTGCATTAAAGATTTTGTGGTTTTGGTGCATTACAAAGATAACTAAGTTAGATAATTGCATAAAAAAAATTACACACAAAAGACAAGCGTAGCATGTTGAAAACAATATTTTTATTAAGTTGAATACATCAGAATGCTAATTCATATCTTTCTCTTATTAATTCCATTATTTCACAACGTGCCAATCCAAACGGTTAAAGTAAAGATTGATGTCCATTTTAAGTGAAAAAAAGAAAAAAAACCAAAAAAACAAATTTTTAACTTTTATGAAGGAAAGAAGAAATTTCTTTGGTACATTGACCAAAACAATGAGAAAAATTTGATCTTTTGTGGAATGAACATTTTGTACTGAATGAAGTTTTTTTTGTAAAAAAAATCTTGTATAAAAATGACGATATTAAGTATTTATAGGAGAAATTCAAAGGTAACAGATGTATTTAGCATATTGTAGTTGCATAAATTGCCTACTAAACACAAAATTTCACTTTGGATACAATAATTATTTTTTTAAATGTCTAAATGAAAAAAAAATTAAAAATTAAAAATTAAAAAAAAATTCCCTCAAAGTTCTTGTTACGGTAAACATTTACAAAAAGTTTCAAATAAGTTTATCTAAAATTGACATCACACATACCTGCCCAAACTTTTGAAAAGCCCAAATGTAGACGATTGTTCTTTAGGGATTAGACATCAAATAAATTAAGCATGAAAGTATAAAGTTTTAATAAAATCAAATAATTTTTTTAATATTACACCCATGGTAAACCAAAGAACAAAATGGAGCTATAGTGCAATATCAGACAATCTCATCTAATAGTTTTTGGAATTTATATTGCAAACATATAGTGTTTGTTAGAATTTATCTATCTTATTAAATGGCCATGATTAATTTAAAATCTAAAACTATGACATGGCGTGGTACAAGATCAAGCACATGCGGGAGCACCATCTTGCAGGCTTAGGTCAAGCGGAAAAGGCCTTTCAAGGCCTTTCAGGATACTTGGCTGACCAATGCGGTCTTTTGCACAGGCCATGATGACCGTATCAAATGAAATTACTACAGGCTCGCGCAAGAAGATTTCGGATAATGTAGGATTTTGCTTTTGGTTTTTCTTGTTTAGGCTGTGACTCATGCTCTTCATCAGTCAGCCAGGGCTCCTTGCCCTGGCTCGGTTCTGTGCGTGCTTTTGTTTATGTTGTGATCTCTTTCATCGGTAATAAAAGTACCATTTGTCTAAAAAAAAACTATGACATGAAATCTAGACATCATCTAATACAAAGTCAAATTAGACATGCAACTAAATTTTAATTTTTAATGCATAATTTGAGATTTTTTTAATCCATTATGTTTAAAGCAATAAATGTATTTAAATAAAAAAAATCTTTTTTAAATGAAGTGCTAAACAAAATAAGGGGCAATCATTATCTTGAAATAATGTCTCTTGTCATGGCCGACTCTGTTTATAGCATCTTCAATACAAGATTTATGAATTTCAAACTCAAACACATATCCATCATTTCAATTACTATATATTTATCCAAAGCAAAAATCCAAATACGTGTCCTCTCATCGACATCAAGCTCCGCATGAAATTTATCACTCATTGCAAATGACATTCCCACGTCTATATATCTATCTAATGATTGAAAAATACACCCTCAAGTATGTCACTAGCTACACAATATTACAACTACCTTTTGAGGCTAAAAATATAATTTTTTTGGCTTACATGAAAATATAATTAAAAAACTAAAAACTATCTACTTAGATTGCAACAAAATAAACATTATTGTAGCATATTTCATATCTTCTTCACAACTTAGGCCACAATAAAATAAATCCAACAGAAAAAAAAATTGTATCCAAACATTTAAACACAAGAGTATTTTTGAGGTGAAGATCTAAGTAGATAACACCTTTGGCTAAGAAAACCATAAGTGATCTAGCCAACTGTGATAATGTCACTCACCTCTTAATCCCTCCAATAGCTTCAAATTTGTAAAGGCTTTTAAATTAGCAATTCTTTAAAAGTAAGACTACGTCTTCATCATCCAAAGAAACCTTTATCATTTGCTTGATATATATTGAACATCTAAAGTGATGTGCTCCAAGATTTAATTGCAACTTGTCTTTTCTAAGTCATTATTTGAGTCCGCAGTCTCCAAGATACAACGCATAATGTACATGAGTTACACAACGTTAGCAACCTATCTATATCATAAAAATATGCACCATACATCATCAATTGCACCTCAAAAACTATAACTTCAATGGTTCAACCAACTTGTAGAACAAGAAAAAAATGAGTTCATTGTTGATACTTGGATAATAATAGAGCATGTAATCCACGCCAATCTCCTTTATCAGGATATTGTCTCTCAGCTATATATCGCCAATCTTCAATACATTTAGTTGATTAAGTCATTTCAATTTTGACCTTTGAGAACTACTTTACTCGGTCATAGAGTCTGACTTTGGTTGTCAAAATAGCATTCACAAAATTGAATCGTTGCAAATTCCAAGTGTGTCAATTTGTGGTTAAGATACATGCTTATTTCATATTTTTGCTACATATGAACATGGTCATTTATCTCTACTTCCACACCCATTTCCGTTCCATTTTTCCAATGTTGACTCAAACTTTGAAAAGAAATATGCCCAAAATGAGCAATAGGAGGCTTTTCTCCTTGTTGTAAGCTTGTAGTTGTCATTTGCAAGTCTCTAAATGCTACAAACTTGTGCTTTTCAAATTCTTCAATTGGAGGTCTGTAATAAATTATAATTCTTATGTTGGTTCATTTTTATAAGTTTTGTTGTCATTGGAGCAATTCATCAAAAAATATGAATCCTTTTAAATGGATATATTCGTTTAAATTTTTAGTTGAGATATATAGGACACTTCTTTCATACATTTATTAAAACTATTGTTCTATAAAATAAAAAAATAATTACCTTAAATACAATTTTTTAATTTTTTTTCAAAAGGAATGAGCAAATTGTCAATATTTCTATGGCATGTTTATTTTTGTGAATTAGAATTTTTTAAATTTAATTAATGGAAATCTTTAAAAATATTTTTAATCATTGCTATAACTTTTAAGATCAAAAAATTCAACATACGACTAATGATTTTTTATTAATGAACTAAAAAAATTAATTAAAAAAATATATCTTTTCATAATATAAATATAATACTCCCTCCATCTCACTAAAAGAGCATGGTTTTCTAATAATAGCATAGTTAAGGGCAATTATAAATTTAGAAACAAGTCGGACAAATTTAGAAATAAGTTGTCAAATTTAGAAACCATTTTTTTTTTAGACAGATTATTTTACCAAACCATGCTCTTTTAGTGAGACGGAGGGAGTAATATTTATTGAAGTAATGCAATATAATGATTTATTTTTAAAAAAAACTTTTTTTAAATTTTTTTTTGGAATTATAATAAACTAGGTTATGAGGGGGCCTAACGGCCCTTGCAAACCACTGGCGTCTTTGGCGCCGACAATTATGCAATAAACATATGAATATAGCAAAAAATTATCCTTTATCATTATTTTTTCTTTTCAATAAAATATTTATTGTTTAAAAAGGAATTGGAATAAAGAATTCAAAGGAAAAGTATTTTTAAATTTATTTTAAATACAAATAACAAAAAATTAAAAATACTTTAATCAAAAACTAATTTTTTTTTATATACTTTTTTGATAGATAAAAAAGTAAATATTTTTGCTCCCTTCTCTTCCTTCTTCCATTGAACATGCACGTTCAATATATTTTTTAGAATTTAATTTTCTCTTCAAATGGACATTCAGTTTTTTGATCTAAGTTTTTTTTTTATAATTATTTTTTCCAAAAGATTCCATTCAAATCAGCCTTTTGACTAACAAACAATTTTTATTTTTATTTTGTTTTGTTTCGGATTCTAGCCGAATCAGTACTGTGATTGATGGATGGACGGAGGGACACCATTATTTTTATAGTATAGATTATGAAAATTTGTTCAAAAGAAAAATTCATGAATATGGAATCGTTGAAATTAAAAGGTTTTAAATAAAATACAAAATTCTTAAAAAATATTTAAGAATATAGTTATCTTAGAAGTCAATAGGTATTGCATTTTTATATTACAAAATTCTATAATTTTTACTTGAAAAAACATTTTGCATCATTATTTTTACTTGCGGAATTTCAATAGTGTGATTTAAACATCCAAATAAAAAAAACTTATCTCAATATATTTATTTCTTTACAAACCATCATAATATTAAAAACTAGAAATTAGCCAAATATCACTAGTCATGTCATACACTCTATTATATAGTATTCAAATAATTTGGCTTGTGATCTCTGATTGGCCAAGGGGATTTTTTGGTGTTAAGCCGTGGGGTCTTTGAGAGAGAGGGAGCAAGGATTTGGGTGGGGTTGTTCACAGTGATGCCATCGGCCAATGAGCAATTGACCTATTCTGAGACAATGACTATAGTGTGTGAAATTAGTTTTAATTTGGGACCGGGTAAACAATGGTAGGCAATTTGCAGGAATTTCACTCGTTCTGTGAATTCACATGGGTTGGTGCAGAAAATCCATTGTTTGTCTGGTGACTCGCATAAGTTAGATAAGCATTGCGCATCCCATTTCATTCCTCTGGTATATACAAACTCCCACCCTATCCTCTCCCCATGCACCCACATTCTCATCACAAAGCGATCTGTTTCTTCGCCTTACACTATGAACTCTCCCATCAAATCTCACCAAGGAGGTCTATACAGATTTTTATACTATTAAATTCAGAACCCCCCAAGGTAATCATTACATAGGACCCCACTGCCACAACACATTAATTAAATTAATTGAATAGAAGGCAATTCCAATAAGTTGAATAGAGGAGGTACCTTGCTCCGTGATCCGCGTGGTAGGAAGGACCCTACATTCCAAAGTCGGATAGGACCCAAAGCACAACTCTACTTTCCTCCCGTCACTTCCGTTCTTGCCAACTGGGCTCCCCTCTGGCCCTCGCACAACTCAATTAGACTTGTCAGTGATCCAATTACACCATACATTATTTTGAGTAAACCATTTCTCCATACCTTAGATTAGGCGTTTCTTGGTGTTGATTTTGGTGCAATTGACACTCATTTCTTCTAGTGTACATACTACCTTCGTCAAATACCGAAAACCCCATTCCTACATAATTAAGTCTTAAATTAGGTAAAAGTTTGTAGTAGTAAAATCCATACTATATAAAATAAAAAAGACCAAACCTGCCATAAACACATCACCTTCTTTTTCACACACCCTCCCACACCAAAATCCCCTCCCATTCAAATCCAATCAAAACTCAACCCATGTGTTAAGATGAAAAATAATAAAATATAAAGATAAAAAACAACCCATGCATGCCACCCACCTTCCCCCCTCAAACACAAAAAAGAACCCCAAAAACTCACACAACACAATCCCCAAAACACACGTGTGTCAGTCACCATCAGAACCAAATGACAGTCCCGGAAACCAAAACTACAGAAAACCAGTGAACCCACAAGACACTCGAATTCTTCAACCAACACAGAAACAAACTCTCCGAAGTTTGGGATCCGACCAAGTGCAGCAATTTCAACTCATAACTTATCCAACTCGGAGCTCTGGATTCGGACGCATAAGCTGGATTTTGTGATTTGAGAAACGGAGGTTGAGAGGAGATTTTGGGCGCAGATCAGGGAGTTGGGGAGCGGAGGCGGGGGTTGGGAGCTCGGAGGTGGAATTGGAGGAGTGGGTTGTGGCCAGATTGGGAGTTTGCTGCGAGGGGGAGGGCATTGGTGCTGGTGGGGGTTCAGGGTTCCAGTGATGGCGTCGATGCGCTTGTCCGCGCGGGGCAGCGCTGCGTCGGGACGCGCGTCCGTGACGTCGGTGCGGGTGCCGGGCGGAGTTGTGGGTGTGAATTTCGCACCGCAATCGTTTCTGGGTTCTGGAGCTGGGAGTGTTTCTGCAGCACTTACTCAGAGGTAGGATTCTGCAACGTTTGGTGTGTTGTGGAGGGTTTATTCTGGGGTTCAAGTGTTGCTGTTTTTGAATTTTTGGATTTTAGGGTTTGGTGCTGAGTTTTGGTTTTGCAGGCAACCCGTTTCGTTATCCCATCGTAAGAAAGCCGATGCTGGTGTTGTTGGTGGTGTTGCGAATTGCTCGAGGAGGACTAAGTTTGTTGCCTCTCTGCTGACAACTGCTGCAATGGTGAGTTCTGTGAATGTCTGGCATGGATTTTCATTTGTTCTGTGAGATTGGGATGGTTTTGCGATGTGATTTGGCTTTCTATGATGTCTGGGGTCTTTGGGAAGATCTTATTTAATGGAATTCGAGGGAAGTCGATTTTGCTACATGCGGTGGAAGTGACTGGATGGGTTTTTCTTTTCCGTATGTAGGTGACATGTCAAGCAGAGAACCAAGCCGTGCAGAATAAGCAGAAGGTCGTCAGCAAAGCCCCATCAGGATGTAAGTTGTCGACGCCCTCTTGAACCATGGTCTTGTAGTTGTGTAAGCTTTATATTTTCCTGCCAGTCTTGTACGTTGGCTCATTTTTGGAGGACTCAGCAATTATGCAAGTCAGTGCAAGCAGTATCGTTTCTATCTCAGTGGACATGAGCTTAGTTCAATCTCAGGTGTACATTTTTTTTAGTGCATGGATGACACTGAGTTTAGCCTTAGCAATTGACAGGTTCTTGTTTTAAGCTGCTTAGACTTATAAAGTTCTCGCATGTCGTAAAGAAACCGAATGTAGCTTTGGACTTTTGAATTTCTCTGATTGTAGGTCCCAGTTAAAATGCAACTGAAGTGGAAGTTTCTCAATGTTGTCAAACCTGACATATGCTATATGTTTTGCAGCGAAGGAGAAGGCATTTACTCCAAATCTTGATGACGGTGGGATTGGAGGTGGACCAGGAGGTGGTGATGATGGTGGCGGCGGCGGGGGTGGGGGTGGAGGGGGCGGTGGTGGTTTCTTGTTTTGGGGATTACTGATGCTTTTAGGGTTTGTAAGGGACAACGAGTCTGACAAGCCATATAGAGGACGTAAACCGAATACGAAAGCAATGAAGGCAAAGAAGCGGCACCAAATGCAGGTGTAACCGTAGTCGTGAACCAACTGCTTCACATTTTATAAAATCTGTGAGTTTAAGTTGGATACGGGTTTCACAGAGCTACAAATGAGCTCGTGATACGTCTTACACAAGGGACATTCCGTTATGGTTTGAACTCAGTTTGATCCTCGTGCATATTCGGAATGGCTTTCTCAAGTTTTGTCAGGGTTTGAAAGTGAAAACATCTAGAGCTGAGGTTTGATATTGGGTTAGCTTGTTGTCTTTGCCACCAAGTTGTAGTTACCTTCGATAAGATAGTCATGTGGTTTTCTTCACATTGTATATTATCATCATGGACTTAATAAAGTGTGTGAGCAGTCGTTATTAAACGAGAACCTTATTTGTTGTTGCTGTTGGGTAGGATTGAAGACCAGACTTATTGAGTGTGCTCCAGCTAGTTGATGCTGCCATTTCATTTATGTGCCTAAAGATGCATCTCGCTATATTGAGAGCGTGGATTAGAGTTTGTCTATCATGTGGAGATTGTGGATTACGTAGTACCAGCTTTTTCTTAAAATTCGGTGTCAGATGTTCTCCTTGAAATGCCAGTATACATTTTTTTGTGCTTTTTTTGTTGCGAAGAAGTAGAAATAGCGACATATAGTTCATATGTGAGATTCAAGCACTCTCGCAATTGTGGTGCATGAATATAACTTTATTTCTTATGGAAGCTTGCAATGGCTGCCCAAGCCCAAGGGATGCTTCACATCCTGGGCAAGTCGAGAGGTCGACTAACTAAAATCCAGACCGACTAATCTGAGAGCTCCAACTTGTGCATTAGAAAAACATTAAAATAGTCCACTTCATGCCTTTGGCTGGTGATAATGCTGGTGACAATGCAAAGCCCTAAAGTCAAAGTCCAAAGGCCAAGATCTAAGAGCCAAATATTTGAAAATTTATAAAAAATTGAGAAAAAAAAATTGGAAACTTTTGGAAAAATAGGGGAAGGTGTAAAAACCAATAAAGAACATGTGAAAAAAATTTAGTCATAGATCATTGTTATCTCAAAGTCATGACTAATTGAAATTCAATGTATCTTGGACTAATAGAGGTGTGTAGTGCCAATGATTAGCAAAAGAATTCATTAATAAAGCATGACAAGGTTTGTCGAGCATGACCAAACCTTAATAGTGAAGAGCCTTATCTTCTTGCGCATATTTATTAAAAAAAATTGACAATTTCTTGACAGAAGTTTGGATTGAGCATTTTGCTTAACCCAAGTTTCGCTCAAAAAGCCTTTGAGCCATAACTTCCAAAATGTGTTGCCATATAGGCTTTTTTGGAGCTGGCAGACTTTGAACCTTTCTCATCACTTCGGACATTCTAGCAAATTGATTGGTTCAAATCGACAACCTCTCCACTTTGGTCATAGTCTGAAAACTTTGAATGCTGTTTTTGCACATGTTTCCATCCACATCGGTAATTAGGTGCATTGAGGAAAAAATTTGTAAATTTTCCAAAAGCATTGGTGGGAGGGAAAGTAATTGCACGTATAGATGAAATAGGACGAGTGTACACGACAATGTTACTAATAACCGTTAACTGCGTGCAATAGTGCGGTCTTTTCGTTAGTTTCATTTACTACGTAATACTGATCTATATGTACCCGTCTACAGTACTCGCAGAGCGAAACTGGCCAATCAATTTCATATCTGTTCTTCGAGATGAGGCATGTGATATGTCGTCTCGTAATTTACAGTGTATAGTTATGAGGAAGAAATTTTTGCGAGGTGCGTACTTTTCAATTCTAAGAACAAGGCCTACGTTTTATCTTAACGAAGAGATCTCTCTATTCAAAACTGAACAGAGTTCTCATGATTCAATCCAAGTCTTCATCATCTAACATCGATGCTATTTCCAATCAACATACAATTAGGATCTGACAGTCAACGATTGTCTGCTTAGAACATGTTACGACGTAGAGTTGAAAGATGTGGAACTGCATTTCCAATCTTCTTAATTTACTGAAGTATGCAATAAAAATTGCACTTATTATTTCTGGCTGCATGTAAAATAATTCTCAGGTTTAAGAAAAATCCAAATTGTTGACACAATGGTCGTCAGCTGAAGACCACATGTGGAAGATTTAGACATAACTTACAGGTATACTACAAATCATCTTTCAGAAGCTTAGAGAGTCTTGCAACACTGTCGTAACTTAACCGTCTCTGAGACTTCTGTCAAATTGCATTATTGACAATGAATCAGGAAAGAATACGAATGTCGTTTCATAAATGGAGTGAGAATAGTGACGCGAACTAAATTAACCACTCTAGTACGGCACTCCAGGGATGAGCAACTTGCACAAGCGCTGGACACTGAAAGGCTTCACGAAGCTCGAACCACCGAAGAAGAGACTGAACAGTTTCTTGTTTCCAGCTTCGGTGAATTGCATGCCATTCCAGAATAGATTCTTGCTCACAGACCTGCAAGTCTTGGATTTGCTGTGCCCACACAAGAACTCTGCTCCAAACTTCCCACCTCCACAGCATGCATTCTTCACATCCGTAAACCCTGCAACATGGAACACTCGACTATGTAAGCACATGAAGGTGACTATGGCTAAGAAAATCAAGGTCAAAACATTTGGTAACGAAAACAAATATCAAAATTACCGTATTTTGTAGGATTCCTGGTGATGTCCGTGACTGCACCATATACGTCGGCGTAGACGAGCTGTAGACTCGCGTGCATCTGGTCCAAGCCGCTGTCGGCATTGAGCCGCTTGACCATGTTCGACAGCTTACCGTTCAACTGCCGCACTGCAGAATCGATAGCAGCACACCACTTAATTCCGGCATCAGGGATCATTTTCGAGGAAAGGAACCGTCCGAGTGGGGTTTTCGAAATTGGGCCTATCCCAAAAACGACAACCTTGCGCGCGCCTTGAGAGTACAACCTCTGTCACCAACCCAAGTCAAACCACCGTCAATTGAGGAGCTCCAGAATCCAGATAT
The DNA here is from genome assembly GCA_014871385.1 of Ceratodon purpureus. Classification (NCBI taxonomy): domain Eukaryota; kingdom Viridiplantae; phylum Streptophyta; class Bryopsida; order Pseudoditrichales; family Ditrichaceae; genus Ceratodon; species Ceratodon purpureus. Next base: position 1,154,227 of record CM026427.1, on the reverse strand, counting down.
GAAACACAACCATAAACCATAAACCGAAGAAAACTAAGTAGGAAAACATGGCCTGAGTATACATTTAGAGCAGTAAGGTTCGCTTACTTCGACCATCCTCAGGTACTCTGCTGCAAGAGAATCCAAGAACGTATTAAGCGGACCCACGGTGGCGGCATAGTTGGGTTTGGTGAAGTACGCCAGGAGGTCGATAGTGCCCAAGTTCAGCTGGTAGATGGCATCGTTGAGAATGAGCAAAGCTTGGTCCACTCCATATTCGTAGATTACGTCCACGGCGAATCCCTCATATTGTGTGACTTGTTGATCGAAGGTAAACGCATTAGGAGCACCCTGTTCACAATGTAGACCAACCGGTTAGCATAGAGCGGGGACGCCAACGGTCATGGTTGCTTATTCGCCAAGCAATTAGAACTGATATGATGTAGTTCGATGAATAACCTACTCATGAGGGCATGGAATATAGGGGAAACTTACCATCGCAACGCTCGAGGCCGGTAGGATCGCAGAGCCTCCGGAGGCGAAGTTGATGCACGTCCCCTTCTGGTCGATCGTCACATTAGACAAAGATGGCGCTGCTTGTGGCAATTTCATGATCACGGCTGCAAAACGAAGAAGAAACATGGTCACGTTCCCATTCCATGATTTCCAACCATTCCGATGTATATTCAGCAAACCTAGGATGCGTTCACAAGGTGTTCTGTGCTATCACGGGAAGCAGATTGAATCACAGATTCTAAAACAGATGGCTGCGAAGTCGGTGGGAAGGTTCGGAAACACTCAAGGATAATCTCTAAGATAGTTAGGCACTAGAACTTCGGAGCCTCCACTATTCCAACGCAGAGGAAGAGAAAAGTGAGACAGTTGTGAGACTTCTAAATTGAAGATGTCGGAAAGGACCCCGGAGTTGCAAACACTATTCATTGCGTTTCGTGGCCGGGTTCGTCGTGCTCACTAGAACCAAACCACATTGCCACACTTTCCATGTGAGAGCGGATTCCTATCTTCTCATGGTTCAATTCACACATCTACAATGTGAACCGCTGTGCAATGGCTCGAGCAACACGGCCAAACAGTCTGCTTCCGCAAAAATGCTTCTGTACCACGACGTTCCAAGAGATGAAGGTGTAGAATTTAGAGCGAGCGCCTCAAATTGACGACTGTCTGTCACTACATTAACAACCGAAATGACAGGACAAGAGCTAAATTCCAAATTCACAAGCAAAATTTCAAATTCTACAACTTCGTGACGATGCTCGCATTCTCAACTCACCGAGAAGATCAGAGAAGATTCGTCCGTCGGAGAAGCGGCCATTGGGCTTCTTGAAGTAGGTCATTCCATACGGCTTGTAGTTCGCCATCGGCACCTTCGTCTTAATAAAATTGTTATTACCAGCATCATGGAAGGCATCACCCATGACATAATACGACGGCACTGGAAACCCAGACGGGCTATCGAATCCATTCACATACACTGCCATTGTGCAAACCACCAACAGCACCACAGTCATCGCCATCTTCGCCATATCAGCCCCAACACACCGTCACCTTCACCTCCCAACTCCGAGATTCGCAACCCAACTGGTTAGTCCACAATGCACCTTCGGTACCTCCACCTGCAACAGCTTCAGCTTCCCAACTGCCTGGTGTGCCTGCAGAGTGATCAGTCTGGGCTGGCTAGTCTCAGACCTTTGGATGTGAGGCAGGGCTCCCCTCCGCGCACAGCGGTGCTGCAGCTCCCACACTGCAACTACACCCCGCAAGGCCTCCAATCAAGTAGCCAAGCATGGCGAGTGAGAGGCGCGTCGATGAGCTATTTCGGGGACGTCATGAAAGCTTGGCGGCCTCCAAGCCAGCTGCAGAGACCGCGCATGAGGCACGGTATCCGAATTCAGCTTTTAAGCTATTGTATTCACTCTTGGCTCCTCGCATTTACAGCTTGGCAACTGCTACTGCATCGGTCCCTGGAATTTGCCGGCCTCGTTACCGTCCCTGGAGGTTGCCTTCGACATTCGTTTAATGCATGTGTCCATTTTAAACATCATGAATTAAACTAAGTCTTAGACACGATCCGACCTAGATATCCGATTACACGTTTGGGCACCATTGACTTCCCTCCCACCGGCCTTTCCTGACGGTGGCGATAAGCTCCTCAGTATACGCTCCGGTAAATCGATGGCATGTGGATGTGAATTGCTCGCAATGTTCGGGATTTTTTCTACATTCGAGGTAATCCGTCGTAACTTCGTGGAAACGTTTCATGACGAAATGGTTGTGAATAATATTTAAATTTATCATGAGTTATTAATAATTTCTGTGGGAAAATAAGGTTTTAAGGATTTAAGATTTCCCTGGTTGACTTTGAGATTTCTATATATAAGTATGACATAGGAGTCGTTAAACTACAGTTGCCCATCCAGACATGTGTCAAGTCTTTTGCTCCACCTTTCTCCTTTGAAACCAGGCTTTTACTTTTAGCTTGAAGTTCATGTTACTTATTCAAATGTTGGACCTGATACATGCTTCTTTCGTTCCGAGGTACTTATGATATGACGTTTCCTTTCGGCTGCTGTAGCTTGATGAGTTAGTGAGTGCTGTACCTTAGGCTCAATTTTAATCTGCAGCTGTAATGTAATTATAAAATTTGGAAGGACCGTAAACAAGCTCGTATGATGTTGTTGAAACTCTAATTTGAGAACTACGCGAGGACTGTAAATAAGTACGTGGCTGTGACTCTACTACCGGTACTCAGGTGAAGCTCCTTCAGAAGCCCATTGATATGCAACGCCCAGCTGCTCAGTGCAATACTTGCTCTAATTCACTTCCAGGGAGGCTTCAACTCTCAAATAAGTTCATGAATCTACAAACAATTTCAAAAGCTACTTTTGCAACATCCTTTCCATTCGTGGATTGATAAGAAACATTTAAGATGATGAGACAAAGTCCTTCGAACCTTCGACAGCCCCAGTTTAGAATTCCGATTTGGAGATTTAATTGTAGAAATCGCAATGCATATTTTTGTGCTCTGACAGTGGTGGCAATGGTGGGATTTTTCCAATAGTGCACTGTAGAGATTTGAACTTCACACGTCGATCATTTGTCACCAAAAGGTTGATGGCCAATTGCAAAGCTGTAAAAGAGAGGACACTGATTGCAAATGGTGTCCTCGGGCTCACCTACTCCTCCGAGGTGCTTCACATGTGCAGGGTTATAGAGTGGTGGCTACAGTATCCTTGGCCGTGTGTGCTAAATCTGGAGGAGGAAAAGAGTGGCTCGCACCGAATTGGAATGGCTTTTGTTCGCTATCTTCAAACCGAGGCACATTTTAGGCAGATGGATGTGGGCTACAGTTCCCGAGAGGCGTACCTTGAGCACTGCTCTGTTCCCCATGTTACTCCCCGGTTCGGCAACTGCAAGACCACGCTCCAAGACCCGGTGTGATTGTATTTTCTTGCTCTTTTCTCCTCCCGGTTCTCACTGGCAGGTTGGTTTTTTTCACCATTCATTTGGCAGTTACCGCTTTATTTTTTTATTTTTAAAAAAAAAATTGAAGAAAATTTTGGCGGTTACCATTTAACCCTACGAAAAAAGGAAGGAAAAAAAAAAAAAAAACACCAAAATCAAAAATTCAAAAAACAATTAACGAAAAATGTTGCAATACCACGCTCCGAGTCAATGCACATCCTATGCGACATCCTACGTGGTGCCAAAATGTTTGGGCCTTAGTGATGCACTTCAAACAAGGTTTTCCTTGGGTCAAACTTCTAACTTGGACCCAAACCCTGGGCTAGATTGGAGGCCGGCCAACTTCAGATTGTGTATAAAGTTGGTCTTCAATGGAAAATTGATAGTGAAGAAGATAACAATGAAAGTACTTTGGAAAATGCATTGATAAGGTGGGCACACTCTGCATTAGACCATATTATTATTATGACTCAGTTTTAACCCCTAAAGGACAATTTGGCAAATTGGGGTTTTTTTGGAGTTTGGGCATGTACCTGCAAATGCAATTTGAACTCAGATTTTATGAAAATTTTAATGAAAGTAGGCTTTTGTAAGAGCTTTGTGTCAGTATTTTTTATTCTCAATTCCGATGTTGGAGTGAAAATTTATTCACCTCTGAACCGCAAAAGTTCCTCCAAGGGCAGTAAGTTAGCCAATGAGAATGACAGTGAATGCAGCAAATTCTGCCCAAAACTGCCCAAAATTACCAAAATCTGCCCAAAGACGAAACTTTGAAATTCCACCAAAAATGAGATTTTGATATTTTTCAAAAATAAAAATTTCTATGTATAGAGAAGGCAGTAGAGCATGTTCCCACCGTTCGGATCTCTAATCCAAATTTTTTTTATATGCTATTTTTATTGTCAAAAAACGGCCTTTGTTTGTGAATTTCAATATACCCCCTAGCGGAAAATGATTTTTTTGGCAACCTTCCACAATTTTTTTGAATATAGTTTTTTCAATACAATTAGCTAACTCAGTCTTCTTTGACGTGCATCAAAACCACCAAAATCCATAATGCAAAAAAATGGTTTTTTGGGCCTTCAAAACTTTGATGTTCCCTTTTTGCGCAGGGAAAATAAACTTGTTTTTCAACTTTGAACGTTATGATCTTGCAATTGGTGAAGAATGAGTGTGTAAGATTTGGTGGACATGTAGGGTATGTGGCTCAAAACCCGCACGGCACCTCAAACCGCACTCTAGACCTCAAATGGCAGGAGGTACATTGTAGCTTCCAATTTCAAATTTCTAGGTACTTATGGTGTACATTTTAGACCGAGCGGTTTTTGAGCCACCTACAAGTTCTCCTTCGAAAATTCATAACTAATTCAGTATCAATCCAAAATTAATTATTCCAATTGGTCCACTATTCTGTACACTTTATCCATCTTTCCAAAATTGGATTCCTTTTAAGGCTCCCAACCGAGCCTACCAATCTAAAATTTTGGCGGTTTCTAAGCCACCCACTATAGACATAGAAGTTAATTACAAGATCTTACGGTTAGATGTACTAATTAATACCCCAACTTTGCAAAATCTATCTTGCTTTGAAGAGGGGCTGTTTTGAGGCACTTTTGATGAAAAATACCCTCAGAACTTTTGGGGTTAATTGATGATTGAAATGTAAAAAATGGAACTTTCCAATGTCATCGTTTCTAATTAGAAGCGATAATTGATAGTACAAAATAGGATTCAATTATTATTGATTATTATCATTGATTATTACATATAAAAAGAAAGTGCGGAACTCGGTCAAATTTCATTATCAAATTAACTTCGATATATGTGAATTTGTCTTCCCATAGCATTTCCTTGTATCAAAGAGGATTATTTTATATTTTTTGTCAATTTTATTCAATTTTTTATATGAATAAATCAATGCTTTATTAAACTTCAATAAATATTTTATCACTTGTAAGTAGTAATTTTTTGAACACATCTAACGATATGTAATGGTTTGAATTGACCTTTTGCTTTTGAAGTTTACCCATAGTTACTAATACTCTATTCAATGTCTCAGTCAGCTTAAACAAGTGTAGTAGTTTCAAAACCAAATGGACACGAGTGCAGTCAAAGCACTTCACCAACTAGACATCCACAGCTTCACGATCAATATGGCATGCTCTAAAAATTTGTCTTCCATTTAGCTATTACCTTATGATGTGTGTACAACATCAAAATGATAGTTATTGTCTTATTAACGAATTGATGATAATCTCAATTTCTATTTGAGTTGTCTTTTTAAAAATGTTATTGGGTTATTTAAAAAACGTTTGATTTATTTTAATTTTATAATCAAAAATAAAAGCTATAGAATTTATCAATAAGGTTTTTAAAGGTATTTTGGTGACTCCTCGGCCATTTTAAGACTTAATTTTGACAAAACAAGTTGATAAAACTTTTTATTTCTATTAATTGAAGGTTATGTCCAATGGATTCAAAGATATAATTTGAGATCATATTCAAATGAGAGCCCAATTTGAGGTGGACATTTGACAATTGGATGTTATGATACAATAGAATGCAAAAAGATTAAATTTATAACCAAATAATAAAGAATCTTGAAATATTTATGAGAAAAACGAGCATTTTGATATTAAGGTTTTGAAGTTGGATATGCTATCACTTGTTTGTGAATACAATGAGATGTGTAAGAGCTTTTGAAGATCAAAATTGATGTTCAAACTAGATTTGAGAAGCTAAATCTTTTATAAGAAGACCACCAAATTTTGGGTTGCAATGAAAGATTGTTGAAAGTCCATGCTTTAATATTGGAATTCATATGTGAGTTTTTTTCATGGATGTTTGAGCTTGGGTCATACTTAAAGTTTCTAAGGAAATTTTTGGCTCAAATTTCTACAAGTATAGATGAATACGTTTAAAAAGTGCATATGATTGTCATGGTATTTGAATGTTCGGTTTTAAAGTATGGTAGATTAATCTAATGGTGTTTGGAAGTTGATATCTTTAACACTTGCTATAAATTAGACGTTTTTTTAAAATTTATAATAAATTCATGGTTATTAATTCTATGATCTATAATTTTTCTTCTATGGTTGGTTTAAGATATAAATAATATGTAGAGAATTTTGATTCTAATTACATAATTAAAAATAGACATTCATAACATTAATAAAAAAATATAATAATATCTACTAAGATTTTGAATTGACCATAAATAGGTTTATTAATACAGAATATTGATTTTGATGTGTGAAATTTATATTTTTGTAAACTTGCAATATGTTTGATTAATTGATGTTTGGGTGATTAGTGGCACCTAGATATCCAAGGTTTGATTAAACCAACTTTATCTATTACAACTTACGCTAATTTTATTTTTTAATTTCAAAATTAGATGGTTTAGAACAATTAAGGTCAATTTGTGAAGAGCTTGAAGAGAAACTTATGTACAAGATAAGAGATAATATTTTTGTATTAAATGATTAGACAAAAGAGAAGGATATTGCACTCAAGAAACTACTTTTGAAACAACATAATACCAAGCAAGATGCATCATAAAGTCATTATTACAAACTACAAAAATAAACTCAATCAGATTAAAAACATGCAGCCAACATACAATAAATGTATATTAATAATAAAATGCAAAGAGGGAATTTCAATCACGTTAAAACTAATTTGGGCCAATGAAAGAACTTGAAGCCCTTCTTTGAGAGCCAAAGTAAAATAATTAAAAATATTCTTTTTTAATCTTAAATAAGTGAAAATTATTATTTTTGATGGGTTTGTTTTTTTTCTTTTTAGGAACTGTGTTTGGACAACACGGGTACATACTAGTAGTGATATATGAAATTACATAAGAGATTAGATTCATGTATGAGACATACTTTTTATGATCGCATGCCTTCATAATCCATTGTTAATTTAGAAGTTTTATGCTTATCTCTCTCTGTTTGGTTGTGAAATACATTAATTGTTAAAACAATTGTCAATTCTCCATGGTGATGCTTGTCTTTGTCCACAACCATGCAAGCTTTAAGTTTTTCGTCAACTTGTTGCAAGCTCATTAATTTTTCATTGTTTTTTTAAGTTCAATAAAATATGATATAGAATTTATGAACTTTGCTTTTAATTACCATGACAGTTTGATATAATTCTTTATTACACATGTAGCTACCGTATTCTAATTAGTATCATTACAAATAAGTGAGGGTGATAAAAAACACAACTAAGATATGATTTAAAAAAAATATAAAAATATTATGATCTGGACTAAAGACATTAGAATTCTAAGCTTATGGTTTCCAAATTCTTGAAGTTGAGCACTAAAAAATAAATTTGTTTAAATGCGTACTTCTAGGATTTTTATCTTTAAATGTCATAAATACTAAATGTAAAAAATTATAAATTCATAAATTTAAATTAAGTAAAAAACAATAAAGCAACAACTGATCTTCTTATATGTATTCAATAAAAAGTTAATTGGATATACAAACTGTTGCTTAAGTTAAAAAAATTGATCTTTCAAAAATAAATTGAATGTAAATTGCAACTAAGTGATGTCATGGCTCTAGTTCTAATTAAATGAAAAGATCATAGCTACACGTTTGATTGGTGATGAGAATTATACATACCACTTCGTTAGAGTCCATACTACAAGATTGTTATTAAACGTTTTGTCATTAAATAAATATATCATTTATCTATTTAATGTATCATTTTAAAAAATATATCTTATTTATAAATTTTGGTTACACAACATTGATTGTGTTCAAATTTTTGTAATTTTTTTTCATTAATTGTTTAATTTTTAATTTTTATAAATATTTTTTTTGGTTAGGTAAAATATTAAAATATTAAAATATTTTTGGACTTTATTTGGATATATAAACCTCTTATATCACTCATTCACTTTCAAAAAAATGTGATGAGTTATCAACTATTATATTATGTATTCTCTATAGTTATTCAATAATGCATTTTTATTTGTCATTTCAAAAAACATACATACATAAGTATATAAAACATAAGGTTTCAAATATGTTATTTGCACCATACTAAACATATGAAATATAACATAATTTTTAATTTAGATTACAAAATATCAAGTTCATATCCAATGAAGCCAAATGGTACTTAACAAATCTTTGAATAAGTAAAAAAATTCAATTTTATTTCTTTACAATTGATTTTACATTAAATGAAGGATAAATTGATTAATCCTTTCTTTCAATGTTCAAAGTCATCTTTTATATTTCAGATTTTTAGTAATAAAATTGAAATCTAAAGAAATGCTTGTGTGAGTGTAATGTGTTCGGTCATTGTATCTATACTATGGGATTTAAAATTGAACAATTGTTCTGACGGTGTATAATTTGCCAACAATTGGAATGTACAATTTATAAAACATTAATGCGCTTTGCAACACTTTCAAGGAAGAGGTACTTTAAACAAGAAATATTCCCAGTATATAAGCTAAAAAATAGCTTAGTATATTACATATACCATAATCTCAATGGCAATTTTGCATTAAACCAAACGATTGCTAAAAATGGAAAAATACTATCATATGGAGGGCAAATTTGACAAGAGGATGTCGAAGATGGAGGATAGATTTGACCATATGGAGGGCAAATTTTACGGGAGGATGTTGAAGATTGAGGATAGATTTGACAATATGGAGGGCAGAGTTTAGAAGCGTTTATAAACACTTCGAAGTGTATCACATTAATTCAAGAGTTCTAGTGACAAGGTTGCCATTTGCAACCCTCTATTATTGAAACTTTGTTCTTCTATAGTGCCTCAGCTATACAAGACTGTTTCAATTGAAAAAATTACAAGTAGATGGAAAAATGACACTATATTTTATTACATAATTATTTTGATAAAATATAAATATTATTAAATATAAAATTAGTCTACATAATAAAATTCAATGTTCAAAGGAAGAACAATCTATTAAACAAAATGATTTTAGAATGAAACTTTTTATTTATGTAGTTAATTTGGTATTTACTATATAGCTGTTTTTAATGAAACATTATATTGGTTTAAAAAAAATAAAGGGGTGAAATTATCTATTTTAACTTATTGCTTTTAATATTATGCAAATGTAAGCTTTTAATTTTTTTAGATTATTGTGAAATAATTTGTTGATTCTAGTTATTTGACATTTTTTATTTATTTTTAAATATACAATTTAAATATATATATTCAAATCCAATTTTTTTTTCTTTTATATATATATAAAATATAAAAATATATTTAATTAATTTGATACATATAATTTTTATATATGTATCGTTAAGTAAAATTATATATACAACTTCTTTAACAAACCAACCAAAAATATTGCAAAAATATCATAGACAAAACTTTTAATTGTCACATTCACGAATTATAAAGTTGTAAAATATGTTGAATCTTTATATTTAAACAACAAAAAAAAGACACATTAGTGAGGTGCAATTCTAGTAACAAATGTATTTGAAGAAGCAATACTTAAACTTGCTTTCAATAAATTTGTTTAAAGAAATGGAATAAATTGTGGTGTATTTATAAAATAAAGAAGATCATTGGTGTTTATTGAAAAGGGGTACTTAGAAACCTCTATAATAAAACAATCAAATGATCAAATAGGATGTTGGAGAAGTCACGATGTAATTGTAGTTAATGATGATTCAAAAACTATTTAATCAATTTAATAAATGGATTCATACTAAAATGACAATTAATCAATGGTTATTGGAATAAAGTCTAAAATGATGAATATAATAAAGAGAGGTGGTTAAAGTTGATCAAAAAGCATAGAGAAAGTTTATTCAATGTCAGAATTTTTCTTTTTTCAATCTTCACTTCAACTTGTGCAGCTCTCTTCTTTGATGCAATCTTCTTCTTTAGACTAACTCTTTTCTTTGAAGTCCCTATTATCTCACAATCTTTTTCTACTTGAACACTTCTCTCTTCAACCATCTCAACCCTCTCAACTTCCACCTCTTCAACTCTTTCCTCTCTAGTAAGACTTGAAAATGGTTGAAATGTACTGAAAGAGTTCACAAATTGAAGCAAATCAACAAAAATTAGAGCAAAGCAAAGTGAACTAAGAATAAGTAAACAAGAAAAAAACGATGAGAAGAGAGAGACGACCTATTTTATCTTTTGAAAAAATCAGCCTTTTCCATCTATTGGTCTAATTTTGTCAGATTTTGAATATTTTAGTGAAAAAAATTGGGCCTCTCAACAGAAATTTGGTGATATAACTTCCTAAAAGCACTACCATTTAGGCTTTTTTTGGAGGCGACGTCTTTTGAACTTTGACCTTAAGTGTAAAGGCAAAGAGGCCAAACTTTGGGCATTTCAGCATTTTCATTGGTCCAAATTGATGGCCTCTCAAAGTTTGGGCATAGTCTAAATTGGCCCTAATTGTATGTAGATGATATAAAGGCCACACGAGAAATCCCAGCAGCTCCAACAGCCAAAAATACTAGCCTTATGTATTCTCCGAAAACACAAGGCTAGGATTTTAATTAACTCGAATTGTTGGTTACAAGGTTATCCCTCTGCTCACAACCACTCCAATAGCTCCAACCAACTAAAACCTTAGATCTATATTCTTGGAGAATACGTAGGGCTAGTATTTTTGGCTGTTGGAGCTACAGAGATTTTTGGTGTTGCCTCTATATGATACTAAAGCCACATCAAGGCCCCCAACAACCCTAGCGAAGACAAAAATAAAAAACACTAGCGCTTGAAAGGAGGGCTGGAACTGGAGCCGCTAGAGCCGCTGGAAGCAGGGCATAGCTTTGCATCGAGTGGCTCCAGCAACTCTAGCTCCAGCCTTCAAGTGATGTTTTTTTTTTTTTTTTTTTGTCGTCACTGGGTTGGTCGGGGCCTTGGCTAAGGCCTTGGTGTGGCCCTGGGTGCGTTTACATCTCTTGTTGGCAGGGACACGGAGCCTACTCCGAATTAGGCCAAGTTCACTCAGTTTTTTGCCTACGAAATCAGTAGGGAGCTCAATCCAAAGTAGGCTCCTGCCCTTGCCAGCAGGAGATGTAAACACACCCTATGGTATGATACCAAGGCCACACCAAGGCGGCCAGCACCCCAGCCAAGACAAAAACTTAAAACATCAGCCCGACTTTGGAGGGTTGGAGCTGGAGCTGCTAGATGCACGCCCATCCCTTGCTTCCGGCGGTTCCAGAAGCTCTAGCTCCAGTCCTCCAAAGTCGGGCTGATGTTTTAAGTTTTTGTCTTGGCTGGGGTGCTGGCCCGCCTTGGTGTGGCCCTGCTATGAGTCTTCACACTCTTGGGTCTTGGCTCTGATCACCAGTCCATCAGGATAGGAGTCCATCTCTGTGGGGATAAACTCAAAGGCGGAAACAAAAGACAAGGAGACACACCATCCCCAGCAACAACCAGTGGCATCGACTCCCCTTCCGAATCAGCAAACCAACCCCCAAAAAGTAGGAACCAACGCACATAGAAACCGCCACCTCGGATCCACAACCAGATCATGCCGTCCTAAAAGGCGGCACAACGGCACCCGCTCCCTTCTTACCCGCATCTCTCATCCAAACCCCATCCGCATCCCTCTTTTCCATCCCTCCTCCCGCTCCCGCCTCCACGGCATCGACATTCATCTAAAAAACCACCTCATCCATCCACTCCACTCTGACCCACTCCCAACCCGCCACCTCCCCTAAATCCAAAAGGGCCCTAAACATCTACCAATAATGTACATATTGCCGGTTTTGTGTACAGTGACGGCTTTTTGTATAACATTCGCAATCCCCGGTAGGGTATAAGAAACCGTCATTGAACCTTAGAATCACTTTATTTGTACATTCAGAATGTCAAAATCTATACTATATTAGATATTGATTTAGGAGATGGTGGCGGTGTTTGGGCACTGCGCTCGAGCTTGAGCTATGGAGTTCTAGGGCAAAGTTTTTTTTTGTTGCAGTAGAGGAGTGCGAGTGCGCAGCGGAGAGGCGGATCGTCGTCGCGGGTTGCGGAGTGCGTTCAGGTGATCGGCGATCATTGTTTTTTAATTTGTTTTCTCTTTCCAACGAGCCATTTTACGTGTAATTTGAGCCTGTGGTTGAGGTTTGGGGTTTTCATGGGACAGTGTTGTTGTTTCTTGTTGTTGCGGAATTCGTTCATGTTTTGGTTTGTAATTTCATGAGAGAGCTCACAAGAATTGCGGCTGAGCGTTTGAGAGGGCGTTTTCTTTAATTCTTGGGTGAGATTTTGGTCATGGGAGGTTTTTGACGTGATTTTTACGGTGTGTAGGTTTTCGTGTTTGTGAAGCAAGCAGTGGTGTGAAGAGTTCTGTGGCTTGATTGCGGCTGGGATTGATAGGTAGCTGACGGTGGAGGAGAATTTAGAGCAACCGAGGTGAGCCGAGGAGGTTGAATTGCGGTATTATCAGGGCTTTGGAGCGGGGAGTTTAGTGGATTGTATTTGTGGGAGGGAGAAGGAGGAAGGGAGAAGTGCTGTTGGTTGTAAGAGATGGTGTAATATGTAGCGGTGGTGGAGGAGTTCGTGTGGGGGGAAAGATGTTTACAATTACCCGGCGCAGGAGGAACATCCTTCTTGCGTGCGGGGCTGTTGCAGCAGGTGGCTATGTGACCTACCGGGTGTACCATTCCCGGAAACGGCTTCGCGTGTTTCTTTTCTTTGAGTCTTTCTCGACTCTTGTCGAAGTTCTTGCTGCAGGGAGCGACTCTTTCGCGCTTGTCTTGGCCGATCTTCGCAGTTTTCTTGTTTCGGAAGAGGATGAGGTGCCGCGATCGCTGAAGCAGCTGTTGAAGCTCGCTCGTTCGCCTGAGGCGCAGGAAAGTATATCTGCTGTGACGACCGCTGTCAGCCGTGGGCTTCTCGCGGCGCTTTCCAGTGGCGGGTCTGTTGCTCCGAGCATTAAATTTGAGGAGCGGCCTCGGAGGCTACAGTCGTTTCGGAGCAGTCTATCGAGTCCGAAGGGAGTTGGGAATTTTGTGGAGAAAAACGTAATTAAGTTGGGTGACAAGGATGTTCATGCTCTGGAAGGAGGGGCGGGAGTCGCGGCGAGCTCTGTTGATGATAGAGCTTTATCACCAGATGATGACGACAATGTTGAGGAATTTGGGAGGGAATGTGAAGGAGTGTTGGATGTTGACGCTTGGACCAATGCTGGAAGTGTGTTGGACGGTGTCAAGGCGCAGGTCGATTCGTCCATTGCAAGGGGCACAAAGGAGGCTTTGCAAGCAGGGTTGGGTGTTGACTACGACTCTAGCGGGGACGAACCTGAGATGCATTCTGGAAAACGGAAAGGCAAAGGAGAGTTGGTGGACCGACTGGCTGAGAAACTCTTCTCTGAATCTGGAAAGGGCTTTGCCTCGGCCATGGTGGCCTCTGCCTCTCGAAGTTTTGTGACCTCTGTCATAGAGCACATAAACACTTCCAATACGTCGTCAAGAGACGAGGGGGTGGAAAGTGGAGGTGGAGTCGTCGAGGGGTTGGTTTCGTTTGCAAGAAGCGATGATGGCAAAGCAGTTCTGATGGATTGGATCCAAACTTTTGTGGGAACTGCTGTATCGGTGTATCTGGATCGAACGAAGGATATTAATACTTTTGATGAACTTGCTGTTAGTTTAGAGAAGCCGGAACACCGAGGCGCCATCACCGACCTTTTGAGCACTGTTTGCGAAGCATCAACGAGTAGTTTTGTGCGCACCTCGCATGAGGTTTTAACATCAAGTCCCACTGGCTCAAAGCAGAATTCGGTTCCAAAGGTAATCGTTCCGTCGGCGGACTTGGGCGAACTGTTCCACGACACCGAAGATTCAGAAGTGTTTTACGATATGGGGGAACAAGAGCCCATATCTCCCAGTTATTCTCCAGTCAAATGGAAAGGGAAAACCATTGTTGGGAGGAGTGAACCAGTTCCCACGAACTATATCGAACAAATTTCAAACGTGCTCGCCGTTCCTAGCAATCGGAAGTTGATTCTGGATATTGCTGGAACGATGACTTCCTCAGCCGTCCGGTCAACGATTGACGTTTCCTTGGGTAAAGTTTCAGCTGCCTTGGGTGGAAAGGGGAAGGAGCCTGCTTCGAAGGATGAAATTCACGAGGCTCCAAGAAGATCAGGGGTTGGTGAGAAGCTGCAGACTGTTGGGGATGTGACCAAGGCAGCAATGGACAAGTCAGTGGTGCTTATGACCATGTGCTTTGCAGTTTGTTTGCATTCTGTTGTGGGCGGGGTTAGAATGATTCAGCCCTTTTAGGCCCTATTCAGCAATTTGTTTCTTACAATAATTCTTTCATCCGTTCGTTGATGAGCGCTGGCTCAATTGTAAATATTGAGGCAGACTCCATTCTTAGAGCCCACGCAGACTTCAACCTAATAGGTTTGTAGGTTTGCCTTTCATGTTGAATCATTCAAACATTAATTCGAAAAATACATTGTTTACTGTAACCAATTCTTGTCCTTGACACAAATTTATAATTTGCAAAATTATCGAGTTTGATTACGTACTGCTCGTGGCATGGGCCTATCGCTACGAAACCCACACTTCACAGGTGAGGTTCACACTCTCACAACTGACCTTAAACTTGGCACCCTTCACAACCGTGCTTGTGAAATACATTAGCTCCAGAACCAAACCCAATGTAGTTTGCTTTCTCGGCTACATCTATTGTACAGTTGTGGTACCCATGTATTGGCGAGACCTCTCCTCAGAAGGATAATCCTTATCCAAGCCATCCTCCATCATCAGGTAATTGTCAACTTGGGCTGCTGCTTGCCTACCTTCGGCAATGGCCCACACTACCAGAGATTGCCCTCGCCGGCAATCACCAGCTGCAAACACGCCTTGCAAATTAGTGGCATGCTTGCCATACTCCGCTTTGAAGTTGGATCGGGCATCTGTCTGAACTCCTAGTTTCTCAGCAATATTCTGCAAAGAATGTCACACAGAGATCAGAGGATTTATTTCAGAACAGAACCACATGATTCAGAACGATGAGTTGAGCAAAGAGAACTAGTTTGTATGCGCAGCTTACTTGCTCAGGCCCCAAGAAACCCATTGCGAGAAGTACGAGGTCAGCCTCGATGACTTCGTTTGATCCTGGAACCTCTACCATTTCGAACCTTCCATTTGTACCTTTGCTCCACTGGACACGAACAATCTCCATTCCTGTAACTTCTCCCTTTTCATTGCCGATGAATCTTTTGCTCAGGACTTCGTAGGTGCGAGGATCCTGACCAAACTTGGTGGCTGCTTCTTCGTGCCCGTAGTCTACTCTGAAGACACGAGGCCATTGTGGCCACGGATTGTTCACTGCTCTTGTCGGCGGTGGTTGTGGAAGCAGCTCCAAATTGACAAGTTGGGTGCATCCGTGTCGAACCGATGTTCCAATGCAGTCCGTCCCAGTGTCACCACCCCCAATCACAACTACTTTCTTCCCCTTGGCAGAGATGTACTGCCCATCTTCTAACCCACTGTCCAACAAACTTTTCGTGTTCTTGTGTAGAAACTCCATGGCGAAGTGGATGCCTTTCAGTTCCCGGCCTTCCACCGGCAGATCTCTGCACAGATTGTCAACATTGAAATAAGCAAAAGTTGAATATTGCGATTAATTTTATGACCAAACACCACTACAATTTGACCGTTAATATATGTAAATTGGTTCTTAGATATTTGACAAGGCGTCTTACCTTGGCTTGGTTGCTCCACAAGCGAGCAAAAGAGCTTGGTACTTGGACCGTAGATCCTCAACCGAGTAGAGGGGGTTGACGCCAACATGTGCGTTTGTAACAAAGTGCACACCTTCTGCTTCCATAAGATCTACTCTTCTTTGAACTACGTTCACCTTATCAGTCTTCATATTGGGGACGCCGTACATCATCAAGCCTCCGATCCGGTCTGACCTCTCAAAAACGGTAACCGAGTGCCCTTTTTTGTTCAATTCGTCAGCAGCTGCAAGTCCTGCTGGCCCACTGCCGACAATAGCCACCTTCTTCCTGCAAGTTTGACGTCAAAGGTGCGTCAGTCAATTTATGGACAGATTCTGAGGAAAGCGTATTTTTCAAAAAAAAAGGACAACCGACTACAGATTTACTGTGAGTTGTGCTGACAACTTAATTACAAAAATGCTAGAGTACCCAGTTCTCTGAAGAGGTGGCCTTGGAACCATCCATCCGTTTTCGAAGGCCTTGTCGATGATCGTGCACTCCATGGTCTTGATCGACACCGGGTTTTCGATTATGCCGAGAACGCAGGCGCCTTCACAAGGAGCAGGACACACACGACCTGTGAATTCGGGGAAATTGTTCGTTTCCAGAAGCCTGTCCAAGGCCTCCTTCCACCGATTCTGGTATACAAGCTCATTCCATTCCGGAATTTTGTTTCCCAGAGGACAACCAGTTTTATCCTGTAAGAGAAACCTTGATTAGTGCCAGCCAGCTGATTGCGTCCAAAGCATTTTCAATTCTACAACAGTCACATGAAAGACACCTTCAGATCTGAACACTGCAGGTACCTGATTGCAGAAGGGTGTGCCACAGTCCATGCATCTGGCTGACTGCGTCTTCACGAGGCCATCTTGGTTGGCCGAGGCCAATACCTCTCCCCAATCCTTCATCCTCTCTGTAGCAGCTCGGTAAGGTAGCGGCTTCCGGTCATACTTCACGAATCCACCGTGCTTTACTGGATTCAACACCTCGGTTGGCCTGCTTGTGGAACGAACTTTCTGCCAAAAGAAATCGGAGGTATTTCTTGGAATATCAACACTGAAAAACCTTTGAGGAAAAAGTATGAAAGGAGCAACTTGGAAGAGCCAGAATTCAATTGGCAAGGTCGATATCGGCTATAAGTTCCTACAATAACATTGGACGGAACAGTGCACAATGTACCTCTGCCTCTGTATGCCTTCCAGCGGACGCGCCATTGCCTGCTTCTGTTGAGAGTTGCAGATTGAGCTTCTTCACAGGAGTTTGATCCACCAACTCCTTCACTTTGATCTCCTGCAACACCCGCTTGTAGTCACGAGGGAACACCTTGATAAAGCTGGGAAGCAGGGCATTGAAGTTGGACAAGATTTCTCCAGCAAGCTGACTTTTGGTATGGCGCTGATGCTGCTGGATTAAAGCCCTGAGGGTCGCCACATCTTCTTCCTCTTCTACAGGATCCAAATCGACCAAACCCATGTTGCACATTGACGTAAAGGTGCGTGCCTCGTCAAGAACATAAGCCACGCCCCCGCTCATTCCAGCTGCAAAGTTTTTCCCAGTTTTCCCAAGGACCACAACCACACCGCCGGTCATGTACTCACATCCATGGTCACCAACTCCTTCCACCACAGCCTTCGCTCCTGAATTCCGCACTGCAAATCTTTCCGCTGCCATGCCGTTGAAGTACGCTTCCCCACTTGTTGCACCATACAGCGCTACGTTTCCAATCAAAATATTCTCTCTGGGATCGAAAGTGCTCGCCCTTGGAGGATACACTATAATCTTGCCGCCGGAAAGACCTTTACCCACATAGTCATTGCTGTCGCCCTCGAGCTCTAGAGTGATCCCGCGACACATGAAGGCCCCGAGAGACTGTCCAGCGCTGCCGTTCAGTTTCACGTAGATTGTATCAGCGGGAAGGCCTGCTAATTTATACCGTTTGGTGACCTCATGGCTGAGCATTGTACCGACAGCCCTGTTGACGTTCTTCACAGGACTCTCGATGAAGACCGGAAGTTCTTTCTCGAGGGCAGCTTGCGACAATTTGATCAGCTTTTGGTCCAAAGCAAGCTCCAGTGCGTGGTCTTGTTTCATAACGCATCTCTGTGCAGCATTGGGTCTAATCTCAGCTGCTGGACGCAATAGCAACGAGAGGTCGATGTTGGCGAGCTTCTCATTCCCTGCTAGAACCTCCTCGTCCACCTCTAAAAGATCGGCACGGCCAATGAGATCGTCCATCTTGCGGATGCCTAAACTGGACATGAATTCCCGGGCCTCTTCGGCCACCATGAACAAGTAGTTGATGACGTGCTCCGGCTGCCCTGCGAACTTCGCTCTCAGGACGGGGTCTTGAGTGGCAATCCCAACAGGACAAGTATTCTTGTGACACTTCCGCATCATGATGCATCCCATGGTAATGAGAGGAGCTGTTGCAAATCCAAACTCTTCCGCTCCAAGTAAGGCAGCCACCATAATATCTCGGCCTGTCTTCAACTGGCCGTCAGTTTGAAGAACTGTGCGGCCACGGAGGTCATTTGCAACTAAGGTTTGGTGTGTTTCTGCCAGACCAAGCTCCCACGGCAGTCCGGCATTCTTGATACCAGTCCAGCGACTCGCACCAGTTCCTCCGTCGTGGCCAGAGATCAAGACATGGTCTGCGTGACCCTTAACCACTCCACTTGCCACTACTCCCACTCCTGCTTCCGAGACCAACTTTACACTGATTCTTGCCCCAGGGTTCGAATTCTGCAACGAATATAATATTCTTAAAATATCCAGATGTCATATGCAGTTCACGATCTCTGACTTCATTTTGCAACCGTGTGATGCACTTGGAACAGAATTCGCTCATATGAAACCAGTAGAACAATGTCATCGACAGATTCATGAAGGATGCAGATAAATTTTCCAAGCCTTTCTTTCATTTGAGTTCAGGAATGGACTTACCTTGAGATCATGAATGAGTTGAGCAAGATCTTCGATGGAGTAAATGTCGTGATGTGGTGGAGGACTGATGAGGCCTACACCCGGTGTGGAGTTTCGGGTCACAGCGATGTCACCAACTACCTTATGACCAGGTAATTCTCCGCCCTCACCTGGCTTTGCACCCTGTTTCATGAAGGCAGCGCTTAGTTCGCAAACAAGCGGTCGCAAAGTTAAGGCGCTATTAGATTGGATGCCTATACAGGATTGAAATGATCAACATCATTCATGTATGAAGTGATCACGACAATCCCTTACCTGGGCCATCTTGATTTGCAGCTCATCAGCGTTTGTGAGGTAGTAACTGGTCACTCCAAATCGTCCGCTAGCGATTTGTTTGATTGCACTTCGCTGAGGGTTTTGTGAGCCATCCTCAAGGGGCTCCAATCTCGCAGGATTTTCGCCTCCTTCACCTGTGTTGGACTTACCGCCTATCCTGTTCATGGCAATGGCGAGAGTGGAATGAGCTTCAATGGATATGGAACCGTAGCTCATGGCGCCTGTACAGAAGCGTTTAACGATCTCTGAGGCCGGTTCAATCTCATCCAAGGGCAATCTTCTTGACTCCGGCTGCTTTTTGAACTTGAGCATGCCGCGCATATTGCATTTTTTATTCAACTCGTGTGTCATCTTTGAAAACTCCTTATAGGCATCGACGCTGTTGAAGCGTGCAGCTTCTTGGAGCTTGGCCATGGCCATGGGGTCATTCAAGTGAACCTCACCATCTTTCCTCCAACTGTAGTCTCCTGAATTTGGGAGAGCGTTGGCATCTGCACTGCCTTCTGGTGCTTCCCGCAATGGGAAAGCCATTTTGTGCAGTCTAAGCGCGTCTTTGGCCAACATCTCAAATGTTGCTCCTTCCACGCGACTGGGAGTTCCTTTAAAACATCTCGAAACAACTTCTGATGAGAGACCTAAAGCTTCAAAAATCTGTGCTCCCTTATAAGAGGCCAAAGTGGAGATACCCATTTTTGCAAGAACTTTGAGCATTCCAGAGTTGCTTGCGTAGAAGTATGACTTCACAATCTCGTCTCTTGAGAATGGTTTCCCGGCTTTCTCCATGGGAATTTTTCCATCAACCTGTAGCCTGTTGTGTCATTTCCAGGATCATCAACTTGTCAGATACATTGTATTTCCTAGAGCATCCCTTTGATCAAATATCAAGTTCATCATATGCATCGACCTGAGAAATCCTGCGGCACTCTCCATGTCTGAAGCATCAATAGTAGCTCACAGTAGAGGACGTCGTAGACGACAGTAGGAATCTTCATCTCACCTGAAGATTGTTTCAATTGCTAAATATGGGCAGATCGCATCAGCTCCAAACCCAACAAGTGTGCAGAAATGGTGGACTTCTCGAGGCTCCGCAGATTCTACCACAAGACCGATGCGAGTGCGCTCCATTGTTTGAACTAAGTGGTGATGGACGGCTCCAACTGCTAACAGCGAGCTTACTGGCACTCTTTGCGTCGATGTGCCTGATTGCAGCATCCATACCAAACCAATATTGAATAGATTATGAGAACCTCTCGAGTAAAGAAAGTTAGAACAAACGACTCAATTAACCTGCGGTTCTCTGTCGAGCTATTACCTCTGTCAGATAGGACCAGCATGGAGTATCCTTCAGCCACTGCTAGACGAGCTTCAGCGCAGATGCGAGAAAGCGCATTCTCAAGGCCAGAAGGTCCTTCAGACTTGTTGAACGTGATGTCAATTACCATCGTGCGCCAGCCGCGGTACTCCATCTTTTTCACTGCTTCCATTTCGTCCAGTCCGAGCAGTGGCCCGCTCAAGGAGAGGCGATTGCATTGCTGCTCAACAGTCTCAGTCAGGTCACCTTCGGGCCCGACCATGCACCGAGTAGACGTTACGATTGCTTCACGGATGGGATCAATTGGAGGATTGGTTACCTGCCAGAGCCATGCAATTGCGTATGCTAATGTTAGCTGGGATTTCCTTGATAATATCCCGGAAGATAACTTCCACTACGGAAATATTATTAGGATCTAAACACGTCAACCGGTGTAATGTACGATGTACCTGTGCAAACATTTGCTTGAAGTACTCAAACAAAAGCTTAGGCCTATTGGACATCATTGCCAAAGGAGCATCATTCCCCATAGATCCCAATGCTTCAGAACCGTCCTTTGCCATGGGAAGAAGAAGCATTTCCAGGTTCTCCATGGTG
Organism: Ceratodon purpureus; assembly: GCA_014871385.1. Taxonomy (NCBI): domain Eukaryota; kingdom Viridiplantae; phylum Streptophyta; class Bryopsida; order Pseudoditrichales; family Ditrichaceae; genus Ceratodon; species Ceratodon purpureus. Next base: position 1,132,877 of record CM026427.1, on the reverse strand, counting down.
TATCTGAAATTAGCAGTACATGAGATAAGATTCTTTAAGTTCACAATGTACTGCAACAGCACTTACAGTACACTTAAAAAATCTTCAGTGCTGGGGGGCAAGATTAGATACATCCAGCAGCAAAGTCGTCAGGGAGATTAATGACGACAGAGGGGAAACGGCTTGAAACATACCCGAAAGCTTTGAGAGGTACCAGTAAGCCCTTGATACCCATGTTTTCCGCAGTGAAATTAGTACTGGCCACATTCTTGTCACCAACAATGGTAGGAGGCATCCGCATCTCCACTGGCACGGAGTCCACAACATCCTGAAGTGTGAACTTTTGACGCTCAAGCCATTCTGCATACGGATACTTGGATGATTGTTGCACTTTGAGCTCTTCGCCATCGACCACTTCGTGATTTTCAAAGTCGACGAGTAGCATCATGCCAGGATTGAGCCGCCCCTTTTGAGCAACATTTTCGGGTTTAACATCAACTACACCTACTTCACTTGCCATGATGACACGGCCGTCGTGTGTTACGTAGAAGCGTCCAGGTCGGAGTCCGTTCCGGTCAAGTGTTGCACCCAGGTACTTTCCATCCGTGACTGCAAAATACGAGTTGTTTTTCAGATGCGTCGACTGAGTAATATCTGAGTACTGATACTTCAGATTTCGGATAAACTTGAGAGGATTCAAGAAAGAACGAAAAACATACATACATACATGTCACAAGTGCGGGTCCGTCCCATGGCTCAATGATACATGAGAAATATTCGTAAAGAGCACGACGTTCTGGGTCCATGTTTGGATCATTCTGCCATGCTTCAGGAATCATCATCATGACAGCCTCAGGAAGAGACCGGCCAGCTCGCACCAGCAACTCCAACACTCCATCAAATACACCTGGAAATTGAAGCTCACAAGTTAAGCCCTTACCATAAACAACATAGAATGAATGAGCTCGAAAACATTCAAAGAGTATGCGCAGGTCAATTATTGGGTGTTTTGAGTAACTTCACATCGTTCAAGATCATCAAATCTGGTAGCGCCTCCGTAGGATTGATATATTACAAGGAGACGAGGCCGCAGCTAGGTCAATGGCATTCATTTACCAGAGTCTGAAGAACCAGCATCAACAATTGGAAGCAGCTTCTTCAGCTCCTCCGTGGAAAGGTCGAGGTTCTTGCATTTGAAGAGACCTTCGCGAGCGTGCATCCTGTCAGCCAAGGTCGGGACATAACTTGAATGGGCAGCAGTATTGATTATAACATTTCTCTCATATGCATATCTAATTTACAGATTTGATATTCTTGTTTTAACGTTTCAGAGAAATATGTAGAGCCTGTCGATAATCCAGAGGATTACTGAAGTCAATTTTATGCAAATTCTTTCATGCTTAGTGGGATCTAACATCATGGAGATATTGTTCCTCTGGTTGAGAGTTTTAGACGTTGAGACATAACGTACCAGTTGACGTTTCCTCGCAGTGTATTGATTTCTCCATTGTGACCAAGCATGCGCATGGGCTGTGCTCGGTCCCAGCTAGGAAACGTGTTGGTGGAGAAACGTGAGTGCACGAGACCCATGTAACTGGTGAACCTCGTGTCTCCCAGGTCGGCGCTGAAGTACTTTGTTAGCTGATTCGGTTTCAGTTGGCCTTTGTATACAACAGTCCTGCGGTATCCAATGCAAATGTTAGTGTTACTTCCATAGAGAGGGGTGTTCAACCAAAGGCGCAGCTGAAAAAAGAAAACCAACTTGAGCGAGGAAAGCTTTCGTCTTTACTAGTTCCTAACACAGAATTTCATATCATGGCATCTGTCTCTCAATCACCATAAATCGGAGTTTTCGAGCTTAGGTGAGAGGGGCTGAACCTGGATGATAGGGAGCAAATGTAGAAATCCTTGGAGGCTCCTCGTTTCAAATTAAGAGCAGCTCGAATTGCCAACATTGAAGTCTTCCTTAGAATGTACATCTGTGTAGGGACACGCATTTCAATTCCATGCCAAACACTGTAATTCGGAAGAGTAATCAATTTTTTGTGTGTGAAATGTCTTGAGAGTTAAAGATACACACCTGATTCTCGAAATCAATAGTAGACATAGAGCTTTTGGTAAGAAACACTTGCTCGATCATAGGTTCGGTCTGGATTGCTGAATATCCCAAGTCGGAATTGTCGGTTTTTATGCGGCGCCAACCGAGAACAGTGTGACCAAGGGCCTCTGCCACCTGCAGCAAACTGGCTACGCTTAGCAATCCGGTGTGAGCAATTTTATGCTTCGTGTACTAAAGATGCTGGATGAAATTCCAATATCTCATGGACTGAATTTGTTCATTAATACCTACCATTATATAACTTCAAGAAAACATTTGCAAATTAACCTTGTTCTGGAAGAGTGCCAGTACTACAGGTACCTGGGAAAAGACCTCTTTGCTGAGGTTTCGACGAATTTCTGATGTAGGCAGGAACATCATACCCACTGCGTAATCTCCCGGAGGAGGCAATTTCTCTCCTATTTCTTCAGGTACAACCTGTTCAATTGCAATAGATATTCAAGAATCAGTTGAGAATTTGAAGTTTGCAACAGCGTTACCGAACCCCTGGTGGAGTTGAAAAGAAGCCATATTGTTTCATCTGTGCCAAGAAACAAAAATAGAAAAAAGAGAAGTAGGAAAAATGAATGAAAGGAAACCATACTGTAAGCTAGAATCACAGAGGATGTACCTGGGCAAAATAACCGTGAGGAATACCGACGAGAATTCCAGCTCCATCTCCTGTATTCTCCTCGCAGCCGCACGCGCCTCTGTGCGCCATTCGCTCAAGCATCTCAATTGCATCGGTGACCTAAGGTCCACGATCCCACAGACATTTTCGAATATATCAGCTAGACTGAAGAAAAGATGAACAGGTTGCACGCTTGAATACGGATTTTGATTTTGAAAGGTTCGGCCTATCGATATCACTTGAGAGAAAGTGGAACTTCCGGCTAATAAGACTCACCCGTCCAACTGCTTCGGCTGATCACAGGAAGCCAGCTGAACATCAGCTTCTGGGAGCTTCGTTATTCCTACTTAAGCGTATCCAGACTTTATGTACATTGTTTTTTTAGCAATACTAACTCCCAACGACGGCGATCCTAAGGAGTTTACTTTTGTGCAGATTGAGTCCTCTCTACATAGAAGCAGTTGAGGCTACAGATGTACCAGTGTCATCACCCAAGTGATGCAAACTTACACATACTCAGAAAGCAGAATGCTGCAGAATTGAGACGTGACCGTCAGAACAAGCAAAGTTCGTGAAAGATGATAAACTTACAATTTCGCGGCTGGGCTCCGCAGAGAGCTTGGCGATAAATCCGACGCCGCATCCATCCTTGTCAAAAGCAGGGTCATAAAGACCGAGATTTCTTTCCGGTACCACAGATAGCCCAGCCCTTACAACTAGCCGTGAAGTCTTCGTAGCACTAACTGATCGTTGCTGCGGAGGTTGCCACCAAGGTCGCTTGATCAGTCTAGTCTTCTCCGTTTTGGAGCACTTGGAGTACAACTCCCGAGTCCCACCTTTCCTGAGTCCCTCAAATTTACATCCCGCAAGCAACTGCCGGCTCCCAAATGACGAGTTGGCATGCAAACCAGTGCCGGTGACGCATCGTCCGCTTGGCTTCACTTGCTCCCGGAATGAGAAAGCAAGCAGATTGTAGTTTTTCCCAGCATCATGGTTATGCGTGGACAGTGGTTTGGAGTGCAGGAAATTCAAGGCCGGTGCACAGAGCACAGCTTCCATTAGCAAATTCTCTGCCTTCGAATTTTGCAATAACGAATTCGACAGAGTCTGATTAAGATCGATCAAAGCTCAACAGTGTTCTAAGAAAATGTTAATCGCCTTCTCAACTTGAGTGGACACCCACTCCATGTATTCTACACGCGTTCATCTCCAGAACTACCTCAAGTGGTGTTCGAAATCACCTCCGACAGCTTCAGACACTGTGCAAACTATCAACCTGATGGTTGTTCGAATCCAAGTGCTCGAAGTTCTCTGTTCAGGTTCACCCACAAGCACTTATCAGAGTAATGATATGGAAGAATATGTACTGCAGATACTCACTGAAGTGCATCAACATGGGAGGAGAATCACATGCGCATGATTCGAAGAGGGAGGCTGCAGAGTTCTTAGGAACAGGAGTGATGGTGAGCATTTAAAGGCCGGGAGGCAGGTTTGGCTTCCCTGGGGCCTTAGACATGAAACCTGACTCCTGAGCCGTCTTGTCAAGAACCGTCGCGGCCTGACGCAGTCGGGTTCCTGTTTCAGGCCGGTAATACTGTAACCTCAAGCGGGATTCAAGGATAGTTTTGCTATCATAGGTTGCAGGGAAGTTTTATCAGTTGAGACTAGATCTTCATATCTCTAAATTTATTCTACAGCGTCCTATTATTGCAGCACAATTCCTTCTTTTCTTTATTCTCAAAGCAAAAGGAAGGCTTTCTCTACAATAAATTTATGAAAGGTACTGCTGTTCATTTGTTCATGTAGAAAAACATAGCGAAACAAAACAGAGTAATAAAAAGTTTAGCGAGAGATCCTTGACATCTATTAGATCTTTCCTCTGCTACATGGTGTGCTTAAATAGTGTTTGATTTAAAAAGAGAATCCGCATCCTCAAGTGAACTAAGGATTAACCTCCGTGTTTCTTCTCCGACTCTGCCACCCCAGGCTTGGCATAAGTATCGACAAACTCTGTTTTACTTTGGTATGCCATTATACAGCACATATGCTGTTGAAATAATGAAATGAAAAGGAAAAAAAGAAAACATAATCTAGTTCCTATTCCAAAGGAAGTAATGTTGCAGCAAGGTTCGCACACAGCGGTTGTTATCATTTCTGGAGTGAGTCAAGATGCACCTGTGAGTTGAGAAAGGGGAGTCACTTGCAAACATGCTGAATGTTCTTGTGATGATAGCGTATGCTGACTCCGTCACATCCTTGAAAACTGGAAACTCAAAATAATAACAATATATTTCAGGAAAGTTTGATTCCAAAGAAAATTCCAAGCAAATAAATGTTCTTTTCACCACATTATTCCTAAACCCAGGTAAAGGCCAGCTCAAATTTGAACACAAGTTTGAAAATCTCGAACATGATGTCAAAGAGTTAGAACTTGTAATTCCGTAATGTCAAGGTCGAATACTATGCTTGTTGAGAAATTTTAACTTGGGCCAATCTAATTCCTCTAATGCATTGGAAAAAACAAATGACGCTGATATCATAAAAAAAGAGTTGAATACCATGCTTGTTGAGAAATTTCATAAGCCATGCAAAATTCTCGATTCAAGACTTGAATATGCAACTCTTTCTCTATCATGGCACTGAAATTGGATACCATTGGCAGAAAAAGATTCAGTCAAGAGAATCTGTCCTTGGTTGCTGCAATCTTATTTGGGGATCGCCACCATTGTGCAGAACCAGGAGAGGCATTGAATACATGAATGGTGTCTATCTTGTGACATGATCACTTCTCTTGTGATTATGATCTTCAGATAGTTGTAACGCTGTAAGAAGGCAGGCTAACACTTTTTCACTCTCCCAGCTCACGCAAGTTGGGTCTACGGCGCTTCAAAGGCGTGACCGAATCAAATTGCCGGCCAGAACTAGCTTTGGAATACAAGAAATGACTAATCTAGGAACGAGCAAATTGTTTGAAGAGTCACCACTGTACTTGGAAATCGTGGCTGGTTTGCGTGGAATGATAAATCACTTCTTAAAAGGAATTCATAGACATCAAAGTTCATGTTATGAACATCACTACTACTACGGCATCCGAAGTCAAGGGCTCTCTCACACATGCGAAGATACGACATAAAGATTCGGATCATATGCTCCATGATTTGATCGTTCTCATATCAAGCTCGTCACTTACCTCGCGTGAAGCCGTTCACAGAGCTCGGCATTCCTTACAACACATATTTGAGGCTTGATTTTGACAACGCAGCAGGCTTGCAACTTGCACGATCCTGCATCCACCTAGTATTTTCATGTAACGGTTCCAGAATCTAACACAAAAATAATAACACATTATTTCATCACGATACTCCTGCAGCTCCCTGTAAAGAGACACAGTGAGTCATCACCAGTGGTGAATGTTTCCTACTATCCCAGCACACGTAAACAGTATAGAAAATGGTCACGCAACAGGGGGCAGCAAAATGAGTCTCATACTCCACAGAGCGACAGAAATGGAAAAAAGAATTGAAACTCCTTAATATTCCTAGTAATAACTTACCGGGAGCTTGGCTGAAAAGCAAGCACAGGAGGGCGATTCCTAATAACTCGATGGAGTTCCATCCTTAGTAGATGATCTTTCGCACAATTGTAGCCCCAATAGTTATTCCTGCATCAATGTGGGGGATGAATCGAGGAGAGGAAGTTCTCCCTCACACGGCTCGCTGCATGTTTCTTGTTTCCGAAATCATAGTGGGCTGTAGTTGTACTAAATAATTCTTGGGATACAAAAGTTTATAAGTCGAAAAATAATAACAGATCAAGGAATCAATATCGCTACAGTTTTTCATGGAAGCGGATAATCTAGAATCTGGAGTATCTTATCTCTACACTAGACGTAACGCAATTTAAGTTTCCTCCATCCAATTCTAATGTCCCAGCTCCTGCAAACCAGTGTCAAAATCTGCGACTTTTTATATCAATATCTGAAATGTTTCCGGATATTCACTTCCCTATTATAATGATTCTAGCATGAGCTTCCTAAGAAATATTCTGGAAATTTAGTATAGATCAGATAATTTGCTTGAAAGAATTTCAAATTTACCTTTTCGCTCAACCATCCTGCTTCTCCGCTGGAATAAATGGTCAGTCCTCTTGCAGCTTCTAGGGGACATCAATTCACCATAAAAAATCAACAGCACAGAGATTGGATTCTCATGTCATGTGCATAATGTGAAGCGGTTCTACCGGGTTTCTTGCGTAAATAAACATGGCAACAAGTGAGACGCTAAAGCCCGAACACAAGGGATTTCCAAACTGGCACGGATCTCTATTCCATCCACCCCAACAAGAGCCTGAATATGATAAATTAATAAACCATTCTGTGGAGATTCGGAGAACAACATCAGCTTCCAGATACTTCAATTCACCAGCTCACTACCAATGCATCTAGGTTTCAGCGACGAAGAAGTCATGCCAAGCATCTCGAAATCACAGACGTTGGGCCTCAGAATTCTACCAGAGTTATCTAGGGATTCCAATTCCAAGCCTGCAGCTCGTGGATGTGCTCACCAGTAGTCGTTTCCGATACACGAAACTATGTCATTAAGATCTCACAGAGTGTGCATCGTAATTACCCGAATCATGACAACAGTATTGAAAACAAAAAAAACAAAAAATGTCTTATCCCAGGTTCGAACTAGGGACAACTGCTGGGTTAAACTAGTGTGACTTTAAGTACTGCACCGCGATTTCATATTGGAAAGGAAGAACAAAACCCCGAAAAGAACGGTCGCGTCACCGGCCGCCTTGGTATCACCGCCACGGCTCCCATGGCCGTGAGATTGACCTAATTCCGGGCGATAACCCACTTTTAATTCTATACCGCGGTTAAAACAAGAAAAGAGAAACAAGTCACCGGTCGTCAAGTCACCGGGTGTGTTCACACCTGCTGCTAGCAGAAGCAGGGAACTCCGAAAATAGTAGGAAATCTGTCACCACAGAACCCTCCCTTGCGATAAACCTCGCCCTCGTCTTAATGACAAGGGCCCCCCAACCAGAGCTGTCATTGGAGGGGGCAAAAAGCCCCCTATATTTTGCATGTTGATGAAAAAAAAAATTAAAATTTTAAAAAATTTTAAAAAATATTTAAACTAACTAAAATTAATCTAGTGGGTTCCCCTAGACTAATCCGGGGTCCCCAATTTCATTAAAAATAAAAAAATTACTAAAAAAGGGCCGCAGGGCCTCTAAAAATAGATCAGGGAGGAAAGGAGAAAGGGGAGGAGGAGGGGGAGGGCCCGCCTCGTCATTAAGACGAGGGCGAGGTTTATTACAAGGGCAGAACCCTCCGCGCAGGCACGGCAGGCTTTTCTCATAGCCATCTCGTTGTGACACGGAGTGGCATTTCGTAGGCAAGAGAGCTATGATTTCGTAGGGTGATGTGCTGGGTGAGCTAGGACGGTAATCGCTCGTGAAAACCTGTTAGATGAAGTTTGTTTCATTGCACGTGTTGTTCGTGAAGTCTGCTTGGGCGTGATGGATCACCATGCTGTAATTTATTTAATTCGTGCTTAAGTTGATGCTCATGTGAGTTGATTGATATGATCACCATGTTGTAACCCATTCAATCCATAGTTAAGTTGATGCTTATGTACTTGCTCAAAACTGGATTTACCAAGTGCGCTTAACTCAAAATTACAAATTGTTCAGCAGACACACTTTCAAAATGAAAAATATGATTTGAGATTTAAAAAAACGTTGAATATATGATTTTTTTTGCTTTAAAATGAAAAACACGAATTGATATTCAAAAAATAATAATAGATGTCAAGTCAAACTTTAACAACAGAACTATTTGGATGCATAATGTTTACTTGACCACTCTTGAAATAATGCTTCTTTTTCTCTTTTATCCATTGTTTTAGATTGTTCCTCTGTAGGTGTTGGAACAACATTATCTGGTTTCAAACTATTAGGTTTATCATCAATTTCATCATCCTTTCCCATGTCCCCACTACCAATACAGAAATTGTGTAGTATACAACAAGCTGTAATGATAATTGGAGCATATTTTAAATCATAATTCAAATTTCTAAGGATGGATCATTTATTTTTCAGTATATCAAATGCGTCATTTGATGATCACAAATTCCTTGCAGAAGTACAGAGTGGAAGTGGTGCCAATTATAGTAATCATTAGGAACTTGTTGAAGTGTTGGTTTTTTAGTCAACACAATATGAGATCCGTCAATTGCCCCTTACATATATGGAATATTTGTCATTTCTTCAAAGCCATCCATAATTGTCTGTAATTCTTGTCCTTCGTGGATTTTAATATATTTATCATAAAAGTTATTCATTAATACTTCACAAATCATGTGGCTGTACTTAAAAGTTGTAGACGCACCAATTCTAAGAAATGATTCCGTTCTTCTGACAACTCCACCGAAACCAAGTCTATGGATTACCACCCCCAATGCTTTTGCAGCTCGAATTGCACTTCTAAAACGTGTATCCTTTTTTGAATAAAATGTTTCAACATTTCCAATAATTGGATAAATTCGGAATGTGACAACTTTAAGTCCCTCTTGTAACGTTTCTGCAAGAGTTCAAGTTGGTTAGTTAGATACCAACCTTGATAAACTTCATTCCATTGTGTTTGTGATGAATATTCCATCCACATAACTCGATTTGGATTCCAATACTGTCAAAGTGGAAAAACACTTCTCATAGCCTATGGTATACTAAACATGAGACGAAAAACATGGAGTTTGAAAGTATTTTCCATAGAAGAATTTTCAAACAACATAAATAGTAACATTCAAAGGTTTGTGTGCGCTATTGAATTTCTAAATTGTCTTGCCATGATTACTATTTATCAAGAGTAATAAATTATAAATAAATATATTTATATTCAAATAGATAGTATCAAAATATCAAGTAATAAAACCGATGGCTCTGTGAATTAAAATTGATACTTTTACTTTACTGAACTATGAGCATCAAAATATATTACATGAAATAAAAGTTACACTCTAGAACATTTTACTTTGACATTGATTTTTATTCCTAACATATTTCATACTCTATATTAAACCACATTTTATTTTACAAAGTCACTTTTACTTTATAGAATTACTTTTACTTTATTAAACTATTTATGGAATTAAAAGTTGTTTTCATTTTAATTTTTAATATGCATCTCTTATTTTTAAAAGTATAGTAAAAGGCTATTCAATATATAATCTTCTTTATAGATATGTCTTTTCATATATTTTCTTGTTGTGTTATATATTTTTCATCTATTTTTCTTGTTGAGTGGGATTTAAGTTATTTTTACAATATGGGGTGTGGAAATGCTCAAAATGATGGGGTGATAATCCGTAATAAATTACAGAATATTGGGGTGAAAACTCGAAGTCGGTCACGGAAAGGTGGTTCAGGAGTTGGTACCGCGGAAGATAATACTAGAAGAACTACATTTTGTAGAGAGAAGTAGACTAAAGGTGAAGTTGAAGCATTGTTGGACGCATATGAACACAATTATGTCGAATCGGAGAGACTTACACATGGCAAATTGCAGTGGGAGTATTGTGCAAACGAGGTGAATAATAGATCTAGGAGGCCGAAGAATGCATTTTTCCGAGATGCTAAACAATGCAAAACCAAGATGGATACACTACGAGAGCAATACAAGAATAAGAAGCTTAAAGAGAAGAATAGTGCTTCGGGTTCTGTTGATTGGCCCGATTCTTTGAGGCGACTGGACATGATTTTGGGAAGTAACCCTAAGACTGCGGGTCTTGATGGAGCTCGTAATGAAGGCAAGTAAGCTTCAAAATTGGGCCAAGATTTAAATAAAGATCCTCCCGAATTAGTGAATGAAAAGAAGAAAGAAGACTAACAAGAAGATGGAGTATCTGGACAAGAAATCAATAAATCCAAGAAAGAGTTCAATGAAGGTAAGCTTAAAACTTTTGAAAAAGCTTATCTTAAACAAAATCAAAAAGCTATTGATACTTTAGTCAAATTGGAAATGAATAGATTGAAATTGGAAAGAGGAAGACAAAAGTTGCTGGAAGCTTTGGTAGCTGCCATTGTGGAAGCTTAAGAGAAGGAGAAGAAACTAGAAGATGAAGACAATAGTGAAAGTGCAAGAAATAAAAAGCGGAAAAAACCAGAAGATGAAGGCTCAAGATGTGGAAATAAAAAAATAGGAAAAGAAGATAAAAAGCATTTGCTGTTGATATTGCTTATGATATAGACCCTACAAGAGTCAATTATATTGAACAAAAAATGAGGAAACATTACTTGTTTTGTTTGGTTAGAGACATGTTAAAAATCCTTTCCAAGATATGTTAGAATTGATTTTGAAGTGTGAATAGGGGTTTAATTTATTTACATATTAAAATTAAAATTTTGACTTATAATTAATACTATATGTCTTACTTTGATTTAGTAGAAAAGACTTTTTGTTTCGGTTGTAAACATTTTTTTATGGTGGAATAAAAACAATTGAAAAGGATCATGAGGTCCATCCAAGTTCTAATCACACTCCAACAATATCTAACCACACTCCAAGTTCTAGTAGCCACACTTCAAATCTAACCCACACTATTGTCAATGGACAATATTGGATGAATGAGGACTCTAGGGACTTCTTGTTGAAGTAAATTAAAAATATCAAAAGATGAGGCGCATTTACCTACCTACTGGTAGGATGTGGGAACGAAATCCACAGTCTGCCGTAGGCAGGCGCAGACTGCGTGTTCCTGCCAGCAGGAGATGTAAACGCACCTACCGCTACGCGTAAGATATTCACTTGTTGACATGGGTGCGTGGGTGACAATGTGGGAAAAACTAGTACTCAAGCTAACTGATAACAAGAAATGTAGAAGAGAGCCTTAATTCTAGGTATTAAATTAAATAACTATCATGAGGTCGTTATGATTAATGTTTAAGTGTGTTGTTTGTCAATAATTAACAATCAAGAAGTCAATGAAAGCTAGAGGAGATCATCAAAGGCTAGTGATCAAGCAAATCATAAGAGCTAAGATAGTGAACCGCGCAATAACCGACTTCACCATCTAGATGTAGACTCATGAGATAGAGATGATGCTTTGTATTCACAAGATACATGACTTCTACTCTATAAGCAAGTGTACAACCAAGTACAACATGCTTACAAATTGTTCATTGGAGATTTTCAAAGTTTTGTGTACAATTTGTAGTGTAATTGATAGATTTTGGTAGATATAATCATCATTGCATTTTAATGCTATCACACTCAAGTCTACCAAGTTCCATTTTCAACAAACCAAAAGATGATTTTTATAGTCAATTTTCATGGTTTTACAAGATATTTAATTGCAGGCAATTGGTGTTGAATTTTATAAGTTTGGTTAGAGGTATATATTGAGAACATCCACAACTTCACCAAGGTAATTTTCTTCAATTTTTTTTGACAGTTCCTTCTACAGAGTTTTAAGTGTTAAGATGACAATAACCAAATGTTGTAAAAATAATTTTTTCTTCTTATAATCAGATTTTTCTATTTGTCACTCATGTAGTACCTAATTTAGCACATTTGAGCATGGTGGTACAATTTCTTTTCCAATATCTAATTTCTTTTTTTAAGCTCAAATTTGGTAGGCTTGAGTGGGATTGTATGAGAATTGAATGAAAATAATTCAAGAAGAAAAATTAGAATTCTTTTCCATGCTATGCAAGAAAATGCACATGGGAGACAAGGCCAATTTGTAAGATAAACCGTAACCGTGCCAAAAACCGTCCAAGTTTTAGGTTTGCTCACTTAGGACAATGGTGGAAAAAGTTTATAATTTTTAGATGGACTGCAAAGCTAGTAGAAAGCAAATTTAAAAAGGTCATTTTTTGAGTAAGTCTATAATATCCTATGAATTTTTGAGTATTCGGTAGTAGGAGATCCACTAATCAAACATAGGAGTCCTGGTTAATATGATCAGTTGGATTTTGAAATTAGAACATTTCTACACCAATCAGAAGGGTTCAAGTTTTGAAAACATGGATGGAATTAGAGCACTTTTGCACACTTTCTAGAAACATGCTGGATGAGTTTGTGTAACTTAGCCCAATAGCCTACATGACGGTTTTTGGACCTGAGAGGTTTTAGACACCGTTACCTTAAACCGGTAGTTTGCGAGCCCATTCTTGCTCAACATTGATGTTACTTCATGGTCTCTATTTTCTGAGGTCAAAAGAACTTGGCTACTCTGTGATTTGAAGAGAACTCCGAGGGAAGTGGAGAACTTTCACAAATTAGAGTTAGAAATGGTGCAGAGTGTGTCCCCGCTTTATATACTTGGGCTTCTGGTTTAAATGTACTGGACCTAACTGTACAACTAAAAATTGGAGAACATGATTAACCTAAAGCACTGCTGGAAAATTTTCCTTGCTTTTCCAGGCCGCCTTACTAGTGGGAGAAACCCCTTTGCAATACCTCATAATGCAATTTTACTTTTGCACTGTGAGATTTCCTCACGGTGCAAAAAAAGTGCACGGACATGTTCAAATTTTTTTCGAGTTGTGCTTTGAGGTAAAAAAACCATAAGTTGTTAATGCCCACAAGGCGTGCAATAGAGCTACGATGAAACATAGACATGGTGGACTGAAAATGGAGAATTTCTGCATGAACAACCAAGTTTTGATTGACCAATTATGTTTTGCCACATAATGTCAAGTAAGAGTCTAATATACAAGAAGGGGGTTTGACAAACTTCCTACTTTGAAAAATTGTAGATAATTATTTACGGGGAATAAAAATTCGATATAACTTGCATTCTTTATCATTTCTTCTTCTTCATCTCAAAAAAAATTCACATAATTCCTAACTCCATTCCTTCTGGTTGAATCACCTTATTTTAACTGTTTCTGGTATTCCTAACTTAGGCCGGTAGAGGCCCTCCGGCCAGGGCCTCTACCTTCACTATTGTGCGTGTTTGCATAAGGTATACACAACCATGAAGGTGAATGAACCCATGACTGATATGTAGGCTTTCCATGACAGATAAGTAGCAAAAAATTTGATGAACAGTAGATTTAGGATGCATCCTCCAATAGAATGCCTCTGTGAATGTGACGGAATCAAGTAGTCATATATTTGTTCACTAATCTGAGTATTGTCGGTCATTGGTATACCTATATGTCGGTTATGGGTAAACCTAACTTTTGAACAAAAAAAATTGTAGTAATTTGAATTTTACTGAATTAATTTTGAAAAAATGCTCATTCTTCATGAACCTTATGATACTACACACGAAAAATAACTCCTTATTGAAAACCCAAGATTTACAATGCTGAAATGCTTAAATTGTCGGTCATAGGTGTGTATACCTTAACGGTGTTGTTCTGAGTCGAGACTTGGCCTGGTAAATTTACCATGCAGAGGTGTTGATTAGCAACCAGGGATCAGCGAACAGAAGAGAAGAGCGACGGTGCAGACTCTGAAAACTATCCTTACAACAGAAAGACATCACTTAACCATCAACAAGCACGTCGTTCGTTACAGGAAGTCACCGTTTTTGAAGTCACCGGTCTTATATCCATGTTCAGTTTGGCCATGTTTGTCCATTACCAAGCGAGGTTTCAATGCAACGCGCGAAGGGCATTGCCAGTTTTAGGGATGTCCTCTACAGAGGAATGGTGAAGTGATTGCTCCCGCTGCACAGCCACTCATGGACATTCATGGCCAAACTAAACACGGACACAAGATCAGTGAAGCTCAAACGTGTTACCTTTTCGGCCAATGCTAAGTCCAAAAGTGTTCCTTTGAGAAATGGCAGCAGTGACGCAAATCCAGCAGAGTCGGAACGAAATGTCATCACTGGAAATGGCGATGGTGATCCCAGGCCGACAGATTCCGAACAAACTGTCGCTCTTGCAAATGGTCGGAGGGATTCCAGTACATCAGCTTCAGAGTTTGTGGATCCTCCTCCGACTTCACCAGAAGCTGAAGACATTTATGCGGTTAACCCTAATCCAGACTTTGTTGCAAATGAAGAGTTGGTTGTTGTTAAGCATGGGCGTGACGCAGCTAATTTTCAATTAGCTGTCTACATAGCCATGGCGCATGCAGGGCTGATGGTCGCCATCGCCATTTGCTACGGCTTTGGACTGCTGCTGAAAGACTACTGGATGCCCATCCAGTGGGCACTCTTGGTCTCAATGCCATTGCAACGAGTGCAAGAAGCTGTCGTCAAGTTTTGGATGCGCCATTTACAGGCAGGGTTAGTGGAAGCATTTTTCGCTGTTCCTGCTGCAATGGTGCAAGCATTGCTGCAAACGGCAAGAGATGTTCTAAGCTTATCACTTGCAGGACATGATGGGTTAGAGGATGAGGTTACATTCGGGAAGCTCTTCGATTGGCTTTTCTCTCTGGCTACTTGTACATTACTGTTCGAGAATTTAGGTCCGGTATATTCGATGGCTGTTGCCTGTGTTGGCTGTGCAATCTATTGGGCATTGACCCATATGCACTCTGTCGTGTCTGCGGGCCTTCCAGGTTGGCTTCATCATGCTCAAGAGCGGCGTGGTACTGGGGCAATAGTGTTGGATTTCACTGTGAGAGCTACCAGGTATGTAAATAGCATTTCACTTAAACTTAACAACTATTACTGATCTGGTGATTAGAGGATACGGAACATTGCTGATGCACGTCTTTGCTTTGCATCGCAATTGGCCAAACTGTTGTGCATGCGTTTTTGTTACGACGTTGATTGACTTGACGTTACTGGAATCTTTACACAATCCTAAGTCATGTTTACACGATTTCCGTGCGAGTGAGGATGTAGAAATGGAAGCAATTTGCCAACTGTTTGAAGAGCAGTGTTGTGCAATATTTGGACCTGGATGACGTATGTGACCGACTAAAGCAACGGTCGTAATACTGAAGTTTGAGAGACTAGATGAGTGCAGGTGGAGTAACCGAGGAGTAGCAGGAACATTGATAAGGAACGTACAATTCTTAGTGGCTATTCAACTCGTAGTCTTAATGATGGTGGGGTTCATTGGGGGCACAATTCTGTTTTCATACAAGGTAGGTGTTGAAACTAAGGACGCCATCATCGCTCTCAAGCTCCATATGGACAGCAGTCGCTCTGAGCCAGGGAAAGGGATCTCAAACTGGCTAGTAACCAACTCGACCTCTCATTACATCGACTCTCACATGATAATAGCCTACGACACCGTGGTCCAGAAGGTAATTTAGTCTTATTTTATTATTCCAAAGCTAACAGAAGAATCCCGAAATCCTGTGTTAGCGAACTAGTTCACTGAGAACAGAAGATTACTGTTAAGAAAGGTTTATCACAGTTTTTGGTTCTGTGGGAATGGGCCTTAAAGATTTCTATTGCAAGGGTTATGTTACAACTCCCAACCTGATGATTCTTACGACAGTCCTGAGCTTCTTAGTGCATTGGAGCCTGTTTGAACTGGTAACCTCAAATGGAGCTTGGATTTAGGTGGACAAATATGCAGAGAAGAATAATTTGACAGCAATCGCAAATACTGCGAAGGAGGTCCTCAGTACAATTGCTTACGACGAGAAAATCAGTAGTAATGGTAAATCATCACCAACCACGGAGGAGACCAGCTTCTGGGATAAATTCATGGCAATCTGCCAAATATTGCAAGTAGGTCGCCACCTTCTTCTCTTAAATGTTTGCTGTTTGTTCTTGATCTTGAGCTAACATGAGCTCAGATTGGCAGTACATATAAAGAAACTACCTTTATTTCACACATTTTCTGAGTTATTCTGTTGTTGGTCGGATCCATTGAATTGGTTCTACTGGGGTTGATGTTTACAGGAAAAGTTTGAGAAGCGTGAACTTAAACAAGTTATGACGAACATGACAGGAGGCTTTCCCATTTTAGTGGTGCTGGGCTCAAATGTAGCAAGTTTCATCAAACAAGTGGTTATGTTTGCAGTTGTGCTGTTTTTCTTCATCACATCCGAGACTGGCGGCGTGATGGAGCAAGCTCTAGAAATGGTCCCGCTGTCAGAAGTGACTCGTCAGAAGTGTGCGTTTGTATTGGATCGGACCATCAGCACTGTCTTCTTGACCACTGGAAAGTCCATGCTCTTCCAGGTACCTTTGTTTTTTATCTGCACAATCCTTGCCTCTTTTTACAGTTGCACTTTCTTGGTTTTTTTTTTTTTTCGTTCTTATGGCAAAAAGCTTCCAACCACTTGAGTAAGCATTCTTCATATACAATTAAACTTCTGTTGGTAGATACCTGAAAGCCAAAAATAGCTCGTACGATTTGTAAATCAGTATGTGAAAGATTTGGATTCAAGGAATTGTTGCTCTTGGGTCAGCTGCCTTAGATTGGTTCTACTATTTGACAAGCTTGAACTCGTGATGAAAGGTGCAAGTATTTTCTGCCCTGTAAATAGAGGAAGTCTTGTTTGTCCAGGCGTTGTTTACGTATCTCTTCTTCAGGTTCTTAAAGATCCACTTTCTCTACATGTCGACATCCATTGCTATGGTGCAAGGATTGATGCCAATTTTTCCCAACTGGGTAGCATCTCTACCAGCTCTGCTCCAGCTCCTGGCAGAAAGGAGGTTTGTAAGCGGATTACTCACGACACTAATCTATAAGTTCGGGATGGACTATGGCATTTGTAAGATCCAAGGGGATGTTTCAAATTCCAATCGGTATCTCACAGGCCTCAGCATTGCCGGGGGAATGGCTCTTTTTCAACCTGCTATCTGTGTATGGCATAATCACCTTCTTTGCAACGTTCCTTGTGTTCTATAATCTTCCCGCATCGAATAGATTTTGTTGAATTGAAGCTTCTTGTAAGTCGTTGCTGAAGTCGTATTCTGTCGAATTAAGTTTCCTTGGAATGCTGCAGGGTGTGATCATGGGCCCACTGATACTGACTTGTATCATCGCCATCAGAGACTTGTACTCTGAGTTTGTATTGAAGATTGTCAATGATTATCAACGTATTTGAAGTAATATCGAACAGTTCGGTGGTACAACATTGGTTTTGTCACATGATTTCCAGTTGTTATAGAGAGATGATCTTCAACAAAAGCATACAAGGAAGGCCTACATTGAATGTTATTAGCATTCTCAGCATATCCAGTTGCATTATTACTCCATTTATTGTTCACTAAAACAGATCAAGGTTTGTGCACTAGCCATGTTCACTCAAGCTGAGTGAACATGTTGCATTTCTTCCTTTTACTACTTTACCCCATGGGAATTCCCATATGTACTGCTTATATCTCAAGTTCTCTGCCCACTAAGGTATGTAATTTAAAACTTTGAGTGGCTGCCTGCTTCTTGATTTAATTGGGCGTGTAAAAATGTCTTGGGCAGACTTAGCAGCTAAAAAAATGCAAATCAAGTATGTTTGGCACCTTTGGCATGTGTAGTATTCTTGTTAAAAAACAGGCATGTGTAGAGATTTGATTACTGAGGGACTCGAATGGTGATTGCAAAAATAATTTCAGGTGTGAGTCGTGACTGCCAAAAGGAGTTAATTTTTAAGCCTTACATGAGTGAACATATTGAAATCAAGCATAACTCTGACAAAACCAACTTGACATAGCGAGATGGATCACAAGGACACAATTGTACTGTACTTTGGTGTGCACATACTTCGAACCTAAAATCCACCTTTTGGTACCTAAAAAGTCCTTTGCATCATCCTCTTCATATTCTGCTCATACCTAAATAGGATTGATCCATTGTCTTCTTCTTTAAAAGAGTGTTTATAAGCGATCACATTACATGACTTGTTCTAAAATTTTGTATTAAACATTACATTTCCACTAAAATTTGTCTAATGTATATTATTACGTTTTCATTTTGAATGTTATCATTTTTGATGTATTGACATTTGATATTCATCTTTTAAAAGATAAATACATTATTTTAAAGATAAATACCACATATTGACATTCTTCGATCTCCGTTTCAACCAAACACTTAAACTCATCCAAAAAGTGATGTTTTTAAAACTGATTTTTCCTAATCCACGTTGTTCATTTCTCCAAACAACAGTAACTTTTGTAGAAACTTTCACTTTAAAGTTCCAAAGCAGGACTTGGAATCGATTCCCACGAGAATACCAGTCCGAGCTTGTACAGGAAGGCACACTCTGCCGCGAGGTGAATTTTTGCGAATTGTTTGCAGTTTGGGGTTTGTAGCGGAGAACAGGAGCTCGGGTTTTGCAGGATGCGTGACGATGCTTCACAGAAGCGGCCGCCGTGGTCAGGCCTGCAATGGTGCCAAGGCGCGTGCGACGATTACAAACCGCAGCTCCCGTGGCCGTTCAAGCCATTGCACTCTGTAGGACAACAGCTCTTCACTTCGTGGCAGGACCAATTCTCAAACCAGGGGACGAGACGAGCTTCTTCTGTGAGGTTTGCGAAGGTTTCGACAGGTGCTAGGGTTTCGAATTCGGAGCCGCAGCTGTTTGAGGCGTTGACGGCGAGGTTTGGGCAGTGGATACCAGGGCACCAGGGGGCTCCCAGGTTGTCAGCTGAAGAGCAGGGGGATGCGGAAGAGCGCGCGTTGGCGATTGCGTTGTCTGGAAAGCAGAAGGCTACTTTGCTGGAGTTTTATTCTCCTAGGTGTACGTTGTGTCAGTCGTTGTTGAAAGTGGTGCAGGATGTGGAGCGGAAGGAGGGCGATTGGTTGAGAATTGTGATGGCGGATGTGGAGAATAAGAAGTGGCTTCCTGAGGTATGTGTTATGGTTGCTATCCTCTTGTTCCTCATTTGTGTCGACCTCTATTTACTTCAATTGCAGATTGTTAGTGCTACTAGTTATCTCAACTCGCCCTTCCGCATTTTTACCTTCTTATTGTTGCTAGTTGCACTTGTGTCTGCCTGTCCATTGTTTAGACACGAGCTTGTTGATGTTGACAGAACTGTGCGATAAACACATGTCAATCGTCTCCTCGAATTTTTGAGCTTGTCAGTGCATAGAGTAAGGAAGCTTTTGAGAGCCAGATTTTGCTCGGTTTCTTGTCTGGCAAATAGAGGTTACAGACCACTAGGGAGCTGCAATGCACTCTGTCAGGAAGTAATATTTCTTGCAATGGTTGTATGAGCAGGCTTCTTTGTACGAGATAAACTATGTCCCATGCTTCGTGCTTTTGGACTCGCAAGGAACCGCGTTAGCCAAGACCGGAGTCCCATACAGCCGTATGCATGTGTTGAAAGGGTTATCATACTTGTTGGAGAGCATGAGACCTATTCGGGGAGCTCTGAAACGGGTGCCAGTCTCTGATGGCACCGAAAGTGTATCAGATTTATGACAGGCATCGCCAGCTCCCCTCGAGAAGATTTCCAGTTTCAGGTCGACTGGATGAGCGATGTCATGTAGGCCAGAGACAGCTCTTCACAGTAGCGTTTTAGGGGTGTGCTTGTAATCTGGCGCAATGCTTTGCTTCTATGTTTATATGAATCTCAATCCTGTAAAGTTCAGGTAGAAACCCCGTAATTTCAACAGAACTCTTTGTGAAGTTGTTCGTCACCGAAGCACTAAACCTAAATAGGATCCTGTGAGGGTGCGATAAGTATTATAAATAGTACTAAAGTGACCTTTTAGACATCCGACAGGGTGTGGTGTCGGCGGCGTCTACGCTGTCTGGGCCTACCACGTGTCTCCGTTGTAGTCTAGATGGTTAGGATACTCGGCTCTCACCCGAGCGACCCGGGTTCGAGTCCCGGCAACGGAAGCTCCCGAGGTGCAGACTACATTTTTTGCTTTTTCTGGTTTTGGCGGATCTTTGTTCTCTGTGACGAAAGCTTGTTAGAGTGTTTCTTTGGTCATTTTTTGATTCAGGTTTGCATTGAGACGATGTTCTGGTGAAACACATCAGGACCAAGGTTACCGGAGTACAGGAATATTCCTGTACTTGCAAATTTTAGCTGCGTACTTCTGGCTATATTAATACGTACTTCCAGATTATTTTACGTACTTGTAAGTAACCATCATCGGAATATTCTAAATATTTTAGAAGTACGAAAAATTTGTATGTATGTGAAAGATTCCTGGAACAAATACAGCATATTCTCTGTACTCCGGTAACCATGATCAGGACCCCAGGCTGAAGTCATATTCTCCCGTCCTGCCTCATCTTATTGGCCAGATCTTGCACCGAAATCTTTCTGGTCGGTTCGCTTGTGTGGACTGCGATGTTTATTCCCGTTGGTTGAACAGCACATGTTTCTACATACTTGAAGCTCTGGCATGATATTTCGTCGATCTCAATTTTATAGCTGGAACAAGGACACGCTTGTATCAAGGGCCAACAATTTCTTTTAAATGTTGGTCTCATGCCTGAAGTGGCGGGTTCTATGTACTTTCTCACCTTCTAAGGACACCACAGGAGCTCTTCATTTTGATGGACATGCGATACTTCTGTCCAGATTAGGTTAAGAGCCAGCATTCTGGAAAACTTATTCCCATCATTCATTTTGCTCATCCTGTAATGAAAAGGTGTATGTATTGGACTATGTCCAGAATTTATTGATAATATCACTAGTAGAATACCTGGAGTTTTCTCTCCAGTGCGGAGGTCCTTCTCCATTTTTTTTCCACTCAGAGTAGAAAAGTACCATGGGATTTCGCGAACCGTACAATTCGACCATTGATGCGCGTTCCCGCCACGATGCCGGAGAGCTCACTCGTCGACTAGCGGAATGGAGTGCTGGTTTGGCACAGATTAACCTTGTAACCGTGATTTTGAAGGAGATAGTTACTACTGTTCCGAAAGACGCCAACGTGAATTTGCCGTCGAAACAGGTTCTGGGTAAGTCTTAGTCGTTTATATTTACTCCGGAACTGAAACTTCATCTCGATAATTTGTGCTTGGAGGGCGTGGGCTGGGCGGGCAGGTCGAGAACTTGGGGCCAGATGGATAACCGGCGGTCAGTTCGATAATCCGGGCTGGGAGGCCGTCTGTATCACTGCTTGCGTGGTCTTTGGTGCGGTTAGGGTACTCTAAATCAAAGTGGATGGCAACGAGGTCCTGAATTCAAAGGGCGAGTTCTCGACCTGTCACCAAGTTCCCCACAGGGTGAAGTGGAGTATGTGAATGTTGTGTTATTTTTGGGTTGTTTGCGTTTGGGGTTGTGAATTTGTGGTTCCTGTTTTAATTGAGGACGTTCAATACACAATCGACCAGTGACGTGATCTCTTACTGTCGAAGGGGCTCACTTGCCTTCTGATAGGCTCAATCCCGATTTGATTTAAATGTTCTCGTTACCAGTCATTAACCTCATTAATCTATATTGTCCTTTCGTCTTCCACACGACTTCGGAATCCACGAAAACAGAATGTGCTATCTAGGACGACAGCACTGGTCAATTTTAATACTTCTATTATTTCTGTAATGCGAAATTTAAATAATGAAACAAATATTTAAAATTAAAAATAAAAACTTACGGAAAAGAAAAATTTAACTTGCTGAAATAACAGCGAAGCAATCTTGTGAGCAGCGAGCAGCGAGCAGCGAGCAGGAAATCTAAAATTGGTCTAAATTTTTGAAAAAAAGTTGACTTTTTTCAGAATTTGCGTTTTTTTTTTTTTTTTTTTTTTGGTTTTTTTTTTACGGGCAGTCAGAAATGATTATATTTAGTAAAGTACCTATTACCGTGGATTTCATGAATAACCACAAATAGTACATATAAATACAAAAATCAAAGGTTTTACTCTTTAAAAACAAAAACATATGGATTCACGATGATATATACTTAACGATTTCCAGCCTCGTTAAGGGGTATCTCGGATCCGAGAGACTCCACATTTGCATTTGGTAGGTGTCTCTCGGATCCGAGATACCCTTTGACGAGGCGGAAAATTACAAATTTTTTACCCCAAAAAAAAAAAAAAAAAAAAAAAAAAACATAAAATTTAAAAAAAAAAATTGAATATGGATGATTATTGGCTCTTCAGGACTATGCTTGTAGATCATCTGTGCAAAATAAATAACTAAAGTATAAGAAAGTAGTAGAATCTTTATTCTTCGCAGTTCAAATCAAATACAAATCCATTTCAAATCAAGGTACTGCTGGGATATTGTTAACATAGATGTTCACTTCTGAAGGCTAAATGCATGCTACACTGCGCCCATACGTTCGAGAACGCGCATAACTTCATTGTAGCTATAGCTAGGAGCATGCATGAAGGAGTCCTCCTTAGGATCCATCTTGCACATGTATCGAAGAATATAGTATACATGTTTGCAATATTTCCATTGCTTTGCCTTTCCAAGAGTCTCCGAAATCATCTTCACAAAATCTGGGCAAGTGCATTCGGGGAAGCTGGCAATGGTGATGCGGTACATCTTGTTCCCTCCTGTGTTTAGAGTTACCACGCATCCATAACCTGGATAAGGAATAGTGGTTACTCCTGTAACACCACAGTAGTCCATGAGAGCGGCACTTTCCCACTTGTTTCTGTGATCTACAGTGGGTACGTCAGGATTCCTTCGAATGGAATGATTGTTGCGCAGCGTAGGATGCGCATCTGGGTTTGCCGGTTCCTTGAAATGGGACCTGGGAAGTGGCCACTTTGAAGCTCCTTGGAATTGACGCCTTGGGGACAATTCACCTCGCTGCTGCAATTGAAATCCAGCCTCCTCAAGATCTAGAACTTCCTGACGAGTTAGATTAGTTCCAATTTTCACAGGCCACACCATAGGGATGCTCGGCCAATCCATAACCCAATTCTTGGGCCCCCCCTTCACGCAACGGTTGATGTCATCGGGGCAGAACCAAAACTCTGCAGGAACAAGACGTTTGGTGTGATAGTCTTTCTTCCTCCCTGAATACGTAGGTGCAGGTGTTCCCTTTGCTCCCCTTGATATCTTTGCATCGCATTTCTTCCTCGTCTGGGCTTGTAGGGCTTGACATTTTCGTGCTGACCGATTCGAAAGGCGAGCAATGTGCCACGTGTTAGGATCACAGTCTGTTTCCTCTACAGACGTGGTATGCTGGACACCGCACGTTGGATCCGAAAGTGCTTCCTCAATCCTCGCTCTTCTTGACCTGGTCCCCATCGCAGGTATTGAATAATTCACCTTATCTGAGCGATGTGAGTCATGAGCTGATCCTGGGGGGAGATCAAGCTTCCGCTTCAATGAGCCAAAGATCTCGGCGCCCTCTAGTCCTTTCTCTTTCGTTAGCACATCGTCCGCTTCAGGATAGGCCTTCATTGCTTCAGCAATCATGACAGGGTCCAAGCTCCGTTGTGCTTGACGAAGTCGGAGCTCTGCTTTATCAGGTCCTTTGCCCCCTCGCCCCCCCTTCAGATACTTCATGTACTGCGTGATTTGCATGAAGGCGCGCATCATATCATCCACTGTGGCGTCGTATAGGCAGTTCCCAGTGTTACCAGATTGTTGAAGCCACTTGTTGTGTATTGTCTCCGCTAGGTTGCAAGAAGGCATGTCTGCTCGTTCATCAAGCGATAGATTCTGACAGAGAAAAAGAGAACTGTTTCAGTGAATAGAAGAATTTCATACAGGACTTGCACAGGGGCCAAGGTTTAAGGTTAGTTGCTTACCAGCTGCATTGCTCCACCCCATTGCCTGTAGCGGTAGTGCCAGAAGACCATCCAGTCATTGAGAGCTCGTAACGCAGCGTCCGAGGTGACACACCCTCCAGATTGCCACCATCCTCTGATGACGTTGTACATGTCCTCTGCCTCCTCCTGGGTCTTAGTGTCCTTCCATTGCTTGCACAGGGATCTCATTTGCTCTTGATACTCCGGCTTGATGTGGGCTATGGTCACCCGCTCAAGGCACTTGGTCCAGTGAAAAAGACAAGTTCGTTCCCGACCTTCCATCTTGTCATTCACGTTTCCGTTGCCGTACACCTTCCGCACAGCATGCCAGTTCGCGCCTGCACTGTCCGCCATGAATCCTTTGAAGTTCGGCTTCGGATGTCCATTGTCCTCCATCACACTGTTCAGGTTCTCCCAGAACAAGGTCTGGGCAGTGGCGTCCTCAGACTGCATATCACATAGAGCTATGGTCATGACTCTGCAGTATCTACTATCATATACATGGCATGCCATGGTGCTCCAGTCCTTCACTCGTCTGACATGGTCGAACATGATCCACGAATCTTGAAGGTCTCCCCCGGGCTGCATGCGCTTCACTAGGTCCGTACCACTGCCAGGCATATCCACTGACATTTTGAAGATGAACACCTTCCCTTTTGTCTGGCCTGGAAATCGGTTTTCGTGGATGAATTTGAAGGCGTTGTACTCCTTCAATCGCATGATGTTATCGACTAGACCATTGTCCTGGCGTAGGAATTTCTTCGTACCTGCAACAAAGTGCCGAATGTTTGCATCCGACATGGTCTCAAACTTGTCCATCACCTGAGCCATGGGTGAACCACGAAGGTGATTCTGCCCTGGAGTCGCTCGAATGAGGTAGTCCGCCAGAAATATCTTGCTCGCTCCCAAAACGATGGCAGAGTTCTTCGCATTCGGAGTACGGAGGACTTGCTCGCCTATGCACTCGTACATGAGATCCAAGGTCTCAAGGCAGGTACCATCCGAAACTGGATGTTTATGATGCCCGAGATGGATGGCGGCCCGAGTCATGTCTGGATCTTTGCTGGTGACATGGAAGATCCTCGCAGCACATAATTCTAAACAGACAGGGGGAGTATGGCAGATTTTGCAAACAAGAGTTGAGTTAGGGGGATGCTTCTCTCCTACTAAAATCTGACTTGGGGTAAGCCCAGCCCACTGTGTGGAATTCACCTTCCCTGGATTCCTATCTATATAATCACAGTTCAAGTTCGGGCACTGAAGATGTCCCGTACAGTTGGACTTACGAAACTTTAAGCCAAAGTCATTCTTAACATTCGTGGTCATAGTCTTACACCACGCGTGCCCGTCGTATTGCTTCCCCATACCATCCAACTCTCCACTGAATGTCGTCGGGATGTTCTCAGGGAGAGGAGGCAACTCGAAGATCTTGTCACCATCATAGGTTGCGGGAAGGTACTTTACTTCTACATGCTCGAGGCTAGCGAAATCAATCGACAAAATATCTGACCTGCAGCCCCTCCTTCCAGCAGTCTTCTTGATGGCCTCCAAGATGCTACGCGGCTTCCGTGAAGTTGGATGAACAGGGGGGCGGCCTGCGGAAACTGATGGCGAACGTAGGTGAGTCCTGCCCGGCAGTGAGCGAGTGGACCCAACAGAGGTCCGTCGTTGAAAAGGATTCGCACAAGTATCTGCTAGACGGATATCAGGGACCACATCATCGTCCGAATCGCTCAGGCAGTGGATGTCGGGAGCACTGCCTTCTACCTTGACCTTCACCAAAGCAGGAACTCGAACAGTGGAAGTAGAACTGGGCGGAGTTAGCATGACAGTAGACTCTGACATCTGTGAATCCGTGAGGCCGTAGACTTTATATGTACCGCTATGTAATGTCCAAACGAAACCCTCTTCCTCTCTGGTTTTCACTTGAAGAACAGTCTCACTCAACACTCCATTGTCATCAAAAATCTCCCTCTCAACGTACATTGACCCCATTCGAAAATGAAACCTAAGACTCAGAAGCTGCTCAGACACCTTCACTGATCCATCTGCACCTAATGGCGCTGTAAACGGGGCCACATGGCCATGGGCACGAATAGATGCCATTCTAAGCGCCTGGTAGAAGATTGGAGATGTAGAGTCATGCATTGAGAGAGAACTAAAGGAAGAGTGGGAATAAGAAGTGAGGTGATGATGATTACTCCTTAACTCTTTTATGTTGGTATCACCTCATGAGCCATCTATTAGGTAAGAGCGACATGGTGGATGACAAATCAAATTAGTAAAGTTGTTAAGCATTGGCGTTAAGCAATAAGACGGCTAAGAGAATACTGTTGGCTAGATTAGCATGAAATTCAAATCAATCACTCTTTTTCCAGATACAAACAGGAGTACGTGGCGCGGTGCGGAGATAATATGTCTCTCGGATCCGAGAGACAGTTTTACGCCGCAATTTGCAAAGTGTAAAATAGGGAAAATATAGACATGACTGACGTGGAGCTTTCAAACTGATCTCCTCAACAACTCGACACAGTATTACAAAAAGCATATGCAACGGCGTAACTGATAATGGAGAAACGAATGACGGCCACCTACACCAAAACAGGATTGATTGCTTCAATATTATTAAGAAATAGACTGCCACTTTCGAGTGATACATGTCCTACCTTATAAAATTAAATAAGTGGAAGTGATATGACAAATAAATCTAAGATCATGGTCCTAGCAGAGTGTCAATACTCCTCCTAATTCAGTCCAAGAATCTAACGTGGCGACCTCGCTTGGATTTTTTATTCTCGTGCATATTGATCGTACTATTCTTTTGGGATCCAGGGTCCACATCTTCAATTGCCGAGCATCCCTTCATCTGAAGCTTTCGTCCTTTACGGCGCGGTGTACCGCGTAACAGAGCTCTTGTGTACGTTCCCGGTTGAATGATTCCAACATCAGCATAGGCATGCTTCTTCCTGGAATCAGAATCATCGATGTGAGCATCGTCAACGTCAACCGCACTAGCCTCAATGCCAGGATGTCCCGGGGACTTCACAGTATGAAAATGTAATGAACTTGGAAGAGGATCAGGAGGAGGTGAGACGTGGCCTTCATCACTACCTTTCGGAATAGGCTCGAAAGGGCCTTCAAAATCGTCAATTGACAGCACTAATGCCATGGCATCCTCGACCAAGGGGGAACTAGACCGCTTGCCTCCCTCTGCATCCATGGTCAGATAAGCGAAGAGGACAACCGCACCGTCGACTATGAGAGAAGGAACTAATTGGTATGGGTCCTTATATTACCAATGATACGTCATTCGTGGACGGAGAGGATTTGACATCCACGGAACTGTTCATCTCAATTAAGATTTTAATTATATGTCCAGAGGGGTAGAGTATAAGTACTGAAGCGTGGTCTGGAGCACGGCATTAGAGAGCGTGTAGAGTCAGTTGTTATAGTTGGGAATTTCTCTTCAGCTCTGCACACATGACGGCAAATAAGTCAAAAGATGTAGGAATAGAGACGCCAGTACCTAGGAGTAGCAAAAAGAGAGGCCAGACTTATAAGTTTTCTAGCGGTAAGCAGAAAACTGCTGCAGTGTTGAAAAAGAAAAAAAGAGTGGAAGGTGATAGCATAGACAGAACTGTTAGGACTCTAATGTATGAGGAAGTCTCTGAACAAGGGACAGAGTCATTTCGATTAGAAAGGGTGGAGGAGGACGCACTTGAGTTTGAAACACCACGTACTGGGAAGAGTGCGGCGGGAAGGAACCAAGCCGTCTCATCCGGGCCAGCACTTGAGTACAGTGACGCGGGGTCGAAGGATTACAACCTAGGGTTTAGGGGAGGAGGAAAGAGGAAGTCGTGTGAGAGTGCCCTCATTGAGAGTGACGAAGAGGTTTTGGTTGAGGTAAGTAGAGTGTGATCATGTTGTCCCTAATCCCATTCTCATGAGTCGCCTTGTGTATAATCATTGTCGTCTTCTTCCCCAGTATAAGGCTGCTTTGGAGGTTGGGACTTTGGATATTCTTATTTGTAAACGCCAGTCTTTCTTCACAGCATTTGTTTGTAAGTGACGAGTTAGAGAGTCGACTGTCTTGAGTTAATGAGAGATGGCAGAAGATATTACTAGAGACTTGGGTGCGCTTATACCCCTCGAAGGGTCAGATAGTAGTGACGAGAAGGAGAGCACTAATCCATGTCGGTCCAATGTGGGTAACCAGGAAATGTCGGGGGGAGTGCGAAGCGCGTCAAGAGGAAAGGGGAAGGCGAAGCAGAAGTCAGGCGACGCATCTGCTTCAACTCAGACTGCGGGGGGGTCGTCCGCGATGGAGGAAGGGGCCACAGAGGAGGTAAGCAGTGGAGAGACATTCTTATGAATTTCGTCATCGGTGTTTGAATAATTTTCTATATCAGTTCGGATTGTGAACTTGCTGTTTAGAGTGTCTGTGTGACTGCGCGAACTGTGGGTGGGGGTCCGCGGGTGAGCATTGCGCAAGCAGTAGGTGGGGGTCCGCGGGTGAGCATTTAAGAGGGTGGGGGCCGCGGGGGGTATAAAGGGGTGGGGGTACTGAGAGAAGATCTTTTCATCTCTTTCTTGGTGGAGGAGTCCGCGGTTGTTTGAGAGGGGTTTGGAGAGTATTGTGGTGGTGGAGGGGGCAGAGCTTGTTGTGAGTATGTGAGTGTGTGTTTCGTGAGCGTGAGGATGTAGGGCGTTTGCGGGGGAGAGTTCGCGGGTTCCTTTGAGGAGGGGGGTTCTATGTTTCAGGGCTTAGGTAGGGGTTCACTGAGGTTGAGGGTGTAAAGAGTTAGTGATTTTTGTTGTTGAGGGTGTGTTCGGAAGTTAGTTTGTGAGGATTGTTGGGGTGTTCCAGGGAGTAAATAAACAGAGAGGGTTTTGTGGGTCTCTTTGGAGTAGTGAATTTCTTGTGTATGACGATAGAGGAGCGTGAGTCTGTGGTTTCTGAGGGTTCGCAGGTAAGAGCGGCCAGAACAAATTAAGTTTTGATCGGAGGGTGGGCAGTAGAAACACGTGTCTCGGATCCGAGACACGTTTCTGCAGCTCAGAGAATTAGAAGATTTAGGAAAGCGACATTGTTTTCTTGCGCGGACGTTCGGGAAACATACTCATACTCTGTGCTCCTATGTGTATGGACAGATTACACCTTACGAGCCCGTGGACATGGATGCACCTCCACGCATTGGAGAGGGTGATGTTGATCCTGGCATTCATGTAACCATGGAGAGACTGCGGCAGAGAAGGAAGGGGAGAGGCCAAGAAGCAGTGACTGAAAGCCTTGACAAACCCGTGTATGAGCTTGAAATTCCTCTGTGTCGAATGATTCCAATGACAGAGGTTCGCGGCGCATTAGCTCCTGACATAGAGAAGCTGAAATCTGAGTTTGCTCACGGCTACAGACTTGGGTCATCTGTTTTCTACGTGGCCACCCGAAGTTATACAATGGAGACTCAGGAGGTAACTGAAGAGCAGCGAGGCTCGTGGGATCCGATTTGGAGGGAGGCTGAGAAGACATTTGAGGAGAGGTTGAAGAGAACACCTGGTTTGGAGAAGTACTCGAATAAGATGTTTTACATCTGGGATGGTAATCACCGGCACAAGGCATGGAGTAGGGTCATAACAGACTTTCATTCCCGTGATCCAAATCCAGCGTTTCATCCAAGCCCCAAGACACATATTATATGTGTCACAGAGGAGAACAAGCAACGACTTCTACATGCGATGACACAGTGGAACAAGTAAGTTCACTTCTACAAGTGTCTTTTATGGCAAGTTTTGGTTACTGTGAAGTACTAATCATCGGATTATTCAATATCAGGAAGAACGAATACGACCATGTGAACCAACATTGGACTCACGAGCTCCGAAGAGTCATACAGTTTGGTAGTATGCCCTTCGACCAGTTGAGAACTCTCATCTCTGAACGCGATTATGAGAACAGTCTGACAGAGTGGAACCGAGTCACAAAGAATAAGAAGTGGTACCATCTAACAGGGGATGCATTTTGCAACTTACTGTATGAGGTATTTTACGAAAACACTTATATGTCTTCTAGAAGTTGATTATAATGGCATAGGAGTACCCGTGGACTTACTCAATATCTCTCTTTTGCAGAGAGAAATTATCAATGCGCAGGAAGCAGCAATGAAGATATACGAGGACTCCTTAATAACTCACGGTGAAAAGAGACAAGGAGACAGCAACATTCTAATTGAACGTGCAAATGCAGCGATAAAGGCTTGCAAAACGCACCTGCACACCGACATGGAACGCTTACTGGCAATAGCGGATCCGAAGAATGGAGAGGGATTCATCAGAGAGGTAAGACTTTTTTATTGTTTTGCTTTGTTTTTCTTTGGTTTTGTATGTTATCTTGCCTTCCTTTGACCCTCCCAAAGGGTCTCTCGGATCCGAGGGACCCTTTCGGAGGGTCATTTTTTACCCAATGTGCTGCAATATCATCATATTGCAGCACATTTGGGGGGCCTTTTAACGTCTCTCGGATCCGAGAGACGTTAAAAGGCCCCCTAAATGTGCTGCAATATGATGATATTGCAGCACATATAGGGGCCTAAAAACGTCTCTCGGATCCGAGAGACGATTTTAGGACCTCTGGAACAGCTAAAATATCATTATATTTTAGCTCTTTCAGGGGGCCCTTTAGCGTCTCTCGGATCCGAGAGACGCTAAAGGGCCCCCTGAAAGAGCTAAAATATAATGATATTTTAGCTCTTCCAGAGGGCCTAAAATCGTCTCTCGGATCCGAGAGACGATTTTAGGCCCCCTGAAAGAGCTAAAATATCATTATATTTTAGCTCTTTCAGGGGGCCTAAAATCGTCTCTCGGATCCGAGAGACGATTTTAGGACCTCTTTAATAGCTAATTTATGATGATAAAATAGCTATTAAAGGGGGCCTAAAAACGTCTCTCGGATCCGAGAGACGATTTTAGGCCCCCTGAAAGAGCTAATTTATCATCATAAATTAGCTCTTTCAGAGGTCCTAAAAACGTCTCTCGGATCCGAGAGACGTTTTTAGGCCCCCTTTAATAGCTAATTTATCATCATATTTGCATCATTTTCCTAAAATATGACTATGTGTATGGTATTCTTCGAGTTTCATGATGTTTTGACATAAACTTCACTGATTTCTTGTAGATTGAAGCCCATTTCAGCACTTTCAGAAGCAAAACAGAGATGAATCCTGAGAAGCTCCAGCTGTTTGCAACTGCCAAAGTACCAGCAAAATACAAGGAGAGATGGGTACACTGGTGGAATATGAGCAAAGAATCACGTGAAATTTATAACTTCCCAAAGTATCCCGCCTCAACATCAGCCCTTCGACCTTGGGTGGAAGTTGCAGCTTTCTGGGCCGGAGTAAGTTCATTTCAGTTTTCAAAATAATTGCTTATTTTGAGATACCAATTTATATCTATCCGAGTGGAAAGACATAGTTCAATGCAATGATTTCTGTAAAACTCATCATTGAAGGTGATAGTTTTGCAATTAGATGACGAAAGTCAGCTATATCGGTAAATCTATTCAGATGGGCTGACAGTGAACATCATATTTTCTTGCAGCTTGAAGAAGAAACTGGGATTCAATATGCCCAAATTCTTGAAGACGAGGGGATCGTTATACCACCTCAAGCACCTGCAATGGGTATTGTGTCCATTGACAAGTTCGTTAGCACAGGAGCTCACAAACTTTGGAAGAAGGGGTTCCCGGAATTTCTTGGAAGGTATGGCGGGTTTGTGAAGTCCAAGCCTTTCAATGATCAAAAAGACACTAAGCTGGCTGTGAACCGGATGATTGTAAGGTATTTTTACTGGGAGCTTCTCAGGAAAGATGCCATTACAGTTGACAAC
Source organism: Ceratodon purpureus (assembly GCA_014871385.1). Classification (NCBI taxonomy): domain Eukaryota; kingdom Viridiplantae; phylum Streptophyta; class Bryopsida; order Pseudoditrichales; family Ditrichaceae; genus Ceratodon; species Ceratodon purpureus. Next base: position 1,100,727 of record CM026427.1, on the reverse strand, counting down.
ATTCCCATTCGTTTCTCCAAGTGGCTTGATACCTCCAGCCCCGACTGTATCTTCAACGATTATCAGAGGAAACATTTTTCTCGCCCTCATCTCCAAGAGTGTCCGTGGTATCTCGAGCTCAAAAAGGAAGAGAAAGAGCAGGACTCCGAGCGCGCCTACAAAGCCAAATGTGTGAGGGAGACAGAGGAGATGGAGGCGCAAGGAGTCAATACGCAGAATCCAACCGCGGAGGAATTCATGTCTGAGAAAGATCGAGCAAAGGCACTCGCTAAGAAGCAGGCCGAAGAGAAAAGGGCTGCAGCGAAGGCTCAGAGCGAGAAGGAGAAGGCGCTGGCCAAGCAGAAGGCAGCTGAGGATAAGGTCAATAATGAGAGACTTGCTAAGCTTGTCAAGCAGAAGGGACTAAAAGGCGCTATGGACGAAGAAGGAATTTCCCCTTCAGGCAGTAGTATGCCCTCTCAGAGATCGCAGGGAGTCTCTATTCTGCCCAGCCAGGTCCTTAGTCAGACATACTATTCTGTCAAGTCGAAGGCCTATCCCAATCATCCTCCGGATGTTCTGCTGATCAATAAGAGTGCAGCGCAGATTATGGACGACATTAGCAACAACAATCCAAGATCTGTAAACGATTGGAAAGCGGTCGGTCGGTTCGTGGGTGGGCACCAGTCGCACAGGCGTCGCCAGTACAAGGGTGAAATTCAGAATGTCAAAGCAGTTGACCTTATCGTGTTTGACGTTCCAGAGAATTTGCCTGTGCCCTTCTTTGATGATGTTGCCATTCCAGAGTGGAATGTATTGCCCATTGATACAGATCCGGATTCCCAGAAGTCAGAGTCTCCCTGGATCCATAAACACTTTGAATGGGCCAGTGAGTGGATCGCAGACGATGGAGTAGTCCTTGTGTTTTATCCTGACAGTAAGTTCATTCTGTCGGAGTTGGAGGGCTGGTCTCATTGGGCGGGATTCAAGGTGCAGCACAAGTGGATCGTCATGAACGACCTGAAGACAAACAGCCCTGATTTTCCAGATATACAGACCACGGTCACTAACGCCATGCTGTTCGCGCGAGAAGAGAATGCCGCATTAGGCATTCCTGCTTCTCGATTCCATTTCTATGAGCAATCTGACCTTGAGGCTAAAGGCGTTGACATGGTTAATCTAGGTTTCCTTGTTAACAAGATAAACCAGGATAACTGGACAGTGAGAGAAGTCAGTGGTGGTCCATGGCGTGGTCCACGTGAGAAGTCAGAAGACCTTTTCATTGGTTTGTTGGACCTTCTAAGTCAGGAGGAGGACATAGTTATGGACCTCACCACATCTACAGGTAAACTTCAATTCATTCACACTTGTTAGTTTCATCGTTTCTTGAATCCTCCTCTACATCTTACTTCCTATTTCTTTTCCTTTTCCAGGCGCCTCTATCAAGGCCTGCAAATATATGCACAGGCACCTAATTGCTCTCGAGGAGGACCAGAACCTTCACGATGAGATTCTGCTTCCACTTGTTCCGGATGCTGTCGAGGATGATTCGCCGGCACCTACTCCTCCTCCAAAGAAACGTGGACCATCCAAACACGCTGAAGAGCCTCCTTCAAAGAAAGCTCCTAGACGCTCCTGTGAGTGATTACTGTTTTTACTACAAATTTTTTGGAAGTTATATTTTTCGAATTTGAATCATCTTTTCAGACTGTTTCTTATTATATATTTTTTTGCAGATATAAAGTGAGCGCACTGCTGCTCGCGGTCCTCAAGTCAGCACCACCTATGCCACTCTTCTATAGACTATATGATACTTATATTTTATAGGATAATACACACTATCTACGTATGTTTCATTCAGTTTAGACAGATTACATTTTGAGTTGCGTTAATCTGTGGGACAGGACTTTGTCTGTGGCCTAGCCTGAACAGGAATGTCACGTTCCATTTTGTATACCCATACTTCTATGAATATATAATACTCTGGCTTTCGTTTTATGCGGCTGAGATTGTGTTCTTCCATTACGTCAAATTTAAATTTTTTCCTGCAGTTTGCCCTAGTTCGTTTCAATGCATTAATTGATAATGCAATTTTCATTCTTTTCTATTTATGATGGCATATCATTTATTACAAATTAGAAACCACATAGAAACTTTTAGTACTCAATTCCATTTCTTTATATTTCCTACATTTCAATAATATTTACACGTCCTCTACAGGTGCTTGAAAACGTGTCTCGGATCCGAGACACGTTTTCAAGGCTTTTATTTTTCTCCAATTTTTTCATACCCTACCCTTACCCTTCCACACCAACCCCTTTAACCCCTCCCCTAGCACCCCCCTACCCGGCCGAGACAACGTGTCTCGGATCCGAGACACGTTGTCTCGGCTTTTTTTTTTCTTAAAAAATTAACTAAAATTAAAAAAAAACCCCTCTCCCCGACCCTACTCTCCCCCTACCCTCCCCCTACTCCCCCCCCTTAAACCCCTCCCTTACCCTCCCCCGGAGCCGAGACAACGTGTCTCGGATCCGAGACACGTTGTCTCGGCTTTTTTTTTTCTTAAAAAATTAACTAAAATAAAAAAAAACCCCTCTCCCCGACCCTACTCTCCCCCTACCCTCCCCCTACTCCCCCCCCTTAAACCCCTCCCTTACCCTCCCCCGGAGCCGAGACAACGTGTCTCGGATCCGAGACACGTTGTCTCGGCTTTTTTTTTTCTTAAAAAATTAACTAAAATAAAAAAAAACCCCTCTCCCCGACCCTACTCTCCCCCTACCCTCCCCCTACTCCCCCCCCTTAAACCCCTCCCCTACCCTCCCTTGGAGCCGAGACAACGTGTCTCGGATCCGAGACACGTTGTCTCGGTTTTTTTTTCTTCCATAAACTACCCAAAAAAATTAAAACCCCCCCTGCCCCCTCCCCTTTCCCTCCCCCTACCCCCGCCCTGCCCCCTGCCCCTCCCCCCTTTCACTCCCCCTTCCCCCTGCCCCTCCCCCCTTTCCCTCCCCCTTCCCCCTGCCCCTCCCCCCTTTCCCTCCCCCTTCTCCCTGCCACCCTCCCCCCTTTCCCTCCCCCTTCCCCTCCCCCTTCCCCCTGCCCCTCCCCTTTCCCTCCCCCTTCCCCACTGCCCCTCCCCTTTCCCTCCCCCTTCCCCCTGCCCCTCCCCCTATCCCCTCTCCATTCATCCATCCCTCCCTCCCTTTCCCTCTACTCCCTCCATCCCCCCTCTCTCTCTCTCTCTCCCTCTCTCTCTCTCTCTTCCTGCGTGTCTCGGATCCGAGGGACTGTGTCTCGGATCCGAGACACGTCCTTCCCCTCCCCTCTAACCCCTAACCCTGATGCGCCGCCACCCTCCCCTCCCTCACTGGCTCTCGGATCCGAGAGCCAGTATAAATGGGAGGGGGTTTCTCTCCCCACTCCCTCTCTTCCTCACCTCCTAACTCCTAAGGTTAGTAAGTGTGCGCTTTGTGTTAGTTAGGTTTGTGTCATGTTACTGTCTAGTGTGTTAGATATTAGTTTTTAGTACTTGATTATCCGATTTTGTTGGGTTTTCTTAGATCGGTTTCGGTCTTCAGTTTTCGTAGTTGGGTTTCAGTCTCGGGTTTTACTCTAAACCATTGTCTCGGGTTTTGCTAATGGTTATAGTTTTGCTAATGGTTATAGTTATTAGTCTGAAGTTCTGTCTTCGGGGTTCGGTCAACTGTTTGAAGATCATACTGTTGTTGGTTCTGCTTACTTTGTTTTCATGTCGCATTCTGCCGCGGTTTATTTGACTTCTAATCTTCGTTACTACTGATCATTGGTTTTCTGGGTTGCTGATCATTGGTTTTCTGCAATGTTCAGATCATTGTATTTCTCACACTCGGACTCCAAAAGTTTTCATCAAATGTAAGTTTCTATTACCTTCGCATTTCAAATTTTTTTCAAAACTGTCTTGCATCTTTTTATGTATGCGGCTTACTGTATCTTTTTATGCATGCGGTATTTGTGGCTTTTATGTATGCGGCTTTTTATGTATATGTTTTTGTGACTTTTATATATGCGGCTTTTTATGTATATGGTTATAGTCTCTTTTTCTGTATGCGGCTTTAATTCTTTTGTATGTTTTTGTCTTCACATGTTTTTACTTGCGATTATCCTTACATGCTTGTGGTTATTTTCGATTTAAACTTCTTTCAATTTCTATGAACTGAGTTTTACGTTTTTTACTTGTAGATTCGGGTTCCAGCATTTCTATACACACCACCATGGTGCTCACACGGGCTCGGCACAGGAGGCTCTCTGACCTTGGCATTGCTCCAGAACTCCTCCCAGGCGTTGCATCGGATCGCACTCCAATTAAGACCCCTTTATCGATGCCGGAGAACGGAGAGGAGGGTACTCCGGTGGATCCAGATGCACCTCCAGTCCGCAAGCCAGTCGGAGCTTTGGACTATCTTAAGGAGGCAGGGATTGACATTGGAGGCTGCGACGATGAGCTCACCATCCAGGTGGTTGAAGTGGGCAACACCAACATCTGTGTTGAGGTTCCCCACTCAGACCATGGAGATTCGAAGCCCAAGGATCCCTGGGGGTTGGATGTTCATGGCGCCCCTGGTGATGACTATTGTCCTGGTGATGGCTACGACTCCGACGGGTTAGAGGAGTACTTTGGCGGCCAGATTGACTACAGCTACGAGGCTCCTCCAGCACCAGAGGAGCGCCTTTTTCACGATGATGCCAACTCTGATTATGATGAAGCCTCGACCGAGTCCAACGGCTGGGGAGATAATGAGGGTTACCCGATTATGTTCAATGACACTGATACCGATGATAGCCAAGTTTGGCGCAGCCCTGATTACTTCTAGATTTTACCTTGACTCTAGTTAGTTAGCTTCTTCGTATGTACATCCAGTTTTTTTTGTACTTATACTGGATTGTATTATTCGAGTTTCAGTATACTTTGTTAAGTATACCCGATGTATAGGCAGTTAAATTTTGTACATTTTTGCATCCTATCTATAAAGTATATAATTTACCGGATACGTATATCTATACATGTCTTCAAATAAAAAAAATCCGAAATTAAAGATCCCGGGACCAACCGAGACGGCCACTGAAACCCAGAGATTCCCTTTAGATTCTTCTAAGATTCCGCGGTAATAGGCGCTCTTATTAATTTTTTCAAAAAAAAACGAAAATTTTCAAAAAAAATCAGAAACTGCCCGATGAACAGTACTCTGCTCGCTGCTCGCTGCTCGCTGCTCACAAGATTGCATTCCTCGCTGAAATAATTGTAATTTATGTATTGACAATAAAACATATACTTCTAATAGTAATGCAAGTATTAAACTAATTAAGGCATAAAATAACTAATTAGAAACTTTTCATATTTCTTTAAATACAATTTAACTAAATTAATTTAATTAATGTTAATAATCATTTAGTATTAAATTGAAAGATTATGACACTGTTATCTTCTTTTTATTTATATTAATTCAGTATTTTGAATTTGTCTTTTTTGAACTAACATTAGTTTAACATTAAATTGATGTATTTTGTAAATACATTATGATTTAATTATTTTGTTTCTTTCTGAATTTACATGAACTGTAGACCACACACTTCTTATTCAATTTCATATTTGAGTTTTTTAAGTGTGAGAATTGTATATTTGCACTTATGCATATTTAAATCAATGGTAACAAATGTTTTTTCGATTTTTATTTTTATTTTATTTTTAATGAAAATTTAAATCAACTTGTTTTATAACTTTGTTAGTATGCATTTTTGTTTTATATTTGCGGTACTCATTAAATCGAATTAACGAATATTCAAATTTTTTTTTTGTTTTGATAACACTAATGAAATTATTACTACATAGAAGACTTTATACCAACATGTTATAGATTATTAAGAATTCCAAAGAGCAATTCACATTATATCATTGCAGAACGGAACAATATCTTCATATCACTTCTAATAAAAACTAACTTCAAGAACATATGAAAATATACATACCTTGTGTTCAGTTACATTAGTGGGTAACACTTATGAAGGAGTTCAAAATATGTGTACGACCTACGTTTGACGCGGAAAAATCATTGACAGCAAGTAGATATGATTCAAGTAAAACTATTCTATGAAATGAAGACTTTTAGAGTATTTGTTGAAACACAAATTTATTAATTCGTGACTTTACATTGAAATTTCTATAGAGTAATTGCAGGACGAAATTGGTTATTGAAAAGTGAAAACAAATTAGTGTTAAACTATCTAATGTAAAATACCATATATAACACATACATTAACAAATATTATTATACGCATGAACAAAAATAGAGAAAAACGGCTTTTTTCTGTTGTAATTAGTATTAAATCTTATGTCTAAAATATTAAAATCAACTGGAAGTAAAAAATGAAAAATGTAAATATTAATATGACTTTATAGTTAACTTATGCGGTGATGCATAAGTTCCATTTAATTTTATAATTTGACAAAGTAATATCAAGTAATTAAATTGATACAAAGTACAAGTTTTTTTAATTTAATTTATGTTTTTTTTTAAATTTTTTTTAATTTTTTTTTGGTTGTTGGGAATTAAAAGGTTTAATGTTTATTTGATTACTAATGAAACGGTTTTCATAACCTGCAATTATTTTTCTGCATTTTGAATTATTATTGTCATATTGGTGCACTGTAATTTATGGAAGATAAAGTGCAATATGGAAGTCCAGAAAACAAAATAACAGCGTAAAATAAAGATTATGATTTAGGGTTCTCTTTTAGGAAGTATTTTTTAATGAAGTCAACTTTGTCAAGTCAAATGTATTGTTGCCAAGTTGATGAGAATGGGCATCATTAGATATATTAAGTACGGGTCAAATTGAAAGTCATGGATTTGCATTCAAGGTGCTTTATAAGGCATTTTATTGGAAGGGCAAGCGCATAATGGCTGAGTGTAAGTTTCATGGGAGTGAAAATGAACTGCACTCTTACTTTTAACTAACAATAACTTAATTTAATATTATAGATGTCATCATTTAAGTTTTGTACTAATAAGTATAATTTTTTTTTACCAATATTCATATTGGATTGTAATTATGGTTGATTCTTGACAAAATATTGTTAGTGTTGGAAGTGACTTGGACTTTCCAACTGTAATTGAAAGACCATTGGATGTTTTTTTGAAAACATACTTTGTTGTGCAGGAGTGATAACTTATGTAACCTTATTGTTCGCAAATTATGAGAATGGTGAACAATAAGAGTTTATACAATTCTACTCATGGAGTAAACATTATGTCACCATACAAGACTCCCACCCTATTTGAGGATATACTCCTCACACTTGACATTTCAATTGGCAATCCTTTTTTTCTTACAAGCCATAGCATCATATTCCAATTTTCAAATCTTATTAATTTCATAAAAGATACAAAAGAAATGTTTTTTTATAGTCCCTAGAATTAATAGGGTTTCTTTTACATTTTTTAAACAATGATATTAGTATATGCATTGTTATAAATAAGTTATAATTCCACTTATTGGGTTCCTTTTATTTTTTTAATTTATTTAAATATATTTAAAAAAAATTAAATTCCTCATAGGTGGTATGATTTATAATTTTTTTTTAAAAAACAACTGTACTCAGCTTTAGTGTCCATTAATACTTATCTTAAATTTGGACATTTAAATTTTTTTATATATTTGATTTTTAAATATATGAAAATTAAATTTTTATCATTGAACCATATCTGTATATAATTATATGTTTTATATTTTTATGAAGACAAATATTAAAATGTAGTACTCACCGTCATCTATACAGTCTATTTCCACTATTTTGTATAGTTTTTTATGTTTAATCATTTTCATATTTAATTTTAATTTTTTTGAGAGTCATTTCATAATTTGGATTTACAGCTTTATTACTATTTACTTCTACACTATATCTAAATTTCTCGAGATCTCTCCTTCACTGTGGTTTATGTCTCAACTGGCTACTGATTTTTTTTATATTTTCACATTGATTATCAGAATTGACTTCACAGGGATTATGTCGTTTCCTCAGACATAGCCATTTTCTCAATCACTTAGACATAGCTAATACATTTGCATTCACTTAGCATTTTCCAGACTACGGTTGAACAGGAACATAGCCACTTCACATTGGAAATAGAACGTAAATGACTTTTCTAACTACGTTTCCAAACACGTGTTCATCAACCTGCCAAACATTAGAGAAGTATATTGTATACACATGGAATTGTATATTACATTTATAAAAAACGGAACGTCTCGGTTCGTGGTTTAGGGTGGACAAGGAGATCCATCCAGACCTACATGAACTACACATACAGAAGGAACATGCACAAGTAACCACTGCCGCTAGTGCCTAAATATGACGTCTACTGTTACCGTATCTTGAGGGTTGCTGATAGCCTAATGCCCACAGCAACTCTGTACTGTGGTTTTATACAAGTAGTGGCTGAGCATCTGACATATGTTCAAAAAGGAACCTTGAAAATACACTTCTAAGTGAAAAAGGGAACCTTGACAATACACTTCTAAGTTCAAAAAGGAAGCTTGAAAAAACACTTGGCCAGTAGAGGTTTCAAATTTTTAACCCGACAAAGTGAACAGATGTGTAGTTTATGTACAGAACAAGTTCATACGTGGGTACTGTGAAGTTCCAACGACCCAAGCTTCTACAAATGTCGATGAAGTTCATCGATTACGAAAGGAAACTCACACTCCGGGTCACTACACTTACAGTCTAACCCCGCCAACTGGAACGCATTCTCAAACGCGACGTCCTGAGTCTTCAAAAAATGGAACAGCGTCTTTGCGTGACCTACGGGCCTCTCCACCCATCCCGTCATGACTCGCTCCAGACATCGGATGTCGCTCTCTAGCTGTTGAATTTTCGCAGTCGAGGCTCTCGTCTTGGCCCAGGCCTGAATGCTGAGCTCTTCCGCCTCTGTCTTCTTCCTTAAAGCAGCCAAAACATCCGCCTTAACGCAATCAGCACTCTTCTGGCCTAGGAAATTGCTAACCGCCAAATCCAGCTCATACTCCCTCTGGAAATGCTTCACCCGGAGGTCCTGAAACCTCATTGTAGCCACCTCCATCTCGAGGACCTTGTACGTCTTCGTGAGCAGCTTCATCTTCTCTGTGTGAACCTCAGAACCCCTCCGGATCAGGGCATCCACGTAATTTCGGCAATACTCCAACCGCGAGGTATCAGTGGAATCCAAGGAAGCTGAATCTGCAAAAACATCGACTATTAGCCCTACTATTCCCTTACAGTCGTCCGCTACGTAATCTTAACCGATGCGTGTCATACGAAACGTCGTATCCACGTAACTCACATAACCATCTCTAAAGGCAATATAGAGCAACAGTTCATTACCTATGGGATCTTCGGTGCACATCGGAAGATGAAGACCACCAGATGTCGTAGGGTTGCGATTTTCTGGTTCTGCTCCCAGAATTGACGTGTCGTGGGATACACCGACCTCCGGAGTATGTGGTGCGGCAACATCTGCGGTCAAAGACGTGGGTGCACATGCTTTTCCCCCCCCCACCTGAGACTTAAATGCGAACTCCTCCTCGTTCTGACCAGGCTCGATCTTCACCTTGAATCCTGCTCATAATACAAACGTATACAGGTAGATTAAACACACTTCAGAAATGTCCTTACTCCAAGGTAAAAACATCGGCGACCACAACTCACAGCATTTGCACTATGATGAAAAATGCTTTCCAAAATCACTATGCAATTATCTACTGACCAGCATTGACGGTGACATCCGTCTCTGGTATCGGCTCCGACTTCACGGGCGCCCCAATCAGCTTTGGCCTCTTGCGTGCACACTCGCAAGCTCCGTGGGATGCCAACTCCTCAAGGTTATTTCCAGTATGATCGGCGACTTCGGCTGGAAATTCCTGTATCTCAACTGCGTCCCACAATGTAAGTCAGTAATGTGGTGCCCAGATAGATCATTTAAAAAAACGGAGTACACACTCCTTCCGTCAGATAGCCACACGTCTGTCTTTTTTCCGCCAAATTGCGTTATGAGCCCTAATGCAGTAGCAAAGATGTCACCATTTTGAAGAGGGTATGAAAAAGAGACGGAACAATCCAAGCAATTCAAATGGAAAACAATGCTGCCTAGGAACAATATAATACAATCCCTCACACACCATCACTATTCCCATGAAATCGAACTACAATTTCTTCCGTAACTCTTTCCAGGCAAAGTTTGCTGCAAAATAACTTGATCAAGTAGCTCCTACATTTCGTACAATTCTCACAACTGTCTAGATAAGAACCTTCAGGATTTCTCAAAAAGAGCAAACATATCCTATCTACAGAAAACAAATGCCCACGCAAACACTTTCTGATACGTCTGAAGAGAGGAGGATATCAAATTTTCCATTTGGACTCAATGATAAACGGAGGCAGCCCTTACCTTCAGTTGGTTTCTGCGCGGGCAAACTCATGGGACCTTCAGTATGATCGTCGTCTTCGCAGCTGGCCCCCTTCCTCTCTGCTGCGACGGGAATGAACTTCAGCCCATCTTCCGGATCCGGTTTGAATTGAACGTTGATTTCCCAGTCGGAGGAGTTTCCTTCCTCATCCTCTGTCTCCGATCCCACTTCGTTCTTGGGCCACTTCTCCGCCGGCGTCCTCTTCCGAAGTTCCTCCATCGTCACAAATTCAAAAACAGCTCCTTGTCGTCGTAGTGTGGCAGGTTGCTGGAGTTTCAAGCCCAAATGTGCCGTGTCTCCTGTCCCTCGGTGCGTCATTTTGCGCGCGTAAGCAGCCCAATTCACTGGGTGGCCTTTGCGTTCCGCAATCAACCCGCGTCCGAAGTGATATGGAATCGCTTCCGATGCACCCACAGGTCGCTGGAAGCAGCGCTGGTACAGGTGCCTAATGCGACGCACCATGCGGGGGGAAACTCTTCTTTTGTATCGCCCGCCATTGTGGTAATTTTTCTCACCCCAGTAGGCGACATACTCCGTGCGTGAGCATTGCTCGTCTCCCATGTTGGTACCGGGGATAAATCCGTAGCCGTTGAGGCGTAGTACCTCCCGGAACCACCATATGGAGCCTTCCTTGCGATCTTCCTCACGGGCCGCAGACGCCTCGGTTGCTGCCTCATCTTCAAGTCGCCTCCGTCGTGTGGAAACCATGGTGTATGGTTGTCTTCTCGGCGTTCGTGAAGCTTCAACCTGCACCACTTCCGTTGTACAACACAGTGTTAAAAAAACATTCAAAGCTTCACCCTGCCGCAGCACAAGAAGAGTTACATACGCCAGAGATAAAAGACTCCCGGGTAATACATGGTGCCACCAAAGCTCGCTTCTCTTCAATTTCGACAGCAACCACAACATTCGGATAACCCTCGTCAATTGAAAAACATACCTCCTGTAGCCCACCTTCTCCTATAGATTGTGCTCCCGTCCGCTCGAGATACCTCCAATTCACACGGAAAACGCACCTAGAAAGCAAGCATACATGTTACAAATACAAATTGCGACGAACCAGGGCAAACCCAAATTGCATTCTGGCGTAACATCTAACGCTCTCGTTCCTCTCCCGTGAGTGTTATTCTCCTCACTCTCCATGTCGGTCCAGCCCCATGTTTGCTCCAACGTTAAGCCCCACAAAACCTCTTCTGTTTTCTATCTAGGACAGCATCATCTACCGAACACGGCTACCATACAATCGTCGTTACCACAATGATAACATATCCGAAAACTGAGCAGCTATAATCGGCGCTCATATCATACCTAGCTCAAGAGTCCCTTCGTCTGCCTTCCTCTCCCACTATCAATCTCTCCAGTCTTCCTCTTCTATTATCTATTGCAGAGCGGCAAAGGACGCGATACTCTACAGCCTCACGCAGCGGAAATGAACTCGGGGACAAAACATAATAGCAACAGAAACTCAGGCAGAAAGAGAAGCGCAGGTAGTCATTAAGTACTCATACAAGCTGAGAAAGGCCATCAATTGAGGATGCCGCCATTTTCCCAAGTCATATGATTTGATCCACCTGCCCACCTATGCCACCATCGACCACTACCATGATGCAATCCCACTTTCCATCCCATCAATGTGTCGGGTCACTCAAAGTTGCGGCACCCACTCCACTTGCTCTTATGTCAAAACGTCAACTCCAGTAGTGTGTCCCATTCTAACTGATGACGGTCACTGGGACTGGTTTCATCCAGTCGGATGTAGTTTCTGCGCCTTTCGTCCAGTTCCTGCCCATTTATGCACTATCCATCCATGGTTACACAAACTCCTAGTGTTGTTGAGATTCTACTATGCTTACGAACGTTTGCATTCTATCATACTAACATCGGACTCTGTGCTGGATAAAACGTAACCACGTGGATTCAAAATATACATGGTAACATTAACTAGGGTTCAGAGTAAAATTCACATCTCATCGATCGTGCGATTGCATGATGACTCTTCCATGTGCTGCACAACCTGTATGAGACATGTACTGGTAATGTTAGTCCATGTCACATGTTCACATAGGAAATCACTACCTCTAATTATCTTGCGAAGTGATATTTCATTTCCGTCGTATTACGTATTTATACAGATACCTTCTATAGTGTGCCAGTCCCTCCCACATTTGGCACTGGCAATTATGATTTGTACTAATACCGTATGCTCACAACAGTACATGGGAAACAGTATAGAGGGTGTCCATCTTACCCCTACCACCATACAAAGCACTCATAATCCATCAGTTTTGACACGACAGTGACTCGAAAAAAGATTGAGTTCAGGAATCTAACCTCATTCAGAAGTCCTGTACACGTCCACTTCAGTTCCTATGCACGTGGTATTTCACCTTCATGCCTCATCATGGTACAAACAGAATGTCAATCCTCCTAACACAATCTAGAAAGTATCCAATTGATGAGAACAGTACTTTATATGGCAAAAACATAAATCAAAATACCTTGGCCTAGTACCGGGAAAATACAGTACCTATGTAATGACTGGATGACGGGTTACTGTTCACATCTGTTAAGAAATCCTTCAGGGGCCTCCGCGTGAAATGTAGAATGATATTCCGAATAAGGAATGGTGGCCATGTACAGTGAATTCCTAGATAACATTAATGGACTTCAGGAATCATTATTAATAAAACGAGAAATTTTAATATCAGTAAATTAACAAAACTTTGTCACCGTAAAGGAGCGTTTCAAACCTGTTTTTCTACGCAGTTAAATGATGGATGTGATGCACATCCCCAAGTTACTGCACATGTTCACCTGTGATCTGGAGGGAAACACTACATGGGAATGCATACAAACGTCAGCATCAAGTGAGCATTCTGCATAACAAATAATAATAATCATATTACCAAATCAAGCCTCATATTCCAACGATACCAATTTCATAGCATTTCCGGGTTAAGATGAAATCAACATATGATGAAGACAGTCTAAGGATTCAAAGTAATCTTATGGGCACTATCAAGATATCGTCTGAGTCAACACTATATATTCCTGAACGAAGTGGAAAAGCCAATGAACTTGTCTTCGTCAGGAACTATCCCACTAGGGTTCCCCAGACGTAAGTCGCACTCCTTCTTTTCTAAGGTGACTCTCCACCCCTTTCCTGCACATACACACAAACATTCGTAGAACGATGTGGTTTTGTGCCTTGGTAAGTGTGGGCAGAGGCGACGCTTGAGTCTTACTCTGGCATCCAATGGTAATCCAAGGGACTGTCGGGGTAATTTACATCTACAGTGGGGCAACGCGACCCAGCGCAGGGCGGTGCAGAACATACACCTACATCTGTTGCAGCAATGTCGATTGTTTGGCCCGTTCCATACAGACGTCATATCGCGCGGATACTGGTACTTTTCAGGTCCAAGTACCCGCGTACAGACCTGGGCAGGCTGAACAAAGGGAACGATTACTCCCACACTTTATATGCGGAAAACTCAGTTTGACGCCAACTGTAAAAAATTCCACGAAAGCACTGAACGAAATAAAGCGTGATTGACGCAGAATACTCATACTTAGCTACTTGTATCATTTTCATACCTGTCTTTGAGGGTTGACATTCCCGGCTTGGCCATACGGCAAGGGAATGCCTTCGTCGTCAAGGACTGACACTGCGCAACCAGACATTTCCCGTTTTCCTGATTTATATCACACAAGTTAGATCACAATTAGGCTAGAAATATAAAAGCTTTTGCAAACTGCGATTCCCAACTATGCTTTACCAATTACAAGCTGTTCAGTACATGTAGAGAACATCCAATAGGATGAATTCCGGTTGCAGGATACTAAAAGCATAGCTGTTATAGCCCCGGACAGACCCTCCTCTAAAGTTCGGTTATAAACATGGTTCATATGCAATTTCGCGGAAATTGATACTTACCGCATGAAGGTCATCTCACTATGAACCGCTGTCCACTTGAACGGAAGTTACCAATTCAGCAACCATGAACTGCAGTGACTTGGATCAAGACGCTTCATTCGCGCTTGTTCCTCAGCCTCCACGAGGACTCACGGGCCCACAACCTGAAATGTCGACCTCAGTTGCTGCAACTGCAGTTACGTGAGAAAATCTCGCCACTTCTATGCCACCGAATTTATAAACTTCTGTTCACTTAATGGGGGAATCGTCCAATGGGAGATTGCCCCGAATTGATGTGACGTTAGCAGTATTGTCACTTAGCCGTTTCCTCTTCTCGAATAAGACAAATCGTGTGTTCAGTTCACTCTCACCTATTCACTTTACCTTGTTAGTTTCTGAAGATGTCGATGGTCAGCCCAGTTCTGCACAAGGTGCATTCATTTGTTAACGACACTTGAGAAAATTAAAGACATACATGGAATTATAATCAAGCATATACAGAGAACCCGAAATTGAAACCCAATACATCAGTCTAACACGTTTAATTGAACCATGGAGTCATAAACTATGCCTTTAGCTACACACGTCAATTGCCGTACAGAGCTATAGCATACTTGCATTCCAGTTCGGATAAAGCATATACAATATGCACGTATATGAAATACGGTGAATCGAACAATGCCTAGATGAAGACATTGCACAGGCTATCGTCGGACCCAAAACAACTCAGTTGACGGTTATTCGCGCATGTAATGATCTAGCGACTCAATGACGCCTTATGGTAGCAAACATACACTTATAATTTCACTCTCTTATGGTCGACGCCTACTTCATGGAAAGGAACAGTACTATAAGTACACCATGGTCGCCGTTGCCTCGTCGTCATCGTCTGGCAGAACACTGTCGTCTTCTACATCGTCGTCATCATCGTCATCGACATGGTCCATGGCTTCAAGTGGTTCAGCGGTGTACTGGGCTTCCCTGGTGGCATCGACAGCGGCCACCTCCTGAACCCGCACATTTTCCCCGGAGTTTCCTTCCCTAAGATTCCTGGCCGTTTCGGCGGGATCAGGATCTTCGAATGTAAGAGGTGATTCTAGCCCACCAGCTCCAATTACGTATTGATCAGCGTCGTCTTCAACTCGTCTAGAACGTGCTTCTTTTTGAATGACAACATTCCACTGTGGATTGTCACGGTCCTCTGCAAAAAAAACCTAGATAACAGAAGTGAAACACGCCATTAATCAACTGTATTCGTCACACCAAACCAGTGCAGACATCGAGTACTCAATGGAATTGAAATGCACCTTGTGATTAGGAGAGTGGGATACCATGCAAATGACGTTCAAATTCTCACCTGCGACACATGGGCAGGGAGTATGTAGGGTTCAGCTCTGGGTCCTTGATATGCATCCTTTTTGAACAGCCAAAACCCATATTCGTCCTATTTTATAGTGACATTGCCTGCGATGTTCGGTTTGATCCATGTACATTCCATAACATTGACCTGGAGAACCACGTAATTAACCTGGATGATCCTGCGCAAAATTCCAACATATTTCAAGTCGGACTCCACCGGACGTTGATCGGATGCAGATGCCTGGCATAGAGTGGCAGCCACACATGCCACACCTGAGTCGAAACTCTCGAACGTGTTGCCTGTTGCATGATCCTGTGTCCTATAATGGTTACCATAAGCGGACATCCGCTTGTATTCGTAAACCATCGGCAACGGAAGTTGAGAAAGATTTCGCAGTTCTGGGGAAACATATTGGTGCGCACTCCGCATCTCTTCTACCCGCATCTCCAACCAAGCTGAGAAGGGTTGAAATGCTCTGTTCCGTTGCCGTGTGCGGTGCTGTCTAGACGCCGCGTCATACTCTCTGTTGACATATAGTCACTTAATTACTCATAACAGTGGATTTCAAAATCAATCAACTATCACTTATGCCATTTCCGGGTTTTAATACCGAGCAGTGATATCTAAACTATGCACTACAAAGGCAGAACATCACGATCCACTCTATACTTACTGTCGAAGGGGTTCCGTTGCCTTCTGGTTGTAGATGACGAACTCATGAATAGCTCTCAGTTCGTTTTCGGGAAGGTATTTCCGCTCTTCAGCACCTTCCAGAACCTCTCCGAGATTCCGCTCATTGTCATCCGGATCATAAATCTTTGCATGTCCCGGGTACAGTGACAAGTGCTCACTCATGAAGCCAAGTGATTCTGCATAGAGGTATCCCTTTGCAATCGATGCTTCGGGTTTTGCTCTATTTCTGACGTATTTTTTCAACACGTACAGGTACCTTTCTGCTCCATAGCACCATCTCGAATGAACCGGCCCCAGCCAATCTAATTCCCATACTAGATGGAGCACCAAATGTGGCATTATGTCAAAAAAGGCCGGGGGAAACCATACCTCGAGTAAACACATGGTCTCCGCTACATATGTCTGCAGTTGCTGAATACTGTTGGGGTCCACCACCTTTGTGCATATTTTTTTGAAACAGTTACCCAGCCGAACGACAGCATCCCGTGCTCCAGGGTGTAGTAGCCCACGAATTGATGCTGGGATAATATCCTGGATGAGCACATGAAAGTCATGGCTTTTAAGACCCTGAAATTTTTTCTCACTCACGTGTTTTGTCAAACTCGAGCTATAACCCGATGGCACTTTTATGGAGCGTACTGTTTTCAGAAACTTAGACGTCTCCGATTGTGTCAAGCTGTAAGGTGCTTGAGGTTTTATGTAGGTTCCGCCACCTGGCCTTGGTAGGAGATGTAGCCCTGGGCGAATGCCAATTGACTCCATGTCCTTCCTGCATGCCACTGTGTCTTTCTCACCCATGATAAAGCCCAGTGCACTGGCTGCTACGTTTTTCTCGACATGCATAACATCCAATGTATGTCGGATCTTGTGCATCTGCAGAATTCCAGCTCCGAGATGTCAACCAGTGTGGTGCAAAAAACGGCATGTAAAATGATCAGCAGAAAACGACACACTAACCATATGCTAATATCAACCAGAAACATGTCAATATTATAATATCGGATACATGCGAGCTTGTCTCAATATGCATGGGATGTACCTCCCAGTACGGTAGCCGGAAGAGGATGGACCGACGTTTCACACCAGTGACCCGAACTGGGTCTCCAGGAGCACCTGGTTGACCACCGTTATCTAGCCAACTCTGTCTGTGAGCGGTGTAGGATAGAACCTCGGTTCCAGTCATTCTAGGAGCTGCAGATCGTAACTCCACACGGCCTCTAAAGTCTTGTGCGTTCGAACGCATCGGATGAGAAATTGGAAGGTGTCTGCGCGCTTGGTCATCGTATACGTTTTTTTTCAAATACTGAGACCTCCTGGAAACCGTGTTAGGACCACATATAGGGCAACCATGATATCCCTTAGTCACACACCCTACAACCATACCATAAGCAGGAAAATCATGGATGCAAAAGATTAGCATAGCCTTCATCAAAAAATATCGCTCTCCACGGAATCGTGCAGCATCTTCAATCATCATGCCTTCATGCCAGAGCACCTCTAACTCCTCAACCAGCGGCTCAATCAACGTGTCGAAATCGTCACCAGTAGGGGCTTTTGGGCCAGGAATTAAAAGGGACAAGATGATGCAGTAGCGTTTTGTCGTCATCCATGGCGGGAGGTTGTAGTTAAACAAGGTCACTGGCCACGTTGAGTAGATGCTGCGTTTTTCCGAGAACGGATTCATGCCATCCGTGGCCAAAGCTAAAAACACTCTCCTAGGATCACTGCAAAATTCGGGTTCCCTTTCTCTGATGTCTGCCATGTGCTTACTTTGTGAAACGTGCCTGATCAGTCCGTCATCTTGACGCTCACGCGCAATCCATGTCATCGAAGCAGCCATTAGCGAACTACGGAATATTCTCCTCAACCTCTCTCCCAGAGGAAACCACCGTAGTATCTTCGCGGATACCCAAGTGTTTCCATGCCTCCTCCGCCGAGCAGCTCCGCAACTCGGACACAAAATACTATCTGCGTAAACCCCCCTGTAGAGGATACAGTTGTTTGGACAAACATCGATACAGATAAAATCTAGTCCTAGTTTGCTCAACATCTGAGATGCTGCGTACTCAGAGTCGGGCAACGTGTTGGGCTGCGGCAGGAGAACCCTATGAGTGAGGGCAAACGACTGGGATATCTGCACATTCGTGGCGTTGTTTCCTCTGTGATGGTTCAGCATCAATATCACGGCTTCCAAGCTCGTCAAAGCGGACCCCTCGTACAACGGCACCATGCCCACCTCCTGTATCCTCTGAAATTCCGCTGCTGCATCGTTGTCCATGGCGTCGGGGTCTCCCCATTGGAACTCCTCTTCGTCTCCTATGTCGAAGTCCGGCTCACTATGGTCTGAATAACCCAGGTCTTCGCTATGACCGGGTGCACCATGATCCCACCCCTGTTCTCCCTCCGGGTAGTCGTCGTCCTGCTGGGGGTCTGGCTCGGCGTTCAACCTTCGCTCAACCTCTACTGCAGCGTCGTGTCTGATCTCATCCCAAACCCCGAATGTCTCTCGTAGCACCTCTGCCACATCAACGTTTGCAGCTTCTGGATCACGATGAACCTCTTGCTCCCTTCTGGCGACCTCTCCGTACTCCCTCGATATATGTTCTTCCCATTCCACGTCCGACTCATCTCGGTCGTAGCCCTGCAGAAACCCAAAAATTAGGGCAGGAGAAATTAACCAATAAGAGGATCGTTGTCCATTTCACGAGTTGAAACCTATTTGATATCTGATCGCCACCCAGATAGCCGAAGTTATAAACCCACAAAAACAGAATACAAAACAGGAACTCTACTAGTGTAATCGGATCACCTCTGAAGGACCACGCTGCCATGGATGGTACCCGTAGTCTCGGATATGTTTCGCCATGGTTTTTGGAGAGTACAGAGTGCGAACCCCCCGGTTACATATTCTACACGGACATCGAAGTCTGTTTAACCCTAATGATCGCGCCCTCTGTAGTTCTCGCTCCAAAAGCTTCGAGTCCCTCTCCTTCTGACGTCGGATATGCTCCACTGGGAGCCTCCCGGGAGGGCGCCTGCGAGGCATTGAACCCTACTGCCGCAACCGTACTTACCTGCCCAGACATTATCAATACTGTGAGAGGAAAATTGAGAAGGTAAGTGCAGAATTTCAAAGGAAAGCTGTGGTGCGGCACGTTGTGTTGCACTAGCGAATGTGTCACCCAAGCCGTAAGCCTAATCACCGTCACAGTATAGTCTACTGTTACGCAAACGAATAGTGGGCAAAGAGAAGGTGTTGGCGTTCATACGCGAAACATATATGTAGATGACACGGAAAGCCAATTGGGAAAAAAACCCCAACGAACGATAAATGCGAATCTAATTATCTGTAACGAACAAGTAGCAATCAATAGACAGAGTGACTTGATGACATTCACGACCCGCCATTTGCATCTCAAACAGCAGAGCCTTAGCAACGTGGACTCTGGATGAACCTGAACCGATTGATGTAGTCCCAGAAACACAGAAATATAACACGTGGTAACCATAAAACCAGTGAGCAATACCATTATGCCAAAAAATACCCGTTACATAATTCCATTAATCCCTGGCTTTTTATGAAGGAGCCTCTCTTGGATTTAATATATATCCAGAGAACCTAATGTAGGGAACTGGACACACCGGTATGCAATTCCCCACAGGCCTGAATTGAAAACCTAATACACGTCATCCTAGGCACTGTCGCTTAACGATAGCTCCTCGTACTCGGAATCTGAGCTCGAATCAGAATCCATGATACTTTCATACTCCTCAAAGACAGGATCGATCAGAAATTGCCTATGTCGTGCGTTAGCAACCCCCCCTAAGGTCCACTCCCTTTGCCGAACGACATACTCTCTCCAACCCTTCGACACGCATCGAAGCACACAGCATGTACGATAGTTTTCCAGGTGACAAGCACTGTTCATCAATGCAGGCCAAATGACACTGGATACCACGTCTAGGGGTAGAGAATGGAGCAATGTCTCCGTTGATACGGGCAGGTCCCCAGTGTAGTGATTGGGGGGAAGCGGGACGCCGGATTCCCTCAGGGCCAATGCGTGGTTATGCCAGTGCACGGTGCGTAGGTAGTCCTCGACCGCCATATGGCCATCGCCCACAACCCACTCTTCTGACTCCCTGCTACAAGAGTGCCCCCCGATGGCCATTGAGCAATCAGAACGGATCCCGACGACAGGGTCGCAGATGATTGATGTCTCAGAGTGTGTACTTCGACGAAAAATTACTAAGGAGAGTGGCGAGAGCATGAATAGTCTACATTCTATCGAGACGTATCTCACTTGCACGTTGAACATCGAGCCAAGGGGACACTATCTCCGCGCAAATCGAGTAACGGAGAACGGGTACGAGGGGACTATGAAAGACATATTACCGTACCTCAGAAAGGGTGCACAATTGGCCGATACTCTGCATCAAAGGAGACGATACAAGTGACCACAACTTTGATGCAGTGCTTTATGGTGGATCGCCCGCAGGAACTCATCAAATTGGCAACTGCTTGGACCGAAGCTTATGGCGCGATTGCAATTGGCCGTCTGGGATGACGGTCATGGCTCCGCTCCTCGTATAGAAATGGAACCCCATTCCGTCCTGGACTGAGCGTTGGATTCGGCAAAGCAAAGGGGACGGGGCTAAATTACCGAAAATCTCGATCGGTACAGTCGAGGTGTCCCTGATTTGATGGCAAGTCTCTTGAGTTAACTGCAGTTGCCTCCGCCGGATAATGTGTGGACCAGCCCACTAGCCACAGAGAGCACCTCCTTTGCGAAGGCGTTCCCACACACTTCATTCTGCACAGTCCCTCTTCTGAGACAGAGCCCGAGGTACTACAACGTGCCTGGCGCACCGTCAAATTGTCTGTGTTGATAACGGAGATGGTTGACGCTGGACAGTGCAGAAATGTAAGTTTTTTACTTTCGTAGACTTCCCATTTTATGCAGTACAACGCACATTTCAGTGCGTATGAAGGTGCACTTAGCTATTGTACATACAGTTGTGCTTAGAAAAAACATAGATACTTCATTCGTAGGCCTATCTTCTATTTATCTGAGTAGCGGCATTCTGACCTGCAGTTCATGTTGTGGTATTATGTCACAGAACGCATATATGGCGTCGTTTGCAGAAAGCCTCCAAGCGCACATGAGGGTTGCCATGTCGCAGAGCAACAGTACGCATAGTGACGCGGGGGGCGTTCCAGATATTGGCAGCGGTAGTCAGCCAATGCCCGAGACTGGTGTATCCTCTGCAGAGCTTTCGTCTCACCCGATATTTCAAGCCGCTATGAGGATGTTTACTGCCTCTCAGTCTGGGACCCCTTGTGGTGGCTCCGTGATCTGCGCAGACTATTCGGCACCCGTGCATGCTGCGCATACATTGCAGTATGGAACGCCTCGCAACCTGCACAACACATCGTCGATATTTTCCGGCGGCGCATCCGGTCTGGAGTCTCCTCCACCCACGGCCATGACATCTACGTCCTTTTCTGATCCTTCATCGTCTGACGGGCCGGGTCACACAGAGCTGCTACCACCGCTTCCGGGTCGTCTGCCACCCTCACCTATGAACCCTGACAGTGAGGATCTCGTGACCAGAGAATTATACTCTCATGGAGTGGGTGTCAATGGACACAGCCCGGGCGCAAGCAGTTCCGGCTGGGGGTTTCAATCCCCTCCTGCAACATCCTCTCTTCCTGGTCATCTGAACACCGCTGCGGTCGGTGGTAGCCCCAACCATCGCCGAAACCTCCTGAGGCGCCAGAGAAACGAGTACCGTAGGAACCAACGAGGGCAAAACGGTGTGGATTCCAAGACTCTAATCCAGACTGATAGCAATGGCGATGTAGTCGGTCTGAAGTCTGTGGTTAACAGGGCTATAAGAGACGTGGCCGGTAGGGTTCTGGACGTGAGCGTTAAGGAGTTTAGCCAGCACCCCCCGATGGCATTTCAGCTTATCGAGCACGATATCCATAGCAAGTTCGAATTCCAACCAGCCCTGCGAGAGGGGTACATACGTTCTTATCTTCAGGAGGCTCTCAGTTGGAGCAGATATCAATGGCGTAAACACTGGATTAACAAGAAGGAACGACATCCTCAGTGTCCGATTAAACGGTACTCCTCCTTTGTCGCACAGTGGTCGACCGAGTCCGCCGCGGCGCAGAGCGTGAGAATGTCTTCGGCACGGCGACAACGACGCTCCATGGGAACTCCTCGAAGTGCAGCATCACGTGCGAGTCCTGAAGAGGGAATTATGGACCATGACGACCCCGCCGAGGAGGTAAGGCCGATGACACTCGTAGATGTCGTCGCTGGGGTCTGAAGTTCTCTCGCACTTAACATCAGAAACCATCATACGTAAAGAGGTTGCCCATGCTGTCGTGGCACATACATGCAACGAATGTTCTAGACTAGAAGTATACGTACATGTTTATCCATCTTGGCCTTTAGCTACTACACGTCTGCTATTTCCTTATCATGGATGACGTACATTTTCTACGCTTTACCAGGACCGAGTTGGACTCAACGGTGACTCACATATTGACCCGTCACTGGTGGCTGAGAGGATGGGAACACCACCCACTTCCCTTGTGAACGATAATTCGCATTCCGGCATCACAAATGGTGGAGGCGTTGACGACATGGTGACAGCCTTGAGACGTGAACTGGCGAGCGCAATCGTCGTTATGCAGAGAACGATATCCAAGGTATCAGCGTTGGAGACTGATAGTCTGTCTACCTGGAAAGCGGTGTCCAGCAAACTGGATGACTGCGACGCGATGAAGCTTCAGATCGAAGCCCTTACCGCCACAGTGAAGGCGCTAACTCTGAAAGAGAGGTCGCCTATTTGTACAACCGTTCCGGGAGGTGAGGAAACTAATGTGTCAGTGTCAGTGGACAGTATGTTGGAGACGCCTTCGAAGGAGATAGCTTCAATGAACAATGACGTCACTATTGACGCTCCAACGACGTTTAACGGTGAGGCAGGACCGGTGCTCATTGCATTGGATTGCCCTCTATCGGTACCTGCAAGACCACAATCTCCGAATGTCAGTGCTTCTAACCAGATCGGCACTTACAACCTACTTGGAGAGATTGGTGCCAATGACGAAGGACGAACCAAGGCATCTCTCGTGGTACCTGGGATACAAGGTACGCACGACATTACGAGTTTTTTTTTTTGCATACTATGATCTGTACTTCGAAATCTATTGATTAGACTGATGCTTGTAAGCATCTGACGACATATCAGCGAACTCGTGTAGTGGCAGGCGATTTGTCCCACCAGACACGTGTTGGGGCTCTCCCAGATTCGGGAGTTGGTAACTTGAGAAAGAGGAGGCAGAAGGGCTGCGATGTTAACCCAGAAGCCTCAACGTTGATGGATGCAGGCGAGGAACGTGTAGAGAATCAGGCTGTGAAAGATCTGCAACAGAAAATGTCAAGGCAGAAACGAAAGCCGAGGCGTCTTGCCGATAATGATACAACACAGCATTTGGCACCCAGAACTGGACAGGTAATAGGTCCGTAGCCGAGTATGTTTTGGGTGATTTTCACATCTGCAGCTTCAGATTATGAACTTTTGCAATATGTATGTTATGTGTCATTCGGTGTCCATGTTGCAAAAGGGAATACATGTTACGAATGCATGTAACCTTATGCAATCCCACTCGATACATTACAGTCCACATTTTTTCTATTAGCCCAAAGCTTAGACGTTTTTCCCGATTGCCTACACCAATCCATTGTCTACAGGATTTTAACACGTAGTCAATGAACACATTGTAGGACCCTGTAAGGATGCACAAAGATGTCTGGATATTGCATCCAGAACATCACGGAATAGCGGTGGCGCGAGGGCGGGCGGGGACACACTACAAGGTCCAGAAATCGAAACAGCCACGTGACAGACCATGCGAAAATGGCGTGCAGTGGGTACTCGTACAGGATGTCTTCGTGCAGGGAGTGGCTCCGATGTATGCAGGGAAGCAAATGCACGTGAAAGTGATCGAGGATGCGCTGGAGTCAAGCAGCGACAACACGACCTGGGTTATGTGGAATACTGACTTCCTCTTAGAGATTGTGTAGGGGTGCGTTTGGCGTTCCCAGTCTTCACCTCGACGGTAATGGAAGATGACGTGAGTGGAGACTGATAGGGTGTGCTGTGGTTCCTGAACTGATGGGCGACTCTACGGTTCCCGTATTTGACACAAGATACGACGGTTACGTAAGTTTGCATCTGGCCTTGACGGTGATTTTACTTGCAGTTTCCGCAAATCTTATGTTGATGTGCGATGAACAACATGCGATGTTTGTATCATCACTTTCTGAATAAAGATATCGGTGAACCCGCAAAACGCAACATTGGCCACAAAATATGGCGTATGTCGATGAGTAAATATGCAGTCTACATAGGATAAGTGAGGACCGTGTCATCCTATATACATGTGGACCACAATGTTTTGATTCGGAGTACTGCCGCATACCACTCTTCTTCCTCGTAACCGGAATCATCGCTTCGATACAAATCTCACCGTACCGACATCGCCCAATTCAGAGCACAATCGATTTCTAGAATCTACCGACGCTTTTGAAAATGCACAGCACGTTATGCGGTAACAAGCATCGGTGAAGAGATGTCGCGCCCTGTACGGACTGCACACGTGTCCGATCGCTAGTGGCTTGCGAGATGCTTTTTATAAACCGCCCTACTCTCGCCGTATCAAGTTGCATGCGCGTCTTTTGCCGAAACAGTCGGGAAGCTAAATTACGTATCCATCAATTACGCGTAAATCCGTAAATAACCGCGCAATTACGCGTAAATCCGTAAATAACCGCGCAATCGGAGACTGTAGGTCGCTTCAAGAGAGCGGCTGAGATTGGAATTATCGAACGGAAGCTAAACATCCAATCGAACGGAGGAGAAGGTAGTGACGTGGCTGGAATGATGTGAAGGAACGGACGGAGAGGATCGTGAGAATCCTACGATAGCAGAACATTGGATCCAACGAATGAGAACAAAAGCATCCACCGGCTAGAAGGTAAACAATCGGACGGATTACACAGATTGCATCGGACGGTTGTTTCTGACTACATCGTTCGGCTCATAAACGTTCCATCGCATGGTCTACATTCACCCTAATCGAGGTTACCACCGGTTTCAGCGACATCTCATGTCGGATGAGCGAGGTCCCATGGGAGCAACGGGCAGCCGGGCACGGTCAGATCACAATGCAGTAAAGTAAATCGATGCGAGTAAATCACAAGAAGTGACGGAGCGTTAAGCGATATCAACGTGCGAGTCCGTTGTCTGGTGCGGGCCTAACACACTACGTGGGCCACCACAGCCCAATTTTCTATTACGCTGGAGAGGTCACTTTCTACTGCTTTTTGAGTGAAAATGTTACCGAGAGAAGGGCCGTGATTCTACTAGTGTATGGTTGCAAACAACAATGATCAATCTATACAATCGAGGAAAGCAACTAAAACTGTTGAAATTTGAACAAGCTGCGTGTAGGTCACGAGAACATCTTAATACGGTCATGTCCTCCCAACGATCACTGCTTATGGAAAAGAATGGACTTATGGAATCACAATAGAAATTACTTCCATGTATCATGAATTGGAAATCTACACTATCGTAGTGGAATTCATCACACAAATATCTACAACCAAATACCACCTGCGTAATTTGTATAGTACAGTATTAGTTGATCCAGAACAGGAGCTAGCGAGAAGAGAGTTGCATTTTCAGATGACAAAAAATGCTCTCGCTTAAATATGTCCTCATGTAGAGGTTCCTGGACTTGGAATATGAGTAGCAGTTCATCGTCCTTGCTGACAAATTGGGCAAGGAAACCTTCTGCAAGTGTGGCCACCGTCTCCAAAGGAGATATGAACTAGTGGAGCTGCCTGGTCATCACGGCCACGGGGAAGGAGTGGCACTGCATCAACTTGATCAGGAATCAATTGTAGCATGATTTTTCGGGAGCGGCCTTGGTTGCAAATGGGGCAAGGAAACCTCTTGCACCGATGGCCGTCTCCAAAGCTCGCAATCTCTGGCGATGCTTCTAAGCGTTGTGGCTTCAAGTCTGAGAGCTCCACATCAACGTCCTGAATGTGGTGATCATAGGTGCTGCTGATCATGGTGTAGTGTTCCATGAGTCCAATCAAATGCTGAAAAAACTTGATACTGATCCTGATCAGGTGTCAGAAAGTACCAGAGCAGTGTCTTCAAAATAACAGACTAGCCTGATATTATGAATTCGCTTCTGCCGATCAAGCAGCTGGCATTCAACTCTAATATTGTGTGTAGAGTGCTCAGGAGAAGTGGGAGCACAATAGGAAGAGAGTAGAGAACTTAGACTCTTGATATGGATTGCAAGCTGTGAGTGTGATTACTCTGGTCCATGACTTCGGATTTATAGCAGCAGAAGCTCTCCATTTGTCGGAATTTAGAGACTGAAAGTTATCGGAAGCTGAGGAGGTTGTCAAGTTCGGAGGAGTTCGCCCTTCTCCATTTCTTTCACCGGGTTCCAAGTTCGGAGCATTCAGCTCCGGGATCAGGTCCAATTTGCTTTCATTCAGACATTGCATGACGAGGGACATACCACCAGAGAATGGAGTACCACCATAATCACTTAGCAAGTTCGCACAGACAGTTCTAGGGATGGCGGTATGGCCGATTGTCGACTTATGGGT
Source organism: Ceratodon purpureus (assembly GCA_014871385.1). Lineage (NCBI taxonomy): Eukaryota > Viridiplantae > Streptophyta > Bryopsida > Pseudoditrichales > Ditrichaceae > Ceratodon > Ceratodon purpureus. Next base: position 1,073,585 of record CM026427.1, on the reverse strand, counting down.
GCGTTGAGGCATTTCTAATCAAGATAAACTCTTGCGACAAGCATTCCTAGTATGTGGTTTAATTTTGGCTCGGTTCAGGCTAAATTCTGGTTCGGTTCTGGCTAAAATCCTTACGGAGGATGTTCAGTGAAGTGCAGCATACCATATTATGCAAGGAATAATGTAACTTACTTCGAATCGACCTGATCCAGGTCAAGGAAGGATTAAGTCGGTAACGTATACATTTTTACTTGAAAGAAAACGACCACCTCTCTTTAAGGAACTCATAGTTGACGAAAACCTCCCAGATTTCCTGCGAAGAATTTCTGGAGTCGGGCGGTGGATTCCAACTGTCTGATTATCACCAAATTCTACTAACCCCATTCTGCAGTCTGCCTGACAACAGAATGCTGTTCGGTTAGTTCTACCTAATTCTGAGCCGGTAATTTTGTAATAGATTTACTGGAATTAATTTAATCAAACGCCCAGCAGTCAGACATCTTAGGAATGTTCTTCGCCGTGAGCGGAAGCTTACACCGCCACAGGAAGAAACATCCGTCTCCTCCACCAGTATCAGAGCTTCATTTTGCTTCTCATGCTTTAGATCTCGTCATCTAGTCAACAGCCACTCAGATCCGCCATTTGAACACAATTTGTCTGAAACTCCGCCATACCTTGCACTGATTTACCGACAGCTTATCACTTGTCTAGCAGTACCAAGCGGTAAAGAATTCGCGGTAGACCCGCATAAGCCATGAAAATGAGTCAAGAACCTCTCTCTCTTCTCCACCAATCTCCACTCAGATTTACGTGGGGACATGACAGTGTGGAGTTTCACATTCACTTTGACGAGCTCTTGACTTCCGGATACCCCTGAGAAATACCGACAGCCACCGCAGATCAGCCGGGGAAGGGAGTCTGCGTCCGCTGATCATGTGAGTGACAGTTAGAACTTTTGCAGACAATTCTCCACCGCCCTCGTCCCGTGCCGCAGCGTCTGCTGTCACTGGTGGGGACCCATATTCGGTGGACTGTGGAGGTGGGTTTTGGAACTACCACTCCTTTGTGACCGATCAATCGATTTGGTGGTAACTAGCCTAGCTTGAGCTTCTTCGCAGACTCGTGACCTGGAGGATTTGATTGATGTGCACAACATGATTATAAGCTCCTCAAGAAGTTCGCAGTAACTATGACTACTCAAGGAAACGCAACTCCCGTTGGCAACTAGACTTCTAAGCATGCGGGGCACGCAGCTGGTCGATCATATCAATCGGGACATCCCTTCTCACGTTGAAGTAGTACTGGACCTCCAGCGTCACGGGCGCCATGCAAATCATCGGGGCTCGAAACTTGTTACGTCGTTGTGAGCCTGCTGTAGCTTGCGGGTTATGGTCGATTGCAACGCTTGCTGTAGTTTGCGTCTCTCGAAGCCCTTCAATGCAAAAGATAGGATAATCCATTCATATTTTAATTGAATGATAAAGTCTTGTTTTTCCAATACACTTTTGAGTCAATGTAAATCTATCTCGAAGTCACTAAGTCACTAAGTGTGATTCAACTAAGAAAACTTCACATTACAACGCAAGTTGCTCGTGATTCCATTAATTATTTGTTGTTTATTACCAAGGTTGCCTCTTGCACCTTCACATTGTAGGATTCAAGGAAGCAATCCCAAAGCTTTGGACTATCACTAGCTTGCTCATCATGCAATAATAAAAAATTCAAAATATGGCATTAAAATTTTTTAAATTTTATGACAAAGAATATATATCTTTTTGTAAAAAGACCCCCAAAAAAGGCACAGAAATTTCGTCTTCTTTGTGCTATAGACACTCTTGATTACAAGAAAAATTTACACTGAATATTACTCTTGTATTCACAAGGGGAGTAGATTTGGTAATGCAAATTGATGTGGTAAGTACCACCATCAAACAATTGTATTAACACTCTTGTACTACCACTAATGTGAAGCTAGCTAAATTGTCAATTGTGCAAGAATTACTAATTTCCAAAAAGTAAATTGTTTTTTGAGTAAAGGCATTTTTTCCAATGTATTGTTTACATTGGAAGTGGGTGTAGATGAAAATACATGGGTTAGATTGCTATGGATATGGATCAAAAGTATTACAACTAAGAAGTGACAAACCTTCACTTTGACAATTTTATCCATTGACCATCACTTCAAATATCTTGACACTTGTGGCATTTCTTCCTATTTTTAAATTGTTGATGGAGAAAATAACTGTGCTGTTGGCCATAGGTCCTGCTACCTTACAGATCGTCTTCAATCTTCGCAACGCCATTGCTTCCTCATTCTGATCACCACCTTCCTCAGTTGTTTCGTAAATTGGCTACCCTAAATTGCTCCAAGTGGTTGTTTGACGGTTTGTGAATGCCAAGTCAACTTTGAATATGCACGTCATGGAATCACCACCTCTGTGCAATATTAAACTTCATAATTCTAAAAATACAGTCAGTTTACTATGCTAAAAGGAAGAGAAATGGGTGTCTTCTCTATCGAATACAGTGGATATACAGTACAATATATGTTTGTTTCAACTTCCTATAACCTGTCTAACTTGGCATGTACATCTCTGAACCTCAAAACCCAGACATTCGAGAGTTGTAAGGATTATCTCCGAAGGGCGTTCGGTTACCAAGCCTGATACGATCATCCTCGAGGACATTCAAGGTGGGCGCAAGCAACTTTGTGTAGCGGTCAAAGTAGAGAAGCTGCTTCAGAAGCAGTCCAAATTCTCTTGGAAACTTGAGCCCGTAATCCTCACTCACACGAACCTGCACCCAACGAAAGAAAAGCCAGAGGTAATGTCAGAATAGGACTGTTTCCACGCCCTCAGGCCTACTGTAGCAGATGATAGAACATTGCAGTCTATTTCACGGGAATGTCTCAATTCTCTTACTGCTGTCATTTGGGATAATCACATCCGCTTCATCACTATTATCAGTAATAAGCAACAACATTCCATGTCGACTAAAATTTCATACAAGACATTTGTAATTTGTATTTCATACAATTTGTATTCTATTTTTTTATTTTATGCTAAGGAGTATAAGAGGGTATAATTGTCAGATTTAAGAAAGTTTAGAAACATGAGAAGGACGAAAATGCATACCACATCTAGAAGAAGGTTGTTCACTTGTTGCTCGTCCATTGCTAAAGATGCAGCTATGGTGGCGCTTTGTGCTCCTCCGGTAGTTGAGATTACCACATTTGTATCAAGGTCCTGAGGCAAAGCAAGCACTAATCAGGTGCACTTACTCGCAAAGTAAAAGACAAGGCTAAAGAATACAAGAAACAAGCGGATATTTACAGCCAACCATGGAGAGAATTCGAGAGGCTCCTAAGATTTTAGGCACGCTTCGCTAGAACATGCACATATCACATCCTTTTAGAGCATCCCCAGTCGTCCCCTAACTGTAAGCCCTTAAAGGTCCTTCGACAGACAGCTACATCACAATTACAGGTTGATCACAATTACAGGTTGAGTGGAATTTTGGTCCTCCCTAAAAGATGACCTGTAAACGATTTCTTTACTTGGTTTATGTGAAACTCTTTAACAAGTTGCGTAAGAAAACCAAACCTGAACAGCTGTAAAAATCTTCTCCAAGTCCCTTGCAAAGCTGACAGTATCTACAGCAGAGTCTGCCGCACCCATCTGTACCAAAGCAGCTGCCATTGCATTATATTGGCCACTTCCAATTGACGTTAGAAACGTCTCCACTGCTACCCAAGTTGATGGCGATATCCTCCCAACTATGCCTGATCAGCCAAGAGGCAATTATCAGCTCTAAGTGAAAAATATCCAGCGCACCTCCAATCTACGTAAGACAGGAGCTTTCAAATAGTATAACCTTCAGATTACGGTATACGAATTCTCTCATTGTCGAAAATATTTAGCCACTACGTATCACAATCTTGGAATAGAAATACTAACCAAAGTCAATGAATCCAACACGCCCATCTCGGAGCACCAGCAAGTTTCCGGCATGAACATCTGCGTGGAACGTTTCACATGCCAACAAGCTCCCAAACCTACAATAGTTTTTCCAACATCAGCTGCTTTGATAACTTCGGAAATAAATGCACGACTACTATTTTGACCGAGTTCCAAATGTTCATCACAAGAATATAAATACAAACAGAACTTGACTAATGCGCTCACCAAGAAATGTATGATACCAAGAAAATGTATAAATCACAAGAAAAGATGAGAGACCACAAGCTACAGTGCACTGTAGCATAAAATACAAATTGACCAGATGGATACTTAGTTTACTCTGCTGCTAAGCTGACTCAAGGAAGAGAAACTGACCAGACATTGAGGGCAGTTATCAATGTCGTTTCTGGATTGGGGACAATGGAGCGGATGGAGTCGAGGTCTGTAAGAGGAACACCATAAAGGCGCTCCATCGTGAGCACGCGCTCAGTGCTGCAATGACGGTACACAGAAGGGGCAGTGGCCTGGTTCGAGAGTCCAAGAGAATCGATATAGTTCCTGAAAGACTCAATGTTCAGAGCTTCCTTCCTAAAGTCCACCTCTTCAAGCATGGATGCCCTGATGTCCCCCAAAATTGCCACCAGGGATGTCCGTGCAAGCTGTGGGTTTAAAAATTCTAAAACTCGAGCAGTAACATATAAGAAGTTCAAATCTGCCGTGAGTGTGTCTTCTACTCCAGGCTTCAACACTTTGATTACCACGTCCTTCTGGCTTCCTCGCAATCTAGCTGCATGAACCTGAATTATATACATATATAAGATACCATTTCATCCAGTTGAAAGAAAACAAATATTCCTCTCCAGAAGAAGAACAGAGACAATGCCCACTCAGCAAAAGATCCGCTCCAGATTTAATATTGGTATTTTTTGTGGTCTAATCACTTAAGTCGCCTTTAAGAAGTGTTGATATTGGCAAAGCCATGTGGTTGACTTATCATTGAAAGTTGCTATTATGAGAATGTATTATATACCTGGGCTATGGATGCAGAAGCGAGAGGCTGTGGATCAACAAAGTCGTATACTTCCTCTAAAGGACGTCCCAGCTCTTTACGAATAATCGCTTTGATATCTTCAAATGGCACGGGTGGTGTCCTGTCAAGGCAACTTTGAAACTCCTTCACATATTCTGCAGGAAACAATGTTGGCGCTGATGCAATCAACTGCATCAACAACAAAATGTGAGTTCTCAAAAACACTGCGAGCAATGCTTTCTAAGAAGACACATTCTTCTATCTATCTTGGATATTAGCAACTGGTCCAAAAAAAAAGACTTAAACTTGTAAAAACACTGTAGTACCAAGTTTGAGTATGAAAAAATATAAGCTGCTCGTCACCCAAAATACTGACGTGTACATTGGAAATCAAAACTGAGATCAGGAAAATTTTGCTTGCTCATGTGAATTAACTTTGAAGACTCATTTTGTACTTTTAGTCCGTTCTTCGGACGAAAATCTGACCTGGCCCAACTTGATGTAGGTTGCTCCAAGCTTCTCAAACAATTTTCGAAGCTCTGCTGGCCCAGGCGGACTCAATGGAAGACCCGGTACTACACTCCCAGCAGTTGCAGCTTGTGGATTCTGCAATTCACATCCAAGTCAGTACACAAGCTCACTGTAATAGCTCTTTCGAGAAGGGATTACAACAATAGTCATACAATCTCCTATTACTCAGGCTACGTTTGTAGCAGAAACTCTCTGGAGTGGCATGGATCAACCACATTTGATTCATCACCTGCAATTTCACAGGATATGTGTAAAAAGGGACTTACTCTCAGGAGTTGAAGAAAGTATTCGCCGCCCACAGAGACAAAAGCTTCAACGCCCTGTGCGAAGCGAATCGCACCTCGGGGCCCAGTGCTTACTGCAATCTTTGCCACGTCTTCTAACAATTTGTTGAGCTCCTTCAATCTATCTGTTGCGAATAGTACATGATACCACTCACTGAGCTTTATATTAGAGTAAACTTTTCTCTAGCTAGCATTATGACAAATCTATGAGAAAATGGGTCATTCGACGTTCACCGCACTCTGAAGTAGATCAACACCTTGCACAAGTAAACCTGATGCATTCCAGCAAGAAATTCTAAATTGTTCAAATCATATCATGACAACGCAACGGCAAATTGTTCTAACCCGTTAGGTTACGCCATTAAGTCTCAACTCGAACTTGTGTGTATATCTATTTTGCCTAAGCAACAGCAGGGAGAGCTTATACAGCAATCCAGATTAAGAAAATGGAATTATATTAACATAGTCACGAACTCAAGCAAAAAATTCTCCTATTTCAAGCAACGAAGGACTAAACATAAACCCTATTTGGTGCCTTGCTTGAACTGATTGATATTTTGCACAAACCTTCTCTTCTAGCATCTGCCCCTTGTGAAGGTATTGTAGACGCAGACCGAGCTCGTACAGACAGCTTTCCAGGAGCCACTTGCACCCCATACCCGCCATGCTGACTTCCATGCTTTTCCTGTCCGGTTCCATGGAAGTTATACACCATCAGGCACTTGATTATAAAACCGACAGGTAAACTTACATTCATTTCCAATTTAGCACCAAAGCAATGCCATTTCGACCAAAATCTACATCTACGCCGCTAATTGCAACGACTACCAACTGACTAACAAAAAACAATCGAGACAGGCGGCATTGGGCTTCAAGTAGGACCTGACGAAGTATTGAAGATGGCAACCGCAGTGACATCAATGTGGCGCTACTGGCCGCCATCCTTCTTTGCAAGGCAGGCTAAATGCTTGCTTCAACCGATGCAATATCCTGTACCAATTTCAACCTAAGAAAAACTCTCAGTCTGGAGATTTGATTCAAACGACGACGCCACGAACCACGATGTAAAAAAGAATTTGCAACCACAAGAGCATGTGGCAATCTCATAGGCAATCAATCTCGACCTACATCCCCAGTATCAGTTTCAATCAGCAGGACCAGAATAACCTAAAATGTACACTAAACCCGCTCTCCAGTTCATAGAAATCGGCAATTGAAGCACCCACAGTTCCCCAGCTGAAACACAAAGCCTAAGAAAAGCTAACCTCACCGCTCCAAAACCTTCCTCAAGTAGCAAGCTCTCCTTCAAACCCACACTTCCCTTCCAATTCACACGATGCGAAAACCAGAATGCTAATCCACCAAGCACCCACTCATCTTTGCACTCCAAAACCTCAAAAACCTCACGAAACCTCCAATTACACCTAAAAGACTGATCTCGACAACCAGATACGACGCACGCACACGCCGCAGCTCCTGAGTTACCGATGTGTCTGCAACCCAAAAGCTGACAGTAATATCTCGAAATATCACCGCAAATTCAAGCACAAAGGACCCACAAGTGGGCAAAATTGATGCAATTGTCGCACACACTCTTCACGGTTGGTTCGACGCGCCATTTACGTGGCCCTCTGTGAACCTGAAGCCTCATGATCTCCCAATAACCTCATCATACCCGCCATAGCCCACTCGAAGGCAGCGGATATCGTAAGATTCGATTCGCTCAAATAAAAGCCTTGAAAATGAGTATCTGGGAATTTCGAGCGGTGTCACGGGAGAAGGATTTCTGGGCATTGATCAGGGAAAAGCTCAAGTGATTTCACATGGGCAGGATGTGTCCATCGAAGCTGAGAACTCGAGGTCGCGAGCTCCCGAGCGCTTGTGGTTTGTGCACACCACGAGGTTTGCGGTTCAGATGAACAGATGAGGATACGCCTCCGCAACCTCCTCCCCACGTGGCCCCTCTGGTGCCGGTAAACGGATGAACTAGCGCTTCAAGTCCACTTCTCTGGAGCTTCGAATTCGTGCTCGCAATTGGCTCCAATGTGGGTCTAGCACAATCTCCAAAGACCACAACTTTCGACGAGTTTCTGGAGCCAGCCCTCTGGTTCAGGTGAATTCGTTGAGTTCACCTCAGAGCCTGGAGTGAGAGAATTCGGTGAGGTTGTGTGCGTTTTCGGTGATGGTTGGAGCACGGTTTTGATTTGGGTAACGCACACTTTTCAAGTATAAGTGTTGCGAGTGTTGCGAGTGTTGGAGGAGTGGTGTGGGAGAGATGGAGTCGCTGCGTGTGGCGCAGGAGGTGAGCTCAGGGTTGGGGTGCGGTGGGTTAGCCTCGAAGGTAGTTTCGAAGTCAGGTTGTGTGAGCGTCAGCTCTGCGGCGTGTGTTTCTGGGGCGGGGTACCATTGCGGGAGTGGGTTGAAGCTCCAGAGCTCGTCTTCCCAGGTGAAGGCGAATGGTACGTCCAAGCTCGGTTCGGCGCTGTGGGGCTCCTCGGTGGTTTTGTCTTCGGCTTCGGATGAAGTGAAGGTCGCTCAGCGTTCTGTTTCGGCTAGGGCTTCGGTTGAGGCGCCTGATGCTCCGGCGAAGACGTCAATCGTTCGGTCGGCTGATACGGCAGGCGCAGTGCGTTTTCTCCTCCTTATCTGCATCATAAACCTACTGAATTCGCCTCGCATTTTGGAGATTAGTTTCGTGCGCTTCCGTCCTCCAGTCGCTTACGAGCAGTTCGAACAATTGTGTGACTCTGTCAATAGTAGTCGAGTATGGACTATTGAAGAATTTCCATTGGATGGTATTGAGGTCTTGGCAGGCAGGTGTTGTAGCTTCTGAGGTTCGTTGGTTCCTTGGGAGAACTGGGGATGAGAATTTTGCTATCAAGTTGTGGTTTGGAGTGATAGTTTGTCGCTTCTTGTGCAGGTACTAGTGTTGGAAGATGTGACATTGAGTGCTGGAGGACGCGATTTGCTCACAGGGGCGACATGGCGCCTGCTGCCAGGGCAGCGGACAGGCCTGGTAGGCGTCAATGGTTGCGGGAAATCCACCTTGCTTCGCAGTCTGGTTGGCAGAGGTGACTTCAACGGTTACGTTGCCATGTCTCTGGACACCGAGCTTGCCTACTTAGAACAAACGTGGGTTCTACCTCCTACTCTTTCTGCACACAACTTCTAAGAAAATTGTATCTCCATGGCAACTTGTTTGCCATATCTTACATCTCGTTCACTTGGTGCGTGGTGCTGTTCAAGAACACAGCCACTCCTTAGCACGAATTAAAGCTGGACGAATTTTTGTCAAGTGCCTTGCATTGTCCTGGCCTTGTGCTTAGGGGTTGGTGGTTTGTTTTAAATTGTTCATTTTTGGTACGTGCAGGGCAGTGTCGGGTTCCACACGAACAGTCTGGGATGAGGCCAGGTCTCGCATGGTTGCAATCAATGATGCTCTTGAGGAGATGGAAGCAGCTGAGAAGGCGGTGGAGCGAGGTGAGGAAGGCGCAATTGCTCGTCTCGCCAGTGCACAGGAGCAAGTAGAGGCCACTGACGGATACCGCGTCGATGAGATGATTGCTGGGTATGTGTTGGTTCCGAAAAAAATCATTTCATTGCTACACCCTAAATTCCTCAGAATCAGCACTTGAAATTCCTGAACATCCTTGTGTTAAACTCCTCATCATCTAAATTATTTAAAGAGACAAGCCATGGTGGCTTATCTTGCACCAAAATGTCGGTATTGCAAGTGCATAGCCAGATGTACTGATACAGAGGCCATGGTTTTGCTATTTGAAAACTTTCAGAGTGTTGAACGGGCTAGGATTTCAGCAGGAAGATTGGACCAGATCGTGTTCGGACTTCTCTGGAGGTTGGCAGATGCGAATTGCGTTAGCACGGCTGTTGCTGGAGCAACGCTCTCACATGGGCAAATCCTTGCTTCTTCTGGACGAACCGACTAACCATCTTGACACAAAGGCGAAGGTTAGTTCAATTCATAGACACTGTGCGTCTCTTATCTCCAAGTTGCACCTCAATAACTTGCAGGCTTGCCGAAGCGTGGGTGATTTTGATTATAACGGACTTCGAATTATTTTTCTTTATGACAGGAATGGTTGGGCAGATACCTTACGGGAGTGACAGCAGCTGTGATTTTAGTCAGCCACGAGCAGGAGTTTGTAGAGAAATCTTGCAATCACATCGCTGAGGTGATTTCTTGCACTTTTGAGATAATCTGCTACGCTTTATATTTCGTGTGCTTGTTCCTCAAATAGGTGAAGTGGAGGTCTGGTTGAGTCTGAGGAATGAAGTTTGTCGTTTTGAAATCTCCAGATCACTGGAGGCCAATTGAACCATTATGTTGGGAACTATTCTAGTTTCCTGCGAGCACGGGCTGCTCGACAGCTGCAAGCCGTCCAAGCTTACAAAGCAAAACAAGCAGAGATTGAAAGGCTTCAGGTCTTTGTTGATCGCTTTGGTGCAAAAGCAACGAAGGCGTCAGCTGCGAATTCGAGGAAAAAGATGATTGAGAAAATAAAGCAGGAGATGCCTGATGAGGCTCCTCCGGAAGGTCAGTTTGACTGCATGCTATTATCTCATTCCAGTGCTCTCATCAAGCGATTAAATCACAAGATACGTTTAGAGGAGCACGTATCTGTTTCCGTAAGGAGTTGAATATGCATTCGTAAATACTTTTCTGGTCAACATCGCAGAATCAACGGAGTTATATCCAGATGCCAATATCCTTTACCTGCCGTTGATTGTCACTAACGCAGTGAGCTATTGTATTCGGCAGATTCGGGTCCAGGGACTGGGGATAGACGTACCGTGAAGATGTATTTTCCAAAGGCGCCCCCCTGTCAGAGAGAGGCACTGCGCATGAAGAAGGTGGAAATAGGCTGGGATGAAAGTGCACCAATGCTTCACAATGTGGATATCAAACTTGAGATAGGCATGCGTCTAGTTATTCTTGGGCCAAATGGGGCTGGCAAGAGTACGCTTATGCGAGCCATGGCAGGTAGAGGCGGTGTGCTCTCGGGTTCTCGTGAAGTCGGTGATGGAGTGGAGATTGGCGTCTTTACACAAGATTTAGCCCAAGATCTTCCCGGACACCTTTCAGCTCTTAACTTTGTCCTACAGGTACTTGATTTTGTCTAAAAGTTGCCCACTTAAAATAGTTTGAATAACTTGTTTTTAAGCCCATTACGAACAAGGTCTTCTTGGGAACCTACGTGTCCTGTGTGATTCAACACCTGCGGTATACGCTGAGTATGGGAGACCATCTTCCTCTTCATGGTAATTGATGTGTTGATGTGTATTTTCAGGAAGCAAGAGAAAAAGATATTAGCATTACAGACGAAATGGCACGGTCTGCACTTGGTGCGCTTGGTCTCACTGGAGAAGCTGCTCTTCGACCCATCAGTGCCCTCTCTGGTACGATTTGGTGACAAACGTTGTGTAGTGGAATGTGTTTATTATTTTTCTTGTAATAGTTGTTCTGAGGCCATTGTTTGCGGTCTTTCCTGACATGTGTCTAAATCACTCAGGTGGGGAGAAGGCGAGAGCAGCCTTAGGTGTGTTCATGCTCCGGCCATACAACTGCCTCATGCTCGACGAAGCCAGCAATCATCTTGACCGTCCTTCGGCTATGGCCTTGGCCAAGTGTTTGAGTCAATTTACAGGTCTTTTTTACACACTCCTACTACGAGCCTTGTCCTTGAAACTACGTTCGCTTATTTGTCTGGTATTTAGTTTGTCAGATGCTGATATTGTTCATGTTGCGTCATTGTACAGGTGCCATGGTTGCAATTTCCCACGATATTGAATTTTGTGAAGCAATGAATCCAACACATATTGCCAGAGTCGATCCTAATGGAACGGTCACAGTGAGTCTATGTATAAATGGTGATTTGCGGACTCCACTGAAGGCTAGTAAGCCACAAGCTGCAACTCCCGCGACAAAGGGAAAGAAGCAAACAGCCTCGACTTCTGTCAAACCAGCCAAAAGCTACGGTGGAAGTACACATGCCAAACCTGTTGCAGCTCCTGACCCGAAGAGAGTACACATGGTAAACATTCTTGTTGCTCTCCCTTCTCCTTCCCCTTGCCTTGTCCTGGAGGTTGGAGCACACTGCATACAAGTTACTAAATTCCTACAACAGTCGGAGCAATGATTGTACGCAAGTGGGTTCCATATGTCCATTCAAACTAACTTTAGCCAGGACCTGAATTAAATTGTCGTGCGCTGCTGCAGATTCAATCTCAGATCAAGAAGAATATGCAGCTGATAGAGAAGGCAGAGATCGTGCTGGAGATGCTGGACAGGGAGATGCTGGAGGCAGGTCCTGATGCTGGCAAGGCCATGGATATATTCAAGAGGAAGGAAGCCATCGAGAAAAGAAAAGCCGCTCTAGAACGAGAATGGGAGAACTTAGAAAACGAAAATCAGAAGCTCTTGGCTAAAAGTGCCAAATAATCTGGTATTCTTAATTCGCTTTACTTATTCTTATTTCAGGTCAAAGGAGATTCATTGATAGTGGCTACCTTAGAGTGGACACTATAGTCTGATAGAGAATTAATATGTACAACACACTTCTTCAATGTAGTAATTAAATTTTATTTTAGGAAAATCAAGCAAGAACTTTATGTGAAATGAATGATGCATGGTCAAACTAAGCCATCTATTTTTTTGGACATAAATCATCGCTCATTTTAACTCCCAGGCCAGAGTTCCTCAGCCGGCTTCAGAGTTTTCTGTTCCAGATTTATTATTTGGTATATTGCATGCAAACACGAAGACTGTCTACAGCTACGTTTGAGTCAGAGATCTCGCATATCTCCTAACTTCATTTCCTCCCAATCAGTAAGTACAGAAATTTTTGAAATTTAATTCAAGCAAGCAAAATTCGGTCTACAACCTTTACATTACCGTATTAGAATTTTTTAGAATTCTAAATCTACGATGGTGTATATTAGATGAATATGGGACTTCACATGCACACATGTTATGCAAACCAGGGAAATAGAGTGAAACCAGGGAAATAGAGTGACCAGGAACAAAGAGACTTCTTCTTTCTACTTTTAAAATCTTGGAGTTTCTTCTATCCTCTGAGGGCGTGAGTGGCATACAAGAGGCTTCATTTCTTCCTTTCATTTGCTTGAAATCCTAATGTAAAGAAGTTGAGTGCACAAATTTGTAAAGGACATGAGGATTTTAGATTCTTATTGTAGTTTGATGTCATTACTCCTATTTGAACCCTTTTTAATTTTTTTATTTATAGTCTTATTTATGTATTCAAAACTAGTTTTTTGAGTTTGGATACCACCAAGCTCTAGAACATCTGCACCGCAGGCCCTTCTAACAGCCCCTTGATCTGGATAATGGAGGGACTGTTGGAGGTTTATGGAATATACTGTAGGAAGCTAAGTGGCCCACCTCAAACAAAAAAAATCTAATTTGGAGTTTAGTGCACATTATCCAAGTTTATTCTCCAGCCACAAATTCCAAGACACTAATTTTCTGAGCACTTTACTCCGCGGCTCCCTTTTGTTGAATTCTTCCTGGAAGGGCTTCCTCCTCCTTCAATATAAACCGAGCACCTTCTGTACAGATTAACACCTTCTCTCTCGGCGTTGCTCTCTTTTTGTGTGTTGCCATCTTCTCTCAGTGTTGTCATCTCTTTTTAGTGTTGCCATTTCTTCATAGCCTTGCTTCAGTTCTCATAATTGTCGTCACGTCTCATACTTTCCTTTTTATTGTTGCACTTTCTGCAAGTTAGAAACAACCGTAGGTGAGATGAGTGAGTTCTAAAAGAATAAGAAAGAGGCTTTTGAAATCAAAGAGCAAAATTTCAGATTTAGATCCCGGATGAGAAGTAGAAGGCGGACAAACAGAAAGACATAGACTTTTATAGTGAAGGGGAGGGAGGAGCTTGTTTCAAAGAAGGAGATAAGGAGGACTCTGGAGGTGAAGTTGGAGTTGGAAGCCATTGAAGGAAAGACATCGGAGTTAGAAAACACTCAAAGTAAAGACAAAAAGGAAGTGAGGTAAAAATTTCAAAATTTTTTTTGAACAGCTGCGTTTTAAAAGATAATGTGAAAAACTAGAAGTAGAACTAGGAATTCTTAAGTTCATATATTTCTAGAAGTCTTCACTTTAAAAATTCATAGATGGAAAATTTATAATCATAAATGAGATATTTTAAATCATAAATTGAAGATTAAAAATCATAAATGTAAGATTAAAAATCATAAATGTAAGATTGAAAATCATAAATGGAAGATTAAAAATCATAAATGTAAGATTAAAAATCATAAATGGAAAATCAAAGATCATACATAGATATGAGGTACATTATACATAGACCAAAATCTACCCATAATTTTTTAAATCCAAAAATGAAAATTGAAGTTTCAAAAATGAATTTATAAAATATATCTTCATGAAATATATATAAATAAAATTAAGTCTTCAAATATATTGATAGAAATACATGTTATCAAACCTTTGAAATATATATATGTAAAATATATTCACAAGGGGGAGAAAATATATCATAAGTGACAAACACAGAAATACAAGAGAAGACAAGTGAGATAATATAATTTCAACAAATCATATGTCTTTAGATACTATATCCAAGCGATAAAAATAGAAAATATGTTTTTTAAAGTATAATACACCTGATATTTAGAATTATCTTAGGTTCATGTGGACACAAATTGTTTAAAAATAAAGATATGTGAAGATTTGACTTTCAAAGTAAAAATACAAAATAAAAACAAAAATCTCACAATTGAAATTTGGAATTTGGAATTTGAAATTGGAAATTGGAATTTGAAATTGGAAATTGGAATTTGGAATTTGGAATTTGGAATTTAGAATTTAGAATTTGGAATTTGGATGTCTAGGTACAAAATATATAGCTTGAATTTTGGTTTTTTTTTTTGGAATTGAAATTGAAAATTTGGAATTGAGGCACCTTGCAGTGCATATTACTTAAAATAACCAAATAGCAAAAGAAGGGCCCAAAAATGAGGAAAATTGTGAAACTTTCCAAAAAAAAATTGGAATCACTATGTGTGTTCTATGGAGTCTTTTATGCCCATTTATACGTATTTGCAGCATATACATGCGGTGGTAGAATTGCTTTAAATTACTCCAAAAAAATTGAAAAAATATATATCATTTATAGTACTGACATTGTTTTCCACAAAAAAATTCAACATCACCACATCGTTTTCCAGTCTTCAATGCATATATACATGTGTAAACCACTAAACACATTCCGTATGCATATCATTTTAAAGGTTAAGTCATAATTTTTGCTAGACTGTTATATTTTGTTTTAGACAAGAACATTTTATAGTCTAGCCTTTGAGCAAGGGAATAGGTGGAGAGAAGGCCAAAATGCTGCATTTCAAGAAGAAATCATGGATGATGAATTAATATTTGATATTTCATTTGTATCTTTAACATCTTCTTTCATTATCGTATTTAATGATTGTGTTTGTAATAACTTCGTCGTCGATTTTTTTTTAGTTTTCCTTGAACATGATTTTTTCTTGTGTACATTATTTTCATCGCCTCTCATTTCTTCATTAGAACATGAAGAAGGATTTTTATTTTTTTCAATTTCTTCATTACAAGAGTAATACGTTCCTTCACTACAAGAGTAACATGTTCCTTCACTACAAGAGTAACATGTTCCTTCACAACACAAATAATATTTTTCTTCACTTTCATCTTCATTTTCGTTTTCATCGGGGTCATTTAAAACTCGATAAAAAAATTCATACATTTCATTCAATTGAGAAGACTCTACCGTATTTGAGTCCTTTCCAAAAAAGTATGATCTTCTATTGATACTACTTGAAAATTTTGTAATTCATTGATTTTAATAAAATTAACTCCCTCAATCGGTAATATTTGAGAAGATTCATGTACATTACTTTTATCATCAACAATTTCTCCAAAGATTCCAAATTGAATTTGAATATTGTGAATATCATTCACACTTTCCAATATACTTTGTTCCATTTTTTAACAGCTCACATGTATCAAAAGCTAACAAAATAACGAAGTATTCAAATATAAAATTCAAAACAATGAAAGTTTTGACTAAAGATTCTCATATTCGCATTAAAAACTTCACTCCAAATAAAAATAAAAGTTCAATGTAAAATATAACCATATAAGAACTCATAAACTTAGATTGCTGTTCGATAAAGTATTCAATTGTGGATTTGGATCATTTATGAATTGAATAATTGTTCAAGTAAAATTCTTATTGGAGTAAAGTAGTTAAATTTTTATTTTATTTTCAAGTAATTTTAATTATTTATTCAATATCTAGAACTTCAAAATCTTTTTAGAATTCACGTTTGATACATTGTTAACATTCTTCAATTTTACCTGTTGAATTTCCAATTTTTAAAAATTAATTATAGAATTATTAATGATATTAGTCATAGAATGAACCAATTTTGGATTAAATCTTGTAGTTTTTGCCATGTGCCAGCTACTTCTACAATTCAATTCATGGTTCTTCTTACCAATAATTCATTTTCCTTCTATTAAAGAGCTATATTTTTTACTTTGAATTCAGAATTTTATTTTGGACTTTTACTTTAGCCTGAATTTGGACTTTTACTTGAGCTTGAATTTGGACTTTTACTTTAGCATTATTAATGTTTCAATTAGGACTTCTAATTTAGCTTCAATACTTGATTTCACTTCTACTGTAATTTTAACTTTTACTTTGGATTAGATTTTCATTTTAGATTGTATTTTTACTTTTTTATTTACTTTTATTTTACAGTTTTAATTTATTTTTTAATATTTTTACTATAAATACTAGCCATTACTCTACGTTTTATATCTTTGATATATTGACTTATCACTGTTATATTTCTATAATTTACTTCTATAATATTTATTTCATTCATACTTGTGTTATTGAAATAATTTCATATTATCAAAATGACAACTCTTCAATTTCATAAACTTTATGAATGAAGTTAATATTTTATTAGTCAAAAACAATTAGATGACCACAAGGGAGGTAAATTTCAAAAAAAGTTTATGAAAATGAAAAACTTAGCTACATATACTAGTAAACTTACAGTTGAAGCTGATGTTAAAATTGATATTCATGAAACTGGAATTACAACCATCATTAATGAAAATAGTGGTGATGTCTCTAAATCCACTAAGAAAAACGGAAATATGTTTCCGGAAATTAAAGATTCTTTAAAAGTTATAAAATCACTTCGGAATGATGGTATTTCAACCCAAATGAGATTCAGCATGTAATTCAGGTTGGACCTCACTCAAAATTCAAATAAAAACAAAACAAAAAAGCATTGAAAGCATCTGCTTTAGAGGCAACTTGTCAAAAAAATCCAATAATTATGGCATGGTTCTTTTTAACAGTCTTTAAGAGAAGATGTGTAAAGATTCAAAGAAATGTATAAAAATTTGAGTATAATGTATAAAAATGGGGGTATTGTTCTAAAGGCAATACCATGGGAGGTGCAGATATAGTTTTAACATGATGGAGGTATATTAACGAAACAGATGATTTTGGGGAATACATATATCTAGGAAGATCTACAGCACTTACTAATGAATTTCCTTCAGAATTAATAAATGAAAAGGATGCGAATTGGACATCAATGATATCTAAAATACTACAATCAAAATTTTCATAACAAATGAATGAATTAAAAGTATCACATCCAAATACAATACCAGACATTTGATGTAAAGTTGGATGTAGTCCGTTTTCATTCTTGTTTATGACAAAAAATTATTATGTGATTCCTCATATTGATATAGGTGATACACTCCACGATTTTATAATTTGGTTTCAAATTGATAATAATATAGGTCTAGGGGAGAATTTTTGTTTCTTAAGTGGAATATTTATATTAAACCTCAACAAGGTACAATATTTTTGATTGATTCTTCTAAGATATATATCATTATACTAAAGAAATTTTTTGGATTTCCTCAAATTTGAACAGTATTAGTTTTAAAAGAGAAAGTGATTAAAGCATATTTCTATACATATTATTGATCGTGAGCAAATAAGATTATGTTTGATCAAAGCTCATGATATCTAAGTCAAATACCGAATACCTTTACAAATAACTCAAATATCTTAAGGCAGTGGATGGAGAAACCAACAAAGACCAAGAACCACAAAATCTAGTGCTGCCAAGAGCCAAATGTAGCTCCTGGGTATGCATGCATGGATTTCCTGAACTTGTGATCACTCAGAAGTTGAGGCATTCACCACCACGGCCGCCGTTTGCGTCCCTGACATGAACACAGAAGGGCTAGATTATCATATTGTCACTGTAGGTTTCTCCACTGGTCATATATTAAACCACACATGACTCCTTCCTGGTAAGGAATTAAGTTCATGCATTACCCAAGTGCTTATAATAACTGCCACCTGGGGGCTGGGAGCAGGGAAATCTTCGATTCTGAGAGTTCAGACTGCACACAAACAGGGCACATTAACATGACCTCGTCAGCAGAGAGCACCAGAAGGCGGTAAGGTAATGGATTTACATTCAGCTAGAATTTCAGTATCATTCCAAGTTCTCTGGCTTCCTTCCCGGACGAGTTGACACTTCGCAGTGCAGCAGCTGGTGGAGTTCTGCAGCTCAAAATAGCTCCTTGATTGCAGCAGAAGTGTCTCCAGCTGAGTCATCAAGGTGTAAATATTTAATCATTCGATGCTGCCTTGGTGCTGTCGTTCCTGGGATTCAAAATGAGAGCGTTTAACTGCCTTTCGGGAAGTGTATCAGTGACTCCAAGTTTTGTTTTCAGTGATCGATTGATCAGTGCTTTTGTGGAGGAGATCGAGTGCTCGACTAATTAATACCTAAGTGTCGATCGATTGGTGGATCGGCTCGTCTTGCCGGCTTGCTTGATTTGAGGGTATGTGTCTAGAGAATTGTGTGCAGTGGTCGGTGGATTACTCTTGCTGATTGTAGAACTGGTTGCTGAGGTTGTTCAGCTGATTAGCACTCTTGATTGAATCTACTGATCCTTAAAGTGTATGTCGCCGAGGTTGCTGTCGATGCGGGCTTATAATTGTATCCGATTTGTAGCTTACATGTGTGTATGTTTAATAAAATGATACGCATAAATGCACCTAAGTTTATGCAGCTAGTTTGCTCTAGAGTTTGTGTGTAGGATTGAGGAATGATTAGTAGATTTTCCTTACGATTATGGAATTAGCTTGATTGGTTTTCGAGTGTCGATCGAGTGTATGTTAACGAGGCTGCTGTTGCTGTGAGCTTCTTGTTTCTCGGATATATAATCTATCCATGTGTATGTTTACCGAAAAGTTTCTCCTGACAAAGTTACGCATTAGGATGCGTCTCTTGTGCAAAATGCTCATCTGGCTGAATGCGATTGCAGGCACGCAGCGGAAGTGCAAACGAGTTAGGAAATGGCAACACAAGCACCGCGCCCTGTCTTACGGCGCTTGAACAGCATTCAGGAGAGAGTGCAGAGTGCGGTGCAGGAGCATCGCAACATAATCCTTGACATTCTTTCTCGGTACCTTGTTCAAACGAATCTTTCAGCTTTCTCCTCTCTTGTGGCGATCAATCTCTTCTCATGTCAATAACATCAGCAGGCCAGTCGTAGGACACACATCGATTCCAGCTTCATGGGGACACTTGAGCTTGTTAGACTAAGTCTAGCTGCAAAATATTGCTTGCAGCTATGTAAAACAAGGGCGGACTATCTTACAACCCCATCATCTGCTCGATGAGCTCAACAACATTGTGGATGAAGAGAAGGCGGCAAAGATTAAGGACGGCGCCTTTGGAAACCTTCTACTTAATTGTCAGGTATCGAAGCTTCTTCAAATCTACTGTCCATGTGTAGTTAGATTCTCTATTTTCAAGATATATGGTTTTCCAGCAAGGGTCGATAGTAACTAGTTGCTGTGATCCGATGAGTGCAGGAAGCGATTGTGCTGCCGCCCTGGATGGGTTTTGCAGTGCGTCCGCAGCCTGGAATTTGGGAGTACGTGCGGATCAACGTTGAGGAGCTGATGCTAGAGGAGCTCACTGTTTCGGAGTACTTGGGTTACAAAGAACTGCTCGCCAACGGCACGGAGTGCGTCTCTGTTCCACCTTTGCCTTCTCGTGTCCCTGCTTATGTTCGGATGCAACTAATTGTTGTGAATGAGTAACTAACGTTGAGAGAATTGATTCAACGTGGGTGCAGTGTGTATGATCCGTTTGTGCTCGAGCTTGATTTGGCGCCTTTCAACGCCAATTTTCCGAAGATGACACGACCCTCGTCGATCGGCCATGGCGTCCAGTTCTTGAATCGGCACTTGTCTTCGAAGCTGTTTCATACTCCTGAGAGCATCGAGCCATTGTTTCAATTTCTAAAAATGCATAGATACCGTGGACAGGTGCGTTCTCTTTCAATGATACGCATGGCTTTCTCAAAACTGGCTTTTGAAATCTGCAGAGCTTTAATCATGCGGTATTGATTGCTGGTGATGCAGACTTTAATGTTGAATGATCGAATTGCGACCTTGGGGAGGCTTCGTCCGCAATTGTCCAAAGCTGAGGATGCGTTAACCAAGCTCCCAGAGAATACACCATTTGCTGACTTTGCACGCACGTAAGAGATCCGGCCACCTTTTTGTGCTTGTATGCCTAGTGACAAAGTTTGGTTTTGAGCCCGGTTTTGATGTTTCCTCCTACTTCGATCAGTTTACTCTACATTATGCCCACACTCTGTCGTCCTTCCAATGCAGCTTACAGGATTTAGGGCTGGAGAAGGGATGGGGGAATACGGCTGGTCGTGTTCTGGATACGATCAAAATGCTGGAAGATTTACTCCAGGCTCCCGATCCAGACACCTTGGAAAAGTTTCTTGCTCGCATTCCCATGGTGTTCAGTGTTGTGATCGTTTCCCCCCATGGCTACTTCGGTCAAGAAGGCGTCCTCGGATTGCCAGACACTGGTGGCCAGGTACAAACCAGCTCACATACAACTGGGTCAGTGTATTTCAGACTGCACCAAGGCTCTGCTCCAGATGTAGGTCCTGAGTTGAACTCTTTCTTTTTTGTGAACATTGGGTGACTCCGAGTCTGTTTGTGTGGAGCACAGGTGGTGTACATTTTGGACCAGGTGAGAGCTCTGGAGCACGAGATGCTTGAGAATTTGCGGCTGCAAGGATTGGAATCCATCTACGAACCGCAGATTGTCATTGTAAGACCTATCTCTGAATACAACGGAACACAAACAGTAGTGATAGTCTTGAATTCTCCAGCTTGTGTTGCTGATTCTGCCTTACATCTGTGTCTTTAGGACATCAACTTCGTCGTGCAGTATTCTGCTTTACAACCTAGTGCAGCGAATTTTTCCTTGGGATAAATCTATGTTTGCGATCACGAGCTGAATTTAAGCTCTGGCATTTCGCAGCTGACACGCCTTATTCCCAACGCTATTGGGACTACCTGCAACCAGCGCGTAGAAAAGGTTATGGGCAGTCGGTTTTCGCATATCTTACGAATCCCCTTCCGCCACGATGGAAAAGTCTTGAAGAATTGGATCTCCCGGTTCGATGTTTATCCATACCTGGAAACGTACGCGCAGGTCAGCGCAAGTATTTATTGAGCTTTTAAATTCAAATCGTCTCCGCCTCTTTTGTCACACCAAAATTCAAAACAATCGGTAATATTCTAATGCGCAAGAACATCGTTGTGTATACAGGAAGCAGCTAGTGAGATTTGTGCTTATCTTTCGGGACCACCTGACTTGATCATTGGCAACTACTCTGATGGCAATCTTGTGGCGTCTTTGCTCTGTCAGCGCTTGGATGTAACGCAGGTTAGTGCAGCCTGCTTAATCATATCAATCCCAATCGTTGATGAAAATATTTAGGAATCAAGGTTAATTGTTGACCATTGTGTTATATGTGTCGAACTCTTGATGGAAGTGATAGTACTTGGTCTAGGATCTGACCATTTTGCATTCACAATTGTTGCAGTGTAATATTGCTCACGCATTGGAGAAGACCAAGTACCCAGATTCAGACATCTATTGGGAGAAGTTCGAAAAGAAGTATCACTTCTCATGCCAATTCACTGCTGATCTAATCGCCATGAACCACGCGGATTTTGTCATCACCAGCACCTACCAAGAGATTGCCGGCAATGCCAAAACTGTTGGCCAGTACGAGAGCCACCAGGCGTTCACGATGCCGGGGTTATACCGAGTAGTGAATGGCGTAAACGTCTTTGACCCCAAGTTCAACATCGTATCACCAGGAGCTGACATGAATTATTACTTCCCTTATACTGACAAAGAGCGTCGTTTGACAAGACTGCACCCAGCCATCGAAGAGCTCTTGTACAGCTCTGCTCAAACTGATGGGCACATGTAAGTCACAAAACCCTCAAAAATGTTTTTCCTCCTACAGACTGAGATGCAAGCTTAATCGATTGACATTTCTTTGTCTCTTGAATGTCTTGCAGTGGCGTCATAGACAATAGTAAGCCCATTATCTTCACAATGGCACGCCTCGACAGAGTCAAGAACCTCACTGGACTGGTGGAGCTGTATGCGAAAAACAAGAAATTAAGGGAACTGACTCACTTGGTGATAGTTGGTGGAGAGATTGATCCTGCGAAGTCCAAAGACCGGGAGGAAGTGAAAGAGATAGAGAAAATGCACAACTTAATCAAGGAGTATAGCTTGCAGAGGAACTTCAGATGGATTCGATCCCAGACCGACCGAGTTCAGAATGGGGAATTATACCGCTACCTTGCTGATGGGGGTGGCGTTTTCGTGCAACCAGCGCTTTACGAAGGCTTTGGTCTCACGGTGGTGGAGGCGATGACATGCGGCCTTCCCACGTTTGCTACCTGTCATGGTGGTCCTGCAGAGATTATCGAACATGGACTCTCAGGATTTCATATTGATCCTTATCACCCTGATGAAGTGGCTGAGGAGCTTGTGGCTTTCTTCGAGAAAGTCAGATCGGATCCTAGTGTTTGGACCAAAATTTCGGAGGCTGCTCTGCAACGCATATATTCTAGGTACGAAGTGTGGCATCGTTAACCTCAAACCTCATCATGTCAATGACAAACGAGAAGTTGACTTTTGAAAAGCAAGTTAGTGGTCTCTGATAATATGATTTCATTTTGTGCAATTGCAGCTTCACCTGGAAACTTTATGCTGAGCGCTTGATGACACTCACTCGTGTTTATGGATTCTGGAAGTACGTTTCCAATCTGCACAGACGTGAAGCTCGACGGTATTTGGAGATGTTTTATATCTTGAAGTTCCGTGAATTGGTATGCTAATCAACCTCGCTACAACAATGTACCGGCATCGTCTAGTTATGAAATTCTTTTCTCCACTTCATCTTTACTGGCAATTTAAGTCATTGGTGAGGATGAATAATTTAGTTCTGAGATGGCTTCTGAGGATCTGTGGCAACTGATTTTGATTGTACCAGGTCAAGACAGTACCCCTATCAAAGGACGACGAAGGTCCAGAGGAGATTACAGAGACGAAAGCCCAGCTGGGTCCTGGAGAGGCAGCCATCGTTGGTGTGAAGTGAACTAGGAGTAACTCTTGCAATCTGCACATTTTCATGACCCATTTATGTAATTAGTTTCGATGGTGTTCCAGAGATTCACTTGACTCACAATGCACAACTACGATTCAAAAAACAAAGCTTCTTGAACAAAGTATCGAACTCGTTGATTGAATGTGTTTATTTCGTAATCGGCAAGGTTCTGCATTAAATCAATACTTCGCACATGGCGGACAAAGCCAACATTTTAAAATTTTAATCACTTTTCAAGACTTTGAACACAAGTCAATATTGAGGCTCGTCAATGGTGTTTCGGCACACTTTCATGAGGTTTCTTGACGCAATTCGAGGAAGTTTTCATCTTTTGTTAGACATTCTAGACTAAAAATTATCAACGTCCCAACATTGGCGATTTCGTTTGGTTTTGCTATAATTACCATACTTTGAAAGTCATGGTTGTAATGATGAAGTCAAAACATGAAATCAGGCCTTAAAATTCGCAGTCAAATTAGCTGCACATATTAGGCAAATATTGTGGGCACTATCGACATTCAGTCGGTCAATGCCGCCCTCCATGTCGATATGTTGATTTATAGTAGCAAACTTTTCCAAGACTCGAATGGCTATCTCATTGAAGTCATAGTCTCCAGCATTTTACATTTCGGAATTGCTTATACAATCCCATTGAGTACGGTCACAAGGATGGTGAGTATATTCGTTCGACGAGATTCAGCACTCATGAGCCTTTGGAGTGCAGTAATAGCCCTGATCAAGGACATCGCAGGAGGCATGATCAGTTCATTATTCTTCTACATTAAATGTCAAGTCTACACGTTCCAGTTCCGGTAAACAAGAACACATGTATCAGGTGCAGGCCGCAAACACCAAGTTCATCGACATCAACAACGACCGTTTATTGAGCCATCTTCGTAGCAGAACCTCACATAATCCATTGGGGGCAATCAAACTTCAATACTCCAAGTACTTTGTTACAAGAATCAGGAAACCTAGGTAGAACTGTAGAAGTCATTTTGGAGTTCACACTTGAAGGAGCCCTTGTTGATGCTTTCCCCATTGGCATTGATGCGTGATAAGCATTGAGAGAAATTGGAAAAAATCTAGAACTCCACTGATAAGAAGCATGTAAGTCAGCTCTGGAGGGACCTCGTTGTAGTGCCTAGTTGTGCAGGTAATTGTCTATTAGCACCCTTCTTCAGCAATTAGATCTAACACATGTGATCAAGACGTGTGCTGGATGTATTGCCCCACCACAATGTGCAAACCCAATGCAAGCACATGAGAATGACCTGACATAGCAGAACTGCAATCACCACAAAATAACTTGGAAACTAAAACCAGAGTGCAGTTTTTCTGTGGTCAGTCAAAATTCCCTGACCAGATGCAAGTGAGAATATGAGTCTTGAGGCTCTACCGATCAATCTAAAACATGAGGAATGTGAACAATATGAGAGACAGCTGAATAAGACATGGAGAAACGCTTGGCTGGCCTCCACGTTCCTTGCCTCTTTTTAAGCATTTAGGTCCTGGCGCCTCGTTTGTTCCAAAAAATAAATAGAAGACATGGAGAAACTTGAGTGGGACAAAAACTAGTTATTTTATTTTATTTTATTTTTTTGGGAGGGAACATGTGGGACAAATTTTGCACACTCCAGGTTTGACAAGGTTTGAAATAGGAGAGACACTTGCTGAGTTTTTTTTGGTGCTTTGTGGATGACACTACTCTCATTGGAAATGATGGCTCTTGAAATGTCCCAAAGGGTGGACTTGGTGAATCTCCATGCAGGGTACATACTATGTATGATAACAAATTGCAGTCCCCTCAGAACCAGACCACATGACACTGACGCTTCTGAATTTAATGACATACAAGGAATATTTCTAGGTATTGCAATGTACAAAGGTGTGTGGAGTACATAACTGAAAGGGTTGGAAACCAAGTCCATCTGCATGCATTCAGATGCAATTCCTGGTATATGTCGTAACCTGAATTCAGGTCGCCAATAAGACGTTCAAGTAACTACTACATTGCTGCCATAGCTCCTATTCAACCTTTCTTCACATCCCCGTGCTCCAATCCGTCAACCCACACCCTGAGCTACTGAACAAGATTTCCAAACATTTACTCCCCTTCAATAAGAGTTAGTTGGAACTGGGAAAATATAAGAGGATGGGACAGAAATCACTGATCTGTTTCTGGTCCCAGCATTGAGTCTTTGGATAGAGAATCTTGTGCCACAAATTTGGTCATTGGATTTGAATAGAAGACGGAGCAGAAGGGGTCTCTCTATTTCTCCCATCAAGAGGTGCTACCGAACCACAACCGCAGGTTCGGTTGCTAGGCTCGGTGGGTTCCATTTTGCTGCCCCTCCCCGTTTTGGGATCATGGGGTCCTTTTTTGGTTTTTTTTTTTATAAATTTGGGGCCCCAATTTACCTTTCGAAAGTCCTCGTGAGATCACTAAGACCCCCACTCAAGGCAAATAATAGGGGCAGAGATTTGCCCCTCCCCTCCCCAACCTCGACCCTGGCATCCGACCCACCCCCCAAGCACCGCTTGATAGGGGGAAATAGACAGATCCGAGCAGAAGCTCCTTTCTTGAACTTTGTGCAATTAATGTAGGGCTCATGAGTCATGGACCATGGTTGCACTTACTTTACATAAATATTTGTTTTTTTTTTTTTTTTTTTACTTTAATTCAATTTGCAACTTTGAAACATATTAAATGGACATTATATGATTTATTTTGATAATTTAAATAGAAATGTCATGACAACCAAGCCACTTTAAAGGCCACTTCACACTATAACCAAGTTGAAGGACCCACCATTAAAAGTTTGAACCAAGTGTAGGCAATAGTAGAAAGTCTTGGACTAAAAATGAAGCCTTTTGTTGGTCATGGTGTGAAAACTCAAAGGCTAAGTCTAAGACCAAAATCCATGAACCAAATACTTGAAATAATTTAAAAATTAAAAGAAAGTATACAAACTAGTGAAGCATTTTTTGAAAAAAAATCAAAAAAAATCATATTGTAAAGAAAGTATTTGTCTGATACAATTCTTTTATGAGTTTAAATTCTACTAGTCTTAAATTAAGCAGATGTAGAATATGTAGCAATTTGGCATTGTTAATCCCTAATGTTGAAATCGACCTGATCACTATTGATCTGTAAAGATTGGAACTTTGACTGAATATATCTCAAGATCCGTATGGTCAAAATTGATAAAACCTTGGACATAGACTAATTGGACGGCTTTGAACAAGATCCTACGGTTGGGTTTTTCAAAATCAACTTAAAAAAAAATCGGCAACAATTTTAGAAAGGATCGTTTAGAAGTCACTCTAGACTATCAACAGTGATCGGGTCGATTTCAACTTTAGAGGTTTAGTGATCATTAGCACACATGAAAAGAGTTGTGCAACCCCATGTGACTGGAGACTGTACTAACTTTTATCAATAAAAATGAGCAGTTTTAGCTTCTAATTTTATTTTTATCAAAGGTAGAAGGAATTGTTATTTTCTAGTATTCCTTTTAATAAGAGGATAGATATGGCATGTGTGTGTTGCTCTTTACATGTAAGTAGTACGTGTAGTCATGTATTTGGTGTATGTTTGGTAATTTGTAAATCCAAAAAGAAGGGCCATGGCCTAGATTAAATCAATGATAACAATAAGAATACTAAAATTTAAAAATCAATCTTTTAAAAATATTTAGATTGCAAAAGCTTTAGCCATCCAAATTTATTTTTTCAAATTGGCATATTTAAGGTACCAAAATTATAAGATCAAAGTTTTGAAGTGGACTTAAAGAATAGCAAGCTTGGTGAGGTTACTAATTATAGTGAGTTAAGCTCAAAAGAAACATGATCAACTTTTGCCATGTAGTATTCCAATTTAATTTTTCACCCAAAAAAAACATTGTCTCCAATCCAACTTTTGTTAGATGTAAATCCAAAGCTAGCTATTAAGGCTGCTTAATCCAATTACCTAAAGATTTGATTATTGAGTGAAACATTAGTAATAGAGTGGTAGGTGATTGGTGGATAATTTTTTTACATCAATTAATTAGTTTACCAACAAATCCCAAGATCCATGGAAATTGATTACAATAGTTTATTAAAAAAATCATAATAAGTCCTTTTGAAAATCAAAAAACATATTTGAATTTCCCACTCAAACTTCTATCTGTAGATATTTTTCCTTTGAACAAATTATTCTTAGAAGCATGTTGCATTGCTTAAACTAACGGGGGACAAGAATAGCGTCTAGTACCTTACAGTACCTTATTGTATCTGTTCATCAGTCGTCTTCTCTTCAGACTGCATGGTGAAGTATCACATTCATTGAACTGACTACAGGGTTAATGCCTTACCCCACAAATTAGAATCATGCCATCAGTGTGTGTTGCATTCAATCCAAGGGATATGGTGAGTTACGAGCAGCATTGAAGTTGAGCACAAGAGAAAGAAAGTGAGAACCTTACCAAATCATGGGTCTCTGTATTTCCGGCAACAAGTGTCGCTTGGAGCGGAGACTTGGTTGGGTCCATTTTTCTTGTCATGCCCGTTTTGAGGTTTCAAAAGTCAAAAGTATTTTCCTCGTATTTTTGCCAAATTTGAGACATGCGGCTTGAAATTACATGATGGGTCCTCTTGAAATCAAGTAAGGCCCTAGTCCAACATAATGAAAGGGGTAGGATTTTGGCATACCCTTCCCACCTACTCCTAAGTTTACGCTTCGAACCACCCTTGATGGGGTATTTAAACAATATGAAGTTTAGAGCTATCCTTCAACTCTTCACACATAATCTAGTAATACAATCTAGTAAAGGTCCAAATTTGTTGAAAGATAGAGAGGCATAGAATTAGAGAATGATCAACGATTATTTCTTTGAAAATCCTATATTTGGTTTGGACGTTTTTTGTTGTGGTCTAGGATGCATCGATCTTTATTCCTTACCATCATAGATGCGGTTGGTAAATACAATCCATACTTTGTCGAGAAGAGAGATGTCACGAGCGCCTAAGGGTTATCACTACATCAAAAGTGCGCAACAACTCTACGCATCTATGCATATGATGGTCCTGCACATGCAACCGACAAATATTGTTGTACTGGAGAAAGTACAGCCATGGAGTTCATGAAGTATTATGTAGCAGTTTTACATGCCACTTTTGGCCCACACTACTTGCGGGAGTCTATACAAGATGATTTTGAGCATCATGTGTTGATCGAGATTTTATTGGCATGTCTGCATCAATTCACTGCATGCATTACTAATGGAAAAATTGTCCAGCTGCTTGGCATGGCGATATTGGTGATAGAGATAACAATAGCTCTATTATTTAAGAAGCCATAGCTGATCAATTGCTCCACATATGGCCCGTTTTTTTTAATATACCATAATCAAATAATGACATCAAGGTTTTGGATAGGTCACCTTTGGTACAACGTTTGTTACAAAGTGAAGAACGTGACTTCTATTTTGATATTAATGGTAAATTTTGTGGCCATTACTATCTCTTTGCCGATGGAATTTATCCTCAATGGTCTTGTTTTCTTCAAACCATATGCTTGTTAAGTGATGAGAAAAGAAAATACTTTGTTAAGATGCAATAAGAGGCAAGAAAAATGTAGAGCGGACATTTGGTATCTTTCAAGGGTTGTTTGCAATCATTGTGAATCCTTGCAAAGAATGGGGCATGGGTACCATCACAGACATAATTTTTTGATGCCTTGTATTGCACAAGTTGATATTAGATGATAAGAAATCTTTAGGCGTTGAGGATTTAAATTTAAGAGGGCCCGAAACGTTTTGTAGAAACCTCACATTCTAAGACTTGATGCTAAAAACTCGTAAGATTGAAGACAAGGATACACATTATACTTGAGCATTTTTGGGCCTTGAAAGGAGCTAGAATGTATTGAAATTGTGTTCATTTCTAATTGAAAAAAAATAAAAATAAAAAAATAAAATGTTTGATTTGGTTTGAATCAAATCCTTCAATAATAACCATGTCCCCATCCACATGCTTTGACGACAAAGATGTGAGGAAGGATTACTAGATAGCATTGATTATGATAAGTTCATTAATCTTTAAATTTTTGAATGATAATTGTTTGTTTGCATTTCCAAAGCTACTGATGTTATTTGGCATTGGTAGAGTCTTGACTAACCTTGGTTCATAAGTGAATTATCATTTTTAGATGAGAAATATGATGATGTAAATTTTCCCTGTTATACACTTGGCAAGTAAACATTTTGAAAAAACTCCAAATTTAATTGATATAATTACAAATACATATAATTGATGAAAAGATACTCTTCATACATATTTTACCAAATGTTTTACACTTCAAGCAAAGTCCAGCTATCATCTCATCAATTTTTATTTGAATTTTTCGTACAAATAGGTTCATAATGGCTTAAAGAACTTCAGATCATTTTAATTTCTTACAAGAATAAATAATCCCTCCATTATTTCCATTGTTATAGGAAATTACATATTGAACCATGCAATTTATTGTAAAGTTTTATATTTATTTATTTTTTCTAAAAATATATAAAAAAACACATATGTTGATACAAGGCACACTATGTTTTGTCTTACAATTATTATAAACTTCACCAAAAAGTTTATTTTTCATGACTATTTTATGGATCTATAGAATACCAATATTGTTCTACATACAACTCCACTACGCATATCAGTTTGAACTCTCGATTGATGCTCTACTCTAATTTTTAACCACTTTTTGTTTATAAGAAAAATTCTTAATATATCATTTTCTATTGGATTATTTTTTGTCTCAAATGTAGGATCCTATAAATGTATTTTTTACTTTTTACAAAGAAACTTGGGCAGTTGTTGGTTTGAAATTTATTCATATATTGATGAAGGACAAATCAATGTCCTCTCTAAGAGATTTCCATATGTGAACCATGTTATTACAGAGGATTCCATATTCAAAGAATCAACATAAGACTTAATGACAAAATTCTTACTAAAATGTTATTGATAAATATTTGATGTATTTTTATCAAGACCGACATATTTATGACTTGTAGTACTTGCTTGCTGATGGAAGTGATGGTGAATATTCTGACCAAATGTAAGAATTGCAAATTTTCATCTGTTACTTGCAATTTCATCTATAGTGTCCTTGAATGTTTTTTTTCTCATGTAGAGCTGTCTTTAACAAGTGATATGGAACAAGATTACTTGTAGCATTCATTTTTGCATTCAAAGAATATTTTATGACTAATATTTTTATAATATCCATGTTGCAAATTTTTAGCTTTCTTTCTACTTTTATTTCAAGAAAGAAAAGCCTTTCATAATAAACATTTATTAATTTAGAAGTAGATTTATATATGTCTTTACTTAACATATTTGAAATAAAAAATCAAAATAACATGATCCAACAACAAGTTTTTGGTATTAAAAGTAAATTTAACACCATCAAATATTACAAAAGATGTAACTTGATGTTGAAGATACAAAATTTTCATCCAGAAATACATCTTTCCACAGAAATTAAGATAATATCATGACTAATATTAAACCATATTGGAACCAGAGTGAATATAATAATGAAATATATATAAAACATTGTATTATTAATCCTAATAGGAGATTGCCCTTTTTTTTGGCAATAAATTTCTTGAAGCCTTTGACAAGTAGATGAAAAAGTCAATGTAATTTGAACAAAATTTACGTTTTCTCCATTCTTCATTTAAATTTTTAAGGCAATTATCATAGATTCTATAACAATCATATATAATTGTACCTTTGGATAGGTCAACATTTTCAACTTTAAATAGCTTTCTAAAAATTGAATCTTTTAATGTGAATTCATAAGGCAATACATACATTTTTGAATGACGTTCTTCCTAACAATGAGCAAAATAAGTACACTTATGGTAGCATGTCCTAATACCAACCACCACCCCAAAACCATTAGGTTGACTTGTCCTGTAACCAACTAGAATGTAAACTGAATTCCATGAATTCTTTGACTTGCACAAATTTAGGATCCTTGCATGGTTGGTTTTGGGTTGATGTGGAGTAGAGTATAGGGTGGGAGCACGTGAGCCACTAGTTGTCATTTCAGCATGATTGATTATAGCAAAGAGTAGTTTTCAGTTCATGCATCTTATAGTGGTTGGTTTTGGATTTGATCATCAATAGAAAATAGGACCACCACAATTTGATCGTAGGAGAATAGTATATCAAGTATGGGTGACATGATACTTTGCACTTTGGGATTTTATATAAAATTAAGAAATGCAAATTATATGTTGCAATTTTTTGCAAATCCCATGAAATCCTATTTTGAACGCCGTCATAATTTTTTTTTGGATTTAATACTACTAAATATAGGTCAGATTGCTTAAGTGGTTGGTTATAGGACATGCCACCTTAAACATATCCAAGTTTATTAACCCCTAAATTTTTTAGGGTATTTTTCATCAAAACTGCCTCAAAACAGCCCCTCTTCAAAGCAAGGTGGATTTTGCAAAGTTGAAGTCTTAATTAGTACATCTAACCAGAAGATCTTGTAGCTAAGTTCTATGTCTACATGTCCACCAAATCTTAGATACTCATTCCTCACCAATTGCAAGATCCTAACGTTCAAAGTTGAAAAACAAGGTTTTCTTCCCTGCGCAAAAAGGGAACACCAAAGTTTTGAAGGCCCAAAAAACCATTTTTTTGCATTATAGATTTTGGGGGTTTTGATGCACGTCAAAGAATACTGAGTTAGCTAATTGCACTAAAAACATTATATTCAAAAAAGTTGTGGAACGTTGCCAAACAAATCATTTTCCGCTAAGGGGTATACTGAAATTCACAAACAAAGGCCGTTTTTGGACAATAAAAATAGCATATGAAAAAAAATTAGATTGAAAATCCGAACGGTGGAAACATGCTCTACTGCCTTCTCTATACATGGAGATTTTTATTTTTGAAAAATATTAAAATCTCAATTTTTGGTGGAATTTCAAAGCTTCGTCTTTGGGCAGATTTTGGCAATTTTGGGCAATTTTGGGCAGAATTTGCTGCATTCACAGTGGCTGTGAGCTTGTTTGAAGTATGGCTGATTGTAGCTTTTGACATTCAAAACCTCGTAACTTTTTTTCAGTATGTTCAAAAAAAAATAAAAAAATTCTGCACAAACCTCTTCAAAATGCCTACCTACATTATTTTTCTCAAAGATTTAGGAATTAAATTGGAATTCTAGGAACCTGCCCAAATTTTAAAAACGCCCATTTCAGGACTATTGTCCTTTAGGGGTTAAACTATAACTTGTATAGATCGTTATTCTCTAAAAATCCTCTCCTTTCTACTTTGACATACCCACGTGGTTTTTCATACATTTATAGGCTTAAACATTTTGGTTATATATTCAAAGGCAATACTTTACAAATGCTTCAAATGCATGTACCATAAGAAAATATATACATAATATACATATTTAGTCAAAGTAAAAGTACCATATAATAAAGTAAAATAATACATGTTAATTTCATACACAAAGTAAATGGAGTTCAATATTATACAATTTGGATGATTGAAAATTTTGGATGAATTTTGGAATCAAGATGTAAGTTTCATGTTTCATTGTTACAATCTACTAAATCTTTCTTAGTTCTCATATATAGATCCCCAAATTTCTCAAGTTTTTTTTATAGAGTTTCCTCATCACAAAAGACACGTTCCGGTAAATTCATGTGAGCATTGGACACCTTTGTACTTTTGAAACTTTTTTTCTTACAATTTTTGGATTTTTTAACTTTTAAACTCCAAACAAAATAAAATAGAATGCGTGTTGTCCAATTATCTATTTTGAGTAGATTTCACTAATTGCAAAATTTATGGATAAAATACAAGGCTCATTTTTTAATGGTTATAAATTTCATGGAATTTGAATGCTAGAGTTTTTTTTTGTAAATGCAAAGGTTTGGAAATACAATCTCACAAAGTTGATCAAGGGTTTTTTAAATTGTACTCATTTTTCATTGAAAAAAAGTGCATATATGGTGCTCATTTCTATAGCTCCTTCTATCACTATCGATTGTCTTATGAGAGGATGGAAAAAATTGTGCGGCGTGAGTGGTGGAACTTGGATTTCTTGGCCATCCTAAACACTTGGGACCTGCAAAAACTTAGTATTAGGTGCTCACAAAGCGTGTGGATGATGGCGATGTGGTGGCAACCTACTCCAAATGCTTGAAGACACCGTCAATCTCGACATGAATTGTAGCTCTAATTGGCTCTTGCTCCAAACTTCTTCCTATGAATTTTTAATATGGTTTAAATTTTCTTGGGCAAAATTGTTGGCATCACCTTTCTCAAAAAAAATCTTTGCGGCGATCTCTATCATCTCCCTAGTCTTACTCGTTATCTTCTTTGAAATCATCGCTGAAAGTTGGCTTGCCACGCCTGTTAATGTCAAGGTCATCACCACTATGTTGCCCAAATTGGATTGTGTTGTAAAGGCGTTGCTCGTCTTCACCATTGATGGAGTGGCCACGCGGGTCATCATGAGAGTGAACGCACATGTCAAAGGGAGCTCATGATTGCGAGGTTGTGAGTGTTGGCGTTGTGGTGACTGCTTGTTTCCTTCCTCCACTTCGTTGAGGTTGACATGTGATTCTAGTACATATGTCACGTTTCTCCTAAGATAGGCTTTGGATTGGTCTAGCTCATCTTGTTGTTGTAATTTGTTTCTCCAATTTCGGAGCTCGAAGGCACACCAAATTTGAAGGTGTTCTTGAACATTGGCTTAGATAACTTGGGCATCATAACACGTGATCAACATTAGTTAATTGTGGTCCTCTACACCAACCGCCTTTCTCTTGATAACTACTATCGTCCTCTCATTTATAGCTGCTATCCGGTCCTGTGTAGTCTCATCCACCTTCAAACACTTCCCATCTTTTTTTGCAGATCGATTTCGTTGGGGTCGGCAACTTCCTCTATAGCTTGCGCTATTAGATGCTAGAGGCACTTTGCCAAATGGTGGCATTCGTATGTCTATCTACGTTAATTAGAATTGCACCTTACACCCAAGGAAATGGTTGATTCAAAGGCATTGTGTAGACAAGTGTATGCGTGACCTTTGATCCCACCTAAGCACATCTTTCACCAAATACCGATAATGCAAATATGCAACTTCTACACCTTTGGGGAATTTCTATATG
Source organism: Ceratodon purpureus (assembly GCA_014871385.1). Lineage (NCBI taxonomy): Eukaryota > Viridiplantae > Streptophyta > Bryopsida > Pseudoditrichales > Ditrichaceae > Ceratodon > Ceratodon purpureus. The sequence goes on along the minus strand of CM026427.1, from coordinate 1,038,999 downwards.
TACAACTCCAAGGCATCTCTCAAAATGTCTTCCAAGGTCTTTCCGGATTGATTTATAAACTCCCATAAGTTTGCTAACATTGTGCTTAATAAGACTCCACTTTGATTCTAAACTTTGTGATGGTCTAAATCCACACCGCTTATTCTTATCATTATGCTCATATATGCGTTTCCAAAATGCACCATCTCATTGACCATTCCTTACTGCGTGATCTTGCAACACAGGCAAGACGCTAAAACACAATTGTCTCTTTTCTTTCAGAAGAAAGGTTTTTCCCCTTTTCCTTTCTCTACTTTGCTTGCAGCCCCTGCTACTCCATCTGGCCTGCACTGCCAATCCCTACTACTACCTTGTCTAGCTATAATTCTTGCCTTGTCAAAAGATTCTCCACTAAGTCAAGCAATCCGTGAGAGTCAAAGTGGAAGAGGGAAGGGATAAAGAGCCACGCAAAAGAAGAAAAAATTGCAGTGTTTGTGCCCCTCTTTGAGATGGTCGCTTTGCTCTAATCCGTCGGCGCAGCTCTAATGGGGTAATGAAAAGAGCATAGGCATACCATAGCCATTGGAGAGAGTCGTTGGCGCATCCCCTGAAGATGCTCTTAATTTAAATGAATGTAAGATGAGCAATATGATTTTGCACCAGATTCACTTTCATTTGCACCAATAAAATGAAAATCAATGAATTTAAATGCATGGACTCAATACAATAATTTTTTAATTTAGATGTTATAATCTTAAATCCATGGGTTCAAGAGGATTATTATTTCTCAAGCATCCATGTAGTATCCTTATAATACGTTCGGACAAGTGTGAATTTAGTATCATTTGCAATGATTTGCGATGATTGGTGCAGAATGGTGAGAAACTAGACCATAAATAATCTAATTAGTGTGGGAAGCATGTCTAAATTCAACAAGTAGCATACCACTCAGCATTATCTTCAATTCAAAGAGAAGTGATTGCAAAGTCCTGCATGCAACTACCAACTTTTGGGATTACCTGGGATCCTGTGTTATACAGCAACTTAAGTTATATTCTGTGGGTCCTGACTCTCGTGTTGTTGTTGGCTTGACTTAAACAAAAAAGCCCATTGAACAGTGCTGGATGAGGCAATGCGACAACTGGTGAGAGTATGGACATATGAAGAAGGTATGGAGGGTGGTTCAAAAGTAGCAACACCCATAACCGGTCAATTATGGAGCGTAGCATGTGTGCACAAGAATAACGATTTTAGAGATTTTTTGGGTTACAATGAGAAAGATGTCTTGAAGACCACAAAATAAGTTGACACCAAATTTAGTTATATTTTGGAATTACAATGAATTTCCAAAGTAGAGATTTTTCCAGGGATGCATACTTGTGATATAGGTGGACATTTTTTTTTATCATTGTTGTATTAAAACTTGATTGTGGTACTAAAAAAAAAACATCACCATAGAATTCCTTTACAATTTCCTTTACAATCAATTATGTTTAAATCTTTCTCATAGGTTTCTCCAAATCTTGGGTATAAAGCTCTTATGAAATCAAATACTAGAGTGGTCAGCAATGGACAAGTGCAATAATTTGCTATAAGGTCTCAACTAGAAATGGGTGTTTCCATCTTACTTGACATTCTTAGACATAGAAACACACGAATGATATCCCCTACGTGGACCCCCCTGGACCCCTGAGCACCCCACATTGCGCCACGTACCCCCCCTTCCCTCCCCACCCCCACATTAATTAATTAATGCAAATCCGGGTGGGGAGTGAGATTTGGGGAGATAGAAACACAAGTTTTTATTATTTGCACGTAAGTATATATATTTTGTTTCGAAAAAAAATTTAATGAAAAAATTGATATGGAAGTTTACTTGTGTCATGGTGTGGAAAAGAATATATTTTCCATCATCTGTGAAATAGCTTCACATTCACATATTCTGAATGTAGCACAAAAAACATTCAATTTACAATTCTTGTTTTCCTGTTGCCAGAGATTTTACTTTATTTCCCTTTCTTCATAGTATCATCAAATATTAAATCATGTATATTGATGAGTTAACTTGAACACTCAACAGAAATCACATAGCTTGGTGTAATGTTGTTTTTTTTTTTTTTTTTTTTTTTTTTTTTTTTTTTTTTTTTTTTTTTTTTTTTTTTTTTTTTGATTTTGAGGCAAATGGTGAAAAAATCCATTTCAAAGGGAACGAACATTACACCGCTGCGAACCAAGCCAGGCCAAAAGCCCAGCTGGCGAAGATTATGTTTATGATTCCTAAGCTCCTAAGAGAAAACCAAACAAAACCGCAAGCAAGCTGGACCCGTGGAGAGCCAGCCAACCTGTGGTAACTAAGACTACCATAGCAGCCGAAAGAACAACGGTAGAGGCGGAGCCCCTACCGAAACCTGGCTCTAGGCTTGGTGTAATGTTTAATGTAAAGCATTTGGGCCAAATCCAGCCTTTTCATCAACTCCCTCCTCCTCCCACCCCCACAGGTATGCAATCTCTGAACTTTTGAGACTACCGTAGCTTACTAGCAGCTTCGCCCAAAAATAATTCTAAAAATAAAAAACGAAAAAATCATAAAATTATGAAGTCAAAAAACGAAATCATAATAAATGAGTTTTTGAAGTATTTAGTTGGTTCTAAGCCATTTAAGGTCATTTTTATTGATTTTTGGCTAAAAAACGAAAATTGAGAAAATCAGTTTTTGAGAGACGAACATCATTTTTCCAAAATAATTATATATTCGCTGGTGCAGGCGCGAAGCTGCTAGTAAGCTACGGTAGCTCTTCATTGTGATTTCACATACCTCCATTTTGAGCGCCGCCAGGGAGAGCCCATGTCTCCTCTCAGCCAATGTCATGCAAATGTCAGCTAATTGTTGCTCTTCAAGATGTTTTTTACCGCACATAGGCTATCCATCTTCACACCATATAAGTGGCCCTTGAATGATGTACATGGTATGTTGAATTTCAAGGCCACCTTCCTCATGTTCATTACACCATCATGAGTTGAGATTGCATCTCAAATTGGATGTCTTACAAATTTCCATTTTTCAAAACTTCCTTTGTTTTGTGTAAAGGTGTTGGTTTGTTGAGTGGACAATTTCCAACATCCTATTTGCTCAACATTATCCATGAAAGTCCTATGGTACAAGCTTGCTGGTGGAATAAAGCCATTTTATCATCAATATTGATTTTTTTTGAATTTTAATGGACCTCACGAATATCAAGCCTTTCATATATTTTCTGCGCAAGGATCCATGTCAATCCATGAAACTTAACTACCAAAGGATTTGTCTAGATATATTCAAACAAAGATCCACCAAAAGTGATACCTTGGTAGACATTGAAGGGGGCTGGCGATGGTGGAAGGAGGCGCAGCGTCGCCATGGCATCGGCTACGCCGCTTGTACACCCGACGGTAACCATTTCGCATAGCTCCGCAGATCCCTTATCTCCTCTTCACGGCGGTCATTTTGAGGGGTCAATTGAGGGATTTTACCCATTATTAGGAATATAGGTTCATGGTTCCGCCATCGCTCCACTCCGTCAAAGTTACCGTGAGGTGTTGCAGCGTCCAGGGAGTCAAGCAAGGCTCCAGAGGAGTCAACACCAACTACAAGTTTCCACATCCTCCGCTTAGTGATGGCCAACGCGCCCGTCGCGAGAAGACCAGTGAACCCCTTCAATCAAGAATCGCGTGAGACTTTGCCCAAGGGGAGCTTTCGAAACTACCAAGGGCTCTTGGTTCGAGGTACTTTTTGGTTTAACCTCAATTTTGATTTGCAGAGCACTATAGCAAAGGAGATTCCTTTCTTGTCCGCACATGTTGTCATTGCATGTGTGGTTCATAGGGACCTCCAATGTCCCACCAGGCGGCTTAGTGGAACTCCCTTTAGATCCTTGCGGCGCCGGGAACGCTTAACTTTCATCGACAGGTTAATCCTTTCTTTACGTACGTCCGCACGGACAAGCTTGGCACCACCAACAGGCTACTCGCCGCCGGCATTCACCACTTTCCCGGGGGAGTCTCCATCTATCAGGAGTGAACTTGTGGATTTAACCCTAGGTCCCCATTGAAAATCAGTCGGCCGACTTGGATTTCTTTTCCCGAGCTTTTGTTAGAATACTCAAAACTGGCGGGTAAAATCGCGGAACGGATTGGCCCTCTTCTCGTAGTTGAGAATGGCGAAGGATTTGACGCTATACCGCGCTTCTATGTGGGAGTCGATCCGCGGCAAGGCTGGTTGTCAAATGTAGTAGGATACACCGAGGCGGGAGGCATCGTTACCATCCTGATTTGCTACGATGAGATTTCTTTTAATTGTACGCTCTGCGGCAATCACCAGCATCATCCCTCTCAACGCCCCCAAAATCAACTCACATTCGAACCAACCCTAGTTGGGATAGACTGCTCCAAGGCTCTACTGCTTCGTCATACCCGGGACCACCCGCCCCTACGACAACCAAGGAGGTGCTCCACTCCGCGGGCACCCTCCTTAACTAGTCCGCGGCGAATGGCATCCTCATCCTTGCCTACTCTCGGAGACCCAAACGCTTGCCTTGGCTGCAAGATCCCTGGGGACGGAGCAACCCTATGCCTGATGCTGAAGGCTTTATCTTGTTGAGCCAAGGCCGACGTCGTCCCACCATGTTCGATATTCCCTTTCCATTAGGAGGACCCAGCACCACTAGTACCATGCCACAGCTAAATCCCCCTGGCGCATGGGAATTGTTGCTCACTCATACCCGGCCACCACCCCCCCCCCCCTCCTCTCCTGATCAGCATACACTCATTAGGGATCCAACGACTCACCCCGACACAGTCATGGAGGAATCAAGCCATCCGTACCTCGACCCTCACAATCCTCATAACGACCCTCACGATCCTCATAACGACACTGACAGAAGCGGCAACCATTACGCTAATGGCTAATCCCGACTTACACCCAAATTTGAGTGGAATGGGTGGGAGCGGGTATATAGAACAAAGAAATCGTACAGAGGACCGTCGCTTGCTCATCGCGAGCAGCTAGCTCTAGCCAGGTTTCTTCCTCAGAATGTTTGGATGCCGCACGTAGCGATGGCAATAACCAGACAATGGATGTAGAATCGGCGAATAGTCAAGATCCAACACCATTATCTGGTATCCCATGTCGGCCCTCCGCGACTCTCCAACTCGGGCCACAGGTCAGAGACCTTCCAACACGGCTCATCTTCCCCCCCTTCAATTCGGCATACGGAACTTGTTACCCACTCTTCGCCCACCGCTGATAGGGGTCAGGGCGACCCGGGGTCACCAAACAGCCTTTCCCGGACGCGCACAATGGCTCTGTCGCATGGGGCCTCGATTGAGGTCCCTCGACCCGTGAGCGGTACTCCTCCGGGTCCTCCACCTAGCTCCCCTCCAAAAGTCAGCGCTTCTCGGCCGGACTCATTAAAGAACTCCGACGAGGATCTCTTTGAAGATGCTCGACCCAATCTTTCACCAGTGCCGGCCTCGCCGACTCGTACAAGTCCGCCTGCTCTGGATTCCCCACACATGCCGATCATTGATTGGTCCTGCATGGAAGGCACATTCGACTCCCTCTCGTCTCCCTCATGCCCAGACTCCTCCCTCCCCACCGGCCATCGCCTTTGGCCCCTCCAAGCTAAGCCCTTCTTCTCTTTGTGATACTCGAGCTGCAACTAGACAAGTTCGGGATACCCTTCCGACCGCCCAACCCTCGTCGTACGACATCGGGGGGTTCCGAAGGTAGGTCCCACATGGCGCTGGAGACGCCAAATCTTTTCTCGGGGAATGAAGCTAAATCTGTTATTCCTCAATGTTTGGGGCCTTAGCGTGGGGGAGGCCGTGGACACACTGGAGACCTATATTTGAGACTGCCAACCCTCGCTCGACATAGTTGTCCTCCAAGAGCATAAATTGCGTGGCGTAGCACTTTACCAAACCAACAACCACATGTGGCGTCAAGCTCTTTCCTTTGAGTTAGATAATTCGGTTGGTTACGGGCACAAGGACCAGGAGGAGAGCGTCGGTTGTGGAGGCGTCCTCACTTTACTCTACCCCTGATGGACAAAGAACGTGCGATCCTTGGGCTTCATGTTCACCAACAGTATACAATGGGTGGTGTTCCATGGCATGTCGGGTGAGGACGTTGGGGGGTTCTCCTTCACGCCTACAGTGCCAAGCTCGGACGGAGACTGCTCAACCTCCGCCTCCAACTGACCCGACCTATCAACGTCAAACAGGTAGGGCAAGTGCCCTTTACTTTTATCCTGGACTAGAACCCGGTCTGGATGGCCACCAGGCCTCAGAAACATGCGGCCTCCTTATGGAGCATCCTCCATAAAGCCGTAGAAGTGAATTAGTGGCATCAACGGGCATTTGCCGGTGTTTCTAAGGACTCCCAACTTTGCCCATTCCCGGTGCCGGAAACAATCCGTCACTGCTTCTTCTCCATGGTCGTCCACGCATGGAGATACGCTATGACGGTGCTCTTCCTGCTGGATTGCATCCTAGAGAGGTTGGGATCATGGCAACTACTCTCATGGGACGATGGCAACTACTCTCATGGGACGATGGCAACTGCTCTCCTGGGACCAATGCTCCTCGGCACAGCCTTGCCGTTGACCTTCTGCTTGGTTGCCAACTCATGGTCCTCAATCTGCGGTTCAGTGCTATAGACCATCTGGATCCAGAGGAACCAGTTTGTATTTCACAATACTCGTTGGCCTCCCGCTTTCCACGAACAGCTCTTATGGGACTTATTTGTGGACTTCGCCTGAATATCCTCGCCTCAAGTGACTTGGAGAGCAGATCATCAACTAGATGGAGTTCCTTCAGCGTACAATACCTTCATTGCGAACTAGGACCACGCGGGTCTCTTCTTCTCCAATAGCACCGAGGTATCACCTGGAATTATCAGCGCCCAGCTATGGGGCGGTTCTGAGTCCTCTAGGTAGTTAATAGGTACAGATGGTAATCAGGTTTTATCAGATGTTTAAATATTCAAAAATAGGTCTTGCCACTAGATTTAGATTTGCTCGGTTGCGGGACGGAGTGTTTGTTGGTTTTGTTGTGGAATAAACTCGCCATTTGCTTCACCAAAAAAAAAAAAAAAAACAATAAAAAAAGAAGAAGAAGGATTTGTCTAAATCCCCTTACGAAGTAGGGCTTGGTGCTTAGGCTTGAGATAGGGTGGGACAAAACCTTACTTCTATTATTATGATTGAATGGAGCCTTACTTGATCTCATGTAGGCCTCAATTGGATAATCTGGAGCCACACACCCCAAATTTAGAAAAAAACCAAAAACAAAACCTTGGGAGTATGAAGCGGGGAGGGCCAGAAAATGGACCCATTTGAGCTAGGCTCAAAGCTGCCACGCTTGTTGGAGGAGAGTAAAGAGACCCACTACTGATACCGTGCGGGTTGCGCATAAAATCCTCCAATTTTGGTGTACCACCTCACCCACTATTTTACTGCAGCTCTCCTGGCCATTAACCGATTCTGGTTCCCAACCCCAACCGCTAGGCCTAGCAGCAAACAGAAACACTCCCAGGTCACAGCTCACAGCTCACAGGTGGGGTAATAACAATTACCAATTGCATAATAGTATTATATTATTATTTTTCCGATATTAAATTTCACCTGATGCGTGGAGTAGTAATAATTATGGAGAACTGTGTGCAGCAGCCTTTGGGAGAGGCCCAGCCCTGGCATAAGAATCTGATCCCCAAGGCCCTTTAATAATATAATTCAAACAAAGGGGGGTGGGGGAAGGCGAAGCGTTTTGTTGTTACAAGGAGCAATGCAATGGGAGTAGTACTGATGAATGGGGGCCAAGAAGACGAAGCGCCATTATGGACGGTGTGGCCCATGGTCAGACTAGACCAGCAGAGCGTTACTTGCCCAAAGATACAGGGCGATCCCCTCCCACATCCCACAGCCCACAGCCCACAGCCCACAGTGACTCCCCATTGCACTGGTCATGGAGTGAACTCAGCTAGGAGCTTCGTCATGCTGCATGCCCAGTCACCACTGCCTCAGCCCTAGCTCTGTAGTTGTTGACCCCAATAGGCAATAGCAATACTAGGCAATAGGCAGGCAATAGGGCTCCTGATTGATTTCTGCGCCTCCTTGGATCAGCTTTATTCCCTTGCTTGGCCCCCTGGACCCAACAGAAGCCCTTCTTGCTGTGAGCAAAGGCTGCTTCGCTCCCCATGGCCAGACCTTGCTTGCAATGTGGGCAATTGGGTTTGCCTAACCAGGAAGTCTTTCAGTTCGCCTCTGGCTGCCTTGGTGTTTTATGAGATATTTTGGGGCTCTCTACTCTAACATGGCCTAGGGTATGTCCAGCCTTTGAAAGAATGGTGAATTTCTAGGTTTATTACCTATGTCGTGCGGGTGCACAAAGGGCCGTTTTGTACAAAAAACTTGGGCTCATACTTGAAGACATGAGTGGTGCCTTGTTCTTGGATGAGATAATTGTAAGTAGGATACCATCCTTGTAAGGAAGTTTTAGGTGAATTGTGGTTCAAAGATTTGGTGTAAATCTTGGCAAAGGATATCAAAAAGAGTAAAAATCTTCTTGAATGGTGTTTTGATTTCACTTTACACATGAATTCAAAATCTAAGAATTGCTTGTGTGTTCTTGGTTCTATAATAATGTCTTCCAAATCCAAGAAGAAGAGTAACTTTGGTCTCACAGGGAGATCAACGAGAATAAATTGTCTACTTGTTTCACCTAAGTCCACGGGACACACCAAACTCAACACTTAAAAACTTGCCATAAGATAATCCAAATCACATGAAATTACAACAAACTTGCTCTATTCCTAATTGTTTTTGTGTCTGCTTTGAACTTTGAAGGAGGTCTTAATCTCTTTCTACCTCAAAGACTGCAATTAGGATAATTATAATTGCCGGGTAATCCTGACTGGATGGCTTTAGAAAAGACAATTCACAGCAATGAAATTCTAGAATCTCTTATGAAGTAGGTCTTGGTTATGCCAGATGTTGAAGAGGAGTGAGACCGAGAAATGAATGTAGTCCAAAGAGAGCAGCCATGCAGAAGGCATGACAGTCTGCAACTAAATTTTAGTTCCGTTCGTGTCAACACAGCTGAATGCATGATACATTGCTGACTGCACACCTTGTGTGTTTAGTTGCATGTCTTGTCAACCCAAGGTATGAAGTCAGTCGTTGCATGTCTCTTTGAAACTCAAAACTATGCTGTAGATTGGCAAGGGTCAGTGACATCTAGCACTCAGGTCCAGTAATATGGGCTCACCCTAAGCACTAGAAACCTTCAGTTGCTACTTTAGGAGATTAAATTTGGACACTTTATTACATATAAGGATTGAGTAGGAAGTGATGAATGAAAATTATTAAGAAAATCTAATTTTTAATGTTTTATAAAATCATAGTTATTTATTAGAAATTAAAATATTTAATATTAAGAATTTCATCGTACACTGTGTATGTTTTGAGATGTTTTCCCATACCAAAAGTCTTCTTGAAATGCTTATTGAATAAGTCTACAATTATTTTTGAAAGTCTTAAGTTACTGATATGAATATTCTTGTTATTCCAAAATTCTACACAAAAAATAACGCCTTTACATTTGACTTCATCGCATCTAGCACATCCTTTTCAATAATCTATGTGGCATACGAATCCATTCAAACTTCACAAATAATTTGTTTTGGAGAGCCCTTTTTCAAGGTTCGACTTGGTAACCACATGACACATGGAGAATCACTCGAAACACTGAATTAGTTAGTGCGAAAAGTGCCGATTGGGATAACTCATAGTGTAGTGTGGGGCAGCCGAATACCCACTTCGATGAAGATTTTAATGCATGATGGCCTTACAACCAACCAACCAACCAAATGGCCCAGTAATTCAACTGGTATTCAGCAGATGGTACCGCTCGAAAAGCCCAGACTCAGTGAAAGTAGAACCAAGAATCTAATCTAAGCTGAAACCTGACACGCAGGAACAAACTTCGGAACGGCCAACCATGAACATGTCATCTGCGTTCCAACACCACCAGCACTACTGCAAGATAGTGTACCGTACTCTCTGTGCTCAAATTTGTCTTATTACTTCGGAACAGCAGGAGTTGTCAAACCTGCAGACATCTCCGAGAATTTCTACCGGAGGTGAAGATCTTCAGCTTTAGTCCAGCAAAGATCGAAGCAATGCGATTTAACAATGTGATGCTAACTTAACCGAAGACTAATTTGACACTGAAATATGTCTGTCTGAGCTTACGTACAGGGCCTACAGTGGACTTCAAGTTGGAATGGACTCGCGGTTCCGATCAATTCCTTGTTCTGTTTTTGTTCATTTGTTTATTGACGCGAATAGACTCATGCTCAATCACAAAGCATGTTTCCAGGTCAGGAAACATGGGTTGTTTTGGTTTGCTTTCTGGAGACTTTGCTGTACAGTAGTAATATTAAATTACCCATTTGGCTATTGGGCGCCTTTATCGCAGAGGAATAAAATCTTGTTCCATTCGTTCCAAAATGAAATAAAAGGTTATAAAAATAAAACAAATAGAAATACCATGCAGGCTAATGGAAAATTCTGTCGGAGGACCTCCACCAACTACGTCACCAGGTTCTGAACGTTTAATAAAAACTTAACATCTCCAACACACCCCCATTTGGTAAAATGGCTCACTGTAATTAGCTAGTTCTTGTAATATATACGAGTACTATGCATGTGATGATTTTGATTATGGTATCAAGTATAATTCAAGATCAACGACTAGAAGATAATTTCAAGGGCGGGCTTTTTGAAATCTTAGGAACCTACATACAATTTTGATTGGAAGGTGCTGAAATGTTTCATAAGGTATGGGAAATCGTGATACCTTTGTAAGGATATAATTTTTTTCCCACCCAATATTGTATGAAAAATCGTGGTTTCTGAAGTAGTTTTCAATGTTGGACAAGGAGTTTTAGCAATCATGCTAGATCTTTTCATGTGAGTAATTATCATAATTTTCCATGTGAGTAAAACTTTCCACCTCTAAAACTTTCCATGTGAGTAATTATCATAATTTTCTTTGAGATAGTTCCAAAAATAATCATTCCATCAAACAATACTTCTATTTCTGGTGGAATGAAGTTTTTGCACCTTACCACAGAAGATGTAAACATACTTTTTTGTCACATAAACATTAATGATTTTATTTTATTTCTATTTTCTTATTCAATAATAAACATCTACCTTTAATTTGATCATTCAAAAACATTGAATTTATAAAGAAGTAAAGTGGAATTCGACATGGTTTCAACATCCTTCCATTCCAAGGTTAGTTTTGGAAATATTTTCTGCTTCTAAGATGTGATATACAAGTAAGCAACATGGTCTTCTAATTGATACTAGTCACAAACCTCAAATTACTTTAATGCCAAACAATGATACGAAAGAAAAACCTATGTGCACTGATCATGTTTTACCAGGTCCCAAATGAATTATTTTTTTGACTTCATTCACTACAACTACAATCATCCAATCCATGGAGGAAAAAGTAGAAGCGAGGAAAGTAAAGTAATGGCGGAGAAAGCAAAAGTGAGGCGACATTGAAAGCCAAAGCAGAGTGGGGCGTAGCAGAGGAAGTCGAAGAGTCGCACTGGTACGAGGCTTCCAGACCTGTGTTGATTACGGCACGTAACTCCTGCTTATTAAATTCGCGATTAAACTAATCTATTCAATTAAACTGACGCAAGCCCAGTGCAGAGCCTCCTCGCATGGAGTGGGCCGAGTGGGGGAGAGACACAGGGCGAGAGAGAGAGAGAGGGAGAGCACCAGGGCGATGGAGAGGGAGATGGAGGAGCAGCAATAAGTGGCGCGCAGTGGAGCACACCAGCTTCCTCCTCGTCGTCGATGACGGACCGATGACGGTGCCGATGATGGTCCCCGGCATTCCGCGACACCTACGTCGTCGAGCATAATTCCATTCCAGGCTCATTCGCTGCAGCGGGCGCCACAGCTCTAGTAGCTAGCTCCTGTCTGATCATCGCCATCATCATCATGGACAGGCATCGAAACTAGCGTGATTCGCAGTCTTAAGTTAGTGTCTCCGAGGCTAGTAAGTAGCTAGACTGGCTCTTTGTCGAGTTGGGAGCGGCAGACACGGTTGGGAGTGCTGCAGACAACTTGCTGGTGGTGCGGTTGATGAGTGGGATGGTGGGACTGAGGTAGGGAGTTGACTGTTGTGGTGTGTTGATGTGAAGCGGGTGGGTTTCGGGGTGCTGGAGTTGTCAGGATGTGGAGGGGTGACCCAAGTGCTTTTTGAATCTCATAAGCGTTTTCTATGCCTGGAGTAATGATGAGTGAAGTTTGGTCGCATTTGCGGATTCGGCTTTAAGGTTTAAAGTGGACGTCGGCTGGAGCGTCGAGCACGTTTCGTGCACGTGTGGATTCGGGAAAGGCGAGAGTTTGCGCGGCTGGGTTGGGGCGGAGACGGCGCTGGGTGGAGCCTGAGCAGGTTTGTGGAGGTGGGATAGGGTGGGAGGAGAATCTGTGGAGGAGGCGGGAGGTTGAGTTTGTGGATGGGTTGCGGCACTTGAAGAAGGAGCTGTGTGATCACTTGGGTTGTGTGATTGGGAGCTGTGTGATTGCTTGCTCTTTTAATGATTGGCAGTAGAGCGAGCGAGTGAGTGAGTGGCGGCTGCGGGAACGAGTTCGGAAGATGGATTTGCGATGATGAGGAGCGCGTGGAGCGCATCTATATTTAGTTCAATTGCGGCGAAGCCTTCTGTCCACGTTATTTTGATCGGCTCGCCGTTTCGGTCGCGTCTGAGGTACACTGATCTCTCCGCGGCCACGAAATCTTTCCCGCCTTTGTCTGAGCTGTAGTGAGTTCCAGTCGAAGGCAGTCTAGCTCTACTCTAGTATGGAGTGAACTACTTGATGATTTGAGAGTAACCTTCTAGTGTCTTGGAATTTCTCGGTTTGGTTGTGTCTCGATTACCCAAGGATCCCTAGTCGCCTGACACGGAACACAACGCGGTTGTTTCGCCCGTCACTTCGGGTAGAGTCGCGTTGGATTAGTGGTGTCGTAGTTTGTATCAACTAGAGCGTGTTTATGACGGAAACACGAATGGGGTAGTTCTGGTGCTGGATCAATTCGCTTACTTTCATACCGTCGCTAGCTGCAGGATGAGTGGTTACCTCGTTTTTCTCGCGAAGCTTTTACTTGTAATAGCTATAAGTATTTCAGAATAAAGGATGCGGCGATTTGCACCAGTTGTTACTGCAGTTGTACCCCTGTGAGTGGTCACAAGTGGAAGGATGTGGTTTACTCTTCAACTAGCTGAATTGGAAAGTTTTCCGTTTGGATTGCTAGTCTTCTCGAAGAATACTCCAAGTCATCAGGCGATTTTGTTTAGGTTTTCCGAATATATCGGGTGCTTTCAGATAATGATCACTTGAGCAACGTCTTTTGATGATCGGTCCCACCCTCGGAGTCTGTAACTCGTGATTATGTCTTAGGGGTGGTCATGTTAACTGCAGACCATATAAGTTCATCCTCTGTAAAGTTGGCTTTCTGAAGAACAGTTGGCCTGTAGATACGGGTGTTATCGAGGGCACCTATGGTTCACTGAGGTCCAACGCGATCCCAGGTTGTCGTGTGTGGGCTTTCCTTGACAGATATTCTTTCTCTCTCACAGAATTCCGCTATCCGTACAAGGTGGCCGGGGACACGAGGTTGTCATTCTTGCCAAGTTGGGAAATGAAGCGGAGGTGTAGGCGCATATGGTTCATTCTGTAGAGTAATGATGCTCCAAGGACAAGGGATACTTACTCATCATGTTGGTCTCGGTGAAGCTGAAATGGAGAATTTTGATCACAATTTGAGTTCGATGGAAAAAGTAGCAGCTGCGGTTGCCCCAACGGACTGCGAGCAGAGGCTTCAGAGATCGTGCGCACATGCGAAAACAGGATCATCATTGGACGATTTGAATACTGCGCTAATTCAAGCTGCGAACGAGGGAAACCACCTGATACTGAATCTGCTCATTGATGCAGGTGCAACAAACTTGGTGGGCGCTATGACGTGTGCTGGCTGGTCAGGACATATTCATGTTGTAGATGCTCTCATCAAGCGTACTCGCCCTGTTGCCTTCGGTGCAGCCTTTGTCGGGGCGTTAGTAGGTCTACAGAAAGACATGATTGATTATGTGGTCCATGTCGCAGACAAAGATGGACTTGATAAGTGTCTTCTCATGGGAGCAGCTCGGATATGGAGCTGCAGCACATTGGAGGAGGTCACATTCTTACTTTATGCTATTCAGAGCTTGGTTGACGCCGGAGCTAAAAGCTTTCAAAGAGCGATGCAAGTGAGTTGTGGCGATGCTGTTATTGAATATTGGAACGGCGATATTTTTATGGACAAAGCCAAAATTCTTCAACGACTAGTAGTCTTGGGGTCCAGCCATCTAACACCAGATTTCTTCGGGCGCATTCTTTTGATGATTTGCGTAACGTTCCTCTGTAAGTTATTGAAGTGCCAAGAGAAAGTCTGTCGAGGTTCGGCAGGGTCAGCGAAACGTTACTGCAAGTCTGGAGAAAACCTCAGATGTGCAACTGTTGTGCAGGACATGATCAATGTCCTATCAGTTGTATGTAAAAATGGAGCAGCAGATCTTATTAGTAGCCGACTACTAGACATTGCCGATGGGAGCCTTGATGATGTAAGGCGTCTGCTGAACATTTCTGATTCATCCTTTGAAACATGCAGTACGGAGTGGCCCCTGAAGATGCTAAAGTTTCTGCTTATAGACTGTGGTATCAAGGACTTAAGCGTCACGGTAACTACGCTTCCCGCGTTCCAGGCAGCTCGGTTGAATGTCCTGCTTCCTGTAGTGAAATGCTTTTTGGAACTGCAGTGCTTCGAGGCTGCATATGTCTACCTGGATATGTCAATAACGTTTTGTCAAATGGAAGCCATCCGTTATCTTCTTAGTGTCATCCCTCAGCCGGTTGATACGACTAGTTTGGTTCAGGCCGTTCGAGCAGCAGCTTCTAACACGAGGGGTCCACCCCGTGGGCCACAAGGAGTTCTTTGTGCCCTTCATTCAAACTTCCTTTTCAACGAGGGTTTAACCATGGCAGAAGCTGCTGTTTTAGCGGAGTTGCCAGAAACAGATCAATCGGTGCGAATGTCGCTGAGATCGGAGTGGTCCCAGCAAGCGTTCGAAGCAGGAGTTCAAGCTGGCCAGAGGCATTTTTTGAACTGGATGCTTGTCAAGAAGCGCACATCGTCACCGTTGCGTATTGGCGAGCTGCCATTGGAACTGCAAGTAGCCATTGGGTATCTTCCTTTGTACAAGGACTGCTCATTTACCCCTGGCAGTCTTTTATCGCAACGGCAGCGAGGAGAATTAGTGGCAGCCTTGCGGCAACTATATCAGGGGAGTAGAAAACTTACCGAATCCGTTCTATTGAACGCTGATAAACGAATGCTGCTGTGCCTTCTAGCAGCTCGTCTTCCTGCTTGGTGCTGTATTTCAGAACTCAAACATTGCGGCCTTTGTTGATGTCAGAACCAAGTTCTGAAAGTGGTTAGACAGCCATTGCCGCTTGGATATCGACCTGATATATGTCAACGCGCCGTTGGCGGTTCTTGCCTATGGGAAACGTCGGAAGACTGTCAGCACCGTCTTCCGATCCAGTGCTTGCCGGAATAAGTGTCTGTGAAGTTGCTGGATTTCTCAAGGAGCATGGTCAGATTCAGAGATCGGTCAGTGCAGCTGCTTGGCGGCATTCGAAGAATTCTGTACTAGTAAGATCTGGTCAGTTATTCTTGCGCGACTACAGCTTGTGATGAGTTTCAAGTGGACTTACCGCAGCCATTTCCAAGATTCATGCTGCTGAGCCGCTTGAATGTTGGTGAAAGCTGAATTTGTTCTGGTGAATCACGAAGAGATACTGAAGCTGAGCGTGCTTTCAAGTAATATCTTACTCTAATGACGAGGCATTGCTGGCGCTGAGTTTATTCCAGGAAGTACTAGATTTGAACGGCCAATTGCCGTTGCGATAACATGTGGTTCCTCTTGAAGAAGTTGTGTATCATACAAACGGTGAAAACGCCATCTGCACTCTGACTTTCTTGTTAAGCTCTGCACTACTGTAAAGTTATAAGTCCTGAAGCTGGAAATATGTCCTGTTTTGACGATGCTCCTGTCAGCCCCGAGTTGTGGGTTCATGAGTTTCTGAGCGGGGCTCTTGTAATTGCTAATCATGAATTTCAACCTCCCCTGTTCATGCACTCTCCTCTGAATGGTATCAATCTTTGTTGAATCTTACGTTCTACAGGTATTATTGCCACTAATTCATTCATCCTGACGTCGATTAATTCCCTGTTAAGAATCGACCAGTGTTAGGAAGTGGAAGGGTAGAAAAGATCGTCGTTTTGGGGTCAGCATCTTCTACTGTTTGCATCTTTGTCAGTCATCTGGCAGGCCGTATGTAACTGCTTGGCTTTCATCACAATGTGGAAGTTTCCCCTTTCATATCTTACACGACTTCTCCTGCCCCTTGCAGCGGATTGTTATGGACACGCACTGTGACATTATGAAGCTTCAGTCATGTGAACACCCGATGGAGGGGAAGTATTCTGCCCCCATTGTGTTCCCATAAAGCTTCATTTGAAAATTTCCCGCTAGAATTCTTCCCGAATAGGTCTACCTTCGTTCCCATCTTTCTTCAATCCATGTAGAATGGAGAATAGTAGTACTCGTGTCTGCGAAGGAGTGGATGCTCATTAAATGAGTTCTGAAATAATTCCTCGATGACTTGGCAAGGCGAAACCCTGACTGCGGATTGTTCCAGCCATGCTGCTGCATGCAACTTAAGTATTGCTGGAGGTCTTGGAAGCCTCTGCCCCCAGGCTACCGCCAAGTTTCCTTACAGGATGGCCATTAAACAGTGAAGGAGTGCACGAGAGCTGGTACCCTGAGTGCCATAGCTGCTGCACTGGATCTGCAGCAAGCTGTTTGAGGTACGTTGCTGACCAGAACATCCAACTGTCTGTTGGGTTGATGACTGGTTCTCTCCCATGACCTCAGCAATGGAATCTTCGTGACGGTGCATGACAACCCCAAGTACTCCGGACTCCGGAGCTTTCTAGTGAGAAAGAAGTCTAGCTTTGGCCATTGAAGCATGGCAGCCAATAATCAGTAAGAATCGCTGGCCACCCTAATTCCTTAAATGAAATATGCACTTGCTAGGCCAGTAATCAACTTAAACCTTGTTGTCTGAAGGTTATGTCTGTAGGATCCCAACGACTCTTCTGCAGAAGTTATGTGGATTAAATAATATGGTAAACCGATCATCCCATTACCGTCATGACTCATGCTTTCTGTTACTAGTATTTCCTTCAATGATGCCCTGTTGCGCACCACAACGTCTGAGGTAGTACAAAAGATGTGGAATTTTCAGTGCTAGAGTCCAACAAGAGTAGTTATGCATTGTGAGAATCTTTTGATTGTTCTCTTGCATTTAAGATCTTCCCTCGTATTTGTAAGCACTCAAAACAGTTTTCAGTTGTTCCCGAGTTCAAAAGTAGAGTTGACTGCAACTGGACAATGCAGTACTGGATTTCAGACCACTCGCAGAATGCTTCTAACCACAGGAGAGAGGTGGAACACTTCTCCGTTTTTGCTGGACTCCTGGTGGTCTAAAACCCACCAATGTCTTGTCGTTTGGCCTAAATGGTTTTAGTCTATGTCATGTAGACATTCACTCAAAGTATTAGACTCTACATTTACGCTGGATTCCCAAGAACTAAATGTAACAGTGACAAGTTCACTAGCCATCTTGTGACTTGGTGAGGCTGACTGTCACTACTCAGAATAGGTTACAGCAAATGAATTTGTTTGCAGTGTCTCTAAAATTTTGTTATCTACCATCTCATCAAGGAAAATATATTGCAGGATTTTATGCTGCAGACAAGCATGCTTCACATGAGCAGCCAGCCTGCTCTTCACTATGGCCTGATCTGTTACTACTGCAAGTTTACAGCTCTCTTGAATGCTGCCTTTGAAGTTTGCTGGAAAACCTGAATCCAGTGCTTTTGAAGTTTGCAGGGTTCTGGCAAATATCTTTCAGATAACCACCATCTTGATTCAAGTCTAAATTTTGAAATGGAACTACTGGTATTGCTCACCCCTCTTTACATTGTGCAATGAGTACATACAGGTCATTTAACAAAATGGGAGCACCTGAGTCAGTGCCTTAAATGACCTCAAGGGTAATAGTCACATTAAGGATAACATAATTGTACTATTTCTTGCTTCTGGTTGTGAACTTGTGACCCTGGGTGCCATGTACAATCATGATCTAAGTTATTGGTGTTCGGATACCCAAGAGTAGTTTGGTGCAACTTCACTGTGGTCTGTCAGCAGACACAAATGTAATGTTACAGGTATGATGGGATCAAATTAACCCTTAAATCTTTTAACATTGTTGCAACCTTAAATGGTTACCAAAGTCAACAGTAGAATTATCCTTATGTTGCTATGAGCCTTTAAAAGGTACCGCAAGCTCAGTCAATTGTATTATTTATTTGATACTTTGAATAGTTGGGAGGTATGGAAGAGCTTGATGGTTTTACTATATATGGTGTTAAAAATTTGGTGATCTGTAATTTTGAGGAAAACTAATTTTATTGTCATTTCATCCTTAAAATCTAGTTTTTCCTACACAAGAAATACCAAGGTTTTACACAAAATGTGGAAAAACCATCAAGCTCTTTCCATATCTCTTAACTACTTAGAATCAACATATCATATTCTGGTTAATCAAAGCTTAGAGTATCTAAGTTAAATACCATATGATTTGTAAATAACTCCAATTAGAAAATAGCTCTTGAAATGCACCTATAAAGGATTTAGGTATAGTTGTATCAAAGATTCCAACAAATGTTATGAAACAAATTTGAACAAAATCAAATATTAACAAGTCTCTTGATTAACCTCTAAAGCATCAACTCCGGTCAGGCTCCCTATAAGTCAATTTTTATAAGATGATGCTGTAATTTTGGCACACTATAGACAATTATCATATCTTTCTAAAAGACCATTCATGCTTCAAAATTCATCATTCTTTACATGATATCCGCCGTCAAAGTTTGAAAACACTATTAGGGCATACTGAAATTTGCCCAAAATTGTAGTATATGCTCAAAATTTGCCCAAAATTAATTAGATCACAAAAACTTCAAAAATTCACCAAAAATTGAGATTTTACCTTTTTTTCAAGTTTTGTTTTTTGTACATGTAAATACAATTTAAGGGCATGATCTCACTGCTTGGATTTTCAATCCAATATTTCTCCATATGCCTTTTTTACTATCATAGACCGGCCTTTGTAATTGAATTTCAGCATACCTCCATGTGAAAAATCAAGCATTTCTTTAGATTTTATAGGTTGTACAAGGGAAAAAAGTGCATGGATGTATTTCTAAGCCACCTAGAAACAAGAACTTGAAAAGCCTCAAATCAATTTTTTTTTTGAGATTGGTTTTTTTGGTTCACAAAACAATTGAAACCAATTTTGCAACAAGGGGAAAAAAACTTTTTTTCCAACTTAGAACATGATAATATCTCAAACAGTAAGGAGTTTGAATCTAAGATTTGGGGTACATATACATGTACAAGTAAGGTACTAGATCCTACGGTTATTTTGCCCAAAATACATCAAACCTTGAAAACTTATACCTTGTATTGAAAGAGTCTATTTTTGAAGGATTTTGGCAGTTTTGAAGCCTTTTAATTTTAAGGATTTATGACTGAAGATTAAGGGATTGATGATACGAAAAACAAGACAAATGTGGTATAAAAATATTAAAGGAAAGAAAATCAAATAGGAGACATATACACATAGACATGTCGTGTTGTTTGACAGCAACAAAAGGGACCATGTTTGCAATATTAAAAGGTCTTAGTTTTAATACATTTATAAAAAATCAAGTGCTAAATATAATCCACTATATATACTACAACATATCCAAACTATTCCAAACTATTAACAATCCAAGAAAGCAATGTTATAGACAAGCACGCTTCACATGCTCTCTTACATTTGAATAATCTCAAAGAAGACAACTAACATAAAATTCTACAAATATATTAGTCTAAAAAATATGTTTTTATGATCTATAATAAGAGATATAAATTCCATAACTTTGAAGAATGTTTTTAAAATATCCTTCATCTTGTAATAACATTCTTCAAAAGGCTTCTATTTAAAACTCTATCTCAAGAGGAGGGGTTTAAAGCTCCCAAGAGCCAACCATGAGGTCTCAGGTTCGACCCGCTGGAAATACTTGATGTTACATGCGCCTCACCACCTGATGCAATGCCACAGGCCAAAAAGCGCCCTATGTGCTCAAACAAACAAACAAACAAAAAAAAAAAACTATCTTTAATAAGAGTATTTAGCATTTGGAATATTTTATCTTATTGTTAAGTGTCTTTATATGTTTTTTTTTGCAAAAACGAGAATTAGTTTCATTCTTCAGCACATGTTTTTAAAAGAAATATTAGTACTACCTTCAATGACTTAATTTCTTTGGTTTAATTGAATAATAACTATAGGTTTGGTAAAGTGTTATTTCATAGTTTTAATGGAGTGACAATGATTTGTTACAAAGATACATGGTTTGATATAATTCAAAGCCTGTTGTGATAAGAAAAAGAATTAAAAAAAAAAAAACATCTTCTACATCTTTTGTAATTTTATTTAAAAAATTCGTTTTTTTTATATTACATTTTTGGTTTTTTCTATTACAAGGCTGTGACAAAGAAATAATTTTGGAATTGAAAACAGATCATAATATAAAAATTAAAGCTCGGTTTCTAGTTTTAAAATAGGAAGGTAATGAAAGGAACCAAAAATGAAAGCTTTTGATTTTACAACCAAAGCTCTAAACAATACAAGTCAAGGCTGAATATGGAGAGGAATCAGTCAAAACTGTGAAAGTGGCATAAGAAAATGTATGTATGGAGATAACTCAAGTTGTCATCGCTAGCATGCTATTTCATATGAAGGTTGAAATTGATACATAAGGAAGTAGCATAAAAAATTAGACGCTATATAATGGTTGAGCCCCGTGCGGAGGGTCTCATGGGTTGGGGAAAACCTTAAGCATAGGACAAAAGCAAAGCCCCCCTTGAGTGTTGGAGTCTTTTTAAACCCGAGAGCCCCGAGACGCAAGGATCATCTAGTGTACTCTTTCAAGGAATATAATTCTTGCCAGATTTTAGTATTTCAACTTTGTCGGAAAGGCTGTATACGTTGGATTATGATTTTTGCAAAGGCAAGCTAGTTTTTTAGTGAAATCAAAGTGGTAACCCATATTAAGTAATATGCTTGTGCTTTGTTGATCTAGTTTCCTTTAGAGCATCCACACCCGTGGTCTTCAACCCAGACTCCAAATACTTTGTTTGACGCGGCCAGGATCGACGTCCTCGTCGGTAACCTCAGGAGTTCCACAACAATGCTCACCAAGCAGAGATGCGCTATCCTGCGCAGGATACGTGGCGGGGCTTCATGGGTGAATAAAGGGGAGCAGTTCTTTGATTCCATCAATCTGCCCAACTAGTGCTCAAACCACCACCACCGACTCCCGAAAGTGACGCTCTAGGGCCCGAGCTTTACTCTCTATCCTGTAGAGCCCTTCTCAAAATTTTGGAGAGCCTGCAACCCAAAGATTCTGCTCTGGAGCACTAGTGCAAGACATAAAAGCCAACGGCCCCTGGATATCATCTCCTTTGGAGGTTTGAGGACCACCGGTGTGGATGCTCTTAGTCTTTTAAATTTGGTGTCTTGCAATCCTTGGAGTGCGGCAAAACTTAGTGGCTAATCATCTGCAGTTGAAGTTGCATGTGATGCAAATGACTAGTGTAGATGCCATGGTGGATGCACCTGTAGCTGAGTCGTGGAGAAAATTTTATGTGTTGGTGAATTAGCAGCCAACAAGTTGTAGTATAGTGAGCATGAAGAGATACTGGTTGAGCAATTTTTGTGAACTTGAGAATAGAATGTGCCATGTCATATTAATACTTGTGGAGATAACTTTGATTGTTGTGTAAATTGTTATAGTAGGTCGGCAAAACACGGTGCTTGCTATGCGGTGGAGTATTGTGTGCGGCACTACTCTCTGCGACAATCTTTGTTTTGCAATGACGTGATTTGAGTATTTTCTTTTTTTTGAGTTTGAGTTGTCCTTTCCTTTCCTATTTCACGTTTTTTGTTTCTTTGGATTTCTAATTCCAAGGATATGTTCTATTGTTATAAACTAGATTGTCTTTGTGTTTGACATAAAGGGGGAGAGCACAATAAAGTGGACCACAAAGTGCAAAATGTGATCAATAAGAAGTGAATATGAAGTGTGCTGTTTTTTAAAGCTCAAAGCTGATTTTGAGCATTTTGGTGTAGTTTTTGAGCATTTTAGTCACTTTCTAGGGTGTCATACAGTATCTTACGTGCATCTTTATAAAAAGAACATCATGAATTGAAACTAAATTTGACCACTAGTTTTAAATTATGAAAATGAACTTTTCCAAAGTCTTGATTTCTTCATTTGGTGCCCTCTATTGTCTTTAGAGGATGTTTTTTTTAATTTAGAAAACAATGTTTGGTGAAAAAAAACGCACAAAAAATACCGCGGAAGTGACATTCTTTAAACACATCCTTGCCTTACTTTTGGAATCCTAAACGAATCAATGAGTATATGAATTGACTATTTTAGAATACCTCGTAAACATACAGAGGGCACCACTTAATTAAAAGTGATTTTTTGATAGTTTTTGATTCTTTTATAGTCACTTTTTCAAAGGATTGCATTCACTTTGCTTGGATTTAAAGCCTTCCTACAATAACTTTAAAGTGTCTACTTTGCACGAAACTTTTTCAAGTTGTAGAAAAACAAGTTGAAAATCCATACTAGCAAATTAATTTGAAAATCCATACTTGTAAAAAAATTTGACTTCAAATAAATCTTTCCATCGCTTTTGTGCAATTTCTGCAAAAGGGCTGAAAATGGCAAATAGCTAAGCACTTTTGTGGTCCACTTTATTATGCTTCTCTCCTAAAGGAGAGGTCCCAAGTGCAAACCTCAAGTTACTCAGGGTTACTCTATTTGGAGGTAAAAAGAAGCTTGACTACTCCTATGTTTGGAAGAGAGATCCAAGAAAGATGGAGAGCCTGCATAAGATTAGGATTAGAAATGACACAGGCCTATTGCCGCTTTATATATCCGTATCCCCATTTTAATCTAAGGCCTTGTTTGGATAGCGCCAAATCAAGTGTATCACCGTTGTTCTAATTTTGTTTCAACTTTTGTGTTTGTTTGACTAATGTTGTGAGAATTTCATTGTTTTTTTCTACGTCCAAAGTAACTAGATGCGCATGTTCCGATGTTTGAGGGTTTTACAGGTAAAAAAAATTGATTTGGTTTCTTAATTTGCAGCAATAGTTTCTTCAATTCTTCTTTTGTAAAACTTTCTTTGATTCGTTAGTGTATCGGTATACAAATATAGTGGCTTCCAAAATATTCAAAAGCTTGCAAACTTTCCAATCATTCAATTATGAAGAAATCATAAATGTATAAACTTACAAGGTATGATTTTCATTCAAAAATCAAGTAAAACATCATACATATTTGCAAAGAAAAAGCCTCTTAAGTTGAGTTTTGTGAAAAACAATTAAAAAAACTCCAAATTTGCATTTCACTTGAACAGTTTTGTATCTGGAAGAAGCAAATCATCCAATATTTTAACTACTTTCCTTTTGCTACAATAATAGAAGCAATTTGGCATAACATGCTTTCTAGAAGCCTCATACAATCATTTGAAGTGATGAAATAAGAAATCTCTATTATCCTATCTAGTAATCCTTGGTATTTTGTATAGTACTAAACTAGTGAATAGGTAGTTTTAGAGAGGATGTAGATAGTTTCAAGACGCAACTTGTGTATAGAAGTTGACAATCGGAGGTAGCAAATTGATACAAATTGTAGTGTTTCTTTGGCTTATATGGATTTCTAAAATTGTTCAAATGAGACACATGGATATTTACTTTCCAAATGAAGAGACATATGTACTCCTAAATGTTTAATGTAATATATTAGTTTCTTCATTTGAACTATTAGTTGGTGAGCTTGTAATAAATGCATTGCCAAAAGTCAATTTGAAGGTATGGGCATTCTAAGATGTGCTAAGTCCTTATTTGAACATTTTTCGAAGACATTGTACTTGTTTTGGATTTAGTGAATTTCTGCTCTTGTTCTATGTAGCTGTACAGTTGCTTCAACTTGTGTTGGAAATAAAACTTAGAAGTGTATATAACATGTATTAAATGCTTTTATACAACTGTTTTTTTTATATCTATAAATATAATGGAAGTAAAATTCAAAACATAAGTTCTTTGTCTTTATCACTTCAATCTTATAGTTTGGATTTTTTTCATTCTTATTTTAAAGCTAGAACAAATTAATTTTGTGTAAAGGAATTTTTCTTTGTTATCTTATTCAAATTTTAATAGTAATGAATTTATATTGAAAATTTAAAACTTTACAAAGGTTAAAATACGTGATAAAATAACACCGTTGGAGGATTCATTGGAATAACTTTTAGTCATTATAGCTTGGAGTCACAAATAATCGTGTATTTAACAACAAACTTATCTTTGCACACATGAAAAAAATTCTTCAAACTCTACGCCTCAAATATGTATGCTAGAAGCCTTAAATTAGGATTCGTTTAGAGCATCCCCAGTAGTACACTAAATCTGAAAGCGAAAAGCGGAAAGATCTGGAAAGACGTGAATTGCGGTTGAGGCCAACATGGGAATCAAGCCTGTAAACTTGTAATTTACAGGTTGAAACTTCGTTTTGGAAGGTTTTTTAGGGGCAAACCTGTAAACCTGTAAACGGTTTTGGAATGTTTTGCTACGGAAAGACACTCAGGTTTGGGAGAACGACGTTCTCATGATTACAGGCTTACAGGTTTATAGGCTTACTGGGGATGCTCTTATATAAATCAAAATAAACTTTCATCATTTCAAATCCTAGTTCTTTGACTGCTCTCTATTTCTTTCGATGCTCTCTCTCTCAAATTATATGCACAATCAAGCTAATTTTTTCTAACGAAACGCAATAACTCTAAAATAACTCCAGTTTATACATTGAGATTCTCTTTTAAACCAAGAGTATAGATATATATAGCGGGGACACACTTTGCGCCATTTGGAACATTAATCTTGCAATGTCTCTCCACCTCTCTCGGAGCTCTCTTGGCAAATCATAGGAGTAGTCAAGTTTTTTACACTCAAAATTTAGTAAGTGAGGATAGGCTCCGGGGACTACCGGTTTAAGTGGGCGGTTTTAGGTGCCTCCACCAAGCATGGCTACACCGTGGACGAAACCCACGACGCACGACTGAAGGTTGGTGCAACGAATGACTCGTCGACGACTCCGGCCCAGAAACATCATCCATCCATGGGGCCCCTATTCATTCATCCGGGCAAACCCCTGGGCAAGGAGGAGGGGTTCTTAGGGTTAGAGGAGCGACCCGCAAGCTCTCTTTCTCTTCCTCGCCTGCTCGTGTGCTTGCCGGAGCGCCACTCTGCAGCCCCTCCATCAGGTGCGTACCCTCCCATCATGTCTCGTCATCTCATGTTTTGCTTCTAAATGTTCTCTGTATTCTATTTCACAGGTGGCGTGAGGATGTGGTGAAGTCAAGGGTTTTGTGTCGGGTAGGGTTTTGATTGCATTTAGGGTTTGGCGACTGGATGAGTGGGGAGTGGTGGGGTTTTAGGGGTGATTGTAACTCATTTGGGTGTTGGAGTGGGAGCAGGTAAGATGGCGAAGTCGAAGAATCATACCGCTCACAACCAGTCATACAAGAACCACAAGAATGGGATCAAGAAGGTGAAGAAGCACAAATACACCTCAAGGAAGGGGGTAAGTTTAGCAGGATTTTTTGTTTATGTGACCTTATGGTGTTTCCGTGGTTTGGCCTTGTTTGGAATTACGCTGAATGTTGGGGTTTTGGGGGATGTTATCGTTATGTTGAAGGTGTTTCTAGAACATGATTCTGGGTAAGTTTTATCGCCCGGATTGTGGGGATGTATGCACTGTTTTGATAATGGATATGTTTGGTTTTGTAGATGGACCCCAAGTTCTTGAGGAACCAGAGGTATGCGAAGAAGCACAACCGGTCTGGTGCCGCCGGCGAGGTCGAGGAGACGGAAGAGTAAATGTAGGGTGACCTAATTTTGTGGGAGTTAGTATAGTCTCGACTTTCGACCCACTTGTACTGGTTTTCACCTTTTCAGAATATCATTTCGTGTCAAAGAACATAATAGGTTCTCTGATCACAGCATTCTGAAATTTTTCGGTTTTCTGATCTTCTGTTTGGGATTTGAGGAGTGATCTTTACGGTCTATTGTCATCCAGTCTTGGTTCACTTGTCATAAAATCTGTATACGAACTATTTGTTTTTATTTGTTTGAGACGTCATCCTCAAACAGCACTTCAGTGTCTCAGGAGGATCAGCAAGAACGGAAGGCAACCTCTCAGATTCGAAATACTGCAATTCTGATCTTTAACTGCAACATTTGAGTTTGATGAGACCGAAGCTGCCAGTTATGGAGCTGGAAATTCCTGTCACATCTCGCATGCAGAAGTTTTGGATTTCGACGCTCTTATGCGGCCGGTGTTATTTTAAATTTCCGTTTACTCGCTTCCTTCAATGAGATTGATTCTGTATCAGGTTGAGGTCTCAGTGTGGTGAATCCGAAGCGCTGCATTGGTGAATTGAAATTTTGCCGAAGGTTGGTGCAGCGAAACTGTGGATTTTATGCAGCGAATTTCTGATGGCACAGACAGCAATGTCGAAAAGTCCTACTCCAACAATGACTTTGTTTTTTTTTCCCTTCTAGAACGTTAATGGGATGTTTGAATCGTTATGAACCGAATGCGAAATGCGGTCTATATGGCAGCGTCATTCTGTGAACACTGAAACACAAGCAAATTTGAGTCTGAAGCAGTTTCGGTTGCACTCTCGTTTTAACACTGTTCAAAGTCTATCTTCATTGCAATACGAACTGGTTTGGTTGCTCATAGGTCTTACAGACATGGAATCCAATGCCAGCTCAGGAGCAGAACGATTCAGAGCCGCGAAGCAAGAAGGTGGAAATATGGAAATATCCCATATCGATAGCAGCTTCTGAAGACCCGGAGGAGTATAGATAGCCGGAAAGGCTACGCAATCCTTACTTACCTGGGCGGGGTCTATCCATGATCAGCAAGGTGGATGGCCTAGGGCAACCGTCGCCATTGCACAACGGCCATGGGCGCTCTAGTATCTCCCTACGGGGGGCATACACGTCATAATTTGTGGCAGCGGGGGCTCGCGTTCGCGCGGCCCCTACCAATCCCAAAACCCAAACTAGAAAACATCTCCGGATCGTGTTTTAATGCAGTGAATCAAAACTAGCTGACCAGCGAAGCGTTGTGTGCAAAATGTCAGTTTTGAGCTCAAAAACCTCCACAGCCAGTAGACACGTAAAAATTAAAGATTTGGAATTCAGAACGAGGTGAGAAAGTAGAGTGAAGGGAAAGGCCGAAAAAAGAGAAAAGGCTAAGGAAAAGGCTGCGTCATCCAACCCGAGAAGCTGCACTTGTCGTGAATTCGCAATCCGGACGCTCATGAGCTCGTCATCTCTTTCTCGACGGGTGAGAGAGAGATTTGCTACACGAGCTGTGCAACAAGTGGGTGCGTTTGTGCTTGTCGAAGTTGTTTGCCTCGCTCGAAATCTGTCGAGTTGAGTGAGAGGGGTGACGAGTCATGGCGTTGTCGTTGGCAGCATTGCAGCTCCGGGGCACTGCAGTGGGCGCAGTAGGAAACCCAGTTCACTACTCGAGCTTGAATGATAGGAGGAACTCTTTCTCGTCCTCGTGCTTGCGGTGCGCAGTGCTGCGCTCTAGCGCAATAGGTTTGTATTCACAGAATTTCTCAGTTTCCGCCTCCAAAAACTTTCATTTTGATTAGGTTATGTGTGGAACCAGTAGTAGCCATAGCCGGGGCTTTTCGATTGAAATGGCGTTGCTTACTGCCATTCTAGACGATAGGCATGACATCAAGATTGGTTGCGTAAGATTACGGCATGTTTACAGAGTGGTTTTGTGACAGATGATAGGAAGGGCAGGATGTTGGTGAGGGCGGGAATCGGAGGTGGAAGCGGCGCGCCCGGTTCGTTTCTTACCATGGAAGAAGCTGGGCTCGTCGAAATGGCCAGCATCGACATGCACGAGAAATTCTTGTGTCGTCTTACGGTAAATCTTCGTACTCTGCTCAATCTTCTTCCGCACTGTCCACCACTTCTTTAACAGAGTATGCAGCGGTGATTCTAGTCGCAACATCAGTGCTTTTACTTGATTCTCCGGAGACCACAGCCGAGAACCATAGATTCAGTTGGTTATAATCAGAATCATTTCGGTGGCTAACCTGCCCTCTTCTGTTTGCAGATTTCATCGTTGAATTTGTTGAGAGTGATATCAGAGCAAGAAGGCGTGCCTATTGAGGAGCTAAACGCTGGTAGAGTGTGCGACTGGTTCCAGAAGGATAAAATGAAGCGAGAAACAGACATGGAGACAGCCACCTTGAAATGGGAGAGCAATGATTGGTAACGGTGTCTAACCTCATATCATTACAAGAATCCGTTTCTTTGTGGATCTAGTTCCCTATGTCGTTTGTAATTGAAAAACCCTAGTGGTTTCAATGTAATTTAATATCATTGCTACTACTCATAGTTGTGGTGGAAGCTCAATTATTCTTCAATCTGTCATGTGGAACCATAGGCATGAACAATTGGATCTATGGACAAGTAGAAACATTGAAGTGTAGATTATGTAAGATAGAGTATTATTGTGGTTCCTCTACCAATGTTTACAATGCATTAATTAGTGCATCGATAAGGAACATGTTCAGCGTATTCAATGCTGGTCTCGAAAACAAGAGGCTAGAGCTCTTTATCCAATGTCATTCTAAACACCTACTTGACATCCACAAACATATTTTGGAGGTACTTCAGCTGACATATTTCCTTTTACTTCCAGAGTTAAGGGGCACGTTATCATCTGCATACCCTGTCTCTTCTTCGTTTGCTGTGTTTTGGGATTGTTTTCCACAAATGTGAATGGTATGAGGAAGCCCCGTGAATGCTCCAGCTTACATGATCCTTGTAGGTGGTGAAATAATGCTTTATGTTGATCGAATATAAGTCATGTAAATGTTCTGTAATTAACTTCTATAGGAACATCATCGTGGACGCGCACCATTAGCTTAACATGCATAGAATTCAAATTTATGTATGTACGATGGACAGTCTTTCTGTTCGATGGCACCCAGCCATCAAACCTTGTTCATAAACCTTGATCCTCTTGCAAGAACCGAAGTGAAAACTTCAGTGTTGCTGGATTGTTATATCAGCTACAGTACACGCCTCTCAATAATCAGCTGTCGCATTTCAAAGAGCAATTGTAGCATTTTAGGAATGTGAAGTCAATTATTCTACAAATCGGACGATAGTTTTGTGCTCGGGTTAATTCAACCAAATTAAGAAAACTGAGGGAGTAGGGAATACAAATTTTCCCCTGTCTCTGCATGTGTGATTATCGAGATGCACTTCTGAACTTGAATAGTCACCGTTATCTCTTCGATTATTCTTGGTCTGCGTTTTTCTTTTACGAGCAATGCATCTGACATCATCGGTGTGAGTTCAACATTGAAACTAAAGCCTAATCAACTCATCCTGTGTCCATGGAACAAGGTTGTATTGGTGTTTCAGCACTGAAATCCCAAATCACTTCAGAAATGTTGGTTCAATTTAAGTATCTGTATGAAATAATCTGCTTCCCCTTAGAGTAGGTCGCATTTTCTTATCACATGTACAAGAATGAGCTTCCAGCGCAAAATCATGTCAGGATTGATCCAAAACATAACTGCCATACAATACTTGCAAACAACATTGTCTTCGATTGATCGGTCGCAGAGGTTACCATCCGTATGTGCGACAACGTGGTGGACGCATGACTTATTACTACAGCAACACGACAATATTTTTGCACCATAAAAAAACTCTTATCACAAGATTAGTGGACTTTATTCGACTCGATTGAAAGGAGGCACAGTCTGCATCTGTGAATGCAGATAATGCTCTGTTAGGATGGAATTTCACGTAGTATGTGGCCAATGGACAATTCCTTCGAGGCAGATTGCACACTGATAAATTTCACGGCAACGTAATGCCATTGAGGTCCGAAATAGATTTAGGTTAATTTCCAGTTTGGGTTTTGGGATTGGTGGGGGCCGCGCGAACGCGAGCCCCCGCTGCCACAAATTATGACGTGTATGCCCCCCGTAGGGAGATACTAGAGCGCCCATGGCCGTTGTGCAATGGCGACGGTTGCCCTAGGCCATCCACCTTGCTGATCATGGATAGACCCCGCCCAGGTAAGTGAGGAAAGCGTCGCCTTTCCGGCTCTATATACTCCTCCGGGTCTTCAGCAGCTGCTATCGATATGGGATATTCTCCAGTCTGCGGGGCTTCTGTATCGTTCTACTACTGGGCTTGTTCGTCTGGCTCCTCTGCTTCTCGATCCCATTTCTGATGGACCTGAGGGCAACTCATTTTAATCTCAACAAGGATGTGTTCAACGAATTTTATTAGAATTTGATTCGGTTTCTAAAATTCGAATCAGATATCGGTTTCTAAAAAAATTCTAGATGATTGTTGAATTTTCAAGGGCATTTCATAGAAGATTAAAATTGAATATATGGAAGTATGAACCTCTTACACATATGTGAACAAAACACTCCATATTATTCCAATTTCTCTTTGATGGATTATATAAAATATACAAAAGCAATGTACTTGAGACCCACATAAATAATTGCGTCGATTTTAATCTACTATGAAATTCAACATTTAACATACTAACTATTATAAAAGACATGGAAGAGAAATACAAATTGAGGATAAAAACGATGTCATGGTACAAGAACAATCAATGGAAACCAATTTGTGGCGTAAATGGTTAGTTTGAATTATATCAACATATATATGTTCAAGCCTTTGTGCATATAGTCATCTTCCGTCTTGATACATATATTCTTCAAATATAGGGAAATACAACAATCAAGAATCCATAATTGCCATACCACAACTTCAAAAATAAAATTCATTGATGCTATATTAACTATTGCATTTTTTTTCTTTTATGCTTTGAAACAATGATTTTTTATTTAGGGGTCCAAACCCCAAGGAAAAATAGTATTTAGTAGACTAAACTTGAAGGGAACTAGTTTAGTTGGCTCACTCAAAGAAGTTGAATCCAAACCTGGACTTATAGAGGAAAAAAACTATTTTAAAAAATTAGTATTTTTAAAAAAAAAGGTAAAATAAATAGATAGATCTTTGATGCTTTGCCCTCCTACAGACATGTAATATTTCATAAATTCACCGCTAATTCTATACAACTCTTATCAGGAAGGCAACTACATCTACAAATTAAGCTCCTCCTCCAACCCCAGAGAATCCTCACTTCAAAGTGAACATATTATCTCATATACCGCTTGTCATTATTCATTGTTCATTGTAATGCAAGCATACACAACCTTTGAAATGCATTCAGGGGTCCAAAAGCTCAAAAGTCTAGGTTCCAATCCATTCCATTTAATAAATACACCTCAACAAAACATACAGCTTTGCACCGTTCCAAATTAGGTACGAGGTGCAGTCTTAAAGCTCCTATGCCAAGCAAGAAGGTCACCTACTCCTGTCAACATGTCTAATTTTTTGGTATTGCTGGTAGCAATACTAGTAATCACAAAGGAGATGTACAACAGTCTGACATCAGGTCTTTGATAATGAAGAACTGGAGCCAAGCATCACGACCTGCCAGATTAGAACAACAATTTCTGCCTTAAAGCTCCAATACTCTTTCCTCACTAATCATGTAACCCCCAACTCGAAAATAGATTAATAGTGATGTAATCCTTCTAGGAAGATAAAGGCTTTTGATGCTCATCGTGTGGAAAAATTAAAAGAGGCATCTCTACCTAATCTAACTTCAATCCCGAATAGAGCAGCGAGTCCCTTGTCAAAGGCATTGTAAACATGCAGCAAGTCTGCAGCACCAACAAACACATTGCTTAGTAATTAGATCGGCCCCAACACAAACCCAGCCCCTACGCCTGTTTCGTATGTTCTGCTTAAGCCCATCACTTATCTTAGATATGCAATATTTTGCCTGATTTCAATTAAATGAAGAGACAAATGAAACAGATAAAAAGCACACGGATGCAGTCAATTTAAGTTTGACAAAACATCAAGCCAGACTTGCGCTCGGAATAAATTCAAGAGGAAGGTTACGGATGATATTAATGTCATGCAGGTAAGCCTTCAAAGTAGCGCCTCAAATCAATACAAGACAGAAAACAATTGTAAGAGACTCGTATTGGGGGAAACGTACCGAGAGAACAAGAGCCAGAAGCAAAATAAGCACAGTGAAGAAGACAACAGCCTGGTTTCCTAAGTGCAAAGCCATCTGCTCAGGATAAGTCTCATTTCCTGGACTTCCTGTAGGTGCAGCTATAGCTGCATCTGCATCTTGCAGGAACCGCGCTCGCCTTTCACTGACGGTAATCTCAAAATCATTGGAACTCTTGGTGAAGGTAAAGACACCCACAAGTTTATCTGCTTCAACAAAGTCAACAACACAAAACGATAAGATTATTGACTCACGATACCTGGCTTTAATTTACTGGTGTAAAGTAAAGCCTAAAGAAAATCAAGTTCACTAATGCCAGACTATTGTACTATACTGAGAAGCCATTAACGTTACGATCATATGATCCTAAACATCAACACAGGTTCAATGTCTATAAGGATAGGCTAATTTTTCACAACTCGTAAATAATTAAGACCAACAAAAAGTAGCTCAAGTGGCTGTCTCTTGAAACCGGTTCTCAAAAAAACTACATGCAAGACTGCATGTATCCAGCTAATCACATATGTCGTACCCGCCAAAAAAAATGGCTTTCCTGCATGATCAGTAACTGCATAAAACAAAAACAAAAAAACTCACCGTTGTAATTATCTTGCAAAAACTGTAGGGCCTGGTTCATTGCGTACAGTACAAACTTGGAAGCAAGTTGAGTCTGATGTCCGCTTCCATAAGCCTTCCGCAACTCCTAGTTATCAAAAAAAAAAACTTATCAGTCCTACGATTCCACCACTTAGCATTCAGCGGACAGGTTACTCTTCCATGAAATAAATAATGGACATAGATAAATGAGGTAGTAGATTTTATTTTGTAGTAAGTTAATAAAATCCATACTCACATATAGAAGCAAGAACTACATCCTTCTACAAGTCCTCAACAATTAATTGCTACCTCTTTTAGCTTGGAAAAAGCTTACCTCAATTCCATTAAAATTCCCAAAATATAGGTTCGCTGGCTCTTCAAGGTCTATAGGTTGCTGTGAAGAGACTGCCCGCTGCATGTTCCTGAATATGCCCATCAACTCTTTGAAGAAAAGTCGGTCAGCAGTCTGCAAACAAATTTGCCACTTTAGTCCTTCGGAGACAACCCTTGATAAACCCCAGAAGAACCAAGGAACACAGAAATACTAAGTTCATACAGAGATAAATGAGAAAAGTTAAAACCTACTCGAGCACTTGCAGAAGACTTAATCCAACCATGTTCCTCGAGTTTAAAAAGCATAGCTAGCATACCTTAGTAGTATCTAGAGTGAAAGTTTCGCCATTGCTCATATCCCACGATACAGTGGTCACAGTCTTGGAGTCCCCGTCCAAGTTGTATGACGCACTCATGAACACAAACTCCTGAAAGACAGATGAAATATTATATGAATTATTAATCATCCAATCTGAACTCAGCAATGAGTTGATATCTGAATGCATGCGAGACAGAATCGATTTAATAGCTAGAAGGTGGTAAAATGAACCTACCGCCTGAAAGTCTTGTTCGGAAATCTCAGCATTTAAATCCACAGCATCCAAGTTGGTCAGTAGCCGTAAATTCAAACCATCGCCTGACAAATCCAACCAAAATAACAGTTAAAGCAAACGCAGGAAACGATCCATGCACCTCAATAATACGCAACGCTAGAAGCACCTCAAAGAATACCTCACAAGAAAACCAGTACAGCAAGTAAAACAAATAATAAGACTATGGAGCAAAGATAGTGAAATAGATAAAACCAGTGTTCAGAGTGTGGGAACAAGAATTACCAGAGATTTGACTGACGTGTGAATCTTTTGCCACAAAAGCACGTTGTTGGTATAATTTAAGACCAAGCGAATCCAGTGTTTCTCCATTGTTGATTAGATCTGTTCAAGACAAGAACCTCAGCTAAGGTGTTGCTCATTATGCTAGAAGAGAAAGTAATTTCCAAATAAGCATCTCAGACACATACAAGGGACTCTTACCAGATTCTACTCCGCCAATGTTCAGTGAAATAACAGCTCGGGGCCGCTGAAATGGATTGGGCGAAACCACAGAGTCAACCTGCAATGAAATCAACTTGTTACTCGTGATTCGACCAGGTCCCACCTAAAGTTCTGGACCCCTTTAAACATCAAGGGGATATATGGCGCTTGGTATGAATAACTCAATTTTTTAATATTTAAATCAATAAAAACAAAGGTCAAATTTAATTCAACCCTATGAATTGTAGTCCAAATGGGCATTCCATCACTTAGAGCAGCTATCAAATGCTCAGAAGAATGTTTACACGCAGTGTACTTAAGAACAAACCTTAGCGGCAACATTTTCATCGATTGAGACTCCTGGAACTACTCCAAGAAGCACTGCCAATGACGTCGCAACATCGTCGTATGAGAACACCTGAGTAAAATACGGATACATAGATCAAAACCAGGACATTCATGGAGATAGTTGTGAGGACCGACAAAGGCATTGCGAAGCAAACTTGAGGAGCTTCATTTCCTGTATGAGAAAATATTTAGTAAGGAACAAAATGTCGTGTAATTTACTCGCTAAAAATTCGCCTCAGAACACTATCTGACTGGATATTTGAACTATCTCCTTGTAAACAGAAAAGAACTATACCTAGAATTCAGAAAAAGCTGAGCAGATTTCAGCTTGAACTCATTAATTTTCTGTAAGTTAGACCTTCCAATCTCATATTCATGTCATAAAACCGAAGATCACTTCTATGCTCAACTACCACTCACTGTTTCAATCTGCGTACGCCATGCCAATAATCACATACCTCCTTTTCAGCAGCTGGAGTTCTCCTTAAATACTCTGGCCCAACACTGCTGTCCACAAAGATGACCGAACCGTCTGCCTGAAAACTCCACCAAAAACTTTAGCATCAATATGCAAAATTCCACTGCTTTAAAAGAGAGTAATAGTCCAATGATCACTAAATTCAACTCACATCGCAAAATCTTACAATACGACGCGGCCAGAAAGAAATTCGAAATCGATTGTAGTCAGCTGAAGGTTTGACATTCTACAAATGCATAAACCGAACCTAAAGCTCCAAGCTAAAGATCGACAGCAAGTCAATGCGACACTGTAAAACACCCGCAAGAGATCCATGCATTCGCTTCTGATATTGCCCGACAGAAATTCACACTCCAACCCTAACATCTCTGCCGGAGAAATTCACTTAACACCAGCTCGGTCTCACTATTGCCTGTAATAAACCTTCTCTATTAGAGATCGACGAACTTCACAATCAATTTCAACCAGAACTGATTCAATCAGCAGCACCGTCATGATCTACTCCTCTGCAAAAGCGAAAGCCACGTGCTCCTTCCAAAACCCCGCAAACCATTCCCGCGCCTCGAATCCCGGCTCCGCCTCAAATCCTCGATTCTTATCACCAATCCCTCACCGAGATCCCCTCATGCACGAGCCAAACCACCGCTAAACCAACGCTACATAAAATAACCTCTCCCGAACAATTCATCAGACCATTTACCTGCAAACTCGACGCGGCAATCAGACGCACGAAGAGGAGCGCAACGAACAAGACGCCGCTGCAACGCCTGAGAGCCTCCATCTTGAACACGAAACTCTGCCACTGGCACCAAGCAACGCAAACCAGATCTCGAGCTCCAGTCCGAGGAATGAATTCCTAGGGTTTACTCCGATCGTCCAAAATCCGAAGCAACCGACCGACCGCGTGTTTTTGCGCGAAGCCTGCGATAATCCACCGAGGCGCCGGAGAGGAGGCAGCGCTTGGACGTGGCGAGCTCCCTCACCGCTCCGATGAGTCTATACAACGAGCGCCACTTTGCCAGAGCTCGGCAAATGTCGTGAATGGTGA
The DNA here is from genome assembly GCA_014871385.1 of Ceratodon purpureus. Lineage (NCBI taxonomy): Eukaryota > Viridiplantae > Streptophyta > Bryopsida > Pseudoditrichales > Ditrichaceae > Ceratodon > Ceratodon purpureus. Next base: position 1,002,584 of record CM026427.1, on the reverse strand, counting down.
GCGCAAACTGCGAAAGCTTGCGAGGTTTGCCTTCCTTTCCGAAACGAGAGAGACGGTGACCGGTTTGACAGGTCGTACCATAAAACCGTCACATTGCCCAATTCCAACACTATATACCAGGGTCATAGACTAGAAGGTAATCGGTCTACCAAAAACCGAGATGGTGTCGGTTTTGGGCTCAGCGAGGGTTTTGGGACTCGATGAGTTACTTGCCGGTTGCGATGGAGTGCGCGTGTCGAGTGTAGAAGGGAGAGCGTGGTTTGGTTGCTTCGGGGTTGAAGGGGTGGTTACCAGCTCACCAGGTTACCCGATTTGAGAGTTGACGCAGCGGTATTTTTTGGTTGGCTATAAGGTAATACCCATGCATGACAGTACAAGGGAATTGGAATTGGAGAGCAAGGAGCATGAAGAGAAATCATGAATGTGTTAGCAAATCGGAGACGAAGTGTTTGGTCTTGGAATCGGAATTTCGGGAGGCAGGAGTAATTTTACACAAATTTCTGAAGTGACACCTATTCAAAATTGTAGACTTAACCAAAAGAAATCCTGACAAAAGTTGTCAATATTTCCATCTCATTGGTCTCAATAAAATTTTAGTAAAGGTGAGTTCAAGTTTAGATTCATAGTCAAGCACTTTCTAGTGATATTATAGCTCTCAGCATTGGATCGCGGATATGAATGGGTGCTTCTACCTTAATATGGAGGCAGAAGCTTGGATTGATTTTTGAAGAACCAACTAAAGTTTACGCATCCATCTAGGCTGGAATAAGCATTTTTTTTTTTAACATATCAAATTTTTTAAATGTTAGCATTTTATTGACATATACAATCCATGTATCCTCACATATTTTTTGATGCCTTTTTAATTTTTCTATGATTTTTTTAAGTCCATAATCGCATGTGTTGAAAATGTTAAGTAGGTCTTTGTTGTTAATTTGATTACTAACAAATGAAATTTGTATACAAGCATCTATTTAGAAGTGAGTCAAGAATTTCATTAAAATAATTGGTTTAAAAAAAAAATTAAAAAAAAAAATCATCAATGGCTATACTGAAATTGAATGAATCCAAACTCAACAATCAATATTTCAATTCAAATATAGCAACCATTAAAGAAAATTGATTTATTTTTCAACGTGATATCATGCCATTTGATTCGACATGTGTAATTTCCTACGAGGGGCTTAGATGTACACTAAAGCCTTTTATATTACAATTGAAGATAGTAGATCTATAAAAATATTCTAAATGGATGTGTTAACCATATTGGCTTTTTAAAAACTATTTTTGAATCACCCTTCTTTTTTCAAAAATTTGATTAGAGTGGATGAGATATTGTCACAGTGGATGAAATATGCGATATCTTTGAATAAAAATAAGTTTGTATTCAACTTTTTCCTACATTACATGTAAAAGTGTAATTATTGTGGCTCTATGACAAGATCAAAAAGAAGCATTGTTTAATGTAACTCCAATTTACGATAAAACTAAATTGATGTGGTTTAAAAGATAACTAAAAGGCTTATAAAAGCCACATAAAAGGCGTATAAAAGGCATACAAAAGGCATACTCGCCCATGTATAAAGTAAAGGTAAAGACATCTTTATGGATGTCAATTTTTTTTTTAATCTTTATTGACATTTCTTTATCGTTAAAATAATCCTTTTCTTTCTTGAACCTACTTTCTTTTTCTTTTAATATGATTTCTTTAAATCCATGAATTTAATGTTTGTAATTTTTAATAAATTTATTTCAATGTCACATATTGTACTCACCATAACATTATTCTACTTGGGCATTTTTTTCCTTTTGGTGCAGTCACAGTATATCAAGCGGCCATTTTAACGTGAAGTGGCCATTTTAATCAATATGAGGTTTGTTGTACCTATCTTGGCTTGGATAATTAGAGTTAATTCCGCGTACGTCGTCAGCGTTGGCTGTGGTTTAGTATTAATTTTCCACAAATGGCGTTTTAGCCCGAGCTGGTTTTAGCACCATGCGTTAACGTTGCTAATTGTGATTCAAAGGGAGAGTATTCAGCTCTGTAGGTCTTTGTGCTTAACCTTCGGCGCACTCTGCTATGGTCTCCGCGACGTGTGCGTGCGAGCGTGCGTCTACTAAGACTCCATGTCTCATGTGAGACAACTCGGCTTCTAAACTTTGTGGCGTTTTATGACTGACACGTTCTCGTTTCTTCCGCTGCTACAGATGAATAACGCTTCAAGTGATGCTCACTAATCAAACGATTGCGGTCGAATCGGGAGCATTGACGAAGCGAAGTAGTGTTGATCTTGGTGAGGGTCAGCTCAAGATTTTCAGTCTTCGCAAATTTAAAAGTTACTGTTGACGCGGATGGACTACAAGCTCGTGTCATCTGCGTGGTTCGGGTCCAGCAATGTAGATTAGGTGTGACACGCAGATACTCTAGAAAGTACAAAATCCTGTCTCACAAGTGTGACTGGAATCGAGGAAATTTTGATCAACAATTCTTTTATGAACAGATTTGCACGAGCTAGATGCATTTCAAGTTGATTAGGTTTTGGTATCACCGGTTCTCCCGCTTTTGAACGACAACGGTGCTTCCAGGCTGGGCTGCTGGGAGGCATCAAATGTATATACTAGCTGCTGAATTTCAGCATGGTTCATATGGCCAAGTTTGTGTGCAGCGTTACTGATTTTTAGTAAAATTTGATTTACTTGAATCTCTACAAACGATTGAGAAGTGCTAAGAACTTTTCACCCAATTTAATAGACATGAAAACTGGCCTTTTCAGAGATAAAACGACGATATCCGCGGAAATCTTAGTTTGTGAGGATTGGATAAGTATGCTGGATCCACACCAGTATGAAGTGGGACTTATCCGGGACTTGGGGTTCCCAGTGTTTTTTTTTCTGGCTACAACTTTTCTGGCGGGTTCCCTCGCGAGCGCGACGGGGTACAGGTTACCATGCAACCTGCGGTGTCAGGAAGGTCTTCGGATCGAATCCCAGGGCCTGCGCTCGCTGTCCCGCCTGGCAGTCTACAGGTCGACTTACACTGTACATTTTTTCTTACACTGTACATTTTTTCTTACCGTCTACAGTTTTTCTTTTACATAATCCCTGTCGTCATAACGTGCTTTTCTTACCCCCTACAGTTTTTCTTTTAAATAAACGTTAATTTTGATGCTATGAAACTCCCAAAGGGCACTGTTGGAGGTAAGGTTGATGTACCCATAGTCGACCGGGTCCCCATAACCGATCAGTAGACTTTTCCAATTCCGACAAGTTTTCAGATTTAAAATCTTTAGGAGAACGGTATGAATCATGATTGGTGGAAAGGGAATCATATGGGAATATTCTAGTAGTAATAGAGTGATCAAGTTTTGGTGTCATGGTGGTTGGTTTTAGGTGGGCCTACATATCGGTTATATGTATTACACAAAAAGTGGCTTTAAAAATTCATAGTAAATTAAATATTGAAATAAACATGAAATTTAAAGTTGCATTCCTCCTTAAACCTATTCCCCCTTCAAGGAAAAATCTCCCTCAACTTATACACCTCCAATATCAGTGAGAAATCTCTTAACTGGTCGGTTTTAGGTGTCTCTACCTTACACAACTCACCATGTGTCAGTTTCAGGAATGTTTTGATATGTAACAATATGATGAGGTCCAGAAACAATGTTTAGTAGGGAGTCTACTTTCTTTTCAAAATTTCTAAGTTTCTCTAGTGCAACTTATATCTTGCACTTATTTTAACCCCTAAAGCATCAACTCATCAGTTTTCGTATGATTTAGGGTCCCGTCAGGCTCCCTATGAGCCAAATTTTACCGGATGTGGCTCTAACTTTGGCACAACATGGGAAATTTCCATATCTTTCTAACAAGACCATTCATGCTTCAAAATTCTTCATACTTTAGGAGATATCCGCAGTCAAAATTTGAAAACTCTATTTAGGCATACTAAAATCTGCCCAAAACCGCAGTATATGCTCAAAATCTGCCCAAAATTAATTAGATCACAAAAACTTCAAAAGTTCACCAAAAATTGAGATTTTACTTTTTTTTCAAGTATTGTTTTTTCTACATGTAATCACAATTTGAAGGCATGATCTCACCGCTCGGATTTTCAATCCAATATTTCTCCGTATGCCTTTTTTACTATCATAGACCAGCCTTTACATTTGGATTTCAGCATACCTCCATGTGAAAAATCAAATATTTCTTTAGGTTTTGTAGGTCGTATGAGGGGAAAATAATTCCATAGACATATTCCTAACTCATCTAGGAACAAGAATTTGAAGAGCCTCACATCTAGTTTGCTTTTGAAATTGGTTTTTCTAACTCACAAAACACTTGAAACCCATTTTGCAGCAAGGGAAAAAAAACTTTTCTTTCAGCTTAGAACGTTATGATCTCAGAAATGATAAGGAGTCTAAATCTAATATTTGGAGTACATGTACATGTATAGGTAAGGTACTAGATCCTACGGTTATTTCTCCCAAAATACATCAAAACTTGAAAACTTACACCTTGTATTGAACAAGTCTAATTTTGAGGGTTTTTGGTAGTTTTGAGGCCTTTCAACTTTAGGGGTTAATTCCAGCTTGGTATATGACACTTTTGTTCCCATTAGTGTTCACGTCCATGGTTAAGAAATATATACCAGCCGAAATGTTTATAGTAGTGATCATCCAAGATTGTATGTATCTCTTACTTGCTAGCGTTGATGAACATAGAAACTTTGAGTAATGGAGACTACTTACCTTTGGGGGTGTTAAAACGGTTTTCATTTCAAGGAATTTGAAATTAGATTTACATCCTTTGGAAAAACATCATTACTAACAAAGAATTGCAGTTGATGTCTTGCAGAGCTCGAAGCTGCTAGGACATCTTGGTTGGAATGAATAATCATTGCGACGTCATCAAATGTTTATGCTGGTGGAAAATTTGGTTCACACTGGTGCAATTTCGATCATTCTCTGTTTATGCAGGATCTGTACAAACGGGAACTGCAAGCCTATTTGACACCAATTTAACCTATCTCCTTAATATACATAGTTGTTCAGACGTGGAAAAAAAGGTTATTTTGGGCTCCATCTGCATTCATCATTTTTCAAGGTTGATAAATCCAGCCGTTAAAGCATCCAGATGGCCTGCTATACTGTCATTGCTTCTGCTCTCCAAAGTAGATAATATTTTATAAAAAATCAGATCCTGTGCAAATCGTCACTTGAATTTCATTTTTGGTTCCCTGTGAGAACGTTCTGCCTTTGCATATCTCAAATCCATTGTGCCTACTTCTCTCAAATTCAAAGTGCCTTCTAAGTACTCTACAAACACTCCAATCTCTTGAGGTTAATCTCCAATCGGTCAATAGACATTCACATGTATGTATGTATCTGAGTATGTATAAATATACATAATATATATATATATATATATATATATATATATATATATATATATATACTTATGAAGATTCAATTAGTATGTCTAATAATTAGTTAAATGTAGTTACTAATAATAATTAACCATTAAAGTCAAAAGGATTATTTGTTTTGATAGTTCAACAAAACCCCTTGCAATGCCCAAAAATATCATGTCATGAAATTACAAATTCTTAAGATTCAAAGTAAGTAATGAGTTATTGTCCATAGCATACCAATAGAATATAAGTTCTACCATTATAGTAGAACAACACAAGAGAATTGTGCATTGTCCATGAGGTGCAAAAAAATTATGATATGTTTCAAAATAGTTCTTAAAATTATAAGAAGAAAGTGTCAAAAATGTAAAATTTTGTAATATCGATTAATGAATATGACCATAAACATCAAAACACACGTCGGAAAGGAATAGAGCTCTCCTTATGGACCATGGTTTCTTTTATGATTGTAAAAAGATCATTGCAAATCTACTATCAACCTATTCCAATAATAAAGATTCCAATCATAAAGTTGTTAAACCGTGACATCCTAGTTTGAAAAACAATCATGAAAAATACTTCTAATTTGAGTGATTGCCTTAAAATAATCAAACACACTACATGTTTTTCGTGACATGTTGAATGAGCCATTTCCTAGAATTTCTCTATAATCTCCCGTTTATCACAATATATTCTTATGCTTTATTATGAAATGAAAATACCCGTATGTACATCACAAAGCATATAATAACTCTTAGAATAAATCTTAGAACGTGACATAGTTCCCATAACCAGATCTGCAAATGCAAAACTTGGGCAATTTGGTGTTTGCTGATTTTTATGAGCCTGGTACATACCCAAATTATGTCCTTTGCAATTTATACTTGTTGCCACCACGCTTACAAGACTGGAACAGAAGTGGTTACTTTGAAAATTATTTCTAAATGCTAAAATGGTTATCCAGGGAGTTTGATGGGGATCCAGGTATTTAGGAGCCACTTCCATTGGTTGGCTTTTTTCTTCCAAAACCCTGAAATTTTGAATTTGGACCCCCCAAAACCATTTTCGGTAATTTTGATTTCAAAAATGGGGCATGCGGCCCCAAATTACTCTAGGAGGACACCCTTAGGAATTTTAATCTAAAAAACCGAAAACTAAGGGGCTCATCAACCCTGCCCCCCAAAAACGCTTGTAGCACTACATTACAGTGATCTGTTAGCACTACATTACAGTGACCCGTTCGATGGGTATTAGTTAGTGTGCTCCCCAGCAGACGATACAAAAAGCCCTAAAATAGTAATGCCTGTATCTTGGTTGTTCACGTCAACGTTTTTGGGAACTAGAAGGACTCAAAGTTTTCTTAATCTATCATGATAGAAGTATCTCGAAAGCCATACCTTAAATGCAAAACTGCCTCAACACCTAAATACCTCATGAGCATGACAATTATGATTTTCACTATCCTTACTAAACTTACAGATTTGCAGTGGCCTGTAGAAGAGGTTATGTGTGAGTGGTTTGCAGTGTATGGCAGTCTTCAATGCACAAGTTCTCTAAGAAAATGGAGCATTTTTTTAGAGCGGCTCAGCAATTGATCAACCTCCCAACGTTGACTTGAACAACCAAGATACAGGCATTAGACTCTCCGAATTAATCTACAGTATAGTTCAGTGCAAAAATTAATTCTTCGGTTCTCAAATGTATACAGGAGCAGAGGTGACTACGAGAGAAAATATATGCCACACTAGCTTCAATTTTTGTTTACTGAGCATGCTTTCAATTCTACAAAATCTCATCAAAGCCGAGAACAGTACCCGCCTAAGAATGACTACCGTAAAGTACAGAAACACCGACACAGATACAGGAATTCCCAGCTGAAATGCAACCATCAGAAAACGTTCTATGAAAGACCTCCCAAGTGATCAACTTAGTGTAAAAATCCATAAACCTCAACCAAGACACACTGATTCCTCATTGTGCCTCGTCCCTCATCAAGACATCAGATTGTCCAGGTGTTACTGAGAGGCATGAGAATGACAACATATTCTCAGAATTAACATAACACAAGAGACCCAGCCAACAGAGAGGAAAGAACAAGAATACATTCAATTAACAGATTACCTCTTATTCTGGTCTTGGTTGCAATTTCACCCATATTGCAGAAAGAGATGAACCAGTAGGAAGGAATGCCATATCATATTATAAGCTCAAAGGCAGGGGCTGACCATACACCTATTCTTCCTCCTCCTCTACGATTTTGGTTCCCAAATTTCTAAACCCTTCAGCAGGCACCTCAGCGACGGATACGTACGAGTAGAACTCGTCCTTGGCATCCTCATCGTCGTTACGCTTCCTGGCAATGCGTACGCGGACTCTGGTGGGGACGTTGCGCACTCCTCTGCTCCAAATGTGCTTGTTCAGCTTCACATCCAGCCGCACATCGCCGGTTCCCATTGTCTTCTGGGCAAACTTCCTGATCTCCTTCACTGCCTTAGGCGCCATCTTCTTGAAGGTGCTGTTGACAGCCAACAAACACCACCAAGTGAGAACATCGTTGAGGCTACACTGCGCTCTTAAGAATCTCCGAAAATAAATAAGTGCCCATCATTCTCACGAAACACCAGCTCCTCGGTTACCTACCAAACCCTAGTATCATAAATCTAAAACCCATCCCCACGAAAGTAATCCAAATCCGCAGAGGATATCACAGCGTAATTATACTCACTACTCCATTCCAAACAGGCCCAAACCACACACCCTCTCTCCATCAACTGATATTTTCACATTCACATGAAACACCAGCTACTGAATCACCCACGAAACCCCAATAACCAAAACTTCTAACCCCCCCCTTGCGACAAAAGAAATTCAAACCGGGGACAGAATGCATATGTCCTCTTTAATCACCACCAGCAGCACGCACTTCAAACCCATTAAACAGTTGACGCAATTGAGAGAGAGAGATGGGAGGGGAGAGTACCAGCCGTGCAGTCTCTTGTGGAGATTGATGGTGTATTCGCGGGTAACGACCTCATCCTTGCGGATTTTCGTCTTCTCCACCATGGTTGCTAGCTGGTGCAACACGCGGATCCGAGACGGGATGGGTGGCGATGGCGATGGCGGACGAGAAAGGACCCCGCTCTGCAAACTCCTCTCCCCTTGACCCCTCCGCTCCCCTCCCTCCCTAAACCCTAACCCTAAACTCTCTTCCCCCACTCCTCCCCAGGATGAATAACCCACCCCCTTTCTACTACCCCTTATTCATTCATCGCACCACCCATCCCCACAGCCGCCGGTGTGAACGGAGCTTCCCCTCCCCCAAACGAAACACCCCAACTCTCATCCCTTGGAAGCCCCGTTCGATTCTCATCCAATGCACATTCTCCTCAGTGTCACGAAGGTTTCACCCTCCCAGAATGAACGCTCCTCTCTGTCACCAACTTATCATTCCTCGCACATCCGCCATTTAATTTGCTTGTCAGTGTGAACGGAGTCTTGAGAGTGAAATCCAGTTTATCTTCATTCGACTCGCCCGGCCAATCACATCGCTCAAACTAGTCCCTCGCTGGGAAGCCTTCCTCCTAAAAACCGTCATTCCCCCAAACCCACACCATCTACAGAATGTTAGATTTAAGTGACTGAAGTCTGTGATTTAAGCAGATAATAGTGGCTTTGTGTGCTATGACGGTTTTGGTACTAGCTTCCGCATTCACACTGCGGGGAACTCGACCCCCAATCTTCCTGGTGAGGATCCCATTCCCGAGAGGAACCCAAAATATTATTCTCCCGAATATTGAATAAAATGTACATATGGATGGGTAAATGTACATACAGACTAGATGGAGGTTTTGCATCGTCGTTCTCAACCTTCAAGTTTTCACGAAGGGAGGAGGTTTGGCTTGCAATTGCGAGACGATCACCGCTGAGCGGGGTTGCGGTCTTGTCCATTGCGCTCGATTCTTCTCCTTCTGCTCATTGTCAGTGTGTTCTACTCCTCGTTGTGATTTCCGCGTTTCAATTTTCGGTGAAATTGAGGGAGATTTGAGGGAGATAGAGGCTGAGAGGGGCGATGGAGAGGGTCGCAGCGATGGCGACTGTGTCTTCGTGTTCGACGTCGTCGTTGGTGGCGGCAACGGGGAGCAGCAAGCAGGCGGCGAATGTGCAGAGCTTGGGTTCCTGCAGGGTGCTGTCCGGGGGAGTGAAGCTGCGGGGCGCGGCCGGGGTGAGGGTGGTGAGCGCTGTGAGGGAGAATGGTGCGGTGCGAGTGGTGAGCAAGCAAGCCGCGGTGTCGACGCCTACGAAGGAGAGCGCCGTGGAGAAGGAGGTTTATGACTGCGTCGTGGTGGGAGCCGGAATCTCGGGGTTGTGCACTGCGCAGGCGCTTTCGACCAGGTGTGTCCACGTGAATTGCTTGTAATGCGACTCGCGCACTCGAGTATTTGCCTGCATTTGAGTGCAGGGTTTATGTTTTAGGAGGTTTGCGATTCTTTCTGGACGTCTGCAATGTCATGAACTTGCCAATGACATTTGATTCCTAGTGTTGAGCGTTAACATCTGTTTGTGAATTCTTTCTTTTGTGGCGTATTTTTCGTCAACCTAATGTTCGTAATTGTCGTTCGAGGTTTATCGACGGTCATAACTGATCCTGGAAATAATTCGTGGAGAGGATTATCATGTCATGGAAGTCGGGTTTCCGTGATTGACCGTCCGTTGTCAGTGAGGGCTCCTTTGATTGGGAGGTTGTAGTGTGTTTTTGTGGAAGGTGGCGTAGGTCTTTTGCTGATTAGTAGGAGTTTTATCATGAGGTGTAAGATGCTAGGTATGTTTTCTAAGGAATGAGATGACAGAGAACTCATTTCAGGATGCACTGTACAACATATTTCCTTTTAAGATTAAAAAAATAGAATGAATTGGGTTTTTTTTGCGGGCAGAAAGGTAGATCGAATGATGACAGAGCTAGTTATGTTGGGTTCTTTTCAGGCATGGTTCTGTAGTGAGCAATGTTCTAGTCACGGAAGCAAAGGACCGAGTGGGAGGCAACATTACGACGGTTCAGGGCGATGGATTTCTGTGGGAGGAGGGTCCCAACAGCTTCCAACCCAACGACTCAATGTTGGCCGCAGCGGTAATTCACCAACCACTGTATGGTTTAGTGTGTGAAGCATTTTAAATTTTTGGGGAGGATTGTTGCGAATTTAAAGTCATAACAATGATACAAGTTTCCTTAGTGGAGATACTCGAGTCAGTTGGTGAAAGTCCTCCTGTAGCGGAAGCATTTGGTATCTTGATAATGCATATCTGGATCTGGCAATATGATCACGAGACAAATGCTCGAGATTGAATGTTGAATTACATGCGACTGCTTGGGAGACCCTCTGCTGATGTCACTGTGGGAATTGCTCTGTGAAAGCGAGCTGTTGTATGAGTTGCTTACTTGATCATCGGAAAATATTGCAGATAGACAGCGGGTTGAAGGATGAATTGGTGTTGGGGGATCCCCAATCTCCGCGCTACGTGTTGTGGGGAGGTCGATTGCGACCTGTTCCTGCAGGTAACCTTCTTGCACTTGACGTGTGTTGTACCTCAATTGTTTGGTCTTTACACTGCAGTATCGACAGGGTCTAGGTATTATTTTACTTTCATCTGTCATGACAGAAACCTTCTTAGTATAATCAGGTCTTTTATCTCAGGGGAGTGCAGTGTAATTTCAGTATTCCTTTTAAGTGTGTTAGTTTTGGACTTCATAATTAAAATCCTTGCACATCAGAGACAATACTGTGACTGTTTCATATATATTTTGATACCGTCTCTTGTGAGTGCAGGTCCGGCTGACTTACCATTTTTTGACCTCCTCAGTATTTTTGGAAAGCTTCGGGCTGGTTTTGGAGCTATGGGATTGAGACCCGCTGCTCCAGTAAGTTCATATCTGCTTTAGTTGCCAGTAGAATATTGTCCATTGCTACGTTGCCAAGTCAATTCTGATGAATAATTTTCGTTTTTAATTTGGTACCTTGGGGTTGTTCTTATCAGCTGCTTCTGGATATCGTCCTGAGTTGCTAATTTTAATTGGTTAATAAACGGAACGTGGGATTTGAGTGTTGTAATTCCTTTTATGAAGACGATGTTAGCAACGCCTTGCTGCTCTGTGAATTCGCATCTGAGCAAAGTAATAGTTCGAATTGTGCCTGAGTTACGTCATGAGTTGTCCTCCATGTTTTGTTGAGTAGGAGTACGGATCGTTAATGTGAAAGTGTTGACTTAATTTGTTGTTTTGATGTAGGGTCGTGAGGAATCAGTAAAGGAATTCGTGACGCGTAACCTGGGCCAGGAGGTTTTTGAGAGGCTCATTGAGCCATTCTGTTCTGGTGAGGATCATTCATTTAATGTTTGTACCGTTCTCGAGAAGAATTGTGTCTTTCATTCATGATGGCTGTTCGAATTTCACCTTTTGGATCAATCTGATTGATTTGGGTGTATGCAGGTGTTTACGCCGGAGATCCTTCAAAGCTGAGCATGAAAGCTGCTTTTGGTAAAGTGTGGAAGCTTGAAGAAATTGGTGGCAGTATTATCGGTGGTACGTTCAAGATGATTCAAGATAAAAAAAACAATCCACCTCCTCCCCGCGATGAGTAAGTTCAGTGGGCCTTTCCTTTCTATGTTCTCGAAAGTACCAGCTCGATCTAACAAAAGACATATATGTCGATCTCTACAAAGTTTGAAGCGTTGTTAGATTTTTTATTTTTTTACTTTTTTCCTTCCAGGTTTTTTGTGCTTTACCAGTATTCACCCCTCTCTCATGGATGTTTGATATGGAGTGGTTGGAAATGTTCACTTTATGATACAGAAATACACCGACGCATGGGGGATTTTAAATAGTTGATCTGTTGTGTTTCGCAGGCGACTACCTAAACCAAAGGGACAGACTGTGGGCTCGTTCAAAAAGGGATTGATTACCCTCCCGAATGCGATCGCCGCACAGTGAGTCTCATGGTTCTTGAACCATCTTGCTTTACAGCTTAGTGTCGAGCGAGCACACAGTCATTACTTGTTCCTATTTAAACGTTTTATCGGTTTTTCGTTGTGAAGATGTGAAGTCACTTTGCTCCTGATGTGACAATAAGGGTTGTGTTGATTATTGCAGACTGGGAGATAAAGTGAAGGTTAATTGGAAGCTTACCACCATTAAGAAGACAGACGTGGGCTACACCTTGACGTATGAGACACCCGAAGGAACAAAAACTGTGAACGCAAGATCCCTAGTCCTCACAGTGCCTGCATATGTTGCAAAGGAGATTCTGCGCCCCCTCTCTGTATGTAATTTTCTCTTTTCCTTATGATGTTTGATATACTAATGTCAGAATTTTAAATGTTTGATCACTAGATGATAGCAAACCGCATGTGTTGCATGGTGAAACACAGATTACATCGTCATCAAGCCTGTATGGAATAGCATGTGATTGTGTTACATTTCCTTGAGTATGGACCCACCTGTCAATGTTATCCTGGCTTTCAGAAACACATTGGACCTTAGTTCAAATAGATTTTATCCCTCTCCTAATAACTTCAACTGTTACCCACCATTTGTTGTACTTGCTGAGGTATAGAAATTCCCTTTTCTACATAGATTATAGAGGCCATTGAGATTTCTGATATGTTCTGGCGGGTGGACTAGGAAGGGGCAGCTGAGGCGCTTTCTCAATTTTACTACCCCCCAGTGTGTGCCGCTACCATCTCCTATCCATTGTCAGCTCTACGTGAAGACCGCCTCACGGACGGGAAGTTATTTGGGTTCGGGCAGCTTCACCCCCGCACACAGGGTGTCCAGACACTAGGTATGATCTTCCGTGCAGGCGTATGGTGATGCTGAGAGCTGATGGTTGTGAAGATATTAAAACACTGTGAATTATACTTTGGATCGTTCACGTGAATTGAATTTTTATATTTGTTGATGCTTTTGTGAACTATTAGACTTTAACGTCTCGTTCGTTTACATGGTAGCGCGAAATGTTTTATATGGGCTTATGCTGCACCTGTGTTGTCTTGAATCACCAGGTACCATCTACAGCTCCTCATTGTTTCCTAATCGGGCTCCAGAGGACCGAGTGCTACTCCTTAACTACATTGGTGGTGCCCAGTTCACACAGATCACTGAGAAGGTAAATTACATTAATTAATAATGATGATTATCATGCCAGTCGAGACTGATGGGCTTCTCAGCGTATCTGCTCTGTGACACCATGCTAGACAATATATCATTGGGCAATATGTGTTTTTGGTGCCAGCTCTTTAAGTTCGAAGGTCTTTGTATTGTATCTATAGGATCCTCAACACAATACTTGCTGCAGCTACTGTGGTCTAATTCCTTCAGAAATATTCTGTTCTTGCAGAGTGATGAAGAAATCGTCAAGACAGTGGACAAGGACCTTCGAACAATGCTCTTGAAGCCCGATGCGCCTGCTCCACAAATGCATGGAGTCCGAACATGGCCTACAGCCATTCCTCAGTTTACCATTGGCCATCTTGATCACTTGGAAAGCGCCAAAGGAGCTCTCAAAAATGCAAATTGCGAGGGACTCTTTCTGGGTGGCAACTATGTCGTAGGAGTTGCCCTAGGCCGATGTGTTGAAGGTGCATATGAAAGTGCTCAGGCCATCGCACAATACGTTAGCCAGATCCCAGCGAAGACTGGTTCGTCTTGATTGCATACAATAGAAGCTAGCTTATAGGATCAATTTTGTAATGTTCTACAGAGCATCTTTCATGTAGGTATTTTATCTTTTACATACTCTTTCCTCAATGTACTTTCCACTTCAAGAAGTAAATCAGCAACATCATGATTTCAACCTGCCATTTGCACCTCTGAGCTTATTGTGCTTCGGCCATGATATGGCTTCATTAGACTCGTAGATGAGGGCGGGCATAAGATGACGGAAGAGGCCGTGGTTGGAGCATTGGTGCTTATTAAACTCTTGTTGGCCGAGACTCAGAGCTTTAACATTACCAGTGTCAGAAACCGTGTTCCTCAGATGACGAACCTTGGTGTTTCCGTGAGTGTAAACCGACAGCAAAAGTTGATATCCTGAATGAACCATGGACCATAACCTTGAAGATTTAGTGGGAAAGAATAGTTTTGAAGCTAAACTTCCAAGGTTTTGAGAAGGTACCTTTTCAATTAACCCCTGAAGGAGAATTTATGGCCCAGTGGCTTTTTGGCTCTGGTCTACCTTCGGGCACACAACGGGTCCAAAATTTAGCTCTAGGAAGGCCATTTGCACTAGGGGTGTTCACGGCTTCCCTGGGGACCACTTGACGCCCCACTTGTTCACAGCTGTCAAAAGACCGGGTTTCTAGTCATTGGATTTGCTTCCAGTACTTGAAACTCATCGAGGAGGGTGGGGGTCTCCTCGATGAGTTTTAAGTGACGCTTTTTTGTCCTCCTTAGCTCCGTTGTTGGCCTCGTCAGCTCTCGTCCATTTTCCTCCAGTGCTCCGCCACTTCGAAACTGTAAAAAATGCTTCTTCTTTTTTTGAAGGTAATTGTTCGACACGAATTGGCTGGTGTATCTTCTCCTGCATCTTCTGTTTGTGTGCATTGGCAGGCCGGAAGAAGTCTGATGCCGGCTCCTTTAGCTTTTGGTTCATTTTCCCAGTTGCGCGGTCTTTTCACTTCAACCATCGTCAAGTGTAGCCCTAAATGGGATTTCATGAGCATTCATGTCAACAGACTGAACACACTTTATTTGAGCATATTTGGTTTACATTGCGGACTCTAAACTCACCTCTATGTCAGGTTGATTTGCTCATCACTTCGAAGACTGGTTCACTTCCACCTGATTTGCTTGTGATGATTAACCTGTGAACTGTAGAATCATCTGGAGCTGTACCATGTTGTGGATTCCACTACTGGCTTGGATTTACACGTTGGTATTGCATTTGTACATGGTATTTGTTAAGCGTCACGGAAGACTCTCGTCCAAGTAAGTGAGCTTCTAATATCGACTCCGAAACTTTAGTCTGTTACCATAGAGGTTGTAAAGTCGGAGGTGCAGTGTCGGTATTGAGATGTGCATAGATTAGCATATTCGGTGGATCACACAAGAGATGAATTTACACAACAGACTAATCATCACTTACAAAAATATCGACACTTAAGACATGTTCAACTTCAGAAAAAACATGTAAGAATCATAAAGGCTAGCTGCGTTCCAAGGCTATCTCCTCTTATCGAACAGCTGAGTTGCTCGGTTTTACTGAACAGCTTTACAGCTCGGATTTGGTGGAAAGTGGCAGTGAGTGGCAAGCTCAAATGGGTAGCTCACGACTGCTTGCATTCTATTGGATACTTGTGCTGGCCGAATTTTTCACTCTGAACACCCCTACTAAAAGATGGTTGTTTTGAGTCCAAAAGTCAAAATGTACAGGTGTCAACAGTGGGGTTTGAACCCACGCCCCCTTTCGAAGACCAGAACTTGAGTCTGGCGCCTTAGACCACTCGGCCATGTTGACGGATTATCCCCGAAGAATGTCGAAATTCGAATACTGAATAGGTTCGAAATGTGGCTGTGCTGGCGTGGAAGAAGTGATTTGGATTCATATAGCAAATTCAAATGAACTCAGACTCGTCCAATACTTCTCTTCTGGATCCTCCTTGTTGAGTTCTATGTGCGGACACAACAATTATAGCAGGATTTTTGGTGTAGCAATGATCCATCAGAAGTGTTATCCACTGCCCACAGCACTTCAATTGCACCTGTGGTGTGGTAAATTATAGCAGGATTTTTGGTGTAACAATGATCCATCAGAAGTGGTTATTTCAGATTGACTTCAGATATGAAGCCGTTCACAGTCGTAGTGTGCTGGTCATATTGGTAGTTTCAGGTCCACTAGAATATGTTTCCAACTTCCCACTCTTTGAGCAACTTGGGACGCACTTTCATCGTTTGTAATCAGTCATGTGCAAACGTTGAGTTTTCCTACCGGAGTGACTCATATTCTTTTCATGAGCTTGACTCTTTGCGTTCAAGGTTTGATTGAGCAGACCTGCTGAAGACAAGTAGTGAATGGAGTCTCTCAAACTTTGACACCCAAATATAACGTTGAAGAACAGCTAGCGAATACATGAGATACCAATCGCTGTATGCAAGTGAGCCATTTGCATGATAGAAGCGACTGGATTTATTGATGAGAGAAGCCGGGCGGCAGAATCAGCACACAACCAGATCATCCAGGTATTACATTCGTAATCCTGTCGAACCTGGAGCAATTAGCATCCTCTGATCTTCTCCACATGCTCGTTCGGAGCCTAAATCTATAACTGATAATAACACCATTTGTAATAGTTTCTAGAAGAAGCCACGAGCTAGATTCTACATATGGAGGGAGTTTTTGTGGCCTGGACGTTCTCCATTCTACAAACTTTTTACATGCAAGAAATTAAAAGAAACTAAGCATGAAGATGGCTATGGAGGGTAGCCTGATGGTAGAGACCAGGGGCCCATCACATGCACCGTTACTTGGAGACCGTGGCTCTCCTTGGATTTCCTTCCTTCGTGGATTGTAGCCGAAGAATAAGTTGAAATTTTGAATTTTTTTCTTTTTGAGAAAAGGAAACGAAAATAATATATAGCATGAAGGAAGCTGAGGCAGCTTTGCTATGGTGGAAAGGATTGGGGTGACCGGGAGCAGATTACATGTACCACCAACTGGAGGTCGTTCTCCTCTGATTTCTACCCTTCCTGGTGGATGAGCAAGGAAATACCCTGCTTTTGAAGGATCTTTGGAGAATTGGGTTAGTATTGGCGACCCACTGCAAGCTCGGTCAAGACGCCAACGATGGCAGCATTGACGTAAGTCGCGGGCTCCATTTGTGAGTAGTTGTTCCGGTCGTCGTTGATGTTATCGTTTTGGTCAGGTCCCCCGACGATTGCACCTTCAGCGACATTAGGATTTGGATTCCGCGAGTTGAACCACTCGAATCCTTGCTTGCACCCAATCTTCTGGGGGTAAGCTCTGATGGAAGGCAGCGATGCCGCGCGGTGGTGCAGTCGTGTGGGGTTTTTGCCAAATCCTATCATGTAGGACAGTCCTCTCGGGTTGTTCCCCAGGATGTAGTCAACTTGGCGATGCGCCACGGAGAAGATCTCGGCAGGGGTCACCTGGCGACCGCCGCAATCCAGGGTTCTCCGGGCGGCGGACAAATACTTCGCGTATGTTGTAAGGAGGAAACTGGCTGTTGTCACGTATTGCAAGCTTAACTGGCCCATGCTGAATACCATCCCACCTGCACAAGAGAATCAACTGTTATTGGTCCAACGCTGGCATTGTGCAGGTTTATTGTGCAGGTTTTTGATGGGAACCTGAATTTAGCTCTATGACAGAAAGGCAATCCTAGACGGCGATTTCAAGATCTAGAGCTGCAATGACGACCCACCTGGTGTGTATTGCACTTGATTTCTTGGACTGATGCTTCGAGGCAGTACAGCACAAATGAAGCCGTCCGCTCTGTCTTTGTATCCTTGAAGCCCCTTTACGCCTTGAAGAACCGACTGTGCGAAAATATCAGCACAATTACGGTGCGCATTTAGATTCACTGGGTTGTCACCGAGCATGCCGAACACATCAGAATTCTTCCTAAGTCTTGACCGTCTGTACTATTGGTAGAATTCCTTACCTCTGCGAGAAGAACTTGGGCTCCTGCGTATTTGTTATCCCAACTGAAGGCGTTCACAGAATTGGTTGCTCCACCAAGTGCATTACCGTTCTGGATGAGGTATTGGAGGTAACTAGTCTCTCGAGTTGCCTTGTACAACCATGAGGCTCCCCAGACCAGTTCATCCTGTGCCCCAGAAACCGGCCGAAATCAATTTGATTAATTAAGTTCAAATGATCAAGATAGCACTAACGTACCTGAACTTTTATTGATCGACTTCTATGCATGACTAGCAAGTCCTTGTTTACTAGCTGCTCAAGGGACTCATCGGATTACAATCTTGGTATTATCAGAAGCAGAGATGTTCAGTGCTGCTCACCTGGTAACCAGAATAAGAGCAGTAGAAGGGGCACACTACTCCTCCAAGAGCATCACTGTACTTGCCTCTATATCTGTCAGCGAACGCGAAGATCTGCGAGCACGTACCACCAGCTATGGTGAACATAGCTTTAAAAGTACTTGACTTGGTCATCACGTGAACGACGCTAAGTCAGGGATATTGCTATGTACATTGAATGTGTATATTGACATGTGCATCTGTAGCTGGTTTTAGTTTTTAACGTTGAAATATACTGATTCATTTGATTGGTTTTACTCACCCGTCTGGCCGCGGCGATGAGCCTTCCGGCGTAAACGTCGTCAATGTAACGAAACGCAATGGAAGCGGCCGCAAGTGCAGCAGCCGTCTCGGCAGCCACATCTGATCCTGGCCGGCTGGCATCAACTTTGTAAGCCGGCCTGGGAGTGTCCATATCCTCTGGTCTTTGCCAGCACTGATGATCGGTGTTTGGGTCACCCACCTACAAATCAAGCGTCAATTACTGAAACAACTTCAAGTTGTCTTCCTGACTACTATCTTTTGGTATATGCACGTCAAACGGTTCAAGAGAGTGATTGATCCATTCAATTTGTGAGCAGTACAATTATGCGAAACTCACTTGCACCCAGAGTTCGTTGGGCCCGGTGTTGGCTTTCATGAGATAGTCGGTGCCCCAGCGGATAGTATTCAGCATGTTGCCCAGCTGCCTCGTTTGTCGCAAATTCGTGCGATACTCCACCGAGTTCCACGACAGGACTGCGATGCTGAATGCCATCGGAAGCCCGAATTTCACATTGTCTCCGGCATCATAATAACCTCCCGCCAAGTCAACCTACACATCCAAGATCCAGCCACCAGGGGATAAATTCATGGACATATATATGAAACAAGGAACTAATGAGGTCATTTTTCTCCCTGAGGAGGAAGGACATATTTTTTGCTCACATTGCTGGAGCGGCCATCGTTGAGTGCAGAGTCACCCCTCCACTTGAGCCGCTGCCACTTTGGAAGCTTCCCAGATCGCTGCACGTCAAAGAAGAGGAGGGACTTGTCCAGTGCGCTGGCGTACTCTTCTCTCGAAAATGCTAGTGCCACTGTTCCCAGACTCGCCCACACAAGGGCTGCCAGGACAAGGATGTGCGAATTGAACAGCTTCATTACAAGCAGCAGTCTACCTAGACTTACAGTCAGGAAGGTGAATTTGAGATGAAATATCACCTCGTGAATTGAGTCGTACAGTACGCGGCTGAAGCTGATGAGCTGTGGATTGTAATGAGTTGGGCTGGAGCTTTATATACATTTTGGAACAGTGGTTCCAAATGTTCATGTGTGTGTGACTTCGATGCAAAGCGCACATGCAAGGTGTAGCCAATTAGACGGTAATCCAGCTGCAGAATTAACCGAGGTTTTTCCCATGTTCTGTGAAAGGTCAACGAATTTCATGCCTTCGGCGACTTTTCCCAGTGATTTCGCAGCTTTAGAAGCAATGTATTGCCGTATCAATTCGAAATGATTTCATGATTAAACTTGCAGGTTCCAAAACTTTTTTCTGAAAGTTTTCAAGACCTACTTCCCACGTACCAGAAGCAGCTGATGCGGCTGTGATGGCGCGGACGTGAACTCGAATATTCCAATTGCTATGCTGGGAAACCTAGCGTGCGTATATGAATATACAAGGACTGTGCAAGTAGCCTTGTGCGAAGCCATGATCTCAAGTTGGTAGACCTCAAAGTAGACACGGAGTCTTTGCTCTGAGGTTCGGTCGTCGAGCATCTTGACGTCGTTTGTACTCCGCTAGATGTCCGATCCTCATTGAGCTAGTATGCGATAACGGTGACCTCTCTGACCATTCGATGAGTCTTTGAAACCTTATTTCCGAGTTACGTGTTTCTGTGGGTATATATGTTTCGACGACACGTCTTCTGGAAGAAAATCGACCGTTCGACACTTCACCTATTCGCTGATTAATCTGAGGCTCTACCAACTGGTACGTTATCCACTCGAGACGAATACTCGATCGGCTAGGCTCAACAATACACTGGGCTTCAAAGCAGAAGAGACTAGGATTTGGAACCTCTTCCATTTCACTGATGTATCATTAATTTTCGTGCAGATTCAAGGATTGCAGTTGCAGCATGAAAATTGTGGATCATCGGCAATTGACCTCGTGGCTTGATCACCGCCTTGACTTCAGCCATGTGAGGTCCTTACCTCTGCCTCGTGGTAGGCAGCCCTCTTCGCTGATTCCTGCCTTAACGGACACATCCATTCGAGCGCAAATTTCGATGACGTACCAGATGCACCTTTTCGGTAATCTGTCAACGCCTACCAAATGAAAGATTGTACAATTGTACCTTACCACAAGGAATGGAATGAACATTCTAAGACTTGATCATGAGGTGCAGTTCCTGTGGAGTTGGTGGCTCCTCGGCGATGATAATTCCTTCCAGTGTGGATTGGAGGCACACCAGAATCCTTGGCAATCAGTTGAAGTTGCTGGCATTTAGAGTAGTCCACCGCCGTCTGACTTCCTGGTCTTCGTCCCACCAGCACCAGGCTCCAACTTATTACTTCACCTGCTTCGATTGACCCCCTTAATTAACGGTTGTTTGGGAAATATGAGGATTACTTCACAAAAATCATAGCAAATTAAAGGCCCTAAAACTGCCCTTCGCAAGTGTTTTGTAAAAATTTACCTCAAACAGCATGGACTGTTCGTCGACTATTCACCGGTGTGCCGCTATTTTCTAGCCCAGCTTCTGGTTGAAAGGTGAGGATTTTACTTTGCAGGCTGGGGAGTTCGACAGGCTTCCATCATCGACGTGTCAACAATATTGAAAACATTACCTTTGAGGTAGAGCTTTGAATGCTGTAGTTCATACTGGAATTAGATGATCTCCTGCCAACTTTCGTTGCCAAGTTGCTCACAGTAAAATAAAATAATGTAAAATAAATAAATAAAGTAAAATAAAAGCTTTTACTATAGATTGCTTAGAATAATCATATTTATATGAAAGTAAAAGCATAAGATAAAAGTAAAGTTGATAAAAATATATATAAAGGCTTAAGGAGTTGATCACAAAGAACATCATATATATTTTTATTTCGAAGTGATTGTTATTAGATTTGGAGGGGAGATAGTATCATTGAATTTATTTTATTTTATTTGCATCTTTGCATATTTGCATATCGCCTCTCATTTTTTTACTATGGCATCGATTAAAGTTGCAGAAGAGGCCACTCATGGAGTAATTGAGAGCCCAAAAGAACAAACTTTTATTTATTCTAAAATACTCAATGGCAATTCAAATGATTTATGGGAGGTTAGTAAGCATGTTGTAGCCCTTTTCCCTGACCTTGCACCACACTATTGCGCCAAGGCTAAGTTTGTGTGCGGCCAAGGAGATCCGGGTAGCATCATTATCTTCCACTTTGGGCCGGGTATGTACTTTACTGGAGCCCTTCAAAAATCACCTTATTTTATTGTACCCAAATTTTGTATGCTTTCAAATGTTGTATAATTTGACTTTGAATTATTATGGTTTAAAAGTAGATTTACTTGTTTAGTTTGTGTTTTAAATAAAATTATTAATTGGATTTTGATGGTTGTGTAGGTATTTCTAGAGGTGGAAGTGTGAAGCATGAAATAGGAAAGGTAGACAATAAAACTCAAACGTCGGAATATACTATATTTTCATTTTCAGAAGGGGATGTTGTTAACCCTAGCTTCTTTGAGGCAAAGATGAAGTTTATACCCGAAAAAAATGAGCAAACATGTGCCATTTGGACATTAAAATACAAGCACAATGAAGATGAAGTGGGTCTTCTTGAGAATGTGAAGAAAATGGCCATCATTATGGTAAAGACGATTGAGCGTGCTGTGATAGAGAAGCGGATTGTGAGGCACACAATGGTGCTTAAAGCACCCGTTGATACTCTATGGGACGTTTTGATGCATGAACATGAGGTCCTTCCTAAGGCCATTCCTCATATCATTGCTTCTTATAATTACATAGAAGGATGGGGACAATGCGGTAGCATCCGTCTCCTCAGATTGGGTCATGGTAAGAAGTCTTGACATTGCAATCATCATAAATGGAGAAATAGAAGGTTTGTTTGTGTCTAAGCTATCTTTGATAATAAAAAAAAAAAATAGTCATGTATCAAATATAATATGCTTGTTCATGTGATTGAATATCGTCCTAACTTTTGTCCCAAATCTCTTATTGAATTTTGCAGCAATTCCAGGTGGCAATCGCATATTGGAGCGCATTGACATAAATGATTGTGTCAATAAGAAATGGGCCTACACAGTGCTGCAAGGTGATCCCAAGTACAAGTACCTATCAGCAGTCATGGACTTTCTACCTGGCCCCAAAGAAGGAACCACCACTGCTACTTGGATGGGTGTTTATGTGCCCCAAAATAATACTGTGCCCCCTCCAGACCTTGCCCTCCACGTCTGGAAGGTGTTCGAAAGTGTAGCCAAAGACTTTCCAGTATATTGTGTTTAGAAGAAGTGACCGCTCTCAATTGTTTCCAATAAAATGTTATTTTGTCTATGTCAAAGTAAATAAATAAAATTACAATTCTATACCACATTCGTGTACTAGTTGTGTAAATGTGTTTTCCTCTAGACCCAAATTATGGTGTGCTATAGTAAATGAACTATTTCATTTTTTAATTTGTTTTTTCTTATGATTGTAAAGATTCTACACTCCATGAACCCTACCCAATTTCCTCTTTCATCCACATTGTTGTCGGGCAAAGAGTAGTTGGAAATTGTTGGGGATGGTGATGCGTGAGACAATTGCGTTTGAAATTGGTAAGTAATAGCAGCCATCGATGCATGTAGTAGGAGCATGTAAGAGGCCGAAAGTGATGATCGGATATCCATCATATCCTAAATGGTAAGTACTTAAGGATCAATTCACAAGTCTGAATATGTTAAGGCATCGAGGAGAGTTACGGCACCATTGGCATCTCGGCACTGTAAAACTCACAACCTTTGCTTGATCAATGCAAACAGCCTTAGTGTCGTCAGATGGGTGTGAGCTTGACGAACGAACAGAGCTTGTGTTATTTTTTCATTTCTCATCCAAAAATTAAGATTAGGATCTTCTGGATACTTTTCAGCCTTGATTAATTAAATAATTAATTTGATAAACTTCTACTTGGATTAAATGCCCATTAAATATATATCACACTCAATCAAGAATAGAGGTGTTGAGCTTAGGGTGGTCTTTCTTAAAACTGAGTAGGCCAATGAAAACTTAATGTTGTTTAAAGTGTTTAAAGTGTTTAAAGACATTTGAGCTGATTTAAAAATATATAGAGTTACAAAACTGGAGAAGGATGGAATGAAATTAATGAAAGGAGTTGTGCAAATTGTGTGTTTCTTGAAGGTTGACAAAATAAAATCTAATATCTTTATATGGAATTAAATATTATTACAAAATAATTACAAGACATTTATTGAAATTATTAAAAAATTAAAAACTAAAAAAATTTAAAGTAGATGCAATTAATAAAAATAATTATCGATATTGATATGTAAAGGAAGGAAAAAAATGAAAACAAAATGAATGTTTCACAAAAAAAAATTCTAAATATTCATTTTGAAGTCTATTTTCAAAATTGTAGAAACTTTTTAAAAAACAATTAGTGGATTAAAATTATAGATGATGTACATGTATCTAATATGAGCATATCTCAATATATTTTTTACCAATATGTAAATAATGATTTTATGGACAGAGCAATAAATAATCTGTATAGAAAAATAAAATAGTTAAATATAAAAAAAGAAAAAGTGTAACTATATTTTGGATGTTTGTGGAATACTAAAATCTGTGTTTATTAAAAAATAATTACATGAATTACATGTTAAATTCTAGAGTAATTCGATTATTTACACAATCATGGTTTTGATGTTTAAAGTCTTGAATTTAAAAAATGAAGATTTAAAATTATAAAAATAAAATAAAAATATGAGGTCTATAAATCATCAAGTTAAGGTTTAATGGTGATTATTTTGAAATTCTTGAGAATATATGGGCATGTTCTATTTTTGGATATATTATATTAAATTATAGATATTTGTATTTTTTGTATGAAAGGAGGTCACAAACTTTTTTTAAATAGATAAAAATTATATTCATTACAATTGTTGAGTACAATCAATTCTACACTTATTACACTTAGCCCTCTTCACTTTGCACATAAAATGTGAGGTCAACACTACTATATTGATAATCAACTTTTCTTTTCTTTTTTTTGGTTTTGGGCAAAAAAAACTCTGAAAGAGAAAACAAGAATTTTCCTTAAAATCGTTTGTAAAATAGAAAACGAGGTTTTAATATTCTTAAAGGGCAAAGCTTATCAATTACAATCAAATCTCATACCTTTGAATATTTATTCTGTTGTTGTGTAAAAACATGTGACAATATAAACTACTTCAATAAAACCTCAAATAGATGGAAAATATTCTTATTTAGTAAATATATGATTAGATTTAGATTTATTTTTTTATACCATACATAAACCTCAAATTAATGTAGTAATAATTTTTCTATAGATCCTTTTTTCATCCATGCTGTGCTAATATATATCTATATTATCAGCCAATTCTACTTAAAATCTTACATGAAATCTACAGTATGTATTTTAAAAACTTAAACTTTTTTTACCATCTGAAAGGTTGTCTATGTACTATTTGAATTTTTTAATCATTCTTTCTTTATTATTTGACATAATCTAAAAACAATTCTTCATAAGTATCTTTACAAAATGCATTTATAAATTCTTTCAAAAATATTGGAATTCTTGAAATCTTTAGTTTTGTTTATTTTTCATAAAATGAAAAAGTTGGTTCAAGAATAATATAGTAAATGCAAGAAAACGTTATAAATTTTATATATTTGTGTGTGTAAGTTTACAAAATTTACATTTTAACACAAATTTATGTGTTTTTACTAGTATCAAAAAATAAAAATAAAAATGAAATAAAAGCAAATTTAAAGATTATTTTTAAAACATTATGCTTCTATTGTAATATTAATTTTTCAAGAACTATAACTATTTTTTTATTCCAAAATACCATGATAAAGTAGATGTATCAATTCTCTATACTAGATAGATTAACAATGATTTATAGAGCATGATTATATATTATTGCCAAATGCGCCAGTGAATTGTTGTTGGCCAACACGTAGTTGAATAGCAGATTTGTTCATAAATATTCAAAAATAAGAAAACAAAGAAATTAAAAATTTTAAAGATATAAAATTAAATATATAAGGAATTATTTTTGAGATGTTTTTTCTTTTATTTGACCATTAAAGGCTATTTCTAAGTGATTTTCTTTTAAGAACAAGAATTGTAAAATTTAATTATTTTGAAAGACAAACCTGCTATTTAAGTATAGTAAGCTATTACATATTATAATTTCCATAATTTTTTATTTTTTTTTAAGATTGAAGAATTTTTGAAGACAAGAATAAGATGTACATAGATGTAGGTTTACTTTACTATATTCTTGCATTATGTAGACACATTTTGTTGCTTATGGTATACAATATTTACTTTTAAGGAAGATTTTAAAAATCCTCCCTAAAACCATGTGAAAAAATAAAAATAAAAAATAAAATAAAAATAAAAATAAATAAAATAAAATAAAAATTCAAACACTAGTCTTATTGACAAGTAAAAAATTGTCTATAAAATTCAATATCAATGCATTGTTAAATGGTTCTGTATCGCATCTCAAATTGCAAGATATCACAAATGCTCAAATCAATATTTTTTAGAAAGCTGTTACTCAAAAGCTTAATTATTTGAGCAAAATGTAACTAAAAAGGGTCTATGTGCCCAATTCTAGTCCACAAGTACCTATTTCAAAATTAATTATACTTTAACTACTAGTTATGATTGTTTGTAAATTAATTAAATGGTTAATTACACTACCTTCATTAAATTGGACAACTTTTTGAAGATAACTTTAAAGTTAGAATATGTTGGTATTTTTCATTTAGATATTTTTTTAGTAATTAATTAATCTCGAATACATAATGATGCCGTCAAAATCACTTAATCTATTATAAACAAACCTCTGACTTTGAAATTTTCAAATTTTGATACACTACAATATAATTTGATATCACTATTGTTCTTTAAATCAATAATATGGGTGATTTATGAATGCAATTATTTATTACATGTACAAGAGAAGCTTATAGTATAGCATATTCAATTGTAAGAAGCGAGTTGATTTTGAGAGGAAAGAAAAAAAATATCATAAATCTATTTTTTGAATCATGGCACCAAAAAAGATGTCAGAGACTCAAAGAGCAGCGAGTCTTGCAAGAATTGAAAGCATTCGAGGTGTGCACAAAATTTGAACTATTTTATACAGCATAATATAAAACTTAAGATAATATTTACCATTGTTTTAAACTTTCATCTACCTGAATGATTGATATTGTAGTTTGCATGTGATATACAAATACACACATTATTAAATTATTTCCACAAAATTTTAAAGGTACATAAGAATTTCAATCGATTTGAAATGCTTTATATTAGTGAAGATTTTAAATCAAATGGAACTCCAGATTTCTTATTTAATAAAATAAAATTAAAAAATTACAATTTATATACTCAAATAATTCAAATTAAGTCAATTGAAACAAATTTAGTTTCAAAATTTGTTATTAAATTTATAAACATGTACATAATTTGTTCAAGTTGTTGAAAGTAGCCAAAATTAAATGAAGATCTCTTAGAACAAATGAAAAAGGATACACAAGTTTTGCCACATCAAGGAGTTCTTGACCAATACTTTTTAGTCAAATGTTACATGATTTTAATTTTTTCCAACCCTAAAGGACTGGCTCCAATGATACAAATGTTTTGGATGATTTTGAACATTATTGACTTACACAACATTTTAATGGATGGGATTGCCAGCAAGCCAACTGATTCCGCCGGATCCAGAGAGAGATGAAGCTGTGCAGGCAGCTTGGGCGGACATTTGGTTTGGCATTGATTCACACGTCACAGACAAACAATACTATCCTCGATATGTTGCATATGCCGTAGGTCACACAGTTGCTCAGGTCAGTGCAATGCAAAATATACGCTATTCGTATTTGTAAAATTCCAATGTATTATGACAACGTTAGATGCAAATTGTCCAAACTAAACTTAATGCGATGAAATGAATTGAAATAGCGTAACATGTTATAAACATTTGAGTTATGTATGTAGTATCTTCACTTTTTTCATTTATAGTTTCATATACTCAATAAATGTGTGAAAAATGATCTATCTATAAGTAAATAACAAAGAAATAAATAAGATCATGAATCATGTAACTCCATTCATCTAGATTGTATTGGATTTCATAATATGCCACTATAGTTATAAGTCTTACTATTCAAAGAGAAAAGATCACAGAGAAATTTGTAAAATTTGGTAGTTTTGAAGTTCAAAATGCATCAGAATGGAATAGGATGCACTAAATTCATGGTCACCAACCGTAATTCATGGTCACCAAATTATGTATGTTGGTATATAAACAGGCTTGGGTGCACAGATGGTCAACGTGGTGTGCTTTGCGAGGCTCAATAGAATGAATGGGTGGGATCACCCAATTCCGGGACAACACCTTGAAGAATGGGATGAGGATAAAGAGTGTCAGCTCCCTCCCATTGACACATGGGCTCGGCAGTGCATCCCAGTGGAGCTGAAACCAAAATCAGAAACCAAAGCTGAGGATATTGATTTCAGAAATCGGACAAAAGCATTCTCAAAACACAGATCATCCGAGACCGTCCTTGCTAGTGTGCAAGATGCTTTGGCACAACGTCGCAATTCCATGCAATTGCAGTTCCAAGCAAAACCCAAGCGCCGCGATAGTGAGCCTATAAATGTACAAGTTGAAGCTGATAAATTCTTTTCAGCAGCCATTGCTGGGTGGCAAAAACTGTAAGTACCAAACTTTTTTGCTTGTCTTGCATATAACTATAGACACTCTTATTAAAAAAATTAGCCAGCAGTATATGATAATATATAGTGTCATTGAATTTTCATGATCTAAAGATGAACGAAAGTAAGTAAAGTGAACATTCTGTATTTACTGACAATTTCTCTCAGTCTGCTTACGAAGAATTTAATCTTAACAGAAATAGTGGTTCTCCACTGCCTATTTTTGTCCCATGGGTATAAACTACATGGGGCAAAATAAAATTTTGAATATATGTCGGTCTCATTTGAGTTTACATTGGTGTCATTTAGGTATGTGTTGGTCTCATTTGGATTTGTTTGATACATCTCTCTCTTTCAACAAGAGTTTGCTATATGGTTACAGACCAATAGAAGAATCATCAGAAAGTGAGGATGAAACAGAAGCTGGTAGCGAAACGAGTGGTGACCTTAACTCAAGTGGTGAAGGTGGGGAAGGTGGTGAAGCACCGGTACCTCCTGCATAGGAGAGAGCGCACTTGGAGTTATAACATGCATTCTTTTGAAAAATATTGACAAAGAGGAAGTATCTTTTTTTTCTATGCTAAAGAGGGGTATTACATGTCTCCCGTCCATCATAAAATTCTTTAGATGGTTACAGCAAGTTACATTGATCTGATATTGTGTGAGCCTGTAAATATGGAAATAGGCTTCAACGTGGATGTTATTTTTAGCCACTGTAATTGATGTACAATATGAATTTTATATAGTTATTGGAAGAACTTCTATGCTACCTTCTATTCATTTTTTAAATTTTTTTTTTTAAAACATTGGTTGCAATTTGAAAATTCTACCATAGATGCATTTTAAAATTAATAAAGAAATATTAGGTACCATGCTCAAATTATATGTAAATTTTAAATTTGTTGAAAAAACCTAAAACTTGCATGTAAAATCAAGTAAGAATTATGGTAAGACCCCATCAACTTGTACTAGCTGTAAATCACCCACTTGTTCAAATACAAAATTATCATTCCAATTTTCAAAATTGAATTAAATTGTATTTATTTTGAGTCCATTGCACATTATTGATGGTTTGGCTTTAGTGAAACATTTAAATTCATGAAATTACTTTTTTTTGACAAGTCAATATCTTACAATGATTGATTCTTCACTAATGCACAACTCAAAGGTTATTCAGATAAAAAAGTTAATATAGATGAGAATAATGGAGGAATAAAATAATGAAATTATTTAAATTTAAGTTGTTCAATTGCTTTATATTTAATCCCTGAAGTTCCTGGGCTATGTTTTACCAAAACGCTCTTCAAAACTGCCAATTCTAATGTAACAAGCATAAATGACTAAAACATCATTATTTTCCAATTATAACGGTGAGATCTTCAATTGAAATATTTTAGTAGATAACTAAAAATATTTCATCATAATTGACCGTAGAGATTAAAGGATTATAATAATTGAAATTTGTAAACATGATTTTTGACTAGGTTGACATACTCTAACTTTTCTTTTCTTAGGTTTTTGGCATCATAGATTTTGGGGGTTTTAGTGCATGACATACGACTATATTAGCTACTTGTATAAAGAAATTACACACAAAAGACAAGTGTAGCATGTTGAAAACAATATTTTTATTAAGTTGAATACATTAGAATGCTAATTCATATTTCTTTCCTAGAAATTCCATTATTTCATAAAGTCCCAATCCAAACAGTCAAAGTAAAGATTGATGTCTATTATTTAAGTAAAGAAAAAGAAAAAAATATAAAATAGAAAATTTTCTAACTTTTATGAAAGAAAGAAGTTTTCTTTGGTACACTGCCCAACACGGGGAAAAAACTTTAATCTTTTGTGAGGTGAACATTTTGTTCCTAAAGAAGATTTTTTTTAGAAATCTCAAAGATGACAACATAAAGTATTTATAGGAAAAAATTCAAAGGAATGATGTATTTAGCATGACTAGCATTGACTGCCCAAATTGCCCACTAAACACAAAATTCTAGTTTTAGTACGATAACTATTTTTTGAAATGTCTAATTGAAAAAAAAAAAATCTTCTAAAAAGAGAGAGTGAAACTTTGGTCTCCTCCAATAACCGACTTGAATTGAGTGTCTGTTCGATCCACCTCCAATCCACTGCCTAGGCCCTACATGATAAAGGTATGGAAGTAAAGATCTACTCCCCTGATTCCCTTAAAGTCTTTGTTACAACAAAAATTTACCGAAAGTTTCAAAAAAACTTATCCTAAATTGAACCCACACGTATATGCCCAAATTCTAAAAAACCCAAATGTGACAGATTGTTTTCAATGAACCATGTAAAGTCACAAGCTTGATATCCTAACGTCTATTGCAACAACTCAAAATCATTATTACTTGTTCCCACTGTTGTACTAAATATTTGTGCATTGTGAAGACTAGCAAACAAGGTAAAATTGAATTGCCTAATTTTTTTCACTTGACCTTTCTATGGATCCCTTTGATGAATCACATACCTAGTGTATGCCCACTGAACAATATGTGCAAATTCTAGCAAATACTTTAGAGGCGCGCTCTTCCAATTTTTATTATTAGTATACAATTAAATATCAAGATATTTTAGTTCATTTTGCCAAGGTTTTTGAAAAAAAAAGTTGATTTTTTTTAATATAGTTTAAATATAATATTTACCATTATAATTAAATAAACCCACTAATACAAGGTACAATGCGTCCCTAGGAGCTGCTGGGGGAGAAACACAATAAAGTGGACCACAAAAGTGCTTAGCTATTTGCGGCGTGTCCATTTTAGCCCTTTTGCAAAAATTGCATAAAAGTGATGGAAAAATGTAATTGAAGTCAATTTGTTTTTGCTAATATGGATTCTCAACTTGTTTTTCTACAACTTGAAAAAGTTTCGTGCCAAGTAGACACTTTAAAGTTATTGTATGAAGGCTTTAAATCCAAGCAAAGTGAATGCAGTCATTTCAAAAAGTGGTTAGAAAAGAATCAAAAACTATCTAAAAATCACTTTTGATGAAGTGGGGCACTCTGTATGTTTATGAGGTATTCTAAAATAGTCAATTCATATATTCATTGTTTAATTTAGGGTTCTAAAAGTACCGCAAGGATGTTTTTAGGAGGGTCTTTTCGGCGATACTTTTTGTCACTTTTTTTCAACGAACATTGTTTTTTAAATTGAAAAAAACATCATCTAAAGACAATAGAGGGCCCAAAATGAAGAAATCAAGACTTTGGAAAAGTTTATTTTCATGATTTAGAACTAGAGGTCAAATTTAGTTTCAATTCACAATGTTCTTTTTATGAAGATGCGTGTAAGATACTGAATGACACCCTAGGAAGTGACTAAAATGCTCAAAAACTACACCAAAATGCTCAAAATCAGCTTTGAGCTTTGGAAAAACAGCACACTTCATATTCACTTCCTAGTGATCACAATTTGTACTTTGTGGTCCACTTTATTGTGCTCTCTCCCGCTAGCTAAAGATCAACTATGGACTCCTCAGTGGATGTGCATCTTCTTCATACCAACTTGCCACACTGGCGGCCCATCCAAGACCGAGCCAAAAATATTTGCTCAATATAATCTCAGGAAATATTGGGCTAGAACTTCAGTTGGCTGCAGTTGTTGGTTGCAAGGTTACCCCCTCCTTCCACCAACTCACAAGCTCCAACCAACTAAAATTCCAACCCAATATTTTTGGGAATTAAGGTATACACACCTATAACTGATAACTTAAGCATTTCCGCATAGTATATCGTAAGTTATCAAGGAGGAGTTATTTTTTGTGCATAGGAAGATAAGGTTCATGAAGAATGAGATTTTTTTCAAAATTAATTAAGTAAAATAAGAATTACTATAATTTTTTTTGTTCAAAAGTTGGTCACAACCCATAACCAATATATATCCTCACCTATAATCGACAACAACAAGAGTAATGAACAAACATAAAACTATTTATTTCTGCAACAGTCACAGAGGCATCCTATTGAAGGACGCATCGTGAATCTCCTGTTCATCAATTATCAGTTCCTGGTTTTCCAATTCACAGCAACCAGGAAGTCTACTTATCTGCAATGGGTGTTATCGGTTGTGGGTATGTATACCTTATATCGGCTTGATATTTTTGGTGACGGAAGCTACTGGGTTTTTGGTGTGGCCCCTCACTAGCTGTTACACCTTTTCCACCAGTGCCTGTATGTTACAAGGGTCTCTAAGTCAGCCTTTCAGACATAGATATGAGACAAGCAGAAGGATTCACATCGCCAGCCGGCCTTTGTCAACAAGTACTATCACCAGCACGGGAAGGACGTTTCCCTGGTCTTGAACTTGGATAGAATAAGTTAAAGGCCCTGCATCGGAAGCCGGTGAGAAGCTCGACGTCGCATGCAAAGAACGTGGAGAGCTTTTCTGTGGAATAGAAGATGGCACTTGGCTTGTGATATGAAACCTGTGAAATGTCTAACTTATGGACCGTTCTCTCATGGAGACACTGCTGCAAATCTTGTACGTGAGAGGCAGCAGCTGTCAGCTGTAGAAGCACCTGAGCCGTGGCGATACAAACAGCCTCTGAAGTGGGGACATTTTTCTAATTCGATCCAAGCGAAGCCAAGTCGAGGCCCTGGCGGTCGCCCGAACAGAAATGGGAAGTGAGCTTCGATTACCGACATCCGGCCCATTGAGTGGGTCCACTTTTGCACACTTCATGCTATGTGTGACGTGTCTAGTCGTTTGAAAATTTGTTTCACCTGCAAATATCGACGTACGTCTGGCTCATATAAGACGCGGCTGAGCGAAAGGAAGCAGTGGCTGTTACGAATAAATCTTTGTTGGCAGCTGGATTTTGCGGTGGAATGGTAGTTCTGATCTGAGACCCGAAGCTGTCTGGAGCATCACTGGTAGCAAAGGCGTCGTTTTTTATTCAAGGTTGAATCAAAAACGTCACAACAGACAAACATTGGGACCTGCGGACGCCAATGGTTACAGGACAAGATCACACTACGTTTGTCTGTTGTGACGGATTGGATTCATGGTTGAACCAAACACGACGCCTTTGCTACCAGTGCATACTCTGACCTGCCGAGCAAGCTCTCATTCAATTGAGCCAAGTGTCGGAAAATGTTCCACCGTTATGCTGTGTGGAAAGATGTGTGCCGAGCAGGGAGGAATAAGTTCACTAATCAAGGAAAGTCAAAGGCTCAGCGGCACGAGGTATGGTTGGCATTCATAGCACTGTTGCCGTACCTCCGATGTATGAAAAAGCCTAGGGCCGTAGAAGGACACCTGGTCAGTGGTTTTTTCTTGAGTATAGAGCAGCGAAAGGGTTACAATGGCATCGTTTCGCGACAGGGCCGAGCAGATGTGACCGCTTTTGAGGAGGATTTTGTTACGCACTATGTTGTAAGCGCCATCTCTTCATATGAACTTTACGCTGCAGGTTGAATTTGAATAGACTTGCGGTTAAACTGCTTACGCATGCAATAATCATTTCTTCTGTAAATGACGTAGACAGCATGTGATAGTCAAGCATAGTTCTCAAGTAGTTCCTAGAGAAGTATGGGAGCCTTTCGGTGTGGTCTGCACATGGGATGGAAAAAAGTCACTATGCAGCAAAAGCAGCTTGTTCAAAGCATATTTCACAGCATTTTTAAACGGAGCAACATCATCTCCCTATTGCGCGCAGACAAGATTTAAATGGTGCTATCGAGTGATTCAGGAGAGGGAGATCCAGACAGAAAAAGTAAGGACCTGCTCCCAGAAGTCTCTCTTCCATAGGTCCACGAGGGTACTGACAGTGGGTGAAGTATTTGTTTCCAGGATACTTCTGCTTTGTAACGCTTTTTTTGCACCAGCCGGATTTGTAATTGATCTTATGCTGCGAATGGCTTCTATGAATCCTTGGTTTACATCGAAGGTTGACTAAGAGGGGAATTCAATGATACGATGGTTAGAGCTTTTGATTTCTCAGATTCTGGTTTACATGCGTGCCGCTGAAATGCTTGTACATTCGGTCCCTGACCTACTCTTCTCATGTTCATCTTCAAAACACAGATACAAATCTACCATGTTTCGTCATCTTCAATGTGCAAGAATCCCTTTGCATAGCTGTAAACACGAGGCTCATGTCAAGCAAACAACGCTTACACCTTACTTCCAAACGAGCTTTCACCAACTCTATCAGCCTAGTACTTCGACTAGAAAGTTAATCATGTCGCCCCATTCCTTTGAAGTAAAAAATGAAAAAAGTCGTGAGTCCCCTTCTTGAATATTAATACTGTAAGTGTACCCAGACCTCTGGCACTTGGTATGTACCCCGCTGAAGCTGCCCAATGGGATTGAGCCACCCACCATAATGCAATCATCACACCCATACCAGGAGTGAGCAGCAATAGAGCTGAATCAACTGTTTGGGATAATAGTGGGTGATCTTCATAGGATTTACCAGTTCTTTAAGGTGCGGTACTAAACTCGGTGTAATTCATTTTCGTCAAATTTGCTCAATCTACTGCACAAAAATCCTCTCGCTTAGATAATTAGATTCCCCAGCTAAACTCGAAATTCGAATCACTGGCAGCTGAGAATTACAATATGACATCAAGGCCAGGGCAGCAGGGCTGGTGAATCTAGAGCCCTCATCAAAGCCCAATAATTCAACATTTGATAAACAAGCTTCAGAGCTTGCTAGGTGATGGGATTTTACGAGAATTTGTTCAGTGAATGCAGAGTAAAATCCGACAGACTGTAACATTGGTGAGATTTTGCTCATATATTTGAAGTGATTAACATGCATGTAGTAGAAAAATATTCTATCTAAATGTCCAAGCAAAATATCCGGGTACGTCCACCCAGGGTGCCCAGAGTCGCAATTTTTAGTTACACGCAAGAATCTACACAGACCCAGTCAATTTAGGTATGAATGTTATAATGATTCACATATAAGAAAATTTCACATTACTTTAATATCCGGTTAGTATTTCTTGGATGTTCTGAAGACTTAACTGATAACTTATACTTCGCTTAACATGCTACAGTTGTGTTTGGCTTATGACGTGTTCAATCTTAATCACTTTAGTACATGATCAAGGTTGATAAAAGAAAGTTTGTTCAATGGCAAGCCAGGTCATTTCGTGTAAACGAGTATTTACAACTGCACAAATGTTCTCAATGAAATCTACTTCTAAAGACTAGTAAAGTCGGTTAACGATTTTTTCAGTTACATCTACTAGATGTACATGTTCAAGTCTACACGATCACTTGTTAACAATGATCAATATCCATACTGTAAACTTTAAATCCAGTCCCATATATGTTAGAAACTTGTAGAACATAGTAAGAACCAACTGGTTGATCGATCAATGACCAGATAAAGATTTGTCCAAATACTAGATTGGACCAAATCAATCTTGTCGCTGCTTGTCGTTGTGACAAAATGGTCGCGCTGCCTGGGCAATCCCCCGCTCCCACTCCTCAATCTGCGCACTCTTCGCCACTCTCTCACCCACAGCGATCTGCGGATTGAACACCGCCGCCAGTGACCCTCTGCGCCATCCCAGCCACGCCTTTACCCCAAACTGCACCAAGAAAAACCACACCCCTAGCAATCGCACCTGACTCATCGCGCTCATCACCCCGCGCTTCTCATCCCCCCACACCTGGTGGAATTTCACGAAAATGCATTGATATTATTAGACTTCCAATTTTTGTCACTGGGAGTTTCCCGATCTTTGATTTTAATATACAAAAAATTACAACATGGTGAAATATTACGTTCAAAATGATAAAAATCATACTATCATACCAGTCCCACAACTGCCGCGATAAGGATGAGGCCGTTATGCTGAGTGGACACGAATGGCAAGTTGTAGAATTTGATCAGAGATAGATACTCTTGTCGTTGAAACAAGCGCCAACAGATTAGCGCGCCTATAGGAAGGGTAGATAATTCCAGAAGGAACACCGCCCACTGTATGTAATTGAGGAGGAAGAGGGTCACGAGGGTAAAGTATGCGAGTCCCATGCCAAACATATGGATGCGGACGCTGTGCTCCAGGCCGAGACGCACGACCAAGGTAAGTTTTCGTGCCCTTGTGTCGCCCACGACATCCGCCATGTTCATGACCATCATGCGGACGAATTCCACGATTGCTGGAGGGATCATGGCGAGGAGGAGGATTGCGGAGGAATGGCTGTTGCGGAAGAGGGAGTAGCCGAAGAGGGGGACGAGGATGTTGAGCACGAGCATGACGTCAGCTTCACCCAGTCCGCGATTGCCGAGTTGCAATGGGGGCGTGGAGTACCCGACTGCGAAGACGACGATGACAACGCCAAGGAGCCTCGTTTCCATGTTAGGGATAATCGTGAGTAATGCGAGCATGAGGACCGTGAGTGTGCAGCCGAGGCGGTAGGAAGTGAGTGGTCGGACCTTCCCTGCAACCAGCACGCGGCTGCCGCCAGTCCATGGCGACGGGAACTCGTGGAGAGAGTCTGCAGCGAGGTCGTAGTACTCATTGAAGAAGTGCGTCAGCATGTGAGTTGCGCTAACAAACACCTGCCCTACAAGAAATAGCCAGATCGAGAAGCACGGGTCGCTGGTATTCGCCGTCGCGCACGTGACGCCTGCTGCGTAGGCAATCGGAGAATACACCAGGAAGCGCACGCGACCGAGCTGCAGTAGTATCCGAATCTGTGAGAGCAAACGAGACCTTTGTTTTCGAGATCCCATAACCGATGATATCTCCATCAGTGACGGATCGATGGAGCCATTGAAGCCAGCGTTCACAGAGTCGAGCAGTACTAGTATCGGCGCCAGCATGCGGTGACGGTAATGGGATGCCTTTTATGTTGAACTCGCCATAATTATGATCGCTTATATCAACTTGAATCGCTTCAATCAACTTGAATTCGAAAACAAGAATCTGTTGAAGTGACTGGTTCTATGCATGTCCAAGGAAGCTTGCAATCTGCTGCAGAGTGTCGATCGACAACAGTAGTACTGTTGACAACTGTAGCAGCAAGCGAGCATGCGAGCATGCAGATGAGATGAGTAGAAGCGGGTATGATCTAAGCTTCAACTATCACGCTGCGAGGCAGCATGCAGATGAGATAAGTAGAAGCTGGTGTGATGTAAGCGTCGACTACTATGCTCTAGGTAGCACTGTCATGACTGGTCAGACGCGCCTGCTGTGCGCAAGTAGCAAGTTTGGTGTGTAAGTGAGAGTATATATCTTCTGATGCTAATTGGGATCTTTTAACTGTACAGTAACAGCCTCTTTCAGTGTTTTTCTAATTTTTGAAGTGGTGGAATGAGTCATCAGTTGTGGACGAGATTTTTCAACTTTCTTCCTTTTTAGATCCAGAATCCAGAGTACAGACTCAGAATCCAAAAGTTTCAGTACACTCCTTGCGACAAGCCAGCGTCGAAATGGAGGACTTGCTGAGGCACCATCCGACCGTATTTCATCATCAGCTCACATTAGCCGTTCGATCACCTTGGAAATGGAGCAGCCCTGAGCACTTTGGTGGTATTGGCCAAACCTAGTCATGGTTAGGGCTCGCAGAGGACTTGGGCTGGAAGGACTGGGACTTCTTGGAATAGGCTCGGTTGAATGGTGGAATTTGTCCATTTAATGGTGGAAACATAGAGAAGGTGAATCTGGACTAGAAAGTAGAAAATTGTTTTAAAAGTTCAAACAAATAGATCATATACAAATATTTATTTACTTTAACGCAAGTTACTTTTATCAGAACCATTTCCTTTGCTATCAGTTCAATTTTTTATGGTCTCGTGTATGGTGCACATGTGAATTGAGAATAAACGATAATTCTTTTCAGCACTGCATTACACAAGTGACTACTGGACAAAATGAGCAAAGAGGAATTTTGAACTAAGTGAATACGTTCAGCAGAGTGGAATACGCTATTTTGCATCGACATAACATAGATCCCACTTTCCCTAGTGTATACAGAAGGGGCTGAAATTGGTGAAAAGATAAGTACTTTTTTGGTTCACTTTATTGTGCTTCCCCCCACCTATGACACTATAAAGCATATATGAGCGATTATGAGCACATCAATGTATCAAATTAAGAACTCTAGAGTGCATTAGGAAGATGATTTAGTCTAGTTTCGTTACTTTTGTACCACAACAAGTTTAATTCAAGTAAAAATTGTGGTACGGTTTGGGACAGTATAAGATATTAATTATTAAACTATACATTGGAATTATGCAATTCTTGATATACAAATATTTAACCATTTTTCATTTTACAAGATTGCATTAACTTCTTTCAAATACTGATACAATGTTTCATAATAATTAAACCTAGACACTAATGCTCCTCCAATGCACTTTATGTTTTGTGATTTAATATATTGTACAAATTTGTAGCTTAACTTCTAAAGCTCTTTGAGACCACATTGTGGTTGCAAAACTTTTGAGCAAGCTAATTTAAGCTCTTGGATTTTTGGAATTTTCTAATATTTTACTACACATGGCCTAAATCTGGGCAACCAATAACCAATCTTAATCTCCAATTTTTTAACTAAGTTGCATGTCATTTACAAGGACAAAAAGTGACAAGACTAAATTTCAAAAGGTAGACACTTGGCAACATAATGGGTCCAATGTTATTTCATCCGTACACATTGTTGATAGTTTTCATTCCATGGACATTTTTCATCTAACTAACGGTTTCCAGCCAGAAGAGTTTACATCCCTACCAAATTTCCATCCGGTTGATAAATACCATCTATAGGTCCATTCTCATCCAAAACATATGTTTCATCCATAGAATAATTTACATCCAGTTTTCAGTTTTTATCTAGTGCTTATACATATCATCCTAGTTCTATGTTGTGGCAATCGGTCCATCCATAAGACCCACTATTTTAGAGCAGGGTTGTCACGGACATCCGGGACGCTCGGGACGTGGGGACGTCCGCGGACGTCCGCCAGCGCCATAGGACGTCCTATGACTTAGAAAAAAAAAATCACCCGCACAGGTTTCACCCCGGGGTGAAACCACACATTGAACGCGGGGGGACGGGTTGCGGAAGGAAAAAGCGGCCGTCGCCGCGATGGAGGGGCCGTCCCCGGCGACGGCCCCTTGCCGTTGCCGAGGTCGGGGGGGGCGTCCCCAGCGACGGCCCCTTGCCGTCGCCGCGGAGGGGGGGCCGTACCCGACAACGGCCGCAGAGACGGCCGCAAATTAAAAAAAGAAATTCCCGAATCTTAAAATCTTCATAACTTCTTCAAAACGTATCCAAATCGGGCTTATGAGCTGTTTTTTGGCATCTACATTTCCTGTAGATGCCAAAAAACATCTCATAAGTCTAATTTGGACAAGTTTTGAAGAAGTTACGGGAATTTTGAGATTTCGGGGAGTTGAGGGGTCGGCCATCCGAGGAGACGGCCCCCCGTCCGCGTGGGGGCGGGGTCTCGCAAGGCCTTCCTTCTTCTCTTGGGTTTTCTCTAGAGACGGCCTCCCCTCCCCTCCTCCCCTCGTCCAACCTTGACAAAAAAAAATCTATTTCTAGATACTCTAAAAACAAAATCATTACCGAATTAGAAATTTCAGACATATCCCTGAAATCATGGAAAATGTCCAAAAGATTTTGTAATCGGGATTGTGGGATCCGCCTTGATGTTGGGGTATACTTTAGAAGGAGATATTTATGGCGTTCAATTGTTGGTGCTCTACTATGGTTTGCAAATATAATCCCAATGTCTAGAAGGAAGATTACATTTGTTTTGGAAATGAAATTATGGCCCATGGGCCTATAGAAGAGGGAGGTATACAATGGGTGGTACAACTTAAAAGGTAATGAGAAGCTAATAAAAAATAATATTCTTTTATTTGAAGACATTATTTCGTTAGGTAATAAAATTAAAGGAGAACTCGACATGGATTTCTCTTACATTAATATGACAAGTTTGTATGTTTTTGGCTTTAATTTTATATGGCAAGATAAATCCTTTTTTCCATGAAAATGATCTTTTCCTAATTAATTGCTTTCTTGGGTATTTAAAATTATATTTACTGTAGTTTGTATATCTTAGTGTTATTGAACTTATTTCTTATGTTTTCAAATACCATTTTATTCTATGTAATTATAATTAACTATTTTCCAATTATTGTCTCGTGCTTTATCTAATCCTTTAATCTTTAAGATAAAAGTCCTTTCTAAGTTGGATATTTTTATTTAGTTTTTTCTTTTGCCATAATGTTATCACCATGATATGGTTTTTTCTATTCACTTCATACTCCTCATTTCTTGTTGTATGTCATTTCTACTCTTGCAATTATTATTATTATTATTTATTTGATCTTTTATTCTAATTATCTTTTTCATTTGTTATTACCTCTCATGTACTTTTTTTATTTTTTGTTTTTTCCCTTGATATCTATCTTCTCTATACACATCTATTTCCTTCAAACCTTTTCCCATTGTAGTTTGTCTGGCTCGCGGTTATTTGTTATGTTTCATTTATTGTCATATTGTATTTTATTTCAATTGTCTGTTTTTTATTATTGTCTTGTACATAATATAATCCCCTAATCTTTTATTTATTTTTCCTTTCTTCCAATAGTTAAAAATAAAAAGATAGAATGGGAGACAGATTAGAGGAATATTAAATAAATAAATAGATGATGGAAGAGGAATGGAAGGATAGGAAAATGAGAAGATAAAATGGAAGAATAATGTTAAGATAAAAAACTAAAGAGACGATAGAATGGAAAAATAGTGTAATAATAAAAAGTTAAGAGTATAGAATGGAATAATAGTGTAATAATAAAATAACAAGAAGATAGAATGGAAGGCAAATGGAAAAAATATAAAAATAAAAGATAGAATCGGAGACTAAGGAAAGAATACAAAATAATTAAATACTTAAATAAATAAATAAACAAATATAAAATTTTGGCTATGAAGTATGTGTTTGTATTTCCACATTTAGATGAATCCACATGTTATGTCCTTAATTCATAAAAATATTGATTATGAATCACCTTTAATATGGAAAAAATTCATAAGTCTCAGAATAAAAAATTGACGAGATTTATTAAACTTTAAGCCATATAGACTCGGTGTTTGTCTAAAAGGAATGGAAGGCAAACAATGTGGCATTCACTTGCCCAAGTACTTAAATGTAATATTAGCATATCCTGCATTTCAAAAGCAAGAAACAGTTCTCTTAATGTCAACTCCCAAAACCTTCAAAATTCACTCACCTTTTAAAATTATACATCCACCCTTGTCAGATGGCTTGGTTTTTTAATTAATTAATCAATTTATTTATTATTAGAACTAAAAATTGTTGTATTTAAATTTCTATCCTCTATCACTTATAATGAATTTTTTGTCCACCATCTTCGACTTCTAATTCAACTTTACAATCCTCAATTCTATTTAATGAGTCCTCCAACCTCCTTCACACAATTTCAACCTCTATCTAATTTGATTTGAAATCTAATTTCTAAGTGTTATCTCCTCTACAACATACCTTCCAAATCCTCTCATTCAAATTCATTTCTAAATTTCAATTTTATCCTTTATTTAATTCCAATGTTCCATTTATGGAAAAAGGATTTGATTTGCCATATAAAATTAAAGCCAAAAACATACAAACTTGTCATATTAATGTAAGAGAAATCCATGTCGAGTTCTCCTTTAATTTTATTACCTAACGAAATAATGTCTTCAAATAAAAGAATATTATTTTTTATTAGCTTCTCATTACCTTTTAAGTTGTACCACCCATTGTATACCTCCCTCTTCTATAGGCCCATGGGCCATAATTTCATTTCCAAAACAAATGTAATCTTCCTTCTAGACATTGGGATTATATTTGCAAACCATAGTAGAGCACCAACAATTGAACGCCATAAATATCTCCTTCTAAAGTATACCCCAACATCAAGGCGGATCCCACAATCCCGATTACAAAATCTTTTGGACATTTTCCATGATTTCAGGGATATGTCTGAAATTTCTAATTCAGTAATGATTTTGTTTTTAGAGTATCTAGAAATAGATTTTTTTTTGTCAAGGTTGGACGAGGGGCGGAGGGGAGGGGAGGCCGTCTCTAGAGAAAACCCAAGAGAAGAAGGAAGGCCTTGCGAGACCCCGCCCCCACGCGGACGGGGGGCCGTCTCCGCGGCCGTCGCCGTGGAGACGGCCGGCCGTCTCCACGGCCGTCAGCGGGGTCGGCCCCCCCCGTCTCCGCCGACGGCCGAACCCTCAACTCCCCAAAATCTCGAAATTCCCGTAACTTCTTCAAAACTTGTCCAAATTAGACTTATGAGATGTTTTTTGGCATCTACAGGAAATGTAGATGCCAAAAAACAGCTCATAAGCCCGATTTAGATACGTTTTGAAGAAGTTATGAAGATTTTAAGCTTCGAGTTTTCTTTTTAAAAATTTGAGGCCGTCTCAGCGGCCGTCGCCGGGGACGGCCGGCCGTCTCCACGGCCGTCAGCGGGGTCGGCCCCCCCCGTCCCCGCCGATGGCCGAACACACAACTCCCCGAAATCACGAAATTCCCGTAACTTCTTCAAAACTTGTCCAAATTGGACTTATGAGATGTTTTTTGGCATCTACAGGAAATGTAGATGCCAAAAAACACCTCATTAGCCCGATTTGGATACGTTTTGAAGAAGTTATGAGGATTTTAAGATTCGGGATTTTTTTTTTTTTAATTTGAGGCCGTCTCTGCGGCCGTTGCCGGGGACGGCCGCGTCTCCACGCGGTCGGCCACACGGACGGTTGCGGGATCGGACGGCCCTCCGCGGCCGACCATGCTAGCCGCGGGCCGTCCAATCCCGTGGCTGTTCCCGCGGCCGACCGCGGAGACGGCCGTCCGATCGGACGGCCCTCCCAAGCCGACCATGGCGGCCGCGGGTCGTCCGATCCCGCGGCCGTCGCTGTGGCCGACCGCGGGGACGGCCACGGGGACGGCCGGGGGATCCGACGGCCCGCGGTCGGCCGCAGCGATCGGGCGGTCCCCGATGGTCCGCGCCGGGGTCGATCCGGGCCGTCGGATCCCGCGGCCGTCCCCGTGGTCGGCCACGGCGACGGCCGCGGGATCTGACGGCCCTGGAGGGCCGCCCACATCCGACGGCCCGCGATGTGCCAGCACGGCCGCATCTTGGCCTTCGGAT
The DNA here is from genome assembly GCA_014871385.1 of Ceratodon purpureus. Classification (NCBI taxonomy): domain Eukaryota; kingdom Viridiplantae; phylum Streptophyta; class Bryopsida; order Pseudoditrichales; family Ditrichaceae; genus Ceratodon; species Ceratodon purpureus. The sequence goes on along the minus strand of CM026427.1, from coordinate 959,003 downwards.
CGAGGTGTGGCCGTCCCCAGCGACCCCGCGGCCGTCCTCGCGGCCGTCCTCGCGAACGGACGGCCGAGATGGGGCGTGGTGGCGGGATCGGCCGATTGGACGGTTGGGGGATGTTTTTATTCCCATGGGGTCGGAAATTTATTACCGCGACGTAATTCTCGAGCGTCGAGGACGCCACGTCCGTGACGGGGGACGTCCGGGTCGGACGTCGGGACGTCCGGAGCCGGGTCGGACGTCTATTTGAACAACCTCGTTTTAGAGTTATCTCTTTAAAATTTATAGGAAATTATATTGATTGTACTTTAATAATTAGCAAAAATTCAAGTTTTATTCTAATATAATTGGAATTTTTTAAGGATTTTTTCTTCATTGACAAGACTATATTCACAATTTGGATTTACGATTAAACATGTTTAGGTTGCGATTTTGGTTGTTATAAATTTCAGAAAATGTAAGGCATTTTTAGCACACCCCTAATAATTGAAACAAATATTTCTTGTTGCCTATGAAGCATGTATGGGGCTCAAAGTTGAAGAACTTGACCTGACCAGTGTAAAAAACTTTCTCAATGACTTTGAATCTTATAATATTTGAAAGTGTAAAAAACTTTCACAATGACTTTGAATCTTATAATCTTTGAATTTGAGAAGTGGATTGTACTCTAATTTGGTGTACACCTTTGTATACAAGGCGAAAACAAGATCCTATGATTATAAACTATATGTAATTTCTAGTTTTAGAAATCCTATGTGATTTCTAGTTCTAAAAATCAAGAGGCTATTCTCAATTCTGGTATATTTTTGGTAGATTTGGCTCCAAAAACACCAAGAAATTTTAGGAGGTAATACAATTTTCAACCCACAAGATCAGCTTCTGAAATTTCATGCTTTGTAGACTTAAAAATAAGATTATAAATATTTCTGTGCGCCACTGGTTGTGTCTTTCATTGTGCTTGGCCCTGAGGAGACACAATTCAGGTATTTTTCCCAACAGCCGCAAGTTTAGGTACAGTTGTGGCACTTGCATTTCTTAAGTGAACACATTCAGGTCCATAGCGAGTGGTGCTACACTCGCATTGCTTAGGTGATCAATATGATCAGCCTGAATTTATGATCCAAATTCCAAAATTGCAGGGCCACACTGAATACCCAGAAGCAAGCATGAAGACGGGCTAGAGACAGTAGATTTGTTCTGAAGGACCAAAAGCTGCAACATCAATTGCTATACAAGCAGATCTGCTCAATGGATAGTAGCCCTTATGAGACAGTCGAAAGACCTTTGATTAAACCTTACATCTTCCGTCCCCGTACCCCCAAAAAAACAAAAGTCGAAGAACCGAACACAAGATCGCTAAAACACACAATATGGTCAAAATAAGAAAATAAAAACACATTATTACAACCGAAAATTGGGAAAGTCAAGGTGTCCTGAGTGTGAAATGAAAAAAAAAAAAAAAAAAAAAAATGCCAGGCCCGATTAGGCACGGTGCTCGCCTCTGGTCCCTTATGCGGGGCTCTGTCCTCTGGACAATATGGCTTCGCCGTAACGCTTGCATTTTCCGGGGTAAACCGTGGCCCCTTCCCGTCCTCGAGCAACGCTTATGGGATGGTATCGTCGACTTGGCCCGTATGACTTGGATCCAGGTTAAACAGGCCCAGCGCCTGTCCCCGGTGGTAGCCGCTCGTAGTCGTCTTGCTTTCTTTCAACGATGGGCCTTCTCCGACGTTCTCTGTTTTCTCCGGAGGGATGGCATCTCCTGGGTGCACACTCCTCCGGCTGGAGGCACGTTCCGAACAGAGTAGGGCCTTCTAGCGGCTCTCTACCTTAGGTAGCTCATTTCTCAGGTTTTGTTCACAGGTAGTCTCTCAGGTAGTGTAACAGGTTTATATAAGGAGGTAAAAGTTCAAAAACATTTCTCGCCAGGTAAGTTCTCTTGCCCTGGTTTGCTGCGATGTAAGTTCTTTTATTGCAATGGATGTCCACCATTTGACCAAAAAAAAAAGAAACACTACACAGACTACACAAGACTAAGCCTTGCTCCAACACTATGTTGACAAGGACTAACTTAACATCGTACATCAAGACCAAAATCAGCATATAATCATGATACTAACATATACACTGCACACCAGACAGCGCAAAAAAGGAAACAAAAACGAGCAATAGAATTAATTGATACAACCTATACATGTCTCCAGAAGACTACAAAGCATGTAAGCATATCAAAATGTTGGGAGTTCAAATCACTGAATCACCCCTTCCATTCCAAGCCTAAGATTTCTGATCTTTACATCCACGCCTTATTCTGCGAAGCCACATGAGCTCTCTCGCTCTTTCGCTTCGCCACTGCTGGCCCCATTCCTCCCACTGACCCAGCACTGACCGACCTGAATGTAGTACCATGAGATATCGACGGATTTTGATGAACCTGACCAAACCTACACTTATCAACCTCGTTACTCCTACTTCAACTCCTACTCAAACCATTCCTCCCTCCCTCCCTTCTCCCTAACTCCCTACCCACCAACAGAGCAACCCAACAGTCATAGCTGATCGTCACACCCACGCTACTTACAGCTTACAAACCCCCACCACTCACCACACCTTTCGTCAAGCAGAATACGTTCAATCACCGAACCGTACGCCCCCTCTTCCCGGGCCTCCTCATCTACCTGATCACCCACACTCCCATACCACATGCCACCATCTGTGACATGGAACTGCCGTGAATCCACCTTCTCAACCTTTCATACACGCTCCAACACCCAGCGCCACCCACCACAACCCCCGCCCCCGCGGCTTCTCACCCCCGCATGCTCCCCGAATCCTCGATCAGAGTCCGAACATACTTCCGAACGATCTCGTCTCCTTTGGGCCCCCGCCGCTTGTGGCATTGAAAGCAGTTGGTCCTAATGAAGCCCCCACCCTTGAATGAATGCCACCAGACAATGCAAAAACCCAAACATGGTCTCTTTCATCACACGCGCTCTTGGCACCGGCAAAACCACACCATAATCACCACCACAACATTCCCCCATTCTCTCCACAAAACAAACTCTCCAATATCCTCAACAAACACGCAACTGTAGCAATCCTGCCCCCACAACCTACACTAAAGCAGAATCTGTAATCTCTTCTACACAACAGTGTGCCATTCCACCTATTATAAAACTCTCTCTCACACTTCGCTCCCCCCACATCAAGATCAAACATGCATGGGTCTAGGATGCCTCACCGCCTAGGAAAGTTCACGTTCTTGCAGTCCTCGCACTCCCAGTTGCCATTCACCCCCGGTTCCGGCTTCTGCCCGCCTCCCATCGCTGTTGCGTTCACTGCTGCGGGGTCCCCGAATTCCTAGCCCACATACCTCTGTACACCATCAGCGAAGAGCTGGTGATGACCCACGCCACCAAAAAGATACCTCACACCGACACCAATCTCAACGGAGACCACACAGACAATGCCAACTAACCGACGCCATCACACTCAACAACGCAATCAACATCTCGGATCCTACACATGCTACTCACAGCACAATTCCATGCACCCCCACCACAACCACACCCAATCTCACGGAGTCCGGATCCTACTCGCAGGAAGTCGCTCGGCCGGTCCTTGTAGTCCTCGAAACGCAGACCCGGCCGACCCATGATTCCACGAACTCCTGACGGGCTCCCCACCGCTCCCGCCAGACTGCCCCTCGCCAGATAGTTCCCCAAACTGTTGCCATGTGCCAGTCCCGGCCCCGAATTGATCGCCAGGTTGCCCAAGCCCCCCGGCCCAGAGTTCCCACCTGAATGAGATGGCGACAGCATGTTAACCCCATTCATCGAGGCATTCAGCCCAAGCGAGCCCCCACTAGAACCTAGACACGACATGGGCGACGATACCAAACCACCACCTGAATCCCCCGTCTGCATTCTCGACTTCATCGTCTGCAACCACAGGGCTGCTGACGCCAGGCACTCGCCCGCGTCCCCAACCGGGTCTGTGGATGCCGCAAACGACGCTACCAGCTGCTCGGCCAACCGCTTCCCTTCCGTCGCCGCACTGCAAAAACCATTCCACCACAACCCACGCGTCAGGGCTTCTGTCACCTTCGTACAACTGCAACCTCTATCGACTGCACAACCAGCCGACGGAATCATGCTCCCAACACCCCGCATTGCACTCACTATCCGCACATACTTGCAAGACTCGACCTTGACCGATCACTCAACCTCAAATGTCGAAAACCACTGTAACTTGATCACACTTGTCATTACACATGACTGTCGACTTTGATCAGGCAACTCACAACGATTCCCTCTCCAATTGACTACCGTAGTCATTTTCATCGCAAGTATAACCACATTGCCGTATCAAACTCACATGCACAGCTCAGTACCTAACGTCCATCGTCAACTACATCTCAAATTGGCGTGACCGAGCAACAGCCATCCGCATTACCCCGCGATCAAAACCACCTAAACTCGAACAATCAGGGCACACAGCATCCAGAAAGTGACCAATGACTCGGGACCTAGCGCGTCCATACCTCAGCGTCGATCTTCGCCCAGACATCCCGCCATCCCCAGTCACATAATGTGATGCGAACGACGGCAGCAGTGGCGAGTCGAACCCTCCCCCCATCCAATGCTCCATGTCCCCCACCGTCGCATGACTCGACCCTGGAGAGATCGACATCCCCGACTGCTGCGTGTCGCCGCCGCCCATGTGCGACATCATGTTTCGAGGCAGTATTCCCCCCGGATCTCCAGACATCTGCACCCAAACCAAGCCAACACTCATTCCACGGCCTCACACTTCCCACCCCATCCTCGCTACCCCTGTAACGTGCTAACAAGTGCCAATTCACAAGGCCCGGGCAGTGACCTTCGTCTTACCAGATGCGGAGGTAGCCCTGATCCGGGACCCATGTCACGAGCAATCTTGATCGTGTCTATGTACGCCTTCACCACCGCATCTCCCAGTGGCCCCCTCCGCTTCCCACACTTGTTGCACTACACATCACACACAGCCCATCCCCACCACATACACCCGTCAACGCTAAGCATCTCGGCTATATCCGTCCACCAAATGATCTGCAAGTATATTGAAACATAGCATAACACCACCGAATACTACACTCTCTTGCTTCACCAACGCCGTGTCTAGGTCACCTAGGGCATGCACATTAACATCTATGGATATACTGATCAGCCGCCTCAACAATGTCCGATCTTTCAAGCAATCCTCCTCAAGCTCCGGCAGGCATACATCCCTTCAACTGAAGTAAAGTACCCGCTTCTATTTTAATACCAACAGGGCCATCCGCCACCGAAGCAGCATGCATCCAATTTCCACAAAACCTGAAGCGACTGTGATTTCTCATGACCCTGACGATGCTGTTACCGTTCCAGTTCGGCGACATGCGGCTCACCTCAGTCCTCCGAGGGTAGTTCACGTTCCCGCACGACGGGTCATCGCACACCCAGTTCCCATCCTCCAGAGGCCGCGGTTGCTTTCCTCGCTGCAGCAGCCCTGCTTCCCCGTTCATCTGCTCCGCCAGTCCTTGCATTCTGTCCACCACCATGCACGCCATTCCAACCACCAAGTCAACACACAACATGCGCATCCGCTGCTTCCAAACCACTCCCACGTCATGCCCAACTCTCGTACATCACCACGGCATGCTCGCGACACAACAGGAAACACGCACACGCCCACTCAGCCAATTCACCACTGTTCCTCGTCTTAGGTCAATCTGGACACACACCACACTTCTCGCAATTCCTGGCCACAACAAAATACCACGCCTGCTATCTCCAACCAGGACCCTCTTGGAGGAAGACCTGTGGGAGTACCTAGAAAAACGAGGATGCTTGGGCACCCGGCTCATACAATGCCCGCCAGACTCCTCGCCGCCACCATACATCTAACCTACAATACCTCCCGCCCTGTCCGAGACTCCTCCCCACACTTCCTGTGCAGGGGACCGGAGGCTCTTCCAAGGACCCCTCACGCGGAATTAGTCATTCGCCATCACCTCTCACCGCTCGCCCATTCACATCGACCGACATTCACGCCTCCACCCCACAACGTCACCACACGCTCAGCCGATCCCACGACCTTGTATCATATTCCACCTTCGACTTCTGCACGGCAATGCCCAGTGGAATTTCAATTTTCAATGGAGGAGCGTCGCTTTCGGACCCGCAGAATCACACGATGCAAACCTGCAGGCATCGACCTCCACGATCACCTCTCCCCAATTTCCAAACTGTGCAACATATATGCGGGTGGTCTGTATGTCTGCCATTCCACAAATTCACTTTGCAAAAACGGCACGCTTCACCGCAGTCACATTCCCATCACCTTGTGCAGCCACGCTCTGGACATCGCCAATCACGCGCACTCACTCAATCATTGTTAATTTCCTAAATTACGAGCCAGTGTTCGCCTGTGGGACCCAACTTCCACTTTTGCAACGGGCTCGCACCCACGCTCCGGTGCACAATCGACCACCTTCTACATGTTAGCACGCTGCAGAAGAGAACCTTGCTAGAGCAAACTGCTCTCATATCGAAAGCATTTGTAGGACAGTATCCCAAGGGCACACCAAATACCTCAAGGCACCAACCAAGCACACGCTTTCACCAACTGCTGACCTCACAACTCACTGGCAGCAAACGTCCCCAAATCAATCAATCAATCAATCGGCAAACCATTTGCCTCACAACTTCAACCCCACCCACTCTATGCGCTCTCTCCAATCACTCCTAACCCGGCATTGCAGCCACCCTTCTCTTAATTCTCCCCGCACTCAAAATGCATTGGCCCCCAAGTTATCACCTTTCCACCACGATGTTGCAGCCATCCCGTCACTATGGAAACACCTTCAACGCATGCAACGCCCTCCATCCCGCACCCACACAGAAACCAACCCCACACCACCGCCAACATACTGATAGCATAATAGAGGTTTACAAACTGCAACTGAGAAACTAACCTGGAATACTCACAAGTTGGACCGACTCCAATTCCCGACCACAAAACTGCCACCTTGGAGGGGTCACAACGCCAGCGTCACCGTGGATTGTCCGGAGTCCGCACCTGGGCGAGAGTCCGCCGAGCTAATCCATGACGAGAGACGACGAGACTGTTATGGAGGTTAGGCTGGTCCCTCCCTGAGATGTCTGAATTGGGGGCCCTGGTGCTGGTGCTGGCTGCTGGTGGTGGTGTTGTTGCAGCGGATTTTGGGGCACCTGGGGGTTGATGGGGACGAAGGTGATGGTTTTGTGGTGGATGCTGGTGCTGCTGTTGGGCATTTGGTCTTTCGTGTGATGTGTTTGAGTGTGGGGTTGGGAGTTGGGCGAATGCAGGATGGCAGGGCAGGGGGAGTAAAGGGTAGGGGGAAGGATGATGATGGGATATGGCCCATATGCGGAAGATAGGAAAGGGACAGAAGTGGGAGAGAAGAGAGGAAGAGGATGGTCCCAGCAACTGCACAATGGTTTGGACATGGGCCACGTGGCAGCAGCCCAGGTGGCCCTCCCCCACCAGTAGGAGTGGCCAGCCTCCCATTTTATTCCCAGTTTTCCAATCTTTTTTCATGTTGTTTGGGACTAACTTATTTGACATCAGCCCAGCGCACAATGCACAATGCACATGCATGCGAATTGCGTCGGTTTGCACTAGTGCTGTGTGTCCACCATGATCGCCCGTGTACCCACGGGTATGGACGGGTATGTGAACCTTGGGAGTGGTGGTGTGCAGACCTTCTAGAACCGGATGATACTTGGTCAGTGGTATGGGCGTCAATCAACCAATTGGAATTACTCACTCACAACCAGGTTTGTTGATATCGCCTTATAATTATATTTATGATTATTATTATACTTTTATAAATATGTATATATAAATATCATGTAAAAACGTTACATTTGTTCTGAAAATGTTGTTAATTTTTGATTGTATGATGCAATGTCTTTGATGATGTTTCATATCAAAAGTATTGTATACAGATGTTGTAAGATTTATTTTAAATGTTATCCAGTCTAATAGCCATTTTCCTCTTGTTATTCAATTGAAGTCTCTTCTCTACCTCAATTTCAAGTTGTATCTTGTTCCAATAAAGTTTAAAATACCCACCACGATATCAGAATTAGTTCGAATGTTTCAACCTTGAAATTAATATGTTATTTTGTCATATATTATTAATATAAAGAGCTTTCTGATCCAAGAATTTTATAGAAAAAAAGTATATATTTTTTAAAAAATAAAAATAAATCAATCTTTGGAAGGCTGTTCAAGTTCCTTACCGTGAAAAATTTCAACATCTACCTATGTTTGATAGATTTCAAATTACTTTTTTTTGGTGAATCTTTTGACCTTGAAATTTGGCATACATATGATCAAGTAAAAGATAGTTCTTTGGTATGAATTTCATGGTGAAATACCAATTTTTCAGTTCTTAGGAGGTTTTCAAAAGTTGGCAATACTGAAATTTTTTATACTGCAAATTCGAAAACAACATTTTGATTGATATCCCATTGTGCATTGTTGTTTTCAATCAGGCACTATGTGCAAGTACATTGCTATGAGAATCTTGGAGACAACACGGAATAGAATTAGTCATGGTGACAAAATAGAATTGTTGTGGAAATAGATTTATTATTCCGTATATATTAAACCGGCTTTGGCTTTTATTGTCACAAAAGATTATTTTGTCATTGTAGTGAGATAAAGGTACATGTAACAAATAAATTAACAAAATTTTCATAGTAGAAGTTGAATGCAAGAAAAAACAATCTCATATCAAAAATAACATCAAAGAAATATATGCATTTTTTGGATTTTGTAAAAACTAAAATATCTACAAATTAAAAAGTTGAAAACTTGATTCAAATTAAGAAGTATCCGTAGAAGTATCTGTAGAGGTTATTTGCTACGGATACTTCTACTATACAACATTGGTTTTGTTAAAACTACATGCAGCAGTTGAAAAGTGAACGTGTACAATGTTTTTGTTTTTTTATTTTATGTAATTTTAAGCATGTTTGTAATCAATTCTTCTTAAATAATAAAAATTACATTATATATTTTAAAAATGATATTAATGATATTGTATTCAATAAAAGCCTAATTTTGATTGTAAGAGAAATAATTTAATCAATCACATTCAATAAAGTCATGAAAAAGGTTTTTTAAGAAAGTCAATTCATTTCAAACAAAATAAAATGCAATATAACATGATGCAAAAAAAGAGTATTAAATTATAAAACTTTGATCATAATCACTTGGTTTTGTGAGACTTAGTATAAATATCATCTCCATATCTATACGTGCCATGTATTACCATTCTATTGACTTTAACCCCTAATTGTCCATGACCACTTCTTACCAAAAACTCTCCAGAAACTATTATTTCTGAAGGAAGTGTGAACAAACCAAACTAAAGCTTTTGCTGCATCTTTAATAGTTGGATCTCTCTTAAGACTTCTAGAAGATCATGCACAAACAATTACAATAAATTTGGCTTAGTTGATTAGAAGATTAAAGAGTTTGAAGAAGAAAACATTGATTTATTTTATCCTTTCCAAAGAGGACTAGTAGACTTTGAGGTCTCTTTGTATAAAAAAATTGCACTATACGATTTGAGGGTTTTGTACTAATATGATATACATAATGTTAGTTACTTGTGCACCAATTGTTAGATTTAACAAAAAGGTGTAGCATCGTGAAAAATGTTGTATAAGAAACATGGGCTCATGTCAATGCTAATACTCATTTTGTTTTTTTGATAAACTATTTTATTTTATTTTTAAAAAAAATCCACGCGGTCAAAACATACTTCAAAGGTTTATGTCTATTCTAGAAGTAGAAAAAAAAAAAAAGAACAAAAGAACTAAATATTTATCTTTTATGTGATAAACATGAATGCTATCTTGTGAGCGGTGAAATGTGAGCTGGGAACAACAAGTAAAAAATTTAAATTTTTTGGATTTTTTTTGGAAATTTTATCAATTTTTTTCAATTACGCTAAAAATGGGGCTTATTACCGTGGAATACATTTAGAGTAATTCATAAGAAGTATATCATAAATTCCATCGGAAAATTTTTGATACCCTATTTCTGTAGGAATGGTTAGACTCTACATTTGTAGTAATATAATAATGAAGCATCGTCCAACATGAAGTCACTCTTTGTCTAGATATGTATTTCCAGGCTAATGAGTTGTATTCAAAGGAAAGAATGCAGACTCCTTTAGTATATAGGTTTGCCAATATGTAGTGTAAGCATTGGTGATCAATAATTGTAGTATAACGAGCAAAGTGTTGTTGGAAGTTTGAAGTGTTTGATTTGGCTAGGTCAAACTATGGTTGATACATACATATAAGTGAATGTGTAATAATCCAAGTCGTTGATTTCTCCAAAAGGCTGTGTGTAATGAAGTTTGTGAACTATAACATTGATTCCAATATGTTTAAAGTGAGTATTTGCAGTGTATGCTTTCCATAGATTCAAAATCGTGATGCACCGCCTTAAACATAAATCAATATATCTCCAATATTATGATGCATAATGAAGATATTAAAGATGCAAATAAATTAAAATAGAATAACTAAAAACGTATCTTTGTAGAGATTGTAAGACTAGTCAACTAGACATATTGTCATCACTAGTTGTCTCAATCCGACCATGACTGGAGTCATTATCACTAGATAGTACCATGTTATCAACTTCTATAATAAATTCACAGTATCTCTCTACAACACAGTTAATATTAGATTATTGTGCAGAAGAGGAATGTGATGGAACCGCCGTATATGCATGTGCAAGAATCTGAACATGGTAAAAAAGCTGTAGAGGACAAATGCTTGCTGAGATGCCTTGAGAGGATCCCTTGAGACATCAACGCTTTCGACCCTTGTTTGCAAGAAAAACAACAATTAGACATCTAGGAGTAGTGGTAAAGGTCTATGTCAAATTGTTAGAGAATAGATAGTATATACTTATTTACAAGAGCACTTGGAAGCTTTGATGTCCATGACAATGTCACTTTTAAGAGTGGAAAGATAATCAAGAGACTATAGAAGATTAGCAATTTTCTCCGGTGCTCTTCTAAAACGCTTGCGATTCCGTGATTCAATTGTTAGAAAATCCACACCAATGAGGTTCATAAGATGTCCATCAAAAGAAGGGATTCTCCAACTAGGCTAAGGCTAGGTGTAGGTAAATCCTTTGGAACATCAGATAAAATGAAGTCAACCAAACTATCATCCTCAAAATCCCCATAGCACCGAGTCTTGCTCCCCTAGTAATTTTTTATCCAATCCTTGATGCGTCTCCAAATCTCTAGCTCATCTCATTTAGTGACATCATCAAACAAGTCCAAAATTTCCGAAGGATTGTCATTGACGATCTCTACTCACTCTGAACATCTTCCATATTGGAATATAGAATGATGTAAACCGTCTGCAAAGGAAGTAGAACAACTAGAATGGGTACCTAAGATATTGATGGAGCAATGATTGAGGGTATACTGCTGCAAGAAGAAGAGATACTTACATGAGAAAGAAGCTTCTCTAGCCCCTCTTTCAACACAAGATTGGTCAACTCCTTATTTCGTACAACAACCTCCTTCTTCATCTTCAGCTCCTCCATCTTCTCCTTATTATATTCTTTTCCTTTTGAACGTGCCTCAACTTTATCCCTCTTATCAGCCAACTTCCTCCTTCACTTGTAAAACAATGTGTCATCATCACCATCCTCTGATGTATCCTCTTCTATTTGTATTAAATTCTCAATTTCTTGTATGTGCATTATAACGTCATTGCTAGCTCTAAAAATTCCTCTCCTGCCTTAGACATCTCTCATTCTTCTATAACTCAATAAACCATAGACACTCTAACACGTGATGTTTATTAATATGCTCCTTATAATATTCTATAGAAACACATTCACTACTAGTTGAAACATCCACTTAATTGTACAGGAATGTCCTTCTTAACAAATGTCCCCTTGACTACTAACTTCCTTCAGAAATACCTCAAGATCGCCTTCTTCAATGTTCATGGCATTCTCTACACCAACTTGTGCAAGAAATGGCATCTTCTTTGTATAGGTGCATGCCTTAAGAAAAAAATCCTTGAAGGCCTTCCCCATAGAGTAATACAATAAGATGCAATCCAAGCTCCAATATCATCAACAAGAATTGGAAGGCCCTCGGTTTTAAGAATGTCACCATGTTCCTCTACAATTTGTTCAAACCAAGTCATTGCCTCATCCTCTAACAACACCATTAAAAATAAAAAAAATAATAGCCCTATAATCACAATAAAAAGAAGGCTCTCTAACTATTAAAGAAACAAACATCCTGAAATTGAAATGAAATGAAATTAGCTCACCCAAGCCCAAAATGCAGCTTCATTAATCCGTACACTTAAAAATAAGTCCAAAGTAGGTGAAGGTGGGAAATTATACTCCTTTCCACTCTCTTTGCTCATATTCCACCACCTCAACCACCTCTCCTTGTGTTTTGCGGACACCATGGCAATTGCAATTGGTTGCAATTTTTTTAGACTCTTCTTTAGCTTGACCTGGACGAGAATAAAATGTCATATAACCTGTAATAAAAATGCATTCAAAGACCAAAAATCAAGCTCGCAAACCCCCTCCCCCCCTTCCCTCCTTTGCGGGGATTAAAATACCTTGGAAAAAAAATAGAAGCTTCCCTCAACACAAAGATGCTTCCACCCAAATACCAATTTCACGTCCAAACACTAACTCAATGACCCTGCCTTAGATCCGACCGGACCTTGGCCAATGTTAAAAACACTTCAAAAAAATACAAAAGTCGTCCTTAATACAGAGGTTCTTTCTTAAAGACAAGAATAACAGTCCAAGGAACAAGCTAAAGACCTGCCCTCATATCCATGAAACCTCCAAAAGCACAAAACCAATCTAAAAAACCACAGATGATGCCCATAGCCCAGCGCTGCACACTCCTACAAAACAATTGCAAACCAAAAAACAAGCTTACTAACCCCTCCTCCAATCCAACATAACATCCAAAGGCTTTGAAATATTTCAAAAAACAAGGTGAAACAGTGACTAGTTGAGTGTTGCCTACAGCCAATTTGTTGCAAGAAATAAAACAATAAATACAAAAATAGCTTATCCTCATCCCTCTTTAAATCCAATAGAGCCTCAAGGACATCTTATTCACCTCAAAAAATCAAAAAAAGATTACAAACTTTGACTTTGTAGGGCGGAGGCAGCTGTCTCCATGTTGCTGAAACTCTGCAAACATGGGAAACCTTGACCCCTCTCTACCCCATATTGGATCCGAGAGGGGGTCAAGCACATCACAACCACCATGAAAAATCACCATTATATGATGAATAATAGGCCTGCGTGAACGAAAGTTCAAAAAAAAAAGTGAAACGGTGACTTAGTTGAGTGCTATCTACAACCAATTTGCTGCAAGAACTAAAACAATAAATTCAAAAATTGCTTGTCTACATCCCTCTTTGGTTCCAGCTGAGCCTCAAGCTCATACAATGCACTATAAAAATAGAAAATAAAATTACCAATGAGAGGGGTGTGAGGATTTGTGTCAATGTGGAAGTATAATCTATGATGTAGTAGTGCATGGCAAGTTGTTAGTGGACTTCAACAATTGTAAGGAAATTCATAGTATAATCTCTTTTAATCCCTTCTTCGTTCAGAGAGAGCCCTTAGCTTAACTTATTTATCTTAAAAATGAAAATAAATATGAATTGATGTTGAAGAAAGTTTAACCCCTAAAGGACGGAGGGGTATTTCCACAGTTTTTCAGCACCTACACTGCCATTCTTGCATCTTCCAAAGTGAGACAAATTTAAGAATCACCATAAGCAATTTAACTGTAAGATCTTTGAAAGTAGTGGAGTACCAAAAGCTGTACCAAATTTTGGGTTAGGAGAAGCAACATATTGGAAGATAACATGTGAAGTTTGGAAGATTAGTGAATTTCTGAAATACTAATAGTGAGTTTCCAAGTTTGACTAAAAATTACTACTTCAAAAATTTACAAAAACTTGGCAACTAAAGCTAAGTCTCTTTTCCAGTATGTTGGGAACATGCACAATTTTTTTTAGATTTTTCCAAGTTACCAATTTGGAGAAAATGGGTTTGACATAAGTGTCACTCTGAATTTTATTTTCTTCAATATGGCTCTTTTTGGCAAATTCAAAAGGGAATCTGATAAATCCGAAACGGTGAAGCCATAAAGTAGTGGTCATACAAACATTCCACAAAAAAATGCTAAAAAAAAAATCCACAAGCAGAGATCTTTATTTCAGTGCACAATGTGCTCAAAGTACAGTTGAAACATTTTCACTGTAGAAACACTAACTTCACTATAGAAACACGTCACCGACCCATGTTGTTTCTTTTTTCTAAAATCAGGGTTTCACTTTTTCACTAAAATTTTAGCGTACCCTTATTGCCAACTTGATTCTAAAGAGGTTAGGAACAAAAAACACTCAAATCCGACCCTTTTGGGGCATTTTATTGGGTTTTCAATTTCTGGCACAACCCAAAAGTGGTTGTTTCGTCCTTTAGGGGTTAATGTAGAATTTAGCACTTTTAGAAGTCTTTACTATATGTTGGATTTGTAATTGCAAGGTACTAGGTTGGGTCAGTTGAGAGGTAGGTCTTTGTAGCCTCAACATTCTTAGAAGCAATGACAACTAGTTTTTACGGGCACCCTATTCTATCCCCTCATGTGGCCGTTTCTGAAGTGTCTTCATATGTTCACATTGCTTCTTCATGGGCTTCATGTTATATAGGAAGTTAATGAACGCATCATGATTGAGATGAAACCACTTCTTGTTTTTGCCATTACTCCACTTAAGAATGCTAGACTACAAGTTATCATCATTGACTAGACCTTTGAGTTAGTCAAAGTCCAACAACCTAATTGTTGGACATGCTTCACTTTATAGGTCCAGTGTTGAGCAATAGGGTCAATTTGATTTTTTGTAAAGATGCCCATGCACATGTAATGATGTCATAATGACAAATAATAAAAAAGACTCCGTTTTAAATACCTGACAAATGGCCACTAATTTGTTGATTTTGAGATTTTCTAGTGTCATCTAAGCTACAATCAACCTCCATTGTGCAAATAAGAGATTTTTTTCCTTTGTCTCTTCTAAGCTTTAACCTCCTTGAGATTTGCAAAATGAGTACTTTGCCTTCATACCCTACCTCTACTTCTACATGATCTAAAACCCCTTAGCACTATTAACCCCTAAAGGTCCAAGGTGTTCTGGCACCTCCAAAACCGAAAACTGCAGATTTTCACCACCTTATGGAAATTGATGTATGTTTCCAATAGAATCTGCTTTTCTGGTATTTCCAACCGTAAGATCTTCAACCTAACTATCTTCACTTACACCATGTTGAATTTCAACCGTTGGATCTTGACCATTTTTGAGATTATAACAATCAAAGTTTACTGTTTTTTTTTTTTGGCATTGTTGTAAAGGCATAGTCTAAATGGTGCCAAGGGAGACTTGATGATTGTTACCCCAAACATTTTGCTCATATTTTTTTCCATGTAGGTAACTAAGTTGGGCACTTCCGTGCAAAATTTTGGAGACTCATTTTGATTTTTTGGCCTTCATGCATATTATTTTCTAGAGGAAGGTTCAAAAACCACAATATGGTAAAACTTGAATAACATCAAATGTTTTTGGTTTTTTGAAAATCTGAACGGTTAAAAGTTACATCTATGAGTTTGTGAATTTCAAGAAGAAAAAAAATTGAAAATTTCCTATATCTCAAATTTTGACAATTTTTGAAAGGAAAAACTGTAAAATTTCAAAAAACTTCGAAGCTTGTTCATGTAATTTTTGGAGGCTGCCCTTGTAAAATTGGTAAACTTTTTGACTTGGGTCACTTTGGATTTTGAGTAGTGATATGGTCATGAACATATTTATAAAAAAAAAATGAAAAAAAATCTAATTTTAAACTGCCCGTTTTGGACTTGAAACCTAAAATTTCTAGATGAAGGGTCTAAAATTGGAATTTGACTTTGAAAATTTTACCACGTACACATTGCGGTAAAGGAAGCATCCAGTAAAAAAATTAGCCAAAAATATTACTTTTAACCTCTTCATCTAGGCTGCCCGAAACAACAAAAAGTAGTTTTCGCTTTCCTGGTCCTTTAGGGGTTAAACTTGATTCTTATTTTTCCTTCATGTGTCTCACTTACAAATACCCCATGTACAAATCATTGTCTAAATGGATGTGTTATTTCTATAAATAGTGGAAATGGAACAATATATTGTGTTACCGTTAATAATATATCAAGATGTATCCGCCCCAATATTCTAAGATGACATTAGAGACCCCTAGAAAAAAATGGTCAATAGACGTAGCGCAAACACATGTAATACATCTCTCAATATATTTGTAAGATAAATTACTAAGTAGATATTTCCATGCACGCCTTCAACTTCATCTACAACGAGGTTATGTGAGTTTTAGAACTTGCTAAAGTTGCGGAACCACTTCAACAGTTTCCACATAATGGAGGGCATTTTCAATGATCTATGTGGTTTGGGAAAATATTCCTTCTAAAGAGGATTTGATTTGATTTGCACTTGTTTAAAATTTGAATTCACGGAATATGAATAAAGATCATTTTTTTTCTAAAACCATGTTTATTTCAGATTTTGGTATTAGATGATGTTTGTCTTTTACAAAAGTACCACAATATACCTAAATATTCTTTTGGGTTTACATAAGATTCTTTTCTCAGATCCAATAGCACCAAAAAGGTAAAAGAAAAAACCAATATCTAGAACATTGATTCTACATATTCCGGGGCCTCCAAAATTTGAAATAAAAATTTATGTTTTTAACTCAATATTTTTGTTCCTTTGTATCCACGGTTATAGGGCCCATTTTTTTTATAGTCACATACTCTAAGAAAGTGTTCCTACATACCTTCTTAGTGTAAAAATTCAGTAAAAATATTGACTTTTGAAGAAAAAAATAAAGATTTTTTTTCCGAAAAGTCAATTTTCTTTGCTCATCGCTCACCGCTCATAAGATAGCGTCGTTACGTTGTCCTTTAGAATTAAGAAAACAGAGAATTGCTTGTTCAACACATTACCAATCCAATATAGACTTAATGCTACCTTTTATGTAGCATAATGTGATTTTTAACATTTGACCTTTCACTCATATGGCTTGAGGTAGTAGCATGAGAAGCCGCCACTTAATTTTGCCTTGTTGTTAAATGGCATAGTTGATGCAAAAAAATACAAGTAAGTTAGACAATTGTAGAGAATGCGGATTAAAAAATACATCAAATTTGTTTGAAGTTATATTGATTTTTTTTTGATTTTCTAGAAACCTAAAAACTAGAATTGATGTAATGGAGTTACAAAGGTTATCAAAACCATGTGCAATTGTATCAAAAACCAAGGAGTCTTCTTTATTTGAACTTCTTCCATGTTGCTACTTGCTAATCCTAATTATAGGTGCACCTAGTCTCAGCAGCTGGTCCTGCACGAGGTAGTATTCCCGCAGTGCGTCCTTCGCCGTGCGCGTAGGCCTGTCAAAAAAGACGGCGTCAGTCGAAAGGACCAGGTCAGATTGTGATCAAAACCGACATTCATTCAACAATTCAGGAATCCATCTCCCCCAAACGAGATACCGAATTATAGATGAAAGTCTGCGACGACGAAAAATACACTCGGTACAAACTCCAAATACTACATCCTCCGTATCATTCGTCCAACCAAAAATCCATACGACTGATGAACAGATCCTCTCCTCATACAGAACACTTATCATCGTACGAGTACTAGTAGTGTATATCATACAACATACGTACATACTACGAGAAACCCAACTCTCAGAAAAACGAATAAAATAAGAAACTGACTCATCAATATAAAGTATAAGGGGTGAAATGAATATTGCTTACCTAATGGCGCCAGCGCCATCCGCAGTTATAGGATGCAGATATACAACCAACTCTAGCAATCTAAGTAGATGCAAATCTAGAAGATCGTCAAACTAACTCAGAACTTTTAATATAAGTGCTCCGCTTTTAACTCAGTTTCAAACACAGTTGACGATGCACTAATGAACAACGTTAAATACGGAAGGACCCCGTTCAAGCACTTTCTCCGGAAACCAGTGGCGCCGCAAGGCGATCAAGACCACTACTAATGATTACGTAGAACCATGCAATTAATGAAAACTTAAAAAAAAACCAATTATTATTGTGTTATAGCACAAATAAAAATCCTAGCTTGCATTTCTAAATCGGGAAGCTGAACTACCAAAAACCGAAAAATATGTACAAAATATACAGTGCCGGTGGAAGAAACTCTGTCAATGCGAGTTCCCAGAACCATTCAACAGTAATGGCAAGTAAACGTTTAACTGTAGAAACCCAAAAGATTGAAGTCCAGACATGGCGCCGGCGCCAAGTGCTGAGAACCAATGCAACGGTACAACCCAAATAAATGTTAAGTATGATGTCTGATCCAAGTCATAAACACATGTGATCTGGAACGCACCACATTCCCAGACTCAGTCACGAAATCAGACACACATCCAAACAGAGGGATCCCGATATAAAGATATGGAGTTGGCGCCAGCGCCATATGCCAAGTACTTCAAGCAGATACAAAATCCAGAGAGCAACAAGCATTTCCGGCCCGGTACTATTGCGAAATGGGGACAATACATGGACTGACCACCTTTGCTTAATAAACCGGATACATCCATAAAAGGTATCTCAAGTAGTTCGAAGCAATCCACCACAAAAACGGCCCCAAGCACTACAAACTTGTCGGCAGATTAACCTATCAAACTACAGTGCCAATTATCTCGTCCAGTGCTCCGACCACAGTGCCAATTATCACTTCCTGTGCTCACAAAGTGTTGATAGGATTGGGTGATCCGACTAAGTATGCGTCGGTTGGATTTCAATCTCCTCCCACGACTTTGAATCAACAATACGGTATCGACCTGTCCCACGATGGATCCAGTTCAACCCGCCCTGGTCAATCTGCCAGAAATGAAGCACCTGCATACCCATCCGACCCTTGACCTGCTTTGTGATAAGCACTTGCCCGGGAGACAGTGAGTCCAACTTGCGATTCAAGAACAGGGAAACTCGATCAGAGACGGGCCCCACACTTCCACCCTTAATCAGGACACAGTGTCGATGATATGGGAAGGAATCAACAGCAAACCCATTCACGAGAGATTGCCAAGTAAAACAATCCTCAGGGTAAGGATCCAGGTGAGGTAAAACCACTGTTAACAACTTGAACAAACGGCCAGAAGACAAAGACTTGAACCAGCGGCTGGACAAGATAGGATTCGAAGTGATGGAATCCTCGTTCGGTTGAAAATCAGAGTCACTGCTCTCCGAAACGTCCGCAACAATTTGAGCTCCTCCACCAAAATCGGACCATCGCATCGCGTACCCGGTCAGCATTGACTGCACCTCCGGAGTGATTGGTACTGTTGATACCGAAGTATCTCGATCCTTTCCAGTTCGATGAGCACCCCGCCTGATTCTCGTCATCGCAGCGATCCAAAACAACACGATCAGTTGCGTAATTGATTACTGCAAAACTAGAACAACAAGTAAGAAAAAGATGGGAATACGTAAACATAGTCCTGGCTAGACATTTATAAACCGTGATGTGTAAACCACAAATTCAATGCTAAAGGAACAAAATACTCATATACTGATTTTTAGGCAAAATATATATATATAACATGGTGTGTTTATCGAAAACGATGTACCAGCAATGGCGATATCTGAAGATTATACTTCACCATAACCTCCACACTGGGATTTACATTCAGCGTTAATTACCAGTAAATCTTGATTGAGAAAGAATCCTGATTTAACTGAGCCGAAACATGAAATGGCGCTTCCATGCAGCATTCAACCTCAATCTCTGGGTGGCGCTTCAAACGTGTGAATAACTGAATCCACGGCATTTACTAACCTCAGCCAGTTTTTGAATTTGAAATTCCGATGGAGAACTATATTAACCTAAACCAAGTCCATTGTCTACCTCGCAGCGTCTGTGCTGAGGACGCTGCAATGGCAGTAAAAAGGCAAAGAGCGAAGAGGTCATTCAAGCGGCGATCCCGTCCTCGTGGAATCAAAGTCGGTTCAGGGAAGGAGAGGATTGGCCAAGAGAGATTAAGCGGCTGTGCTGGTGAGTGCGATGTTCCTCCTGCTTTTGAGAGTTCCGCAAGTGCCAATGTAGTCATTTCATCGAAATTATTGCGTGTGCAGAATTCGGATGTCTAATCCATGCGGACACAATAAGGCCCGTCGATTTCGGACTAGGGATAGTGAGTTTAGACACGGCTGACGGAATGACATTGCCGATAATCCGGGAAATGCCGACATGGGAATTCCCTGTATTTGTGGTATCGGGAGGTAGCATTCCGAAAGAGGAAGGTGAGTGTGATGAGCAATTAGAATCTTCGATGGTAATGGAAACCATATCTAACTATTTGGTGGACTTGGCCAGTGACACGGAAAGCTCAGACTAGACTTTGATCAAATAGTCGTATCAGGAACGCTAGTGCAAGAGGATTTCAAACTCTATTCATGTATTGCAAATCGAGTTATAGAACTCGATTATTGTCGAAAAGACAGAATATATAAGATCACCACTATTACTAGTCTACTCAATCTTATGCCAGAGGATGATATGGTTACTATTTCTGAGAAAGTACTTTAGAAATTCAACAGATCGTACGCTAATCTACCCGATCTGATTTAGGACCCGGAGTACGCTGCCGTCGCCAGTGATCCACTACGCTCGAGCTCTGCCAGGTGCTGATGCAGGCTAAGGACAGGATCCTCCGCCAATTCGTCCACACCGTCCATTTTAACTGCAATATCTTTCAGAAAAACACTGAAGGCTGCAACATCGTCCTCAAGCGCGAGAATATGACGCCCACTGACCTCGCAAGCATCGACAGAGGATCCTGCGAGTAACGAACAAGGGTTAAGTCAGAGTGGCAAATTACAAAATGGACAAAATAAAGACCTCATTGTTGAGGACTTACCAACACCAGCGGTCAGATCTATAACAGCGCTTCCCTTCACGGTACAGATTTCGATCATTGACTCCATGAATGCTGGAGATTTTTGTTTTGAACCACGATAGGAAAAGGTCTCCTTGCAGCGCAAAAGGTTTGAATCGGTGACAACATTCTGCACAACATCTGATTCCTCTGGATGCCAGTCCATGACTTTGCTTGCAATCTCGTTGAACTTGAAAGTTTCGTGGCTCATACACTTTCGCCTAAACACTTTGGCCTTAAAAAGCTTTTTCTGCAAAGATTATAAGACATCGACAGGTTAGACGTCTATAACCAATATAGACCCAGAACGACGATTACAATTCACAACATAGAAGAACTTACCCACACTGGATCAAATGGTCGGTGGTTAACAACATAGAAAGTCCGAAAACATTCCCATTCCATTGCCCATGGTCCGGCCATAAGCTGTGGCTGCTCCTCCGCGGGCACAAATAGAAGCAAAAATCCTGAATCTGCAAGAACTGAGTCCGCAATATGGAAAATTGCGTCAAATGTCGTCTTTTTAACCATATTCCACGTTGGAACCTGAGTTGGAGACGTAACGTCTGGAACTTTGCTGTTGTCGGGGGTATCACAAATAATGAGATCCACACAATTTGGGCTTGCGACCCTGTGATGTTGCCGAAGCCTTCCGCCATTTATCTGTGCAGGCCAAACAACAATAGAAAATTAATCATCCAATAAGATTAACGACGGGAATACTATCTGCAAAAATGTAAACCGCGCTAGCCAATGCTAACGACACTAGCTATCATAATCGAAGAGGCTGCAGAAGAATTAACACGTATACAAAGCGACATGTCCAAATGCCAGATTATCCTCAAACCTCCGCGACGGTTGGACTAAGAATATCATACTGAGAATCTAGATGTAGCTAGCCCCATTGTAAAATCATATTTCAAAGACTGTCACAGCATAAAGCAAGATCATGCAAATGGCGCCGGCGCCGAATGCACCAAAGTTACAATACAAAAAATCGATATAAAAAATATGTGATATCAGATTCCTTATAAAGATTCTCAGCTCATGGCGCCGGCGCCGATTCAGCTAAAAGATAGTCGTACATTGGATTCATTTCATCACGATTTCTTGCCCGAGCTTGTTAGAAGATAGACAAGATCAAGTTTCACAACTTCAAGTAAAACAATAGGTGACCATATGACTATGTAATCGAGACTCTACGATAGAAACGACACGGAACTGTAGGAGGTGACCGAAGCTCTGCTTCTGCAATCGCTACTTGCGGCCTATGATCGAAGTGCTGAAGGCGCATAACATTGAATGAGCAGCCGACGGCAATTTAAACATACTGGTACTAGCTACCATTGATTGCATTAAAAAAACACCTATCATGGAAATAATCTAATGATCGAAACAAAAGAGCAAAGATGAGAAGTGTCAAAGAATGAATGAAGGAATCTTGCCTCTCGTATGCAACCCATGAACTTCTGAAAAACGGAACGGCGAATTCCCAAATAGAAGCCCTCGATAGAGAGATTCATAGAACGCCGCAATGACTTCTCCGCACCATCAATTTGAAGGGCCTTGAATTTCACAACAGGGGTATCATCTGGATTGAGCTTCGTTGGTTTCTTCATCGGTTTCGATACTAGCTTTTTCTGTGAAGGCGCAGAGGATACAGGCTCATCTGGAGTAGGTTTGTCCACACGCGGCCGTAAATAATGCCCTGCAATGAGATCAGGGGCGGCAGGTTGAGAACTGGAGGGAGTCGACGCCGTTATGACACATTCGGCCTCCTGCTCTAGTTCGGCCATGGCCTCCACGCTCCGAACGACATCCGCAACGGCCACACCCAAATCATCTTGGTGCATTGTATCAAGGTCTTTCGAAATATTTATGAGTTCCTGCAGCTCATATAACATGATTGGACCGTATTCAGTGATAATGCCCGGGTTAGTGAGAGGAACGTACAGTTCAATATTAGTTTTACCCGACAAGGCACAAATCATTACATACGATAGACTAGGTGGATAACGATCTACCATGCCAACCGGGGTCACTCCGTCGCTATCCGATGCTGCCAGGCCTTCCTTTATTACCTCCAGCGTTTCCTCTAAGACCGCGTACTTCTCCGAAAGTGGTGCTTCTCTTACTCTTTGAATCTCAAGTTCCGCGTTGTCGTAAATTTCCTTGTCCCTGGCATCAAAATATTCCGTATCGCCGGGCTCGCTCTCAATGTACCAACCAAGAGACCTGAGGTGCGCTGGAGCAAAGCTATCATGCTGCAGCCTGCTGAAGGTACCCTTCTCGGCTTGACGAATCCAGTCTTCGAAAACTGGAAAAGTATCTAGACCACCTGGCTCATTCGGAAGCACTCTTGGAACCTCGCAAAGCCATCGGACAAATCGCATCACAAACCTACGGACGACCTTCTCCCCGTCAGTGTATGTAGGTTGCTCTCGCCAACACTTGTGCCGAAGTGGCCCACCCTCATCCAGAAATATTTCGGGAAAGAATTTGTCAAATCCGAACACAAGAACGGAGTCAAAATATTTGTCCATGAGCTCCGAAGTATCGCACTTCAGGAGGACTCCAATTCCTTTGTCGGCTCTAGATTTTCCCACGAGCTCGCCAAACACTTCCCCGGCTCTTGTACGCATCTGCGATGATTTGTCATTTAAGTAAATTAGCAAGACATTTAAGATGAGAACGGTTAAGGAATAAAGTTCTACGCAAAAATCAAACCAATGAGGACCTAGAAAAAAGCGGACGATTACATCCACCAATGCTCACAATTTAACTCACTCAACGAAACCAGTGCAGTTAGACTCTGAACTCAGATTGCAACATTATTAGACTCCACATGAATCAGTCTATCGATGACGTAATACCTGCTCCCACCAGGCTCTTCGATTAAGCCATTTCTGGAAGGCCGCTCGAGTGAACTCCTTATCGGGAAACTTGTACCTGTCCTTCTCAGCGGCACTACTGTTCCATAATTTCAACACCCTCTTAATATCAACGCCTTGAGCTCCAATGAGAATCCCAAGATTATCAACCGTCATGTTGCCCGTCTTCCTTTTCGGCCCTCTTACTTGTTTGTCGAGTTCTTCGGTGAGGTGGGGGTGATACTTGGGGTTGCATAGCCGGAAAATCTTCTTCATGTAATCCGTGTTTGACTTTCGGACCTTCTCAGCCCCTGTGACTTTCGCTTTCTCGATAGCAGCGGCGGTTGGATTCCGCATCCTCTCTTTCAATGCGTTCACTGCATCCCGCTCTGCGAGGGATATTTCTTTCTGCGAGACGAACATCAACGGCAGATTTTAAGTTCCCTCAAGAAAGCAATACAGAGAAAATGATAGATACGAGTCAGGATTTCATTACATACCTTGAAATATACCTCGCTCACAGCATCGCAAGTCATTTTATACCATCGGCCTTTACAAACCTCCTTGATACGGTCAATCTCAGGTTGTGTAAAGTAGAGCCGGTAATCCGAGGGATCTCTCTGGGCTATCTGTTGAACCTCAAAAAGAGTATGCGCTAATTGCTTCTTAACTGACGAATTGGCAGTGCCGCTGCAGAATACACAACCACTGAATTACGATCCAAAATCAATTAAGTGGAAACGATATATGATATCATGATAATATTAAGCGAGACTAAACGACACATGATAAGGCAGGTAGATGGGTTCTATGAAGAACATACTCATTTATATCTCGCATAAAATTTGAAATCCACCCGCGGTCCGACTCGGCGTCATTTAGAACAAAACAATTGACTTTAATAGGATCCCCGTTGTTCTCCGCAATGTGACGCATCCACGCAATGGCTCTGTGATTTCCATCCCACACATGAACGTAATGCCCTATAATCTTCTCGTAAATGTCTTTGCGACCAGGATCGGCAATGCAAAGTCTTCGAAGTTCGGTATCGAACTCATCTGATACATGTGCCCATCGGCCTTTGTCGCTGAAGCTTGCTAATGGATACGCGGCTGGGTTACCTGAACAAGTAACCCAGAAGTTCGTACCCCAGTTACCAATGTGAAATCCATCATAGACAGTCTGAACGTCCGCCTCTAGAGTTTGCCGTACCCATCTCGTCGGCAATAGCCTGCACAAGGGAATTTCAAGCTGAAAAGGTTTCAGTTTCTGGGTTTCCAAGTGCTTGTGAATGTTCAGCTGACTGAACAACGACTCCTGAAACTGCTCAAACGAGGTCACGGAAGGATTCGGATCCACTTTTCGTTCAATTACGCTCGTGAAGGCAGGTAGCGTAGGTTCCGGTTCGGCTTCGCCACTGGTATCGATGTCTTCCTCGGAATATTGGCCTACACCAAACATGGCCTACACCAAACATTTCAAACGTTGTCAATCATGGCCAAAACCAAACCTTTCAAATGAATCAGCCGATGCCATATCAGAGCTTCCTATGGCTCGTGACACATAGTGAAAAATCTATGCCGCTAAATCATTTTAACAAGATGCGGTAGATATAATTGGACACATACGCCCGCATTCGCCATTGATGGCGCCGGCGCAAGAACGCTGTTACGTATACTCACTGTGGGCTCAAGTAACAGAAAACCATTAAAATGTCAACCACACTAAGGCTTATTTGAAAACATGCGAAGATAGATCCCCATCTCACGTAGGAGATCAATGGCTTAAAATCGCAGCCAGAACCCATAGACGCATCATCCATATACCAGGCATCACCTCGCACAATCTCCGAACCGGATGACACAATAATCAGTATCTAGCAGTTCGAGTACTCGAGAGATTAAAGTACATAATCTGAAGGGCATGGCGCCGGCGCCATGCCTCAGACTTCGAAGTCATTGTTTCGACTTGGGTAAAGATTGCGCAGACAACATTGTGTCCAAAAGATTCATACATAAACGAAGGCAAAGACCTAATTCTATGTACATCCGCACTCGAATACGATCAAAGAAGTTAAAAGCCGGTCCTTGCTAGCTAGTCTGTACAGCGGATCGGCAAGCAATAAGAGCGCAACGCATGCAACATGGACATGAATGGTGACAACAAGCGAACCTAGCAATCCTGGGCAACATACTCGACAAGTAGACTGAGATGGAGTATTACATCACAAACCCACAAAAAGAGGGTGCGGAAACTCACATCCCGATCACTCGGGCGCTCAGCAGTCTTGCGCTTTTTAAGCGAGAGGGTGTCCTCGCTTCCATCGCCCCGATGCCGCACCGACCCAACTACCTCCATCCCACACGAATGCGACGAAGGAGCACCAAATATGGTATCGAGCGTCAGCGTTCCACTCCGACGGCTAACTCTGCTAGTGCTTGAAGGCATGGTGGGATACTTGAGGGAGGCAAAATTACATGCTATCCGCCAGATGCCGCGGAGTGCGAGCTGTCTTTCCAAGAAACCTAATCTTCCTTGGCCCACACGGTGGCAACTACGTGATTGCTAATGGATGGATAAGTATCATGGCCAGCAGGTTCTTTTTATACGCATCGGCCATCAAGTATACCCAACGAGTCAAAGACCCGTTGGTATGATATTAAAAGCTGGTGATCCTTATTCAACGTCATGTTCCCATAGATTGTGCCCACGGCGATGCATCCGACTAACAAGATCGCCGGCTGGAAGTGCCCGTTGATTAAATTCCGGCCCGTTGTGGTTCGTTGAACAAATTTTTATTCGTGCCAATTCATGCGGCTGCATAACCGACACATTGGAAGTGTATAAAATGTACACAGTCCACGTCTTCAGTCCACCAAGTGCTTTCGGTACCATACAGTAGCTTCAGAATTCTCTTTTCATCATGGCCTCGTCGGGTTCTACAGCAGTGCCAATCATCATGATTTTAGCTGGAAGTGATGTGAAGGTCACGTATCCTTGTGCAGGTCCTAGTCTCGAGATTACAGAAGTTGATTTAGCAAACTCATTCCAGTTGACCAAGGGGACAATTCACATTAAGCGGATTGATTCCCATGGTGCAATTGGTTGTATTTACTGGCCGCAAGAGAGAGAAGTTGGAAGTGTCTTCTTGTTGCCAAGAATGGAAGAAGCAACATTCGTTGTACATGGAGAACCAGTTCGGATGTCTACATCAAGTCAGCCCGATTTGACCAATGTTGAACTGTATGCGCAGGATAACCGGGGCACCATTCTCCTGGATTCCACAACGAATGACGAAGACAGTGGCAGTGACATGTCCAGCGGGAGCCAAGAGTACCAAATCAGTCCGATTATGAGAAGAGCTAGTGTTAGAGGGCGGAGAGGGCTAGAGCTTGAGGACTTCCCAGTTCAGCGACTGGATGATCTCTCAAACGACTTTGACAACTCCAATGCAGCGTCTTCATTTCAAGCAGAGGAAACGGATGCTGGAAATGATCCTAGAATCTCATGTTCCACTCCTCGGAATGTTGACACCAGTGAAGCACCATTGATGGAGGAGAGTGGGCCTATGTGTGATAATACTGATACGATTGAGACCCCATATACACCTCGGATTCCTAGGGCAATTGTGGCAGAAGATGATGAGTCACCATTTCCAGGTGTATGGTCGATTTATCCCATTCTACTGCAATTGCCCACCATGGGGTGTACAGGGGAATTAGCCGGCCTCCCACTTGCAGATTTCCGACATACTAAGTGTAGGTATTTGCCCACGGTTTATGATGATAACCATATATTTGAGGTGCCACCAGTGGTGGGGGATGACTCAATCGCAACGGACGTCTCATTCGATGGACATCCCTGGGTAAAGTCCAACAGTTACAACTCACAAAAGTTCTTGGATGCAAACCTTCGTGTTCGAAAATCCTTCTGCGGTGGGAGCTTTGTGTGCCGGAATGAAGACTGCAATCACATCACACTGCACAATTGCCCCAATACCCTACATTGGGAAGGTCGTTGCAACTCACGACCCGCTCTGGGATCCTGTCCTGCCGAGAAGGATTGGCGATGTTCGTTTTGCAGGTCGACACCAGAATGCATCAAGCAGTGTAGAGCCGTACTGTGGACGGTGACACATGAATCAGAATTTTATACACGCGCAATAGTTCATCAAGGAACACACAACCACGCATCTGCCCCGGGTCGAAATCGTGGTGCCTATGTTAATATGTCGGAGACGATTCAGCGGTTTCTAGACGACCAGCCCTGGTTGATGGGTGCCCCGGGGTGGGTTGGTTTTCGATGCGCCCATAGGAACTTCTTCGAGTTGATCATGCAAACCACGACAGTAGATGACAGAGAGTTGTTGACCGAAGAAAATCTCATGGACATGCTAGAGAGAGCCCCACCATACCATGACAAGGTTCGGGTTAAGAACTTAGTGACCAAGTTTAGGGGGGACCAGGAAAGGTGCATCTTCGCATTGAAGCGCTACTCGAGGTACAGCTACATCCAGGATAGTCACTTCCCGGGCCAGTCGTACGATGGCATCCAGTTCGTATTCAAGATGTCCACGGTCGGAATTGGTAGTGGTGTTGAGCTCGTCCGGCGAATGACTACGGGAGATTTAAAGGACGCCTTTGTTATGTTCGACCACATTAAGCGCGTTCATCAGTGGACCACGATGGCTGCACACGTGTATGATCATCACTTACAGCGCTTGCTAACAATAGCTGTGTGTGAAATGAAGCTCGAGAACAAGGAAAACCAGATAAAGTTTTGGGAACTTCTTAACGAAGTCGTAGGACGTGCTGGGCTGCCGAAGCCAAAATTCAGGGGATTTATGGCGGATGCGGCACCGGCTAATTACAACGCCGTTCGCCATGTCTATGGAGTCACAGACGGCCTAGATGGAAATCCAGATGAGCCCGTGCCAGTCGCCACTACGGAATCGAATGAACCAGAAACTATCATGCGAACCTGCTATTTCCATTTTGTGCAGAGTATTCGTGACCATACTAACAAGTGGATTTCGGACAAGTTTAGGATTCACCATATAGAGATGTGCAAGCGTTGGGCAAACGCGCCAACTAATGAAGAATTTCGGCAAATAGCCCAAGAACTAGAGGACTGGTGGACAACCTCGGGTGCTGTAGAGGAAAGCAATATTCGACATATGCTCGCGTGGAAGTCATGGTGGATGGCAAGGCGCACCCTTTTTGCATACCATCACGTGAACGAGCTCGACCTTGATCTTGAAAGCGAAGCAATAATCCCACGAACAAACTTATGCGAACCGGTACATAGTTCGATGTGGGCAACATCTGCGAGCGGATTGAAAGTCAAGATGGACCTGTACACTGTCTGCGCTGAGGATATCACAAGATCGTTGTTACAGCAACAATTTTGTCTCGCAGCTTCGAAAGGCCTCCTACGAGGATCGGGCCCGTCCAAAGCAGATCTAATGCTTAGGCATGTGGCGAGGTCCCATAAGCCGGAGAAGGTTGCGATGGCAATTAAAGCAGCGGTCCAAGGAACTGAATTCCACTCCAGAGGACTCGGTATGGAAGGCGAAAATGATCGCACTCAAACTGTCCGACTATCAGGGAGAATCGGAAAGCGTAAATCTGCAAGATCTCATAGACCGGATAAGGACAGCCGGACCGTTAGACGGCCCTTGAAGGATCAGCCTCCATCAATGCGCGATACACAAGGATTCAAACGAAGACGGCAGTTGCCGACAAATAATTCACTGCCCGTTCAAGCACAAGCTTCGACCATCCCGCCACAGCCTGATTGGACGAACATTAGTGCCAGGGTAATTCGCGGAGACTCTGGCTATGGAATGGCGCCAGCGCCATTACATGATTCGATCCAGTTCAACAGCAGTGCCAGGCTGCACCGAGGAGAGCCCGAAAATGGAATGGCGCCAGCGCCATTACCTGATTCGATCCAGTACAACAACCTTGCCAGGCTGCACCGAGGAGAGCCCAGCAATGGAATGGCGCCAGCGCCATTACCTCATTCGATCCAGTATAACAACACTGCCAGGCTGCACCGAGGAGACCCCAGCAATGGAATGGCGACAACGCCATTACCTGATTCGATCCAGTACAACAACACTGGCAGGCTGCACCAAGGACAGCCCGGCAATGGAATGGCGCCAGCGCCATTACCTGATTCAATACCGCATGCACATGTACTTGGTGGACCTGGTGTCAACTTCTTCGGTCAACCCATGTCAAATAGTAACATCATCGAGAGTACAAGCCAGTGCCCTTACGTGGGGACACAGACTCTTCAGTCTACTCAGTTCCAGTGCGACGAGAATCGACTAACCAGGCCAATACCACGAAATTTCTCGACTCCGTCGTCAGCGCTTAGACAACCTTGCAATGGACGAGAATTTTCATATCAGACAAAGACGTCCATAGCCTCTCATTTTGGTTCGGGGCGGGATTTATCTGCTCAATTCGCTCGAGTAGCACCGACTTCCGAAATTGCATCTGCTGCACATCAGAGGCGAGCTACACAGTACGGCACGCCCTTACATACACCGGACGAGCGAATTTACAATTTTCAAGGCACACCAAATTCGCAGTTGCCAGACCGACCGCAGGCGTTCACTCCAACAAGCCATGGACTCCAAAATAACGTAATTCAGTTTGGCATACCGGTTATTGAGCGCAACACCAATTGCAAGGAATGGGCCATCCGAAGAAGCATATCTGGAGAGAGCCCAAAGTGTGCTGGCGTGATCTACAAAAATGGACGATACGAGTCATGCGCACGATACATCAAGGAGTCAGCGGATCTAAGTATCCCAGCACCTAGTTTTTACGGCACTTCTGAGATTGGATATAGCAAATCATTTCAGATTTATTGGTTCTGTCCTACTTCATCGAAGGCATGCGTCGCAAGCAACCACGTTGTTCATCTACAGGGTGGTAGACCGCCTCCTTTGCCGAATGTTTGGCCGGTTGAAATGGGGACGAAGTTAAGCATGTTAGAGGCAAACTCGCTCGCAGATGCAGGGTTTGTTTTGGTCAACAGATTCACCGAGGATATTGCGCGTCGTGCATTGGACCGGGAGCACTCCGAAAATATACGATCACCAAACCAATCATCGGCGGATCCCAGTCGCAGACCCATCTGGCGCGCTGGCAAGCGTGTCAATAGGCGAACATTAACCGACTCAGGCTGCAGTAGAAGGAACGAAGGCTTAAGGATGTGTGCCCAAGTTCGAATTGTTGACAGTAACCCAGAGATTGCATCTTTCTCGTTTCAGTTAGCCACCGTATCGACCACCACTAACAAGCCGGTGCAATATATTGTCACCATAAGCGAAATGCCTTCATGCACCTGTGCGTTTCTAGTCAACAGTGTTTCGGCGAATAAGGCAGGACACTTCTTCAAGACGTGCAAGCATATGTATCACGTTTACCACAAAGTACTTGGGCTACCTTTGGATGACGACAGACCCCACCAAGCGACACTAAGTAGAGCTGACGTTCAAGACATCATCCAAGCATGGATGCCGGCATTGTAGTACTCTAGAACATTAATGTGAATTAAATTCTCGAATCAGGGAAGATGGCGCCGGCGCCAAGTGGTTTGGATTTACTTTCTAATATACTCTGGATACCATGATATAGAATATTAGCTGTCCCTTGGAGATTGTTAATAAATAATCTTTACAAGAATTACATCTTTGTGGTCGACTTGCCAGCTTGTGGCGCAATTACTTCGTACGCATCAGATGGCGCTCGCGCCATTCAGTTTTACTTTATTTCTCTTTTGTTTTTGCTATCATTTTATTCAATTTTCTCTTTTGCTCCCCCCTTCATTTTCTGCTTCATTCCTATTTATTATATTTCTTCTCCAAAAGAACGAAAATTCATTGCATCACAGTAAAATACAACCGTCATCTCTCTGAAAATCAGGGTGTCAAAGAACTTCTCAACAATTGACTGATCCTATACTGAGTTACCTTAGACCCCTGTGGCGGATGGAGCTCCAGATGGCAGTGCAGTAAATTCCCTTGCCTAAACTCCCGCATATTAGCCATTCTAAGTCCTATCAAGTTATCCTCGGGTTTCGCCAGGGCCGGTTCTCAAATATGCAGTGCAACCAGCCATAAAAATAAGGTGACCAGGATGGGATATGGCGCCGGCGCCGTTTGGAATGAGCTGACATTCAGAAGTTATGGGTTATCTAATTTGGCCGCCAAAACCCATATTAACTTTGCGCCACTGATGACTTAAATGACGGTTTATGGAACTCGCTGGCTGTACTATATATTTCGCTGCTTAACTAGTCATATGCCCATCTATCGTAATCTTGTTTCAAGCCTATTTCCTACACTAGCAAATTCCAGTCTACAGTTTAGAGAAATGCCGAGTTCCGTGGCCCGTCCGTCTTCTCCTCGTCCTTCCCGAATTTCAGATATCCTAACACACAAGTTTCGTCTGTCGTCCGATGCAGGCAGGAGACTTGGACTCGCCGAGGTCCGTGAGCGAATGCTTACAGCGGAGTTCCACGCCGAAGTACCCATGTTGCCTGAAGAGGGGGTTGCAGCGGACGATTACATGGAAGTGGAAGGAGAGTTGCGCGACATTCACAACAGGTATCTGCGTTGTGCCAAGTCGGTCGAGGATGCCACACTTCAGACTTCGCAGATTGATGCAACAACGTCTGACCCTGCGGTACGCGAAGAGACGCGCCTCAACCTGCTTGAGCTGAAGGAGAAGTTGTTCCAACTGAAATGCCAGCGAGCCCGCGCGGAATCCGAACTCCGAAATCATGCTGGGTACGGCTTGGGACGGTCCGTTCTATTGGAACTGTTGGAAGCCGAGCGCGACATTGACACATTTCGGAAAGACCTCGAAGAGCTCAAGACCGAGCACGACCTCGCAGTTGCTACCCTGCGATCGTATCGTGATCACACCACGCTGAGGCTGTCTAGTAGGACTATAAGTCCAAGGAACTCGAATACGGACGAGACTCGAAGGTGCGAGATGTGCGGGATAGGCTTCCCAGCACACGAGGTAGAAATCTCTCCATGTGGTCACCTGTATCACATCTTTTGTCTGGCAATTCGAGTGGCCATGTACCCCGCGTGCTGCCGGCAAGGCTGCCGCGAACCATTTCCGGCACGCTGGATGCTGAGTTACGGGTTTCCAGCTGTTCGGGATTCGGAGACAGAGACCGAGAGCGTGGAAGGAACATCATCGTCGGACGACGATAGCATCAATGGTAGGGTTTGAGATTTATTATTTTAATCAATCAGTGCAGTTTGTTTTACTTCCTCGGTCACGCTGATGTACTTACATTATCTCTCAATCTCGCAGACAATAACAACGGTGAGGACATCAATTTTCATTCGACACAGCACGGCAATGGTGGTCTTTCACCGCCAACACCCGTCCACAAGCGGCACAGACTAGAGTAGTCTCTGATGAAGTGCAGTTGTCTACAACTCCGAAGCTTTACCAGCAGTCGTTTTGATAGTTGTTCGTGCTCGAACGCACTTTTCCGTTTTAACTGCGATCGAATTATCATCTCATCGTAGCCTAGATATTGGAATTCAGCGGCTATATCACTCTGTCCTATTCTATTGTAAGGCCTGATCGTTCACATTGATAATATAAAACGTTACGAATTATTCTCGTTGGATATTTCTTCCGCATTCAGTATCATTTTCCACAATACCAAAATCTGGTACGAGTGATAAGGCCTCCAGCTGGAAGAGTATGACAACGTTGAATGAATCTGTGGCAAGTGGACTGTTTAAAAATTGAAGTTTTGAGTGCTAAGACTTGAAGTTTAGAGTATTTAAATTTATCGATTGGAAGTTTCGACTACGTTCATCAAAATTTAGCGCGACCTTGTCCCGTGAAGTAATCAGATCCGCCGACGCAAGGAGCTTAGGAAGTTCTATTTTATGCTTTTTCCTCCCCGTTGATCATAATCTTGTATTTAGGCACAGCTGATTACGTAACAAGGCTTTGAAAATCTAGGTGCTTGAGACCTCCAAATCCGCAAAACGAGAATAACCCTAAATGGAAAAAAAGACAGATATCAAACATGACCGAGAAATACTGATATATGACAATATGAAGTATTACACAAAAAAAATGATTCAAATAGGATTGTAAGAAATAAGACAAGCTGTAGGAAATTAAAAGAGGTTAGTTTTAGTAAGAAAAAAATTAAAACATGTCAGAATATATTAAAACTAATTATAGTCCTGTAAATTGCTTCGCGATTCTTGATCTTCGTGGTGGCGATGTGTCTCTTTAACTAATTTCATTGGAATAAAAGGTTTTTGTTGATTCCAAAAGATTAGAAATTAAATTTTATAGAAACAGTGGTGATATGAGCGAAGAAAGATGAATATTAAATAGACAGAGGTCGAGTATACAGTCAGAAGGTATAATCGATAAAAGAAAGAAGAAAGGGAGGACATAAAAACAAAAGAGATGTAATAAAAAAATTAAAAATCAAGAAGTGACCAATTAGAAACAAATTCTTAAAGTAAAAAGGAATAAAACAAATAATAGAAAATTACTTTTGACGCGAAGGATAATAAGAAGACAACAAGAATAAAAGGTGAAGTAAAAAAAATTATAGTGATTAGCTGAATTCGTATAAGAAATAGAACATGGAATCAGAATGTAACGACAATTTCACGATAAAAGTTATTCTAAAGTAATAAGAATTGATGTGAGGACAAATGAAAGATGACAGAAAAGTAGTTAGATGAACCAAATGGAATTCAAGGCAAACGATTTATTCGAAAAGAATTAAAGTTACGCTACAGTGTGAAAGGGATAGAACAGAATCAAATAAACAAGTAAAATAATATTATATGTAAATGAAGATTAAAAGGATTAAAAACTAGCTTTAATAGAATGACGTCATTCCGGAAAAGTAATTTATTTGGAGTACACTAAAAAGGATGAAAAGCATTGTAAAGATGAGTCTCCTATAACATGTTGTGCGTAGACAAATAAAAGAAAAATAATTTGAGTTGAACTCTAAAAGTTTAAAAATTTAATTATTGTTTAATTCTTTTACAACAAAATGCAAATAATATACAAACATCAGCGCTAAAAATAATTTAAATAATTTTTAGGATAAAAAACTACAAATTAAAAAACACCAGATTGGAGTATAAAACTCATATAAAATTTCTAGAAATTAAAATTAATTGCATGGGTGAGTCAATCGATGATAATGAAGGGAAAAAAATGAATAGCATAAACAAAGTCCGGGATTAAAAGGTAAGAGTAAGGGAAGAAAACAAAATGATAAAGACAAAATGAATGTTAGAATAAAAAGCAAATAAAGAAGTAAATTATAAAGGAATAAATTAATCAATGGTACTGAATTGAATAAAAATAAGGTAGTGAGCTTAATTAAAGAACTGGAATGGCAATACAAAATAAGTTGTGCAAAATGTAAAAAAAACCATTAATTGTTTAAAATATAAATTTAGAGGTTTTCGACACTTTTTGAATATATATCACATTCAAACTTCGATCTTAAACACGCAAACATATTCTATCTCTACAATGAACCGAGCTTTAAGCTTTCGTTGCAACCTCATCTTAGATGCCCATTTCTAAAACTTCTCAATATTGCTTCTTCACTCAAATTGCAAATGGCCGCTTAATGCAATATGAGTTCATGCAGTTTAAGACGTAATGACAATTTTTGATAAATGCAATTAAGTAACTCAAATATAGATTGGCTATTTCATCACTTCCCATAATATTCAACCCCCAAAAGAAAACTCTTTATTGTACTGGAAAAAAAACATTGCTTAAAATTGTTGTAAGATAATAAAGAAATAACAAGAGAAGAACAAGATTTGATCATGGAAAATATAAGTACAAAAAAAGAAGTCAACATATAATAATGTACGTAGCGCATAACAAGTTAATTAAAATGTTA
This sequence comes from Ceratodon purpureus, assembly GCA_014871385.1. NCBI lineage: Eukaryota > Viridiplantae > Streptophyta > Bryopsida > Pseudoditrichales > Ditrichaceae > Ceratodon > Ceratodon purpureus. The sequence continues at coordinate 923,049 of CM026427.1, read as the reverse complement.
AGATACATGTATATATATAAAATTAATGACAGAATAAAAATAGATGTGGTGAACAAATGTTTGAGTAAGCAATCACTAATCTCATAGCGATATTCACGCATCAAATACACAAAGAAAGAGAGAGTAAAGTGAGTTGAAGACAATGAATATGAGAGGTGAGGACAAGAATGTGAAATGAAGGAAATTTGGTTGTGGAGAAGAAAGAAAGGTGATGAGAAATGGAATGTAGAAGAAAGAATGTGAATTGCATTGATTAAACAAAAGAGATTAAACAAAAGTGAAGGAGAGCATAGTTATACCAAAAAAAAAAAAAAAAAAAAACGATAATAGATAAAGACTATTGAATTCAAGTGAAAGGAATGACTATTGAAATTAAGTGAAATGAATGACTATTGATAGGATTTAAGAGAAATGAAATGAAGAATATTAGAGGAAATAAAGTAGAATGGAAACACAATAATAAGAAATAGATGAATAAGTGGTAGAACAACGTAATTCGAAGTTTAAAAAAGATTAAAGATAACATGTTACAGAGATTTATGTTCTTAATTAAACATAATCAAGAAGAAGGTTTAAACTACAAAATCAAGTATACTTTAGGTCTCTTAAAGAAAAAATTGAGTATCAATAAGCATGAACATCTTTATTTAATTGTTCTATTTTTTATTGTATTGCTAAATTTAAGTCAATGAAAACTAGAGAGTGACTGTTAGATGCTATAAGCATCAACAATTTATCGATAGACAATTTAAGTATAATGTATTACTGCTCTACATTTAATAATTTTATTTTATTTTTATTACGTTTCACCAACACAATTAAAATTAGAAAATAAAAATATGTACTTGCATAGGATTTATCACATAGATGTCAATTTAGTAATAACTCATCTATAAGTTTTTAAATTGTAGTGTTGGATAATCTTGAGTATGACAAAGTAAATTAATAAGAGTTTATATTCTGCAGTGCATAAAGGCGTAATCCAAGGTCATTCTTTTCGAGAGCAACACGCTAATAGTGTTTCGACACCGCCTTACTGATCTATTCTAAGAGGGGCTATACACATCAGATAAACGGCTGATGAAACTGGTACAGCAAAGCTAAAACCTTGGAATTCACTTATTTTATCAATCGTTCTATAACTATATGTTGAAAAATTAAGTTAGTAATGCCATAATAAGATATGCTTGTATAAATTTCAGTATTATATTTGAGATTTTCTAATGTTCAAAAACTATTATGATTGAATGAGTCAAGTGAATAATTTATGGTAAATTTTGTATAAACGCTTTTCTGCATCATAACTTCTTGATTTTGATAAATTTGATACTTATTTGAAGAAAATTTAAAAATTGAAAGCATAATTTAAATTTGTAAAAAATATTTTATTTTTGTCATAATCTTTAAAATCATTTAAAACCATCAATTCCTTCTTTCAAATACATCATAATTGAAGATATAGGTTTTGTGAATGTTATGCAAAATTCGTTTACTTAAAAATAATAAATTAGTGCGAACAATCAAAAATGATGAAAGATGAAAAGATTAAAAAATAAAGAGTTACAACTGTAGGATTATCAATAATCTTATCAACAGTCCTTTAAAAATAAGCTAAATCTTTTTGAATATCCTGTTTGTATGAAGATGCAAAGCGATTGCTTTGTTAAAGTATAAAAATCTAAAGTATAAAAATGTTTTTCATCTGTATTCTTACTTTTTCGTTGTATTTTTATGTTATTGCATTTTTCTTTTATAAGGATATCCATGAAGTACTTTATAAACTTTCTAAATTTTCTGAGGGCAAAAGAATAGGTTAGCATATGAATTTGTATTAAAAATAATTACGGACATAATTCCGAATACTGTTGCGGATAATGGAAGTTCCTGCTCCAAATATGAAAAAATGATGAAACTTAATTGAATGAACCAATGTAGAATTTGTTGTTAAAAGCGGCCTTCGGATCTAGATGTCATACGTAATACCATGTTTAGATTCAAGGTTCCATCTTTAATCTCAACTTCCAACTTAGAGTCGTTCATATTTGCTAATTTAGAGCACGAAAAAATAATTATGAATTTATTAAAAGTGCCTATCATCTCGCTAATTTATAATTATTTAAAGAATAGTATAAATTTGTCTTTTTCGAAAACCGAGTAGTAGATAACTTGAATTTAATAATGAATTGAATTGTAATAAATATCAATACAATCAAAATAATTCTCAAACTTTTACAAAATTTTAGAGAGTTACTATTTGTTTTTATTTTATTCCAATAAGTAACTTTAGTAAAAGCTGTATTTTATAAAATCCATTGCCACTTCCTAGGTATTTAAAAAAAAATGTATTAATGTTCATTTAAAAAAATTTCAAATAATGTATTAAAATCTTCATTTAAAAAATCATATACCTGTATTATATATTTAATTTGAAAATATCATGAACGTTTTTTTAAGTTATTCTAGTAAATATTATTAAATATTGGTAAATATTCCTAATTAGTTTTAATTATATTGGTAAATTATGATATTTTTTTTTATGATATTAGTAGATATTAGTAAATAATTCTTTTTAAAACTACATCTATAGCATATAACTGTGTTATTGTTTTAACTACATATATCATAAACATTTTTTTTATAATATTAGTTAATAAACTAGACAGTATATGATTTGGAACCATTATACACACTTTCTATTTAGTAGTAGTGAATCTTATTTTATTAATTTTGTCAAATAGGAATCTTAATACAATATGCTCCTTAGTAATTTAATATATGCATTGTATAAAAATAAATAACTGTTTTCTTGTTTTTTATTTATTATCACTAAAAGAAGGTAGAGCTTCTTGAAACAATTTGCATTGAGATTTAGAATTGTTTGTAGTATAGTTAAGAAATACCAAAAGCACAAATTATAAAATAAATACAATATTTTTTTTGTCGCTACGTTGTAAATTCTAATAATTTATCTGTCGTCCTTGTCTCTGGTTCCGCCTCCTCTCACCCAACTCTCTCCCCCTACCCCCACCAACACCCCCTTTATCGACACCCTCTCCGAACATCCCCTCTCCGGTCACCCCCTCTCCCGACACCCCTCTCCCGACACCCTTCTCCCTCGACTGCCCCTCTCCCTCCCCCCGTCTCACCCTCTCTCGACTGCTTTCCAACTGCCTCTCTCCCGCCTCCCCACCCCTCTCCCCAGACTCCCTCTCCTCTCCCCCATCTCCCTCTCACTCGACCGTCACTCTCCCGACCCTCTCCTCCTCCCGCGACCCTCTCTCCCTCCCCCGACCCTCTCTCCCTCCCCCGACCCTCTCTCCCTCCCCCGACCCTCTCTCCCTCCCCCGACCCTCGCTCTCTCCCCCGACCCTCTCTCCCCCGACCCTCTCTCCCCGACCCTCTCTCCTGACCCCCCGCACCCAACCCGACCCCGTCTCTCTCCCTCGACCTCCTCTCCTCCGACCTCCTCTCCCCCGTCCTCCTCTCCTCCGACCCGACCCTTCTCCCCCAGCGCCCCCACTCACAATTCCGACTCCCCCTAAACCATCACTTTATTCAATTTTTTACTTTAACGTATACTATAATTTCACAATGAATCTTTTTCATTCTCCTCATTACCCTAAGTACTATTTTGAATTGTCAACACAAACTGAAATCTTATCAATTTAAGTAAATTAAGTGATTTCCATCAATTAAACGGTACATGTGTCATCGCCTCTATATGCTTAGTTCACATCTTCTTAATTATTACAATTGAACAGATCATTTTATCGTTTCTTCATCGTGTTAAAAATAACACTAATATATGAAAACTAAGTGAATAATTTATTATATTCGTACGGTGCTGAAATGTTTGTAATCGATCTGTGAATTGACTTTGTATATCACCGCATCTTATTCATCTTCAATGGTGTTTTTGCTTTTAATAGTGATAACATCTTAGCATCCTAGTTCCATATTGTAATGAACTAACATTTTGTTGTATTTTAATCGACATTGTTATGCATCGTTATACATTTACTTGAGTAAGAGTCAATTATCTATGATTGAAATGAAATGTCTATTAATGAACATGGACTCGTGTTTCTTGTTCTTGATATTGTATGTGTATCTTCAGGTCATTATGTACAGCCTAAGCTTCTCAATCACCAGATTTGATTATGCAATGGAAAAATTATGAATAGTTGAAGGTCAAATATCTCAATGCCGGCAGTGAGCAAATCTTTTCATATGTGCTTCTAAATAATAATTTGAAAAATCATCACTTTGTAGAGATTTTTTTTGGATAAGATGCCTTAAATTAGTCCAATTCAATAAGTGATGTAAAAGATAGGACAAGTCATGATATGTGGCTTGTTCAAATCCAATTTCAATGATTTTCCTTAATTAAAAATAGAAAAAGTTTATTGTTATATACGACATGATGTTGTATCGTTTCATTGAAGATGCGAATTCACCATTTTGAAGGAAGAAAAAGAATTTGTTTTATGTCCTTAAACAAATTTGATACTACCTTTGGTGTTGTTTTTAAGAGTTTAATTTGGAAAATAATTTATTCGTAAGGCTTGTGTAAGATCTTATAGTTGAAATTGCAAAATAACGTCAAAAGTTGGAAAAAACTAATTGTCTTCATGACAAGATATTGGTGGGAAGTTTTGTTGTGATTTCATGATGGATATTTTTAGATTAACATCTATCTTTTCTTTCTTTCTTATTTATATTCTGCTATTCTGCCACATTTTGTCATTTACTACTTCATTGATTTCAATTTTCATACCTTCTCTATTCTTATTATGCTATTCATCCCAATTATGTCATAACTCTTTGACTTAAGGGAATTTGCTGTAATGCTGCATAGACAAAAAAATTCTATTCTTCATTACAATGTTTGTTTCTAATAACTAATATGTCTGTAGCGTTTGTTTTTTTCCTCCAATAACAACAAGTTGCCACATACTACGTAGATCTGTTCATATAACTTAACTATCTCCGTGATAAATATTTCTTATAAAACATAGAGTGTTTTATAATTCTTTGATGTTTTTTTTTTGTGCTTTAAAATTTGTTGATTATGTCATGATAATGTATTACTTATTTTATTATTAGAAACAATTTACGTATAGTATTTTAAAATTTGTCTACTATGACATCTTTGTCCTTTTAAGAAATTCATTCATTTATATTATTCTATTTATTCACTGTGGTTCAGTTCTAAAGTGATATTCTTTTGGCAATCGCATGATTAAATCCAATGAGCTATGAAAGTACTTATTTGGTTTTTGTAACGGTAATTTGTACTGAAATGTTGTTTGATTCAGAGTAGTGAAATCAAAAGCATCATCGCAAAATATCTTTCATAACACTTCATAGTAATTCCGCTCTTATAAGCTATAATAAGTAACTTATACATATGCATATAGAATTCTAGCACATATTTTGTCATACTCTGAATCCAACATCTATATAAATAAGTGTCAGTATGAACGCGCCAAAAAGTCCTGTTCATTTAAAATTTCACCGTAGTTTTTGTCATTTTGAGAAATGAACATCTAAATTGGAAATCAATGTCAACATAAGGATAAGAAGGGTCTTTATCGTTTTAAGATCCTAAACCTTATAGATGTAACTAGAATTTTTATTATGTTTTTTGTTAATTAACATAAGAATTAATTGAAACGAAAATAATACTATTTGATAAGGCTATGAAATTTTCATACTTCAATAGATTAAATCAATTTTTAAAACTCTTCTACACATTTGGGTATATTTTGAAAGTAAAGATCATTATGACCAATTTTTGTATTAATGCACGTACATAATCACAGAAATCAAGAGCACGTACATAATCACTTATTGCGAACCAATTCTCTAAGTAATTGTTGACTTCATTTATTCCAAAGCGACTTGGATTGTCTACTTTTGTTTGTTTGTATTTTAATGACAATTATCTACATGATTTAAATATTATATGACAACAATTTCACGAATTTTGGTAAAAGCTGTAAAAATATGCTACACTACACGAAAAAACAAAACTGAGAGATTATCTAATGACAATCAAATCACTTTAAACTTCTATACTGTTTTACTTATCATCCATTAAATCTAGAAATTTAGGTTCCTAATTTTATAATCTACTGTCTCGCGTACTTTAGATTGTATACCAAGCCAGCTATCATATATTATCATTTGTATATGCTATATGCAGAAGGAGACTTTACTTAATATTTCTTGCGTATCATCTTTGGAATGAAGTTCATAAGATTTCTTCTTAAAGTCATTAAAATTCATTTCCACGTATTTTTCTAAATAAAATTGCTACGTAAGTTAATTGTCTTTCCTACGTATGTTGACTATAGCTACATATGAATACCTAGGAAAGTTATTTTTTAGATCTTAACACTCCAATTTTTACTCATTAGAGACTATGAAAGCAAATTAAAGTCATTCTGGGCCTTACTAGGAAATTGAAACAAACTACCTATAATATGTTATCAACATGTGTAGGAACAAAAATCCTGATCGCAATGATAGATTGCTTATGACGCTAGGTGGAATATTAATTCTTTTATAGTAATTAGAAATTTAGATTTCTCAAGTCCAAAATGCAATCACATACATGATTTTAAATCCGTATATGTGAATATCAAATGCGAAAGACTAAATGATTTTCTTTGTATTAGTACCATTCCTCAACGTATGAACAAAAAACTTCTCTCATACTTGAGACAAGTTTTAAGTTCTTCTCAAGGCTTATCTTTATTCCAAAAAAAAGAATGAAACTTGCAAAGTTGAAAGGCGGTTCTAGCATAAAATGATTATGATGAATTTGAGAAATCCTATTAAGTATGAAAATGAGAAGCAATTTCTACGTTTGCAACACGTAATGAAGTTTGCGTGTCTATAAAACTAAAAAAGGATAACGTATGTAATTTATAAGGAATTCAAATCCATCGAAGCTTGTTTGATTATTCCACTTACAGCAATTTTGTTTTCTTTCTACATTTGTGTTCTGTGATTTTTCCATTGGAAGCCTTAACACATCCATTAAAGAAATTCTACTTTTCTTATATTGAAGCGCACTTGTCGTCCAGTCATTAGTCTCAACCTATTTCATCTTCAGCAGTTTGGTGGAAATCCATTCGAGATTATAATAGACATTTAGGACACTATCACAAAAATTTAAAGCCTACGCGTTGAAATGAATTTACGAATAATTTATCATAAAAGTTCAACATACTTTTATCAACCAGTTTGGTTTTTCATGGATAGAAAATGTTCTGAGTTCAGCTCCATGTATATTATCCTGAAAGCTCGTCCGAGAACACTTCATCCAACTGCTGTTATCGTTAAACTTTAGAATTAAGATCGTCTATCCATTTCCTAAAATCTTCAAGGAAAAGGACCTTTAATGGAATACTGTTGACACCTCTTTGGCGCAAGCATTCTTAATTACTCAAGCATGCTTAGTTACTGAAAAGGGGAGTTCTGTGCCATGATCGCAGAGAAGCACGATTTCATTCTGCATTCTTTTGGTGACTCACGTATCAGCTGGCTAGGATCCAATAATTCACAGGTTGAGGAGATGGCGCTGGCGCCATAAGCTACCGAGTCAGTCTTAATTATTAAGCTATCCTACACGCTGATGATAACAAATTACTAAGCTTCATACACAAGTGTCTGTCGATTCAGATATGGTGTGAGCCAAAGTAGTTTGAGATGAAAGCGATTGCCCTAATTTGCGTAGGTCGACAACACAATTGTCTTGTTCAGAAGAATACCCATGAATATGATAGTGATATGAATATTGAAAAATGGATACACAAAAACTTAATGTCCAACATGGTATAGCATAGCATTAATAGAAGCGCTAGCAGCTGTTAAAACGTAACTACCTGAAAACTCTCACAGGATTTATATACAGGCTGCCTCAGTATTCAAAATAGAGTGTTACATAGCCCCGTTTCGAACCAACCTTGCGGTGCCAAAAAGCCGTCATAATAGGAATCAATCACGATGACTGCTTACTTGTCCACTATTAGATGCACAGAGTATCCATCGTCCAACACCTTAGCTCCAGTATAAGCACCCATGCAGTTCCATGACATCCCCTGTTTCCTCCAAGATGACATTGTTCGTAAGGCACCTATGGGTAAAATCGGCGTATCCACAACCGAGAGTATCATAAGCTTGGCGAATTCCGGCTGTAAGTAAGTATCCTTCCAAAAATCAACACGAAGATATGTTGGTCCAAATGGAGGATTTGGTTGCACAAACGCCAAAACGATACTGTTAGTGTTAGGCTTATCTCCACCAAGTCCGAGGCCTAAGTTACCATTTGATGCCGTCTGTGGTGATTCGGGCGCAATAATCGCTCCATCAGGCACCTTGGTGAATCCGCGGAGGTTTTCCCAGACGAGGAGAATCATACAAATCATCCTCAAAGGACACCCGGTTGGAGGAACTCGACCTTCTTCGAACTTCACAGTGCACTTGAATAGTTTCAAAAGCCATGTTTTCGAGTTTAGACACCACTGCTCGTCAGACTCATATAGAGAGAATTCAACGCTAGACTGGGGTGTGACCTTCCGAAGGATAATGTCCCCGACGCGAGGCTCTGTGGGGTTATCAACGTCAAGACGAAACTGTAGCGACGAGTGAGTCACATACATTGACGCCATTGGATGCAGAACTATAAGGAGCACGCTAGAATCCGATACCAACTCTAATTCTGAAAACCGAGTACAACCGTCAATTTATGAGCAACACACGACAATGAGAACCATGAAAAGCAAACACTCCTAAGTATACTGATGCATAATTCTCTCATATATGCCCGCATGGGACGAACCGATACAACTATATAGTTCTAGGACACGAACAGGAAAACTTGGAACTGAAGCTTTGCATCCATGATTGTATTTGAGGATAATAGATAGTAATTAAGCAATCCGTTCACGCCGTCAAGTTTAACCGTCCTTAATTGGAGAATAAGTACTATAATTCATAACTTCTCGTCATTGACGGCTAATGAAATAATTGCGGATTACCAGATTTCAAGAAACGGAGATGTCCCATTCATCTTGGAATCTGAACTAGATATCCGAGAATTGGAAAGACCGTTTGGCGCCAGCGCCATCGGCTAGCTGAGAACTATATAAGCACCTCCAGGGTCCGATTGATTCCCAGTCTTTCATCTGCATTGCAACTGTATGTCATCGGGTCCAATTGTTAGGATGGCATTCATATCGGATCTCCCCGATGATGTCGTTGTAAGAACGTTGCTTCCCAAGCTGCGAGTTCCGTTCAATCGTAGACGCGAGTGCGATTGTGACATGGCTAAGCTAAAGGAAATTCTGACGAGACTTCGATGTTGCTGGGCAGTGTCATTAAGGTGGAAAACGGCCATCGAAGAGACCGTTGAGTGGGCTGCCTGGCGATTGGCTCGATGGGAGGCCGATGAGTACCATGTCGAATCTTCTGGACCGGGTATGGTCATGTTTTTTTTAGTCTATCAATATGTTTGTTGAGGATGTCCACCAAAGTCACTAAAACTCGTCCATTGATTTGTTGCAGATCAAATCATTCTCCACATCGATGCGAGGCACCCCCTCTATGGCAAGTCGGACGCGCTTGAGAACTTCAGGACAAACTTCAACGCCTTTGCTCGTTCTAAACCAATATGGGTTCATTGCAAGCGACATGACAAGTTGACGCCAAGAGAACTGGAAGCGCCAATGCACACATTGACCATTTCAGAGCTTCGCCGCATTCGCGACGTCCTGACAAAGTCTATGATAGCAATAAACAGGGCGTCCACTGGACAAACCTGGGTGACGCCAATTGATCGTCTTGATTAATAAAGTTACATTTTGAGTACTCGCAGCTAGTTTTGCAGCAGTACTTTCTTGGCAAACTATGGCATTCGCAACAAATTTCGATTAAGTCTGTTCTAAGCCCAGGACATGCAGATCTTGTTCTCGCTCTTGGCGCCGGCGCCAACCCATCACATCAAGGATGAACGCCCTTCATCCTTGTACCTCCCCATGGATCATTCCCAATCGAATCAAACCCGAGAAAATTGACGAATCCATTCGTTGCAGAATTTAAATGGACAGTTCACGATGTCTAGTAAAGAACAAATCAACAGGCATAACATCAACTACTTCCACCTCGCAATACACGTTGAACAAACCCGCCATTTCAATTTCACTAGTAACGCGCTGTATTCTATTGTTTAGCTGCGTGAAATGTGTACCATAGGCGATCCAAGTGGTGGAATCAGCCATTCGGATAGCCTATCCGAGGCTGAGAGAGAGGTTGTCCATATTCTAGCGAACCTGGAGAAATTCGAAAATGAACCTGACACGGAAAACTCCGCTGGTGGATATGGGAAAGTGTCACTGCAAGAAGCCTCTCGTAGTCGATCCTACCAAGATCTAAAGATGTCATTAGCTAGTAGGTGCAGTTCTTCACGACTTCCATTGATCTCTCCAAGAGTTCGACTTTTACCGGAGAATTGTGGATTTCGGCGAAACGTGATGGCGCTCAGAACACGGACTAGTTCGACGATCGTTGAGAATTTCTCCGAATACTATGCGAAATCCACCGAGGGCAATCAACATGACTCATCTGACGTCAGCATCAACATAGCGGAACACAACGGCTGGTGCGATAACGGTGAATGTCATGGTGATGAACCAGAGCAGGTGAACAGTGACTTTGTGGAGCCATCACCGACCCTACCAGGAAAGACTGTTCAGCGGTAATTTAGTTTTTGAATTATTTAAGTTTTTGTAGAGATGGCCCCAGGCTAGACAGGATCAACAGATCTTGTATCACATTCCTGCAGTTTCAAAAATCTTGTAATTATGTGGGCCAAGATGGAAATTCATTACAACTACGTAGGCGGTTACCTTAAACATAGTTTATATTGATGAGCAGTAATGGAATAGTTGAGCTAAACGAGCCGTAGAAACGACTGTATTGGGTGACTGAACAATGTCAAGAAACGGCTATCAGCTGAAAAGGTTTATATACGAATGCTTGTCCCCTTATAGTCATTCTGAATTGACGAGCATTACGTGAAATGCTTTCTTGTGATCGACCTGTAAGAACTGTGTGCAGTATTTGTTGCCGTGGTGGGAAGAATACCATAGCGGACACAATGAGGCCACTGACCAGAACAATTGGTTATAAGAGTCGCAGTCGCTTAGTTGTTGTGAAGATGGAAGCAGCACGATTCACAGCACCGAATTCTGATACCGAAGCTCAGCAGATGACCAATGCAGGTTCCGATTATTTATTGCCGACTGAGAAAGATTTCGTAGAGCTTGCGTCTCTTTGTCAGTTTATCAGATTTCGGAAGTCAATCATGGCGATGAAAAACTCCAAGCTGAAAAGATGCCTGCTCCCAGAGGACAGTGCCGAAAAGAGTCCATTTCGATTTCCGCTTCAAGAGGCGACCGGTAGTCCCGGCTCGGTTTCCTCTGCAGCTAAACTGGACAAGGATTTTGGTGCCTTTAGTCGACTCTCCATTTCAACATAGCAGTCGGTTATGTAGAGTCAACATTAGTTTACAATTTGAGCTCAATGTGAGAAAACAAGTAGAGCTTACAACGGTTCGATTATACGAAATGTGTAATAGTGTGTTCAGGAGTGACTAGTGCTACTTGGAGACTCACCTGATCAAGACATCAGTTCTTGATGTTACCTATGCAGTATTATGATGCCTTAGTTAGACCAGTTGTACATGAGACCTACATTGAGAGCAATATATATGGTATGTTATCTTTAATTCTGCAAATTTCGTAGAGAGCAGTGTGATTGTCAACTGCGAAGAGCACCGGTGCCACATCCGATTGTAGTGCTTAACATTTGAGGGAGAGAAGAAAGTATGATACATTTGTTTAATAGCGTCAATGAATGTTGGTTTGAATTGCGGTTTATTATATAACATAATATTTGATTTTGTATTGGTTTTTTGAATTCGCGACAATGATGCCAACATAATTTAAAGTAAAATTATTATTAGTTTCATTATGTTCTCATTGATACGATCATATTGTAATTGAATTTAAACAGGACATTATAATGCCATCCAGGGATGGGAGGCGTCGTCGCCGTATTCCAACCAGACGACGAGCAATTTATCCGACATATGTATGCCAAAATCGCCGTAGGCCACGATTAATTCAAGTGTACGTCGAACCCGGAATGTTGTGGGCTGACATCGTAGAGCTGTTTCCTCCACTTCCAGAAGAAATTCTCAATAATATATATAGGCGTTGGGATCCTCCAAAGGTCTGGGCTAAAGATTCGGAGGAAAATCGAGAAGAAGAAAACATGCGACGAAGGATTCGAAGGGCACGGCGTCAGAAGCGAATCACTATGGGATTTAATCGATGTATAGTGAGGTCTCTGCCTTGTCGCTGCAATGAAAGACACAAAGGAGTAGAATGCGGAGTGCCACTTCAGTGCCCAAACACTGGTAGACCGGTTCGGATACATTATGGCTGTGGCGTCGACGAACAAGGTCGTCAAATTGCCCACATGTTGTATGAAATGATGGGAGGGGAACTTCGTGGGGATAACTACGAGGTCTCGGCCTCTGAATATGAACCATACAGCTCAGAAAGCGAGGAAAGCGACGCCAGCGTGTAGAATGCCAATGAGCAAAACATAATCAACAAGAACTAAATCAATGGAATCATACAATAGAAGCCGTATTGCCATATAATCGTATGATAAGGTGGTAGTCTTATGTTGGAACCTCAACAACAGAAATGAAACATTGATTTTGGTTGAGTCAGATTTGCCTTTTTGCTTGACTCAGATATGTTTTTTTGGTTGAGTCAATGATCAAGCTTTGAGATCTTACGTCGATAGTGAGTTCAGGTGCTCATAAAATTCTCCAAATCTCACTGACAGACTGTATGAAGTCTCGAACGCAAACTTCATAGCTACACTATATCTATGACATTTTAATTTTATCAATAAGGATAACTTTGATCATTTTGCTAGCTTTTGCTGAAAACCCCATTGATGCACCGTATATGGAATTATAACTGAAAATCCGCAGATATAAGACATTCCGCAAATGTCAAGCATACCACAAACATAAAACTATCACCAGTTCTAAATTAATGATTTGGACCATTTTTGTTCGCATAAGGTTGTGCAACAGCATTAGCAGTTCCAGATGTATATGATTTCCGAAGTCCAATCTCGAAAGTTAAGTCTGTTCCAAATGCAAATATTTGTATCGTGTCAAGATACGAAAAATGTGACTTTTTTTTTTTACTTTTTTTTTGGACAAAATGGTACCTTTATTACCAATGAAGAAAAACACAAGAAACAACAGTACAAAAATGTGACCTTTCAAGGCAGACATATATGTTATGACGCCGGCGCCATTTGAAGAGTATGACACTTTGCGTCTCATTTTTCAACAAAAGTCTCATTTTTTACTGCTGTTCACCCAATCGGAAACGACACCCAGATCCCATGCAAATAGCTTTCTGGACCAGGTCGGATTGCACAATCCATTCAGTTTCATTCAATAAAATATTACTCAGTTGTTATTATGAATCCTCATCTTAATTGATATTATGGAGCCGGCAGCGTATGAATCCCCAGAAATCCCCTCAGGGAATCCCCAGAAATCGCAGCATTTCTGCATTTGTCGGATCTTGCGCATTCCGACCTGGACGTGGTGGAATCGGCCAATCTGGATCAATATTTTGAACTCTGCACACGATATCAGTATATCTTAATGTGATATCAAGCCTCAACTCTTGATTTCTGCGCAACTCGACCCGGATATTCTCAGTGTTTTGCTCTATTTGCTGTTTTTGTTGCACTGCTAGGTCTCTCTCCTGTGTTAAAACAGCTGCTGTTCGATCAGCGTCATCAATGCTTATCTCCAATCTTTGTATTCTCTCCTCCAGAGCATCTCTAACTGCGTCATTGCAATCCACAAGTGTGGGAGATCCGCTACTGGATCTTTTTTTTCTTCTTCCTGAACTAGCTGACATTTTTGCTCTAAATGAAATGCAAAGTGATTACAAAAGAAACTAACGCATATACTTCTTGGATTTCAAGTGACCCTTCATTTGTCACATTTGCCGAGGGGTTGCACCTTTCTCACACCAATTATCACCCATGACCTTTCGAGGACGACCCTTCTTCATTTTGATTGCTCCTTCATTACTCATTCGTCGTCTCGTTTCTGATACTGGTTCATCACAGATTGAAGCGGATCTCGGTGACGGCGCCGGCGCCAAATGCCCAATAACATAAGAAACATAATCATTGGACAGTTTACGATGAGTAAGGTAACAAGAGCCAGGGGCTCTTGGCTTTTCATGTTGTGCGATGGTTACATTTTTTTTGGTTTTGCTGTGGAATAAAGTCAACATTTGAATAAAAAAAAAAAAAAAAAAAGTTCAAAAGAAAACATACGATTTATATTTACTGAATTCAAACTTTTTAATTTTAAACATATTTTTTTTATTGAACTGTAATGTTTCTCATTGGAAATTGCGTATTAAATCCGCCTTCAGAAAATGCGAACTGCTCTAAATAAAATATTAATTGGGATATCACTTGACGTTAATCATCCTAACTTATTCATCGAATGCCTTCAATAATATCCACAAGTTGACGAACACTTCCGCGTTTCCAGTTGCGAGCTGACCACACAGAAAATAGTGGGTGATGAGGTTGGAAATTATCGTTGACGTCGAAGGTCAATGCAATCCAACTATGAATTAATCGTCTATGCGAGGCTTGACTTTTACGGAAATCGTTTCGAATTATGTCCAAATCCCTGTTTTTGATGTTACGTAATGAAACAGCTTCATCCCTTTCATGTCGAAGTGCCGTATACTCCTTTCCCTATCCCGCAGAGAGTTTTCAAGAGTCTGGATTTGTTCTTCTAGAGCAACCCTCACAGCGTCATCAGAGAAACACAAATCGCACGGAGATCGACTATTCTTCCTAGCCCTCTTAGAGCTGCTTCCAGCCATTATAAATGCACCTAGAGTATATTGAAATGCTATAAATGCTGAAAATGTATCGTGAAAGGCATATATGCATATTTCAGAGCATGATTCTGAGCCGTCGCACCTTTTAAATACTACTTTCTACAGGCACTTCAATCACGCGACTCATTTAATCGTACCCTGACCAGTAACCTTTTTCGCTCTTTTGACTTCATCTGGCAGACTTAGCAATGGCGCCGGCGCCAAATGCTGCATTCAGCGGCATGGTCATCCGGGTAAAGCTAGGTCGCCGTCGATGGCTGGCTCTCTTGCTTATTGGGTCAGGATTTCGGCGTCACAGTAACAATAACCGGCGCGAATTGTGGGAAAGGGCAGAACAAGGTTTCAATTTCAGTTCATAAAGCAGTGATGATGATCATTCATGAAACTTTATGGAGACAGCAGTTTTGAATTCATTCCATAGCATATGGCGCCGGCGCCACATACCATTATTTGTGAATATTAGTTAAGACACCATTATTTTGGTCTCTCCACTTGTATGTGAAGCTCGGAAATGTAACAAGGGGATTTGGCGCTGGCGCCATATGAAAGATCAATCTGATATAGATCAGATTATTTCCAGGGTCATGTCGTCGGCCATTGGTTAATGGCGCTGGCCAAAGTTGTCGGCCATGGGCTCAGAAAACATTAGACTCAGAATGACATTCTTTGTTTTAGGAATGGAATTGCTTTTGCTTGGAAGTCCATCCCTGCTAACCGTCTAGTGATTTTCTGGTAACTCTCCTGCCCTGGGTCTCCATCGACGAGGAAATGTATTTTCTCTTACCGCAATGAATTTTGCTTCAAGGAAAAAAAAAGTAAAAAAAAAGTTGTCGGCCATGGGCTCATGGCGCTGGCGCCAAGTGCATGCGTGCAAGAGCTATCGACTCATGGCGCTTGTACTCGGGCATGTGCTCATGGCGCTGGCGCCAAGTGCTGGCGAGCAAGAGCAATATGTCGTGCATTTTTTCAAATTTCAATTTTAAAATCATCCTCGAGTTTATCAATGTTCATGGTGTATATTTTTCTGTCTCTCGCTCATTTTTCTGTAGATTTCAACAGAGTCAGGAAGTACTTGCAATCAGCTCATTATACACATTGGTGACGACCAGGTTAACTATCCTAAAGTGACATAAACCTTCCATCTACATTGCTTTTAGTGAATTCAAAACCTCTATTAATATTATTAGAGTAATTACAATAAGAACCATTTGAGTGTTTACTTGGTTGAGGATGAACAGACGCTGCACATAGAATCCATAAGACGAGATTGCTTCTTATTGTTAAATAAACTCTAAATAATATGAAGTCTAATAATAGGCACAACAAACTCGTTTTAAAAGTAGTCATTCGTTCGCTTTAAGGATGCTGTAAACTAAATTTAGGACAAGCTCTTAGAACTATAGTTTAAGAGGTCCATTTCTTACTAGTAGATAATTTTAGTCATATGAGTCGATCCATTTGTGTTTATTTTCTTCAAAGTTTGTCATTCAGTTTAGGCCTAGCATATAAACCTATGATAGCTTTCTAACAATTCCATATCCCAGTAGCATCAAGATCGTATATTTGTATGAAAATGAGTTTAGAGATCATAAATCCATTCAGGCTCGTTTATGGATTATAAAAGTGCTATTCAGAAGATGAACTTCCTTTTTTTTAATTTAAGACACGTCCTATGGTTGTATTATTACAAACGGTAAGAACAGCTAGGAAGGGTTCCGAAAAGAAGCTGGACTTTGATGCCATTTGGAGATTGGAGTGATAGCTACTTCTTGTTTGGTATACTTGACTCTCTCTGGCAAGTTTTCTGATAAATTACTAGATAATTCAGAATTTTAAGGGCCTCAACTTCGAGTGTCTAAGAATTGACGGGGAGCATCGTCGGCCGGGGCCGGCGTCACGTGAACCAGCAAACGAAAATCCTGCATCGATTTTTATTCTAACAAGCTATCCTGATCATGTTGAGAGCGAAGTCGACTGGATACAAGTGGAAACTAATACGAGAACAGGGACACGTTGGCCCAGTTCATCCTAGTGCAGCATGGGATGTAACCAACTTTACTCCACTATCATGTAACCACGGGAATCAGATATTGTATCCGATGTTTAATTCAAACAGCTAGTGGCGCCAGCGCCACCTGTATCGAACTATACAAACAGCAAGCGAATTGGTTGATCATTCCTAATCCGATATAACAAGCTTTTGAAGAAGGATTATAGGCAAGGAGTAAATTAAAAATGTTCACCACTCACAGTACTCATGACAAATGAAACGAGCCGGGAGTAATAATTCATCAATTTGCCCTTAACAGTCAATTCTCCATGATGGCCTCCTATTCTCTAAATGAAAATGATGATTTGAGTTAGCTCCTTTACTATGCACATCATTAGCCAGACATCACCTGGGGTTGCGCGGGCCAATTACACCTTCACGCACACCCTTGCGAGGCGTTTGCGAAGGCAGATTGTTTTCTGTGATGCCTGAGAAACTGGTACGAGTGTTGGAGATTTAAGGGGATTTAGATGCTGGAGGAGAGGAATGGGAGAGTAGACTGCCTCGCAAGAGGGATTAAGTCAATAGTGTGTGCGTTGTAGGACTGAAGGGATATGGCTTCGAATGGGGGCGATGGGTACTTTGCCAGAGTGATTGGGCTCCCAAGCGCAGGTCTGGACCCTGGTAGGGATTGCAACCACGTTAGTGACGAATTTCTAAAGTTTATATTCGGAGAGAAGAAGTATCATAAGGGATACAACTATAGAAACTCGAGATCAGTGAGAGTTAGGGAACGCTGCAAGGAGGTGTACCTGCCTATATGGCAGACGACGCAGATGCCAGTGAAATCCTTTGTTCCCGAGAGCTTTGCCCGCGGTGTTGTCTCCGAGGTCTGCTACAATTTCCCAATGAACTGGGCTAGATACGCCGAGGACCGCTGGAATGGGCAGAGGCCAGAGCCTGGACAGACTCCACCAATTCTCTATGAAGGCCCTGCTCGAGGTCATGGGTACTTCGAAATGATTCTGAAGAGGTATCAAGGAGATCTTCAAGCGTCAGTGGTGGAACACGATGCAGCACTTGTAGCCCATGGTCGCGCTAGGGAGCTTCACAGCACACTAGTTGCGTCGCAACGACGCCCACTCACGGGATCACAGAGGGACAGGGCCAACGCGGAGCTGAAACGGCTGAGAGAAGTGCTGGAGTCCTCTATCAATCAGCTTGAAGACCTCAAGCGGGAGCTCAAGTCAATAATTGTTGAGCGCGGGAGCTCAGCCGACGTGACCTCCCACGAGGAAGAAATACAGAGCGAAGAGACTGGGATCGCTGCTGTCAAACAGCTGATTTGCAGGAAGGAAGAGCGTCTGGAAGCCTCAAGTATCGACATCGCTCGACATGCCGAGGAAGAGAAGAAGCTGGAGGCCGAAGAGAGGGCTACAAGAGTAAAGGCTGACCGATTAGGGCGTGCTCTGAAGTGGCTCGAAGAAAATTGCCCGAGTCCGATGATATCTGCTCCGAGCTCCTTTGCTGAGGACGATGCTCGCATTCAGACGTCTGCTGAGGAGATAATCGTCATCAAAATTGGGGAATGCGCATTGTGTGGTTCAGGATTTTCACACCTCAACATCATCGTAGCACCCTGCTCTTGCGGATATCATCGATGGTGTGCAGCGGTCCAGTGTTTGCTTCAAGACAATTGTGCCGACCCGACCTGTAACAAACACATTTCAGAAGCATGGCGGAAAAGCTTCGGCTTCTTCCAGATCGAAGGTAATTACAAGTACTTCAAGTTCATTTTTGCCGAGATCTGGATTTTTTGTTCTATGGCCTTGGTCTAACTCGATCATTATGTAGACGACCTTCTCCCTGGTGTGCCACGGAATGCTGGACAACCCCGTGGAAAAAGGGGACACTTAAACTCGGACATCGGAGGGGCGAGTTTCATAAAGTCGCCGAGATCTTCGAAAAAGAAAAAGATCAAGGTGGAATCGGAATCAGAGGAAAGGGGATCGCACTTAAACTCAGATACAGGAGGGGCGACTTCTATCAAGGAGAAGAGATCATGCACGAAGAAGAACAAGCTGAAGCCGAAATCAGAATCGGAGGAAGGTAAATGATCCATGATATATATTTGGCTTCGTTTTATCAGAGATCAACGATTTTTGCTTGTTGCTCCTGAACTTGATAATTAAGTGGATAATTAAAGAATTCGCTGCAAATCGGTCGACGATGTAAGAGAGGGATACCTGCGAGGTTAACCACGACTGAATCTGCAATGTGATTGTATGTGCAGAATGAAATGGGAATACGAGCTATTATGCGAGGCTGATTATGCGAAAATCGAGCTAAGATCCCACTAGCGGGAGGGGTATAGTCGGCAGTTAGGCAGTTCAGACCATTCGGCAGTTAGGCAGTTTAGACCACCAGTTACTAAACCCGTTCACATGTCCAAGTTATTCTAACTTTTCTGCCTGAGGAAACCTACAGATACAAACTTCTTGATCAGAGTCTCAAAGTGATTCAATACTACGTACTTCCCAATTAACGATATTTTCAGCTGTACTATGAGTAAGCATTGGTGATGTGTAATGTGCTGAATGTGCTGTAAGTATGTTTTCAAGGTCCCAATATAATTCTTAATTTTATTGTCTTCATTGGAAATAGTATGACAGGAATCCGAACAATCTCGCTAATATTACGAAAAGTCCGGGTCTTTATTTTGAAATCAGTCACTCAGCTCGCTTAGCACCGGAGCTATATCACCTTAACTCTGTATGAAGGTGGGAGTCGAGCACATAGGTACATTAAGTTTTTTTTTATTCCTTTATTCCACAGCCAAAGGACACAGAACAAACACACCGCAGCACAACCTAAAAAACCACACGCTTCCTAGGAAACCAACGGGAAACCTATATGTATTTTTTAAGAATTTTCGAATAAGTACGAACGTAAACTAAACCAGCCAGTGTTTTTTTTATGTTTTTTTCCTTGAAGCCTAACTGGCGACTTGAAAAATATTGGGAAAGAATATTTGGCGAAATCTCAAGCTTACAATCATGTTTTAATAGAATTTCTTAATATTTTGGTGGTCTTCTTCACAAAATCTGGCTATCTTCACAAAAAATGTAGAGAAAATATGGCGAAAAAAGTCAATTTTTTCTCAATTTTTTCCTTAACAAAAGAGAAATGCCATATTTTGTAGAGAAATCTGGCGAAATATAGCCACTAAAAAAAACGCTGAAACCAGCTATACTAACTCGGGAGGCAGCTCCCTAGCGTAAGTCGAATCTACCCATGTGCGGATGGTGGTAGTTCCAAGCTGGCTTTAAGTTTGAACTCCTGAAGTTAATACTATCAAGTCATTGACAATTTGAGGCCATCACAGCACACATATCGAATGCAATCAGATTCACTTAAAAATGAAGGACACTGCTGACACGAAATAAGAAATCGCGTCTCTGAGACGGCATATGGAGAAACTCCGGATATACTATATTGAATATTTGGATGACCTGGAAATGCGTCCATCAACGACATCACGAATGTCTTGGACACGTATAAATCTTTCAAACAGATCGATATAGCAAAGGAGAGCCGCGATCCAGGGCACAAAGCTTATTTGCTTAATAGATTCTGACGTGAAAGTATAAGAATCATTTAAGTAGGCAATAAATACATTTTGACATTGGTAATTACGGTATAAAGTGAGATGAACTGAGACATTGTTAGAATTTCAATGCGAAGAAAGAAACCTAGCAATAGTAGAACCATCCATATTCTATGTACAATCAAAACACTTGTGGTGCACCAATCTCGCTACTTATGTGGTTTACGTTGCACAACATATTTTCGAAGGGCCATCAGTGCTCACAGTTTAAACTACTATATATATGGTAGAATGTTTCTAAATCAACAACAACCGATCATAGAATCCTAATTTGCTTAAAATAATAGTAATGATAATAATAATAATAATCTATAATGTCTTTTTTTTAGAATTTTGAAAATGTGATGGACCTCGATTGTACCATTCAGCATATGATTGATTCAGAGCTAGAGATTCTAAATTAATTTTTTTATCACAACAAAATTTGACATGCATTTCATTCTTCTTTTAAGATTTTGCAACCATGTATATACGTTGTTGTAATTCAAAAATCATTATTCTCTAGGTTATTTTTTTAATTCAACTTATATAATGAATGTAAATGTCGATGAATATACTTAGCTAATTCTTATGATTATTTCAAAAACTCTTGATCATTATCATTTTATTTTTATTGTTATTTATGCATTTACCAAAATACCATAAACATATAGCAACTTACAACTAGATGTTATTGATTCATCTTGACATTTATTATATACGTTTTCTTGAAAAGAAGTATATTATTTTAGAGTAAGTATTCTCACGGTGCGTCCTTCGCAGTGAGCATAGCCTTATCAAGTTGAATCACTGACTCATATTGTAAAAAAATAGGCAGACTGAATCAAAATTGACTATACTCCTTCGATGAATGGGGTGCCAAACTCCCATATTACAGCAAAAGTATTGAAACTTAGTCATTTTTATGTTTCTTTTTAATATAAATTGAATAATTTAATAAGTTGATTTGTAACCAAAAATTAATAAGAATAATAAATATAAATATTTTTCTTTAAAATTATTACATTTATGATTTTTCTTCAAATAATTTTGAATCTCATTTATTTGAAATATTATTTGGGCGGATAAAGTGGCTATATAAGCCAAAATTTAAAAAGATCATCGCTTGCTAGTCTGCAATCATTGTTGATATAACTCTAAGACGTCACGAACAACGAGTTCTAACGGGCTTGTTGTCCATAGTTTAATGCTTCTCGAATTGCTCAATTAGTTAGCTTCAAGTTGCTTAAATCTTTATTATTACAATTCATTGTTTATTTATAAAGATTGATCTTATTACTAAATTAATTTTTTTGATTATTTATTCTAAAAGGCGATAACAATATATAGTCAGATTGTTTATTTTATTTGGTTTTAAAATTGTAAAATGTCTTCATTCTTTTGATTTAGTGAACAATGGTCGACTACCTGGCTCTGAGAGATTATACGCGCACTACAAGTGACGCACGGCGATAAACTGTGTTTTGGATTGGACATCAAAGAAGAGACAATATTTGAAAATAGATTATAAAAAGTTATTATTTAATCATTAAATATATATTTGCACGTGCACCTACGTAACGATGTAAATAATGTTAAATGCAAATTTCAATTTTATTTTATTAAGCTCTTAATCTTATATTAATAAAAATTCAAACTAAGTTATTAAGTTTTTCAGAAAAATCTAAGCTAGAGATATTATTTACATATTCTACAGAAGATTTTATTAAATAAGCAAATTTCATCATATAAGTATTCAAAGATACATTTATAAAGTAATTAATATAATTATCAACAACTTAAAAAAATATAGATGAATAACAAATTGTTGCTTGAATTTATTTAAATTTTAGCCATAAAAACTTCTAAATTTTTTAGGTTTTATTTTATTATCGGATTTTAATTCAAGTCTTAAAAGTTATGTATAAAGTTAAAGTAAAAAAATTGAGGTCTAAGTAACTTTCGAATAGTCAAACGAAAAACTTCAATATCAAAAAGCATTTGATAAATTTTACGAAAATCACAATATAAATTGATTTATGTAATGATCAATAAATAAAACTATTAGTAACGTTTCTATAAAAATTAATTTGTGTTTATAAAATATCATATTACATTATTAATGAATACCATAAAGTTAATGCTTGTAAGAGCATAAGATTCATTGCTCTTTGATGAAATGAAAAATGAAGAAATAAAAGTATAAGTTGAATTTCAATGACACTGATTGTCATAAAGCAATTACCTTGCCGACAAAGGTTGGCATCCTCAATTGAGTGCTACGATGCAACGCGATTAACGCGCAAACTGTCCAGAATTCATACTAAGCTTTACTTCTTTTTTGAAATCTCTAATCATTTAGAAATCGCAATACAATGTTTTGATAGTGCAATGCACTTTTAAAAGAAAGCCATTGAATATATTTACATAGATTTAAATGTATTCTTAATCTAAGATAACCATAAATTTGATTAATTTTATCTCTTTTAATGTGCAATTAAAATTTTCAAAGCGCTAATAAAAAATATTGAAATGTCAAGAATATTTATAGAATGAAATTAACAATGAAATAAATGTGTATTTCACTTCACGTGCTTAAGTTAATTAAGATTTTTTTTATTTTTTTATACTTCAGCCTACAGTTAGATCTAATATATTGAAGATATATATAAAATGTTAAGGAAATTTTTACCAATTTTTAGCAATAAAATTTTTACGCATTTAGCAATAAATTTTTCAGTATGTTTTTTATGAGAATTGTTAAATATATATACAAAAACAATAACTAGAAGAAATACAACGTAAAGAGCATAACAAAGATATAACAAAGACTCTGAAATACAGCTGCGTTAAAATATGAAGGTAACGTTTACCTTATCAATTACTTCAACAATGTTCATTTTGAAAAAAATTGATATACAGATTGGACTTTCAAGAGTTAAAAAAATCATCTTAGAAATAGCGGTTTTATTTTAAATCAAGATTCATACCGCTTTAGTTGTAAAGCAAAATCAATAGCTCAAAGCAGATGAGACAAATTAGAATATCAATATCGATATGATATTTTTTATTATTTGTTCTAGTTCATTTGTTGATGATTACAATTGTTAGCGAAATGGAAGAATTAATTTCTTAAGTTTTTCTTTATTGTTAATTATTTTTTTCGCAAGCACATATCTTTATTTAAATGTTTTTTTTAAGTTATTTAATTTTTCTTAAGTTTTTATATCATATTTTTTAAGTGTATAATATGATTATTCTCAAATACATTTGTAAAATACAGTTATGCACGCGAAAATAGAATGAAGCTTTAAACTTGTTTTTTAAAGATTAATTAAAAT
This sequence comes from Ceratodon purpureus, assembly GCA_014871385.1. NCBI lineage: Eukaryota > Viridiplantae > Streptophyta > Bryopsida > Pseudoditrichales > Ditrichaceae > Ceratodon > Ceratodon purpureus. The sequence goes on along the minus strand of CM026427.1, from coordinate 899,025 downwards.
GCATCATTATTTCTAAAACATACAATTTACATTAGAGGGGATAATTTTGTAGATTGCGCGCTTCGCTGTGCGTGTAGACTTTTGTAAAAAGATATTTGAAGTTCTAGTAAAAAAACTAATATTTGAAATTCTAGCAAAAAGAGATACCTTACTGTGATTTTAAGATATTGAATTTAGCTCACGTAGTGGAGAGTGCGAGTCGTTGAATGTAAAGTATGTAACATTGGCAATGATATGAAGAGCTTTGATTTACAAGGCTTTAACAAATTTGTATACTTTTGATTGAGAGCAACAATGTCATTTACAGTATGTGTTTATGCCTAATTTGGTTAAGGTATAACTCGCCTTCAATGTCAGAGGACGTTTCTTTTGCACTCTAATGAACCTAATAAGGCTACCATTCAAACAATAATTTAAAGATTTCAACATTTTTGTTTAATGTATATTATTTGAAGAAGATTTTTATCTATAGAATCATGTTGTTCGTGTTGAATGCAAATAATTATGTGATTTTGTTTCTGGTATTGAATAATTATAATTATTTGAAGTGAAAAGTTGAAATCATACGTGTAGGATATTTAGGCTGCTGCAATAACGGGCACCTTGACACCAAATTTTGATTATGATACTATTATTTAAAGATTTCCATATGACTTCTTTTCTACCAATCATTTTCAACCTTTCCGTTCCATTAATCTAAAGAGATAAAGACGGAATTTGTAGGGATCAAATGAAGAAAAAACGAGTGCAAATTAAAAATTTCTTCGGCATCTTTTGTCAAAAAGTTTGAAATTAATAAAAACAAATTTCATATATAAAAATTAATAAAAACAAATTTTATATATAAAAATACGGTTTTGAAAATGGATTACATATTTCCCATTGAATTATTTGAAAAATTCTCATTAAATTAACTATAGCATTCGTTGTCCATTGAGTATCTTAGAATTCAATCAAATCAATGATTTTTAGGCCTTAAAAAAACGATGCACAAAATAACAATTTTTATTTATTTGAAGAATATTCAACTGCTTTAATTAGTCAAATTCATCAATATCAAATTTTTTATTTATTTATTTATTTAAAAATAAAATTATTTAAACACTTTAATCTAGAAATCACTTAGATAAAATTATTCAAGACTATTTAAAAATTAATAAAGACGGTTCCTAGATTGTGTCTTCAAAAGCACCAAGGACCTTAAGAAGTTTATAGAAACAATAGATTACGTCTCGTCGGGTTTTTGCGGTCTTTGTTTCCACTTCATTACGATGAGATTTCACTCTCTTGTTTCAAAAAAAAATAAAAAAATGATACAATAGATTACGTGAATCTTGTAAATATTAAATATAGAATTGAGACAAACTAGAGAAGCTGCAGCATGAGTACATAATCATAGATTCATCCTAGGTACAACTTCGGCTACTAAATTATTCTACGTCGTGGTTCAAAGTTTGAGTTTATTTTACGTTAATCTTTATAAGCAGCTGCCTGCTGACTTCTTTGATAAACTCAGTCTACATTGGTGTTTTGTTAACTCCTAATATGGAAAGAGGTCCATTCGTCCCACTTATTTAACCAAAAACGTGATCATGGGTGAAAGAGTTCACTAAGAAGTATGAAATTGAGAAGATCCTTGAGTAGAAAAAATGGTTTTTAATTATCAATTTTAAAACGAAACAGTCATTTATTGTTACCTTTGCCTTTAACATGTTTTCTCCACTTTCTTTCGTTTAAGCTTCCTTTTTTTTCACTTATCATTAAGTAATATAAATTACGTCGTTCTTATTTACTCAACTTTGCATTCCTTCTCATTTTTCGTTTTCCTTCCATCTTTAATCTCTACAGACTCTTAATTCTTTTCATCTTTCTTTATTTTTCTTGTTCATTTCTAGGTTTTTACTTCTTCTCGACTATGATTTATTTCTAATTTATTTCTTAATTCTGATATCCTCCATAACTTTAAATTTATTATTTTATTTCTTATATTCCATTAAATGGTTCTCTTCTTCTGTTCGTCTCTCTTTCCTTCATTTTTAATTTGTTTCTTGATATCCCTACCTTTGGTACATGAAACGCATACATATATTTGTTCAATTTTTTTTTGTTTTTTTTTTTTTTTTTTTGTCTTGGACAAATGGCACTTCTATTACCAATGAAAATATACAAAAGAAACAAATTTGATTATAAGACTTCTTAAACTGGTATTCGGTATGATTTGATATCTACTAATATTTTGAAATTATGAAAAATCAAGATCGATGCAGTTCAAATTTATCCGGATTTGCTTGCCACCATACGATGATGATTCCCATGACTGCGCAATCACTGTTTATTCAATCTGAAATGACCGTTTAGAACTTCAATGTTTGTTGTAATGATTGCATGAGCCACTGGGCGTTGTTACTTAGCGTCCATGTCTTCATGAGTCTGTATGCAATTATGTAGAATTGACACCTTACGCACACAACTCAAGGCGTCAATTAACACTAGAAAGACAATTAACACTAGAAAGGCAAACTCACCTATGATCACCTTGGTTTTCCGCGTCGATTCATTCTCTCAGGGTCGTCTATTGCGATTGTATGTGGAGAGCGCAGTGGAAGAGTACTCTGAGAGGTTGGAAGTCTGTGAGAGCTGTGTGCGTTTTCGGAAATGGCTGATGGAAGACGGGAGTTAGATGTTAGCAGGGTCGGGTTGCCGAATGTGGGTCTTGATCCCAGCAAGGATTGTCACCATGTCTCGGACGACGAGCTTAGACTCATGTTTGGGGAGAGGGAAAGTCATAGAGGATATTGCTACAAATCAGCAAAGTCGGAGAAAGTGAAGGCTCGTGTCTCGGAGCTCTATCCCGCGGTATTCCAGTGCGTTGAGGTTCCCGAGAGTCATATACCTGAGAGTTTCGCTCGAGCCATTGTTTTCGAGGTCAGCCATCACCTCCCAATGAACTGGGCCAAGTATGCCGAAGACCGATGGCGTGGGAAAAAAGTTGATGGTGTTGATGATCCGCTTGTCGTTTACTGCGACCCTGATGAGAGGAAGACCTATTTGCAGGTTATCGTGGAGCGCCTCGAGGCGGACCGTGAGTGTGCTGAGAAGGAAACCGATGCAGCACTGTCGGCGCACCGTTCCGCCAGTGATCGTGTATCAATGCTCAAGGAGAAGCTGCCTGTGGTTGGTGATTTGGAGCGTCGTGAGGTTGAGACCAAGCTGAGGGGAATGAGGGAGAAGTTGATTACCTCCGAGTTGGGTCTGTCAAAGTGGCAACATGTGAAGAATCTTGTACAGAACAGTGGTGATGAAGACCTATCTGAGTGGTATAAGAAGGAATTCCAGCGGGAGGAACAGGCGATTCTGTTATTGAAGGCGGATATTATGCACAATGAAGAGCGTCTTTCTGCGAGCGTGTCTGAGCTTCAGACTGCCGTTGAGGACCTGAAATCACTCGCAGAGGGTATTCGGATGCATCGAGAAGGGGCAACCCTGATCAAGAATGACCTCAAAGCAATTTCGGAAAACTCATCGATGACGCTGACGAGGGCTCCTAACCCGCATATCGCATCGTCCTCGCCGTCCGTCAACGAAGGTAAGACTTTTACGATAAGTTCATGTGCTCTTTGTTTGCAGGACTTTCCAGAGCTGGACGTGATTCTAGCGGCATGCTCCTGTATGTATCACCCTTGGTGTGCGGCTATGCGGAGTTCATGTTCCGGGACTTGTGCTAATCCAGGATGCAACCAAGGCTTCCCCGAGCTTTGGCTGTTGAGCTTCGGATTTTTCAAAGTTGAAGGTTCTGCTTCCTAAGCATTCTCGTATGGGATGTTTTTCTTCTCATGTGGCTCTTTATAGGTTTATCCGGATTCTGTATGTGTACAGATTTGTTACTGAATAGCTTGAACGAACATTCGTGTGACTTGAAATTCACCTCTCTTTGCATATGTTGTAGATGATTAGCTGTTATTAACCATTATTTGCATATTTTAATTGCAGATTCAATGAAAGCTGGCTGTTCCATGCAAGGTGGAGACTCTGATAAGAAACGACGACATCTGAACTCTGATATTGGAGGCCTGAACTATGTGAAGAAGGAAAAGTCCACTACACCCCGCAGAAAGACGAAGTAGGAAGGTGGATCCCTGCTTTTACCGGTTTGATCGATGGGTGTAAATGTTAGTGTGCATTTCAAAGTTAAAATGTCTCGCAATGATCTGGATCGCGTGTGTTCCATTCTGCCGTTCATTTCGGAGCGATGTTGATCGATAGTTGTCGTTTTACTGGTCCATCATGCCACTGGACTTATATATGGTAAGGCAACTGGACTTGTGGTTGTTTTGGTTATCCATCATCATTTTATCCAGCTTGATTGGCGCCAGCGCCATTAGCTATGCACTTGACTATATTGTTTAATGAACCTACAAATTTTTGGGTGCGTGTGTGGTGGACTTTCGTCACAATTGTGGAGTCGGACTCTGTGGTATAACATAGTAGCGATTGTTTACAAGCCTGGTCCTTCAGTTTACGTGATAGTCGGGCGAGAAATTCTCTAGAACCTTTGGCACACTATTCTCTTTATTTGTAGCCGGATTTACTTTGTTGAATGAATCTGAAGATACTCAGTTTGGCTTGTGTATCTATGCTTCGTTTTGGTCATCATAAATACTGGAAATTCGTGTTTTACCGTTGCATTGGTGGGCTGCACTTGGCGCTGGCGGCATGTCTACATTTAAATCTCGTTGTTTAAAAAATCAATTTTCACGAGGCATGACTGCGGTTTTACCCTCCGGTAGTGATTTGTGAATTTTCAAATATGGGGGTTGTGAATTTTCTATCGATTACTTGAAACTGATGAGCTCTGAAACCAGTTACGTTACATCTGACGGTTCATTTCAACGGAAGCTTAACCGAGTCGCAAATAGGGAATTTTAATGGACTTCTGTGAATGCCTATTTAAACGTCACAGGTGGTTAACGATATCCCTGTGCACATGGCGCGGGCGCCATATCCTGGCCTCGTAGTTTCCAAGGGCTTGATTTGATCTTTGTAGACCATACCAGCAATCTTTACATTTGGGTCTCGTGTTTCACATTGGTTTGGATATTGATTTCTTTTAGTTCTGAGTCCTCGGGATGGTCGGTAATTTATACTCTGGGAATGCTGTGAGATTCGCTACGTATGCTTGACGGGTTGCCTGTGCAGATGGCGCTGGCGCCATATGCTTGCGGATTATTTGAATCGATTCAATTTTGCTTCTTATTATTTTGAAATCTTCTTAGCGTAATGTAGAGCATATGGCGCCGGCGCCATATGTGAGTACATGTTGCATTCATTTGTTAACCCCTAAAGCATCAACTCAACACTTTTGGTATGATTTAGGGTCCGGTCAGGCTTCCTATGAGTCAAATTTTATCGGATGTGGCTGTAACTTTGGCACAGCATGGGAAATTGACATATCTTTCTAGCAAGACCAAATTTTACTTCCATCGGGCCCGTAGTTAAGAAATAATTGGTGTTTAAAGATCAAAATTCAATTCAGGGCAGTTCGGGCAGGTTTGTGGTCGATGGGAGTGGTGTACCAAATCTGTGAAAGTCTACAGTGACTTCCAAATGATCCTTTCTGAAATCGTTTTACAATGTTTTATTAAACTTGATTTTGAAAAATCCAACCGTGAGATCTTGTTCAGAGCCATCCAATTAGTCTACGTACCAAGTTTTGTAAACTTTGACCGTACGGATCTTGAGATATACTCAGTCAAAGTTTCAAGTTTTATAAAAACTGTCAAGACAGATCAACAGTGATCGGGTCACCTTCATCACCCATTTTTCCTTCACCATTTTCTCCTCCTAAACCACAGTATATGCTGTAAAATTCATATCTATTTTGGATTTATTTATTTTTTAGATTTCTTTCCTCTACAATTTCTTTTCCATACAAATGCATGTATACACCGTTCGGATTCCCAAAAATTGATGATCTTCTTAGGCATTTGTAGTGTGGAAAAAGAGCCAATGTATATGCATTTCATTTGACTCTTGTCGCTGGAAATGTGGTTTTCCAATGCTTCTGTGTGTTGTATTGCCTTCAAATTTTTTGAGCATACTCCCAACTCACTTTAGAATTGAAAACTGAAGAGCCTTCACCCATGCGATCTTCAAAAATGGACTGTTTTACTCTCTGAAGTGTGGCTGTCCCTGCCGGGCAGGACCAAAAAAAACTTTTCACTCAAGTTCAAACCTTATGATCTTCCAAACGGTGAAGAGTTACAGTCTAAAATTTTGTGCACACATACATGTACAAGTTAGGTACTAGATCCTGCAGTTAGATTCTCCTATATACGTTCAAGTTTGCATAATTCTACCTTGAACTAAAACAGGGCTGAATTGAGGCAGAATTTGGGATTTTATGGCCAAATGCTTTAGGGGTTAAATTTAGTTATACGCATACATTATGGCACGTACTGAAACACAATCTCGAATACGTAGTGGTAAAGTATACGCAGGATGTAACATGTCGACTTGGATGAAGTATTTTCTTGGTATGTCGTATTGTGTATGCCGTATTCCGTAGTGTGTATAATCGTCGTATTTTCATCGGCATGTGTCTGGGTATACAATTCGCGGGGATGGATGTTTCTTGAATACGCACTCATAGTTTCATCACTGACATGGCAGTCTTGCCTGACGCGTTATTCTGGTTGTGGTACCTTGTGGTCTATGTGCCTACAGAATCGGCCTATATGTAGACCCACGCACTCTGAAGGACGCACTGTGGGAAGCTGTCCTCCACAAAAGGGCTGCATACAGAGCAAGGGGAGGTTGACAGGAGCCTGGCCAAGTCTGTGCACATTCCCAGCCCACAGCCAGCTAGTGACCTCGCAGAGTCAGTGATTCCCAGCCTCCAGTCCAGCTCACAATCCCCTTCCCCGCCATCAATGCTCCATGGCATGCCATGCCATGCCATATCCCCCCCATGCCATCCCCCCTGAACCGCTATGCCATGCCCTTCTGCAGCAACCAACCCCGCCCTCCCACGCGGACCCAAATTAGAAATCTGCTGAACCGCCCTCCCTCGCAGACCGCACCCTGCCACCCACCCTCGTTGTCTCGGCCTCAATTGCCTGACACAAGGAATTTTTTCATTCCAACTTTTCCCTTTCCTTGACTCCCTCTTTATTCTTTTCTCACTAAATCCCAGAGTTTGAGGTGCCATACGGTACAACAATGCGGCTGCCCACCCAGAAGTCAATTATCCTAATCCATTCCCATTGGACAATGCATTTTCAAAAGCTGCCCCTCGTCGAGCATTTAACGCTCAGACCTCCATAACTTCTCACCCGAACATCGGAAAATTAAAAAAAAAATACCGACACGAGGATTTCCAAACGGCCCACCTTCAATAAAAATTTCAGAAAATCCCGATGTAAAATGCATTCATAGGTACATGCCCAAATTCCAAAAAAGCCCAAATGTGGATGATTGTTCTTTAGCGGTTAATATAGATCTATATCTAAGAAGTCTTATTCTTTGCGGAGAGAGTAATCATAGAAGAAGGAAATATTACTCCTTTTCTTGGAGGTATTTTAGAAGTAGCAAAATACCCTCTTCCATGCCAATTTTTTTCTTTTTGTAGAATATTTTCTTTCATTTTATTGGAATGGTTGGAAGTCAAGAAAATTAATATGACTGAAAGTTTAAAATTCAAGATAGATGTCATTATAAATTTTTCCACTACTTAATCATAGAGAACTGTAGAATTAAAGGAGTCATTGCAAACCTTTAAAAAGGCCCAAGTCTTTAGAACAAACCTTTTGATCATTCTAAGAGTAATTCTTTAGAACCCTCTAAAAGTCTTATAAAAAGTTGTAGTTGGTTGATGTCTTTAAGAAGGGTTTTAGCTCTAATAGTTGTTAGAAGTACATTCAGAAGCTTCATAGTGTTAAAAACATATGCACGAATTGAAGCCGAAGAGATCTAAATTAATCTTGACAACACATTCCTTAGAGTACTAGCCCAACTTCTTTGATTGTTTGTATACTCGTCATGTTTATTCAAATTCTTCTTAGTTTCTGTCTTGCACATTTTTTCTAATTTCAGAATATTAATTTGACATTTTTGTATCTTTGACACAAATCCAACATTTATAAAGAACTCCTTGAGGCTTTTTAACTTTAAAAATCAAGCCAAGTACTCTCATCATAGAGTTTTCAAACTTTAAAAATAATCATTCAGAAATGATTGAATAGCCAAAGCTCAAGTTTATATTGTTACAAATTAAAATAATTTTTTGTGTATGTGGTTATTATTACTATCTTTGCTTCATTGCAAATTATAGCCTTGTATTGTGATTTCAAAGACAAATCTTGTATAGGAATCATTTTCTTTCCAAGAATCTTATCATGGGAATGAGTGATCATCAGTGTATCAAATTAATAAGAAGCTTTTGTAGACTGGACAGTGTATTCTATACTTTTAAATGCTTGAAGGAAAAAAACCGCCTTGCCACATTTTTGAAAATATTATTAAAGACATTTTTACATTAGTCCATATGGTTTTTGGTTTTTTCCATAGTCGTCAATTTTATACTAAATATAAATCTATGTTGTTATAACTTATGATATTTTTACATATATCATTTCACATATTTTGGATATTAAATATATATATATATATACATCTACATCTACAAAATAGTATGCATTTTCATATCTATGTAAATGTTTTTAATCAATGTATCTTATTATACAATGTTACATATGTCTTTGTAGAATGTGCTTCTTAATTTACATTCATCATTTTGTTTTGAAGCATGAATTTTTTTAAATATCTTAAAAACACCTCTATATTTCATAATTTTACTATAGTCAAATTATATCGTAGGGTGAAGAGGTTGTAGATATACTCAAACGCTTAGAAAACAGAGAAAAGTAATCTAAGACAATTTGTTGATTAGAAATGGAAGGAATAGTGCACTTTTCTTCTTCATTTTTAAAAAATGGTAAGCATCTGATTACAAAAACAAGAATGTTAAATTCAGGAACTATTTCATAAACATCCACTTCTTTCACATCCATTATCATAGTACCACAGCAGGTTTGCCTAAAAAGAATATAAAAAAAAAAAACATAAAAATCAGAAAATTGTGAAAATAAAAAAAGCTCAAAGTTAAAATGCATTACTTCTACAATATTTTGTTATTTTTAAGTCATTTAAAGTCATCGTTACTGATTTTTTTTTGCTTAAACACAAAACTCAAGAAACCCAGTTTTTAAGAGGTTTCAGGTATACCTTATTTAAAAATAATAAAAACAAACATATGTTCCCCAGGTGGCGAACCTGCTATAGTGTTGTAGGAACATACACAATATTTTGTGAGGCGCCCACCTTCAACAGTTTCAAATGTTGCCATACTCCCCATATTAGTGCAAAGGGAATTTCAGAATAAAACTCGCCCTCAATCCAGAGTCTCAAATTACAGTAGTGCAAAACCTTGTAGTTCCACCACCAGTGTCAACGTCAAACCATACTCATACAGTTACAATATAATCTCAGATTTGCACAGTATAAAAATCATAACTCCATTATCATTAAACACACAAAATAGTACATCAACACATTAGTCTAGCCTCACACTTATTCCCAGACATAAACATATCAACCCGGGCAGGGTGACCCTGACTGGCATTGAAATTTGAGCTTATAGAACTGCCCCCTTATCACTCTACCCAAGCTAGATCGGACGCCTCAAGAGACCTCGATCGGGAGGCCTTCTGGTTGTCGGAACGAACTCGGACTTGCAGATCTCATCATAACCTTCATTATTCGCGAACAACAAATTAATTTAAAAAGGACACTGGAGGCTACTCGGAACACGAGAGTGTTCTTCATCCTGCGCTGCATGCCCTGCATGCATCGTACGTCTTGTCTTCACTTGTGGTGGTCAGGTGATCCCAGCTGTGCAGCCTGCAGCATGCAAGTAAGTGAAACGATTATACGCTTGGAGATACCACATATGAAAGGGACTGGCACGTGGTCGATCAGTCCATGAGAGGGCAAGCTCGTTTATCAACAAGACATGCAACATACGAGTGACTCATGAGTATCTAATCGGTGGACAGCTTGAAGGATTCAGAGTTTAACTGATAATTCACGATAAGGCCTGTCGATCAACTGTGATTCATTACGTACCGGCAACTAGCTGCAAGGCAAACAAGTCAGGGGAGAGGGGACTGCACCTTCACCACAACGCGGCAGTCTGTGGGATGATGTTTATGGAATCATGCAACGTAAACGGCGCGGAGCTTCGTTGCACCTTGGTTCATACAAAGGGACCCGTACCCTTGTCCGACGCTGCTTGCTCCTTGACAGTTCCGTTGGTTGTGAAACGAAACTCGAACGTCGGGGCCAATTTCGGTGACGCGAACGGAGCCCTGGTCGATGAACGTCTGGCACTGATTACGGCCGACATAGAAGGTGTTAGTGGCACCACCTGTGCAGCCACGATCGTTGAATGTCTCGATCTTGACCGCTTCAGTGCTCACTGCTGCAACGCCCAGCAGCAACAGCACACATAGAGCACGCGAGATGGCCATAGTCATCGTCATACCACTGAGCTGCGCGTGACACGAAATGTGCTCGACTTGATGGATATCGATTACTCGGAATTACAAGGCTAGCGACTGGAGTGCTGCGATGGAAACGGAGGCAGGATTAATGAGTGAAGTATATGGCTCAGCTTGGATTTGTAAGGTGGACGGGCCTCCTTATATACACATCACTTATTCAACGCACTTGCGCAGTGGGTCGGAATGTTGTATCATGGGAGGTGGCTTTGAAGGTGAGCTTCCATCACGACTATCCGGAACAGATAGAAACCACATCACCAAGTTCGTGCAGTGGCTAATATAAGTAATTCGATTAATATCCTAGGCTGAGGCTGGAGACCAACGTAATACGTGTCGTGGTAACAATGCTGTTGCTATTAATATAACCGTGACCACCGTGGTGACATTAATTTCAATCAAGACTTTATATTCACACAAAACGACGACATTCTGTGTTCTTGCAGTAGCAACTATTTTTGACTTTCAAATTATTTCAAACTTTTAAGTCTTAGCAATTCATTGTTGAAGCTCGATGTCATTAAGCACTCTCCTGATCCTCCAAAGTACCTCCAATTTATGTAACCGAGGTGATTGCTTGCAACCGCTGCATGCAGAATACAAACTTGATCTTTTTCAAGAGGGCGATGGAGACAGGTTCTATGACACGTTGAAAGCAGCGCACTTCAGTTTACTGATAGGCGCAGCACATTAAGTCTAGTAGATTGATATTTTGTGATGGGATTGTCGTATGAAGAACAGACGCTTATGACAGTAATAAACCAGATCGCACTCATGATTTGAGCTGACAATCCGGCACGCGTGAGCGCCGGGCAGGAACGGCGAGTGGCTGATATTTTTGAGTCGTGTACCGACTACTGTACTTACTGACAATGACCTCACTGCAATCTGGGCACATTTTCTCCGAGCTCGGCGAATGGATAACTTTTACTGAGAAAGCAATATCATGCGTCGGCTCTTTCCCCAGCTGTAGTTGCCAATTTTTAGTGGTACATAACCTCCAGGTTCAATGTACTATAGTACTATGCTTTGAAATTATATGCCAGTGTCTTCGACTCGCAGGAAGCCATCGAGGTCTGAAATGGTCCCATCTCTACACCTCTTTGGTCTAACCAAAAGAGGATATTGCATGAGCTTGTACGTCCAGCGTTCCCGATACAAATAACTCGGACTGTTGGTATGTTTCAGCAAAACAAAAAGGGGGCCTCCTCAACGATTGTTACGAACTTGTGGACGCACAGAACATGGTGATCAAAATGAAGCTGTCAGAGGGCTATAAGAAAACACAAACAGGTCCACACTCCAGGGAGTAGCCTTTTTATTTCAGCATCATAATGGACATCAGAAAAATGTGGAATACCAAATGTGCAGCTCTGCTCTCGGATGAAAAATGGCAGCTGAGGTGACGTTTTCGTTAGCTCCGTTGCCCTAAAGGCTGGCTCTTCTGCCCTCAGGCTAGTTCTGCTACTTTTCACTGGAGAAAGATTTCTTCAGCAACTTTCTTTCTTTTACTCGTCTCTTTATCTCCGTTCACGTTTCTTTCTGTGAACAGGATCGAACATGTAAAATTGCACATTTTTGGTAATTTATTTCAAGACTTGGCACAAACTCTGAGGAAAAAAGCAGCTTTTCTTGCAGTGTCTTTGCAACGAATGGAAAGGAGCAAAACAAAGGCGGTAAGTGAAGTACATCTCGGCAAGTGTGGCACATAAGATCATGAAGAGAAGGAACCGCTCGGGGGCCAGGAAGGTTTTATTATCCAACCCGCTCGGTACATAACGTTTAACATTCTTTCGCTGTGCTTTGGTGATACCTGGAGATCCCTGGGCGTCTATTCTTCGTTTATTTCAGTTCACCACTAGACCTCAAATGCAGGGAGCCTCGCACTTTTAAAGAGTAGACTCTGCACTCACAACACAGAATAATTAACAACATTCAATTCTCACTACAAAACATTAGGCAGATGGAAAATAGAACAATTGAGGATTGATTGAGTGTATCCTAACCTGGTCGAAGATGTTTATTGAACCAAGTGATGGCCTCGTCACCCATTGCCGCAATGACGGTGTACCCAAGTCCTTCCTCCGCTAGAAACTGCACCCAGAAGGTCAATCCCAATCCATACTTCTCACATCTTATGGGGTTCATCTATCTTAGGATCATGTGCATGAGTTCCGAGCCATGATTGTGATCATATATTGCATAATGTGATTGATAAAAAGAGGGCATGAGAATACGTACTAGATATTGGTCGCGAGGTCCCCTGCTACCGGTGGTAGCGGGGAGACCTCGCATGGCGGAGCCGCGTAGATAGAAATGAGTGTGCGATTCTTCTTCTATCGGTTGAACCTCAATTTTGTAAATGACAATGCATGTATGAACAAAGGGAAGTTGGTGAACGGAGTAGAAAGTGTGCACACAAAGGCAAAACTACTATAACTTATGCATCTTATGGTTCGAGTGAAGCTGAATTAGCGTAGAGATCAAGTGCAACTAATCTCACTCATGATCTGCTTAATGAGGGCTGTACATTTTGTCATAAAATTGAGGATGTGATTAATCTGTCTGGTGATCCACCTCAATCGCAGATGATGTAGAAAGTGTGCCGACGAAGGCAAAATACTCCCTATGTATTTTATGTAGTTGAGATCGATTGTGCAGGTTTCAGGAGCCAGGTCGAGCAGAGAGAGACTTCGCCAAAACAGGAACGAAGATGTCACTGATGAAGTTCCTGTACGCAGGAGCACGAGAAATCTTCATTGCTCCACCCCACCAAGAACTAATGGAATCAATTGCACCAATCGATTTCGACATCGATTACTACACCAAGGAGTTGGAAAGAAGCGGGTGGACAGGGGGCTTGAACTACTACAGGAACATGGACAAGACTCACGAGCTCATGCTAAGTTAACTTAGACAACTTGACAACTTAACACTTCACTCAAACGGAGGTCGAAAATTCTCAAGTAATGATAATTAGTAGTTTGACAGGTAGGTTCTCTTCTGCTTGCAGAAAGGAACTAAGCTGGAGGTTTGGAACATCTTTGGCCTTTGAAACTGGTTGAAAATGCATCCCAGGACATAAACGACAGCTACGAGAGAAGTAGGGAGTGGACAGAGGCGTACAAGTATCCATGTTGAGTCCATCGATCGCAACTCGCAGTGCTCTCTGGGACTGTCTTGTGTTGCCAGATTGTTTCAACAAGAGAAGAGTTGCTAAAGTTTCAGGTTCATGTGGCATTGAACGTATTTATGTTGACAGCAATGTTCTGATATTGTAGGATGATGTCATAGAATCGTAACAGAGGAAAAGGTTAATTAGTTAATATCTAGAGCTGGTTTGAGAATATGGGCTTTGGATACACCATGTCGTTTTCTTGATTTTTTGCATATGTTTATGAGTTGCACATGGCAGACGTCAGGCTGTGGTCAACGCTTGACCCTGACGCACTCGTGATAACCGTGCCACGAAACTTGACCAGCCGGTTTTTTTTTTTATTAAAAGCAAGATGCAAGGAATGATAGCTAAAGTACTTATGAGTTGCTTTCTTCCATCTTGTGAATCACAGAGAGAAAAAAATCCTAGAGTTCAACTCCGACAAAAGAAGATCTGGGAGTCTGCATGGTTACATACCTCCAGGCTCCAACCTTATCCATCTCTATCCTAGACATACCATGATATTAATTTTCTCCAAAGTGAACCAGACTCAAGATACACGTAATCCTACGATGGTAATCGCTTTTCCTCTGAGAGACGTGTTAACTTCACCTGAATGCCAGAAATACCTCCCCGCGCCTTCAGAAAATCACCCTCCTCTAGAAGTTTCAAATCTATAGTTGAGGGTGAGTGATCGGTTGTAATCATGTCAATATCCCCGCCCTACACACAAAGAATCAAACGAAAGAATCAAACGAGTTGAAACTCATCAGATAGTCTGCCCTTTCCCAAATTCGTGTCAACACATACTTAAGAGTTACTCAAGAATTGACAATGTTCTAACAATAAGTAACGTCATTGTCTGCCTAATACCAGAGGCAATCAATCTAGAATTCAACTTTTCCAGCCCAGATTGCTATACAACGGATTGGCGAGAACATGCTTCAAATCATGCAACATCCAAAAGCAGAAAACTTCTGGATCAATGTCGCATCACACCATCAAGGCTTTCCATAGCAGTTCTCGGTAGTGAGCTTCTCGTAGTGGTGGTCCACATTTATATTGAGTGGCACCTTCTGGTAAATCTTCGGCAGCAAACGCAAGGTAATGTGCACATGTCTCCACAGTCGCACTATCCATCTGCTTTAGCTTCCTATGAAAGCATCGAACAGTATAAGTTAGATATACGTGAATCATTTAATAACAACACATACCTCTACACTGCCCATTAGCTACTTGACATGCTCAAGCATAAGAAGTTACTTGAAGTAAAACAGAGTATTGCACATATACACACTCATGTCAGCGAGAACAGAAGCTTGATGTATTTATTGAATGTCTGCTAATACACTGTGCATGTTCATGCACTCCCTGATCTTCTCGCTCATACAGTATACCTTCGGCAGCTGCTCCCATGCACTCCCTACACCGGTAACTCGTAACGACAAAGACAAAACTAAACTACACGAGAACGAAGATGTACCCGGCCATGGCCATAGGATGAAACCCCAGTCAACAGAGAAGAGTAACGAATGTTTCTATACATCCAACACTCCCACTAAACATGAGTTACGATAAAACTGAAAAACTAAACTAATTGTATCACTCAAAGTCTCAGACTCCCTTCGAAGTCATGTACTGGTAGAATTCTCTTCAAACGATCAGAATCCAGTAGTCATTCCCATGAGACCCCGCAGCCTGATGTTGGTGTCCCTCGGTACTCCTTTTGTCAAAAGGTCGGCAATTTGATGACGTGTGTGAACGTAACTGACTTCAACATCCTTCGCTTCAACACGCTCCCGCACATACAGGAAACGAATGTCAACATGCTTTGTTCTTTTGTGATCAACAGGGTTTTTGATAAACCGTATTGTTGACTGATTGTCACAGTGGATAGTAGTAGGCCCCTTCTGTGGAATTCCAATGCTGTTGAGCAAACGCTTCAGCCAAACTACCTCACGACTGGCTTCATTCGCTGCAATCAACTCTGATTCTGTCGTAGATTGAGCCAAACATGGTTGTCTTCCTGAAACCCAAGCGATTGCACCGTGACCCATGATGAAAACATACCCTGTTCTTGACTTTCTGTCTTTGATATCGTTTCCAAAATCTGCATCGCTGTATCCAACAATCTTCAAGTCTTTCCTTGGATCACCGTAGTAAAGTATCCCCAGATGAATTGTCCCCTTCAGGTAACGAAAAATTCTTTTGACTGCTGTCCAGTGAGATCTTCGAGGTCTCTTATTCCATCGTGCAGTGTCACTTACTGCAAAAGAAATATCTGGCCTTGATATTACACTTGCATACATGAGAGATCCAACTGCGTTACTGTATGGCACAGTTACCTCAACGTCAATATCATCTTCTCCATCTTGCTCAACCAATAGTTTGCCTGGGTCTGCAGGTGTAGCTACCGGGTGGCAATCTGACATTCCAAACCTCTCGAGAATATCGATTATATATCTTGACTGGTTGATAAAAATCCGGTCTCTTGAGTCACTCAATTTTACCTGAAAACCCACATAGTAATCCATCTTCCCAGTCTTGACTTCGAATTCCTTCTCCAGATGATGTATAATCCTACTCAGCTCCATCTTGTCAACAGAGCATGCCATGCCATCATCCACATGTATCCCAACTATGGTTTTTGTATTTCCAGCTGTGTAGTAAACACACGCATCTGCTGAACTCACCAGAAGATTGTACATTCGCAGAAACTGATCAAACTTCTCGTTCCATTTTCGAGCAGCTTGCTTTAAACCATACAGGCTTTTCTTCAACTTATACACCAGATCACCTTCTTTCTCATATCCTTCAGCTTGTTGCATGTAAATCTCTTCATCCAAATTTCCATTTAGAAAAGCTGTTGCAATATCAAACTGCACTATGTGCATTTTATAAGCTGCTGCAATTGCAAACATGCTTCTCACAGAATCATGCTTAATCACCGGTGCATATGTCTCCTCGTAGTCAATCCCTGCTTTCTGCGAGTACCCCTTAGCTACCAGCCTTGCTTTGTATCTCTCTATTTCTCCATTTGGCTGATATTTTATCTTATACACCCACTTACACTTAACGGCAGTTCTTCCCTTCGGTAACCTCACTACATCCCACGTTCCATTCTTGATTAGTGATTCGAACTCTTGATCCATTGCCTTTTTCCATCTATCTGCATCAGGTAAATTCATCGCCTCAGTGTATGTCGTTGGTTCCTGTTTAATCCTTGTTTCATCGGTGCTTACGCTATATGCCTGTGAATGAACAGTGTCTCTTTCAACATCATCGTCTGTCAATTGTCCAGTCATCGCATATAACTCTGTCAGCATTCGAAACTTTGGATTCAAAGGTTCACTTTGATTACTATCATCAGAATGTACTGAAACTGTATCACTGAGCATATTATCAATCTCATTATCTCCCACTGATAATTGCTCACAATCTGTATGACTCCCACTGATCTCATGTTCACGACCAACAGAAACATAGTCGTCGTGCTGATCAGGTATAGACTCCGAAGTCTCATGAGCTGAATTTACAACTTGGATGCCATCAGCAGGTGATCTCGCATCCACATTCAATTGCTCTGCTTCAATAGGTAATTGTTCAGCCACTGCTCCAAATAAATGATCACTCAGAGTAATTGTCGATTCAGTCTCCTCTTCTGTAATATGTGTGAAATCAATACTTGCCCCTTCATCAAACACAACGTCGCTGCTTTCTCGAACCTTGTTCGTTTGCGGTTCCCAGAGTCGGTAGGCTTTACTGCTGTTGCTATATCCAACAAAAATTGTCTCTTTGCTTTTAGCGTCCATTTTACTTCTCACACCATCACGGACAAACAAATATGCTTTGCATCCAAAAATACGATAGTGATCCACTGATGGTTTCATACCAAAGATGCGTTCAAACGGCGTTTTATCCTTGCACCGTGAATTGACTGTCCTGTTCAGAACATGCACTGCCCAGTTAACTGCCTCCGCCCATAAACGCAGGGGTAGATCTTTTGCATGAAGCATACTCCTTGCTGCTTCTACCACTGTACGATTATCTCTCTCAATGAAACCATTTTGCTGTGGAGTGTAAGGTGCACTTGTCTGTCGTGCAATCTTTTGTTCAAGCAAAAATGTCTCAAAGTCACTGCTCATGAATTCTCCTCCTCTGTCGCTTCTGAACTTCATCAGCTTATTTCCAGTGTCGCGTTCAATGGTTAAAACTAGATGTCGGAAATGCTGCAATGCCTCGGACTTCTTCTTGAGAAAGTAAACATACCGGTACCCTGTGCAGTCATCTTTGAAAAGCAGAAAATACCGAGCACCTCCAATAGACTTCTGTCCAGCATCGCAAATATCTCCATGCACAAATTCACCGGGAATCTGCGATCGCATCTTGTCTGGATTAACAGTGTAGGACTTCTGATGCTGTTTTCCCAACATGCAGCCAGAGCACACCTTGTGTGTGTGATCCTTCGCATCAGATACTTCAAAGTGCCTCAAACAGTCAGCATCCTTCATCGACTTGATAGTTGCTTCGTTTACGTGCGCCATCCTCGCATGCCAAACTTTCAATGGTATTTTCTGAATTGTCTTGACCTCTGTGTGAACATTGTTCACATAAGACTGCACAACTGGATCAACGTGTATCAGAAGCGAATAGAGTTTCCCAGTCCGCTTGCCTTCCATAACGACTTTTCCATTGTCTGCATCAGTTCTCAACTCGCACCTGTCTCTTGTGCTGAAAAACGCTAAGCCATTCTCAGTTGCTTGTCCGATGGAAAATAGATTGCGTTTCAGCTCTGGAATATACAATACTCCCTTAAGCACACCAGTTTTCTGTATTCCTTTCACCATCCGTTTAATGTAAATATCACCTTTACCATAAACAGGTAGGCTACGATCATCTGCTACCATGACCGAATGAATACCAGGTTCAATTGGTGAATATGTAGAAAACCAGTCTCTGCGATCTGTCATGTGCTCCGATGCCCCACTATCAGCATACCAAGTATCGTTTTCACATTTTGCAATTAATGCATGTGATGTTACCATGAAAGCACAGCAATCATCATCATCATCATCGGAGCTTGAGTATGAAATCTTCAGATTGGTAACGTCTTCAACGATATTAGCTGAGCTTCGGTCACCTTTCTGCAGATTTCCACCTCTCTGCAGTGTAGTCTTGATCGGTTCAGGACAATCTATTGACCAATGACCCTTACGTTTGCAGTTAAAACACTTCGTTCTCAGCTTCAATTCACGTATGTACTCTTCATCGCGCTCCTTCTGATGTGCTTTGTTCATCTTGCCTGATGAAGACGATTGCACATGAAAACGAGAATTTCTGGTGAAGAATGCTGAATCCTCGGTGTTAGATTCACCGCCTTGCATCTTCAGCAGCAACTCATGCCGAAACAGCCTTGAGGATAAATTTTCCATCGTCTGTTTATTAGTCTCCACATTCGCCCAGGCAGATAGCACACTGTTGTATGAAGGAGGTAGGCTACCTACTATCTTGTTCATGATTGACCGATCGCTGATTTGCTCCCCTAAATCACGCAAAGTTTGAGCCATCTCACAGAGTTTATCAATATGATGATTGATTGTGTCACCCTTCCGCATCTTGTAATCAAAGAATTCTGTCTGTAGGATAAGAATATTCTCCTCTGTCTTCTGTTGATGAACGGCACAAAGCTTCCTCCACATCGCAGCTGAGGTCTTCTGTTGTGTCAACGTTTCCATAGCTCGCATGGAAAGTGCTTCATATAAGATCATCTGAGCCTGTTCATCTTTCTCGATCCACTCATCGATCTGATGCGGTGTTGCTCCATCACATCGCTTTGGACAAGGAATTGAACCGTCTACAATTCCCTTAAGCTTCTTGACTCTGAAAATAATCTCCATCCCGTATTTCCATACCGGGAATCTTCCTCCAATGTCAAACACCTTCACGTGTGTCCTTTCACTCTTAGAATCCATCTTGATCCACCACGTTTCCGCTGCTTGTGTTGTACTCTACCACGCTTCCGCAGGCAATTGTTCTTCTTCAAAACTGATACTAAATGACACAGCACGTCTTCACAGCAAATCTTCACAGCACGTCTTCACAGCAAATCTTCACAGCACGTCTTCACAGCAAATCTTCACAGCACGTCTCTATCTCTTAGATCGCAGTCTCCTGCTCCTCCACAGGCTCGGGAGACGGAGCTTCTCTACGCAAGATTACAAACCTACGTCCAAACAATTGACAACCTGCAGCTGTCACTGAAGCCTGCCGACGAGAGCAACCTTCGACACTTGCACTCAGCCGATCAATTTGCTTATCAAATGTACCAAGATTCGTTGAAATTGAACTCGCTTCTCCAACAGTACCATCACCAGCATCTCTATTGTCTCAACACCTTCAACGCCCTTCAATGACGCCTTGAAACAACGCTAATTCTTCTTACAAAAATCCCTATAAACCTTCTCAAAAGATTATGATACTATCTGTACACTATCTGTACACTATGCCGATGAAGTTTAAAAATCTCCGTAAAGCCTCCTAAGCCTCCTTAAACTAATCTCTACCGCAGCAAAACTAGTTTTGGCTTCTGTATTGCTTAACAATTTCTGTCAAGACAATCAGATTCCTCTGACATTCTTCTGTCCATACTCCCGTGTGCATAGCCTCCCTCCAAGGTCGCACAAGATCATCGAACATAGGGATATGCGGTCTATAATGCCAAAAAGCATTGAGCCGCTTGATGATAGTAGAAACAGAAACCCTAGCAGGAAAAATTTTCTGACCAGAACAGCTTCGCGCATTATTGTTTCGCTCACAGCAACGGCACGGCATCGTTCTATCTGGTCTAAAAGAAACTACAAACGACTGTAGACTAGATCAAAAATTTATCTACAATGTACACTTCTTGGAAAAAACCCTAGCAGATCAAGAAAAATCTCTCTCGACTCTAGCTTCCTTGTATATTCACAAACTAATTCTAAACCTCGTATTCTCGGTTGATATGCGCCGTATGCTCCAGTACTCCGATCACTTCAAACCGCGCAGCTTCAAGCGGGTGTGGGCCCATAACCTAAGAAGTTACTTGAAGTAAAACAGAGTATTGCACATATACACACTCATGTCAGCGAGAACAGAAGCTTGATGTATTTATTGAATGTCTGCTAATACACTGTGCATGTTCATGCACTCCCTGATCTTCTCGCTCATACAGTATACCTTCGGCAGCTGCTCCCATGCACTCCCTACACCGGTAACTCGTAACGACAAAGACAAAACTAAACTACACGAGAACAAAGATGTACCCGGCCATGGCCATAGGATGAAACCCCAGTCAACAGAGAAGAGTAACGAATGTTTCTATACATCCAACAAAGCATTCAGATTACCAGCCTTAGTAGACAACTCCAGTTTCTCTGCAGTAATCATACCAAACATCTTCGCTCTTCAGCTGCTCATTCCAATGTCCTCCAACAATCTGCAGCATCACAAACTCCTTCCATTCAATGCATGCAAAACCCAGCGTCGACGTTTGGTACTTGTTCAAATCCTGCCACTTCAAATGCTAGAAATCTTGTCCGCTGTAGAGCTGGCTTGCATCTCCTCGTCCCTTATATTCAACAAATCACACATGGAAATTTAAAAGTCAGGGAGAACGCATGAACTCATGCTACAATTACATATATATTCACAATGCATCATAGTTACACGTTTCACCACTTCATTCGTGCATATTAGTGACCCACATAACGACACATTACTGAGCTGAGGAACAGAAACACCAGACCATCTAAATTCATCAGGAAGCAAAGCATGACGTATCTGGCCTCGGCGCATACTTGATTCGCAACAAACTCTCCCACAAACAAGTTGAAATAAAGCCTCAAACCCCTCACCACCGTATCAGAGAAATCAAGGCACAGGCGTCGACCTAGGGTGTAATTGAGGGGCTTTAGCTACACACTTACCTATATAATCCACATGGTCTGCGAACCAAGCGATCATGCTCTGAGCTCAGGGGCAGCTCCAATTATGCTCAGAACCCTCATATCAGCATGATGTGGTGAGCTTGAACATATTCTGAATTGCAGACAGAGATTCTAACAAATACTAAAAAAATGACATCTCACCTGAAATTAGTCCGTGCGACCACAACTAATTCGAATGAGCAGAGCATCTCCTGTGAACGCCATCCGTGGTCTCGGTTGCTCCATACCTTCTCCAGTTACATACTATGAGCTAGATTTCGAGCTCCATCTTCTCATCATGCTCACTGACAATTCATCTGAATGTTGGTTAGCAGAACAGATCAAGTGAGTCTAAACACTCAGAAATGAAAATGATCAATTTGGGTATTACATTTCTATTCAAGGCTTGTCCACAGAATCGAACAAGATATCACAGCTTACTTGCAACACTCACTCAAACCTAGCGATAACATAATCTCTTCTAGTGCAGAAGAATTTCGACACTAGAGTGGATGACGAGCTGCAACTCAACAAAAGCAAGGACACGGAAATCCAAGCCAGCATGTTACAATTTTCGACTCCTTCGAAGGTACACATTATGGGAAGTGATAGTGACAATAGTGGAGGAGTTTTGCACCATGCACATCTGTTCCCTAGGGTTTAGTGATATTACAGAGAAAAGTAGAGATGGGTATTTCCGTCAGGGTTCTAACTCCGTGGCCTATCAGAGCACCAATATCCGAGCAGACAGCACCTCACTACCACACTTAGCAGATTTCATAAGAACCCATCATGTTCTCCATGCAAGAATCTTTGTATTGCATATGCCTACTGACGGAAATAGTGGTCTACGATGTTGCACTTCAAATATTCATGAAATTTTGATAAATTTCTGAAAAAAAAATTAAAAATCAGATTTGTGATTTACGACCTAACATCTATTTGTATAAATTTTATGCCAATAATTTTCTCAATCTCATATATGCTGAATGGCTTAAACTGACGGAAATACCCATCTCTACCTTATGTGATAATCCAGAATGTGACAATAAAGGGTGCAGAGTGTAACGAGGAAATTATCATTCATCCATTCGGTCGTCTCTCGCATTGAGGTCGTCTCTCGTGCTTCAGTCTTGTACGATCGATCATCGCAGCAAATTCAACAGACAGCTGCGGCATCGATCATGGCAATCGTCAGTTAATCAACCTACCTTTTATTAACAACGATCGAAGCTTCGTGCTGTACGGCCATTTTACAAGCGGCGGAGGTTTGCTTGTGATCCTGATCGAGCAATCTAATATAGAGCCTCATCGATCGCAGTTGAGCAATTGAGCTGCAATTGAGCTAGCTAGCAGCGATGGAGGCGCCGGGGTGGATGTCGAAGGTGACGCACAAGACAGTGGAGACGAACGGCATAAACATGCACGTAGTGGAGCTAGGCACGGGGCCAACGGTGCTACTCCTGCACGGCTTTCCGGAGTTTTGGTATTCATGGCGGTACCAGATCCCAGCGTTAGCGGACGCGGGGTTTCATGTCGTGGCGCCCGATCTGCGAGGCTACGGGGAGACGGACGCGCCGAAGGATCAGAGTTTGTACACGACGCTGCATATCGTCGGGGACGTGGTTGGGATGCTGGATGCCCTGGGAGAGACGAAGCCCGTGTTTGTTGTCGCCCATGACTGGGGGGGCGTTATTGGCTGGGACCTCTGCTTGTTCCGCCCTGATCGCGTTAAGGCCATTGTTGGAATTTCAGTTCCCTATGCGCCTACCATGCCTGGGCCTAGCTCCACCCAATTCCACACGGAGCAACTCGGAGAAGGCTTCTACCCAAACAGGTACAATTTTCTTCCTACCACATCTCCTTATCCAGTGATCCATCGTCCGCATTAAATGCTTCCAAATCATGCAATCAACTCTTAATTAAGATTATAGTGTAATGCTTCCCAAATATAGTACCCCGAAGAGTCGATTGATCAATTCTCTATCCTTCAACACTCACAGATTTCACATAAAGGTCGATCTCATTCTTTACAAGCGCATATTACACTTGCATCGTTAAGGAGTGTCTTTTTGTTGCTCCTGTAAGCGAGTTTGCAGAGCAGGTTGAGTACTTAGCGATGGCTCTCCAGTTTGTTATTGTCACGAAGAAGCTTGTCCACAGTATGTAGAAATGAGCAATGCCATGTGATTTTTCTTTCTATTGAAGCTCAGTATTGTTACATAGTGATGTATAAACATTGAAGGAAAGATGGTGAAACTTAGAGTCGACTGTGTGCAGATAAAGAAGACTAGTATGTTTTTTGCATCTCATGTCAAAAGTGAAGTAGAATGACTGAAATTTGGCATAGAATTAAAAGTGCAACCTATCTTACTCTGCTTGATGACGGTTGTACACTTTGTCATACAGTAGATAGAAATGAATGCGATTCTTCTATCGGTTGAACCTCAATTTTGTAAATGACAATGCATGTATGAACAAAGGAAAGATGGTGAACGGAGTAGAAAGTGTGCACACAAAGGCAAAACTACTATAACTTATGCATCTTATGGTTTGAGTGAAGCTGAATTAGCGTAGAGATCAAGTGCAACTAATCTCACTCATGGTCTGCTTAATGAGGGCTGTACATTTTGTCATAAAATTGAGGATGTGATTAATCTGTCTGGTGAACCTCAATTGCAGATGATGTAGAAAGTGTGCCGAGTACGAAGGCAAACTACTTCCTATGTATTTTATGTAGTTGAGATCGATTGTGCAGGTTTCAGGAGCCAGGTCGAGCAGAGAGAGACTTCGCCAAAACAGGAACGAAGATGTCACTGATGAAGTTCCTGTACGCAGGAGCACGAGAAATCTTCATTGCTCCACCCCACCAAGAACTAATGGAATCAATTGCACCACCCCCCTCACAGCCATCATGGATAACAGATTTCGACATCGATTACTACACCAAGGAGTTGGAAAGAAGCGGGTGGACAGGGGGCTTGAACTACTACAGGAACAAGGACAAGACTCACGAGCTCAAAGCGCCATGGCTGAAAGCTAAGCTTACTACCACAGCTCTGTTCGTTGCAGGATCCGAGGACCTCGTGATGAAGTTCCCCTCTTTGAAGGACTACGTCTACAAAGACCTCAAAACGTATGTTCCCAATCTGAAAGACATTGTGGTTCTGGATGGTGGCCATTTCATCCAGCAAGAGCAGGGAGACCAGCTGAACAAGGTTCTCATTGCCTTCTTCTTGGATCACACTGCATAGTGAGGTTGGTGTCAATAAAATGTTTGTTTAGGAGTGTATGACGGTATGAAAGTACTCTACTTGGGAGATGTTTGTCTTTGCAACCAAAAAAGTATGTGTTTAGTACTTATAGCATAGCTTAGGAGGGGTTAGTAGTCTCATCATTGGTGTTATGACTTTTGGGCATATATCCAAGAATAGGTTGAATGAATGACCGTTAGCCTTAAAATAGGTTTGGAGTTCTTTCTTCTATCTAGTAGAGTGTGAGTTGTCTTGTTACACTTGAGCAAATGCTTTGTTGTAAATTGCTACTTTGAAATGGCAAATACCTGGTTGCGGTATGTACTTTACCCAGTCTTTGAGCAGATCTCGTATCCTGATTTGCTACAGATTAATATGGAAATTGACATTTAAATGTAACCTCCCAGTTGCTAGACATATTAGAGGGGATTGCTTGTTTCCAGAGGTATGTGTAGTCTTTTCCTTTCAGAATGGAACGACGGCCAAATGGAAGGGTGTATGGAGGCAAAACGAGAGTTGCAACCGTCGTGTTTGAGCAGTTACATCAAGAGTTGCGCCTGGACGCGCTACAGAACTTTTCATCGACCACCTGAATATCACGTTCCAGTCGGTTGGACTGAGTGCAGTAGGCCATCAGGTATGCTCACACAATCACTGGAGACGAGGTACTCTTCTGAACAATTTCATTGAGGTTTTATTGCAGAAATCACGTACTAGGGTTTTGCTGCAAGTGTTTTTTTACACGAATTATATTTTGTAGCTCAGTCCCAAATTTAGGTCTCGGTTTAGACTGTCGACGTTTACTCTACTAAATGCTCTACTATCGCACCAGCTGAGCATTTACTTAACTTTTGGTCATAGACTAAAAGCAGACTTCCAGTTCGATCAAGTTATAGAGATTTGGCATTTGATCAATCCTTTTAAGAATCACGTTGTATCAACTCATAGTGACTCACTAGATGATCGACCAACCGAGTAAACGTTTAGTCGTAAGAAACACTGTTAGATCTGATCTTTGCAGTCTAGCTGAAATGGCCAATCCTGAAAATATCGCAAGTCCCTGCATCGGCACCCGCTAAGGCTATACTAGACGAGGTGATTGTAAGATACAGTATTGTGTAAGATATGACCACCCTCTGTTGCTCTTTAACTTGTATGCGTTTTTTACAGCAAATAAGCGCAGAGTTGAAGCAAGTCTCCATGTCTTAAATGGCTCAAAGAAGACCAGAGCCGGCCTGCTCTCCTAGATCCGGTGTAAGTGATGACTTGTCTTTGGTTCGTTCAATTTCACTTAGACCTCCTCCCATATACTGAAATCTCTTGTACAACCGAATTTAGAGTGTTACATTGCCCATTGAATAGTCACTCTTCTCACATCAATTCTTATCATGGTCGTCGCATGTCAAGTGGAGATCGACTCCACTTATCAGAAATGCAAAATGAATTTGCAGCTTCCGGACTGACAACTACATTACCCTTCTATTCCCTTCAGGAGCGACGAGAGTGCGTCTGCACGGTATGCACCTGCGGCTGCCACAGGTGCCCCAAAAAGCGCACCTCAGTATACACCAAATACGTACTAGATATTGGTCGCGAGGTCCCCTGCTACCAGTGGTAGCGGGGAGACCTTGCATGGCGGAGCGCATGGCGGAGCCGCATAGCGGGCGACGGCGCGAGGTCGACCCGCTACCACCGGTGGCAGTACTAGTGGACCTCGCGACCAATATCGGACGTAGTTGCCGGGAGGGCCGGTTTCGCGGACAACTGGTCCACTTTTTGCTACCTGTTGTTCCGGTTCCTGTGTTTTGGTGTGTGACGTTAATTTGTGTTTTTTGAGGAATTAATTTATTTTAATTTTGCACTTGGTCTATTAAGTCCTGCCGATCCAGTGCATTTTGATATTCACACATTCAAACCCATTCAACAAATTCAAGTAACCCTCATTAGATTCCGTGCAAACTAGTTGATCATACCTCGCAAGCAAGCACACAAAACAAGTTGTTTCCTCTCACATTCCAGAAGAGAATGACAAAACAAAAAACCATAATGGCAACACCTCAGTGTTGGAAATGTTCAAGAACAACATTGCTAAACGTTGCTTCTAAACAAAATGGAGTAGTAATGAAACTAAAGACTACACCGGAGTAAACAGTTGGAATTCAAAATATTCAGTGTCAGAATTGAGTTTTCAGGAATGGCAATCTATTTGAATCTGAGTCTTAGCAGTTGTTAAAAATGATTTCGCTCTTTTAACGTACATAGTTCAATCGCCCAACTCCAAAAGTAGCTGTATCCTGAGATTCTGTTGAAGCCTAACAGTGCACGCCCCTCTAGCTCATTGATCTGGCTGGTCTTGAGCAAAGCATTCACAGCCAAGTGATGCACTTAGTAATACAATGAACTCAATTAAAATGATTCAACAAGTTCATCAAATTATCAAAGCCTCACTATCTGCTTAAATGTAACCTTAAAGCTAACTACTTGAAAGACACACACGGAAGACTATTCCGATCAGGTCATTCAACAAATTCAATTCAGTTTTGCTTATTTACATACCTCTTTAGTGTTTCATCTTCTTCCCCTTGCACTTAGCCTATCATCTCTTTGCGCTTAGCAATCATCTCTTCAGTCTCGTAGTTGTCCAAGTCGTCATCTTCATCTTCATCTTCTGTCTGTGTGGCACTGGATAAGTTGATATAATTTATCTTTTTTTATGCGGTTTTCTTCCATTTTGTTGATGGCGACTTGATACTTGGTGAAATATTGGAATCAAGAGGTACCGGTATTGAAATCATTCTACATTTTCAGATTAAGTAGAGTGTCAAAACGTTCTCTAGATATCTACATCATGAACATTGGGATCATAGATTTATTAAACATGGGTCAAAATGCAATAGATTTAAATCATATGGAATAAGTGTAGGCAAGGCGGTCACCGGGTAGTGCCTTACTTATGGGTCTCACTCAATGACGTTCACTTTCACGCCTCATTACAACTTTAAATGCAAAAGTAATTATAAAGTAAAATCAGTGATACTAAAGTAAAATCAGTTCTCAGTTTATATATACTGTGATTTCATTATTGTGTTCTCAGTATATACATATTGTTTGTGGAATTAAAGTTTATTATTGATTCTTTCACCATTTTTAAGAATTTTCTATCTTGTTGATACTGTGTGTTATAAGTCAAAAAGTAAGAGTGTCATTTTGATTCAATGGAGACGGAGAATCAGAATTTGGAGGTTTCTAGTGAGTGGGAGTGCAAGATATGTCTGAATGGATTGAAAAACCCAATTTGTACTACCTGTGGTCATTTATTTTGTTGGCCATGTCTTTATACGTGGCTAAAGGATGGACCAAAATGTTGCCCAACTTGCAAGTCTACCGTCTTATCAATTAATAATAATAAGCATATGATCGCAGTGTACTCCAATATTGAAGAAACTGAAGGAAGAACTTCTTCAAGTGATGAACCATTAGATAGCTCTAGTAAAAAAAAATTTATGAGGGTATTTGACGGTTGAAAAATAAATTGTAACAATGACATTCATCAAGTAATGCCTACGTAGTTATATTTTGTAATTAATGTATATAAAACCAAATGAATTAAATATAATAATTTATTACATAGTATAGAATTCATCAATAATGGAGGTTGAAATTTTTAGAGTGATTCGAATAATATTTGTATCAATACATGTATGTTAAAAGACTCACGAAGTCCAAAGTAAGTACAAATTACAGCTAAATTGAGAGTGGGAGGAATACACACCACAGTGGGCATGGGACAGCCCACCTCATACACCTTTCTGTTGTGCTCAATTGACTGCTTTCATAAATGATGTGTATAAAGCCAAATGATATGTATGTCTAGTATGATATAATATAAAAACCGTTAATTCTGAAAGTTATTGTATTCTTGTTACCTAATGATTCAGAATTTTTTTTATTGTTATCAGCACGGTGGACCTTGTACTGTACATGACACTGATGTGCACGACTGTTCTGTACATGCATCAATTCACATATTTCAAACATGTAAGATGGCTATCATGGAGTTAGTAGATCTATTCAATGACTGGTTTCAACATATAGAAATATTAGAGAACACAGCACGCGGCATACTGAATATAATAGCAAGCATTATACTGTTCGTGAATTAAATCATCAGCAGCTTCTCCTAAAATGTGACATACGTATAACCTCGTTGATGGGCACTCTCGTGAGTGGATGTATCTGGAAATGATAGAATTTTCAGAAAACATTGTCCACATGATTACGAACGAAGTGCACCTGTGCAGTCAACCCTAAAAACGAAGCTCCTGAGTCCTCACTATTTGCAACACCACCAGAAAAACATCTCGAAGCAGGAGGATCAATATGAAGGAGTCGACAAACCCGGAGCCCCAACAAGATGAAGTCCAAGATTCACAAAACAGAGATTTAAGGCAGCACGCCATGAATTATCTGTCACATTATGAATTTTCAAAACTCATGTCCCAAAAAACAGCCGACCATGCGTACAAACATGTACAGAATCATCTGCTTCACTCTCCAGCCAGTTCCAGAACTTGCACATAATACCATCCCCGTGCAATTGATAAATTTCAAATATCGACTCGTGCTGTAGTGAACGTGCCACTGTAGCTGAAATAAACTGAGACCTGTCAATGATCTAAAACAAAAAGCGGACATTTGATTCTTCGAAGCTCATAACGATAGATGAACAGCACTCAGCTCAGCGAATATAGGGCAAACAAAGGAAACATCGAGAGGGAGACACAGAACCTCACAGTGAAAGAGCAGAGGATAAAACCCAGCAAGATATTAGAACCCTAGACTTCCAACGCCAAAAAACCCTAAAAAGAACCGCGACAAGGTTTCCGTGAAAATGAAACGAGTCCTTTATTGTCTTGCAGCACCTCAAAGGCATAGCAACAAAAGAACTCCATCCTCGGATCGAAAGTCCCGATAACTACCCCGAAACAAGCAAAATGGGAACTCCCAGTGACCACCTTACTTCTTCTTCTCCGCTCCCCCGGTGGCACGCATCTTGCGCAGAACGCCGGTCATCTCCTCTCTCTTGCGCTTGGCACGCAAGTGAGTGCCGAGTTTCCTCTTGGCGACCTTCAAAGCACGCTTGTCCTTGCCGACCTTGAGCAACTCCGTGATACGCTTCTCGTAGGGAGCGAATCCCGCGACCTCGCGGATGAGCTTGCGGACCATGGAGGTGCGCTTGCCGAGCTTGCCCTTGTTGGCGGACGGGCGCTTGGCGATGTCGCGCTTGGTGACCTGGTGGCCCCTGTGGAGCCCCACCGCAATGCCGTTGCTGACCACGGACGGCGCCATCGCTGCGAGTGAGCTGTGTGTATGGACTCCGGTGCCTCCCCTGCGCGATGTGGCGAAGCTCGCTCCTCCAGAACCCAAAAGAGTGTCTGCGTCCTCTGCCCTAACCTTTGTTCTCCCCGGCTCCCACCTTCGTGCCCTAACCGGATGAAACCCTCCGTCTCTGAGTCCTGCTCGGATAGATGAATCTCGTCGTTCGATTCGTCCGTGGCTCCTAGAAACGTAACTTTAACTTTTTGTGCACTTTAGAGTTTGCATTAATTAATTAGCAGGAAATTTCGTATGAACTTTGGAGTGAAAGAATGTAGTAAATTACTGGGTTTGAATCTAAATTAAATAATAAAAAATATTTAAATAATCATAATATAGATGTAAAGATTTATTTTATATTCATATTTATATGTAGAAATTAGCATATTTGAATATATTCAAAAATAATGAGATGAAGAAGTATCTGTTAAAACTACTTGTACTTTGTGTTGATTATCTTCTTCATTCTTTTTCTCTTCCTATCTTGATCTTTTCATTACAAAGTCCAATGTATAGTTTTATTATTATTTTTGAGTCTATTGTTCTGTAGACATAGATGTTAGATGCTTCAGAAACATACGTTTAATTCATGCCAATTCTTTTGTAAAGAGATAATAGGTTTTCTTCTTTCATCTATATATGATACTTCTACAATTGAAGTGATACATGTCTTGAGAATTCTTCATCAACACTTCAAATACAAAAACGCCTCGTAAATGGAATATTGTTTATGATAGACGACATAAAAATATGAGATAGATGGGAAATTTTGGAAGTATGCAATTTTTTTGAATAAGCCAAATTTACATTAATTTTAGACAAATGACAACATTTAAAGTCTAAAGTCATTGATTAATCCTTAAAGTTCCTTGATGCAAATAGGCCAAAATTGCCTATGGATGGTGTCAAATATCTTCCTAACTTTCAATTGAGATAGTATTGAAGTAAACATGTATAGATTCCCTTGTAACAAGGCTTCAAGGTCATTCTGCTCACACTAAGTTACATGCTCGGCATGCTAGGTGCTTCGTAACAAACAACTTACAATTTTGGGAGTTATGTTTCTATATAGAAGAGATAAGGAATTGTTGAAATGAGCTATTTCAATGTGTTGGTGGAGGCAGGCACCTCATTGAAGCAACAGTGTTGTCTGTTTTAATCCTCGAAGGTAACAGAAAACGATCAAAGACCAATCCCATCAAATCATAGAGTATCTGTAATCCAAAACTTGGCTACCAAACCAAGCTAGAGAATAGAACCATCCACAGGAGGCTAAATAGCAGTACATTACAGCAATGTTCAGAAAAGACTTGCAAAATACACATATTTTTGGATGCAAAATAATGTATTACTCATAATGGATGGGCTAATCAGCACTATCTAACTTCTTTCCATGTTGTGGGTACAGTGTTGGTCTTTTGTGTTTTTCTCTGTATGTTGAAGTGTCTACTACTGTGGTACAACATATCTCTACTAATGACACGCACTCTACCCCTTCCCTCATAGTAGGAGTAACAAGTTTTGGACAAGGTTACAAAATGAGACTACCTAGTGATTTCAAGTCCGTTGAGCCTGGGCACCTGCTGCTCGCATCTTAGCCTGCAAAACCATATTAATCTGCTCTGCCGCATTTTGTTTCCCATTGGCCACCTACAGTTCAAGTAAAACCACATTAACACAGACCTGTAAAGTCGGCCTAATTTAATATACACCAGCTTCAAATAGACATATTTTTCAATGACAATGGCATTGAGGGTACACAAGCAAATAAATCTACATTTGTGTGAATAAAAGATTAGAAGTTACCCACCTCCACTAGTTTCTGGTGATTCTCTTTCAAAAATGTGATCTTCCGCTCACAGTAGTCCTTCCCATCAGGCAAGCTTTTCTGTCATCATGTGAAAGTCTATCAGGCTCCGGTTTCTTCATCTTAATGTTCCATGCTTGGTATTCAACAGATGGGCAACATCCACTGCATAATCTTAATTAGCAACAAAACATATGTCTGGTAATTGAGATTGTTCAACTTACCTCAATAAAGTAGCCGGTCCCTACATCTACCAATACGTTGTCAGTGTTTGCCAGAGTCCCTGATGCATACAGTGAAGCTGTCAAGGGGACCAACATTTTCTTTCCTGCAAAAACACCAAATCAACACGACCACATTCAGTTCTCAACATCACAAAGCTTTGATACAGGACGATGCTGGTAAGCTAATAAACCCTAAACCTTGCACGTAATAGTCACCCTTCATGCCCTAAAAAACTGATCCATTTCACAATCCAATCTCTTCATCAGGACGTTCTCTAAAACAATTGCTGTGTGTATCAAATAGCAAAAATCAGGCACGCGTCTTCTCTTGCGACCAGGATATATCCAACGAGCTGAAGATTCATCCTCTCACAAAACA
The DNA here is from genome assembly GCA_014871385.1 of Ceratodon purpureus. Lineage (NCBI taxonomy): Eukaryota > Viridiplantae > Streptophyta > Bryopsida > Pseudoditrichales > Ditrichaceae > Ceratodon > Ceratodon purpureus. The sequence goes on along the minus strand of CM026427.1, from coordinate 866,248 downwards.
CCACTTTCACAAAAAAATCAATACAAATTCCTCCCGATTCAGTCATCACTGTAGTCACCACAAAACCCTAAACTGGTTCGCCTACATAATTGTTAGGGTCCGTCTCTCAGATGTTCATAGCCATCAAAACAGTAACACCTCACAAAACCTTCTTCTCCAAAGGCAAATCATCGATCAACTTACTCACAGACCTTCAAACAAACAACACTCCAAACGAAACAAATTTCACAAAAGTGGCCCCAAGTCCATCACTCCACCTCGCCTCACACCTAATCGCCCAAAACCCAAGCCCCAGAATAATCATCACGAGACCCACACCGAGCATAAACCACATTACAACAACAAAAACAAGATTTCCGATCGAACACCAATCATCCACCAAACAAGGAACCCAAACTCCTTACCGGGAGGCTGCTGAGACAGCATTTTGAGAGCCTTGTTCGCCATCTCGAACCGATTGGCAGCAGTGCGGATATTCGTGAGACTGTCCTGCAAAACGGACACCTCCCCATCGACCTGCTCCTTCACTTGACGCAGCTGGTCGACGCTCAGCTTGCTGATCTCCTCCACCATTGCCTCCGGGGTCGCCATCGCAAGAGATCACCAGCTCTCTAACTCTCTCACTCTCTCTTTCTCCTCAAACACAACGATGATGCGCTCATCGCCCTCGTCTTCCTCCTTCAAACCTTAATTTTAGCCCGGGTATGTTCCTCACCGGATATCATCACTGCAAGAGCAAGAGCGAGACCGAGAGAGTGCAGAAGTTTTGACAGAGAAGGAGCAAGATTGAGGAGCTGGGCTTGCAGGAATTGAAAGCATGCTTACACTTGTCTCATAAACTGTTTAGAACAGGTTTTGGGGGTTTCAGGAGAGTTTTAGACGTTGTGAAGAGTAGATACGGTGGTTTTGTGTCTGTGGGTTTGTGAGTAGTGGGTAACGGAGGAGAGAGGACGGCCAGGAAGGATTTGGGGGTTGGGTTGGAGCTGGAGGGATGATTCTTCTGGAAGGGCCCTCGCGGGTCCTGCAACAAATCTTTCAGAATCGTCTTAAGAAGTGAGTGCTGTTTTGTGGAGATGGTGTGATTTTTTGCTGTTTGATGGTTTTGATTAGGGCTTGTGGGGAGGGTGTGAGGGGTTGGATCTGTGAGGATCGGTTGTAGGTTTTGTTCAGATCGCCAGCGTAATGCTGTTGGCGTTTCTCTCTTTCGTGATCGGATCTGGGGGTGTTGCTGTTTTGTGCTGACCGGAGTGGACATGGGTATGGAGTTTCGAAATACAAAATACAAAATGTCTGTAAACTTTGGGCGCTTAATTAGCAATAGTAGGTGACGAGTGAAAAGATTTGCGATGTGTTTCTTCAGCTTTTGAGCAGGATGTGGAGGTTCTGGCGGTTTGAAGGAGTTGCTTGTTGTGTCTCATTTGATGAGCTTCGACTTACAGACGTATGTCTTGTCATGAATTACTTCCAGTGACATTATGTGTTGTTCATTGTAGTATGGAGAAGCCGGCAGAGGTCGATTTCCATCTCATAGAATTCGATGATATTCGATTTCACATTCAGGTGGGTAATTTGAATGCCTTCAAACATGGATCCCTGAATTGCATATATAATGACTAAGCACTTTAGAGCTACAGAAATGTATTTTCCCGCAGTAATTCAGTGTGTTAAGCAGAGATTCAAGTTTCTTTAAACCATGCAATAGCTTTGATTTTCTTATTTTCCTAAGTAGGTTTACATTGACCGGTTCATAACGATTCTGCATTAACGATTTGGAGATGAACTTGATGCTCCAGCTTTGTAGTCGGACTTCTTTTTGTCTGTCGAGTTGATAAATTTCTTCTATCTCTTCGTAAAGAATAAGAGGTTGGAGGGTACTTGTATGCAGGCCTCAGCAAAGGATCCCCAGCACATACTCCTCTCAATAGCAGTACCTCCCCCACCGCCTGAAACCGTTTTTGATAGAGGTCTTCCTTTTGGTGCATTGGAGGCTGTGAAAGCGGCATATGGATCTCTCATTCAAGTCATCGAACCCCCAGAGTCCGGATTTCACCTCACTATTCAAATAGATGTTACGAAACTGGCAGCAAATGAAGGTGCCTGCTCCTTCGTATTGACATCTTAGTATCTCGGTTGGTGAATTTTGTTGATGAAACCTCGATCATATAGCTTATATTGAGCACTTCCTTGTTATTCTCGTGGCATTGACCACCTCTGCTGAACAATCGATCATTTCAGTGACATAAAACATTGACACTAGCAGTCGATTGTTTATTTGCTGTTCGATCTGGCAACTTGACTAATTCATCTGAGTTCAGATTTTTATCCTAACTAATCTGACTCTGTTATCATTTCTTGATCTTGGTAGCCGAAAGAGTGCAGCAGATGACGAAGCTAGCTTCTCTTCGGACTGTTGTGCTTGGGGCACCACTTCGCGTTATCCTCAAGCATTTAGGCAATAGAACGGTAGCTCCGGATGCCGACAATCTTGTTGCTCTAATGCACCGGCCGAAACAATCATACTTTTTGATACCACAAGTAAGTGCGTGTCGGTTGCGGCGATTCGCTTGACCTAGTTGAAATTATTTTGCATTGGAAAGATCAAGCATGGTAGTCTTGGTGGTAGCAAAATTTTACACCCTATGTCCTGATGCTGATGTACATTCTATATTGCGCTTTTGCAGCCTGAGAAGGTGACAGTCGTATTTCCCATGCGATATAAGGACAGCAATGACGTCGTTCTTGCCACATCGTTCTTGCAGGTGACTGTCAGATTTCTCATTGGCAATATACTTTTGGCTCGTTGGTTCGTTTAAATTGCGGTGTGTTTGTACTAGAGAATCGGGTTATCGTAGTCCCTCTCAATACTTTCTGCTCTTCATGTGCCTCATTCAAAAATAGTCTAGGTGTCCGTATGAAGGAGCTCATCTTTCGCTACGGTCATTCCTAGATTCGCATCGCCGAGCAGTGCCACTGCTTCTCTAAGAGAACCAAATTCGATCAAATATAAAGCGGCAATTTGGACTAACTTTTGTGGACATTAGTATGTTAACATCGGGTTGATTTAAAGTGGGCAGACTGCTTACAAACAGGCAACTCCAAGTTACACTTCAATCCTCTTACATTTGCACAGGGTTGTGGTGGCAGGAGTTTATGGAGGCAAGACGCTCAGCAGGACTGAGTACAGCGCCACCCTGCTTATGGGCACCTACCCCACCGCTCGAGCTAAAAGGAGCTCCTGCGCACGCTTTGGATGCTAATTCTGGATTTGTCTCCTTTGGTACAAACTCCTCACCTTCGCTTGAAACTTGGCAGCTTGTTTCGCACAGGGCATTCTGTAATATTCATCAATTTACAACCGTCCCTTCTTTCCGCTAGGAAATTTCCGTCATCTCATTAACTCTTGTGTGCTTTCTGGCAGTGATCTTTCCGCGTCATGTCGAGGGTGAGAAGTTGGATAGAATTGTATGGAACCTATCGACCTTCTATGCATACGTCAGTTACCATATCAAGGTACGTATCTCAAACAACTTTTGCAGGAGTTTATTTGGTTGCAAGTCTTTTTCATGTGGCGATACACAAACTTTAGCGAGGGCGTATTTAATTATGAGATCATATAATTCTCTTGCGATTGCCTATGTTATAACCCATTCTTGTGAAGCATCGTTGATAAGATACAGTTTGAGTTTTCTAGAAGTCGTGCCCGAGGTCTTACTCTGGTCTTTTTGCTCTTCCTTGAGAAGATCTATGAAGTTCAATCACTTTGCTTTATGTGCAGTGTTCAAAAGCGTTCATGCACACTCGAATGAGAAGACGAGTGAACACACTTATTCAGGTATGTTAGAAAGTGCATAGTTTATGACGTCATACAATGGCTTCAATAAAATAGAGAGTGAAACATGTTAGGAACACCATATTTTCACTCGTACAGTGACCCTTGAATAACTTCTCGTTTGCGCAAAGCAGTGGTGCATCACCCCTGAATTCATTTCTGTTGCTGTGCTCTTCAGGCACTGGAGAAAGCGAAGCTGGAAGTTGAGAAGCAGAAGAAAACTGCTCAAGGTCGAAGTTTCAAGCGGCCAGTGTAATCAAGGTCATTCTGTGTTGCTGGATAAAGTAGTCGTTATCTCCCTTGACATGTTTGAGTCAGTGGGGTACCAAGGTTACGATGTTACGAAATTATGAAGCCGGGTATGGTGTGATTCTTCTAGTTGGAGCTGTCAAGATTAGCCAAACAGCTGCGGATGCCATCATTTCATGAACAAAATTTTGATAACCACGTGTATCTTTGACTAGGCTACATGGCAATTCATAAGCGATTCCAGAAATGGAGCTTTGTATATCATGTCTCTTTCGTAACGCGAAGCCTGAATCACATTGTTATATCCAGTGCTCCGATTTCAACTTGAGCTTACTGTTTTGGATGAATCTAACAATCAATTTGGAGCTGTTTGCGGACGGCATTGCTCGGAGATAGTCAAGAGCCTTGTAGTACCCTTGATAACACTAATTTCAAAAAGTTGTTTGTACTTAAAGCTTGAAGTTGATATTTTTTACACCCAATCTGAGGTTATTTTTAATGAAAAGAATATTTATAAAAAATTAAGGTTTTTCTCTCCAAAAAGTTTTGTTTTAATTATTTAGGTAGACTAAAATGCTATCCAACTATGATATGCCTCGTACATGAAGAAAAACATGCCATGAATCACTGTGCCTAGAATTGTCGCTATCATCCACATCGTCAAGAGTAGAACACTGAGGAATAGACATCCCCAAACATGCTCTGATGGATGCTTCCTTAGGCTTCCAAATAGTCCGAACATCACCACCAACCAACACATGTAGATGGCAATCATGCAAAACGCAACGACTCTTTTGCCTATCGCGGAACCCACTAGATTGATATCCTCTTGGGCTATTAACACCATGCTTGCAAAATGCCACAGTAAGCCGAAGTGGATTAAGATCACGTTGAAGACGGCCCCGGATGTCACTGGGATATATATCATGCTTGGTTTGATGGCTTCTTGGATGGCAAGGATGGCTAGAAGTAGGGCAACAAGTCCAAAGTAATAGAATCCAAGTAGAAAATGTGCCAACATGAACGTATGCATGTTGAGGCGGCTCCATATCCTTGACACCACGGTGGTCAGCTTCACGTAGATTACGGCCTTGTGCCTATAAAAAAAGACCATACTGTAGATGATGGCGATCGTTGCAAAGAGTGATAGCACTACGACCACTATGAAATACACCATGGGCGCCACGTAGAGCGCCACGAACCCGTCGTCAATGTTGGGTATTCGCATGTGTGTGAGTATGTCTAGCAAGTCGCGTGTACAAGAACACATGATTTTCATCGCTTTGCTGCAAATTTCTACCGCCCTTGCATGCTTTAATTTTTCTAAATCTACGATATCCATCTTGCTCGAGTGCCGCAATCCTCCAACGTTAATAAGTCTCGTAACTGTTTGTACGTGTATTTGTGAACAAACATTGACAATATATACCCTTGATAACATTAATTTCATGAATCCTTATAATACTGTTGATGACGTAAATTTTATGAATAACATTAAGCTGCAATGCTTACTTATAGGCCAAGCTGGAGGAATTGGATAGAGGAACCAAAATTAAAAGTGAAAACTATTAGTAGATCTGGTAGAAAGAAAAAGTTATCTGGTAGAAAGAAAAAGTTACCTGATAGAAAGCATCCACTGCTCAAAGCATATGGATTCTTCTGATTTTTAGAAGTGCAGTTGAGCAAGATGCCCCTCCGTGGTGCCCAGGTCATATCATTGCCTGTGACAATGATTCTGGTGGAAGGATCAAGTAGACCTAGTTTGAAATGAGTCCATCAAACAGCATGGTTGAACTTCTAATATCATTGTTCATTCAATTGACAAGCATACGATTTCGCCGGGATTAGTAGGTGTGAGGTAAAAGCCTACTCTGCTCTGACCGAAACCTCTCATCTACTACGTCGTACATCATATTCGGTCAAGTGCACTCTCCTAAACACTTGTGAGAGATTTCTTTTGAAACAATCCCCGCTTTTAACCAACGAATCCCTTGCAATCCTGCAAACCAACGCAGACATCCACAGGAAACAATTGCCGAACGAAGCTACCATTCCTCCTGATATCCGCTCCAACGAACCTTAAAAAATTCATAAATTTTCAAGAGCAGGAAAATATTTCAGACAAAAAGAGGTTGATTTGGCTCATGAGGTGCTGTCTCCATCCTTGTTCAGATGTGTGAAGGACAGGTCGTTCTTCAGGTGCACCCGGGTTAGATCATTGCCAAATCTGTTTCGGAAGCGGAGTATATAGTGTAAACAAGTCTGAGGGCTCATGAAGCACATTTATCAATCACAGAGTCCGACGAGTGAGAGGCAGGTCGGCCGTCCATTGTGCTCAAGTCATATCATTGCCTGGCATTAGTCAGGATTTCTATAGCCTGTCCGAATGTATCTCTCAAACCATATGGTTGTTCTAGTACTCTGATTTACTTTTAAACCCAAATTCTCTAAAACCTTTCAACCATGAGCTGTTCATTTTGAGCCTTTCCGTATCCTAATCCATGCAAGAGATGAACTTCCTGCTCGTTAGCCCAAGCTATTAATTTGCAGTTCACTCCAGCAGAAAAGAAGAGTATTAGAAGGAGAGAGGCTCATGAAGCACTTAAATCCATCACCGAATCAGAACTGAGGGGAAGCAGGTCTTTCCCCTAGCCTGATGTGCCTAAATCATATCCTTGCCTATGTGTTGACAGTGCAAGAGGATACCCAATGCGTTGTCACAAAGAATATGTCAACCAGTATGGTTCTCCTCTCATGGTGCATTAAAAATTAATCGTTGAGGCTTCCTCACAACATAAAATGAATTCCAGCATGGACTCTACATCAAGCATCGGCATTGAGACAAAGGAATATTCCTGAAGTGTCACACATCAGCTTCAACAAACAATGCCTCACTCTCAGTAGGCTTACAAAAAGCAAAAGCCAACACTGGTCCGTGATGAAAGCATTTCCACACAGGCAATGATATGACTTGAGCACAATGGAGTGTCGACCGGCTTCTCACTCGTCAGAATTGCAGTATAGCAAATGTGGGCTCATTGAGCCTCCCAACACATTTGGTCCTCTCTCAAAACGAATATGGCAGTGATCCAACCTGGGTGCATCTGAAGAACAACCTGTTCTTCACACATCTGAACAAATATGGAGACAGCACCTCCTGAGCCAACCCAACTTCTTATTGTCTGAGATGACTTCCTGCTCTTGAGAATTTATGAATTTCTTGATAAGGTTTGTTGGAGCCGATATCCGGGGAAATGGTAGCTTCGTTCGCTGAGCGCTCATTGTTAGCTGTGGATTGCAGGATTGACAAGAAATTCCTTAAATGAAACCAAGGGTTGTTTCAAAAGAAAACTCTCACAACTTCAACTGGGTTAAGACTGTTGAATATCTCACTCAAAAAAGAAATGCCTCAGCAGAGGATAGACTCATGTTAATGCAAGTTTTATTTCGTCCACTGTTAGTGTGTATTAGTGTCGGAGAGGTGAAGGGGTTTAGAAGGTAGCCCTGAGAGATTCTCAAAGGCTGCAAGCTCATAATGAGTTATCCATACTATTCCGACAATCTCGAACACACCACCAAAGGCTCTCACCAATTCAACTTTCGCCACTATATTGGAGAAAGTAACCTTTGCAGCAAGCAAGACGCAGCAGATCAATTGGTGAGTCCAGGAATCTATGACGACCACAAGGCACGCCTTACATGCCCACTGCTCAATTCACATCATTCTTTGTAACACATAACTATAGCCCTAAATCACTACTCACCCAATAACAAAATCCTTGCAGTTGGCATATTCAATAGAAAAAAGGATGCTGGGGTACTCTTTCGTTCAAAATCTTGCATGTTTAAGGATCAAACTAAATTAATAGATTCTCGGCCATGATCAGAGAAAAACTCAGGGTAACTTACAGTACGGATTGCTCTATATATAAGAAGCTCTATCCACATTTACAATGACCTGCAAAAACCCAATCATCTCCAAACATTCATGAGTCGTTCACATCACATTTTCATTCCAATGATATTGCAAATGCAAGAGATAGCTGGAGTCGTCAGGCAAGAGTACGTTGATTGTCAAGGTTTTGTTTCTTCTACGAAACTATCTCTGTGTTTCTCGATTCTTCACTCAGCATGTAACTGCAGCAAGTCCACTCTTGAAGGCATAAAAGTTTACGATCACTAAATGTTCACATTACCTGAACTTCCAACAGAGTGGAATAACTCAAGCAGCTGGTCAGACAATGATATCGTCACAGTGAACCTCGGTGGATTTAGGCAATGTTGGGGGGAGCAGTGGCGAGCCTTGATCACAGAGAGCAATGACGACATGAAGAATCGATACATCTGGAAGGACTCGGACAGAGGAAGTGGACCACCATGGGCTCCTCGCGGCCAGACTTGGTGTGATGCCAGAATGAATGGAAGCTCAAAACACAACAGTCCTCTGACACCTTGTTTTACAACATTTTCATAGCCAAGCTTTATTTGAAAAGAAATAGTACATGTCCAGATCGTCGCCTGTAATCAACAACATAGTTGAGACCGTACTAGAGTCACAACCTGAAGTCGGATTGGCAGGAAGTCGGATCGGCAGGAAGGAGACCAGCTGTTCCCCCTAGATTATCCTTGCGCATGTAATCAAGGTATCCTAGGCGCTTGCTGACTACCACCCCACACACTAAAACAAAGCCTGGTCACACTATAACGAAAGTACTCATATATGTGTACTCTCCATCATCTCAGACCCGAGCTGGAGCCTGGATGGGTGTCCCAGCGGAAGCACACAGCACTCCGCCAACAAGTCTAGTGGTCACTCTAGCCAACCGCCGAAGTGAACAGCATATCACTCCCGACAAGGAAATGACAAGCCTCTTCGCCCTTGGCGATGTTCAGGGCCTTGAAAGCAGGGTGGCGGCTGAGCCACAGCGCAGTGTTGAGGTGGCAGACTGCCATGGCCTCGACGTATGCAGCTTGTTGAAAACGACCCTCTGTCTTGAGAGTGGCCTGAAGCACCTTCGTACCTGTCACTGCGTGACAATAATACAATGCAGAGGGGAAGGCGAGATGGTGGCATACCACTATCTTCCTCCCCTCTTCCACGGAGCCCTTGGCAACCTTCATGATGGTGACGGGCGCCTTCACGGAGGAGGTCACGGATGTGGATGTTGGGGCGCCTTTGGTTGCATACACCCTCACGTTGTTGCCTAGTTGGGCTGCCACGAACGCTGCCAGCGCGTCGGTGGAGGCTGCACAGCTCCTGGCTTCTCCTGGGAGAGCCGCGCCACCGCACAAGTATGCAGCTGTAGCAATCGAGGTCGCCATGTTGGAGTCGCGGGCCACCCCATAGAACCTCATGATATCTAAGGCGTTGTATGTGGTGATCGCAGGCAGGGCGGTGGCGGCTGTTGGAGAGAGAAATGCCCTGCTCGGGGCACGATCGCCCAAATTGTTGTGAACAGTGGTCTTGCGACCTTCCACCAAAGAGGACTCCAGGAAGAAATCTTCCTGAAGATCGTTGATGGTCTCAACAGACCCATCTCTCATGCTGGCAGCTTTTGCAACTTCATCAGATGCTGCGACGGAGATGGCCTCGGCATTATCATAGTTATTACATATGAGATGAGAACAAACTTCCCGAATCAATGGATCCGGGGAGCTAGACGTCACCTCCGCAAGCGGCCTGCTTGTGGCCAATGCCCCCACCTACATCATTCAACACATCATTCACTCATGTTAGGAGACAGTTGGCCAGATGATCCAAGCATCAAAGGAGTCATGCAGCATGATTGATTGACTGAGAAAGCGGCCTTTAAAATGCACTACATGCTGCTGAAATGGATGGGGACATGTACTTACCATAGAAGAGGCGGAGAAGACGAGGAAGTACATGATCACACTCGCAGTCGCAGCCATCTTGGGATGTGAGCACAGAAACATGAAAGCAGAACTGGACTTGCAAAAGAAAAGAACAAGCGATGACACTGAAGCGAAAGAGAGCTCGAAGTGAAATAGAATGCAAAGGACGCAGTGGGTGGTTTGAGATTCTAGCTGGGGAGGCCTTCTTTTATACTCCACAATTTTCTGAGATCCTTGCCCGAGCAGGTGCTTGCCCTGCCCGAGCGGGCATAATCAATCCAAAACCAGCTATCGCAGCAAACTTGTGTGAAATATCATCTAACCCCACCTCAAGGTTGGCTCATCAACACAGTCACCATGGCGATGAGGCCACGTACTATAGTCAAATGTTGCAACTCCTGGGCCGACCCCCGATCCCTTTAGTCCTGCATCTTGAGAGCGGTGATAGCGATGCATACCAACTTCACCAGCAATATTCTTCTCCCACCATCTAACTAGGTGCTTTTGCATGAGTCTCAGCACGCTAGTGTGCTTGTTGTTACTGCGATAACTTACAACCTTCAATCTCTAATACATGCATGTCCATCCAATGATACTTTGCAGCAGGTTGGACCCAATGTGCACAACAAAAGTTTATTCAGAATCTGGATGCCATAATTCTTTTCTGATCGATCGATATACTAAGGTTGAATCACGAGTTTGGCCATTTTGGAAATGGGATCAGTTATACATACAGCACGTCGGATTTTACAAAATTAATATGGAAAGTTTGCGATCAAATTAAATTCTGTAAAACAGTTCAAGACTCAGTTCTATTTGAGATTTGCATTATCAAGCTGAACTGGTTGATGCGGCATTGAGCTAGTCATGCGTGGTGCACCACCTGGGACACTTGGACACTTTCTCCTGAAGATAAAATAATTTGCAAGCAGAGACTGAGGTAAACTGATGCTAGTTACCTGACTGTGTGCTTGCACATCAACGTCGACATAAGTGAAGAGCCATAAAGTGTAGCGTTCTTGTCCCGAAGTGTAATGGCAAGTGGGTGAAGCGGCCAGGACTCAGGAGGAAGAGCCGTGATGAAGTCTTTGATGGAGCCTCGTCCCCACAGTTAGTTCAAGCAGGCTCACTTGCAGGACCACCATGGCCTTGGCCATGCAGCAGCTGCAGCTCCGATGTAGACTTGTATGGGCCAGGTCGAGAAGTGTCTGACACCTTTGCGTGCATCGACGAGCCCAACGATGGCGACGCACCACCAACGTCTCGACTCTCCACCACTGCCTCAGCCTTAAATTGTTCCTTTAATTTTGTGGACTGGACTCTGGAGCTGTGGATAATCTTCAAGAACTTTGTGTCACGATATTGTGTATATTGGAATTGCAATTTCATGCATACATTTCATGCATAATTTCTCATCAATATCTGCTTCCACACACAACTTCAATTATGGTTCTGTGGCCCTCTTCCTCTCACATGTAGGAGATAGAGCCCAGGCCCCAGCTGTGTGCATGCAGTGTGTCGAACTTGTGGGAATGGATCATGCCAGTTACGTTACCAGGCTCATTTTGATTTGAAACTGAAACACAGAACTATGGAATTTGGAAGAAGAAGAAGATGAAGGAAGCCTGAATATTTTTTTGAAGCAAACTTCCAGAATCCAGATTGATGATCAATTCTTTGGATTTAAAGCAGTGTTATGCCAAAAAAATAAAAAAACAAAAAACAGGGAAATTTAATTTAGAAATTCTGAAATTACAATTGAATTTATTGGTTTAAAAAGCGATCTAATTCTTCTACTAATACAGAGCCTGAGGATACGCCACTACAATGTAGACTTTCAAATTATTGATGATTTGCAAGGAGTTTGTTGGACCTAAACCAACTTCATGAAAAATGAAGTCTAGTATATTAAGTACAGTCTTTGATTTACTAATTTAAAAGGTGACCTAATTTGTCTTATAATCTAATGAGGGTGTGCTACTAAAATGTACACATGCATGCTAAGAATCCAAGTAAATCCAAATATTGAAATCCTTAAGTAGAGTAGTAACAATTCACATTCAAAAATCATGGCAAATATGCGTTTTAGATAAATACAATTCAACGTTTTTTAGATCATGCAATAATGATCCATAGCCTTTTTCTTTGGAAGTGTATCAATAATACATCACACTACACAACTGTTTTCAAAGTTTAGTACATAACAATACATTTCCACCAAAATGTATCCATTACATGGGATTATGCTTTCAATTTGAATTTTAGAACAATTTTTGACGTGTTTGCGATTTTGGTCTTACATTTCAAAATCATACAGTTGGCTAATTAAATTCCGACTTAACACCTCTCTTGTAAAATATTCTTTTTATCAATAAATAATAACAAGTGGAATCATATGTCAAACATCATTGCATAAATTTAGTAACACCGTTGTACTTGAGAACAATCCTTCATATGTTATGTATTAAATTAAATAGGTGTATTGTCTTAGTTGAATCCAAAATTCAATCATATGTAGTATTTATCTTCTAAATGATGTCATATCTTTAACCAACTAAAACCCATTGACATTGATTTTGCAAGTTTTAAAACGTTCTTGTAGAAAATGATCCAGATTTCTATTCAATATTATTCATGTCATTGATTTAATGTTGAACCTAATGGATCATAACCGATGTACACATGAGTCTACAAAAATTTCTAAGCTAGTATGTAGATTGATTCCATATTAAATCATAGGACTAGTAATTCAAAAATCAAAATTTACAAAATCAAACAAAGTTGATGCCTAAAAAACATAATAATGTGTTTTAGGGAACAATTGAACATAATGGTCTTTATGTTTTTGCAATGATGTTAGAAACTTTATCATAATAATGATGTTTTTTTAATGTTTGATGTTTGAATGTTTAATGTTTTAAGTGAATATGACAAGTTGTCAAGCTAAATTTACTAGCTTTAGAATCATTGGAATATGCCAGTGGCTGGCTTGAATGTAAGACATGTATCAAGTGCAAAATACAAAATATGTATCAAGTACTTGTATCATGTTATGAATACATACAAAGTTAGCCGCTAATCTTGACTTTTTAACTTTTATTCAGTGCATATATTATCTTCAAAGCCATATGTGGCAAAAAATATGGATTTAGGTAATCAAATTCCTCTAAGAAACTAAAGTCGACATAGCTTATGTACTATAGATAACGAGTTTTAGATTATTTGATATTCTGAACTTCAAGATATGTACAAATCAATGAGTTTTTATAATTATTTTTATTATACTAAGTAGAATTATATATTAAACTCAAGGTAATTTGGAAAAGAGGTCTATTTTATATACACTAGTCATGTTTCATGAACAAAATTCATTGTCTTCTTCTATTATTCTTAGTGATGTCTTTATTATCATTAATTCTTTTTAAATAATTTTATAAAGAGTATTTTTATCAAAATAATTATTTTTATATTCACTATTACTATTGACTCTACTATGTTTTTTCATTCGTTGTTATTTATAAATAAATTGTAATCTTTTATTAATATATACTCAAACAGATACATTTGGTCACCAATTTGAAGTATTATGTCCAATTCAATTTGATAATTTTATAATTTTATAGCAATTGTTATGTTGTATGAGATGATTGATCAACAAAAACATTTGAAAATAGTATTAACCTTTACACTCAAAAGATCAACTTATCAATCATTATTTGAGATATATAGTTGTTTCATAAATACCTAGAATTAGAAGTTTTAGAGTGGATTATGACAATTAGAGGCTAGGTTTTTCTAAGGTTTCTTATAAGCACGTGTTCTTTAGAGCTTCAACACAACAATCAACTAAAAGAGACAATATCATAAGTTACAATGAATTTAATATTAGAACTATGTTTGCTAAATGAAGCTTGGAGCCGGCTTGGAAACTACACATGTAGAAGTAACATTGAATCTCTTAGAAAATAGACTTAATTAAAATAATTATCTCATTTCATCATCATCATCATTTATATAATTTAACAATTCTATAAGGCTGACACAAGGTTGAGGAAAAGTTGAAAAGATGTTCTTCTTAGATCAATCTTGGTGTAAATGATCTTAATTACATATATTGTTACATATTATAGTGATATTATTTATGGTTTCAAAATGAAAACATGTATAAATATATTATACATGATGATATACGTTGTTTATTAGAAGATTCTATATCTATATCTACATCTATATATTATAAAAATTTAATATACATCAAAGCCTTAGATAGTACTCCTATATAGGTAGTCCTTCAAGTTGTATATGAGGTAGAGTTGATTGGGTGCTCATGAATTTGAAAAGTGGACAAAGATACCTGTGGATATATGAATGGAATTTTTTGTAGTGAAATTAGTTTGTTCTAAGAAAATGAGTGATCTTTAATCCATGAATTTCATAATTGTAATATGTATGAGTTAAGAATTTACAGTGCAAAGAAAAAATCAAAAGAAGAAACTTCATGCTACCCAATTTTTAAAAATTATAAGGCGGTCAAAGATATGTGATGATGGTACAACCTATATCACTAATGATGTCAATGATATAAAATACACTAATGTTAATTTAATGGTGAGAATATTGTAGGGATCAATTGTTATCTTCTTATTTTATATTGATTTTTTTTTATTTCATTTTTAAAAATTGTTTTCAATTTTTTTGTGAAAGTTGTTAAAATCGATTCCAAGGAGAAACTTTGAATATTTTCTTGTTTGGAATTTTTTGCAAGTGCCCTCAAAACAAGGTTTTTTGTATCATTTGCTTGACTTGACTTTTTTAAGGCAGATTAAGAAATTAATTGCAAAGAATAAAATAGAACTCTCATTGGACAGAGACTAAGGGGAGGACAAACACACTTTTGGACAAAGAAAAAGACACTCAGTTTATAGCCAGTTGGAGATAAGTCCCTTTGCAGGAAGTAATTTCATTTGATTGTGAGTTTTGTACGAGTTCCAAACAGTCAAACTATTCTCATTGAAAAAGTTAGGCAGATGAAGATACTATAATCACATCATGGAATCATCATTCTACGAGTCAAACCACTATCATTGAGAAAGTCACGCACATGTATGATGTAGACACTACAATCACATCATAGAATCATCTCCCTAATCCTAAAAACTGTTCTTGTCGAAAAAGATGGGCGGATGTTGATATTGTCTTCACATCACATCATAGAGTCATCATCTAAAGGTCACGCCGATGTAGATAGTACAATCACATCATAGAATCATCTCTCTTGTCCAGGAAACTGTTTTCCTCAAAAAATGTAGATGGATGGTGATATAACTATCTTCACATCATGTAATGTGATTCATCAATTTGACAAGGAGACTATAATTGCCGCCATTCAAAAAGATACAACGGATTAATGTAGATGCACCCATCACATCATTTCTATAAGAAATGTCATATTGTAGTTTGCCATGAGAAAATTTAGAAAGCCCTAGAATCTTCTGATTCAGTTTGGATCCATGATGAACATTTTTGCGTTAGATCATGTCTCCGTGTTGTTTGGAAGTTAGTCCCTCTTGCCGTTCCTCTTATTTTCTGGTGACTTGGTGACTTTGATTCTTTGATGACTTTCGGCCCTCGACTATATCCGATGAGGGTTTGTAAGCTATTTTTGTTGCAATGAATTTTCTTTTATTGCTTAAAAAGGAATAAAACAAAAATGTTATAGTGTAGAAAGAGATGTGGTTTCAAAATCCATAAACACATATATAATTGACCACGTATTTTAGTAGTCTTAAACAAAAAATGATGAGCAACTTTCAAAGACTAAAATATTTTATAAGACAATGACCTGTACATTGAATTAGGTAGATAATGATGAAATCTCATCTTAGCAAATACAAGCTTTGGATATATTTTAAAAGTTCTAATGTTTATTCATTTACTTTCATAATTCATTGTATATGTTTGACCATTTTTAATGTACTTTATCTAATCAACGGCCTTCGATTGTGCTCGTTATAAAACAATTGATGAAAGTTTCAAATTTGATGTATGTTTAAAAAAGAAGCATGGAAGGGAGAGGCATATGCCAACACCTGTATTTTTAAAATAGGCACTACACATGGAGGTATTTTCCAAATGTATATTGTGATATATCATTGCAAAGCCTTAAATGAGAGCTTTCCAAAAACATATAACAAGTCATATCTTGAAGAAAATTAAAAAAAATCATTTTTCATCTTGATTCTAAACCATGAGCAAAATTGAGTCCCACCTCAAGGGACTTGCAGATCCTAGAGTCCTTTTGAGGATGCACATTTTTACCAAAAGAAATATATGAATGAATAAAATGACCTTACGATCCACCAAAGGTTTTAGTCAGATCATATGTACCAAATTTTGAATTGAATAGAAATGGTAAAATGACATTTTTATGTTATGTTTGTTGATACATCATGAGTCTTAGTACATCCCAATGGATACCGAGAGAGCTCTAGAAGATGAAGAACCTGCAGGAGACCCTGAGTTCACATGATGGTGGAGAAACTGCGGAAGAATCGTGTTGGCAACTCACACATCATCCTAAACCAATCAGTGGAGGCTCCTATTGGGGAGTCGGATATTACATTGTGTAAGATGGTAGCAATGACGAATGTACGAATGCTTGCCATCGCCGACACTACAAATGGCAAGGGATTCATCAATGAGATATGACTTTGCTAATTATTTAGAAAATTGTTTACATCGTACAGTGTACTTTCGGATCCGAAAGTACTTCTGTAGTACCTGTTTTTTTCCTCTATTTTTCAATTTGCAACATAAAATCAAGATATTTAAAGAACATCTTGGTAAATTTAACTTGCTCTATGATAAAACATGCTTTTCCGGCGCATGAAATGGCTACAAATCCTGAATTCTTTCTGTTTTTAGACAAATTAGACACCATTACAAAGTTGTAGCAATTTGCATGAAAGGCATGTACACCAATACGGACCGATTGCTTGCCATCGCTGACCCCGCAAATAGCAAGGAATTCATCAATAAGGTATGTCTACTCTTCTATGTGTAGCAAACTATCTACACCGTACGATGTACTTTCGGATCCGAGAGTACTTCTGTAGTACTAGGAATTCATCTATTCAGTATGATAAAGCTCTCTACTTTAGAAGAATGTATAGACAGCCCAATGTACTTGCGGATCCGAGAGTACTTTTGTAGGACGGCATTTTTTTCTCTAGTTCTTAAAAAACTGCACTAAATCCTAGTTTCTACAAGAATTTACGTATATTTGAGGAAGTTTTTAATTAAACTGATATTTTAGGAAGAAATTGCTTTTAATATTGATTTTTTATTGTTTTGGACAGATTATTGCCCATTACAACTGCAACATGTCAAATCCGGAGATGCTTCCTGAGAAACTTCTGTGCATAGCGACGACCAAAGTTCCAGCCCAGTACAAGCAACGGTGGTTAAAATGGTGGAATATGAGCAAGGATGGACGAAAAGCCAACAACTTCCGAGAGACCCCTTGCTCTACTACCGCCCTTCGACCATGGATGGAAATTGCTTCCTTCTACGCAAGCGTGAGTTTCACTTGCATTATTCCATTTTCTTATCAAAATAAGTTTATCTCCAACGGTACTTTCGGATCCATAAGTTTATCTCCAGGGCTGGTTTTTCCTCAAGCATTTTGAGATTCGTCATTTCTGGTACTGATTAGTGGTCTGTAGAGAATAATTCAAGCTGTGTCCAGGGTACTTTCAGATCCGAGTGTCGATAAGGAAGGGATTGATTTTTCCTCAAGCATTTTGAATTTCCTCGTTCTCGCTAATAATTTGAGGGCTCTCGAGAAAAATTCATGATGTATCCAGGATACTTTCGGATCCGAGAGTGCAAATTGGGGGGACTGATTTCTGCAAATCTTGTTGGTTTTGTTGCAGCTAGAAGAAGAAGCAGGAAAGCTGTACTCCAATATCATCGAAGAGGACGGTCTTTAGATTCCTCACCCGGGCTTTCAGGGCGTCATAATTGATATTCAGAAGTTCGTTTTTTACGGAAGCCAGATAATCTGGAAGAAAGGCTATCCAGAAATACTTTGGAAGGGAGGAAAATTCAACAAGCAAAAGGAGTTTCTGGAGTGGAAGAAGACCAAGGAAGCTGTGTGCAGTGTTGTGGTGAGATACTTTCATTAAGAATTGTTGAATAAAGTGGCAATTACAGAAGACCAATTTCCGGCTGGTTTCAGGAAATGGTTGGATACAGCAAGCGAGGAGTATATTCTAACTCCAAATCAGCGACGCGATTTCTCAAGGCCGCACCTTCGTAAGTGCCCTACGTATATTGAGCTCCGACCTGCAGATCCTTGCCCAGATCATGAGGTGGAGATATTCGCCATCTACAAGAGGGAGGCTGAGGAGATGAAGTCCAAAGGCCTGGACCTTGAGAATGCGACTGTGTCGGTGCATATGTCTAAACAGCAACGCAAAAAGATGACGAAGAAGCTTGAACGTGACGAGCAACTAGCAAAAGCGCGTGCTGAGAGGCGGAAAGGGAGAAGAAGGAATCAAAGAGACGGAAGGAAGAGAAGCAAATTCGCATCAACCAAGCCAAGAAGGTGGAGAAAATGGGCTTGAAGAAAGCCGCCGAGGATGAAGGTATCTCACCCTCTAGTAGTAGCATGCCTTCGGATAGTATTCACGAGACATCTAGCTTGCCTTTGCAATCTGTCTACACTTTAAAGACTCAAGATCCAAAACATGAGTGTGCGCATGTTCTCATACTGAATGATAGCGCCGCAAGTATCATGGACAAGTTCAATGATATCAAGAAGCACTATGACGACACGATACTGCCACTGTATTCAAAGATCCCGAAGTTTGTGCACGAACACCAAGGACGTAAGTCTCGTGTATACAAGGGGCAGACGTCATCAGGCCGCGTGGACTTGATTATTTGTATTAGTTTCGGGTTGTGTTGTGTTGGTCTCGAGTTTTGGTTTCGGGTTTTGATCTCATATTTTGGTCTTGTGTTTTGATCTGGGGCCGAAGAGACTTTGTGGTATTGGATTTTGTTCCTTTGTTACTATTTCCTTGTTTGATTTTATTTCTCAAGCATTATTTTGATGTGGATGTTGTCTTTGTGCAGTGCCTATTATTTTCCGCGACCCTTGCAAGTGGTATGTTTTCTAAATTCTTGACACACATTTTTTCTGATAATGCCTTCATTCCTTGCGCGGGTTTCAGTAATGACACTCTGTAAATAATTCTTATTTGAAAATCTAATGATCTCTTTGCTCTAATCTGATTAATTGTTTTCACTTGTAGATTCCAGGAGTTTTCTTTTCCACACTCCACCATGGTGATCACGCGAGCTCAGCGACGGAGGCTTTCTGAGGCTAGAGTTTCTCCAGACTTGGACCTTCTTGCTGGAGTTGCAACGAAGATCACTTTCCCAAAGACTCCTTCATCTACACCGGAGAAGGAAGTAACTGCCCCAGAGGTGGCTCCAGTCATTCAGCCTTTTGACTACATTCGTGATGCAAGAGTACACCTAGAGGATGCGGCGATGTTCTCACCATCGAAGTGGTTGAAGTGGGGAACACCAACTATTGTGTTGAAGTTCGCCACTCAGGCTAGGGAAACGCGAAGCCCAAAAATCCCTGGGGGTTGGATGTTCATGGTGCCCCTGGTGATGACTACTCTCGAGGTAATGACTATGACTCCGACGGTTTAGATGAGTTTTTTGGCGGCCAGATCGACTACACTTATTACCATCCTCCATTGACAGTGCATGAGTTCTCTCAATACGATGGTGCTTCCTCTATTGATGAAGGAGCCTCGGACTCCACCAATGGTTAGATATGTGTTTCACATTTCGTATGTTCTTTAGATTTTTTTGTTGGATATACCTCGATACAGTAGCACATATTGTATGAGCATGTATGCTGGACTGCATTTTATACAATATTAATCTTAGACCGTATATATATATATATATATATATATATATATATATATATATATATATATATATATATATATATATATATATATATATATATACTCTGATAGATTAAATGGACATTTATTCACATGATATATTGTGACCCATTTTTGTAAATTACCGATGTAATTAAATCCAGTGGCCGTTGCTACAATTTTTTGAATTCGGATTTGTTTTTTCTTTGAATTTAGTTATATTCAGTTGTAGGTCTTTCTATCAAAAGAATATTTCCAGAATCTTCAGATGTTTTACCCTAAATATTCTGTAAATATTCCGTAGTAATATGCATTGTATTATTTTGCGAAGAAAAAAATCGCAAATAAAATCAAAAAAATTGAAAAAATTTGAAAAAAAAATTAATGGCTGCTCCTGCTTGCTGCTCACAAGATAGCATTCCTGCTTGTCAAATCTTTTAGATATTATAGATAGACCAACAATTGTTCATTATTACAAAAAAGACAATTGATTCAGACTTTAGACCAACTAATTATGTTGAAATCAAACCTTGGATAAAAAAAACATTTACCATTGTAAAGGTCTAAATTGCACTTGGCCTAAAAGGAGAGCATATTTTCTAATAATAGTAAATAATGTCAAACAACAAGGCATTTGAAATTATTTGGCCACATATATTTCCTTCTTTACTCCGGTTTTAAACATACATCAAATTGGAAACTTTCATCAATTGTTTTATAACGAGCACAATCGAAGGCCGTTGATTAGATAAAGTACATTAAAAATGGTCAAACATATACAATGAATTATGAAAGTAAATGAATAAACATTAGAACTTTTAAAATATATCCAAAGCTTGTATTTGCTAAGATGAGATTTCATCATTATCTACCTAATTCAATGTACAGGTCATTGTCTTATAAAATATTTTAGTCTTTGAAAGTTGCTCATCATTTTTTGTTTAAGACTACTAAAATACGTGGTCAATTATATATGTGTTTATGGATTTTGAAACCACATCTCTTTCTACACTATAACATTTTTGTTTTATTCCTTTTTAAGCAATAAAAGAAAATTCATTGCAACAAAAATAGCTTACAAACCCTCATCGGATATAGTCGAGGGCCGAAAGTCATCAAAGAATCAAAGTCACCAAGTCACCAGAAAATAAGAGGAACGGCAAGAGGGACTAACTTCCAAACAACACGGAGACATGATCTAACGCAAAAATGTTCATCATGGATCCAAACTGAATCAGAAGATTCTAGGGCTTTCTAAATTTTCTCATGGCAAACTACAATATGACATTTTTTATAGTGATGATGTGATGGGTGCATCTACATTAATCCGTTGTATCTTTTTGAATGGCGGCAATTATAGTCTCCTTGTCAAATTGATGAATCACATTACATGATGTGAAGATAGTTATATCACCATCCATCTACATTTTTTGAGGAAAACAGTTTCCTGGACAAGAGAGATGATTCTATGATGTGATTGTACTATCTACATCGGCGTGACCTTTAGATGATGACTCTATGATGTGATGTGAAGACAATATCAACATCCGCCCATCTTTTTCGACAAGAACAGTTTTTAGGATTAGGGAGATGATTCTATGATGTGATTGTAGTGTCTACATCATACATGTGCGTGACTTTCTCAATGATAGTGGTTTGACTCGTAGAATGATGATTCCATGATGTGATTATAGTATCTTCATCTGCCTAACTTTTTCAATGAGAATAGTTTGACTGTTTGGAACTCGTACAAAACTCACAATCAAATGAACTTACTTCCTGCAAAGGGACTTATCTCCAACTGGCTATAAACTGAGTGTCTTTTTCTTTGTCCAAAAGTGTGTTTGTCCTCCCCTTAGTCTCTGTCCAATGAGAGTTCTATTTTATTCTTTGCAATTAATTTCTTAATCTGCCTTAAAAAAGTCAAGTCAAGCAAATGATACAAAAAACCTTGTTTTGAGGGCACTTGCAAAAAATTCCAAACAAGAAAATATTCAAAGTTTCTCCTTGGAATCGATTTTAACAACTTTCACAAAAAAATTGAAAACAATTTTTAAAAATGAAATAAAAAAAAATCAATATAAAATAAGAAGATAACAATTGATCCCTACAATATTCTCACCATTAAATTAACATTAGTGTATTTTATATCATTGACATCATTAGTGATATAGGTTGTACCATCATCACATATCTTTGACCGCCTTATAATTTTTAAAAATTGGGTAGCATGAAGTTTCTTCTTTTGATTTTTTCTTTGCACTGTAAATTCTTAACTCATACATATTACAATTATGAAATTCATGGATTAAAGATCACTCATTTTCTTAGAACAAACTAATTTCACTACAAAAAATTCCATTCATATATCCACAGGTATCTTTGTCCACTTTTCAAATTCATGAGCACCCAATCAACTCTACCTCATATACAACTTGAAGGACTACCTATATAGGAGTACTATCTAAGGCTTTGATGTATATTAAATTTTTATAATATATAGATGTAGATATAGATATAGAATCTTCTAATAAACAACGTATATCATCATGTATAATATATTTATACATGTTTTCATTTTGAAACCATAAATAATATCACTATAATATGTAACAATATATGTAATTAAGATCATTTACACCAAGATTGATCTAAGAAGAACATCTTTTCAACTTTTCCTCAACCTTGTGTCAGCCTTATAGAATTGTTAAATTATATAAATGATGATGATGATGAAATGAGATAATTATTTTAATTAAGTCTATTTTCTAAGAGATTCAATGTTACTTCTACATGTGTCGTTTCCAAGCCGGCTCCAAGCTTCATTTAGCAAACATAGTTCTAATATTAAATTCATTGTAACTTATGATATTGTCTCTTTTAGTTGATTGTTGTGTTGAAGCTCTAAAGAACACGTGCTTATAAGAAACCTTAGAAAAACCTAGCCTCTAATTGTCATAATCCACTCTAAAACTTCTAATTCTAGGTATTTATGAAACAACTATATATCTCAAATAATGATTGATAAGTTGATCTTTTGAGTGTAAAGGTTAATACTATTTTCAAATGTTTTTGTTGATCAATCATCTCATACAACATAACAATTGCTATAAAATTATAAAATTATCAAATTGAATTGGACATAATACTTCAAATTGGTGACCAAATGTATCTGTTTGAGTATATATTAATAAAAGATTACAATTTATTTATAAATAACAACGAATGAAAAAACATAGTAGAGTCAATAGTAATAGTGAATATAAAAATAATTATTTTGATAAAAATACTCTTTATAAAATTATTTAAAAAGAATTAATGATAATAAAGACATCACTAAGAATAATAGAAGAAGACAATGAATTTTGTTCATGAAACATGACTAGTGTATATAAAATAGACCTCTTTTCCAAATTACCTTGAGTTTAATATATAATTCTACTTAGTATAATAAAAATAATTATAAAAACTCATTGATTTGTACATATCTTGAAGTTCAGAATATCAAATAATCTAAAACTCGTTATCTATAGTACATAAGCTATGTCGACTTTAGTTTCTTAGAGGAATTTGATTACCTAAATCCATATTTTTTGCCACATATGGCTTTGAAGATAATATATGCACTGAATAAAAGTTAAAAAGTCAAGATTAGCGGCTAACTTTGTATGTATTCATAACATGATACAAGTACTTGATACATATTTTGTATTTTGCACTTGATACATGTCTTACATTCAAGCCAGCCACTGGCATATTCCAATGATTCTAAAGCTAGTAAATTTAGCTTGACAACTTGTCATATTCACTTAAAACATTAAACATTCAAACATCAAACATTAAAAAAACATCATTATTATGATAAAGTTTCTAACATCATTGCAAAAACATAAAGACCATTATGTTCAATTGTTCCCTAAAACACATTATTATGTTTTTTAGGCATCAACTTTGTTTGATTTTGTAAATTTTGATTTTTGAATTACTAGTCCTATGATTTAATATGGAATCAATCTACATACTAGCTTAGAAATTTTTGTAGACTCATGTGTACATCGGTTATGATCCATTAGGTTCAACATTAAATCAATGACATGAATAATATTGAATAGAAATCTGGATCATTTTCTACAAGAACGTTTTAAAACTTGCAAAATCAATGTCAATGGGTTTTAGTTGGTTAAAGATATGACATCATTTAGAAGATAAATACTACATATGATTGAATTTTGGATTCAACTAAGACAATACACCTATTTAATTTAATACATAACATATGAAGGATTGTTCTCAAGTACAACGGTGTTACTAAATTTATGCAATGATGTTTGACATATGATTCCACTTGTTATTATTTATTGATAAAAAGAATATTTTACAAGAGAGGTGCTAAGTCGGAATTTAATTAGCCAACTGTATGATTTTGAAATGTAAGACCAAAATCGCAAACACGTCAAAAATTGTTCTAAAATTCAAATTGAAAGCATAATCCCATGTAATGGATACATTTTG
The DNA here is from genome assembly GCA_014871385.1 of Ceratodon purpureus. Taxonomy (NCBI): domain Eukaryota; kingdom Viridiplantae; phylum Streptophyta; class Bryopsida; order Pseudoditrichales; family Ditrichaceae; genus Ceratodon; species Ceratodon purpureus. The sequence goes on along the minus strand of CM026427.1, from coordinate 841,831 downwards.
GTGGAAATGTATTGTTATGTACTAAACTTTGAAAACAGTTGTGTAGTGTGATGTATTATTGATACACTTCCAAAGAAAAAGGCTATGGATCATTATTGCATGATCTAAAAAACGTTGAATTGTATTTATCTAAAACGCATATTTGCCATGATTTTTGAATGTGAATTGTTACTACTCTACTTAAGGATTTCAATATTTGGATTTACTTGGATTCTTAGCATGCATGTGTACATTTTAGTAGCACACCCTCATTAGATTATAAGACAAATTAGGTCACCTTTTAAATTAGTAAATCAAAGACTGTACTTAACATACTAGACTTCATTTTTCATGAAGTTGGTTTAGGTCCAACAAACTCCTTGCAAATCATCAATAATTTGAAAGTCTACATTGTAGTGGCGTATCCTCAGGCTCTGTATTAGTAGAAGAATTAGATCGCTTTTTAAACCAATAAATTCAATTGTAATTTCAGAATTTCTAAATTAAATTTCCCTGTTTTTTGTTTTTTTATTTTTTTGGCATAACACTGCTTTAAATCCAAAGAATTGATCATCAATCTGGATTCTGGAAGTTTGCTTCAAAAAAATATTCAGGCTTCCTTCATCTTCTTCTTCTTCCAAATTCCATAGTTCTGTGTTTCAGTTTCAAATCAAAATGAGCCTGGTAACGTAACTGGCATGATCCATTCCCACAAGTTCGACACACTGCATGCACACAGCTGGGGCCTGGGCTCTATCTCCTACATGTGAGAGGAAGAGGGCCACAGAACCATAATTGAAGTTGTGTGTGGAAGCAGATATTGATGAGAAATTATGCATGAAATGTATGCATGAAATTGCAATTCCAATATACACAATATCGTGACACAAAGTTCTTGAAGATTATCCACAGCTCCAGAGTCCAGTCCACAAAATTAAAGGAACAATTTAAGGCTGAGGCAGTGGTGGAGAGTCGAGACGTTGGTGGTGCGTCGCCATCGTTGGGCTCGTCGATGCACGCAAAGGTGTCAGACACTTCTCGACCTGGCCCATACAAGTCTACATCGGAGCTGCAGCTGCTGCATGGCCAAGGCCATGGTGGTCCTGCAAGTGAGCCTGCTTGAACTAACTGTGGGGACGAGGCTCCATCAAAGACTTCATCACGGCTCTTCCTCCTGAGTCCTGGCCGCTTCACCCACTTGCCATTACACTTCGGGACAAGAACGCTACACTTTATGGCTCTTCACTTATGTCGACGTTGATGTGCAAGCACACAGTCAGGTAACTAGCATCAGTTTACCTCAGTCTCTGCTTGCAAATTATTTTATCTTCAGGAGAAAGTGTCCAAGTGTCCCAGGTGGTGCACCACGCATGACTAGCTCAATGCCGCATCAACCAGTTCAGCTTGATAATGCAAATCTCAAATAGAACTGAGTCTTGAACTGTTTTACAGAATTTAATTTGATCGCAAACTTTCCATATTAATTTTGTAAAATCCGACGTGCTGTATGTATAACTGATCCCATTTCCAAAATGGCCAAACTCGTGATTCAACCTTAGTATATCGATCGATCAGAAAAGAATTATGGCATCCAGATTCTGAATAAACTTTTGTTGTGCACATTGGGTCCAACCTGCTGCAAAGTATCATTGGATGGACATGCATGTATTAGAGATTGAAGGTTGTAAGTTATCGCAGTAACAACAAGCACACTAGCGTGCTGAGACTCATGCAAAAGCACCTAGTTAGATGGTGGGAGAAGAATATTGCTGGTGAAGTTGGTATGCATCGCTATCACCGCTCTCAAGATGCAGGACTAAAGGGATCGGGGGTCGGCCCAGGAGTTGCAACATTTGACTATAGTACGTGGCCTCATCGCCATGGTGACTGTGTTGATGAGCCAACCTTGAGGTGGGGTTAGATGATATTTCACACAAGTTTGCTGCGATAGCTGGTTTTGGATTGATTATGCCCGCTCGGGCAGGGCAAGCACCTGCTCGGGCAAGGATCTCAGAAAATTGTGGAGTATAAAAGAAGGCCTCCCCAGCTAGAATCTCAAACCACCCACTGCGTCCTTTGCATTCTATTTCACTTCGAGCTCTCTTTCGCTTCAGTGTCATCGCTTGTTCTTTTCTTTTGCAAGTCCAGTTCTGCTTTCATGTTTCTGTGCTCACATCCCAAGATGGCTGCGACTGCGAGTGTGATCATGTACTTCCTCGTCTTCTCCGCCTCTTCTATGGTAAGTACATGTCCCCATCCATTTCAGCAGCATGTAGTGCATTTTAAAGGCCGCTTTCTCAGTCAATCAATCATGCTGCATGACTCCTTTGATGCTTGGATCATCTGGCCAACTGTCTCCTAACATGAGTGAATGATGTGTTGAATGATGTAGGTGGGGGCATTGGCCACAAGCAGGCCGCTTGCGGAGGTGACGTCTAGCTCCCCGGATCCATTGATTCGGGAAGTTTGTTCTCATCTCATATGTAATAACTATGATAATGCCGAGGCCATCTCCGTCGCAGCATCTGATGAAGTTGCAAAAGCTGCCAGCATGAGAGATGGGTCTGTTGAGACCATCAACGATCTTCAGGAAGATTTCTTCCTGGAGTCCTCTTTGGTGGAAGGTCGCAAGACCACTGTTCACAACAATTTGGGCGATCGTGCCCCGAGCAGGGCATTTCTCTCTCCAACAGCCGCCACCGCCCTGCCTGCGATCACCACATACAACGCCTTAGATATCATGAGGTTCTATGGGGTGGCCCGCGACTCCAACATGGCGACCTCGATTGCTACAGCTGCATACTTGTGCGGTGGCGCGGCTCTCCCAGGAGAAGCCAGGAGCTGTGCAGCCTCCACCGACGCGCTGGCAGCGTTCGTGGCAGCCCAACTAGGCAACAACGTGAGGGTGTATGCAACCAAAGGCGCCCCAACATCCACATCCGTGACCTCCTCCGTGAAGGCGCCCGTCACCATCATGAAGGTTGCCAAGGGCTCCGTGGAAGAGGGGAGGAAGATAGTGGTATGCCACCATCTCGCCTTCCCCTCTGCATTGTATTATTGTCACGCAGTGACAGGTACGAAGGTGCTTCAGGCCACTCTCAAGACAGAGGGTCGTTTTCAACAAGCTGCATACGTCGAGGCCATGGCAGTCTGCCACCTCAACACTGCGCTGTGGCTCAGCCGCCACCCTGCTTTCAAGGCCCTGAACATCGCCAAGGGCGAAGAGGCTTGTCATTTCCTTGTCGGGAGTGATATGCTGTTCACTTCGGCGGTTGGCTAGAGTGACCACTAGACTTGTTGGCGGAGTGCTGTGTGCTTCCGCTGGGACACCCATCCAGGCTCCAGCTCGGGTCTGAGATGATGGAGAGTACACATATATGAGTACTTTCGTTATAGTGTGACCAGGCTTTGTTTTAGTGTGTGGGGTGGTAGTCAGCAAGCGCCTAGGATACCTTGATTACATGCGCAAGGATAATCTAGGGGGAACAGCTGGTCTCCTTCCTGCCGATCCGACTTCCTGCCAATCCGACTTCAGGTTGTGACTCTAGTACGGTCTCAACTATGTTGTTGATTACAGGCGACGATCTGGACATGTACTATTTCTTTTCAAATAAAGCTTGGCTATGAAAATGTTGTAAAACAAGGTGTCAGAGGACTGTTGTGTTTTGAGCTTCCATTCATTCTGGCATCACACCAAGTCTGGCCGCGAGGAGCCCATGGTGGTCCACTTCCTCTGTCCGAGTCCTTCCAGATGTATCGATTCTTCATGTCGTCATTGCTCTCTGTGATCAAGGCTCGCCACTGCTCCCCCCAACATTGCCTAAATCCACCGAGGTTCACTGTGACGATATCATTGTCTGACCAGCTGCTTGAGTTTCTTTTGGCTAATCAAACATTGCTGTAGGTTTGCCAAAGTTTCTGTGCTAGCAGTTGGATGGGTGGGGTGGGTAGGGGCGATACTGTCAAGTTAATGGCGTTTAGACCATAGTAGCATAGCGACGTGATAATGTTAACATGGAATAATTATATTTGTCCTTAAATTAGTTGTGCAACCAAATTGAGATTAATTTTTGTTTGTTTAGTGAGAGTCGACTTGTTTCAGAGATCTGATGTAACCGTGAATTATGTTGGAACGAATCTAGTTTGGCTTTGGAGTGAGCTGGTGGAGCGGCGGCTTATCGTGAGAGCGCATGAAGTGATTGAGCAAGACACGAACTAGAGTATGGTTAGAGTGCATGTTGGTTTTTCAATTGTTACAGTCTGAGATCCCTGCCGGGTATCCCTACACATGTTTTCAAGAATGAGCTCAGCGTCACATTATTCATGTATCTGAGGATCCACTCTTGTATTGGCGTCTGTATCACATAATCCAGGAGGAAGTGGTTCGAGGAGAGCCAAATAGGAGAATAAGCGTCAAAAGAGGTTGGTAAAGGTGAATGAGCATATGTTCCAGATGGATCGGAGTGTTAGTTGTCAACCAAAGGGGAATTTCGGGAGGAAGAAATTTTGCATTCTGAGTTTTGATGGAGGAGGTGTACGCGGCCTCCTAAGTCCGGTTATACTTGACCGCCTCGGAAGCCACCTCCAGAAAATGCTCTCCTTCACAAGAAGGATTTGAAAATTATTGTTCCCTGGGCATCTTTTGGTAACAAGCTTCTAATAGGTTCTGTAGATTCGGTCTTAAGAATTGCTGGCACTAGAATTCCTAGTAAGCAGAATCTTTCAATCCCTTCTTATATATCTATATATATCAATATACGCTTATTTAAACTTCCTGGCCTATCTTCCTGAGGAGTTGATAGCTTGCAAGATATTGAGCCTTTGGTTGCACGTATCTATCTAGATGCATCTTGCAGGTTTGACATTCCACAGGCTAGAGCTAGGCTTGAGCTATTCTCTTCTTTCAAGAGTGGCGAATATCTTATGCATGCCTGTTGACAAGAGAATTGTGTATCAATGACTCCAACCCTTTATTTGATGAGATGTAACCTAGTATCTATACTTCGTTTGCTTGTTTTGGGCGAACTGTAGAGATAGTCACACGTGTGACTTTGATGTTGCTTAATCTACCTTATGTTTGACGATATATCATGCTTATACAACGTTTGTACTAGACTAGATTAGTGAGCATTTTTGTTGACAAGATGTCTCACCTTTCTAGTCCTTGGTTGGACATAAGCGTTTACTGTCAAGGAGCTATGCAAGCAGTTCACCTTTTCCATTGACGACCTTTAAGATTATTCAGGCTGCAGAATTCCTGCAGAATGTGTCGTTCTAATCTATTCACGTGCTAAGTTAGAAGTAAAGGATGTCAGAATTGCAGATTATTTCGATGAAATTGCGGGGACAAGCACTGGTGCACTCGTCAAAGTATACTGCCAGAGACGCAATTAATTCTACTTACAAAATTCAGCGAAAATCTTCCCTGAGAAAAGGTTGGAATGGTTGGCCTTAATTTTCTTGAGGGCCTTCATCTGCTTACTAAATTGGGTCTTCTTATGGAAATAGAGTGTTGCAAATTATTTAATTTAACTCACAACACCGGTTACTCAGTGAGAAAACTGGTTCTGCAAGTTTCAGAGAACCGATAAATGTTACTTCGTAGATATGGCATGTTGTTTCTGTGGCACTGTGCTTTTGCCGAATAGAATCATCTGTATTTCTACAGGTCCGGATGTAGTAGGGGTGAAATTGGTTTACCTATTGAGTTGTGGCGGGTTTCCATTGTGAAGATCGGGGAAATTGAAGAGTATTTTCAACTCTTGAAGAAAAACTACTGAAGTACACAATTTAACAGTTCAAATATTGATTGTAATAGATCATGGCATAAATGTAGACATAGAAATCAACAGGGATGGAGTTCACGCTATCAAACTTCAAATCTTTTGCAGAGGGTGTTTTCCTACTGTTCCGAAGCTTGATCAAGCGCCTCGGGCCTGTTGTACAGTGCTGCTCCAGTACTTGACAAGCTGCTGAAGTAAGTGTTTGGAAATCTAAAGCTTACGGAGACTGTCAAGCCTGTGATTGTGCCGGCTTATGACATCAATTATCAGAGTTCAGTTCTGTTTTCGACAACTCAGGTGACGTTCCGGACTATCTTTCCCCTTTTTGGCATGGTATCACTGCACACAGTCTGTTTATTAACGTGTTCATAGCCCTCCTCAAAATTCTTCAATTCATGCTATATATCTGGTGCACTGATAGGATTGAGGGAGTTGATGCAGCTTGTTTTTTTGGAGGAATTTAGGTCCTAAACGTAGATATCGCCCTCAGCAGCTAACACTAAAATACCCTGGTGGCCTGTATCTGCAACCAGGCCAAATCAAAGAATATTCCTGATTGCTCGATTCGTGACGTTTGTCGAGCGAATACAGCAGCGCCAACGTACTTGGGACCCTATTACTTTAGCTCAATGTACAAGGATGGAGAAACTAGAGAGTTTAACATCATGGTGGATGGAGGAATTTCTGCAAACAACCCTGTAGGTAAATTTACATACATGTAGTACATTCACTTCATATTCTGATGTTTGTAGATGTTCTTGTTCATGTCCAAAATTCTAAGTCACGACTGCGCACTAATCGCAGCCTGCTCTTTGTGTCAAACTCTCATCGCTGTGAGTGAGCTTCTCAAAGACTACGCCGACGATGATGAAGATACATTGGTAAAAACTCAGCTTCAGATTATTTTGCTAAAGCTCTTGTTTTGTTCTCTTGTGCTTTTGAAGGCGTGATGTCACTACTAGAAAATCGTCTAAAAATCAACTAAAAAACAACTAAAAAGTGTTGATTCTAACACCAGACCCGATGCATAGTTGATTACAGGGGAGGTTCCCAAGAGAATGAGCGCTCTTCTTGAAACCAAGTGAAAACTGTTGAACTCCCTGCTGGTGAGGGAAAGACGCGGTGACGATGTCCGAGGGCATAAGTTCCCGCCACGAGGCAGCGTGAATTGAGTCTGCGTTAGCCATTGCGGCGAATAGGGTTTAGGTTGGGAACCTCATTGCATACACTGCGAACTGTGCAGACTTTCAGTATTTTCAAAAATTAGAGGACCCTTTATTTATTTTAAACTCGAGAATCGAGATACACAGGTGTGCATTCCACCGCCATAGCCCGGACATCGGAAAACAGGGCAATGTCGGGAGTATGACAATGTGGACGGATCTCAATCGTTGGTCTTCTCTTCAACAAACTAAAATCTACTTGCTGGGATCCTATTCCTTGTTGGGACATATATCCGGAATATGTACATTGACTATACCGTAACTGCAGGACGTAGGTAAAATGAACATACTATCTAACATTGCGAGAGCTGAGAAGGTTCCTTCACTCTTGATCACGATGGTTTCCATCTTCACGCAGTGATCATCGCAGGGGCACACAGTGAACTTCGATCTTCAGACAATGATTCCGTGAAGGGAAATCACGTTCCGAGGTTTTACTGCAACGGCATGACACAAGATATTTTTATTGCTAACTGATTGAAACAAAGAATCCTTAGCAATCCGAAGTCATAATTGATTTCATAGAAAAAAATGTACAAAACAGAAGTGAAAGAGGAAATCTGCATAAGCGAAGGAAAAATAACGCCCACGTAAACAGAGCTATCAGCAATGGATTAGAGAATTCATTTCGAATATACATGGCAAAATTCGTCTGGATCCCAGCACAAGGAATGCACGTACATTGGGTTTAGGACAAGGAAATTGACCTAGCACTGCAGAGACAGGCAGCGTAGCATAATCATGCATGCCCACAACTAACAATAATCTCATAAAAATGAAACGTTAATTTAGAGAACGTTATTCTGTCCAACTGAGATGGTTCATGGTTTAATATTAAAGCTCACCTCAATCCTCCTCCGACGACGAAGCACCTAAATCAGCATCAAAAGTCGCGTGTTCCTCTTGCGGGTCATCTTCGAGTGCTTCTGTCATTCGGATAACCCTGCCATTCTCACATGCAGGGAGCGGGTCTTCGGACACAACTTCGGGCACACGCAAAGCCGAGAATTCAGAATCCCTGCCGTGACGGAATAACAATCCTCCTCCTACGTCTGCGGTGTTCGCATCAACTCGCTTTCCCCTGGGCTCAGTCCGAACAACAACCTTCCAACCCGGAGCTTCAACACAATCACAGAAAAATACCTGTTCGACCTGCTGGGGAAAAGCAAATGATTCCCGACCGAATGGGATAGTTCTTGTAAAGTTAGCAATGGTAAATCCCCATTGGTCTTTCTTGACTGTAGCGTTGGAGCCCCTGTAATTCGCCCTGACCCAGGTACCAATGAGAACCACTTGTCGAAATACAGAATAGTCTAATTCAATTATCTCTTCCAGGTTCCCAATGTATTCGATAGGAGCAACAATAGGGTTCATGTCCCTCATGCCAAATCGGCATTCTCGGAGAAAGGTGGCTGCTATACCTGAGTCCATTGACTTCAGAGGGATCTCTGCTGATCTCACTCGGTAATGATAGCCATATCCAAACATGCTTCTGTAACGAGTAGCGATAGTGGATGGGAAACACGAAACCGCTTCCACAGTTTGATCAACATGAAGACCTTCTGCTTTTTCATTGATTATCCGAGCACGGAACCAGTCTCGGAACGGAGGCAGGTTGGAAAGCTCTGGCGGAAAATTGCGAGCGCGTGTGCCCTCCCGACGAGGGTGCCGTGACCTCCAGCTTTGTCTATCCAGATTTCGTTGTTCGACCAGGTGCTGGTAGGCTCTGTAGAAGTTAGGAACACCACGAAACATCAGAAAGTGAATTTACACAGCCACAGAGCCGAGGATATTACAGTCGGTGACCGTGGGGTGCAAGACTAGGAACAGGGAGCAGTGTTAGTGAAATGAATTTAGTGATCAACTTACTCTCTGTAGGGTTCGACGATGTCGACATTATCGATGACGAAGTCGTGGATCTCTTCCAGGAGAGCTTGATCGAGAATCCTAACTTTGCCTTTACCCTCCAGAAAAATGTCGTTCATCGTTGGATCTTCCTCACTCTCCCACACACGTTTGACAGAAGACTGTCCTGCTCCTAAGTACTCCGAAGCGAAGCCACAAGACTCTTCTAATTCGTATCTTTTTGCCATACACCCCTCAGGCTTGGCGTGATTTCTCACGTACCCCTTCAAAGTCTTATAGTACCTCTCAAATGGGTACATCCAGCGGACGTGTACGGGACCACATATGAAGAGTTCCTCTACTAAGTGGATACAGAGATGAATCATGATATCAAAGAAAGATGGCGGGAGTTGCTTCTCCAACAGACAGAGAGTCTCAGCACACTCCTCAAAAAGTGCGTCCTGTTCAGCGATATCCACCTTCTTGTTACATATCTTCTTGAAGAGACGGCTCACCCGAATGACAACAGCAGTCATATGTTCACATCCACAGCTTCTCATGCACAGCGGCATCAGGTCTTGTAAAAGTACATGATAGTCGTGTGACTTGAGACCCATTAGTTTACCGGAGCTAATCTTTCCATGCAGAAAACTAGAGTAGTGGGAAGGAAGCTTCATGTTCTTCAAAGTATCCAAAAAAATGCCACGCTGTTCCTTGGTGAGCACCCAAGGGGCTTCCGGAATGAAGGCCCGATGATCCTGCCCAGGTACACCTCGCATCCAGAGGTGTCTGCGGATGTTTCTACGACGGAGGTCGAGACGTACACTAGGCCCATCCTTCTCACCGAACAATGTCCGGAGGAGGTTTTCTGCTACATTTTTCTCCACATGCATGCAGTCCACCAAATTTCGAACGGGGAGATCCTGCAAAAAAAAACACGGAAAATGAGTTGAAGAGTTCGCAATTCCTTGGAAGCAATTATGCAATACAGTCCCATGGATGAGTGTGTTAAATACGAGCGACATATCCGCCCCAAGTTCAGAACGCAACATGTTAGGCAGATGACCGTAGCAGCCATGGGTTCTCTTAATATCATAAGGACATGCCCATGCGGTAGACCGTCCGGCGTACGGAAAGGGCCAGACTGTAATGACATGCCAGATTTCGAACACAGGCAGCAGTCTAGGTTCAACATCTTTTTCGAGAATGTAAACATGCATCAGTTAAGTAATTGAGAAAATGACAAGGAATGGTGTGACTTACCTTCCAGTAAGGTAATGCGTAGAGTATAGACGCTCTCTTGACTCCATGAGTCTTAACTGGATCATCCGGTGAGTCTTCGGTGCCACCGTTGCGCAGCCACGCGGACCGAGCCCTTCCTTGCTCTATCAGTTGCTCGCCGGTTCTGCGTGGAGGAACCACACCAAGCTCCTGTGAATTGTTGAAGGCGGCCCTCGCTCTTCGAAAGCGATGTCCGAGCGGCAAGAATCGTCTATGGCCTAAATAACACATTTTCTTCAGATGTATCGAATGCTCAGCACATGTATTTTCCCCGCATATGGGACATGCAACGTACCCTTTCACAGTTTGACCTGCTATCAAGCCAAAAGCAGGAAAGTCATGTATAGACCAAAGTAACATGCCCCTCAATGTGAAAGAACGGCACCCCACAGGTTTACTCATATTTAGCGCAGGGACACCATCCCATAACTGAAGTAGCTCTCGGACCAGTGGCTTCAAGAAAACGTCGATGGTGTCGGAGGTGGGAGCCTTCGGGCCAGGGATGAGTATTGACAGGTTTAAGAAGAATTTTTTCGTAACAAGCCAGCCTGGGAAGTTGTATATAGCCAACAGTATAATCCACGTCGAATGCCGACTGTTTTGATTCCCATGTGGGCACACTCCGTCCGCGATGAGTCCCATGCGGAGGCTGGACTCATAGTCGCGAAACAGGGGGTACATCCTGGATACCTCCTTCCACTGGTGACTGTCCGCTATTGATGTCATTACTGGGGAGTCACCAGTATGTCCATTGAAATGCCTCAGCAATTCAGCTATGGAAGGGCAACGGTAAAGCCTCAGCACCTTCGAAATGATAGGAAAATACCTCGTTACCGCATGCGGCACCTTTGAAGTCTCTGAAATGAATCTCGGATGCTGGCACCGGGGACACTCTGTAAGCGTTCCATTAACCTCGCCCTCAAATAGGATGTGTCCGTTTGGACAGGAATCAATTCTCTGGTGATCCAGACCGATCCTCATAATCATCCGTTTTAATTCATATGCCGTTCTTGGGAGGAGGTTCTGCCGGGGCAGCAAAGTTCCTGCTAGATAAGTTAATAGTGCAGACAGGAATGTATCCGAAACTCCGAACACAGTTGAGAGGGTCATTAAAACGATGCCACTCTGCATTCTAGTCTCCCGTGAACCCACATACAAAGGCTCCATACACTCCGACATTGTGTTCTGGAATTCCACTTCGTTCTCCTGCAAATGGTCTTCGTCGCCATCAGACCCCATGTGAGGAACTACCTCCTCAGCATACGCTTCTCGTTCCAGTGAATCGGCCCTCCCGAAGGCGTCGTACGCCAAATTACGAGCCCTGACCTCCTCGTCCTCGGTCTCATCGGTAATTACTTCATCTTCAGATTCCTCTAGAGTGCCTTCGTTACCGCCTTCCCTTTCACGCGTAAAAGTGGGGCCCCTCAGAGGTAACCCATGCACAGTCTGATGCATGACCACGAAATTCACAGTTATTATATGATTGTTAAAAAATCCAAGTAGTCGTGAAATTGTATAATCCAAATACGCACAAACGTGATTCTCATGCTGAAGAGTTGACGTTGGACAGGTTCAGATTCACAGCGTACATGCCATAATTCAGCGCGGGATAAGGTAAGGAACTCACCAGAACCGGATGGGGCAAATGATCATCTCTTCCGAATAGCCGGTGGTGTCTGACTACGGTTTGACTCATTCTCACTCGACCTCCTCGGCACCTCGCACATGCGCAAGGGTACTCCGGGAGTCCTAACCGATTAGCTATACTCCTTTCTATATGGAACGCCGCACAAAGTCGGCGATGCCTCATTGCTAAACTATGTGAATCCTAAGTCTACTTGGTCAACTGCCCATTGGTACTATCTCTCTGTAAAATCAAGAAACATGAAGTTAGAAACGTGAGAGCTAACTGCTTCATACTTTTCGGCACTGTCGCAAAGTTCATTTTATCAAAGAGCATGGGCTTTTACCATTTGAATTCCTCGTTTCTTCTTTCATGACATGCAGATCATTTCAGGGATAAGTAAGGAAGTAACCCAATGTATAGGACAAGTGAGAAATCATCAGCAATTTATGGCACAGTCCTCTAACGTACCTTGTTAGTAACGTACTTCATAGGCCCAGTCCATGCACATATACTCCAGGAGGTAGTCGAACATGTTAATAACTCTCGAGTGCTTCGTGAGCAGCCTAAATCGCCTGCAACATAATCCCAATTTTCCGAATGCTACAACTTCATCCGGTCTTTCTGCCAAGCCAATTTCGCGTTCAATGGCCGAGTCAAGGAGCCACTCCATGTAAATAGCACAGACTATCTCTCCTTCACTCTCGACACTTTCTGCAGAGTGTCCCTCCATCTCACTAATTTTTTTTTTAAATTTCTCCTTCATCCTACCTGCACGTGAATGCCGTATGTTAGATTGATCCGGTGACACCACAGACGTAAGAGGATATCAGTCCTCCCATTGAAATATATATATACCAATTTCCTTGTAATACGCAGATGGAGAGCTCCCTCGTATCATATTTCTATGACCGATGTGAAAACCAGATAGATATGATAGCTTGCTGGTCCACTAACCTCAGTCCATGTTGGCAATTGTGTCTTTGGTCCAGCCGAAGTCCGTTCAGTACTGCAGAGTATGTGATTACCAGCGACGTTTCCACTTAGATGTCTGCCTCTGAAATAATCTGTCGCATTTCCTGGCAACCTCCCTCTTCAATTGAACAGATCCCTTGTATTCAGTGAGTAATGTACACTTCCTCCTTATTTCCCTTATGTTTTTTCTGTTGAAAGGAAGAAATGAATTAGGATTTCCAATCCAGCAGCGTCGAAGCCCGACCACGTACTAAAGAACTAGACGCATATTGATTAGGGAGCCTTGGATAGTTACCCTGGGAATAACCAGTTCTATACTAGTGAGGCACCCCATAAGAAACCCCTAAACCAAGTCTAGAACACGTCTCTTTTCAAGAGTACGATCTTGCTGGACTAAACAACTACGACACCCAAATCAAGGCTCTTAGGACTTAGCACAGCATTCGTGCAGAGACTCACATGTATCCGCTTAAAGGAAATCAGAAGTTTTGCAACTGACATCCCAACCCCTCCACCCACCCCCCCCCCTCCCATTACAAGTAGGTTCTCGAAAGCACATACGCAAGAACAACAAAACCCTAGAATTTCCAGCCGAGACTCTAATAACAAACTCACTTTGAATGATTAGTTGATGAATAGAGACGGTGCGCAGCGCCTCAGCTTGGGCCGGCTAGGACCGCAGAAGTAACGAAACGCTTAGTCGACCTGACGCTCCATCTCCCCAGTTGATCCTTGAAACCTCATGGAATGCCTACTCTTCCTCCGTCCTCATAAATCCCACAGCGTCTTTCGTGTTGCCTTGTGCGAGATATGACAGATAGCCTAAAGTTCGTACCCTAGAATGTTAAATAACAACAGGTTCCATTTGTTGGTAACTAGTTTTGTTTTCTTTGGGAATTTTGGAGGCATGTGAGTTTGGGGATTGCATATTGTAGCCGTTGTCCAGCTAGGTGAGCTATGTGATCGTGGTGTCTTTGATCATATTGAGGAATCTCCGTTTTGTTGGTTTCAAATATCAAGTTAGAACATAAGGATTGCAGCTAAATTTTATGATACACTGGCGTTTAAGGAGTCTGACATGGTTCAATGCAGAAGTTTTCTATCACACACTGTCAGACTCTTTCACATGACCCCATTGCTTATCAGAGATGATACCACCCATTGAACTGTACAGACTATCTCGGGAACTTTCAAAGATTTTTTCAACAAGCAAACCAGATGATATCCCACGTAATACACTAAACTACTACCATATACTATACTATCTAACTACACTCACACATTTAACTCCATGAAACATTTTTCACATTCCAAAATACCATCAAGCCACTTTCATACTACCAGCTATTAAGGTGATAAACCACAAAACCCCAATCCTAAAACTGGTTAACAAAAGAAATATTAATTTCTTTTTAAAAATTCTCAAACCACGGAGTTGAAAATTCTAAAACCACATAGTTGAAATAGTTCGTCAGTATTAGTATAGATGCTGCTACAAAAACGGAGATTGCAGATTGGTAATAATAAAGTATACATTAATTTAAAACTAAAGCCATTTACATTCCAAGATAATATACTAGGAAAAGACTTTTCACATAGTTCTATAGCTTCCTACCAGCCAACCCTTCACTCAGTCTTTGTATAAGTTTAATGAAATTACACATCAAGTTCTCTAAATGAAAAATGTGAACTACTTCTATAACCTGATTGAAAAATGTGAAATAATTCATGTAGTAGTTCAACAAGACTACTGCTCAGGTTCTTTAATAGTGAAATCGAAGCCAAACTTCTTTGCCATTTCATTCCTACAGGCAGTGACCACTCTTTTTTTATATGTCAATGCAACTCCATATTGTTTATAGCCCTTATTTTCTAGTGATCCATGCTTGATTTTTGCACAGTCGAGGCCAACAACAGTACCTTTTCCTCGTTTTAGAAAATAACCACAATCTGGTAAAAGAAACTGAGTCCTGATACAATCTCCTCTTTCCCCTTCAAGTTCTGTATTCCAATTGCAACAAATTACTCATTAGCACATAATTCTTTTTCACTATAATCAGAACACTTTTTACATTTGTATAATCACTAAAATACACAGAGATACTTTAATTTGATGATATGTTTACTGACTTGGTGGTAAGCTGCACAAATTTGATGTAAAATCCAAACTTTTATTCTAAAACTTATTCTAAACAGCAGATTACTATACGATATAATAAACATACATTTAAATTATAGTTAATTACTGACAAATAAGAATTCAGATTTGTTTAAAGAATCAGCCATTGGTTTCCAGAATTGTTACACAAGTGTTCTACATATCACTAACTGGCCATATCACCTGATGTAACTCTAATCTGAAGTAAAATCAGTGAGGGGAGGGAATCTACTAACATGTCTACACTGATATCACTCATATATAAACAATCACTCACTAACTTACAGTTGGTTGCTTCAATGGTGCATATACAGGTTGAAAGGTCTTGTGAAAAACAGTGATGAGTCTTGTAACTAAAAAGTGCACACATCAGTGCACAAGAGTACAATTCTCTGTTGCCAATATTGATAGCATGGGTTTGTCATTCATGGCCTTGGTGTTCCTCTTCCTCTTCATTTCATGTTCTGCTGGACAGAACAGTTCATATGTTTTGGGTCCAGTGGAATGTAAGTCATACTAGATCACCTCATTCTCTCTCAAAATTTATGTTGGTCATTTTGTCTAATGTGGGTTCCAAACTGTGATGAGTAACTACCGGATTTTTTAATTAAAGCTTAGAATTGTTAAAGGTTTAGGGTATTGGGTTTAAATTTTGAATATATAGATAGTATTGCCATAATTTGATACAAAATATATAGAATGTCAAATATAGAAGATAAGACTATTTTGTAACTTTCCTTGTTCAAAAAGGGGAATTTCTACCAATTATTTTTTTAAATTAATATGTCTTAACCGTGGATTTATCATTTAAGCTAAGTTTTTTGTACTTTTGAAATATTTTCTATGTATAATTTTTGGCATGGTTTTAGAGTGTCCCCATATATAATCCAAACTAAGTTCTAAGTAAATCATTCTAAAATTTTAATTCTTTGAAATTTAACTTATATAGAATTGGATAATGTGGTGATTGTGTTAGTGGATGCTATGTCCCAAACCTGTGCGAATTGGCAGGCTCAACCTCATCAAACTTGGAATGGAGATTTAGTAAGTTGGTGTGGTTCAAATGAAGAACCTTGTGATCCTTTGAAACCATGGTTTGGTGTGAGATGCCTTCAAAAGCAATGGACAAATGATACTACTCGATGGAATGTTTACATTGTTATGTTGTAAGTTATTTATGATTTTATTCAAGGTAGCTTACAATTATGTTTAAGGTAGTCGATATGTAGTATATTTTCAAAAACACGTGATTTTATACTTTATTATTTATCATTTCCTTTATTGATTATACTGATAAATAACTATTTTTCTTAACATTCTTCTTCATTGAAGCAATATACTAAGATTGGTTGATGTGCAAAGTGATTACATCTCCTCATCTTATAGGCACCTTACTACCATCATTTGGAAATTTGACTAATTTAGCATCATTGTAAGTAAATTTCTTTTAAATATTCTCCTTCACAATGCCATTGATTATTTGTTGAATTTATCATCATCAATCAATTTCTTAGTGACTTAATCATTGAATGATCATCAATTTTATACTAACATCAAGTTGCCATTGATTTCTTACAAAGCAAAAATAATTCTTTGTTCTTTTGTAGAACCATAGGAGGGGCTCAAAATTTAACTGGTCCACTTCCTAACTTCACCAAATTAAGAAGCTTAAATTCAATGTAAGCTTAATTTTCTCTTCATATACACTTTTTTGGGGTTCTTTTTAAAAATTGATTTAAACCATGTCTTTATTTTAAATAACTAAATTTATTTTAATAAAATTTAATAAAAAATCAAACTATATAGTTTTTACCTACTTGTTTTATTAGAAGCTGATAACTTTTTTGGCTATTTCCCAAAATGCTCATGGTATTTGAATTGTGTTTCAGGTTTTATGGAATTATATTATCGTTCTACTAATATTTAGAATCTAGAAAATTTCATATTCTAAATGTGACTTAATATCTTTTATTCCAGAAAATTTGGAGGCAATAGTTTGAATGGATCAATACATGTATCAATCACATCATCAGAAGCTCTTCATTATCTGTAAATTCTTACACCATCTCAATTGATAGTTGTATTTACATAATTACTTCACCAACAGATTTGTAATTCTTTCATTACGTGGCAAAGACTAACTTTACTGTTTTAAATTATTCAAAGTACCTTCTTTGTCAATATCATTAACATCTTACTTATAAATATTTGTTGCATATTTGCAGAGACTTGAGTAGAAACAAATTTACTGGAGAAATTCCTGGAGATTTTTTGTCCAAGACCATGGGTTTGCAAACATTAAATGCATCTCAAAACTTACTGTTTGGTGTTTTGAACCAAACAATGTTTCAGTTCCAATCCTCTTTAATTGAACTGTAAGTGTAACATTTGCCCAAGTTCTCAATTTCAGTCTTTCGTCTTTGGAGAACACACTTATAAATGTATCTTGTAATTACTAGCCACAAATAATTTGTTAATAATTGTCAATGTATTCTTTTATTTCCTGTAAATATTGTGAGCTTAGGTGACTCGTTGAATTATTATGCTGTAATTCAATAAGTTAGTAATTAATTTGTTATGTTGCATGATTTGATAGAGTTTAAAAAAACAAATGTTTGTCCAAAAATCAATTCAGTGGAACTCTTCCGAATCTAACTCCTCCTTCCTTATATTACTTGTAGGCCACTTTTCACCAATTTAATCTTCTTTTTTTAATTTTTAAAATATTTTTAATTTGTACTGCTTATTTATTCCTAACATTATTTTAGAAACTGTTTCAAATTTTTTTATGTCTTTGATATTGTTTTGGAGCTTGATGCAGAGATGTTTCTAACAATAATTTCAAAGGATATTTTCCCATCACAAAGTTTGTTACAAAACATTCAATACTTGTAAGTATTCTTGATAATAACATCAATTTTTCAAATGAAAAAATTCAAATTAACCTCCAATGTAAATGCCATGATATTAATCTTTTTCAAAGGTGTGATTCTAGAAATTTGAGACATAATCAATTCGTTTTGGGGACACATACCAAATTTGAGTTCTTTAACAAATTTCAAGACATTGTAAGTTCATTCCAACTTGTCCAGATTCAAATAATTATCATTTTATTATAAAAATGCGAATTTAAATTATGCTCAGATTATTTGATTATCTTATCTTAGTCCATGTATTTTTTGAAGAATTCCAAACTGTGATTTTATAAACACCACCAAAAAATAAATTCATTGGGATTTAATTTAGTTTTTTAGTTCAATTTACACATGGAATTAGTAGTCATTAATCTATCTAAGTTTTGAAATGTATGCACCAATGGGTTCTCCATATCCATTAAAAATTTGAGGTACAACAATTTCCAAGGAGAAAATTTTCCAAACTGGATCGCGGAACTCACTCATCTAGAAACGCTGTAAGTATCTCTATATATTTTAACATTATATTCCAATGTCTTTGAGCTATTTAAATGTTGGATCATATATTATTGAAATCAATTCTACACACATTCATATAATTTGGTGCTAATTTCTTTTCCATCTTGAATTACTTTTGTTTTCCAGATCATTGGATAATACAAGCATTTATGGATCTCTAGATATTTCAAGATTGTTTTCAAATGCAAGTGCACTGAAATATTTTGGCTCTCAGCTTGTGGGAGCAGCTGCAGACGAGGCAGAACCTGGATCCTTCCCTTCCCGGAATACTCACCGGAGCCCTTCGGAACCTACAGTTCCTCTCAAATGTCCCATATCAAATGGGACTTTTGTGAGAGGCTTGGATATAACTGACCGCTGTAACATGTTGTAATGTAAATGGGGTACCAAGTATGATGAGATTGACGTGGCAACCAATGTGGTGCTTGTGCCGGATTTCATCCACCCTTGGACCCCCCCCCCCAATTCGTCCTTCCCCACTCTACCCTCTCTGCAGTCCCACCTACCGGCCCTTAGTCTCCTTTATAGACTTTGACACAACTTTTTAATTTAATTTTTGCTTTTATTTAAAAATTCTTGAATATGCGCAAATAAATTAAATATGAATAAACTAACATACAAGATTTTATTTTATTTTCAAAGGTGTACTTTTAGAATGTCAAGATTGTCATTCTCTACATTTTATTTCAGTAAAATGAAGAAAATGACATTTTAAATACATTCCAAAACAATATATATATATATATATATATATATATATATATATATATATATATATATATATATATATATATATATATATATATATATATATATATATATATATACACATATTGAATTAAAAAAGTTGATGATTTGCTGATTGTAGAGTTTTTCAAAGTATGCAAAATGCTTTTGTATCAAAAAGCCTTTTCTTTTCAAATTAATCTTCTTTGTTTTATCTAAATTCTCGAAAGTGGATTCTCAATTGAACTTTGTTCATAGGAATAGCAATTTATATGTCCTTAAAGATATGTAAAGCAGGTTTAGTAATTATGTATAAGTATGTTCTTGACATGAAAAATTGCAATGAAGAGGTGTTGATATAAACCATTGCTGAACATCTTCACTTTTAATTTTGAAAATTTAACCCAAATTCTATTTAACCTTGAAGTCAGACACCTCCAAAATCTCATTTTTGAATGTACATTGTACAGATCAAAGACATATTGTAATTTTCCAATCCAACGATCTGATCTTAGAGATATTTAATTGACACTTGTTTCATTAAGCTATATTTACATTCATACGATTGGATATTATTAATAATATCACTAATTTCAACAAAGAGAGTTTTAAAAATACATCAACCAAAAAACAATGGTTTCTCCAAAACCACCCTGGCACTAAAGGGTTAAGCATTGTGCTCAAGAATATCAATAATTAAAAAACCATGGTAGCAACAAAGGAACCAATAAATTGAAAATGAGCACACATCAACTGATGTGAACAACAAAGATGTCCATATGTCGACCCACAGATGATATGTCCATAAGTTTGCACATAAGGTATCATCTGACCCATCCCACAGTGAAATATTCAAGGTGGAGGAGGGGGAATTTGGGGCTTTCCCAAGACAAAACTCCATTTGAAGAGTGTGATCTACATTGGAATATTATTTTGAGCTCTGTGCTCTCACGTCAACCTAATATGTTTCATTATTTAAATTCTTGTCAACGTGGGGGTTTTGGGCCCTACATGGAACAATCTTGCGAATGTGTTCTCCCTCTCCGTCTGTCTTTCATAAGTGATGTCTTGCCACAAATATGGCTGGAGGTTCATACTTTTCCCTCGAAATTTGTGCCACCTTATTCTCACATCACAAAGTCACAAACAGCCACACAGGCCAGCTAGGATTAACAGCCGGGCTGAACCACCTTCATAATTTGAACCTGGTTGTCTAACTTGGCCCAATCTAAGACTATGAGTTTTTATTCAGAATACCTTTGCACATAGGCCTAAGTTGTATGCAAAGCTGAATTTCAGTCGGAAGTTTGGCCCCTGTGCTGCAGTACGTCCATGTTCAATATAGACAATCTGCTGATTTGACGGTTGCAGCCAAGTCATAATAGTATACACTAAGCTGCAATTTGTCTCCAGAGAACTCCCACCATTTATGACAATGTGCTCCTTGTGCGAGATATGACAGATAGCCTAAAGTTCGTACCCTAGAATGTTAAATAACAACAGGTTCCATTTGTTGGTAACTAGTTTTGTTTTCTTTGGGAATTTTGGAGGCATGTGAGTTTGGGGATTGCATATTGTAGCCGTTGTCCAGCTAGGTGAGCTATGTGATCGTGGTGTCTTTGATCATATTGAGGAATCTCCGTTTTGTTGGTTTCAAATATCAAGTTAGAACATAAGGATTGCAGCTAAATTTTATGATACACTGGCGTTTAAGGAGTCTGACATGGTTCAATGCAGAAGTTTTCTATCACACACTGTCAGACTCTTTCACATGACCCCATTGCTTATCAGAGATGATACCACCCATTGAACTGTACAGACTATCTCGGGAACTTTCAAAGATTTTTTCAACAAGCAAACCAGATGATATCCCACGTAATACACTAAACTACTACCATATACTATACTATCTAACTACACTCACACATTTAACTCCATGAAACATTTTTCACATTCCAAAATACCATCAAGCCACTTTCATACTACCAGCTATTAAGGTGATAAACCACAAAACCCCAATCCTAAAACTGGTTAACAAAAGAAATATTAATTTCTTTTTAAAAATTCTCAAACCACGGAGTTGAAAATTCTAAAACCACATAGTTGAAATAGTTCGTCAGTATTAGTATAGATGCTGCTACAAAAACGGAGATTGCAGATTGGTAATAATAAAGTATACATTAATTTAAAACTAAAGCCATTTACATTCCAAGATAATATACTAGGAAAAGACTTTTCACATAGTTCTATAGCTTCCTACCAGCCAACCCTTCACTCAGTCTTTGTATAAGTTTAATGAAATTACACATCAAGTTCTCTAAATGAAAAATGTGAACTACTTCTATAACCTGATTGAAAAATGTGAAATTATGAAGTAAACATTTATAATCTAACATGCCACCATATTTTTTCTAAATGTAACTTAAAAAGGTAATTGGAAATCAACAGTGTTTCAAAATTTCACAAGCATATAATAATTCATTACATGAAGCTTAACACTTAGGAAAGGTTAAGTCAGAGAAAATAATAACTTTTGTCTGGAATTCTAAATTACTAGTTCAGAAGACAATGACCGAGAACAGAACCGTCTTGAGAATTCAACACCAGACCAGCAAAATGACCACCAGCAGCCAGCATTGAAACTAAAATGATCTTGGTTTCTGCACATTATTTATCAAAGCGAGCCAGCTGTAGCCAGGGGCAATTGCAAAAACGGGAAAACAGTACAACTCACTAGGAACCTCCCTTGGCTTGGCAGAGTCCTGGTTATCCCATACCGTTTGCCATTGTCCGCCTTGACTGATATATATACGTTCACGCACTACCCTCCTTCCAGTTCAAGCCTTGGTGGCTTGGTGATCGTTGGCTTTGATCTTGAGCTGCCGTGGCACCCTCCGGGGGCTTGTGCCGGGCTCCAGGTCACCCTTCGACGCCCACCCCACCACGCTTCACGCTCGCCAGTAGAACGGCGCAATATCATTTTAATTTTTTTTTCGTTGAGATGACATATATTGATAATTTCTAAACGGGACGTCAACTTTTTGTCCCAAGCTCTCGTATGAGGAAATTCCAAAATTCCAAATCCAATCCACTGTGATTCTGAACTGTATATATAAAATTCCGAAATCAATATCCCAAATTCCAAATATCGATTTCCAATTTCAAATACAGAATTCCAAAATTTATTTTTGAAGACAAATCTTTACTAATCTTTGTTTTCAAACACTTCGCGTCCACCAGGAAAAAAAAAAAAAATAAGAAAAAAAAAAAAATCTAAATATAAGATGCTATATACTTTTAAAAACATCTATCCATTTATTTATTCCTTCACAAAAGTATTGACTAACTTTTAGTTTATTTTTTCAAATCAAATCTTCATTTTCAAACAATTAGAGTCTACATGGAAAAAAAAAAAATCTAAATATAAGGTGAGTTATATTTCCAAACATCATTTCCTATTTTTATTCCTTGACCCTAGTACATACTATCTTTTTTTTTTATTAAGAATGCAAAATCTTTACTTTTTGTTTTTTTTAACAATTTGTCTTTAGATGACAAAAGATAATTCTAAATATGAGGTATACTTTTACTTTCAAAAACAACTTTTCTATTTTTATTGCTTTCGTGTAGTATATAAAGCACATGACTTGTTGAAATTATATCATCTCACTTGTCTTTTCTTATATTTTGGAGAAATATAACTCTCATGATATATTTCCCTCCCTTATGAATATATTTCTGAAATATATTTCAAAGGTTTGATAAAATGTGTTTTTATCAAACCTTTGAAATATATTTGATGATAGGAGACTTATTTGTGAATTTATTTGAAGACTTAGACATATCTAAAGATTGATATGTTTTTTTTATAAATATATTTCAAATCTTCATTTTCAAACAATTTGAGTCTACATGAAAAAAAAAAAAATCTAAATATAAGGTGAGTTATATTTTCAAACATCATTTCCTATTTTCATTCCTTGACTCTAGTACATACTATCTTTTATTTTTATTTTGAATGTGAAAGAGTCTACATGAAAAAAAAAAAAATCTAAATATAAGGTGAGTTATATTTTCAAACATCATTTCCTATTTTCATTCCTTGACTCTAGTACATACTATCTTTTATTTTTATTTTGAATGTGAAAGAGTCTACATGAAAAAAAAAAAATCTAAATATAAGGTGAGTTATATTTTCAAACATCATTTCCTATTTTCATTCCTTGACTCTAGTACATACTATCTTTTATTTTTATTTTGAATGTGAAATCTTTACTTTTTGTCTTTCTTTTAACAATTTGTCTATAGATGACAAAAGATAATTCTAAATATGAGGTATACTTTTACTTTCAAAAACAACTTTTCTACTTTTATTGCTTTCGTGTAGTATATAAAGCACATGACTTGTTGAAATTATATTATCTCACTTGTCTTTTCATATATTTTGGAGAAATATAACTCTCATGATATATTTCCCTCCCTTATGAATATATTTCTCAAATATATTCCAAAGGTTTGATAACTTGTGTTTGTATTTAACCTTTGATCTTTTTTTGATGGATGCAGACTTATTTATGAATTTATTTGGAGACTTAAACATATTTTGAAGTTTGACTTGATATATGATGAATATATTTGAAGACTTCATGTTACTTATATATATTTCATGAAGATATATTTTATAAATTCATTTGTGGATCTTCAATTATCATTTTTGCATCTTCAATTTTCATTTTTGAATCTTTAATTTTCATTTTTGGATCTTTAATTTTCATTTTTGGATCTTCAATTTTCATTTTTGGATCTTTAATTTTCATTTTTGGATTTTCAAAGAAGATATCTTGGTCTTTGTACCTCATATCTATATATGATCTTTGACTTTCCATTTATGATTTTTAATCTTTCATTTATGATTTTTAATCTTCCATTTATGATTTTTAATCTTCCATTTATGATTTTTAATCTTCCATTTATGATTTTTGATCTTCCATTTATGATTTTTGATCTTCCATTCATGATTTTACTAAATGAGTGCTTATGGAATAAATTCAAATATCAAATATGGAATTTGGCAACTTTATTGAGATAATGAAAGTTTACATTAAGTGTTTGACGGCGGAGTACTACTGAGGGATGGAGTGGGGGGTTCAATGCGTTGGATGGAAGTTGGGGGGGAGCGAGGGAAGAGGGCGGGGAGCGTGGGTTTGAATCTGGGGACTTCTTTCTTGGTATGCCTCGTTGGGCTGTGGTGCGTAAGCTTTGTTGTCTTTAAGGTTTCAGAGGGACTCTCTTGCAAACGTCCACTGCCGTGCGCATCAGGTTAGCGATGTCTTGTTTCCGGTTTCTGTTTACTGCAGTCGGCCATTATGGTTTGGAAGACCTTGTTCTCGGTGTTGCTGTGCTGTGATGTTGTGGAGAGATGAGTTCGTAACCGTGAACGGCGTGATAGGGGTGATTGCGTCGCTGCCCCAGGAGCAGTTCCTGTTCCTGCAGAAGCTCCAACAGGCTCTGGTGAAGGTGATCAAGGGCGTGGGCGGGCTGAGCCACGAGCAGTGGCGGTCGTTCAGCAACGAGCGGAAGACGGTGGATGCGCGCAACTTTTTGGACGGGGACCTGATCGAGTCGTTCCTGGACCTGAGCCGGAACAAGATGGAAGAGATCGCGAGTCCGCTGGACATCTCTGTGGAGGAGCTGTGCAAACGAGTAGAGGAGCTGACTAGGTTGCATTAAGTTAGAATGAGCGTGAGAGGGACGCGGGGGAGTAACAGTGGGCGTGTGGTGGTAGGAGTCCCTCCAACAAGTGCTGCTAACAACGTAGTGCGGTATCCGTGAGCGAGGGAAGACGCTGCTTGGTATATTAGAAGCCGCCGAGGGAGACTTTATACAACTCAGGTTTTGATGGCTAGGGTTTAGGGTTCAAGGGATGGTAATGCTGGAAAGACATTTTGCTAATACTGACGCGCATAGTATAATTTGAGACTCGCTCGAAAGGCTCATCTGGTGAGGACACTCCTTACATCGTTAATGCACCAAGTGTAGAGATAGGAAAGGGGACTTATGCGGAGTGGGCCGGTGGGTTGCAGGCGAGTTGTGGAATGACTTGCAGGGTTCAGTTGGTAGAGCGTCGAACTTCTCTGTTTCCCTCTGGTGTTTGATGATGGAAAGCTTTGGCATGGTTGCATTATTCTGACCTCTGATTTTCATATTTCTCTCTCTCCTTTATTGCAGACGAATTCTTCAAGGACTTGGAGTCTGATTTGAATAAGCGAAGCACTTCCAGTAACGCAAAGCCTAATACGGCTGGACGCGCATAATCAAGCGGCCGCAGAGGATCATCGTGACAGACTCGGGGATCATGATGTCCTTATGACTTAGAACCGATCAGCTCTGAAGCCGGAATACGATCGAGATCCAAAAGGAATGTGAGAAGCAGCTCGAGTCCTTCGCAGCTGATTTAGCAGGCAGAGTGACGCAACCACCGAACTGACCCTGGTACTTAATCTACACAGCGCTAATACTCAAATTCGCAAGGTAAACCCTCCCAGACTGCAGATTAAATATTTCACACATTTGTGGTTTCGAAAGAGGTTTATAAATCTAGAGTTTGTTAAAAATGAAGTTTTATTCTCCCGAAACCTTCAAAAGGTTTGGCTAGAGCAAATTCCATCTCTTAAGGACGTTGTCAGGATGGCATGAACTGAATGTGTTTGTCTCGTTCCTCAAGTTTTGGATTGTCATTGCTGTTTTTTTTTGCTCAAGAGTACATTGAAACTGTTGTGGATGCTCCAGTAGGAATAGCTTATTCTTATAATTTAGACCTAAAAATTGGATTCGATGGCTTGTAGTTTTTAGAGTAGTTCATTTGAAGTCTGGGATGACAGAATACTTTAATAACCTCATCTTGGAAAATTTCCACTTGTTCGTGTCTTAGCAGCTAGCATTAAGTGATTTCTTAAATTCAGATAAATCTAAATGATTTTAAGGATTCCTTCGGTAAATTAATATGGTTTGCAAAAAATTCTCACAGATTACTGCAAAACGCCTTCTGCAATCCAAGCAAACTATACCTCATTACTACCTAAGCCTTGACACACGTGTGGACAAGCTTTTGCGGTGAGTGAACTTTTATCTGTTTGATGCATACTTCTTTCCTTCCTGGTTTTCATGTTTTCATGTTGTGATCATTTTCTCTATATGCCCAGGAAAATTGTGAAGTCACAGATCTCAAGCTCACAGATCTCTTTCAATACCCTCCCACAGGTTGCGAGAAGATTTGAACAGGAACTTAGAAGCCTCTAAAAAGAAGGATGGTCCAGTTAAGAAGGTTTCATTGAACGACTTTGTCATCAAAGTAAGTTCCTTGTAAAATTGAACTCCTGTACTTGAAGAGTTATTTGGAACTCTGAATCAATTTCTCATAGCTTTGAATATGCAGGCAGCAGCATTGGCATTGAGGAAGGTACCAGAGGTGAACGCTTCTTGGACTGAAGAGTACATTCGGCAGTAAGTCACATACCTGGTAGTTTAATGGTTTGTTTGATAGCCAATATACAATGCTGATGTCCTGTAAGTTTTGCACATGACACCTTCTTTCACTGAAGGCAAATTAACAGGAGTCAAACACAAGTATGATGTGTGATACTGTGATATGACCAAAATCTGTTTTCTTCCAATACATTAAACACAGATTTTGCATCTTTGTTTAAATATAATATGTATGTAGATGCTGCACAAATTTGAAAGATATTGCTCTTTAACCCAATAAACACAGACCATCTTTATCCACTTAGGTTTTCAGAGTACTCAAACAGACATGTTTTGGGCAGGTATCACAATGTGAACATCAGTATTGCAGTTCAGACTGAACATGGACTAATGGTCCCTGTTGTTAAGGTACTATGGTTACAGTGTTGTCTGAAAAACTAAGGATTCTTGGAGTGAACATCTAAAATCTTAGGTGTTTGACAGATTATCTGATCACAATCTTGCGATTACATTAGAGCAGGTCATGATGAGAAGTTGAACTGTTTTCATCCTGCAGGATGCCGACAAAAAGGGTTTAGTGACCATTACGGACGACATCAAGGCCTTGGCTGGAAAGGCTAGGTCAAACACATTGAAACCTAATGATTATGAGGTTTGTGAATCTCACCAATTTTTCTTATGACTTTCTTGTGGCTGCATAGTCTGTCCACAGATCCAATCCCAAGCGAGCAGAATGTCATTTTTTAAATATGTTTTCACAACTTTTAGTAAGTCACAGATTAAAAAAAAAAAAAACATGTTTCACAACTTGGATATGAAATTTATTGTATCAAGAGCTAGAGCCAGCTAATATTGTGTGTATTCAACTTCTTTGCAGGGAGGGACATTTACGGTTTCAAATCTGGGATCATTTGGTATCAAACAATTTTGTGCCATTGTAAATCCACCTCAGGCTTGCATTCTTGCTGTTGGTACTAGTAAGTAGTTTTCTTCTCCCTAATCATATAACAGCACAGTTCTATGATCATACCATGATGCAAGAAAAATATAGAGTTTAATCCAAGTCTGAATAGGTCAATAACTAAGTTCAGCTATGGCACTAAGTTGGGAGGTGAAACTCAAACTGTGTCATGCTTCAGCATAATTACCAGTAAAATTAATCAGTGGTTCAAAAGGGGGTTTCTCTATGTTATCAAGCTGAGTCGCTGACATCAGCATCAATGGAAGTATGCCATGTATGCATCTACACTGCTTCATATTGGATGTGTCTTTGTGTGAACAGCTGAGAAGCGAGTGTGTCCTGTAGCTGCGACTCCGGCAGCACCCGCTCCAAGCCCTGCTCCAGCAACACCTGCTGCTCCGGCCCCGTAAGTAACTAGCATGGGACTTCGATCAGCACCGAGATTAGATTCACGATCAACCGTGCAGCGTGTCTATGATTTAGTTATTGCATGGACAGTTGCCGGCATTTATATAGCTGCCTATGCTTGTGAAAGTTGTGTTGCATAGTGGAATGAATTGTATGAGCGGACTATGTGTTGAATATCATTGCATTTGTAAGTTTTGTTTTGGAGTTGTTAACCACTATTTCATTTATGTAAATGTAAATGTGAATGTAAATGTGAATGTGAATGTAGTGAGTTCTTTAGTACAATGTAAATGTAATTTTTGTTTTATTATAAACATTGTAATTTATCAAAATCTAGAGGGGACTCGGTTGGTGGTTTATCTTCCTAAAGTTGATAAGCCGGATACCTGATGTCCTCTAAATAATTTAAATAATTATTTTAATTTTATAGAACTCGCATGGTGGATTGTTTTCCTGAAAGGGTTAACTCTTCGGATTGCTGATGTTCAATTTAATTCCCTATTTAATAAAATCTAAAATAATATGAAGAACTCGGTTGGTGGCTTATTTTCCCGAAAGGTTAATAAGTTGGATTCCTGATGTTCTTCTTTAAATCATGAAAAATATTAATTTAAATTTTTTTGAGAACTCGTTTGGTGGATTATCTTCTCGAAAGGGTTGATTTTCCGGATTTCTGATGTTCTCTTTAATATAAAAAACTAATAAAAATTTAACTAAATGTATATAGTAGATGTTCCTTTTTATAATATAGTTTTTTATTTTCATGAAATTTTAAATTTATTTTATACAGGATGGCAGACCACAAAAGAGGAAATAGAAGACCAACTAAACGACCATCAAAACGGCCTCGGGAGAATGTTACCTTACCAAGCGGTCAAGATTTCACATTGGAGGAAGATGAAGATTTCTTCTGTTCCGCATGTTCGAAAACAGTGGCTCGCCAAGGACTTGAAGAACACTTCAAGGGGAGAATTCATAAGAACATGGAGAAGTTGGAGCTATTCTATCCTTTTCTATTGAAGCAGGGTCTCAGTTGGATGGAAGGGAGAAAGAGTTTCAGATGTGACAAGGAGTGTTGTCAAAGGGGGAATTTACCAGCAAGTTATGAAGAGCTTGAGAATCACGTGTTCAAAAAACACTTTTCTACTGTTCAACCTTTCTATCCTCCTCCATCTCCATTAGGTTACAGGGGTTCTCAGGTACCGAAGATTATTCATGGCAATCAAGGAGGAAAGCAGACTAAGAAGTTCTGGAAGAACTTTGATTTACCTTCAGCGATTCCAGATTTTAAGAAGCTTACAGGGCCGACCACTATCCTTTCTAATGGTGGAAATGAATTTCTTCTTCAAATTGTGAATGGAGAATTCAATGAGAGTGATGTTAAGGAGATGACTACCTTGGCATCATACCTTGCAAAAAAAGGTAATCGTGTGAGGAATGATGATAAGAAAGAAGGGATAAAAGGTGGAACTAAAATGATGTGCTCCGGTTTCCGCCATGGCCAAGGTTATATTGGAAGGTAAGTTTTATTAAACAAAGACTACTTTTATGTATATTTTTTAACATTTTGTTTTGTCTATCTATAGTTTAAGTCTTTATAATTACTTTTACATAAATCTATTTTTTTGTACATATTTTTGTAGGTTTAAGCAGGATGATCCTCTCTGCTACTCTTATGGTGATAAGTTAGCTTCTATGCTTTACCACCATTTGAGGTCCCTATTTCCTCTAGTCTTGGAGCAGTTGGAGATGATTTGGGCCAAGGAGAATCTACCAGCTGGTATTGGTAGAGTTGGTGACTCTCCTTTCACAGCTATCAGTGTTACCAAGGATTACTCCTGTAATCCCCACACAGACGAAGGAGATCAGAATTATGGCTTCTTTATATGGTTGGGAGCCAATGGTAAGTATTCAGTAATTCTTCAAACTTTACATTATGTCTTTATTATCTTTTTTGTTTTTATGTTTTTTAATTTAATTGTAATTGTATTTTTTGAATGTAGGTACTCAAGATGATGCTGGAAATGAAACGAGGTTTTATTTTCCAGCTCTTGGTTACTATTTTGAGCCTGCTATCGGAGATATTCTTCTTTGCAAAAGCAATGAGATAGTTCATTGCTCGAAGACTAGTGGATCAACCGGACAATTGGGCATTGCTTTGTTTCAGAGTTGTACATTTTTCCAGGGTTACCATCTATTGCAGCAGAAACTCCATGACGGTATTAATGACCGTATGACTAAGAGTTGGCTAGATTCTGAGAGATTTTATGGTGCTGCATAGATTTTATATCTTATCACTTTTCTTTGTGTATAGAGAAATGCACAATGTTGAATATATCGTTTTCATTATATGATTTTGGATTTGTATGTGGACTATAAACATTCCATTTCATATGCATAATGGAATTTTTCTTTTACCTAGATTATTCTTTAAACATTTTGAATATTTTTTTACTTCAATGAATGTAAACTCTTATATTATATGAACCTTCATTATATGTTTAACAAAGTAGATTTATAAAGAAAGGCCGTTCCCTAGTATACTCCGAAATCATAACAACTGTTGATGACCGGCTCCGTTTACATTCTAGAAATTTGATCTATTGCATGATTTATTTTTTATTTTTGATTTTTGTTTAGACCATTGAAAAATCATAAGATTCTGCTTTTGTTTCATGGACTATCGAATAGTTAGTATCATCTGTTGATGGATTTTTCGAATTGAATTTGTTAAATTTTAAATGGATATTTACTTCTTGAGTTGATTTTCCCAGTGAACCAAGAAAAATATGAAGGGCTGAAGTTCTTTGGAGTATGATTTTCCGTTCACTAATTTTGGAAATCCATCACAATAAAATCTTAAGAAATGATTGTTGAAAGAACATCATTGAGAGAAAAGTTGAACGAGTAAGGAAATTCAGGTCATATTGCCAATGATGAGAGGTTGTTAATAGAAATTGAGTCTCTTAAATTGTATAGTTGATAAAATCATATTTTAAAATGATCTAAGACTTACTAAGAATATCACCAAGAAGTCATACATAGATTTCAATGTGCTAGACAATGAAGACAACTAAAGACTATAATCAAGAAACAAGAAACCAAAAGAAAAGTGTACATAAATGTAAAACCAAAGTTGAAGGATTTGTAATACAACTCTATAAAAGAATTATGGAGTACTTAAAGGCCTAATTCAAGAATAATCCTTAAAGGAAAAACACTTATACAATAACAAGATCAAAGTAAAATTGTTATTGTAAGACTAAGGATAAAGTCTTCTTCAAAGAAAAGGCTTTTTGATACAAAGCATTTTGCATACTTTGGAAAACTCTACAATCAGCAAATCATCAACTTTTTTAATTCAATATGTGTATATATATATATATATAAATAGTTTTGGAATGTATTTAAAATGTCATTTTCTTCATTTTACTGAAATAAAATGTAGAGAATGACAATCTTGACATTCTAAAAGTACACCTTTGAAAATAAAATAAAATCTTGTATGTTAGTTTATCCATATTTAATTTATTTGCGCATATTCAAGAATTTTAAATAAAAGCAAAAATTAAATTAAAAAGTTGTGTCAAAGTCTATAAAGGAGACTAAGGGCCGGTAGGTGGGACTGCAGAGAGGGTAGAGTGGGGAAGGACGAATTGGGGGGGGGGGGTCCAAGGGTGGATGAAATCCGGCACAAGCACCACATTGGTTGCCACGTCAATCTCATCATACTTGGTACCCCATTTACATTACAACATGTTACAGTGGTCAGTTATATCCAAGCCTCTCACAAAAGTCCCATTTGATATGGGACATTTGAGAGGAACTGTAGGTTCCGAAGGGCTCCGGTGAGTATTCCGGGAAGGGAAGGATCCAGGTTCTGCCTCGTCTGCAGCTGCTCCCACAAGCTGAGAGCCAAAATATTTCAGTGCACTTGCATTTGAAAACAATCTTGAAATATCTAGAGATCCATAAATGCTTGTATTATCCAATGATCTGGAAACAAAAGTAATTCAAGATGGAAAAGAAATTAGCACCAAATTATATGAATGTGTGTAGAATAGATTTCAATAATATATGATCCAACATTTAAATAGCTCAAAGACATTGGAATATAATGTTAAAATATATAGAGATACTTACAGCGTTTCTAGATGAGTGAGTTCCGCGATCCAGTTTGGAAAATTTTCTCCTTGGAAATTGTTGTACCTCAAATTTTTAATGGATATGGAGAACCCATTGGTGCATACATTTCAAAACTTAGATAGATTAATGACTACTAATTCCATGTGTAAATTGAACTAAAAAACTAAATTAAATCCCAATGAATTTATTTTTTGGTGGTGTTTATAAAATCACAGTTTGGAATTCTTCAAAAAATACATGGACTAAGATAAGATAATCAAATAATCTGAGCATAATTTAAATTCGCATTTTTATAATAAAATGATAATTATTTGAATCTGGACAAGTTGGAATGAACTTACAATGTCTTGAAATTTGTTAAAGAACTCAAATTTGGTATGTGTCCCCCAAAACGAATTGATTATGTCTCAAATTTCTAGAATCACACCTTTGAAAAAGATTAATATCATGGCATTTACATTGGAGGTTAATTTGAATTTTTTCATTTGAAAAATTGATGTTATTATCAAGAATACTTACAAGTATTGAATGTTTTGTAACAAACTTTGTGATGGGAAAATATCCTTTGAAATTATTGTTAGAAACATCTCTGCATCAAGCTCCAAAAACAATATCAAAGACATAAAAAAATTTGAAACAGTTTCTAAAATAATGTTAGGAATAAATAAGCAGTACAAATTAAAAATATTTTAAAATTAAAAAAAGAAGATTAAATTGGTGAAAAGTGGCCTACAAGTAATATAAGGAAGGAGGAGTTAGATTCGGAAGAGTTCCACTGAATTGATTTTTGGACAAACATTTGTTTTTTTAAACTCTATCAAATCATGCAACATAACAAATTAATTACTAACTTATTGAATTACAGCATAATAATTCAACGAGTCACCTAAGCTCACAATATTTACAGGAAATAAAAGAATACATTGACAATTATTAACAAATTATTTGTGGCTAGTAATTACAAGATACATTTATAAGTGTGTTCTCAAAGACGAAAGACTGAAATTGAGAACTTGGGCAAATGTTACACTTACAGTTCAATTAAAGAGGATTGGAACTGAAACATTGTTTGGTTCAAAACACCAAACAGTAAGTTTTGAGATGCATTTAATGTTTGCAAACCCATGGTCTTGGACAAAAAATCTCCAGGAATTTCTCCAGTAAATTTGTTTCTACTCAAGTCTCTGCAAATATGCAACAAATATTTATAAGTAAGATGTTAATGATATTGACAAAGAAGGTACTTTGAATAATTTAAAACAGTAAAGTTAGTCTTTGCCACGTAATGAAAGAATTACAAATCTGTTGGTGAAGTAATTATGTAAATACAACTATCAATTGAGATGGTGTAAGAATTTACAGATAATGAAGAGCTTCTGATGATGTGATTGATATAGGTATTGATCCATTCAAACTATTGCCTCCAAATTTTCTGGAATAAAAGATATTAAGTCACATTTAGAATATGAAATTTTCTAGATTCTAAATATTAGGAGAACGATAATATAATTATCAATATATGTCATCTCAACGAAAAAAAATTAAAGTGATATTGCGCCGTTCTACTGGCGAGCGTAAAGCGTGGTGGGGTGGGCGTCGAAGGGTGACCTGGAGCCCGGCACAAGCCCCCGGAGGGTGCCACAGGCAGCTCAAGATCGAAAGCCAACGATCACCAAGCCACCAAGGCTTGAACGTGAAGGAGGGAAGTGCGTGAACGTATATATATCAGTCAAGGCGGACAATGGCAAACGGTATGGGATAACCAGGACTCTGCCAAGCCAGGGGAGGTTCCACGTGAGTTGTACTGTTTTTCCCGTTTTTGCAATTGCCCCTGGCTACAGCTGGCTCGCTTTGATTTATAATGTGCAGAAACCAAGATCATTTTAGTTTTAATGCTGGCTGCTGGTGGTCATTTTGCTGGTCTGGTGTTGTATTCTCAAGACGGTTCTGTTCTCGGTCATTGTCTTATGAACTAGTAATTTAGAATTCCAGACAAAAGTTATTATTTTCTCTGACTTAACCTTTCCTAAGTGTTAAGCTTCATGTAATGAATTATTATATGCTTGTGAAATTTTGAAACACTGTTGATTTCCAATTACCTTTTTAAGTTACATTTAGAAAAAATATGGTGGCATGTTAGATTATAAATGTTTACTTCATTATTACTTTACTTTTGTTTTAAACAGGGAATTTATTTTATGACCCAAGTTGTTGTCTTGATAGTAAAAGAAACTATCACTAAAGCAGCTAAAATAAATTTTTAACACATAATTGTAAAGAGTCATGTGCTTAGGGCAAGTTTTACAGATCATGTAACTCAGGGTTTGAAAGTGGGTTTGAAAGTGAGAATAACAATCTTAAGAAATAACAAAAGTAAATAAAAATCAATCCAATTTCAAAGAAACAAATGAACAAATCATTTTCAAAAATAAATTTTTATTAATTCATTTAAACTTCATTTCTTAAACCTTTTCGACTCAGATTTATTATTGTAAGCTAATATAAAGTGAAAGTACAATCTAAAATGACGATCTAATATAAAGTGAAAGTTCAAATTACAATAGAAGTGAAAATAAGTATTCAAGTTAAAAGTCAAGGTTGAAATTTATAATATTTTTAAAATTAGAAAAGTCCAATTTCATGCTGAAGTTAAAGACCAAATTCAAGCAAAAGTAAAAGTCCTAATTCAACCTAAAACACAATTCAATACCATGAGCATTTTGGGAAATAGCCCAAAAAGTTATCAGCTTCTAATAAAACAAGTAGGTAAAAACTATATAGTTTGATTTTTTATGAAATTTTATTAAAATAAATTTAGTTATTTAAAATAAAGACATGGTTTAAATCAATTTTTAAAAAGAACCCCAAAAAGTGTATATGAAGAGAAAATTAAGCTTACATTGAATTTAAGCTTCTTAATTTGGTGAAGTTAGGAAGTGGACCAGTTAAATTTTGAGCCCCTCCTATGGTTCTACAAAAGAACAAAGAATTATTTTTGCTTTGTAAGAAAATCAATGGCAACTTGATGTTAGTATAAAATTGATGATCATTCAATGATTAAGTCACTAAGAAATTGATTGATGATGATAAATTCAACAAATAATCAATGGCATTGTGAAGGAGAATATTTAAAAGAAATTTACTTACAATGATGCTAAATTAGTCAAATTTCCAAATGATGGTGGTAAGGTGCCTATAAGATGAGGAGATGTAATCACTTTGCACATCAACCAATCTTAGTATATTGCTTCAATGAATAAGAATGTTAAGAAAAATGTCGAGAAATGATCAAAGACACCACGATCACATAGCTCACCTAGCTGGACAACGGCTACAATATGCAATCCCCAAACTCACATGCCTCCAAAATTCCCAAAGAAAACAAAACTAGTTACCAACAAATGGAACCTGTTGTTATTTAACATTCTAGGGTACGAACTTTAGGCTATCTGTCATATCTCGCACAAGGAGCACATTGTCATAAATGGTGGGAGTTCTCTGGAGACAAATTGCAGCTTAGTGTATACTATTATGACTTGGCTGCAACCGTCAAATCAGCAGATTGTCTATATTGATCATGGACGTACTGCAGCACAGCGGCAATCCACCAAGGAAAGGGGCCAAACTTCCGACTGAAATTCAGCTTTGCATACAGCTTAGGCCTATGTGCAAAGGTATTCTGAATAAAAACTCATAGTCTTAGATTGGGCCAAGTTAGACAACCAGGTTCAAATTATGAAGGTGGTTCAGCCCGGCTGTTAATCCTAGCTGGCCTGTGTGGCTGTTTGTGACTTTGTGATGTGAGAATAAGGTGGCACAAATTTCGAGGGAAAAGTATGAACCTCCAGCCATATTTGTGGCAAGACATCACTTATGAAAGACAGACGGAGAGGGAGAACACATTCGCAAGATTGTTCCATGTAGGGTCCAAAACCCCCACATTGACAAGAATTTAAATAATGAAACATATTAGGTTGACGTGAGAGCACAGAGCTCAAAATAATATTCCAATGTAGATCACACTCTTCAAATGGAGCTTTGTCTTGGGATAGCCCCAAATTCCCCCTCCTCCACCTTGAATATTTCACTGTGGGATGGGTCAGATGATACCTTATGTGCAAACTTATGGACATATCATCTGTGGGTCGACATATGGACATCTTTGTTGTTCACATCAGTTGATGTGTGCTCATTTTCAATTTATTGGTTCCTTTGTTGCTACCATGGTTTTTTATTATTGATATTCTTGAGCACAATGCTTAACCCTTTAGTGCCAGGGTGGTTTTGGAGAAACCATTGTTTTTTGGTTGATGTATTTTTAAAACTCTCTTTGTTGAAATTAGTGATATTATTAATAATATCCAATCGTATGAATGTAAATATAGCTTAATGAAACAAGTGTCAATTAAATATCTGTAAGATCAGATCGTTGGATTGGAAAATTACAATATGTCTTTGATCTGTACAATGTACATTCCAAAATGAGATTTTGGAGGTGTCTGACTTCAAGGTTAAATAGAATTTGGGTTAAATTTTCAAAATTAAAAGTGAAGATGTTCAGCAATGGTTTATATCAACACCTCTCATTGCAATTTTTCATGTCAAGAACATACTTATACATAATTACTGTAGATTTTACAAGTGAAAGTGACTTATCCATGTACATTTTAAGACAATATTATACGTTAAAATAAGAAAAGAGATTGTACATCGATCAACATTAAAATATATACAATACTAGAACACGAACAAGAGAACACAATTCCCAAAAAAAGAATCAGATAACAAACTTGCAAACATAAGAAATACCACATAGTACATGTGTCGTATTTGTGAGTATTTGCTAAGTTGAATTGAGATGGTTGACAACTTCAAAAGTTGAAGTGAGATGGTTACACAGATTTTTAGCATTTTTATTTTTTAGTTATCTAGTGACCACTTACTGGTTACCTGGACCCTATATGATTAAGCAGCTTGGGAGACACATATTATAATTGGGATTTTGGAAGAATTTGATGAAAACAAATGAAATATCCATTGAAATAACTATTAAAGTTTTATTTTTGTTTATTTAATTTTCCCCAAGTTTTGTACTATTTCCTTAGGCTTTCAATACTTAGGGCCAATTTACACTTGAGGCTGGATTGAAGGCTAGTCCAAACTCTTCAAATTTCAACCAATAGGATCACTCAATTTTTTCAAATTGGACTCAAGGATTTTATACTAGGGCCTGATCAAAACTTCAATTATACTATGTGGCATCCTATGTGGCACTATTTTGGGACCAAATGTTTGTGCCTTATAGATGCAATTGAGCAAGGTTTTTTTTGGCCCAAACTCCCAACTTTGGTCGGAATTGAAGCCCCAAGTAAAGATTGAATCAATGAGCAATCCAACCCACCTTCCGTCCAGCCTTAGACGGCATGTGAATTTGACCTTGCTCCAAACATTTATCTATATTTTGTATTAATACTTTATTGTTGTTGTAAGATGTTCTTGCAAGATAAAAGAATGGCAAGTTGAATGACTCTAACATGTATTTGATTATTTTTGTCACACGTATACAATTTTAGGCATCATTTGATTTACTTTTTACTTTTATACTGCAATAAAGCCAAAGAATTCCAAAAATATTAGGCATTGTTTGATTTTGTCCAAATTTCTAGGAAGTTATGGTACTTTTTCTACCTAATTTTCATTTATTTATGCTCTCATGCTTTGATTGGTTGGTAAATGTATTTTCTTAATCCTTAAGATTCCTTAGCTACATTTACAAAAAAGCAATCCAAAATTATAAAGAAATAAAACAAAGTAAATAACTGTCATTAATCATTAAAACTCAATTACAAATCCAAAATTAATAAAACAAAATTAAAATTATTGTAATTCAATTGGAATATTACGCACTATGAGATGGTATGGTTCTTCATTATTTGATTCTACTTATCATGGAAAATTATAATCAATGTCTCTATTTTTGAACTAAGATTGAGAGTTGAAAGTTACGGTATCAAAATGAATGCGTCTCACGATTAGTCTATGATGGCTAGGCCTCCCTACCGAGAATTACCTACTTTTACGCTACAATTCAGCTCCTGTCGTAGGTTCTTAGTGAATGCTTCGAGTAGTGGCTATAATGACAATAGCCTCCGGTTTCTTCCAGGTTTTTATGGAGGAAGATCAGCCTCCTGAGACACCTCACAGGCGCTCCTCCTTGCACTGTTTTCTACTGCGTTGTGAGTGCGTGCGTGACGTTGCAAGACCTGGACTTAGCAACCCGGTGGCTGGAAGGTTAACTGCTATTTGTCGTTTACACACAATTTCCCTAATTCCAGCGACAAGTTCATTCTTGCATGCGCTTCGTCACCGTTCGCATGGTCCCAATCATGTGATTAGTTTCCTTCTTTGCAGCTGTTTTGTGGTGATCGCGGCGCAGTTTTGGGGAGTCGGGACGCTATCAGGCGCCTCCGCCGCCACAACCCCGCGTCTTCAAGTAAGTTCGTTACGCTTCTGGCGCCCCTATGCGCTCTTTATGAACACGCCAACGGCATGACACTGTTGTTTATCGTTGGGAGTTATCCATGTATTTAGATTTATAGTCTTGCACTATCGGAAAAGCATTACAGATGTTAGTATTCCCTAAATCTATGACGCTGGAGCTTGATTGGTGCAATGTGATCCTCCTCCGATATCTGGATGTGGTGTCAACTCACTTACAGCACAGTCGTTCCTCTTCTCGTGTTCAGATCGTTTCCTATTTCATGGCGCCGGCTACGAAACCTCGGCGTAATTGCGAAAGTTGGGCGTCGACGCAGAGAAAGACCACCCCCAAGGTGCCTTTGCCTGTCTCCGTGCAGCCGGTGCGTCCTGTAAATCGCGCAGATCCTCTGGATACTGGTCGGCCAGAGAGTTCGGGAGCGCTCAAGGAGGTTCGCAAGACAATTGCACTGAGTGCGAAAAACTCCCCCCTCCCCCCGACGCGTGCGAAGAGATTCTTGAAGAGTACGCGCTCAGAACTAAGAAGAATTCTGCCCCTGTTGTCGAGGACGTACCTGCTGGTTGCACCTCTCCCGATTTCATAGGTACAGTCGAGTCCCCAGGTATGTTACCGTATTATCTGCTTTCTACATGCCGCGTCCCACATTGATACGATGTTCAAGAATATATTGTGTCTTTTAGTGTATCAGGCCCGAATGATTCTCTTAAAGCATTACGGCACCATCAATTGCTTGCATGACCATGATTTCTCCATACAGTGTTCCAGAACCATAATTAGCCTACTTTCCATGTTTATTTTATGTTCCGTTGGCTGTATTAACATTTGCTGGAGACCGAAAATCACCCATGCAATTATATGTGCAGGTCTCCGCAAGGACACTGTAGTCCGCCCAGACTCTCCCGGGAGTCCCGTCACATGTATTCGCAGGACGGTCGACCATGCTGTGGAAGGTGCATCGACGAGGAAGTCTGATCGCTATGTCTCCCCTACTAAGCGGACACGTGACTACGAAGGGCGTGATTACAGACGAAGCACCACGGATCAGGACATAATTTTTGATGACTCCGAAGAGCACAGAGTACATCGCAGGCGGAGTTCTCTGGGCAGGACGTCTTGGCATCGCTCTCGTTCTAAGTCTCCTTACTCCCCGGACGCAATTTACGAGGTCTGTAGCTTTTAAGTGTTATTCTTCTTCTATTTGCAGTACAGAAAGTAGTAATTGTCTACTAACTACACA